>OX388202.1:27500000-30000000 GCA_947578815.1 Epinotia ramella
AAATCTGAAAAAATACGTTAGGTCTTTGATATTTCATTATTAGTCTGAACGTTTGATTGTCTAGTAGATAGACAGTAAATTATTAAGTATTAATATTCAATCGACTCCGTTATGTCCCACCGAAAAAAATAACGTTTTCATCTCTCCTGTTCTGAAAGTTGACTTTTCATGGGTTTATTGCCGGGTGGAAAATTGCGTTTTCTCCCCTAGGGCCTGAAGAAAACACAATTTTCCCTTTGGGAATATTTTTTTATTGTTAAAATCAGCCACGGAGTCAAGTATAAATTACGTCATATTATTAAACTACGAGTAAAAGCTTTACCTACATATAAGTATCTAAACTCAGCTATTCATTATTCGACGGATTCATTACAATGTACAAGTTAATATTAAAATCCTTTTACAGTCGGTGTATTTTTTATTGTATTTATAGAAAATAAAGATCCAAAATCATTCCTGTAAATTTCGGCTACCCGCATGCCTTGCTTTCTTTTCTTGA
This sequence comes from Epinotia ramella, assembly GCA_947578815.1. Taxonomy (NCBI): domain Eukaryota; kingdom Metazoa; phylum Arthropoda; class Insecta; order Lepidoptera; family Tortricidae; genus Epinotia; species Epinotia ramella. Next base: position 27,500,500 of record OX388202.1, read on the forward strand.
CATTTCGGCATGGCCCTCTAGATTTGTCGCGTCGCGGCCTACTCGATTATAATCTAGTAGGCCGTGGCAAGTGGCCAGTGCGAAAAGGTTGGGAAGGTTGGATATAAGTGTATGTCTAATCATTTATTTATTTCATGTTTAATACATTAAATTCTGTACATTTATTTATAGAATTCATAATCCAAAAATAAAATTGAAACTATTAGATATGTTTTATAGACCTTTCTAAAGTAGGCAGTATGTGTATTTTAACTGATCACTCTTAATAAACCTTTTATAAAATGTACGTGCAGTAATCAACTTTCCTCACAGCTAAATGAAAAGTAGAGTGTTTAACTGGGGTTAAATTACCCATTTCATTCTCGAACTCGAGAAATATCTCGGGTGAAATGGGTCACTTTCAACCCTTGCTTAACAATCCACTAGTCCGCTCTTTTCAAAGCCACAAGTGGTGGTAATTTCACCTGCCCATCAATAACTAGAGGATTTGTTATTATTTTCACACATTTCATTACTTTGAAATACGTGTGTGTGTGTGGTTGATGTATTTAATTGGGGAATTAGTTTTTTTATGTACTAACCTTTTCTGCTTATTCAGTATAACTTCTTTTAATTTTTTTTGTTTCGCATTTTTAACACTAGTAACGGTTCAGAGCTCTGCGAAAATGCGCGTACGTCCGACCTCCAATGCGTTCCGCTTGGGACTGCCGGCGGGAACGGAGCGGGAGTGAATTGTGCCATAATTTCGTTGATTTTGGGTGAAAAAATACATGTCTTAATAAATTAACAATATTATGACCGACATCGCTTACACCATCATAGACGCTTATATTGGTGTAATTTTCTAATCATCAAGTTACGTAAGATTGGAATAATGTCAGTTTTACGATGAAGAATAGAGATATGATGGCATTTTTTTTCTATCGATCAAAGTTTATCCAATTATGTAACGGACATCCGACGGAAGTAGATAAAGGTCTTAAATATAGTAATACAGTTTTTTTTTCATTTTTAATATGAAGTATTTCAAAATAAAACCATTTACAAAATCACATATCCTAGAAGAACCCCGAAGCTACTCGCCTTAAAGCTCCGTGTTCCATGTGTGTTTTTATCGAGCATTGATCCCTCTGCAACGTGCTGTTTGCTGTATTTGAAGTATCAGTCTGCGAAAGTTAAGACGCTAGTAGAATTCAGAGTTATCGACGGAGCATTTTACGCTATGTATGTTACCTGTGTAATACGTTTTGCTAGACTGCTTCTAAGAAATATTTTTTTCTTTCAGTTTGTGCTACGAATGCGTAGAATTTTTAGGTAATATTTTTATTGTTTATTCCTTGAATTCGGGTTTTAATTTCTCATGGTTTTTTAAATATTGAGGTATCTCAATAACTTTGTTAAATAATTTCAAAGCAATCAAGATGAACCAAATGGTTTACTTTGTAAACAGATACTTTGTCAAATGTGAGACTTGATAAATATTTGAATTAGGTAGGTAGGTACTAAAGTAAAATGCCACTCCAGGGTAATTGACCTTTATTGAACCTGGTGTAAGATATAACGTGAGGTTTGGGGTAGAAGCTTTATAAAATACTAGCTTCTGCCCGCGACTTCGTCCGCGTGGAACTCTTTTATATCGTAGCTCCTTACAAACTTGCGCCCCCTATTTAGCCCCCTTAGACGATGATTCCCGGGATTAAAAGTATTATATACTCATATGTTAATCCAGGTTAGGTATACACTAAATGTATACCAAAATACATTGTAATCCGTTTTGCGTAATGAGGTCCAAACTTTAGCATCATAGCCTAGCGGCGGCTGCGAGTCGGAAACGATAACGCAGGTTAAGCAAAAATGGCAGCGGTCAGTCTTTGGATGGGTGACCGTTTGATGTTTGAGTGGGTGGTTACTATAAATGAGCGCTTCCGTGCTTTGAAAGGCACGCTAAGCAGTTGATCCCGGCTGCTGTCTATGACAGTAGTCGTTAAGCCGAGAAGAACTCCTAACAGTCGAGTTGCCCACTCACTTGACAAAGGGGGGACAACTGGTACTCGCGTCCGCAGGAGCTACCTACCACAACCCTGCACGTGTCCCCTGGGTGGTACTAAAGAGTGATAAACTTTAAAGGCCAGAAATAATGTATGCCATACAATTAAATAGTTTATGAATGAGGTTTATTCACGATTTTCGCTACGGTGATAGAATTGTGCGGAAGTTTACCAACAAAGTGAACATTTAATTGATAAAATAAGTACTTATAAAGTAAAGGATAATCCTACTTATATTATAAATGCGAAAGTTTGGATGGTTGGATGTTTGGATGTTTAGATATTTAGATATTTGGATGTTTGTTACTCAATGATGCTTAAACGGCTCAACCGATTTAGATGAAATTTTACACGTAGATAGTTTGTAGCCTGAATTAAAATATAGGATAGCTTTATCCGGGTCCACGCAAACGAAGTCGCGGGCGGAATCTAGTTATTAAATAAGGGATAAAACTGGCCAAGATGAAGTCGGACTTTCGCAGCGGTGAAACGCGCCGGGTGTCTTTGAACGTGTTAAAAGTGTTAAAACTAACGCAATTCCAGATCTTTGTTACAACGGATATTAACAATAATATAATATTCATGGTTATGAGTCACAAATTCAATGAAAAAGAAACATTATTAATGCTTGATGTATATAATGATAGCACCATCTAGCGAGCATAATTTTGATACATTTTCATTTTGATAGAAGTCGTTGATGTTAGTTGTCGATTTGCGCCTACCGAGCTTAATTTTAGTCCAATTTCAGCTCAATAGATGACGCTTATATTATGTTTTTGATTTTATTTAGACTAATAAGAATAATATACCAAACAGCATTAAATGCGTTTTATTTGATTCTAAAATTATGAAAGAAAAACTAATCTAACTGTACATGTTTCTAAATATGTAATGCCATACAATATTTCTGTAACTTCGCAAACAGAACATTTTATCAGTTCATATTGTAATTAAGTTTGGCCCAAGTTGGGGTCGTGTTGGAGAAAATCGGCATAAATTAAAAACGCTATGACTGCATGAATGCATTCAAATCCACAACCGTCGATATTGTTCTTAATGCTTTGTTTTTACAGGGGACCGAGTTTTTCTCGGCTGTAATACTACAAAAAATCATTTTCTGTACAAAATTAAACAAAAAAACAATAACTGACCCCGTATCATGTCCGGCCTTATCACACAATACGAGTAAGTGACAAGATAGAGCGGCCGTCATTGGCTGACACCGTTCGATAGAACGAGATGACGCTCCTGTCTTGTCACTTATCGCGTGATAGGCCAACCATGATACGGGGCCTGATCATTTACCAAAAAAAAAAACGAAATAAACTAATAGAAAGAAAACGAAAAACCTCATCGCTCTGGGGTTCCAAAAACCGCCGTTCGCAGCCATCAACAAACTAACCATTGGGTAACCATTGGTCGTCATCGAAGAGTAAGCCTGCCTTTTGCGAGAAAATACGGAAATAAACTAATTTTCTCGAAAATAAGACGAATCTATATCGGTTTCTCCCCATAAACCCCTTTAAGTACTGCAAATTATATCAGAATATGATTCCAAATATATATAAACAATTTAACATCCCGTGATTTTTCACGTTTTATCTATGTTTGGCTGAAAATTTGTATCTTAGGGTTCTTTTTTATTTCTAGTTAAGTATATGCTTGCCAATTTTCAAGTCTTTAGCTCATAAATTCAAAGAGTTCCCATACAAACTTCATCCCCATTTTTTAACCCTTTTGCACCCTTATCTTTATAATTATTATAGCCTATATGTTGGCCGAAAATTTTCTCAACAGATTAGTAAAGAATGCATAAAAATCCGTGCAGCCGTTTTCACGTGATGCGCGTACAAATAAACAGACAAACTGTATATAGATGTAAATAAATTCATCGCCGCCACGCGACGTCCACTTGACAACAAAAGATGGCGCTGTTACGTATACACGACTTTATCAAATCGGCTATCCTCAAATTTGGTCTGCGGGTCACCTTAACTCCATCAAACTTTGTTATACGTTTCAGATGGCTTGACGGAGTTTAGACGCCGACAAAAAACTGGAAAATGACCTACTAAGGCTTGAATATGCATGGAAATTGGTGATGTTCTGCATCGCGCTATTGAAGTTTTTAAGTTATAAATAAATAAATATTAGGGGACAATCTTACACAAATCGACCTAGTCCCATAGTAAGCTCATTAAGGTTTGTGTTATGGGTACTAGACGACGATATATATAATACATATAAATACTTAAATACATAGAAAACTTCCATGACTCAGAAACAAATATTCATGCTCATCACACAAATATTTGCCCTTACCGGGATTCGAACCCAGGACCTTCAGCTTCGTAGGCAGCGTCACTACCCACTAGGCTAACCGGTCGTCAAAAGTTATGTTGTATAAATACAATTTCCTTCAGGTTCTTCTTATTATGTCTCTCTGGCAACATCAACGAACTTTCACAAATATTATATGTATAGATAGAAGATAGATTTTAACTATTAATTGTGCTTTAGTAATACCAAAATAATTTCGATTTGTGTATGTTGATCGATACGAGATTAAATAAAAAAAAAGTAACTCAACAAAATCAAGGAGATACTTTACATGTAAAACAATAATCGTTAGGTAAGGCTTCAACTTTCTAAAATAAACAATATTTGATACGTAAATCCAAACTTCCGAAGTAGAATTGATAACTTTACGGAAACCGCTGGCCGCAAAAACGTGTTAAAACAACTTTATTTTATAGGCACAAAATTCGTTGCCTTAACCTGAAGAGAGGAAGTTTTAAAAAGTTACACAAACTCATTAGGGCACGACCCATCCTTCAACGGAACGATAAAAGCGAATTTAAAAGGAATTCGAAGTAAAGTTTGAATTAGGAATGTATTTAAACGGTTGATTGTTTTTTTGACGGCCTGTGGTAAGAGAATAAGTTACTTGTCGTAGTTTCGAGTCATAAACGAATCATTGACATTGAATTCATTATAATATTCGCTTATATTTTAACCCCTTATTCATAAAACTTAAAATGCCTCTGCTAAATAAAATGTGCTTTGTCCCTTTCTTACGAACACAAATTTTAATGTCAAAGTGACAGATAAGGACAAACGAATATTAACGCCATTTTAGTTAAAATGGGGCTTGTAGAACAGTATACCGTTATGTTAGCGCGGCGCGTGTAACCTTTACACCATTACGGTACCGTAATGGAATACCGGTAAAACCGTAGCCGAAATCAGTCCCTGGATGATATTGATGATGATTGTCATTTTTTATTATAATAATGTAGGTACCCTTCTTGACATTAAGTATATAATTTGTGAATGTTAATGATTTGATTTGATATATTTTTATTTGTATGGAATTTTAATGTTCTGAAATAAATATTTTTTATTTTATTAAGAAGAAAAAAATACCATTTAGGTACTTTATAAGACAACATTATGATACAATATGATACAGCATTATGGGAATGCTAATATGGAATTTATTTTGAAGGGATACTTAACTTTAGTATGGTGTATGAAAAAACTTGAATATTATCCTAATGTTAGAGCTACAATATTATTCCTGAATAGAATAATAATAAAAAGCATTTTTTCTATTCAGGAATAATATTGTAGCTCTTTTAAAAACCTGTTATTTATAAAGTGCAAAATAGAATCTATCAATTCAATTCAAAGTTCCCCCAAGAGATAACGATAACTCGTAATAAGGAATACCGTTTGAGCAATATATTTCGTTAGATACCTCAACGCCATTTTCAATTGCAGTGCGAATAGAATTTTTTTATACAAACAACAGAAATAACAACTTTCAACAGAATAAACTCGAACAACTGAACCTAGCAATACTCTCAATTAGCGGAAAACTAAGGCAAGAGAAAATTGGCAGGATCTGCGATATTTGACTGGTCTGCAGTTTAAAATACTACTAAGATAATGTTAAATGAAAGACACTCCACACTGTCCTAATGTTATATTGAAAATACAAATAAATACCTATGTAAATAGAAAGAAAATAGCAAACGGAAAAAATATTACAACGGGTAGTCGTCTGTACAATAAGCGGTATTTGCAAAGCACCTTTTCGAAAAACTTCGGTATCTGCTACGAAATCGTTGGTACTGAAAGTGTTAAGTGAATTCTCCTTTTAATAACTTTATCGACCTTGCTGGGTAGTTACATAACTTATCGATGTTCGCCGTGAAAGAATGATAGTTGATGTGTTCTAAAACAAAGTATCCGTATTATTCTGCCCTTTTGCATTTTCCTACCTTACTAGCAATAGGTTTTACTTAACGTAACATATCTCACGGACGTGGTACCTACGTACTAGGAATCCTTAAAACTTCTTCTTTCAAATACCAACTCTTATTAGCACCACAATTACCAACACGAGGTCAACCAGAATACAGTCAAAACGTAGAATTCAGTAGGTACTTTATCGCATGAACAGTAATAAAAATAAGGTCAAAGAAAAGTGAAGTAAAAATTTTTGAGTCATAAATGAAAAGTGAACTCTAATCTTAGACTCTTAGGATTGTATTCAGCTTGTGGTCTTGAAGAGTGAGATCGTTTTGGACCAGTGAAGTTTTCCCTTCTGATTAAATACCGTGTGGGTCCCAAGGCGGTGCTAACGATTACCGAGGGCTTCACTAGGTTAATTGTTTAGTGACATACTAATCTCAAAAGGTGGATAAATGAGATTAACTACGTTAGGCTAGTAAAACGATTGGTGTCTTGCTTGTGGCTAAACTAAATGTAATTATGTAAGGTTTTATATACTACTTACTTAACTACTCGTCCAGTTAAAGATGCTAATCTTATATTGTATGATGGTATAATTAACTAGTCTCACTCGCCCATAGCGGTTCTTTCAATTGCTTTCAATTAATTAATAAGGAAACTAGTCAACCCTTACAATTTTGAGCTCACACGGACATAGAATTTAACTTTAAGGAAAAAATCCACCGACCTTGTGTGTCTACTTTTTATCCCTAGGTACCTATTCCGTCTGGGGTGTACTATTTTACTAGCCTGGTGCATAGAGGAAGGTTATTTTAGCAATTTCGTCCAAGAAGCCTCCGGATGTACGATCCAATAATCCGTGTTCTCTCTATCTCCGTCTCTTTTTGACTCGTCTATAAAGAGAGGGAGAAAGATGCGAGACAAAATTTTGAGTTACATTCGCCATTACCTATACGGTACGTATAGGTGCTGTACCTAATACTAATCACATGACATGCATTTGCGTTTTGGCGATATCTGTAAATAGTCGAATTAGATCTGCATTTTTACCGACTTAAAAAAAGGAGGAGGTTCTCAATTCGGTTGTACTTATATTTTTTTAGGTACTGTTTGTTACCTCTGTCATTTATGAACGTATTTGTACAATTTCCAAAAACTTCAGTTTGACGATGGAAACCATGAGGAATTGAGGGAACTCTTCAAACATATAGGCACGCGTGTAGTATTTCGGTATTTTCTATTATTTACACCCAGAAATCACAAATTTGATGAAGTGGAACTGATGATGAAGACCAAAAATGACTAATAGAACTCCTCAAATATGTAGGTTCTTAAAACTATAAAAGTACGTCACAGATTCTTCTATTCGAACTAATGAAGTATCAAAGGTGATCCTGAGATCCTTGAGGAATATTACTAGCCAACATACAGCGATTTGGGTTTTTTCTGTTATGATCAATGCATTTGATATCTGTACTGAATTGAAGTCGCTTAAAACTTTGTTTTTAAAGTAAATATTGTTTTCTATTAGTTTATATTTTTTATATTACTATAGGCACTATATAGTTATTATCATTTTAATCGCCTTTACTACGGTATATTCAACTGGTAATATTTATTTTATGTTTTCCCCAAGATTATTTTCTTAAATGTTTAGACTGAATCATACCTAAACCAAAATGAGATCAATTATTATTATATTATTACCTTACAGGTGTTTTACACCGTAAACCGTCAAATACATCAAAAAATATTTTGTAGGTAAACAGGTAAGTCTACACGCATTTACAATAATCCCTTTGTTGACTTCACCAGTAACTAACTTTGAATTTATCAATGTATCCAAATATAGCAAGTTGATTTTCACGAACATTCAATAGTGGTATCGATTTCATACCATTAAGTATCCTACTAATATTATTAAATGTAAAAGTTACGATAAAGATGTAGTGAGCGTTTTTTAAAACAGTGTAGATTGATTGTGTAATCCGCTGTTTTATATATCAGCTAGCTGTTTCACAAAACAGCGCTGTTTTGTAATACGGTGGGTTGACGATTAGGCGGATTGAATACCGCTGAATGGAAATCCGCTATGTATCCGTTATGTAAAACGGCGGATTTTACTATTCCACTGCGACATAGACACATCCATTTTTAGAATTCACTTTTTTTTCGTTTTTCGTACTTAAAATTTTGATGATATTGATAACGATTATCGTTATATAAGAAAGATGTCAGATGACAATACCGGCAATAATTTGGTACCATCAAGTTAATGTTGATGATGTTGGCTTGAAACCAGAAAGGAATAGTAAGGCTTGTACTAACCACATATTTAAAAAAAAGTCTGAAAGTTTGAAACATCCAAAAACAATCAACATCAGATTGTTTTTCGTAAAAGAAACGACGACCCACTTTCAGTTGGCTAACTTAACACGAAATTTTATACTGCAACTTTACTGCTAGTTTTCACAGTACATAGAAGGAAACGGATATAACTATTTGTATAAGTAATTCATTCGAGTGAAGCTCAAGACGCCATTAGAGGGAACGCAGCGACATAGAAACTGCATTAGGGATGGCACGTGATACGAACGTCCCAGTTAATCGGAAAGGTCTCTAGATGAGCGTATGTTTCTAGTCTTGAAGAAAACTATCGGAAATGTTTTGAAATGAGCGTATGTTTGTAGAGTAAAGAAAACGAAGTACAGCTAACATCAGTCGATTGCTTAAACCCTTTACCTGGCTCCGGCTAACCAAAGTTGGCAGTAACCTACAATGCTGTAGAACGAGTGGCGACTGCCTTTAACTGACCACGGACGTTTTTTTTTCCACATTTTTAAATAAAGGAAAAATTTAATGCTCCGAGCCGGATTTGAACCGGCGACCACAGGCATTCATGGCCCGTCGCTACTAACCAACTGAGCTATCGGAACAATCCGGTTCGGAAACCAAATTCTTCAATCAGTTCCTTCCTACAACGCCTTAGGGAGGCGTGTAGCGACATCTACCAGAAGACTTAGGCTTCTTAACGGCACCAACGTCTCAAATTATATTGAGAAATCGTTAGTAGGGTAAGGCCGTTATTTCTTGTTCCTGATTAAGCAGTTTAAATGGTCTATATTTTAATCACTTCTAGTGTGTTACGAATATTAGTAATCCATTTATATGGCTAATTGGCGTAACACACTGGAAGTGATTAAAATGAAGACGATTTAAACTGCTTAATCAGGAACAAGAAATAACGGCCTTACCCTAACGATGCGCCACCCCATACTAAATGAATTTTGTACTAAGCAGTTACGCTGCTAACGAAATTATACATTTTTAAATAAAGGAAAATTTAAAATTTAATGCTCCCAGCCGGATTCGAACCGGCGACCACAGGCATTCATGGCCCGTCGCTACTAACCAACTGAGCTATCGGAACAATCCGGTTCGGGCACCAAATTCTTCAATCAGTTCCTTCCTACAACGCCTTAGGGAGGCGTGTAGCGACATCTAACAGAAGACTTAGGCTTCTTAACAATTAAATTTTTTCAATTTTTCTTTTATTTCAAAATGTATTATTTCGTTAGCAGCGTAACTGCTTAATACAAATTTAAGTTATATTTTCTTCTTTCATTTTGCGCTTAAATAAAACCTTAGAACTAACTTGTCCACGAATCAATAAAATATAACGCAACAAAAAATAATATTAGTCTAGAAAATTCTTTGATTTTTCTTTCTACTACCTATGCATGAAGTAAGGTAATTGATTTTGAGTTTAATCTTTTTATTGTGATTTTCTTCTGTTTAATCCATACAAATGTTATAGAGAAAAAGTCTGTGAGATTGTAGCTTTGTACGTATACAGAGTGTTACAAAAATACGCATATAGCCGAAAAAGGGTTAAAAGTCCCTTTTAAAAAGTCCATTGGCAATATTCGAAAACCGTAGTCCACAACAAAGTGATCCACAAAAAATAATTTGGATAAATATAAAATAATCGTCATTGAAACGCTACCCTGAAAAGTGAAAACGTAAAACAAAAGAGTAGACTACCCAGAAAGTAAAGTACATTTTTACCTGATTTCCTCTGAGAGGTAAATGACAAAAACCATTTATAGCCGAGTTAGAGTACATGGTCATTTTTAACAATGTATAACCATTTGGAAACAAGAACACAAAATAGTATTTCAGTTGTGTTGTGAAATGTAATATGTTGATGAAGATTTCTTGAGATGAATGTAATTAACGCCATATTTTTTCTTGTCTTTTTAAGTATCTACTTCAAGCGGTTTGATTTCCTCCTATTGAGATTGCAAACCTTTGTTAGGGTAATATTGTTTAATTATTAATTAACTAGGTACAAATGACAAACATTACGGCTTTTGTTAAAATAATCTATGACAATTCAGTTCGATTGACGTGACAGGTTATTAGGGCTGGCACTTTTTTTCGGTTAAATAAATATTTTATTTTTCATGGCGAATTATGTAACACGTTGTATAAGTTTGTATGTAATGGGTAATGTCCGGAACCGCTTATATGATTTCAAAAAATGTTTCAGTGACTGACCGATTGCGAGTTGCGAGCGACTGACTTCGTTACTAATCCCGACGTGCCTATCACTATTAAATGAGGCACGCCCGGATAACGGTATAAGATACTGACTGCCCAGCGAAGCAGGAGTTCTCACGATTTACAAAATATATTGATACCTGCATGTAGAATGGACTTTCTGGATGGTTTAAGGCTATTCTTGAACCCGCGTGGGCAGCTAATACTAGCTGCTAATAAAGTTTTTAATATACATTAAACACTTTATTTTAATTGAGTTAAATACTTAAAAAGCCAGGGATACCTCTCAATTTCTTATTTAAAATATTTGGCTAGGAATTCGGTACCTAATGGTTGATCATAAGTCTAAAAATTTCATTTAAAATGTTAGCAAAATTGACGCCTAATCGTACATAGTATGTCCAATTAAGCTTAGTTACAAACTGTATACACAATCTATACAAAAAGGCGTCAATTTCTCCGTTTTTTTTCTATAAAACATACTATTGACTTAAATACAGGCCCCATTGTTGGAAAAGCGAATTTAAAACTTCTGCCTCTCAGTGACCAACGAACAAATGATGAATTTAAATTGGTGTAACTGAATAAACGCCATCTCGCTTTACAATTCGTATTTGAAATTGAAAAAGATAATGTTTATTTTTTGGAACCAGGTAACTGATATCATACATTTTCTAAAATAAATGGACTCAAAAAGACAGCCTACTGCTCGGAAATGTCAAAAACATTATCAATGCCTATAGCGAGTACACGCGTACTTATATCTGCGGAGCTTTTCGCTATTTAATTTTGTACTTAAAGAATAATGCAGGATTAAAGTATTTGATAAGATCCAGCCAGACATGATGTACCTACTTACTTTCATCTAGTAGATGTATAAGAACTTACTATGTATCTGAAAACTGCAAAGTCAATTGTGGGCTGCCTGCTTGGTGCATCATAACGTTTATTTCCTCGTGCCTACATTTGTACTTAGAGTAAGACTAAAAAAAACCGGCCAAGTGCGAGTCGGACTCGCGCACCGAGGGTTCCGTACAAACCTATAACAAGCAAAGTTGTAGTATGTTTTATCGCTCCATCTGCTTCAAAAGGTAAAGTAGCAATACAGTACGTCTAGCACAACTTGCTGAAAAGCCGCTTCTCGCGCGACTGAGCGTCCCCTGTCTCATTCGCACCGTGCAAATTCGAAAGAGGAGGGTAGATCTTTCTCGACTCGCGTCGCGGCGCGGCGTCAGTTGTGCTAGCCCCGCTGTTACATCTAGAATGTATTAACTCTAAATCCATAGAAGTCATACAACCGACAGCCATATTACCTACTCAGTTGTAAATTATGCTACTTATATTGCTATTTCTTATGATTGCGTGGACATAAAAGTTTCGTTTTGCTACAGTTGAAAGGTATTATAGACCTGAGTATTTGATATGAATTTCAATTTAAAACCTCTACGCGTTTACGAGGAAAAAGGAAGTACGTTTAAAATTAAAAAAAAAATACTTTGTTTCACTCCGGGAGTGCCGGCAGAAGTGAAAACTCAATAACATTGTAACAGTTTTTCGATCAGGTCATTTGCGCGAAATTCATTTTTAGGGTGACACCGTAAGATGTCAGTCTTACGGTGTCACCCTACAAATTAATTTGGCGCAAATTTATAAACAATTATCAATTATTTAGGCGACGGGCCGCGGGCGCGTTGGGTGCGACGGGCCGGCTCGCCCGCCGCCGGCGGCGGACAAAATACCAATTTGTTTTTGCCATTGCCAAATATTTTTCAAAGCTTTATCTCTTTAGGAATAACGTCCAAATACGAACTATTCGAATTTGCTCAATAGCAAAACGGTGAAGGACGCGTGAAAAAAATTGCAAATTTATTTGCAGAATATGCTATTGCAAAAAGTGTTTAACGGCTTTATACTCTTACGAATAGCGTTCAGTTTTGAATGAAGTCGAATCGGCTAGCAGCAAAATATAAAAGTTTGTGACCTCCTTCACATCTGACGTCACAAAAATCTGTCGCGTATTTAACAATTTTTCCCCATCCCAAAGTGCTCAGCGCCGATAAAGAAGTTTTCACTTCAAAAATGTTTGTATAATTTTACTAAAAATGTCTACTTTTCATAATTTTTCCTTTGTCTGTGCTATATGAAGTTTCTTCGTGCCAAGTTTCAAGTTTCTGTGTTAACGGGAAGTACCCTTTAGGTTTTGAGTTTCTTGCGAGTATTCAGTTTCAAAATATGCGACTTAAATTGCTATTTCTTTTGATTGCGTTGACATGAAAGTTTGGTTTTGCTACATCTGAAAAGTCCTATAGCCCTGAGTATTTGACAAGAATTTCAATTTAATACCTCCACACGTTTACGAGAAAAAAAGGATATAAGTTTAAAATGTAAAAAAAAAAAAATTGAATTATTTTACTGATACTGTCTACTTTTCGTAATTTTTCCTTTGTCTGTGCTATATGAAGTTTCTTCATGCCAAGTTTCAAGTTTCTGTGTAAACGGAAAGTACCCTTTAGGTTTTGAGTTCCTTGCGAGTATTCAGTTTCAAAATATGCGACTTAAATTGCTATTTCTTTTGATTGCGTTGACATGAAAGTTTGGTTTTGCTACATCTGAAAGGTCCTATAGCCCTGAGTATTTTACAAGAATTTCAATTTAATACCTCCACACGTTTACGAGAAAAAAAGGATATAAGTTTAAAATGTAAAAAAAAAAAAATTGTATTATTTTACTGATACTGTCTACTTTTCGTAATTTTTCCTTTGTCTGTGCTATATGAAGTTTCTTCATGCCAAGTTTCAAGTTTCTGTGTAAACGGAAAGTACCCTTTAGGTTTTGAGTTCCTTGCGAGTATTCAGTTTCAAAATATGCGACTTAAATTGCTATTTCTTTTGATTGCGTTGACATGAAAGTTTGGTTTTGCTACATCTGAAAGGTCCTATAGCCCTGAGTATTTTACAAGAATTTCAATTTAATACCTCCACACGTTTACGAGAAAAAAAGGAATTAAATTTAAAATTAAAAAAAATATTTTTTTGTATGATTTTACTGAAAATGTCTACTTTTCGTAATTTTTCCTTTGTCTGTGCTATATGAAGTTTCTTCATGCCAAGTTTCAAGTTTCTGTGTTAACGGAAAGTACCCTTTAGGTTTTGAGTTTCTTGCGAGTACTCAATTTCAAAATATGCGACTTAAATTGCTGTTTCTTTTGATTGCGTTGACATAAAAGTTTGGTTTTGCTACATCTGAAAGGTCCTTTAGCCCTGAGTATTTGACATGAATTTCAATTTAATAACTCCACACGTTTACGAGGAAAAAGGTATTAAGTTTTTTTTTTTTTTTGTATGAAATAACTAAAAATGTCTACCTTTCTTAATTTTTCCTTTGTCTGTGCTATATAAAGTTGCTTCGTGCCAAATTTCAAGTTTCTGAGTTCACGGGAAGTACCCCCTAGGTTTTGCGAGTGTCGAAAAACTCTAAAATTTGCAGCATAAACGACTGTATCTTTTGATTGCGTTGCCTTTTAAGTTTGTTTTTTTCACAGCTCTAAGGGACAATAGACCTGAGTATTTAATATAAATTTCAGCTCGATACCTCTACGCGTTCCGGAGAAAGATGGTCTTGACAGACAAACAGACAGACGGACAACAAAGTGATCCCATAAGGGTTCCGTTTTTTTCCTTTTGAGGTACGGAACCCTAAAAACAAAAAATCTGCCAGTATTTTTTAAATTAGCAACCCCAACGTTTCTATTGCAACTTATTATTTATGTGCCAAATGCCACTAATGTTACAAAACCGAAAAGTGACAACCTAACAGTTTTACACTGCTTGAAGCGACTTGTATGGAAAAGAGTTAAAATGACTAGATTGCCTGAAAGTGTGTACGCTGTTTATGTAATAAAATAATAATAATAATAAATCATTTATTTTCAGATAAAACATCCATAGCGTTGTTAGTAACATTTGCTCACTTACATGACTACGTTAATATTATACTACTTAATAATTATGTTATACATTTATTTTACATTGAAAATGGGTATCCTGTCCCCCATGTGTATTGTATTTCAATGTTTTACAACTGGACAGTCAAATTTCTCCAGAATGCTGTTCAGGAGGCTGTTGTCACTATCCTTCACTCGCCGTATCAGTGATGCTACTCGCTTCCGTAGTATTGACCTGAAACCATCTATACTCGCCTCCATGAACATACCTGATGCACTACAGTGTCTCAGCAGTCCCAACAGCATCCTAAACGCATTATTATATTGAACGCGAAGAGCGTTTAGCGATTTTTGCGAATATTTGGTCCAGAGGCTGCACGTATAAAAAGTCTGACAAAACGCTCGAAATGCTGGTCTAAATCGAATACCTGGCGACATATTTTTTTTTCACCCCTCATCCTCCAATTTCCGCTCCAGTCCAAGTTGGCTCAGTTTGGGTTGCACAGGGCGGTTCCACAACGCTTCGGGAGCTCAAATTTCGCGAGCCATCCGGTTGCCTCTCGGACACCGAAATTACGCGTCATTGCTGTAACTATATCACAACATCATAGGAGCTAGAGTTACGTTATTAATCGACATAAGCAATGTTGGAGAAAAGTCCAGTGGGCCTAAGATGGTTGCCGTTTTTACCACTCATCGTTGTAGATAAGACATCCGTCACTCTCGCTTTCGCATACTTGTCAGAACGTGACGGAGCTAAGCCTTCTGATAACTTTACCCGCGATTAAAATGGATAAAAATGTGGATTAGATGTTGATTTCTAAATCATTTCTCCCTGTGAACACATCTGGGGGCACGGTAGTGTCCCCGACAAGACGAGCCAAGCGAAGCGCAAGGGCATTATTTACCTTTTCTCGAAGCGCTTCGTCGTTTTTTTGAACCCTCATAACTTGGGTTTCGATTATATCAGATAAACAAAATCTTCTCGAGATATGATGTTAATAGTCAACTTATTCAATATATAAAGTTTCAATTGCATAGCTCTAATACTTTCGGTTTTATTGATATCTAAAAAACGCCGATTTCGTCACAGACTCACTAACTCACTCACGTTGATCATCAAAACCTTTAGGCAAATTCTGATGCTAGGGTTTTGAAAACTGATGTAGGGACTCCTTGTTATAAATAATAAAATACATATTTTAGGATTTTTTGTAAATCACCCCTCACCCTTTAAATTAGGGGATGGAAGTTTTATGGGTTTTCCCATTCACTTCTTTAGAAATTACCCTACAAAAAGGAATGAGATCCCACTAAAAACATTACATGTAAAGTGATGCCAAGACTCCGTAGCTCATACAGCTTTCAGCGTGAAGAAGATATCAGATCGGAATTAGCGCCAAGCTTCCTACTCCACGCGGCGTAACTCTACCACTACCAGCCACGCTCTACAAATTCTATATCTTGGCTAAAAAGTATTGAACCACCTACCACACACCTAAAACATACCTTAAATAAGCACATATAGTTCGGCAAAGTTTTCATCAAGATTTTGTTACTTTGAGTAGGAACTAGTAGAGTTAAGAAGTAATAAATACCTTTTTTTTAATGCAGACTAAAGATACTGCCGGACCAATAAATACATTCGAGAGCAGTGAAAGTGGATCAGTGTGCATGGAAATTTGAAACAAAGTACCTATTATAAATTTTCATTGCAATGTAGTTTCCTGTGGCCTCAATATTTAAAAAAGAACTTTTACTAATATGTTTTTGAAGGATATTTTAACCAGTTCTTTAAATCAACCAATGACCGGACCCTAACATTGAATGTGGCTCGGTCGTGAAACATACTTAGTCGAAATTGAAAAATCGTCCCCCAAAAGTAAAATGGGCCCGCCTATTGGGTTTAATAAGGCTCGCTCACCCTAAATTGGATTTCTATGTCACACTTCCTTTGCGATCGTTCCCTGAATTCAAATAACACGGAATGGCTTTACAATAGTATTGATTCGATTCCAACAAAAGTATAAACTATAAAACCACTCAACTAAATGTTGCCGTTCGTTGCTTCGGCCGAATTTGTACGAAATTTGGTATTTTTAAGTTGGTCGACTAATGCTCGTTAACTAGTTATGTCGACGCATCCGTGATAGTTGTCCTATTAAACATTTAATATGCACTACGGCCATGATTTTTTTTTCATATACCCTGGAGTTCCCATTTAGTGGGCAGAGGGCCGGACACATGAAGATTTATAAAAAAATGGGTTTTAAAGCCCAATTTCACGCAAACGCATCTCTTGAGTTGAAAAATAGTTTCTTCAGACCCACTTTATTTTTGAACAAGCTATCTAACGATTTCTCACACCAGGTATTTCGAGAAAACGAAATTATATCCCCACTTTAAGTGACCGGTTAAAGGTCACCCTTATCACGTTTAGTGCTACGTCTCAAAAATAAGCGATCGCGTAGTTGGCGTCGGTGCGGAAGCGATAACCTCTGTCTGTCCCAACTTGCGGGACCCATAAAAACTACAAATCTTAAAATTAGAAAGAGGCAAATATATGTTTGGGCATGATTTGTCAAATACTACTTAAAAATACTATTTTAAAAGTACGAATCATTTTTAATACTAACGCACTGTATCGTAATAATTTCACTTCAGTGCTATACGTATCAGCTTGTATAGTTTTACTTCAGTGCTATACGTTTTAATTATTATACGTATACCGTCATTTGTTTTGACGAAATAGTGCAGTACCTTGTGATAATTAGTTGTGGGTTTTGGAAGAAAACCGAAATGCAGATTCGACTTTAACATTCCGTTCTAATGTCGCCTAATTATGTTTTATGTACTTGGGTTTTTTTTTTCGAAATAAACTATGTTTTGCTCTATTTCAATAAATAATTGCCGTCGATATATATTTATTTTTACTTCCCTATTCATTTATCGAAAATTTAAATTAGTGCGGTATGAATCAATTTTAATTCGTAAAATTGGCAAATGTTGATACTCCTGTGCTATACGAATCAAATTTAATACGTAACTTTGATACCTATTAACTCACAAACTATGCTTAAGACCCTTGTGCTATGAGAAAAGGGTGTAGTTTGGTTTAATAATATTCCATTTTAGCAATAATACCTAATGCATGTATGTTTTTCAAAGAAGTACCGACCTGTGAAGGTAGGACTAGTTATGTATTGAAATTGATACGTAACGTAGGAACGGCAAGTCAGTAATGAGTCAAATTTGATACGTACCGGATTTGTGGATAGTTTTTAATATTCAGAGCCGCATCGAACATGTTACTCGTAATAAGGGTTTTTCAGAATATTATTCTACCTTTTTGTCGACGTAATTGATTTTTATACCCATGTCGAATACCAGCTTTCTAGTAGTACCTAAGGCTTATTGCACTAAGCCGCAGGCGGACGGATGGAGGATTGGTTGGTAGCCAGAATACGTATCGATGCCAAAAAGCGAAACTGCTGTAACCGCCACTTGGTCAAAAAATTTTTTTTGCATATTCGGAATCAGCGATTTTTTCTGCGTCGAATGGTCCGGGTCCCATGGCTCTACGACGCTTAGAAAAAGCTGGACTACGTCGCAAAACGAATGTATTTTGTTGCCGATGCCTACTTGTAATTTTTGTAAACACCAAAAATTTTTTTTTTTTAAACAAGTATACTTACGCCAATTTCGGTTTTAAATAATTCAAAGAATTCGGTGATTACAACGTTTGAGAAATTCAGTTCCGTGGCGGTTACACCATTTATGCATATTGCAAAAAAAATACCCGGGACGCTTACTGCATATAATATGGTCAAATATTATTATCTATGATCATCGTTTACTACATTTCATTAGAAATTGATATAACAAACATACCACAGTTACGCCATTTCTAAAACGTCGTGAAGTATGCACAACTTCACGTTACCACCATTGAAATATGCGCCGGCGGCGATGTTGCACACGAAACAGTCGGTCGGCGGTCGCGGGAGCGTCAGGTTGTGCGTAGTGCGGGTTTTATGTGTCGAGGTGTATGTGATTATTTGAGTTTTTATACTTAATGTTAGGAGTGTATTAACCCTAAAACAATTATATAGTTTTGTTTAGTATGTTACAAGGCTGAGAGACTAAATTGTTTTTTTTTTTACATTTTTTTTCCGGGAGGATTATTACCCTAAGATAATACGAGTATTTAGTTTTTAAAACATTTTTTTACGAAAGTAGCCTATAGACCAAGTCAAGGAAAAAGCTGGTGTCGTGTCGTATCAGCAAATCAAAGGGCTGGCGTACGACAGAGAGAAATGGAAAATACTCCACCGACAAGAGGATAACTCTTATGATAATGATGATGATGATGATGATAAAGATAATGTTAAGCTTGAAAAAGTCACAAGGCTGAGAGCAATATTTAATTCGAGTTCTAAAAGCATTATTTTCTACTGAAGCCTATCTTATATCATTGTTTAGTTTTAGTAAGTTACACGGTTGAAAAAGTCATTATTTGAGTTGTAAAAAAATATTTTTTGAGACTAATATTGTCAGATTTTTAAGACCAACTTTTAAAGGCATTTGAGATATTACTAAGAAATTTTAGAGTGACTGTACGTTATATTTCTTTGGAGAGACATTAAGACTTATTAAGTGGTGGAGATTTTAGGGGTCTGAGTGCCCTTTTTGAGTTTTTATTGATTGAAAACCTAGACGTAAACTAGGCTGACATTTTTAAAAAGTGACTAAATAAAAGCCGATTGATACTTAAGTTGTTTTAATTTTACGGTCCTTTTTTGACGATGGACAGTTAACACATTTCTGCTAATCCTGTTACAAATTTAATGGCACATACGTCAAAATATAAGATGACTTCAAATAAATATGCATCAGGTTACAGCATTTATGCTTTATTGAATTTATACTGGGCCAACGATTTTAGTACATTTACCTTTTTCCTTTACAGCATTTAAGCGTTATGGAAATATTAGTGCTATTGCTGTAAGCGCCACTAAAATGGAAACGACGCACTTTCATTTAATTTGGACAATGTCAATTGAAAGCAATCTATGAGTTATGTATTTGATCTAATTTTTAATTAATAAATAACTCAAAAACGAAAAGTTTTTGGCTCTGGTGTAAAGTTTGCATTTTGGCAGTTACAGCAGTTTCGCTTTTTGCCATCGGTATAAATGTTACGGAAATATGTACCTACTTATACGAAGAAAAAAATCAAATTAATAATAATATAATAATACGAGATGATAGATATAAATTAGTAGTTTGTTTAACTCTAACATAATATTCGTAAAGATCAATAAATACGAGTGTGGTTTTATGGAACAAGCCGCAGGCGAGAGAAACACATGAGAGTTTTAACGCTAATTATGTACAGGTTTATAGGGGTTTATGGTTTGTTAGGTTTTAGTATGATATGCAACTGTTATATTAGAAGGGTCTCAAAATGTGAGTGGAGTGGTTTGTGATGCAAGCCTCGGCGAGCGTTTAAACTTTTTTGACTTTTATGAAACTAATTTTTTATTGAATAAATAGTTTTTTTTTACTTTTCAGGTAGTAAGTTTCCCGTTAGTTATTTTACTACTGACACACAAAACGCACACATTTTCTTTACAAACACTAATGAAATCTTAATAAGTATTTAATAACAAATAGCATCTTGCGTCTTTTCATTTGAACTAGAGTTTTGGTGGCAATTCAGAAATATGACAAAAAACTATTTCACTTGCCATCAGAACCAAACTGAATCCGGATTCGAACCGGACCCGATCTGTTTATATTTATAAATAATACCAAGAATTCATGAAACATGGATATTATGATACAATTCATGATAATTTATTTTTATTTTCGTAAAAAAACAATTATACAAATGTTCGGCCGTAAATAAAAACTTTTATTTCAAAATATTTGTTTGTCAAGTTGGTACAAGTAGTACAGCACGTCTATCATGAGACGGCCGCAACATACTCTCGATTTTTCTCGCACTATACCTCTTTTTCTAAGTGTTCTAATAAGAGAGAGACGGATAGTGCGAGAAAAATCTAGAGAGCTCGCGCGCCGTCTGGTCATAGCCATATGCAGGTGGATGTTTTTTTTTTAAAGTTAGGCGTTTACATCGTAGAAAACAGTGCCGTTATGAAATGTATGAACAATGCAGCACACTATTTCGTCCCACCGCCGGCGCGGCGAGTACAGTTATATAGTTTTACGATTTATTATTCGTGTCGTTGTTTTTGAGTTTGTGCCTATATAAATTACATTCCAACTTTAAGTGTAAGGGACGTACCCCAAAAAAATTTTTTTTTAAAGATTTTATTCTACCGTTTTGTTGGCGTGATTGATTTATATACTCATGCCGAATTACAGCTTTCTAGTAGTAAAGGTCACTGAGCTATTCCGCAAACGGTTAGACGGATGGATGGACGACCGCACATGGCGAAACGACGAGTATAAGGGTTTCTTGTTGACTACGGAACCCTTACAAGCTATTATCTTTTGATATCTTTTGATTTCAATTGTTATTTTATTGCTTCTGATATTGTTCATATAACTTAATATCGCCTTCTTATAAGTGTCTGTGATTTGAAATAGAATGGTTTTTTCTTACAAATGTCGAAGTGGCAGAAAGCTATATACCGTTAATTTCAAAATAATTTTGATTAATATTAATAGAACCGCAAACGATTTACACTAAGTACAAAAAAATATTAATTTATTAAGTACTGAACGCACTATAACTTCATAAGCTGTTAGTCATCCCGGCGCTGGTACCAATCTGGTACGGACGGTAGCTTTTAGACCACTAGGCCGTCTTGGCGTCCATTGCTATTTTTTTTCAGAGGTTATTTATTTTTTCCATCATCGACGATTATGAAAATCACATTTGAACGAAATCAAATTATGCGAAGGCCATGAAAGAAAATCGACATCAGCAATCGCCACAACACAATTCCATTATCACACTTTCGTTTTTCCTGCTTCGCGCGATACTTATAATCTTACGGAATTGGAAAAAGTTACGTATGTGAAAAGGGAGAATCTATATGTAATACTCGTAAATTCACAAGACATGTCGTGGTGCCACGCAGCACGTAATATTTTAAATTCACGTCACATCGTGTCGAAGGGAATGCATATTCGTGACTCGGAATCTGCTTTAGCAAAGAGTATATCGATAGACGATGCTCGGTACAACATTAGTGAAGTTTGGTGTGGAGCTATTATAGGTTGGTATCTAATAGACGTGTCATATTTTAAGCAATATGCTATGTCGGCGTCGGTGGCAAACATGCGTACGGCTCGTCAGATGGTATGGATCGATTAAAGCCCAGTTTTCATAAAATATTATGTTTTGGCTAAGTGAACGATGTAAGTTGCAGACGTAGGGTATGAATTAATAGTAATTTAATTTACTTTATTGATAAGGAAGATGAGTAAGTAGTTATAAGAAAACTCTCACAAGATTTTATTTAACTGATCGCATAATATTTGACGTCATAAAGAAATATAAACATATTAAAAGCACATGCCCAAAATAGAGTTCCGTTTCACAAACAATTTATCGTTTACGCCATAGTTTGATAATACTCAAGAAAAGTGATTTTTTCACTGGAACATAATCTTTGGCAAAAGTTCAACGTTGTACAGTGGATACAAATGGCGCCTTCGAAGCATATGGGCCGATTTATGAGGGGAAATATGATTTCAGCCGCGAATTTTGAAGAGGGTGAAGAAAATTCTCCTATAATTACTTTTGTGGATTACTTTGCAGAAGTATTGTGCTGACCTTCATGGGGTTATATATTATTATCTATGTAGTCGGTCCCTTTTATTCGACTTTCAAGATAGCAATATGATTTATACGTATACCTTATTTATAACTTGACTATAATGTATGTTTTCAACAAATATTATAAGATTTTTGCCAAATTGCCGATGAAGAGTTTAGAGTGTTAGTTGGTTTTAAATTAAGTATTTCGTCTATTTTGTTTATGTGCTATGTATTTTGTTTAGTTTTGTTAAAAAAAAAACTTCAAACATTACCCTGTAGCTCTTGGTTTTGTAATCATTTTTCTATACAAAAATCAATAACCTATAATAGTGTATGTAAATCGATATAATGTTAAATCGAATGCTAATTATAATGTAGCAACACTATCATTTTTTTGTTATGGCAATTCTCCCGCTACCCTTTTAGATTTAGGACGGACGTATACTTGCTTCCAAGTGTAGTTAAATTAAATGTTATTATTCAATTCAAATTAATAATCTTTTCTTCCACGGCCCTAAACCTGCAATAGTAGCAACTAGCAACCACGGTATTTCGAAAAACAGGCAAATTATTTTTGTAGACAATCATTTCCAAATATTTCGGTTCATAAAATAAAAATCCTAATCGGAAAAGGTTACCTTCACTGCAAACAAAGCTGTATGAAACTATTTTTTTCTTTAGGAAAACTAGGGTTTGCCTCTTATCGTGTAGATCGCCGAAACAATTTTTATTTTTTGTTTTTGGAGCTGAACAAGTGGAAACGCTGAAGTCGTCTTCGCTTTTTAATACACTTTAAGTATATCTTACTATAAAGAAAGAAAGAAAGATACATTTATTCACAAAAACACATATATAATAAAAAAAAACAAGAAAAGCACATAACATGAAACAAGCTATAAGCGCATTAATATTGTTTTTTGGGTGCGTCTCACGCGATATAACAACAATATATATATTTTCATATTAATAACGTTCACAAGATATAATGAACGTTATCTATAATACAAAACCAATACGTTTGTAAGGAATAACGGTCAGCTGACATAACATTCATTTTATATAACGTTTATTTCTATATCACTGAAATTGACTAATTTCAGTTCGTATAACATTCATAACGAATAACGATAATAACACATAATAACATTTCGTATAAAATACATAACGTATAACAATCATAACATATTATCTGCAGATGTAATCATTAAAATCAGATCCAATATTGTCGCAAAAACTTAGTCATTGGAATTTTCATTGACCTGAAGAAGGCTTTTGATACGGTAAGTCACACAATCCTTCTAAATCAGATCAGTTATTGTCGCAAAAAACGTATTCCTTGGAATTATCATTCACCTGAAGAAGGCTTTTGATACGGTAAGTCACACAATCCTTCTAACTAAACTTACGAGCATCGGATTAGTGGGCAACACACATAAAATACTAACTTCATACCTCTCGAATCGGTGCCAAGTTTAAGATAGGCCATTTAAGATAGCCAAGGAAATACTAAAGAACAGCGCAACCTTTAACATGCGGCGTCGCACAAGGATCTATATTGGGCCCACTCCTGTTCATTATCTATATTAACAACATAAGCACTCTTCACCTACTCGTACACGGTGAAGTATCATTATATGCAGATGATACATGTATCTTCTATTACGGGAGCTCAATAACTAACATTGTCAAACTATCCCAAGAAGATCTTGTAATTTTATATGAATGATTCCAATATAATCTGCTTACAATGAATGCATCTAAAACATCGAACATAATATTTTGATCTAAAAACCAACATTATCCTAGTTTTAATCCATTAACTGACAATAAAATCCCAATAAAAGAATCATCTACAGGAAAGTACCTCGGTTTAATCTTCGATAACGGCCTTACGTGGAAAGCGCATGTAAAACAGATTAAATCCAAGTTGTCTTCTATTCTAGCATCCATAAGAAACATTGTTAAGTGCATTCTTCTTTATTTTATTTTATGTACGTTACAGTGTGTATATTAACTCACTGATTAAATCACACTTAAAGTATCACATTGAAATATGGGGCAGCGCCTCCAAAACTAGTATTAAGCTAATGAGCAATTATCTACTTTTTGTTTATAACATCAATATTCTTATAAGAAAAATTCTGCACAGAAAAATTCACTGTGAAACCACATTTAGAACCAACAAAGAAAGAGGCATAAAACTATTAGAAGTGCGAACAATCTATCCCTAACTTTTCCGCGAACTAAAAACTTTGGTAATAAAAATATACCTTACCAGGGTGCGCGTGTGTACAACAACTTACCCAACTATACTAAAAAAGCACCAAGTCTGTACATTTTTAATAATAAATGAAAATCTCATATTTCATAAAATCCTCGTCACCTTTAAGGTGACTTCGTTTTTTCTCTAGCGCAGCAATCGACCATGCCGGCCTGGCTAGCGACTAGAAACCATGCGAATATATGTAAACCTGCCTGCCATTAATTTTTAATTTTAAAACATCGCATACTAAATAAAATATCAAAACGATTTGTATTTACCTGTTAACTATTTTTTTTTGTTGTTTACATGTATAACGATGATACTCATGTTTATATAACTATCTAAAAATCATTTTTGTTTTATTTTATAAGGTTACTCATTAAGTGAAATGTATATTTCTTTTGAGTAAACAAATGTCTTTAACCAGACACATAGTATATTTACGTATAAGGATTATAATACAGTAGATTAGGTTAGGGCAGTAAAAAAAGGGGGACGGGGGGCGCAGCCAACCACAAAGCGGCTAGGGGGGCGAAGCCCCCCGCGGCAAAAAAAACAACAAATAATCGTAACAATGGCATTATTTGTAGGTTAGGTTAGGGTTAGCTTGTGCTCCTTAGAGCGGAAATAGGCACTCCGCGAAGCGAGGTGACGTCGACACGCTGGTTAGGTTAGGTTAGGTTTCCGCGAAGAGCTGCTTAAGGGCGGCTGCCGCCAGCGGGGTCGCGGATGTGTGCGCAAGCGTTCCCGTAACGTAACCTCGCCACATGGCGGCGAGGCGGCAAGTGGGGGGGTTTTTAGTGGGTACAGCTTGGGTCTCATCAGCTCATACGGGAGTCCCACATAACCACTCGGGTCACCCCCTGCGCCCGGGTGGTATGCGTAACGCATTTTCCCCCCTAAACAAAAAAATAAAGTTTAGGTTAGTTCAGGTTAAAATAATTGCCGTTCGTTTTAAAACCATATTTTTTCTTCAAACATAATGTTACAAACGTTTACTGCTATTAAAATAATTGTAGGCGATTATACTGTACGAGCATTATACTTTTTGATTTTAGATTAATTTAATAATATATGTGTGAAACGTTACGTGTTATGAATATTATACGCTTTAAT
Organism: Epinotia ramella; assembly: GCA_947578815.1. Taxonomy (NCBI): domain Eukaryota; kingdom Metazoa; phylum Arthropoda; class Insecta; order Lepidoptera; family Tortricidae; genus Epinotia; species Epinotia ramella. The sequence continues at coordinate 27,526,491 of OX388202.1, forward strand.
CGATATATAAATTGATATTATATCTAAACAACGTTATATTTTTCAAAAATATATATTTTAAAATTATACCTTTTGTTTATTAAAGCAGTGAACGTTATACTAAACAAGCTTATACAAAGTGAGCGTATACTATGACTTTCATATGATAAGTTCTTCTATACCTCGTATTACTTAACCTTGTTTTTTTGTTTATCTATGATTATATGATTATGCCTGTTGCTGCCTAATTTAGTGTGAAGTAATTGTTTTGTAATTTTTTTTTTTTTTTTTTGGTTAAATAAAGAATATTATTATTATATCAATTCACGTGTATTAACTTACAACGATGGATAGGTACTGCATTTGCATTAAGTCTTTGAATGACCTAATGCAAATGCAGGACCTATCCATCGTTGTCAGTTAACCGTCCTTCTGTGGGTCTGGTGTTGCGAGGCAGAAAACAGCGGTAAAATAACGTCTTTATTTTATACTCTTTCAATTCAATGCTTACTCCGCCTCGATGCGAAAAGCACAATCACACTTAAATTACAACGTTAGTGAAATTATTTGGCGAACGGAAATCATAAACATCACAACTCAACACCAACTTAGACAACGCCAGAACGAAGGAAACGTTCAGAGCGTTTTAATGACACTTTGCGATGTACGCTGCCTTTTTGTAACGTCTTAATGATATCACGATTTGAAGTTTTGAACTACATGTCTGTGACCTATATCACTTCTATCAGGGCGGATATTTAACTAAAGCAATTTGACATGCCGGAGACACGTCATTCCCTGTTTCATGACTCTGTTCAGTCTAAATTTGACAGGTGGGGATATCCGTATGACATGGGGACATGTCACGTTTTGAAAGTCAAATCTCGCCCCACATTTCAGCATCGGTAACATCAACGTTTACCCGAGTGTCCATAATGATTGTCATTATGGCTTGAGGCGACATGTCGCGAACACGTTCTGACAAAAAGGTAAATAGATTGTGCGTGAGTAATGGATGTTTTATTCACGGCGATAACGACAAATGAAGATCGTGCAGTGATGATCGAGTTTCTGTCGCTCGCCGGCTCTGAGACGCCGAAAAACAAAAAAGTATGCCCGAATCACCGACGCCGAAAAGCAAAGAAGCACTAGTGCGATTATCGTGAGGGCGGGACGGAAATCAATTTGGACCAGCCCGCGCCTTAGGGCAGGGATAAGGGGTAATATGTGAAATTGATAAGGATAACAGAACATTGATATTGTTCCACGCGACACTATCGTAGAGGGGACCGGCGAACTGAAAGCAAAATCTAATTGTATATTCATTATTATTTAAATAACCGCTTAGGGAAGTCTAACTTAGTTTTAAATTAATGAATTTAGTCTGCAATTAGGCTGTAATGGCCCTTTTACAAGTCAAAATTCTACCACCATTTTTAGACGATATTCGTGTACATGGTGACAAATAGACGTGTGGTTAAGAGAGATATATAATCACGTACCGTTTTGAACGCGCGTTAGGTAGATTAGATCCAACTGTAAGGCGCTCGTCACACTGCGACGCATCAACGGACGGAGGTGCGGAGCTGCATACAAATTTCGCCGGACGGAGGTGCGTTGCAGCGTGTCGTATCGTACCACACGGAATTTAAATACAAACTGAGGTACTTGCATACAACGAGAAACGCACCTCCGTCCGGAGATGCGTCGCAGAGTGACATCAACCTAATTTTTGGATCTCCCTAACTTACCTACGTACAATGCGTTACGTGATCGACCTGCAGAAGACTGTGAGCAGAAATTACCTTTACATAAATACATAAACCTTATTCAAGCTAAATATTTCCATTGCAAATACTTCGCTGAAATAGATATTTTATTTTCACTTCTCATGCTCTAAAAGTTCATCTTTATGCTGTGCGTAGGCGACATAAAGTCGCTTTTTATGCTTTAGTGCATTTATAAAGTAAAATCTTCGTCGAAGACCAAGGCAATCATCGGTGCTACAGCCACACGAGCAACTTTAACTTCATAGAATAAACTCTTTATTCTTTTTTTTTATTATGTTTCGTTAGTATTCTAGGCAAGGATACCAACAGCCAAAGTATTCATTATTTATTATTTTTATGCGTTTTGTATTATAGTAAATCAATATATTTGAACCATAACAATAAGTTATCATAGTTAGACAAAACAGAACATTTGTATAACTGAGCAGTTTGTAACGACCTAAGTCAGGTGTCACGTACCTACTGAAAAAAAAAAGACCGGGTTGCACTCCGGGAGTGCCGGCAGAAGTGAAAACTCATTAACATTGTAACAGTTTTTCGATCAGGTCACGTGACATCTTACGGTGTCACCCTAAAAATGAATTTGACGCAAATTTATAAAAAATTATCAATTATTTAGGCGGACGACCCGCGGGCAACGGTGCACAACACAATACCAATTTGTTTTTGCCATTGCCAAATATCTTTCAAAGCTTTATCTCTTTAGGAATAACGTCTAAATTCGAACTATTCGAATTTGCAAGAACAGCAGATGGCGGTGCACGGTGGCGAACAAAATATCAATTTGTTTTTGCCGTTGATAAATATTTTTCTAAGCTTTATCTTTTTAGGAATAACGCCCAAATTCGAACTATTCGAATTTTCTCAATAGCAAAACGGTGAAGGACGCGTTGGTATTATTACAAATTCATTTGCAGAATATACTATTGCAAAAAGTGTTTACGGGCTTTATACTCTTACGAATAGCGTTCAGTTTTGAATGAAGTCGAATCGGCTTGCAGCAAAAAGTGACCTCCTTCACATCTGACGTCACAAAACTCTGTCGCGTATTTAACAATTTTTCCCCATCCCAAAAAGTGCTCAGCGCCGCTAAAGAAGTTTTCACTTCAAAAAAGATTTCCATTTCATTTCCTCGTAATCGAAGTGAAAAGTAGAGTGTACAAATACGTCCATAAAACCCATTTTACACTCGATTTTATATCCATCCGAGCGAGCTTGCGAGTGAGTGTAAAATGGTGCGTTTTATGCAGTTGTTGTACAATCAACTATTTAGTGTTCCGTACCTAACAAAATTTGTCCAACGGGGTTACTCGGTGTCCGGCTCTCCCGGGCAGTTTTCTCCACAATCGCTGGACATTGAAATGTGATATTATAATATGTAGATACGGCAATTGATGGCCTAATAACATTTAAAGGCATGTGCATTATTGGTTTCAATTAGTTATGTAACTTTATTTATATGAATAGGGTTTGAAAAAAAAGAATAAAAATTGTAATTGTCGTCTAATCTAGTTACTTATATTTTTTTGATAATTTTAAGTAGTAAACAAATAATTGAGTTAGGTTTTATAAAAAATATGCCTATATATTTTTATTTTCTAAATAACAATAAATAAGTAAATTAATGTTGCGGGACACTCTTCCATAAATCTAACTAGCCTCATAATTAGCTTAATAAGGATTGTTTTATGCGATTAATGGGTACTAGGCAACGATATACATATTAAATAGATATAAATACATCATCATCTTCCTAGCGTTATTCCCGGTTGTCGGCAGCTAGTCCCAATATTTGCCATAGGCACTAGTTTTCACGAAACCGACTGCCATCTGACCTCCCAACTCAGAGGTAAAACTAGACCACCTTATTGGGATTAGACCGGTTTCCTCACAATGTTTTCCTTCACCGAAAAGCTAACGGTAAATATTCCGCACATAAGTTCCGAAAAAGTCACTGGTACGAGCCAGGATTCTAACTCACGACCGCCGCTTGACAGCCGCATGCCTGAACCTAACTATTTAATAACTAAATACATAAATACATACAGTCTATGGCGGAGAACATCCAAGAATCAGAAACAAAATATTCATGCTCATGACAAAAGTATTTGCTCTTACAGGGATTAAACCTAGGACCGTTAGCATCGCTGGCAAGGTGACGGACTAATAACAAAAGACCTATTGAACTAATGCTTACTGACTGACGACTTTATATAACAATATTTTAAACATAAATATTTACATAAGCACCTTAATAAAATACACAATAGTTAAATTGCAAGTAAGATATTATATTTCAATTTCAGGAAACTTCTCGTTCAGTTTTCCAAAGCGCAGGGACATCTGTCACTAGCTCAGGAGACCAATCTGACTCAACATTTCATATTTTATTATGGTACTAATGTATTCCGCTAGTGCACTCGTTCGCTTCCACGCGCCCCGTGAAAAAAACACGGGGTTGTTTTAGGCGTTTATCGCAGCGTTAGTTAGACGCGAAAAAAAGCCCTCTTTTAGGAAAATGTATCAGCCTCAAACATTGACTGTTTATATCATCAGCCTTTTTACTTGTCGTCCCACTAATAACAAACACAATGTATTTTACATACATATTCCAAGTGAATGCCACGTACAGCACTATGCTCATCTATACCCAGCCTAAAACAACCATGCGCTATGTCAGAAAGAGTGCGTGCAACATATATTGGCATCATATCGGAACGCGAAACATCGAGTCAGGTTGCCTGAAAATTGTTAGCTCATTGTAACGAAATAAAAGACACTTTCTTACTTGCTCAATGTAACACGACTTCAAATTTGGAGTTTTCTCCGCCGTTCGAAAGATTTCTTGGAGTCAGGCCAATGTCACAGACACATTTGGAGAAGATTTATCACTACAGTATTAACCTGAAGTTGTGAGAGTCATTTTAACTTGGACACAAATAAATAGCGTGTGTTTTTATCACCTTTTACATGTAATAAATACATAATTAAAAGATTTGAATTCCTATCAATAATTTGTATTAGGAACTATATAGGGTGATACCAAATAAAATAATCAATAATGTTGAATGTTTTAGAAAAAGGATTAAAATATAGGTAGTCACATGGAGAAAAAAGTAACACAAGACAATAAATAATTACAAAGTTATAAGTGTCCATAGTCTTAAGAGGGCTTATAATCTGTCCCTTTTCTGCAAAACGCGATTGTGTCGTTGGATTCGATTGTCATTTACTATGTCGCTTGACCCGTGACGTCGCGGATCTCAAGCGTTTTCTCTCGCTATCAAGCAATAGTAAATCTTTGTGTAATTGAATAGGATTTTCGTCATTAGGAATAATTTTGCCTTTTTTTGGAGTACCTTATAATAAAATTTGAGTCCCCAACCCTATTGTATGCAAACTAAGCCGCCAAGACCTTACCGCCAAGACCTAACTATGTCTAATTGAATTCAACAACACTCAACGTCTCCGATATCCTTTGATACGAATACCCCAACATCTAACTAGGCGTCACCAAAGTTCATAATCTAACTAGTTATCTTGAAGCAAGGAGTCAGTTGAATTGTGATTACTAGACCAGGGATCAAGACAACATCTACAGAGATACCAATGTGTATGATCAACTATGATTTCGAACTTTGGTGACACCAGAGACTAGTGCCTAACTAAGCCAATGTCTATACAATGCCGCGTTCCTTTAAAATAATGAGCCTGATTTAGTTAGATTTACTATTGAGAACCTCTGTACCATTTCGTATTATCTATGAACTCAAACTTCACATAGACGAGAGAGACAGTGCCAATGTGGCGTGAACTCGTGAATTTCAAAACTAACGTACGGAATGTAATTTGAAAGTAACAATTAGCTTTTTATGAAAGAAAAAATGGTGAGGAAACCTGCATACATCTGCGAATGAAATCAAAGGGTGTATTTGAAATTTTGAAGTCCCCAGCCGCAAGGAAATAGACGGTAGTTACCATAACTATGAGAACAGGCTTGTGCCCAACAGTGGGACGGATGTAAGCTAATGATGATGGTTGTAAGAATTACAAGAATACAGAATTACACTGAACATGCTCACGTGCCTTACCGCTCGGCTACACTAAGCCACTATTGAAGAGGCTTGTGCCCAACAGAGGGACGGATGTAAGCTAACGACAAAATGGTTGTAAGAATTACAAGAATACAGAACTACACTGAGCATGCTTACGTGCCTTACCGCTCGGCTACACTGAACCACTGTTGAAGATGCTTGTGCCCAACAGTGGGACGGATGTAAGCTAATGATGATGGTTGTAAGAATTACAATAATACAGAATTACACTGAGCATACTTACGTGCCTTATCGCTCGGCTACACTGAGCCGCTGTTGAAAAGGCTTGTGCCCAACAGTGGGACGGATGTAAGCTAATGATGATGGTTGTAAGAATTACAATAATACAGAATTACACTGAGCATGCTTACGTGCCTTATCGCTCGGCTAAACTAAGCGACTCGCGACTTTCAATCTAGAAGTCGAGGGTTTGAGCCCTGGCTCGTAGTACTGGGTTTTTTGAAAACCTTACTTACGAAATATATTTTTTTATTTCACAGGCGCTTTTCGGTGAAGGAAAAAATCGTGAGGAAACCGGTCTAATCCCAATAAGGTTTGGTTTTCCCTCTGGGTTGGAAGGTCAGAATATGGTAGTCGCTTTCGTAAAACTATGTAGGGCCTATACTTCAAATCTTTGGATTAGGTGCCAAAGAGTACCCCAGGTTCCCTTAGGGCACAACTGGAAGTAACGCTCGGAGGATGACGATGATGCTGAGCGGTTGGGAGATGTAGTGGACTAGCTTAGAAGTTATATCTACCAGAGGTGTTATCCGCACGTTAGGATAGATACGCTTGTGTAAAGCGCAGTTTAAGTTCTTACCAACGCATGTTGAATAGTTTTTGACATAGCTACCTATTATTTGTTTAAAACTGAGCCAATAAATCGAATAAGTTGGCTCGCGTTTACCAGTTTGATTTAAACCACATTTACAGTAAAACAAAGATATAGTTTTGTGAATTGGCTATTGTAGGCATACATACATATTATATTGTGATGCTAGCAAATGGATTGGTGTGTGATGAATGTTTACTACGAGAAGATGGATGTACGACCTTCTTCTGAGTATTTTTTTTTTCTTTTTCTTTTGTGTGTTATGTTTAGTTTCTAGGTGCTTTGGTACTAACCTACTGTAATGCTGTCAAATTGAATGGCATAAATAAATAGAAGTAGAAAATCGGCTTCACGAACTTTATGGTGATATTTATTTTCTTCTTACTACAATGTTAAGAGTTATCTACTCAACGATGTTGAGAAAGTGTTTTTAAATGCTTCAGTGAACTATATTAGTTCTATCGATTTAAAGCGTCGGACAACAAAGTGAAAATGTATGGAATAGTATAATGAATCGGGTAAACTTAAAACCCGCGATTGTGAAGTCAATATTCTTACGGCATGTTTTACTTTACCGAGCGAACTTGGTAATATCCTTACGTATCCTGGGTATACTGTCGGTATTGCATTTGCACAGTTACTACTGAATGCATGCAGTACTGAATTCGTACCGCCCCGCTCCCTCGCATCCTGCGCCAATCAAGAAGCCTTAATTGAAATGTAGAAAAATCTGTATCGTTTCGGTGAAAGCTTACTGAAACCGCACCGATTGTGCACCGCCAAATGAGGAAGTGAACTAAGTTTTCGAACTATCTGCTACCCTATTGATAGGTACTATAATTAAAGTTTTTCGCTTGCTATTTTTGAAATCCTGGTCAACCTAAACTAGGGCGTCTGTACGTGATGCGACCTACTTAATTAAAGGGTTATCGAAATTCAGCGAGTGAGATCTGCAGAAACTGAAATGAAACTTTGGCAAGTTGATTTTACGAGCAAGCACGGTAATTGCGCAACCTTCCGAACGCGCGGAAGAAAAAAAATCGTTGCAAGTTGATATTAACCCGACGAACGCGCTGCTCTGTAGAACAATGTGTAAAGGGCTTATGACTCGAACTCCGCTCCTAATTAGGATGCTAAATTCAGGTAAGTGTCATAAGCCCTTTACTACTGTCCGTTATGAACACACGTGTGTTACTTACTAGCGCGCTTGACGGGGTTAACTATGTACATGTATATATGTATATATGGGTTAACGAAACTAGGCTAATTATCCAAATAGGTACTACGAGTATAAACTACACGATACCAGAAATGTGTCTTGCTTGTTTTCTAAAGAAATAGATAACAAGAAATAACCAAATGTAAAAGCTTTTGCCGAAATCCTAAAAAATCTACTAAAATGGCTCCGATCGGCTTATTTTCTAGTTACTTTTCTGAAGATCAATCTGACACTTAAATTTTGCGTAACAATTCGATACATGTATCTGTTTCGATAATCTATTAAATAGGCTACCTTCCTTAGTCTTTTCACGAACCAACATTTTAAACAGATTTAAATGTTTATATATTATGTGACCTACAATAAACAATTACAACATTAAAAACAGTCACAACACATCACAACACAAAAATGATCATAGGCATACTTCGCTAGCGACAGTTAAAACGATTCATACCGAATGACAAGCAAGCGTCAAGCGTCACAACGTTGAGCCCTGTACTAACTGATGTATAATTTCATGGTTTGATATTGAAATAGCAACAACATTTATGTACCTACACATATTTACCAAAAAAATATTTGTTTTTAATTCTTGAACCTGCTCATACAGAGAGAGAGAGTGCGAAAGTGTGTCAGTATTTTCTCTGCCGAGCCAATTTCAATAGAACTAACATACTTGGAATCTCGGTGGACACATTTTGTATGAAAAATGCGATTTATAAAGTCTATGTTGTCGAAGATGCGGGCAAGATGTAGCATAAAGCGTAAGCAGATTATGACTGCTTATGATTAGACATATTGAGCCAAACCCTTTTCTCGTAACAAATATCCTGAACGAAAGTAAACCTTCCACATCGGATAAAAAATACTCATTTTTTCGTTCATTTTACCACATAATTTCCTTTCCATTCCGTTTTAACAGGCTTCCTGTTTGTTTCTTAACGATTTATTGCCTCATGCTTTCCGTGCGCCATCGTTCCAGGAGTTCCTTAATCCACTGGGACAAAATTACGTTCATTTTCAGGAAATTGTTAATGTTTTAAGGATTTCGCATGAAAAGGTACAGATAATCTGTGAGGACAGTTACTATTGAAAACCTGTGATCTCGATTAGAAAACATCGATTGGTTTTCAATGGTTTTTTCATAATAGATGTGAGGTGATGATTTTCGGTGTCAATAATCGACTAAAATAATGAAAATTATATACAAACGCAGGGGCCAATCGGTCACTTACTTACAGTTTGATATATGAAAGGCTTTTTTTTTACCTGTATGTTTGGGTCCCCCTCATGACTAGCTAACGGATCAGACCGAGCGCACAAAATTCATCTCAAATAGGAATGCGAAATTGAACTAAATGATTAAGGGGCCAAATACCGGTATTATGTTAAAACAAAAATACGGGTATTATATTCCAATAACTCGTTTAGATACTACATAATAATATATATTATGTTTATTGTTTGTATTTTATTCGATTCATATAGTATTTCAGCGTCATTACGTACATACAATTTTGTAATACCGAAAAAATATCGAAAATATACGATATTATTTATTTATAATTAAGTTTCTTTCAAAAATTTAATTTTTGGTATAAAGGTTGATTGCCAACTGTAGGTACTTTTCTGTAAACCGTCATCAACTAATCATTGCGACGATACAAACGATCAAAAACTCGGGGTTACGTCGGTTAAGTACTGATTTCCCATGGCCACCTTCAGTCTCCATCATCAAATTAGCTCGATGATACCATAATATTGAATTGTCATCCAAAATATACTTTTACCCAAAATTACAGCTCAATCGGTTTAGGTTAACTGTTTTAATATTCAAAACTAACAAACGAACAGGTCAAGTTAAATAAAAGCTTTTTAAAATGGAATAAGTCCATGAATTCCTCAGTCCTACTTGCGAAAAAACCAGGTCTCCCTCGCATCACATGAAGGCACACAGTATCCTGAAAGAGGCTGGTTCAATGGGCCTCCTCTGGAAGAATTGTATCCAAGATCTAGCCTAGTTAAATCCCCTTCTCAGAGCCCTCTATCACCCTAATGACGAGCGAACAAACCTACAAACGGACAAACACAATAAACAATACGGTACGTAATTGGCACCCTTTGTGTATAACAAACCCTTAAAAAAAATATTTTAAGTTTTTTTGAATAGGTTTTATTATATCTACCTCTGTTGTCAAGCAGAATTTCACCGAAAATTAAAGCAGATTGCTTTTACTTGTAAGACGTTCTCATTAGTAATAAATGTACATTTAACTTGTCAACCCCGAAAGCAATTAGAATTTACAAAAATAATTCTAGTTGGAAAATTGCGAGGACGTACCAGGTTCAGGGGTTAAGAAGATTTAAAAGCGGTATTTTAATAAACATAGCTTCTGTATAATTTGAGTGCGTGGGTATTTCCGTATTCGTAGCGACGGAAGTGAGCAAAAAGTGCTAAGATGAAAATAAAAATCGTACAAAGTAAAATACCAGGATACCTACACCAGGATATAGTTCCCCATGAATATCTGTTTCCTTACCAGTTTTACCCTTTACCCTTATAGTATTAGGCCCAGTTGTTTAAATATTGGATTTAGGTACTAATATTTTTATATTATAATTGTTATAATACAGATAGGTTCATTTAGATTTTGCACAATTAGGACATTAGAAATTATAAAGTATCTTTCCAATTAAATAAATACTTGATGCGGTAAAATAAGAGAACAAGGTAAGTTTACTCAAATTGATTTACTGTTGAATTAAAATTTATAATATATATTATAGTGAAGTACCGTACGCTATTCGATAAAATAGGTACCTAATTTTACACCTTTTAACGATTTTACTTTTCCTTTCGAAACCAATTTACTTATGTGTAGGAGTAGTCGCAGAAATAAAGGTTACCGCTTTGAGGTTTCCCAGTAAAATAAAATATCATTCATGGGATTTAAATATGTAATGATAGAGTTATAAACCGTTATTTAAATACTAAAAAATAAACTTCTTATCCTTCAAACGTCAAAGAAAATCACAATGCATTAGCGCGTAGCGAATAACATCCCTGGAGTCGTCGTCGTCGGTTGTTATTACGCAACTTGTTAAGCCATGTTTTAATATGTCGTCTATTCGCCTCGTCTGTGAATTACTTATGTCAAAAGAACGATTTATCATATCTAAATTATTTTAATTAGCCTCAGCAAATTGCAAAAAATGTGTTTTACTTGCAAAAAATCTCAACTTTGCGGAGAAAGTACATAAAGTTACATAATTCATGTTTATAAAATTCTGGCCTATCCAATAAACATAATAATAAACATGTAAGTTGGAATTGCGATAAGATATTTAACAAAACAGTATAAACACTGTGTTGTGCAATGGGATTTTAATTTGACTTTGTTATGTAATGGTGATTTATTTACCTACCTTAAAAAAGAAATCCCAAAACCAAGTCTCAATTTCCGTAATAAAAAATAGTAAATGCTTAGGTATACTTCATTTTGATATATTTTTTAACCCAAACCGTGTTTTGATAATCGTACAACATGCTGATTTTCACCAAATATCTATAGATTTCATTTATAAAGTAAAATAAAGTACATATAGTTCTTACTTCGTTTTGTTGTGGTAGTCTTTCACAATTGTTATTTTAAAAATAATAAGAAAATTAATATATTAACTAGTTATTATCGTTTTTTTAGAAAAAAATGTTTCAACGCGACTGCTAGCATAGCATAATAGAGCGTATACATTTTAGTCTTGATGTTTTACTATCACAACTTTCATATAATATGTTAAAGTGGAATACTCTGTCAAAAACAGCTACATTATTCAAACACCACAATTATAACCAGGCGATACTGAGTCGATGGAATGTCCGGCCGCGGTCAGCGGCGCTACCACGAACTTTGAAAGTCGAAGTACCTATTCACTATATTTGTCAATGTGATAGTAATAATAGTATCATTGAAACAGTGGTACGAATGTCTCTCTACACGGTGCATCATCGGCAGCTCTGACGACCTCAAATAGTCAAAATATTTGCATTAGTGCATTTGTATTTATCAAAAAATGGTATTAGTAATTATTTATCTGGTATCATATGAAATAAAAATCACACATAATCACTATGAGGTACCTACTCATTTCTATATCAATATAAACTGAAGGAATGGCTTGGTCTTTACTGTGCTCTCACATGGCCTTTGGGATTAGGTTTAAAAAAAAACGTTTCAACAGAAAAATAACTCTCACAAAACATATCAAATGTTCATTCCCACCTCGATAACAAAGTAACACTGTGTACTGTGTGCCTTACTGTCCCATGAAACTAAAAAAGTTTTTTTGACTGGAAAAAGCTTTCACTTAACAAAGCAAATTATTATTCCCAATTCAAAACAAAGTAAGGTGATTCTCCTTACCGTGTTACGGTAGTCACACTCTAAACAAAGCATTCCACAAAACTATTTCATAACAAATTAAAGGCCGCGTCTTTACTTTTTTTTGGTGCATGTGCTGTGTTTTAACGCAGTTAAACTAAGAAATATACTTATATGATAAATGTTGCTTTACTGTGTTTTTCCGGATAGACATTTTTTTGTGCACGGGTAATAATTTTTCTCTATTTTTTTCTGATTCGTCATAAAAAAATAAGTTGTTTCGCTTAAGAATCAAATTTTTGCAAAAACGTCCATTACTGTGTGTTGTCATGGGGCAGCCGAGCTTTGTAAATAACTTATCCATTCGGTTCGTAGATCAGAAACTAACAGGATTCCCAAACCATTACCGAGGCAATCTACAGCGGCGCGTGCTGATTAACGCTCCCAAGTTTTGTCAGCGCATTCAAAATATCGCCTACATTAACTGAGCTTCACTAATAAATTTATAAAAATCGACGAAAGAGAACGATTCTAGTCTAGCTGGGACTTACCCAGAGCTCAACTCGTTATACCTATAGTTGACACCTTTAATCTTAGACATACAGGCAAAACATTGTGGCAATGCAGTCCCGTTTTAAATAAAGTGAGTTGAAATACAACTATACTATTGCACTAGTAAATTTAAAAAAAAACGCCTTCAATCTTAATTGAGAATTCGAAAGTCAAAAATTTTAGGTGTAAAAGATAAACCTTTGTATCTTGTTTTAAGTAGTACTATTTGTGTATTTCGAGGTACCTTATTGATTGATTTTATATGGTACTAGCGACAGTAGCGACCCGCCCCGGCTTCGCACGGGTACTATATCATACATATAAACCTTCCTCTTGAATCACTCTATCTATTAAAAAAAACAGCATCAAAATCTGTTGCGTTGTTTTAAAGATCCAAACATACATAGGGACAGACAGCGAAAAGCGTGTTTGTTTTATACTGTGTAGTGGAAAATACTCCACCGACAAGACCCAAGCTCTTAAATAAATGATGATGAGTGAAGAAGTGTATAAAGTGTATACTTGTATTTTTATTTCTATAAGCCACACTAGTATACAATCATTTTCTAATTACAACTATTTTCTAAATAAAACCGAGACACATAGTCAGATGCCTTGCACGAATCGCCGACAAACTCACCGAGAACCGCCTACGGTACGGACATGTCAAAAGACGTCAGAGGGACCACGTTGTTAATAATTGCCCTAAACCGACCGGAACACAAACGCGGTAGAGGCCGCCCGCCATGGACCTGTACGTCTAGCACAACTTGCTGAAAAGTCGCTTCCCGCGCGACTGGGCGTCTCCTTTCTCACTCGCACCGTGCAAATTAGAAAGAGGAGGGTAGATCTTTCTCGACTCGCGTTGCGGCACGGGCGTCAGTTGTGCTAGCCCCCCAGGTGGTCCGGGATACAGAGAGAACTCGAGACAGCCTATAAGTGACAACCCGGGACAGACTGTCCTGGCGCAGAAAAGTGAGTTTACCCGACCCCAACTGAACTGGGACCAGGGACGGTAAAAGAAGATAGTCACATACATATAGCCGTTTATACAATAACATATTTGTGTTGGAGAACAATGTTTCGGTAAGAATATTTTTGTGTCCCGCGTTTGTTTATTTATTTGGAGAACCAACAGCTACAGAAACACATTGATTATATAGATAAAATACAAAAAGCCAATTACAGGTTCCCACCGATTGCATATTTGTATTTTATTATTCATGTATTTTAGGGTTAATTTGCATTACAAATCAGATTAAGTAATTATTTTGATACCTCTTGTGAACACGGGTTCACAAGAGGTATCAAAATAATGTTGGGATGTTGGTTGATTCCCCTCTGTTGTGTAATCAATCACGTAACTTTATGCACGCGCGTTAGGACAATTCGAGTGTCATTATCCATATAAAAAAATACATTTAGATCTACCTTACATACGTACAATGCGTGACATGTGTTCAAACTACATAGTTCGCCCTTCACGTGAACCAAAAATATTAAAACATTTGGGGGAAAAGAAAATGTCACTTTTTAAGGTTCCGTACCTCAAAAGGAAAAACGGAACCCTTATAGGATCACTTTGTTTTCCGTCTGTCTGTCTGTCTGTCTGTCAAGACCATTTTTCTCAGGAACGCGTGGAGGTATTAAACTGAAATTTATATCAAATACTCAGGTCTATTGTCCCAGGAAGTTGTGAAAAAATAAAACTTAAAAGCCAACCCAGAGATGGGCATTAATCGATTAATATTTTAGTTAACTAATCAATCGACTAAAAATATCAATCGTCATTTTTTAGTTGCGATTAATTTAGTTGCGATTGAATTAGTTGTGAGAATGTTCGACTAACAACTAAATTAGTTTTAGTTTCAATCGACTAAATTTCACGATTAAATCTATATTAAAACTACGTAGTCGCTCGTTTTTGCATTTTTTATCTTACAATATGTAACTACAAGTAGGTATGTATGTAACATTGAAGGTACTCGTATGTTGTATGTACGAGTAACACTTGTTAGTTTGGGTAGAATTTTGCGACTTATTTTGAAGCAGATATCTTCAACCGATTGAGCTAAAATTATGTATACACATTTAATTTGAAATGCTTGAATGACAATGCAATATTATGGGCCATAATATTATTATCTAAATATATAAAAGAAGAAATTGACTGACTGACTGACTCAACTGACTGACTGACTGACTTACTGATCTATCAACGCACAGCCCAAACCGCTGGTTCTAGAGATTCCAAATTTGGCATGTAGGTTCCTTATAAGTTGTAGGGGTGCACTAAGAAAAGATTTTTCAAAATTCAACCCCTAAGAGGGTGAAATGGGAGTCCAAAGTTTGTATGGAGAAACAAGATTACTTAGACTATTTTATTCGAATTCGAAACTTCACAGGAGTAATCCTAACGATAAATTAGAAAACACGTGTTTCAGGTTTTTTGAAAATTCAACCCCTAAAAGGGGGGAATGTGGTCACAAAGTCTGAAAATCGACATGGGTGTCGTTTCTATGGTTTATAGGGTCACTGATTACAAAAAAAAACACGATTTTAAAATCCAACATGGCGGACGTGAAATACCATCTCTCCTATTGGGATGCGATGGGGTTGAAATGTCTAAATAGCAATATGGTTGTCGTTTTTATGGTTTTTTGGGACGTTAATTACGAAAATGGCATCGATTTTGAAATTTAACATTGTGGACATGAAAATTTTTGAAAGTATTTGTGCCAAATTGCAATTCAATTCGAACATATGGGTCAAACTGAGAAGCACCTTTTCTGTAGACGGTTGGAATTACTTTTAGTACGCGGGCGAAGCCGCGGGCAAAAGCTAGTAACGATATATTGGTAACGACAAATTGCGAAAAACTGCAGTGTTTACAAATCGGAAACAATAAAGTAGGTTGGTGCATTATTAATAATTTGAATTATACGATACTGAGTAAATCTTAGAATTCTTAGACATAGAAATTATCAATATTTTGCAGTCTCTGTCAATAGTAAAACTCTTTTTAGTGTCACCCGGTGACAAAACAATGGGATAATCCTACTTACCTGGAAGTTGCTTGTTGCATTTCGGTGCAAGTGCCGACGCATCTTCTAAAAATAACACGTTCTATTGAATGACACATCTGCATGTTGTTTATTATCTACGCGGTCTATTTTGTTTTCAACGTGTGGTCATTAAACGAACAGAGATCTCACTCCTTAGAAATGGTCATAATATCGTAAATAATACATGACTATTTTATTTTTAAACATACGTTAAGATGTCCTAATCAGTCTGTCAACATAGCCATACCGAAGTTTTCTATTCAATTTGCTTCTAACATTAGTCGCAAAGAATTTAGTCTAACTAATTAGTCGATTACAAAATTTAGTTGTCCGAAATCAATCGGCAACTAATTTAGTTGCAACTAAATTAGTTGCACAGTTGTACAACTACAATTGATCAATCGTCGCTTTCAATCGTCAATCGCAACTAATTCTTGTAATTTTAGTTGTTAATCGTTAGTCGATTACATTTTGCCCATCTCCAACGCAATCAAAAGATACAGTCGTTTATGCTGCAAATTTTAGAGGTTTCGACACTCGCAAAACCTTCGGGGTACTTCCCGTGAACTCAGAAACTTGAAATTTGGCACGAAGCAACGTCATACAGCACAGACAAAGGAAAAATTACGAAAAGTAGATATTTTTAGTAAAATCATACAAAAAATATTTTTTTAAATTTTAAACTTTATACCTTTCCTCGTAAACATACATATATTACTTAAATTGAAATTCATGTCAAATACTCAGGGCTATGGGACCTTTCAGATGTATTAAAACCAAACTTTTATGTCAACGCAATCAAAAGAAATAGCAATTTAAGTCGCATATTTTGAAACTGAGTACTCGCAAGAAACTCAAAACTAAAGGGTACTTCCCGTTAACACAGAAACTTGAAACTTGGCACGAAGAAACTTCATATAGCACAGACAAAGGAAACATTACGAAAAGTAGACATTTTCAGTAAAATCATTCAAATTTTTTTTTTTTTAATTTTAAACTTACTACCTTTTTCCTCGTAAACGCGTAGAGGTATTAAATTGAAATTCATACCAAATACTCAGGTCTATAATGTACCCTTCAGCTGCAGCAAAACGAAACTTTTATGTCTACGCGATCATAAGAAATAGCAATATAAGTCGCATAATTTAAAACTGAGTAGGTAACCTCAAGGGTATCAAAACCTAAAGGTACTTCCCGTGAATTCAGTTTTATTTTATATCCGCTTATTTTGCGTTCGCAACTACTCGCAAGGGAATCAAAGCCTAAAGGATGATTCTAGTCGACCTAGAATCTTTAAATTTGGTATGCATAACTTCATAGCACAGATAAATGTAAAATTGCAAAACGAATAAATGTTTAGTAACACACTAACGCCCCATAATAAAAATAGTTTTCATAATTTTAAACTTACTATGAACGTATAACTTAAATCCGTTTATTATATTTTTTTAAGATTTCGCTACTATCAGACCACTTACTAAATTGATAAAGTGACCCTGTTTAAATTTATGCTCCCCCAGCTTTCCACATTGTAATGTTACGGATTCCATTTTCATTTAGTAATTAACATACTACAACTTTTGCTTGTTATAGGTTTGTACGGAACCCTCGGTGCGCGAGTCCGACTTGCACTTGGCTGGTTTTTTATTTATTTAATCGTAAGACGTGTGGGGTACCAAGGCAAAAAAACGCCATAAAATTACGTTTCATGTATGAGAGCACTGTTTAATTTTTAATGTATTTTTATTTTTATGAATGTATGTTAAAGCAGCAATAGAAAAACAACTTCTGTAAAATTTTTAACAGTCTAGCTAATGCTGATACGCAGACAGATGGACAGCTGAAGCTTAGGAACAGGGTTCCGTTTGATATCCTTTGGCAACTCGACTCTAAAAATATCTAGTTAAATTCCTTGACCCCAAATATGTAGACACTAAGTTTGTGATTCTACGTTAATTAGAACTCGAGATATTAATGAAATACGTATAATTCAAAATGGCCGCCATAAAGATGGCTGACGGAGGAGTTGGTTCCTATCAAAAACTTAAAGCTATGAACCTAACAAGTTCCTGAAAAAAAATTGGTGCTTTTGTCCAGCGTGTCCACAGTATTCACCTGAAACTGCTCTACTAACAGGTTTAAAATCTAATTAAAATGCAAAATGTGGGTCTCAAATTGACCGCCAGGATTTTAGTATTCATATATTCCTGGGGTAAAGTGGTTCTACTTAGCAACACCTTAACACTCCTAGTACTGGCTGTGGTGAGATAATGTATTGTAATGCTTTTACTTTGTTATGGAGAAAAAATATTAAATTTGTTTGTTTTAGTAATAAGTATATTATATAAATTGAAAACCGTCAATGCGTCAAAATACGCACACAACCTAATAGTGACGCAGTTCATTGATACGTTTTTAAATAAATATCAATTCTTGCGGACAATCTTACACAAATCGACCTAGTCCCAAACTAAACAAAGCCTTCCGCGTCTTCGTCTTCCGTGATATGTTCCGATCTTTTCATATCCTTTCGAGCTGTGCCATCGCACTTTAGGCCATGCCGATGCGCCTCCTTATCTCTTTTGCGCACGAGTCTGTGTTCCTGATGTTAGCACCAAGGTAAATGAAATCATTCACTGTCTCGAGAGAAAGGGCATGTCATATGTGGAGTGTGTTGGCGCGATCTACTACCATGAGTTTAGTTTTGGAGTGGTTAATTTTGAGGTCCAATTCCATGCGGATTCTCTCCATTTTATACAGCAGGCTCTTCATTTCAGCTTCACTCGCCGCTATTAGTGTCGTGTCATCTGCGTAACGGAGGTACCTATAGTATCCTGGTACCTCCAATGGTGGCTTCACCCTCCCAGGTTTCTAGAGTTCGCCTTACGGTTGAACAGAATGGGGGACAAGATACAGCCTTGCCTGACACCTTTCTCAAACTTAAATGGTTCAGATGTGATATTATTGACTTTAACAACACCCTGATTGTTCTTTTAATATTTATTTAATCGTATGGCGATCTGTAGAATAGGTGAATATCCATGTGATATTTTTATAGAAGCGCCTATTTCGCCGAAAGTGTCACTCATTTAGCACCACCCAGGGGACACGTGCAGGGTTGTGGTAGGTAAATCCTGCGGACGCGAGCTACAGATTGTCCCTTGAGATGGTCACCACCACCTAGACTTAACCGGTCGTCAAACTTTATACATAAGGTAAGTCTTAAAAGCTTGCCATATATATACAACGGGGCTCATAATACGCCGAAGTTGCGTTTGGGCAAATTTTCACTCTCTTTTGATTTCCACTCATCCCAGTTTGTAGCAATTGCTGCCCAGTCATTAAGAAAGGCGTCTCCCGGCAACTCGGCTTCGGCCTGCTACGTCGTCACCACCCACCTTGCGGCACCCATTCCGTAAATCGCGCTGCGAAAATTTGTAGACTCTAAGCATCAAAACTTTCAACAAACTGTCCCGACTACGGAACAGTAACTGAACTGAACATACAAAAGGTAGTCCCCGGATAATATTCTCGAGATATGTTACTTTCGGCACTGCCGTAGTCACCCAGAAAAAAAAAATATCGTGTGTCATTTGGCTGCATGCATTCCTCTTAACAGAACTCATAATATGTGAACTGTGAATGCTGCTGCTTTATCAATAGCACTTTAATTCTGCTCCTTTTAAAGTCATAAATATCCTTCTTCTTACGCGTGTATTCATTAGCTAGCAAATATACACGTACAGGTGTTAAATTGAGGTTTATAAGTCCCTCAAAGAACATCCCACAGTCAATGCGAATAGAAAATCTGGGGATAAAAATAGAGAAGACGAGGGTGTTGAAAACAGGAATTTAAAATTGACTAGGTATATTGCAAGCGCACGTAAATTGCGATCATGTTATCCAGACACGTATTTGCGAGAAACGTAAGTTAATAATTTACAAGCCACAGTTATTTCAAAACAGTATTAAACGCTAGATCTTATCTGACTCCTTTGAAAGGAGGGGGTTATGTTTTTCGGGCGTACGTATGTGGACAAGAAAATTCAATTTCACGGGCTACAGTCCAAACGGCTTCATGGATTGCGTTGGAAAAAAATAACGTGCATTAAGGTTCAAAACTGGTAGACCCTTTTATGGGCTGACCGTACCTACGTAGTGTATCCGTTAGCAAACCGCTCTTAGGACTGGCAGGGCGATCAACGACGAGACGGCGATCTCAATACATCAAGGCGCCCAAGTTGCACTTAAATCGCCGTCGCGTCGCCAATCGTTCACCGGGCTTACTGTTTCAGTCTTACTTTGGTTACGTTTGCGTCGGTCAGGAAATGAAGTTAAGTCCACGCTTGAACGACAAGGAGGTAGGATGTGCGAACACGACATTACTAAATGTGTATACGTACATAATGTTCCTATCGTTGCCTACTTCCTCATTAATATCGCATTGCCGCGGCTTTTGACTCTATCTGAATTAAATAATAAATATCATGGAACATCATAAAAAAAACACAAAACAAAAGCAGTATTACCTTACGATTCAATTTAAAATTAAACATAACAAGTACTTTTATAAACTTAATAATTAAACATAACATGTACCTACTGTTTCCAGTGGATACTATATGTAGATCCTCGTATTATTTTTTGCAGCCAATGTTTTGCATAAAAATGGTAATGTTTCGGCATACACCATAAAATTCAATGTAGCCAACATAACGGCAATTCCCAAGCTTTATGGATGCAGTAAATCGGGCATAAAGTGTATGTGTTAGAAAATTGAAATCGGAAAAGTTTTGCAGTGTTCATTATGGGACAAATTTATTGGTAATAAATATCATACGTAATAAGTAGTTTCCTTTGGCTTGAATTGCAAATTTAGTGAAAAATAGGTGTGGTATGTTTTTACAATAAAAAAAAACTATTTAGTTTAAGTAATGCGTGATTGCCAATCCGTGCGTACCCGAGGGTTTACTGTTAATAATTAAAGAGTTCCACCTTCTGGCTCCATTGTCAGATCAACTTGATGTTACAAAATTATTTTATCGTTATCCTACTTTAAACATACTTACAAAGTTTCAAGTCAAAAAACGGATGGAAGTTTCCGAAAATCTAAATGACATTGACTTTGTTTGTTACATGCAATTCATGCATATTTAATTACAGATGTTAATATTTATTTATGTTATTAAATATTTCAATATAGCAACTATTATTACAGCTTAACCTAATGCAATAGCGCCTTAAATATATAATAATTCTTATTAATGAACATCTCTCCAATTGTTTCGATGTGCCTGATTAGCTTTCCATAGGCGAGGTGAAAATTGAGTTCCTTGGAAACCTACGTTCCTGTAAGCATTTTAAATTCTCGGGACACGACCTGAGAGACGCGACTGCCAGAGCTATCTTACACCACTGCCCATTGTTTATCTTTTATTTGAGGAACCTCTACACGAAGAAGACGAAGCACGTTAAATAATTCTAAGTGTAATAAAATATAACTTTAAAAATGATATGATACAGAGAAAGAATATAATGGAAAAATAAACCATCTTCGTCTGTAGCCCCCGACAGGATTCGAACCTGCGACCTTTCTATTAACGCTAGACTGCTCTACCAACTGAGCTACGAGGACAGTGACGCAAGTTGTATATTTTTCCACTATATTCCCGCTAAGACTAGCGCCCTCTCTGTATCGAGTTATAGACTTGTTTCACAGTCTTGGCACCACTCTAATGGGCGAGCTATGCGCTCGCTCCATTCTAATCGAACCACATCAGGTAGTTTCGGAATTAGCGAGAGAGATGGCGCTGGTGTACATTATACCCTTTTCACGAAACACATTATTTAATTAAATATTTTTGTTTCGTGTTATTTTTAACGAGGAAGTTACCCCGATCATTTTATAAACGATATGATACAGAGAAAGAGAGAGGCAGAGAGGGTAGTCTTAGCGGGAATATAGTGGAAAAATATACAACTTGCGTCACTGTCCTCGTAGCTCAGTTGGTAGAGCAGTCTAGCGTTAATAGAAAGGTCGCAGGTTCGAATCCTGTCGGGGGCTACAGACGAAGATGGTTTATTTTTCCATTATATTCTTTCTCTGTATCATATCGTTTATAAAATGATCGGGGTAACTTCCTCGTTAAAAATAACACGAAACAAAAATATTTAATTAAATAATGTGTTTCGTGAAAAGGGTATAAATATATTTTTCTCAAACATGCAATGAAATATGGACGTTGTGTTCTTCATTAATGGGCTTCGAAGTGTCATGTTTCGGGCGCAGCGAGACGAGAGACCCGTAATGGCAATTCATACAAAATTGAAGGCAAGATGGTCCTTTTTAATTTCCATTCCAAAATTTGTGGCACAGTATCACGGCGTTCAGCCATGAAAATTAAGATTTGATTTCTTGGAGTTTTTTTTATTTATTTCATTGCATGTTTGAGAAAAGCACTATACATACCTCGGCGTGAAAAGGGTTGCCAGCCTCATAACTTACTATCCGTCTATATGTACTTGGCCGGCAACCCCTTTCTTCCCGGCCTCCTCTGTAGTAATGTACTATTAAATGTACGTCGTAGATCGTTGGTACGATAGAACTATTGATTTTTCGGGTTTTGACTCGTGGGATCTTAAATATTTCCTCACTTTGCTCGGCGATGACATTGATAAATGGTCTGCCTGTCCGCCGTTAGTACTCGCTGTTTGGATGTTTTATTTAACCGTTCGACAAGTTTATTCCTAGAATAATCGACACAGTTTGAACGTTTAATATTAGCTTATGTTCTTATTCTAGTATGGTCAACCAAGCCTTAACCAGGCCACACAAAATTTGAGCAAATGACATAAATTTCAGCAACCTAGGAGGCCGCTGCCTTACTTAGATGGATCGGATGCAAATAAGATGCAATACATTCCCTGCGTCTCAATCAGTTGCAGCGCTCTAAAAACGATACTTCGTGGCTTATATTATACGTCTCTAGAAAGTCTCCAGTCACGAGTAGGTAAGTGGCCTGTCTCTAAATAATCACCTGTTAGAAGCTTAACTACATGTACGTCTATTTTGAGGTCATTTGTGTATAAGTGTATTAAAATATTTGCCACAAGCCCAAGTATTACAAATATAAAATAGGTTTTTTTTTTAAGTTAATCGGTTTTACTGTGAAGGAATATAATGAAGTAGATAATGTACTAAAAGCTATTATTTCATTGGTAGGTACCAGGTATCAGTCATCACGCCACTCTCCTCAACAATCTAGGGCATTCATCATTTGAAACCCACATTGAGGGCGTTTGAAAAAGGTTTAGGTAATTCGGAATTTTTTTTCGGACGCCAAGCTTAGATTTGAAATTGTTTCACAGCTAATTGTTCTTGCAAGCCCTTTAATTTGATACACATATCAAGGGGGGTTTCTTTATTTATTTATTTAATATGTTACATGACATTACAGAAATCTAATGCGTCACACAACTAAGATTAAACATGTTAACAATAGCACATAATAAAAAGAGATGCAATAACAGTGTACACAAAAGAGACAATATTACATAACACTCGAGGGCCTGGCATCCATCACCTCACAGAACTTCAAACATTATTTTCTTACCCTCGCCCATCGCCATGCAAACAGATCGCACTCCGGTGCTGACGCCAAGAGCGCATTTAGTAGTGAGAGAGCGCGGGGCAGTGGGGAGTTCCTACGCGACACAGTCCGAGCTGCCGGGACAGCAAGAAGAACGCGTCGCCGAGGCCTAAGAGCTATTTTGGGGACGTCTGGCACAAACAGTCGCACTAGGCGGCATACTAGCTCAGGACAATCCGACTCGCCGCGAAGGACTCGACACGCAACGCAGTCAACAGCAAACTAAGGGTCCGTCTGACCTCTAAGGAATTGTAGCCGAGGGTACCTAGCAGATACTTGGTTGGGTAGAGGAATGGGTAGTACCCATAAATCTTCTTGTAAAGAAACCTTAGGAAAGCTTTTTGCACTTTCTCCAGCATTAAGGCAAGTTGATTCATACGGTAACCATACGATCGACGCTGCCTCCAACTTGCTTCTAACCAAGGCGTTGTAGACTAGCTTGATTGCTAGTGGATCGTTAAAGTTACGCAAGTTTCGGATGACAAAACCGAGTCTTCGATAGCAGGCCGCAGCTAGTGATAGTAAGTATGTGCTCGTGGAAAGAGAGACGTATTATGGGCTCAGAACCCAGAAAGTATTGAGCAAGAATTGGATCGCGCGCTCGACTAAAAGTACAGACACAGCATTTGGCAGGGTTAAAAAGCGGTTTGTTGTCCATACTCCAACGAAAGATCAAGTTGATGTCTGCCTGCAATGATTTACAGTCAGCTCCTTGCTCCACACCGTAAATTAACTTTAAATCGTCAATCGTCGTTTATAAAATAATATAATCCGCCATTTTATATTAGCGGCGGTCATTTTGGTATTAACAACACCTAATTGTATTGTCATCGGAACTTAAAGTGTGGAAATAGTAAATTTCAGGTCAATGGTTTAACAGGAAGGGGGTAAAATTTCAGTCACTAGATTTGACCCATGAAAGTCGTACTAAATAAAATCATTTAAAAATATAACCCTTTCTAGCTCTTAAAAATTACTTGAAAAAAGCATTGATGTTATGATTGGCTATGGCTTATTACGGGGTTGAGGATTATCTCACTGACAGAAATGCATGGCCCAAACCATAATCCAAAATAGCTTAATTTCTCATATAGCTTATTGGGACATGTGTTCTTGTAGAAAATGTAGAACAACGCATTATGATGTTTTTTTTTCTTTGTATTCATATGCAGTTTGACTATTATTTTAAGGAGGTTAAGAACTATCACTGTAATAAGCTTTTTTGTCAAAAAACGTTTCTTCTTAACAGTGGTCTTTCTTTTAGAAACGCTGGTAGTAGAATTTTGATTTGTTAAAGTGCCATTACGGCCTACTAGTATAATAAAATTATTTAATTCATTTTATTTATTATGAGGGACAAACACAGTTCTACGATTAACGCATTATCAGTTTTGGTGTTTTTTTTTGTAATATCATCATTCGGGCGATTCTCCGAGCCGGCTCGATTTGCTTGACTTCGGTGAACGTATTTTTTTTTCACTTTTTCGATTGGTGACCTCGGTATTCAAGAAAAGGCCTAAATTTAAAAAATATTGGTGGTAAAGGCCTTCATAGGAACCTTGTAGTTCATGGGATATTCGGGTTTTTGCGTACACCGAAATCAAACACACACACCGAAATCAATATTCATAAAATAGTATCACCGAATTCAAAAAATGCTTACACCGAAATCAAATTTGAAATTAAACAATGTTTTTTGCTACAAAATAACCTTTATTTCCAATTGGTACACTTACAAAATATATATATATACAGTCGTCGCCAGATAATTAAGAACACGATTTTTTTTCCCATACAGTTGCATACAAATATGACTGTTCAAATTTGATGATAATTTATAATGTGTTTGATTACTTTTGTTTCTGATTATACGGATGTAACCGTGTTTAAATAGTATTTAATATAGTGCACATACGGCTTCTGTAAAATTTAGACTTAAAAAAATACAGGCGATCAAATCAACACTTTTTATAAGTTCAAACATTGTTCCTAATTACAGTATGAACTTGTAAAAACTGTCCATTTGACCATCCGTTTTTTTTAAGCACAACTTTTACAGAAGCTTTATATAAACTAAATGAAATCTTATTTATACACAGATACCTCCATATACTCAGAAATAAAATTGGCCCAACATATTTTAAATCATCATTAAATTTGAAAAGTAATATTTGTATGCAGTTGTATGGGGAAAAAATAGTTCTTAATTATCTAGCCATGACTGAATGTGTTGTCATAAACTTTGAGAGCAATAACTAAATCGCAAAATATACATTGTACATGATTCGGTACTGGACATTGTACATGGTTTTTGCACGTAATAGGTACAAAAAGGCGTTTCAGACTCAGCTGATGATAGAAAATAATTACCTACACTACTTTTTAACAAAAAAAAAGTGTGTAAGACAAGTACCCAGTTTTTGTTAATTATTTTATTTTAACCGTTTTGTTGGCGTGATTGATTTACATACCCAAACCAATTTACACTTTTCCAGTAGGTCACTGAGCTAAGCCTCAGGCGGACAGACATACGGACATGCTGAAAATATAAGGGTGTTGACTACGGAACCCTAAAAAGCAATCATTTAAATACATAAAGATTGATTTCGGTCCTCATTTTATTGAATTCGGTGACCAAAAAGTACACCGAATCCGCGGAAATCAATGTCACCGAATTCAATATTGATCGATATTTGCAAATTACACAAAAAGTATAGATAGTACAGGGAAAGAGTTATTCAATACGAAATCACATACCTCTGAGGATTGCTTATTCACTTTTCTAATAATTAAAACACAAACACTACACAATATAATAGCTTCACCGAATTCAAAAAAACACGTAACCAAACTCACCGAACGACGAACAAACCTTTGTAGTAGCTGCTTATATGACATCAGCCGGCGTCCGCTCTCGTCGGCAAACGTGGTGCGACTAAAGCTACCGGCGTGTGCGTCGCGAGATTCCTACGCCATTTCTTTGTTATGATGCCGACGCGTTTTCTAAATGTCACTGAGTTTACGTGTTACCCCCGGACGCTTCGAAAAAATGCTTTTATTGAGTGAGTTTAAAAGATAAATTATGGTAACATGGATTATATATGGGGAAAACTAATGTTGATTACGTGAACCGATGTAAAACATGTACTATAATTCCAATCTTGGGTTATGATTTTTTGTTTAAACCAACTTGGGTAGTGGACGCTCCCACTGAACGTCAATTTGGGCGCTATTTTTTTTTTCTTCAAACATATGTATATCTACAGAATATCTAAATAGCTGTCCAGGTATCAAAAAGCCTGAAGTATATCTGAGATTTTATTCAAAAATATCACGCACCTATTTGAAGAATTTTTGGCCCTGGACACTAAAAAATGCCACTCCGGAGAAATGCCCATTCCATCAAGCCTCCTCACAAACTTTCGCGCTTGTTTTGCGCCGTTTAGTGGGATAAGGATGAGTACCCACTAAAGCTGCAGCAAGGCTGCAAGCAGGGTTGTGAGGTGGTGTGTGGGGAAAAATCCACCAATAGCGTGGCTCACCGCGCTCGCGCATCGCTTCTTGTCGGTCCAAATTTTCCTCACTCACTGCCTCAGAACAATGCACAGTTCTTGTGGATACACAGCGTTCACCGCTGATTCATATTACAATTAATAAGTACCTAACTCGCATACACTGACGCGAGTTTGGCCAATTTTCGCGGTCGCGAGTTGTGTAAGCAAAGACGTCGGTCCTAATATCTATTACCTACGCTATTAGTCATTTTATATCATTAAATATCATAATTCATCTATAAAAACATTGCATTAATCTAGTTACACATTTGCCCTTTGTCCCAACATTTCGAAGAAGTGATTTTCAGTTGTTGTTCACAAGATTGTTGTAAGATCAGCAATCAATAATAATCTCCTATATCACAAAGGTTTTGGAATCCCAGGGGAAGTAATTTTCCAGAATACCTCAAGAATTCTAAATAATTTAAAAATACATAAAGCAAAAAACATGATAAAATAATTACGTAGCATAGCGTTAATGACAAATTTATAAAACAATCTCATCAGACCGAATTTAACATCCTGCCAATAATTCATAGGTTTCGGATTCGAACACGAATAATCAGCTTAATAAAAACTATTCAACAGCACAAATGAAACAACAACAAAATAGTCTATTCAGTGAACGGATTAAGGATGACTCACATCACACCGTGCCGAACACGGGCCGAGCTCTACCCGACGCTCTGGCAACTCATTTCCATGACAAAGGTAGCCAAACGGTCCAGTAAAAATCGCGTACGAATGAGAATGGCAATGATAAAGCGGCGAAATGTGGGACTGTGACGAACTCTTGATTTAGATGGGTAGCTTATGTACCACGGAGTCCACGGGGCTAGTTCGATTTGTGTAAGATTGTCCCCTAATATATTTACTATTTATTTATATGTTCTAGAATGGTACGGTGTACCTGCGAGTCATTCTTTAGCCGGGTACACGCTTACCGTTGGGCTGTAAACAAAAATAAATTTTACATTTGCTCTGCTTCACATATCTATCTGCAGTGGTGACTATTTATTGAAAATAAAATGCGCACATACCAACTTACTTGAACAAAAGTCCAAGGCCTCAATATTGGGATATAAATGGGAAAAGAATGTTCAGTTTTACTCTTCGAAGTTCGCATATATTGCTGATGCGATTTTCTTCCATACAAATTACTCTTTTGAATGTTCATTTAGTGCTGCACGTTCTGTTCAGCGGAAACACCAATTAGGACCAAACTCAGTGAATGCCATTCTAAATATTTTAAAAGAAGCCCACACGTTTAATCAAGCTCGTTAGCCAGGCGTCAACTTAAACGCAAGCACGTACACTAACCGAGGCGGCACCTCTGAGGTGGTATTAACATAGCTTACTGACGACTCGTCTGCAGTGGTGCAATTATCCATGAATTTATAACTAGTGACTCTGTGAGCCGAAGAAATCGCAAACCTGTTTAAAAAAAAACTGAATCAACTAAAAAAACCATAACATAAAATAAATATGAAAGACAGACAAAGTAATCCATAAATGTAAGTATTACAATTAAACTCAAATAACTATGTTATTACTACAGTTGGGATGTTTGGTGGCATTGGGGTAAACAACGAGCAATGGAGTCGTTATATTATTATTTTATGCCGAACAACCTGGAAAAGTCAATTAATGAAATCAACGAAGATTTAGGAATAGTAGCGGACTGGTCGCTCAAAAATAACCTCATCTTAAACACAACCAAATCTCAGTTCATAATAATGGGAAATAAATGGCAATGCGCTAAAATTAAGGAGCAACACCCAAGAGTAACAGTAGGCACCGAGTCAAGTAGATAAAGCTAAAAATCCTTGTGGAATCGCTTATACTGTCACACTTTAATTACGCTGACATAGTATACGGACCAAGACTCTTAGCAGAAACGAAAAAATCCATACAGCGGGTACAAAATGCATATTGTATTCGGTTTTGCTATGAGATTCCCAGACGAGCGCACATCACCCCGTTTTTAAATGAAAAATCCTTACTGAACATGGAGAACAGGAGAAGACTGCACCTGGCATGCTCAGTACGGAGAATAATAGAGTTTGAGAGGCCCCGCTACTTATTTGAAAAGATAAGATGGGTCAAAGACACGCACAAGGTTGTTAAGAAGATGCACCAAACTAGACCCCAGCACAAGACTGCTTTCTTCAGAGGGAGTTTTAAATTCGCAAGTGCAAAAGTCTGGAACGATCTGCCGCCACCTCTGCGAGAACCTATATAGCTGTTAAAGTTAAGACACTTAAATGGCACTTCACTGGTTTTATTTATTTAGGTTTCCTGTTTTTATAGTTTTTTGTTGTTTTTAATACATATTTACATTTTCATTGTAAACATGTAATTTGGCAATAAGCACCAAATCCCAACATTTTAAATTTTTTGTCGTTGCGACCGACAACACTAGGGCTCAGTCTGAAAACCAGCGCTGGGCCACCTACCCAGCACATGCTGAGACTGAAACCCATTGCCTCATTTTTTATTATTATGTATGTTATGTAAAACACTGCACTTATCCCATCATTCGCCGGTTTCGACTATACTCCCAATAAACAGGAACGTTGACTGCCACCTCGGGCTTCCGCCGTCGCTCCTAATGATGTTTCTTTGTACAAGAAACCTCACCGAATTTTCCGACGAACAACACGCCGTGCACTAAAACTTCATTGATTTATCCGGTTCGAAGGACCATGTTAATTTTGGTAGCGTGTTCACTGGTGTTTGATTGAATTAAAAGCCAAATTGTAAAGGAAACGTTGGTGAATTTATTCCATGTTTTAATCTTGTTTTTTATCTTCATAAATATGTATTTTGTAAAAACACTGCACTTATCCCATCATTCGCCGGTTTCGACTATACTCCCAATAAACAATAACGTTTCCTTTACGATTTGGCTTTTAATTCAATCAAAAACCAGTGAACTCGCTACCAAAATTAACATGGTTATTATTATTATTACTATTATATATTTTTTGATTGAATGAATGAACGAATAAAAATGTTTGATAAACCAAGAATGATCTTGACAACCGTTTACCATCAGAAGAAGATAATATGCAAGATTTTGAAACTTTAACTCAAGTTGCAAGTTGTTCAAGCTCTTGAATACATAAACATTTTAGCTAACAAGTAAAATGTATTTAAATGTTATATTATAAAATCATCATCGTAAAGTATTGCATTGCAGTTGTCGTCAATAATTTATTTAAAATATGTAACTAGTAAAAGAATATAGAAATATGTGTCTAGTAGATTTATCGTTCAGTTATTCATTTATTCAAATAAAAAATATACAATGGCGACTCCACTGCATTACTTGTGCTAAACTGCCAGCAGAATCCTAACCCTAGTTATTACCTAAACTTAAATGCAGAGAGGTCCGGTGCCTGATTAGGGCGCTGTCCCATCTCTCTGCCACGACGGCCAGGAGACTGTGGTGGCTTCGGTCGGCGGCAGAACCATAATTCGTCAGTCTCATTACACAAATAGTTGTCCTCTCCGGGATTCTGAGGCAGCACTCCGTCACTAAACCGGTCATCAAGTTGAAAGTAGCCGAAAGGTATATTATTTATTAATGCAATGTATAGGTAAGTAATTTATTTCAAACAAATCTGCAAGTGTGGCAACTTAGAGTATGAGTCAACACAATACGGGTGTAGACTCGAAAATAATTACTACTCCAAAAGAAAGAAGGCAAAAAAATATGCCTAGGAGGGCTCATAAAAAGAGGTCACGACCAACACAGAGACGACTTCAAAAACTGGGTAGAACTAGCATGGGGTTCGGGTGAGCCAGTAATGCGAGCCGCAACCCTAGATCAACCAGGGCTAATAAGCGACTTACTAATCGAAAGTGTGTGGGAGCCAGCGAGGAAGGCCTTTTTTGACATTAGCATTGTAAATTCCGACGCCGCTTCGTATGGCTTACTCACATGGCCCACAATCGCCCAAATACACGCTCGTGAAAAACACCGCAAATACGACTTGGCCTCAGAAGATCTTAGAGCCACATTTACTTCCCTTGTGGTCTCCCGTGATGGCATTGTCGGCATGGAATATGAATCCTTTATAAAGAAACCATCTCTAAAGCTATGTGAAAAATGGTCAGAACCAGCATACTCCCAAATAATAAGCTGGATCAAAGTCAAAATATAAATATCAATCATCAGAGCGGTCTCTATGAGAATTAGAGGAACGAGAAGAAGAATAGAATGACACTATATATAGTCGTAGGCTTCGAAAAAAATGGGTTCTAATCATTGACGTAAATTCTATATAGGATTTGTTACCTACCGTCATCTGGGCCAACTTTTTTACTTCTTATTCTGGATATTGAAAACTCCACAATAAAAATCTTCTGTGTAATTGCGTTGATGTAAAATATACCTAGGCTAGGGCTATGTTGGGAGTTTCTCTGCGAGATCGCATCAGAAATGAGGCTATCCGCAGTAGAACCAAGGTAACAGATATAGCCCTCCGAATCGCTAAACTTAAGTGGCAGTGGGCGGGGCACATAGCACGCACCGATGGCCGTTGGGGCGGAAAGGTTCTCGAGTGGCGACCACGTACCGGAAGGCGCGGCGTGGGTAGGCCCCCCGCAAAGTGGACTGATGACCTGGTAAAGGTTGCTGGAGTTCGCTGGATGCGGGTGGCGCAGGACCGGTCACTTTGGCACTCTTTGGGGGAGGCCTATGTCCAGCAGTGGACGTCTTTCGGCTGATATGATGAAAATATACCTAAGCCTCATTTCATCAAACAAAAACTTTTTTTTATGAATCAAAATTCTAACATTGTAAACAAATTACATATGCACGTATAACAAGAAAGAATGTATTTAATAATATTAAATGATACGATACGAATAACTTCTGTTTTATATGCCGATACCGAGAACTTATTGAGCTACATATATCTATGTTACCGACAGTAAAAATAGCGTAACTAAAAAATAGCGTAACTTTCGTATTGATAGAAATCTTTGTGTGATTCTTAACCTAAAAAAAATGTTCTACTAAAACGCAGTCCTTACCTACCTTAGCAAATAACCTCAAATTGTTCCGGCATTATTTGTCTAACGCAAACATAAAGGATACAAATCTGTACACAGCTTTGCACAAAATTTCTGTAATACAGCAATAAATAAAGATTACAGTGGCAGAACGCAACCGAAGCGTCCCTTACCACCGGGCTGCGAAACCAGGGACTGAAAAACCGCAAAAGACCGGTAACCTAAAATAAAGGTATCAATTGAAAAAGTATCCAACAGTATCGGTACCCGAATAAATCAAATTTAATGGGTACCCTTTTAAACGGTACCGCTATGGTGAAAAAACCGCAAAAGACCGGTACCCTAAAATAAAGGTACCAATTGAAAAGATATCCAACAGTAACGGTACCCGTAGGTTGACCGTTTCAAGTAAAGGTACCTGACCGAATAATGAGCCGTACAATTACGGTGACCGATAAAACGGCCTCAATGATTTCGGTCCAAGTATCGGATACCGAATAAAGTGATGGTTACATTTCTTACATTTTTCGTAACTTTTGACCCGCTCGCGTAACATGTGTTGTGAGGGGGGGGCAGGAGGGGAGGTGTAGGAGTGAGAGTAGGAGAGGGGGAGGAGGGAGAGTAGGAGGGCGGAGCATGAGGGGGGGCAAGGGCGGGGGCGGCAGAGGGGGGGGGGGGTCGCCACTTGAGAACCTTTCCGCCACAACGGCCATCGGTTCGACGTGCAATGTGCCCACTGCCACTTAAGTTTAACGATGCGGAGGGCAGCCGAAAGACGTCCACTGCTGGACATAGGCCTCCCCCAAAGAGTGCCACAATAACGTGTGCCCACTGCCACTTAAGCCTAGCGATGCGGAGAGCTATATCATCATATCAGCCGAAAGACGTCCACTGCTGGACATTGGCCTCCCCCAAAGAGTGCCAGAATGACCAGTTTGATATTTTGCCCCGAGATACATAATTTAGTCATCATCATATTAGCCGAAAGACGTCCCCTGCTGGACATAGGCCTCCCCCAAAGAGTGCCACAATGACCAGTCTGATATTTTGCACCGAGATACATAATTTAGTCATCATCATCATATCATCATATCAGCCGAAAGGCGTCCACTGCTGGACATAGGCCTCCCCCAAAGAGTGCCACAATGACCAGTCTGATATTTTGCACCGAGATACATAATTTAGTCATCATCATATCAGCCGAAAGACGTCCACTGCTGGACATAGGCCTCCCCCAAAGAGTGCCACAATGACCAGTCTGATATTTTGCACCGAGATACATAATTTAGTCATCATCATCATATCATCATATCAGCCGAAAGACGTCCACTGCTGGACATAGGCCTCCCCCAAAGAGTGCCACAATGACCAGTCTGATATTTTGCACCGAGATACATAATTTAGTCATCATCATCATATCATCATATCAGCCGAAAGACGTCCACTGCTGGACATAGGCCTCCCCCAAAGAGTGCCACAATGACCAGTCTGATATTTTGCACCGAGATACATAATTTAGTCATCATCATATCAGCCGAAAGACGTCCACTGCTGGACATAGGCCTCCCCCAAAGAGTGCCACAATGACCAGTCTGATATTTTGCACCGAAATACATAATTTAGTCATCATCATATCAGCCGAAAGACGTCCACTGCTGGACATAGGCCTCCCCCAAAGAGTGCCACAATGACCAGTCTGATATTTTGCACCGAGATACATAATTTAGTCATCATCATCATATCATCATATCAGCCGAAAGACGTCCACTGCTGGACATAGGCCTCCCCCAAAGAGTGCCACAATGACCAGTCTGATATGTTGCACCGAGATACATAATTTAGTCATCATCACCATATCAGCCGAAAGACGTCCACGGCTGGACATAGGCCTCCCCCAAAGAGTGCCACAATGACCAGTCTGATATTTTGCACCGAGATACATAATTTAGTCATCATCATCATATCATCATATCAGCCGAAAGACGTCCACTGCTGGACATAGGCCTCCCCCAAAGAGTGCCAGAATGACCAGTCTGATACTTTGCACCGAGATACGTAATTTAGTCATCATCATCATATCATCATATCAGCCGAAAGACGTCCACTGCTGGACATAGGCCTCCCCCAAAGAGTGCCACAATGACCAGTCTGATATTTTGCACCGAGATACATAATTTAGTCATCATCATCATATCATCATATCAGCCGAAAGACGTCCACTGCTGGACATAGGCCTCCCCCAAAGAGTGCCACAATGACCAGTCTGATATTTTGCACCGAGATACATAATTTAGTCATCATCATATCAGCCGAAAGACGTCCACTGCTGGACATAGGCCTCCCCCAAAGAGTGCCACAATGACCAGTCTGATATTTTGCACCGAAATACATAATTTAGTCATCATCATATCAGCCGAAAGACGTCCACTGCTGGACATAGGCCTCCCCCAAAGAGTGCCACAATGACCAGTCTGATATGTTGCACCGAGATACATAATTTAGTCATCATCACCATATCAGCCGAAAGACGTCCACTGCTGGACATAGGCCTCCCCCAAAGAGTGCCACAATGACCAGTCTGATATTTTGCACCGAGATACATAATTTAGTCATCATCATCATATCATCATATCAGCCGAAAGACGTCCACTGCTGGACATAGGCCTCCCCCAAAGAGTGCCAGAATGACCAGTCTGATACTTTGCACCGAGATACGTAATTTAGTCATCATCATCATATCAGCCGGAAGGCGTCCACTGCTGGACATAGGCCTCCCCCAAAGAGTGCCAGAATGACCAGTCTGATACTTTGCACCGAGATACGTAATTTAGTCATCATCATCATATCAGCCGGAAGGCGTCCACTGCTGGACATAGGCCTCCCCCAAAGAGTGCCAGAATGACCAGTCTGATACTTTGCACCGAGATACGTAATTTAGTCATCATCATCATATCAGCCGGAAGGCGTCCACTGCTGGACATAGGCCTCCCCCAAAGAGTGCCAGAATGACCAGTCTGATATTTTGCCCCGGGATACATAATTTAGTCATCATCATATCAGCCGAAAGACGTCCACTGCTGGACATAGGCCTCCCCCAAAGAGTGCCACAATGACCAGTCTGATATTTTGCACCGAGATACATAATTTAGTCATCATCATCATATCATCATATCAGCCGAAAGACGTCCACTGCTGGACATAGGCCTCCCCCAAAGAGTGCCACAATGACCAGTCTGATATTTTGCACCGAGATACATAATTTAGTCATCATCATCATATCATCATATCAGCCGAAAGACGTCCACTGCTGGACATAGGCCTCCCCCAAAGAGTGCCAGAATGACCAGTCTGATACTTTGCACCGAGATACGTAATTTAGTCATCATCATCATATCAGCCGGAAGGCGTCCACTGCTGGACATAGGCCTCCCCCAAAGAGTGCCAGAATGACCAGTCTGATATTTTGCCCCGGGATACATAATTTAGTCATCATCATATCAGCCGAAAGACGTCCACTGCTGGACATAGGCCTCCCCCAAAGAGTGCCACAATGACCAGTCTGATATTTTGCACCGAGATACATAATTTAGTCATCATCATCATATCATCATATCAGCCGAAAGACGTCCACTGCTGGACATAGGCCTCCCCCAAAGAGTGCCACAATGACCAGTCTGATATTTTGCACCGAGATACATAATTTAGTCATCATCATATCAGCCGAAAGACGTCCACTGCTGGACATAGGCCTCCCCCAAAGAGTGCCACAATGACCAGTCTGATATTTTGCACCGAGATACATAATTTAGTCATCATCATCATATCATCATATCAGCCGAAAGACGTCCACTGCTGGACATAGGCCTCCCCCAAAGAGTGCCACAATGACCAGTCTGATATTTTGCACCGAGATACATAATTTAGTCATCATCATATCAGCCGAAAGACGTCCACTGCTGGACATAGGCCTCCCCCAAAGAGTGCCACAATGACCAGTCTGATATTTTGCACCGAGATACATAATTTAGTCATCATCATCATATCATCATATCAGCCGAAAGACGTCCACTGCTGGACATAGGCCTCCCCCAAAGAGTGCCACAATGACCAGTCTGATATGTTGCACCGAGATACATAATTTAGTCATCATCACCATATCAGCCGAAAGACGTCCACGGCTGGACATAGGCCTCCCCCAAAGAGTGCCACAATGACCAGTCTGATATTTTGCACCGAGATACATAATTTAGTCATCATCATCATATCATCATATCAGCCGAAAGACGTCCACTGCTGGACATAGGCCTCCCCCAAAGAGTGCCAGAATGACCAGTCTGATACTTTGCACCGAGATACGTAATTTAGTCATCATCATCATATCAGCCGGAAGGCGTCCACTGCTGGACATAGGCCTCCCCCAAAGAGTGCCAGAATGACCAGTCTGATATTTTGCCCCGGGATACATAATTTAGTCATCATCATATCAGCCGAAAGACGTCCACTGCTGGACATAGGCCTCCCCCAAAGAGTGCCACAATGACCAGTCTGATATTTTGCACCGAGATACATAATTTAGTCATCATCATCATATCATCATATCAGCCGAAAGACGTCCACTGCTGGACATAGGCCTCCCCCAAAGAGTGCCACAATGACCAGTCTGATATTTTGCACCGAGATACATAATTTAGTCATCATCATATCAGCCGAAAGACGTCCACTGCTGGACATAGGCCTCCCCCAAAGAGTGCCACAATGACCAGTCTGATATTTTGCACCGAGATACATAATTTAGTCATCATCATCATATCATCATATCAGCCGAAAGACGTCCACTGCTGGACATAGGCCTCCCCCAAAGAGTGCCACAATGACCAGTCTGATATTTTGCACCGAGATACATAATTTAGTCATCATCATATCAGCCGAAAGACGTCCACTGCTGGACATAGGCCTCCCCCAAAGAGTGCCACAATGACCAGTCTGATATTTTGCACCGAGATACATAATTTAGTCATCATCATCATATCATCATATCAGCCGAAAGACGTCCACTGCTGGACATAGGCCTCCCCCAAAGAGTGCCACAATGACCAGTCTGATATGTTGCACCGAGATACATAATTTAGTCATCATCACCATATCAGCCGAAAGACGTCCACGGCTGGACATAGGCCTCCCCCAAAGAGTGCCACAATGACCAGTCTGATATTTTGCACCGAGATACATAATTTAGTCATCATCATCATATCATCATATCAGCCGAAAGACGTCCACTGCTGGACATAGGCCTCCCCCAAAGAGTGCCAGAATGACCAGTCTGATACTTTGCACCGAGATACGTAATTTAGTCATCATCATCATATCAGCCGGAAGGCGTCCACTGCTGGACATAGGCCTCCCCCAAAGAGTGCCACAATGACCAGTCTGATATTTTGCACCGAGATACATAATTTAGTCATCATCATCATATCATCATATCAGCCGAAAGACGTCCACTGCTGGACATAGGCCTCCCCCAAAGAGTGCCAGAATGACCAGTCTGATACTTTGCACCGAGATACGTAATTTAGTCATCATCATCATATCAGCCGGAAGGCGTCCACTGCTGGACATAGGCCTCCCCCAAAGAGTGCCAGAATGACCAGTCTGATATTTTGCCCCGGGATACATAATTTAGTCATCATCATATCAGCCGAAAGACGTCCACTGCTGGACATAGGCCTCCCCCAAAGAGTGCCAGAATGACCAGTCTGATATTTTGCCCCGGGATACATAATTTAGTCATCATCATATCAGCCGAAAGACGTCCACTGCTGGACATTGGCCTCCCCCAAAGAGTGCCACAATGACGAGTCTGATATTTTGCCCCGGGATAAATAATTTAGTCATCATCATATCAGCCGAAAGACGTCCCCTGCTGGACATAGACCTCCCCCAAAGAGTGCCACAATGACCGGTCTGATATTTTGCCCCGGGATAAATAATTTAGTCATCATCATATCAGCCGAAAGACGTCCCCTGCTGGACATAGGCCTCCCCCAAAGAGTGCCACAATGACGAGTCTGATATTTTGCACCGAGATACATAATTTAGTCATTATCATCATATCATCATATCAGCCGAAAGACGTCCACTGCTGGACATAGGCCTCCCCCAAAGAGTGCCACAATGACCGGTCCTGCGCCACCCGCATCCAGCGGACTCCCGCGACCTTTACCAGGTCATCAGTCCACCTTGTGGGGGCCTACCCACGCTGCGCCTTCCGGTACGTGGTCGCCACATGGGAACCTTTCCGCCACAACGGCCATCGGTTCGACGTGCAATGTGCCCACTGCCACTTAAGTTTAACGATGCGGAGGGCAGCCGAAAGACGTCCACTGCTGGACATAGGCCTCCCCCAAAGAGTGCCACAGTAACCGGTCCTGCGCCACCCGCATCCAGCGAACTCCCGCGACCTTTACCAGGTCATCAGTCCACCTTGTGGGGGGCCTACCCACGCTGCGCCTTCCGGTACGTGGTCGCCACTCGAGAACCTTTCCGCCACAACGGCCATCGGTTCTACGTGCAATGTGCCTACTGCCATTTAAGCCTAGCGATGCGGAGGGCTATATCATCATATCAGCCGAAAGACGACCACTGCCGGACATAGGCCTCCCCCAAAGAGTGCCACAATGACCGGTCCTGCGCCACGCGCATCCAGCGGACTCCCGCGACCTTTACCAGGTCATCGGTCCACCTTATGGGGGGCCTACCCACGCTGCGCCTTCCAGTACGTGGTACTCGAGAACCTTTCCGCCACAACGGCCCTCGGTTCTACGTGCAATGTGCCCACTGCCACTTAAGCTTAGCGATTCGGAGGGCTATATCGGTTACCTTGGTTCTGGTGCGGATAGCCTCATTTCTGATGCGAGCGCGCAGAGAAATTCCCAACATAGCCCTCTCTTTTGCCCTTTGGGTGACTTTGAGCCTTCTTATGAGGCCCATAGTAAGCGACCACGTTTCCGTGCCATACGTAATTTAGTAATCTTTCACGGCATATAAAAAAAAATTGCTTTGTTTCCAAATGCGTCCATATATTGTGTATTCAATGAAACACCTGAATTTATTTATACAATTGAACAGGGGCTGGGATAATCAACGTCACAGTGAAAAAGTGCTATACCTAAGTCTCAACATTGTATTTAATTAAGTTTTATATATATATAGTTTTATAATTGGATCATTTTATATCAGTTCATTTAAGTCTAGTCATTTTGCGGTCCGCTAGTTATAGCGAAATGGAAATAATTTATAATTGCTGTTTTTTTCTGCGTAACAGATTAATTATAATTCTAGTAATAACGACAGTACTAAATCCGAAAAAAAAACAGTGATTCAGATGTTTTAATAAATAATTGAAAATTTGTAAATTTCTAAAAATCGGTAAAAAAAATGTATATATTTTATTTTTCTTTTTTTTGATAAAATATTATTTACTTCCTCATAACTTTGATAATAGAGGAAAATCCCCATATATGGACTACCATATACATTTCGATAAATAAAACACAAGATTTAAAGGTTTTAAGATATGTAATAAAAAATAATCAGTCAAAAACTTATCTGGCTATTCTCTAGCCATAATAAAAATGGCATAAAGTAACATTTTTTTAACAAAAATATAGTTTTTCAAAAAAGCGCAAAATCAACACAAACAAAAAGTGGAACATTTTATGGACCACCATGTTTTTAATATGGACTAGGGGTGCATAATCTGGACCCTAGTCATTTAGGAACAAAAATTATCACATTTTTTCTGCATATAATTATTTATAAATTGGTAATCAGCCTTTATGTAGAATGAATACTATCATAAACCTCTCCGCCATCTAATTCCTACTTATGACAGTATTCGCATAAAAATGAAACGCCATCTACTCCAGCACATTCCTCGTGTGCCCAACGCTGACAAGATGGACACTGTATCCATTGTTCTGGCTTCTGGCTGTTCTTGGCTGGAAGTGTGGCTTTTTTTCCCAATTTAATATGTCACGTCTTCTATTCCCATATCTGCATTTTTTTTACTTAATCTTATTAGAGTTGTTTTTGGTACACTAAAAGTTTTTGATGCTTTCAAAAATCCCATTTTCTTTTCCCGTATAGCTAATATAGCCATAGCCATGGAGTGTTTATCCCATGTTTGCCTTTTTTTGGGCGCCATATACTTAAACAAACAAAATATTACCGTTAACGAGTGGAATAAGCAAGGAGTCCATATTACGAACAGGTTCATTATATGGGCTACTAGTCCATATTTGAAACCACCCTCTTGGTCCATAATGTAAACAGGTGTCATTTGTCGTTCAACATTTTTCAAAAAAATACTGGTAAAACATGTCGTCACACGCTACAGCAAGAAGAATTATTTACAAAATCACGTTTCTGGGACACGAGTCACACGAGGGCACAGGAATAAGCGGTCTTCATGAAAAAAGTAATAGCCTTACGAAACTCACCAAAATTTTCCATAAATTTTGCCAAAAAGCTTTGATCGTCGATAACTGACACGTGCGTTCACTGAGCGGCGCGGCGAATCACTGGCGGTGAGCCGCGCCTCAAGGGCGTCGAATGCGGCCGGCGTCACTCCGTTAACAACGCCATCTAGCGAGATATTCGTGTGGTCCGTATTGTGTACCCGGTCCATATACGGGGATTTTTCATTTACCATATTTCCGTGTCTAAAAATAATAATTGGCTGTAGGTTCCTACATTCTTTGATGAATGTAGTGGACACAAACATTAGAAACCAATCGCACACTAAACAACAACGGAGGGTGGATTTCAGTGGTTAAATGCTGTTTAACAATTTAAAAAAAATGCCAATTCATGAGTTAGTTTTGGGATTTTCATTATAAGCACTCTTTCATTGAATAGTGTACGAATCACCTTATAAAATACGTTGCAAGTAATGTTTCTACAAACACCTGTTAAAGTAGCTTTAAAAATGCCGCGCGCGACGCGAGCCGCACAGGTAACGTGATTGGCCGGTTGCACGCAGGGGGGCAAACCGCCGGCCTCCCGCTCGCCGCGTAGGTACTATACTAGGTAGGTACCGCTCGAATCGCAGCGATTCGCGACACGATCTAACGCGTCTAAGTTCTATTTTTAGTTGTTGATACTAACTAGTTAAATTTTAATATACTTGTCGTGAAACGAATTATGAAAATATTTAGCAATGAGTAACACTGACAAGTGTGGGATGAAGACCTATGCAATTTAACTTTGAACTTTGACGTAGGTAATGGAAGTTGGAAAATGGGAATTCAAAGATTGTTAACACATGTGTATTATTGTATATACCTACCTAAGTATTGTGTATTGTGAATAGAGATCCACGCCGCAGCCAAAAAACCTGGCGGCGGCGCGCTGGGTTTTGAATCCGGCGCGGCGCGGCGTCGCCGGCGTGAGGACATTTTTACGAGGAATAATTAAACAAAATACACTGCTTGCAGTTGCAAAACTTGCTTAGTTTACGTTAACTTATTTTTCGGTTCCGATTTATTTATTTAATCTTTATTGCACTAAAGAACAACTTATCGCACAAAAGGCGGACTTAATGCCGTAAGCATTCTCTACCAGTCAATCATTGCGCAAAGTAGACAGATTGTGGGCGTGTTGTAATTGTAATAGAGCAAAATCCGTTAAAATAGTAAAGTAGAGAGGTTTAT
Source organism: Epinotia ramella (assembly GCA_947578815.1). Lineage (NCBI taxonomy): Eukaryota > Metazoa > Arthropoda > Insecta > Lepidoptera > Tortricidae > Epinotia > Epinotia ramella. Next base: position 27,568,339 of record OX388202.1, read on the forward strand.
ACCCTTATTATTTTATTTTATTTTTGTTACCCTTCACCTTTATTTGATTTTTATTGCCAATAGCCCAATATTATACATGTTAGCTAATATACAAGGTGAAAAAATCTATGGACCTTGAAGGGAAAGCCTTAAGACAGGTCATGCTGTCGCTCTCATTTTCATGAAATAGGTAAACATTAAATACTACACACTATTAGGCTACATGCGATCACGGTTAGTTTTTTCTTTGTATTTGTTAACTGTACCAAACGATTTTGCACGTTTGCACTCTATCAGAGACACCTATCTTTGTGAAATTATAAGTATATTTCCCTCTGTGTAAACTGAGCTAATCTAAATCAGTGGTGCAGTTTAGACAGGGTAGGCAGAGAATTTGAAAGAGCTATTATTTATTCTCATACCAAAACTTTCCTTTTGTCAGTTTGACCTTGCTTTTATAACACAACGAAAGAAACATTCAACATGGCTACATTCTATATTCTGCTTATATTGAAAGAAAGAAAGAAAACATTTATTCGTGGACAAAACAATAGGTATAAAAAACAAAACACAGTAACTTAAAAGTAGCAGGGTCCACGAAAAGGCCCCGACTGCCCGACTCAGCATGGTGCTAACCTAGAAGGCCAGCGCTAGTCTTCCGTCGGAACCTTTAGATGAGTTACCTCCTGGAAGGCAACACAAAACAAATACCTATGCTAAACATATTTTAAGGAATACCTACCTATTGGAATCTATAGCGTTTTTTTATCCTATTTTTGTATTCCATCCATACCACTGTCTGCCATACCGATTAGGGAATGCAGAACCGATACTGTTTCAAAGAACCGGGATTTTCGGGACTGGCCGAAATCAGAACCTGGATTTCCCGGTTTTTTCGGGACTTTCGGGACAAACCTTCAATATTCATCGATACTACAAGAATTAAAATTAAAACCACATATACCAATACATTTTACACAGTGATCAATACACAGCTTTACTCATCTTTTAATCATCACCATTCTTCATCGACACTCCACAACTATAGATCACTACTATACTATCACTTGTTTTAACAAACAATAGGGCAGGTAAAAACAATATCTGGCGTACGAGATGAAATTGGTATATTCTACCGTTTCTATATATGAGGCATGAGAGGGAACAGGCAGTAGTCTCCAATCTGGCCCAGTGCGGGTTGGGGACTTCACACACACATTTGAATGCAGGTTTCCTCACGATGTTTTTCCTTCACCGAAAAGGTAACGGTAAATATCAAATGACACTCCGTACATAGTTCCGAAAAACTCATTGGTACGAGCCGGGATTCAGCCGCCGCGCGTTTGAACCGCTAGGCTACCGTAGCTGGTCCCGAACTATTTATATTTAAATAATAAAATATATAATTTCTCACATTTTAACAGTCAGTCTTATCTTAATTCGTTTTTGGTATAAAATCAACATTGCTCAGTCCAATAAATCTAATAATGCATATAACACTACCAGTCGGTCTTGAGTCATTTCATTTAGTCTTCTAAATCAACGTGATTTCAATAGGTAACCATCAGTCTCATACATTTCTATTTTAACTTCTAATTTAGCATATAATCGCTATATACTACGCTACGCTACGTCCTGGACACCAAAACCACAACATAATAACACATAAGTGGGTACTTTACGAAGCCACTCTGAAGAGCGATGAATAATGACTGGGTACTTGGGCAGTGAAATTAGAGAACCGAAGTCGGTGTGCGGGGCAGGGCAGGCAGGGGACGACCGCTGAGCCCTGGCCATGGCTAGGAAAAGGATAGGGAATAGGATACGTGACGCCAAACGTCCGAGCACGCCGGACGGCACGAGCAGTATGAACTTTTAAGCTGGAATGTTACGTTACGTACGTTATTCCTTTTAAAAGAAACGTTAAAATGTATTTCCCGAAAGAACCGGGATTTTTTTTGTTTGTTGTCCCGGTTCTTTACTAGGTTAAAAAAACCGGGAAATCCTGGGATCATTTGTCCTAACGTTTTTAGGAGGCAAGGACCCTATTTATGTTTCGCCTAATACATTTTGGACGAAATTTGATTGTCCTACTGTGTTATTCCCTAATATTATTTGTCATAATAATTATGTATCCTCATGCCCATTTGTCCTAAACCTAAGTTTATATGGATAATTTGGATGTAATAGTAAGAAAATCGGTTCTGGCGCTTTGCCGGCCGCTGCCGCAGCACGCTCGCTTCGCTCGCTCTGCTCGCGCGCTATAAGGTTGCGGTTCAACCTGACCATTCTCCCCACTTGCCTGAATAATGCGTGACTTGGCTCTACGAAATATCTCACAACTTTTTACTGTGGAAGTGTTGATGAATGCGTGTCGCCTTCGCGGGCCCCGATCTCCAGGAGTAAACACTTCCCGCGCCGCCTTCCTTCGCGCAAACTCAACACTCGTGCCCGACCGAAGATCCGATCCTCAAAAAACCTTTTCCGTTATAATTTGCTTGTTAAGGCCTTTTCAACGGTAACTGTCTCATCACGGTACGATATTACCTCCTACTAAAACTTTTTCAAGGATCACTGCTCCGCAACCGAAGGTCACCTTCGCAAGACCTTTACCGTCTTCATAACCTGCTCGTTAAGACCTTTCTAACGATACCGGTCTCTACCGTATATATACCGTACTATATTACCTTCTACTGAAACTTTTGCAAGTGTGCTGCTCATCTTCTCGAAGACCTAAATCCCAAGAACTACCCTACGAAATTGCTCCTTCCCAAGACCTTTCAGGAAAACATTATTTCAAGCCTCTAGCGTTATCCATTCTTTAAAAAAATGGATTCGTTTCACTTTTCACTATTTACACCCTCTACGATACAAGAAACATTTCCAATGTTAATACAAGAAACATTTCCAATGTTAAAATGCTAAATATTTTTCGCCGATACATTAGTGAACCAAACAATACATTTGCTGTGTTTTCTTTGCCTTTGTTTGGACTTACTACATGTAAGGTCAAACTCTTCCTAATAGTCCAGTCTATCATCTCCTTAAGTTCCTACATCGTTATCCCGAACATCACTATACAGGGTGAAATAGTATTCACCGTTCATATTTTTGGAGGTGATTCGGTGGGTCATCTCGATCAAAATCGGATAATAAGTTGTATCCAAATCGCATAAAAAAAACCAGCTGTTCCATACATTTTGGCGGCTGAGCTCACGCCGTTTGTATGGAACAGCTGTTATTTTTTTCGCGATTCAGATACAACTTATTATCCAATTTTGAACGAGATAACCCACCGAAGCACCTCCTAAAATTTGCACGGTGAATACTATTTCACCCTGTATATTAGGGGACAATTTTATACAAATCAAACTAGTCTCATAGCAAGCTCATTAAAGCTTGTGTTATGGGACTACTATACGACGATATATTTCATAGATATAAATACTTAAAAACATAGAAACCATTTATTAAGTTTGCCGCTCTTTTATAGGCTCATCTTCCCCTGGCCAGACTATACTTGTATGACTATGCATGTATTATTTTGAATAAAAAATAAATTTATTATCCCGTAAACTGTGCGTTATAATGAATATTTTAAAATGACTCACTGTTAAAAAGGCTTTTAAGATTTCATGAAAAAAATCAGCACCAAAATGTAACTTTTTGAAAAAGTCCTATTGAAATAGCCCACCTATTACCATATACGGATATTTACCGGGTGCATATACCCGGTAATATTACCCACCCTTACTCTCTAGCCGTGCTTCTCTCTTTTGCTCGACTTGGCTGGGGCACTACTGTACCCCAGATAGACTGTCTAGTGGCCTCACAAATTAAGCAATTTTTTATTTTGGAATTAATTAATTGTGATGTAAATTAAAAAAAAAAACAATATCACAGGTTTGAGTAGGGTAGGCAGTGTCTTTCTGCCTTTATGTAGTGCACGCCACTGATGTTAAGGATTTACGGTGGTTTTCTTTCAGGGCCCATAGATTTTTCCACCCTGTATAACTGTTTAGTGTATGCTTAACAGTATTTTAGCAGCGTTTTCTTTCTTAACCATACCAATAATAAAGTACCTACCTACTTCCGTTACTACAATGATTTGCAGATGGATCTCGTACTACAAACTACTTAGCAGACTAAACTGACACTAAACACAGAGGGAAATATACTTATAATTTCACAAAGATAGATGTCTCTGATAGAGTGCAAACGTGCAAAATCGTTTGGTACAGTTAACAAATACAAAGAAAAAAATAACCGTGATCGCATGTAGCCTAAGGCTAAAGATAGTGATGAATAAAGCTGCATTCACTGATTTTATGAAAAGCTTACCTGAAATGACTGTACTGAAATATTCACTGCACCATTTTATTCTACTAAAAGATAAAATCAATATTAAGGATAACAATGATAACATTTATCCAATAAAAATTTACCCCCTTATTCATAAAACGTAATATGCCTCTGCTAAATAAAATGTGCTTTGTCCCTTTCTTACGAACACAAATGTCAAAGTGACAGAAAGACAAACGAATTTAACGCCATTTTAGTTAAAACAGGCTTGTAGAACGTTTACGAATACGGTCGTTTGCCTTTAAAATAAAATTAGTCTAAGGTGAAAAGCTTACCTGAACTGGACGAATCGTTATCCTTAATATTGATCCTATCGATTAGTAAAAATAAAAAGTGTAGTGAATATGTAGTTATTTTTACTGTTTAAGTTTGTTCGATTCTCGGTTGAAGTAAGTTTATTTATCATGTAATTAGGGATAAAGCTAGGTAAATTACAAATTAAAATAGTATTTACCTATTTCATGAAAATGAGAGCGACAGCATGACCTGTCTTAAGGGTTTCCCTTCAAGGTCCATAGATTTTTTCACCCTGTATATTAGCTAACATGTATAATATTGGGCTATTGGCAATAAAAATTAAATAAAGGTAAAGGGTATAAACCTCTCTACTTTACTATTTTAACGGATTTTGCTCTATTACAATTACAACACGCCCACAATCTGTCTACTTTGCGCAATGATTGACTGGTAGAGAATGCTTACGGCATTAAGTCCGCCTTTTGTGCGATAAGTTGTTCTTTAGTGCAATAAAGATTGAATAAATAAATCGGAACCGAAAAATAAGTTAACGTAAACTAAGCAAGTTTTGCAACTGCAAGCAGTGTATTTTCTTTAATTATTCCTCGTAAAAAATGTCCTCACGCCGGCGACGCCGCGCCGCGCCGGATTCAAAACCCAGCGCGCCGCCGCCAGGGTTTTTGGCTGCGGCGTGGATCTCTATTCACAATACACAATACTTAGGTAGGTATATACAATAATACACATGTTAACAATCTTTGAATTCCCATTTTCCGACTTCCATTACCTACGTCAAAGTTCAAAGTTAAATTGCATAGGTCTTCACCCCACATTTGTCAGTGTTACTCATTGCTAAATATTTTCATAATTCGTTTCACGACGAGTATATTACAATTTAACTAGTATCAACAACTAATAATAGAACTTAGACGCGTTAGATCGTGTCGCGAATCGCTGCGATTCGTGCGGTACCTACCTAGTATAGTACCTACGCGGCGAGCGGGAGGCCGGCGGTTTGCCCCCCTGCGTGCAACCGGCCAATCACGTTATCAGTGCGGCTCGCGTCGCGCGCGGCATTTTTAAAGCTACTTTAACAGGTGTTTGTAAAAACATTACTTGCAACGTATTTTATAAGGCGATTCGTACACTATTCAATGAAAGTGCTTATAATGAAAATCCCAAAACTAACTGATCAATTGGCATTTTTTTAAATTGTTAAACAGCATTTAACCACTGAAATCCACCCTCCGTTGTTGTTTAGTGTGCGATTGGTTTCTAATGTTTGTGTCCACTACATTCATCAAAGAACACGACACTTTTTTAGACACGGAAATATGGTAAATGAAAAACTTGTTGGGGACTAAATGAGTAGAAATATTATATTCGGAACATTTTTTGTCTTATTTATTATCAAAGTTATGATGAAGCAAATAATATTTTATCAAAAAAAAGCAAAATAAAATATATATATATTTTTTACCGATTTTCAGAAATTTACAAATTTTCAATTATTTATTAAAATATCTGAATCACTGTTTTTTTTTTCGGATTTAGTACTGTCGTTATTACTAGAATTATAATGAATCTGTTACGCAGAAAAAAACAGCAATTATAAATTATTTCCATTTCCCTATAACTAGCGGACCGCAAAATGACTAGACTTAAATGAACTGATATAAAATGATCCAATTATAAAACTATATATATATATATAAAACTTGATTAATTACAATGTTGAGACTTAGGTATAGCACTTTTTCACTGTGGCGTTGATTATCCCAGCCCCTGTTCAATTATATAAATAAATTCAGGTGTTTCATTGAATACACAATATATGGACGCATTGAAACAAAGCAATTTTTTTTAATATGCCGTGAGATTACTAAATTACGTATGGCACGGAAACGTGGTCGCTTACTATGGGCCTCATAAGAAGGCTCAAAGTCACCCAAAGGGCAAAAGAGAGGGCTATGTTGGGAATTTCTCTGCGCGCTCGCATCAGAAATGAGGCTATCCGCACCAGAACCAAGGTAACCGATATAGCCCTCCGAATCGCTAAGCTTAAGTGGCAGTGGGCACATTGCACGTAGAACCGAGGGCCGTTGTGGCGGAAAGGTTCTCGAGTACCACGTACCGGAAGGCGCAGCGTGGGTAGGCCCCCCCATAAGGTGGACCGATGACCTGGTAAAGGTCGCGGGAGTCCGCTGGATGCGCGTGGCGCAGGACCGTTCATTGTGGCACTCTTTGGGGGAGGCCTATGTCCAGCAGTGGTCGTCTTTCGGCTGATATGATGATATAGCCCTCCGCATCGCTAGGCTTAAGTGGCAACCACGTACCGGAAGGCACAGCGTGGGTAGGCCCCCCACAAGGTGGACTGATGACCTGGTAAAGGTCGCGGGAGTTCGCTGGATGCGGGTGGCGCAAGACCGGTTACTGTGGCACTCTTTGGGGGACGCCTATGTCCAGCAGTGGACGTCTTTCGGCTGCCCTCCGCATCGTTAAACTTAAGTGGCAGTGGGCACATTGCACGTCGAACCGATGGCCGTTGTGGCGGAAAGGTTCTCAAGTGGCGACCACGTACCGGAAGGCGCAGCGTGGGTAGGCCCTCACAAGGTGGACTGATGACCTGGTAAAGGTCGCGGGAGTCCGCTGGATGCGGGTGGCGCAGGACCGGTCATTGTGGCACTCTTTGGGGGAGGCCAATGTCCAGCAGTGGACGTCTTTCGGCTGATATGATGATGATGACTAAATTACGTATCCCGGGGCAAAATATCAGACTGGTCATTCTGGCACTCTTTGGGGGAGGCCTATGTCCAGCAGTGGACGTCTTTCGGCTGATATGATGATGATGACTAAAATACGTATCTCGGTGCAAAGTATCAGACTGGTCATTCTGGCACTCTTTGGGGGAGGCCTATGTCCAGCAGTGGACGTCTTTCGGCTGATATGATGATGATGACTAAATTATTTATCTCGGTGCAAAATATCAGACTGGTCATTGTGGCACTCTTCGGGGGAGGCCTATGTCCAGCAGGGGACGTCTTTCGGCTGATATGATGATGACTTAATGATGTATCTCGGTGCAAAATATCAGACTGGTCATTGTGGCACTCTTCGGGGAAGGCCTATGTCCAGCAGTGGACGTCTTTCGGCTGATATGATGATGATGACTAAATTATGTATCTCGGTGCAAAATATCAGACTGGTCATTGTGGCACTCTTTGGGGGAGGCCAATGTCCAGCAGTGGACGTCTTTCGGCTGATATGATGATATGATGATGATGACTAAATTATGTATCTCGGTGCAAAATATCAGACTGGTCATTGTGGCACTCTTTGGGGGAGGCCAATGTCCAGCAGTGGACGTCTTTCGGCTGATATGATGATATGATGATGATGACTAAATTATGTATCTCGGTGCAAAATATCAGACTGGTCATTGTGGCACTCTTTGGGGGAGGCCTATGTCCAGCAGGGGACATCTTTCGGCTGATATGATGATGATGACTAAATTACGTATCTCGGTGCAAAGTATCAGACTGGTCATTCTGGCACTCTTTGGGGGAGGCCTATGTCCAGCAGTGGACGTCTTTCGGCTGATATGATGATGATGACTAAATTACGTATCTCGGTGCAAAGTATCAGACTGGTCATTCTGGCACTCTTTGGGGGAGGCCTATGTCCAGCAGAGGACGTCTTTCGGCTGATATGATGATGATGACTAAATTATGTATCTCGGTGCAAAATATCAGACTGATCATTGTGGCACTCTTTGGGGGAGGCCTATGTCCAGCAGTGGACGTCTTTCGGCTGATATGATGATGATGACTAAATTATGTATCTCGGTGCAAAATATCAGACTGGTCATTGTGGCACTCTTTGGGGGAGGGCTATGTCCAGCAGGGGACGTCTTTCGGCTGATATGATGATATGATGATGATGACTAAATTATGTAGCACCGAGAGGTGCAAAATATCAGACTGGTCATTCTGGCAATCTTTGGGGGAAGCCTATGTCCAGCAGGGGACGTCTTTCGGCTGATATTATGATGACTAAATTATGTATCCCGGGGCAAAATATCAGACTGGTCATTCTGGCACTCTTTGGGGGAGGCCTATGTCCAGCAGGGGACGTCTTTCGGCTGATATTATGATGACTAAATTATGTATCCCGGGGCAAAATATCAGACTGGTCATTCTGGCACTCTTTGGGGGAGGCCTATGTCCAGCAGTGGACGTCTGTTGGCTGATATGATGATGATGACTAAATTACGTATCTCGGTGCAAAGTATCAGACTGGTCATTCTGGCACTCTTTGGGGGAGGCCTATGTCCAGCAGTGCACGTCTTTCGGCTGGTATGATGATGATGACCAAATTATGTATCTCGGTGCAAAATATCAGACTGGTCATTGTGGCACTCTTTGGGGGAGGCCTATGTCCAGCAGGGGACGTCTTTCGGCTGATATGATGATGACTTAATTATGTATCCCGGGGCAAAATATCAGACTGGTCATTGTGGCACTCTTTGGGGGAGGCCTATGTCCAGCAGTGGACGTCTTTCGGCTGATATGATGATGATGACTAAATTATGTATCTCGGTGCAAAATATCAGACTGGTCATTGTGGCAATCTTTGGGGGAAGCCTATGTCCAGCAGGGGACGTCTTTCGGCTGATATTATGATGACTAAATTATGTATCCCGGGGCAAAATATCAGACTGGTCATTCTGGCACTCTTTGGGGGAGGCCTATGTCCAGCAGTGGACGTCTTTTGGCTGATATGATGATGATGACTAAATTACGTATCTCGGTGCAAAGTATCAGACTGGTCATTCTGGCACTCTTTGGGGGAGGCCTATGTCCAGCAGTGCACGTCTTTCGGCTGGTATGATGATGATGACCAAATTATGTATCTCGGTGCAAAATATCAGACTGGTCATTGTGGCACTCTTTGGGGGAGGCCTATGTCCAGCAGGGGACGTCTTTCGGCTGATATGATGATGACTTAATTATGTATCCCGGGGCAAAATATCAGACTGGTCATTGTGGCACTCTTTGGGGGAGGCCTATGTCCAGCAGTGGACGTCTTTCGGCTGATATGATGATGATGACTAAATTATGTATCTCGGTGCAAAATATCAGACTGGTCATTGTGGCACTCTTTGGGGGAGGCCTATGTCCAGCAGGGGACATCTTTCGGCTGATATGATGATGATGACTAAATTACGTATCTCGGTGCAAAGTATCAGACTGGTCATTCTGGCACTCTTTGGGGGAGGCCTATGTCCAGCAGTGGACGTCTTTCGGCTGATATGATGATGATGACTAAATTACGTATCTCGGTGCAAAGTATCAGACTGGTCATTCTGGCACTCTTTGGGGGAGGCCTATGTCCAGCAGTGGACGTCTTTCGGCTGATATGATGATGATGACTAAATTATGTATCTCGGTGCAAAATATCAGACTGATCATTGTGGCACTCTTTGGGGGAGGCCTATGTCCAGCAGTGGACGTCTTTCGGCTGATATGATGATGATGACTAAATTATGTATCTCGGTGCAAAATATCAGACTGGTCATTGTGGCACTCTTTGGGGGAGGGCTATGTCCAGCAGGGGACGTCTTTCGGCTGATATGATGATATGATGATGATGACTAAATTATGTAGCACCGAGAGGTGCAAAATATCAGACTGGTCATTCTGGCAATCTTTGGGGGAAGCCTATGTCCAGCAGGGGACGTCTTTCGGCTGATATTATGATGACTAAATTATGTATCCCGGGGCAAAATATCAGACTGGTCATTCTGGCACTCTTTGGGGGAGGCCTATGTCCAGCAGGGGACGTCTTTCGGCTGATATTATGATGACTAAATTATGTATCCCGGGGCAAAATATCAGACTGGTCATTCTGGCACTCTTTGGGGGAGGCCTATGTCCAGCAGTGGACGTCTGTTGGCTGATATGATGATGATGACTAAATTACGTATCTCGGTGCAAAGTATCAGACTGGTCATTCTGGCACTCTTTGGGGGAGGCCTATGTCCAGCAGTGCACGTCTTTCGGCTGGTATGATGATGATGACCAAATTATGTATCTCGGTGCAAAATATCAGACTGGTCATTGAGGCACTCTTTGGGGGAGGCCTATGTCCAGCAGGGGACGTCTTTCGGCTGATATGATGATGACTTAATTATGTATCCCGGGGCAAAATATCAGACTGGTCATTGTGGCACTCTTTGGGGGAGGCCTATGTCCAGCAGTGGACGTCTTTCGGCTGATATGATGATGATGACTAAATTATGTATCTCGGTGCAAAATATCAGACTGGTCATTGTGGCACTCTTTGGGGGAGGCCTATGTCCAGCAGTGGACGTCTTTCGGCTGATATGATGATGATGACTTAATTATGTATCTCGGTGCAAAATATCAGACTGGTCATTGTGGCACTCTTTGGGGGAGGCCTATGTCCAGCAGTGGACGTCTTTCGGCTGATATGATGATGATGACTAAATTATGTATCTCGGTGCAAAATATCAGACTGGTCATTGTGGCACTCTTTGGGGGAGGCCTATGTCCAGCAGTGGACGTCTTTCGGCTGATATGATGATATGATGATGATGACTAAATTATGTATCTCGGTGCAACATATCAGACTGGTCATTGTGGCACTCTTTGGGGGAGGCCTATGTCCAGCAGTGGACGTCTTTCGGCTGATATGATGACGATGACTAAATTATGTATCTCGGTGCAAAATATCAGACTGGTCATTGTGGCACTCTTTGGGGGAGGCCTATGTCCAGCAGTGGACGTCTCTCGGCTGATATGATGATATGATGATGATGACTAAATTATGTATCTCGGTGCAACATATCAGACTGGTCATTGTGGCACTCTTTGGGGGAGGCCTATGTCCAGCAGTGGACGTCTTTCGGCTGATATGATGATAATGATGATGATGACTAAATTATGTATCTCAGTGCAAAATACCAGACTCTTAACTTTAAAAACGTCGGAGCCAGGATGCTTGAAAATTTTGGTGTTTCATTGATGGAGAAGTTACCCCACTTGTATTTACTACTTTACTTTAACGGTCGGATACCTTTAAAAGACCCGGTGAAACCGTTTTTAAAGGTACTTTTATTTAACGCTACTGTTTGTACGGAAGCTTGTTTGGAAGTATTGATAGCGGTACCGGAATGCAACTTTAACGGTCGGGTATCTTTAAAAGACCCGGTGAAAACCGTTTCTAAAGGTACTTTTATTTATCGGTACCGTTTGGACGGAAGCTTGTTTGGGTACCTAAAGTATTGATGACCGGTACCGAAATGCTACATTAACGGTCGGGTACCCTAAAAAAGACCCGGTCATGACCGTTTCAAAAGGTACCTTTTCAGTCCCTGTGCGAAACACAGAACTGAAGTGGACACAACTTCTGCTTACTTTGACTGAAGGAATATCTATAAACAGTCATATTTATGTTAATTGTAAACATGTCCTAGTCTACGGAACGATTACCCAAAAATTACCGACCGCTATGTTAGGTAAGTATATTATCGTTCTTTGGTTGAACGTTTTTTTTTGCAATTTCCGTACACCTAAGTTGCGTTTCGAGAACTCGCTCTCACTCGCTCTGACCAAACGAGCCCGAACAAGTGCGTAAAATACACTGTAAACATATCGCGATATAGGCCCAATAGTAAATCCGCGTCTATGTATCTTTCTCTTTCACTTTAATGTGTGAGTTAAACTGAGATACAACCATAGGGATTCGATCATCTCAGTCAAACTGAAACAACCTTAATTGGGGCTCTAAATGGTGAAATATTTCGCTCCGCCTGCGTATAAAAGACAAAGCAAGCTTCTTTGAACTAGTGATATATTTTTTTAAATCGGATGAATAGGGTCCAGAGATCACCCAAACATACAAACGTAATATAAGTACTTATAGATGACGATGACTTGCTGATTGATCCAAAATTTTACCGACAGCCACAATCCTAACAACCTTCAAAAAGGCAGTACGGTTGACAGGTACCAAAGGAATCTAAACTGAATAGACGACAAAAGATGCCGTTACTCATATCACAATACTTACAAAAATGTAACTGACTTCAATTCAGCTGTATTTTTATCTTTAATAACGTTACCAAGCTAAATGAAGGAACATCTTTCAAACATTTTTCATCATTTCGTAATATTGTTTTTGCGTTATTATATTTCTTTCCAGAATTTCCGTTACAAATCTTCGATTTTGTTTGCACAGTAATTATGTAAAGTATTTAGCCCATCTTGCTAACAAAATGAGCGCATACTGCGAGGTCGAATATAAAATGAGATTTCCCGTCTTCTATTGTTTTCATTACTCTGGTAAATCTACCAGCCATTTAGGCTTAATATGGAAAGATAAATATGCCAAAATATGGGAGCGTTTATTCGTATCCTCAAATAAAATGTTGGTAGAAAATAACAAAGAGGGGCATACGACGACTGTTTTTGTTAGGCGAAATATATTTTAGTCAATATTTTGCGGGATAAACATTACTCAGTGCTTTACCGTTTGGAGGTTTGGTTATTATTAAATGCTGAGTTTCTAGATTTGTGAAAGCATCGCCGCGGGCTTTTACTTTGGTTCTAAACTGAAATCACGTGGTGGACCACTCCTCGTAATAGAAGTTTTCGATCGAAGAGATAAGGCGAGGTGGAGAGCAAACGCCACATGTTAAGCGATTACCGTTTGCCAGCCCATTTATTGCACTACCCCTCATATTATTGGCACGTCATTAGTGTCTTTACATAATATCATCACATAACATATGAAATACTTAATATTTTACTAATATATATATATATATATATATATATATATATATATATATATATATATATATGCATAACTACTAACATGGATCGACTAGGTCTGAAGTAAACGATTTTTATTTAATTTTATTTTATATTATAAAGAAGAGTCTGTGAGGTTGTAAGTTTCTATGTAGAGATTAAATAATCTTCGGTATTTCTTATCCGATTTCACCATCTATTCCCCACCATTCACCACCTTTCTATTCTAACAGATTCAATGACGCCATAGGGACGTGTCACGTCGCGAGTGTTGTCCACCGTACAACGCTAACACACTAAGTCTTTGGCTCGTCAAGCAATTTAATATTGTATCAATAAATGAGGATGATTTTTCTCGTACATTATTTTTACTAAACGGGACTTAATAGCGTATAATTAACTTATTTACTTACCTCACTGAGTAGTCCCGTAGTAGCTTTTCGGTGAAGGGAAACATCGTGAGGAAACCGGTCTAATCCCAATAAGGTCTTGTTTTTCCTCTGGGTTGGAAGGTCAGATGGCAGTCGCTTTCGTAAAACTAGTACCTATTATGCCAAATCTTAGGATTAGGTGTCAAAGCGGACCCCGGGCTCTTTTAGGGCACAACCGGGAATAACGCTATGAGGATGATGACTGAGTAGTCCCTTGAACATGGATGTTGCGACACATCCGGAACGTCGGGAGACCTCAGTGAGGTAAATAAATAAGTTAATTATAAGTACGCGATTAAGTCCCGTTTAGTAAAAATTAAGTAAAATGAGGATGAGTATGAGTAGTACAGTTTGAGTCAAATTCAAATACATTTGAGCTAATACTGATCACTGATAATAATTACAAACAAGTGTTTAAAAAAAAATATCTTTATTTATTTAAAGAGGGTTTTACAAATGTAACACCCTCATGGTGGCTAATAAGAGAGCCAAGTTAATTATTTCTTAATTTTAATTCAGCCACACTGCCCACGCTGCGCCTGCCGGTACGTGGTCACCTCCCGAGAACCTTCATCCGGCCATCTGTTTTATGTGGAATGTGCCGGGGCATGGGACGGGTCCAATGCCACATAAGTTTAGCGATCCTCTTGGTTCTGCTGCGGATTACTACATTTCTGATGCGATCACGCAGAGAAACTCCCAGCCTGCCCTTTTTATTGCCTTCTGATAAGACCCATAGTGAGCGACCACGTTTCGGTGCCATAATTATGTCATTGCTGGCAACACACAGTGGTCGAAGATCCTCATCTTGAGACACTACGGAATATTATACGAAAAGACGTGCCGTAGCTTCCCGGACGCTGCCCAGCCGAGTCGGATATTGACCTCGTTCTCGAAGTTGGACCCTGCGAAACTAGACAGTCTTAGGTATATAAACGTTAAAACCTTCGAGCGTAATGTTTCCGATTGTAACGACAGTTTAATACATGGGAATTTGACATGATCTTCGTCTTATCAATGTTCGTCCTTAGACCAACACGCTCGCCCCGAATAGTTAGAAAGGCAATTATGCCACCGACCCACCGTGCAGACATGAACAAAGCTCTTGGGTTATAAACGGTTGCCACGATTAAGTTATTCGTATTTCAGTAAGACGGCACAAAGCGGAACATGCTTGAGATTATAATAAGGCAAAGCTAATCAAAAGCTCATAAGAAGACAGGGAATTTCACTTGAAATTCTGAAATAATAATACTATCGCATTAAAAACCTTGTACCCAGAAACGAGAATTATTTATAAGAGGGGTTAAATTACAATTATATTCTGCTAGCTTGTGCCCGCGACGCCGCGGACAGAGCGTGGAACTAGTTTATATCGTAGCGTACAGGTTTTCGACCCCCATTACACCCCCTTAGGGGATGATTTCAGGGATAAGGAATCTTTTCATAAAGTTTTAATTATGTAGCTCCAAAAAAAGAGTTTCTCCCCTACAAAGTTTGCACCCCTATTTATTTCACCCCGCTTAGGGGTGAAATATTTTAAAACGCTGTATGTTTTTTTTTGTATTCTAATAAGTAATCTTTCTACTAAGTTGTAAGTCTCCAGCTCAAAAAATAAATTTTCTCCTATATAAACATTGCAACCTTATTTCAACCCCTTAGAGGTGTAATTTATTAAAACGCTGAAATGACTTTTTTGTATTTTAATAAGTAATCTTTCTACAAAGTTTCATGTAAGTATTTAGCTAAAAAGATAAGTTTCGCCAATACAAACCTTGCACCCCCTTTTGAACCCCTTAGGTTAGGGGTAGAATTTTGCAAAACGCTGAAAGTATTTTATCTGTATTGTAATAAGTAATCTTTCTACAAAGTGTTAAGTCCCTAGCTCAAAAAAAAAGGTTTCCCTATATAAACTTTGCACCCCTATTTAACCCCCTTAGGGATGGAATTTCCAGAAATCCCGTCTTATCCCTTGCCTACGTCATAAAAGGAAGTTCTGGTGTAAATTTCCAAATTTTTAAAATTACTATTCATGTATTGCAATAAGGAGTCCAAATACCTACACAAAGTTTCAAGTCTCTCACTTATTTAACTCCATCCCCATACAAACTTTCAATCCCCCTTTTACCCCCTTTCGGGGGGAATTTTTAATAAAGCCCTTCTTAGTGGGTACTTACGTTATATAAACTACCTATTGTGAAAAAATCAGCTTTCTAGGTTCAACAGTTTGGGCTGGACGTTTATTTAAGTCAGTCGGTCAGGACTTTTACGTATATATATATAACTAGCTGTCCGGCCCGGCTTCGCACGGATGACCCGTTTTCCCGTAAGAATAAAGCATTTTCCCGCGGTAAAAAGTAGCCTATGCTCATCAGGGATATTATATATAATTAGATAAATTTTCAAATCGGTCCAGTAGTTTAGGAGCCTATTCAATACAAACAAACAAACAATCACATCTTTCATAATATTAGTGTAGATGGAGTAAAGTCTCTATATTAGGCGGGTTATTAATCCTTTCCTAATGTCAATCCTTATTGAATAATTTTAGTACCGTTACGATGAAGTACAGTCGATATTGTCTAACCTCGAAATCCCGGGAAGTTTGATAAAGTTTGGTACGAATGTTCGTTGGAAGCCCTGTTTTTGGCTACCAAAAATCCCTGGGCAAAGGACCTCTTAAAACGCCCGCAATCTTGGAAAATGTACTCCATTCGTAAATTTCGTAATTTTCATCAAACTCCCCGGGATTTCGAGGTTAGACAATATCGACTGTAGTAGTGTAAGTAGTACTAGTGTCCCTAAGGTGTATCATCTGTACTACCAGTAGAACTACCTGGTAGTACTACTGTACCAGAGGGTACTAATGTACGTTTCTCACTGAAAATATTTTGACGAAACATTGCAGTAATGTAGGTGCAGTCAAGTGTAAAAATATTGGTCAACTCGTAAATGTGTCCCATCGATCCCATGTCACCGGATTAAGGTGTCGGTACATATTTACGGGAGGATTAAATCGATATTACATATATTATTACTGCACTTCACCGTAGCTTAGACATCAGAATAGATCTCAACTTAAATTGATATTTTTTTTACGATTTTCGTACTTTATTTTAAGTAAACGGGATTCAATTGGGATTCATATTACCCTACCTATAACTACATCCTACAGCACAATCTTTGCTCAAACCAGTTTCTAGTCGTCATCATCTACACTTTCACTGCAGCCACGAATCGCTACGCACTATACGCTAGTAGTCGATGCCGTGGTTTTTCCCGCTAAGTAGTGAAAAGAAGCGACGGTGTAGGCGCCCGCTAGGCGGTTCCTGGCAGTGAAAGTGATCTATGAGTTAAAAGGATGAAACCATAAAAGCGTAGGTACCCTACATAATATAAAATGCGTAGGTACTTACTTTTTTAGAGCTGGGCAAGACCGTATTGTTTATTTCTACGGTTATCTTACTGAATTGAAGTATTTCGTTATAACTTCACTGTCCGAAATGCAACTTAGGGGGTGAGGGATTTTGTAGTCTAACCTGTAGTTGAAATTCTATACTGACCCGCTTTGTTGCTGGGATAGTCTACCTGCATGGCAATTTAGTTCCTTCGACAACAATAGCTGGGAAGTGCCACTCGCTACAAGGCTAAGTAACAAAGACTTATATCACTAGAACAGAAATGGTAGATTGAATGACAGGGGTCTAAAATAAGCCATTTTGCCACGAGATGGCTAAATATTCGAGTGGTAATATGGCCTTTAGACCAGAGTTACACAATCTACTTTTCACTTTTACTGCGAGAAAATTGTAAAAACAAAGATTATCCATCCACAATCAACAATAAATTCCACAGCGAAAAGATTGTTCAATGGCGGGATGTTTTTTTTTAATAAACTGTTTTGACACAGATACAAAATATTGAAACCACGAATAAGCGCTACTGACCGTCTATAGGCGCGTCCAAACGTATAAGATTGTATAAGATAAAGGGAGATAGACAGTAAGTAGTATTCCGCTCAATCTCATAGCTTAATGCCATGTATGCACTCAACCACGCTTGAACGTTTGGACGCGGCTATAGACTGCCAGAGGCGTCGTTTTTTTACATTTGGTTTTTGTTATTATTCCTCAAAAACACCAAATCTTTCAAATGAATTCTGTTTCCTGATTGATCGATCTTAATAACTAACTGTATTCTAGGTAGTTAGTTAAGGCGCCGTAGGTTCATGGTCTTCTCTCCCTCTCACTGAGCATAAGCGTGAGCGAGATGGAAGTGCGTGTTCGGAAGCGCGGATATCATGTTTTTTAATATTTATTTTTTGGCCGTTTAAATAAATAAAAATGTAAACACTGATTTCCCTTAAACATGATATTGCCGATTTTTAGAAGCAATTTTAATATTTAGGGCCCCCCCATACTACCGGCGTCTTGTGAACGTTCTCATAGAAAATTGTGCGTTGCGTCGACGCCGCGTCGCGTCGTGCATCATTTGTTACGAATATTTTAAGTGTATTTTTGTGTGTTTTAGACCTATGTTCGTGATTTTTTTCTATCGAGCGAAATTTACTTAATCATGTTTCGAAGCACTGATTTCCCTGCAGAAAAGCTTGACAGCTACGTGGCGCGCCGTGGTTGTAGTCAAAATAGTAAGTCCATCCATTTGGATACATCCATTTGGCGCGAGACCAATGGCGCGACGCGGCGCCTAGGTGAATGCACAGCTTATGCATATTCTTCTTTGACACTGGCACCCTGTAACAAAATAGTGCTCTTAAACTATACCTAAGTAAGTCAGTAGATTTAAACGCGCAAAATTAACCAGATATTTTTATATTGAAAAGTAATTAAAATGACCTTCCAAGATCTACGTAAGAGTAACTTCAAGCCAGACAAACTAGGCAAAATTTCATTTACCCTATCATATCTAGTAGTTTTATACAAGTTTGACAAAGTGGCTCTCTAAAAGCGAGCAACTTGCGGGGAGCTTGTGCAGCTGTTTCGAACTCGTAATATTTTTAAGCCACAATGTAATAAGCAAATATTAAAAGCTGTTATGTTTGAAATTGAAAGCATACGCGCATCTTCACTTTCTCTATATATATATATATTATATACATATATATATTTCTCTATATATTATAGTTACCGCTGCGGGTAAGAGCTGTAGAGATTGTTAGATCCATGAAGAGTTGCCCTCTTCTATGGGCAGTCCTATTGTTATATTTAAAAATATTTTATTTGAAAACAATTGAGACTCATTTCATTTTTTTTTTACTTATTCTGGATGCTTATTACGTCTCTTAACCCTTTGACGACGAAGACTATTTCCATCTCCAAGTGTGAGCGCATTGCCGACAAACTGCTTAAAGGTTGTTTGTTTTTTTTTTGTTACCAAATAAAATAAAATCTTAGTGCATTATTTTATGTTGACGCTGGAGTTACACTTCTACTTACGTGCTTGTGGCAACTGTTTATTTATTTATTTATTTAGCTTACTTGAACTACACATTTTTACATAATATAGGTAAATATGTTAGGTAACTAACCACATGTAGTTTTATTTTAAGATCTAAGTATAGGTAAGCATTAAGTTACTGTGGTCGCCAAGTGAAGTATGCTTTGATAAAAAAAGCAATTTAGATTACTTACCTTTTTAAAAATCTGAAATCAAGTGAGCGGATATTGAAGAA
This sequence comes from Epinotia ramella, assembly GCA_947578815.1. Taxonomy (NCBI): domain Eukaryota; kingdom Metazoa; phylum Arthropoda; class Insecta; order Lepidoptera; family Tortricidae; genus Epinotia; species Epinotia ramella. Next base: position 27,587,877 of record OX388202.1, read on the forward strand.
GAATCCAGCACGGATTGGGCAGCACCTAGGCTAAAGTGGCGATGTCACTCCCAATAAGACGTATCATCATCCTCCTAGCGTTATTCCCGGTTGTGCCCTAAACGGCTAGGTCTGCTTTGAAACCTAATCCCAAGATTTGGCATAGGCAATTAGGCAGTAGTTTTAAGAAAGCGTCTGCCGTCTGACCTTCCAACCCAGAGGAAAAACTAGACCGTATTTTTTTTTTTTTTTTTTTCCTTTTTCCCCTGACGTAGGTGAGGTCAGAGACTTTTGTTGACAAATATCTTATACAATGTTTTATCTTATTTCTTTACAATATTTGATCTTATTTCTACTCTACTACAGACATTATTTTATATATTTCTATACATTGTTGTTCTATATTTCTTATCTCTGTTACTCCTATATATTAATCATAATACAAGTGAGAACAAATCTTATTTACTTATTCCTATTTTTAACCGTCTTTACAATTCTAGTGCAGTACTCCAAAAATATTCTTCTAATGTGTTTATTTGCTACTATTCTGTGTATATTTTCTTTTTCAACCTTTACACCTATCTCTATTTCACACTTCATTCTTTCATACTCGTGTACAGGGCATTCCGTAATAATGTGTTCCACTGTTTCGTGTTTCTCTTCATCACAGACACAATATGGGCTATCCTTACACTTGAACCTATTCAAACACGACGAGAACCCACCATGCCCCGTCATTAGCTGCGTTAGCAGCCCTGTCGGCTTTATCTTGCGCACCAGCCTGTATGCCGCTATGGCGTCTGGAAAGAACATCTTCGTCACGGAGGCTGTCGAACCCGAGCCATATCTCTCAGCCCATTCGCCAACCGTCTCCTCACGTATGAAGCGTTTGGCGAATGAGATGGGACACCGGTCGTAGTTCCTCTTTCCACGTACTGAAACCGCCGCTGCCTTCGCCAGTTCGTCCGCGCGCTCGTTACCGGGCAGTCCTGCATGTGCTTTGACCCAGAACAAAGACACAGTTTTGCCTTGGGCCAATGCGGCCTTTATGTTGCTCCTTGTTTCGAGCGCCAAGCGGTGGAGCGAGCCCCGATTCGCCAGTGTCTCGAGCGCAGATCTCGAATCGCTGAAGATGCCGAAGCTCGCCTCACGCCTCTTGACGATTTCCTCAGCTGCCCTGTGGATGGCCAGAAGCTCGGCCTGGCATACAGTGCAGTAGTCGGCTAGAGTGATTTTGATGGCTTTGTCTTCGCTCTCACCTTTCCATATGGATAGGGAGGCTCCGACTCCATCCGTCGATTTTACTGCCGTCAGTGTACATTTGGACTTCCTGCCCCGCACACCTGTCCAAAGCTTCCCGATCCGCTAGGATCGTGAATTGTAAGGTCCACGCAAAGGGCAGGATGAGGCGTCTCCGCGTAGTCCACCGCCATCTCCACTTCTCTATCATTCGGCAACGCCCGGGTTCGGCCCCTTCTCGCCTCATACAGGGCCGCTGCCTCTTGTATGCGAAGATCTAGTGGCAAGATCCCGGTCAGCGCCAGCGCCGAGTTGAGAGACACTGTGCAACTAGACCGTATTGGGATTAGACCGGTTTCCTCACGATGTTCTCAGTCACCGAAAAGCTAACGGCAAATATTCCGTACATAAGTTCCGAAAACCTCATTGGTACGAGCCGGGATTTGAACCTACGACCGCTGCTTGACAACCGCATGCCTGAACCACTAGCCTACCCAATAAGACGTATGCTGTGACGTATGTACGTATGGTAATGTGGCAAATATATAGCAGGCATATCACCAGCTTTACCATACGATCAAGTTAAAACAATTTGAATTCCGGTCCTAAAGTAGGTACTAATCAAATCAAATTGTATTATTTTCAATTTTTTCTATAACCAGACGATCCGACGCGACGCCATGCGCATGTTCATAGTTTGATTCTGGTCATAGAAAATAATACAATTTGATACGACTCAACACGCGTCGCGTTTCATCGGGTCGCGTCGCGTTTTATTAATGTGTTTGCACCATAAGTATGTAGCTTAAAGTGACAGTTTAACGTAGCAATTAAATAGGGTGACCATGAGACTTAAAACATTTTACATATTTTTGCCTGTTGTTTAACCTAAAGTGAAACAGTAAGAAACACATATTTATGTTCACGACTTAGGATTCACCCTGTTTATATGAATGAAGAACGCGACAGTTTTCATTGAAAGTGTAAAATAAACAAAAACGAAAACTTATCGCACGATGTCCAATAGAAGTTTCAAAAGCAATTACTAGGGAATTGTAGCCCGTTCGGGTCTATGGCTAAAGCGGGTGAATTTGGCCAATTTCAACTTTTTATCAGATATTGTTGTTAGCAGCAAACAATAGGTATACCTACTTGAATCTTAACGCGATTTTTGAAGTTAATTTGCACGTTAGATTTAGTGTCAAACCACAATGGGCCACTGCTATCTCCTTAAGACAAAGATATTATTGCCGAAAAACTACATAAATGTAATTAGTTCCTTCCTATACATTCTGTGACCGTGACTGTGACTTTTATGTAAGTCTGTGACGTCATTGGGTTTCGAAATTATGGTAGGTAATTGTTTTTTTAATTCTTTATTTAAACGAGCAAGCGAAGCGAACGAAGTTCTCCGACTCAGCTTGGTAGGTCCGGCTGTTGTCCTCCACAGGTCGACTTTCTCATCAGATTCTCGTGAAATTTTGTTCAGGTTCAATAAATAACTATTTGCAGACAATCTTAAACAAATCGACCCAGTCCCAAACTAAGCAAAGCTTGAACTATGTGTAGGTACTAGACGACGATCAACATACTTAAATAGATAAATAAATATTTAAATATATAAAAAAACATCCATGACTCAGGAACAAATATTCGTGCTCCTCACACAAATAAATGCCCTTACCGGGATTCGAACCCAGGACCTCTTGCTTCGTAGGCAGGTTCACTACCAACTAGGCTAAAGCGGTCGTCGAATAATTAAATAAATAGATTTAGTTTGTCGATTCAGTTTTACGAAAATTAAAAAAAATATGCATTCGTCAATTATTATTGAAAAATATAAACAGTTTCTTCACTTTCGTTTTTTGTCAAGGACCATCAATAAGAAGACACTTTCCTTGATCCGTCACATATTACAACAAAATATCTTAAGCATCTGAGGTGAACTGACATTGGCAATGATAAATATAGCTGCTGCAGCTTTCAATGTCATTTGCCCGTATCATTTTACCACTTTTTAGTGTTCCGTACCAAAATTGGTCCAACGGAACACTTATGCGATCAGTGCGATGACTCAGAGGCTGTCCGTCTGTCACAGCCAGTTTTCTCGAAGACCGTTGTTATTTTAGTTTGTCAGGCACTTCTGTTATTTCCATCCATTCCCAATTGAAGGCCAAAGGTCGAGTAGCCTGTGTATGTCCGATTATCTAATTACTACCTTCCGCTCACGACTTCGTCTGCGTGGACCCGGGATAAAAACTATCCTTTATTTTGGTCGGGGCTATGACCTATCTTCGTACAACATTTCATCCAGATAAGTTGGGCCGTTTGGGCGTGATTGAGTAACTTAAACTTCTAAACATCAAAACTTTCGGATTTATAATATACCTAAGGGCATTAAAAAAAAATCGTGTACCCAATTAGCGTGAGTTGTTAAATAAAAATTAACTCAGTGTCAGTTTTGTGAGAACAATCAATAATACAGTTTGTATAAAAAATAACTTTTTCTTTTCAATTTCACATAATATGTATGCTTAATTTTCTTCACAAAACTGACACTGAATTAATTTTCATTTAACAACTCACGCTAATGGGGTATACGATTTTTTATAAATGTCCAAAGTAGGATTTAGAGGTGCCACACTTTGGATTTTTTGAACACACATTTAATTGTACTGACATTCATTCGTTCAGTATAAGTGTATAACGCTTATGTTTTACACCAAACCACAGCCTGTTACGAGTATTTCCTGCCTGATACAAGATAAATTGTGGGTTAACTCCCCTCGATTGCTTCTAGTCCTTCCTTGATTGAGGCACGGGTGCCGCTGGTAAACAAACCAATCACGTCAAGCCGCTCGGCAAATTGATGACTAAATGCGTTTTACATACGCCCCAATCTCCAAAACTGAGGCATAATGGATGGCATTATGCTACAAGCGCGAAGGTTTTGTACGATTATTATGTTTATCTCCTAGTTTAGGATGCGCTCAGACGCCTGACTTAACGGAAGCTGTTACCGCAGTGCACATCAGATCAATGTGAATAAAACCGTAATAAATGCATGAAACTCAATCATGCCATTGGTAATGGCCAGTATAGGAAGTAATGAGATAATATGTCTTCTACCTTGTAATATGTTAGATGGTTTATGGTCACAAACAAGAAGTTAAGTTCTCTATAGTTACACAGAGGTTCAATCAAATTGGTTCATTCGTTTGGGCTACAATGACAAGACAGACACTCGTTTGCGTCGGCGTTGGGGGTTAAAAATAACGTCCATTCTTATGTTTTTTTTTTAGTTCTGCCTCTACATAATTCTAAAAGCTGTTTTTTAAGCCCAGATGTGAACGCAAAATAAGAACGACGTTATTTTGCGTCCACGTTGCTAAATAGTTGATCCCGAAATAGTACGCATCGCGGTCACAGAAGTCTTGAAATTCCCTATGACATTAATAAAGGTCGAAGGTCATACGAAAAACCTAAATAACAAGGAGATCTCAAAAGAAGCTGAAACTAAAACTCACATAATTATTGAAAATTCAATTTAGCTTTCGTGTTTATATTAAGAATTTCTTGTTTGGGTGAGGCAAACATGGCAACTACGGAACTCTACACTGCGCGTGCCCCGACACGTGGCTGGTTGTTACATCGGAAATGGACAGTTGAGATGTCCCAACGCTCGTTCGAAAAGTTACGCAAATATGCCTCTGGGGTGAATTCATTCATTCACCAGAAGTTATTTGAGGTTTTAGATTTAAAAATAAAACATAAAAACCCCGCTAAAGATGTATGCTTAGCTATGATTTAGTGAGATTATATAGTTAATCTATAGGTATCTTAAATCGGCATATACCGGAATTAGTACCTACAGCTTTTTGTACAGTTTGGTACACTCGTCTTTGCACTCTCCGCGCGCAAAGTCGTGCGTAATTGCAAATTTGTCAAAAAAAAAGTTAAAAAAAACATAGTAAGTAAACGTAAAGTTCTTGTGATGAATAGTTAATACTTTAATAGCTTGTAAATTCTGATTAAGCACAGAAAAGACGGCTTTCATGGGGATTTAGAGTTCAACCGAAAAACCGTCATATACCTATTAGGTACTTACTAGCTTTTTGCCCGGAACTACGTCCGCGCGCAAATCGTTTAGGTACCATCAGCAAAGAAAGTCGTCTACCACTTTTGGACCTTATTTTGGATGCAACAGATTCGAAAAGTGGTAGACCACTTTCTTGGCTGACTGTACCTATATTGTAGCTCCGTATATTTCTTCCCCTTTTCTTCGTTATATTATGTGTGTAGCTTTAAAATAGCAGTCACGATCAGTTGCAGTGTCTCAACAAAACCATTTTATTTTCTTAATTTTGTTGATTTTGTTCGCCTGTCAAGAACAAATGTGTTGCAGGTAGCAAGGCTAGTTCAAATACACGTATGAGCGAGTTTCAAAATAATATTGCCTCCTTTGTGCAATTTACAAGGATCCTGCAGACTGCGCTGAAAATTGCAGTTTGAAAAGAATAGTTAAGTAACACATGTTACAAAGGGAAAATACTGCAGGTTACGTTCAAAAACAGTGTAGAAATATAATCATTTAATTCAAGATTTAAAACGCTCTTGTTCTGGCAATAAACGTTCTCTTCTATCTACAGATTTTATTTTTATTTTTGTTTTTTTTAATTTTTATTCTGTTTTTATTAAATGGGATTTAATCACAAATAATAATAAAAGAACTCGACGCTTCAGATGTGTTGTGATGAATGATGTATCAAAACATCATTAATGTCGAGGTAACTAAATAAATTTACTACCTATACCCGATGACTAAGTCCCGTTATTAAGTACACGCGTTTCAAGTTATTCTTATTTACACTTGGTACAGTCGCCATCAGATATATCGGAGCGGCCAAAGTGCTCACAAATATCTGAACACGTCTCTATTGTCGAGGCATTAGAGACGTGTTCAGATATTTGTGTTCACTTTGGCCGTTCCGATATATCTGATGGCGGCTGTACAACTAAACTAAAACCGTTTACCCCATTATTACCACATTTAACGATTACAAAGGGCATTAGTAAAGCGATGTGGCCCTCCCATTTGGCCCGTCCTAAAGGATACAGGTTTCACCTTACGCTGGCCTTTTACGACCTTTTTCAGCGCAACCATGGTCTAAACTAAACACCCGCATTCAGCCACTACAATGGTATCTTTTGTGTGGACGTGACATTGTGTCTTTTGTAGGTAGGTATAAGACAAGTAAATCGGCATCGAATATAATGGGCTAGAGGCAGCCCTTTAAAGGTATTTTAGTTTCTGAATAGGGGACCTTATTCAGTCAACTTGTTAGCTTTTAGCCTGTTTGTTAAATGAAAGTTACTTCCTTCCTATTCCTACTATCATTAAGGCACTATGATATCAGATTGAGAGATTGAGAGAGTTGTAGGTATGCTTCAAGGTAAAATATAAAAAAAATTGCCACAAGCCAGGTGATAATGGATCCGTTAATGTCATCAAGATTTAGACAGGTAAAACTTTTCTTACTTAATGTAAGTAAATTAAGACCAACATATTTTTATTTTTCGCGATTTGCGCTTGACGTCACGCTTCGGTTCTGCGCAGTCAATTTTAGTTTCATTATTAATTTTAGTAGACACATATTATTACTACGTCACGAATGTTACCCATGGATATATAATTGTATGGTTAACTATCGTAAAGTAGTGAAACGATTAATTTCATAAAGTAACAAAGGTGTAAAAACAAGAAAAACATAATATTAATATACCTTAAATTAGAAAACTAAACACTAAATTAGAAACTAAGATTAAAATAATTATGAATAAAAAAATTGGCCCAAATCACCTTCTGAGGGCAGCGTGCCCAGAAGGCTGGCAGCATTGCCACGTTGTATGGCAATGCTGATCCTCTGTGCCAGATATGATCCAGCCTTCTGGTCACGCGTCACCTCTACCAGGCGTTTGGAACACTCCTTGAAAAGTTCATGGGCGCTTTCCCCCACGGTCCCATAGTCTCAACCCCATTTCAATAATGAGAGTTCTAAACTACGTGTATTTAATTGGAGAAATACTCAAATAATAGTACCTACCATAATCTTCATTAATAACCATGTTGTTCGAAAGCTAGCTTGAATCTTGCCTATGGGTTATTATTTCGAGAGGTTCAATTGTGTTCAGACTCAAATTTTCAGTTATAAAATTAGAAATAATATCGTTTATTGTTTTTAAGTTGCTTAGGATATTATCACTGAAACTTGTGGTAAATACATTTTATTCTATTTTATCTTTTTTTCCACAATAACTAAAATTTTCTGCACAAAAGTCAGTTACGTGGTCAGGTTCGGATTATCCCTGACTACTTTGTAGTATTGTAAAAAATACAAGGTATAGAAAAACTTGCTGTTTAAAACATGGATTGAATGTTCATAATATGTATTTATGCATGCAAACATAAAAAACATTAGGACATTGATAAGACTATTTTTTTCAACATTTCCCGTTGTTCCAAAATACACCATTTCATTTTCGTAGCCACACTTCTTAAGTAATATTTTAAACAAAAAAAACCGGTCAAGTGCGAGTCGGACTCGCGCACCGAGGGTTCCGTACAAACCTATAACAAGCAAAAGTTGTAGTATGTTTTATCGCTCCATCTGCCTCAAAAGGTAAAGAAGCAATACTGTAACATCTAGAATGTATTAACTCTACATCCATAGAAGTCATACGACCGACAGCCATATTCTCAGTTTTAAATTATGCTACTTATATTGCTATTTCTTATGATTGCGTGGACATAAAAGTTTCGTTTTGCTACAGCAGAAAGGTATTATAGACCTGAGTATTTGATATGAATTTCAATTTAATACCTCCACACGTTTACGAGGAAAATGGTATTAAGTTTAAAATATTAAAAAATATTTTTTTGTATGATTTAACTAAAAATGTCTACTTTTCGTAATTTTTCCTTTGTCTGTGCTATATGACGTTGCTTCGTGCCAAATTTCAAGTTTCTGAGTTTAAGGGATACTACCCCGTAAGTTTTGCGAGTGTCGAAAACTCTAAAATTTGCAGCATAAACGACTGTATCTTTTGATTGCGTTGCTTTTTAAGTTTGATTTTTTGACAGCTCTAAGGGACAATAGACTTGAGTATTTGATATAAATTTCAGCTTGATACCTCCACGCGTTCCTGAGAAAAATGGTCTTGACAGACAGACAGACGGACAACAAAGTGATCCTATAAGGGTTCCGTTTTTTCCTTTTGACCTCAAAAGGAAAAAACGGAACCCTTACCTACGGAACCCTAGAAAAGAGGTCAAACCTCCTGTAAATCCTTTTTTAACTACAAGCAACTTTGAAAATAAGACTGCGTCAATATGACGTATAATGTTTATCGCAAGCCATAATTATTTATCTATAATTAATAAAAGAAAGGTTCAAGTTAGATTTGCGTCAAAGATCTAGCGTCATTTTCGTTACGGTTGCGACTTGGTGAGTATTGGGTAAATAAATATAATGTTTTACTGGAGCTGTGTCATTTGCAGTTAAGTTAATCAATATTGATTTCATTTGCTTCAAACCTATAGGATATTTACTGCAGAGCCGCGAAAGTAAGAACTTTTCAATTTCGTGGTCATCATTTTCGTGGTGCTATGGGCCACGAGACTGATTAAAGACCACGAAAAAGATGATTGCGCGCGCGTCATAAAATATCCGAAGACGAAAAGAAAGCAAGGAGACGGGAGCAAAAAAGAAATGTTATGCGAAAATTGAGAGAAAAAATAAAAATTGTCTATTTCTGTTGATACCTGATTATTTAAATAATGCTTATTCGTTTTCTCATTATGATCGGATTTTCATTCAAATAGTACAATTATAAGATTTTAAAATAAACAAAATGTTCTTTTTCGTGATCTCGGTGCTCATTTTTGTTACCGTTAAAATTGGATTTTTGCTTTTTTGAACCAAGATAAACTTTATCGATCTCTTATAATATAAAGCATCTTATCGGTACATATCCTTATGTTCAAAATAAAACAGACCACATCAAAATGTGTGTTTTTATTTCTGTAACATTTATCTTACACCTCAAATAATTACCCCTATGACATGAAGATAGTTTGAATCTGGTGAAGGACAGGATAGTATTGATCTCGGAAATCATCACTTAAGGAAGTGAAATGGGGGGTGAATTTGTATGGAGCAACGATATAAACGACGTCCACGCGGACGGAGTCGCGGGCATAAGCTATTAATATATGTGTAACCATGTGATCACATCTTTGTACAACACCATCCGTCATCGCGGAACGGTGTAGTGCGTACTTAAGGTGTCATGGTGATTTATGCGCCCTCTTGATACTGAAACCTCAGCTGTCTCAAAGACTGTTGACATGCAAAGCATTTTTCATACATGCCCATGATTCAGACAGACGCTTAGAGACCATTAAATACATCTCTGAGAACTCTGAAATAATTAGGAAAGTTTTTTTCATCTGCTTTTCTTTATATTATGACAGAGACCTTATGCATCATTAAGTTTTTTTTTTTTAATTATGAATAATATATCGTAATTTTGCATTAAGTTTTGTTAATCATTACTCCGTTCACAGTTTTTTTAGGGTTCCGTAGTCAACAAGGAACCCTTATACAGGGTGTTAACGGGGTCATGATCCGGAATGACAAAAAGCGAATAAGATGATCATACTGAACAACCTTTCCCATGGGATCAACCACGAAATCGCAAAAAAAAAGAGCCAATTAAGAGTTAACTGTGAGTTAACTGCGATTTAATTGAGAGTTATGTATGGAATACCTGGTTTTTTTTTGCGATTTCGTGGTTGGTCCCATGGGAAAGGTTGTTCAGTATGATCATCTTATTCGCTTTTTGTCATTCCGGATCATGACCCCGTTAACACCCTGTATAAGGTGGGCCAAAAGAAGTCATCCGATGTTGTTTAGAGAGCCATACAACATCGGATGACTTCTTTTGGCCCACCTTGTAGTTTCACCATGTCCGTCTGTTCGCCTGTGCGTCTGTGCGTCTGCAGCATAGCTCAGTAACCATTACTACTAGAAAACTGTACCTAATTCGGCATGGCATATAAATCAAACACGCCGTCAAAACAGTAGAATAAAATCTAGTTTTTTTTTTAACGTACGCCTTCTTTTGAAGTGGGGATGTATTTTTTTCTCGTTAAACCAATAGTATGGGTTATCGTTGGATTGCTTGTTCAAAAATATTATGCGTTTCTTAAAACCATTTTCAACTTAGTGATTCGTTTGCAAGATACGTTTGCAAATTGCAATGCACCCCCTTGCATTGGAAATTATTAAGAAACAATAAGGTCTGATTTTCAGATATATGATCTTTGACTATATGATTGTTTATTTGATTGAATCGATACATGATTGCCTCTAAAATTCTTCGATGGAAAAAAATCCAAAGTTGGGTCTTTATATTCCTTTTTTTACTCAGCCTCGTCAAACAATACATTATTTTACGACACAATCCAACCAATAATATCATAGTATTAACTCTATGGTATATTATCTCATCTAAAATCTCACTTAATGAAATATAAATAAAACTTCACTAAGTTAGGTATTTATCGAAAGTCCAAAAAAGCCATTCCCGAAGAGTCTCGTGCGTTTCTCGTGCGCGGAAGGCATAAGCGTGTCTCTGTCAAGAGGGCGTGGTCGACTCGAATCAAGGCATCCCCTTGCTTTTGATGAGAGAATATAAAAATAATGTTATTTTTCTGACGCGTTTCTTCATAAAACGTGGTAATTAAAGGCAAAGCCAGCATGTTTAATTATAAATGCTACATTCATTGCTATCAAAGAAACTAAACCGTCAACATTTTAGGCAGTTTATTTTTTTAAACTTTCTTTTTATGATCAGCGTTAATAGAGAGGGTGGTCCAAACAGCGACGTCAATTTTTTTTTTCTGATGAAAATAGTGAGAAGTGGGAGAAAATGAATTATTTTGTTAATTTAAAAAAATATTTTGGATAATCAAAATACTTTATTCTCTAGCACCGTTAAATGGGGACGGCGAATGGAGATGGAAAGTTTTACGTCTTTGAACATTAGATAAGTTTGCTTTCAAAACTATACAGGTCGCCCGGACTAACGTGAGGTCGGTAGGTACTACTGGTCGGATTTAGGCAATAAATTCCAGTAATAAAAATTCCTTTCTTTAATACATTATGAAAAATATACAATTTAAGCAGAGACGTCATGATGATTCTAAAGATATATATATATATATATATTTGTAAAAACGGAGTTTTTAATTTAAATTTAGCAATTTAAACTAATGAACTCATCGCACTGCTGTTACCTTTTACGCTTAATCCCTAAACGGATTTAGATGAATTTTCCGTACAGATAACTTAAGACCCTTGGAAGGATATAGGATCATTTTAATCTCGGAAATCATTCCTGAAGATGTTAGAACTTTGTTTGGATCGGCCATAATTAAGGTTCCGCGTTTAATAATTTAATAGCAATCATTTTTCTAAGACGAAGTCGCGGGCAACAGATAGCAGTTTATTAAAAAAAACATGACGCCAAAATGAACACTCTTTTCGCCGCGGAATTTATGGATTTATTGATTGTGGATGGGTCTCATCTCCGTTTTTAACCCCCGAGGTAAAGAGAGGGGTGTTATAAGTTTAACGTGTCTGTCTGTGTATCTGTGTATCTGTCTGTGGTATCTTAGCTCCCAAACGGATGGACCAATTTGAATGCATTTTTTTTGTCATAGATTATGTTATTCCGAGTGTTCTTAGCCATGTTTAATGAAAATCGGTTTAGCCGTTTTCGAGATATTGGACTTTGAAATTAAAATGTTGGGGTTTCTCAACTTTTCTAAGTTGTAGTTATTATTATTTTCTCGCAGTCGAAGTGAAAACTAGAGCGTATAACTTTGGTCTAAAAGCCAAATTACACTTCGAAAAATTTTACCTCACTTCGTTCGGAAAAATAACCATCTCGTAGTGACATGGCTTATTTTAAACCTACTATATGGCGGTTATAAGTGTATCAGTTTTAAGGGTTCTAAAATATTAATAAAAATAAGTATACTTTAATTTGGAAAAGCCTTAAAATACAATACCATTCCCGGACAATGTGGAATGTAATTAACATTCATTCTAGAACTCTAATTTTGTTCCCGCGTCTGTTGGATGGATTTCATTAAAAGTTTGATGACATTTCAAAGCGTTGTCTGGACGGCTATATTTACTTAACCAACTTCAGAAAATGAGAAGCCTCTGTATCATAATGTGATACTTAGGAAGGATAAGTGTATAAACCTATCCATACTATACTAATATTATAAATTCGAAAGCGTGTCTGTCTGTCAGTCTGTTACCTCTTCACGCTTAAACCGCTTAACCGATTTGGATGAAATTTGGTATAGAGATAGTTTGAGTCCTGGGGAAGGACATAGGATAGTATTTATCCAGGAAATCATCCCCCAAGGGCATGAAGTGGGGGGTGAAAGTTTGTATGGAGCTACGATATAAACGAGTTCCACGCGTACGGAGTCGCGGGCAGAAGCTAGTAGTTTATAAGTATGTGGATTTTCATGATTTGGTTGAGATTTTTTGTAAATTAATATATAAATTCCACGGCAAAAAGAGTGTACAAAATGTGTTTTTTTTTTAATTATGTTGTAATTTAAAATCACTGCCGGTAGCCCTAGCGGTAGTTTAAATCTCTAACTAAACTTCTGATAAAATCGTGTGTATATTCGTTACTGCGAATTCATTAATGTCCGCCCTAGCCTGGTTCCGCGTATCCCGCGTCAATTAGGAAGGACTCATTGAAATTGAATTCGTGGTAACGAATCTATAGTAACGCCACTACTTGCTCTGTAGGGACTGTAGGCATGTGGTGTTGTGTTCCCGAGGCCCTAGCACGGTAGGTTTTATCGTCACGTTTAACGGTGAACATAACGATACGACGTATGTAGATGTGCTGTGTTGAGAGTGAGGGATAATCTCTCTCCTTCTCTCCCTTGATAGCTAATCACCACAACGAATCCACAAACCAATTGTAAGCTTCCATAGGCTACGGTGTCTGCTTACCTTACCATCAGGAAGACCGTATGCTCATTAGCCACCGTCTAGTTAAGTATCTAAAAAACTGTATTGATGACAGCTACAGCAGCAGGCAGTAAAGCAAAGGCGTGCAGTAAAGTATCTGTACTGGCTTGACTGATTACCGACCATTGTATCCGCACGGCCAAATTCCGAAGAGAATATGGCATACTTTAGCCACGCGGCATGTGAAGCGGCCTAAACTCACGGAATGCAAAAAAATATTATTTTGACGAAGTTTGTGTTTAAAAACAGCGAACGAAAAAACCATAGAAGGCGAGCTCCTTACAAATTTTCACCCAAACACGTGTCTAAAACCCGGTATGCGCATGTTCGAACTAAACGCTGTGGGGCCATTTTGCGGCGACTTAAGACTTCTATGGTTTTTTCCCTGGTTTTTTAACAAATCTGTTCATTCTAATAAACAGATTTGTTTTTAACCATAAATCTATTAAGAAAAGTTGATAATCCATTTACACACGAGGATACTTTACACTTTACAGTTCCTGCATGTATGACATACCTATATATATGTTGCCCTTCCCTCTTATCTATGAGAAAAGGCTTGTACCCAGCAGTGGGACTTTTATAGGCAGATTTATTTATTTTTATAAATTACTTGACTACTACATTGAGAGGGTTAGTTCAACTAAATACCTTGGTGTCATCTTAGACCAGCACCTATCTTGGCATCAGCACATTGAATTTGTAAACGGTAGAATTAGAAAACTGGTATGGATCTTTAAAATTCTTCGCCATATTGCAAACAAGACACTTCTTAACCAACTATATGTAACTTTAGCGGAATCCATCATGACCTACTGCATCACCGTCTGGGGTGGAGCAACTAAATCCAAATTCTTGGAGGTCGAAAGAGGGCAACGGTGTCTGCTAAAGGTAATGTACTTGAGGCCATACAGGTTTCCCACAATTGAACTGTATAAGATTAGTGACCAATTATCAATGCGAAAATTGTACATATCCTTCGTACAGTATTAAAATTACATAAAACCCTAAAATTTAATCCTACGCTTTTAACAAGAAGATTGTCTCTGTTGCCCCACTTATAGCATATAAATCTTTGTTTGCTAAAAGACAGTATAAAACCCGCTCAGCATACCTTTATAATAAAATAAATGTTAAAATGAATATATACCAACAAAACAAATATAATGGTAAGAGATCTCTAACGGAATGGCTGAAGATGCTTAGCTATGAAGATACTGAACTGTTACTTAATCTTGTACTAATATAATTTTAATTATATAGTAAGTAAAACAAAACAGAATGGGGAAATTATATAATAAATTATACCTACTTTATTGCACAACACTCACACATGCTCACTTTCTTACACCAAAACACGCACGCTTGCACAAACACAAACACACACACACACACACACACACACAATTACTACACTAATTCGTCTCTGTTTCTGTTTTTAATCTAAGCTACAAATAAGTACTTACATTAAATAAACAACAACTGTTTTTTTATGGAGGAGCGGGTCTTCCTGACACAGGTATTTTGTACCTACTAGGAAGGCCCAAACCTATTGTCATTTAAACTCGCAATTTATGAAATAAACTATTTTCATTTTCATTTTCATTTTCATTTCATTTCACTTACATTACATTACACTACTTATGACAAAATTATACGAGGAATTTATGAAGCTGTAGACTAGCATTATGATAAAATAAGGAATTTATATATTATGATATTCCTCTCATCCAGCGGAGGAGGTCTGCGCTCATCAGTCCTACCAAATGCTTCTGATGGTGATGTGTGTACCATCTTATTTGTAATGTCTTACCTATGACAAAATAATTACACGAACATTACACTTCAAGTGAAAAACCTCGATCGTAGCTACCCTGCCGAAGTCCCTCAAGTTTCCACTAAGTAGGTACATAATATATTAATTTGTAGCTACAGTACTAGTCCACATTTCGAGATCCCGAGCCACATCCAATAAGTATTCCACTTAATATGTTCCATGTGTTACCTGTAGCTATTTCTGAGTAAACAACCTGTAACGTTCGCCCCCTAATTAGACAAACAGACTAAGTTTGAGTAAGACACCTCGCCGGGAACTTAGAACTTGTTAACCTTATCAAACAGCTAGTTACCTGAATTCGGAACATGGTGATTTACGAAGAGGTTGGGGTCTTTGGCTACGATTATGGAATTACTTTTGTTCTCCCAATTTGGGATTAGGTTATTTTATAACTAGCTTCTGCCTGCGACTCCGTCGCGTGGAACTCATTTATATCGTAACTAAATACAAACTTTCACGCCCCATTTCACCCCTTTATGGGATGATTTCCGGGACAAAACTATCCTATGTCCTTTCTAGGGACTCAAACTATCTCTTTACGTAATTTCATTTATATCGGTTCAGCGGTTTAAGCGTGAAGAGGTAACAGACAGCAGACAGACACACTTTCACATTTATAGTACTTATTATAAGTATGGATACTTAAAAAAAACCACTGGAGTGGAAATGGAGGTGAAGTAAGTTTCCTCCCTTGTAAAAAGTCCATTGACTATAAATGAAGCCACTAGCGGAATTTTAATTTCCGATCGAAGTGAAAAAATATATAGTAGATTGTATGACAAAGGTCTAAAATAAGCCATATTACGACGAGATGGTTATTACCCCTCGAACTACTTCCCCTGGCTTTTAGAACAGAGAGAGACACTCTACTTTTTACTTCATCATTGGCCACAGCCACAGCATCTATGACAGATGATTGTTGCAGCGCTTAGGAGCAGTTTACGTTCGTGGCTGTATAGTCCTATGGCAGCGGGGCATTTCTTGCCACATCGATTGCAGACGAATTATGAATCTGGAGGGGGTGATACAGCACGGCGAAGTCTTTTCTGCTTGAGGTTTATGAGCCAATCTTCGTCGTGTTTTGTTGTCCCGACTTTAATATCGTGCCGCCATTCAGGTCTCATGTTGGCGCGCTTTTCCCAGCCTTCTGTATTAATTCCAAAACTGATCATATCTCGCTTGCAAGAGTCCCTGAATCTCAAGACTGATCGCCCAACAGGTCTCTTCACGTCCGCCATCTGCCCCAGCATGACTTGACGAGCTAGTCTCTCGGAAGTCCATCCGATGTACGTGACCAAGCCAAGGAAGTCTCCTTTGCTTTAATAGCGCAGTTATACTGGAGCAACGTGTTTTCGAGAGAACTACCTCGTTGCTAATTTTGTCCTTCCAGGTGACTCCGAGTATAGTCCTCACCTCAGGCAGCGCATGTGGAAAGCATTAAGTTTGCGTTCTTGTTTCGCGTATGTGGTCCACGTTTCCGAAGCGTACAACAATATACTCAGGACGCAGATCTGGTATACGAGGACTTTAGTTTAGTGTGAGTGGTGAGCTTACAGTTTCTCCAGACGCGCATAAAAAGCTTGCCAAAAGTAGTCGATGCTTTGCCAATCCGAGTATCTATTTCTTTGTCGTTTGAAAGTGAGGTTGTGTTGGTCGAGCCAAGATAGCAGAAGTGAACCACCACATCAAGAACGGCGCCGTCAAGCGTAATTTTAGGACGCTGATCTGTGCCCTGCACCATGACGACAGTCTTCTTCGTGTTCAAGCTCATAGAAAACATGCGGCAAGCGTGACCAAATCTCGCCATCAGCTCCTGAAGCTCGCCCTCTGAGTTCGCAACCAGCGCAGCATCATCTATCTGCATACAGAAGTTCTCTAGCAATTAGGTCTAGACGCTTATTTTTCGACTTTAGTAATTTGATGTTACTTTTTACTTAGACTGCGAGAAAATAGTTAAAACAAATAAATAAAAAAATAACACGCCGAAAGATTGTTCAATTTGGCGCCATTATTTTTTAAATAAACTGCTTTGTCACAGATACAAAATATCGACACCTCGAATAAACGCCCCTGACCGTCTAATAATAGTCGCGTCCAAACGGCCGAGCGCGGCGGACAGGACCGGACAGGACGGGGCATACGATAAAGCGAGATATAGATATGTATTTGTATACCGCTCAATCTTCATAGCTTATGCCATGTATGCAGTCAACCACGCTTGAACGTTTGGACGTTTATTTTTTTATTGATTGTGAATTAGCGAATAAAAAACACTTAATGTTTAAAATTAATTATGTTGCCTGATTGGTCGATTTTAATAGTGGTATAGTATTCTGGTTAGTTGATAGCAAATACAAATGTTTTTTAAAGAGTAGTGATTGGTGGATGTAATATACTGTTTTGTTTGGTCAAATTAAAATGTTTTATAAATCATAAATATGTGTACATATTTTCCGTAGGAAGTAAATGTACTTTGCTAAGCCTAACATGACGCACTTTTTGAGCATGAGAAGTGCAAAAATATTTGCCACGACTTTTGAGTTTTGCACAATGTTCTTAACCAACCTGAGCGAACTAATTGACCCGCGAGGCAGCAACATATTTGCATGACCAAGTTTCTCTCGGTTGATAACTCGTAAGATGTGAAGCAACAGGTGTATCATGAAGCTCCCTGGACATCAGCTGGGGCACGTTGCAGCCTCCCAAACACGTCGAATAAAATATTTACAACTCAATATAATAAACCAGTGTACACACCTGATCTCCGAATACGCGAAGTTATTACGAATGTCGGTGTCAAGATATAAGGGGTAAGTGGTGAAGTCGAGACAAGACCTGAGTGTTGTGTTGTGAACAACACTCCTACTATGTTATTCCCAACTTTTTTCACCTCACCTCACTGCTCACTGTCTATTTCGACGCCGAGATTAATAATACCACCGCGTAAAGGTCTGACTTAAACTGGATCTTACACGGTGGCAAAACTGGCAAACAAGCAGCCTGATTGATGGAACGCAAACACCGTAGCGTTTACACGCTTGCGACTCGAGAAGAAACACATGTGCATTGCCAACCCTTTATTAACTTGAAGACTCGTTGTGTTGGCCTAGAGATGAATGCGACCGACCGACGAACCAAATGAGGGACCTCACATACAACACAGCGTATTTTCAGGAGTTCTGGCAACTTTCCTCACCACCACAAACTTCCAGAGAAAGCCTAACTTCGTCCTCTTTCGACTTCATCCAGATCCTAGATCCTCTAGGCCGTCTCCTATTTGACTGGTAACAGAGTTCGCTCTACGCAAAACTAGGTACAGTCACCAGCATCAATATTTGCCACAACAAAGCACGCATAAATATCTGACACGACTCTATTTCTAAGGCCGTAAGAATGTTTCAGATATTTATGCGCCCTTTGTTACGGTAGATATTACTGCTGGTGACTATACACTTCACTCACTAACAACACTATCTGAAAACTCATTCCAACTGTACAAATACACATGCCCGGAACACACTTAACAACATACATACAGTATCAAAGCGTGACCGATAGCACTGTGTATCTGGCAACATTTTTACACTGCAACCGGGTTGAGGTTTTAGTCCATAGGCGCGTGGGCGAATTTCCAATCGAGTCTGGGTGTGGGAACGGGCCAATCGGGCTATATCCAAGGAGGATTTTCCCCACCCACGGAAAAAAGAGGTGAATTGAAGCGTTGCGAATAACATCCCTAGAACGTCGCAAACGTAGGTAGTTAAATAAAAATAGATGTTCTCTCACAATGTTACAAGATTCGCGGTTTATAGGCGACCTGGGAGTTGTACAATGAGCGAGATCGAAGTTCGGGGGGCTGTAAATACTGTATCAGATATTGATGTCGCTTCCATAAGATTTTGCGATAAGAAAGGAAACTTGAAATAGAAAAAAAGACTGTAAGAAACGTTTTCTAAACGATCAGAAAGTCTTCGCGGTGGATATAAGTGCGCTGAGGTTTCAATTCGATGTAATTTATTTTGGTCCAATACTCCAATTCTTCCAGATCTCAAAACTAGCCAACTTTTCTTCTCAAAACTAGCCAACTTAATAAAAGTACACCTATCCGGTGTTCAGAGAAAAAAATAAAGCATTTTTGGTCTTTTCACTCGAAGTTGTTTTGAGATCTAGTTGTAGGTACCTATTGAAGTATTGGGCAAATTTAAAAGACGACGTAGTGAAACCTAAGCAAGCATTACGCAACCAAAATATTTGTGTTTGAGAAATTGAAAGTCCTATGTAGCGTAATAAGGTACGAGTAATAAGGACCTCGATATTTCAGTTAAGCTATATTTAAACATCCACGATTCTCATACATCATTTTTGCTAAACGGGACTTAATTGCGTATAATTAACTTATTTATTTAGCTCTGTGAGGTCTCCCGACGTTTCGGAGGAAAAAATCGCATTAAAATAAAATATGCCTTTGATCGGTTCACTCCCCATTTTTGGTACATTCTGTATTTGCCGTTTATTTTGTAAAAAAATGCATTATCCTTTGAGCGCGTGAAAACTTTCTTAGATAATATACATGTTATCTAAAAAAAATGCGCTCCATCACTGTAAACCGATAATCACAGTAAAATCGAGCCCGCAATCATCTTTCACTGATATAACGAATATTTAAGTATACTTACCTGTTAATATTATTAGTAATATTCCGCCATTCACAATTGAATCAGTGATGTCAGTCAATCACTCTTTCTATTATTAAAATAAAATATATATCAACATCAGTTATAAGGCATCAAATATTTATGCAACGTTCCGTGCCTTATAACTGTGGTCCATATGTGACTGAATAAAGTCCCTCGTACTCATTTAAACAACCGATATTCAGTCCTCTGTGACTTTTAATACAGCCGTTATATAGCCACTATTAAGCTATTAAACAGGCATGTGAACTTAAGGCTAAATAATTTGTGCCAAATTAAAATGAATAACGGCTGAAAAGGCGCTTTTTCAGCTCTTATTCAGCAAAATTATTTAGCTTTAAGCGTTGACATATTCTAATAAACAGCTCTTATACAGCTTTTTGTGTTACTTGGGGGGAGACGGGCGTAAATGTCGCTCGCAGCGTCTCGCGTATTGGTGCACAAGCGATTTTACGTTCGAATTTTAATTTGATATCAACGAGTTTTACGCGCTTTATTTCAAACGCCCCAAGCTAGTACCAGCAAATTGCAATGCGAAACTTAAGCCTCTAATCAACCCTCGCTCAAAGATAGAAATACGATAAAATGTAAATGTCTATCATTAAGGGCCTTCTTTAAAGGTAAACGAACCCCTTCAGCCGCTATCACAAGAAACCTTATTATGACTTTATGACAGCAACCGATTTTAACATAGCTATTCAATGTATTTTCAATGGTAGGCGTTCGTTATGTTGTAGGCAGATGATACGATGAATGGATCATGCACATGTAATATTGGTAATTTGCAGAATAATCAGTTGCTTTAGCAATTATCTCATTCATAGATGAATGACCGATCAGCATTGCAATTCGGTACAATGCCTCAGGGGCCTGTTTTAGATTTAACTTAGTTCTAATGTTATTTACCTAATCTTGTAAGTATATACTGAAGAAAATAAATATCATTTGTTATTTCTTAATGAATTAGACCAAATATATGGAAGCGAAGAACTCTTCATTTACATAAACAGTCAGAAACACACTGAAGTGAGTGCACGATGGGGAAGACGAAATATATTTTTATACTTATCCTTAAAGGTCATCATCAGCCTATATACGTCCCGCTGCTGAACATAGGTCTCCCTCAGGAATAGCATGAAATGGCTGTATTCCCCGCGGTCACCCAGAGCGATAACAATTTGAACGAATTTCTTCGCAAGATAGATATCCCCGCGAAGTTTTTCTTCACTGCTAAGGATAGAATATGAAATAGGATTCCTTAGCTTTGTTTCAAAATACTCAATAGTAGGTATGAGACAGTGATTGAAAGTCGCATTGCTAAACCATTCGACTACCACAGCTACTTTTTAACCCTTAGGTAGAAGCGTAGATAATTATCATCATCCTCTGGGCGTTTTGTGTGTCGGTCCGAGTCTTAAGGCGCCGTAGGTTCATGGTCTTCTCTCCCTCTCACTGAGCATAAGCGTGAGCGAGATGGAAGTGAGTGCTCGGAAGCGCGGATATCTTGTTTTTTATTTTTTATTTTTTGGCCGTTTAAATAAATAAAAATGTATTCACTGATTTCCCTTGAACATAATATTGCCGATTTTTAAAAGCAATTTTAATACTTATAGCTTCTGTACATAATTTGTTACGAATATTTTAAGTGTATTTTTGTGTATTTTAGACCTATGTTCGTGATTTTTTTCTATCGAGCGAAATTTGCTTAATCATGTTTTGAATCACTGATCTCGCTGCAAAAAAGCCTCAAGATTACTATTCGTATTTTTTTGAAACCATATTATTATAAACAGACGCATTATATTATTGTTTCAAAAACTCTGTTCGCTTAACTTCGCTGAACCTACGGCGCCTTAAGATTTGGTGTCGGTACTAGTTTTATGAAAGCTACCATTTCATTTCATATCATTTACTTATTCATGAGTATACATACATTGCATTTGAAATTAACATTTAATCATTAGAATATCACAGTCATATAACAGTAAAATGTATACATGTATATTAAAATTAATTCTTTTACATGTCAAAACTAAGAATCAATGTCATTGCGTCATCGATAAGGAATTTAAAAAAGAGATACAAATTATTAAATGTCGAGTCACCTTAGAAAATAAATAATGTTCATAATAATGTCAACAGCTCTAGAGAGTTACCATTTATTTTCCTTAAATTCCTCTATTGAATAAAAACACCTTTTTAGTAAAAAAGCCTTCAACGTAGTTTTAAACGCTTTTACCTTTAAGATTTCCTTTAATTTAACGGGTACTCCATTGAAGAGTCCTATAGCCTGATAACCAGCAGAGTTCTTAACAATTTTCATTTTGGTTACAATTTTCTGAGGCAAGTCTTTTATCCGTGCCAACCAATGCCATCTGACCTTCCAAGTTTCCAACCCAGAGGGAAAACGTGTCCTTGTTGGGATTAGACCGGTTTCCTTTCCTCAGAATGTATTCCTTCACAGGCGTAGCGCTGTTGTCCACGTTAATCCCCTAGCCTGATCCCCCAGGGGAAAAAAACGGTTAGGTTGTTAGTTGAACTGCGACCCTACAGCGCGCGAGCCGAGCGAGCGAAGCGAGCGTGACGCGGTAGCGTCCGGCGAAGCGCCATAACCGAACATTATCATTTTTTCCTAGTTGAATATAAAATAATTGCCGCTAATTCCCCTGGGGGATCAGGCTAGGGGATTAACGTGGATAACGTGGGCGTAGCTAATATCAACCACACATTTACTGCCTGTCAAATGAAACGCATGCATTTTAATATTAATAATTAGCCGTTGTCTACCTACATGTTATTATATTGTTTCTCTTTCTAACTGCTTGTTTTGTGAGGCGTGCAATAAAAAATATTTGTATTGTATTGTATTAATTAAGTACTTAATCGCTCAAATAAAAAGGAAAAAATTAATGCTTTTGCCTGCTCAGTTGGTTAGTAGCGACGGGCCATGAATGCCTGTGGTCGCCGGTTCGAATCCAATTATTTTGTTCCTTTAATTTAAATTTAAGTAATCACTCGTTTGTCATATTTTTCTCATGCCGGCTTTAGAAAGGGTTCAAAATATGAGAGCAATATTCACAGATGCGCGAAGCACTGTTATTTATTTTAAACTTACGTATATTTTTAACGTAATATGCCGTAACTAGAAGAAGCCATTTGTCAGCAAGTTCAACATATGCGGAAGACACACGTTTTCACCATGCCGCCATTTCTCAATGGTGTCGTCGTGTTGTTTTGAATTTAATGCAACGCTTGAGCGGATGTTTGCTTAGAATCTGTTGAAGAAACATTTGTCCAGCGGCTATGATTTGCATGCACTTAGGAACAAGGGCCTCCTTTAAGTATATTTTCTCAAACATGCAATGAAACATTGACGTTGTGTTCTTCATAATGGGCTTCGAAGTGTCACGTTTCGGGCGCAGAGAGACGAGAGACCCGTAATGGCATTTCATACAAAATTGGAGGCCTAGGCCTGCAAGATGGTCTTTTTTAATTTCCATTCCACAATTTGTGGCACAGGGTCACGGTGTTCAGCCATGAAATTTAGTTTGATTTTTTATTTATTTCATTGCAGGTTTGAGAAAAGCACTATATGTACATACCTCGGCGTGAAAAGGGGTTGCGAGCCTCATAACTATCCGACCTCGCTAGTCGGCCGGCAACCCCTTGCTTCCCGGCCTCTGTGTTGTACTACTATTATCATATCACAATGACGATGGCATTCGGATTGAAGATACAGAAATTGCCAATCTTTTTAACTGAAAAGCAGGTTTATATTAAGATTTTCTTGACATAGTAGGTACAAAGTTTTACAAGAAATTCAAACTTTCAGATTATCAAATATCAAATGATAGGTAACTTTTTTTATTGATCAATTTCAATGGCGTTCCTACTCCTTTTAGGATAGAACTTTAAGAAGGTAAAATTGGTGTAAATGGTCCGCGTGTTAATAAATAAATTAAAATAAACGAATTCATGTTGTAATCAATGTTAAATGCGAAACGTAAGTCGATGATCGATTCCTAGAATAGTTTTGGATTAGGTTGGAAATCTCCTGTTTATCAGTGGATTATGCAGGCTTTGTCATATAATCTTGTTAAAGTGTATTTTCTAGCATTCTCATTGCACAGTCATTTAATTAATTAAGGCATGCAAATGCTAAAAATGAGAATGTAAAATTATTCATGGCGTGAGTGTAAGCCTATTAAGTCTTAATTAAATTTGTTCGTTCAGTGATCTTGACGAACTTTAAGGCTGGTAATTTCTTTCAAAATAAAACGGTATATATGTACCTAAGTACTTACTAAGCTTAATAAGATACACATTTGAAAAAGAAATTGATCGAATGTGAGTCTCACTCGTATTTTTTCTTACTTTTTTATACTACGACGGTGGCAAACAAGCATACAATCTGCCTGGTGGTAAGCAGTCACCGTAGCCTATGGACGCTTGCGATTCTATAACAATCTACCAACCATCGTAGTATACGTAAGCGTAACGTAGTTCTGCGTTATTACGGTTCAAAATACAATACAACCTTGTCACGGACAGATACGGACACATATATATAGCCTCTGTTTAAGGGGCTGCCATACGCCAATGACCTTCGATCTGAAACCATTAGTTTTTTAATGTTTTTTGTAGCTTATTATATTAACAACAACGGCTTTAAGCAATATAGTATCCCATATTTACTACAAAGTTCATTGTTTTCGAGATATTTGGCATGAAAGTTGAA
Organism: Epinotia ramella; assembly: GCA_947578815.1. NCBI lineage: Eukaryota > Metazoa > Arthropoda > Insecta > Lepidoptera > Tortricidae > Epinotia > Epinotia ramella. Next base: position 27,612,495 of record OX388202.1, read on the forward strand.
CAATTTTAGGCCAAAAAACTGGTTTTCTGATCATAACTTTTGTGTTAATTGGTAATTTTAGTAAGTAAGAAAACAAAATTCTTGTTCATTATTTTATGACAAAGATTATGAAATTTCATCTTCTTCTGATAAAAGATGGAGCAGTAAAGTGGTTACAAGTGAAAAAATACTTTAGATTTTTTTTTCTCTACTTTTTTTTGTTCAAATGAATTTATACGAAAACTATGTTCAATTCATTTATTTATAAAATATTATTTTACATGTCAATTTCTTAATCCATCCATATCCATACTAATATTATAAATGCGAAAGTGTGTCTGTCTGTCTGTCTGTCTGTCTGTCTGTCTGTTACCTCTTCACGCTTAAACCGCTGAACCGATTGCGATGAAATTTGGTATGGAGATAGTATGAATCCCGGGGAAGGACATAGGATAGTTTTCATCCTGGAAATCACCCCCTAAGGGGATGAAATGGGGGGTTGAAGTTTGTATGGAGTTGCGATTTAAACGATTTCCACGCGGTCGGAGTCGCGGGCAGAAGCTAGTATACTATATATACTATTATACTTCCATACTTAATATTATAAATGCGAAAGTGTGTCTGTCTGTCTGTCTGTCTGTTACCACTTCACGCTTTAACCGCTGAACCGATTTAGATGAAATTTGGTATAGAGATAGTTTGAGTCCTGGGGAAGGACATAGGATAGTTTTTATCCCGGAAATCATCCCCCAAAGGGATGAAGTGGGGGTGAAAGTTTGTATGGAGCTACGATATAAATGAGTTCCACGCGAACGGAGTCGCGGGCAGAAGCTAGTTATTAATATAGTTGTCACCTCTTATGCTACAGTATAATGATAGGTTAAATTTTTCATTGCATAATAATATTAAAAGACAAATATACATTAGGGAATACTTATTTATGCTAAAATTACATTATAATTGTTGGGTAAGTGACCAGGTGAATCATCCCGGCGTATGAAAGAACTCGTCGACGGAGTAAAGCGCGTCACGTATCAGTTTTGATTAAAGTTTATTTATGAATACTCGGTCACTGGATGCATTCTTTATTTCCGTGGGTATTGCATTGTATACTTTTGGGCCAATCGAGAGTAGGAGTTCCTTCTTATATCTTGCAGATTATGATATAATGTATAAAATGGTTACTAAACAACTCATTTTCACGAAAATTTCAAAGGTCGAGCCTTAAAGGCTGGCCACATTTGCGGCGGCGCGGAACGCGGAGTGGGCGATAGTAGGTACCTGTGGAAACGCTTACATTACACCTATAGATATTCCTAAGCAACGCTGTAATGTATGTTTCTGTTTGGGCGACTTCCAACGCGGCCGCCGCGCTGCCGTACGCACCGCTTATCCATAGATGCGGCCTTAGTAGTATATATATATTATACTAGCTTCTGCCCGCGACTCCGTCCGCGTGGAAATCGTTTATATCGCAGCTCCATACAAACTTCAACCCCCCATTTCATCCCCTTAGGGGGTGATTTCCAGGATGAAAACTGGACGTAGTTAAAGGAAAAAGATCCAATCCACAGTTGAGCAAAAGTTATGGCCGTTTAAAGTTTCAACCGTGATTCCTCAAAACTGGTACATTTTTTTTATAATATATGTTTGGATGAAAATTGAGTTGAGTCGTGTATTATACATTCTTTCACACAGAATTCAGTTAAATGCTATGTTTTTCAGGATTTCGACCAAAAGTGGGGTTGGATCTTTTTTGCGAAAATACACTTTTCATAGACCCTTCCTTTTGTTTAATTTTGTAATAAGGATTCACGAAATAAAACTGGCATAATAATCATGTAAAACCATCTCTATACATACATAAAATAAAGCTGAAGATGGTCGAAAGTCTGTACATGGAAGATATTCGAAAAAAAGTTTGCTGGGATACTTAGAATCGATAACAGAACACGTTCCAACAGTTTTTAGAATTTTTGTCTGTTTATCTGTTTGTCTGCTTATGTGAACGCGCACCACGTGAAAACGGCTGAACGGATTTTGATGCAAACTTTACTAATCTGTTGAGAAAATCCCCGGCCAGGTTTTAGGCTATAAAAATATTATGATAAGGGTGCAAAGGGGACCAAAACTGGGGTTGAACTTTGTATGGGAACTCCTTGAATCCCATACAAATCTAAAAATGCGGGTATAAAATTTGGACAAAACGGCATTCCGCGGAGAATTGAGTATATAGGTGCCAATTCTTTTTATGTAGAAAACTCTCGTGACACTGAAATATTATTGGGAGCGCATAAGGAGCGCTCCCTAAAGGGATATTTTGGGCCTTTCATTCCTACGAAAACCTCAGCCTTCGCTTCGCTTCTTCTTCGCTTGCCTCCCCGTTTCCTTCGGGATTTCGGCCCTTAAGTTTCGCTTGCAAGACACCGGAAGATAATGAGTGTGCTTAGGGGTGATTGCTCACATTGAGAACTGCTCTCAGAAGGGTTGCTTTGGGCCTTTCAGTCCAACAAAATGGCCTTGCTTGCCTCGCCGCTTACCTTCGGAACTTTGGCCTGGGATTTCGCTTGCAAGACACCTGGGGATAGTAAGTGTACGTGGGGGCTCGCCCTCAGGTTTCGTTTGCAAGACAACGGGAGATAATGAGTGCCCGTCCATGGGGGCGCATTTAGAGCGCTTTCTGAAGGAATGATAATGAGTCTTTCATTCCAACGAAAAGCAAGGCCTTTGGCCTCGCTTGCTTGGTGAGTGGCGAGCCGAGGTAAGTCCCGTAGGTGAGTGGCGAAGCAAGCGAGGCCAAAGGCCTTGCTTTTCGTTGGAATGAAAGACTCATTATCAATAAAAAATTGTAAGTGTCCGTGAGGGCTCGCTTGCCTCGCCGCTCATCTCCGGTACTTTAGCCACAGGTCGGTTTGGTCGTTTGCAAGACACCTAGGGATTGTAAGTGTCCGCGGGGGCTTGCATTCGGGTCTTGGGCCCTCGAGCTCGCCTAGGGAGCGGTCTCTTAAAGCATGCTAAAGCCTTTAAGTCCTACAGAAAAGCTCACCCTTCGGCTTTGCTTGGCTCCCCTTTTACCTTCGGGAATTCGGGCCTCAGGTTTCGCTTGCAAGACTCCCGTAGATAATGAGTGTCCGTAGGCGCTCGCATTGAGAGCGCTCTCTAAAGGGATGCTTTGGGCCTTCCATTTGAACGTAAAGCTCGGCTTTTGGCTTCGCTGCCACCTGGGGATAGTAAATGTCCGTGTCCGTGAGGGCTCGCCGTCGGGCTCGCATTGGGAGCGCTTTATAAGGCTTGATTGTGACCTTTCATGTTACGAAAAGCTCGGCATTTGGCCTCGCTTGCCTGCCCACTCCCCTTGGGGACTTTGGGCTCCGGCCTTCGGCCTTCAGGCTTGCATTGGGAGCGCTTTCTTAGGGCTTGATTGGGACCTTTCATTGTTACGAAAAGCTCGGCCTTCGGCATCGCTTGCCTGCCCGCTCCCCTTGGGGACTTTGGTCTCCAGTTTCGCTTGCAAGACACCTGGGGACAGTAAGGCCTTCAGCCCCCGAGCTCGCATAGCGACCGCTCTCTAAAAGTATGCTTAGGGCCTTTCATTCCTACGAAAAGCTCAGCCTTCGGCTCCGTTTGCTCCCCGTTTACCTTCAGGTCTTCGGCCCTAAGGTTTCACCTGCAAGTTACTCGGAGATAACGAGTATCTATGGGGGCTCGGCCTCGGGCCTTAGGCCCTCGTGTTCGCATTAAGACCACTCTCTGAAGGTTTGCTTCGCCGCTCAGATTTAGGGACTTTGGCCTCAGGTCTCGCTTGCAAGACACCTGGGGGATAGTGAGTGTCCGTGGGGCTCGCCATCGGGCCTTCGGACCTGGGGCTCGCATAGGGAGCGCTCTCTCAAAGGATACTTTGGGGATCTATATAATATTATAGACGACCAAGTTTATGAGGGTATTTATTTCGATTCGAAGACAATTTGAACTCTTACACGCACAGTATGGAAATGGAATGTCTATTTTCAAATTTGTCAGTAATATGGTTAAACATAAGAATATCATGTTTAAACCATAATTATACCTACACGTACGAAGTCGCGGGCAGAAGTTAGTTGTTAATATAACCATTTTCCTAAAAATGGTTTATGTGCGCTGGATCGGATAATACATTTACGTATAATGATCCAAGACAATAATACTGACAGCAAAAATCGTAATAAAGGCTGCTTTATAGTGAAAACTTCTTTTAATGATTAAAAATAAAGCTAAATGAATTTAAAAAGTAAAGTAAAAAAGTAAAGTAAAAAATTGTTTATTGACCAAAAAGTTTAACTTATAACATTATACACATTTCTAGTGGGAAAAATGAGATTTACAAAAAAAATATTGTAATAGGATCGTTTCTGTTGTTTACTAAGACACCATTGCAGGATTCAAAACAACTCAACAAAACTGATCCAAGTGAGTTGAATCTATTTTGTTGTATGTCTAAAAGATTTAAAGAATCTAAATTTAGTTTTTCAAAAAGAATCCAAACGGATTAGATCCGTTTCGTTGAAAATATTAAAAGTAAAACGTGTGAATTGCATTTTCTTAAAAATGGTCCAAGCAGGTTGGATTTCTTTTGTTAAAACAAATGTGAATCAATTATGTAACTGATCTAATATCACTATACGGTTCCAAGCGTTATGGGTCTTTATGAAGGATATCTTTTTTACTCCGTCATACATGTGGGATGGTATCCCATGTTGATTAAAATATGAAAACACTATGTGAGCGGGGCGTCTTTTTGCTGAATGAAAATATACGCCTCAGAGACCTCTCTGGTATACTTAACTCATGTTTTGGTCATTTTGTGGATTGGATCCTTTTCCTTTAACTACGTCCAACTATCCTATGTCCTTCCCCGGGCTTCAAACTATCTCCATACCAAATTTCATCGCAATCGGTTCAGCGGTTAAAGCGTGAAGAGGTAACAGACAGACAGACAGACAGACACACTTTCGCATTTATAATATTAGTATGGATGGATATATCGTTCACGAAGATGCGCCACTCATGGGAGTAAGTAGTGAGGTAGGTACTTTACGCTATGACCACAACATTATATAACACTGGGTACTAACCCAATAAGGAGCGGGGCACTTTCTCAAGGGACGATCTATAATAGGGTCGCGTTTAGGCTCATAGGTCTGGGTATTAAACACGCGTGTTTTATAACATTACGACACTCGTGTGGTATGGTTATATCCCGATTAAGTCACGTTTAGGGAATGCAACCCGGGTACCCGAAAACCCGGGTACCCGGGTACCCGACTTCATTTGGAGTCGAATTAGAGAAATATTAAGAAAAAGAAGTGACAACATAAATAAATTTATAATAAAATCTTCCATTACGGCTGTAACCCTAATTGACTGCATTTAAAATCATCACACAAAAGACCCCAATGTATTGTACAGTACATATGGTGCTACTTTCCCGCACTAGTGCGGAAAAGAGCACTTTGCGTGCATATGTCGAAACTTTAACGAGCCATATGTACAGTAAAACGTTGTACGATACACGTGCGAATAGGTAATTCTCAACTCGTGTCGATTTAAAACACTCCCTTCGGTCGTGTTTTAATTTATCACCACTCGTTGCGAATTTCCTATTTTCGGCACTTGTATCGTAAATAACTATTTTACACTTCAATCGCGAAACTTTCCATTTCTGCACGTTTATCTTAGCGGGCTAGGTCATTTCGTTTTCAACCCTTTGTTGTTGCCGCCGGCCGCCGTAATTCTGGCTTTATTAAATAAAGAAACCAATGCAACGGTGACGGCCCAGGCGACATCATATTCGGAAGCTGTTCACGAACAGACTGAAAATGAAAATTCGGCCACTGCCCTAACAACTACGGATATAGAAATTAGTGAGCCAGGGCCTTCAACATCGAAACTTTCAATTAAAGAATGCTTACGACAATAATTGCAGAAGAAAGTCAAGAGAACTACACAAAGCAACAAAGAGTCACAACAATCGGGCCTATGTGCAAATACTATAGGCTTCGAGATGGCACTTTAAGAAAACGGTGGTAATAGAGGTATATATCTAGAAATGGCATATCCATTATTGACTTCAATAAAACCCACAAGTGTAGAATGCGAAAGAACATTTTCAACTGCAGGGTACCTATGCTCAAAATTTCGCTGAAGAATGAACGAAGACGCTGGCAACACCAAAATGCTCTTGAAGATTTTGGATAGCTCGCACACTGTCTATTTGTATCGGAGTAAACGAGAGCGAGTGTTACTGGGCGGCCCGGTTTTTGAAGATAATAGTACATAAATATTGATATAAAAAAAGGGTGAATTATTTGTGAAATATGATTCGCTAGCGGTTTAGGTATGAATATGTTGACTTCATGTCTTTAATTGCAGACCCATACGTCAAAAAAATAAAGACATAGGACCGTTTAATGTGATTTTAAGACCAATCTTTGCAATTATTTTCTATGGAGCCGATTTCGTCAAATTATGTATCGAGCCCGTCTACGGCCTCTGAAATATGGTGAATATTAACTTATATTTTATTTGATGTGCTAGAACAAACAGTTTTTCTTAAAAAACTGCTTAAATAACATCAATTTCACCAAATTAGGTCTTGTCAGTCTCTTAAATGCGTTGATTTTTCTTAAACACTATAGTAGTGTCTAAAAAATAAGTTGCAGACTTAATTCTAATGCAAATGATGAAAATTATTTATATTAAAACATCATTATTTTAATTCTGTTATTAGTAGGAAGTCCTAACTATAATGGACTTTTTAATGTTGATGTTGTTTACTGATTATTTGTTAAGTTTCCTAATAACTGGTACTACGATTTTTATATAATATTGTGATTTAATGTTACAGACTTTTCGTTTATTAATCACAATCAATAACAACTTAAATTATTAAAAACACAGTAAATCACAATATTACTTAAAATCACAGTACAAGTTGTTATTCGTAAATTATAGTCTTTCTATTTTATTGGTCACAAATGTCAAAATTAACGGGAAAATATGACGTAACAATTGAAGTACCTACTTATACGTGCTTTTCATTCGTTAATAACTTAATACCCGTAAAAACCATGAAAATCAATATTTAATACTATTTTCGTAGTAGTCCGGGTAATACCCGGGTACCCGGGTTTCGAGCATCAAACTCGGGTAATACCCGGGTACTAAAAATCACCGGGTATTGCATTCCCTAGTCACGTTGGCACCTTGCAGCAAGATGTATGCATGAACACGATGCATTCTTAAATTAACCGGGTTATACAGAATGTACAGCTTTTTTTAAAATTCTCGGCAAATGGATTCTTAGTCGACTAAACAAATTAAATCCTTTTTGTTAATTAATTTACTTGTTCTTGTTGGATATGATATAGAAACGTTTAATTTAGTAAAACTATTCACTTTTGATAATTTTTTATTACTTACACGAATTAATCTAAGGGCACGGCAGTGCCCCCGCCAAGACGAGCCAAGCGAAGCGCAACGCAAGGGCACTACCTACCTTTTCTCGAAGCGGTTCGTCGTTTTTTTGAACCCTCGTAACTTGGGTTTGGATTATAACAGATAAACAAAATTCTCGGGATATGATGTCAATAGCGGACTTATTAAACATATAAAGTTTCAGTAACATAGCTCTTATACTTAAGATTTTATTGATATCTAAAAACCGCCGATTTCGTCACTGACTTACTCACTGATGTTGATCATCAAAACCTCTAGGGTACTTCCTGAAGTCCTAGAAAGCTGAAATTTGGTATGTAAGCTAGTATTAGTACACAATCAACAAAATAATTCAAAAAATTGGAACTTCTACCCCCCAAGCCCTTAAAGTAGGGGTTGGAACTTTGTATGCGACTTCCGCAAATTTTGATGCTAGGGGTCTGAAAATTTATATAGGGACTCCTTGTTATAAATAATAAAATACTTCTTTCTGGATTTTTAGTAAATCACCCCCCACTCTTCAACATAGGGGATGGAAGTTTGTATGGGTTTTCCTATTCACTTCTTTAGAAATTACCTTACAAAAAGGAATGAGATCCCACCAAAAACATTACATGTAAAGTGATGCCAAGACTTCATAGCTCATACAGCTTTCAGCGTGAAAAAGATATCAGATCGTAATTAGCGCCACGCTTCCTACTCCACACGGCGTAACTCTACCACTACCATCCACGCTCTACAAATTCTATATCTTGGCTAAAAAGTATAGACCCGTCATTTATTAATATCATCATAAATTCATTTGGCGTGAAAGTCTATGCGGCGACCGGGATGTGCCCAACAAAGCTATACTTTTTAGCCAAGATTTTGAATTTGTAGAGCGTGGCTGGTAGTGGTATAGAGTTACGCCGTGTGGAGTAGGAAGCTTGGCGCTAATTGCGATCTGATATCTTTTTCACGCTGAAAGCTGTATGAGCTATGAAGTCTTGGCATCACTTTACATGTAATGTTTTTGGTGGGATAAAGATTACATTTTAAAACGAAAATATTTATTATATTCACTGCGCAAACTTCACGAAAAAAATCTGTTGCTCGCTCGGTTATTTCACAAATACTTATTTGTAAACATTGTTAATGCGTGTTTGGTTATTATCAAAAATGTTGACTCGTGGTGACTAGAAAAGTGATAAATAGAATGGACGCCACTGGAAATTCTTGGCGATGTACCTACAATATGTGAGTAAAAACCTGTTGCCAAGAAAAAAGAAAATAACTTGGCAGGCCTATAAAATTTTCATCTCATGAAAAGGATTTTTTCTTCGCAAAATGTGTTGAAAAACGTCGTGCTTATAAAACGCGTGAACTTTGATTATTACATCCTCGGCTCTCTTATCATATCACGCTCACATGCGGCTCGCGTGAACAATTCCGCATCTGATGTATTTCTCAACATACCTCACTCGTATCACAATTTACTATTATAGGGATAACCCTATAAAAGTACTAGCACCCTTAAAATAAGTTATCGAATTTTTATTTCCGCAAGGTCGTCAACGTCTCATTGTCCACGCGGCGGCCCTTCGTCGTCGTCGAATAATAAATAATAATAATAATTCAGACTACAAGTGAACAGATTGCTTTCCGTATGTGTAAACAATGCTAAGTATTACATTTCTGACTCTGATTGAAAATAAGAGTGATGCTACTACGCTTATACGCATCGCGGTGTCAAGATATATTTGTGAGTGAGCGTTGAGGTGAGCTTAAAACAAGTTACAGAATAGGGGGGCTGCATTCGGAGAAAAAAACCGCATTTAAATTTGTCCATTCGCTTAGATGCCACAGACAGACACACAGATACACAGACGCACAGACACGTCAAACTTATAACACCCCTCTTTTTGCGTCGGGGACAAAAAAAAACTACTATATTATATACAGTATACGCATGCACCGACATTGTTCGCAGCTCCTCAAAAAGTTATTAATATTATATGAAAAAATAACTTAAATGAAAATGCCACATACTTACCTCGTACGCCAGTCATATGCAAATTAAATGATTCGCTCTTATACAAAAGAGGGAAAAACCAAAATGTATTTAAGCAAATTCAGTCTTGCTGCTATTGATTTAAGGTTCATTTTGTAAATCCCACTGTCCACATTAAACTTTTTATTTTTAAACACCCATTTGACGCGTTTGTTGCAATTTGAAACGTAACTGCACAAGCTTTCAACTATTTAGAACAGCACGAGGCAACTGGTTGCCTCGTGCTGTTCTAAATAGAACCTTATCTTAGTAAATGAATAAGGCTCAAATTTAAAATGATTCGTGAAATTATTATGAGAGTTTTCGAAAGTTTTCTCCAGATTTTACATAATCACCGGATGAAATGTAAATATCAGTCTAGTTTGGAACAAAGCTTAAATAACTTTTGTAAAATCCATTTTAATGTATTAAATTGGCGGTGTGATTAGTAATTAGAAATTCATTGGAACTGGCAACGGGAGTTAAATTAAGATATTTTAGTCTTAGACTTGATTATCTATTACGATTAGGTATACTCGATCAAACTAATCAGATAAAAAAACGCCTTAACAAAACGTCATAGCAAAACTGCAGTTCATACAATTTTAGGATACATTACCATTACAGAAACATGACGAATGCAAACGGTCTGCAATAAATAATAAATGTTATAATAAAGAACTATCATGAAATGACAAATGTATTCATATTTATTTTATCCATCTTGAAACGCACACGCACTGCTAGAAGCGGCACATGAAAGTAAATTGGCATGTGCTCTGTGCCCTTTGGCGTTAGGTACCCTTTCTTTACACAGGAATGCAGGCGTCAGTTGGTGTCTTTGATTTTTTATTGTAGTTTTGTAACTGTTTGGTTGACATATTTATCCTCTTGCTTGTTAAAGTGGTGTAGGTACCTACCTATTTGTCCCTAAAAATAAGATATAGTTTATAAGGTAAGTTCCTACTTTGAGTATAATTTCTACGAGTTTAGCTCCTATCGGTCGCCATAGGCGCAAGTTCGTGACTTCTTACGATCGAATAGGTCTTCTTACTGTTTTTAGCCTGCAGTAATCTGTGTAGGAGGGACCTAAGTAATTTACTTACGTCACGCGCGGGCGCAAAGTGGCAATTCCCGCCCGCAACGAGTGCGGAAAATCTCACTGACCAGGAAGAGACTTACAATTTTAAACTCTCAACAGGCGGTAAGCAATAAGTTTATTGGTTGTTTTCTTCGCCCGCCCTTTAAGTAGGTACCTGCCTAACTGTCGCAGCAAAATAAATCGGTCGCGACTTTTAGCAAGACACTTAAGTAATAACTATGTAGGTAGCTAAGCATGTATAACTGCGTTATCCATGTGTTAAATTACAGTGTTTTATCCACATAAAACATTAAATAAATGTAGTTAGGTACCTAACTGCTCAGTAGCATAATTTAATCAACTTCCTAACATGAATATATAATATAAGTAGGTACCTAACCATTTGTTGCCTCGGTATTTTGTAAGGAAAAGTGTTTGTTATGATTATAAGTAGTCGCGATATAAAATCATGTAAGTCCTTTACGAGTAAAACAATTCCTTAAGCTTACGCATTGCGCGTTTAGTTAAACGTGTTATTTAACTAGACGCAGTAAACACGCATTGGAAACAGAATAAATAAAAACGAACTTGATTACGATGCCATAATAAAATGCTGCTTATGACCTTGGTAAGAAGCGGCTCGGGCGCATGATGTTTCGTCACCCGTTTCACATCACGTACCCCGCGCGCCGGCAACTCGGTGAAACGGCTAAGTAACGGCGAATGAACGCTATCGATCTCGCTCGCGCTTGGCGCGCTTGGCACGTTGTCTCATTCTCGCCGAGCGCGCGGCGCAAACCCACACTCACGCGATACTAAATAGCTGTATTGTTACTTGAGTCAGTGCAGTGCCGCGCGCTCCACGCAAAATGGCGGCCGCTTTAACCTCGGAACTCGCATACGCTTCGTTAAAATCAAGTGATCATTTCGACTACACAGAAGTGAAAAATAGATACATGGAACAAGTGAAAATGTATTATTCGAATAGAAAATTACCTGTTATCACTCCATATACGCGGGACGTCGTGAATAGAATAAAACAACTTATTAAGGAAATGCAACTTCTAATGGTGGCCGGACATCCTTCGGAGCATGCGAAATACAGGGTGGCAAAGAAATACGAAGTGTATGATCAAAATGGCGAGGAAATTCTAATTTGTAAGAGATTGCTGCCGAGTGACCCTATTGTGCAAGTCGTCCCAGCTGAGGACTGTTTTGATATTATAGTTGATGCTCATTTACAAACTAAGCACGGAAGCAAAGAGAAAATGTTAAGTGTAATCAAAAAAGCCTACGTCGTGCCCAAGACGAGTATTGATTTTTTATTAGTCGTTTGTAAAGTGTGCAACCTTAATGGTAAAACGAAACGAAGAGCCGATGAAAGGATACCTCATGTATTTCATGCTAGAGGCCAAGTAAGTATAATAGATATGACTGACGTGCCCGACAATCAATTTCACCATATTTTATGCTACATAGATAGATTCACGAGATTCATGTTGTTGCGGCCGCTAATGACTGATAGTGTGCAAGAGACAGCAATGGAATTACTGAAGATTTTCTTCGATTTTGGACCTCCAGAGAGATTAGAGACGTACAATAGACCATATTTCCTCAAAGTCATGAGTTTAATCAACACCGCACACAGTGAATTTAATAGCAGTCTGGTGTTGCCAGTACAAATGCCAGTGATTTCTCCGTTTGAAGTCAGAGATATGCTCTGCCAGTGGCAAAATGAGACAGGTTGCAGTAACTGGGCAATGGGATGTTACAAGGTTCAATGGAAGATAAACTCTGAGGTGAACTTCAATAAACCATCGCCATATTCAAATGTATTTAAACGTTGCTCAGTTGGATCAGATCAAGTACTAAGAAAAGAGAAAGCTGCTGGAGATGAGTCAAACAACCAAAATGAAGAAACTGGAAGCGCGCATCATTTAAGTTCTAGAGATGATAATAGGTGTTCGAATTCTTTAACTACATTGATTTGCGACGACGATGCAGTTTCAACAGCGCCTAATAATAATGTTAGCGAAGATGACGATGATTGTCTGATAACTTTTACTGAAGTACCTAGCGAACACGTACCTACAATTATAGCCCACACAAATAAAAAGTTGCGTAACAAACCAAATATTCTTAGAAACATTCTCATGGATAATAAACCGACTGATCTTAAAACAACGGCTGAGCTTGAAAATACGAAAAATAATAATAATACTTTGAAGAACCTGAAACAAGTTGGAGGCAAAGATTTGTCAAAGCCGGCAAACAAAAAATGTCATGTGTGCAAAACAGAGATAAACAGAGCCTACATATGCACGAAATGTAATAGAAATGTGCATTTGTTCTGCTCTGATAGATTATTACAACCAAACATCCCTGCTGACGTTTTAACTGTAACGTGTACTTCGTGTAAAGTCACAAATGCACAATGTGAAAACAAGAAACGCAAAGGTGACATGTCTAGTAATGCAACAACAAAAAAAAGTGCTATACACTAACTTGAAAGACACTCCAAGGAATTTCTGTTGATTACTATCTACCTGTTAGAATCAAAATGGCAAAGATTTGTCTAAAATAGTTAAGAATGCGGGAATTAGAAAGCATATACCTACCTACTTAATTTTATTTCCAAAAATACGGTTTAGTTACCGACCTAAAGGTATGACTTTGTAATTTTATAGCAAAAGAGTGCGCCGTCTGCTTTTTGCCACCGCATGGTATTATAGAGGAGGCGTGAGCCGTGAAGCGAAACGTGCCGCTAAGAAAAAAATACATAATAAGTATACAAAATTAAATACGGCCATATTTTATTGTCACCCTACTAGAAATGTATACTTGTTTATTTACTGATTATTCCAAAGAAAGATACGGAGCGCAGCGCAGCGCGTGCGACGGCTGTAAAGTGACTATTGCCATCTCTCTCACTCTTGTAATAACACGCGCGCTGTTGCCACGCCGACCGCCGCGCCGCGCCGCCTCACAACAATTATTATGGCGCGCAACGTGAATCGGAACACATAATTAGTGCACATAAACAGTGTCGCCACCGTCTATGTTAAATAGTTAAGTTCGCTTGTGAGCCGGCACTAGTTTCAATTTAGCCACTAGATAAATATAAGTTTGTAAGTAATTTTTTAACCGCGCGAATGGAACAGTGTTGATTGATTTGCTAATTTGTTAATAATTTAATTACTTGAATATGATTAAGTACTTATACTATTATAGGTTGTTGATTGTTGGTTGGTTTAAATACGAATGTGATTAAGCTACAGAGTGGCCTTACTTCAACTAACTACTAGTAACTAAGAACTAGTACATAACAATAGAGTTTATAAATATAATATATGTACGTTCGCTAAGGTTCAAAAATAGCTGAGCAACCTTATGCCCTTAACTTATAGTTAAGGGCATAAGGCTGTTAAGTATAGTTTAGTCGTGGTCACATATTTTTGATCACTTTGTCCGTGCAGATATTTTTGAACTCGACTGTACCTAGACCGTCTAAGACTTAAATATAGAATCGTATTTCTCTTGGTCAGTCGTTTTATTTAACTGATAACCAATACGAAACAGAACCCCAATAGGTAACTCGTATACTAAGTCATCGTCACACACCCTTACAGTAATAAAGACGTGTACCGATCTATTGGCTACCTTGGCCGCTTCTAACTATATATGACGCTGTCTGTACCTAAAACTGCGTCAACTTTGCACGGTGGTTTTTTTAAGAATATCTCTTAAACGATACGTTATACGTAGTCTATGCCGTTATACTACAGTATGGTAGATATGTAAGTATTGATATCTACAGGTGCCGGCAAATAACTTGCGCAACGCGGGACGAAGTGACGACAGCTCGCACGTACAATTCGCCTTGCGAATTTCCCCTCCCCTTCTAGTCCAGCGTCTAGTTTAGGCAATGAACTGACAACTTGTATGGAAAAAATTACAATTTTGGAAATAATTTATAATAGCTTATTTTTTATGTGTAACGGATATACCTATTATCAATTAAATAGTTACCCAGCGACAAAATCCGACAAAATTTCAGACATCGAAAAAATGATAAGTTAACTGGCTTCTGAAAAGTCAGTAAAAATATTAATAAATGTTTTTGTCTTTATTTTGGTTCATTTACATTAGCTCTATAATATTCAAGATACTTAAATCGTACAAAAAAAGATAATGCATGCTTCATTTAAATCTACATAATTACTTCCGGGTGGAAAGTTTGTCGGATTCTTTACTAAATCATCTTAGAATAACATTTTCAAATGAAATAAAAAAAAACGCTATTATAAATTAATGTTTTTCAAAACCGTATTTTGCCTGGAGTATTCGTCCCGCGTTGCGCACGTTATTTGCCGGCACCTGTACCCTAACGTGAACCTAGCTCCACGTGTTCTAAAGTGTGTAATAACTTCAAAGCTCTTTATTTGGCTTGTAGAAGCCGTCAAAGTTGTAGGCAAATTAGAGGTCAAAAACTGCAACATTGCCTGTTAGACGAATTTAAGGAAATTGAGATAATTCGTAATCGATCTGTATTTTAGATCTACGACGGTTCTGACGATACCGAAATTTAAAATAAGCCGCCAACAGGTACTTATATTTTTTCTCGCGGTTGGTAAAGTTGTGAAAGTTTCTAAAGCAATTCCATTTTCTCCCATATTCGTTTTTCAGTACCTATATTCAGGTTTGTGCCAAAAAGAAATCCAAATATATATATTTATTTCTATGCTTAACAATCTTAACATTACAGTAAGTAAGTATATATATTTCGATTCGAGTACTATTTAGGAAGACTACATACAAATCAAAACCTCAAATTACATATAACAACTTAATTAATTATTAGTTAAATTAATACCTAATAACATCCAAAACTTTTTTCCGTAATTAAAACCTAGCCTTGGTGCGACAACATTGCCTAGGGTTAGCCCTAGGCAATGTTGTAGCAGACATTTATGAAAAACCTTTGCAACGCTGTTTTGCGTTATTCTAGCTAAAGAAAACACACTTGAAACAAAAATATTGAATTTCCCTAAAAACACTAAAAAAGCACTCATTTCGAATAAGTATTATGAATTTATCATTGTAAAATCAACAATTTTGACGACTTCACAAAAACACTATCTTAAGGAGACGCTACACGGGGCGATATCGGCAGGAGTGTGATGTGCCGTGGGAATATTCCCGGGAGCTGAAATATTCCCCAGGGGAACATTCCCATGTTCCCAGGAATATTTCCAAAACAGGGGAATATTGCATTACAGATGGGGCAAATTAAAGTTAGTTACAATAATAGTAATAGTGCTCCGAAGAATAAAAATACTTTTGTTAAAAACTACGTTGTTGTGCTAGGTGTCCATGTTTTACAATTACGTCTATAGAATAGAATAGAATAGAATATCATTTATTCGTGACAACAACACATACCTACATACACATAAATCACAAATACAAAAGAGAGAACAACTGCCACGAAATGGTTCCATCTCAGCGTTGTGCTGGCCTGGTGGCCAGCGCTGGTCTTCCGATGGAACCATCCGGTGATTCCACGGCGTAACACATATTTTACACTCGCACAAAAAAGAAGAATAGTAGTTTATGCAACTGATACATAATCAGAGGCCTTAAACCACGAGTGTGGTTTTATGAAACGAGCGTGAGCGAGTTTCATAATAGGATCACACGAGTGTTTTAAGGCTAAATTATGTACAGTTGCATACACTACTTTATCTACACACATATCATAAGTACTCTAAGATGGGTTCAGAAGCCATAGGAAAATGACCTGCATTGCTACTATAGTGCTACCTGTAAAATATCTTTGTTGCAATCGTGGCTGCATTTACGATATCCGGCGGAGTGTTCATATCGTTCTCGGAGTCACTACTACTCATATTTTCAACTAAAATGTGAATTACATACAAATTTTCACAATTCTACTTTCGTGACAGCAAAAACCAACAAAGAAATGACAACAGTAATGGCGGCAAGTCAATCCTACGTCAAGACGAATGTTTTTTTAAATCATAGACAAGCGAATGAAGTCCCTATTCTCATGTCACTCTTGATCAAATGTCGTGCGGTTTATATTAAAAAACATACTGAATTGACGTTTCGCATCGATAACTGTTTTAATATCTATGGATACTAGAATAGAGACCCACTTGAGTTTTCACAGCTGTTCCAATCTTGAACTCATAACCTTACAAAAATCTGTAGTGTAATAACATTACAGTACAGATTTTACCTACTACCACCGACAAGAAAGTTTTCTTAGTGAAATTGGTTGTAATAATGCTGGTCATTTCCTACGGTTTCTGAACGCATTTTAGAGCACTAATGATATGTGCGTAGATAAAAATAATTATTTAATAGTAATTGTAATGTAAAACAAAAAACAATACCACACAGACAAAACGTACGCTTCAATGTAGGTACTCTTAACAGACTCTAAAAAACCCGTGAGCCGTACTGAAAAAAACCGGCCAAGGCGTGTCGGGCCACGCTCAGTGTAGGGTTCCGTAGTTTTCGTCCAGAAATTGTTTTGTAATTTTTTTCAAAAACTATTCAACCTATCAAGTTCAAAATAATTTTCCTAGAAAGTTTTTATAGTTCTATTTTTGAGATTTTTTTCATATTTTTAAAACTTATGGTTCAAAAGTTAGAGGGGCCCCTCGGGCACATTTTTTTTTTACTTCTGGAGCGATTATCTCCGAAAATATTAGCATTATCAAAAAATATTTTAGCAAACCCCTATTCATTTTTAAATACCTATCCAACAATATATCACACATTAGGGTTAAAATAAAATAAAAAACACCCCACGTTACGTATAGGGGAGGTACCCTAATAATAAAAAAAAAACACTTTTTATTTTACCACTGTCGGCGTGATTGATATACATTATTACTACCAAATTTCAGCTTTCTAGTGCTAACGGTTACTGAGATTATCCGCGGACGGACGGACAGACAAAGCGAAACTATAAGGGTTCCTAGTCGACTACGGAACCCTAAAAACTTAGAAGGTGTCTTCAAGAAGTTCACCAATTCCAACATGAGTGGTCGCAAACTAGCAAACTAAATTGGGTGGTCGGTAACCGGCAAAATAACCCTTACCTACTTAGTTTAGTGTATGAGTTTGGAAATAAGTAACTTCATTCATTGACCTTTTGGGAGATGGGTAGGTCATTAACAACATTTTAAAATTGTAGGTAATACCTACCGCCTTAATCCCAAACTATTTCGGTAGGTAAATGTGTCAATGTTAAGTACCTACCTACCTGAATATAATTCATTAATGAGTCATGTTTGTTTTTGGAAAAATTTATGTGCCGCTTTGTTGGTTGTTACCAAAGTCAATTTTTAAGTGAACACGTAACTTTTAGAACGCACGTTAGGACAACTCAACTGGCATTTTCCCATACAAAATCTGAAATGATAATACTTAATTAGATATAACACCTAAGATCTACCCGATGCATAAACAATGCATTACGTGATCGTCTTGATGGTCACCAACTAACTGCGTTAGAGTCTGGCAAACGAAAGTTGAACCCACTAAACTCAATTACGCGGCAACACTGTTGATAAAAATGTATGCGTATGACGTTTAGTGTGAAATGCGGGTTGGCGCGCGGTTCTGACCTTTTTTTTGTGGAGACAACCTGCGTATTTCTACCCCCTAAAAACTCTACGTCAGCCGTCAGGCGCCATCTGCGCTACGTAATTCGGAGGACTCATGGATCTCAAGTTGAACGCTTTTGGGCATCTTCGCCGCCTTCTCTGTGGTACACGGGCCAACCACTGGCGACCCCGTTGACCCGCTTAAGTCGCTTTTTACGACAGGCGGGGGAGACCTATTCATGCCCCGTTCTTACCTGCCTATATCAAAACCTAAATTTCAGGCCGCGGTGGTCTCCTTTTTCCTCCGCCAAACCTATCCCACTTACCTTCCGCCCGCAACTTCGTCTGGACCCGGAATAAAAATTATCCTATATATTTGAATCCAGTCCTACAGGGTGGAAAAATCGAATGCAACGTGGATGGCAACTACCTTAAATATTGTAAATAGCACATTCTGTGTAAAGGAAACATTCCTTTGTTTTTAAAAACAATAAATTCTGCATTTAAGGATTTATGAAAAATCGCTTGCCTCAGTCGGGACTCGAAC
The DNA here is from genome assembly GCA_947578815.1 of Epinotia ramella. Lineage (NCBI taxonomy): Eukaryota > Metazoa > Arthropoda > Insecta > Lepidoptera > Tortricidae > Epinotia > Epinotia ramella. The sequence goes on from OX388202.1 coordinate 27,631,244, forward strand.
CGGTTTAGTTTTCAATTTTCATGGCACTCCGTTATTCTGATTGTATTTGTTATTTAGAGAAAAATGAACCTTACCAGTTACCCTTTCAATCTGCATCATAAAATAGAGCACGTTATTTTTTGTCACATTTGACCGGTTCGAGTCCCGACTAAGGCAAGCGATTTTTCATAAATCCTTAAATGCAGAATTTATTGTTTTTAAAAACAAAGGAATGTTTCCTTTACACAGAATGTGCTATTTACAAAATTTAAGGTAGTTGCCATCCATGTTGCATTCGATTTTTCCACCCGGTATATATCCTTCGTGCAAAATTTCATTCAAATCGGTTGAGCCGTTTAAGCGTGATTGAGTAAAAAACATCTAAACATTCCAAAATCTGAACATCTGAAACATCCAAACATGCAAACTTTCGCATTTATATTATTAGTAGAATTTGCTAACATGTTTGAAATGGACCGCGCGTCAGCCCTTATTTCCTATTAAGTTTATCTTTCAATCCTTTCAATGCTACTTACGTCTCCAATATCACCCTGTATAAGTCGATTCTAATTCTAACAGACTGTTAAGTCTAGCTCCATGATAAACCCACAAGCTTTAGGCACAAGTTTGAAATCACGATCAAAATATCCAAACTTTCCAATATGCAGGCTAGCTGCTGAACTCTGAATAGTTACCAACTTAGTCTAGACTCCAGCGGATTTGTAATCTATCCTTAATAACCTAGGAATGAGAAATGCTGTTTCACGCGCAAGATAGAATATCAGTCTCTTTCTAATTAGAACACATAGAGCGAGACGGGTAGTAGTTGTGGTGTTGCAGGTGGCGAGAAAACTGCCGTGCGGTCTTGTGCTACTGGGCAGGGTTATTATACGGCATAATATCCGTACTAAAACTATAGGTGCTAAATAAAAGTGATTACCTACTTATAAAAGCAATAAGAAATTGAGGGTAAATAAAAGTATTGTAGGGTCATTTCGCCGGTTAGCGACCACCTAATTTCATATGCCGGTGGGCGACCACTTAAGCTGAGTTGGTGTCGGCGCGAGGATATGGCTGTGGTTCGGCGTGTAGCTCTTCTTTGGAGTAGGATCAGCAGCAATAATGTAGTAGACGAGTTTTTCATATAATACTTTTAATTAAGTATATAACAGTACAGTAGGTACACGTTTAGGTAAGGAAATGTAGAAAATTAAGTAAAAAGGCACATATGCGTGCATGAATGATGAGACGAATAGCGAATGCCCGGAGTGGTCCCTGCCTTGCTCCGTGGCAAAATCATCGGCCAATCACGAAGCCCGTAGATGTCGTGATATCGTCGCTGATTGGTTCCCGATGACGCGATAGGTATACGGTGGGCTGCATAGGTTGTGCATCGGATACAGCTTCCCACATAAGTTGCATCGACATGCTCCCGGCCTTGGAAACTCCTGGTTTACAATAGGTAAGTCTAGTCCTGGAGTCCATACTAGTAGGTAGATTCTAGGTGACGGTGTGGCTACCGGTCTTAATGGAGAAGCGGGCATATTTTTGAAAATGCGCGCTTCACGGAGCCCGTTGCAGTTCGAATATCGGCGACCCTCGAGACACCGTCCTTGCCTGGATACGTCTTCATAATACGGCCTAGACTCCATTTGAGTGGGGGAGAGTTGTCTTCTTTGATAACAACCAGCGTATTTTCCTTGAGATCCTCGGACTGGAACTTCCATTTTGATCGCGCCTGTATCTCTGATACGTACTCTTTCGACCATCGAGTCCAAAAGTGTTGGCGAATCTGTTCAACTCTTTGGTAACGCGTTAATCGATGCTCAGGAACGTTGTTCAGGCTAGCACACACAGGTGCAGTTAGTGGACGACCAATCAAGAAATGCCCAGGACTTAGCGGTAAAAAATCGTTAGGGTCAGATGACATTGGAGTGAGCGGTCTGGAGTTGAGCACAGCTTCAATTTGAGTGAGAACTGTGCTCAACTCTTCAAATGTCAAATGTGCGTTGCCTACAACGCGTCGCAAATGGTATTTACAGCTTTTTATACCTGCTTCGTACGTCCCGCCAAAATGGCTTGCATATGGGGGATTCATTCGGAATTTGATTTTTTGAGATGACGCGTACTCTTGTATATCCCCAGATATACTTGACAGAAATTTTTCAAAATCGTTCTTAAGTCCGACAAAGTTTTTTCCATTGTCGGATACAATTTCCAACGGCTTACCCCTACGTGAGATAAAACGTTTTAATGCTAATAGGTAACCATCGGCCGACAGGTCACCAACGAGTTCTAAATGAATTGCACGCGTTACAAAACATATAAATAAACAAATATATGATTTTACCGTTTTAGCACCCCTGCCTTTGCGATTCAAAATGAGCACTGGACCTCCGTAGTCTACGCCACAGTAAATATAAGGATATCCTGGTTCCAGACGCTCGCGCGGAAGGTTACCCATGATAGGTGTCAAGGTCTGACCTAGCATGCGCTTGCAAGTTACACAATCATGGACGATCTTTCGCGCTAAGTTTCTAGCTCCTACTGGCCACCAAGCCTCCCTTATATTAAACAACAACAGCTGAGGTGCCGCGTGCAACAATCTTTTATGTTCAAACCGAAACAGTAATACAGCTAAATGATGTTTACCCGAAATCAGAATAGGGTGTTTTTTCTCGAAACTAAACTGGCTTGAATTTTCTAAACGGCCTCCTACCCTGAGTACTTTAGTTTCGTCAAGGAACAAATTCAATTTAGTTAGACTTGCGCCATGTCTATTACTTAATATCTGTTTACTTGATAAACAATCATGCACATCGCGGTATGACTCATACTGCGACAGCCTGGCTAGCAACAAAACAGATTTATTTAACTCGTCGATGCTTAATGACCCTGTTTTTTTGCTAAGTTTATTGCGCGCATTGTAAATGAATCGTAACATATACGCTGCGGTGCGCTGTAAACGATTATATTGAGAAAACCGTTGAAACGGAAACCATCCCTCGCTGTCTTGACTTGTTACACATGTATGCGTAATGCTTCCCTTTACCTCGGGCAATTCGATATCGTTTTTATAATTATTATTTAGCGATTCGGATTCAATTTCGAAATTAACATCTTGAAGAAACTGCGGGCCTTGTCCCCAGAATGGAGAAGACCACAGCGAATCTAATGGGCGCGATCTCGAAATAAGGTCAGCGGGGTTGTCTTCACTGCGCACATGACGCCAAGGATGATTATTTGTTAGTTCATGTATTTCGGCCGTTCTATTTTGGACAAATGTTTTAAGTAAATTAGGCGGCATGCGCAACCAGCCAAGCACGATCGTCGAGTCCGTCCAAAATACAACTTTATTAATGCGACTTCGAAGTGAACTAACTATTTTTGCGTATAGTCGCGCTGCTACCAAAGCACTGCATAATTCTAATTTTGGAATACTGACAGGTTTAATGGGCGCGACCTTTCCTTTGGAGCATAACAGCCTAACTGTGACATTGTTATCGTTATCGATCGAGCGAATATATGCGCACGCTCCGTACGCCGTGAGCGAGCTGTCACAAAAAATATGTAACTCTAAACGATTAGGGTTGTCGCTCAGCACAAAACGAGGGATGCGTATTGTTTCCAATTTAGGTAGATCAGTGACAAACCGTGTCCAGACTCGCGCAATGTCATTTGGAACAAGTTCATCCCAGTCCATCTTTAATAGCCATAATTTTTGTAAAAGTACTTTCGCGGTCATAATAGTTGGACTGAGTAGGTAGTGGGGGGTTCCGTATGAATCGACCCGCTCCATATGACCTAAGTCGCAATATTCTTTTATAAAGTCGCTGTACATTTTTTTGTAATTAGGATAACGTTCTAGCCGTTTTTCCACTGAGTAAAATCGTTGTTCAGCTTGTTTACGTGTTTCGCCTAAATTATCTGGTGACTGTTTGAAAGGGATGCATACACAGAACCTACCATCATCCAGACGTTTAGTGGTTTGTATAAACATATCCTCACAAATCCGTTCATCCTCAGTGCGCGATTCATTAACGCGCTGACTAATCGGCGCGTCTTCGAGCTCCCAAAACTTACGTAACTGTTCGTCTATAGAAACCTGCATGTCTATAGTTTGCATGAAGTTACACTTAACATTAGCGCTCGTAATCGTTTTGTTATTAATTGGACCGGAAATTATCCAACCTACATGCGAATTCTGTAAGACGGGCCCGTTACTTAAACGAATCGTGCCGTCCTGAAGCAAATTCCAAAATATATCTGCCCCTATCAGCAGGTCAATCGGTTGACTTTCATAAAAATTGGGATCCGCGAGAATAATTTCGTTCGGTATAACGAATTGTTCGCTGCGCATAGCAATCGTGGGTAATGAGGAGGTTATATGCGGTAATACTAAACACTTAATTCGCGTATTATAAGTGCTAGTTAAAGATCTAAGTTCGACATCACATGTTCGCGTACATTGCGACACCGAACCTCCTACACCCTTTATTTTTTGAGTGGACTGTACAAATTGCGTATTTAACTTGTCACATAATGATTGTGAAATAATGCATCGCTCGCTTCCACAATCAAGGATCGCGCGTGCCCTGTGACCTTGACCTAAATCATCGACTATTTCTACGAGCGCAGTTGACAACAAAACCGGCTGCATGAGTGATGCCTGCGCGCAGTGGACATCTGTATATGCATCGGGTACCTGGCTCTGGTCTATATGCGCATGTGTAGTTATAGAATAGCTACCTGATGCGGCAGCGGAGGTGTGATTGGTATGTGGCTCATTAGTCTTATTTTGGCTTGCCTTCGGTGTGCCGGGATAATTGGTTGTTACCATAGCACTAACTTCATCGCGGTGAATAATCGAGTTGTGCTTTTTGTCGCATTTCCTACAAGGCCCATACCTACACAAATCCGCTTTATGGCCAACGCGTAAGCAGTTTTCACAAAGAGATTTGTCCTGGACAAACCTTATTCTATCGTGCATATTTAAATCTAAAAACGCTTGGCATGAATATAAAGGATGCTGTGCACTGCACATTGGGCACAACTTAAATTGTTTTTTAAAAGGTACTTTAACTTGCGGCTTCTCTGTCATAACATTACAATGCACCTTAGGAGTGAAGTTATTATGCGTATATTTTTTAGTGTCTTGTGAATTTAATTTACTGTGCGTGACAATTAAAGTTTCAAGCATGTCTGCCCTGCCTCTTAAGAAGGTTAGTAAATCGTCTATAGTTAATTTTGACTCGTTTTGTTTAGACATTAAAGACCCTTTATGCTGCTCCCACTCTCGCTCAGTGGTCGAATCAAGCTTGGAAACAATCATATAGATAAGCAAGGTATCCCACGAATGTACAGGCTCCTTTAGTGCTTTCAATGCGCGTATGTTTTTTAACACATTATCTATGAGTTTCCTAAGCAACGCGGGTGATTCCTTTTGCAACGTCGGTATAGAAAATAGGGCTTTTACGTGGTTATGAACAAGTAACCTATTGTTGTTATATCTATTAAGCAATAACTCCCAAGCAATCTTGTAGTTATCCGTAGAAAATTCAAGCGAGTCAATCACTAGTTCTGCGCTGCCCGTAAGCGACGATTTAAGATAGTGAAATTTTTGTATATCTGATATTTCTTGCGAGTTGTGAACTAACGATAAGAATGTGTCTCGAAAAACAATCCAGTGCTCATGTGAACCGTCAAAGCTAGGCAAAGAAATAGTAGGCAATTTCACCGAATGTAACGTACCTACTGAATTTTGGCAATCAATCCTGACCTCGTCTTTGAACATGGATTCAGCTTCGGCCATTATACCGTAATATTCGGCTTCAAACTCATCACGTTCGTCGAGCTGACAATCTAACTCGGTTTCGGGTAAAATTTCTTCGATTTTTGATTGAATTTTGCCAAATTCAGTAAACAAGTTCTTGGCACCTTGAGTACGGAGCCTTACTTCGGCCTTTTGAATGTTAGATAAAACTTTGTCGAACGATTCAATGTAAGTTATGAATTTAGTGAGTCTACCTTTAACTGAACCCCTTTTTTTAACTAAATCTTTTATTTCTTGCTGAGCCTTTTCTTCCGCGGTAGTCATTTTATTGGGACGTAAGAAGTGAGGTACTTACAATTTATCCGGTATTTATCTCGCGACTTGCCACTGCAAACGATTTAGCTGCCGGGCTGGCGAATATGCGAATGTAGGCAGACCACAAAGATGACACATCCACTGGAATTAAAATATGAATACGTATCACAACTGAAATGAGACAGGGTCGCTATTATTGATTGGTTCGCCTCACCAAAAACACTGAGCTGCTGCCGATGGCTATCTTGCCGATTGCGTTACTCTCGCCACGTATCCTTTGTAGCCACGGTGCTGGTTGATATCCGAGGTCGAAGGTCCACTTATGTCGGCGCGAGGATATGGCTGTGGTTCGGCGTGTAGCTCTTCTTTGGAGTAGGATCAGCAGCAATAATGTAGTAGACGAGTTTTTCATATAATACTTTTAATTAAGTATATAACAGTACAGTAGGTACACGTTTAGGTAAGGAAATGTAGAAAATTAAGTAAAAAGGCACATATGCGTGCATGAATGATGAGACGAATAGCGAATGCCCGGAGTGGTCCCTGCCTTGCTCCGTGGCAAAATCATCGGCCAATCACGAAGCCCGTAGATGTCGTGATATCGTCGCTGATTGGTTCCCGATGACGCGATAGGTATACGGTGGGCTGCATAGGTTGTGCATCGGATACAGCTTCCCACATAAGTTGCATCGACAGTTGGTGAACTGAAAGGATATTTTCTCGGTTTTTTAGTAGATTTCTATTTAAAAACAACAAAAAAATGCATGTACAAGTAATTGTCTCAATAGGGTGTGTAGAATTGATGTTATCTTCAATAGAAAAAACCTTCTCCTTCAGGTGGTCGCTAACCGAAGGTGGTCGCGTAACCAGCGAAATGACCCTACCTAATGTTTTAGGGAATGTACCTAATAATGTTTCGATAATTTCCCCTTTTTTTACGATGCCATTTAAAACAGTTTTTAGAGAGGATCTAAAATGTTTTTATAGGACCAACTACAATTCTAGAGCACATGAAATGGCAAACATGAGAGTCAAAGTCGGACCTCGCCGGGGATAGTTGAAAACGATCCATACTAATTGATAGGTCATTGTGGCGTCACAACGGTGAGCCCCGTGCTAACTGTTGTAAGGGAAATTAAGTAAAGTTCTGGTTTGGTCGTGAAATACGAGTACTTAATCATTTTATTAAAACATGAGGATCCTAATGGTACATTTTCACTTACCCTATGGCGATAAACAACAATAATCAAATACCAATAGTTTTAATTAGCAATTTGTATTGAAAAATATTTAACGCCTATTGAAATTTTACCGCAATGATAATATTTTACATTACAAGTGAAAATATTTTAGTAAGAACTGGGACTTGGGAGGCGCCGTTCCGGTGCATAGCACTTTCTATTCAAAGTTTCAAAGGTTACTTGGCTTTGTGTAGGTAAAAAACCAATTTGACCAAATTTGTGATACTCCAATCACGTTACTTTGTCTCACAAAAAAACCGTATTATTTTAAGATAAAATACTTAAGGCGCATTCTCGTTGGGCGATACCCCTATCGTAGGTATGTAGTAGGTAGTAAGTATGTATGCGGGATGAGTGAGATTTCCAAAACGCAGCATGCTATGAGGGTCGTATTCCCGTTTTCACTGTTCGGTGTGCGTGAGGATTTTTGAGACACATGTAGCTTATCGATATTCATAGTTCTAAGTTACCTATATGCCTAAATTGAAGAATGAATAACTTTCACTTCGTTTTTACTTTGACTTTGATAGCGGCGGGTGGGAGTTCTGTTGATGTATGCATACCTTCTCCCTCCAGAACGGTTAGCACAAGACGGTGCGCAAGCTCTCTCGCACTATCCGTCTCTCTCTTATTAGAAAACTTAGAAAGAGACGGATAGTGCGAGAGAGCTCGCGCGCCATCTTGTGCTAACCGTGCTGCCCCCTTATTCTGTAACTTGTTTTAAGCTCACCTCAACGCTGGGCTCGCACGCGCCTCAACCGTCACGCCTAACGAAACTATACCTCTACCTATATACACTTAATTACTAAGAATCGCGGCGTCCACATATATTTGACAGAATAGTAGGGCTGGACTGCCCTCTCGCGAGCTTCTAATTATAGATAGATTTCACTGGTTGTTATACCGACCAAAAAAAGTAAGGTCAGACCAAGACCTGTCTCGGTCTCGGCTAATCTCTGCCAAAAAGCGCCGAGATTCTCGGACACAAACGAGACTTATATATTTGATTATTTAAAAAGATTGCCCGGCCCACTGGCCCGTTTTCGAAGTTGTATTTACAGGGGATTTCTTGGACGCGAGCAGCGAGAAATCGTAATTACTTACATTTTGCAAAAACTATTTACGTAATATCTCCGACGGTTGTTTACATTACGACACTTCGAATCAATTCTGTTACGAAACGTTGCTCGAATTTCGGTGTTGAGGGAAAATAAGACTCGCATCATTCAAGGAAGTCTTCTGGTGTAGTAAGTTGTCTAAACCTAAGATAACTATTTGATTTCTTTTTCTACTCGTCGACTTTAATCTGCGTATTAGGACTTCATAGATCAAACTATAATCGTGCATCTTTCAATGTTGGATAGTCTATAGCACTTCCGACTCAACTAATATTTTCATAAGACAACAGTTTAGTCAACTATAAAAAATTTGAAAATACCTAGAACTTCATGTTACGATAAAATATGACCTTGTTTAAGGAGACTCGATTCAATGCAAATTGGCCACTGATGGCGTTTCGGAACGTAACACCGTCGCGGTACCTGGCAAATTTGTCTCTACTTAAAGACGCTTTTGCGTCGCTTCTGCCTTGTGATAAGCCAAACATTTTAAAAATATACATGTATTGGCCAATCAGAAACCGGACGTCTCAGGATTTTCTTTGCTTTGAAAATTTTAATTCAAAAGTTTTGTGTGCATGTTTGATTGTGTTACTAAACAAATTATTAATTAAACACCTAATAAAAATAATCATGAGTGACAGTGATAGTGAGAATGCTTTGGCCGGTACTCCAGAAGAAATCACAACATGTAAGTAGAAAGTACGGTACAATAGATTGCATACATTGATTTTTCTTTGGCGTATAAAATACAATTTGGTAATGTCAAGTGGTCAGAGCGAAGAATGTGAATAATAGCAATCATAATACTTACTCGAAATACCAAACCGCGTGTAAACCCCCACTAAGGCTAGGATGTAAGAGTTACAAGTATCTTATGAAGATGGCGCCATTTTGTTACGGAGGTCTTCATAGTGCACGCACGGTTCGACACACACTTGGTCGGTTTTTTATCAAGTCCTCGTCACGTTCTCGGCCGAGACCCAAAAATCAGTTTCGGTCGGACTTTACGCTAATGTACTTGAGAGGGAGACATTAATTTCAGGAAATTCTGTCCCACAAAATTGTAGGTAGTATATAGATAGGTACCTATTTATTCCCTGTCTAAGGTGCCGATAGATTGAAGCATTCACTTATAATGAGCATTGATAGCGAATGTTACATTATCTACACCTACGTCCGCAAGTCCTCTCCCAATACACCAACGCCTCATGACAACACGATAAAATGCATGGCAGCAGGTCGAGAAAGTTGTGCTGAGCAACAATCAGAAGATTATGGCACCTAAAAATGCCCGATAGTTTGAAAATCTTTTACTTCCGGTCAAAATTTGTACGGGTAGGTATATTTACATCGTGTGACAACAGTACCTATACGAGACATGTGGCATCCTTTAGCGGCTAAATTTAGCCCTTTAATCGCAGAGAGAGTAAACCTAAGTCTGTCAGTCCTGAAATGGCAAGAAGTAGCTTTAGGGATGTACCTTAAAAAAAAATTGTTATCACTACCTTTTTGTCGGCGTGATTGATTTATATACCCATGTCGAATTACAGCTTTCTGTAGTAAGGGTCATTGAGCCGCAGACGGACAGACGGAGAGACGGACATGGCGAAACTATAAGGGTTCCGTTTTTGCCATTTTGGTTCCGGAACCCTAAAAATGGCGAATGCTTAATGTTCTGTTACATGTGAATGCTCAAGTCTCCTTTAGGCGATCGTCAGCGCTCACTACTCAGCGTTATTCTAAAATGCTCCCTCAACATCATCTCTCAGTTATAATAAATCTCTAAATTAAAAAAAAAACAGCCAGTATCAAACTAAGCATTGTTCTGTCCCGCGTGATCTCAGCTTCCCATGAACGGAAAAACATGTAACTTTTTTATAAGTACTTACATTATTACTCTAGCTTCCGTTTAGGATAGTTTTTATCCGACTGCGACGATTAATTAATTTTCGGAAACATTTGACCTCATGAAATTATTAATTTCTTCTGCTTGAAATCGTAGCCGCCATATCTGTCATCTGTCAGTGACGTCAAAATGGCGGGCTTGCCATAATTATCCAACAGAAATAATTTCGATCCGGTGTTGTGATAGACCTTCACAAAGCGCATATTAAATTCAAAAGCATGAAAAAATAATCGATTCTGATATGGAAACTTATATGCGCTAAATTCGTATTGAGGCGTAATTTCAATAAATGTATCAACAAATTTCAACAAAATAACGACATGCGTCAAAAGTCTGACTCTTCCTTTTTTTTCAATGGCATGGCATAGCGCTGTTCTTGCGTTCAGCCATAAAGTCTATTTGAGTTTCTGCAAGATTACACGCTGATTATTTGTCACGATACTGCACGGCTATCACAAGACGGCGCGCGAGCTCTCGATTTTTCTCGCACTATACGTCTTTTTCTAAGTTGTCTAATAAGAGAGAGATGGATAGTTCGAGAAAAATCCAGAGAGCTTGCGCGCCGTCTTGTGATAGCCGTGCAGTATCGTGACAAATACTCAGCTTATAGCCGTCCTGGTTTGTGAGTATTTATATTTATCAGCAATAAACAGTATGTATTACATCAGTACAGAACGGGCCTTTAATAAACATTAATTATCAAGCGCGTCAGTATTAAGTAAGGCGGTATTATAACTTCGTACTTCGCGCGTTCAAGTTGACATTCAGCCAATATTATAGAGACACAGAAAGTGGCCAACATACAGGAAAATACTTTTATCATGAAGCCTGCAAAACACATTTCATTAAGTTGGCAATGGCGGGAACATGCACAAGATTTGGCAGAATGTGATAGTGCGATCTGAAACATTGCAATATGATTAAAATAAACAAAACTTTATTTTGAATAATTACTTTAATAGAGAAGAAAGGGTCTCGGACTTGCGTTATTATTGTAGAACTTACTTAGTGGTTAGGATAGTTTGGAAAATATAAATTAGCCGTCTGTTGTCTAATTAAAAAGAGATTTTTGGTTCCGCGTAAACACTTACCGGTCAATGGGTACTCGAAAGGATTATATCTATTACTAATTCCTAAACACATCTTTACCTGAGAGTTGGAGTGACTCAAGATCATTTCGGTCATCACGTTTTTATTTATTTAATATTAAACAGTGTTAAAATAATGTTCAGAAGAAGATCATTAAACATTTAATGCTGCAGCCTGTGTCCTACCTTTTGGATCTATTGCCACAAACATCTACTAAACACTTACCCCCTAATTCATAAAACTTAAAATACCTCTGTTAAATAAAACGAGTTTTGTCCCTTTCTTACTAAGGCCGATTTTTCAATCTCTATATAAAGTTATCCGTCAGTTAAAATGATCACCATCTTTTTCTTAAGTCATATGAAAGAAAAGGACAGAGCTAACATTTATCTAACAGATAGTTTTATCTGGGAATTGAAAAATCGGCCCTAATTTAAATATCAGAGTGACAGATAAAATACAAACTAATTTTAACGGCATTTCAGCTAAACTAGATTTATTCATCGTTTTACTTGATAGGCTAAAAACTGCATGTGGCATGTGTCCTGTGTCCAAGAGGATGAGATGCGTTAACTTCCACCATGCAAAAAGTCGCAGGTACAGCTAGTACATAGATATAAGCCTGTCAGCGCCGACGGTCAGCGTGACCTGCGTGACACTAAAACCAGCCTTAGAAAACACAAATCGGGGCACCGCGCTCAACCGCATAGCACGTGGTCTTATGTCTGGGTGAGTGTACGATGGCTGTAAGATGAGTGTCAATGTCAATGTCCACCGTGTTCGGGTCAATTACATCTCGGAGGTGGGTTGGTCTTTCGTCGGGGATGCGGTCAGCGGTGGACGGCTTGCTTCTTAAGCGGAGCATATATCTGACGCTAATTGCATTATTGACGACTGACCAAACTACCGAACAACGTCGCTTTATAAGCAAACTAGACATTTGCGAAATCATCTTAACTTAGATGGAAGCCATTTTTTAACAGAAGATAAGAAGGTCTCGGAGGTGCGTGAAGGCCTAAAGCAGCAAGAGGGATAAGCCCCATTGGATATAAGTATTATTGTTGTTGTATTATATACGTTATACCTCATCGATCCGAATACTACTATTATTTATTTTGGCTGCAGCAGGATAGTTTAACACACACGTATCGCCCGAGTCGGCCATTACTCACGGTAAATCTCGTGCGTGAACCAGTTATTCACAAAAGCGCGCATTTCCGCCAGCCAACCAGTACACTATCATCTGATTCTCGTTATATTATCATAGTTACCTTAGTTGCCTGAAATGAATGTTTATTATTATTATTATTATACGTTTTGCACTCTTTGGGGGAGGCCTATGTCCAGCAGTGTACGTCTTTCGGCTGATATGATGATGATACTCTTCGAAAACGTTTCACATGAAATCAGTCATTAACAATTAGTGCGAAGTTAAGCCTTTGTTAGACTGATAGAAAAGTCAGAGGGGTGATTGAGTAAGTTTTCAAAGGAGCGTTAGGACAAAACCTCTCCTACCTAATTGACCAGCTGATCACATAAAGCGGCTAATCTATTTCGGAAAATCTCAGTGATACTTTAGACATAAACGTTAATATACCTATTTGCCGGTCCCGTAGCTGTTACAAAACGAAAGGTCATGTTATTCTAGGAACGAGCTCCTAGTCGCGTACAAAGTGTTTTATGAACAGTCAGGCAGCTTACAGTGAATTAGTGCTCAATTTGCCCTACATACATCAATTGGACAGCGCTAAGCGTGCCATTGGCAGTTGAAGACCGTGTAACGAGTAGAGTTGGCGCTTAATGCTTGCGACTATTCTTATCAAACGGTTTATAGGTGTGCTTCGGCACAAGGATTCATTCTGTACCTTATCTCAATGTAGGAAAGTGAAAGACGTTCAATATTTTTTCACACCTTTCATTCGGACAAGTAAGTTTTGCTCCACGACGAGAGGGATCAAAATGCTACTTTTCTGTTCAAACCACTTTTTTAATTTATTAATTGGCATGTACCGTTTAGGTAATGTGGCAATTGAACAGATTTTTAATAAAAGAATCGATTGTCATTTCATCGTAATCGATTAAAAATTAACATATTTCAAGTTTTAACTTTAACAACGTCATATGAAAAATGATTTTTAAGTAATACTTATTTAAAAATGAGTATAATAAAAATTAAGAATATTTGTTAAAACTTGTTAAGTAATTTTAACGGTATCTTTTTTAAATGTTTTCATAGTCGGTGTGAAAAATAGTATGTGTCACTCGGTAGCAAAATTATCTTCGTCTCGGGCGTTAACACTTGTATCCCTCACTACGCTCAGGATTCAATACACCGCCCTCGCCGTAAATATGCTATTTTTCTCCCTTGTGACACAAATAACTATTGTGCCATCGACTGCGAGTAAACTGAGGCTAGTGTATGGGTGCGTCAAAATTGGAAATTACATGACGTGCTAGTATTCCGCCGTGTTGACGCAGATTAACCTATCTCTCAGTCTGTACTCATTAGATATAACAGTGCAGTTTGTGAGAAAAAACAAGCTATGCACAGCGTTCATCGCCTCATCTCAAACTAGTATATATTGATGCAGAGGTTCGCCACAAGAATGCTTAATCGGAGGTCTGACTTACACTGGTGAGGTGAAGCGCTGTAGCGAAGAGCCTGTGGCCCGTTTTACGAAGCTACAAGTTACAATTTTACAACTCTAAACCAGCTACATAGATATATTATTTATTGAATACTATGTTAATCAATGATCAATTACTTTTTTTGTTTTGTAGGTACAGTACATGTGTCTCGGTATGACTATATCTCATCTCCATTCAATTTTTCAAAGGTTAGCTGCAAGAAATTCTTCTCAGGGATAAGTTCGCCTTAGTACATGTGTTATCTGTTCTTGTAATAATTGTTTTGTTGTTGTTTTCTGTTCCATCATCATCATCATCATCATATCAGCCGAAAGGCGTCCACTGCTGGACATAGGCCTCCCCCAAAGAGTGCCAAAGTGACCGGTCCTGCGCCACCCGCATCCAGCGGACTCCCGCAACCATTACCAGGTCATCAGTCCACCTTGTGGGGGGCCTACCCACGCCGCGCCTTCCGGTACGTGGTCGCCACTCGAGAACCTTTCCGCCTCCGCGCCTACGTGCTATGTGCCCCGCCCTGCCACTTAAGTTTAGCGATCCGGAGGGCTATATCGGTTACCTTGGTTCTGCTGCCCTTTGGGTGACTTTGAGCCTTCTTATGAGGCCCATAGTAAGCGACCACGTTTCAGTGCCATATTATGTCATCACTGGCAACACACACTGGTCAAACCTACCTACTACCTTGAGTCTTGACATGTAAAATAATGTGTTTTATGAAATAAAAATCTGAATCTGAATCTGAAAGACTCTCGTCTTGAGACACTGCGGAATATTGGACGAAAAGATGTGCCGTAGCTTCCCGAACGCTGCCCAGCCGAGTCGGATTCGACGATTGACCTCTTTCTCGAAGTTGGACCTACCTAACTGGATAGTCTGTCCTAGGTATACATAATCATCTACAACTTCGTGCGTAAAGTGTCCGATTGTAATGAGAGTTGGTACTACATGGGCATTTGACATGATCTTCGTCGTGATCTTCGATCTTATCCATGTTCATTCTTAGACCAACTCGTTCGGAAGCTTTACTCTCTCTACAGTCTCAGCCAAGACTACTATATCGTCAGCAAACCTAAGGTGAGTTATGTACTCGCCGTTGATGTTGATGCCTAGCCTTCTCCAGTCCAGAGTCTTGAAAACGTCCTCCAGTGCAGCGGTGAACACTTTTGGAGAAATAACATCTCCTCGCCTGACTCCCCGCTGCAGCGGAATAGGTTTCGAGTTCTGGTCCTCGAGTCGGACTGACATAGTGGCGTTCTCGTACAAACACTTCAGCACTTCGATATAGCGATAGTCAACTTGGCACTGCTGGAGGACTGTAGTGCAGCCCAGGTTTTCTGTTCCATGTACTACAATAAAGAATTTACATACATACATACATAGGTCAAATGACCAGTCGTTATTGTTCAAGCGCCTCTGGCCTCTGGCCGCACGCCACCTGGGCCGGTAGTTCATTCGTGATATTTTGAGAGAAGGGGAGATACATTTTCATGACTCTCCCAATTAAGTCTCTCAGAATGACAGAGCCATCAAAGTGGAGATAATGATATCCCCTCATCATCCCCTCATTCATCAGTTGTTCAAGCCATCATCGTCTACCTCATCTAAGAGTTATCTCGGATGAGTTAAGTTAACATCTCACTATGTCGTCGAACACTAACGAGGAGGCAACTTCATCAGCTCATATTTTTAACACGCTTTTATATTAGGTCGACCTGTATGTAACTATGTAATGGAATCTAAGGTAACTAATTTAACCATCTTCTAAGAATCCTAGCGTTATGAAAATTGGCAGCTGTATGTAGTTCTGATGACGATACAATAATATGGTACTGTCAAACTGATCTGATGATGGAGCCGGAAGATATGAACTGGAACTTCATGATGGAACATCGTATCATAGCTGAGTTTGGATTTGTTAGAAAAGTCTTGTAATGAACTTTGACCACGATTAGGTTCAAAGCGTGTTTTTTAAACTATTAATTATTTTATACTACGATGGCGACAGACAAGCATATAGCCTGCCTATTAACATATCATCAGGCAACCGTTAATAGACTACGGTGTCTGCTACGAAACAGATACCGTAGCCTGTGAAAGCTTGCAAGTCCAGGGGACCATTGCCGACACTTAATTGATTTGAGGATTTATTGCGTTGACAGCTAAAGACAATGCAGGACGCTCATCCTCAGCACAGTTGCTTCCTCAAGACCTCAGGGTGTAATAGTTTAAGAGCACCTTAATAAATGTTCTAGATAAACAGTGTAAACGCACCACATTTTATGTACATGAAGGTACGGTCGAGGAAATTGAATGTTTGGCACATGTCAACTCTATTAGAATGACGTTAAGGTCCAAAAGTGCTAAACATTCAATTTCCTCGACTGTACACTGCGGGCCACACTGGCCCTTTCTCTTGTTATGACCTACGTCAAGCAACCACATCATCTTCGCGTAACTCTGTACATATGTATTTAACACTTTCGCGATCAAGAATCGCTACGCGCTACGCTCGTAGCCGATCCTGTGGTTTTCTCGTATGTAGCGGAAAGCGACTACGGCGTAGGGGCCCGCTAGGCGGGTTCCTGGTAGCGAAAGTGTTCCTATAATATGAACGTTATAAATAGACCCCAAGGAAACACGACACCACATACCTACACTTAATTACTCGTAGTTATCACGTATCGAGCTTAAACCGATCGGTCCCGCAAATACCGCGCCATAGTGACGTCATAAATCGTCCTGTTATCGCTTTCCGGGCCACTTGACGCGATCGTTCCGACCATTGTGGCTGGCTGGGCGTTAGTGGCCGTTTTATTGTGGCACCGCTATAGGCTGGTATTCGAAAGGGATATCGACGACTCAAGCTAACCAGTGTAAGACTGGCCTAGGTTGCTGGGACCATGTAGGTATGGTTTTTTTGAATTCCGTAAAAAGAGAGCCAACCAGAGCCTATGCACAACCCTGTCTGTCGGTCGGTCTGCCCGACTGAAGGTCTATCCGTCTGGCCAGATCCGTCTGTGCGTCCGTCCATGTGTTCGTCTGCCAGTCTATTCGTCTGTCTATCCTTCCGTCTGTAATATTAGAGCCATAATAAGCACACGTGAAATATGTGTTGCTCGCACTTATACCATTGTTCACTAATCGATCTAGTTATAGACTTAGCAAGCATTAGGCAAGCAAATCAAGCGCTGGACCAAATAAAAAAAAATCATTCATTCGGGAAATGGCTTCAATGCCCACTTTTGCATGTAACATTTAGGTACTTAGTATGTGATTTATTGATACTTAAACAAAATAATATTAAAGTTTACGTTCATTATAGGTACATACAAGACAGATGCCATTATAAAAAAAAAAAAAAAATATGACTAAAACAATAGGTACTAAACTTAAAGATGTGGGTAGGTAGGGGGTAAGTATAAAGCCTCTGTCATTAAAAAAAAAATAGGAACCCCAAAGGCGCAAAAGATCTCAGAGATAGTTTTGAAATATATCAACGATTCGGGAACTAATATTTACAAGTGCTCATCACACAAATAAATATCCTTTCAAAGATGTGCACCCGGGACGGCAGGGAACGCTAGCTTGGTAGCACAGAACACCCCCTGCGCACTAGTTGAGTAGGTATATATGAAGTCATAGAAGATCTTTTACATCTTTGGGGTTGCAGCTTATTTTACCGACAAACGTTTCATTGAATATGTTTCGCAGACTCTCCATTTCATTGTTTTTTTTCTGAAACAGTAACCTTTTGAGGATTGTTATAAAAAACCCTAATCTATCCAATTGGATCAGCACAATGACCTTTTAGCTGTACCTACCTAAAAAGTTGACGGTTTCTGAAAAAAAAACCTATGAAACGAAAACCCTGCGTAACAATACGTTCGACGAAACGTTTGTCGATGAAATAAGGGGACACCAGGCAGATTCACTATAATCTACTTATTTAGTACCCATATTGTTAAAACTCAGTTGTTACGAAATTGGGGTCAAGTTCAACTAGAAGTGAGCTCTGAAAGTGACTGAATAGCATAGCTGAATAGTGAGCTTTAAAGTGGGCAGCTTAAAACTCACGTTTTGGACCTTATGAATTCGGAGTAAGGTTCAAAATTGTGAATATACTTTTATCTACGCACATATCATTAGTGCTCTAAAATGCGTTCAGAAACCGTAGGAAATGACCAGCATTATGACAACCAATTTTACTATAAGAACTTTCTTGTCTGTGGTAGTAGGTAAAATCTGTACTGTAATGTTATTACAGTACAGATTTTTGTAAGGTTATGAGTTTAAATTTGGAACAGCTATCAAAACTCAAATGGGTCTCTATTCTAGTATCCATAGATATTAAAACAGTTATCGATGCGAAACGTCAATTCAGTATGTTTTTTAATATAAACCGCACGACATTTGATCAAGAGTGACATGAGAATAGGGAGGTCATTCGTTTGTCTATGATTTAAAAAAACATTCGTCTTGACGTAGGATCGAATTGCCGCCATTACTGTTGTCATTTCTTTGTTGGTTTTTGCTGTTACGAAAGTAGAATTGTGAAAAGTTGTTTGTAATTCACATTTTAGTTGAAAATATGAGTAGTAGTGACTCCGAAAACGATATGCACACTCCGCCGGATATCGTAAATGCAACCACGATTGCAACAAAGATATTTTACAGGTAGCACTATAGTAGCAATGCGGGTCATTTTCCTACGGCTTCTTAACCCATCTTAGAGTACTTATGATATGTGTGTAGATAAAGTAGTGTATGCAACTGTACATAATTTAGCCTTAAAACACTCGTGTGATCCTATTATGAAACGCGCTGGCGCTCGTTTCATAAAACCACACTCGTATTTTAAGGACTCTGATTATGTATCAGTTGCATAAACTACTATTAGATGACCATGCCATTCAATTGTTCAAAGTTTACTGTTCATTAATATCACTAGATTATTAATATTGTCACTCTATTGTTAATAGAAAGCATACTTTATAATTGTTTTGATCAAATTGAATATATAAGTAGGTACTACGGAACAGCCGATTTTTTCGATTTCATGGTTGGTCCGATAGTATCGCAAATTGGGGTACTAAGGGAGTGAGGGGGCAGATGGGATGCGAATATTTTCAGTTGCTACTTTGAGTTCCTGGCTCAGGTTGCTCTAAAAGTAATTTTATTATATTTGTAGACATATTTTCTTATCTTGCAGCAACAGCCAAATAGCCAAATTAAAACATAAAAAAGTACATCGCCAATTGCGGATGGAAGTGAGAGGTGAAAGAAATGAGGCCTGAGGCTCTAGTATAAGTTTTACCGAAACAAAACGTTACGACCGCGTTTGCGTTTAGCTGTCAAATCCCATACAAATTGAGGGTAAAACGCAAACGCGATCGTACAGTTTTGTTTCGGTAAAACTTATACTAGAGCCTCTGGAGTGGAACCAGGGTTGTGGGGAACGATCATGCGAAAGAAGAGCGATAAATATGAGCGGAGAGTGGAATTCAGAATCCGAAAGGTTTTCCCCGTACATTTTCCCAGCTCACCCCATTCCTATCCCCACTTACTCTACTACGGAGTGAGATTGGATTTAAATAAATTAATAAATATTTGGGGACAATGTTACACAAATCGATCTAGTCCCAAACTAAGCAATGCTTGTACTACGTACGTACTTACTACTAGACGACGATAAACATACTTATATAGATAAATAAATACTTAAATACATATAAAACATCCATGACTCAGGAACAAATATTCGTGCTCTTCACACAAATAATTGCTTCGTAGGCAGGGTCACTATTACCAACTAGGCTAAGGCGTTCCCACTATTTTTGAGTTTATCGTTAAAAGTATAAAATTAAACGACAGGTAATCATTAAGAAACTAAAATTCATACGTCCGGAACATTATAAAAATCAACGTGCAACATGTAAAAATACATTTTTATCGTGGTTTGATTGTCTATTTTGACCCAACTCACCCCATTTTACGGTAATAGTTGTTCAGGCAGTGTTGCTGATCTACAGATTCCGCCTTTAAAATATTGCCGGTGAATATTAAAAAGAACATCATGTGTAATGTCCGTCTAATGAAAACTTTCCCCAATAATGAGATACGCTGTAAAACGGTAATTGATAAAGACATTTGGTACAATATCACTTGATTGCCTGTTACTCAAGTAATGGGGTTTTTATAGCTTTTCGCCATCGTAAATTCAGAATAACTGTTTTAATAATTGATTTAGCTTTGTTTTTAGGGTGATTCAAAACAACGAATATCCTGAACGCCGGGTTAAGACTTTACGATTTATTTATACTACCTAACTAGAGCAGAATCATCTGAAATTACCCCTTTGAAAGATTATAAATTTAGAATTGAAGTAATTTATTGACAACAATAAAACGCTAAACAGTACACGCGTACATACATAAGTACTACCTACTAACGGGTAATCTATACCTGTAAAGCGGAATGATCTGTGAGATTCTAGACTTTTACAAGCTTTTATTTAACTTGCCCTGTTAGTATGTTAGTATGGGACAAATCTTGCGAGTTAAATTTGACCCACTTCCTGTTGACCGATTGAGCTGACATTTTGGGTATAAGTATAGTTTGGATGACAATTCAATATTATGGTACCATCGAGCTGATCTGATGATGGAGACTGAAGGAGGCCATGGGAATGGCCCTGTTAGTATGGGACAAATCTTGCAAGTTAAATTTGAACAACTTCCTGTTTACCGATTGAGCTGAAATTTTGGGTTTAATATAGTTTGGATGACAATTCAATATTATGGTACCATCGAGCTGATCTGATGATGGAGACAGAAGGTGGCCATGGGAATTCAGTACTTAACCGAACGTAACCCCGTTTAGTTTGGGTTCGTTGGAATCGTCTCAATGAGTAGTTGATGATGGTATACAGAAAAGTACAGTCAGCAGTAAAAGCTTGTACCAAAAATGATTTTGGTTGACAGAAACTTATAAAAATGTAAGTTTGTATTGTAATGGGTAATATCCGGAAACGCAAATCCGATTTCAATAATATTTCAATTGCGTGTAGAATGGACTATGATTATAGGCTGTATTTTACTACTGCAGGTTTGCCTGCGTTCTTTGCAATACGCGGGCAAAGCCGAACGGGCAGCTAGTAATGCTAGTATATCATACTCGTAAAGAGAAAAAGTCCGCATGATGGGAGCTTTGTAAATATATGGGTAGGAGGTAGTCTCTGGAACTACTTATCCGATTAAAAAAAAACTTGACCTTTCCGGACGGCCATAATAATGCTATATTTTATGCCCGCTGGTGCGCTCCTTGTACACACAGCAACACACCTAACTAACCATACCGTGAAAACCTAGAACCTTATTACAATGCACTTAAGGTCAGATTAGATTTCCGATGGTCACTTAGCTGTGTTGTCGACTGTACTACGCGGGCGGAGTCGTGCAAGCCGCTTGTTGTTAATATCATTGCAAATAGAGATTTTCCCATTAGGAACCTTTTGAGTAAATCTAAATATGATAGAGATATGTATACTTCAGAGAGAGAGTTTTATTACCCAATAAACATTTCCTTCGTTTTCGAATGGTATAATGCGGTGGTAGTCTCTCTCTGAATCATCTTACAAGTTATCGTTTAGAAAGAAATTGCTGACGAAATGTGTTCTGATGATAAGTAGAAATACTTGAAAAAGAAAAATTAGTTAAGTAGTTATTTTAATTTAATACCAGTTGTAATACACTCTACGTATCTTTGTTTTTATATCAATAATCATTTGCAAAAATAAAAATAAAAAAAATTTTTTGGGTACAATCTTACACAAATCGACCTAAGCCCAAACTAAGCAAAGTGTGTACTATGAGTACTAGTCGACGATATACATACTTATATAGATAAGTAAATACTTAAATACATAGAAAACATCCATGACTCAGGACCAAAATGTTCGTGCTCATCACACAAATATATGCCCTTACCGGGATTCGAACCCGAGGCCTCCAGCTTGGTACTACCAACTTAGACTACAGAGGTCGTCTTAATACAAAATACAAATACAAAATACAAAATTCTTTATTTGGTAAAAACACTTCAATTACATTACACAAGGGATGGTGCCTCCCTTTAAGCATGATAATGCCTGTGTCGGAAGGCAACTCAGTCTCATCATACGTTCTAGTTTTTAACCAGTTCCTGAGAAGCTTTATGCATTCGTGGTAAGTTTTAGGGTAGAAGTTAAGTTCTCTGTTGATTTTGTTATAGAGGTGTACTGACATCGCATTCAACTGCCTTTTGGCGAACTTGGTTCTGGTTCTGTCTGAGAAAGCTACGCTGCCTATCTTCCTTCTGTTGTTGTAATCTGGATTAAATGGTAGGATTTTGTGTTTATTTAGGACACAATGCAGACTACTACATCTAGGAAGAGATGCGTAAACGGGGCTAGCAATGCTATTGGTGAATTTTCCCGTTACAAATTGCTCCGCTACCTCCCACAGTTCTGGTGGTGGTCCCTTTAGTCTACGGCTATGGCCTGAGTGCCCGCTTCCCTGCGAGCGGTGCGAGCGGTCTCGTTTGCACTTGCTTAGGGCTATGGGCTGAGTGCCCGCTTCCCTGCGAGCGGTGCGAGCTGTCTCGTTTGCACTTGCTTAGGGCTATGGGCTGAGTGCCCGCTTCCCTGCGAGCGGTGCGAGCGGTCTCGTTTGCACTTGCTTAGGGCTATGGGCTGAGTGCCCGCTTCCCTGCGAGCGGTGCGAGCGGTCTCGTTTGCACTTGCTTAGGGCTATGGGCTGAGTGCCCGCTTCCCTGCGAGCGGTGCGAGCGGTCTCGTTTGCACTTGCTTAGGGCTATGGCCTGAGTGCCCGCTTCCCTGCGAGCGGTGCGAGCGGTCTCGTTTGCACTTGCTTAGGGCTATGGCCTGAATGCCCGCTTCCCTGCGAGCGGTGCGAGCGGTCTCGTTTGCACTTGCTTAGGACTATGGGCTGAGTGCCCGCTTCCCTGCGAGCGGTGCGAGCGGTCTCGTTTGCACTTGCTTAGGGCTATGGGCTGAGTGCCCGCTTCCCTGCGAGCGGTGCGAGCTGTCTCGTTTGCACTTGCTTAGGGCTATGGGCTGAGTGCCCGCTTCCCTGCGAGCGGTGCGAGCTGTCTCGTTTGCACTTGCTTAGGGCTATGGGCTGAGTGCCCGCTTCCCTGCGAGCGGTGCGAGCTGTCTCGTTTGCACTTGCTTAGGGCTATGGCCTGAGTGCCCGCTTCCCTGCGAGCGGTGCGAGCTGTCTCGTTTGCACTTGCTTAGGGCTATGGCCTGAGTGCCCGCTTCCCTGCGAGCGGTGCGAGCTGTCTCGTTTGCACTTGCTTAGGGCTATGGCCTGAGTGCCCGCTTCCCTGCGAGCGGTGCGAGCTGTCTCGTTTGCACTTGCTTAGGGCTATGGGCTGAGTGCCCGCTTCCCTGCGAGCGGTGCGAGCTGTCTCGTTTGCACTTGCTTAGGGCTATGGCCTGAGTGCCCGCTTCCCTGCGAGCGGTGCGAACGATCTCGTTTGCACTTGCTTAGGGCTATGGCCTGAGTGCCCGCTTCCCTGCGAGCGGTGCGAGCGGTCTCGTTTGCACTTGCTTTATACATGTACATGGACGATGCCCGACCGGGCAGTGTTGCCAGATGGCTAACTTATATTACCCCCAAACCATACTCTGAATCCCCTAAAAAATTAGGATTTTGTTCAAAAACCCCCCTAGTAATTTCAATTATCTATCTAGTTTCTAATTACGCTTTTTAAGTATGATCAGAAATTTTATTATGAGGAATTGCATTACAACTCATTCTTAAACTGGTAACAAAGTTTGTTTTAACAATTTTATGACTTAGGTACATCGAAGGGGTCACAAGGCCATTATTACACACCTTGCAATTTGTCCGACATAGCTATAGTTGGAATGAGACAGCAATACATACCTTTCATTTGAACTATAGCTACGTCTCTGTCAGTTGTTGCGACAAATTGCAATGTTTGAAGTGTAATACAGCTAGCCATAATAGACCAAGGCCTAATTCTATTCATCACACTATTGAACTTCGCTGTTTTAGCTGCGGTCACACATTACACAGTCAATTGTCAATTAAAATTTCATTTATTCTGATTCTTTTCAATAATACCCCAAAAGACCCCTTACTCATTTTCGCTCTCTAAGGCTCTAAGGTCTCTTGCGGGCTCTAAGGTCGTACAGCAAGACGCAAGTAATAAGGCGCGCGAGGTAACCAATAATATAGCCTCTCGGTCAACTACTTAAGCGACTTGACGCGCGCCATATTAATGTGTTTAACTGTAACGTAACCTTATCCGGATTTTGTGCCGTATTAGCAATAAGTTGGCCTTGAGGACAATTGTTGATAATTTAAGTACCTATAAGTATTAGGCACTTGACCCTTACTGGATATCACTTAACTATATAAACTGTTATCCTTATCACGATAAGAATCCATTCACACTTCAATTTGTAAACTATGAGTTAGCCTTGGATGGGTTTATGGTTATGTGATTTTGTTTTAATAAGTGATCTTGTTTAAACAAGTTCAAAACTCTGAATGTACCACTTAAATTACATACTTAATCAATCACTTAATCCGCAGCCAATCTGTGATCAGTTGCATTACAAACGCAAACACCTGGCTCCTATTTGATCAAGTTGACAATTGTTGCCCGACTATGACAATGCACCGTACATTCCTGATCGGTACATAACGATAGTACTCAGTGTCTCTACTTATAGACCCAGCAATGTGCGTAGGTATAGTTGTCATGTCGGGTGGCAATTGTCAAGTTGATTACATAGGGGCTAGCAAACAAACACATGTATGTATGTATGTATGTAAGCACTTTATTGTACACAATAACAGGTTAAAGAATATATATGTCACACAATAGATCAAAGTACAAAGGCGAACTTATCCCTATAAGGGATCTCTTCCAGCTAACCTTTGAGCAATTGAGAGGAAGGTAGGTAGAACGAGATAGGCAAACTTATACCGTGTACAAAAACACAGAGAAAATGAAAACAAAACCTAATAGGTATTAATCCTAGACAAATAAAAACATGCCAATACATATATAAATATACAATATAAAATATAATACACACTATCATATATGCAATATAGGTATATATAGCAAATAATATATACAATAAATTAATAAATAAATACTATATTCAACCAATTCACAAGTCATTGGAAAGCCACAACTTCTTCAAATTCAACTTAAGCGTTACTTACATGTATATTGCAAGTTAAGTATAAGCTTGAAAAATCATAATGGTCGTCACTCAGCAGGGCTAATAATATCAAAATCATCATCATCACATCAGCCTAAAGACGTCCACTGCTAGACATAAGCCTCCCTCAAAAAGTGCCGTAATGACTGGTCCATTTTTTTCACCTGTGGAAATGCTTTAGGCATAACTTCGTTAGGAAGTAGGGAGTCATGTGGGACTGACTTAACCCTTAAATGCATAATGATGTATATGTCGCAGGGAAATGGCCATAACAGAGATTTGAACAAATCTCTAAGGGATATGATCAAACCACGCAGGATGTTAAAATGGCGAATCCATTTTATCATTTGCCTAGAAAAAATCAGTCATTTGATCAAATCTCTGAATCTGTTTAGTGAAATGACGAAATCGGCCAAAAAAGGCAACTCGTTTTTTTATTTCACTAGATTTGTTTAGTGATTTGATAAAATCCCTGAACCGCGTCAGTGAGTTGACGAAACTAACTCGCAGAGTCAACTCGTTTTATCATTTCACTAGACACGTTTAGTGAAATGATAAAGTCTCTACTGTAACATGGCGTAGGTGATTTGATCAAATCTCTGAATTGGTTCAGTGTTACTCTACAATTAAGTATGATCAAATCTCTCACATGATGTTACAGGGATTTTATCAAATCACTGAACAATTCTGGTGAAATGAAAAAAACGAGTTGCCTTTTTTGGCTGATTTCGTCATTTCACTAAATAGATTCAGGGATTTGATGTATTGACTGATTTTTTCTAGGCAAATGAAAAAATGGAATGGCCATTTTCACAAGTGATTTGGTCATATCTCTTAGAGATTTGTTGAAATCTCTGACATGATTTAGTGAAATGGTAAAATAAAATATCGAAACTAGGTAATAAAATTGTTTGTTAAATCAGGTTTTTTATTCGAGTACAAGAATAGGTGGTTGTAAACCGAAATATGATAATTGTAAGATTGTTCGCAATCCATACAAAACGTTATTTGACATTCGCAGGGTAACGGCGTGATATTTTAAGAAACTCATGTAACAAACTTTTATAAATTGCGTCTAAGCCGGCCGGTGCCTAACACGCAAGGGCGAGAGCGAGGAGCGGTAAGGTGCAGGAGGAAGGTAACACGACCGCACGAGTGACTTACGGCCGTATTCATAAACGTCCTACAAGCCTGTTTTAACTAAAATGGCGTTAAAATTCGTTTGTCCTTGTCTGTCATTTTGACATTTGTGTTCGTAAGAAAGGGACAAAGCACATTTTATTTAGCAGAGGCATTCTAAGTTTTATGAATAAGGGGGTTAATCTGTATTCTGTACTAGAGTTGAGATTTTTATCATTTCACTAAACGTGTCTAGTGAAATGATAAAACGAGTTGACTCTGCGAGTTAGTTTCGTCAACTCACTAACGCGGTTCAGGGTTTTTAACAAATCACTAAACAAATCTAATGAAATGAAAAAACGATTTGCCTTTTTTGGCCGATTTCGTCATTTCACTAAACAGATTCAGAGATTTGATCAAATGACTGATTTTTTCTAGGCAAATGATAAAATGGATTCACCATTTTAACATCCTGCGTGGTTTGATCATATCCCTTAGAGATTTGTTCAAATCTCTGTTTTGGCCATTTCCCTGCGACATATATATGCATCGTATATTGTATATGTTTTTTTAAATACTATGATTTTTTTCTTTATTTTTCCCTCAATCTATACAACAAGACATATCTATTTCAATTTATTAAAAAGTTATACAAAAAATCATGCATTTAAGGGTTAAACATTGCATAGGTACCCACTAAAGCGAAACCGGCGTTTTCCCACTTTGCCTTGAAGGGGGATGCCATGGGATCGCGAGATTCTACAACTACGCCCCGCGGCAGCCCCAGCCCTGATTACGCTGGGGCACCAGCGCCAGGGGAACGTTCCACAGCAAGGGCCAAGGACTGTCCCCTGTGGAACTCCTAAGAAATGGTGAGTTTATGTGGAAGTTTCGTACAAAGTGCACCTGTTTTATTGCTCTTGACTATATATGAATTATTGTCATTACGGAACCCTTAGTTTCTAAGCCAAAACTTACTCCTAGCTGGCTCCTTATTACAATTAGTTGGTTTGAAGAGCATCTTAATCTTAACAATATAATATTTACTCACGTGAACAACCACTCGTTGATTATGAAATCGTTATCAAATAATGTCAATACTACAATTTTATCTATTACGCATTACGTTTATATTCGTCACATCCAAATGTATTTTTAAGATTATTTTAGATAGGTATCTACTTAATTGCATATAATCTTTGTTCAAAATACCATTTGTCAAGGCCATGACTAATGTGTAATATCATATAGGAAAGTTTCGTTCTTAGGACCATGGGGTTTTATGCCTTGCTAACACTTCAAAGCATAATTTGGAACACGAAACATCCATACAGAGATATATTTTAATTTGAAATATCATGTAATCTTCGTTCTTAGGGGCCAACAAGGGTTCTCCACCAGATTGGGATTCAACTTCCACCCATGTAGTCTCCGATGTACCGGACGAAAATGTCGAAAATCTCAACCACTGACATCTATGCGAAAACTGTATTTTCTAATAGAGTTTTCGTATATCTATTTGTTTCAATAATTCAAATAATAGGGTAGACATCATATAAAATAACCAATTATGTTGAATATTCCCAGTTTTTTTTATATACCTAAATCAGGGGATTAAATAATCACAAAGTTATAGTGTCCAAAGTTTTAAGAGGGGGGTATGTTCTGTCCCTTTTCTGCAAAACGCATCTTCATATGAAACGATTTTCATTTACTATGACGCTCGCAGATTGTGACGTCACTAACTTCTCTCTATAACAAGCAATATTAAAACGGTTGTAGCTTCGTAATTCTTTGAGATATCTGAATGGGTTTTTCGGTAATGGGCATATTTTTTTGCCTTATTTTTTGGAGTAATTTTGAGTCTACACCCGTATTGGAGCAAAACTCAGATATTTCCCTTTCTTTTGTTACATCAAAACATTACAGTCAATATTGAGAGAACACTCTAAATCACAATTACTTACATTATCAGCCCTTTACAATGGTGTGAAGGTCTATGTTATCAGTTTAATGACTGTCCTTAATTCTTTATTTTGTAACTTACAGGTATATATAATTGAGTTAAAGGCTGATTTTATAATAGTATTTCAGTTTGTCTCAAGATGTTTAATTGGGTGTTGGGTTGTGCTTTCTTCGGGTTGGTTGGTAAGTCCCTATGGTTAACCTTTAATTACACCTTAGTAGGTACCTTATATCACCTTATGTAAACTACTGACCTAGGGCGGTAAACCCCTAAAAGGATAGCTTCCGTATTTACCGCCTGTGGTGAGTAAAAAAAAAGCTCTTCCGGCCTGCTGTAGCTGGCGGTAATTGCAAGTTTTTGACCAGATGTGATGAAAAACTTTAAAATGTGGGTGGGATGAAACCCTGTGACCTGTGACCAATTCGGTTAACACATTAACTGCCAAGAATCGCTACGCGCTACGCTCGTAGCCAATCCCGTGGTTTTCCTCGTATGTAGCGGAAAGCGACTACGGCGTAAGCGCCCGCTATGCGGGTTCCTGGCAGTGAAACTGACATTAACCCAAACAATGACAAGGATATATAAAAAACTAATTATACATTATTATTATTATTTTAATGTGACTATATGCATGATACGAATGTAGGTTTAAATAATTAGATATAGATTATTATGACTGTAATTTTATTCAAAACATTTTAATCATCAATTTATATTTTTGACATCCTTAATTTTTATTGTTTTCACATTGTAGCCATATAAAATACGCCATACGCCAAAAGGCAAAACATGAAGGACATTATTCTAACGATAACAGCTGTATGTACTTTTACTCATGTTTGGACAAATATGGACTCACCTGACCTTCTACTTTTTTCTTACTTTTTGTTTGATGATTTAAAGTAATCCGACGTACCAGATTATTTCAAACATTGCTCGTCTTAATCCCAATATTAAATTTTAGTGTCAACGCCAACACCCAAAAGCATCGAAACCGTGAAGATAGTGGGCGGCGATGACATAGAAATCAGCGAGGCGCCGTACCAAGTGTCGATGGTGTACCGCGGCCGCCACTCTTGCGGGGGCTCCATCATCGCAGAAGACGTTATATTGACTGCAGCGCATTGCGTGATCGGGTAAGGCTACGTACGCGCTAAGCGGCTAGCCGCGTGCGGTTGCGGCCAACCGCGTAGTGCGTACTGCGTAGAGGTATTGCGTTTGCGGTTTCATAATTATGTTTTGTCCAACCGCACGGCAAGCCGCACGCTGCTAGCCGCACGCTGCTAGCCGCTTAATGCTTGAGGGGTCTAACACTTTTTATCATCTGCTGGAACCGCCCAGCGTGATGGTATTTATGTCAGATATTAGTCCATCTCGCACTTACATTCTTGCAAGGAGACGGCCGGGACAAATGTTTTTGTCATTTCTCATGCTTATTATTTATACTAAACGGGACTTAATCGCGTATAATTAACTTATTTTATTTACCTCACTGAGGTCTCCCGACGTTTCGGATGTGTTGCAACATCCATGGTCACGGGACAACTGGCTTGAGCGGGTATCAACATCTTCTCGCTGCGCGGGTTTTCCGAACTACCCGCATTTTTAATGTGTGAGAATCGTGAAAGTTTAAATCAATATACTTCTCATGCTTCGTTGTTGTGCTGGATGTAAGCTTCACAAAATGCCCCTTTTATGCTCGATTATGTTGGTCTTTAAAAAAAATAACTTTGTGCACACGTACAATAAAACTTCGTAGAATAAACTTGTTATTTTATTTAATTTGCTTTAATCAATTTCACATCCGTGATTTCCATTACTAAATCAATAAAACCAGATACAATGGAAGTCAGTCATTATTTAAAAACGTATCGAAACGAAACATTAAATGACTTAGCAATATGAAGTCTAATAGCACGTGTCGAAATAAATCTTTATTTTTTTAAAGTTACCTATGTCGGGAATTAACTATAGTTTTATAAATCTTTGCAAATAGTTGTTATTTTCTCGCAATTGAAGTGAAAAGCAGTGTGTATAACTAGGGCATAATTGAGCCATTTTATCCCTCGAGTTAAATATCCATCCTCGCCTGTGGCTCAAGTGAATATAATCGTCTCGGGTGAAATGGCTTGTTTTATGCACTAGTTGTACAATCTACTAATGTCCGACATAAACGATGTATAAATGCGATAATTCCAGCGTGGACAGGCATGCGTATTTTAATTTCAAAAATAACCGGCACTAGCTTACTTAATATAATCGATCACTTAAAATATGTTCCAACAGCCACTACCCTTTCATCCAATCTTCTCATGCAGAGGAGAAACAAGACCATATTGCAATATTAGGCTGCGTCGAGTAAGTTGGCAATTTGACTATCAGAGGTTCTCGAGTCATGTCTCAAGACTAAACAATAAGATGAACGGCTCAACGTGCCTACTAAAGCACGGAAGCACTCAGTTAGCACCAAATCCAATACGATTCGAGCTGCGGCGCTACCACGAACTTCGAAAGTCGAAGTTCGGGTATTTCCATCTCTATCGCACTCCTTTGATCGAGTGACAGGGATGCATGTATTACGAACTTCGACTTTCGAAGTTCGTGGTAGCGCCGCTGGTTTGCGTGCGCCCGCAAATCTGTGCAAGCTTTGTCTTATTTAACGTTCTCTAAGGCCTTTGGTGGATAGGCGACGAGTGCAATGGCGCGAGACGCGTCACGCGTACCCCTAAAGGCCTGTTTATTTTTTTAAATACAACGACGGTGGCAAACAAGTACGTTCGTATCGTAATCGGACACCGCAGCCTATAGACGCATGCAACTCCAAAGGAGTAACATGGGCGTTGCCGACCCTTGATATGTTTGAGGATTCGCCGTGTTGACAGCTGAAGGAACAAATTCCCTCCCTCTCAACACAACGCATCCTCGGAAGCTCTGGCGACCTTGGTCACCTCCAGGAACAGAACACTACTACAGATAAAATAGTAGTGTTATTATGGCTGGGGTCTTCTGCAAGGCGGAAGTAGATACTTCCCCAGTTGGGCTGCTCCAAATTCGAGCGGGATGACATTTCGCTGTGCCCTATCTCACCTGTTTGCCGGCAGGTTTTGTTGAAATGACTGGTATGGATTGTTTTTTGGGCACTTCCCCATATTTACGCTCATGCACGTGCCCTCATACAGACGCACAGATGAAGTCGAAGATAATGTTTACATTGTTCGCCTGGAATGAGGTGCAAAAGTGTAATGTGAACAAACAACGCTGTATGTTTATGTGGGTGACTTCCGCCACGACACCAAGCCGCCGACCGCGCCATCCTGTCCATTCATTAACGCGGCTTAAGGCTATTTTCGCTACAATATGCTATATGCTAGTTATGTAGCTTTCTAAACTAGTCACCTCTGTTATATTTTTATGTCGCTTTAAATTTAATAAGGACACTAACAATATAACAAAATCATGAAAACTTAGTTCACAAGAAATAAGCCTTTCAATCATAAATTAATATTAAAGTTAAAATTAATAAGCGTCGCATTTAAAGCTTTCAACCTCAACTTGTTAGTACTTACACGAGATTTACACTTACTTCATCAGTTTGATTTTCGTGTTCTCATCATGCAGGTATGAGAACATAATTTTGGAGAAATTCCAAATCTTCTAGTCAGAGGGGGCAAGTGCGCCTCCGGGGTAAGTGCGCCTTTCATCAAACATATCGAAATCTACAGATATTTCACAAATAACGACATCTTACATTCATGCAACAAACTAAAACAAGTTTATTGAATGGATTTCAGCGAATTTATATTGATTTAAATGACTGAATGATGAATGAGGCGCGCTTTCCCCGGTGGCGCACATACCCAAACTGACCTTATCTCTTTCCCAATATCGTCCTATTTCCATTCTCCCAGTGTTATCAAAAATCATTGAGCATTATGTAAATCGTCGCCTACTTTAAATAAAATTAATCTGATAGTATTTGTACACTTTAATATGAATTCATATGTTTCAATTTTTCTTAGATTTCTTTGTGTTCTTGGTTTGTTCTATATGTTTTTGTACACGGTGTAAGTTTTTCTATCTCGTTCTACCTACTTCCACTTAATTGCTCAAAGTTTAGCTGGAAGAGATCCCTTATAGGGATAAGTTCACCTGTGTTCTTTAATCTTATATATTCATGTTTATGTTATTACCTGTTTTGTATACGATAAATTGCTTACTAGGTACATACATTTTGTAAAGCATTTAGAAATGTTTCTATTGTAAACCGCTACCCAAATGATTATATCCATCGCAATTTCGCAACCTTGCCCTACATACCTAACATAGCTCTTCACTCTTTGTAAGTATTCCTTCAACATCTAATATTAATAGACATTATCCTTAAGTAGGTAATATTAAAAGACATTTTTCCTTATACAATAAATCTACGAAACATGCAGGGATCGCCCACTGGGCCACTTTAGAAACATTTCCTTTTTTCAGGAATTCCCCAAAAGACTACGATATACGTGTGGGTTCATCATCCAGCAAAGACGGAGGTTTACTCATTCCTGTAGCAGACCTCATATACCATCCTAAATTCTCGTACTCTAAGATGGACAATGATGTAGCGTTGCTAAGACTGAGTACTCCCTTGGTGTTCAGTGACACTGTGAAGGCAATAGAGATGATGGGAGACGGTATCGAGGTCGATGATGGAGCCGACACTGAAGTTAGTGGCTGGGGAAATATAAGGGTAAGTAATACATCTCTAAGAAAAAAATTGGTAGGAGTTTTTCATTTTAATTTTTTTATGGCTGAAGAAGTCGAGTTATGACACTGTTCCTATGCTTCAAGAACTTTAAAATGCCTTAATGGATTTATAGGTAGCTGAGGGATGTTTTACTTTACCTCGGGTATAGGCAATGTGCCATCATAATTAATTCACACATAAACAGGTTGTCATTGATTCAGGCTCATTATTTCATAGATTACGATATTGGAAAGCACAGCTGAATAGCGGTTCAAATACGCTGTGACTCGTATAAATGACACGGGTCTAATAAATCTTTATTGTAAGGAATTTCGACTCATAAAAAAATAATGATCTTTTCTTGTTCGGAATATTGGCATCTTCAATTACGCAATAGTTTCTGTAATCTTTTTTCGAGACGTCCGTCGCAACAAAGCTGCTTCCAGAAATAAATAAAACCAGATATACAGTTGGTTTTTAGAGTTCCGTAGTTAACACGTAACCCTTATAGTTTCACCATGTCCGTCAGTCCGTCTGTCCGTATGCGGCTTGGCTCGGTGACCCTTATTATTTACTATTAGAAAGCTGTAATCCGGCATGGGTATACTCGTAGAATTCACGAATTCAATTCAATCACGCCGACAAAGTGGTGGTGTTTATTAAGATACCTCCCCATACACTGACAGACCGACATGGCGAAACTACAATGGTTCCTTATAATTGTGTAGGTTTATGTAGCCATTTATTATTTTTGCTTGTCAGGAACTTTAAGCAGTAAAAAAATAGTATAATCATACAAACGACAGCTAGCAAGCATATTAGGAGATAATTTAGAAGGGAAACTATTTGCGAGAGTTCACTAAATTGCAGAATTAAGGTTACAAACTCATTTGGAAACACCTATGTATTATTCACAGACAACACTGTAACGTAGGTTTAATAAGTTTAAAAACTCTGAACGAGCGTGAGCGGAGGTACGGAAAGTTTCCCTACTTAATATAACAGTTGTATGACGGGTTTTTGACTTTAAGGGTTGTTAAAGTAATACCTAAACTAATATGACTTGTTAGTTCGAACAAGTTATAATGAACATCGAATATTCACACCGAAATATGCTCTTAAATTTTCTTAACTTTGTCATTTAAGCGACTCGAATTTCAGAGCTTCTAAGTATGCCTAGGTAACTTTCGTTCGATACTTATAGGCGTTCAGTGAGAAATCGAGATATTTACGTAGGTATACCTAATGCATCTATCGCTATCTATTGCTGGATGTGGGTGGCGCAGGACCGGTCATTGTGGCACTCTTTGGGGGAGGCCTATGTCCAGCAGTGGACGTCTTTCGGCTGATGATGAATGCTGACTGGATTGTGAATCGTTAATGCTCAAAAATCTATTTACCGCAAAATGTATAGTGCCATGACCATCTAGATCCAACCACATGATTCATGGATCGCCATCACGGCAAGGAACACTGTTCTACACCGAACCAAATAATTATATATTATAATTTATGCGTCTACCCTTGTCGTCCTACTATCTATATTGGGTTAGAGAACGCATCCATTTTAAAATTCAATTTAAATAATCCTTGTTAGTACTGAATTCGGGCTCTAGTTTCAATCATGTGAATACAATTGTAATTGTATTAATATGTTTTTATTCCTCGTAAATCGTTGGTTGTCGTGCAAAATGTTCACTGGCAGTCCAAACTGCTGAAGTGACAAAGCCTGCAGTGATTTATTGTCGAGATGTCCAGACAGTACCAAAATAAGCCACGCAAAGTCTTGTGATATGAATAAATACGCACATTTATTCAAGTCTCTATTATTGTAAGACACAGGTACCATCCCTGTGTACAATACATGCTTTCAAAATTATGCTTTCTAAGAGTAAAACGTGCGACAAAATAAAATACGATTGATCTCTCCTTGTTTCCATCATACTTGTAAGGGACCCCTGAGCCTTTAAAGCAAAAATTACTCTTGAAATGAAAAAACGTATTATAGCAGGATCGCTGAACATACACAAATGATGACGACTTGAAAATATCCTCGTCTTTTTGGAGTCAGTCGAAATGAATGGTATTATTAGGGATGCAACGATACCGATGCTGATAATCGTAAACCGCAGGTTATCGTTATTTTTGACGATCATCCGCATCGTAAAATGTATTACGATTTATAACGATTCTTAAAACTAGTTCGATGTAATTTTTTTTTGTGAAATTGAATGCACGATGTTTGCGCTGGCAACGCGTGCAACGCTAATAACAGCCATCTTTCATATTTTTGACGTTTGACAATTGACAATTAATTTGCAATGCAGATATGGATACAAACTATTTAAGTTATTGGAGAAAAAATACTGTATTTACTAACTTGAAAAAATTGGCCCATAAGTATTTGTCCATCAAACCAGCTACTATAGATTCAGAAACATTGTTTTCCACAGCGGTTTAATCCATACGGATATACGAAATAGACTGAAAACCTGATAATTTAAAAATGTGATGTTTTCTTAATAAGAAATTGAAATAAATTGATTTTTATCATGACATTTAGGTGGTAAATTGTCTAAAATTAAAATAAATGTTGATTTTACTCAATTGTCTTGTTTTATTAGATGTAAATTAAAAAATCGTAATGCATCGTTATCAAATTCGTTATCGTATTCGCTATTACGATGCATTCGTCATTCGTATCGGTATCGTAATAGACATACCGTTGCATCCCTATTATTATTTGTTCTGTTTTGGAGACATTTCACTCGCCGAAGCATTAATACTCCATCTGTATTGCAGGAGGGAGGCGGTTCACCGACGACTCTTCAAAAGGTGTCGGTGCCGAAAGTGAATGAGCAAGTCTGCCGGTCAGCGTACTCTCCACTGTATAGCATCACACCAAGGATGCTCTGTGCCGGGGTGCCCAGCGGCGGAAAGGATGCTTGTCAGGTTAGAAACAAAATATGGTAGTAGTAATTGAGTCTTTATCACAGTTTTTCTTAAAGAAGCCCGGGGTGCACTTTTATTTTGCTATCGTAAGCAGTGCTTAAGGCACTAGTTTTTACAGAAGCTACTGCCATCCCCAACCCAATGAGAGGACTAGAACTTGTTGGGTTTAAACTTCAGCAAGTGAGTTGAGTGGACAACTTGACCGGTAGAAGTTCTCAGAACCGCCTGACCCCGGTAACCCGGTTCGACGACTGCTGACTCGCCTGAACGCTTGTTTGCCACCCTAGGGTCGTTAATTTAATATTGCGGAAGACTCCCTCCTCCTTCAAATTTTTATTACGAAATCGCTTGTTTTACTTTTCCCGCTTTGTAATTAAACTTGAATAGGGTTCCGACGCACAAAATCACTGAATATTGTGATTTTCGTAAATATCCAACGATATTTTCCTTACATTCTTGGTTCTTGATTCAGTTTTCCAAAAGTTTTTTATTTAATTGTGTTTATGTGGAATTGATGGGGGTGAAGGGAAACATCGTGAGGATAACCGGTCTAACCACAACATGGTGTAGTTTTCCTTTGAGTTGGAAGGTCAGATCAGGCGGAAATCGCTTTCGTAGAACTAGTGCGCCAAATTTTGGGACTAGGCATCAAAATGGACCCCAGGTTCCTTTGGGGTACAACCGGGAAAACGCTAGGAGGAGGATGATGTATGTGGAATTTGGTTTACTTAGGGTGGGGTGCACCAAACCTCCTGAAATCCTAAGCGGTATTCGTCAAAATCTGAATATATGGAAAGTTTGTCGAGTTTCTATGGAATGACAGCAGCCGGCGCCTTATTTAAAGTTGATCAGCTGTAATCGTAAGTTGGTGCAACCCGCTCTGTTACCAGTAACGTTAGTGCCAGTAGAACTTTGGACAACGATAATCCTAATCACATATCGTTTTCCGTCCAGGGCGACAGCGGTGGCCCTCTAGTTTACGACAATAAGCTGGCTGGAGTGGTGTCCTGGGGAGTCGGCTGTGCCCGTCCGACCTATCCCGGAGTTTACGCCAAGGTCTCCGCTTTTAGGACCTGGATTGACGACAACATCATATTCCTGAGGATCAAGCAATGGCTGCGATATTAAATTAAGATAGCGTTACTACGACGATCGCGTTAAGCATTCGTCCTTTACTAGCAAGTATGTAAGTGCGTTAGACACGCATGCTCGAATGTAAACGCGACCACGCTGCCAATGCTCGAGGTCTAATTGTAGACCTCTTTTTCGGCATCTTATGAGTATTTTACTGTATTGTGTGAGCTTCGAGCTCGTGTCAGATCGAAGTCGAACGTACGAAACACATTAAAATGCGAATACGATGCGAAAGTGATTGAGCAGGATTTAGATTTTAAACATTTACGTTAAGGAGTATTGTCGAACAATACAATAGCAAGGGACTTGAATTATGAATAAATTTTAACTTGGTCCGTTAAAGGGTTACTACAATTGCCTCCCGCGCGTCGTCGTCTATAGTAGGATTGCCTATACTTATAATAATTATGTCATAATCTTTGTATTAATGTGAAATGCCGTCCATTTCAAATAGGCTTCCAATATTCTAAAAAGAAATAAACTTTTAATCGAATTATTTTGTTTACTATTATTATTTTCCATATCTCGGGACCATGGGGTCCCGGACTTTTGGAAGGCATGCGTGGGACCGAGACCAACAGCGCAGAGGCCCTTTAAAACAAAAATAATCTAAAATACATGCATATAAATGTGGCAGGTAAAAGCAACAAGCCATTGAATTCTGAAATGAAAGTGAGCCATATTTTGGTAATAATTAAAATAGCTTGTTGTCTGGAAGCCCGCAAGCCGAGCTTTTGCCGCCGTTGGGATGCCTGTGTAACCTCACTGAGCGTTTAAAGCATAGCTCTAGCTAAAGGTGGGTCAGGCTGAAGCCATTTTAATCAAACCTTTGTTAGTCCTTACTATATAGAATAGGCATATGTTTAACAGCCCACCAGATATAGTAAAATATAACGCCAAAAAAATACTTTTTACTGCCAAAAATAGTAAACGATCACACAAATTTTATCTCCATTTTAATATCAAATAGTAACCCAAATTTTAACAACTTACTATCCTATTGAAGAAAATGCTATCCTACTAAATCATTGCTGATCCAAAAATAGTTAATGAACACCAAAATTTTATCTAGGACCTCCTTCGCGAGCTTCTGTCTCCGCGGGCTTTTATATACACTCTAGGGGTAGGACAGACGAGACCACCTGGAAGTGGGGTGCGCTGATTTGGGTTTTTAGTAGCTATTTTTACCTTTCGATCGCTATAAAGAAGGAATCATTTAAGTTACTAGAAAATGTTTACTAACCTGAAATTCAATTTCCCTAAATTAATTAACCACTACCAAAAAAACAGAAGCGTTTATTCAATCAAATGCTCATCAGGTTAAAAAAGCACTTGTAAATTTGGCATCATTATACTTTATTTGGTAACATGCATACACTTTATGGCAATCATAGTGGGTTATTTAGGTAGAAATCTTGTATTAATTGTCTCGCTAAGATTTGGTGATCATTTGCTAAATTTGGTCTTCGAATTCAATTTAATGTACAGTCGTTACTAAAACAGCTAGTACTATTGTAATGGTAGAATTATTATTTTTGGTGTTCAGTATATTTTTTTGGTAAAAGAGCTTAGGGTATCAAAGCATTTTTTGGTGGTCATTATATTTGATGCCTATAGAATATTTGCGCAGAGGCAATGAGAGTGGGTTAATGCAGCTCCATTCACGCTCATATACTTAATACGTAAAAGCGATGTCGTATTTTGATCTGCGCCGTGGGCGATCGTGTAGAAAGCATGTCCAGAGCATTCACAAGCAGTACAAGTTGAATGAATTGCTCAAGAGCAATTAGTTTCGACTGCTCGGTGCTGCTATGCGGTTCATAACCTGTCGCCGCCTCATTATTAGTTTCTAGTAGATTTTGACCTGAATATTCTTAGCAACTATGCGTAATCAAAGGTCAAGCTTATACTGGGCAGCTTGAAGCGCGTTGTCATACGTGTTGTGAGTAATTTGCGGTCGTGCCAATTTGCGCTGTGGCATGGCGGGGCTAATTTGGAATACTTGTTTTAGAGCCGAATATTCGGACTTTGTATGGTGTATTTGGTCTCTCACTATTATAATACAAATCCGTTTTGAGCGAATTCTGAGACCTTTTCACCCACTTTGATTCCGTGGTCGTGTATTTTGTGTGTGTGGCTATGTTAATTCGCTACAAATTTATACAGACTAAATAATGCGATCAATAACGTAAATAAATACACTCTACTTTTTTTGTATTTTTGTGCTACATTCCTGGTGGGTCAGTAAAGCCGCCAGAGCTTTGCTGAGAGTGCCAACCCCCATTTGTCTCTAGCTGGCAACAGCAAACTCTCAAACCAAAAAAGAGTCAACAACGTGCACGGATTTCTTGGGAAGTGGAAGCGTCTATAGCTTGAGGTTGCCACTTACCTACTTTCAGGCAGGCCGTGCTATTTTTTGCCACCATCGTAGTTTATGAAAATATGCGCTCCGAAAGTATAAAAAAAGGAAGAATGAAGCACGAGTATCGATAGGCATAAGCCAATTACGTAAAATTTCAGTATAGATAAGTATTTCCTATAGCTAATATAATAACTTAACTACCTAAAGCTCTGAACTTTCAGTTCAGTAATCACCGACGTTAATTAATAGTTACATAAGTACATAACGCACCCTACTCATTCGATCCGACCCAAACAAAGTAAGTTATTAACTTATGTACTTTATACTTAAGAATACAAAATCCCAGCAATATAATCAAGAAGCAAGCAGAGCACATGAAATTAATTACATTTCTAACTAATGTAAGTTCAAAGATTGATAAAATCCACTAGGGATTGGTTGCTAGCCCATCACCCGCGACAGGCTTCAACCATTACTCCTAGTCAACTCATACGACAACCTCGAGAAAAAAAGGGGGCGCTATTTTATCCCGATACGACAGATGTTATTTAATCTGTGACCACAAATCAAGATTATTTTAATGCTGGCAGGAATTATAAAAGTTTAGGAATGGGTATTTCTAAATGCCAATGGTAGCAAATACCTGAAAGTTATAGTGACATCTATCACCGCTTGGCGTTACCAAACTTGATTAGTCACACAATACCTACACCCTCCCACCCACCTACCTTCCTCCCAATTGCTCAAAGGTTAGCTGGAAGAGATCCCTTATAGGGATAAGTTTGTCTTTGTAGCTTGATTTATTGTGTGACATGTTTATTCTTTAACCTGTTGTGTACAATAAAGTGCTTACATGCATACATACAATAGTTCAGTTATTGGCAACTAGATGGCGTTGTAATGAACAGATATGGATTGACAGAGTAACTCTAAATTACCATTTAAATAGACGGTGCAGCATCTTCTTAAATCTTCTAAAGTTTGTGACATTGCTTTGATAAACACACCGCAATTTGACGAACCTTCAATGTAAAGATAAAAGGATGAATCAACTTTCTTGTCAATAGGTACCACGGTTAGTTTGTCCTGGGCTCCTGGGTGAAACTGTGATTTCACGGGTTTAAATCCTCCAACGGAGCATGGTTTTTTGGCAAGTTTCGCCCCTCTTTCATGGGCAACCTTCCAGGGATGTTAGACGTCCACGTTGTAAAATTTTCAAATAATTCTATCATCATTTAATAGTTGATTGATAGTTGATTTGAGCCAAAAATACGTAATGTCAAACATTACTGCGAAAAGCACTCACATCTTAAAAAAGACGCGTGCTTTGAAACGCCGTTCTGACTACATGTAGATTAAGAAACAATAAGGTCTGATTTTCAGATATATGACTTGACTATATGATTGTTAATCTGATTTAATCGATACATGATTGCCTAAAGTTTCCTCGATAGAAAAAAAAAACCAGTTAGGTCTTTATTTTCCTTTTTTACTCAGCCTACTCAAACGATTATTTTACGACACAATCAAGTTAATACTTTAGTATTCTATCTCATCTAAAATCTCACTTAATGAAATGTTAATAATACTTCACTAAGTTAGGTATTTATCGAAATTTTTCCAAAAAAGCCATTCCCGAAGAGTGTTGCATCTCTTTTTCTCCTGCGCGGAAGGCATAAGCGTGTCAAGGGGGCGTGGCCGAATCGAATCAAGGCATCCCCTATCATTAAAACGGATTTCCTAATGTGAATAATGAAAATATTAATACATGTAAAGCATTTGAAAATGTTTACTTAACCCTTATCTTGGCACGGTGAAAAAAATCTATTTTTTTAGATTTTTAGTATAGCAGTGTTGGCTTATTAGATATGAACCAAGCATTATTCTCACAATAACAAGCATTTGCAACCATAATATCATATATGCATGTAAGCTAGTGAGCTATACCTTGTTGTTGAGGTGTTGGCATTGTATTCAATGTGATACAACTTAACTTCTTTGACGGATTGGTAATGTATCAAATACAATACACAACATCTTTTCATGTTTTACGCAAAAAATAATGTAAAAAAGAACGATATATGTCCATCACATCCCATGCTAGTTTATAATAATTATGTTTTTTAGTCGGAGGATGTAAAGATTTAACCAAAATACCAAATAACAGCGGCAGAAAAATCATTCAGCGTTTTCTTATAATATTTTTGACCAATTATAACCATATTATTAGACATTTGGATGCTTTCAATTTTATTTTAAAAGTTATTGTTTTCTATTTTATTTCACTCTATTTATACAAATGTTTAATGAGGAAGTACGGTTGCGATATTTTTTTATTTCTTATGTTTCACGGGTGATACAATGCCAAGAAAAGGGTTAAGGGTATAAAATAAAGTAATGTAGCTTTACTTTCGATGAATCACTTCAAGCTAAATATTTTTAAGAAAACCTAAATTTTCAAAGCGAGAACTGAAGTATATGAATGATGCTAAAACTTAGTTTTACTTTCAACAAAATTTCAGTTGTTTATATTTTTTCTGTTAACATAAAACTTACCCACAAAGAGGCATTTTGAGCTCAAACCTATCCCAAGAGCGACATCACCGACAACTTTAAGCAAAATAATTTTACAGCGGGAAAAAGTTTTGTTCAAGCGAAGTACAAAATCCCAAACAAAACCGTATATCTCATTCGACATTCCGACTTATTCATTATTAAACTTAACTCCTCAACTTTCTTTAACGCCTGTCTCGAAAATTCTCTTTATGAAGGCCTACTTTGTAGGAGCGTACAGATTTGACAATCCTAATTAAGCATTCCATCACAGCCTAAAAAAATTTGAAACATAATAGGTTTTGGCCTGCCTTTTGCCACTGAATTTGGTTGCGTCTCGTTTTATAGCAAAGGCGGTTGTGATTAAAACAAGTTTTGGCGTAGAAAGGCTTGTCCTTTGACTGTGACACAAAACATAAAACAAGGGATCGTTTTTCCCAGAGGCGCCATCTGTTCGCCCTCTAATGAATTAACTTTGAAAACAACACGGCTTGTAGGGATGAGAAAATGTGACCTGAGTTTTATACTGGGTACCTATCTCTGTTGAAGCGCGGTGCTAGTAAAATAAATTCTGGGCTTTCAGTGTAAAAGGGTTAAACTCAAGTTTATCCAAATTGTGGATTTTACGAACGTTATATATTTGTTTTTTTGTGTGTGTCTTTTGTGTATATTGGGAATTTCTCTGCGCGATCGCATCAGAAATGAGGCTATCCGCAGCAGAAGCACGGTAACCGATATAGCCCTCCGAATCGCTAAACTTAAGTAGCAGTGGGCGGGGTACATTGCAAGTAGAACCGATGGCCATTGGGGCGGAAAGGTTCTCGAGTGGCGACCACGTACCGGAAGGCGCAGCGTGGGTAGGTCCCCCACAAGGTGGACTGATGACCTGGTAAAGGCCGCGGGAGTCCGCTGGATGCGGGTGGCGCAGGACCGTTCATTGTGGCACTCTTTGGGGGAGGCCTATGTCCAGCAGTGGATGTCTTTCGGGTGATATGATGATATATTTGTTTTGTTATTTTCGTCGTTAGTTTTGACGCTCACAGCCCTTCATGCACTAGTTGTTGAGGTATCGATTATGTAAAAGGGTTCAGGGGGGGGGGGGGGGGGGGGCAAAATGTCAAATATTGTGTTCAAAACCGTTTATTTTATTTTACCATCTTTAAATACAGTCGTACCTATTTGACAATAGGGGCGTAGACACTAAATAAAATAATCAATAATGTCATATTATTTTCTTGAAAAAGGATAAAAAATATAGTCAAATGGAGAAAAAATCATCGCAGAAGGTTTAATAATCATGAAGTTATAAGTGTCAAAAGTTTTAAGAAGGGGTATGTTCTGTCCCTTTTTCGCAAAACGCAACTTCATATGAAACGATGACGCTGGAAGAATGTGACGTCACAGAAGACGGCGACGTGCCGCGCCCATCGTGGTCGGCGCCGCCGTCGACGTAGCCTGCCGGCAGCATCCTGTAATGTGACGTCACA
The DNA here is from genome assembly GCA_947578815.1 of Epinotia ramella. Classification (NCBI taxonomy): domain Eukaryota; kingdom Metazoa; phylum Arthropoda; class Insecta; order Lepidoptera; family Tortricidae; genus Epinotia; species Epinotia ramella. Next base: position 27,674,885 of record OX388202.1, read on the forward strand.
CACCCTTTGCGTTTTCTCTCTCTAACAAGCAATATTAAAACCTTCGTAATTCTTTGAGATATCTGAATGGGATTTTCGTCACAAGGCATATTTTTTTGCCTTCTTTCTGTTGGAGTAATAATAATTTTCGAGTCTACACCCGTATTGTGTTATGCTCCAGTAGAGTCTCAGGCTTAGGTTCGATCATAGATTTACCAACTAGGTTTGAACCGGATTACAATTATGCTATGATGTAGTGAGTACTCGTTTCCTGCTACGTCAGTCTCTTTTTGACTTCCTCACAAACATATTGCGCACTAATTTAGCTGTTAAATACACAAATCCCACGACAACGGATAAAGTTATGCCTAAGATAGCTATCAACACCGCCATTAACTTGAGTTCTAAGTATTCCGCCCATCCCATGTTGGCCGCGGGCGCGCGCAGGTGGCGCGCACCGCCGTGCCGGAGCACGTGCTCCGTCCACCACACCGCGCGCTCCAGCGGGGACATCGGCTGGTCCTGCATTAAGGTGCGCAGTTTCACTAAGTTCTGGCGGTAGCTGAAATCAAAATGGACAATACTCTCAATATGAAATCATAAAACTTTCTAGTTTCGAAGAGACAAGGGTGAAAATGTCAGGTGACGGTGGATGTGAAACCAACCAAGCGTTTCAGGCGTCACAGTTTTTGAAGTGAAAACTTCTTTAGCGGCGCTGAGCACTTTTTGGGATGGGGAAAAATTGTTATACTCGCGACAGATTTTTGTGACGTCAGATGCGTAGGAGGTCACGTGACCGTAGGATGGAGAGAGTCTCTCTCTATGTGATGACCTCTCTAAATGATGGTCAGCCAACACCGTAGCGCTAGAACCACCGCCGTCACCATGAAGTTAGGTTAGGTCTGAATTTATTATTATAGAAATCTACCAGCGTTACACTTATAAATATCAATAGTATCCATAACACGTCCGTATATTTTGCAATTTCGGTCCAGTTTTCTAGATAGTACACCAACTGCATAAATATATAGGACTAGCTGATGCCCGCGGCTTCGCCCGCGTGTAACCACCGCCCGTGTAGGAAAATGTAACATATTGAATTTTCCCGTGGGAATTAGATGTTTTTTCGCTGAAAAAAGTAGCCTATGTCACTCTCCAGCTTCTAAACTATCTACATACAAAAAATCACATCAATACGACGCTCCGTTGCGACGTGAAAGAAGGACAAACATACAAACACACACACTTTCGCATTTATAATATTAGTAAGGATAAGGATTACAAAGTTACATTTGCTGCAGTGAATGGGACAAAAAATGAAAAAGCAAGAATGGGACTGCATTCATAATTCCACCGTCAAAAGTTGTGAGATATTTCGTAGAGCCAAGTCTCAGGCATTCTTATTAATCTTTATTTGCTTGGTAAATAACATTTTGTGACTTTGCAATCACACAATACTATATATCACTAGGTATGCAAGAATTCATAAATGCTGTAAAGTTGTGTGATTGCCAAGTTGCAGAATTTTATTTAGCAAGCAAATAAAGATTAATAAGAATGCTTGAGACTTGGCTCTACGAAATATCTCACAACTTTTTACGGTGGAATAGTTTCGAGACTTAGCCTCCTTTTTACATGGAATGTATTTGATTGGATTGTGTTAACAGCTAGTAACGAATGTGGGTGCCTCACTGTCAAGTGTCAACACAGCGCACCCTCACACAACACTACACTTATATAGAGCAAGTAGTAGAGTTATTATGACTGCGATCTTCTGCGCCAAAAGTACGTAGTACTATTACTTATTCTGTGCCAAAAGGCACGCAATACGTTCCCTTAATTCACGTGCCACAAATGTGGGCGCAAGTGCCGATCCGGGATTGGCTTACATAGTCACGAGAGGCGTTGTCCCTTGCGTACAGGCACTGTTTATGATTTAAACAGTTCTGGCCCCGTAGCATGGATGGCGTTATCACGCGATAAGTGACAGGATAGAGCTTCCGTCCCTGGCTGACACCGTTTGATAGAACGAGACGACGCGCCTATCCTGTCACTTATCGCGTGATAACGCCATCCATGCTACGGGGCCTGTACTGCTATGCCCTACCACCTTTACAGTGGTTGTAAGGGTGTCAACAAATAGGCTGCCAAGTTGCATGGATGAGGAATAATAGCAGAAGGATGTGCATTTTCCGCGGCAGTTTCGAGGTCGGTTATCTGACTTCCAGAAAATGGCTATATTTACGACTTCCCGTGTAAAATTTTGCAGTTCAATATTTCTCATACATACAATATTGTAATTTAACAGTACCTATCAATTTCTACGTACCTGTCATCCTTCGTAATTTTTATTATGGTCTCATACAAGTCTTCCTCGGTTAGCGTATCCCAGTTTAACTTTTCACCAATTTTATGTTCTAAGTACTTCTCAGTGTTAAAGAATTGATCTGCCCATATAGGTATACCTAAGAACAGTGAAATGAGATTACTAGGTATATAGGCACATAAGGCATACTGAGATTGTAAAATATTTGAAAGTTTGTATTTCTGTTGGTCTGCTTAGCCACGATACGTTTTATTCTGGAAACAGCGTTTGGCTGAATCTTGAAATACCTACCTAGCACAGGTACGCCAGCAACGATCGCTTCATCGGTAGATTGCAACCCACCTTGAGTTATAAACAGTTTTATTTTTGGATGTCCTGGAAAATAATGATGAGTTTAAAAATAGAACAATTAGCAATATATAGTCAGTAAGAATTATATATACGACACATCTATAAACGCAGCCAAAAGTCTCAGACGGAATCGATTTTAAATCATTAACATTTCGAATACCATTTTAGTATCCATGAGCTTTGCGCGCCGACTTGAACACATTACCTCGCGTGTAACGTACACAGGCGAAACAGAAGGGTGTAGATGTAGACAATAAATAAAATAATCAATAATGTTGTATTTTCTCGACTAACAAGCAATATGAAAACGGTTGTAACTTCGCAATACTTTAATGTAACTGAATGGATTTCACTATCTGGGAGCGTTTTCTCTCTCCAAGAAGCTATATTAAAACGGTTGTAGCTTCGCATTTGTTTGAGATATCTGAATGGGATTTTCGGCAAAAGGCATACTTTTTTGCCTTCTTTCTTTTGGGGTAATAATACATTTTGAGTCTACACCCGTATTGGAAAAGTATATTTAGCCCGGTTACACATTGCGACTTTTTGTAGCGATACATACGCGGGTTCACGAACGCGCGGCTGTATCGTGATACCAGCAGCCGTAGACTTGTTATAGCTACCTGCATCGATACTGTATCGTCTGCATCGCTGCAAAAAATCGCCATGACACGGATCGCTCTTATACAGCTTATCTTACTTAGTAGGTCGTTTTGCGGTAGCCACTTTTGTATCTTCACATTACTTGGCATTCCAGGCATCCCAGCATCCCATTTGCATAAGACATCGAAAGGTAATTTCGAGAACACTGTTAGTAGCAAACGAACCCTATCTTCAGTGAGCATCGACGGACGGAAGTTTGATCCAAAACTAACATAAATCACTCCCCGTGATGAATCGAGGTATGATTTTAGATCCTGTAAATGTAACATTAGACATGAGAAGACTAAAAAATGTTACCAGGGGCGTTTAGCTAAAATTGTTAAAATCTACTGAATTTTTAAGATTTCGGACCACTAAAGGAAAAAAAACCCGACAAGTGCGAGTCAGACTCGCCCACCGAGGGTTCCGTAACAAATTACAAATGAATAGTTTTTAGATATTTTCCTGTAGGTACTTGTAGGATAAGACGATAATACTTGCCAAATTTCATTGTTCTAGGTCACCGGAAAGTACCCTATAAATTTTGATTCCCTTGAGAGTGTCGAAATATACGTTTTTTGAGGCAAGGATATCCTTTTTATCGTTAACTTAGAATTTAGATTTTTTCACTGCTTCAAGGGACTGTTATTTAGACCTGAGCTTGTGAAAATGATTTTAATTTAAACTCAATCACTTCACGCGTTTCCGAGATAAAGGGTCTGAACAGACAGACCCGATCTTATAGGGGTTCCATTTTTTCCATTTTAGGTACGGAACCTTAAAAAGGAATCACGTCGATGTCTCTCTGTTTGTCCTTTTGTCAAGACCCTGTTTCTTAGGCTCGTGTGGAGGTATGAAGTTGTAATCAAAATCAAATACGCTTGTAGACTCTTGGTGCTTTGAAAAATATTACTTCTAAGTTTACCCACTCAAGGATATTTTTATTACGTTTCAATATACAATCGTATATAGGTATGTCCTTAGATAACCAACATCGTTATACGTTACTTCCATTGGCACTTATAGAACTAAACTATCTCACAAAGAACAAGACAAGTGATATTAAGATTGCCATTAATATACGGCATATATATTGCTGTATTTTGATAATCGTAAGAGCGGTACACAAGGCGACCGTTAGAAACGCGATACAGTATCGATACATTTTGACGGGTATTCTATTCTAACGAAAAAATCTGTAATTATTCGAGATACGAAAATTTGCTCTTAGGATCCTAGGAGATCCTGAAATAAATAAAGTTAACCTTAAGAATATATCCTGTATTATGCTTTACGATTCTAACATAATCAATTTGATAATGAAGCTATTCGTGGAACTGCAATTTACTTACTTTAGGAAGATCTTTTACTGGTGGAATATGAAGTTGACCGAAATGCACTACACTGGAAGGCACCGGTCTATTACCTTCCCAAATAGGATTTGTGTTCACAAACAACATATCCAGATTATTTTCCAATTCATGTAAACTAGGCGTATCTGGACCAAAATAAGTTTTAAGGACTTTGTTTACTTCATTTCGATATCCAATGTATGCAAATTTTAATGCTATATATTTTATCACTTCTGTGACTTTGTCTTTTATTGTTAAATTTAGTAACTTTTTCCGATAAGGCGCAGGGTATAAAAATAAATGCGTAGGAGCACCCACGGAATCATAATTGCTATTGATTCCATAAAACGAACTCATTTGTATTACTGGGGCCTTAAACCTGTGAGCAAAGCCCAAAGCTGCAGCAATGCTTGCTTCTGTTATAACAAGATCAAATTTCTGGTCTTTGCCCAAGAACTCTTTCATTTGGGAAGTTTCTAATTGAACCTTTAATAAATCGACCGAAAAGTATAGGATAATCGTGAACTGTTTGTATAATGGTGCCATTGTTGCTGCTTCAATCACTTCATTCCAAGCCTTATACGATACATCATGTACGTCAATTTCTGTATAATTCATTGGTAACGGTTTTCCTTTATAAGTTGGATCAGGTGTTATTACTACCACTTCATGTCCTTTTCTGGATAATTCTTCAGTCAACGTTCGAAACACTACTGAATGACTTATAGACGGCACTGGGAAGACACCAAGTATCCTGGCACTTTCTATCGTATTTGTTATAAACAAAATTAAAATGAATGCACAATTTTTTAACATTTTTCAATCTTGATGTTAGTAGAGCGGGACTGAGGCGGGCGGGTGTACTGATAAAAATAAAGAACGTGTACTGTGCAAGTTTAAATACTAATAATACCGAACATGTTTCCTTTTTATCAGATAAGAAGACCGCGGACATTTCGGGGCCCCATTAGACGAATGTGAGTTGTGGAGTCGACATTAACATTGAAATTCAACACTTACTCATACTCATTCAATTTTGAATCCCAAAATGCCTTTATAATCAGCCTGAGTAAAGATTGGAACTAATTAAAGATTATAATAATATCACCATGAGCGCTGGGAGGTTTCCTAACGATCTCACACGTATAGATTCAGATAAGGTAATGAAGATAGATCATAAGTTAGGTAGGAATATTATGGTATAAATGCCTTTGTAATTGGGAATAAAATCAGTTAAAATATTCGCGACAAAGGTTTATTTACACAGTACTGTTCGAAATCCCCTAAACTGGCGACCCCGACATTATCAAGCTTTCATTCAGTGTAAACAAAACGTCATGGATGCAATAACCATTACCCATCCATTACAAAACGAACACTTACTACACTAGCACTAGGTATTTTCGGATGCAACTGCGTTATGTGTGGGAACGGCGCCGCAACAGAAAATAGATAAATGGCAGCCCATAGGGATTTTCCTTACAAACCTCAGTGAAGCCTCAAAGAAATTCAACTTTTAACCGTGAATTTACGGGGAATCTATTTACATGACAGTACGACATTTTCAGCGGCTTATTGAAGGAAGGGAGTTCTTTTTTTGCGGATCATTAACTTTTGCATTCACCAAGAAGCCATCAGTTAACGATACGCCACGACGTGTCCGCCAGTTGTATCACATAGCTCAGTACAGAACTGCACGGAGCACGAACATACGTATTGCCGTTTATGCCGTATACGTATGTACAAGGGAGTGGGCGTGCATCATGTCCTAAAGACAAAATTGTGGAGATACGACATAAGTGGAGTAGGGATAAGATAGACATACGATAGCACCAATGGGTAAATACATCCCTTCAGCGCGTTTCGAACCTATAATTTTTTGACATCGTTGATCCAATGCCAGTATCCAAAGGGAACTCGTTGTATTTCGTGGGCTAAAACTTTTCCAGTTGCGAACATAATGGTTATACGATTAGGTTGCCCTCTTCGTATAACAACTGACCAAGTCAGGCAGTTCGAGTCAAGGATATTTGAGTGTCTCACGCAACTTCTTGGGGTTCAAAGGATTAGGACAATGTAATATGTTGGAGACCAGGAGCGATAGCAAGTAAAATAACCGTATGCTTTGCCGACTGGTTTATTACTGACTTCTGGGCTGTCATTCGCTACGCGCTTAAGCGGCTCACCCCGCCGGTCACCCGTCACGAAACTAGACCTCTACCTACGCTTGGTTACTACGCATCGCGGTGTCAAGATATATTTGTGGGTGAGCGTTGAGGTGAGCTTAAAACAAGTTACAGAATAGGGGGGCAGCGGTAGTATGCAAAACGCTAGCATACTTAAATATCACAATGGCATGCCATCCACAATCGTATGGCAAAGTAGAATGTCTGCACAGAATAATCAAGGCATCCCTGATGGCAAATGACTCACGGAATGGGATCCACGAATGGCCTTCTGTACTTATGGGAATAACGCAGAACGATACCGGATTCATTAGTCGGATGGCGTATGGCGCTCCAATTAAACTCCCGGAAGATTTTTTTACTGCTACAAGGGAATCAGAGACCTACGACGAACTCGTTAATAACATACGAAAAATAAATATTTAGGGTTTCACCACAGTTTCTAGAAAACTAATCGAACTATTGTCGTTCATCCCGAGTTAAATAAATCGCTGTTTGCGCACAGGTGGAACGTTATTCGTCCAAGCTTGACCCCACCATACGAGGTATCTTATCCAGTAATATTAAGATCAGCCAAGGCCTACTTGATTCGAAAAAGAGAGAAGCAAACGTCCATACCATAGACCGTCTGATTATATGACAGTGAACCAAATTTATACAACACGGAAACGCATCAAGATCACACGTATATCACGAAGTCTGGGTGTTGGGTTCGGTTCGAGAATTTTGCAGCAACATCGTATATAGAAGGCCTGATCTCGCTTGTTATTCATCATTCAGCTGGCACACTACCAGGAATCAATAATCATGGGCGTTCAAAGCTCAAAAGAACAGATAAATTACAACAGCGACAGCGGTGTGCAGCAAGCAAAGATGTACGAGATAAAACAGCTACTCTCGTCTCGACGACATTCGTGCAAACTGATAGCTGTTGCTACAGCAGGTCGCACCGTGTTCAGCACCCCTGCCATTGTGGGCTTGAAGCTATTGGACAGGAGAGTAAAATCAATACGGGTGTAGACTCGAAGATTATTATTACTCCAAAAGAAATAAGGCAAAAAAATATGCCTAGTGACGAAAATCCCATTCAGATATCTCAAAGAATTACGAAGCAACAACCGTTTTAATATTGCTTGATAGAGAGAAAAAACGCAAACGGTGTGTGGCGTCACATTACAGGATGCTGCCGGCAGGCCGCGTCGACGGCGGCGCCGACCACGATGCGGCGCGGCACGGTTGCCGTCTTCTGTGACGTCGTTTTGAGAAAAAGGGACAGAACATACCCCTTCTTAAAACTTTGGACACTTATACTTATAACTTCGTGAAGTAAACCTTTTGCGTTGATTTTTTCTCGATTTGACTACATTTTTTATCCTTTTTCGAGAAAATATGACATTATTGATTATTTTATTTAGTGTCTACGCCCCTATTGTATCGACAACTGACCCGCAACCATCATGTTAACTAGAGGGGAAGATATGTTCCGGTTTGCGACTTTATCTGGATAGTGCGATATGCACAGACATTTATTATAAACACCTTTGTAATTGGATATAAAATTAGTTACAACATTCCCGACAAAGGTGTAGTTACTAAGATATACAATTTTCCTAAATAATTAAATAATAAATATTTTATTAGAAACTCATAGCTAGTAATATTTGAACTTAGGCATGTACCTAGTTATACATGCAATATTATGCAATATGGAACTAACGGTAGGTACTTCCTTACTTGTTTTAGTTTGTATATTACTTCAATTTGATTATCATATAATCATCATCATCATCATTTTCAGCCTTTAATCGCCCACTGCTGAGCATAAGCCTCTCCTCGAGTACGCGACTTAGCCCGGTCCCGGGCTAGTCTCATCCAGAAATGACCCGCGGTCTTGTTTACGTCGTCAACCCATCGTGCCGGTGGACGACCGACGCTTCTTTTTCCTGTAAGTGGCCACCAATCCGTTAAAGTTTTGGTCCACCTACCGTCACGTTGCCTGGCAATATGTCCTGCCCAACTCCATTTGAGTTTGGTTATGACTTCTCCGACGTCACGCAACTTAGTGGGACGTCGGATCTCAGTATTCCTCACTCGGTCTTATAGGTTAATGCCGAGCATGGCGCGCTCCATGGCTCTCTGTGCCACCCTTACTTTATGCACAGCCTCCTTTGTGAGCGTCCATGACTCAGCACCATACTTCATTGTGGGCAGGTCACACTGATTATAGAGACGAGTCTTTAGGCATTGTGGAACGTCAACGGATTTGAGGATGTCGTCTAAAGCACTATTTCCACCAAACGGCCTGCAACGGATCGGAACGGAAAGAATTTTATAGTCTTTAAACGATACTGAATCAAATACATACTGTTTTAAAGTCTACATTACCAAGCTGCGCATAACAGCTTGAACGCGGGCGTCTTCCGCGACATGTGATCGTAACCGAAAGTATGCTGCGATACACGATCGGCCCCGTTTGCTTGTCGTCGTGTGCGATCGGAACCTTTCGGCTGTCGATGCCGTCGCGTACGATTGAGGCCGTGACATCCCTCATTCTCGAAAGTGCACGCGCTGCATAGACAATTTCGAATCATTATGAAGTGTATGGAATTCGCCAAACTTTTATTTTCCTCTTTTGTGCATTATGATGGTATTCTTCTTCTTCTAACGCAATAGCCAATAATACTACGTCAACTTCAACATTTTCAAAAATTACAACACGTCAACGTGGTAGGAACGAAACTATTTGACTGGGTGCGGATACGTTCGCAAGCAACCGTACGGTGCCGATCGACATGCTGTCGGACACGATCGGTTATCGCCGCATCCGTTCGTATTCTTTCCGATCCGATCCGATGCGGGCCGTTTGGTGGAAATAGTGCTTTATTGAATGCCGCCCAATATAATATTACCATTATTTAATGAGCATGTTTAGACTTTTTGTTTAAAATATAATAAAATTTTGGAATTAAGTACCTAATTTCATTAGCGAGTTTTGAATTATAATGTTAAAGCCGACTCCATTGCTCGCTTTTATCATCATGCCGATAAGTATATCTTTTACTAAAGACCTTATCAAAATGTCCTAATTTTATCAGTGTTAGCACCTAATTTGATATTTATAAATCATTAATAAACTTTCGGTTTCAAGAAAGTTGTCTTTTAAAATATTTATCGGTTGTGTAATGAGCTGGGATGCCGAGGTTTGCCCGAGTGACTACAGTATGAGGTTCTTTAAGAAACGAGTGCTTACATTTTTAAAGGTTTGACAACGCGCATGTGACACCGCTGGAGTTGCAAGCGACCACAGGCTACGGTGACCATTTAACATCACACAGGCGATAAGCTTGCCACTGAAGTGGTTTTATTCAAAATAAACTTTCATATGGACTTAATTTATCAGGATTCATCACAGAAAAGGTAAGGAAGTTTAGGGCGTTATAAAAAAAACAGATTTTTCAGATTTGGTTTTTGCAGTTCAGAATCATGTGTACTACTTATTGATTCTGATATAGACAATAACACCCAGTTTTCAATTTATTTATTCTTTGGGCTGACTGACACTATGTGACGGTTCCTAAATGTATGAAAAAATGTCGGTTCTCTAATTTATTGCCGAAAATAATTGTATTGTACAGAATGGTTTAATTTGAGTAATATACATTTCGTGGTATAACGCTTACCAAATGTTTTATTTAATAAGATTTAATTTGGTAACTGTATAAACCACATATTACAAGCTTTTATTTACTTTCACCTGTCCCGTTGTGTCTGTAATCAAATATTGCAAGTTAAATTTGATCCACTTCCCGGTTTCCGATTGAGTTGAAATTATGCACGAATATGCAAATCGCGTGACAATGCAATATTATGATAACGTGGAGCTGATCTGATGATGGAGCTGGAAGGTGGCCATAGGAACTACGTAATAAAACCACATAACTCATCGGCGAAAAGTTGGTTGGCAAGTAAAAATCGGACATAAAAAGTTCGGAGAAAAGGCAGAACCCCAAAAAAGTCACATAGCGGAATAAAACAGTTAAGTTAAATTAATGAAGCGAGGTCATAATTCCGAGTCAGAAAAACCCAAACTTTCCATATTCCGCCAAGTAATGCTCTGCAATATTTTGTACAGGTTTAATTTATACCAAATATAATAAATAAAACAGATTGACTATGTAGAAATTAAACTCGTTTAACTATTCCAAAATGTAATTCAATACAATTAATAGAAGGCACCACACTGCCACAGATCGAGGAGCACTGTTCCGGATGTCATCGAGGGATCGAACTCCGTCACCCATGAGTTTACTGACTAACTTGGTCGGTGGGCGGGGATCTCCGCCAGGGCAACTTGGATACACCATATTGAAGTTACAGTCCTGTAAAAATAAAATCTAGGTATTTTATCTATATTAAAACAAAATAAGTTACGAGAGCAATAACTCTTTTGCTATTCTGCTATAAGAGATGCAGGTCAATTAGCGATGATGAGATGCGTATTGCATGCGGTTAATGTGCCGACCCTTCCTCCGCACGTGTCAACAATAGGGAAGATGCAATATTAAAATTTTTGCTTTCATTTGAAAGAATCGCATGTAGAATAGACCACGAAAATATTAAAAAATTAAAATACTTACTATAATTTATAGTCAAAAAATCTTGTTACAAACTGACAATTTAAATTTTCGCGCCTAAACGGATCTACAGTTCCTGTGACGTCACTCATGTGTGTCACTCGCCATATCTGTTTGTCCATGGTTCGTCCCTAGATGTCATAGAGTTGCCTAAGTCTTGATTGTTGACAGGAGTGACGTCACCAGACGCTGATTGTTGGATTAAAACACGTTACGTTTCACAGTACTTCAAATAGTAATTATTGTTTGAAATTAGTATAAACTAAAGTAAAAACGTTTCAGTGGCTATTATTTTATGTTTTGGCCACAAAATAATGGTAAATATTATAGCTGCATCTTTCCTATTACAGAGCTTCCATAAAATCTCGTAGGAAACCAATTCAAAAGCCTTAGATAGATCTAGGATTGATAAAGGCGAATTTCTATCCACATTCTATCTGTGAGTTCCTTTAATTGGCTTTGTATTACTATGTAAGACTTATATTATGTTTTTGCAGCTGTTGGTACTCCTTAAGCATAAATAAATAAATAAATAAATAATATTTGACCGTGTGCTTAAGACACATTGCACTTTTTGTGGATAGTCCTCGCCTAAATCCGAACTGATTGTGATGTATCTCCACATAGTGGTTTAACGTGTATTAAGCACACTGTCAAATATTTTCGCTATTATAATTGCAGCGAGTGATATCGGTCTATAGCTGCTTACATCGGATAAGTCTCCCGTTTTATTCTTAACTAGGCACAATAATCGTTCGTATTAAGTCATCCGGCAGATAAGAATGAGTCACGCATAGGTTAAAGACCATTGCCAACACTCTCGCTAAGTGGGGACCGGCGTGCTAAAGATGTTCAATGCTGAGACCGTCATGCCCCGGTGATTTACCGCAGGACATGGATTTGATAGTCTTATCCACAGGGCACGTTTTATAAGTCTCAGCATTGCCCATCTCCCCCGCCTTTACGCACAAAAGCGACTTCACAACAAGGTGGTCCTTAAAAAGATTAACAATGTCGTTCGTTCGCATTGCTTTTGGTAGATTCAGCAATGTTTCATTTATCTTGATTTGGCTAAAAGTAATTTTTTTACACGGCCCAGAGTAAAAAGGGTACGAATGCTTAACACTTTCCCCTAACTAATAAACAAAATGAGCCGGGGACCGATTTTTGACTTTCAAGCGCTCGACTCTTTCACTCGAAAACTGACAAAAATTGTGAAATGCTATTTTGAAATAGCGATAGAAAATTTAAAAACGAGTGGTATTGACCACTCGTAATTAATTCTAGTGGTAGAAAGTAAGTGCCTGCCATTATGACACTACAAACGTATTTACTTTTATTTGATTTTCGAGCGCTCGAAAGTCAAAAATCGGTCCCCTAGCCTGTCCCCAGCCAGCGCAGCGTTTAAAAGAATTTGTTGCCAAGAAAGGTTATGTACTAGTCAATTTTAAAGAACGTGATGTCATATTATGCAACGATTTGTCTTAATTGCTGGCTCATCTTATCCAGATCTAAAAAATTGGACCCATTAGCAAGGGAAACACTGAGCCCTTGAACAATAAAAACTGGGCTCTTGACCAGTGTTGCCAGTTTAGAATCGTAAAATAACTTGTAGCCTCGTCTGTAGTCAATCCAGGGCACTATTAAGTCATAAGTCATTAAATAATCATTACTACTTCACTATTTATACTTATATAAATATTACATGTCACCATTCTTATATAATATATTAAATTAAAATTATATACTAAGTATGGGAACACTCATATTCTTTCTGTTTGACTTTAGTTTCGGACCCCGCTGACAGTGGATTTAAATTTAATCATATATAAAAGCTGCCTGACACTAGCAACCCGAATTTTAAAACAGATCGTTCAAGACAGCTGGCTCCGACCTTTTAAACAAAAAAGGTTTTTACGTGCATTGTCGAAGGTTTAAAATAAACCAAAACTGGTCCAAAGGAAATGAAGGATATTCAAAGGAGTATGCTAACAAGATCCTTGAGAGAAAAGTACGTGCACGCAGCTAGCAGTTCTTGAGAATATCATGATCATGAATAAAAATAGAAGATAAACAGATTTCTGTGTATATCCTATTTGTTTTTACTAATATATAAAAAACTGTATTCTTTCTACTATGAATTATGACTAGATTGAAAAATGGAGGAGGTTTCAGTTTGGTATATTTTTGAATAATGTTTGTTACCTCCGTCATATAAGAACAGATTTGTACAATTGTTCTTTTTTCACGACAGCCCAACAAAAAGGAATGTTATGTTTCCAGGGTCTATATATGTGTCAGATCCCACCACTCTTTTTCCAAAATCCAGTTCTGATGATGGGGTCCATAAATAGTTGCCAGAACTCCCAAAGTATAATTGTAATTTTGGTATTTTCTTTAGTAACTCATGCATTTGCTCTCAAACCACAAGTTTGAACTATTGCAACTCATCAATTGCCGTTGCAACTTTTTAAGTGCCAAGAGAGTAATTCTTGGATCCTCGAGAAATCGACGGAACTCCTCATATACTCGTAATACCCATACCTATAGCAATTTGGGTATTTTCTGTAGTAATAAATAATAACAATAAATCCTTTATTAAGGGTCCTTACGCCTAAAACGAGCGTATTTTGCAAAATGCTTGCTTTTTCATTCAAGATACAACTATTAGTATTTATTCAAAAACTGATACTTAAATCATTATTTCTTTTCATTTTTCTTTTCTTAAAGGTCCACAGTGGTGTTAATACATAGGCCGTCAGCGTCAGCGCGTAGGCGTAGGCTACAACGGAGATGACGATGCAACGGGGCCACGCCGTTTCGTCGCCTACATAGTATTATTGGTTGTTTTTAGTTTCGTGACGCATTGTTTTTATACTGTAATGTCACTTAAATGTATTTTTCAATAAATAAATAATAAATAAATAAATAGGTACTTATCGTAGGTTAGCTATCTTACAAATTAAATTAAATGAAAATACACCGATGGGAGCAAGTTCAACGAAGCAAATGTTTAGTTGAAACGTTAAATTGAAGACCATAAGTTACGTAATTACAACATAAAAAAATTAATACATACGACTCTAGGTTTTTGTTCCGTGATAATCTGTCATTCATTTGTACTAACGAAATTAATTATTCAAAACCAGGTAATGGCAGTGAGTTTATATAAAATTCTTTATCTACGCACATATCATTAGTACCTTTATAACGAAACAAATGATTTAATCCAGAGGTTCTCAAATAGGGGCCTGAAAATGCGGCTGAAAAAGTAAAGGATGGTACGGCAGTGTTTGCTTCGCGCTCGACTTGGCGGGGGCACTGCTGTGCCCCCAGATGATGATAGTTAGCGTTTGATATATTTTTGTTTGTTTTATTTTTCTATTTCCTCGTTAATGTAATCCTTTTTTGACATGTATGCAAATTTGTAATGTCATTTTTAACCATGAAATAAATTATATAATTTAACCATCGCCCACAAAAGATGGCGGTGGTATCGAAAAGAAAAGTATTTTATCGACGGATACCAGTAACGACATGTGTGGTGGTAAAACCACGGCAAGCCTATTACACATGCAAGAAATTGCATGCAAGTTTATCTACATTGCGGGGTTTGATAAAAAAAAAACTCAGCATAAGTACCTCGGTAACCCGCAATGTAAATAAACTTGCACGCAATGCAATATCTTGCATATGTAAATGAGCTTGATTTGAGTCGTTCAAGCCCCCTAGACAGAGACACGCTGATGCCTTCCGCCCACGAGAAAAAGAGATGTAACACTCTTCGGGAATCGCTGTTTTGGATAAATTTCGATAAATACCTAACTTAGTGAAGGTTTATTAAAATTTCATAAAGTGAGATTTTAGATGAGATAAAATACTATAAGTATTTAATTGATTGTGACGTAAAATAATGTATCGTTTGAGTAGGCTGAGTAAAAAAAGAAAAATACAGACCCAACTTCGGATTTTTTTTCAATCGAGGAAATTTTAAGCAATCATGTATCCATAAAATCAGATGAACAATCATATAGTCAAGAGTCATATTTATATCTGAAAATCAGACCTTATTGTTTCTTTATCAAGTCAGAACGGCGTTTCAAAGCACGCGATAATTTCCAATGCACTGCCTTAAAAGCAGGGTCAATATAAACGCGTTGCTGAAGGAGCAAAATTCTATTAATTACTATGCACAATAGGAATAATTCTGCTGACTTGCAAATTACAAAATGTAAAATACCTGAAAGACTTCACCATCCGAAACGATAGACGAAAATTTATGCAGCAAAAGGGACTGCGCGGGAGTGCAATTATGCGGATACCTCAGCAAGACCTCCAAAGTGCAGCGGCGAAATCGGGTCCTGGCACTGTAAATACATTACCAATGGTTTCAACGAGGGTAAGGCAAGGAATCAACAACGTTGTTACTGTCATGAAGGTACGTTTCTTACTGACCGGGCTCATTTTATAAGTTGCTAAAGGTATTTTAAGCTTTAATACAGAATACTGATGTAACATTTCATATTTTAATGGATCTGCGGCTGGTCAGCTCCTCGTGGACGTGGAAGGCTGTGCTCGACTGTCGTCTCATCTGACCGGCTCCGTTGCGATGTGGCGCCACGCAACCCGGCCCAGCCCGTTCGGTAGGAGTCGTATATAAGTGATTACGCAGCGACGGAATAAACCTTATATGTATATAATTGATTGTACAGTTACAGACCCTATCAATGATGAATGATGATCGACCCTCTGTCGTAAGACGAAACATAATAGTGCTGCGTTTAGAATGCGTCTGCGTCTTTGAATTCACGAGGAAGAAAAGAAAGGAGTCACTGGTTTCAGCGTATTAACACACTCATTGCTATTATGATTTTCTACCTGCTGCTTCTTTACGGGTTCATAATGTTAACAATAACGATTCAATGAAGTATGCGTACCAACACAAGTAGAAGTGAGTTTCATAATGCACCCAATTATTTGTCGCGTTTTTAAGCTTGTCTGTGTCGTGCTTAAGGCTCGTGTAGCATGCTTTCCACTCTTTTGAGACAGCTTTGATACAATCATTCAGACCCGTGTCGTACCCTGAAAACAAAGAAACAGTTACATTACAATTTGTAAAAATAACTTTGAGCTTGGGTAGCGATAGAATTTTCGTTTTACCCTGTTAGATGCTGACAGAATACAATGAATAATCAGAGGCGATATTCACATGATTTACATATCTAATAACTGCGCACTGGATACAAAATTATCCCTTGTTCCCTGTAGATTAGTGATTGACAACAGCAAAAGGTGCTATAAAAGTTAATAATATACGAAACATAATTAGTTATCCGTAACTTACGTGTCATAAAACCGTTGTCGTGGCAAACTTTGTCCAGTATGTGAAGTTGACCTTTAATAGTTAATTCGTTAAAATTCTTCTCAGTTACGTCCTTGCAATCCATGTTCCAATCGTACTCGCAAGTATTAAGAGACTGCAATGCTCTAAAACAGCCAAAAGCAATAGCCTAGGTAAACTAGATTGAACTGCAAATATTAACGGTTACTATATTATGTACACGCTGACTTTCAATCTGTGGTCAGCTGGTTGATATACATATTATTATAGGGCGGCTAATTATTAGAATTTTAGGCAAAGTTCTCCGAAAAAGTTCGTTTTTGGGAGCTACGATTTAAATGTGATTATTATCGATCAGTGAACTAGGAAAATTGGTTCCTGACCTGATCCGAAATCAAAAATTATGGAGTTCATTCGCAATCCACGCGGAAACGCTCCACTTATTTTTATTGCTTAATAGTTTGTGTTTTTGTCCATACAGTAGTTAGGAGTGGGACACAACTTCGTGTACTTAACAGTCTAAACAAATATAGTCGTTACGTCAAAAATAATATTCGCAGTGTATACTTTTTTTACACACATTTGCGATTAGCGTTGAATCAATAGTGCGGATAAATCCATCGTCGCATGAAAAAGCATTGTAATGTGTAACTTAGGAGATAAAGTCCTTGTTTTTAAATGGACCTTAGGTACTTTGCCGGTATATGCAGACCATTTAACTCATTACTCGCCTGCGCTAAGCGATGTACCTATACTACCTATAGTCAATAAAGGGTTACCTATCGCAATCATTAAATTTTAGTTCCCAACTATAGAATATTATCAAACTATACAATATGGGAGTGGTTTCAGTGTCATGAATCATGATCCGGAATGACCAAAAGCGAATAAGATGATCATATTGAACAACATTTCCCATAAGACCGCTAAAAAAAGCGACGGCAGTCAAACGGCGGTCGTGGGTTGGTTCGAATCCCAGCTCGTACCAATGAGTTTTTTGGAACTTATGTACGGAATATCATTTGATATTTACCGTTAGCTTTTCGGTGAAGGAAAAACATCGTGAGGAAACCTGCATACATCCACGAAGAAATTCAAAGGGGTATGTGAAGTCCCCAACCCGCACTGGGCAAGCGTGCGGACTACTGCCCGTTCCCTCTCATCCATGAGAGGAGGCTTGTGCCCAGCAGTGGGACGTATATAGGCTGATTTATTATTATTATTATTTATAGTTAAGCTTTTAAGTGCTCAGTACAGTCAGGGGGTATTATATACGTACAATAGATATGTGTTCAGGACTCTATTGTCAATATCATAAGGACGTGGACGCGTTTATCCCCCCTCGACCCCTGACTGCACCGTTTGCTTCAGAACTCGTTACCAGTCTCGACTGGTAAGAACAAATCACAGTTTAATACTCACACACACCAATTTCTTAGTTCATGGTGATAAGGTAGGGTCATCGTCGAGTTGTAGTGGAGTTTCGCTTGGTAGGTACAGTTCTTCGCGTACTCCTCAAAATCCTCACACAGTAAATTTTTGACATCAAGTGACGAGTTTGTATCATTCGTTTGTGACGTGATTGTATTTATAGGCTCTGGTTCGTCTGTATACATAATCATTAATTAACAAAATTTAGGTTTCAGGAGATATTATGCTTGCGCGTTGAAGGGATTATGACATACCTACTTAATAGTATAAATGCGGTACTTCCGCTTTGTCTATCCGTCTGGCTGTTACCAGATGGCATTTGGTATGAAGATATTCTGAATCCCGGGGAAGGACACGGGATAGTTTTTATCCCAGAAATTATCTCCTAAGAGGGTCAAATGGGGACGGAAGTCTGTATGGGGGTACGGTATTTAAACGAGTTCCAAGCGGACGAAGTCCTGGGAAAAGGCTAGTATAAACGCCGTCTCCTCTTATACAAATCTGTGTGATGTAAATAATTATAACTTATCTGTAACTTTTTTGCACACGTTAACTAGCCTAATAATATAATACCTAGGTTTAAATCTTGTTCATTGAGTTTCTCAATAAACTGCCTTGGTGTGTTGTCTTCATAGTCGCTAGTATCTGAAAATACGTCAAGTCTAATTATACAAGCAGATAGAGTGGCTAAAGTGGCCAGTTAAGTTTTTTTTACATTCTACCCTTCGAAGCCTGGAAAAATTAAGTGTTAAAAACAGACATGTATTTTTTTACAAATAATGACAACTTTTTGTAGCGTTATGAGTATATCGCAAGTTCACGAAAACAGTAAACTTGAATAGTGGGTCTTTTTCATACATTTTTCTGTTTCCGCTCCAGTCCAAGTTGGCTCAGTTCAGGTTGCACAGGGCGGTTCCACACCACTTCGGGAACTCAAATACTGCGAGCCATCCGGTTGCCTATTTGGGCACTGCAACTACGCGGCATTGCTCTGAATAAAAGCTTGTACTGTTGTTGCGGTGGCATCTTGACATCTAACCAAAATATGGTATAAATAAATACTCACAGAAACTGTTTACCGCGATAAAAAATGGCATCAGAATGACCAAAACGCGACCCCATCTTGGCATGTAAAATTCCTGAATCATTCTAATATTTCATTATAATTTTTACATGAAAAGTACTCGGTACGAAACTGACAGTAATGTTGACAAATGTTGATAAATTGTAATAGAAAAGTAATAGACAAGATAATATACCTTCTACGATAGGTACAGGCATAGAGGTGGAGGTTTAGTTAGAGTAGTCTGTGAGAGCCCTAAAGCCTGAATCACACTCGTACGGCCTGCGGTAGTGGTCAAGAGTAAATTTGACAATAACGCGCCAGTCTGTGAGAGGCTGAAATTTAATACATTAGCTGTAAAATTTACTATCGACCGCCACCGCAGCCCGCTCCAGTCTGTGAGAGGCCTTATGGTAGAGCTAGGGGGAGACACATGGATTGAGATTACATTTATATTCTTCTCCCGAAAACCGATGGTATAGATCATGGGGAACTTGGCGCAAATCTTAATTTGTTTAATGCATAGATGTGACTATAATAATTGACACGCGGGTGTGTAGATTACAACTTTTATCGTTTATCTGGTCTGAGTTTTGGGTCAGAGGGTAGATCAGACAGATGGCGATCAGACTTTATGATGATGAGCGCGCAGAGCTAATAAGGCCGCGGCGGGACGCGGTGCAGAGGGAGAATCGCCTTAGTCAGATCACAAGTTACCGACGCCAATTAGTGTAAGATATACAGCAAAGCGATAGCGACAGTACGCACCGGGTGGGGCCTTTTCCCTTAAGGCCTGAATCACACTGACACAGCCTGCGGTGGCGGTCAATAATAGGTAAACTTGACAGTTAATGTCAAATTTACTACTCACGACCACCGATCCGCGCTTGTCTGTGAGAGGTTTAAAGCCCACATAGGGCACTTTTTTACACATTTAAGAGCACCTTGCTCTTACACGGGCGATAAAAATTGCCGAATTGCCGGAAATTCGGGCCAATGTTGACGTCACGGCCATTTCAAGCAATTCGAATATTGCTCAAAATGGAGCGATTATTGCTCCAGTATGGCGCCATTCTGGCCTCATATTGCCGCAACTCGGGAAACTAGGCAATACGTTCATACACGAGAAATTCAGTGGAGCAACAACTCTGATTGCGATCGCGCCGTTTCCCCTCCCCTTGCGCCGAGACCGCACCGCACTCGCCCCAAAATCATAATCTCTGACTCTGTCTGAACTATGGACGAGGTAATTCTAGCTGCGGCAGCTTGCAGTGCATTTATAATATTTAATGACTAAAAAAAAGAAGAAAAAGAGAAATAGACGAGTATGGATGCGTTCATATCTTGGAAGAAGAAAACCAATTATGATGTAAGTATAAGGAATTAGACGTCTTATTCAAAAACTTCACAAGGATGTCCCGAAGAGATTTTGAATTACTTTTGAATAAATTGGGGCCAAACTAAACTGACTGCGATCGCACCGTTTCCCGTCCCCCTACGCCCGGACCGCGCTCGCCCTACTAGAAAAAGAATGGGACATGCATGCATATATGTGCGTACGGGATGGAAATAAAAATTGCCTTGAATTGCAATTGTAGTCGGCAATATGGAGCAACACGGAAATGAATGGAGCAATTCGAGAATTAATTTCCGAAATATAGCCGCAATTTGTATAAATTGCCCCATATTGCTCAATTAATTGCTCCAATAATTTCGGCAACGTGTCGCCAAAAATCGCCCTTGTAAGAGCGCCATTAAGCTTTAGGGGTGCCGCACAACGTGTGGCTACCGTGACCAACGTCTGCGTCTGAATGTATGCGACCGCAGTAGGCGGACAGACTATCAAGATGACAGTCGTTGGCCAGTTCGGTGACCTTATTAGGCGACCGAAGCAGTATACGCCGCTTTGGCCATGGCAGATCTGCTACCGACTAGTAACTTGTATCTTGTTTTCAAGTACGCTAGTGCCGCGGGCCGCCAACGTGCAAACAGCTTCAAGTTGCACCAATTTGGCTTTGTAGACGGCTCTGCATTGTGCGATATAATTTCATGGTACTCGGATGCAAAATAGTTCACCGCCCTTATTTGCATGGAATTAAACTTGCTTCCCGCGCCACAAAGGTACGGTAAGAAGTTGTTTTAATATAAACAGTATATAATAACATTATCATGGTACTATTTACAGTTGGATTATTTATATACACTCAACTCGAGACGTACTAAGAAGCACCAGTAACACGACTATTTTATAATGTGTATTTTAGGAGTTCCTATTTTATGCAGCTTCAGTATTCATCATATCCGTCCATGATGTCTAACCTGCCTCCCATTTCACAAAAGCGGTCTCTTTCTAACAAAAAGTGTCGATAAAAGGCTACCGCTTGATGGTCCCCGGGTAGATGGATATATAGGGATAAGTTCGCCTTTGTACTTTGATCTATTGTGACATGTATATTCTTTAACCTGTTATTGTGTACTATAAGGTGCTTACATACATACATACATAGATGGTACCGGAATATCATTCAATATGACGGTCATGACAACGAACTACCATTCATGCATCCGCTGACTCAGATACCCGGGAGTTTGGCTGAAATGATCTGACCCCGTATCATGGTCGCCCTCGCCCGTCACTGGCTGACACCGTTCGATAGAACGAGACGGACGCTCTATCTTGTCTCTTATCGCGTGATAAGGCCGACCGTGATACAGGGCCTGGTGTTAAAATTTATCAAGGTTGTGTAACAAAGACAGATGAACCTAACAGGTTATAAATATCCCGACCAATGTTGACACTGGTAACAGATGCCAATTTTATACATGTACAGTCGACTACAAAGAGATCCATACGGCCAAAGTTACATACATATGTATACACGCCTTTATTGCCTGAACATTAAGGTCTGTATATATTTTTTTGTAACATTGGCTGTGTCGATTTCTTTGTAGTCGACGTACCTCACAAATGCGAGCAAAAATTCGGACATAAGCCCATTAGCAGAGCCATTAAATCGTATCAGACAACAACAAATTATTATAAAAATCGATACTTCTACAAGAAACGTGGACGAATTATACCTAGTAAGTAGTGGATTTATTTTTCTAGTCTTTTTTTAGATTCAATAAATCTTTTAAAATATTAAGGTCATGTTTACCTGTCACTTACCACAACCCGCCCGGCACCAGGTGGGCTACAATTCGACACTGCCTTTATAATGAAAGCCTTCCTTAAATATCCTCCAACCTCTATTTATTTTCTTTGGCTAAGCCAAGATTTTGTAAATATATCAAGTGGGCATCGTTTCATTAAAATTAACCCAAATATTTCATATTATTTATTCCTAAGATTCACTTATACAGTTTACATTTCCTTCATCACCATAATCATTATTTCAGCCGAAAGACGTCCACAGCTAGACATAGGCCTCCCCCAAAGAGTGCCAAAGTTACCGGTCCTGCGTCACCCGCATCTAGCGGACTCCTGCGAACTTTACCAGGTCATCAGCCCAACTTGTGGGAGGTACTACCCACGCTGCACTTCTTGTACGCGGCAGCCATTCGAGATCCATTCCGCCCTGACGGCGGTTCTGCGTACAATGTGCCCCGTCCAGCACTGCCACTTAAGTTTAGCGATTCGGAGGGCTTTATCGGTTACCTTAGTTCTGCTGCGCGGATAGCCTCATTTCTGATGCGATCACGCAGATAAACTCCTAGCATTAGCCCTCTCAATAGCCCTTTGGGTGACTTTGAATCTTCCTATAAGGCCACGCTAAGTGACCACGATTCAGTGCAATATATTATGTCATTACTTGGCAACGTACACTGGTCAAAGACTCTCATCTTGAGACACTGCGGAATAATGGACGAAAATATGTGCCTTCCCGAAAGCTGCCCAGCCGAATCGGATTGGACGATTAACTATGGAAAATAAATAAATGCTTGTACGAAAATAGAGAAAAATGTGACATTATATGGCTAGGTTCTTAGCCCACCGCTCACTTCAATTACATTCCCATAGTCCGTTCTTACAACACCAACTTACGGAAAGAAAGGGATGAACACAGGGAAGTTTACTACCCCGACATCACTCGGATATTACGCATAATGTGCGTAAAATGGAGTGTAAATCTCAGAAGACTTTCCGTAGAAAAACATCCGAGTGATCGGCTCAGTCTTAACACGGCGAGTTATCCGAATATAATTGTGCCGATGATAAGATGAAAAACGCAATAATGTTGTCTAACCTTCTATAGAAATGGAAACAGAAAGAGAAATTATTTACCTATGTCCAACCTTTAACATACGAACACCACTGTTTTCATTATAAAAAACAGGTTTTAATAATTTTCGTTCTAGATTACATTCCACGTTTTCCTTTGTACCTCTTCAAATACGTATAACTTTCCTGAATTTAATTTAACTATGAAACCTTAGAAAAGCAAAGCAATTCCAATGAAGTTCTAAACTTACAACAATTAAGAGTCTATCTACTGTAAAACATAATATATAGCTGTGGACGGTTTGGATAGACATTCGTTATGTAAGTACTTGAAATTTAAATATGTACTTGAAATTTAAACTGCAAGAGGGGATTTACTTGAGTTTTTTACGTAAAACCTACTAGGGAAATACAATCACATCTCGCTTACAAAGTGTAAACATCCTAGTCCTTGAAGTTGCACTAGTGCACATGTTGCACAAGAGCACTTTATGTCAAAGTAACATGGCTTAAATTCGAATAAAGAAAAATCCTTCTAGTTCGAATGTAACCCCTATTGCTTTGATATAAAGTACCCATGTCATACACGAGTGCATCGACGAGGACTAGGACATTTACCTTAAATCACTAATTTAGTGTAAAATGGTTCTACGGTGGCACCTATCACTGAGGCCGCCGATCGTCCCGCTTTGTAGAAAAGCCAGTCAAACGGCGGCGCTGTGTCCGCTATGGACCTCGCGCTAACCCAAACATTTTTAAAGCCGTTTCCTAGAAGTGTTTATGTACAGGCGTGCGCGATTTCCACAGCTTGCGTCTTGCGCTGCCAAACGCTCCGCCTATCAATTACCACGGCCTTAGTTATTGGCACTTTTTTACCTGTAACAATATACATTAAACATATACGATTTTGGTGTAGGAATTAATTTAAAACTTGCCAATAATTGTTTATATTATTTTATTCAATACTAGCTGCCCGCACGTCTTTGCCCGCCGCGTATTGCAAAAAACGCAGGCAAACCTGCGAGTTTAAAATAGCCTATAACCAGTATTTATATTATAACCATCCAGAAAAAAATTGATATCGGATTCAATACAAACTTGCATTTTACGAAGCTACAATTTACTAACGAAATTTCAAATTTCGATCAGTGGAAAATTGAAAAAATCCAGAGGATTGGGATTGGGTTGGATTCCAGAGGTTGTGGGTTCAAAACTCGCTCGTGGCGAATAATTTCTGAATTTTCCACTTTAAATATGAAATTTCGTTAGCGGACTTTTCTGCTTAATAAAACATTTAATGTCATAAATTCACAGTTGGAACATCTACTCGGCAATGAAATGAGATCGTTATTCCAAGTGAAAAATTTCATCAGTCTTATGCACATAACCTCACATGCATTTCCCTGACAATATGTCTTTTGTACCGCGGATCATTCACCCAACAATGCAACCCCTTTGCACACCAATAAAACTCCGAGCAACCCTCTGTCTTACTCAATAGAGTTCGGAATTCTTTGACAGCTTTTCTCTATTCAGTGACATAAAGCTCCCGAGTCGATGAGCCTTATCTGTATTAAAATAAGGTCGGTATTTGTTTGGTAGTTTGAAAGTAATAAAGACTAGATCAGAAGACTGGAATCTCATTAGCGGTTGACCTAAATCGATGATAGCATTGCAAGTAGGGTTAATGCAGCGTTTGGCGGTTTTCATGTAATTAGTGAAATGCGTGAGTACCTAACGCCGGAACGTCAAAGGGTTTTAAGGATTAGATTTATATTGCAATGTAACAGCACTTTCCCGGTTTATATAAAGTGGACGAGTAACTTAATTCATTTCGGAAGTACCACTGCTAATGTTGTATAGCCAGTCAGGGCACGAGCAATTAAGGATGATATTTAGCTAAAAAATTGAGCTCAATGTTTCAAAGATCTACCTATACAGCATTGTCATTTAGTTCTCTATGAGTTTTTCGGAACTTATGTACGGGATATTATTTGATAATTACCGTTAGCTTTTCGGTGAAAGATAATATCGTGAGGAAACCTGCATACATCTGCGAAGAAATTCAAAGGTGTTTGTGAAGTCCCCAGCCTGCACTGACCCTGTGTCCATGAGAGCAGGCCTGTGCCCAGCAGTGGGACGTATGACAATAATGATCGGTTCTGCAAAGTACCTATTTCATCAAAGACCCCGACAATTTGTAGACATACCACACGAGATCGCCAATTGATCCGTTCGTTATAGAATTCTTAAAAATCTTCCTCGAGCGGAACTCCGAGTGGAGATAGTATCTGTAGTAAACTTCGTTATTCTTGATCGAATGAGCCCAAGTATTGCTTTCGAAGATTTATCCGCGACATCAACTCTTAAGTCTCCTGTTCTCACGTATGTTTCACATGCGCCCAACGTGACGAGGACTCGGTACCAATAAACATTTTTCTAATCCCTCCGTGTCAACTGGCGCCCGAATAATCCCGTATTAAATTCTCCGCGTGCCCCGATTTGCTTTATGTCAGTGTCTCCTGATAATACTGGTTTTATTGCGCATATTGAACGCGTAGTATCAGGCGTTGTTGAGCGATGTTCACAAATGTAGATTTGTCGTAATATTTTTTTATTAAATCAAAAATAGCGATTGACGAGCCTAGCCTAATATCGTTGAACGCCATTTTATGGAAACAGGAAGAAAAAAACTGTTCGGCCTTCGCCAGTGTAGTGGTTATGTTCCTGTGTCCCCTAGATGGGGCAGAGGGCGTCCACAGTGCGCCGCCATCCCGTTCGGTCTTGAGCTTCGCGCTTCAGTTCGCTCCAAGTCTTCTCTATGGTCTTCGCCTCTGCGATGATCGTCCGCCGCCAGGTCTGTTTAGGGCGGCCACGTTTACGCTTTCCTTGGGGATTCCAGTCCAGGGCTTGCCTCGGTATGTGATCAGGGTCCCTTCTGAGAGTGTGGCCAATCCAGTTCCACTTGCGGCGTTTGATCTGCAGGTCGATCGGAGTCTCACCGCAGCGTTCCCACAGTTCTATGTTGGAGATTTTCTCGGGCCAGTAAGCACCGAGAATACGGCGAAGACAGCGGTTGATGACGACCTGGAGGTGGTGCGAGATGGCCTTTGTAACCTTCCACCTCTCACAACCGGACAGCAACACGGTTTTTACGTTGGACCGGAATATTTTGAGCTTAACTCTCCTAGTCAGTTTCCGCGATTGCCATACAGGGCGGAGCTGTGCGAAGGTTGCTCTTGCCTTGGCGATTCTCGAAGCGATGTCCTCTTCGGTCCCTCCAGTTTCCGACACTACACTACCGAGGTAAGTAAATTTGTGGACCCTTTCCACAGCCTCTGTGCCAATGAGCAACGGCAAAGCGCTTGTTACCCCGCACCTCATTTCCTGGGTCTTCCGGGTGTTGAGTTTCAATCCCGTCTCCTCTTGCCTCTCGTTGTAGGTCGTCTAGCTTGGCTTGCATGTGGGTGCGTGTGTGGCTCAGCAGGCATAGGTCATCGGCATAATCCAGGTTTCCAAGACGCTGGATAGTCCCCACTCAATGCCGCGGCGCTCGTTGCTTATTGTAGTGTTCATGATGCCATCGAGAACAACAAGGAATAGGAGAGGTGAGAGAAGACACCCCTGTCGTACACCCGCGTGCACCGGTATGTCCTCCGAGACGAGGCCGTCGTGTGTCACTCTGCAGGAATACTTCCCGAAGATGGCCTTAATCATGTTGGTTATTTTCTCGGGAACCCCAATTTCACGCAATCGGTCCCAGATGCAACTCCACCTCAGCGTATCGAAGGCTTTTTCGAAGTCGACGAAGGTCAAATACATTTCCCTCTGCCATTCTGATGCCTGTTCGAGGATTATGCGCAAGGTATTGATCTGGTCCGTGCACGATCGGTTGGGTCGGAAACCAGCCTGCTCTTTGCGAAGAAGCGGTTCAAGCTGGTTTCTACGTAGGCCATTTTGATGTGTTTCCACTCCGCGTTGACAGAAATAGCAGAGTCTGTCTCAAGAGCGGAGAAACGATTTCGCAGCTCTAGTCTGAAGGCATCGCCTATATCTGGATCCCTTAGTCTGTTCACCTCAAACTGTTTGTCTAACTTGGTGGTCGCGTTAGCCGTCCGAGCTACGGCTACTTTCAGCCGCATTTCGGCTACGACTAGGTGGTGATCACTGTCGATATCCGCGCCACGGCGGTTGCGAACATCGAGCAGCGATGAGCGCCACTTGGAGCTGGTGGCAACGTGGTCGATTTGGTTCTTGGTTACTCCATCGGGTGAGTTCCAGGTGTACTTCTGATGTTCTCCGTGGATGAATAAAGTACATCCGATGGTGAGATCGTTGTCCTGACAGAACTCCAAGAATCTCTCCCCGTTCTCGTTCTGGACTCCCAGCCCGTGTCTGCCCATGTGTCTTTGACAGCCGTCGTTATCCGTGCCAACCTTGGCATTCAGGTCGCCCATGACGATAACTTTGTCCTGTTTGTGGGTGTTCTTTAGAGTCAGGTTGAGTGCACTATACAAATCGTCCTTGTCTTCCTCCGATGCCAAATTTGTGGGCGCGTAACACTGAACGACGGTTATCTTGCGAGCTTTGCTGTTGAACCGGGCTGTGATGATTCGCTCTGAGATCGGTTTCCAGTCCAGAAGGCTCTTCTTTGCATCATCAGAAATTATCATGGACGTCCTCTTCATCTTCCTTCCCGCAGTAAAGAAATGTAAGGCCTCTCGACTCGACGTTCTCAGTTCACCGAATCCGTTTCTGCGAACTTCACTGAGACCGAGTATTTGCAGTTTATATCTTTGCATTTCTGCTTCTGCTTGGGGGGAGAAGTCAGGGTCTGGTCTTGGTGGGAATCGCTGCATGTGAGAGCAACATTACCTACAAAATGCCAAGAAACTATCTGCTGTGTTAGTGGCGGAACACCGAGAAAAAGCAGAGCCCTGGCCAGTCCGAGTCACCCACGTCCCCGCCGTCCCTCCTGGGAACTGCTGCAACCGCGCCGCCGCGCGGCCGCCAACTCGAGTTGCAGCTGAGCTGAGGGTGCAGGGCAAAAGGCGAATCTTCTGCGCCTCAAAACAGAATCTACTCACCAGGGAGGACACCCGAGACAAAACCGAGCACGCTCACAGGCTCTAAGGTGGCAGCCCCACCAGTGGGCTAGGGTATAGTGGGCCAATCCCTCGCTTACCCGAACCTTACATAGATTAAAGAAACCGAAACAGTGCAAAACCGGACCGATCAAAATACGACGACCTTTGGCATGAAAATACGGACACGAATTGCTTGCTGGAATGTACGAACACTGAGCGAGGATAGCCGACTCGCCAGTGTAATGCAAAGAAGGAAAGGTAAGAAACCCGCGAGATAAAACAAAGGATACGTTTGTCCATCTAAAAAGTCCATTCTATAGATAGATTGAAGTTTTTTTTGTTGAATTGAAGTTTTCGTCCATACTGAGTTAGTAATTAGATCCAGTTTAAACCGTTGTCTAAATTTAGTGCACTGCATGCAGTCAGGTCTAAAGGCCGCTTTTATAAGAAAAAAAAAACACATTGAAATTAGTGATTTTTTTTCCCGATTTATTCGAATACTCCGAAAAAAAATCCAATATTTTGCACGCCCTTCATAATCATGTATCTGTTGACTTCTACTTTTATTACAGAGACCGCCTGAGACGACACGGATTTTATAAAAATTGGTGATCCGTGCGAGGCCATGGTGCTGATCACTAGTGTCATTATAATCGGATGTGCCAGAGTAAAATAGACCTCCCGTAGCGTCCGACACGCTCTCGGTTACTCCAGTAGGAAACAAGATAATATCATTTTAACTGCTTGCAGATTGTACGGGCAACTTTAACTGGATCACAACTACATTAAGCTCTTGCTACGGGGGCAACTTTAGGCATAGCCTATAATCCGAACTTACATCAGAATGTAAGTACGGGGTGCAGGAGACAATTGAAACTTCTTGATGCTTAATATCCTATATTCAATCTATTTAACGATTCACATGTAGTAACGATACATCATCATCATCACCACCATATCAGCCGAAAGAGGCTGGACATAGGTCCCTAAAGAGTGCCAAAATGACCACCCGCATCCAGCGGACTCCCACGACCTTTACCAGGTCATCAGCCAACCCTGGGGGGGCTACCCACGCTGCGCCTTGCAATAAGTGGTCACCGCTCGAAAACCCTTCCGCCCCAATAGCCATCGGTTCTACATGCAAAGTGCCCCACCCACGTCCACTTAAGTATAGCGATTCGGAGGGCTATATCGGTTACTTTGGTTCTGCTGCGGATAGCTTCATTTCTGATGCGATCACTCAGAGAGACTTCCAACATAGCCCTCTCCTTTGCCCTTTGAGCCTTCTTATGAGGCCCATCGTAAGCAACCACGTTTCAGTCCCATAATTATGTCATCACTGGCAACACACACTACACAAACGACACATGCATCATAAATAAATGCTGTAAAAAATCTGTCCTTGGTACAAGCTTTTGTTGCGGGTCTATATCGGGTGGCATAAAATTGTTGGTCCTACTATTTTGTCGCATACCAACTTTATGACGAATAAGGTATGGCATAAACATTGTTGTGCATATTTTTTTTTTGCCGAAATTGTTGTTCCTAATATCGATTGTCCTAAATATTTATTGTCCGAATGTTAATTGTGTCGAAGTTTTTTTTTAGAATGATTGATGTGCATAACTTTGATGTTATAC
This sequence comes from Epinotia ramella, assembly GCA_947578815.1. Classification (NCBI taxonomy): domain Eukaryota; kingdom Metazoa; phylum Arthropoda; class Insecta; order Lepidoptera; family Tortricidae; genus Epinotia; species Epinotia ramella. The sequence continues at coordinate 27,705,139 of OX388202.1, forward strand.
TAATATTTAATGTTCTAAAAATGTTGTGCATACATATCGATTGTCCTAAATATTTACTGTCCGAATCTAAATGCAGGTTGGATCTGGTCAGAATTGCCTATTACTTAAATTACTTACTACCCGCCCACATGTCGACGGAGCCCCGCTTCGCGGGGCCCCTATTTCTGGTCTGAGGGACGCAAGTGAACCCTAACCTAACCGACCTAAAACAGAGTTCGCTTGTGTGTGTTGTTTGATAGCCGTGCGGCGGCGACGCCACTCCGCTGCTCTATATCTGCTTTGAGGAACAAAAGGCAACTAACAAACCTATCTTATTTATCTAGATGTAGATCGGGTCTGCTCAGAGTTTAAAAATAGTATAAAATTTAGGAAAAAAATAGTATAATTGGTAATTTTAGCTAATTTAATAATAGGCAAAATAATTACTATGACAATGAAAATTAGCACTATTACTTTTTAGGTAATTCGATGTTCCAGTAATCAATATTAGAATAAACATACTTTAGAACTTTTAAATGTGTATGCGCAAAATTGAATAGGCTAAATAAGTAGTATGCCAATCAACATTATGCCAAACATTCTCGGCCAATATTTTTTAGGACGATCAACATTATGCGATACGACAGGCACCCTTTTGTTGCCGACTCTTTTTTCTGTTTAGTCATCAACTGCTCGTTGAGAGGGTTCTACTCATATGAGCCCAATCACAACGGGTTTATCTTGTGTAATTGAGGAGTTCCTGCTCGACACCTTCCATTTACATCATCAGACCTGCTTTGTGGTACAGTCAAGGAATTTAATTTCCGACCCAGCTAAGGCTCAATATTGTATAGCAAACTGTCACCATAAGAGCTAGCTAGAGCACGACGTTCCTTTGACATATCGCATGCATTGTTATATGTTAGTAACTAGGCAACCAGAGGGGCTAGTACGCTAAGTTTTATGTCGGACATAAAGCATTCGTCCCATTCTGGCAAATATGCGAGTGCAAGAAGGACAATTGCTTTATGTCGGACATAAAACCTAGTGTGCTAGGGGGGCAGATTAACTACGTTGACATGGTGAACTGAAATTTTAAACGTGTTATCTCCTCAATCCCCACTTCCTGGTGTAACTCTGCTATTTCTAGCTCTTAATAGATCACGGTTAGCGGCAGGTATTTTATTTTTCAAATTAATAACGTAATTGAAAATTATTTTTCAGATTTCTCGATTGACACTGACACATGTTCGTAATTAGAAAAGCAAATGATAACTTTTCGCAAAGAGGTTATCTGTAATGTGATGTGACAAATAAATATGTATTGACAATTTGACATTTCAATACTATTACTGAAATAGAAGTTTCGACCTTAATGCATTGCGAATGTCTAACGACATTTCAACGAAATGGGTAGGTATTTAAATTCCTTGACTGTACCATAGTATTGCATTGTCATCCAACTTACATACCTATATTTGTACTTTTTACTAGATTTGGACTTTGGGAAGTTGGTAAGATTTGACCCGCATATACTAACGAAAGAACGAACTAAACAAGCAAGTTAATATAACGCTTGTACAAATGTAGATAAGCAATGGATTAACGTGATTTGTTTTATGAACTGTATGTACCCAGATTATGAATCAGATAACAGAAAAGATTCTTGAACGTTGTACAAAGTCGTCTTGCTAAGTATAGAAAGCAAAGGTTTGGTGTAATATTATTAGGCTTTGATATTTTATCAAAGCCTAATAATATTTTTCTTCGATGAAAATTATAATGTTGATTTATTGGATAGATAGATACTAGTATTAATAAAAGTATCTCTGTCGGTATTAAAACGTCAAAGAATTCAATAAAACGGTATTCTGATGGACCAATTGAGTATTAACTATATTTTAGCGCTATTCGTTTATTCTTTAAAAAAGATAAACCTTTACAATTTTACAAATTGAAATTCCGATGCCAAAGAGATAACTTTTAACTAATTTCATAGGTGATAACGAAATTCCATTCAAATGGAAATAAACCATTCAAATGGGAATAAAAGATGGAATTGGGAAATTTATTTAATTTCAGTCATATTCTTAACAAGCAGGTTGTATGAAATGTTACAGTTTTAAGATTCATACAACCATACATACATAGATTCACGCCGTTATTTCCAAAAGGGGTACGTTTCATGTGCAGAGTACATGAAACGTATATTCCAGTGCTACTTTTAGCATAAATGAGGATACAAAAGATCGACAAAATGTGATATATATATATATATATATCGCAGTGGTAGGTTGCTAGCCCATCGCCCACAACACATTTCAACCCTGCTCCCTAAGTCGACTTTTACGACACCCACGCGAAGAAGGGGGGTGGTGAAATTCTAACCCGACACCTCACAAGGGTTCATAGAATAATCACTACTTTCATACTAGAATGTGATCAAAAGCCTTGAAATAGTTAATTGGTCCGGTTACGTATCGCAATCACTAATCTCTTGACATGACTGCACATGACTTACAAAAATTAGGGCTTTAAAGCCCAATATCTCGCAAACGAATTACTGATTTGAAAAACGGTTTTAGGAGACTCATAATATTTTGAACGAGCTATCCAACGATACCCCATACCATGGGTTTAACGAGAAAAAAAAATACATCCCCGCTTTTGGAGGGGAGGTAACTTAAAAATATATTTTTTCAAGATTTTATTGTACTGTTTTGTCGGCGTGATTGATTTATATACCCATGCCGAATCACAGTTTTCCAGTAGTAATGGTTACTGAGCTAAGCTGAAGACGGACAGACAGACGGACAGAAAGACGGACATGGCGAAACTATTAAGGGTTCCTTGTCGACTACGGAACTCTAAAAAAGGGAAATGTCTGATTTTATTTCGAGTCGTACATAAAGTAGGCGCAACATTTACTCAAGTGAACAATGACAAAAAAAAGGCAATGATTTAAAGAATATCTTTATACGAAAACTTTCTTAAAAATGGCTTTGTATTTATATAGACACAATTTATCTGGGAACCTGCGCGTCTCATTTTAGTGGGCAGATGGCCATGCGGCCTCGGGCTAGACGGACGTCTGTAGCGATTTTTTCATTTTCACAGCTGTTTTTCGCAAATTTAAAAAGATATAATGTCAGAGGGGGCAAGTGCGCCCACAGGGTAAGTGCGCCTTTCATCAAACATATCAAGATCTACAGATATTTCACAAATAACGACATCTTACATTCATGCAACAAACTAAAACAAGTTTATCGCATGAATTTCAGCGAATTTATATTGATTTAAATGACTGAATTATGATTGAGGCGCACTTTCCCCCCCTGGCGCACATACCCGAACGGACTAAAGGTTGTGATACGGTTGGATAAGCACTCAAACTAGATTCCATGGCATTATTATAGTAAAAGTTCTAAAAACATACCATTACATCCAGTGTCACGCAACTAGGAACAAAAAGCAGATTGACATCCATTTGCTCAAATTCAGCATCAAATCTGACAAGTCACAAGTTTTCTATCTGTGCTATATATCATGGCAGACCAACGGCGGATACATGCTATCTCTTACTTCCGTACTTTCTCCTTCTGACATTCTGCCAAGCCTTGTCAGGTCGTCAAGACGTCACACGCAACGTATACGTATACGTTAAATAATAGATTTGATTGAGGTTGGCTTGTACCTCCTCGTATTAAATAATATAATACGCAAAATACGGAAGAACCCGCTCCTATTTACACAGAAAATGCCAGCTACATTTTCAAGCAAATGCCAGCAACATTTTCAAGCAAATGCACCTTATTCAAAAAACATAATACTTAGTAGAAAAAACGGCACGAAAAGAAAGTTGTTGTCAACATTTCCGCTATATCACGATCGGCAAGCACAAGATTAGCCTATTCGTTATTTTGTACGTATAAATACTTAAACGATACGTAAAATTGCTACATTTTAGTTGCATCGAAAATATAATGATGTCCATCGTTATTATTGATAATCACAAGCGCCACAGCAACTTCTATCCTGTTGCTGTAATCGAATACTACGACACCCACGGGAAGAAACTTTATTGTAAGTGGCTATTCTAAAATAATAGGGATGCGGACTAAGATTTTTTTACAATGCCATTCGTACCAGTTTTTGGAGAGGAACAAATATGTTTGTATGGGAGCAACTACAATTAAAGAACATAAATACCCAAAAATTTGAGACAAGATTGACGTCGCTGGCGGCAGCTGAAAACGCTTCATACTGATGACGTACCCACGTGTGACGTCACTTCTACAAAGTAGTTGTTTGTCAATGGGTCCTAGCTCAAGACCCATTGACAATTGTATTCCGTGTAACGTGTTTTTGTGAAATAAATATTTCTTATTCTTTATTCTTTATTGTATGGGAAATCCAGTAAATTGTTGTTTCGGTCGCGAAATACTGCGTTTAAGTACGAGTTGTCAAACAACAACAATTTTGTTTCTATAAAAGCGTAAGGATTCTATTGGCAGCTTTAAATTTACTCTTGCATCATTTTTAGGGTTCCGTAGTCAACAAGGAACCCTTATAGTTTCGCCATGTCCGTCCGTCTGTCTGTCTGTCTGTCTGTCTGTCCGTCTTCGGCTTAGCTGAGTAACCATTACGGCTAGAAAACTGTGATTCGGCATGGGTATATAAATCAATAAAATAACGCCGACAAAACAGTAGGTATAATAAAATCTTAAAAAATATTTTTTTTTAGGGTACCTCCCCTACACCTAAAGCGAGGGTGTATTTTTTTTTCTCGTTAATCCCATGGTGTGGGGTATCGTTGGATAGCTCGTTCAAAAATATTATGGGTTTTCTAGAATTATTTTTCAACGATCTCAGCATAGCATGATTAGATTAGCAAGCGAGTGAGATAAAATGATGAGGGTTACATTCGCCTTAAGCCTTTGTTTAGTGTCGGGCGACGCGTACCGCGATACGTGAAGCGAGCTGTCTGGCCGCGTTTACCCACAGGCTTAACACATTCACTGCCAAGAATCGCTACGCGCTACGCTCGTAGCCGACCCCGTGGTTTTCCTCATATGTAGCAGAAAGCACTACGGCGTAGGCGCCCGCGAGGCGGGTTCCTTCCAGTGAAAGTGTTAATGCCGCGCGAGTTGTTTTGGTGCCAACAAATATCTAATCCGTTAGGCTCCAGAATGTTTCCAGGGTCCATATTTTTGTTATAGCCAGACTTAAGCTCAGCTGGCCCCCTATCATGGTCGGACTTATTACGCGATAAGTGACAAGATAGAGCATCCGTCTCGTCCCGTCGAACGGTGTCAGAGAGAGACGAACGGTCTATCTTGTCACTTATCCCGTGATAAGGCCGACCATGATACGGGTTCTGGTCGTAAGTGTGTATTGGACATGTGTTCTACCAGTGACTAGACTTAGACTATTGTGTTTTGTGGCCTTGAATATCTTAAGTCATCATCTTCCTAGCGATATTCCCGGTTGTGTCCCTAAAAGAGCCCGGGGTCCACTTTGTCACTTAATCCGAAGATTTGGCATAGGCACTAGTTTTACGAAAGCGACTGCCATCTGACCCTCCAACCAAGAGACACGAACGACCGCCGCTTGACAGCCTGAACCACTAGGCCACCGTAGCTCTCTCTCGTGTTTACATCCATACTCCATACTAATATTATAAATGCGAAAGTGTGTCTGTCTGTCTGTCTGTCTGTCTGTCTGTCTGTTACCTCTTCACGCTTAAACCGCTGAACCGATTGCCATGAAATTTGGTATGGAGATAGTTTGAATCCCGGGGAAGGACATAGGATAGTTTTCATCCTGAAAATCACCCCCTAAAGGGATGAAATGGGGGATTGAAGTTTGTATGGAGCTGCGCGATATAAAAGAGTTCCACGCGGACGGAGTCGCGGGCAGAAGCTAGTAATAACATAAAAGACACTCGCATTCTTTAACATCATAACTTATATCTAACTACGTAGTATGAGAATACACTACAAATATTTGCAACATATTGCAGTTGCAGTTTCCTTATCAATCTCTTACAACCAATACTGCCAATTGCCATGGTGTGAACTATCAGACGCTACAAAGAGTTTTCAAGGTGTTTTCCCTTTGCAAATTCCACAGCTAATCTTACACCGGAAATCCGTCCCCGAAAGGTGAAACAGTCCCAGTTTTACGATATCATAAAAGTATATTATAATGTTAGTACATTTCCACGAAAAATGCCGTTAAAATTCGTTTTTATACGACGAAAGTGAATCTGAAATCTGGGGAATGAAAAAGGTTTTTTATATTTTTGCATTAGGGTTCTTTTAATATTATCATAATGCCGTTACGTTATCCGTCTGGTTGAAAAACAGAGCTAATTATCAAAGTTGCTGATGCTAAAATATTCTTACATTACTTACCAATATAAAAACTCACGAAAACACTCGGAAAACGGCACGTTCATATTGCTATTTAAATTATGTTTTTAAATTACATACGGTGGCCTAGTGGTTCAGGCATGCGGCTGTCAAGCGGCGGTCGTGGGTTCGAATATTATTCGTAAGGAAACCGGTCTAATCCCAATAAGGTCTAGTTTTCCCTCTGGGTTGGAAGGTCAGATGGCAGTCGCTTTCGTAAAACTAGTGCCTATGCCAAATCTTGGGATTTAGGTGTCAAAGCGGACCCCGGGCTCCTTTAGGGGCATTACCGGGAATAACGCTAGGAGGATGATGATGAAATTACATGAAGACCATTAGTAGATTTTTAACTGAAACACATCTCCGACGAGATATTTTGAAGCTCGAATGAAGTTAGATATAAATAAATAAATAAATATTAAGGGACAATCTTACACAAACTTATATGGTACGTAAGTTATTACTTTTCAGCCCTAGGGTCGAGATGCATCACTTTAAGCCCGCCGTTTTTAGATATATACTGACTCCCTTTCACGGTATGAGAGATAAAAAAAATACGCTTTTGACCATAGAAAATCGTGACGACACTTGTTCCCATTTACTTACTCACAAACTTCATACGTTAGCGTTAATGACTTACTAACTCATTAAACATTTAATTAAATTAAGTACTTACAGTTGGCTATGAACTAACAACATATTAACAAAACTACATATTTGCAAATAAAAAAACCTTACTAACTTCACTTTCAGCCACATCCCTATTTTTACCTACTGCAGAAGCGATGCGATGGTAAATAACTGTGTTCCTAGTCAGCTTCGAGCAACCGAAGTTGTTTTTCCCATTCACTTTAAAAGGTTTATCTACATGCCGATTACAGTACAAAAAAACCGGCCAAGTGCGTGTCGGGCCACGCGCAGTGTAGGGTTCCGTAGTTGCCTGTCTGTCTTAGTTACATCGACGTGCGGTGCGGTTACGTCGGCCGAATTTGTACGAAAATCGGCCTTTCCAAGTACACATTAAGTTGGTCGACTATTATTCGGTAACTAATTATGCCTACTTGTCCGTGATAGTTTTCCTTTTAAATTCATTAAATGTACTATGTACTACCATGAATTTTTTCACATGCCCAGTAGTAGCCATTTAGCCGGCAGTGGGGGGGGGACACATGACTCAAACAAAAATTGGGGCTTAAGCCCAATATCTCGCAAAATAATCACTGCTTTGAAAAATGGTTTTAGGAAACCCATAATATTTTTAAACGAGCTATCCAACGATACTCCACATCATGGGTTAAACGAGAAAAAAAATACATCCCCGCTTTAGGTGTAAGTAGTTCAGGTGCAATTTTTTTTCAAGTTTTTATTGTTCTGTCGGCGTAATTGATTTCTATACCCAGTAGTAATGGTTACTGAGCTAAGCTGAAGACAGACTGACAGACGGACATGGCGAAACTATAAGGGTTCCTTGTTGACTACGGAACCCTAAAAACGTAAACATCACTAATTCAGTAGTCTCAAAAACAGACCGATTTCTCGTTTCATTTAAATTAGTTTCTAGAACAATAGGTATAAAATGTCATTGCTATTTCGTTAAATAAATTTACATTTTATCTTTAGCGGAATAGCAAATGAATATATTGATCAAAATACTTATATAATTAATCATGGATTTCCACAAGTAACACCTGATTATTTTTTCATTCGGTGTTGGTACCGACACTATTGAATTAAGATTTTTTAGAATTATTTCAGAATTATTTTAGAACAGTCCTGTGTCATTTTAACCACATAAAATTGGAAAATAATAACAAAGATCTCACATCACATCTGCCCAAATTAATTTAATTAAAATATTGAAGGACGTTAAACTTTTGCTCCACATTCTATGAAATTATACATTTCGCATAACTTCTCAAGTATTATAAAAGAAACATTCTATAGCTTTTAATTCAAAATGAAAGCCTTTTAACGCTCATCCTTGTCCTAGCAAACGACTACAGCTATATCGAAACACCACCATTTACGAAACAGTTATTACGATGGTCCTTGTTAAATTTCTCTTTACAACATTATCAGGGCCTATTTTTGCCGTCTCATTTCTATTAAGTCTAGGGTGGTTAGGTTGATTTTCCCGTACTTGGGTTGTGGGGTAGCGTAAGTGAATTTTACGCAAGTATTTTCTGGTCAAAAGTACGCTTGAAGAGGTCATGAGAAGGGACAATGGGCGGCCCAATTGTTATTCCCTGCAATTTATGTGCCAGTAAGTATGGCTTTATGGTATCTTGAAGGTTCCTGTGTTGGTTTGAATGTTGGGCGCAGTTAGATCACAACAGTAATCTAATTTGTGGGTAATTAAGGTTGCCAGTTATTTAACCTACTGACCTTTTTGATGACGTGTATTATTTTACGTCATCTTTGGAATAAAATAGCCGCTATGTGCACGAATATCCCCCCGCCAATGGACGATGTAAATTCATGTACTCAAGAGCGGTAATAAACAAAGTCTCATTGTATCGGCCTTTCCTTCGTCTCGGGAAAATACCCGTGTTCCCAGCTGAGAGATGCGTTGTTTTCGAACGAGCGAGCGAAGCGAACGAAGTTCTATGCTTCAGCTTGGTCTAAAATTCGTTCGAGTCCGGATGTTCCGCTGTCCCGCTGTCCGGCTGTTCTCCTTTACAGGTCGCATTTCTCAAACGATTTTCGTGACAATTTACGACCAGGTTCGATGATTAAATAGTTTTTTTGCAAAACTGTCAGGCTCGAGCTCACAGAGCCACTAAGTACCTACCGTAAAATGGGGTGAGTAGAGTTCGCCGGGAGAGTTCGGTTATGAATGGGAGAGAAGGGATGAAAGGGGGGGGGGGGGGGGGGGGTGAGATGGGATTTTAAGGCTACTAAAAATAATGTATTCCAATTTAAAATGGAGCTATAGTAATACTCATAATAAAAAAATATCGATCCAACAATCTTCCAAAATCACCTTTGTAGGAAATCCCATCTCACCCCAATTACGAGCGACTACGGGGTGAGGTGGGATTTCCTGTTTATCGTCAAATTTATGAAATGGAGTTCCGAAATAAAAACCAAAATAAAATAAAAACTAAAATATAAACGTCCGGAACACTTATTATATACACCATTCAGTTTGCATATGTAAAAATAAAATGTTATCGAGGTTTGAATGTCAGTTTTGCCCCTACTCACCCCATTTTTGCTCTGGCCAAAAGTAAGACCTTAGTACACCAACGGTCTCAACCACTAAAACAAGCCGCTATTGCATCGCTCCATGGGTCCTCTTTTTTACAGTACCATTTAAAAATATCATTATGTTTCAAGTGCCTTACGTACTGTCCTCCTTTTACCGTTCCATTCGGAGAAATATAAAGAGACGGCACATCTGGTTTTTATTAGTCGTCTGATATTTCCAAATTCTAATAAATGACTTTTATCCACCAAAGTAATATTTCAGATGGAAATCTCTCTTTAGTAGGAAGCTGGCTAGTTATTTCCCTATTATATTTTGAATGTTTTGTATGGTAAAGAAGAAAAAAAAACGTACTAACGTAAGGCTTCTTCCGCATTTGGCGGGGCGAATTCTGTATGCGGTATATTGTAATTTAACGAGAGGCTACTGATGTCACCTAGATTTCCTTTTTGTCGGTATATTGTCAGTATTATATGTGCTCAGTACTATCAGGTATATTGCGCAAAGGCGGGCCGGTACGCAAGCAGTACTGCTGCTACCGGCTCTTTTATACCGCGCCGCTTCCGTGCATCCCGCGCCAATCAGCCGGTGGACTGCTGTGTAATATTTCATACATAGGTTGGATTGGATAGATAAAATATCATGACGCTCGTTCGAAAAGTAACGCAACCAGCCCTCAAAAGCACTCCTTCAAATGTCTGCGTGCCGTAAAAATCCGTATTGACTTTACAATGACGACTAGCAAATTACTAATACCTACTTCACGGGCGGAAGGCCAGACGGACATGGCGAAACTATAAGGGTTGCATGCAACTGGTCAAGCGGAAGGAAGTAAAGTTATATGAAATAAAACTGTTTTACTTCCTTCTACTTTAGATTTAAGAAGAATAATCAAAACCACTCTACAAAATTTGAAAATTTTGATGAGACATATTGATTGTACTTTTTTATGACATTCTTCAATGTGAATAACATTAGCAGTAAGCTTCCCTTTAATTCTCTTAAAAGGCAAAAACAGTCCAATTTATTATGGAACAGTTTCTTTCTTAGTTACCATATAATCTTGATTAGAACATCATACTAATTTAAGACGTTGACAACGATATTACTGTTGCCATATAAAAAGTTGCCATATTAAAAAAGACTCATTTTTCCCTGGCCAGACTCTAACACAGTTAAAATTTTTATTTTCTCTTTCTAAACCTAAAATAAATGAGTTTTCTTGGGAGTCTTTATCAAATTTTGCAGTCTGAAGTGTCGTTTCGGTTCTCAATTTTCCAGTAAACAAGAATCATTTGGAACATGAATGATTACAATTCAATTCACCATATCATGAACGAGGGGCTGACATGATTGAAAATCAAAAATTCATTTAAAAAAGTACATAAAATACCTTCCGAGTTTTCATATTTTTTTTGGTGAAAACAGGATTACATTACATTATATTTTTTTGCCGCAAATTGTACTTATATTTTACCCAAAAAATAATATAATAGCAAATTGTAACTTTATGTTAACCCGTAAAAAAATAATCTATTATTTATAGGACCTACGTTGCCGTTTTTTTTTTTTTTTAAAGACGGTTATTTAAATCTCGCTGCACCAACACCGCGCGCCAAATTTTTTATTTAAGAAATGATTAAGAGGTTAAGTAATGATAATTTAAGTACGTTATCATTTTTTGAATACATACTAATATCTACGTCGTAATCTTGAATGAAGAAGGAAGCATTTTGCAAAATACGCTTCTGCTTTCTGTAGGCGTAAGGCGTAAAGCTACCAACGTTGTCTAACCCGAACAAATGGCGTGAACGTGCAGGTGCCGCTAGGTAAAGTATTTTTTTTTATTTCACATCGGTGGCAAACATGCTTACGGCCCACCTGATGTTAAGTGGTTACCGTAGCCTATAAACGCTTGCAACTCCAGGGGTGTTACATGCGCGTTGCCGACCCTTTAAGAATGTATACACTCCTTTTTTGAAGGACCCCATACTGTAGTCCCTTGGGAAAATCCCGGCAGGGCTCATTCCCCAACCGGAGCGTCCGAGGGAGGAAATTTCTCTGAAACCGTACGATACGCGACCATTTAGGTTCCAGTGTGTGAGGATGCATGCCCTGCCGACTACTACTACTACTATTTTAAAATTGCTAATGTAGCGGCAACGTTGCTAAATGGATATTAAACCATCAAATGATTGTAATAAAGTACAAATTAACAAATACATTAGTATGAAGCGTTTCGGCTGCCGCCAGCGAGGTCCGTCTGGCTAAAATTTTTGGGTATATAAATACCGTTTCTTCGTTCTTTAATTGTAGTTCCTCCCATCAAACATTTGTTCCTCTCCAAAAACTGGTTCGAAAGGGATTGTAAAAAAATCATAGGTATTATTAAAATGCATGCGGCATGTGATAATATATCCGAGGCATCTCTTTATAGATTCTATTTTGTTTGCCCACCTACGCATTCATGAGGAAATGTTGAACGCATATGTTTGAGTTGGGTATATTTTAGTATCATGTTTAAGCAGCGGCAGCGTAGAAACAAAATATTAATGCAGAGCGTAATCATTTAGTTCGTCGCTTGGTTAGAGAATAACAATTTACATTTCTGATCAAATAATTAATATATGATTTATCATTACCCAAGCACAAAACTGCCCCAAATTCTCGATTTGAAATGTTTTCGCTAAATAACTATTTCGCAGCTCGCCATTCAACCGATTTTATTAACAAAGCGTTTGTATTAATAACACTGTGATGAGGTGTGCGTTTTAATATGTGAATAAACAGACGCTGCCCTGCTGAAGCAGAAGCGTTTGCGGTGGGTTAGGCATGTGCAACGCATGAGCATTTCTCGTTTGCTCAAGCAGATTATTTTGAGCCAAGTTACATTCGAAAAGCGCAATGTATGACGCCCTATAGGCCTATACTACGTTTCAAGGAATGCGTGAAACGCGACATGGTCGCAGCACTTGGGAAGATCCTGCTGGCAACCGCGATGAGTGTAGGAATACTATCGCAAATGACAGTGAAATTAGCGATGATACCTGGCTCCAAGATAATGGTCAAGAGGTAGATGACACGGTCCCTCAATTTGTGTGCCCCAAATGTGGACGCAAACGTCGATCCCGGATTGGCTTATATGTATAGTCACGAGATGCATTGTTCCTTGCGTATACAGACCCTGCTTAAATCATTTGTCAAGATGAACATGGCCTTATGATACCCGATTTAAAATACCCGAAACTACCCAATCTACCCGGTAATACCCGAAACTACCCAATCTACCCGGTATTTACCCGTATTTACCCAAATAGGCTACCTATCAAAAAATGTATTCCAAATGTTTTTATTAAGATGAAATTATTATAGTATTGTGCTAATATTGAGTTTGCAGATGCAGTTAATATGCAACAAATTTATCATTAAATCTGTACAAAAAACCGGACCTTTAAATAAGAGAATATTTTTTTAAAATTTTGTCTATTATTTTATTAGACGCGGTGAACATTTTAATTTAACTTATAACAAATAAGACACCTGCAAACTACTTCGCCACAACGCAGCCAATCAGATATATATTAGGGGACAATCTTACACAAATGGACCTAGTCCCAAACTAAGCAAAGCTTGTACTATGGGTACTAGACGACGATAAACATACTTAATAGATAATCATAGTCACTGTATAATAAAAAGTACTTGCAGGTAGTGTCAGGCATAATCAAGTAATTTATTGTATTCATGTTGTTACATAAAGGTCGTAAGTGTTACAATCTGGACGTCTCAAACGTGAGCCCTGCAAGGGCATCGCAAATGTAGTATTTAAACTAAATACTAACTTAAAAACTAACAAAGTTCAAGTGCTATATAATAGCTAAGTATAACAAATCTATTTGCACCGAATTCTTGTCGGTGTAAGGTACTGGTGATATCATCAGTTTATTTAGGTATTATTATGAAGATATTGTCGTAAGAAGTTACTTTGTTATAATTATTTGTCTTCTAAGTATTCACTAATAGAATAATACGCTTTTTTTATAAGAATTTGTTTTACTTGAATTCTAAATTTGTTTTCATTGCTTTCTTTTTTAATTTTATCTGGTAGTTTATTATATATTTTTATGGACATTATTAAAGGGCCGGATGAATGGAGTTTCAATCGGGATGGTGGTGCTTTAAATCTGGTTTTATTTCTTAATGCATATGGTACAGGTGTTTCTTCTCTTTTGGTATAAAATTCTAAGTATTTGCGGACTTTACATTTTTCTTAGATAAATGCATTAACGGCGCGAAAGGGTGCAATAACAATAACTGTTGGTTTTCCATGTACTTATTAATAAATAACTAAATAATTGTCATTGGAGACAGGAGACTTATCACTCATATGGTTGAGATATTTGTTTTAATAACACAACCACAGAATAAGTACCTAATAGTACTGTTGATACTCAGTGTGCTAAATAAGTACCGCGTGTGATTTTCGCTTCGACCCTTGACCCTTCGAATTAGTTATAAGTAAAAAAGTTGACGTTTAAAAAGGAGCTTTTACGTCACTATATGTTTGTTATATTTAATTTCATTTATTTTAATTAAGTATTATTAATAAATTGCATCATCGTCCTCTTTTCGTTGGGGGATCAATGCGAGCTCCTTACAAATTTATACCGTGTACACGTAACCCGTAAACACGTGCCTAAAACCCAGTATGCGCATGTTCTAACTAAACGGCTGCCTCGCATCGTTTTTGACACCCCGCCCAGCCCCGCATAATGGCAATGGCACCCATTCTGTGGGGCCGATTTGGGACGCTACTTAGACTTCTATGGTTTTTTCGTTCGCTGGATAATATTGTGATTATTATTTTATCTTTAGTTAGTTACTTAGTTAAACTGAGCTCTTTTCCGCAAGTCGACATCCAGTGTCCATCCAGCCTGTTTTTACGTGAAATGGTCGGGTATCGCTACTCTAACCACCCCAGCTCCTCTAGAAATTTGGTGAGTGCCTTTGTGTTTCTGACTGCGTCCCGTAGTGTGTCTGGAGACCCTAGGTGCTTTTTCCTGTATACTTCTACCTGCTTGCAGTTCAGTAGAATATGTTTGGTAATTTTTTCCGCCTCCAAGCACGCTCTGCACATGGGGCTGTCTGTGATACCTATGTTGTAGAGGTGTCTGTTCAGGGTGTTGTGTCCTGTTACTATTCCTACTATCTTGCGTTGTTGGTTTCTATGTGTCCTCAGAAGTGCGGTTGTGAGTTTGGTGTCGCGTTTTGACAGAATCTTTTTGGTCTGTCTGCATGTTTCTATCTCCTCCCAGTATCTTTGGTGTAGGTCTTTGGTGTATAGGTCAAGGTGATTGTATATGTAGCTTTGTGGCAGGGGTAGGATTGGTTCCGGTCCGTATGCCGTTGTTGAGCCTTTCCTGGCCAGTTCCTCCGCTGCATCGTTTCCTCTTGAGCCACTGTGCCCCTTGATCCATTGTATGGTAACGTTGTTTTTAACTACGCACACCTCTGTGAGGTTTTGGTGGCATTCAAATATCAAGCTACATGTGATTTTGTCACTGCTCAGCGCTTGTAGTACCGACTTACCCCCCGTTCCCATGCACTATGTCGTCTGTCGGAACGATTTTTTATCGTGTGTCGTCGCCTCATACAAAGTGGTGTCCGACAAGTGTGAACAGCTTCAAATAAAATGTTCTGCCACTACGACACACGATAAAAAATCGTCCCGGCAGACGACAAAGTGGGAACCAGGGCTTACTGTCTGAGAGTATCCGTATGTTTGTGTTCTCAACTTGTCGTCTCTTTATGGCATTGCAGGCTTCAATTATCCCTACGCATTCAGCCTGGAATACCGTGGTGTGTTCACCCAGTGGTTTGGATATGTGTATGATTAAGTCTTCTCAGACACTCCACATCCCGTTCCTCTATTTGCTTTCGAACCATCTGTGAAGATTCTAACGTTTAGCCCCTCTCTCGAGTCTTCTGTTAGTGATATGCCGAGGTATTTCCTGAAGACTACAGTTCTAGGTATTTTGTCGATTGAAGCCTCCATGGCTTGTGATCAGTCTGTTATGGATCTTCGTGTGTGGTGTGTTTAGTTTCGTCCATAGGTTATATTTTATCTTTAATACAGAATCAAATAACCTTAAAAAGGGGCAAAAAATATATGTATATATATATATATATGTAGAGTGGGAAGGCAGGGAAACTCGAGAACTATAACAAATCGTATTTATTTACATATTAATATGTACGTCTTCATTCGTGGCGATCGTCTTACATACTCAATCATACGTCAAATCATTCACCGTTCTAAAACTATTCAAACCACGTTCGATCGTTCCTTATTCATCATCTAACAGCCAGCATCATACAAAGTCATCAAAAAGTACCAATCCCACACTCGGCCATCCTGCAATCATGAACTGTCCCCAGTCATGCACCTTCAGTCACCTCACTTACCCGTCGTCAGCACTCATCTTACTTACGTCGTCATAACACATCCTATTTACACCGTGATACAAAAATACATCAGAAATCCACTAAATACTCATTAACACACCGAATAAACAATATCTGTACTTCCAAAAACATAATAATTCGTCGTAAACAAGTCCGAAAGGCGTCGTCGTGCCCGCGTCGTAGAATCTTGATCCAATCTTATCACCTCCGTGGTGAGAACTCATGTCAAGGTCACCGATGCTGTAGTACTCCCCCCGAGAGAACCGCTGCAACCGCGACGTATGGTTCCACATGCTTCTATTATTGTCGCAACCGTGAGTTTGCTTGTATCGTAGCACGTCGTGCACGTCTTCTGCGGTATTTAATGCAATGGAACTGTTTTCGTTGTTGACTGCATCTTCAATCTTATTATGTTCATGCTGCTTCGAGTAAATTACATTATTTCCATTTTGACACGTGATGTCAAAAGTTAGTTCCGCGTTTTCTTCTTTTTTCGGTTCAACGCTTAGCGCAACCTCCATCAACGCTGACACTTCTTGCGTAAAGGGCTGCGCGTCGCTGTCGTGTGTCAAGAACTCGTCATCGTTGTCATCAATGTTGTCATCTTTATGATTTTCAGGAAAATTATCTTCATCATCATATAAACGGTCGTCGCTGAATTCGCCGTTACAGAATTCTCGTCGTATCGCGTGCTTCAGTTCTTCCCAGTCGGTGAAAGGATGTTCGGAGCGTAACCAGAGAGCCGCCGTACCGCCGAACCTCTTTTTGGCGATTAGAAATTGCTGCCGCGCCGTCCACTTGTATTGTAGAGACTTCTCTTCAACTTCTTTTATAAATCTTCCACCTGAAAGCCGTCCTCCGCCGTGAACAAGGGCAACGTTAAAATTTGATGATAAACATCCATTGTCTTCTTCATCTTCCGTTTTCTTTTATACACAACTCTCGTCTTAGTCTTTCCTCCTTTTTTCAACGTAGCTCCGTTGTCGTCGTCGTATTACGTATTTATTTTCGCCTTTGCCGTCGTATCTTCGTAGTCACGTAATTTACCCTGCATCCCGGACGAGCCCCCAAATGTAGAGTGGGAAGGCAGGGAAACTCGAGAACTATAACAAATCGTATTTATTTACATATTAATATGTACGTCTTCATTCGTGGCGACCGTCTTACATACTCAATCATACGTCAAATCATTCACCGTTCTAAAACTATTCAAACCACGTTCGATCGTTCCTTATTCATCATCTAACAGCCAGCATCATACAAAGTCATCAAAAAGTACCAATCCCACATATATATATGCAATAGTTCAGTTTTGTAATTATTTTGAAACTATAACAATATTCTGATGTTTTATTAACCTAATTTTTATTAAGTATATGAATGAGTTCCTTTTCCAACTTTCGTCTCTTTTACTACCCATATTCTTTTTTGAGAGATATGTTATCCAATTTACTACTAACATAAATCTTCCTAAATCATAGCGTAACTATAATATGTTTTCAATATAAATCGATCACAAAAAACAAATACCCACTAATTTGGGTAGAAAAGGTAAATACCGGGTACATTGTGAAAATTTTCGGATTATACCCGAAATCTAACCGAGGTAGGTATTTACCCGGCGCCCATCACTCATCACGAATACGTAAATATATTCCATTCAGTTAGAACAGGCCTAGAGGGACTTAAGTAATTAATTAACAACTTGGGAACTCTCGAACAGTATTTGCTGACAAATGTAAGTGTTGGCCAAATTCGATGCAGATAGTGATAGATCGGTGATGTGATATTATCAGAGGCTCTAGTATAAGTTTTACCGAAACAAAACGTTACGACCGCGTTTGCGTTTAGCTGTCAAATCCCATACAAATTGAGGGTAAAACGCAGACGCGATCGTAAAGTTTTGTTTCGGTAAAACTTATACTAGAGCCTCTGTTCCTTCTTCACACGGAATCCTTTGCTTCTCCAATTTTGCGACATTGACTTACACATTATCCATGAGATAATAAATACGAGATAGCGTGATATTTCGTTCCACATTTACCTAAGATACATCGTGGCCACATCGACATGAGTTTCATCTAACCCTGGATGGTTATAATTCGATCTAGTTATGTTACATTACAATCCTTTTAACGTATCTATGTCATCCCTGAGGCCGTGTGACGATAAAGCAGTGGCTTACCTTGAAAAAGCTAGCTCACTGCCGATAGTGGATTACATTTTCACGGGTTATTCCCACCTGTTACCACCAATTTGTTACCTAGACAGGTAACGGCTATCCGTCTTTCCTCAACAGGTCGCATTTCTCAATTGAGTGGGCATTCTCGTGAAATTGAGTGGGCATGTTCAATAATCAAGTATTACAAATTAATTATAAGTAATTAGTAAAAATAAAGTGTGAGAATCGTGAAAGTTTAAATCAATGTAAAAATTATATAGTTTTCATTTGACAAAATCAGGCTTCCAAAATAAAAATAAAATGTTTAAAATAAGACGCACTCCGAGTTCTAAAGCTCACAAAGCAACTTGTATTATAAGTCTTAGTATACAACGTGTTAATAAAATAACGCAAAACCTGAAAACAGTTTGTTCAGAACAAACTGTTTTCAGGTTTTGCGTTACTTGATTAACACGTTGTATAAGGAAATAATAAATCATAATTATTATAAACATAGATATCAACATACAGAACCATGGTTAATGACTATTCATACTTTTTTTGAGAAAAAATATCAATAAGAATCACCAGTGACATAACGGATGTTGGTTATTTTACTAGAGTGCGTCCACGTTAACTGCAACATATAATTTGGCAACACCACTGATTAACTGTCAGTCCCTGGGCGACGCTCAGCTCGGGTGAAAATGCGAAGAAAATGAATTTTCCCAGACATGAGACCTAGCTAGATCGATTTCTCCCCCCCGTAAATCCCTATATTCCAAATTTCATCGAAATCGTTAGAGCCGTTTCCAAGAACGTGATTGCAAATATTTATTTTATAGATACCTATACATACAAATTTAATATTGCTCGTTTAATAGTATAGGATATAGGATAGGATAGGATATTTCGTGACCAGTTAGCGTAGAGGGTAGTGACACTGCCTACAAAGCTGAAGGTCCTGGGTTCGAATCCCGGTAAGGGCAAATATTCGTGTGATGAGCATGAATATTTGTTTCTGAGTCATGGAAGTTTTCTAATGTATTAAGTATTTATATCTATTATATATATCGTCGTCTAGTACTCTAAAGCCTCCACTACACGTCTGCAGATGCATCTGCAGACGTCATCTGCGGATGCGTCCGCCAACGCCGAGAGGGGGTAATTTGCGCGTCTGTTGTAGGTATTTAACGTCCGCAGACGTCCGCAGATGCGTCTGTCACTTATCCGCTTGTTGTCGGTTTTTGTGGCACGGATCAAAGGGTTTTGAACTGAAAGAATGAACATAGACTGATCGAACTACAGACGTGTGGACAACTCGAGGTAATCCATCTGCGGATGCATCTCAGCGTCCGCGGACGCATCTGCAGACGTGTAGTGGAGGCATAACACAAGCCTTACTGAGCTTACTATGGGACTAAGTCGATTTGTGTAAGATTGTCCCCTAATATTTATTTATTTATTATTTATTTCTCAAGAAGTTTGACGGTTAAGGCGATGTTGCTGAATAACTTTAAAGCAGACTTAGCTTAGACATATCTCCCCGTACAAACAGTAAAACAGGGCTAGTGGATCTAGGAGCTGTAGATCTCGCGAGCCCGTCTTTCATAAAAAAAGTCGTTTAATTTCGAAAGTTCTATATAATTAACGAACCAGCACGGCTATCACAAGACGGCGCGCGAGCTCTCCCGATTTTTCTCGCACTATACCTCTTTTTCTAAGTTTTTTAATAAGAGAGAGACGGATAGTGCGAGAAAAATCAATATAATTCGCGCGCCGTCTTGTGAAAGCCATGCTGCTCACAAAATTTCACGAGAATCGGTTGCGAAATGCGACCTGGCCTGTTATTCGCTACGCGCTAATGCGGCTCACCCCGCCGGTCACCCGTCACGAAACTAGACCTCTACTTACGCTTAGTTACTACGCGTTGCGGTGTCAAGAGATATTTGTGGGTCAGCGTTGAGCTGAGCTTTAAACAAGTTACAGAATAGGGGGGCTGTAGAGGAGAACAGCAGCGGGGCAGACACCGGACGCCGGCCACTAGACGCCGGAACAGACAAATATCTTTCGGCCGAAGCTGGAGCATAGAAGTTCGTTCACTTTGCTCGCTCGTTTGATTAGTATCGACGAAAGAAGACTTGAGATAAAGAAAGAACGAAAGAAAGAAAGAAGACATTTATTCACAAAAGACACACAGAGACAAAGGGAGTAGACATACAATACAATAGAAACGTGACCACTCGCCTTCGTGCACTGCAACAACTTTAAATATAAAATGATTAGTATAGGTGCGAGCGAGAGAGTTGACCAGCTATGCCATTGGCATGACAGTCGCTACAGTGATCGCTATTGCCAAGATTCCTGGGGCGTAGTGATTGACTTTACTGTTAAAATCTAAGTTACAATATAAGTTTAATCACCGTATCTAAGTTTGTGTTGCTGCGCCAGTATGTGAAATGATACATTATTAATAATCGTTAACAGCGATTTGCTTAAGGGAAGTTAGAATGTTTGGTGGGGTTTGATTAGAGTGGGTAGGAAGAATGTAATCATACTGGTATTTTATTATACGTGTCCTTTCTATTCAAAAGAACACGTGTAGAGCAACCTTTTAATGGTTGTATGGTTATGATGTTAAAGGTTTCTTTGTACAGTCGCCATCAGATATAACAGAGCGGACAAAGTGCTCACAAATATCTGAACACGTCTCTATACACGACAACAATAGAGATGCACGAAGCAAAGAAAGCACCCATGAAATCAGACTCCCGTTGGAGTAATTTTTCAAATATGACCAATTATTACTGACAGATGTGTTGAGACCTGTCATCGAAGCAGATGTTAGGTAAAATTGCATAAATAAATAAATATGGTTAAAACCAGAAATGATTAAAAAGGCCACAAAAGTAGCACCAGGACACTGCAGGAAGCAGTTTATATCACACAGATAAAGGCAATAGGAATAAGATTCCGTAAATCGGAAATATTACAAACGGCTGTCAAAATTAAGAAACTGCAAAATAACATCCTGTCCAGTCCAACTAATTCAGGAGAGGACGTGTGTGCCCAGCAGTGGGACGTATATATAGGCTGATGATGATGAAAATTCGATGACGTACTTTTCGAATTATCGCTTAATGTATATATAGATAAAACATGAAGACTAATTAAGAACCTCCTTCTATGGAACATAGGTCAAAAATATTACTAGTACAATGAAAATATTTCCATTAGATAGTACAAATGCAATTTCATATAAAAAGTCAAAAGTAACAAAAAGCATTACTTACCAAATGATCAAGAGTCAAGTCAAGACTGCCTCGTCGCGCTATAATTCCCGCTAGCCCAAGCGCCCATAGCTACGTAACCTTCGCTGTTATTCGCTACGCGCTAATGCGGCTCACCCCGCCGGTCACCCGTCGCGAAACTAGACCTCTACCTACGATTAGTTACTACGCATCGCGGTGTCAAGATATATTTGTGGGTGAGCGTTGACGTAAGCTTAAAACAAGTTACAGAATAGGGGGGCTGGAAATCGACGAGCGACGTGACCGTTCTCTCAAACTGCCGGACTGCCGCATCGAGCGCCGTGCACGGTGTTTTAATACGAATTTTAGGGTGATTTGAAATATTTGTTATGCCAAAATTTACTTCTACACATAAATATTTTTTTATTTTTTCGAATAGCGCTTGAACTGGAGTTTCTTATTATGGTTTCATATTTTTGAAATAATGTGCTAAAGGGCCAAAAATACTGGCGATTCTTCGTGTGTTTTTACTAAAAAGTTATTGGATGGAAATACGGTTTTACTCAACAATTTAATATGTAACTTATAGAATGTTTTTCATTTATTTCTAAGAATACTATCAATCCAATATATATATATATTTTTTATGTCGGTTTGAAATCAAATAATTCTTAAAATCTAAGTCGACTTACACGTTTCCGAGCGAAAATTGAGAAAACAGCTGTTGGACTGAGCCAAAATATGGTAAATTGAGAGCTAAATGTAAACAAAATTTCCACTTATTTTACTTGAATTGAAATGATTTTTCATATTACACAATAAAATCTGTAGGAAAACGAATATTTCATGAGATATGACCTCAATAAGTCTAGCGAATTCAGCAAACGGCTGTATACTCTGGGACTGGACTCTTAAATGTGAATTAGATGTTAACTATTAACCACATTTTAGCAGTTTAAATATTTTGTATTGTTAGCTAAATAAGCTTACATCTTTCTTCCTTTCTAGAGACACTATAGAGAAACAATTTCAGGAAATGTTGGCAGAACCCTCAAACGAATTCCACAACCTCAAAGAAAGATACTAAATGGAGAGTCTATACCACCAAAAATTAGACTGGCGGTGACTTTACGGTTCCTGGCATCTGGTGATAGCTACCGTAGCCTACATTACTAGTTCAAGATTTTAAGCCAAGTCATAGCGATCATTGTACAAGAAGCCTGCGCTGCCTTATACCAGGTGCTTAAGGACTATGTTAAGGTAAGAAAATAACTGTTTAATCAACATACACTTTTATTACTATAATCAACAGATTCTCAGTCTCATTAATTTGCCATCTGAATTATTCCTTTACTAGTATTAATTGAATACTCTCATTCATATTTACACTGGAGAAAGCTAAGCACATTATTATTATAACATAACATAAAATATGTTTCTCATACTTAAACTCTCATTAAGGATGCGAAAAACTTGAACGAGCACTTATTTCTTTGGAGGTAAAGATATCATGATCTCTTTTAATTCGTCTGCTGGACCCTTATAAATTATATTGGGCCGATAAGTAAATTCATGCATCAAATCTTCTCTAAGAATAATACCATCTTGGGTGCTTAAAAATCTCGGTTGATTTGGCTGATTATGATATATCTTTGCTTGCGAAGGCAATAGGGAATATTCATGACATTTTTTTATTTTTTTTATCTATTCTATAAGTAATTATATAACCGGAAAAAAATATAACACTTTCACAATACGAGTATTATTAAATAAGCTAAAAAAAAATTATTAAAATTACTATCATTTTCGGACGATCAAAACGCCACCATTTTGGCGCGCTCATTTGTGACGTCACCGTGCAGCTTAGTGCACGGCGGTTCTTAAACAAATTAACAACAAAGTTTTTGATTCACACTTTTAATAAATGTGAGTGATTAAAGCTTATAAGATCAACTTATTGTAATGGAAGAGCACACAAAAGCTTATTATAAATATTGTATTGTCCCTATGTGTGAAAATCACATTAAAACTGCAAATATTTTCATATGCCCAAAGGTGCAAATATAAGGATAAAGTGGTGTAAGGCGATGAGGAGAGATAATGTATCGTGCTTGAGTAGTTTATATTGTTGTGAAGATCATTTCGACGTGAGTATTAAATATGTATGTAGGGTGAGTGCTCCGGTCCCAAACCAGTTAAGGAGAAATTTTGACTTTAAAGTGTTGTTACACAAAATAGTATCGACCTATATTACCAGTTCATTTTTTATCTGTTACATTATGTAATTAAGAGTAATGGCTCAAAAGGAAATCACTTAACTCTAAATAGTTTATTTTTTATTTATTTGTTAAGTTTAAATTCTGGAATGTACCCTAGATTGACCAGCCGGCCCCAGTTATTGTAAGTTTGTACCAAAAGTTGACCAATTTTCAAAACGACATATAAAAATAAGAAATAAGAAAATAAAAGGGTTTTTTAATACATAATCATCTTTATTAAAAACTAGGAAAACTTCTAGACTAACTGAGATCAATCAAAGTTTCATATCAGTCTTAATAATCACATTAGGAATCACATTAGGAAAACTATATTTATACTGAGCTTAAGCTGGCAGATATAATCACAATTTGGGTTTTTACAAAACCTCTTTAACATTTCTAAACTCTTACATAAAAAAATTAAACAATTTTCTAAATATCTATTGAAAGACGTACTTATACATATATAATTCGAAAATCTCACTTACACCTATAATTCTTACAGAGCGCAATCACTCAGATCCAATTAAAATATTTTGCCATTTCCACTACTTTGAATGAGCCTCTATTATTTATGGATACGGGGGCATTTATTTTCTCAACTATCTTGTCATTAGCATACCATATCTTATCCTCTTTGTCTGGCCATTTAAAAGTAGTATTCGGACCAGATAACACCATCGTACTAACTTCTTTGCCCTGCTTGTCAATGTTTTTGACTATCCCTGGAAAATATTCTCCCTCATATTTTACTATTACATATGACCCTAATTCAATTTTATCATCTTCCGATCGAGTCTTCTTTCTGTAACTAGCCAAAGGTACATCATCCTCATCTGGATCAGATTCTATCGCTTCTTCTGCTCTCTTTTTAATTCGTTTTGCTTTAGGTTTCTCACTTTTATTTAACTCTTGCAACTTCTTTTTCTCTTCTCGTGCTAATTTCTTAGATTCTTTCTCTTCTTGTTCCTTTTTTTTCTCATTCCAATACTTCATCCACTGTACTGATGTAACTGCATCAGGCAATCGCTTTTTAGTGAACTTTCTCTTACCGTCTTTTGTTAATGGTGATTCTGTAGGCCATACCAAAGCAGATGCATAGGAAGGGCTAATTGGAATTTGAGCTGACCATGTCGGTTTTTTTATGTCAGACTCTTTCGAAAGTTCTGCAGGCTTAACGGGTGTTCTTTCCTGGTCATTTGGTTCCCTGGATGGTCCTGGTTCAGGTGAATGATATGTTGGCACTGTATTAAATGTAGTAGGCGTTGATTCTCGGCGATTAATATTGCTACTCTCTGCATCAAAATCTGGCAAATTGGGACTGGATGTTTGTTCTTGTTGAGATAGTTCTGGCAGTAAAGTTATTGTTGGTTGAGAAATTAAAGCGGAATTTGAATCAACTTTAGTTTGCGGAGACTCGGGAGCTATAATCTGATTATTATTCACTTCGTTTAAACATTCTTTTGTGACTAAGCTCGGTGAATTCAAATGTGGTAACTCTGGTATGTTCGTTGAGTTTTCATGTCCTTCATTCTGCTCTGATCCATTTTGTTTATTCGGAAGAGGTGACAGAATTTCCTCCTGATCTTTTTCAATGTTCTGTAATAAACTAGAATTTTGTGAAGTGGCAGTTTGTAATAATTGTTGACCGGTAATGTGTAAATAACTGTTCAATTGCAGATGACACGACTTGTAGATGATTTGAATCAGTGTTCGTAGAGCAAATGGGTAAGTTACGCATATTGTCTTCCTCAACAAGTGCAGTGCATTGATTTACAGAATCAAGGTTTCGTTCATTAGGTTCATCTATCGGTAATTCTGTATGGTCTGATGAGTTAACGACTTTTTGAGAAAGTTTACGCCAGACATAAAAAAGCTCTTTTGCCGATTCGTCTCCAGTCCAAGATTCGTTAAGTGCAATAGTTCGAAATTCGACGACTCTATTTCGAGACATCAGAGACTCGAAGTACAGTAAGTGTTCTGTGTTTATTTCTGTTGGTTTGTCAGCAATTGTATGTCTGCTAGCATGATTCATACATTTCGTGTAGTCAATAGCATTTGCATCAAAGGGAAACAAACCACATTTTCGAAATCCATTTCTGATGATTTCTTCTGAAACAGCACCAAGAGCATTCTTTAAGAGTGGTGCAAATTGAGCTCTTGTGACTACTCGATTTCCTGTAGTTACTCTCCAATTCTGAACTATTTTCTTCCATGAATTTTTAAGTGGACGAAATACAGAGACATCTGCAGGCTGTATAATGTGCGTTGCATTGGGAGAATACGCCCGCCCTTCGTACAAAATAATTTGATTCTCAGTGCACAACTGGCTAACTTCATATGTGATGTGAGATTTGTGACCATCGATTAACAAAAGTACAGGAAATTTCACGTTTGCATTGCGTAAAGCTGGCAGTAATGAATTGCCTAAATAGCCATAGAATACACGAGATGTCATCCATCCTTTAGCCGATTTACCGAGACACCAGTCTTCAGGGACATGTCTAGCAATTTCGGCAGGTATTCTTTCGTAGGGGTAAATAACCAGCACCGGCATGACTTTACCAGATGCAGCGAACGTCCCTAAAACAGTTATGCTTTCTTTTTCTTTGTCTCTAATTTCATAAAGGTTTTCCACGCCTCTAGGTCCCAATATAATGCCTGACGTAGGAGATACCTGAAAACCAGATTCGTCGCCATTCAAAATCCTATCAGGATCGTCTAGTATGTCCTCTGCGTTTTCATTCTTTAAAAACTCCTTTAATTCTGAATGCCATTTTCTTATTCCTTCCTCTGTTACTCTACTTCTTGCTTCTATAGCTTCTGCATGTCGTTGTGCAATTTCGGGATTTCTCTTCATGAAATTGTCGAACCATTTCCTTCCTGGTATACCCTCTTTGAACGGCGTCGGCCGATTGTCTGTTGTAATTATTTTTGTTACTGTCTCTACTAACTGCTCTTTTTTAATAGGGATTCCTTTTTTCGCCATTGCATTTATCCATCTACATAGCAATTGTTCCTCCTCAGGTGTTAAAATTGTTGGCGGTCCCATTTTTCGTTGTACTGGATATCTCATTTTAATTTTATTAATAATTGTAGAATGTGGGATGTTGTATTTACCACAAGTTTCTCTAATTTTGCATCCCGCCTGTATTTCATCAAGTGCTTTATATACATCTTCTTCCTTATATTTGAAAAATACTTTCTTTGGCGGCATAGTTAATCTACAACAAGTGGAACAGAAATTATTTTTAACGGGTTTGGTCAATCTTAGGAAAATCTTTTTTGTATGCAGTACCAATGTCAAACCACTGGTCAACTACTGAAAACTAGGCAATATCAACCATAAAATAGTGAGTGGGGTTTCTAACCATGTCATAGCTATGAAAAAAAACAATAAAAAAAGAAAGAAAATAAAGTTGTACAAGGAGCCAATACTTGACCAACTGGTCAACCTTAGGAAATCTATACCAATTATGTACCTGTAGTTAACCAGCGTTAAAAAAATTGAAATATAATAATGTACACTTGAAATTACATTACAATCGTTAAATATAACCATTAAATAACTTCGAAAACAAACAATTACAACTAAATTTATGCAAAAAACACATAAATTTAATTAAAATAGTCTTACCTGTCGAAGCACGTTCCTAACTGCAATGGCGTTTGAAGCACAACTGACAGCGACAAGTGAAAGTAAAACGAAGTTATTGGCTAATCTGTGGATATTTTTCTAGCGGTTGATGTGATTGGTTGATTCGGTATAGTTGTCAAAACCTATAGCCAACATTAAAAATAACGGCTAACGGCGGTAAATCTTATTATTGAGAATCAAAGTCAGAATTGGTCAACTACAGGTGCATGGTCAACTATAGGGTCAACCATCCTACCTAAAATCTTTTTTATTACGACTCGCGAACAATATAGGTAAACAATAACCTAACCTCAAAATTGTATTATATACTTATTCATAAAACTATTCTGATTCCCAATTTTTTTAGTTATTAATGTTACAAATATTATGATTTTTGTTGATCAACAGCTGACTACGAGTGTTGATTTTGATCAAGAAACGTTTTAGCTAAGTTTCTTTGTTTGCACTGTTGATCGAAGAAAGTTAAAAGAATTTAATCCTTTTTACTGAGTGACCTACACAAATTTGTTTTATTTATAAGCCTTGACGAAAACAACCTAGTTTGTTAAAGTTCATAAAGATGTTCTCAACATTTAACATTCCTAATAGGTACCTACATATCTTTGATTATATAATACTAGCTTCTGCCCGCGACTCCGTCCGCGTGGAACTCGTTTATACTATCTCTATACCAAATTTCATCCAAATCGGTTCAGCAGTTTAAGCGTGAAGAGGTAACAAACAGACAGACAGACACACTTTCGCATTTATAATTTATTATTAAGTAAGTATATATAAAATATATAATATAACTAGCTTCTGCCCGCGACTCCGTCCGCGTGGAACTCGTTTATATCGTAGCTCCCCCCATATCCCCCAAAGGGATGAAGTGGGGGGTGAAAGTTTGTATGGAGCTACGATATAAATGAGTTCCACGCGGACGGAGTCGCGGGCAGAAGTTAGTATATATAATATATAAAGTTATAGTATAGTAAAATAGTATATAGTATGGATAAATATCTACTAGTTTTTTATTCCACTTATTTAACAAAGACACCTATTTGAAGTAGTTTAAAAGTCTAGCTATTTGAATCGCCAAAATAGGTTATAATTATTTAATTGACCAATCTCACGAGTATAAAAACAAGGAATATGAAAATTTATTGAATATCTGTAACTTATTTACCTTGCAGCTTTTACTCCTCTTAGTTCAGCGGACGTAAAGTCACAAATATTTGCGAAGTATGTATTAAATTTAGTCATCATGAACACATCAATTTTAGGCAGATTATCCGACTGTGCCTTGACAAAACCGCCTTCAGTAATTGTGGCGAGTCTTTTTTCACTTAATAATTACCAAAAAACACTGATTATTTATCATAAACAGCGGCCAAACAATGCGAATAACTTTCAATAATCATACTAACGACCTGCACGGTGACGTCACGTTTCGCTCCGCCAATAGCGTTGCGTTTTGGAAATTTGCGAGGGAATTTGAAAAATAGTACTTTTAAACAATTTATTTTATCAATAGAAACATGATAATTTGAAAAAATAATCATGTGTGTATATTTATTAAGCAATATAGATTACACGTGATTTTTTTTGTCCATTTCTAAATCACATGCATATTCACTATTAAATTGTATTGAAATTTTCAGTAGTCGAAGGTGTGAATGGTGTACTTGTATATGGTATGAGGTATCATTGACGATGATGAATTTGGCCTGTTGAGGTCTTGACTTTTCATAAAAACTACATTAGATGCCATCTTTTTTTGGTTTTCAACTTTTATATTTTTTTGGTTTTCAACTTTTGAAAGTGAGGATGGTACACTGGTGTATGGGTTATGGGACTCCTCACAAATCATGTCAGGTGTTAACCTGTTCTCATTTTCAATTATTGAAACTGTAGGTGATGTAACTGAATTTATTGATGATGGTGAATCCGGCCTATCTTGATTTTCGGATTCTCAATTCATGGTCTCATTATAAATCAGGTTATTAATTTTAATCATTATCAAGTCCCTATGATTTACTGAAAATCGACGCAGTTTTGTTGCTATCAATTTGCCAAAGATATTACATTCATCTTCGTCGTCTGATTGCCGCTTTGAAGCTTTCTCGAGAATTTTAAATGCTTGATCCATTTGGTTTTTAACTTTCATTAGTTCAGGTGGATCAAGCTGTCTTCTTTTGGTTGTTGGAACTGCTCTCTGTTGTGAGGTTGAAGATATCTGAGTAACAGACTCAAATTGAGATGAGGGATATGAAACTGTCTCATGATCACCAGCATCAGTAACCATATCTGATTCAACTGATTGGTTTAAGTTTACTTCAAATTCTTGCTTCTGGTCACCCTGAAAATGTGAATTTGTTTAATAATTATGAATGTGTTTATTCTTTACAGATGCCTAACTCGGAAGAAGGCTGGTTGGCTATAGAGCATGGTTTCTCTAGACGATTTCCACATGCTATTGGTGCTATACATGGGAAACATGTGGCATTGAGGGCACCTATCAACAGTGGCTCTGAATAGTCTGAATATTTTAACTATAAAAAAAAATCTTTAGCATTGTATTAATGGCGATGGTAGATAGCAACTACTGTTTTTTGTTTGCTGACGTTGGATGTCAGTGCCCTGACATATTCTTACAATTATTGAAAACTCTACCATCGCTTATTCTGCCGAATAAGCGATGGTAGAGTTTTCAATAATTCTGTCTTGTGGAATAAGAGAAAACAATTTGTGGAGACTACCTGCACCAACTCAGCTCCCAAATGGAAATGTTGATATGCCTTATGTGTTTTTAGCAGATGGGGCATTTTCTTTACATACAACTTTGATGAAACCATACCCTGGTGAGTACCAAGAAGGTACAAAAGAAAGAATTTTCAATAAGAAACTGTCATCGGCCCGTGTTATTGTGGAAAATACTTTTGGTGTCCTTAGTTCCGTCTTTAGAGTACTGCGTCAGCCGCTGCTACTGGCACCAGTACCAGCAACACATGTAGTTATGGCCTGCATAGTTTTACACAATTTTTAAAGAAAGAGCCGACATTCAGCAGCTTTATATAATCCACCAGGCACATTCGACATGTTTGATGGGGATATTTTGGTTCACCAGGGATCATGGCGGGATGATATTCCTATTAATCCAGCTTTGCGTGATATGAGGAATGTTACCAGGAGGTCACCGAGGAATGCAGTACAAATACGAAATGAAATTGCAACATACCTTCACTCACAATTAATTAATTAATGTGTAATCATTTAAAATAACTACCTAATCGAGAGCAGCGATCAAAAAACCCCTCTTTGTCGTTAAAAACTACAACTGCCTACGATTTTACAATACATTTTAAGTCGCAAGTAACTTAAGTTGAATAAATAAATAGTAAAAGAAAAAAATATATGTTTGAATACATACCTCAGTATTCATAGACTGCTTACATGTGTACAATGACCCTAGGAAACTATCCATTAGTTCAAACGCGAACCAGGTCGGTTTGTAAAGCTCAGAAAAGCCTGATCCTGATTTTTCCGATTTTTTAATTTTCATCTTGCATGTTCTGTAGGCAGACATCAATGATTCTCGCTTTTTTTTTAGTTCCTTAATAGTGCCTGGAAAGTTTATTTGCTTTTTAATGTCACACCAGGCATCATTGACTTTGGTCTTGCTTTTATGTGATGCACATTTTGGGTCCCAAATACACCTATTCATTTGGTACAATTCTAAAAATCGCATCACGACGTCATTTGTCCAATCCATTTTGCTGACGTCTTGACTTGTTGCCGTCGCTCACACAACTGAGCGGAGTGAGCCAAGTGTAGACGGTGAACGCAAATATTTGCAACAGTTGCGTCCTTTGATGTGTGACAAAAACCGACAGGCGGGCGGATACGAGTGTTTGTCTATTTGTGTGTTTGGCTATTCGTACAAATATGGCACACATGGTCATATTTGGCCAAATGAAGAAAATACGTGAACACGCATTCCCAAGTGTAGTGCGACCATATGGATAAGACCCACTTGAGTTTCGACAGCTGTTCCAAATTGAAACTTATAACGTTACAAAACTCTACTCTCTACTAGGGTAATGTAATAATGCTGGTCATTTTAGAGCACTAATGATATGTGCGTAGATAAGTGTAGATAAGTATTTTAATATACCTACTTAAGTATCGTTTTTGTCATATCTGTTGGAATTAATATCGTAACAATATTTTTTTCCGCATATATATATATATATATATATTCATTATATAAAAGCATTTTATTGAATTAGAAAATATTAATACAAAAAGAGACTTATTTTCTTAGTTTAAGGTAGCTTTTCATGGAAGTTAACAAAACAGAAGAATATAATTCGGGTTTTATTTATTTCTCGCTTGCTCTTACACTGAATCATCATCATCATATCAGCCGAAAGACATCATAGCCCCCCCCCCCCCCTCCATAGGTCCCCCAAAGAGTGCCAAATTGACCGGTTCTGCGCTACCCACATTTAGCGGGAGTCCAGTACAAAGTTTCAGGGTACCGGTTTCATCCTTTGGGTATGGGGCCTTCACCTAGATAGCACTTTCCGGAAGGTGGAGTTCGAAACACCGCGTTATTTATTTTATGAACTAAAGTGGATCAAAGATACAAGCAATAGACCGCTGAGAAGTCACAGAAAAAGCGCTGGGCTATATGCCTAGCATACGCTATAAGTTCTTGTTTTGTGTTTTTTTGTTGTTTTGGTAATATACATATTTAGATTTGATTTGATTTGAAAAAAGTGGCTTTACTAAAAGTCGAGGCATGGTTAACAAATACCGTTTAGGAAAGCAAAATGGTGTCGACCACCGTTAAAAAGAGTATCATTACAATCCTGGTTCTTTATCTGTTTCTTAAACATTTAAAACTCAACCTCAACGTATTAAGAACTCCCTTTTTTTTAGTCGGTTAATAAGCCAAGAAAATAATTCCTTCTTTTCCCACTGTCACTATTCCTTTTAGTAAAATTCTGGGCGTCAAAAAAAGCCCGTAATACACAACCGCGCGGTACATCTTGATGGTAGTAAATTAATTAGGGAAGAAGGATTTCCCTCCCTTAAGATAAATGGCTTCTGGAGAGATAAAAAAATGGACCCTTAGCTAGATAAATGAGTTTATTTAATGAACTGTTCTGAATTAGCGACCTCGACCGATATTATAAATAAGAAACTTAGTTTATTTCACCATCAGGCAGTTTGGAAGGCTCCGGGTTCTTTTGTAAGACTTTTGTCTTTTGTTTGGGTCTTCAGATTATATTCACTTAGGTGTTATCAAATTGTAACTAACTTTCGTTATTTATAATTGTTTTTACAGTCACCTGCAATATTATACAAGAGAAGGCACTCAAATATACCCTACACTACCTACTCTATTTGTAGAATTGTTAGAGTGATGTGTGTCAATATCATTCACATAGAAAAAAAGCCAAAGTAGGTAAATATATCGCAATATAATAATTATTGATGTAGGCGTAAGGATTTGACACGATATAAGTATTCCGCTACTTTTGCTGCTACTTTCCGATGCAGATTTTTTGGCATATCATACTCCTTGTTTGCGTCATTCATAATGAAAAAGATTCACTAAGAAGTATGATTAGAACGAAGTACAGTTGTAAGATTCAATTCAATCAAAAAAGCGGAGGCAAAGACTATATTATACCAAGAGCATATTGAGTTATGTTCTTGCGTTTGTGTGACAGAATTTACTAGGTATTAGATACTATAATAAGACATCAAATAGCTTCGTCCGTACATTTCTGAAATATTATCTCAAATTAGGCATTTCTTTCCGTTTGGTCGACTCCGGCCTTATCTAGTAAGTATGTACAATTGAGTTTATTACCTACTAAATTACTCGATACAATTTTGAAATTTAATTTTAGCTTCAGTTATTGCCGTTTAGTGAAATTCGAGCGTAGCGCCCTAATTATTTCTACAACATACTATCAAGCTTGCAACCTAAGTATGCTCAAACGAGGCGGTCTGTTTCAGGGCGCCTTACCGAATGTGTAATCGCTGTAACCACAGCATCTGTGCACTGCAAATTGCCGCCAGACTGACTAATTGCATGGACGCCTTCCTTCTGTAATTGCATGTGACTATAATCCTATACTACGAAACAAGCAACATTTGTATATAACATTTATTTGTTTGTAATGTCAATGAGTTCTCGAAAATGGCTATATTGATCGGGAATCCAGGAGCGGAAAATCGAACTGAGTAGGTAGTTCTTATTTCGCGAACTCTCGTTTTCTCTAGAAAAATACAAAGATCTTGTTTCTCCAGAGAAAGACCTATTTCGAGGGTAAAGGTTGTAAAGGATGTAGAAGGTTATCTCCAAAGCTAGCAAGCGCCAATAGAAGTAGAAAAAAATGCAAATAATCGGCCAAGTACGAGTCGGAACTCAGCAATTAGTGTTCCGTACATTCAGTTATTTTAAAAGATTCATACTTAATCTCCTGATTTTGAAGCTAACTACTACTCTCAAAGTTGAATGGTATAAGGTAACAATACGATTCACCACTACAGCTCGGTATTCCAATTTTAAATCAAATAAAGAACCTCGTACTTTGGTGGTTTTTTGTTTCTAGATTTTAACCAGATAGAGTCAACAATTATGTAGTGTTGAAATATGAAGCCATTATTAAGCATAGTATTCTTTGTGTATTTTAGTAACCCAAACAAAACCGCATACAAGAAAATTCAATAGCTTTTTTTTTTTGTAGTTCTCAACTGAATCATTTAATTCCAAAATCCAAAATATTCATCGATATTGATGCGTCATCATTATATCAGCCGAAAGACGTCCACTGCAGGACATAGGCCTCCCCCAAAGAGTGTCCACCCGCATCCCGCGGACTCCCGCGACCTTTACCAGGCCCCGTATCATGGTCAGCCTTATCACGCGATAAGTAACAAGATAGAGCGTCCGTCACTGGCTGACACCGTTCGATAGAACGAGACGACGCTCTTATCTTGTCACTCATTGCCTGATAAGGCCGACCATGATACGGGGCCAGGTCATCGGTCCATCTTGTAGGGGGTCTACTCACGCTGCGCCTTCCGGTACGTGGTCGCCACTCGAGAATCTTTCCGCCCTAATGGCCATCATCGGTTCTACGTGCAATGTGCCCCGCCCACTGCCACTTATTGTTGTGTGTTGTGTAAGGGGCTAGTTACTTACTTTACTTTACTGTGTTGTGTTAATAACTTTAAATCTGTCAAATCCGCGAGCGATAAACTCAGACGAAGAAAAAAGATAGACAGAGCACTACAAAAAACCTAGTGAAGCCAGTTTTCAACCAAGCCAGATAAGTTTAGCACACGCTCACGCGCACTTATACAAACAAAAAAAAATCACAAAACCGAATAGGGAACACTAAATAATGTGATAACTATGACGCCTCTATTTGGTTTATTAACCTTTGGTCTATGTATCAGCTTTAAATATGGAACACTAAAAACAAACATTCATAAAGTAAGTACGGAGTTCTTTATTTGAATTGGTATAGATTATGACAACAATAAATCTTATTTTTACTAGATGCAAATAATTCGTCGGATTCATTCGGAAATACGGAAATATAAGCTATTCACAATCTATGTCTAAACTACCACACACCTCTAGTATATATTGACTCCCAGATCCGCAACAACTACACCGAATCGAAGGTCAGACTTTAACTGGATCGTGGGTAATTGTTGAAAACACCAGACTTGCGTTGTCTAATTACTTGACATCGGGTATTTTTCGGTTTCGGTCGGAACAAATCGGAAACAGGAAACAATACGAAATACAATGCTGTGTTTTCATTGTAAAATCAATATTCATTTATCAGACTGCGAAGTGCAATGTACGTAACCAGTCTATACTGAAGAACCAGCGTAAAATGAGACGATATACCGATTTTATTTACTTTTATTTGTAAATTTAATTTAAACTATTAAAGCTAGCGTCATGTTGATAATTTTCCCGCCATCTACACACAATTTCCGTTATGCATGTGTATTTGCAAGTCTTAGTTGGCTATAGTTTTTGAAATAGAGCTGGAGACAGCACTGTATGAAAAAGGTACTTTGGTCATATTTTACACTAGTAAGAGCTATCGTAAAAAGAACTCAAAATGTGTATACCGTCTCAAAATTTTACGAGCTTTCGAATGATACCCCACACTTTCCTTGCAATCCAAAAAAAAAATTCGAAACCCCTCAAACTGCCCCTTTTATTGGGGTTTACACCTTTTTGACTTTATTTATGTAACTAGGCCATAAATTTCTATATCTATACCAAATTTCAGCTTCCTATGTCAAACGGTCTTCGAGAAAACTGGCTGTGACAGACGGACAGCCTCCGAGTGATCGCATAAGTGTTCCGTTGGACCAATTTTGGTACGGAACACTAAAAGGTATCATTTCAAACAACTTGTGTAATAACAAAAAAAAATATATATATTAAAACTAACGTAAATTATTTGTTGATAAAGCTTAAACTTCTTATAAGTATATAATATAACGATACTGGAGCAATTATGATGAATACGTAAATAATTATTTTAAGACTTTTTCATTCCCAGTTATTTGCATTGGATATAATATGCTCTCTCGTTAAAATAACAAGACTTTTTGGGAAACGCGGGCGGAACTGCAGATGCGGTCTAATGTAGTACAAATTCAACCCAAACTGTTGAAGTTGACTGAAGTTGTCCGAATGAGAATTTGTCCCCTTTCGATTTTGTTCACAATGTATGTTTTCAGCAATCTCATTTCGCCACCTAAATTTTCTTTTTTCCTTTTGTATGCATGAAATTACACTAATATTCAATATATGTAATTTATTGAAAACAAATACTAAATTCCATAATTACATACAAATATAATCAGCGAAACCTCAAATATATCAATGGTCGGCAGCGGCTATGTTACTCCTTTGGAGTTGCATGCGTCTATAGGCTGCGGTGTCCGCTTATCATCAGGCGGTCCGTACGCTTGTTTGCCACCGTCGTTGTATAAAAATAAAATAATAATAATAATAATATAACAAACAAAATGAATACCTAATGAGATCTTAACACTAAACTTAATAAAACGGGATGTAAAAATGCATATCAATATAATTATAACCGACTTCAATTTAGTACCTACTCCGCCAAGCCACGTGAAATTTTCCACATTTCTTTTCCAATTTACCACATGAATTGATTTTCGAGAGCGTGATGCGTTGCTTATTAGAGAAAAAAAACAAATGGCTGTAAATTGTTGTGATGTGGGCCGATAATATTTGAGGAAATCCTTCTATTCCTCAAGGATCACCTTTGGTACTTCATTTGTTGCTATTTCAACGGAATCATATTATCAGAATCTGTGACGTACTTTTATAGTTTGAAGTTCATAATTGAGGAATTCAATAAGTCATCTATGGTCTTCATCATCATTTCCATTTCACCAAAATTATTTCCAGGTGTAAATACACGGGTTATAATAGAAAATACCGAAATCACTACACGCGTGCCTAATATAACTAAGAAGTGCCCTGAATTTCTCATGGATCCCATCATCCATTTTTTTCATTCTAAATATCAAAAAAAAATACGAATGGGCTCATACATGACAGAGTGCTGAGGTAACAAAACATAAAAAATATATAAATACAACCGAATTTAGAACCTCCTCCTTTTTTAGGGTTCCGTAGCCAAATGGCAAAAAACGGAACCCTTATAGATTCGTCATGTCTGTCTGTCTGTCTGTCTGTCCGTCCGTATGTCACAGGCATTTTACTCGAAAACTATAAGGTGTATTTCAATAAAATTTTAAGGATAGGTGTATTTTGTTAACCGCTACATAGTTTTGTAATTAAATTACTAGGGTGGCGTAATTTATCAGATTAGATTAATAAAAAAATATGATAAATCAGCCTATACACGGTGCTCGCGAGGAATCCAAAAGATTTTAACCACGCACTCCTTGGGTCATTAGGATTAAAAAAGATATAAGAACCGGCGTCAAACCCGGCTTAGTTTTGAAGATATCATACATTTTCATGTAAACTGTTTATTGTGATTACTAAGTGTATTAAGCTCTTTTGATCGCGACGTTGCCACCTATGTTGTTAAGTTTAGCGTCGCTATTGACAGATATCAAAGTGACAGCTACCACTCACTAAATTCATCTTTTTTTGGAAATAATATCGGAAACATTTTATTAAAAAGGATAAGTTTCATAGGGAAGCTATAGTTGTCATCCAAATTTTATAAAAAAAAATAAAAATAAAAAATTCAGCAAAAAAAAAAAACTTTTTTTTTTTGCTGAATTTGACTCGGGTTCATTTTTTATTACTCCTAATGACCCAAGGAATGCGTGGTTAAAATCTTTTGGATTCCTCGCGAGCACCGTGTATACTCGTACGTCCAGAGATGTACAAAATAGTTTTAAAAAAGCATTTAAATACAAAATGCAAAATACTTTTCAGATTTACTATTTCAAATGCAAAATACCAAATAGTTTTGCGTTTTGTATTTCAAATGCTAAATGCAGAATAGGTATTTTCAAAATACTTTTTCAAAACAAAATACCTTTTGACCAAATCGATTGATATTTTTATTTATTTTAGGTATGTATCATGAGAAATAGAATAGAGATACAATGCCGAGCCGAATGGCACCATGGCGAATGGGAATGCTTGACATTTTGGTCATATTTATCAGTACGCGTATCAATAAATTCTGTTATGTTATTAATAATAATAATACTGGCTCCATTTTGTGAATTGTGTGGCCATTTATTACGGTTGATTGTGCATCTAGTTCTTATTTTATTATTATTACACTTTTCTTTTATTAATAACGATTGGACTGGTATTTTTAAAAAGTGAAAAAAATAAACATCAATATTGGTTTATTACGCTTTTTAACAATACCAGTTGTTCGAATACATCATCACCAGCAAACAATAAATCCGTGAAATCGAATCGTCGGCGCCAGCGGCGTTGCGTTTTTATAGCCATAGATAATACTAGCTTCTGCCCGCGACTCCGTCCGCGTGGAAATCGTTTATATCGCAGCTCCATACAAACTTCAACCCCCCATTTCATCCACTTAGGGGGTGATTTCCAGGATGAAAACTATCCTATGTCCTTCCCCGGGATTCAAACTATCTCCATACCAAATTTCATCGCAATCGGTTCAGCGGTTTAAGCGTGAAGAGGTAACAGACAGACAGACAGACAGACAGACAGACAGACAGACACACTTTCGCATTTATAATATTAGTATGGATTCGTCGTTTTCGTTTGACATTGACACTAGTCAGACATAAAGCGCGCACTCTGACCAAAGAAGAAAAAAAGGGCACGCATGGCTAGCAGGCGCCTCTATCGGTCAAATTCGGCAATACAAGCGTCATTCGTTCATTTCATTTTGTTTGACTGGTAATGTTGGCTAAACTTCATCACAAAGTATTTTGCATTTTGAAATGAATATTAAAAATGCAAATTACATCTCGAAAGGTGCTTCAAATAAAATACAAAATGTTTTCTTACTAAAAGGCATTTAAATGCAAAATACAAAATAGGTATTTTGCATTTTGTATTTGCATTTTAAATAAGTATTTCAAATAAATCGCATCTCTGCGTACGTCCTACTGCTGGGCACAGGCCTCCTCTCATGTATGTGGATATAGGGAACGGGCAGATTAGATTAGATTGATTTCAATCATAAAAATACAGTAAAAATTACACATGGTCAATTTACTGAACTTTATTTAATGATTGTTCCTTAGTTATCGTTCGCAAATATCTAAATTACAGTCAGACAGGGCAGATTCCACATCTGCAGCTTTTTGCCTAGCAAAATCTGTTTATTTCAAT
This sequence comes from Epinotia ramella, assembly GCA_947578815.1. Lineage (NCBI taxonomy): Eukaryota > Metazoa > Arthropoda > Insecta > Lepidoptera > Tortricidae > Epinotia > Epinotia ramella. Next base: position 27,744,413 of record OX388202.1, read on the forward strand.
TTTAGTATTATGAACATAAACAGCTCCATTTCCTCCTACAAGAGTTATTGTAACTGCCCCTGTTTATGGATAAATATGTTATCCTGTACATTTTATTGCCCACATTATTGTGGTTCATTCGATTCTTCTGCGGGGGATAAAGGAATCGGTAGAAAATTTATGTATGGCACGCGATATAGAACTTGTGAAACATAATTGAAGTTTCGAGCATTGATGAAAATAATGTATTGAGAGTCAGACTTTTCAAAGATGGACCTCAGAGATTATTATTTTGGTGAGGTAGGGCACAGCGAAATGTCATCCCGCTCGAATGTGGAGCAGCCCAACTGGATAAGTACCTCCGCCTTGCAGAAGACCACAGTCATAATGACACTACTACTTGCTCTGTAGTAGTGTTGTGTTCCTGGAGGTCGCCAGAGCTCCCGAGGATGCGTTGTGTTGAGAGCGAGGGAATTTGTTCCTTCAGCTGTCAACACGGCGAATCCTCAAACATATCAAGGGTCGGCAATGCCCATGTTACTCCTTTGTGGTTGCATGCGTCTATAGGCTGCGGTGTCCGCTTACCATCAGGCGGGCCGTACGCTTGTTTGCCACCGTCGTTGTATTAAAAAAAAAAACATATTGGAGAGTATTTTATCAATAGCAAATAAAACTGGTCAAGTGTGAGTATTACACGCGCTCCGAGTGTCCTTTACAAAGTTTCATACACTATATAATACCCATTCATGATTCATGACCCCGTTTTATTTTGGCAAAATCTTAACAAAACTGTCCCAGTCAAGAATGCCGACCGACAGACGCAGGAGCGATCATCCGAAATTCCAAAGCACAAACAATATTCAGAGCAATGACGCGTAGTTGCAGTGTCCAAGAGGCAACTGGATGGCTCGCGGTATTTGAGCTCCGGAAGTTCAAGTTGGCTGAGTTCGGGTTGCACAGGGCGGATCCATAACGGTTCGGAAGCTCAAATACCGCGAGCGATCCCGTTGCCGCTTCGACACTGAAACTACGCGTCATGCAGAAACTATACTTGAAACCATAATCAGATCATTTGGAAGAGTGTAAAGCCAGTGTCGGTTATTTTTAACACGCTTTTATTAGGTCGACCTGTATGTAACTAACTATGTAATGGAATCTAAGGTAACTAATTTAACTATCTTCCAAGGATCCGTCATGAAAATTAGCGGCTGTATGTAGTTCTGATGACAATACAATAATATGGTACTGTCGAACTGATCTGATGATGGAGCCGGATGATATGAACTGGAACTTCATGATGGAACATCGTATCATAGCTGTGTTTGGATTGGTTAGAAAAGTCTTGTAATGAACTTTGACCACGATTAGGTTAAAAGCGTGTTTTTAACCCCCGACGCAAAGAGAGGGGTGTTATAAGTTTAACGTGTCTGTGTATTCTGTGTATCTGTCTGTGGTAACGTAGCGCCCAAACGGATGGACCGATTTGAATGCGGTTTTTTTTGTATCATAGATAATTTTAACCCGAGTGTTCTTAGCCATGTTTCATGAAAATCTGTTCAGCCGTTTGAAGATAATGTGTAATGTATGCATTTTTTTGTTGAATGTTTAGGCACCTTATCATCCATAATGATAGAAAATAGTGATGTGCAAGCAATGTACATTCTAGGTGATTTTAATTCCCATCCTAATGAACCCTTTTATAGGGAATTAATAAGTTTCTGTAATGAACAGCAGTGGATATGTGCAGATGTGGAGTTAATGGGCCTTAATTCTGATACAGACCTATACTTATATTAGCGACGCTCATGGGTCTAGAAGGTGGTCAGACCACTGTGTGGTGAAAAAAATGTGCTTATAGTACAAGTAGAAAAGTGAGTTTAGACAGCAGTTCACTGTTGAGTCTCTGCTGCCTCTGGTACCACCGCGTCATACAAATTTACTGGATGCTGGGGCCATCGACCCAACTCGCAAGATGTGGTTATCTACAAAAATGACTGCAAATGTTAAAAATAAAATGCAAAGAGGTAATTCACCGGGGCTCGATGGCCGGTGAGAAGTAATATGTTAGCCCGCAGGTTCGCGAGATGCTCTGCAGAGGTAAAAGTGACGCTATTTAAAGCATATTGCCAATAATTTTACTCAAGCAGCCTGTGGTTTTGATATACGAAAAGAGCTTATAACGCCATTCGCATCCAGTACAATAACGCCTTCAGAATGCTGTTGAGACTTCCTAGATAGTGCAGTGCCTCAGGAATGTTCGCGGACACTCACACGAACGGGTTCCACGCGATCATAAGGAAAAAAATTGCATCGTTGATGGACCGTGTCAGGGGGAGTAAAAACAGCATTTTGATGGTGATAGGTAAAACTGTCCCATCCTTTGTCACTGGGTGGCACAGATCAGGACATTAGTAAGATATATAAAATAGCCGTGATCTGTGTTGTGTCACACCGCGTTTTGATTTCTTTTGATTTGATGTGTTTGAATTTTATTTTATCTTTTTATTAATGTGTAACTAACATAGATATAAGTTCCTACTGTAACTAACCCGATATGGATATTTATCTGAAATAAAGTAAGTTAATTGAATTGAATTGAAATTAGACCATATTGTACATGGTTAACAATAAATGTTTTCTTTCTTTCTATCTTTCTTTCGGCTGATATGATGATGATGATAATTTGTAGGTACTTGTTTTGTTTGTAGCAATTCTGGAACAAGTTCAAGTCTTTACAAGAATATACCGATAGCATATCCAAACTTTATGAGGAGTTGTCGAAACATAGGTTGGTAGATGAAAATGACCCCTGAAACTTTTCAGTAATTAACGGTTATAGCACATCACTATATGAAAAAAATGAATGATGATGTCGGTTACCAGATACCACGAAATTGCGCAACACATCGCAATAATTGTGTGTTTTGTAGTTATTAATAAGTTTAAATATTGATATGTATGTTAGTTTTTAAGATATTTGTAATATGGGCCTTGCTGCCTGATTTAAATAAATAAATATGTATTTCAGAGATGTAAAAATGTTTGTTTTTCAGTAATAAAATGTATGTTTTTCGACAATATCCTTCATTTCATCGAATGAAGGAAAATGTAATCACTGTACAACAAAAAATTACAACTCCATTTAGAATTATTGTGCCGTCCGTAATTTTTCGTAGAAAATAAAAATATTTTTATTTTTTTCTTTTTTGATATAGTAGGTATTTAACGTTGTGACAAAACGGACAGACGGAAAGAGTAACCTTATAGGGTCCGTTTTGGCCTTTTTGGTACGGATCCCTATATTATTATATTTCGCTCGCGACTTCGTCCGTGTAAATTCTCAAGTGCCACCAACCCCAAACATCAATAATCAAAATCCAATATCTATGGGATGTTTTCCGGGATTAACAGTATACAACTACTGGCTTGAGCTATCTGTATGCCTTTTCTCGTCAAATAATTTTACGGGGTTTTTTTATTTTTATTTATTCATAATAATCAAACATCCTTACTAACGAAATAATTTTGACTCAAGCTAAAGCAGAGAACTTCGTTCGATTCGACGTCAGTATGTAGGATTAGTAGGTACGATATGTAATGTATTGATACATTAAAATATAAGTTTTGATCTATTATCCACAATGATTGCTATCGGGATCAGATGATGTCAGCAAGCAGACGCATCCCGGTTTCCGATTTACATTTTATAGACTTGTTACGGTGACGTAATTGACAGGCCACATAAACTGCAAAAGGCCGTCAGAGCCATTTGAAAACAAAACAATGCGTCATGGAAGAAAACAGAGGGTAACGCGGACGGAGAAGTCCCAACTGTCACGAAGGCAAATCGGCGAAATATCGATGCGAGTTGCTTCTGACGTTGAATTATTAACCTCTAAAGTTGTCGCGGTCTCAATATGCAGTCTGAAGCGATTTTCTTGTAATTAGGTCCGTTTTCGAGACTACGAGCACTCTGATAACAGTGTGACTTTGTGAGTTCTATGTTGATGAATTATTTAAAATCTTTTTAAAGCCACTTGGTTCGAAATAATCTCAATGTTTTGAAAGAAAAGGGGGTCTACTGCAGCGCCACCAGTCATATAGACCGCCTGCGGTGCAGGAGACACCGTCTTGATTCCTCGCATCCCAATGATACGCACAGAGACTGGTTCCCCTTTACCCTTTACACGTTCAATGACCACGATTTCCAGTCAAAGTATTTTTCGCCATAACCATCATTACAACGCTACGGGCAAACATTTAACACGGTAGGCGTTAACCTGAGTACGCAATGCTTCTCTCATGAACTGCTGTCAAAGATAAGGCATAGGTAATAAACCCTCCCTTGCCCAAAAAGTGTTGACGGCTATACCTGCAGATCGATCACGTAGCGCATTGTACGAACGTTAGGTAGATCTAGATGTTCATTTTTACATGGAAATCTGACAGTCTGTCCTAACGAGCGTACAAAACGTTACCTGATTACCCCTCTGAGATCTATCAAAGTCATCTTGCACCACCCGTGCGAAGCCAGGGCAGGCAGCTAATAATGCAATAGTGGAAGGGATTGAAAGATTTGTCGCCATTAGCGGACCCACGGTAGCTCAATTGGCAGAGCGATGGACGGATTCCAGAGGTTGTGGGTTCAAATCCCGCTCGTGGCGAATAATTTTTCAATTATCTACTATGATCGAAATTTGGAATATCGTTAGCGGACGTTTCTGCTTAATAAACATTTACTATTACAGTAGAAATGACCGAAATGAACATTGTAAGTCCATGATCGAGTATGATGGTCACGTTTACATAGAATGCACAAAGTTTCAGAAAATAACCTGAGTTAGAAGTGCATGTTAAATTCGTTAAAAACCTTCAGGCAGTTTAAGGAATTTTAGTCAGTTACACTTTTCCTTTAGATTGAAACGCGAGATATCCTTTGCTACCGCAAAAACTAGCGATTACGTTATTTATTGAAACAGGTAGCTCAGTGGACGCCCGGCTTCTTCAGTTTGTAATCAGGGTAAAATTTGGATGAAGACGGGCACATAAGTTTTCCGCTATAAGTTCCTTATTTAAATTATTCGAGCCAGCTACAAAAGGCGGTGTTTGGCGCCTTTTATCCAAATCTTCTTCATTCAGGCGTCAAATTTTCTTTATGCCGAGTTGGAAACTTTGACACAGCGTTATCGCGAGTAGCATTATGTTTGAATCCACGTTGTCAGTCACTGTGATGTGATAAAAGTAGTTTTAGCTCGTCAAACGTAACTTTTTATGTAAACGTTAGTTTTACCTTTTCTTTTCTCTGCTTGATGTAAGAAATTTCTGTTTTGGTGCATCCATTGTTTATGATCTTTTATTTTACTTACTACTTATTTACGAGTACATCATTTATATTTTCCAACAATTTTCTTCGCTCCGTTTATCTTACCCTGGGTTTTTATGGTAACTGAGAAGGGGTCCACACTGAAAAATAAATCCTTATCATTATAATTAAATTCAAAAATTGAATGATCCTTTAATATAGAATAGATTTTTTTATAATTTGTGTATTACAAAGCATTGTGTCTTCATTCGAGCAGGAATTTTATATATAATTTAAATACTGTATACGATTAATTTCAATTGGAAGATATTCCTAGAACTATTCTATTCGGAGTAAAATATTAATTAGATATGCATATTCCTCATATAGAACATAATTATCATGAAAATCAATCTGCAGTTTGATGTACAGTCAGCATCAAAAGTAACTACGCAATTGAAGGCGACAAAAGTTCTTATTCCCATTTAATAAATACTTTTGACGCTGTTTTGACGTTTGACGTCTTCGTTTGCGTAGCTACTTTTGATCCTGACTGTACAATTCATACTCCTAGTCATATCTATTCATCTCACGTATTTTGATCAAATACATCCATTGTGCATATTTGATTAAGGTGAATCAGATATCTATCACAGATTAGGACCTTCACAGGGGATTATCACAGCCTAATCTGTAGTCGACGCAAAAGGTGTACTGGCACACAGGCGGGTAATTGGCTTGTTAGGAGGTAAGGAGGTATATTTACTACATGTGAATCATATGAGTGGGTTCAGTCAGCGCTGAGAAACTAGTCCGGCATTGTTTTAAAACTATAGCTAACGTTTTAGTGTACGATGGCACATATCACGTGTGCTGGTTTCTGGCCGATGGGTGTCGTCTTTCGGCGGTTCCGGGGCAACCTACCGAACTCTACACCGGACTTGACGAAGCAACGGAGCCACACTGTTTCGTCGCCTAAATAATAATTATTGCTTTAATATTATATAGTATGTATGTTAGTCTGTAAGGTATTTGTAACTATGGGCCTTAGTTGCCTGAAATAAATGTTTTTTTATTATTATTATATACATATATATTAGTAATAAAGGTTAAGTTATACAAATTACTTTAACTGCAAGTAATAACTTGCTTAAGAAGGCACGAATATACACTACGAGTATTTTCTTTGTTTCAAAACGTAAATCTTTCATTTGAGATCAATGTCCGGTCAACGTCCAAATTGCAAATTATTATGATACCTTGAGAGCGACCCCAGTGATGTGCTGAGATGTGTATCATTCAATTTGAAACCTCGTATGCTTGATAGCTAGGGGGAAAATATGATGGCAACTCAGCTTCGTGCTGCTCTGGTGGCAACCCAAAACTGGTCTGAAATGACAATCTTAATTTGGCATAAGCTTAGTCAACATATTTTATTGTGTTATAGCTAGTTTGAATCATCCAGATAAGCAATTGCAAACTGCAAAAATATAGACGGTAGTATAAGTGTGTTTTTTAAGTATTTAATATGTCATAAGATCTTTTGAGTTAATTTTGTTTTAGAAATTGAAATTGAAATTATTTATTTGCATAGACACAGTACAGGGATGTTTAAATATATTACGATCATGTGTATCCAGCTTGCATGCAAGAGTGCAAATATGTATATGAGAATTAAATTATCAAAGAGAAAACATAAATTAAAATAACTATACAATGTCAAATTGAATGAATTATATAGGTACATTATTTACATAATAAGCGAGTGAAGCCGTCGACGTAGCTTCCCCTAGAACCTAGCGGTTGGCAGTAGCGGAACGCGCGTCGACGGTGCATGAAAAAAACGCAGTCTGCATACTATAGACCCTTTAGGTCCTTTCTGCGAGTTAAAAGGCCATGAGCAGTCCTAGCGTTATTCCCGGTAATGCGCCGTAAAGGAGCCCAGGGTCCGCTTTGACACCTAATCCCAAGATTTGACATAGGCACTAGTTTTACGAAAGCGACTGCCATCTCTTCTTCTAACCCAGAGGGAAAATTAGACCTTATTAGACCGGTTTCCTCACGATGATTTCCTTCACCGAAAAGCTAACGGTAAAATTCCGCACAAGTTCCGAAAAACTCATTGGTACGAGCCGGGATTCGAACCCACGACCGCCGCTCGACAGCCGCATGCCGGAACCGCTAGGCTACCGGAGCTTTTTTATGCAATAATATGTAATTGAGTATATACCACATACACTTTTTATTAGATTGTATCGTGTATTGTTCGTGATCATTTATTTTTACACGTTGAGTTATTTGTATTCTTGTTCCTTTGTGCAAAATATTCATATTATTCGTTGCGTATAGAGTTTTATGCCTTTATTCAGCGTCCGTCAACCCCATTTTAGTTAAAATCGTCTGTCACTTTGAAATAATGTATACAAGTAAGGGACAAAACTCATTTTAGTTAAAAGAGGCATGTTAAGTATTATACGTTAAGGTTAGTGTAAAAGGCCCGATTCTCTTTTAGTGGAATACATCTTAGGGCCGCTATTTGCTACCTTTTTATTAGGGTTCCGTACCGTACGTAAGGGAAAAACGGGACCCTATTACTAAGACTTCGCTGTCCGTCCGTCTGTTTGTCACCAGGCTGTATCTCAATACCCGTGGTAGCTAGACAGTTGAAATTATCACAGATTATGTATTTCTGTTGCCGCTATAACAACAAATACAAAAAATAAAATAAAATAAATATTTAAGGGGGGCTCCCATACAACAAACTTGTTTTTTTGCCGTTTTGTCTGTCGCCAGGCTGTATATCAAGAACCGCGATAGCTAGACAGTTGAAATTTTCACAGATGATGTATTTCGGTTGCCGTTATAACAAAAAATACAAAAAATATATATATATATTTAAGGGGGGCTCCCATACAACAAACGCGTTTTTTTTTTTTTCTTTTTTTATAGATAATGGTACGGAACCCTTCGTGCGCGAGTCCGAGTCGCACTTACTTACACACTCCTCTGGCGCAGCGACCCAAAGTGGGTCTTGGCCTCCAACACGACTGCTCGCCACTGATCCCGGTCCTGTGCAGTTTCCCGCCAGTCGCCAGCCTGGAGCTCGCGCAGATCCGCATTCACCACATCCGCCCATCGATACCTAGGCCGACCGGCCGGGCGGCGTCCTGTCGGTTTTCCCTCGTAAGCTCCTTTTACCGCCCGTTCGCCTCCCATCTGCTCAACATGACCGAGCCACCGAAGCCTTTGCGCCTTCGTCACGCCAATGACAAATGGTTCAGCACTATTTCCTCAATTTCGGCGTTTTTGCGGATCCTCCAGCTGCCATCGGGTCTCTGCGTTGGGCCAAGGATTTTTCGGTGAATCTTTCTCTCAGCCACCAAAAGCTTAATTTCTTCCCTTAAAGTGAGTGTCCAGGCTTCACATCCGTATGTTAAGATAGGTCGTACTACGGTCTTGTAGATTCGGATCTTGGTTTTTCTACTGAGAAGCATGGACACCAGGACTTTATGCAAAGCTGCACCGCACCGCAAGGCATTTTGAATGCGAATGTCGATTTCCTCGTCACGGGTATTGTTGTCATTGATAGTAAAACCTAGGTATTTAAATTTGGCCACCCCTTTGAACACAGTATCTCCAACCTGTAGATCTGCAGGTTTGCCTCGACCAGTCTTATACCGTCGCATGTGGAGATAATCAGTTTTGTCGTGGTGGTTGTGGGTGGTGCTAGAGCATGCCATTAGAGTCGCACTTGGTCGGTTTTTAATTATCGTGTTATGTATGGCATTTCTTGGCTCACCAAAATGCATAAACTGTAAAAAGAACTGAAAAGACAGCTTTCATTCGCACCAAGCTCCAATTACAAAAGTATGCAAGATGAACAGCCAACTAATGCTAATTGAAGCATAAAATTTTACGCTCTACTCCGCGTACAGAGTTTGTGTTTTGTTGCCTTATTTTCTCGGGTTAATGCACAATTCAAATTTCCACGTCCGTCATTTACTTATCCATACATAGACGACCGCTTTAGCCTAATTGGTAGTGACCCTGCCTACGAAGCAAGAGGTCCTGGGTTCGAATCCCGGTAAGGGCATTTATTTGTGTGATGAGCATGAATATTTGTTCCTGAGTCATGGATGTTTTCTATGTATTTAAGTATTTATTTATCTATATAAGTATGTTTATAGTCGTCTAGTACCCATAGCATAGCTTTGCTTAGTTTGGGACTAGGTCGATTTGTGTAAGATTGTCCCCTAATATTTATTTATTAATACTTCCATACTATCCATACTATCCATACTTTCCATACTTAATATTATAAATGCGAAAGTGTGTCTGTCTGTCTGTCTGTCTGTCTGTCTGTCTGTCTGTTACCTCTTCACGCTTGAACCGCTGAACCGATTTGGATGAAATTTGGTATAGAGATAGTTTGAGTCCTGGGAAGGACATAGGATAGTTTTTATCCCGGAAATCATCCCCCAAGGAGATGAAGTGGGGGGTGAAAGTTTGTATGGAGCTACGATATAAACGAGTTCCACGCGCACGGAGTCGTGGGCAGAAGCTAGTAATATTATAAATGTGAAAGTGTGTGTGCCTGTCTGTCTGTCTGTTACCTCTTTACGCTTAAACCGCTGAACCGATTGAGATGAAATTTGGTATGAAGATAGTTTGGATCCCGGGGAAGGACATAGGATAGTTTTTAACCCGGAAACCATCCCCAGAGGGGTGAAATTGGGGATGAAAGTTTGTATGCAGCCATGATATAGGTAAACGAGTTCCACGCGGACGGAGTCGCGGGCAGAAGCTAGTAACTTAATATTCACAGAAAATACGCAGTATAAGTATATTAATAAAGTTGAAATATACAATCTCTCGTTCAACGAATACTCAGCATACAATTGCCTACTTGCATACGCCAACAAATTACTTGTGTAAGAAGGTGCCAACAAAAACTTTTTAAATCATTTAAATTCCGAAACTTTCTTGGTAATTGATTAACAACGAGTCACAAAGGGAATTAGACTGCAATTCAAAAAGGACGCACACATTGTTGGATATTTATTCAAATTTAAACCCTCTTACCATACTGACTAGGTTCGAAGTAACAAGTTTTCCGAAATATTTAGATACACTTCAAATAAGTGTTCAATTAGACCCTTTTTAAAATCAAATTTCTGAAGCTGTTGATAATCTGAAAACGAGTTTAAAAAAACACTTTATTCATTAAAGTTACTTAGTTAACACTGCTCTTTTTAACCCCCGACGCAAAGAGAGGGGTGTTATATTATAAGTTTAACGTGGCTGTGTATCTGTGTATCTGTCTGTTGTATCGTGGCTCCCAAACGGATGAACCGATTTTAATGCGGTTTTTTTTTGTAATAGATAATTTTATCCCGAGTGTTCTTAGCTATGTTTCATGAAAATGTGTTCAGCCGTTTTAGAGATACCTAATGGACTTTGAAATGAAAATGTCGGGGGTTTTTCAACTTTTATTAGTCACAATATTACACCCATCCATTTGGATATATCCATTTGGCGCGGCGCGACGTGATTCCAGCCTTATAAATCGAACTTCAATTAAATCTATTTCATCATGTCATGTTTGTCAAATCAACCCACGGCATTTGAAGGGTAGTTGAATTTAATGTAACTTCATACTACAACTAATAAATTAAATTCAACTACCCTTCAAATGCCGTGGGTTGATTTGACAAACATGACATGATGAAATAGATTTTATTGAAGGTCGATTTATAATGCTGGGATCACGTCGCGCCGCGCCAAATGGATTTATCCAAAAGGATGGGTGTAATATTGTGACTACATTTACGGTCGCGCCACGTAGTACTGTCACTTGCTCGTGGTTGTGTTTGGTTTCGACTTCCACTAGCGTCTATTGTCTCGGAGACTCACATGCGTCCAAATCGATTGAGGCTGACGTCGCGTTAGTGCTCCAATACTGTATTTTGACATTCACGACAGTTCCATTCGGATGTCGCGTTGGCGCGTCGCGTTCCGTTTGAATAACCAACGAGCCGCGCCAGCTATCTTTAAACGTAGTCTTGACACTCATGGCTTAATTTTGACGCGGCGCTTGCTCCATTCGGCTTCTTGAAGCGGTCGTCTATGAACAGCTTTAATAAACATTTTACGGCCTGGCCTAGCTTTTTTTCGGTGTTTATTTAATACTAGGGTGGGAGATGAAACGTTTTAAGTATGAATAGTGAATTCTCCTGTACGATTTGAAGGCGAGACGAAGTAAGTAAATATATCATAGTAAGTCGGCAACGCGCTTGTGATTCTTCGAGAGTCGCCAGCGTCCCTAGCGTACGGTGTCTGCTTACCACCAGGCAGGTATGCTAATTTGCCACAACGTAGTACTTATACAAAATCTATCTTCAAAATATGTGATTGTCGCCCTTGAACAATATTGTCACTGTACTCTCTCCCGTGATACGCTTTTTCATATTGAAAAATAGACACGAAAAACTTTCATTCTCAAATTTATGCTAACAAATATTAAAATAAAGTATAATAATAATATTAAGGATCATTTTTCAGAATTACGTAGACGATTGAGATAAATTTTCATGAAAATAATCTACTCCAATTTGTTGATAACGTGATCCCATAAATACGAATTTCGCGGCTATGATATTTTATCTTCCGGGCAGCAAAATTACTTTTTAGTCAGCGGGTATGTGATGGTTAGTGTTCTACATTAAAATAGAACTGGTAGTAAGACTATTATGAATATGGCCGCAAACAAATATACTTTTTTTATGGTTATGCTCATTATATCGTGTATAACTTATTACTTACTAGCTGATGCCCGCGGCTTCGCCCGCGTGGTTATAGGAAAATGTAACATATTGAACTTTCCCGTGGGAATTAGATGTTTTCCCGCTGGAAAAAGTAGCCTATGTCACTCTCCAGCTTCTAAACTATCTCCATACAAATAATCACATCAATACGACGCTCCATTGCGACGTGAAAGAAGGACAAACATACAAACACACACACTTTCGCATTTATAATATTAGTAAGGATTGCTTATTATTAACCAATTTGGACTACTCTGCGCTCTAAAACGGCAATTGTCGGCGTTTGAGTCTAGACTGCTAGGCTCAAATGAGGCTAGGTTGGTTATTATTTGTGCCGTGTACACCCCCCACTAAGGTGGACTAAATTAGCTACAGAGTGGATGCCACAAAATGGACCCACCCAGGAGGAGAAGGCGGGATAATTTGAACGTGTTTCAAAGCGACTGGCCAGAATAATGTATAAGGATATTAAGAAATCAGGCTTTGCCTTGGAGTGCGACACTAATTCGTTTTATAAAAAAAACATATCATTATAATAATATAATAATTAATTGCAATCCAAAATATTCTTCAAATAAATAAATAAATATTAAGGAACAATCCATAGGTACTAATATTATAAAATGTATAAATGCGAAAGTGTGTATGTCTGTCTGTCTGTCTGTTTGTTACCTCTTCATCCTTAAACCGCTGAACCGATTTAGATGGGTATGGATAATAGTTTGAGTCCCGGGTAAGGGCATAGGATAGTTTTATCCCGGAAATCATCTTCCAAGGGGGTGAAATGGGGGCGAAACTTTGTATGGAACTACGATATAAACGACTTCCATGCGGACGGAGTGGCGGGCAGAAGTTAGTCTTACATAAATCGAACAAGTCCTATAGTAAGCTCAATAAGGCTTGTGTTATGGTTACAGACGACGATATATTTAATAGATATAAATACTTAAATACATAAAAAACATCCTAGACTCAGAAACAAACATTCATGCTCACAAATATTTGCCCTTATCGTGTTTCGAACCCAGGCAGACGTCAAATAAGTTGAAAGTGTTGTCATTCGACCACTTTCATTAACCGCTTTCGCCTATTCTACAGATCGCCATACGATTAAATAAATAAATTCGACCGAAGCTTATCGCGGTCGAATACTAATACGATGAGAAACAAAAGGCAGGTTTAGTTATCCTTATTATTCATTTGTTTCTGAGGTAACTACAAATTGCTTAGTCACGATGAAAATGAGAAACGCTGTTTTCTCTGTTTACATTTTATTCATTTCTGGCAGTTTTTTCTAGAGTAAAGTTATTGAGTGGATTAAATTTAATTAAATGTGTTTCTGATTCAAACTTAGCTACGTACCCGGGGTACTTTAAGAGGATCAACGGTAATGTGTCTAACATACTTAGATACAATGTAAAAGAATCAGGGTTTTATGTTCGACTTGCATATTAGATCGTTCCACAGAACAGTTTATCGCGTTCTCAGTCAGTAAATACGCGCATAAAATCTAGGTCATAATAATAAATAATGTACCAAGTCGAATAAAAATGTAATAAAAGTTATAGCTCTCGGAATAAACATAAAAATATAATTCTCACGCATTTCGTTATTACTGTCAGTACCAAAATTTGTTACAGTGGATATAGTATTTTATGCATCGCTTTCGACTTTTCTATTTGAACTAGAATTTATGTGGCATATCAGAACTATGTGGTTTCAGCGACATACTGGTTACCGAACAATTTCATTGTAGCTTAAGATTAATGAGACTGCCCGTGTCACCGAGAATGACACTTTACATTTGATTGCTCGTTATTTTATTACTTAGGTGCTAAAGAATTTTACGTAACATGTTTAGTACAAATTAAGTAGGTAATATGTAGTAGTTTGGAAGCTTGCAATGCTTTGTATAAGATAATTTAATGTAGATACGTCGGCCGCAACGAAGTTTCCGAGATTACCCAATCTCGGAAACTGCTCACGCGATTTAAAACTGATTTCACCACTATAACAATTTAGCCGTCTAGGTATTGTTATGCCTCCTTCTGATCCCGCGTTTTTTTATAGATAAAAGTAGCGATAAAAGCCTATCGGTGCAGAGTATTGCGTAATGTAACTTGCTTCTGAGATAATAAAGAGAGTTCGGTAGTAGCGGTGGCAAATATGATGGAAAGATACACTTCATCAGTCAATGCTGTACCGGCAACACAGAGGTCACAGGTTCGAGTCCTGTCTTGGGCTTCAGACGATGATGGTTTATTTTTCCATTATAATTTTTCTCCATATCATCATATCGTTTAAAATTGGATCGTGGGAACTTCGGCGTTATATAAAAGAAAAAAAACAATAATTGGTTTCGTTAAGAGGTATCTCATTAATTGCATTTTGAGGCTCTTGCATTGTTCAAATGTCCCCGATTTCCGCACTCCACAACGTCCAGCGCAGCAGCGCTACCACGAACTTCGAAAGTCGAAGTTAGAGGTAGCTTTTGTCATTTACACACTCTTAGAGTATGCATACGTCAAAAGTACAATAAGAATGTTTTTTTTTCTTTAATCCGATACTAAGCGTGAACGGAGTAACCAGTACACTAGTGTCATGTAAACAAACAGCCTCTGATATTTCTCAGCAATATATTTTACAATGCATGTGCTCGAAAAGAGCGTTTTCCAAGCACTAAAATCGTGCGGAAAGTGCCACTTTTTCGCACTAGTGCTTTTTACTTTTAAATTTTTTTTTAATTTTCAAGTCCGTCGTCAGCCCGACAAAGAGTTTTTATTACTCGAGAAAAGTTTTACAAATATTTCAATTACACGTTTTCTTTCATATAAAAGTTACATAAATACTAATAACGTATAAAATGATTTATTAATGTTTATGAATTTTGAGTTTGGTCAGTAAATACATTAATTTTTAATATTCACTTAATGTGTTTGGCTGAACGCATATCTTTCTTATGCCTTTTACAATACGACAGTATGGCGGCTTGCACATGCGCAATGCGCATAATGTTGACCGCGCATGTATCTAAAAGCCCGCCATTGTTGTTTATTGTGAGTTTTGTGTTAGTTATTTTATGTAAATATGTTAAAAAGGTCGAGTGAAAGTGAGTAATCAATAATAATGATTTATTGCGTTTCAATAGTGTCAGTATGTTTCTTAGAACTACGACGGTACAGCGTCTTTATGTTGTTTAATATAATATTGAGTTACTCAAAATTAATTGTGTTCCAAAACCACAATACAATGGTTTTAACTTTTAAGTGAATAAGCTTGACAGCAAAAGATGTGAAGAAGTTTTAAATGCAATTCCAGATAATAAGTAGGTACCTGACAATCTACCTGGGTTCTTCAATTTTAACCTAGATATATTTTAAACCAACATTTCAACATTTAATATATTTCCTCACACAAGGCACAGTAAAATGTTGTATGATACACGCGCGTAAAGATGATTTCCGACTCGTGTCGAATTATACATTCGCTCGCTTCACTCGCTCATGTATAAAAATGACACTCGTCGGAAATCACCTACTTTCCACACTTGTAGCATAAATAACTATTACAATGCATGTGCTCGAAAAGAGCGTTTTCCGAGCACCCAAATCGTGCGGAAAGTGCCACTTTTTCGCACTAGTGCTTTTTACTTTTCAATTTTTTTTTAATTTTTACGTCCGTCGTCAGCCCGACGCAAAGAGTTTTTATTACTCGAGAAAAGTTTTACAAATATTTCAATTACACGATTTCTTTCAATATAAAAGGTACATAAATACTAATAATGTTTCAAATGATTTATTAATCTTTATGAATTTTGAATTTGGTCAATAAATTAATTAATTTTAAATATTCACTTAATGTGTTTGGCTGAACGCATCTTTCTTTTGCCTTTTGCGATACGACAGTATGGCGACTTGCACATGCACAATGCGCATATGTTGACCGCGCATGTATTTAAAACTAAAAAGCCCGCCATTGTTGTGATTGTTGTTTACTTTGGAGTTATTTTATGTAAATAAGTTAAAAATATCGAGTGAAAGTGAGTAATCAATAATAATAATGATTTAGGTATTGCGTTTCAATATTGTCAGTATGTTTCTTAGAACTACGACGGTACAGCGTTTTTTGTTGTTTAATATATTGACTTACTCAACATTAATTGTGTTCCAAAACCACAATACAATGGATTTAACTTTTAAGTGAATAAGCTTGACAGCAAAAGATGTGGAGAAGTTGTTAAATGCAGTTCCAGATAATAAGTAGGTACCTGACAATCTACCTAGGTTCTTCAATTTTAACCTATCAATTTTAAACCGACATTTCACCATTTAATATATTTCCTCACACAAGGCATAGTAAAACGTTGTATGATACACGCGCGTAAAGTTGATTTCCGACTCGTGTCGAATTATACATTCGCTCGCTTCACTCGCTCATGTATAAAAAGGCCACTCGTCGGAAATCACCTACTTTCCACACTTGTATCATAAATAACTATTTCAAGCTGATTTTCAACCGGAGGGGCGAGACGAGACGAGGTGAGGCGAGAATTGAAATTCGTATGGTAAATTTTCAATCATCTCCTCGCGCATCTTCGGTGGAAATAGTAAGTGCCATACAAATTTCATTTCTCGCCTCGTCTCGTCTCGCCTCGCCCCTCCGGTGGAAAATAAACTTTAGACACGTTTCAATAAATGACTAAGTATAGAAATTATATTTTTCCGTTTTATTATGATTTTTTTGGATGTACTCGTATATTATTTAGAACTTTATTGGGGGTGAAATTCGAAAATATTTTCATTTGATACGTAAACTGTTTCGTAGTCTAGTTCTGATTCCAAGTACAAGTTTCATGTGTGAATATAAATGTTGTACATTAAAAAATCCGTTATTATTTAAAAGATGAATTTGGAACCGACATGTAGACCTCTTGTCAGAAGACAAATACTTAATCTTGATTTTTAATAATCAGATAATTTTTAGGCATTTTAAATACATAAATACATACCGTTACCTGTAAGTTTTTCTGTTTAGCCCTGCGGTTGACTGGTAGAGAATGCCTTCAAGCATTAAGTCGCCATTTGTACTTTTTATATATGCAATAAAGTTGAAATAAATATAAGTAGGTACCTACCTACCTATAAATAAATAAACTAATTAAGGTAAACGTCGCAAAGCTCGACACGGACCCGATACTTTGACACTTTCAGTCTTAATGATATCAATGAAGGTGAATAACATAACAAGTTGTCTATTTTATTGGAATAAAGGTGTTTTATAATTTAAACTCAATCACTGTTGCCAAAATACTCTATTAACACTTTAACAAAATCACTGCTTAGGTATATACTTAACATGAATTATTTCTTGACAGGAAGACAACTGCTCACTTCCAGTGCCGTTTTAAGAATGCTCGCCTTTTGATCGACATGGCGCGTAAAACTACCGGACCGGAACTCGAATCGGATTGGCCAACGATTCTTACACGAGATGGTTCATTTCAATCAACCTCAAAAGACTTTATAATTTATAATCTTACCAGTGCAATATATTTTAAACATCATGACACATTAATTGTGACTATAATTTAAACCAAATGCAACTTGACATTTTATTACAATTCTTATTCTCTTTGACGATCATAATATAAATTCATATAGATTAAGCTAGCTTTAATTTATATTGTAATTGTATATTGTGAAATAAATAAATCTAAATCGAAATCTAAATCAGGTGTCAAACATTGGGACGTTTACCTTACTTTGGGTATTTAGTGTTTAGTGATTTTTAGTTGGGTATAAATTACAGCAACAAATAGGTACCTACTTATTTATTGGTATTTGTGTTTTAACTGAAATTTTATTTATTTGCTTTAATCATGTTTGTAAAATAATAATTAAGTATACCTACTAATTCTGTACTAAAAATAATGATTTTATTCTGTTTAGTCGGCGTGCGTGATTACCCATGCCGAATTATAGTTTTCTAGTTGTAAGGGTACAGAGCTAAGCCGCAGACGGACAGACGGACATGGCGAAACTATAAGTATTCCGTTTTCCTAAAAAATACAGTTGGATTGTCCTAACGCGCGTTCGAAACGTTACATGATTACACATCCACTACAGCAAATCTCTGCGAAGTCATCTATAAAGATGTATAAAAATAAAAAAAAATACCTACTAAAAATGTATACAGATTTTCATTTCAATATCGTTTCAAAGCAGTGCTTTCAAACGTTTTCCTGAATATTCTCCATTTTACACTAGTTTTGTATAAAACTGCAAATAAGCCCAAAGCAACGAAGCCGGCTATTAAGGAGATTACTCAACTCATTCCGTGAAACACGATATCCATTGTGTAAGGCTTTATTTTGCTTGCAAAGTGTAAACATTTTAAGCTTATAGGAAACTACCTATATTTACTACCTGCCTGCGCGGTTTTGCCTGCGTATATATAAAACGCATAAAATATAGTGTATATCCATCCACGAAGTATACAGAATTACACATATGTATACAGAGGTGACATATCGCTTATTAATTCATATTTTTATAAGTTAATCGACTTGTCTAATATTTCAGCGTCATTACCGAAATAACAGGTAATTGGAATACTGAAAAATATTGCTAATTTAGTAAGTTTTTTTTTTGAATAATTACTGGTATAAAGTTTCTGCTTTACAGTTTTTATACATCTTCCCTTTTGTTGCAAATGCGAGCTACACGTTATTAGGAATTTTGTACGTACTACAATTGTTTTGAACTTAAGTAATATTGAAGTGTAAAGTAATAACTACAACTTAAAAGTTGAAAATCCCCGACATTTTCATTTCAAAGTCCAATATCTCTAAAACTGCTAAACAGATTTTCATGAAACATGGCTAAGAACACTCGGGATAAAATTATCTATGACACAAGAAAAACCGCATTAAAATCGGTCCATCCGTTTGGGAGCTACGATACCACAGACAGATACACAGATACACAGACAGACACCTTAAACTTATATCACCCCTCTCTTTGCGTGGGGGGTTAATAAAATCACCAACTATTTGCTACACGATATATTTTCCAAAATCAATAATACACAAGTACCGAATATCAATCGACATCTTCCTGACGCGCATCTGACATCTTCCTCCCTCAGTGTTGCCACCGCCACAGGGGCGTTCAGATATAACGCTGCGCTTACAGAAGAGAATAAACGTCTTTAGAAATTTCGTGTGTTGTAGAAGTTTTGATTTCAAGTGTTATGCTACGGACTCGTTGGGCACGCTGGCTTTCAAGAATTCAGAACCAATTATTAAATACATTTTTAAATACATTGATTTTTCTAAACAAATGCTGTTCAAGATAACTTATAAATACTTTGTATGAATAGCAGCGGCGCTCATACAAGCCCATTCCCATCGGCTTGCCTATTTTTTTTTATCAGGCAAGCCTATAGTTATATGCGCTTTCCTATTTCTTTTTTTTCCGGGTTGCCCATCGAAAATGTTCACGCGCCGCCACTGATGTATAGAGTTGCGTCAGTACCCCTCTGGTCAAGAACAATTATATCCTGGATCGTGTTCTTGAACCAGAAGACTTACTTACACCGGCCGTACCAATATCTCTCGGGAAATCGTCATCGAGAACCGGAACAAACTTGTGTCTGAAATTGAGACTTCCCTAAGTGAAATCTCTGAATGGGGTCGACTTAACTTAGTCCGTTTTAACCCTACCAAGACACAGGTTTGCGCGTTTACCGCAAAAAAGTTAAAGTTCGACGTGTCACCTTGTTTTGAGAGCACTCCCCTGATTGCCGCAGCCAGTATCGGAATCTTTGGCGTCGACATTTCGAGTGAAGTCCAGTTCCGCGGCCATTTTGAGGGTAAGGCCAAATTAGCCTCAAAAAAGCTCGGTGTGCTCAATAGATCGAGACAGTATTTCACACCGGCCCACCGCCTGCAGCTTTATAAGTCGCAGGTCCGCCCACACATGGAATACTGTTCTCATCTATGGGCAGGGGCACCCAAATACCAACTTCTCCCTCTGGATCGCATCCAACGACGAGCAACTCGAATTGTCGACAGCGAGCATATTTCGGGTCGGCTTGACCCCTTGGCGCTGCGTAGAGATGTGGCCTCTCTCTGCATTTTCTATCGCATGTATAACGGGGAGTGCTCCGAGGAATTGTTCGGATTAATCCCTGCCGCTTCTTTTCGCCATCGTCCAACGCGACAACATTACCATCCTCACCACTTAGATGGTTGGCAGTCCTCAACTGTGCGCTTCTCCAGAAACTTCCTGCCTCGCACAGCTAAACTGTGGAATGGATTGTCGCCTGCGGTATTTCCGGACCGATACGACCTTCAAACCTTCAAGAAAAGAGCGTACTCCCATCTTAAAGGCCGGCAACGCACTCACAACACCTCTGGTGTTGCAGGTGTCCATGGGCGGCGGTAATCGCTTACCATCAGGTGATCCGTGTGCTCGTTTGCCTCCTATATCATAAAAAAAAAAAAAAAGAAGTGGTACTTACCTACGTAACTTGACAAATGAGCGTTAGGACAACTCAACCATCATATATCTACATTTAGCTGCCTTACGTACGTACAAAACGTTACGCAATCGACCAAATGATTACCTACTATAACATTAATCCTGGAATTTTCACCTGCAAATAAAAGCCTCCACACACCGAACGCGGGTCGTGCGCGGCGCGGGGCGGGCGCAACGCGGGTCGGGCGCGGTTGAAACGGTATATTCACACCGCAGGCGAGCGGCGTCTCTCTCACACAGTAGCGCGGGCCCGTCACGGGCCCGTCACGGGCCCGTCGCGGCCGCAAATGCTACTGTGTGATAGAGATAGTGAGAGATATTAAATGCGTTGGTGAGATGAGAGATATCAATCGCCCGACCCGCGCCGCGCCCGACCCGCGACGGCAGGCCCGCGTTCGATGTGTGTTTGAAGTGTAGTTTCAATGTTTTACAAATTGCACGGGCCCGCGCCCGACCCGCAACCGTGACCGGTGTGTGGAGGCCTTGAATGATAAATCGCTTCAAAAAGGCAGCAAGGCGTATTTTCATATTCAAGATTAACGTATTCCATAAAAAAACAACAAAAATCTAAGTTATTTAGTCAGTATAAGTACTGGTATTTATGGATAAAAGTTAAGCTGTGTTGAGTTAACATATTAAAGCGCTATCTCAGTTCCAAAACAAACAAAATCCCAACGAACGTTTAAACTCGCACCGCTCGCGCAGGCCTATTTGGAGATAGATTGAAATAAATATGGATGCCGGGTTATTTGATAAAAAGGAACCGTAGGCTGGGCACACACTTATGAGGGCTAGGCTCCAGTGCAAGCGTTGTTCTAAATGAAGAGGCTTTGGGAAAATAATAAATAATAATAAACTGCTGAAATCAAATCTCATCGTTTTGCTTTTAATAAAGGTTTTGCTCGTTGAATCGCGAGTTTATTACAATATTTTATTCAACTATTTGTATTTTACTTATATTTGTATGTACTATCGACAACACAGCTAACTGACCATCCGTGCATGTGCATTTTAATAAGGTTCTATATAAATACAGCATTGTCAATTAACTGTATTGGCGTCTGTATGTCACATAGAATGCGAATCTCACCAGTTGCTGAATTAAATTAGTTTGGTAGGAACCTTCATTATTTCAAGTACCTACCTTAGATAGATAGGTAAAATCTTTATAGCGTATACAAAGCTTGAGATTAAAAAGTAGCCTTGACAAACCTTGAGAGTAAAAAGTAGCCTTGACAAAGCTTGAGAGTAAAACGTAGTTTAAAACAGAGATAGAAACTCATAAAACAAAAACTATACCTACTTAATGATACAAATATTTAAATTAATTGTCACGCCATGGCCGCGAAAGGCGCCGACTAAGCATGTGCTGTGACATTGCTGCTGAAGCGCTGGTATTCTGCCGGAACCAGGCAGACCTTCTAGCTGATGAAGGTGACGTAAGATGGCAATACGAAAGAGGGTCATTGTCTAAATGGGAGATGTTTTGGTCGATTAAATCCTACTCACAAAGTCACCTTTGAAGTGAGCTTTGGTTTCAGCCGGTTGGCTACGATTTCAATAAATCACATAGTTTGTATCAGTTTTACCATTTCCTAACTAGACCGTACACTTATAAGCTATTCTTCAACTGATATGGACTGAATAGATACTGAAATTCGTAAGCATTATTCGATTTGGCATTTGTGTGTAATGAATAAGGGGTGCGTATGTAACGTAGTTTGATATAATCATAAAGATTGATATAATGTAACGGTGGATATACAGTAATTTATTTAGTAACTGTTACCGTCTTGTGCTAATATATGTTTTTTCGAGGTGAACATTAACTGAGGCTTTAATTGTAAAAATATGTTCTGCAAAACAAGCCGTTTTATCAGACGTTGCTTTAT
This sequence comes from Epinotia ramella, assembly GCA_947578815.1. Taxonomy (NCBI): domain Eukaryota; kingdom Metazoa; phylum Arthropoda; class Insecta; order Lepidoptera; family Tortricidae; genus Epinotia; species Epinotia ramella. The sequence goes on from OX388202.1 coordinate 27,766,953, forward strand.
ATTAAACCTCACGTTATAACAAATGTTGTTATACAAATCATTACTTACCCGTTGATATCATCTATCTCCTAGACTGGTGCCAAACCCTATGGGATGGAAGGTCAGTATTACCCCCAAATGTAACCAATATCTCTGTGAAAAATGACTCTTTCGCATCTACTAATGCGTTCATATCGGCTAAACGTCCGTCCGTAACGTTTTTTCGAGGGCCATTTGGTAAAATAAAATCTTTTTATGTAAATTCAGTTAGGGAGATGTTATCAGCCCTGTTTTGGTGTAAATAAGAGGGATGCTGGCTTGGGATGCATAAAACAGGAAAACGCTTTTGTGTTTCGTGAACACATAACCGTAAAAAGGAGTTATTTTATGAAACTACTTTTAAAACTCGTTAAGGTTTGCGTATTCACGCAAGAAAACGTAGGAAATTATAACGTGTTGTGTGTGAATTTAAAGCCCTGAGGTCATAGGCACACTCTAGGTATAATGTCGCACTGGACACAGGTTTTATAGTATAGTGCAAGGGTCGGCAAAGTTTTTAGACAAAGAGCCAGATCCCGGAAAAATTACGATTTTTCGGAAGCTCAAAGAGCCACAGTACCAAATTTTAGGGAAAATAATAATTTCGGGTGAGTCTGCAAAGTGGATAATGCTGTGTTTGGGTTCGATAAGAATAATTATATTTTCCTCGCGCTATTTACGATTTTTTTGGGGAACCTAAAGAGCCGCAACAAACCTTTCAAAGAGCCACATGCGGCTCGCGAGCCGCGGTTTGCCGACCCCTGGTATAGTGGGAATGGGATGTAATGTACCCTGTGGTTGATTTCCTACCTATACAAACGTTTACATCGTTGTTCATTAAGTGCGTCTAAAGGCTGCTACACAATGGCCCATTGGCTATCATGACCCATCATACAAAACTCAACTATGCTCTTAAGGATCACCAGGACGATCGACCCAAGTCGTACGTACATACAAACGTAGTTTAGTTCTCATTTTAAAACGGCATACTGGAATGCCGTGATTTTTTATACACGATGAGATCCACCATATCTAGATCGGAAATTAGTTTATGTTGCTATTCCTACTACCCTTCTAATATTATAAAGGCGAAAGTTTGGATGTTTACAGGGTTTAGATGTTTGTTGCTCAACGACGCTTAAACGGCTTAATCGATTTGAATGAAATTTTGCACAAAGATAGTTTATAGCCTGGATTAAAATATAGGATATTTTTTATCCCAGGTCAACCCGGGATAAATAGTAGACGATGTCGCGGGTGGAAGCTAGTAATATAAATATAATAGAAACAAATGAACAGATTTTAGACTGCATGAAAAGCTTTCTACTCACTGTTTTTTTTCCCATTTTAATTTTTTGCTTCTTGTGTATTACAAAGTTTCATGTTATCCTCGCATGTCGTTTTAAAAATGAGAGCAAACTGCATTTTGGATGGAGACTCGAGATAATTTCATCTTATTCCACCGCATAACTGCCTCCTTGGCATGGCTGCCATGATGGCCCTTGTGTAAAGGAGCCTTAACATCAAAATTTAATATAGAGATAGATTTGGGTCCCTGCACGGCTATCACGCTACTGCGCGCGAGCTCTCTCGATTTTTGTCGCACTATCTGTCTCTTTCTTATTAAAACACTTAGAACAAGAGGTATAGTGCGAGAAATATCGAAAGTTTGTCGCGGCCGTCTCATGATAGACGTGCTGGGATAGTTTTTATCATCCTCCAATGGGGGAAAAATGGGGGGGTAAAAGTTTGTGGAGCTACGAAATAAACGAGTTCCACGCAGACGCGGAGTCGCTGGCAGAAGCTAGTGAAGTGAAATGAACATCAAATGGCCGTTCTACGATTATCCATATGATAATCCAGGTCTTTGCCTGCTCTTATGCAGTCATTTTCAATTTGCACCCACTTCGTATACTTCGGTATTCAGATCAAATTACGAGTATACACACTTTGGTAGAGAAAAGATGAGAGAAGCAATTTGCCGGTTCCAGGAGGCGTGGATTGTTCGAAAGGTGGAGCATAATATACGTAGGTTATGATTATGACGACCGCTTTAGCCTCACACGAATATACGTTTCCGAGTCACACATATCATTAGTGCTCTAAAATGCGTTCAGAACCCGTAGGATTTGATATGGTCAGCAGCATTATTACAACCAATTTTACTATTAGAACTTTATTGTCTGTGGTAGTAGGTAAAATCTGCACTTTAACATTATTACCTTACTCTGGCAAAAAGAGTAGAAAATAATAGTCTAACTAACGCTCATATGACAACACGAATAGTACGACCTAGAGATTTTGATACATCACTTTTTACTAGGACATTGTTTAAATTTGGTTATTAATTTACAAAAATGACATACAAATACATATTGGTATAGATATACAAAGTCACAAACATTACCTCTATATCATGTTTATGTCAACAGAATTCTAAGTTAATAACGTTTCTTCTTCCTCCAAATATTGCACTTTGCTTACAGATACACTTAATTCAAACACTTAAAATTAATCAAATATATTGCAAGTACCAAGTTGGTTTCAGGTAAACATAACCTCTAAAATGCACCATGTAAACAAGACGAAAATTATCAATTTACTGTAATTCTAGCGTTAGGAATAAATAAAATTAATATAACCATTCATAATTTAACACTTATTAGTGGTCTACAATAATGTAAACCGACTTGACTTAGTAATCGTACAGCGTTATAATCTGGCTCCAATACAAACTTCATTATCCAAAAAAAAATTGGGTAATTTTTTGCATTAAGTACGTGAGTGAGTTAAGTACGTGAGTAAGTAAGTGATTCTTTCTCCTTCACCAAACGAGCTTGGTCATACTCGTCATTCTTCACAGTCCGGACTTTCTGTAGGTTCTGAATAACGAAGGTCGTACCTCGTACCTAAATTGCTGTTGTGAATGAAGAAACGCTTTTCTTTGGATTAATAATTTAAATGTTGGTGTTTCAAAAGGTTAAAGGTTCCCGTTTTATTAAAAATATCGTAGACAATAGGATATTTGGGGAAAACCAAGTGCCCAAAAGTTCCATGAAACGAAAAAGACTACCATAGAGCTCCTCGAAATAAAAACTCGTGGCTCTGTGAGCTGTAGAAGTCGCCAGAACGGAGATTCGTTCGCTTCGCTCGCTGGGTCAATAATAAAGGTTCTAATGATGATAGAAACAGTCCTAGAACTAGAACAAATACCAAAGATAACCAGTTCCTCGCATGAGCTCTCTGCCCCTGCGGCCCGGGCGATGACATTTTGCGGCTGCAGTCGGATATTGCGCCACCAATCCGCTCGACGCGTGTTAACTGCCTGCAAGGAGGTCGATCTGCCTGGAAAATTTGAGTCTAATATGATATGCACTTGCATACACGCGCATTTAACGCCCTTTGGAGTTTGGACGCCAATTACAACTAAAAGTTGCTTGTTGTCGTGCTCATGGCGCTAAGGACGACTAGACCCTATAAGATTAGAAAATCGTGCGTTATTCTTCATGCGATTTCAAGGAAAACTATTTTGAAACGCAAAATAATAGTACCTATTGCTCGTTTTGGAAAGCACTTAATGATCGAAATAAGTAAAACTAGTACAATATTTATTTGCCTTTGATATCGAAGGGTGGCGCAGGACCGCTCATTGTGGCACTCTTTTGGGGAGGCCTATGTCCAGCAGTGGACGTCTTTCGGCTGATATGATGATGATGATGATGATCCTAGATAAGATAAAAGAAAAAACGTAGACGAATTAATCCGTTAAAAATCTAATGTTATATGGAATAGGGTATAGGCGTTATTGCGTACGCTGTTAAAGTCATCTTCATGTTTTCAACTAACGTTCATGTTCAAGCTCTTATGGAAAAATGTTGGCGTGTTGGTGTCACTTTGGTAAGTGAAAAACGGCGTTCAACAGGTTGACCAACGCCAGATGATACTTTTTGTAACACTAAGCACTCTAAAATGAACTGGTAATATCAGAAAAATATAGCCCTTGATATTTCATGACCTAAACGTTTGAATTTCGTGTAAAACATTAAAGTACCCGCCGCATATTAATATCATATCGGAACGCTAAATGTCAAGTCACATTAACCTTTCGTACGTGTCAATCGGACTATGCTGTTACTAAAGGCCTTTTTTTCCAATGTACAATGTAGCTTCATATAAATGCGCACATTTCACTACACGAGTACAAATACAAATCTGTGCATAAATCCGTAGTCGCGCAGGCAAATCGCTCCGTCACGGAGTAAATAGTCCGCAGACTTGTCGGCGCATATGATTTTGAGGATTTTTTTAATAGTTATTATTATTAGTAAGTAAGTAGTTAGTAAGCAATTCTAAAATCAATTGGAAGAGCGAGCGAAGCGAACGAAGTTCTCCTTATCAGCTCGGGCCAAAATTATTTCGTATGTACGGATGTCCTGTCCTGCAGGTCTTCTGTCCAGCTGTACTCCTCTACAGGCCGAATTTCTCAACCGATTCTCTTGAAGTGTTGTGAACAGGGGACCGATTTTTGACTTTCGAGCGCTCGACTCTTTCACTCGAAAACTGACAAAAATGATGAAATGCTATTTTGAAATAGCGACAGAAAATTGAAAAACGAGTGGTATTGACCACTCGTAATTAATTCTATTGGTAGAAAGTAAGTGCCTGCCATTTTGACACAACAAACGTATTTACTTTTAAGGAGCGACCACACCGGTGCGTAATGCTGCGTATACGCGTTGACGTGTCGAATGCGTCACGTATTCTTCATACATTTTGCTGCGTTTACGGTGCGTTAGCGTATTTTGAGCAGCGGTGTGGGCGTACCTTTATTTGATTTTCGAGCGCTCGAAAGTCAAAAATCGGTCCCCAGCAGGTTCGTGTTTTTTTGTCGATTCAGTTTCTGGATATTAAAAAAAAAAGTTCCGAAGTAAAAAAGACACTTTCGAGTTCACAGGCAGCTCACAGAGCCATCAGTAATAAAGTGTATCAAAGTATTCCTATACAAAATACATATATACATACTCCAGCCCAGTGCATTCCAGTTTCATTGGACTTGATTTAAGATTGAACTTAATATTTTATAATACTTTTGGAATAACCTCTCCTTTGTCAAATCGGTATTTAGAGAGATAGAATACACACATTAAATGTCCGCTTACTGGTATATGTATTGTGCTTCACTATAACAGCAGGCTTTCATACGAAATATTAGCAGTATTTCCGCCACCATCGCTACATCTAGATAAATCGGGTGCGATGCCGAACTAGCCTTTTGTTAGAAAGCTAACTTCCACTGCAAGCTTTACAGATATTTACCAGACTTTTGTTAAAACGCCCAAGTAGATACATAAAGTAAAGAGAAATAGACGTGAAAAACGAAAGAAGGACGAGGTTCTGATGACTGTTTTAACCATTAAAGAACTTCAAAGGTGTATGTGAAGTCCCCAACCCGCACTGGGCCAGCGTGGGGACTACTGCCATTTCCCTCTCATCCATGTGATGAGGCCTGTGCCCAAAAGTGGGACGACCCACGACGACGAGCCTATATACGTATATAGGTTCATTTATTATTATTATTATAACTCCATAGATATAAATTATTGCGTTTTATTTAACTCTTCTTATAATTTGCAATAGCAGTCGGAAACAGCGATCTGTTATATTCGGATATTTAAACAAACATAAACATAAATCCCTTTATTCATAAAACTTTAGAAACCTCTAAAATGTGTTACGTCCGTTACTCATTAACATAAAAGTTTTTGATGGATAAGGACAAAGGAATTTTAATCGCATTTTAGCTTAATTGCGTTTGATGGACATTTAATATGACAACTACAGAATTACCTGACTTAATAATATACTAGGCATTGTGTTTAAGATTCAGACATGTTTAGGTTAGGTTAGTTTTTCTTTCGATCGCAATATAGGCGTAATCATTTCCTTGTTATTGCTGGATGCTAGATTTTTTTTACTATTATATGTCACCGTCATGTGTGTTACTGGTCTAAAATACAGTCATACGAACACGACATGCTTGGATACTTGGCGGTCATCCAACAGTGCGCTGTCTCACTCGCAGGGTGCATTGAGAACATTCGAGGTTGATCGGATCTGACTTCAGAAAACGCTGCAACTACGAATAGTTGAAATTATTAAATGTGCCAGACTTTTTATAAAAGTGTCATTGAGATTTGAATCTTCTACCTTGGACTGTAGAGCTGCTTTTTGAATGGACCATTTTGATACAATTCGGCCAACTCAAATAATCTCAAGTACACAGACTCCGAAAACACTTACTATCTTTAACAGCTGAGTGAGAATAGATGGGTGATTGTCGACACAAAGTAAACTGAATGGTAGCTGTGGACCAAGTTTATTACACGCGAATCGATGGACCCCAGAATCCTGATAGCGCGAGGTTTAACGAGTTGGTGTAGACTTTCTAAAGATTTGCTTCGGTACCTATACATTATGATCTCCGATTTTGTAGAAAGCATCGATTAGAAGTCACACGTCTGTTTTAAAATAATGTGGTATAACAAAGCTAGGGCCTAAATATTTTTCCCCTCACTCCCACCTCGGAAAGCCGTCTTTTATCCTTTAAAACAAGCGGGCAAAAACGCATTTTATCCACTAGTGGGGAAAGTAATTTGACCTTAAAGCGTGACCATTTGCTGTCGGTTTTTTTGGCGCCTCGGCAAAGGAACGTCAGTGTTTTGTTCGCGCGCAGTTGGGACGGATGTGTTTTGATTTAAGTTGGCTCGCAGGATAACGAAAAGTGTCGTACTTTTATTAAATTATACGGCTCTAAACAGCTTCTAAGTTTGTTGTGAATAATGTGATAAATAATTATGAAAGCGGTAGCTGCACGTCGACGCGATACGTCCATTGCAGAGTACAACTGAAGACTGATTTGTTATCTTAATTAGTTAATTACAATTTTAAATTATGTGATACTATATTGATGATGATCAGAATTAACCTGATGATGATTATAATGTGTAAAAATAAAGACTTATTTTGAATGAGCTGTTTTTTGCATGTTGCACTTTCCTCTCTAGATTGAGGTGAAAAGTTTTGTGTTACACACGGGTGCAAATGTATTTTACTTCTCATGTGTTGAAACATTCGCTACGCTCAGGATTATATTTTAGAACCACTCGCTTCGATCGTGGTTCAACTATAGAATCCTTTCGCTTGCTCGTGTCTCAATTCCGCTCTCGCAGGTAAAATACAACTTTGCACCCTTGTATAACAAAATAACTATATTCACCTCACCAGCTCGGAAAGGCTTACTTTATCGCTCAAATTCTCATGAAAGTTCAAGTTCAAGTTCAGAAACTTATGGTGTGATGCTTTTTTATTTTGATAAAATGTAATAAATAAAATCTACTTATTTTTTCTTAATTACACTTGAAATATTAATAATTACTTACTTCGTTGGCTCAGCGAACCGAAGTGGACCTTGGCCTCCGATACGAGTTAGTAGTACCCTATTCTGTGCTATTACCTCCCAGTTTCTGCGTGTTGGGGCGAAGGGCTCTACCTCGTCCTTCCAACGATATCTAGGCCGACCAATCGGTCTTCGATCGCTCGGCCGTCCTACGTAGGCTCTCTTCACCGCCCTGTCTACTGGCATTCTCTCAAGGTTGAACACCTTATACAGCCAGCGGTGTCTTGCAGATTTCTCCTACGATGTTGGGATCGGACACCATATCTTCCAATTTCTGGTTTTTGTGGCTTCTCCAGCCATCTTCCCTCTGTACTGGGGTTAAAATCTTCCGAAATATTTTTCGCAACCATACATTAAGACCGGTCTAATGACAGTTTTGTAAATCCGAATCTTAGTTTTCCGACGGATGAATTTGGACTCTGTGAAGTCTCGCCGCACTCTTTACAGCACCCTGGATATGAGATTCAATTTCCTCTTCTCTGTCGTTGGTATCAGTTATGACGCAGCCCAGGTATTTTTATCTCTCAACACCTTTATATCCTCTCATCTGTGGATGATAAATATGGCCACTTATCGTCATCTGTGGAACCCGATTTTGGTGCCTCCACAGACAAGCATTCTAGTTTCGAGTACTTTGCTAAAATGTTATTTTTAGCGGTTGTTTAAGGAACTAAATCCAGGATTTTTAATAAAAACAAATGTCTAATAAAGGATCTAACTAATATGGTGCGTCATCTTTACAATACTACTCTTGTTACGACTGTATGGCTGGCTTCATGTAATGGGCTAACTTCATGGGTGGCGCAATGTAGACCACATTTATTAATTTTTGATTTAGAAAAATCCGTCTGTTGCCTTATTTTACGTGTTTATTTTCAAGATTGGTGTAACATACATATTAAGAAATCAAAACATGCGGGGGTCATGAATAAATGTTTTAAAATAAACGGCTTCGAGTTTTTTACCAAACTGGTGCTGTCACTCAAAAGTTGCTGAAACAACCTTTGATTTACATAATTATTATGAACTTATTTAAAAGTATATGAATTTACTTTATAAACTACCAGCATTTTAAGGTCCTAACCTATGTGTAAACAAATCATTTTCATCATAATGTGTAATAGATATGATGTAGGATTGAATTCACATTGTGTATTTTTTTCATACAAAATGACTGCATGCACACTATTAAAGATATCTCAACAACCGTAAGCTTTGTATAAGATTTTTTCTTTTTTTCAATATTTTCATTAAATAAAGCACAATATTAACATCACTTAAAAAACACGTAAAAGAACAATCTAAAAACAGCACAAAAATGTTTGATTAGTATGGATATATCCGCACTTCAGAGTTCAGACCCATACATCGGGCTTTCCAGGTTGAAATTGTTAATTTGGATGTGAGTGTACGTATGTATGGGAACATGCTAGAATAGCTTTGATTGTTTTGTTAAAATTATGCAAACAATCGAATCCAAAAAAGTGCCCATGGCGTATCCTTGTTATGCTGTTACTCATTTGTAACAAAATGGCCTCGTAGTGGCGAGCCCGATAACGGCGTTCCCTTGTCGGTGGCTACCCAGAATCGGGTTTCATCGTTCTCGTTACGTATTTCGATCTATTTCTTACTTTTGAGGGTTTATTTATCTATTATATTAATTAAAAATAAATGTTAGAATACATAATGAACACAATAATTGCTTTCATTAGTATGGAAACCAAAGAAAAGCGTAAAATATCTTGCAGGCAAATTCGGATCATGTTTAGGTAGGATGTTAACCATAGGTATATTTAGGGTACCTATTGGTTGCACCACACTTAAAACAAAAGATTACTTACATGTTGATCACCAGACACAGCACAGCACTGCCTTTTTCATAAATAAATCACGTTATTCCGCCAAAAACACCCTAAATACAAAACACGCCTGCCCCCAACGCGGCAGTTTTCGACTAACAATATTGCGTCATTTTTTCAACGGCCAACGTTCAAACTCCCGCTTGCTAGCTGTCTTGCTTCATTGGCTGTACGTTTCAATGGTTCAAAGCGAGACAGATGCTAGATTCGCTGTATATCCGCCACAAATACAAGCCCAGTTTAGACGCCAAAATTTGGCGCACCACAGATAACGGTTGGAAAAAGCGAAGCCATCTACGGGGCTCCCACAGATGAGAGGATATAAGACACCATTTACATCCAGGTTTTCTCTGGGCTCTAAAATGTTTCGGTGCTAAGTTAGTGGAAAAACTAAAAAATGCGTATTTTTGAGCCTCAGTTTAGCCATCAGTACCCAACAATACTTTGACTTTTTAGGGTTCCGTAGTCAACAAGGAACCCTTATAGTTTCGGCATGTCCGTCTGGCCGTCCGTCCATCCGTCCGTCTGTCCGTCCTTCCGTCTTCAGCTTAGCTCAGTAACCATTACTACTAGGAAACTATAATTCGTCATGGGTATATACATCAATCACGCCGACAAAACAGAAGAATAAAATCTTTTTTTTTTTACTATTCTTTAATAGTCAACCAACTTAAAGTACATTTTAAGTTGGTTGACCAGCTTTCGTAAAAATTTGGCCGACGCAACCATTTATACTCCAGGCAAAATACGGTTTTGAAAAACATTCATTTATAATAGCGTTTTTTTTGTTGATTTCATTTGAAAATGTTATTCTAAGATGATTTAGTCAAGAATCCGACAAACTTTCCACCCGGAAGTAATTATGTAGATTTAAATGAAGCATGCATTATCTTTTTTTGTACGATTTATCTTGAATATTATAGAGCAAATGTAAATGAACCAAAATAAAGATAAAAACATTTATTAAAATTTTTACTGACTTTTTAGAAGCCAGTTAATTTATCATTTTTTCGATGTCTGAAATTTTGTCGGATTTTGTCGCTGGGTAACTATTTAATTGATAATATATCCGTTATACATAAAAAATAAGCTATTATAAATTATTTCCAAAATTGACCTTTTCTCCATACAAGTTGTCAGTTCATTGCCTGGACTATTAGTTGGTGCGCGCGTGTCGATGTTACTAAAAAAGACAGACAACTACGGAACCCTACACTGCGCTTGGCCCGACACGCACTTGGCCGATTTTTAATGTAAGCGTGGAGACTATTTAAAGATGCAAAAATGTTTGTTACATTTCAAAATTATTATTTATTTATTTATTTATTGAAAAACAGGTTACATAACATTACAGTTTACACCAATGCGTCATGAACCGAGCAATACTCTTATAAAATGTTTTACAATTTTCCTCGCGGTGGTGAGGCGAAAAGTTGTGTGTTTCGCTCGGCAGCAAAGTTGTTTGGCGTCTGGTGGCTTGATAGCCTCGCTATGCTCAGGATTGTACTTTTGAACCTTACAATTCTTCGCTAGCTCAGCTTTCAATACAAGCACTGGCGCCAAACAACAACTTTGCAGCCTTGCCTAACAAATAATTATTGTTTCCAGCTTATTTTCCTACCGAATACAATTATTTATACAAGGTTTTATTTCACTGGCAGTGTTCGTTGGCTAGCATGTATCAATATTTGCAAACAAAATTAATACAAATGAAAATTATTCATAGTACTGAAACAACATCTGTAATAAAATGTGTGCCAAAAGAAATAGTTCTGTATGTATTTTGTAATATAATTCGCAAGATATCGCGTCGGTAAAATAAATTTCACTTCGCAACCTGTCTTCGCAAACCCGGCTCACCCGTAAACGCCTCGTGATATAAATGTCATAATATCCTGAAACGAAAACATCGCGCTAGGTTTCAGTTCATGGGTTTTATTATTGTGATGAAGAAAACGAGCGCACTAAGTAGGCGTATACTTGGAAAAATATTGTTTTAGGTTTGCAAATAACACAGATCTATCATTTTCTGAGAACTGTGGAACTTTCTATTCACGATTTCATTCAACTATAATATCATAAATGCGAAAGTTGGGATGTTTAGATGTTTGTTTCTCAATCACGCTTAAACGGCTCAACTGATTTGGATTAAATTTTGCACGAAGATAGTTTAGAGCCTGGATTTAAATATAGAATAGCTTTCATCCCGGGTCCACGTAGATGAAGTCGCGGGCGGAAGCTAGTTGTAGTACCTAATCCCAACTTATTAATAACTAGCTGTACCTGTGACTTCGTTTGCATGGTAATGTTTTGGGAATCAACGCATTTCTTCTCTTGGACATACGAAACATGCAGTTCTAAGATAACCAATGAACCATTGAAGTAAAAACTTTAACAAACCTATTTTAGATAAAATACCGTCAAAATTCGTATTTATTTGTCACTCTGATATTTAAATCCGTAAGAAAGGGACAAAACACATTTCATTGATCAAAAGAACTTTAAGTTTGATGAATAAGAGGATAAAAGTTTAGTAGATTTTTGTGGCAATAGATCCAACAGGTAGGATTTGAGCTTCTTCTCTACATATTTTTAAAACTGTTTTGTATTAAATAAACAAAACACATTATGAATTTATGACTGAAACAGACTTGGGTCACTCCGACTCTCAGGTGTAGATGTGTTTAGGAGTTAATAATAGATAATACTTTCGAGTACCCATTGACCGGTAAGTCTTTACGCGGAACAAAATATCTCTTTTTAGTTAGATATCAGACGGCCAATGTAGATTTTGCAAACTATACCTAACCACTTAAGTTCTACAACCATAACGCGACCCCGAGCCCCTTCGTCATAATAACTCTGTTTTTCTTTTAATTTATTGGAGAGTAACGTGCATACAAAAGTATTTTCCTGTATGTTGGTCAATTAATTTCTGTGTCGCTATATGGGCTGAATGTCAACTTAAAGGCGCGAAGTACGAAATTATAATACCGCCTTAATACTGACGCGTCATGACGCTATCGATAATTAATGTTTATAAATGGCCCGAATTTATTGATGATTTATATTAAAGTATCAGCATCGCATGTATCGTGACAAATACTCAGTGTGTAATCTTGTAGAAACTCAAATAGACTTCTTGGCTGAACGAGTGAACACCGCGATGCCATGCCAGCCATTAAAAACCGCCTACCGTGCCTTCACCGAATGGACCCAGCGGAAAACCAGCGCTGGCTGCAAAGCTAGCAACTTGCTGAGCTGGGTCCATTTCGTGACAAAACTGAGTGTTTTATTTTATTTTTATTTGTTCTGTTTATTTTTGGATTTGTTAGATGGGTTCCTCAAACGCGTTGTTTCAATGTAGCGTTTTCCCGAGTCGCATTTTTCTGCGATCGATCAATTTCCTTGTCGCTTTTTTACTCGTAGCTTTATTCAGTGTCTCATTGTTCCGCAATCGCTTTATATATTGTTGGTTTTTTCCGCTCTTTTATAAAAAAAAATGCTTCCGCTTCCGTCTTCTAACCTATCCGCGATCCGAGTCGGTTTTGCACCTAAGTCCCTGTTCCCTACAGCCTACGATACACCACTATCTTGGCATTGGTTGATCTCAGAAAAAAGTTAATTTGATGCCCACCTTTGAACAGGGACTTAGGTGCAAAACCGACTCGGATCGCAGATAGGTTAGAAGACGGAAGCGGAAGCAAAGCTTCCGCTTTCGTCTTCGAGGTTTTTTTTTATAAAAGAGCGGAAAACGATAAATATCTACACGAAAATAAGGCGATTGCGGAACAATGAGACGCTGAATAAAGCTACGAGTAAAAAAGCGATAAGGAAATTGATCGATCGCGGAAAAATGCGACTCGGGAAAACGCTACATTGAAACAACGCGTTTGAGGAACCCATCTAACAAATCTATTTTTGTTAGTCACGAATACAAGTAAAAAAAAAAAAACAGATATATAAGATAGTCAGACTTGACGTTTATTGAAACACCTTAATTCGAATTTAGCGCATATAGTTAAGTTTCCATAGTAGAATCGATTATTTTTTTATGCTTTATTCATTAGTATGCGTTTTGTGACACACACCGTTAAGTGAAGTCCTCCATTTTGTCGTCACTGAACGTTGACAGAGATATGGCAGCTAGGATTTCAAGAAGAAGAAATGAAAAAAATGATTAGGTCAAATATTTCGGAAAATAATTAATCATCGCAGTCGGATAAAAACTATCCTAAGCAAAAGATAGAATAATAAGGTACTTAGTAATAAGAAAATTTTCATGTTTTTCCGTTTATGGGAAGCTGAGATTATTCGTGACAGAACAATGCTTAGTTTGATACTGGTTGATTCTTTTTTTTAATTCAGAGATTTATTATAAGTGTAGATAACAGTGTGTGACGATGTTTGTTCCTCGTAGTGCCAAAAACTAAACTAATTTTTAGGAAACTTTCCAGCAATGTAGCGTTAAGTAAGAGAAAGCTTGAGCCCACTGAGGCAAGATTTGACGTTTGACCAAATTTCGATATAACCGGACTCGGAAATACGGCTTTCCTCTAAGGATTTCAATTTGAAAAGCCATACTGAACGGCAATGCGATTGCTAATTACTAAACTGAATCCCGAGCACGCGGAAATAGACCTTATCATATACCGATAAAGGTTGTGAATGGTAAGTTAACAGTATAGTCAGTGTCACACTACTATGTATGTACCTTGTTCAACTCCTCGCCTAGTTCGAGTGGAGTGAACTGCCACGCGTTTCGCGGGTCATATAAGCCAGTGGATTGGCTACAAAACTTGTTCAACTCACCTGATTCCGGGAGGCGCGATGTTCGCTTCAACTCCGGTTGGTATCTGTCAAGGTTCAGTCAACTGTCAGGTCAAGTCAAGTTCAATCAAGAAGGTCTCCGGGCTGAAGAAGCAGCCGTGGTGTTCCGGGGCAGTATCGCCAACAATCCGCGGCGTCAAATCACCAACTCTTCCGATGTCACCGAAATATCCACACAAAACACTCGGACACCCGTGTGTCTTCAAAGCGAGCGATATTACACAAAACAAGGAAAATGCGTTTCCAAATTATCCAAAAACACTCGTTTCCTTTTCGGGTCCGCAACCACGAGGTTATCTCTTTTCCGTCCGCCTTGACAAGAAGTGTCACTGTCAAAACCACAGACTCAAGATGGTACACACGTGAGGAGTTTAAGGGGCGGGCAGACGGTCGGCCCGAACAATCACCCGCCTCGGAACGGCCTCTAAGCCGGTCCGCTATACTAGGGGAAGTCGCGATAGGGTTGCTACCGCTCGCTTCAGAACCGAGTCCCCAACCATGACCTCGGCAAACCGAGGGGTCCCGTCTTTACCGGGAAACAAATTAACGATGCGCCCCCGACGCCATCGCAGTGGCGGAAGGTTAGCATCCTTAACTAGCACAAGGTCTCCAACTCTGGGGGGACTGGTTTTGTCAGTCCACTTGAGGCGCTGCTGCAAAACATGCAAATACTCTAATGACCATCTGGTCCAAAAGTTCTGAGCCATTTGTTGCAGCATCTGGTAGCGCGACAAACGACTGGAGGGTACGTCCCGGAGGGGGTGCTCCGGCAACGCTGCAAGTGGCTGACCAATCAAGAAATGGCCTGGAGAGAGCGCTTCCAGGTCATTTGGGTCGGAACTGAGCGGACACAACGGACGGGAATTGAGGACGGCCTCAATTCTACAAAACAACGTCGCGAGTTCCTCAAAAGTCAATACAGTTTGACCGACTACCCGATACATATGGGCTTTTGCTTGCTTCACGCAAGCCTCCCAGATTCCACCCCAGTGGGGGCAGCCTGGCGGATCGAACGTCCAGGTGATACCCCGACGGGAGAGGTCTGTTCCAATATCAATCTTATTTTCAAATAAAAATTTTACAACATCTTGTAAATAACGGTCGGCACCCTTGTAATTGGTTCCACAATCTGACCGGATCAGAGATGGGAGTCCCCTACGGGATACAAATCTATCCAATGCCGCAATAAAAGCCTCCGTCGTAAGATCACCAACAAGTTCAAGATGAGCAGCCTTGGTCGACAGGCATACGAAAACGCACAAATACGCTTTTACAACCTTCGCATTTCGAAGTCGCGACGTTTTCACTAAAAAAGGTCCCGCAAAATCGGTCCCAACCCTAGAGAAGGTCCTAGCCTCGTTGACCCGATCAGGAGGAAGGTCCCCCATCTGGGGCTGCATCGTGGCTGCCTTGAGCCGAAAGCAAGGCAAGCACCGAAACACGATGCTCCGAATAACCCGTCGGCTGTTCAATATCCAAAAGTCTCGCTGCAAAATGCCCAAGAGTGCATTGCAGCTGGCATGCGAGTTCTTTATGTGGCGGTCAATCACCAACAATTCCACCAGATGCCCCTTCTTAGGCAGCAAAATGGGGTGGCGCACCGAGTACGGCAAGCTAGCGTTGCGGAGCCGTCCTCCAACCCGGAGTGTACCCGACTCGTCAATGAACGGGTTGAGGCGTGCTATCGCCTTCGGTAGCTTAGGACGTCCCTGCCGCAGGGGCTTCAATACGTCCCCAAAGTGTTCTTCCTGCACAACCCTAATCCAATGATGTAGGGCGGCATTCCGCTCTTCTGTGGCGAGAACTCTAACGCGTGACCGGTTGTCAGGGTGGCGACAATTGTGTATAAATCGCTTGACCCAGGCGGTCACTCCAACAAGCTTGTCGAGAGAGCTATACCGTTCTAGCAACCAAGCAGTGTCTGACACTGGAGCGGTCTCGACAAGGTGGACACCCAAGCCAGAGGATGGGGTCCCAATCACACAACTGGCAGGCCAGAGTGTCTCCGGTTCCAACAACCAATCTGGTCTCCACCACAGTGAGTGGGCAACAAGCTCAGGTGCCGTGCAACCCCTGGACGCCACGTCCGCTGGGTTCAGTTCACCTGGCACGTGTCTCCAAACCAAGGCAGTCTCCGAATTCTGGATTTGCGAGACCCGGTTGGCCACAAAGACCTCCAAAGTATGGAATGACGACTGCAGCCAACACAATACAATTTGGCTATCAGTCCATGCGTAGACACTCTCCTCAAGGTTCACGGTGTCCTTCAAGGTAGAGGCCACGTGGTTCAGTAGGCGTACAAGAAGAGCCGCTCCAGATAATTCCATTTTTGGGATTGTCAAACGCGTGCGAAGGGGAGCCACCTTGCTCTTCGCCATTACCAAGTGCAAATCGACCGATCCGGCGGAGCTGACCGTCCGCAAGTAAACGGCAGCTGCATACCCTCGCTCGGAGGCGTCGCAAAACCCGTGTAGGGTTACTCGGCATTTCCCTGCCGGCAACAGCTTACGCGGCAGTTCGACCTGATTTATCTCCGGGAGCGTGGAGAAGAAAACCTCCCAATCGCTCAACAAATTTCCGGATAGTGGATCATCCCAACCCAGTTGGACCATCCACAGGCGCTGCATAAATGCCTTCGCCGTGAAGATGACCGGCGCGATCCATCCATTCGGATCGTACGTCCTGGCCACCGTGGACAGCACAAGCCGCTTCGTCCAGACCCTCGGGGAATCCAGTTCCACCCGATAGGTGAACACATCTTGGACTGGTCGATATTGCACGCCTAGGACTGATAACATGTGCGGGCTCTCAACATTTTCGAACAGGTGCGGATCCTGCTGGTGATCCTCGGGGAGGCCGGCCACCACGGCCGGTGAGTTGGACATCCATTTGCGCAATTCATATCCACCCGTCCGCAAGAGTTCCACCAGCTCATCCCGCAAAACCAAAGCCTCTTCGACACTGTTTGCCCCGGTGCACACGTCATCGACAAATAAGTCCCGTTCCAAAATGGCGGACGCTCGAGGGAACCTCAGTCTCTCTCGAGACGCCAATTCTAACAAAGTTCGAATTGAAATGTACGGACTGCTCTTCAAGCCGTATGTATTCGTATTCAGCTCGTACACCAACATCGGTTCATCAGGGCTCTCACGCCACAAGATCAGCTGATACCGACGATCATCAGGATGGATCACTGTCTGCCGAAACATCATCCGGATGTCGGCGACGAACACCACCTGATGTTTCCTAAAATTTGTGAGGATATCCGTGATATCCTTGTGCAGCTTAGGACCTGCATGCAAACACTGGTTCAATGACACCCCAGTCGAGGTGGACGCGGACCCATCAAAGACCACGCGAATCTTGGACTCCGGGGATTTTAGGACCGCGTGGTGCGGCAGGAAGCAGTGCTCCACTGTACTCCAGTCCGTCCGAGCCACCGACATGTGTCCCAAACCCTCGTACTCCCTCATGAAGTCCACATACTTCTGCCGGAAGAGCGCATCTCTTCTCATTCGGCGTTCCATCGAAACCAGCCGCTTCTCAGCCATCTCACGTGACGCTCCAAGAGGAGGTCGGTGGATGAGCAGAGGAAGTCGTGTTATGAACCGACCAGAGCAGAGGCGCCCAGTATTATTTTGGTAAAACCGTTCGCACTCTTCCTGCTCGGGGCTCATACGCGACGCGGTAGGTGGTTCCTCAATCTCCCAGAACCGTTGCACGGCTTCTGAAAGAGCAGTTCCAACCAGACAGCCCTCCTCAGTAGGAGGCGGTGGAGCCGCTAAAACCAAACCCATTACAGCATAGCCAAACACCGTTTCCAGTGTAACCAGTCCGCCAGGCTGTAAGGTACGGTTGCCGCTCAACAGCACCCGCCCAAGAACGTCTGCACCCAGCAACACGTCAATCGGACCAGGTCTGTCAAATCCAGCATCCGCCAGAACTAATCCAGCTGTCAAACTCCGAACCTCTGGAGGCAGCTTCACCTGGGGGAGTCTCCCCACCACTTCATCCAATACTAACGCGGGAGCATTAATCCTCGCGCGTGAAGTGGGACCCGGTCCAAAGGTGAGTAAGGTCTGCCCTACCAGATTTGACACTGTCACATTGCCTACCCCACGTATACTTTCCGGGTGGGGTTTCACAACCAAGCCCAACTGTCGCACCAACCTACTGGATACCATGCAGCCTTGCGCTCCCGTGTCAAGGAGAGAGCGCACGCAGGCTGATCCTCCGCCAGGGCCCCAAACACAAACCGAAGCCGTGGGCAATAACACGGTCTCCAAGGGCGTGGCGGTGGCTGGTGCGTGGGCGGCGTATCCCTAGCAGGGATAACGCGTTGCATCCTGTTCCGCATGGGCGGGCCGCTCGTACCGCTCGAGCGGGTCCCACTCCGGCTGGTACTGCCGTCGCGCCATGCGTGCCGCCTGCGGCCCCTGGTATGTCCTACTCCGGCCGTACACCGGAGGTCCCGACCCCCAGCGGGGTCGCTCCACAAGCGGCGGCGACATCCGTGGCGCCTGCCGGGGTGGAGGCGTTTGCGGGCACCCGCCCGTAAGGACCCCCCGTTGGGGCACGGGTGCGTGCGAAGTAGTCGCGTAGTTTTGGAGGGGGGGGGGGAGGGGGGTGTTACCCGACGTCCCCACTTCTCCTCGGCCATGGGCCCCTGGTCAGCCCGCTGCTGACTCCGAACAGGGGAGCATGACCCCTGCGCAGGGGGGGGGGAGGTGTATCCCCACTGCGGTTCATGCATAAAATGGGGTGGTGCTTCCCACCACAGGACTTACACGCCTGCGGGTGGGCACAATCTCGCACAAAATGTGGGCCCAAGCAAACAAAGCACCATTGCCGCTGCTTAGCAATGTTGCGGCGTCCCACAACCCGCTGCGCAAGAAACTTCGGACACGCTGGCACCCGATGGCCAGGGTTCTTGCAGCATAGGCAGACTTCAGGGTCCAATGCACTGGTATTATATTGGTGAGGACTCGCTGGTTGTGGGGCCGATTTGCCCCACCCTCCCCTTTGAGGTGCAACTCTCCCCTGGGCCCGCTGGGCCCCAGGAGGCCTCGGGGGTGGAGGTAGATCCGAGGTGTCGGCCCGTCGACACTCAAGTTCCAATTGGTCGATAAGATTGGTGAAGGTCGGCAGATGCTGAGCACTTTCACCACCATACCGGTGCTCAAACCTGGCCCGTACATCAGCCGGCAGCCGGTTCAACAAAAAATTCAACAGTATGTAGGACCACTGGTCCACCGGCAAACCAAGGTTCTCTAACCCTTTGGTCGCTGTCAAAACAGGATTCAGCATTTTCAGCCGGATGTCTGAAGCCTGAGCGATCCGAGGGATATTCCAGATCTTAGTCATAAGAGTATCCGCAAGTCGCCGCACGTTCTGGTATCGGTCCCTCAGCAACGTGCGCGCGATTTCATAATTGTCGTCGGTGACCGACAAATGCGCGATCAAGTCGCGCGGCTCCCCGACGAGAGCAGACATCAGCTGCGCCAACTTCAACGCCGCTGGCAGGTCCGTCCGGGCATGCACCAAGCTATCAAAGAGGTCGATGAAGCTGGTCCACTCGTCCAGGTCTCCTCGGAAGACCGGCATCTGTATGGCTGGCAAGCGCGCTGCCAACCCTGGGTTATAGATAACTGCGTGTTTCGGAACGTCCCGGGCCGCACCATTCCGAACCCGCAGTATCTTAGAAGCCCTCTCGACAATCCTGTCCCCAAAATCCATACATTGCTCAAAGTCCCGCTCCACCTGCTCGGTCTCCGGGGTCGTCCGGCCGGGCTCCGCTAGGTAGAGTTCAACCTGGAACTCCACAGCCTTAAGACGGTCTGACACCTCCTCGTACCGGGTCAACAAAGCCTCCTCCCGGTCATTTCTGTCAACCAAAGCTGCTGCAGATGAAAACCAACGCAGTGCAGACTGGATCTTAGCCTTAGGTGTAGATCCCATTTTAAATTAATTTCCAACAATACCAGAGAAAATTAAAATTAATTTAATTAATGTGGAAATTCCAATCTCTTGGTCACCCTAGTGAATCAAAACCAAATATCAACTCAATTACAGAAATGCCTTACAATAACAACCAATATAGATTCTCAAAACGCAGTGGAAGCTCAAATTATAATCTATAATTGGCTAGTTACATCACTTGTACAATAATCTAGCTTACAACTAATATTTATGGTAACCTTATATTTTTAGCAACCTTGGCCGCTTATAGCAAACTGAATAAAACAAATGCCTTATTACCAAACAACAAGCTATGAAAGGCTTCCCAAATTACAATCAATCACCTTCCGGAGGTTGTAATCTCACTAATTTGCACTGCAAGTACAATAATTTCGTGAAATCTACAGTACAAAACACTTGCAGTGCCACAAAATAGAGGTTTTAAATACTTGTAGCTAAATTTGGTTTTAACAAATAACCTCAAAATGCCCTTTTTTACCCAAAAGGAAAAAACTATCAAAATTCGCGTTTTTTCTTTGTGAGTAACCACGCTCTGCTACCAAAAATTGTTCAACTCCTCGCCTAGTTCGAGTGGAGTGAACTGCCACGCGTTTCGCGGGTCATATAAGCCAGTGGATTGGCTACAAAACTTGTTCAACTCACCTGATTCCGGGAGGCGCGATGTTCGCTTCAACTCCGGTTGGTATCTGTCAAGGTTCAGTCAACTGTCAGGTCAAGTCAAGTTCAATCAAGAAGGTCTCCGGGCTGAAGAAGCAGCCGTGGTGTTCCGGGGCAGTATCGCCAACAATCCGCGGCGTCAAATCACCAACTCTTCCGATGTCACCGAAATATCCACACAAAACACTCGGACACCCGTGTGTCTTCAAAGCGAGCGATATTACACAAAACAAGGAAAATGCGTTTCCAAATTATCCAAAAACACTCGTTTCCTTTTCGGGTCCGCAACCACGAGGTTATCTCTTTTCCGTCCGCCTTGACAAGAAGTGTCACTGTCAAAACCACAGACTCAAGATGGTACACACGTGAGGAGTTTAAGGGGCGGGCAGACGGTCGGCCCGAACATACCTACTACCTACACCATGTTCGCATCCTAAGAATAATAGATGTACGTACACAGCAGTTTGTCAATATGTTTGCTGGCAGCCTGGCGCGCTGCCAGAAGGGTCGGATTTAATGATCTCCCCTGAACACACTTTCTCTTATTGCAAATCTATGTGCTTTTCATAAGTAATAATGTTTTTGGATTTAACTCCAATATTTATAAACATGATTAACCACGTCAAAATATAGCCGTACGGATCAACGAATATTCTATGAATATTTAAGCAGTTGGTTCTAAAATTGCTGCAAAGCCAAATTGACGTATGAATTAGACCACAGAATTTCATATGAACTTATGAACGGTCAGCGTAAAAATAGTGATAAATATTTTTCCTAATTGGTTATGGCAATAAACTTTACCTCAATAATGGTAGCTCATATATATAAAAATATATATTGTTTTTTTTTCAGTAATTAGGAAAAAGTAGCAGTTCTAGTTTATGTGAATACAAATACGACTACACACGCAATTATCTGGTACCGCCATCTATCTATCTATACAAATATTAAAGCTGAAGAGGTTCGAAAATCTGTACATGGAAGATATTTGAAAAAAAGTTGGCTGGGGATACTTAGAATCGATAACAGAACACGTTCCAACAGTTTTTAGAATTTTTGTCTGTTTATCTGTTTGTCTGTCTTTCATTCCAACGAAAAGCTCGGCCTTTCGCCTTGCTTGCCTCGCCACTCACCTACAGGATAGAAAGTGTCCGTGAGTCCGTGAATGCTCGCTTGCCTCGCCGCTCATCTTCGGTACTTTGGCCACAGGTTTCGCTTGCAAAGACACCTAGGGAATGTAAGTGTCCGTTGTGGCTTGCCATCCTTATAATATTATTGACGACCAAGTTTATGTTTATTTAGATTCGAAGAGTATTAGAACTGTTTGTTACACGCACAGTCTATGGAAATGAAATCTTTATTTTCAAATTTGTCAGTAGTATGGGTAAACATAAGAATATCTTGTAAACCATAATTTATACGCGTACGAAGTCGCGGGCAGAAGCTATAAATAATAAATAAACTGATGGGCTTATTCATAAAAGTGAATAAATCCAGTTTTAGCTAAAATGCCGTTTGTCTATAGTGGTCACTTCGACATCTGTGTTTGTGAGAAATTAACAAAACATGTTTACCAAAGTAAGTTATATGAAAAAGGGGGTGAGTCTTTAACCTACTTCCCAGTGGCACGGATGGTAAACTACGAGTATCATCCGGAATAAAAAAATAATTGACAGTTTTGTTTTGGAAGCATTTTTTATAAAATACTTGCTTTGCAACAGTTAGATACAATAAAAAAATTACGCTGGCTAAGTGGCTTCCTAAGGGAACAACGCATTGCCATGCCACCGGGCCACCCTACTGTGTAAGTGGTATTCCTCCATTCCATTTTATTTATCAGACAATAAATTTTACGTCACTCCGGGCGGTAAGTGAGATTTACCGCGCAGCGGCAAATCTCCCTTCACACCCAGGAGAAGACGTAAAATTGTGTACGCACCACGGGCGGTAATTAATTCACCAATACGTAATGTACTATTTCACCTCAGCAGCTCGAACAAGCAAATTTTGCTGCGTGAAAACGGTGTGCAAAATGCGATTATGCTCCGTGAGACAAAGTATAGCTTTTTAATTTTGATGCCGAGCACTGACATTTCATCGATTATTAGAATGTTATTAGTTGTGTCCCTTTCATTTCATTACGAAAAAAGAAAATGGCAGACATAGGTTGCTCCATAGTTCGACCATCAAATTTGCGCGAAACGAGTAACACCTTCGAAAACTATCAAATTAACACGTTTATTACCAAAACAATTATACAAAGGATTTTTCAATTGGAAAATATTAAAATAAAAACACAAACAGAATTAACTCTGTTTTTCATAATAAATCGGTAAACTTCAGTTTTATTACGCTAGTTAATTAGTAATTCTAGTTTTAACAATCTTAAATTTTAAGAACGTATATACCACCCGCCCGCGCCCGGCCCCTTTAAAAAAAAAGCCCACTGTTTAATTTTTATTTTATTTTATTAGGTAAGTAAGTATATTATTCTTCATTCTGCGTTATTGTTATTAGTTTTAAATATAAGTACTCGATCTAATACCTAGGATAAATACAATCTCTATCTTACATACTAGGAAATATAGTGACGTCAGTGACGAAGGCAGTATTTTAACAACAGTACGACTAGTTTTTGTTGCGCACGCGAGATACACGTAATATGCTAATGTGTGCCTTTGTCTCTTTCTAGCGCCAGTCATTAACGATAATTATTTAAAAAAAAACTCTAAAATATGAGTGAAATCTGGTAACTTTAACAATAATACGATTAATACGGTTAATAATTACACGGTTCAACTCACGTATTAAATGTCACTAAGTAATGTGTTTTCGCGGCGGTATCGCTTGAATCACTGCCAGACACCACCGCGAAAACACTCATCCTGAAGAAGAACTCCCGGAGAGTTCGAAACGTGTCGCCCGTAGTGACATAAAAAACGTGAGTTGAACCGTGTAATTGTTCAACATGTCTCACGAAAGTTTAAATTCGATAATACGGTTATTTTTTAGTGATGTGTTAGTGTCACCCGAGACTCATATAGATCCTAAAATATCCTTTGGTTTCTCGTACCTTGTCTCGCCTTTCTAGTACTTACTAACGGCGCGGCGCTGAGGAGTTAAAACAAGCAGTAACGACCACCTAATTAAGTTTTCTTCCTGAATAATCACGAGACAAATAGGTACGTGATACTATGATAATATTTATTAATGTGAATATGTTCTCTCTGCTGAGGTGACAAGTTGTATGTGTTACTCGAGAGCAAAGTATTTGCATCTCGTGCTTTTGAGACGCTCGCTGCGCTCAAGATTCAACTCTAAATCAGCACTCAGCAAAATAAAACTTTGCTTTCTTGTTACACAAATAACTATTGTAATTTCATAATATTTCTCTAAGACAGTATGAAAAATTGGCGTACTGGAAAACTAATCTATTAAGAAAATGTTCTTTTCAAAATGATTTACTTAATTACAATTAGGTAAGTAGATATAAAATCGAAAAACCAGAACGGGATAAAACACGAAGGAACGAGCGAGATAGCGCCTTACAAAAAACACGATCTGCGGCGTCACGTTTCTCAAAAACAACGCAAGTAACACGAGAAATAAATTTTAGAATAAATTTTCTGGATATTACCTTAAAATAAGAGCAGGCTCTCGGTTCTGTTGCGTATTTTTTTACAATCACGTAATGAAATCTCGATAAAATTGACAATTTGAACCGTCGGCCATTGTTCGGAAATGTTTCGGCTAACGTTCGGATCGGTCTCACTTAATACCTTACGTTTAAGTAGATTAATAAAAAAACATGAACGGTGCCCAGTAATTGACGAGTTATCCTGTGCATATTCTTTAGATTTCTTAATTTTTTGTTTTTGTTTCACGCCATGCCGTTCGCAAGGAGCGGGTCGTGTCCGCTCAAGGGCCTGTATTTATGATAAATGCAAACTAAACGCCTCTAGCAGACTGGTACGGCTTAAGGTGAATGATTTATTACTGTAGAAATTTAAATAAATGTAGATGAGAATACACCTTTTATACTCAAAATCTGTTTATTATTATTATTTATTATTATTATTAGGAGCCTATGGTGTCCCACTGCTGGGCAAAGGCCTCGAGCAGCCTCTGGCCAATATCCTTTAAAAAGGAGTCTATCTCGTCCCGCCATCAGAACTTTATTTCTCAAAAGAAATTATACATTTCACTTAAAGTAAAATATACTAAAATGGTGAATAGAGTTCATTTTTTTTTAGTATGAGGTGGCCAGTTATGGAACGGTGGCCGCAGAGTACAAGAGGTTTTAATTACTGAGTTTCATGTTGACATTATAATACATGTATATGAAAATATATTAGATACTCTTTTTTATTTCCATATCGTTACGTTGCTAATCACTCCAATCAGGGATCATGAATATAATACAATTGTGACAAACACATTCATATATATATAATTCATTCACGTGGGTGGAGCCGCGGGCACGTCTTAGTTCCTATATGTTTTCCAAAAATGTGTCAAGCACATAATATTTATATCAAAGTGTCAGATAAACTCAAACGTATTTCAGGTTAAATAGGTTTGAAGAACGTTAATGAATAACAGTACGAATATACTGCCTGAAATGTAACATTAAAGAGCCAACCGTGAACTGGCGACAAAAGAGCGATGGCGGCAATAGCGAGGGCCACTTTTAATAAATTGGAGTTGAAGTCGGTGTCGCCCACACGGATGTCACAATACCGTTCGCGGCATCCACGCCCCGACGATAAACGCTCGTGTTCAGTTAAAAAGAACGGAATTGGCTGAGCGGCGGGTGGATTGATGTAAAAAATTGCAAGTTTCTCTTGTAACAGATACCCTATTAATTTTGCTCATCCGTCCTTTTGCGCATTCAGACATAATATTATAGGTATCTACAGAGGGCATTGGAGTGACATGTAGCCCACCCAACGAAGGAAAGTCAGGGGAAAAACTCGTGCAAAAGCGAATTTTGGTATAGTTGTAGGGAATTGTATTTTAAACCACGTACTAAAAGTACTGGTGGGTGGGGGTGAAGCTAACGGGCGGAGGGGGTGTAAAGGTCCCTTTTTTAGTTTTTTGTAAATAACTCGTAAACTGTGGCCTATAGCAACGAATTCTCTACAAAATAGGTGTATACATTTTTCCACTGGGATACATATTTCATGAGATATGGAGGGAAGAAGATGGAAAATAAAGAAATAAACACATTTCTTTAAGTATGTCACAAATATTCCTAAAAATAAAATTCCTAATTATGTTCTAAATCTAGAATATCGCCATACTTAAAAAAATGTGTTTATTTCTTTATTGTCCATCTTCTTCTCTCCATATCTCATGAAATATTTTTCCCAGTGGAAAAATGTATATATCTATTTTGTAGAGAATTTTATGTAGATTACTTGAGTTTCAGAACTTTTTTTGCTATAAGCCACAGTTTAAGAGTTATTTACGAAAAACTAAAAATAAGGAACTTTACACCCCCCTCCGCCCGTTAGCTTCACCCACACATCAGTACTTTTAGTATGTCTTTTAAAACACCATTACCTACAATTATGCCAAAATTCGCTTTTACACGAGTTTTTTCCCATAATAGGCAGCTTTTGGTCTTCGTTGGGTGGCTTAATGGCTTAAATTTGATGGAAGAAAAATCCTCTTAGTTCGAATTAAACCCATATTGCTTTTACAGTGCCCATGCCCATGCCATATACTAGTACAGCGACAAGCACTCGGCTGTTTACCTTAGTTTAATATTTTTTCAGGGAGCCTCTAAACAGGAGCACAAAAATATGAATATAATTTTGCACAACATTCAGGTGTATATAAATAACTGAATATTTTTGTAGATAAAAATTACTCTGAAAGTTCCAAGTGGTCTTCTGTTATTATCAATTGTTATATACTGACGTTTCTGAGGTTAAACTTTTTTTTACGGATTTTTTTTGGCTCGCGTAAGTACATGAGTGTTTCCACCAAATGGGATATTTTTGTTTTGCAACATCCTAGGTCGCAAGAGGTCATCCTAACGATTGTGGTCGTTTAAACCAATTTGATTTAATATTTTGTAGGTATTAAACAGTAATGAAACTAATATATCAGAAATCAAATGATGTGCTCTTTATACATTTTATTATGATGCACACCGAATTAGATTCATCTTACCTAATTGCTTAAATTACGTAAACTAAATTACGTACGGAATATTTATATTTAAGAATGACTTAATAATTTAATTTTAACGTTTTATACGGACTAAAGTTAATTACGCAGTTAACATGACATAAAAACAGGATAAAACGGGTGACAATTCTCATTACGTTTAATCGCAGCGCTGCCAACCTCAACAATCTGGAAATGGGGGTTTCCGGCTAGGGACGTGACCAGACGGCCTAATGCCGAAGGCGTTCCTGTAATGTTGCAAGCCTTGATTTCTGGAACCATCTAGAGCAGTGCCTTTTCCATCTCCTCTTTTTTGGGAAAAAGGATCCCTATATGATCATACCGTTCTGAGTCTCTGCATAGCAATACTGTTTGAATTCTCAGGAACGCGTGAAGGTATCGAGTTAAAAATTTAAGGAATTTAAAATATATGGCCACTTATGCCGTGATACTTGGAAAGCAATCAAAACCCATAGGGTGTGTCCCGTTGACCTAGCATCATAAATTCGGCTAGTAGTACGGTAGTACAGGAATTTATAAAAAAAACGTAAATTACCCATTGAAATCATTTTTTTTTTGCGATTTCTTATAAATCTATTTGCAGTAGGTAAACTGACTGCGACCTATGTTGCCAAACAACCCCTGCAGGCAGTTTTACTCCGGAGTCGTCCAACGCATGGCACTTTGTAGGCGCATTTGTGAATTTATTTATTTAACAGAAGACCATATTAAGGTGACTGCAAAGAGTAACAAGCGTGCAGAAAGTAATTTAATATATTTACAGTTTGGCTTGTAATTCTTTTTGAAAAAAAAAGATGCGGTATCCCGGGCGGTGGCCACGCTATCGGCCGGTGATCCGTCCTGAAAACTGCACACACAACTGGAGGTTCTGGTCGAGGTGTATCATACCATGCGGAACTGAGGACCTGGGGAGAGCGCTTTGTCGCCCACTTTGTTGACATTATGGTGATGGCGAAAAGCACATACAGTCGCTACTAAAAATAGCCAGCGAGGAAAAGTATTGAGGGTTAGTAGGTATCTTCGCCTGAAGGGCGTGCATTGGAAATTATCGCGTTCTTTGAAACACCGTTCTGACTGGATGAGGAAACAATAATGCTTGATTTTCAGATATACGATTCTTGACTATATAATTTTTTTTATCTGATTTAATCGATACACGATTGCTTAAAATTTACTCGATAGAAACAAAATCAGAAGTTGGGTCTTAATTTTCCTTTTTTAACTCAGCCTACTCAAACAATACATTGTTTTACGACATAATCAAGTTTATACCATGGTATTTTACCTCACCTAAAATCTCACATAATGAAATATGAATAAAATTTCACTCAGTCAAGTGTTTATCGAAATTTGTCCAAAAAACCCATTCCCGAAGAGCGTGGCATGTTTTTTTCTCGTGCGCGGAAGGCATGTCTGTCGCGAGGGAGCGTGGTTTTCGCAAATCGACTCGAATCTAGGCATCGCCTTAGTAAGTCGACGCGGATGTAGTCAGAGTAAAACCCAGTTAACTAAGCCGAGTTGATTATTGTGACGTCACGGGACTATCGCAACAGTCGTCACGCCTCGCGCGAATATCAGCTTTCACCGCACGTTTTCAGCAGACACTGATTTCTCCGATATTTATTGGTCTTTGATTTACGACTGCTTCGTTATAACTGTCCGCGGTTCCGGATTCCGGGAAATACTTCGAAGGCACGATTTGAATAAATAGGAATTTATTTCTTTATTTGTTGTATGGCTTACAAGATTCTCTACTTGAAATTGTATGATTTTAGATTTAAGTTAAGCAACTACACACGTCTAAAAAATCTGGAAATCCACTATTTTCTTGCAAAGAAAAAAAAACCAAGAACTTTTCTCTCTAAATGACTACCTATCTTGTATGGTTTTATTTACGTTTAGATGAAAATAATCTTAAACTTGTAAATGCTGAAGTAAAAATAACAATAATATGCTTACCATTTTTAATAAATGGTTCTAGGGGTAATTCGTAAATTTTTGTTCGATTGAAATAATATTATGTGATCAAATCTATCCCAAATCTATATTGCGTTAGCGCATAACCCAATGTGAATAAGCGAGAGGTACTGAGAAACATTGTTGATTACAATGTGTTAAACGTTGTAAAATAACGCAATTTATCGTGACAATTAGTTCCCAACATGCCAAGCGCCGTGTAGACGGGCCTTTGCTGTCAGTCTGACATTCGAAAATAGTACTTTTGTCTTTCGCATCACTTGAAAATTGGGTTCGGGCCGTCGGGGTGATTATTAAGTTGTTAAATAGTAATGGACATCAAATTATCGCAATTGTTCACTGTTTTTGTGCGAGTGCACGAGATCTAGAGTTGCAAAATTGTAAACATTGTTGGACGCGCGAGAGTGCGACTTGGGGTCGGTTTATGCTGTGCTGTCGGGCCAGTGGGGCTAGCACAACTGACGTCGCGCCGCGACGCGAGTCGAGAAAGATCTACCTTCCTCTTTCTAATTTGCATGGTGCGAGTGAGATCAGAGACGCTCAGTTGCGCGGGAAGCGACAGAGCAGCAAGTTGTGCTAGACGTACTGGTGCGGGTCTCCAGAGGATTAATCCTTGCTTTACGGTTCCCGTGTCGGTACCGAAGGCGGGAACCTGCTCCGAAGACGGAAGAGAAGAGAGAAGACTTGCCGTGAGTATTGAAAGTTAGTTAGTAGTAAGTTAGGTTAGGAGTGAATTCCGCGAATCGAGTGAATACTTCAGAGTTTGGCACGGGCCGAATTCTGAATACAATGGAAATCCAATTTTGAAAGACGATTTTCACCCACTCCCCAAGGCCGCTTCCTGATTTGGCGGGGCGGAATCTGT
The DNA here is from genome assembly GCA_947578815.1 of Epinotia ramella. Lineage (NCBI taxonomy): Eukaryota > Metazoa > Arthropoda > Insecta > Lepidoptera > Tortricidae > Epinotia > Epinotia ramella. The sequence continues at coordinate 27,796,795 of OX388202.1, forward strand.
GTGCGGTAATTTCTACTTTACCGAGAGCTTACTGGAATCGCCTAGGCTCCATGTTTTCTTGTTTATAAGAAGTTTCTCATTTAAAAGTAGACGCGCAGTAAAGTATCTGTTCTGACTGAGAGTTGACACTGACAGTTGACATCTTACTGATACCGCACCTACAGTACTTCGCACCAGGGATGTTGCAGACATTCGCATCCGCATCCGCAAAAATCGATGCGGAGTTTTAGCGGATGTGGATGTTATATGACCTAGTCGTATCCCCCTCCAAGTCGAACAAAACAGCGTCACGGCCGTACCATCCTTTTCTACACGCAGTTCAGGCCATTTTAGACCCCCCTATTACTTAGTTGTGGATAAAACTAGAAGCCTGAATTTTCAGTTACCAAACAGGCATTGTATAAACACGGTATATTTTAAATTTCATTCAATTTGAACCAGTAGTTTAAGAATTATAACTAGTCAAAGTTTCTTAATTTTGTCACTTACTGACTGACTGACTGACCGATCATCGAAACTCTAAGGCAATTCTAGCAGACATAGAAGCTTTAAATTTAGATTAGATACAATAGTGTTTAGTGTATAAAGAATAATAAGAATGCCTGAGACTTGGTATTACAAAATAATTCACAACTTTTTACGGTGGAAGAGTTTCGAGACTTGGCCTCTTTTTTAAATGGAATGTTTTTTATGAGATAGATTTGACATTTTGCAAATATGTATGTGTAATAAAATACAATTACCAGCAAATTGAACTGATGATGGATTCAGATGGATCTCTTCACTTGCTACTAAGTGAACTCTCGAGAGAAACCTCAAAACCGCACGGATTAACAACAACGTTACGCACTTTGACTGTGACAGCTTTGGCCTTAATGCGTGTACAATAGTACATTATTGTCAATGCATGAAAGCAAGCGATTGTTTTAAAGGGACGACCTCGGGAGTCCCTTTAATCAACACGTAGCCGGCAATTTGAATCGGCTTTGTACGACTTGTATTGTGCCATTTTATATGTTTTAGGTTTTTTAAAGTTTGAATCTGCACAAATAATAAAAAAATATAATAATTGTGTTACATTTCAAGCGCGAGCGAACCAACAATGCTTTTCATATACATATAATTGTCATAAACCGTACACTTCAGCTTCCAATTTATTGGGAGTGTTAGCTATTTTATAATCAACGACGTTAATAATATTGACACGTCAAATATAACGTCAGACTAGAGAGCGCCGCGAGTGGCATTATGGTCGGAGTGCAGGACAGTTGGCGGTTTTAAGAAAAAAAGTGACAGATTAGGTTTAGCGATGGTGAATGCAAGAGATAGAAAATTGTACGACAGGAATAAAGAAATATTAACAATAAGAAGAACAAGTTGTTTGTTATTAGGAGTAACATCCGCAATTTCGACCGTTTCTAAGAAAGTGACTTAATTTACTAAGATAGCACGTTGCCCTGTTTACAAAGAAGATATCGCTCTGTAGATGAAGGTCGGATATTAGTGTTGCATAAACTCGTTGGAAAAGGGCACCAAAGTTCATGTCCCGGAGTAATTGAATTTACAACGTGACATTTTTGCGTAAGTCTTATTCCCTGTGGCTGATCCCTCCGTGGAGCTACACTAGTTTGAGTGCTGTAGCATTAGTATGAGTTTGCAGCGTGTCGCGTTTACTTTAGACGCTAGCGACTGCGTAAATTATTAGTATGGAGAATCTATACAACGCCCCATGCGGCCACTCACAGAACTATACATTTCATTTGTACCATGAATCACTTATCGTTTACTTTAGTCACAATCGTTAGCTCGATAGCTCGTATAGATTACGTGAATACACGCGTTTACGCATACTAGTCAGAACGTGACGGATGTCTTAGCCACACCGATACTACGTTGCAAATGTGTGCGTGTTCTAGACACACATAAAAACACATAATGCAATTAATACAATTTTATTTTTTTCAGTGTTCCGCCTTATCTTACAAGCATTTATCGTAAAAATTTCAATGCTAGCGTTTGTCGGTCATGACATTGCAGAATACGCGAATCGCGAAGGTGGACAGATTAAAGGAATCTGCTTATAAATAATTAAGTATAAGTTAGTATGCGCCGATTTTTTCACTGATTCTAACTGGATATGGCGGAATATGTACCATTCATTTGCAGTTTTAAATACAAAATACGTGACAATCCAAATTTTGCGGATATATATGTTGTCAATTCAAAATCATTATTTTTATACGTTCTTTAATTAGAGATAGGTCTCGATCGGATGTACGGTATCTCTTGACAGAATAATAATAATAAGTTATCACGCGCTAATTTGTAAGTGAAATAATTTACTACAGTCGATACGGTATTTCTCGATATCGTCTGTCTAATTTGTGACACATGGTATCGGTGCCGTAGTACGAGACCAACGTTAAATTACGCATCGAAAACTAAACGCTAGCGACTAACGTTTTGTAGTGGTTGCCGGAAAACATCGGTACCATGACACAGAAGTTTGACGGCTCGAATTTGTGACAATCGAAATCTATTCGAAGCGCGTTTATTCGTTGTCGAGAATCGTATCATAATGTGTGTTTTCGATAGCCATTCTTGGTAGCCCTTTTGCTCACCTTTACTATTTGAGTCTTCCTAGACTTCCTTTTTTGTTAAGAATCACACGGCAATTTGTTTACCTAACCTAACCGACAACGTGACGACGTCACTCCGCTGCGAGGGTTGCCTATTTCCGCTCTAGAGGACACAAGTTAACCATAACCTAACCTACCAAAATTACAATTGTTACGTTTATTTGTTTTTTTTTTACAGGGGGGGGGTTTAGGCCTCCCGGTCCTCCTTTGTGAGCTGCCCTACCCTAATAAAACGCTGGTTATATAACTGATTTAATAGCTTGTTTTTTTGCGAAGCAATCATAATAACAGTCTATTGTTATAATTTATGCATTGCAATAATTATTATCACTAAAGTATGATCTTCAATATAATGACTAAATATTGTATGATATACAATATGGTTTAAAAAAAAATACCCAGAACAATAGGGGTGTAGACATGAAAATTATTGTTACTCCAACAGAAAGGAGGCAAAAAACTATGCCTAGTGACGAAAATCCCATTCAGATATATCTCAAAGAATTAGTAAGCTACATTTGTTTTAATATTGCTTGTTAGAGAGAGAAAACGCAAACAGTGTGTGACGTCACGTTACGGGATGCTGCCGGGGGGCCGCGTCTACGGCGGCGCTGAATACGATGAATTTACATTGCCGTCTATTAGTGACGTCACAATCTTCCAGCGTCATCGTTTCATATGAAGTTGCGTTTTGTGAAAAAGGGACAGAACACACCCCTTCTTAAAACTTTGGACAATTATAACTTCGTGATTATTTAACCTTTTGCGTTGATTTTCGAGAAAATATGTCATTATTGATTATTTTATTTAGTGTCTACAACCCTATTATGACAATGAAAGTATTATGCGCAAAATCATTAATGACAAAATACTTTAATGAGCAACAACTTTATGTGTAATCGAAATTATGACAATAGTCATTATGCGAATAGATAGATACCCCATAAAAAACGCTATGTAAGTACCTTAGGGTGATTCAAAAAATTCAACTTTAATTTTTTTTAACTTTCAACCCCTTATATCATTCTATTCAATAAAATATTAATTAGCAATTAATTTGAGAATTTTTGGTTAACATTTAGAGGTCGCTACCACCTGTCAATGTTAATAAAATATCTGCAATAAGGCATTTAACGAGATTCGTATTTGGTCGAGTATTTCTAAAATATTTTATGAAAATATTTAACAATTAACATAAAAAAAATCGTATTAAGGTGTTACACTGGTATTACTGGTAGTCCATCACTGTAGATATACCCACACAGTAGTTTAAAGTAAACAGTAAACTACCCTAATCTTCATAACAAATTAAAGCAGTTGCAATTGGTGCATTCAGTTATTCACTTACAGTTAATTCATTTGTTGTTGGTATTGTTTTCCTCATAATGTCTTCAAATGTTAAAACACGGAAAAAACGGAAATATGATATCTGCATATTTGTCGTAATTATTTACGCAAAATATTGGTTTACAGTGCCAGTAGCTTGCATGGCCCCTGCAAATGATCTGCAAATGTTAAAAGACTTGGTTCACTACGATAGGTATAATAAAGTTGTAGCCAAAGTCGCTTTAAAAAAGATGTTGGGCCATCTTTGGTATCTTTCGGAAGAGCTGGTTGTCCTAGCATTATTCGATAAACGAGTTTCTGCTGAGACCAAACGTAAAATGGTTTTGGCACTGAAGAAAGAAGGATCAGCACACAATCCCAAAAAGGCTACTTTGAAACATGATGAAATTATTAATCAAAATCTCGAAGATTTCGTTTCAAAAAATACAATGACATTTTTTGATACAATCGGGATTCCGAGTGACTTCGTTAAAAAATATACTGATCCGGACCTATGGGAAGAAGAAAAAGTTACAAGTCAGCTAGAGAAATTGTGCAAAATATGAGTCGTTCAAAGCCACACCCCGTTCAGCGATATCATGCTGAACGGGGTGTGGCTTTGATGGAGCAATACAATAAATTGCACACAAATGACGAGGAACAAAAGCAGTACTTAATATTGCTAGTAAAGAATTATAGACAGAAAAACCCCAACGTGAATAAGTCAAATTTTGTATAAAAAAAGGAACTGTTTTCTATTTTGTATATAAATGGCAAGTTTTGATGATTATTTTTATGTTGTATTTTCATCCTAAAAATGTTTTGATAATAATAAACTCTCATTTAAAGTTTATTAATTTCGTTAAATTTTTAAAATTTCAAACTCTGGTAGCGACCTTTAAACATTAATCAAAAAAATAAAAAATAAACTTGGGAGGTTTTCTTAAGAAAACCCGTTTATGCCCAATTTATAAAGGTAAAGGTGAGAAAACGGACGTCAGTAACTACAGACCGATAACCATAGTACCTACAATATCAAAGCTAATTGAGTCAATAATATCAAGTGACCTCGTAAGACACTTTGAACGAAGTAATACTCTGTCGGATGCACAATATGCCTATAGACCGGGTCGTTCTACGACGTCAGCTACACTAAAATTTACGGAAAGTGTAATATCTTGCCTGGAGGATAAAAAGAAAGTTGCAGGAATTTTTGTAGACCTATCAAAAGCATTTGATACTGTGAGCCATGAGCTATTGTTAGCTAAACTGCAATCATATGGCATAAGAAACCAAAGTCAAGAACTACTAAAATCATTCCTATCGGACCGAGAACAACTGGTTGAGATAAAAGTTGATGGAAAGCGCTACAGATCTCAAGCGCTATTGACCACAATCGGTGTACCACAGGGGTCATCATTAGGAAATACACTGTTTTCTATTTTCTTAAATGACATAGCAAAATTGGACATCGATGGTGAAATTATATTATATGCAGATGATACAACAATTGTTGTGAATGATGACTGTGATGAAAAGTTAATTATAAAGATTAATGACACGTTGCTCAAATTAGAATACTGGTTCAAGATTAATGGGATGAAGCTAAATTCGGAGAAAACCTGCATAATGAAATTCAATACGCGGCACAGAGATCTAGATACAATTGAAGTAACTCTCCCTAATGGAACAGTAACTAAAAGTGTACATAATGCAAGATTATTAGGATTCGAACTAGATCATATATTTTCGTGGAAAAAGCATGTCGACTCAATATGTGGAAAGTTGGCAAAAGGTGTATATTTACTCAAGCAATTAAGACCATTGATTTCGAGAGATAATTTGAAAGAGGCCTACTATGCATACATTAATTCAATCCTGTCATATGGTATTATTCTATGGGGGAATTCAACTGATAATGAACGTGTCCTGAAAATGCAAAAACGTGCTATTCGAGTCTTGGTTAATGCAAAATATGATGATAGCTGCAGAGAACACTTCAAGAACCTGCAAATCTTAACATCGGTGGCAACATATATCTTAGAAATTGTTATGTATGTTCGAAATAATCCTCGTGAATTTAAACGGGTCGGAGATGATGCCACACGTCCGACGAGATACGCTGACAACTTAAAGCAGATTAATTGTAGGTTAAATATGGCAAAAAAATCCCCCCGATCCATGGGTCAAAAATTATATAACAAGCTGCCCATAGCCATAAAATCGGAAATGAACATCAGTACTTTCCGTAACAGTGTAAAGAAACTGCTCCTTACGAGAACGCTGTACACTGTAAACGAATTCCTAGATGCTAAATATCTTTAAATTTATTATGTAATCCCATACCTGTTGTACCTTTGACATTCTTAATTTTAGTTTTGTAGATAATTATAATTGAATAATTGAATGAATAATTTATATATTGCTTTATAAATAATAATAGTTAATACATATTAATATGATAATTCTTATTGTACAATTTGACGATCTCAGTATGTGTATGTTCTGTTTTCTGTATATTGAAATCATGTCATATGACTATTGAGAAATAAATAATCTGAATCTGAATCTGAATCTAGTAGGATAGATCAGTTTAAGAGGTTGAGAGTGAAAAAAAAAAAATTTTTTTTTTTTTTGCTCTTCTATGAATCACCCTAAAGTACCTATAGGATATAAGCTCATAATCATATATTATTAACATTCTACAAGTCTTTTAGTTCTATAACGAAACTTAAAAGTTGTTCAAACTCGACTCGACTTCGTTCGAGGGAAGTAATATTACAAAAACCTTAGAAGATCTCGTAAGATCTCTGTTAAGCAAATCGCAAAATTTTCATTACCAAGCTACATCTAAACGTAATGATGAATCTCTTGAACGCAATATCTTAATTTTCTATAAGAATTCCGCGAAACCGTCTTAGAGACGTCCTTAATTAATCTTATTACTTCGCAGTGTCGCGCAAGATTTCCGACGCAAAGCGTGATGCGAAATTTTCAACAGCTCATAATTTGGGACATGCCTTATACGACCACTTCAATCTCTTAGGTGCCAACCCTGTACACTGTAAGCCAGAAAAATGTTATGGTGCTGTCTAATTTAAATGTCCGTAAACTATTTTAGTATGACGACCGCTTACAAAAAAGTGGTAAATTATGATATCATCTGTAGGTATTAATATTATAAAGACACTGTGACATTGTAGCCTTGTAAGTTTATAAGTTTGTATGTAATGGGTAGTCTCCGGAACTAATAATCCGATTTCATAAATTCTTTCACTTGCGTATAGAACTTTCTGGATGAACATAGACTTGTTTTATCTTGCGGGTTTGGCTGCATTCAATGCAATACGCGGGCAGCTAGTATATAATTAAATAAACATATTTTGTTCATATAACATTGTTAGGAGCATCTGAGCCGACATCATTACAATATACATTTATGTGTTCTTAGTACAAATGAAACGCTTACATTTAAGATCTCTTGACATCGTTATATTCTTGTGTGTCCAGTTGCAGACATAATATTATAAAAAAAACTAACATCTGTGGCCGTTGAGAAAATAGGTCGTTTCTAAACCAACCATCACATTTGACGGATGACTGCAGATAAAACTGACATTTAAAACTAAATTAAACCGCCCCGATCTGAGGGGTGATCACGTAACTTTTCGAACGCACGTTAGGACAACTCAACTGCGATTTCCCCATATAATTAAAGCAATGACGCGTACTTTCGATGTCCGAGAGGCAACCGGATGGCTCGCGGTATTTGAGCTCCCGAAGCGTTGTGAAACTGCCCTGTGCAACCCAAACTGAGCCACCTTGTACTAGAGCGGAAATTAGAGGAGGAATGAAAAAGTCGCCAGGTAATTGATTTAGACCAGCATCTCATTATATAAACAAGGTACACACATTCAGGCAACCGCTGTTCCAAACGGATGCCTACCAAAAAAAAAAAAAAACATTCATTTTTTCTATTTCCGTCCTAGTCCAAGTTAGCTCAATTTGGGTTGCACAGGGCGGTTCCACAACACTTCGGAAGCTCAAATACCGCGAGCCATTCAGTTGCCTCATGGACACTCAACTACGCGTCCTTGCTCTGAATAATCCAAAATGTAACATTCAGATTTAATTGACGCGCGTACAATCCGTTCCGTGAATGACCTGCCGGTCACATAATTATGTATGACGTTGATTTCCGCTGTGTGACCGACCACCACAATTGAGCCAGAGGTTTTCTCGCGCTGGCATTTTGATGCTTTGTGCAATGCAATGACCAGGTATCGGTCAGCTATTGCACTGCAACTGCGAATAGCTGGGCACTCTGAATCGTTATCATTATCACGGTCGGAGTTGCGTGAAGTTGCAGTATAAGTTTGATTTAATTTCCGACAGTATAATATGTAAAACGTGTATCCCCACGTGTGTGTACTAGTTCCCCATCCCGTAGTAAGCCCTTTTTTGAATGTGCAGAGTGTGAGACGGTGTAAATAAATTATTTGAACAAGGGGGTGGAGGGGGTGGAGGAGGGACTCTATCCTATCACGGGGGGATTACATCTCCAAACTTTTATAAATTGTAGCTTAATAGACATGTACAGTTGGACACTACATACTCTTACATATCACTCGGCAAATATCTGGCCGGCGGAGTCTCTCCGTAATTTTCTGAGCGAACGTTAGTACATAATTATATCAACTCACATTATCTCCTACACAAAAAATACAGATTAAATATCCTTAGGCGTGTTTGAATCGATACTCGATACATCCAGATTGTATTTGCCTTCGTTTCAATGTTGCTATGTAATTTTTATGTCACTTAATTATGCAATTTTGGATGCAGAATAAATAGATATGTATAAAAATATTGGAATATTGAATAGTTTTATTGAAGTGAAAACTTCTTTAGCGGCGCTGTGCACTTTTTGGGATGGGGAAAAAAATTTAAACTCGCGTCAGGTCACGTGACTGTGAGATTCGTAAGACGTAAGACGTATGGATGAAAGTTGATTTTTCTGAGAGATAAACCTGTTAATGTTAAATAATTGTAATAGTTCTGAAGTGTTAAATTTTTAATGTAAGTAATATAAATTGTCATGTTTGTGTACGATAGCGCAAATAAATAAATATTGTATTTTAACACATAAATGATATGTAGTACTTTTATAAACTGATAATTGAAGCAATTACGTGACCTGATCGAAAAACTGTTACAATGTCATTGAGTTTTCACTTCTTCCGGCACTCCCGGAGTGCAGCCCGGTCTATTTTATTACCAATAAATAGATTTTTATTTTATGTTCACACCATATTTATTCACTGACATTATAATGAATAGTTGAAGTTATAATTTTTAATTGATAAATTAAAAAATACATCGTTTTGACATGTTTCACTGTCCATCAGTGTAACTATACCCAACCGCTCGTGCATACGAAATGTTACGGCAAAAAGCACTCGAGCTAAGGCCGCCCCACACAAGTGTGTTTACCTATTAGTGCAATGTACACACGCCAGGCTGTCCTCGTGTGAGGCCCTCTTGCACTAGATGGCAGTATTCATTACAGGTGGCGTCATTGTCACGTGGAAGAAGTATTGCGGAATCCATTATTGCGGGTTGTATTTCTAGTAGGTACTATACTCACGTAACACCTAGGTAATAAGTTACTTTTATTATTTTAATTGCTTAACAATTTATATACCTATATATAGGAGATCTTTATAGTGGTCAATGATGCTTTAGTCTATGTGTGACCTTTTCACTACAGTATTGGACTGATAGCCAAATCAGCTACCAAACTCACTAGCGATATCGAACCGTTGAGTCTAAGGAGAAACTTCGCCTCCTTGTGCGTGTTCTATCGCTTGTACAACGGGTTGTGCTCTGAAGAACTGTTCGCTACGGCTGCTTTTTACCACCGCACCGCTCGCCATCGGCAGGGTATTCATCCTCACACCCTGGAACCTAAATGGTCGCGTACCGTACGGTTTCAGAGAAATTTCCTCTCTCGGACGCTCCGGTTGTAGAATGAGCTCCCTGCCGAGGTTTTCCCGAGGGACTACAGTATGGGGTTCTTCAAAAAAGGAGTGTATAAATTCTTAAAGGGTCGGCAACGCGCATGTAACACCCCTGGAGTTGCAAGCGTCCATAGGCTACGGTAACTACTTACCATCAGGTGGGCCGTAAGCTTGTTTGCCACCGACGTGGTATAAAAAAAAATCAGCAACTTTGTATGAAACGTGAAAAACGTTATGATGTTTGTAGGGAAATAGTGTGTGATGTGATCATCTTCTAGAACAGCGTTTATTTTAAAAAGCAATAAAAATAAGTTGAAGGCTAATGTTTATTTTTATCCGAAAGCTGACGTGATCGAGATAGTTCTTAGCTACGATTCAACTGTTGTCGATTTTTCGGTACAGTCGGTTTTGAGATATTAAACTTTGAAATGAATGTGTCGGGATCTTCAAATTTTCTAAGTTGGTTAATTATATGTACTTATTTATATTTATGCTTAATGTTTTGGTTTACTCGTAGTTTTTTTGCACCACATACTGGTTCTTATTTGAAATGTTCTCTTCGCTACCAAAGGTTCTTTAAGACCGCCTGTTGTTTGCCTTCTTTTCAGGACCACACTTATTGATATAATCCGCCTGTCTCTTGCCACCGTGCCTGATTGTCTTGAGCCGACTTGACAGAGATGACGGCAAAGGGTTGTGTTTTGTTCCGTGAATTTTGGGATGGGGGCTGGTATGTGAAGCTACGTGTGCAACTGTGCAGACACACATACCTTCAATGGACTACTTCTACAGCAGGTGCAGTGCAATGCAGCGACGGAAAACACCGGAAATCTGAAACATTGTAAACATAGAGGCCCCGGCAAAGCGTACATAACTCTGTACATAACCCTTTGACGTCGAGACCGTCAGTGGGTGGGGTCCCAATGCCCATTAGTTATTTGCGGAAATCGAGAAACGTCTGGTTGATGTTACTGGCGACCGAAGAGCAGGCGGCTTTCTCGCGCAACGTATCAGAATTGCATTTCGGCGAGGAAATCCCGCCAGCGTCCTCGGTACAATGCCTCGAGGGCCTTTTTTAGATTAAACTTAGTCTTCATTTAATTAAGTTAATGTAATCCCTACTTGTGTAGGTATATTAACATTTGTATATTTCAAACAATGTCGACTCGACTCAAAGGTTAAATATTTTAGATGCACATGCAAACATTAATAAGTTTCCTTTGCCACCAAACTACCTACACCTAAAATACAGGAACCTCCAAATTTATTCAAAATATGTAAATGTCATTTAGATGCAAAGCCTTAATCTCGACAAGATTAGCACAGAATACTTTACAATATCTAGTTCTCTCGTAACACAAAATGCTGAGGTACGTACCTTGTGCAATAAGACCGACAAACAGACACAGTTATTCGGAAACTTTCGAAAACGTATGCCCTTATTCATTAAAGTCCATCAAACCTGTAACGTATCGCGGCGATTGATCCCTTTGACAGCTGCCATCTCAGTACAATTTTACATTTTAAGGTTATAAATTGTACGGAGATGCTCATAAGGGTCAAACATCGCCACGATACGTGTAAAGGGTATAGCCGTGTTTGCATAGCGAAACTGCCTTTAACGAGAAAATGGTTTTCCTTTTGCTCGGATAATTATCTTTATATACGTTGTAATTTCACCAAATATCAGCCCCAAAATCGTCGTGATTTTTGAGATAATTAAAAAAAAAGGAAAATCGTTTTTATTTATTATGTGGCGACAGCTTTTTACTAATATTGCCATTTGTAATTTAGTATATCTTATGTGTTGATTGTTTTTAGTTTATGCCTTGTAAAATATTATATAAGTATATACCGTATGCTCAGCCGCGACTGCAACGCGCGCGCTGGTTCAAGGTGATCCTTATCACTCGGCTCGCGCGCGCCGCCGTAGATCGGCGAGCCGCCGGCAATGTTCGTGCGCGCTCGGAAATCCTATTTACCATTCTCGAGGCTGGACGCTACGCTTGCGCCGCTCTGAGTCTGAGCTAACGGTTAATGCTTACGCGCCGACTTTGCTTTGAACTATTATTCGGTTTGCGCCGCGCAACGCTTTATGTTTAAGCTTATGCTTTATGGCTTATGTATGTGCTTTTTCTATGTTCTGTGACTTTCTTCCGAACTATCTAAGTGCTTGCTTCAAACTGTTATTTCTTCTCTTTGTGCTTGTGACTCTTGAGTAATACGTGTTTCTCCATTGTGCCGTTTGACTTTAATACAATAATTAATGTGGAACTAGCTTGTTTTACTGAACTCGTTAGGCTAGTAACCCACAAATATCTACTAAAGTAGAGGCCCGATTTTTTTTAAATTTGTATATATTATGTAGATAATGAAGGACTTTTATAAAAAAGAAATACCATTAAAATTTTATATTTAAGTAAAAAAAAAGGATTTTTATTATTTCAGAACTTTTTTTTTTACTTGCAAGGTGGCGACACCTACCAATATTAGATATTTTATAAACCATTTAATACTCTACCACATATATTTTTTTCAATAAATATCACTTGGATCAACAGGTTGAAAAAAGCGAATTTGTAACATCTCATGCCTGCGTAAGTAAATACAGCGTACGTAGGTTTCAATAATAGTCCTAGCGGTATACCGAAATTCAGTTAAATGCTGCAAATGGTTCCTTGGGTTCGGGCCACAAACACCTGCGATCTGGGGCATTCACGAATTACCGCCCGTAGTGCGTACACAATTTTAAGTCTTCTCCTGGATGTGAAGGGAGATTTGCCGCTGCGCCCGTGGGCGGTAAATCTCACTTACCGCCCGGAGTGACGTAAAAAAGCATATGTCATTTATCTGTCACTTAGACAGTATGGTATTTATTTTGAGTTTGTGATAAAGTGACAAAAACGTTTTCGGTAAATAATGATCAGTAAAATTTTAAGAATAGGTAAGTGGACTAGTATTTATGCTTATAACGTTATAGAATAAAACTTTTCCGTCAACATACCTGAGCCAGATGGCAGAGCTGTGATGTATCCATGATATGGCTCATGCCTGTGGGCTTCGTTTATTCCTTTGACAAAAAAGATTAAGACTAAAATAAGCCCATTACGGCATATTAAGTGCAAGGGCTTGCTATGGCAAACCTCATGGCTTACGAAACATGTTACTTATGAAAATCAATAATGTTTTATTTTTGTAAGTACTAAAAACACAATTATTAAATTGTTGTTACACTATGACAACCTTTACTTTACTTAATACGTTACCTATTTTAAAATGTTTAAGTTCTCTCTGCTATTAGTAAGCTGTAGTTAGAAATGATTAATTCAACCACGTCTAGCGCGGATATTCAGTTTAAGTTACTAATACCGTAATTTGATTACCTTTTCGTCGTCTTCCAGACGTGACGCTATTTAGTACATTGGATTTTAGTGACACTGATTAGTTATTAATATGACGTAGTTATGTCTATCAATAAAGGATGATTCACAGCAGTCCTGTGTTTGTTCTGGCACTCGGTCACAAAGTTTTATATTATACACTTTTTGACCTTAACTCTAAACAATTCGTTCCTAGGAACACCTGTATACAATGTTTATTGATGGTCTGTACATTCGCTCATACTTCGTACTTCAAAATCGCATACGAAACGGAATGTGAATAATTAATAAATAATAAATAAATAAATAAATATTAGGGGACGATCTTACACAAATCGACCTAGTCCCATAGTAAGCTCAATAAGGCTTGTGTTATGAGTACTAGACAACGATATATTTAATAGATAGAAATACTTTAATACATAGAAAACATCCATGACTCAGAAACAAATATTCATGCTCATCACACAAATATTTGCCCTCACCGGGATTCGAACCCAGGACCCTCAGCTTGGTAGGCAGCGTCACTACCCACTAGACTAACCGGTCGTCAAAATTAATAGATGAAATAATGTGACTGTGACCAACACTTTCGTTAGTCTGATTATATGATCTGTACTGTGTTGTTCATTAAATTATCCGAATCCTATCGGGGAGTATTTTCGAATTAGTACACGAAATACCACATTCCCTTTAGCAGTTCGCGATTTATCGCCGATAATAGCTGCCACGTATTTGCCATGTTTCCTACAAAATTCACGTCATTCATTCGACGTACTACAACATTCACAATTATACAGAAAGTATTTCATAAGTCAGTTTTATATTGTCTTTTTTTGTTGGCACTTGTAACCTTCTATAGTTTTGAATGACGATGCCTGCGATGCATGCCTGATGACTGATTTACTTATTTGGAATCTGGAAAGAAGTTTGTTGCGCATTTTATACACTTGGTGTCTGTTATTAATTTAGAAAGAGCAATAAAAAAAAATCGGTCCAGTGCGAGTCTAACTCGCGCACCAAGGGTTCCGTACCGACCGAGGGTATCATACAACATACCCTTCTTTCCACGTTCATTAATTCTGAAGGAAACCTAACATTCATCATATCAGCCGAAAGACGTCAACTACTGGACATAGGCCTCCCCCAAAGAGTGCCAAAGTGACCGGTACCGCGCCACCCGCATCCAGCGGACTCCCGCAACCTTTACCAGGTCATCAGTCCACCTTGTGGGGGGCCTACCCACGCCGCGCCTTCCGGTACGTGGTCGCCACTCGAGAACCTTTTCTCCCCAACGGCCATCGATTCGGAGGGCTATATCGGTTACCTTGGTTCTGCTGCGGATAGCCTCATTTCTGATGCGATCACGCAGAGAAACTCCCAACATGGCCCTCTCCATTGCCCTTTGGGTGACTTTGAGCCTTCTTATGAGGCCCATAGTAAGCGACCACGTTTAACGACCATATGTCATCACTGGCAACACACACTGGTCAAAGATTCTCGTCTTGAGACACTGCGGAATATTGGACGAAAATATGTGCCGTATAGCTTCCCGAACGCTGCCCAGTCAACCTAACATTGCACAATAGAAATTACTGTTATGGGGACACCGTAATGCCGTAATGACTCTTTGGAATTTTTCTGTGTTCCCATATTCATGTTCTCAAGTACAAATATTTGCCCTTACCGGAATAATAACACTTTAGTGTAGGTACGTAGTTTACTACGATTACTACTAGGTACTATGAGTAGGTAAGCCTAGCTAATCGTATGTAACTAGCTTCGATTCGTGTTATAAAAGTTAACAAACACCGCTGTTCAAATATTAACTGAACATTAATCATGTTATTTCACACGAGGGAGTGCCACATTGAATTCTGGACATGGTTTATTGAATAACTAAATTTGATATTGAGTAATATCAATTAATCGTTTGTCATTGTTGTGCCGGCATGGTGCGTTGGTGAATACAGTTAAATTGTATTTGTACACAATTCAATTGTGAGATTAACCCGGAGTTTCGGAGCTATTGGAGTTATGCGGTGTAGAGTATACTATACGATGGATATTATTATGACGGATAATGGGCTCTTGGGCCTGGTCGTGGCTAGTTGGAGGGGTAGTTGCGCAACTTTTCAAACGAGTGTTAGAACAATTGAATTTTGTCTATATAAAAAGTTAAATTAGATCTACCCAACGGACTGAACGAAATTGTACCTACAGAATCAACTATTTGATCATTTCCGCGGAGGACCCCGGAACCTCGACCCATAATTTATTTGTTTAAACATAAAAAAGGTATTAAAATAAATGTAAGTTTAAGTATTTATTTAAACTTTATTGCACAAAATAGAATAATGGACAAACGGTGGACTTAATGCTTAATGGCATTTCCTAGGGCCAACAGAGATAAAAGCATAAACTTTGCAAAAAAAAAACCTGCTCAAGTCTCGTTTGCGAATAGCGCGCAAAAAAATGCAAGAAGGTGACTATAAACTGTGTGCATTTTTAGATACCTACCATGTCAATTGAAGGGTTAAAAATAGTGCAGAGTGCCAAAAGCCAAAGTGTAATGCCTATCTAAGGCGAAACGAAAATAGCGGAGGCGAAAATTTGTTTATATTTATTTTAGACATTTCCAATCGGGTTTTACCAGTTAAAGTCGTCGATGACACATATCATGTTAAAGGCAAGGAATCTTAAAAATGTGTGCAAAACGCTTATTTGAAGCCTTTCTTAGAAAACTTGTAACCAGACATCGTCATTTGTTATACAAAAATCAACAGATATTTTATACATAAATTACACTTATCCACTATATTCAATGCTGTTATGATGTAATGAAAACGCACCAATGCGATTTTGAAAAATAATCAAATTCTGAAACAGGAGATAAACATTGTTAGCTTTTCGAAGCATTATTATGGTGCGTAATAAAATTGAATGCGGACAAATGCACGACAATTTTACCCATAGTAACCATAGTACAAGTTTTGCTTAGTTTGGGACTAAGTCGATTTGTGTAAGATTGTCCGCAAATATTTATCTATTATTATACCTTACTTTACACTGCTACAAAATGTAGCACAAAGAAAAAAATTAACGCACAAACAAGCGAAACTCCATTGCCATTGAAACGTTCTGGGAAGCACCCAGAAAATAGGTACTTATAGTTTGCATTAAGAAATCTATGGCTCTGCTTAGCCGGCATACGTGATGTATTATCATTGTTTCAAAGTGTAATCTATTCCGATTCAGTTGTTAAGATCCCGTCGCATGAACTTGCCCTATTAATTACATCCCTTACCTACTTGATACACTGAAACAAGGAATTCAATCTAACTTTCCAGCGGTAGTTTATTCCTTGGCACTTCCTTGGTCTGTATCTTATTAAGTATTTATTAATTGAAAAGTTTAAGTCACAGAGCCTAGCAGCGCTCGTATAGACTCACGTATTGCCACAAAAAAACTAGTGGCTCTGTGATTTGGATTATGTTTTGGACCTCGTTTGTTATCTCTGACAGCAGTTTCGGGCAGATCGCGAAAAAAAATGGAATGCAAAAAGAATGTCTCAGATTGATCCTTGTGTATACAATTTTAAGTCATTATTGTAATTGTAATTTAAGTCAAACGTCGTAAATTAGTTACCGTAAAATGGAGTGAGTAGGGGCAAAACTGACATTCAAACCTCGATAACATTTTATTTTTACATAATTATGCAAACTGAATGGTGTATATAATAAATGTTCCGGACGTTTGTATTTTAGTTTTTATTTAATTTCGGGTAGTACCATTTCATAACTTTGACGATAAACAGGAAATCCCACCTCACCCCGTAGTCCCTCGTAATTGGGGTGAGATGGATTTTTAAAAAAGGTGATTTTGGAAGATTGTTGGATCGTTTTTTTTATTATGAGTATTACTATAGCTCCATTTTAAATTGGAATACATTTTTTTTGTAGCAGTAGCTTTAAAATCCCATCTCACTCCCCTTTCATCCCTTCTCTCCCCATTCATAACCCAACTTTTCCCGCGACAACTCTCCCAATCGCCCCGTTTCAATAGCAGTTATATCATTTGTTCGCTCAACACAAAGACATACAATATCTGAGCGTTCTTTTTAGTTTAAAGGTTTCTTAATGACTACTAAAGATCCACCCCGAATTGAGCTTTCTCTGGCAAACGAGGTATGCAATTTCGTGGTTGTTGAAGCCAAAAATTTACTGATGATTGTTTAGCCAGTGCTCAGTGATCACTGACAGTGATACATATAATATGTAAACTTGATTATGATTTAAAAAAAGTTCAATTTCTAACTCTTTCCCTAACATACCTTGAATGTTCTCGTGGACAATGTTTAGTGCAGTTGTACTTCCAATTGGAGATTTTGCGATCGCTGTCTGGCAGTCGATTGTTTTCCGAGTGTGTTCGATCATTGTATTCAAAAGTACATCTGAAACTTACAGCTAACCGCCAAAGCGTCACAGATCTTAAACTAAAACATATTATAGAATAAAACATTACATGGCGAGCATGAGTAGTTACTCACAGATTAATCTGATAAGGATTGTTCAGTAAAAACCTTGCATTCCTGCAACAAGCAGGCTAATCTGGTTGTGA
Organism: Epinotia ramella; assembly: GCA_947578815.1. Lineage (NCBI taxonomy): Eukaryota > Metazoa > Arthropoda > Insecta > Lepidoptera > Tortricidae > Epinotia > Epinotia ramella. The sequence goes on from OX388202.1 coordinate 27,814,780, forward strand.
ACAGATCACAGTACGGTGCTGCGTCCAGCACATTGGCTATATCAACTAAAGTCCGGTCTTCGGAAGACTTCCTGGACGAAACCCCAAGATTAATTAGTGTCTTCAAAGTTTGATGGGCAATATACGCATGTGGAGTGTACAAAAACGCTACGGGTGGTAACTGCCAGTTTATTATTCATTTGTAACGTAGAATGTTGAATGTTTTGTAGCAAATACTACTGAAAAACACGGAAAACGCCGAGTACGCGCTCTTACGGTGAAAACCCTCTTAAACGCTACCTGTGATAATACATAATTATAGGTTCTAAAATTAGAAGCGGATTATAAAAACTATCAATTGAAATATATATTTTAACTACCTAGCTCAAGATGTTACTTCTATTGGTTGAATTATTTTTCATTTACTTTTAAAGTAAGACATAAAATATACCTATAATATACCTAAAATTATTACCGTCACTAAAGTAGGACTTAAGTTATTTTCCTCAGTTTCCTGCCGCTTGATTTCCTTTAGAGGGCCATATCCATACTAATATTATAAATGCGAAAGTGTGTCTGTCTGTCTGTCTGTCTGTCTGTCTGTCTGTTACCTCTTCACGCTTAAACCGCTGAACCGATTGCGATGAAATTTGGTATGGAGATAGTTTGAGTCCCGGGGAAGGACATAGGATAGTATTTATCCCCGAAATCATCCCCTAAGGTGGTGAAATGGGGGGGTGAAAGTTTGTATGGAGCTGCGATATAAACGAGTTCCACGCGGACGGAGTCGCGGGCAGAAGCTAGTATTATATAACTATAAAACTGTAAAAATGTTGACTGTTCCACTTAACACAGTCTTAAAGACGTTATATTCTTGATAATATAAACTGAATTTCGCAACTATTTACAATCGTACCAAAAACTACCGGCCGTAATCAGACCTAGTTTTGTCCTTACTTTGTAGAACAACCCATATGTCACTCGACTAGGAGTGTCGTATCTGTGACCATCTTTTCCGCCACTTGGAATGCGGTCGGGACGACAAGTATGCTGCATAAGGCCCACCATACACGACACCTGGACTTGGAATGTTCCTTTGTAGATTACATGTGGCCGGGGTTATGCCGGAATAGCTCTTGTAACACGCTGACCTTACACGGACTTACAATGAGAATTGAATGAAGAAAAGACGCCTGGTTAGCAAATTGTGTCAATAGCAATAGATTCCTGCTTAAGGTTGATTAACACTTTAATTCAAGGTATTAAATGGATTAATGAACTGTTCTTATCGTTTTTCTGGCTTGTAAGACATAAAACAAAAACAAGGCGTCCCGTTTAAATAAAATATTACCTACTGTAACAGGTTAATTGGACATCCCCAACAAATTTAATAGTAACGAGATTAAAATTATGTACCTTATTTATGTTCCACTAACTTCCGCCTGCGACTTCGTGTGCATACCCGGGATAAATCTTTAGATATCAGTAAAAATTCAATAATACCGGTGTCCCACAGGGTAGCATATTGGGCCCGCTACTCTTTGTCATCTATATTAATGACCTGCCAAACGCAACTCCTAATAAAGTCATCATATTTTCAGATGATACCACCCTTATAGTGAAATGTAATAACAAGTGAACTTTCAATCAGGACATTAATAATTCTTTAAATGACATTACCAATTGGATGACCATGAATGATTTAAAAATGAATATTAATAAAACTAAATTTATGCAAATCAATTCTTATAATTCAAATAGTATGCCAATTAAAGTAGAATATAATAATAATGAACACGTTGTTGAAGTGGCCTCTGTCAAGTTTCTTGGATTCACCTTAGACTGCACTGGAAAGGTCACGTTGAACAAATATGTAACAGACTAAATTGATTTGTCTTTGCCCTCCGCAGACTGAGAGACACAGTCTCTGTGGAAACCGCACTGACGGCTTATCATGGGTATGTGTCCTCAGTTCTTCGTTATGACCTGATTATGTGGGGTAACTCTGTCAACGTGGGGCGAGTCTTAAAGATTAAAAAAAAATGTGATCGGGTTATTTGTAATGCTTGGCATGACGATTCTTGTGTACCCTTATTTAAAAAATTGCACATTCTTCCCTTACCCTGCCTAGTGCCTATACATAAGAGATATATGTGTTTTTGTAAATTCCCATCAAACCTTTTTTTTAAAACGAGGAGAAATAATACAGAGACAGACCCGTCGAAACAGTATGAATCTCTTATACAAACCGCGTGCTCACAAAATGATTTATAATAAGAATGTTTATAACATGTGCATAGTAATATATAATAAACTACCTGCACGTCTAGCACAACTTGCTGACAAGTCGCTTTGCGCCCGACTGAGCGTCTCCTGTCTCACTCGCACCATGCAAATTAGAAAGAGGAGGGTAGATCTTTCTCGACTCGCGTCGCGGCGCGGCGTCAGTTGTGCTAGACCCCCTGATGACCTAAAATTTTATGACAAAATAGCTTTAAGAACAAATTGACAACCTGGCTTCTGGACAAATGCTTTTATAGTTTAATTTTTTTTTTTGGATTTAGTTTGAATGTTGTTTGATATGATGTTATCTCATTTTTATTTTTATTTTCTCTCCACCTCCTATGTATTGTAACTGACATTTTTTATTTAATTATTATTTGACATTGTTATTCTTGTTTGCATTTGATATTATTATAATTTTGACTTGTTAATACTAATTTTTATGATAATTTATGATGGAATTTAACGCTCCTCAAAAAAATGTTTTGCACGCCTGCACGCAGGCTGAATGCACTGGACTACAATGTTGTAATATTTTGTAAACTATGTAACTGCATTCCGATCAAAATAAATATTTATGAATCTAAAAACTATCCTATGTTTTTGTGTTATCTTTGTGCAAAATTTCATCCAAATCGGTTGAGCCCTTTAAGCGTGATTGAGTAACAAACATCCAAACATCTAAACATCCAAGTATCCACATACAAACTTTCGCATTTATAATATTAGTAGGATTAGTAGGATATCATGCATCTTAGTTCGAATTAAAATGACCCAGGACACGTCACCGTGGCAACGCGATACAGGACAAAGTAGATTGACCGAAATACGAAACTTATTTTCCCTTTTTTTTCTATTCCCATTTCATTTACGTTTTTTACCACTTTTTTATTTGTGTAAAGAGCATGTAGCCAGTTCAGTTGCGTGCACTATTGAATCAATGATTACTCTAAAGGGTATACAATAGGAATCAAAATCACGACGACCGCTTTAGCCTAGTTGGCAGTGACCCTGCCTATGAAGCAAGAGGTCCCGGGTTCGAATCCCGGTAAGGGCATTTATTTGTGTGATGAGCACGAATATTTGTTCCTGAGTCATGGATGTTTTCTATGTATTTGAGTATTTATTTATCTATTTAAGTATGTTTATCGTCGTCTAGTACCCATAGTACAATCTTTGCTTAGTTTGGGATTAGGTCGATTTGTGTAAGATTGTCCCCTAATATTTATTATTATTATAATGACATTGATTTCCATTATTTGCATTATGTGCCCTGGCAAGCTGTGCATAAACTAATTAATAACACTTGAACTGATTAATTGTGAACAACACTTGGATCACGTACTCAACCAAAGCATATACATATAATAATAATAAGGGTCGTACCTCTTTCTACCAACATATTGACAAGCCTGGTAAAGGTTGCGGGAGTCCGCTGGATGCGGGTGGCGCAGGACCGGTCACTTTGGCACTCTTTGGGGGAGGCCTATGTCCAGCAGTGGACGTCTTTCGGCTGATATGATGATGATGATGATGATTGACAAGCAGCGGATAGGCATAGAATATTCCTATTCTAAAAACGGGTGATCAGTAAAGATCGTTATCAACGTGCTGTATTGGTGGCAAAGTATGGTTGACAAAAAAAAACAAATTACGCAAGTATTTTAAACATTATATATTTCACAAATTATGAGATTTATATACATATTTATAACAACTTATCCAAATTATAGTGAATAAATTACTAAAATTTGTTCCACAGATTTGGCTGTCAGTCGTTCACGACGATTGGAAAAAATCCGTCCACTCTAGATACGATGTGCATTGGATTATTTAGATTAAGTAAAATAAACACTTCGCGTAATGTAATTAGATTTTCAACTATAGTTGTATTTTTATGACATTTTATGTCATTTGATGTACATTGTTTTAAAAATATATAAGGGCCGAAAAGGTTTTGTACCGTAGAGAGTTATATCTAGAGGTGTAATCCTAAGAATGTAAGTATTTATTTTATGGTTAAGAACAAAAGTGAATATTCAAATTTATTTGTTTTTTCTGCCAACCATACCCTTTGCCACCAATACAGCACGTTGATAACGATCTTTGGTGATCAGGATAATGGCTGGGGTGCCATGGAATACGCCTGCCTGCAGCTTATTTCAAAAATTCAATATTATAACGGTTCCTGGTCTCTACATATTAGAGTTGGCAAAAGGAGTTCGTAGGAATATTGAGAAATTTAAATAATATGACCCTATTAGTCGAAACAAAAATAATAACCTTCCGAATAGGCACAGGTTAAAGAAATCTGAGCAGTGTGTATGGTACATTGGTCCTAAAATCTAAAATCGGTTTCCAAAAGATCTAAAGGAATTGGCAATATCGGAAAACGTGTTCATAAGTAATCTTAAGCAGTATTTGACAGCTAAAGCATTCTATAAGAATGCTTAAATAAATAAAAATTACAACTTTAAGTAATTATGGAACTTAATGACATATTGTAACTTATATAAGACATTAATATATTTTAATAGGTATAATTTGTAAATTCTGAACTGTTAAATGACGTGTAACTGATGTTACCAATAAATACCTGAATTGAATTGAATTGAATATTATTAATTACCTTCCAATCTGTCTTCAATGGAATATGTCTGTTTTTTTTACATGTGGCCTACACTATTCTAAAATTAAAATAAAATATTCATTAAGTAGTACTAGGAGGTACTAATGAGGTACTCAGTTAGTCGTTCTCTGAGAAAAAATACATAAATACGTAAAGCGATCAGTTATTTTTTAATGTATAAATCTGAATGTACATTTAAATTTTATTTCAATGGGATTTAAAATAAACAACATACGCAATATGTTGTTCATAAAATTTATTAATTGAATAGTTATTTAATAACTAAGACAGATAATTGAGAAATAGGTATTTGTAAAATGTATTGCTGACGCGCAGTGCCTGATTAAGCGAGCGCGAGCGCGATAGAGACAACTGTAGCTTGGACCGAAAATACCTATTAAAAGTAAATGAAATCAACGTTTCGTAGTTCTCTGATTTCTTCTCCAAAACTTGACCTATTTAATTATTTTTTTTGGTAATAATTAAAAAAGGCTTTCGCCGTGTTCCTCATCATCATCATCATCATATCAGCCGAAAGACGTCTACTGCTGGACATAGGCCTCCCCCAAAGAGTGCCACAATGACCGGTCCTGCGCCACCCGCATCCTGCGGACTCCCGCGACCTTTACCAGGTCATAAGTCCACCTTGTGGGAGGCCTACCCACGCTGCGCCTTCCGGTACGTGGTCGCCACTCGAGAACCTTTCCGCCCCAACGGTCATCGGTTCTACGTGCAATGTGCGCCGCCCACTGCCACTTAAGTTTAGCGGTTCGCTGTATTCCTATGTTTGTCTTTTTTTTTATTAATCTAGTCAAAATTGTTTTCTGGATATTTTAACACAGCGGAAAATCTGGCATATTTTTAAGGTTTTTGAAGGTTAAATCTCTTTTAAGAATAAATTTATGAAAAAAAAGGAAAACATAGGAACATGTCAATAGTAGCTATAGATTTATCGAAATAAAATTATTGCTCTACTGCCTGTATCCAGGGAGAAAACAGGGGACTACGTTTGTATGGAAAAACGGCCTTTGTGTTTCCTCTTAAGTACCTAAGATCCAAATTTTAAAACGCTGTGACAGGGTCGACTGGACAGTGACAGGACTCCGCCTTAGTTCCGGCGCTGCGGGAAGAGCAGCCCTTTCGCCCTCGCGTGACAAAGCACGGTTGTCCAAGCTCCGCTCCGCAGCCGCGGAGGGCTGATCCCCCTCCGCGCCTCCAGCTTTTTATATACACTCTAGGGGTAGGGCAGACAAGACCAAGTGGATATTGGGGTGTTCGGTTTTGTTACCTGTGTCTTCAATGCATATAAAATGTCGGCCATTTTTGATTTTTAAGTCCTAGGTCGTTTTGAACTTCTGGGTCTAATACAAAAAGGGTTCGGTTCTGGGGCTTCGCCGGCCGCTCCCGCGGCACGCTCGCTTCGCTCGCTCGGCTCCCGCGCTGAAGGGTCGCGGTTCTACCTAACCCTCCTCCTCGCTTCGCTGGTCGTCGTACCTACCTTAGATTCTCTCTAAAACTACTTTGAACTAACCTTGCACCTTTCTATATATTCTCTACGGGCAATATGAATCGTAATTTTCGGCATTTTTAACCGTGGTGTAGTTTCAAAAATCCGAATTACATAATACCTAAAATTCCGATTATGGAAATCACGAAGTTCATTAAGCCCGAATATCTAATTTCCGCATTAGCAATGAAATTTCGAAAAATGTATATTCGGAATAGTGTATTTCGGGCCAATGAAACTTTGCGCTTGTCATTATTCGGAGTTATAAAAATCGGAAAAAAGTACAATCGAAATTTTGAAATTCGGTTTAATTAATTTCGTGCTTTTTGGTAATCGAAATTATGAGTCTTAGAATTTATGAAATTCGGAGGTTTAAAAATTCGGAATTAGTAAGTTCGGAATAAAATATTTAGGAGTATTTGGGTGCTCCCACACACCCACACACTTGCATACCAACAGAGCAAGTTCATATAAAGCTTGTAAAAAAACAGTATAAATCTCTATTACAATCTCTCCATAGGAGTACGTCCAATTATCTATATTGTATATAAATTGTCTATATTCCATTAGCCGCAGGCTTCACTTTATAAGATCGTATACGAGTAGATATATAACATATGACCTACTAGTTCTCGTGCAGAAGGTATGATCAATCAATTACTTTGACTTCACCTGAGCAAGTAACTTCAGTTCACCTCTACACGGCTGAAAGCAGAGTAACCTCTAAGTCGAAATCATATTAGGCGGCTACGTTTCCAATTAGTTCAAGCAACTGTGAATCTTAATACATAAAAGGCCAATAGCTCAGATGGTTGATTATAGCTTGAGGTCAATCAAAGCTAGGTCATGCAGGTAAATATTCGTCTGTTACGAATGGAGCTTTGTGAATGACGTAATGCTAACAGGATTTCAAGTAACACTGGACCACGGCAGGGCTAATACACAAAGGTCCTGTTTCTCTATAGCACTAGCATAATGGGCATGGCTGTAATTGTTAGCTGTGTTAGAACAATGTATGCACAGTACAATTATTATTTAAGCCTTTAATTTCACAAATTCAAAAAAAAAGGTGAGGTCAAGACTCGTTTGCGTTTGTAGAACCAAAAATATTGCCTGCGGAAAAAAGACAAAAACTCATGTATGCAGTTATTAATTCTTTACATTACGAAATAAAGTGTTGAATCCAATCACGAATGACACCATAAATATACTACTCACTCTAAAGATAATTACTTATATTGGTAACATAACAATGGTCCTCAGTTTTGGAAATTGATACTCATTAAAAATAAAACGATTTAAACGGATTTTATCATGTAAATTATGTAATAAATACATATAGACGTTTCGAGCTCTTTGCAGTGCTTGACTGAGAAATATATACATTTCCTATGGTTAATTACTTTGTACGAGCTATCCATATGCATATACCAACTGATAATGTTTTTGAAGAGAGGCTACCTCTGCGGTACACGTTATCATCATATACAACTGGATTGTGATTGGTCCGGCGCCACCCGCATCCAGCGGATCCCCGCAACCTTTACCAGGGAGTACTGGCAATGGACTAGTGACCTGGTAAAGGTTGCGGGAGGTACACCTATTTAAATTCAATCTGCACTCAATTTAGCTCTCTCTTCTACAAAAATTGCCATAGGTTTTCTAAACGGGCAAAAATGCTGCTATAGCATACCTACATACGTAGCATTTTTTGAGCTTGAATAAAGAAAACCTAGTAATTTTGCAAGTTCATTATGCTGCATATTATTGCAGTAACTGTATAGATCTATGCAGTTAAATCCCAACAATTTAGTCCATCCTATGCGCTCCGAGTCCACAAAACAAAAAGCGAATGCAAGCCCTTTTATTTTATAGTAAGCATAAATCAGGCTTGTCTATCCGTTTAAGTAGAATGGGAATAGGATTTATCCTAAGAACGGTACAATACAAACAATACAGAGGCTGGTGCGGCCATTTTTCAGAGCCCGCCCCGCCATAGATCAGGGACGGGTGCCCAGGTGCACACTTGCTGGTAAATTAAAGTACGATTTATACGTATAAAAAATACTAATTATTTTACACGCCGTTTAATATGAAAAAACATGTATATAGCTTCGTTATTTGTTATACCCCCCGTTCCCACTATGTCACGTCTGTCGGGACGAATTTTTATCGTGTGTCGCCTCATACAAATTGGTGTCCGACAAGTGTGAACAGTTTCATATAAAATGTTCTGCCGCTACGACACTCGATAAAAAATCGTCCCGGCAGACGACATAGTGGGAACCAGGGCATACTCGTTAATTCATAAAATATATTTTTTATATCAATTGAACTAGATTTTTCCTATTAGATCACAATGTTATATATGACAAAATTATAATATAGATATATACGAATACAGATTTAAGGCTTGAAATAACAACTCTCCCAACCTTAGGCCACGTCTGCATTATATTTGCTTGATTTAGACCATTTGTGACGAGTTACTGCAGACAAGATCATAAATAACGATGACTACCTTTTTTGACATCAAAGCCGCAATTCCATCTGCGATATTGATAGAAGGGGTTATATCCCCGCTTTCATGAGGGAGCAGAGATATTTCTCCTTCTGTCAATTGTCGTGAACAACCACGGTGAAATTTCGACATCACGAAATATGGCATAGTATAATTTCGCTTCTTTTCGTATGTTTATTATCTACCGTGAACGCCAGTGTATTAGCAAGGCTCACCTTTAGGTGTATTATTTACCTCATCTTATTTCGTTTTTTATTATTACTGGGAACACATTTTAAAATCCATGTCTACTTTGAAATTATACCTACCAACCATAACGTTTATTTGGTTACGCTAAAGTTTGTTTGAATGTACCTATATCAGTAGTAGGTATAATTTAAGAATAGAAATGGTTTTTAAAAAGTGATCCCAGTAATAATAATAAAACAAAATAAGATGGGGTAAATAATATACAGCAATAGGTTTTGAACAAGTAATACGAGTAATAGACAGTAAGTTTCACCTTCAAAATTTACACACGATAATGTCTTAACCCTTAATTATCCAATTATATTTAGGTTAAGAACTCAACAGGTGTATATTTCCCAACCATATTTTATGGTGCTCTAATCGCTCTGATGTAGGCTGGCTCCCACTTGGTGTCAAATATAAAATGAATAGGTATTAATTTGTGTGATGCCCAAAACTCAAGACGCGAAACGAACCGCAAATATAATAATTGTTTATCTACGCACATATCATTAGTGCTCTTAAATGGGTTCAGAAACCGTAGGAAATGACCAGCATTATTACAACCAATTTTACTATGAGAACTTTCTTGTCTTTGGTAGTAGGTAAAATCTGTACTGCAATGTTATTAAAGTAAAAACCACACTCGTATATTAGGGCCTCTGATTATGTATCAGTTGCATAAGTGACAACGTGTTGTTCTGTCAAAACATGGTATGTTCGTGTCATATAATAAGAAAAAAACATGTAATTCTCCTGAATTAGTGTTAGGGATAGGTTTTGAGTTATTTTATGTGTGTGACAAATAACAAGCGGTATTTTCGTTAGGATTTCAAAATTATAATCATAATCATAATCATAATCATAATTTATTGCGTTTCATGTTAGTATAATAATAGGTCTTAAAGCTAGGTACAGTTAAACATATAGTATTTGGGGTATATAGTTTTTGGGAGGGAAATATTATACTTAATAATATACTGACTGCTCCAGAAGTTTATTTTTCACCTGAGCAGTTCGAACAAGCATATTTTGCTGCGTGAAAACAGTGTGCAAAGTGCGATTTTGCTCACTCCGTGAAACATAACTTTTTAATTTGGATGCGGAGCACTGGCATTTCGTCGTATGTGGTCTATTACAAGTTCAAAATATTTGAACTTTATTAGCGCTGTCCCTTTCATTCCATAACGAAAAAAGAAAATGGCAGACAGTCCATAGTTCGACCATCGAATTTCAAAGCAGACCCCCAAAAAAGCGCGAAACACGTTCGAAAACTATCAAAATAATAATTTTAAATTACCAAAATAATTATACAAAGGAATTTTCAATTGAAGAATATTTAATTAAAAGATCTTAGAATAAACTCCGTTTTTGATAGGGTTTATTATAGGTAAACATGAATTTTATTACGCTAGCTAATTAATAATTCTAGTTAGCGCAATCTTAAATTTTATGAACGTATACCACAGATGCAGTTTCCGAACGTAAGCGCGGCGCCCTGCCCCTTTTAAAAATATGCGTGCTGTTAATTTGTTTCAGATTTTATGAGGTATATTATTCTTCATTCTTGCGTTATTGATGTTGGTTTTAAATATAAAAACTACTAGGATAAATCAATTCTCTATCTAACTAGGAAATATAGTGAAGTCAGTGATGTGACGAAGGCAGTATTTTAACAACGGTACGGCTAGTTTTTGGTGTGCACGCGAGATACAATACACGTTATATGCTAACGTGTGCCCTTGTGATAATGATACATATTTCTAAAATATCTCGAAGATATTAGTAAAATCCGTGAATTTTAACAACAATACGGTTAGTTTTTAGTGATGTGTTAGTGTCACTGGACACTCGTATAGATATTGAAATATCCTTTGGTTTCTCGCGCCTTGTCTCGCCTTTCTAACGGCGCGGCCGGGGCTGAAGAGTTAAAAAAAGCAGTAACGAACGCCTAATTAAGTTTTCTTCCTGTATAATCTTGAGACGAATAGGTACGTGATACTATTGTATATTTTTAAATGTGAATATGTTCTCACTTCTGAGGTGAAAAGTTGTATGTGTTACTCGAGGGCAAAGTATTTGCATGCCGTGCTTTTGAGTCCTTCGCTGTGCTCAAGATTCAAACTTTAAATCACTCGCTACGCTCGTGATTCAATTTTAGAATCTTTCGCTTTCCTCATGACTCAAAATCAGCATTCGCAGCAAAAACAAACTTTGCTCTCTTGTTGTACAAATAGCTATTAATGTGGTAAATATTTTAGTTCCGACTGTAAATGAATCCTATTGTATCATGCTTGATGCACAATTTTATCATATTACTACCTTATTTTATGCTATCGAAAAATAATAGTCTCATATTGTTACTCAAAGATAAATTTTATTCCATGGATTAAAAATAGAAGCATAACTTAAACCTCAAGTGCATAGCCCTTCCTCTTTTACGTCTCTGTGTTCGGACGACAAACATTTACTTCTAAAATGATCATTCTTTCTTCGATTTACCCGTACACAATCTGAATAATCTCCGAACCAATTTTACTAACACGTATAAAATTCCTATTAAAATGAATAAAGTGGTTGCTAGAATGGTAAGCAAGGTTGCTACAAGGGGTAGCTCGAGGTACTCCGCCCATCCCATGTTGGCCGCGGGCGCGCGCAGGTGGCGCGCACCGCCGTGCCGGAGCACGTGCTCCGTCCACCACACCGCGCGCTCCAGCGGGGACATCGGCTGGTCCTGCATTAAGGTGCGCAGTTTCACTACGTTCTGGCGGTAGCTGGAAAAAAGTTAGGAACATTATCGAAACGCTGGCAACAAGGCTAGTTTTGTTGCAAATACATCTTGTGCAATCGGTGGTTGCACTGAGCAGTGCTTTCACTGTACAATCTACAACATTATTTTCAGGTATGCGTATACAAAATAATTTGTAGATTTTACTAAAAGGAATTTGGTTGATCGAAAGCTGGCTGTTTGTTTTCGTTTGTTGAGAGATGTAGAGTATTTGATATCTATGAACGCGAGGAAGCCATGATTGGAAGTGGACATTTTCTCCGTATGTATACCAGGCCCCGTATCATGGTCAGCCTTATCACGCGATAAGTGACAAGATAGAGCGTCCGTCACTGGCTGACACCGTTCGATAGAACGAGACTGATGCTCTATCTTGTCACTTATTGCGTGATAAGGCCGACCATGATATGGGGCCTGCGGCGCTACCACGAACTTCGAAAGTCAAAGTTCGTAATACATGCATCCCTGTCACTCGAGTAAGGGAGTGCGATAGAGATGGAAATACCCGAACTTCGACTTTCGAAGTTCGTGGTAGCGCCGCTAGCATTGCTTCTACGAGCTCACGCTCACAGCGTGCTGCAAAGAGACGCGCGTTGGCGAGATTAAAAAGTACAACACAATTCCGATGTTTTTGGTTCTTACATAGAATCGTTAATGCGACGGTCGTACCTACAAGAAAAAAAGTGTCCCAATTCCTTTTCAGGTTGTAACATTTTCGTTTTCCGTCTTTTTTTTTATGGCCGTGACCCACTGGAAAATATTACCAAATGAAATGTAGGACGATTTGTTTATTGTGTAAGAATTAACAATACTGAAAAAGATAAATCAATAAATGTAATAAGTACTAAAATAAAAGTTTTACATGTAAAATTTTCACGAACAATGTCAATTCAACATTATTTCAGATAGATTACCTGTCAGTTTCAATAACTTTCAATATGGTCGTATGAAATTCCTCTTCAGTCAATGTTTCCATGCTCAGCTTTTCGCCTATCTGATGTTGTATGTACTTCTCGGTATTGAAGAACTGGTCTACCAGTATAGGTATACCTGTAATATCACAAAATAAATAAGAGTACTAAACTACAGAAGATCAACTCCCTTATAGTGGCGCAGAGTGCTCGAACAAATTGTCGTAAATGTGGACACGCTGGATAATAAGCACCCATTTTTGAAGTGAAAACTTCTTTAGCGGCGCTGAGCACTTTTTGGGATAGGGAAAAATTGTTAAACACGCGACTTTTTGTGACGTCAGATGTGAAGGAGGTCACAAACTTTTATATTTTGCTGCTAGCCGATTCGACTTCATTCAAAACTGAACGCTTTTCGTAAGAGTATAAAGCCGTTAAACACTTTTTGCAATAGCATATTCTGCAAATGAATTTGTAATTTTGTCCACGCGTCCTTTACCGTTTTGCTATTGAGCAAATTCGAATAGTTCGAATTTGGACGTTATTCCTAAGAAGATAAAGCTTTGATAAATATTTGGCAATGGCAAAAACAAATTGGTTATTCACGCGGAATTTTTATTTAAAATTTATGTGGGACCAACTTCGATGTATACCCTTTCTAATAAAAAAATAATTATCGAAATTGGACTACTCTGTAAAAAGTTATGCGTGGTCATACATAAAAAAAAATATATACGCGTTGACTTGAGAACCTCCTCCGTTTTTTTCGTCGGTTAAAAAATATTTCCAAAATTGTAATTTTTTCCATACAAGTTGTCAGTTCATTGACTGGACTAATGTGGGGCGCCCAAATGGTCGACGTCCAGCCGGCCCACCAAGGTATCGCTGGATAGACGTAGTCCAGAAAGACCCCCGCCAGCTACACCCAGGACAGAGCACAGCGGCGTGTCTTCGTGTCGGAGGCCAAGATCCACTTCGGGTCGCTGAGCCAGCTTAGTAAGTAAAAGAAAATTGAAGAGAAAATCAAAGTGATTCCTTACCGATCAAAGGCACTCCAGCAGCAATTGCTTCGTCAGTTGATTGCATTCCTCCTTGAGTGATGAACAGTTTTATCTTAGGATGTCCTGAAATCGAAATAAATCTTAAAAACTATTGTGTACCTACTAGCTTCTGCCCGCGACTCCGTGCGCGTGGAACTCGTTTATATCGCAGCTCCATACAAACTTTTACCCCCCCCCCCTTTCACCCCCTTAAGGGATGATTACGGGGATAAAAACTATCCTAGGTTACTCTCCATCCCTTCAACTATCTCCACTTAAAAAATCACGTCAATTCGTCGCTCCGTTTTGCCGTGAAAGACGGACAAACGCAAACAAACACACACATACACTTACGCATTTATAATATTAGTATGGATAACTATTTAGTTTATGTTCAATACTAATGCGAAATGAACTTGCAGTTTAAGTTGTTTTGACAGCAAAATTGTTTAATTTAACTGTAAATTATATCAGTAGAACATTAAGAGCTCCCCATCAGCACACAAACATCTCCAAGGTTTTGCCTAGATGGGCATTGTAATGGTAACATGTATTTCATTGTTTTTGTCTTAATCAATAAATAAAAAAAATAAAAAACGATTGTTTACTACATGAAGTAAATTGTCTGTACTTGTTTCGTATCGTGTACACCACATCGGTAGCAAACAAGCATACGGTTTGTCGGATGGTAAGCGGACTGGTAACTCTTACAACACTTACAACTTCTAAACAAAACAGTTTACATTTCAGCTGTCTCAAAATCCAACCTTAAATTCCTAAATCCAAAAAGCCCCATAAATAATTCAAACCACTCCTCACTATAATCTTACTTAGCAAGTCGTTTTGCGGGACCCACTTAACTATTCTCACATTACTGGGCCTCCCAGGTACATCGTCGGTATCCCATTTGCATAGAACGTCGTACGGCAATAGAGAGAACACGTTAAGTAGCAAACGGATCTTGTCTTCGGAGAGAGTCGACGGACTGAAGTTGGTACCGAAACTGACGTAAATCACCCCTTTGGACACGTCGAGATAGGATTTGAGGTCCTGCAAATGTTAATGTAATAGAGTATGGGAGACATGTTTGTTTGGTAAGTGGGGATTTATTATGGACACAGTCTCGAGTGAATGAAATAAGATTTTGCTTAGTTATTATAATTTGAAATTCCCATAATAATACCTGTTTTATTTCCCTAATGCGTTTCTATATTTCAATATTCATACCTAAACAAATTAAATTTCCAAAATAATTTTAAATACAAGACTAAAATAAAAGAATAAGTACCAAGTGTTGTATTATTTTCTACTTAATAGTATGCACAAAGAAATAAATATACTAGTATTCCGCTTAGATTCCTAAACTAATTGCGCAACATTGAGAGAATTTCCGTCTCCAAAAATTAATCTATAACTGGATTTGGATGGATACCTATGTTTATTAACATTAAGCTGATTGCAGGTTATATAAACGCATACGAGGGTGTATGTAGGCCAGGCTAGGCTCTATCTTAGGAGTTTACGTAACGTTTCGAACGAGTGTAAGGACAATTCAACTCTCATCTCCCATACAATAAGTGACATTTGGATCTACCTGGGGGCCTACACAAGGTTACAATCGACAAGCGCTAACGCCAATAGAAAACTAATAAAATGTATGGGAATGACAGATGTTAACGAAAAGTGTTTCGCGGCATCTGTCATTCTCCTACAATTTATTATTTTCTAATGGCGTTAGCGCTTGTCGATTGTAACGTTGTCTACGGCCCCTGATGTGCGTACAATGCGTTACGCGATCGATCTGCTTGTTAGACGAAAGTCAAACGCAATCCCGTTTTTAATTTAAGTTATAGCTTTTTAATATGAGGCTTGTAAAAGCGTTACAACAATTCAAATATATAGAAAAGTAGCTTCCACCGGCGACTTAGTCTGCGTTAACCCGGGATAAAAACGATTCTTTATTTTAATCCAGGCTATAAACTATCTTCGTGCAAAATTTCATCCAAATCGGTTGAGCCGTTTAAGCGTGATTGAGTAACAAACATCCAAACATCTAATCATCCAAACTATCGCATTTTATAATATTGGTAGGGTTAAGCGTCAAACAAACATTAATTTTGATGTATGAACAAAAATAAATGACAGGAGAATGAGCTAATTGAAAGGGGTCTTCATAATTCAGAAATGACATTTGTCCGAAACAATATTTTTCAGACTTACACAATTCCAAATTGTATGTTCCGAGGAGTTTTTGATCATTCAGTATACAATATTCACCTAACTCAATGTCCATGTTAAAGAAACTGGCATTTGGAATGCTGTGTGTTCCCAATTTAAATATTAATTAGATGTAATTCATTAAGTACAACGAAAATATCAATTTTAATTTTAATAATAAAACTTACCTTTGGAAGTTCTTTTGTAGGTTGCATATGAAGTCCTCCTAAGTACACCACGCTAGAAGGCACAGGCCTATTGCCTTCCCAGACAGGATTGCTATTAACGAAAAGCATATCAACGTTACCTTGCAACTCATGCAAACTAGGCGTATCTTTACCAAAATACTTCTTCAGCGTTCTATTTACATCATCAACGTAGTTACAATAGGCGTATTCCAACAGGGATGCTATGATTACGTCCAAAATTTTATCCCAAACTGTCAAATCTCGCAACTTTTGCTTATACATCTCAGGATACAAGAACATATGTGACGGAGCTCCCATAGAATCATAGTTTACTCTTGAGCCGTAAAATGAACTGATTTGGATTACTGGTGCATTGTATTTGTAAGCAAATCCTAAAATTGTAGGTATACATGCTTCAGCTATGACCAAGTCAAATTTTAGATCTTTCGCCATGAATTCTTTCACTTGAGGAGTTTCCAATTCTACCTTTACTATATCTACCATCACTTGTAGAGCTTTCGTTAGAAGCGTGTAAGGCGCTGCTCCTGCGTTTGAATTAATAATTTCGTTCCAAGCACTGTATGAAACATCATGCACGTCCATTTCTGTAAAATTTCCAGGCGCTTTTTCATTTTTGAATGCCGGATCAGTTGTTATTACAAATACTTCATGGCCTCTTTTAGCTAATTCTTTGGTTAGCGATCTGAACACGACCTGGTGACTTATAGATGGCATTGGGAAGACCCCAAGTATTCTCGCACTTTCTATCACGTTTGTTAAACACAAGAATAAAATTAATTCACGTATCATTTTGTAGACTATTGTAAAGTTTAATCAAAGGAACATAACGAATGTGAGTGATAAACAGATTAATGAATACTCTGATTAGTTTATATTATATGATGAAACACCCTAAAAAAAGATAATTAAGTTATCTAATCTTATGCAGGGTGTCCTAAAAATAACAATTACTCCACCGACATATTGTTGATGATGATATTTAGAGTGGTTACACTTTATGAAAAAAATTGAGAGACTCAGGGTGCTCGAAAATAACCTGAGGGAAAATGACAAATATTTTAGTAACAAGTATGATATAAGTAGGTAGAGATCAGATCATTAAAACAAAAACAAAAAATAGAGACATGTTTAAATACAAAATGAATAAGTACAAATTGCATAATTTCAGTAATAATAATAATTTAGTTGCATAGTTAATGTATTCGCATAACAGGCAATCAGTATAATGATCACTTTGTGTACTATTTAATGCTCATAATGTTCAAAGAATATAAACGCCTACTGAAAATTGATAAGTAAAATATAATTATGCAAAATGTTTGTATTAAAATTGAACGGCACCCGCTGGGCACAGGCCTCCTCTCGTGATCAAGAGGGTAATAAAATGTGTACTATTAGAAAATAAGTCGGTTCTGTCTGGCACTTCGCCGGCCGCTGTATGGGGTCGCAGTTCTACCTAACACCCCTCCTCGCTTCGCTCGTCGTCGTACCTAACGGCGACCTGCCTTAAGGTAGAATATGTAAGTTGTTTTATAATTGATGTCATATTATATTATGTCACCCGATCATTCGTTAAAATATAGTTCTACATTTTAATCATAATACTAATTAACAAGTAAAATTATTTTTTCCCAATGAACGTTATAAACAACGTTTTTATGATTATAGAACATTCTGTAATTTAATTATTATAACCAATAATATTATGGATTTTGTTTCTATACATTATGTTTATTATGAGTTTTAAAAGTAGTTAAATGTAATTATGCAAAATGTTTGTATTAAAATTGAACGGCAATCTTCTTTCTGCCATCTCCTGATGCAACAAATATGTCTGATTTAATTTCCAGTACACCCCCGAATAAATTGACTGGTACGGCCTGACAATGGTACGAGGCTCTGCGTAAGGTAGCCAAACAGAACGAAGCTGCCTCCAGACCTGTGCCCTGAAAGAGCGTGTACAGAAATAATTTCGTTGAGAAATTAAAAGCGGCCGGGATTGATGGTAGCTCTGCCTCCTCTGAGGAAATTTCATAAGTATTCTTTAACAGTACAAAAGATTTATTACCATCGTGTTTGTCCTTCCGTCATTCGATACGGGTGCTCCCCTCTGACGAGATAGCATAGTCCTTTTGTCGACCAGTGTTATATATACAGCATGGTTATCGCAAGACGGTGCGGGAGCTGTGTGTGTTTTTAAGTGTTCGAATTAAAAAGAGATGGATAGTCTATCTCGCCGCGACACAGCTCGCGCGCCTTCTTGTGATAACCGTGCTGGTCAGGCCAGGCCCAGACTGACAGACGGCTTAGCAAGTTACATCAAGTTCATCTACTTAATTCATCAATAGCAAAATCATTTTATTTTGAGACGACCTCTTTAGCCTAGTTGGTAGTGACTCTGCCTACGAAGCAAGAGGTCCTGGGTTCGAATCCCGGTAAGGGCATTTAGTTGTGTGACGAGCACGAATATTTGTTCCTGACCAAATTACCTTAGATGCTGTTTTGTATGTATTTAAGTATGTATTTATTTAGTTAGATTGTCCCCTAATATTACTAAAAAATGTTGGTTGGCTGCGTCTTATTGAGCTTACCACATATAAAATAACGATTACGATGACCCACGTCGTCTCGGGAAAACCTTTAATTAGTCGGGAGCAAGAAACAATTAACTATTAAGATAATGCCGATGCCTTAACATAGATTAAATTAACCGAACATGGCAAATATTTAAAGATATGCAAATGACTTAGCAAGATGCGATTATGAAATGTTAATTAAATTATACGATTAAAGACGTCTATTGTTGTGAAAGGATTGTAATTAATTTTCAACAGTTGAATTTATAATAATCTTTGATGGTTTATGACACGCGTTCAATTATTATCCACTTGTTTACACTTGTAGAATTTTACAGTACACTCGACTGAAAAAGTTGTATGCATTATGTCATGAAAAAGTTGTATGCATTTTGTCATCGTATTTTAATGAAATAAGGTGAAAAATGGGTGTATACTTTTGTAGTCTGTACATTATATCGTAACATTTCATTGGTGTCAAGATAATTTGCGGCGCCCCTTAGCTTGATTGGTAGTGAATGCATTGTGGCATGAATACCGCCCTTTGTTGTTCCTTAGTTACTTGGTTACTAAAAATGTACTGTAAATTTGAAAAAACTAGTAGTCTAGTTAACCAAGAATTATCAAAACTCGTACAGATTTAAATAAACGTTGAAATGTTGTAATATCGATTAAAATTGACACGATTTTCCTAATCGAGTTTATCTAACATTTTTCACCTCGACATTGCGGATGTGTTTTAGCGTCCTTGGTCGCGAGAAGAATAAAAAATAATCATAATTGTATGTACATACGTATACGATTCTTCCAGTTTAGTAAACATACTGTATAATTTTCGTTTTCATAAGACCTCGCATGTCACTTAATACTTTAATACCGAACACGAAAAAAAATCGAGCGTTGCTCAGTCGAGTCGCAGATGTTCGATTGTGTTGAAATGAAATTCCGCCGTCAGTTCGTTTCACATTTTCTATGTACGTGTCCTGAATAAAGGACACAACGCAGCGTGTTGATTTCCTTCTGTTGCTGGGGAATATTTAATAAAATAACGAAAAAAATACATTTAATACAATTTGGTCACCCTATACTACACAACGCCTTTTTATCGAAACCGATAGCAATACAATACAATTAATAATAGCAGATAGTCAATAGTCATAGGGAAAAGTGATGAGTTAATTATTCCGTTTTTATATTGATGCTACAATAAAAAAAACTTGCCTTAATTCGATTTTCTAACGATTGCATTGTAATAGTACATTATTCTCGAAACAAGGGAAGTAGGCATTTGCTGGCTGAGTATTCATTTTAAACGGACGGACGACCGTTTAATTTAATACGAAGCCAGCAAATGCCCTTCCAGCTGAGAAAAATATAGCGCTTTTCTCAAAAACTGTGCAAGAGAACAAAAATATACTTTCTGAAAATGCTGCAAACTTTTCTTCTGGCCACTTATATATACAATATATACAAATTGTCGTATATTTGTCTTTTGGCTTTGCAGGAAAAAAACGATCAATAACTAAGCTAGCTTACTTTTTAAATCTGGAATCATTTTTACGTCAATTTTCAATATTTTCCGAAAAAGCAACTAGCCACTATATGTAAAAACAGAATAAATTTTGCATTGCCGCCTTTTTTTTATAATAAGTTGGAAGTGTATTTTTCTTCCGAAAGCGTCGCGCCATAAGTTATTTGAGTCAATTAAAAAGTCGCGATAACTCACAGCTACTGATCTTCCGTTTGGTTGTTTAGGACCTATGCCTTTTTTTATATAGCTCTTTTAACTTTTTTTTAAGTTTGTACTTTGACACATTATGGAATTTGTATGCAACATTGTTTTTTTTTTTTAAATCTTATTTATTTTATAAGCCATACATCTTATGATTAAGTCGGCTACGTATGCAACATTGTTGTCGAGTAAAATCGAGCGTGCAAGGTTTTTAATTTTTACTAACCTTAAACTAAGCACTTCACGTCCTGATTTTTTATCAATAAAGTCAACTTTGCCGAACATTTTTGAGAAAAGGCTATTAGTTTAGTAATCAGAAAGAGTAACTTCTTATTACGTCTTCGATTTCAACTCTTGTTAATACAAGGTTACAATAAATATTAGACTTATTATCAGAGCGTTATCTTGTCCAAGCTATTTGAAAATAATATAGTTAGATTAGATTCTCTTCATCAATTCTTTTAAATAGGTTTAAACCCATTTAAAATTATCGCTGAAATTCTCTGATCTGAATTATATTCGTAATACCACATGAAACGTAATAATACCTATAATTCAGTATGTCAATTCATTGCAATTGTATGCATGCAAAAGGTTAACAGATGCATTGAACGTTTTGATGCCAGTTTATTATTATGGCAACGGACAATATTTTGAAAATTGGTGATATTATCTATCAAATGTAAGCAAATCTATTGAAGCGAAGCGGTTGGCCTGCAGATCAATAGAGCGAGGACGAAAGTTATGATTGTAGATAGAGCAGAGCAACTCGTCCCTACGGAGTCCTCAATGATTTGGAGATAGTCAGCGAGTTCGTGTACCTCGAGTAACCAAGGAAGCGAGAGAGAGATTCGGAGGAGGACGCGAACAACCAAAGCTGCAATCACTAAGCTCACTAAGATATGGCAGAATCGGAACGTCTTAAGTAAAGGAATAATAGCATTGTAAGAACTCTGATGTTTTCCACCTCTCTCTATGGCTCCAAGTCCTGGACTATTCGTTTGTCCGAGCGGAAGAAAATTTACGCATTTGAAAGCTGGTGCTAGAGACGTATGGGTGACCATGGGTGGCCAAGAGAATCAACAAGTCTATACTCGACCAATTGAAGATAAAATCGAAGTTACTAATGAATTCTAAGATGTCTTGGGCATAAATATAGTGCGTAGAGAACCTGATAATCTCGAAAGGCTTGTTGTGGTCGGTAAATTTCAGGGAAAGCGTCCACGTGGCAAATCGCTGGTTCCATCAATTAATATTAACTCTTACAGGGCTATCCGTTCCTACCGCGATACGTGTAGCTAAACACAGAACCGAATAGAACTCCAAAATCAAGAAGATAGCGGAAACCACTAAAGGTGGGCACGACCTTCAGCAATGAAGAAGACACGTATTCAAAGTAAATATCTATGAAATATGGTTATTATATTCGAAGCGGACGCCTGGATGATCATCGTTCCTAAAACTATATTGGATTTACTTGTCAATTTGTTCTAAAGATATTGATTTCTCGTCAAGAACGAAAATAATATAAATAAAGGAGTAAAGATAACGTTTTAAAGTAAGTACTCTTCAACTCGAAGGCCTTCCAATCCAATTGAGACTTAGACTTGTCAATTTTCACAGTTTGCGGAGAACAAGAATATTCGGCGAAGCGCCGTTATTCAAGGAACACGTCAATTAAATTTATATTCGTTATATTCGATTCAGTTCATTCTGAGCTATATCCACGAAGTTTTGAGACTTTAATACAAAAGCGACAGAAATGGAGTTATTCTAACTTGATTATTCGATTTTCAAAGCTACGCCAGCCTAGTGGTTCAGGCAAGCAGATGTCAAACGGCGGTCGTGGGTTCGAATTCTGGCTGGTACCAACGAGTTTTTTGGAACTTCTGTACGAAATATTTACCGTTAGTGAGGAAACCGGTCGTATCCCAATAAGGTCTAGTTTTCCCTCTGAGTTGGAAGATGAGATGGTAGGCGCTTTCGTAAAACTAGTGCCTATGCCAAATCTTCGGATTATGTGTCAAAGTGAACCCCGGGCTCCTCTTTTAGGGCACAACCGGGAATAACGCTATGATGATGTACGGAATATGGTTTGATACCTATTTACCGTTAGATTTTCATCTGCGAATGGTGTATATGAAGTCCCGAACCCGCACTGGATCAGCGTGGGGACTACGAGAACGGACAGACCTGTGAACAGGAAGGCCTGTGCCCAACAGTGGGATACTGTATAGATGTATACTGATATAATATAGGCTGATTGTCTTGGTAGCGCCACTGAAAGTAGACCGGCAGGTCAATCACGTAACGCATTGTTCGTACGTTAGGTAGATCTAAATGTCAATTTTGATATGGAAGAATGAGTTGGATCTACCTAACGCGCGTTCAAAACGTTACGTGATTACCCCTCTCAGTACTAAACGTACACACTATACAAACTCCTTACAAATAGAACCACTGGGAGACAAAATACGCTAGGATTAAAGTGTTGCTGTCGCACACGCCCTGTCAGTACTTTTGGTCCAATTTTTGGCGTCAGTATTTTTAAGAGACTTCTGGCGGTTTTAGAGCAATAACTTTGTTATCTTTATTCATGTAAGTAAGAGTGAACCGTTAAATAAGGCACAAAATAAAATCATATAAATCTGAGCCCTAGGAGTATAATAGTCCAAATTAACAATTTACCATTCAAATTATCCGTATCCCAATAAATAGTATGTTTTTTCGATAAGCAAAAAATTACTCGCAGTCAGGTATTTTTAAGGATTTTTTAACATAATAGTTTGAATCAAATGTCTGAATTATATATAAGTAAAATGCAAGTTCGAGGCAAGAAAAATCTCATACAAACTGTTTTGTGGAAGAAATATTCATATTGCACCCCCTTTCTGCCTGTCGGTATTGTAAGAGTCGACTAAGGGGGGTTAAAGTGTGTTGTGGGCGATGGGTTAGCAACCTGTCACTGCGATATCACATTTTATCGATATTTTATACCCACATTTATGCTAAAAGTGATACTGGAACACAATTTTCATGTGATCTGCCTAGTCATTTTAGGGATTAAGGCGTGTATGTATGTAAATTAGTAAATATTAAGGGACAATCTTACAC
This sequence comes from Epinotia ramella, assembly GCA_947578815.1. Taxonomy (NCBI): domain Eukaryota; kingdom Metazoa; phylum Arthropoda; class Insecta; order Lepidoptera; family Tortricidae; genus Epinotia; species Epinotia ramella. The sequence goes on from OX388202.1 coordinate 27,838,514, forward strand.
AAATCGACCTAGCCCCATAGTAAGCTCAATAAGGCTTGTGTTATGTGTACTAGACGATACATTAAATAGATATAAATACTTAGACTTAAATACTTAGAAAACATCCAAGACTCCGAAACAAATATTCATGCCCACTACACAAATATTTGCCCTTACCGGGATTCGAACCCAGGACCTTCAGCTTCGTAGGCAGCGTCACTACCCACTAGGCTAACCGGTCGTCATGATGCCTTGATACGTAGTAACTAAGCGTAGGCAGAGCTCCAGTATCGTCAGGCGTGACAATTTGACAAGTGAGGTGCAGTAGCATTAGGATGAGTTTGCAGTGAGTCGCGTTTACTTTAGTCGCTAGCGACTGCGTAAATTATTAGTATGGAGAATCTAAACACTGCCCCTGGTGGTCACGTCACCTGTACGTTTACTTTAGTCGCAATCGTTAACTCGATAGTTTACTCGATGGACGCGTATACGCATACAGAGGCTCTAGTATAAGTTTTACCGAAACAAAACGTTACGACCGCGTTTGCGTTTAGCTGTCAAATGCCATACAAATTGAGGGTAAAACGTAAACGCGACCGTAAAGTTTTGTTTCGGTAAAACTTATACTAGAGCCTCTGGTAAAACAGCCCAGCAGTGGAACGTTTATGCGCTAATGCGCCTCACCTCACTTGTCAAATTGTCACTCCTATTGTTTGTGTTATTCGAGTATGGTAGTACTCATCATCATGATGAGTACTCATTAAACAAACTTCTAATAACGTGATACATAATTTCCAAAAACATTACCTGCACGAGGAAATTCTTGCTTTATAAAAATCCTCGCAAATTTGTCCGTTTGAGATATCGAAAAAACCCGCACGTATTTAAACTGGAAAGTTCTAGAAGGTAAATTACTGATTTAAATTTAATGAAAAAGTCGTGCTCGGAAATCGTCTGGGAGGCAACCGTGCGGAAAGTTAACTGAATTAGGTAATTTTGATTTGATTCTATTGGCGATCGGTTTATTTAAGATTAGGAATTGTATAAGCCCGAATAGATATTTATTGAAGAAAAAGTGCGGGAATCACATAGGTACAGTATAGGAAATGCAGAGGTAAACCAAATTTGGATTTGTCTGTATCTATAATCATACTTTTTATCTCACAGTTCTAACTCCTCTGAGTATACTTTTGTCGACCTTTAAGTATTGGTAATAGTTATGATGTAAAATTATCAAGTATTCGAAAAGGGTTCCTCCAATATTCGGAGAATCCATTATATCATCGCTATGATTGGTTTTATCTGCATCGTTAGTTCTGTTGGATGTTGATCTTGACGAAAGGTTTCCTCAATCACTGAAATGTGTGCAGTTCTATGGCTGCACCCAGTGGTATATTTTATTTACACGGCAAAAATCATTTATTTTATTTCTGAGCAGTTGTTGTTATTTTTTGTATAAGGTAATCGCAACATATACTACAGACTTCCCAAGGACATAAAGGAACTTTCCACTAAAATGTATAAAAAAACTTTATGCCTGCCTCTGTGAATTGTGTGTGGACAAAGTAAGAGTTAAAGAGTTTCTAAACACGTAAAAATTAACTGTATGTAAAAAAATAATATTTTATACTGAATTATTTGTTGCATGCTTACCCAAGCCGAATTAAGAAAGTGAGTGAGTGGCGTCACGGCCCGTTCTAGCGTGAGTCATCCTTAAAGGGCGGGCCGGGCCGGGACCGAGCGTCGTCCGAGCCTCGGTTGTAGGTAGACCGGCCGTCAAACGTTGGTGTTACATATGAGCGACCGACACCGGGCCGACACCGAGCCGCTTCCGAGCCTCGGCCGTGGCCCCGCCGGGCTTGGGCCGCGCAAAAACGCCGTCGTTTTTCTGAGAAAACGGCCCGGGCCGGACACGTCCCGTTCTAGCGTGAGTCATCCTTTAGGCGCACTGTAAATAAAATAAATTCCACCTTGTACATACCCATTTTCTGCAATAAACATCATTTCATTTCATTTCAACATAGAAGACAATTCAGCTTCATGCAGCGCGTCTCCAATGTTGTTGTAACCATTATTGTGAACAGGGCAGAAAGAACACAAGCAAGTTCTTGGTAAATTTGCCAGTTGCAATGTACCTGAGAATGGGTTATTTGGCAAGAACACATCAGTAAATGTTTTAAATTTTTGAACAATTCAATTATATTTGACACTTCGCTTCGTGGTCCATATTTTCAAGCCTTAGTTTTGTGGTATAGGTATTGATATCGAGCGATCCTATTTTGTAAATAAGCAGCTCTAAAAACGTCCCGTGGCGTTAAAACATAAGCTGAATATACATAATAAATTACAATGACAATCCACCTTGACAAAATGGTCGTTACTTAAAAATTCCCCCCACCGTGATTACTGGAGATGGCAATTTATGCAAAGGAAGCTACCAAATGAAGCGAAAACACGATTATTTGGCTCTGAGACTGCGAAAATTTATACGGAATGTTCACTTTTATTTAACAACATCGGGTGGGGATAGAGGTCGGGTTTGAGCGGACTTGGAAATTGCCAGCGACTTTTCATGACGGGATTTACACAATTGATCACGCGAGCTTTTCCTCGGAATATTTTCTTCTCAACTACAACTCGCGCCAAAAATATAGTAATGCAATCACTTTGTATGAACAGTACGAGTTTGGATCTATACATTGTATTTGAATACTTGTTGACATTTATGATATGGGCTTTACCTTGTAAGTGAACGATGAATTTTGAATATGTTCACGCTTTTAAATCCTACTCATATCATAAACGCGAAAGCTTGGATGTTTGGATAATTAGATGTACTGATGTACTCACTCACGCTTAAACGGCGCAAACGATCTGGATGAAATTTTGCACGAAGATAGTATATAGCCTGTATCTTATAGCATATTGTGTTAATAGCATGTATGTGTGTGTATATGATCGTTTTAATCCCGGGTCTACGCAGCCGAAGTCGCGGGCGGAAGTTAGTAGCTAATAAATGTCGTGTTCATGAAATAAAACAGTCCATATTTTAAGTTCGCAGATCGTACAATTAGTCCCTTTGTCTATGTCCGCTAGACCTATCGGCCGTCAACAACGCCCCCCCCCCCCCCCCTGGAATTACTGCGTCCATAGGCTACGTTGACCGCTGACTAGGTCACAAATCCCCCTTATTGCGTTAGATAGATTTACGAGTTGTCAAAAGATGTTTTGGTAATAATGACCATCTTGTAATAGTTCACGTATTGCTGTGAGTAGATATTTAAGACGTAAGTACGTCAGTCTCACAACTGCACACCTGTTGGAACGTGACTTATCTTAGCCACAGCGATGCGAGCGAGTGATAAAATGGCTACCTAGTACCTGCATACGTGTGGTGCGTTTCCACTGCGTAATGTTTTGACTTTGATTAGTGATTAGGTGCCACGTCTAAGTATATCAGCATTCCACTTAATATTAAATAATCAGCTTATAATATTATTTTCGATTCCGCTTATCGCACCGTATACTGAAAGTTGGTTACCCCAATTACCATATCTCGGATTCAGGTTGCCCCGCATTTGTTTGTTTGTCGCATAATTACGCGCTTTCTTGTTTCGTACCTACTCCGAATGTTTACGCCATCGCCACGCCAACGGTATAATTTGACAAATGTGTAGAGGGGACATAAACTTGATGGTGATGTTTATGACACCTTTTTATACCAGTAAACTGCCATTATTATGCGCCCACTGTTCGATTTAACCTTGGAGTCCTCGAGCTTGTTTCCAGGACGCTACGTATTGAAATTGGGTTTACTTTGATTACTCAAAGTCACTTACTTTGATTACTCAATTTTGAACTTTACCGAGACCTTAATTAATTACATTAAGCTCTCGGTAAAGTTCAAAATATCGCAAACCGTTTCCATGGCCTAAAAGTATAAGTACATTAAATAAACAGAATCCGTATTTTTGTAAAGTCGCAAATATGATTTTTTAAAGTTTGATGTTCTGTGTTAAGATATAAATATGCCATTTAATTCAATTATTTAATGATAACATTAGTTACACGTCATTTAACTATTCAGGATTTACAAATTCTATTAAAATTCATTTATGTCTTATATAATATAAGTTTTATGTACCTAATCATTCTTGTTTATTAAATAAAAATTCTTGATATAAGTTACAATATGTCATTAAGTTTAACTAATAATTAAATAGGGTTCACAAATTTTATTTATTTAAGAATTCATCTAAAGAGCTTTATAAAGCATTTTACTCTTTTAATATAAATCTGTCAAGTACCTATTGCTTAAGTTTACTTATAAATGTGTTTGATGATATTACCAATTCCTTAAGTCTTTTGGCAACCGATTGTATATTTTAGGACCAATGTACCATACATAGTTACTGCTCAGATTTCTTGTGTGCCGAAGGAAGGCGATTGTTTTTGTTTCGATTATTGGTATCATATTTTTTAAATTTGTCAAGATTCCTACGAATTACTTTTTCCACCTCTAATATCATCATATTTATCTCTGTTACACGATGCATGTTGCTCTTTCAATTTTGCCAGGGTTGTAAGTTTCTCTTCTACGTAACACCATTACTTATATGATAAACTGACCCGAAACATGTCAATTTATTCGACTTGGGCGCAACGAGCCTTTGAAATAGACATAACTAGGTTTTTGAAGTTCTTGTTATTTAGTGCCTAAAATGAACTGCATCCCTGACGCTAAGCCAGAATCTTAATTTCATACATCATTGTCTGTGTCATACATATTATTATGTGTTTTAACACATTAGATCGGCGCACGTGGAAACGCATCATCCTCCTAGCTTTATTCCCGGTTGTGCCCTAAAGGAGCCCGGGGTCCGCATTGACATCTAATCCCAAGGCATAGGCACTAGTTTTTACGAAAGCGACTGCCCTCTGACCTTCCAACGCAGAGGGAAAACTGGACCTCGCACCACCGGCATGCGGGGATCGGCGCACGTGGCAACCAATGTTTAGCAACGTGGCAACTAATGTTTAGCAACGTGGCAACTAATGTTTAGCAACGTGGCAACTAATGTTTAGCAATAGCGATTTTAATCTTCTGTGGGGTTTAACTCTTCTACATACCTACATATAAAAGGTATTTATTTTCCAAAAAACTGCAATTGATCTCGTCGGTTATTTTTATTCAGTAAATTTAAATCAAAGAAAAGGTATTAAGACCGTACATATTTTTTTTAATTTAATTATCTATTGATTACTTTGGTTTTTGGCCAAATTATTAACACATTTGTTTAAAAATTTCTCAATAAAGTTAATTGAGTTTGATATACAAAGCTAATTTTAAAACTCGATGCTTCATAAAAATAATGATGTAACAATTTCACTTGAAAAAAGTGACTGCCACTCGCGATTAAATACACTCACGCACGAAAATGTACTTCCAACAAAATATTCACGAAAACCTTTTTTACAAATGGCGTCGGAAAGTTTCGATATCACAGCCAGCCAACTTCTGAGAGCCCATTAGTGATGTCGTAAAGACTAAATTAGCACCGAGTACTGTTGAAATTGTACCAATTTCGGTTTCACGGCGATGGAGCTACAAGGCGTGTTGTAATTGTAGTTTTCAAAGTTTAAAATTACCTTGTCAACCTAATTTCTGTTGAAAAGTTAAGTAATAAAAGATTCGTCTTATTATGATAGATATGGAAATATTATAATATTCGTAAAGACGTAAAAATCAACTCACTCAGGGAGTTTTGCTAAACATGTCTCCAAGAATTAGTTTTTCATGACCGTCGTCTCATAAGTTTGTAAGTTAGTAGCTGAGAAAAATACCTAATGGTAAAGTATTTAATCACGGACGGCATATATGTGTGTGTTTAGTAAAAGGGACCATTTGGAGGGATTTCGTTTCCGATTTACATGGATGATATAATAAAATGATGGATGTAATAAAATAAGGGATAAAAGTTTGTTTGATAAATATTATACCTATACAATTTTTACTCAGATGAAGTACTAGCACTAGGTATCCCCTATCCCCCTTACAAATACTACTCTTTATGTATCGTATGATAGCGTATCATCTAAGTTCACAAAGCACTGTCACAAGAAGTAATACATCAGAATAAAACCCTAATTATCTAACCATAATAACCCTACTACTTGCTCTGTAGTAGTGTTGTGTTCCTGGAGGTGAGCAAGGTCGCCAGAGCTCCCGAGGATGCGTTGTGTTGAGAGCGAGGGAATTTGTTCCTTCAGCTCTCAACACAGCGAATCCTCAAATATATCAAGGGTCGGCAACGGCCATGTTACTCCTTTGGAGTTGCATGCGGCAATAGGCTGCGGTGTCCGCTTACCATCAGGCGGTCCGTACGCTTGTTTGCCACCGTCGTTGTATAAAAAAAAAACCACTAGATTGTTGTGTTGACAATTAATAGTATTTTTCACAATCGTGTTATAATAGAGAGCTTTTTAGTCGAGTACCGTGTTTAGGCCACTATTGGACCTTAGGAGACTATTGTGAACAATACTTTTTGTACGAGTTCATTAAAATTAATAATTTAAGTCATTAATACGAGTATATAAGAAAACTAAATATCGTAAGTAGGTACTATATTGTCTAGTTCGACAATTGTAAAGGCTCTTTGACTTTTCAGGTAGCAAGGTAAGTGTGGCTTCCTCTGCCATATTAGTTATTTCTTGAGGAGTTAAAGATGTTTCGTCACTGTCACTACTCATTTTCTTAGTTTTATTTTAACTTTTTAAGTTATACTTTGAAAAGAAAAGTTATCACATCACACCACCGGCGTCCTTGTTGCAGTACTGTGCTGTGATTGTCTAAATACTAGCCAATCACAAAGCGTAGTTTTTTTTTAATTTTTATGCCCTGGATGGCGACGACTGACGACGCTGCTACGTTCTGAAACGCCATAGATTGGCAATCTTGTATCGGATCGAGTCTCCTTAAACAAGGACACATTATTGAAATACGAAGTTCTATTTTCAATTTTTTTTCGGTTATTTTTCATGAGAATAAAAGTATTCCATTGCGTTATGGTTTGCGAGGTTCTAATTTAAAGATTATAGTCGACGAGTATAAAAAAATATTTTTTAAACTCGGGAAATGTATTTTGAGATTTGCATCTTGACTGTTTTATATACTTAAGTGTATAGTAAAAATACAGGCAAGTAAGTATGTATATTTTTGATCAAATACTTATCTTCTTTGCCAAGCCACATAGTTGCACATTTCTACATTTTCTTTTCACTTCACCAAACTAACTGGGGTCCGAGGCCAAATACTTTGATTACTACAGAAAATACTTACCTAAGACTAGACGCTGCGCATATGTGTGGGCCGATTATATTTGTGGAATCCCTCAGTTACCTTGGGTAAGTATCTAAGGTGAGTCGGGGCAAGAGTGTCATACTTTTTTTAAAGTTAGATTCAAATAGTGTTTGTGATCTTATTATTGCATTAATTCGTATAATAAAGCGATAACATATAAGTAAATTTTATATATTTTTAATTGAAACCACTTATCAAGCAAAGAACCTTTTAAAACATGCACTTTTTTGTAAAAAAATAATAATCAGCATGACTGTTCCTCTTGCCCCATGACTGAGGTAAGAGTATCGTACGTACCTTACTTGAACTAGGTTAGCTCCAGTGGATTTACGTATTTAGTAACACAGTTGGTAGACGCTGTCAAGATAATGAATACCTTAATAAGTTGAAAAACTCCTCAAAATTCTGAGAAACTGCGTTTATACATATTCTGGGGCAAAAGTGTCATAGTAAGTGTTATCAGGGGTGAAAAACCACCTAACACTTAAATAAAAAAAATAGTGCTGTGAATTTTTAAATTCACTTTGAAAACTATACTATTTACGAGTAGGTATTACAGTACCTAGTAGTATTTAGGCAGACACACTATTTATAAATTCTACTTAGCTTAAATCATAAGTAGGTACTCTCAGTCTATACTCACTTAAAACTATTTAAAAAATTACTTAACGCAGGGCTTTAAAACGTTATAAAAATAGCGATATTATAACGATATAATTCCGTTATTTGCTGAGATTTGAATAGAAATTTTAAATATATCGTTATAATATCACTATTTTCATAACGTTTTAAAGGCCTGGACTTAAGTACGTAGTTTTTTTTTTAAATTACTTATAATAATAACTATGAAGGGAAATCATGACAAAGTAAACAACACATTTTAGTGCGGCAAGGTTAATGCATTTTATTAATTTATTAATGTGTTTACTTTTATTCGTATAATTTTATATTTATACACAATGAGATCACGACTGACCCCTATCTCACCTGGGGCCGTAGACAAGGTTACAATCGACAAGCGCTAACGCTAACGCTAACTAATAAAATGTATGGGAATGACAGATGCCGACGAAACTCTTTTCGTTAATACTACCTATACTAATACTAACTTCCTGGCGGCATGAGGTCGCACAAGAGCATAACGTTTAACGTTTAAAGTCGCTTTACTTGATTTCTCAGCAAGTTATACAAAAAGTCTTTCCTGTTCCAGCGCCCCACGCTTTTGTAATCAAATATTATAATTTAAAGCATATAGTTTACACTTCAGCCCAGAAATAGAGACAACTTGAACGATCCAGTTTTTTTTTGTTTTTAAGTGCATTTAAAAAAGCGAGTTTTTCTAGTGTTTTTTATTTGTTTTGTTCGTAATTTTAATTGTGTCACGATATGGTTGATTATTTAGGTTTTTGAGTGCTTGAAACGATGTTGGGTAACATCCGCATCCTCAAATGTCGATAAATCGCATACGCACATGCCTGAATTAAACAGTGCCAATTTGTAATAAAAATGACAATTTATAAAAGGTTTGACCGCCCTGACGTGGGGTAAGGGTAGCTCTCTATGCTATGACTCTCTTCCCCCGGACTGAACTGGCACTCTTGCCCCACTTAAATAATTTGAGGTTAAAATTTTATTGGCTTGATAAAAACTTATAATCGATAGGAATTACAGAAAATAACGGTGTAGCATAAGAAATAAACTATAAATATTCGACTCACTAACAAACAAATCCGAATGAACAGCCATAAATCACACAAAACCGCTTTTGAATTATACACGTGCACTTCCACTTATCACAAGTCGTAACCAGTCAGAATAAACCGCGTTTTGTTTCAATATGGCGTGTAAAAGAGACATCTATGATATGATGATGGAACGAATACTCGCCTGTCTGTTTTACCGACGGTACAAAAAGGCGCTCAATTCAATAGAATTAGCTGGAGAAGCTTTTGACCCTCTTCCCCCGATGTTACTCTTGCCCCGACTCACCTTATAATTCATTAGTTGCTACGGAATCTCATCAAAATTTGTAGTCATAAACGGGTTGCATGGGATGGTCTTCGTCATCTACTCCACTTCATCGACTTTGTGGATTCTGATAAAAAATACATGACTACGAGGGGTGATCCAAAAGTTTTGATAATCGGTATTAAAAACAGAAGTTCTCCGTATCATATCATTTTTAATTATTAAATACACTCTTTATTAATTTACTTACCTATACAACGTGTTAATAAAATAACGCAAAACCTGAAAACAGTTTGTTCAGAATCGAGAGTAGAATGCGAAAAAAATAAAAAATAAATTTTTTGACGCCATTTATTTTTTACATTTGTATGGTCGCCCCAGTCGGCCAACGCTCCATACAAATGTAAAAAATAAATCTAGTCAAAAAATTTATTTTTTATTTTTTTCGCATTTTACTCACGATTCTGAACAAACTGTTTTCAGGTTTTGCGTTATTTTATTAACACGTTGTATAATATATTAAAATTGTTTTAATTTTGCTTCATATAAAAAAAAAACTTTGGATAGACGAAATGAAGCTTAGTTTTTACATCGACGCAATTGCACCGACTTTATTGAGGAGTTTTCCATCTCTAAGTAATAGTAAAAGCGTTGGTCTAGATTACAAGGTAGGTAACTAGTTTTATAGAATTCACAAGCCTGAAAAACAGCCCTGGTAATCGGCAAGCTCAGCCAAAAAAAACTCATAGAATTGTTTTTTTTTTCTTTGGTTTATTTCTGAGACGGCCTCGCTTAATTGCTACAGAATTATGATGTATCACTCTCCCTTCGTATTTATATTCATACTTGACACCTACGTCCACCCTATTTAAAGAAATTTGAAAAATATGTATTATGGCCAGAAAAACCTACCTTGAACTTTGTTACGTAGGCCGTGCCTTAAAAAAAAGATGGCATGAGTTTGATTTATTAATTTCGTGGCATCCAAATAAATAAACTTCTAATTTTATTATATACTTTTTTATTACCGCACCAGAATTTTGCCTACACCGGGCGCCCCCTAACATGTAACAAAATATCGTCCCATTTTACAGACGTCAGAATATATTCTATACCATCCTGATACCATCATATTTATTTAGCTATTAAAGAAAAACAAATGAATGAAATCTTTTTTTAAGTTTTTAGGTTATTATTGAATAATGGCACAGTAGGAATGACAATCACAAATTATCATCACGAGACCAAATCATGCTGATTATCAAAACTGTTGGATCACCCCTCGTATCTTATCTTATCGTTAAGAACATATCGAAATGATAATATGCGGGCCTAATATATTTCAGGAGTTTCCTAAACGTTAAGACCAACCTGCAATATAGAAATTGCCTATCAAAAGATTGTAACTACATGACGTATGTACGAGTATAACGGAGTTCTAAGTCCTTACTACATATAGCACATTATTTTTACATTTTGACTGTAGAGGAAACTACTCAATTGAGAATCCTCCTCCCCCTTTTTGAATCGATTAAAAACGCGATAATACCACTGCGTAGCAACATAGATATATTTACTAGCGTTCGAATGTTAATAAGTATTATCCTTATTATGACAAAAGACTGTCTAAAGCAATGTTAACAAGAATATATTATTACAAGCAAGTTGAATACCACCCAGGCAATTACTTAGCATCAAACACTTAATAACATGGTCACGGGTATCCGCTAGATGCGACTGCCCGCAGCGGCCTCGCAGGACCGGTCAGTTTGGCACTCTTTGGAGGAGGCCAATGTCTAGCAGTAGACCTCTTTCGGCTGATATAATGATGATGATGACTTGACATCGGTTCAGGCCGAAACTGCTCAACATATATTGCTCTGTAGACGTTTATGACCCATGAAATCTATTTATTTAGCCCATTTTTGTCAAGCCCTGATAGTAATATGAATCTATTTGTACATTACTTCCTCGGCGGTTGTTTATTCAGTTCGCGTTCGAGATAAATCCACCACTAGTGAGACTACACCGTCCGACATACAAGGAATAATGGCGACATCGTCGTGGCTTTGTTAGCAAGGCTATTTACATTTTCAGCAGAAACTTGTGAATATTTCATACGGACGCTGCAAGCAATTTATAAATATAACTTAGTTGCATACTTATATACTCTTATTACATGAAGATGCCGATGTCAAGCGTTTCTGTGTACAGTATAAGTCAAGTAAATTGTCTCACTTTTCGGTTCAAACGGTCGGTACACAACTCTCTTGTTTTTCTGTACAAATAGAGATTAATTTGCCAAAAATGGCCAGCTTAAGAAAATAGTTCTTTTCAAAAACCATTTTCATATGGTCGTCTTGTGTGAAAATATTTCACTGAAAACCCGGTAAACAATATTTTTTCCAAAATGAGACCGAGGTAGATTGATTTTACTCATCACCTTGAAAATCGTCAGAACGAATGTTGCTCTTTGCTAGTATAATATTTTCGCTCACTTGCACGTGTTTAACGAACCAATCTAAACTAATATTATAAAGAGGAAAGATTTGATTGTTTGTTTATTTGTTTGTTTGTATTGAATAGGCTCCCAAACTACTGGACCGATTTGAATAATTCTTTTACCATTAGAAGCCGACATTATCCCTGATGAACATAGGTTAATTTTTACAGCGGGAAAATGCTTAATTCCTACGGGAAAACGGGTAATCCGTGCGAAGCCGCCCCGGGCAGCTAGTGTACAATAATAATGTACTGCGGCTACGCAATATTCTATTTCATTATAAGTAATACATTTACTTCATACTTTGAAATACTAACTGCCCATCAAAAGAACACGTTTCAACAAAAAAGGCCCCAAAAAAAGATAACGTAAAATCAATTTAGCATTTCAAAGCATTAAATTACTGAAAAGCGGCCGCTGACTCAACAGTATTCCTGTTCCCATTCCACACTTTAAAAAGTCTCATCTCAATTCAATTATTCCCAATTATTCGGAGACTGCCGGGGACGTAGAATTGACAGATTCCGTTTTGATTGACCCAATCTTTTATCCCTCAGAAAGTGCAAACCATAAACGAATGCTTTAATTTTATTACCGTTGTGTATCTTTAATAAATCTGATCTAATTGAGTGGGTAGGACCAACGCTGCGTTTGCAATATTACACGCGCAGTGGACTTCTTTTAAACAGTGAAGTAATATTTTTAGGGTACATTACTATCATTTAATATAAATGCAACGATTGACCTATGACTATGAGCTTTCGAAACGAAAACGGAGGGTAGGGATTTCTTTCCAATTGAATACTTATAAGTGAAGGTTCTATTGGTTTTCACTAGATGCAGAATTCTTATTTTGTCGTGTCTTATTTCTTTACGTGTCTTAATAGATAGAAAACTAATAACAATTCTAATACAAAACGTATGTTACAAATTACCAAGAGCTGAAATAATCTGCTCACAGCACAACGTGCGAAAAACATAACATTGATGTGATGAACGACGCCGCGGTAATTATATGTATGACTGCGGAGTCTCTATGAATATTTCCATCCGGACATATACCGTTTGTTGCCTGTCTACTGCGGCAAAGCTGACTCGTTGAGTCTCGTTATAACTCCAACGATCAATAGAACCTTCGTTAGTTAACGACCACGAATATTACGAATTGCGTTTTCCAAAACCGAAAAGAACGGAAAATAGCGATTCGCTAAACTTGCGTTTTCAGTTGATGTTTGTTTGAACAGATATTCTATTCGACTCATTTACTTCATTTAATTTGCTTGGTACCTATTGATAATCTGATTAGCATAGCAATCGCGCCAATAAAAAATACCCATATAAGGTAAAGTAATTTTTCGAAACCTTCCCTCCGTGGGACCTTTAGTTACAAACTATTTTTTTTTTATATGATTTTCTTTATCGTTATTATATCGTAACTGCCAACTACTTAGACTAGACTGATAGACAGTAAAACATTTAAATGTATGCAAGTCTAGGTTAGTTTAAAGTTAATGTAATTATTTATATGCGTCTGTTAAATTCAAAAGTCATTGGCTTTTTAAACTTCTCAAATCTCAAAAACGGTTTTTTGAAGTAAGTATGCCTCCCTACTGTTATATACAGATCTAAATATGCTTGACTTGTATGTATTATCCTCTCATGTTTCGTACAGATGTTATCAATTAAATTAAAAAGCCTTTTATAAAAATAAAAGGCATTAAAAATTGATTTTATTTTATATTTTATTTGACACCAATGTCTTGTAAGTAAATGAAGTCATTCGTATTTATATATTTTTTAGATACTTATTAAAAGTTTAAAGTTTGATTTGAATGGCATATAGTTATTGTTTCGGAGAAGAAACCCTCATCAGGCGAAGGCCTACGAATGTTAGGTAGATCTCAATAACAATTTTGTATGGAACAATGACCGTTGAGTTGTCTTTACGCAATTACTCTATGTTCAATATATAGTGTAAGCGCATCTACGTGACTAAAAATTGTTGCATTTTCCGTACGTGGATATACCACAAGTAGGTGATAATTAATATTATTTCAATAAATCGTATGATATCCTGGGTTTTATCTTAAACTATTGCTTACAATGATAAGGGCCAAAATGGTCAACTATTGACATGATACTTAAGCCATACTGTAGTTAAAGCATAATTAAATGCGGTTGTTTTTCCTACAAAGTTATGTATGCTGACCTCCTGGCAGTATTAGTTGCCAGCAAAACGGGTGGATCCCGCTCGTCCGATGGCATCGAATAGTTTGTAGCTAGCATTTGCTGTTATGTATTTGCGTTATTTCAAAATAATATTTTATTCGTCGCAGACGTGTTGAGGAAAATACTCGCTATGGATTATATGATTTCTGTTTGCACTTTGATGTTACTATATTGTTCTTTGGGTAAGTTTAAATTACTGGATCCTTCATGTAAGAGATAATCTTGTCCGTAAATCGTTTTTATAAGTCAATAGTTTATTGGTCGGTGTTGCCAGCAGCCAGCATAACTACTGGATCCTTCATGTAAGAGATAATCTTGTCCGTAAATCGTTTTTATAAGTCAATAGTTTATTGGTCGGTGTTGCCAGCAGCCAGCATAACTAGCGCGTTTATTAAAACGTGAATTCTGTTTAATAGTATACGGGTTGTGATATGCCACCCATACTTAACCGCATTTAAGGATAAAAATAAAGTTATAAGGTAAACGACGATGCTATACTGGTATGGCATGGGCACTCTATGTAAAAAGTGACATGGCTAATGGCTTAAATCCGAATGAAGAAAAATCTTCTTAGTTCGAATTTAACCCATATTGCTTTGACATAGAATGATGTTTAACCTTATCGTATTTCTTTCAGAAATATATTTTGTGCATAATGTAACTCAATACGTTTTATTATTTAATTTGTAAACGGACTAGCAGCCCACGCAGCTCCACCTACGTGAAATAACAATTCCAGGCGGAGCCGCGTACTAAAATATAGCTTACACTGGTTTATCGGTTGTGTAGTTCCAGAGATTACCTGCATACAAACTTACAACCTCGTGGACATTTTCCTCTTGTAATATCGGTATAGACAAGTTATCTATATTTTGTATGTTTTTACAGGTAATGCTGAAGTTTGTAACGTCTCTGCCACGCCTCCAGACCCAAAGAGTGGATGTTGCGGCAGAGCCGTAGGAGTTGATAAATCCATTCGTAAGTATATAGCATAATCTGCGGAAAATAGACTCCAAAATATTATCTTTACTTAACCAACTTTTTCAGAAAGAGAAGGCTGTCAGTTAGCTCCTGCTGCCTACGAAGTTGACGGTCATGGGCTTGAGGGGTAATTACGTAACGTTCCCAACGCGCGTTAGGACAATATACTGTATTTTTTTCCATAAAAAAGTGACATTTAGAACTACCTGACGCGCGTACAATTTGAGGGCATATTTATGTGAAGGGTATTAATATTTGTTTTTTGAGTCTTGGATGTTTTCTTTGTATTTAAATATTTATGTATGTTTAATATATCGTTATCTAGTAACATACCAACAATACAAGCCTTGTTGAGCTAAGTTCGATTTGTGTATTGTTTTTAATATTTATTTATTTATGTTTAATCGAGTTGACACACAAAACGGCATCCACCAAAGATGCTAAGCTGCGGTTCCATATAAGCGACACATAGCTTCCTAGCTTAGTTCAGCAGATTTGTATGAGAACCCTGGTTAGCTTATAATGATTCATGTAGCAAAACGCCTTAAAGAGGGCCAGGTACATATAATATGCGCCCTGTAACCCGGACATTAGAATAAGGCGACGGTATTCCCTGCCTGTCGTACAAGGCGACTATATAATAGGGGTCCTCGGGGTGGTACACGGCTCACCTGGGGGCTGCAATCGTTAAAAAAAAAAGGTAGGGCCCACAGAGGCATGACGCTAGGGCGGCACACTGGTGCGTTCCGTAGGAGATCCCAGAGCCGTCCGAAATGCGTCGAGGAGGACCATCGGGGGGTTTTTAGTCGGTGCGAGATCGACATAACCTCCGCGCTATCCCCGTGGCGCGGAGGTATCCATAAAGGACTTTCCGCCCATTAAAAAAAAAAAAAAGGTACATATAATATAAAGAGTCATCCAATTAAGTACCTGTTAAAAATATATTTTTGGTGCAACCTTTTATTGCCGACTGTACACCTTGTTTTAGTCATCAACTACTTTATTAATTGAGGTAGTAAAGAGCCCAAACACGACGTGATTATCTAGTGTAATTGAGGAGTTCATATAGCCACATTTAAATTCCGTTTTCAGACCTGTTTTATGGTACAGTCGACTACAAAAACAAAGATATGGCCAAAGTTACAAAAGTATGTATTTTGTAACTTTGGCCTGATCGATCTCTTTGTAGTGTACTGTACAGTCGAGCTCAAAGATATGTATACACTTTTGCACCTTATTCCACTGTAATAAGGCGAAAAATGTATACATATCTTTGACGTCGACTTACCATAATATTGCATTGTCAGCCCAACTAACTGTTTATGAAAAATTTCAGCTCAATTGGTCGGATTAACTGTTTTAAAATTATGTTGCAAGATTTGACCTTATAAAAAAACCTTATATTTAAGTAGCTCTTGGCCGTGACTTTGTCCGCCTACACTTCCGTATCTACATCCACTCCCATTTTGAGGTGATTGCGGGAATAGTTATCTATGTCAGCAGTCAGTTAATGTAGATTAAACTATTAACTTGTGGGTCAAGATTCACCTAAATGTTGAATCGCAAAAAATCTCCATCCTTCATTTATATTGAGTACGAGTATATGTATACAAAGTTTTACATAATTCCCCGTGTAAAAGAAAATATTTATTGAACCGAAAAAAAGTACCAACCCTAATAACCTGTTACTGTCACGTTAATCAAATTGAATCTATATAGATTATTTTAACAGAAGACTGACTGTTTATCATTTCTACTTAATTTAACAATAATGAAACCAGTTCACTCTAAAAAGGTTTGCAATCACAATAAAAGGAAATGAAACCGCTTTAAGAACTTGAAAACAAAGAAGAAATAATATACATAGTGTCAGTCATTCTAAATCTTCATCAACATAATTATTACATTTCACAACTAAAATACCATTTCGTGTTCATGTTTCCATGAGCATGTACAAAATGTACATCACTTTCTGAGTAGTCTACTCTTTAGTTTAACGTTTTCAGGTTTGCGTTTCAATGATGATTATTTTATGCTCTAATTTTTTTTTTGTGGGTCACTATTGTGGATTTCGGGTTTCAAATATTGCCCATAGATTATTTACAAGGGACCTTTTAACTTTCGGCTTTACGGGTATTTTTGTAACACCTCATATAGGTACCTATACATATATTTCGTCGAATGCTTCCAGCTGAGAACAACTCTAAAGATACGTTATGTTTGTGTGCTCGACCGACTCAACGGCAAAGGTCGTGGTTTTTTTTTTTTTTTCGGTCGCTTTTTAACAACAAGGTCATTAACGACCACAAGGGAATTACAATTTTTTATATATATCGATTAATTTTATAAATCTAAGTACAATTTTCTTATTTTTTATAAACAGATAAACATAACTGCACGAACAAACAAGGAAAAAACATGGATTATTGTGTTTCCTCTAGACAAGAAGTTAATAAACTGCTGCTAATTAAGTCACATTATGTCCCTCTTAACATACCACTGATAACCAAGGATTTCATTTGGTTCACGTACCGTAAAATGGGGTACTAAGGGATTGACTGGGCAGATGGGACGCTAATATGTTCAGCTGCTACTTTAATTTCCTGGCTCAGGTTGCTCTTAATGTAATTTTATTATACTTTTAAACATAATATTATCTTATCTTGTGGCAACACGGAGTAGCCAAATTATAAAGTTGAAGTAAGTGGAGTCTCAAGAAGTGAGAGGTGCAAGATATATGGCCTGGAGTCGAACCAGGGTTGTGGGAATGGGAAGTGATCATGCGGTAAAGGAGGGATATCAGCGGAGAGTGGGACGGAACGCGGATCGAGACAAGCTAATCTTAAATTCAGAATCCGAAAGTTTTTCCCCATACATTTACCTTGCTCACCCCATTGCTATCCCCTCTAACTCCACTAAGGGTCACGAGGTAGGTTTTCTCACTATTTTTGTGTTTATCGTTAAAATTATGAAATTAAACGACACATAATAATAAATCAATGTGCAACAATTAAAAATACATTTTTATCGGGGTTTGGCTGTTTATTGTGATCCAACTCTGACTCCATTTTACGGTATTTTATGTTGGAATCGGTTTGATACATAAGACCATAGTTTTATTAATTTCACATTCTAATTAATAGACGAAACACACGTCCGATTCCAAAGCAATGGATACGTGAGTCTATTCTTATTAAAGTTTTGTTTTAGTTATGGTTTGTTTATTTGAATTTGGATTTACGGAATTTGAAATTTGGTGCAGTCAATATCAATCAATATAGGTAGGTTACCGATTCCGGGTTAGGTATACCGATTCCGGTAACAGCTCTACCTACGCTGCACCAAAAATGCTACAAACTCGGGGTAATGTCGTGGATTACCTCAATATTGACGCCATCGCAGGAACTGATGTGTAATTTGAACTTGGTACCAAAACTGTCTTGTTGCAGCCGGCCTTTATGCCCAGCTCAGTGAGTACCCATGGATGGGTATCATAGAGTACGAGAAGGAGAATACAACGAAATTGCTGTGCAGCGCGATCCTTATCAGTGGACGGTATATGCTGTCCGCTGCCCAATGCTTTGGGACCCATGCTCAACTGAGTGGAAAACCGTGAGTTTTTTTCTATAAACAGATGAATACACGTAATTATACAGGGTGGTCGTTTTCCGTAAACCGTAAAGAAAATATATTGTCATATAAGGACAGTAGGATCCATTTAGTATAATGATTACAAAAATTTGATTGCAGTAAAACAAAAAATAATAATTGAAATAATACATTTTAATGATAACACCTACCCTAATTCAGCTGTTAATGTTTACCATGACAGACATGCTTCTCGATAATTTGTTAATGTATTCAGGTTCAAGCAAAATTCGACTTTCCGGTGACAGTCATTTCTGTCATCCCTTAAAATATTGTTTACCAATGATGGTATTGACAGTATTCTCCATTGGAGTTGTAATATGCAGATTTTTCCACAAATGTTTGATAAACTCTAACTTGGAAACGGTCAGAAATATTAAAATGGTTTATTTGAAAAATCGTAAGCACTAACGCTTAACTATCCTCCTCTTTCGGGAAAGTCCATATAGCATTTTTTTATTAACGTTGGGGAAATGCATTTATGCAACCCGCCCGGTCGGGGGACCAGTATGGGTATGACGGACTAACCGCGGTAAAATCCTTGGGCTACCGTCTGACTAAAACCCCAACGAGTGCCGGCTCCACCTTGTAGCGGACCGCCGCAAGATCGCGTTCAGCATTCGACCGCGTGCGTTCCGGCAGGTGTCCGTGGTAACCCTGCTAGGTAATAAATAATGCTCTAACTACCGACCGATAGCGGGATATCTATCAAAAAAACATTTGGGTTCAATCCCTAACCAGCGGGGAGCAGCAGCCTTAGCCTCAGTCTTACCAGTTGAAAATGAAAAATGAAAAATGCATTTGATTTATATTCACGCTGCACGCACCCGTCGTAGTGCAGTATGCACTCAGGCCATACACAAACACTGCGATCAAGCACACCTGCCAACCACGGTGATTAAAACATGTCATTCTTGTAAGTCGGTAATTTGGTGCGATATCAAACAGGCGTACCTTTATTAGATGGACTGCGGAAGATGAAGTTTAAAACCTGTGAATACAAATATTTCTGTCTTGCTTTGTGCTAGAACCAACGTACGTCTCGGGGAATACAACGCTAATAATGACGGACCAGACTGTGAAGACGTCGGTGGATATCAAAACTGCAATGATGGTGCTGTGAAGGTTCCCATCGAAAAAGTTATAACGCATCCTGACTACAATAGGAATAGTTATGAACATGATATTGCACTGATACGGCTGGCAGAAATGGCTCCGAAGTCAGGTAAGAAATAAATCGTAGTTCTGTTACATTATTTTAAATTGTTGCCACAGAAAAAATGGTTCGTTTGTGATACTGAAACCTTCTTTCTTCACTACCAAGAGTGTATACGCGGCGTAGGCGCCCGCTAAGCAGGTTCTCAACCCCATACTATTGAGTTGCTTTCAGATTTTATCCAACCAATCTGTCTGCCGACATCCGACGTGACTACCGCTTCAGCACAACTTCGGATGCGGGTAGCTGGTTGGGGTGCCATCAATAATGCTAGCGCTGCTGCCAGTTACCGCCTCCACCATGTCGACTTACCTTACGTGGATCTTGATGTAAGATTTTCCAACTTGAAAAAAGAATAAAACAGACTGAAAAAGAGAATCAACCCAATCGACTCATAATGACTAGGGAGTGAACATACTAAAAGACAAGTTCTTTCCTTCTATAGGTACTGTAACAAAAACAAGACCTTTTTAATACAATTTTTCATTTCCTCTGTTGAATCTAATTATCATTTCCTCTGTCGGTTCTTATCAATATTTTGAATCTATACAAAATAAACCTAGAAGTTATTGCAACTGCCGCGTGCTAATCGATGTTGACGAATCGATGTCGCGCGGCTTATGTTTCCCGTCACTAAATTACGCTCGTGACGTCAAAGTACCTACGCAAAATGTTACACGCTCGGTTCCCATACTAATCCTTCTATCGTGATATTGTTGTGTGGTATTTTACATGCATTAACCCTGAAAACATTACACTCCTTTTCGTTGGGCAGTCGTGTAAAATGGAAAACCTTATGGCGCGACTCTGTCCGTCTGTCTGTCACAACGGTAAATATCTCAGGAACTACACACGTGCTATCAATTTGAAATTTGGAAGAGTTTTAGAAAAATCCGCTCGCTAATCCACTGAATGGAAAAAATATGGGTGTGACAAAAGGGCAAAAATTAAAAGTCTATCCACTAGGGATATCAAATGAAAGGTTTTAGTTGCACATTCCTTCCTACACAGTTTTTTTTGCAGGTAATCAATTTCGATTTGAAGGAGAATTACCCAATATACCATTATGCCATTCCCAAATATTTATTTTTATTTCAATATTAACATACATATATGTATGTGGGTCTCCACTTTAAATCATAATATGCAAAACTGGATATTAATATTATTTACTCGTGGAAAACACTGTGCGCCCCGTGGTGCACTTATTGTTTTTCGTATTTGGCACCCACCTGTACGAACTTACAAAGTTGAATTTTCAATGCAGTCCTCTTGTTTATTTTTCATATACCTTTGAAGATTATAGAATCACTTAAGAATTTTAGCGATAATAGTTGTTTGCGCAAAATACTGCCGACTTACCATATAAACATTTTATTAATAACGTGTTTATAAAACGTTTGTCTGCTTTCCATCAAACGAATTTCTTATATATGATAAAAATCCAATGTAAATTGAATAAAAAAAGACCGGGTTGCACTGACAAGACAAGACAAGACGGGAGTGCCGGCAGAAGTGAAAACTCAATAACATTGTAACAGTTTTTCGATCAGGTCACGAGATTACGGTGTCACCCTAAAAATTAATTTGATGCAAATTTAAAACAATTATCAATTATTTAGGCGGACGGGCCGCGGGCGCGTTGGTTGCGACGGGCCCAACGCGCCGCCGCGGCGCAACGGTGCCGGGGTCCGGCGCGCCGACGGGCGGCGGCAAACACAATACCAATTTGTTTTTGCCATTGCCAAATATTTTTCAAAGCTTTATCTCTTTAGGAATAACGTCTAAATTCGAACTATTCGAATTTGCAAGAACAGCAGACGGCGGTGGCGACCAAAATATCAATTGGTTTTTGCCGTTGGTAAATATTTTTCTGAGCTTTATCTCTTTAGGAATAACGCCCAAATTCCAACTATTCGAATTTTCTCAATAGTAAAACGGTGAAGGACGCGTTGGTATTTTTACAAATTTATTTGCAGAATATGCTATTGCAAAAAGTGTTTAACGGCTTTATACTCTTACGAATAGCGTTCAGTTTTGAATGAAGTCGAATCGGCTAGCAGCAAAAAGTGACCTCCTTCACATCTGACGTCACAAAACTCTGTCGCGTATTTAACAATTTTTCCCCATCCCGAAAAGTGCTCAGCGCCGCTAAAGAAGTTTTCACTTCAAAAATATTCAAAACAATACGACTATTAAATAATCATCATACTTTAATAATTTTTATGCATCAGCGTATTTGCTCACCTGCTTGTTACGCTCCTGAGTAAGAATCATGGATTGACTCGAAACCTGTTAAGCGGTCATTAAAGTCTAATATGTGTAATAACTTGGGTGACCCGTTTATTATATTAGTCTATAGTAATAAGATTCATCCTATGCTACAAATAAGACTATGTCTTTCAGACATGCCAATCAGCTTTCAACGTGTCCAAAACCCGCCAAGTGAAATTAGGCAACGGGCAACTATGTGCAGGCGGCGAAGAGGGCAAGGACTCATGCAAAGGTGACTCTGGAGGACCCTTGATGTACGTGAGGGATAATACTACTACGGAGGTTGCAGGCATTGTCAGCTTTGGAACCGTTCCCTGTGGGAGAAAGGGTGTGCCGGGAGTGTATACTAAAGTGTTCGCATATGATGCCTGGATTCGAGCAAACATTGAGGATTAATCTTGTATAAGATCATGTGAAAACTGTTTGTCGTAAGACTATTTCATGAACTATAAACGAAAATAATATAGATAAGTGATTTTTAATTTCAATCCCACGCATGTTAGATACTATACGCTTTTGAGACATCAAGATTTATTAAAATGTATATTTATTTAAAGACGTTTAGGGCATTTGCAAAAAAATAATATCTCAATATTGAGTTACGTCACGGTTCGAGCTTCATGCAGTAAAATTATAACCATATCCCGTAGGGCTATCGAAAACGCACATTACCTATGCGGAAATTTGCACAATTTTTTTATTCAAAATTTTAAGAGTAATGATTTGATATTTAAAACTTGATATTATCTTTTGTTTTCTGTACTGTACAAATCATTCGCTTGCAAGATTAATAATGGCAAATGTCGAAGAAATGCGTCGAAAAAACGTGTGTGATTTTCGCGACACACATCAGATTGGCCGAAGTCGACGATTGTTAAACATTTCACAGAAATGGGGGAGAGCCGAAGGACGGTCTATAATATATATTATCATCCTATTCCTTTCGACATACTACTACTAGAAAACCAGGTTCAGGCAAAATTAAGTTCCTAAAAACTCAAGCCGGGATTCAAACATTTCAAACCCACGACCGCCCTTTGACAGCCGCATGCCCTGAACCACTAGGCTACCGAAGCGTATAATATCCCGAAATAAAAACTTTGATTTGAATTTTAATATAATTAAGATAATTCAAACATGTAAGTAAAAACGATCTAGGTATATTTGTATCACAAGAACGAAAAAAAAAGGTGTGAATGTAAGTACTACCTATTTAAATACTACAAAAGATGTCTTTAAGGTAAGTTATAAATCAAATTCAACTTTGCGTAAGTCCTATAATTGTACTTTTTCACTTCGAAGATCAAAGTCGCCGTACCATCTTGCCTGCAGAATGTAGACTAATTAAACGGAACAGCGTAATAAACTTGGGACTCGAAACTAAGGATTGTTCACAAAATATGCGCTATAACTTTTAGAACCATGTAACTTCATACTCTTGTTGTATGTATGTTTTGTACACGGATTGAAACATTTTCATACTTTAGTTCGTATATACTAAGATTATGGGTGCTTAAAATACCTCCTTATATTTATTGTACACTAGCTTCCGTCCGCATCTTCGTCTGCGTGGACCCGGGATAAAAACTATCCTAATATTTTAATCCCGACTATAAACTATCTTCGTGCTAAATTTCATTTCATCGGTTGAGCCATCCAAATATCTAAATATCCAAACATCCAAACTTTCGTATTTATAATATTACTAGCTGATGCCCGCGGCTTTGCCCGCGTGGTTATAGGAAAATGTAACATATTGAATTTTCCCGTGGGAATTAGAGCTTCTAAACTATCTTCATACAAACAATCACATCAATACGACGCTCCGTTGCGACGTGAAAGAAGGACAAACATACAAACACACACACTCTCGCATTTATAATATTAGTAAGGATAAGGATTATGAAATTCATCCTGAAGGTTTTCCTTTTTAATTTACACCAGTTTGTTAGACCAGATAATATCACTCACAAAATGTAATTGAAATGGAATGCCAATTAGTATTTCTTATAAGACAATAGCTTGGACCATAAATAAAGCTGTATTAATAATAAATACATCGCACCTTTTGTGTCATTTTCAGCGCCGGTCATGTACTCAAAATTGTTGTCAAGTTAAATCATGCCACCATAAAAAAACTACAATAACAACGGGGACGCGTTGTGTGTGTGCTGAATGTCTTGACATGAATCAAAATTAAAAAAATAAAAATCATTTCTTTTTAACGGGTTCACAAACGGGGTCGAATCGCCTTTTAGGCTTTTAAGTGTCGCACTTGTGTTAGGAGGCATTCGCTCTTTGATACAAAGATGTTATAAAGTAAAAATAAATTAACAAAGCTACTAATTTTATACTCATCATCATTTATTTAAGAGCTTGGCTCTTGTTGGTGGAGTAATTTCCATTCTGTTCTATTCTCTGCCTTTTCCTTCAACACTATAAGATTCAACTTCGATGTACATTTATACTACAATCACAAATTACAAATTATTCCCTCAGAGAGGTAAGTTTGCCTGTTTAGAATAATCTGAATCTGTTGTGAAGTTGTGTTGTGTGTGCGTGTTGGTGTGTGATAACAAAACAATATTATAAGTTAATAATAATGAAGAACGTGAGTTAAGTTAAAAGATCACAAGACAACGCAGGATTAATTCGGTTACTCCGTAATTGTTGCCATTTAACCATATTGTAATTAGTTTTTTATATTCCCCGTATGTTTTATAGGTTTTCGTTGTTCTTTTTGCTTTATCATATAAATAGGTAGGGATCACATAATATACCTGAGTGGGAAAATCCAGGGCTATCCCTACCTGCCATGTCCACGTTTTTGTTTACCCCTGTGATGTCGAGCACTGAATCGGGACTCATGTAAGCGTGACGTGACCGCCATCCAAATGGCGGTATAGTCTCGGGCCTAATTCAGTTTTTGCCGAATTGTGGGAAACACTTTTTGTTATAGCGAACCGTTATTTTAGTGCACATGTTTGTATTCGACCGTTTGTGCAAATAGTTATCGCAGTTTAAAAGCTTCGCTTGCCTTTTAGTGGCTTTGAAGCTAGTGTCTACTCAGTGTATTTTTCAATGTACATAGGTACCAACCCATTTTTTGGTTTTTAAGAAAGATTATTTACCGCAACTGTAGCTAGTCGTAAATTTTAAATGAAATGTAATGTATGCTCATTAACTATTTATATATGTAAGTAGGCTCGATTTCTTTTGTAAACATTAAACATTCAACATTTGTCGCATTCTTTATTCCCCACATTCTTGAGATGCACCCAACCCGTTCTTTCGACTAAGACTACCTACGGGACCGTGTTTAGGTCCCAAATCCTCCATTTGTCTGCCTGTCACTGGTTAAGGTGTTTTAGGGTAGATCCTTAAATTTTATTAGGGTTTGGGTTTGTGGTTCTCAATTGAATGCCGGTTACGTGAGAATGTGAGCCTTTTAAACTTTTTTGTGGGTATCTTGGAATTATTTAATGACTTCTTTCTAAAATAACGTTTAATGATAAGCAGTAAAACAAATTGTAATGTCATATTTTTTACTCAACGTGTTTTTTTAAAGATATTTTGATCAATATACTCTTATGTATACTTGAAGATAACTTATTCTCTTGCATATCATCTTGCGTTGCAATTAGTCCGCTCTTAATATTCTTCAATATTTACGTAGGTAGCTAATTGCTTAGTTAGTAAGCCTAGCATCCTTAAACAAAGCTGTGTGAATGTTTATCCTTATATAGGCACGGAACCCTCGTTGTGCGTGGTCCGACACGCACTTGGCCGCTTTTTTAAGTTGGTCGTACGGATTTGAAAACCCAATACCTTTTTTGAATAAGTTATCCACCGATACTCCAGAGTATATCTTTGTCTAAAGCGGCCAAAGAGGCGGTACCTATACGTCCGTGCGGTTCTTACTGAATTGACAGGTCAGAGTAACACTGTAACCCTGTATAGTGATAATCATTCTGCGGCGAAGCTTGCCACTAATCCGGTTTTTCATAAACGGTCTAAGCACATACACGTAAGGTATCACAATATTCGTGAGGCTGTTGACAATGAAGTCATTTAGTTGTCATATATGCCTACAGAGCAGATGACTCCTGATGTGCACACGAAGGCACTGCCTACTTGTAAGCACCAGTCATTTGTTCAAGATATGCTGGAAGTCGTCCAAGATTAAGAGGGCGTGTTGGAGGTTTCATTTTGTAGCCGATATAAACCTTGTTTTAATCCTGGCGAACTCCGTATTGTCACATAACTTTTATTGTCACTCTTGTCAATGTCGTGTGCTGAATAAACTGTGTTATATTTTTATAAATATGTGGTTTAATTATCAACTGTGGGATTAACGAGAAAAAAAAATTACATCCCCGCTTAAAGTGTAAAGAAGGGACCCTAAGATTTTATTCTATAATTTTGTCGGCGTGATTGATTTATATGCCGGTATTGGGCATATAAATCAATCACGCCGACAAAATTACAGCTTTCTAGTAGGTAAGGGTCACTGAGCTAAGCCGCAGACGGACATACGGACATGGCGAAACTATAAGGGTTCCTTGTTTAATGTTGACAACGGAATCCTAAAAAGGACACCGAAACAGAAATTAGCCGGAAATTGAGTTCCTCGTATCTATACAGCATGTATCAAAAATGAGGTGTGAACCGATCATGGGCATGTTCGGTAGCGTATTGCGATTCCAAAAATGCATCTGATTATTTTTTAAATTTTGATTTGTTTTTGTTTACATTACAGTCTTTGTATTTGTTGACATTGCTTATGTATGACATCAAAAACGTAAAAGGTGCCTGTCAAAAACGCAGGTAGCGTGTCAAAAAAACAAACACAAAACATTTGTTTTCATAACACAGTGGCTAAAATAAAATAAATCCTCCCACCCTTCACCCTCGCGGGGAAATGTTGAGATACACAAGCAATGTCAACAAAAACAAAGAATGTAATGTAAACAAAAATAAAAATATCAATGTAAACAAAACAAACAAAAAATTAAAAAACAAAAACGAATGCATATTTGGAATCGCAATGCGCCATCGAATATGCCCTTGCTCGGTTCACACCCCATTTTTGATACAGCCTGTATTTCGCCTCAAGTAGGTAAGTAAAAGGAGTGGTTTTCAGTAGGCGTTAAAGCCTATTATTTCTAGTATTCATTATGACTTCATAATTAAGCAACGGCTTACTATCAATCAGACCACATAATTGTTCGTGACTGCTGCAACAAACAAAGACTGCCGAGATAAGGCGAATGATGGTTTTGTAATATTTTAAGCTTAAATTAATTAAACGAAACGGATCGACATATTTTAGTATACTTAAGAGCAATTAGAAGAGTAAGTCAATTCGTCTCTATAGAGAGTGGTATAAGGCTATCTCTCCATTTGGCGATATTTTTTACTTTACCGAGACCTTACTTATGTCGTCCAGATTGCCTTTCTTTGGGAGTAGATACCCACTGTCAGTACTATATTCAGGTGGAATATATTGCGCGATAGCAGGGCGGTATGCATGCAGTACTGTATCGTACCGCCTCGCTCCTGCGCATGTCGTACAAACCAAAAAGCTGTCATTGAAATGTAGGCTCGTAGAAAAAGAATCTGTACTGACTTGATATTGACTCGTCAGTGCTACTAGGCATACTTACTACCTAACTGATACCTCCAAATACAGAAGTGTGTTTAAGTAGGTAGTATATAAGAAACTGCTTAGAACCCTAAACGCTTTTTCCAACGAAACTTTTTGAAGTATTTAAATCGCCGGAATACGTTTTCCCTATTCAATCCGTTCTAAGGGTGAATAAAAATGACCTACCAAATATTCAAATATGTTTGGCTTTCATAAATTTTGTTTACCTTGTACCTGCGCTTCAGAAATATCACATTGTACCTACTTGTACTCAAGTTATATATCTGAGCAGCAAAATAAACTTATGATGAATTTCGACTGCCTAGTCAATTGAACTGATGGTCGATTGGCTAACGAGGCAAGTAACTGTCGAACTAACTTGAGTCGCGGGTTCAAATCCCGCACCCAACGAAAACAATGTTGGGAAAGAAGTGTTTTTGGAATTGTTTGGATATTCACTAGTAGTGAATCGGAAACATCGCAAGAAAAATAAATGCACAAAGGTAGCACATAAATAGAAAGCACATTCCAAATTGCGTCATAATACCGCCATTATCGATCGATAATGCGTTGGCAAGATTACTTGACAGTATAATATAGGAAAAATAATAACCCAAGAAAATATAATTATATCCAAGGTGAGGAATTAGTTTTTGTTTCCTTCTGTGTTAACAACGCCATCTAGTGAAACTATGCCGATCCTCTGAGGTTTACATTTACATCTATAATGATATTACACGTCGTGCACATAGATGGCGTTAGCAAGCGCGTCAAAGGAAACGGTTTGCGACTTGACCATGCACTTATGCTGTCTAGTGTACATAGTTAGATTAGTTAGGCTAGTATTATTTTATAATGTTTTTATAAGAACCTATTATGTTAATTGTCAATAAAATAAAATAAAATTAAATTTCATTTATTGAAGATAACAAGGAACTCATTTTAAAAGATGCTTGAATAAAGACAGTTAACCATTATTTGTTGCCATCTTCAATACCAGTGAGCGCAAAATATGTTAAACGTTTGTTTGCTGAAATATCTGCAAACTTAGTACCCAATTTCCAAGGACAAACTCGAAACTGTGAACCCCGAGTGCGTTCTAATGGTACCAAATACTTTCATAACATCTCCCGATAATTGTTAGGACGCGATTTTCTACTCTCGTCAACGATGTTTAATAGGAGTTTATGCAACTGATGCATAATGAGAGGCCTTAAAATATGAGCGAGGTTTTATGAAACGAGTGTCAGCTAGTTTCATAATAGTATCACACGAGTGTTTTAAGGCCTAATTATGTACAGTTGCATGTATACACTACTTTATTTACACACATATCATAAGTACTCTAAGATGGGTTCACAATTCTACATTCGTAGCGTAACAGCAAAGAACCAACAAAAAAAAACAACAGCAATGGCGGCTATTCGATCCTCCATCAAGACGAATGATTTTTTTTTGTAATCATAGACAAACGAATGAAGTCCCTATACTCATGTTACTCGAGATCAAATGTCGTACGTAAATATTAAAAAAAGTAGAAACATACTGAATTGACGTTTCGTATCGATAACTGTTTTAATATCTATGGATACTAGAATAGAGACCCACTTGAGTTTTGACAGCTGTTCCAAATTTAAACTCATAACGCTACAAAAATCTGTACTGTTATAACATTAAAGTACAGATTTTACCTACTACCGCAGACAAGAAAGTTCTCATAGTAAAGTCGGTTGTAATAATGCTGGTCATTTCCTACGGTTTCTGAACGCATTTTAGAGAACTAATGAGAAGGGCGTAGATAAATTTGTTAACGATATAGTTCGCACGGTTCACCATCATTTCATAAAAAACGTTTCATAAATGATCATTTTATAAACAACGATTCACAAACTATTCATTTCACAAACCTATCATTCCTCAAAATGCTTATACTATAAATGATTATTTGACAAATATTCATTTAGCAAATGTTACACTTTAAAAAGACATTGAATGTTAAATTGTCATTTTAAAAATGATCATTTACCAAATAAATCGTTTATAAAATAGCTCATTTTACAAATCGTCGATTGATAAACGATTGTTTCATAAAAGTAAATATCTGTTATATCACGGTATCTAGCGGACTGGCCAAGAAACATTCCTGTAGTAAATTCATAAAAAGTATAGTATTTAAACATAAATCGGTTTTGGCGCTTCGCCGGCCGCTGCCGCGGCACGCTCGCTGCGCTCGCTCGGCTCGCGCGCTGTAGGGTCGCAGTTCACCTAACACTCCTCCACGCTTCGCTCGTCGTCGTACCTACACTCACCTGCCTTAAAGTAGAATAGATAGGTAATCCACCTGTTATGTCAGTACATTTTAAGACCTAATTAAGTTGTGTTTTAGGCCAGGAATGATAACTTACTTGCTAAACACTTTTAGACTTATCCCTGTGCTCATACAGACTTATAAGATACCTGTATAGAATTATACAACTTGTGGGGTAAATCTTTATCAAGACGATCAATGATTTATTAAATAAGGCATTTGCCAAACAATGCATTTTCTTAAATGTTATTTTACCAAACGTTACTTTGCCAATTGTCACGAATAATAAATGAGTAATTTGTCAAATAATGATTTATAATTATGATGTTTTTTCAATTAAATGATTTGTCTAATGAACTCTTTGTAAAACAATATTTTATAAAACGACTAATTTGTTAATCGTTAGTTTGCCAAACCTTGTTTATAAAATGAATATTTATGAAACGTTTTTTTATGAAATGATCGGATACCACTTCGCACACTATCTCGGTTTATATTATGACTGCGCGCGTTTTGACTACTTTACAATCCTATTTAGTTTTCAACAAACAGGTTTACACTAATTTTACGTGTTTCACTTACACTGATAATTAGTACAGTTGAGGAAATTGAACCTTAACTTTTGGACCTTAACGTCATTACAATAGAGTTGACATGTGCCAAACCTTCATTTTCCTGGACTGTACATTGACTTAATCTTAAACAAAAATTCCGTCTTAGATACTTACCGCATTGCAACAAAATATAAAAAGTAAAACTTCATAGCGTGCCTAAGCGTAACGTGGCCAAAATTGGGTAATGATTTACTTCAGTCAAGCGTGACCCTAAACTAACATGTGTTCAACCGAAATGATTTATATGGATAGCGAAAGTAGGAACTTCGCAGTTACTATGCCGCTGGTTGAAATTACACTTATTGGAAACTAGCTTTTACCAACGCAACAAACTTCCATACGAAATCCATCCCCGTATTTCGTTCATATTATGGATGTTTGTTTTTAAAAACGAATCTATATCTTTTATCATATTCGATTTTAGCCGTACTCACGACTAACGATTCAAGGTTCAACTCGGCAGCTGCAAATATAATACGAATAGTGAGAAAAATTAAATAAAAACCGGCCAAGTGCGTGTCGGGCCACGCGCAGTGTAGGGTTCCGTAGTTAAAATACAGACGTGTTTGACACGCGCCAAGTAAATGGTTGCGCCGGCCGACTTTGTACCAGTAGTAGCCATTTAGCCGGCAGGGGTTGGGGGGGGGGGGCACATGACTCGAACACTGTAGAGGAGGTACAGTCGCCATCAGATATTGGAGCGGCCAAAGTGCTCACAAATATCTGAACACGCCTCTAATGCCTCGACAATAGAGATGTGTTCAGATATTTGTGAGCGCTCTGGCCGCTCCGATATATCTGATGGCGACTGTACCCTAAATATTTTTTCAAGATTTTTTTGTACTGTTTTGTTGGCAGCGTGATTGATTTATATACCCATGCCGAATTACAGTTTTCTAGTAGTCAGGGTTCAGGGTTACTGAGCTAAGCCGAAGACGGACTGATGGACAGACGGACAGACGGACAGGCGGATAGACGAACAGACGGACAGATGGACAGACGGGTAGACGGACGGACATAGCGAAACTACAGGGTTCCTTAATTGTTGACTACGGATCCCTAAAAATCATCACACAATTTAAAAGTGCCACATATCGTAAATTCACCGGATAGATTAATCTCTGTCAAGGCTCGGGAAGTCACATTTTTATCTCGACTCATAAATTCGCACGCGTTAGCTATTATTTGTTCAAAGTCACTTTTAAAATGTAGCTCCGCAAGGATTTTTAACAGATTTAACACAAGAGCCGTATTAATGGCTCTCCACTTTATCTGTATAATACGAGTAAAATAAACTTCAGTGATTATGAAAAATTGCAACTGAATTTTAAAGCAGTATCGATTGAGCTCAAATTTCGCAAACCTTCACGTTTATTACAATGCAATAAGATACCTACCTACTCATTAAATTTTTCACAGCATTATTTCTACTTTTAAACGAGGCTTAAACGCGTAATTTTTTTTACAGTTTGATGTTACTTGACGTTTGCCGTACGACAAAGAACGACTTTCTTGGTCGAGAGATAGCTCAAATACTTATATGATAGAAAAAACGTTGAGAAGTAGGTCAGTATTGTGATAGGTACCTGGATATATACGTATTGTGATAGCAGTGGGCATTTCAAATAATCTAATTTATCACTAGCGTTATTTGAGATTATTGTTTTGGGAAAGAGAAATTTAAATCGCATTAATGTGAGCAAATTCAAATCAGGAAATTCATGAATTTCATGCGTTTTAGACAATGAGCGCATTGTTAACCGACGTTATTCCGTGAAACGACTGTTATTTTGACGAGGACGTTATTTTGGGGAGATTTTGTGGCTTCTATATTAGGTAAACGTAAATGCCATGCCATCGTGCCAGGAACAAACGCCCGTCATTCCTCTCGGGCGATATTTAATTTCAAAGGTAGGTTAATAATGTTAATATTAATAAGTTTAAACAGATGCTGCTTCAGCTTAGTATATATACGACTAGCTTCCGCCCGCGACTTCGTTTGCGTGGATCCGGAATAAAAACTATCTTCGTGCAAAATTTCAGCCGAATCGGTTGAGCCGTTTAAGCGTAACTGAGTTACAAACATCTAAACATCCAAACTTTCGCATTTATAATATTAGTAGGATATTAGTAGGATTTAAAATAGAAGAGTAATTATGTGGATCGACATTTTGATCATTGCATTGCATTCTATACAGCCCACTGATTGGCCAAAAAGTATTGTTGACTGTTTTGTACACATAATAATAATAATATAGCCTCTTTATTTTCTTAATATAGTATGACTACAACATAACATTATACAACTTAAGGGGCTCCCATACGCCAATGACCTTCGATCTGAATCCCTTAGTTTTCTAATGTTTTTTGTAGCTTATTATATTAACAACAACGGCTTTAAGCAACATAGTATCCCATATTTACTTCAAAGTCCATAGTTTTCTAGATATTTGGCATCAAAGTTGAACAATTTTAGGTCAAAAACCTGGTTTTCTAGCCATAAGTTTTGTGTTAATTAGTAAGATTATAAAAACGCATATCAAAATTATAGGTAAGTTCAGTATGTATGAGTAGGTATGAGTTTCGGGTGTATAAAAGTTTTAATGAGGATGAGGTGTCGGGTTTTGTATTTTTACAGACCTTTCTTTAAAAATGGATAATTAATTCTGTATTTACATTTTTCAAGTTATTCAAAATCAAAAATGTTAAACAGGAATCAAACTTTCCCATATCTGCACCTGGAAACCTAGCTTCAATAAACCGAGGACGAGTGTCGAAATGAAAACTACTAAATTTCGTTGATTTTACGAAAATATTCATTTAATTGTACACAAACTTACCGACGGCAATAAATTAGTCCGTTTGGATAAAATTAACTGTCCCTGCTCACAGTGTGCAAGGTATAATGAATGAGGCAATAGCATTGCACAACGATTATAATTATTAACTGCACACACCCTGCTCACACTCTTCGCACCTAAAAACATTATTATTATACTCTTTTCGCACAGACAAAAGATTGCATTATAAAATGGCCATTAGGTATTATCGTAATCGCCATCACCAACGGCACTCTCGTAAAACGAGCAAGCGGGAGGAAAAAGCTGGGCTGCTATTTACAACAAACGACAACTTACTCACCGACAATTCGGCTCAGAAGAACCAATATAAGTTAGCCCTGCGTTTATGCATCAATTGGTACGAACCTGGAATCAATTTGTACAAGACGAGTGGTGAGGTGAGTTGAGCCAGGTTCGGAATTGCATGTTGAAGGATGACCGCCTCACGCCCTCTTCCTTAGTGCTCTAGTGCGCTTCTTTCCTTGATTTTTTGTATGACAACATTGTATTTTTAATTATTACTTAATGTGGTCTATATGATAAAATAGAAAGTCCCTGTCAAACTAGTGTGACTTAAACTGTAGGTACTTAAAAAAAATACGCCATGCTTATCATAAAGCAAATCTATAATCTTAAAGATCATCACTATTTGTGGCAATTATATTTATGAGAATGAATATTAGAGTAGGTATTATAATTAAATATTGTAGGCAGAGATACGTTGAAGACGTATTTACCGTCATCTGATATTTGATAATTAGGTACCTACTAATACATGTTAGATAATAATATAGATTGATAAATTGCACATGGGTTGCCTAGCGAAATCCTGTGCCGAAACTGTTAAAGAAAATAATTACTAAGTAACTTTTTCGGGTCAACTAGCCTCATGTGTTATTCGTAAAAATCGTGCATTGGCTAGTACAATATGACAAAAGGAATAAGAAAAATAGGGGTTACCTACTCTCAGCGTGGACTGCTATGAGGTTATTTTAATAAATAGTTATATGAAACAAAAGGTTTTTTTTATATCGTGTCAAAAACAAATGGTCAGCTTTGTGTCATATTAATGCCATCTTTTTATGGTCTTATTGCATTGATTGTGTTAAAATAAGCATGTTTTATTAAATTTTATTCAATAACAGATGACGGTATATTTACTCCACCAAGTGACCTCTTCAAACCAGGCATCCTTTAGTCCAAGTTGAGAGTAGGCAACCCTTATTTTTCCTATTCCTTATGTCATATTCTACCAGCGAATGCTCGATTTTTATTAATACGAGTAACACATGAGGGTAGTTGACCCGAAAAAGATACTTAGTAACTATTCTATTTAACAGCTTTGGTCCAGGATTTTTCTAGGCAACCCATGTGCTAATTATCAACCCATATAATTATCTAACGCGTAATATTACTAATATTGGTCCTTATCAAATAACAAATGAGGGTCTAAATTTCTTCATCGGATCTCAGACCATTGCACACAAATCACACAATCTGTATAGTCGACTACAAAGAGATGTATCCATACGATGTTACAAAAATATGTATACATAGACTTTACTACCATAGTAATAAGATATACATACATAACTTTGTAACATTAAAAAACATACTTATCTTTGTAGTCGACTGTACAAATCGCACAATGAGTCGGAGTTTGAGATACTTTACGAGATTCAACACATATATAACCCTGTCATGACGTGGCGGTCATCTCAATACGGGTGTAGACTCAAAATGTATTATTATATAACTTCAAATTAAAGTCAAAATAATATGACTAGTGACAAAAATCCGTTTTAATATTGCTTGTAAGAGAGAGAAAACGCTAGCAGATCATGACGTCACGATCGGCAAGTGTAATAGTAAATGACAATCGTTTCATATGAAGGTGCGTTTTGCGGAACTATAACTTTGTGGTTATTAAATTTAATCCCAAGCTTTACTTTTTTCTCCATTTAGTTTTAAAGAACTTTATTTTCTATAGGACCACTTATGTTCGCTACTAGTCCGGGCTTGCAAGACTCTATTCGGTTGAAGCCAGGGCTGGGCCCGACGAGTTCCTGACCCGAGTAGGGGCCTGGACTAGAACGACCGGTTAGTTAGTTAGTTAGTTATCCTGGGCTCTTTTCCGCAAGTCGACATCCAGTGTGCCTATTTTGCGTGAATTTGTGGGGTAGCGCTACTCTAACCACCCCAGCTCCTCCAGAAAGTTGGTGAGTGCTTTTGTGTTTATGATTGCGTCCCGTAGTGTGTCTGGCGACCCTAGGTGCTTTTTCCTGTATACTTCTACCTGCTTGCAGTCCAGTAGAATGTGTTTGGTCGTTTCTTCCGCCTCCATGCACGCTCTGCACATGGGGCTATCTGTGATACCCATGTTGTAGAGGTGTCTGTTCAAGGTATTGTGTCCTGTTATTATTCCTACTATCTTGCGTAGTTGGTTTCTATGTGTCCTCAGTAGTGCTGTTGTGAGTTTGTTGTCGCGTTTTGACAGAATCTCTTTGGTCTGTCTGCATGTGTCTATCTGCTCCCAGTATCTTTGGTGTAAGTCTTTGGTGTATAGGTCAAGTTGATTGTATATGTAGCTTTGTGGCAGGGGTAAGATTGGTTCTGGTCCGTATGCCGTTGTTTCTGAGCCTTTCCTGGCAAGTTCGTCCGCTGCATCGTTACCTCTTGAACCACTGTGCCCCTTGATCCATTGTATGGTAATGTTGTTTTTATCTGCGCACACCTCTGTTAGGTTTTGGTGGCATTCGTATATCAAGCTAGATGTGATGTTGTCACTGTTCAATGCTTGTAGTACCGATTTACTGTCTGAGAGTATCCGTATGTTTGTGTTCTGAACTTGTCGTCTCTTTATGGCATTGCAGGCTTCAATTATCCCTACGCATTCAGCCTGGAATACCGTGTTTTGTTCACCCAGTGGTTTGGATATGTGTATGTTTAAGTCCTCCGAGAACACTCCACATCCCGTTCCGGTATTTGTTTTCGAGCCATCTGTGAAGATTCTTAAGTCTGTTTGGTTTAGTCCCTCTCTTGAGTCTTCTGTTAGTGCTATGCCGTAGTCTTTCCTGAAGACTGCAGTTCTTGGTATTTTGTCGATTGAAGCCTCCATGATAGGGAGGCTTGTGATCAGTCTGTTATGGATCTTCGTGTGTGGTGTGTTTAGTTTCGTCCATAGGTTGAGGCTCTTTAGGCGTATTGCCGTCGCAGCCGCTTCCTTTTGTATGTGCATGTGTAAAGGTAGGAGTCCTAGCATTATTTCTATAGCTTCCAAGAAGCGTGGCATACCGAAGATGCGCCAGGTATCGGTCCGATACAAAACAAAACGTGCTTTTACCTTGATGGAGGCTTCATCCGCCGTTGTCTCTCGGCCGGCGTCTAGACAGGGCGGCTTCGATATGTGTATTTGAATGTATGAGTATGGTGTGTGTGGGTGTCGAGGCCGTCGCGTGTCCTGGTGAACACTTCCTGGCTCCTGGATGATAGCTCACCACGTAAGCGCACCCGAATCCAAACTACCGACACTAAATTTATCACTTCAGTCTCCAAAACACTGGCAGGCAACAACAAAACTCCTCGATAGGAGCGCCTGGCCTCAATTATGAACTGATTCCAATTAACATAAATCAAATGTCCCGAATGCTTTCCCAAAAATCAAATACAAATCAAAGCATGGGTGGTTCCCACCAACAAGGTCAAATTCTAGGTTATACTAACTAAATGGCAGACGTCAAACGTCAAAAAGTGACGTGTCTTTTTCTTCCCAAATTATCAACCGAGTGATACCCGCGGTAAAAAGCCGGTACCGAACAACTTATGAGAACTATATTTCTATTGGCATAATAATACTGTCGCATAATAATACTTTGGCCTACTACTTTGTTTGGCATACTATGGTTTTAGAATATTTTTACTTGAACTAATTTGTATTCGACTAATACTCATTATGCATACTATTGTATGGGCTGATAATTATTTATCATATCTGTTTTGAAGCATAATTTCTGTTTTCTAAATAAATAAAACACAGTTTCGCTGTTAGCATGCATTTACACTTTTCGTGGACGCAGATTATTGGGTCGTGCATTATCAGGGCGGATAAAAATGGCTTGTCATAAGCGAACTCTGTCTTAGGTCGGTTAGGTTAGGGTTCACTTGTGTTCCTCAGACCAGAAATAGACACCCCGCGCAGCGGGGTGGCGTCGACTCGCTGGATATTATTAGTCCGCACAGATGACCGTCCCAATGTACATGGATTTATATCAGGCTGTACATTATTGGGTCGTGCATTATGCTTTCATTGCTTTGTGTAATGCATGATTTTATTTTTTAGGACACAATTTTTATGCGTTTTGTAATGATGCCAAGTAATTATTATGTCTTTTTGTATTTATGCTGTCTGATGTTAGTCTTTGTGATGATTATGCTATTTTCGTTTATTCTTTTTAATTTTATGCCTAAAAATTGATGCCATAACAACATGATTAGGCTTAACGCTAATTCGGCTATAAAACATTATGCGTTATTATATTATTCCAAATGATTTTATGCGATCCAATAGAGAACCAGTAAAAATAGACCACCACCACTTTTTACCTCTGATGCCAATGCGATATGTGTTGACATTTTGATCCATGAGATCTGTGCCACCCATGTGTCGGTTGTACTCTGTAAATATTGCTGGGCGTGGTACACCGATCTTTTTCTTTTCTGTTGCACTGTACCTGCCTGCGTTGGATACAGGAGCCACGCCATGGACAGTAGACATTGCAGTCACGACCGAGTTATCCTTCCAGCGAACAACAGTAATGTCATCTTCAGAACACTTTGCATAGTCGTAGAAACCGCGGTCCTTTTTCTGCATTTGTTTTTTGTCGGGCAATGGGCGTTGAGTTGTCTGCCGCTTAGATTATTTATTAAAGCACCAGCATCTTCTTCGCCTGAATCTTCGTCGGAAGCAATGGCAGGATCTGGAGGCTCAATATAATTTTTTTCAGGCTCAAGGTCCTCATTGTCCTCTAAAATTGCCAATGCCTCGTGTACACTGCATCTAAAATACGACAAAACTTTATAAATACGATAAAATATGATTATTAAATAATACTTCGTTATAATCTTTCGATATAATGTTAAATCGCTTTCGCACATTACTAACAGAAATAAAACTACTTAACATCAACTAAACTTTATACACCGCACGGGAACCGCCTAGCTATCCCGTACGGTACCAGCAACTTTAACGCACGGTAGCTATAATATTTATACCTACCGGCACTATTTTAAATAAATTACCCTAAAGCAACATTACTAAATTAAACATTTTTGCAATAACATTGGTTATATATCTGTTAGTAAACAAAATATCATAACTTACTTGAACGGCGTAAACATTTTTCCGCGAAATTTTGGATGCACCAACTTTGACCTTCAATCACACGCAACTGATGTCACTAAGAACTGATTTAGGTAAACAATATGGCAACGACGGTGTCCTAAATCAATTTTCACCAATGAAAGCCCGTCTCACGCGCCGCAATTTGGCCAATCACGCGAAATTAAAACTCATAAATAAATGGTCCCATAGGGTACCGCTAGTCTATAATGGGTTAATTTACGATAAAAAAAAGTTTATTTATGTTTATTACGGTAGGTAAGCACCGCGAGGTGGCAAATACTGCATACGTACACAAAATATAATATTGCAAATTACAAAAGCAACGCAATAGGATAACCCTTCAAAAATTTCCCCCAAAGGTTTGAGTTCGAAACTATTACCAGTTGATGCCCCGTCAAGAGAACATACTTTATACCAATATTTAACCCTAAAACGTGTTTATTTTTTCTCAAAAAGTATGTAACGGACTAATATCAAATTTTGCATTAAATGTTTCTGTGACCAATATAAACTCTCAAAAAAATTTCAACTCTCTACTTACTTATTTTCCAAGAAAAAAGAAAATATAACAGCCTGTACAACAATTCAGGCTCGTCATACTAACACCATTTTTATACTAAATATTAACCAACTACCTATCTGACATAATATATTATGTAAGTTTCATATAATTAACAAAGGTGGAACACTGAAATAAACGTAAATGTAGGTACTGTTTTATTTATTTATTTATTTATTTAAGGTTCACCTACAATTGTTGACATCGATACATTGAAAACGTACAAGCTAATACATATAAGGAGTGGTGTCACAATTACTTACAGGTAAACACGGCATGCAAAACAAAAATATAAGTAAACAACTATAGAAATAGCTTTTTCCTAGCCTTTAACTTATTTTCTACTTACTTATTACTTTCTTAGTTATGTTTTAAGAAATATTTTCGGAGAGATGTTATAAATTTATTTAGTG
Source organism: Epinotia ramella (assembly GCA_947578815.1). Lineage (NCBI taxonomy): Eukaryota > Metazoa > Arthropoda > Insecta > Lepidoptera > Tortricidae > Epinotia > Epinotia ramella. Next base: position 27,878,454 of record OX388202.1, read on the forward strand.
GGTCATAGTGCATATCCACCTTGCCACAGCAACCATTAGCGATTTTACATAACCTGCATATTGGAGAGTTAGTGCCTGAGACTGATTTTTTAAGCGGGGCGCAGAGAGGGGTGATAGCATTACGGGGGAAACGAGATGGAGCACGAAAGTTCAACAATGTCAGCAGTTGTGGACAATCTACTTTCTGGTTCACTAACTTGTACAAGAAAGTTGCATCTAAGAGCGTCCGTCTGTTCTGTACATACAGACGATGTATGTAACACGCAGGCGACATTAGGTACGAGTAAAAGACATCGGCCCGCCGGCCGGGAAGCCATCCGTGATTTTACGCAGGTATCACCGACCACTACTGCCCTTGCCCGAATGGAAACCACGTCTATCACGACACGGCCGCAACATACTCTCCTCCATACCATTCAGTTGCATGTCAATGAGGTCAAAAGATCGAATGATCGGTCACAAGGCGAATTTTAGTGCATCGAAATGCCGGATTCTTTAGATTAGGCAACAAACAGTCAAATACAATCATATTTTTTTACTTAAGTAATCTATATACTGGTATATAAAAGAAGACTTCCTGACTGATTCATCACCGCACAGCCGAAACTACTGGGACTAGAAAGTTGAAATTTACACCAGAACATCCTTTTATGACGTAGGCAAGGGATAAGACGGAATTTTTGTAAATTCCATCCCTAAGGGGGTTAAATGGGGGTGCAAAGTTTGTATAGGGGAAACATTATTTTTTGAACTAGAGACTTGAAACTTTGTAGAAAGATTACTTATAATAATCCAAAAAAAGTACTTTCTGCGTTTTAGAAAATTCCACCTTTAAGCGGGTTAAATAAGGGTGCAAAGTTTGTATGAGGGAAACTTTTCCTTTTGAGCTAGAAACTTGAAACTTTATAGACAGATAACTTATTTGAATACAAGAAAAGAACTTTAAGCTTTTTGGAAAAATCCATATTAAAAAGGGTTAAAAAGTTTGTATGGGGTAAACTTTGTTTTTTAGCTAGAGACATACAATTTTGTAGAAAATTAAAATATAAACGAGCACTTCCAGCGTTTTAGAAACGTCTATCCCAAGAGGGTTTAAAAGGGGTGCAAGGTTTCGATGAAAAACACTCTTTTTTGAGATTGAGACTTAAAACGTTGTAATAAAACTTTCTTATCAGAATAAAAAAAGTTTTTTAAGTATTTTGAAGGGGGTTAAAACGGGATTCAAGGTTTATATGGAGACCAAGAAAATGTTATAGTAAGAGATTTGTAACTTCGGTCTTAGCCTATATGTTAAAAGGGTGTCTTTAATTCATATTCCTATAGGGATTTAAGGGGGTTCAAAGTTTGTATGTAGAGCAAGACATTTTTTAGTAAGAGATTTGTTTCAGAACTTCTGTTTTAGACTGTTTGAAATTGATTCCATAAGGGGTTAAAAACGTTCATCCCCTAAATGTGCTAAAAGGCGTTGGATGTTTGTACGGGGAACAAGACAATTTTTAAGTAAGGGAACTGTAACTTCGGTTAAAGAATACATAAAACTTAAAGTGCCTCTGCTAAATATAATGTGATTTGTCCCTTTCTTACGAACACATATGTCAAACGAATTTTAACGCCATTTTAGTTAAAACAGGCTTATAGGACGTTTATGAATACGGCCGTAGGAAACTAATTACAGCGTTTCTTGAAATTCATCCTCTAAGGAGGTTAGAAAGGGTTGGAACTATGTATGAGGAACAAGTAAATTTTGATGTGAGAGAATTCTTAGGTCATACATACTATAATAGCTTCCGCCCGCAACTTCGTCTGCGTGGACCCGGGATAAAAACTATCCTATATTAATTTAATCCAGGCTTTAATTTATCTTCGTGCAAAATTTCATCCAAATCGGTTGAGACGTTTAAGCGTGATTGACCTAAACATCGAAACTTACGCATTTATAATATTAGAAGGACGGTCAGCCATTTATTAGTCAAAATACATAATCCGACTGCTAGCAGAAAAATAAGTTAGGTTAAGTTAGAACCACGGACCCTTACAGAACCGAACAGCTACCAGAAAGTTAGACTTGCTATGCTCCCAGAACCGAAAAGAAAGTAAATGTTTCGTTTAACCTGCGGATTATTTTGTTAATTTAAAAAGTTCATTTTGGATAATCAAATAGTTTATTGTCTAACACCGTCAAACGGGGACGGCGGATGGAGATGGAAAGCTCTCCGTCTTTTAGCATTAGATAAGTTTGCTTTCAAAACTATACAGGTCGCCCGGACGTTAGTAAAGTGAGTAAAACTGCTGGACATAGAGATAGGCAAAAACTTCCAGTAATGTAGCTTTCTTTAATAAATTATGTAAAAATATACAATTTAAGCAGAAACCTCTGTGGAGATATTTTGTAAAAACGGAGTTCTTAATTTAAATTTAGCAATGTAAACTAATGAACTCATCGCACTGTTGCCTTTTACGCTTAATCCCTGAACGGATTTAGATGAAATTTTTCGTACAGATAATTTGAGACCCTTGGAAGGATATAGGATAGTTTTGTCTCGGAAATGTTCCCTTAAGATGGTAGAGCTTTGTTTGGGTCGGCGATAATTAAGGTTCCGCCCACAATAATTGCATAGCAATCATTTTTCTAAGACGGTAACTAATTCTACGCGGACGAAGTCACAGGCAAGTGTTAAATAAAAGACCTTGAGTGCCATATCCTAAAATTACTTAAACATTTTAACTTAATCTAGCTTAGGAGCGGTAAGAAGCGAAAACCATTCGCAAATCGAGTGCATTTTTGGCTAATTATTTGTCACAGGAGGGAAAAGTTTAATGCGTAGGTGCATGTGTTCACACGTGTACGCACGTGTTGTGTGCGCACGGGAGCACTACACGTTTGAATGCAGTTAATTTCGAAGGGCTTATACAAAACTGAACCTGAAAGGGCTTATAAGTACTAAAAGGACAAATACTTAATATCAATACAGAGAGTTTCTAAGTATGGTGTTTATAACTTGGATATTAAGGGACAAGTAATTTGAGTTTTGAAACTTTGACAATATCCAGTCGAGAAAATATCAACATGAGACATGTTTGTGTTATAATAATTGAGACAAAGGTTGAAGTAAGAATACGAGACGAACTTTGTACGAGAGTATGGAATAGCAAACAATTTCTTATGACGTGCAGTTAGCTGTGGAATTTTGAATAAAAGCCTATGAACTTTGTCAATATGCACTTAATAATATGAATGCTAAGCCCATGACTTACGGCATTATATTCATGCTTATGTATGAAATGGGTTTCTTATAAGTGTAATACAAACTTATATAATCTTAAGCTAAAACCTTTCTGCATTCTTAACGCTACGATGTGTATATGCAAAAGCATTAAGTGTACATTTATTCACTGGTACTGGTAAGTTTGTCCCGCAGGTCAAGTTTGTCTACACTACACACGTATCGAGTAGTAAATAAATGTTTTGCAAGTTTATTTTACTTCGTTTGCCAAGTGGACGTGTGGACCCTGATCATGAACTTGTTTGTAGTTATTTCTGTAATGATGTCTTTAATTGACACAGGTGTGTAATTTTACTTTACTTATGTGTAAACTCAAAACGATACTGTTTAGCATTTTTTGTGTTTAAAACGTCAGCCGATCCGTCTAGTCAATAACAAGTTTTATATTATAGAATATTATTCAAGAATGTATTTATATTGAGAGTTTGCTTGGAACTTGCATTACATTTACTTATAAGAAATCCGTCACGTTTTTAGGTTATACTCAAAGATGTGTATTATCCGACTATATACCAAAATCAAATAGTGGATGCTGTGGCCATGCCGTGGATCGCGACAAAACAAGTGAGTGTTGTTAATGGATATTATACAAAGACGAGATTTTTGTAGTGTAATGTAGACAAGCGGTTGAGCCTTGTATATTATCTTATGTTTTTATTTATTGTATAAACTGCCCGGATTTACTAAAAAAATATTCAAATAACAATTCCAAACAGGCTACCTCGCAAGGGTACCTACGAGTACAAGGCTGTTTAGGGATAAATTTAGAATCACAAAATTGGGCAGTAACTCGCCGATCTCAAGAATCGTACGGCTATACAACCATATTCCGGACTCCAGAGGTATACATAAAATTAAATTTAAAAAATCTGCTCTCTTATGTCTCAGGTATATTACTGGATTCGAGTGGGTAATTGTCAAATAATTTATTGAATCAGGCGTTACTTTGCGGAAGTCCATGATATATTACGAGAACAATATTTCTTTGCTATTCCGCTAAAAAAACGTGCTGGTCTATCAGTGAAGATAAGATGCAACTATTTGCGTATAAACATGCAAAAAATTACAGCAAACCACCACCAATATTGACAAAAACCTCGACACGTGTTTCGCCTCTCTACGAGGCATCATCAGGAGATGCTGGCAGGAGATGTTGCTTGCGCCACGTCCACTGAGCAAATCCTTGCTTGATTTGCTCAGTGGACGTGGCGCAAGCAACATCTCCTGCCAGCATCTCCTGATGATGCCTCGTAGAGAGGCGAAACACGTGTCGAGGTTTTTGTCAATATTGGTGGTGGTTTGCTGTAATTTTTTGCATGTTTATACGCAAATAGTTGCATCTTATCTTCACTGATAGACCAGCACGTTTTTTTAGCGGAATAGCAAAGAAATATTGTTCTCGTAATAGTGGGTAATTGTCATTTATTTCCTAGCTTCAGGTACCTCTAATTTCCTGTAACTTGATACTTGATTTGATCTACATAATGTAATCTCTACATATAATAAATGTGAAGGTTCGTTGAGGTTGTCAGTGAGACATAATAAGAAGAGCTTGAAGGAAGAAGTGTTTATACAACATACATTAAAAACTTCAATAGCGCGATGCAGAACTTCACCAATTTCCACGCATTTAGAAGGTCATTCTCCAGATTTTTGTCGGTGTCTGAACTCCAACAAACCATATTAAACGTATAAAAAAGTTTGACGGAGTTACGATGACCCACAGGCCAAATTTGAGAATATTTGGATAAAATCGTCTTTACTTTACGCAACAGCGCCATCTTACGACAGCCCAACGAAAAGGAGTGTTATGTTTTCTGTTTGTCTGTTTCTTTCCGGGTATCATGGGAAAACTATCAAATGGATTAATATGCAACTTTCACTAAAACGTTAAATGGATCTTCGGCCACGCAATAGGCTATAAAAATTATAAAGATAAAGATGCAAAAGGGTTAAAAAATGGGGTTGAGTTTGTATGGGAACCCCTTGAATCTATGAGCTAAAGACTTGAAAATTGGCAAGCATTTACTTGACTAGAAATTAAAAAGAACCCTATTCAAACATTCAGCAAAATATAGATAATACGTGAAAATACACGGGATGTAAAATTGTTTATATATATTTGTAAAATGTGCAGTATAGGGGTTTACGGGGCCTAGAGACCGATCAGCTTCGTCTTATTTTCGAGAAAATTAGTTTTTTCCGTATTCTCTCGCAAAAGGCAGGCTTACTCTTCGATGACGACCAATGGTTACCTATGGTTGGTTTGTTGATAGCTGCGAGTTGGAGCCCCAGCGTTGAGGTTTTTTTGTTTTCTTTCTAACAGTTTATTTCGTTTTTTTTGGTAAACGATCAGTTATTGGTTTTTTGTTTAATTTTGAATAGAAATCAATTTTTCGTAGTATTACAGCCGAGAAAAACTCGGTCCCCGGAAAAAAACAAAGCTTAAGCATTTATAACAATATCGGCGGTTGTGGATTTGAATTGAATGCATTCATGCAGTCTTAGCGTTTTTAATTTATGCCGAGTTTCTCCAACATGACCCCAACCTGGGCCAAACTTAATTAAAATATGAACTGATAAAATGTTCTGTTTGCGAAGTTACGGAAATATTGTATGGCATTATACTTAGAAACATTTACAGTTTTATATTAGTTTTCCTTTCATAATTTTAGAATCAAATAAAGCTCATAATAAAATACGGTTTTTAAGTCGCGGGCAGAAGCTTGTCGATATAATATATTTAAGTTTTCCAATTTTGCAAGCGGCGGTCGTGGGTTCGAATCCCGGCTCGTACCAATGAGTTTTTCGGAACTTATGTACGGAATATTTACCGTTAGCTTTTCGGTGAAGGAAAACATCGTGAGGAAACCGGTCTAATCCCAATAAGGTCTAGTTTTCCCTCTGGGTTGGAAGGTCAGATGGCAGTCGCTTTCGTAAAACTAGCGCCTATGCCAAATCTTGGGATTAGGTGTCAAAGCGGACCCCGAGCTCCTTTAGGGGCATAACCGGGAACAACGCTAGGAAAATGATGATGATGATGTATTGAAACACGTAAAGGCGGTCAAAAAACTGCATGCTAAATAATAAAATATTAGCTGCAAGTAAAACTTGAAATGAATCAGTTTGCTTTTGGAACATAAAAAAAATGTAAAATCAGAATGTCATTTATAGACCATTTTTTTGGATTAAAATACATTCCTGGAACATTTCAGATACAAAAATTATTGCTTTTCAATTTCATGACTAGGATAAAAATAGGGCTATGTTTCCGTCCAGTTCCTAAAACGCTCCATACGAGCGAGGTGCTAACAAAACCAAAGTCCAAATATTGACTGGTAGAGCATGCTTACGACTTTTAGTTTGCCTTTTGTACGATAAGTTTTTATTTTGTGCAATAAATATGTAATGAATAAATAAATCAAATTATGTCATAGGTGGTTCGATCGCTCGCATCGGTGAATACCCATGGATGGGTAGCGTGGAATACAAGAAGAATGACCTAATGAAATTGCTTTGCGGAGCGGTTCTGATCAGTGGGAGATACGCTCTGTCTAATGGATCTTGCTTCTCTGCGGCAGCTTTCAAAGTGGGTACACCGTAAGTATAGTTACTGTGTTTACTTGATGGGTTAAATACATTTAAAAAACTAGTTACCGAGAACCGCATAAACCCGGTTTATGCTCGTGCGGTAGCTTTGCACGAGCTCTCGTTCTATTAAATAATGAGCTGTGAAGGTACGCATTCAAAGTCGTTGACAACCTCTGTAGCCTCGTTGGTAGTGACCCTGCCTACGAAGCCGGAGGTCCCGGGTTCGAATCCCGGTAAGGGCATTTATTTGTGCGATGAGCACGAATATTTGTTCCTGAGTCATGGATGTTTTCTATGTATTTAAGTATTTATTTATTTACATAAGTATGTATATATCGTCGTCTAGTACCCATATGACAAGCTGTGCTTAGTTTGGGACTAGGTCGATTAGTGTAAGATTGATTCCAAATACAAAAAAAAAAGATGTAAATCATAACCAAATTCAGCAATTTATTCAGCAAGTAGGCCTCAAGGGCTATTTTAAATGGCATAAAGTGCGGTGTAAAGTTGTATTGTTAAATATGTTAATAAACATTAATTAATTATACCTTATGAAAATTAGCTTAATCTAAAGAAGGCACTCGAGCCATTGTACCGTGGATGCTGATGGCGGCAATTTCTCGCTGAATTGCAATGCTATCGAGAAAGCCGCCAGCTTTTCAGTCACTAGTTACATCAAGCAGACGTTTCGCGATTTGCGCAACTAACTAATGTTCAAATGTAATATGTTAATAATTCATGTCCAATTTATTTTACTCTAATTACGAGTAAAATCACGTAATGTAAATATAGAAATTAAAATCATTTTATTCGTGACACACAAAACGACAAACGATAAATAAAAAAAAAAACTACGTCTCGAAATTGTCCGAACTCAGCGATAACCAGCGCTAATATGATAAATTGATAATCCCATTGTTCTATGACACCATTAGAATTGTAGCTTTACCGTCTGCTAGAATAGTCTATGCCAATTCAGCTTGACGTAACAGCTTACTAGGATTTACCACATTTTTGATGAAATTTTCCTTTTTTTTGGGTAGGTATTTTTGTATCACGTTATATGTTATATTGATTTCAGAGTCAGTGTCCGTCTAGGAGATTATGATATCAACAACGATGGACCAGATTGCGTTAAGACGGCTACTAATGGAGAGGACTGTACTGATGGAGCAATCTCAATACCTATCGAGAAGTTTACAACACATCCTGACTATAATAGAAATAACCGTGACAATGATATAACCTTGATAAGGCTGCTACGAATGGCTCCATATACAGGTAACATTGCTCACATCATAATCTTAAAGCGTTTCCCGTACACTTGTACCTAATGCAGGAAGATATCAGTATAAATCAATTCAAACGCCAAGAGAAATATATCCCTTCAGCTGTGGTCATCCCTCTGTGGGCTTCATATTTTTTCCTGCAGGTTGGTGGAGCCCCCCTCGGAGGGGCGCATTGGCTGTGCTTACTTTCTTAGAAATAAAACCGCCATTCGTGTATTGATCTCGTTTTAATCCATTGAAACGTATAGCCAATGAAGCGAGACAGCTAACAAGCGACAATTTCAATGGCCATTGGAGGAAAATTTTGAATTTGATCGGTAGTCTAAAACTGCCACTGGCGCGTTAACCACGGTCGAGTTTCGCGAGTGAGTTTTAATGGTTTTAGTGCGAATTTTCGTTGCCAGAAGGAGATATCTTGGAGAAATGTAAATAATCCTTCGTTTTCTGTTAAAAAATTATAGTTTTTAGTTGATTAACGATAATAAACTTGTGGCTAACACACCATACCTACTCATGGTCAAAATTTGCCTACAGGTTTTTTAGCGCTTTTCTACTAATTTAGAATGACTAACAGCTATTAATATTACCGCTATTTATCGTAAATTTATTTAAAATGTAGGAAATGGTCTAAAAATCGCCCGAAAGTAGATAAATAGATCGAAATTGGTAACGGTCATAACAGAGCCCACAGAGGGATGGGAACCGTCAAGGAACTTCCCTCCGAGGGATGGTCACATGAGACCTCGTGACGTCACTTACTCAGCGCACCAGCGCGATTTCATAATATGGATACGCCATGGATTGATTGTCTTGCAACGTTCTTAATTCGTATCTATTAACGGAAAAGTTGGATCTTGTGTTGTGCTCGCGATTTGTTGCTATTGTCTAGCTTTATGTCGGTGAACTAACTAACATTAGATAAATACTAGTGCTTGTGTTTGTGCCTAATGTGCTTATCAATATTAATATTAATAAATATTCAGGTGTGTCTTTAGTGCTCGTTCGGACTCTTCGGACTAATCAAGTGAGTGAGTGGCGCTTTCGATTGTAACGAATACGATGGTCCATGTGCTATCATAGTTTTAATAAGTGTTAACTGAGCTGTGTGCTGTGTTATTTAGGTGCTTGTACAATCTACGAAGAACCATCGTAAGTAAGAACTAATTTCTACACAGACGAGAGACCACTCAGAAATCACCACTATTCCTTCATGTTCATCAGGTTGTACCGCTACTACAAACTCATGGTGTGTGTAAGGGTATATCCATACTAAGCAAACCATTTTTTTTCGAAATGGTCTTGATTTTCATTGTTTTAATGTTCATGTTTTACGTGTTTTTTGTTTAACTGGTATTAATGTTGTAATTTTAATTGAAAGGATATTTAATCAAGATGCTTCCAACCAAATTTGTTTGGTTTAAAGCCCATGGTTGCTGTGATAATTGCAGTCGTTTGGAAGAGGTTATTTTGTGTCAAAGTAGACATACTTTTTTCATTTTACTCTCACATAAAACCTGCTGCACCTACAATAAAAAAAGCTTCGGTTACACCTAGTTGATGGCCCAAATGTATTGTTTAGGCATGAATTTGATTACATACAGTATAAAACACTTCAGATATAAACATGTAAATTGAAGCCCACACGAGCAACTTCTGAGTGTAGGCATTATATTGGTAGAATATTTCAAATGGTCTAGTGTAAAAAAAATACTCATGAGCCTCCCATTTTATGTTTTTCGAATAAGTATAACACTAATTTCTTCAAATTAAGCCCATTAAACACCCCAAATATCCAATTTATTATATTTAAAATGACCAAAATATGTCTTAAACTTCGGTGACCTGGTGACGAGGTCAGCTAGATAGCCTTAATACGACTTTAATGTAACAATGATATATCGTTGCAGTTAGATAATTTAATATAGATCGAGTTTCGTCCAAAATCCTGGCTGTGATTATGTAAAAAACTAAAGAAAATATCATTTTACCAAATCACTTCACCCCACAAACCTTGGAGTTGGAGCGTCCCTCAGAGGGTGCCACAGACGTGGGTAAGCGGCCATGTTTTTTCGCCACAGCTGAAGGGATAAAATACGCCCGTAGAAAAGCAAGTAAAATCAGGTTTCACAATTTTATAGAAGTAATCGTAACGCACTGACAGCGGTGGCGGAGCGGCGCGGTGCGGCGCGGAGGCGGTACCGGTTGTAATGTTCGAGCTAATATGAAAGGGTCCGCACAGAAAACCGGCCGGGAAAAAAGCGTGGCGGAGGCGGCGCGGAGGCGGTAGCGGCGCGGAGGCGGCGAAACGCGTGCACAGATAGGCGGCGCGGCGCGAAGGCGGTGCGGGGCAGTTTTGCGGCGGGAAGTTGTATTACGCAGTTGTCAATGCACCGGCGCGCACTGGCGGTGGCGGCGCGGCGCGGCGCGGAGGCGTGCTGAGAGCGGTGCAACAAGTTGTATTTTTTTACAACTTCAGTTCAGATTTTATTAATTTTAACAATGAGTACAATGTAAAATTTATTTCCCTGGTGAAACTTGGTACCCTGATTAACAATCCTTGGTTTTAAGATGTCGTGTAATTTTTCAAGACTGTTTTTACTCATGTGAAAATAAGTGTAAAAACGATCTTCATAAGAAGTCAGCTCTTGGCATAAATGATGGAACTCTCTACATATTTATTTATTTAAACTTTATTGCGCAAAAGAAAAATTATCGTACAAAAGGCGGACTTAATGCCATATGGCATTCTCTACCAGTCAAACCTTAAGGCAAAGCGGAAAATATATATAGGGTGTAATCGTTAAGTGTAGCCAGGCGATTATTCCGTAAATATAAGAGATATTAGAAAATATCAAACTGATATCGAAAGTGCGTTACCCAATGAGTAAAATTGCATTAATAACTTTTTTGAAATAAAAGTATTAATAATAAAAATATTCAGTTTAAACGCTCCCATACAGTTAAGTACCTTGCCACTTAGCCCCTGTTCCCTACTGCCTACGATACACCACTATCTTGGCATTGGTTGATCTCTCGAAAATTGTAAGTGTAACTTATAAACTTACAAATGTAACTTGTAAACTTCTAAATGTAACTTGTAAACTTGTAAGTGCAAGTGTAACTTGTAAACTTGTAAGTGCAAGTGTAACTTGTACACTTGTATGTAGCTTGTAAACTTGTAAGTAACTTGTAAGTTACACTTACAAGTTTACAAGATACACTTGTGGTAAGGTACTTAACTGTATGGGAGTGAGGGAGTTTAAACTTAATATTTTTAATATGAATACTTTTATTTCAAAAAAGTTATTAGTGCAATTTTACTCATTGGGTAACGCACTTTCGATATCAGTTTGATATTTTCTAATATCTCTTATATTTACGGAATAATCACCTGGCTACACTTAACGATTACACCCTGTATATTTATTATATTATATAATGAAATTTCCTCTTTTTTTATTTATTTCATGGACCCGGATGTCCGTTTAGTCTTCTTTTTGTTTAGGAACGTCTCGTCATCGCTATCTGAATCTGAGGATAACATTTTTGATCTTTCCGAATCTGTCAATTGTCGATTACCGCTTGATATGTCACACACGCCGCCTCCGCGCCGCTATCCCGCGCGAATACCGGGCGGGATTTTGGTACGACGTCCTCCGCCCCGCATTCGCTTTACCGCCAAACCGCCTCCGCACCGCACCGCGCCGCGCCGCTCTCTGTGCGTTTGCAGCTTAGGGCGGATTGTAAAAACTTACTATTACAGACCGATTGACGCTAATTAAGGTGCCGACGGCTGTCTTTCAATAGAGACTTGTTAAACTTTCCATACATTCAAATTTTAGTAATCACCTAGACATACGATTACAGACGGTTTGGTGCAAGTTTCTAAGGAAAAACAGCGGCCGGAACCATATTTAGCGTTGACCAGTTTGGAATCGTAAGTTGGTCAACCCGTCCTTACATCTCAATTCATGGTAACAGATGTGAACAATAGAGTGTCAAATAAGAACTAAGCTGTCTAACTCAGGTATGTTTACCTCATGTAGGTACTTCCAATTAAAATTAAGTACGAAAAAAATATTTAAAGTGGCCGATACCGATAGCCATTAGGGTGGAAAGGTTCTCGAGTGTTGACCACGTACCGGAAAGCGCAGCGCGGGTAGTAAAGGACCTGGTAAAGGACGCGGGAGTCCGCTGGATTTGGGGAAGGCCTATGTCCGGCAGTGGAAATCTTTCAGCTGATATGATGATGATTATCGTAGATTGATTTAAATGTTAAAAATCACTTGATTCAAATAAGCAAATGAGCGAAATAAAGGCTTTAAAGAAAAGCATGTTAAAAATAATCATAACTATCGGTTTTTCAGACTTCATCCGTCCAATTTGTATGCCGTCATTGGACATAACACTAAAGGCACCGAAGAATTTGTACATGACGGTCGCGGGATGGGGTGCAGTGAATGCGACTGTTTCTAAGAGCAACGTACTGCGCCGAGTCCACGTACCTTACGTGGATTTCTATGTAAGACTACTAATGTGTATCTGCTTAGTTAATATTACCTAGCTGGTAATGGTAGCGTGTATACTGCAGCTAAAACTACAACTAAACTACAAGCTTTTGCCCTCGACTTCGTTCGCGTGAAACTCCTTTATATCGTATGTCCATAAAATATTTTGCCCCCTTATGAGATCACTTCCTTGACAAACAAACTTCTACCATATTTAGGGATGATTTCCGAGATAAAACTATCCTATAACCTTCCAAGGGTCTTAAATTATCTGTACGAAAAATTTCATCTAAATCCGTTCAGGGATTAAGCGTAGGTAACTAAATTTAAATTGAAAACTCCTCCTCGGTTCTGTAAGGGTCCTGGTTCTAACTTAACTTAACCTACTTTTCTGCTAGCAGTCGGATTATGTATTTTACCCATGTATTACCCCTTACTCCAAAAAATACCTGTTCCTCATATATATACTTCCAACCCTTTTTAACCTCCTTAGAGGATGAATTTTAAGAAACGATGTAATTAGACTAATTAGTTTCCTATATAGTCTTTAAGAGTCCTTACGCCCACATAAGCGGGAGCGTATTTTGCAAGATGCTTCCTTTTTCATTCAAGATTACGACGTAACTATTAGTATACAGGGTGATTCAGGAGACATGAGCAGGATCAACCCTACGGATTCAATAGTTTATAAGCTACTCAGTCGTACCAGCATTGGTAAGATTAACGTGAATTTTTTTTAGTTGTGTAGGGTGACCATGATTTATTGTTAATGAAACTTTTACACAAAATGTAAAAAAAAACTGTGGGCGTTTAAGTTAATTACGATGGTAAAAGATCCATTAACATTAACTGTATGTGTAGGGTTGATCCTGCTCACGTCTCCTGAATCACCCTGTATATTCAAAAACTGATACGGTTCCTTTAAAATTGGCTTGTTCTCCGTACAAACATCTAACTTCTTATAGCCAATTTAGGGGATGAATGTTTTTTAACCCGCTTATGGAATCAATTTCAAACAGTCTAAAACAGAAGTTACGAATCTCTTACTTTAAAAATATCTAGCTCTCCATACAAACTTTGAATCCCCTTTAACCCCTGTAGGGGATGAATTTCAATAAACTCTAAAAACACTTTTGTAGACTTTTAAGATACAGGCTAGGACCGAAGTTACAAATCTCTTACTATAACATTTTCTTGGTCTCCATATAAACCTTGAATCCCATTTTAACCCCCCTTTTAGGTAGAATTTTCCAAAACGCTGAAATTACTTTATTTATACTCGAATGAGTAATCTTTCTACAAAATTTTAAGTCTCTAGCTAAAAAACGAAGTTTGGCCCATACAAACAATCACCCCTTTCTTCCAAATCGCCTATACACAGTTCTTTTTTTGTATTTAAATAAGTAATCTGTCTACAAAGTTTCAAGTTTCTTGCTCAAAAGGAAAAGTTTCCCTCATACAAACTTTGCACCCCTATTCAACCCCCTCAGGGGTAGAATTTTCTAAAAACGCTGACAGTTCTTTCTTTGTATTCTAAATAAGTAATATTTCTACAGTCTCAAATTTCTAGCTCAAAAAATAAAGTGCGTTTATTTGTGTGATGAGCACGAATATTGGTTCCTGGGTCGTGGATGTTTTCTATGTATTTAAGTATTTATTTATCTGTATAAGTACGAGTGTAATGAGGGTAGATCTGTGCACCCTGTAACGTCTGCTCTGTATATTTTCGATCGTTAAAAATATAAAAGTGAAGCAAATTACAGAAAAAAGACAATGATCCCCCAAGGGGAAGTGCAAAAAACGCTGTGAATTAATGGAACAACCGAAATATATTGTGAAACAGTGAAAAAAAAGAACAAAATACGGCAGTGTTTACAGTGACATTCAGTCAGTTAATTACATACTTTTACGGCTTTCTAATCCATAAAACTCAAAAATCGTGCTGAAAACTGTGAGTGCAAACCAAAACTTTATGTGAATAATACAATCATTAAATATCTAAACAATTATAACCTATTAAATCTATCCACAAAACCGCTACTACAAAATAGTGCATCCAAAACTCGCTAGAGGGCGCTGAAATCAATTACGGAGACCTGCCATCTAGGAAATTGTGCATGAACTAGTTCGATTACCGATAAACTATAGATCCTAGTTCGCGACTAATATACGAACACCGTTCCGCTGCCGCACAGGCATAGTTTCAAGAAAATAAACATAGAGGGTGTAAAACGCAAAAAAGATGGACACTATTACAAAGATGTTTCAAAGCCTGCAGGAGGAAATGAAGCAGATAAAAACGGAAAATAGGGAGATGGAAAATCGAATTACATCTACTATAGTAAAAAATATAGATGAGAAATTTGAGATCCTAAATGAAAATCATAAAGTTTTAGAAATTAAGGTCGCAAAGCAAGATCAACGTTTAAGGCACATAGAAAAAGAGATAAGGAAGCGGAATATTATATTTTTTGGAGTTGAAGAGACCGAGTCAAGCTATGAAAAACTAGAAAGTAATATACTACACATCATAAACTCAACCATGAAAATACAACTAACAAGATCTGAAATAGAGGCAGCAAATAGACGGGGGAAAAAAGAAGCAAATAGAGTCAGGCCAATTGCGATAACTCTTACAACACTAGGTAAAAAAATACAAATACTTAGAAAAAAGCGAACCTTAGAGAACACGACGTACTATATAAAGGAAGACTTCCCCCCTGAAATACTGGAAAAACGCAAACAGCTCTCAGAGGAAGTGAAAACTTTACGAGATGAAGGCAAGAATGCGGTCTTAAAATATGACCGAATAGTCGTACTGAAGGACAGGACGTCTACTCACGCAAACAGCAACAAACAAAACAACCATAAACGTAACCTGTCTACTTCCCCGGAGATCTCAAATACAACATCTGGCCAGGAAACAGCCACTAGAACGAACAAGAAAAATAAAACCGTCACGAACGGCACTCTAACTTCCTACTGGCCCGTCAAATTTACACCGCCTCAAGCACCCGAAGAGAACCAGAACGATCATGTAGACGAACCTGAAAATATATAGCAATCAAAGGGGCCCTCCCCCTCCTTATGTCTCCCACCACGGCCGGTCACCGCGGGAGATAACGACTACAACCCTCCAGTAAAACAGGAAAATTATACTCTAAAGAAAAACCGAAATGATAAATTATTATACATATGTACATATAATACAAGATCCCTACTATCGCATGAAAAAATGATAGAGCTAAAACACGCCATATCAACACTCAAATATGATATTATTGGTTTGTCCGAGATACGTAGAGAGGGATACAGCATAGAGGAAGACGAAAGTCACATATTTTGTTATTATGGAACATCGCGAGGACATCTCGGAGTCGGATTTCTAATCCGAAAATTATACAAAACCAATATGCTCAGCTTTATTGGTTACTCAGAGAGAGTAGCGGTTTTAAACATGAAATTCGGGCAACACACGTTTTCATTCATACAAGTTCACGCACCGACCTCTACTGCCTCGGAGGAAGACTTAGAAGCTTTTTATAGCGATGTAGAGAAAGCTCGCTCTGCATCGGAGAAAACGCAAATTGTTCTCGGAGATTTCAATGCAATAATTGGGACACCGAAAACGGACGAGTATTTAATTGCAGGAAAATACGGCTCCGGATGTAGAAATAATAGAGGAGAGAGGTTAATTCAATACGCTACCGAAAACAAACTGTTTTTGATAAATACGTTGTTTAAGAAGAAGATAAAGAATAGATGGACATGGATATCACCAGATAAAACCACTAGAAATGAAATCGACTACGTTCTAGCAACACATCATAAATGCTTCGAAAACTTTGAAGTACTCAATTTAAAGTACCCTTCAGATCACCGACTCATTCGTGTGACCATAAAAATGGCAAATCAAAAGAAATCAAGAAGACAGTTTCAAAATTCTTTACCTCGCACCTTTAAATCACCAGAAGATAGGTCCAAATATTTAGAAAACCTACAAATAAATAGAGAGAAAATTATGGATACTACAGAAACAGAAACCGTCCAGAGTTACTACTGCACACTCAAAAGTTGCATAGAGTCAAGCTTTGCGGACAAGGATAAAAACAATAGCGATCGAAGTAAAACCATAATATCGCAGCAAACTTCAAACATGATACAAAGAAGACATGAACTACAACACAAAAAACCTTTATCAAAAACAGACAAACTGGAACTAAAACAGCTCTACAAAACAGTAAACAAAACTATAAGAGAAGAATATAAACAACACAGATTTTCGACTATTGAAAAGCATCTTTATACCACTGGAAGTGCAAAACGAGCCTATAAAGAGCTAGAGCCAAATAAAAAATGGATAGCTAAATTAAAAGCTGGAGCAAATTGTAAGGAAAACAGGCAGGACATATTAGAAATAGCGACGAAATTCTATGAGAATCTATATGAAGACAAAGCTCCAAACACATGCGGAAACGTACCGGAAGTAGAAACTCTACATTCAGAGCAGGAACAGTCTCAAAACATACATAATTTCGACGAAATAGAGGTATCACAACTGATAAAGAGCTTGAAACACGATAAAAGCCCCGGAGCGGACGGAATCACAAACGATTTACTTAAAGACAGTATACCACTCTTACTCACACCAATAACAACTCTGTTCAACAAAATACTACTTCAGAAAGTGGTGCCAGAAGAGTGGAAGGAGTCGGAAATAATAATTCTGTATAAAAAAGGCGATCCGGCCGACATTTCAAATTACCGCCCTATTAGTTTGATGTCGAGTCTGTACAAGGTATTTTCTTCTGGAATTCAAAAGAGAATAACTCCCCAAATAGAAAGTTACCTAAATACAACACAAGCGGGTTTCAGGAAAGCTTTCAGTACAATGGATCATATCCACACTGTGGAACAGATAATTGAAAAATACATTGAATTCCGGAAACCATTATCCTTAGCCTTTATAGACTACCAGAAAGCATTCGACTCGATTACCCACTCAGCAATATGGGCAGCCTTAACAGACGCAGGTATTCATCCCATGTACGTAACAATTATTAAAAATATATACACAAACTGCAGGAGCAGAGTGAGGCTGGAGAGCACAGGTAGGGAAATAAAAATAAAAAGAGGAGTCAGACAAGGTGACCCATTATCTCCTACTCTATTTATCACCGTTCTACAATATGTCCTGAAAAAACTTGATTGGTCGGGAAAAGGCATAAATATAGAAAATAACAATCTAACACATCTTTGCTTTGCAGATGACATAATACTTATATCAGAAAGATCAGAAAATTTACAATACATGTTGAATTCTCTCAATGTCAGTAGTAAGAATATCGGCTTAGAGATAAATTTACAAAAAACTAAAATAATGTCAAATGTGGAAAATTGCGATATCTACATAGAAGAAGAAAAAATAGAAAAAGTGCAAGATTTTGTATACCTCGGCAAACAACTTTCATTCAAGCAAATGAATAACTTAGAAGAAATCGATCGTAGAATTAAAAAGACCTGGAATAAGTTTTGGGGAATGAAAGAAATCTTAAAAAAACCATTTCCAACAAAGCTGAAGAAAAAAGTTATAGACTCCTGTCTACTCCCAACACTTACGTATGGTAGCCAGTCTTGGAAGTACACATACAAAAGTAAACAAAAAATCGTCACATGTCAAAGAGCAATTGAAAGAAGCATTTTAAACATAAAATTATTTGATAAAATACGACATGATAGTATAAGAAAAAAGACAAAGTGCATAGATGCTTTGGAATACGCTTTAAGATCAAAATGGAAGTGGGCCGGGCATGTGGCAAGAATGCAAGAAGAAAAATGGGCTAAAATCGTAACACTATGGACTGGGCCAAAAGGGAAGAGAAGGCCGGGCAGACCAATCGCTCGATGGACGGACGACATTAAAAAAATAGCACAAAACTGGCCGGAATTAGCTCAGGATAGAGATAAATGGCATAAACTGGAGGAGGCCTTTACCCACGAGGGGTCCAAACCCACAGAAATATAGAAAAAATACATAAAAAATTAATATAGGTGCTTACATTAAAAAAAAAAAAAAGAAAAAAAAAAAAAAGAAAAAAAAAAATAACGGTACAAAGCAAATTAAATTGTATATATATAAATTGTAATTTTAAATTGTAATTTTAAAAATTGTTATTTTTAAGTTGGTTTTGGAATAAATGGGCTTTTTATTTATTTTTATTTATAAGTACGAGTATGTTTATCGTTGTCACTAGTACCCATAGTACAAGCTTTGCTTAGTTTGGGACTAGGTCGGTATGTGTAAGATTGTCCGCGAATATTAATATAAATATTATTATGAAATGAAATGAAATGAAATGAATGAAAATAATTTACTCCAGAACAAGTCCATATTAGCAATTACATCAAAATAATTGAATTAAATTAAATACAAATGTTACGAAATAAATTAAATTAAATTATAGTTAAGTATTACAAATTGTTGTTAATTATTAAAACATTAAATATATGGGCTGGGCTTGCTGAACGCCGCGGGTCACCCCGATCCTGCGACGACCGGCCTGTGGTACTCCCTCCAGCGCTCATGCAGCGGGCTGGCGTCCCACTCTCTCACCGCCGAGAGCAGTGTGTTGGAGGAAGTGTAAATTGCCTTTCTGGCGGTGGCGGTCCTCGCACGCAGCAGCGCGGGCCAGCCCGGCGCGCGCCCCTCCGCGAACATCGCGCTCGCGCTGCACCAGCGCGGCAACCGAAACAAGGCACGCCACGCGTCATTATATTGCACGCGCATGTCTCGAGCGGCAGCGCATGTAAAGTTTGACCACAATTCTACTGTGTACACACTGGTACAGAAGCTCAGGAATAGCTGCCTTTTGACGCCCTTGCTACATTTAGCGAACCTCCTGGCTAGCATATTCGCTCGTACTGCGATAGCTCGTCTTTGCCTCTGGATGTCTGCGTGATCTTTCATATTAGACAGTAAAATGTGGCCAAGATATTTGACTTCATCCACCCGACGTAGCTGCACACCGTTCAGCAGCAGCGGAGGTACGTGTGTCGGCATGTTTGTAGCCTCCATCAGCATGAATTCTGACTTGTCAGGGTTATAGGTCATATTGTGCTGGCTCGCATATCTCTCGCATTCTGTGAGTAACTCCCGCATAGCCGCCACCGATGGAGCAAGTAGAACCATGTCGTCCGCATATGACAAGTGGTTAGTCATCGTGCCGTTAATGGAACAACCGACTCCTGTCTGTGTCAGGGCCTGCGATAACCCGTCCATATACACATTGAACAGCGCTGGCGACATGCTGCCACCTTGCCTGACACCGCAATTCAATAATGAGGCTTCGGATAGTTCGCCTTTCCATCTCACGACGTTTCTCTGCTGGGAATACCATTTCTCCAGTACCTTGATGATTGGTGTGGGTGTTTTTCGAGTGTGTAGTTTCTCCCAAAGGAGTTGGTGATCGACCCTATCGAAGGCTTTGCTCAAGTCCAGGAAGCAGGCATATACACACGTTTTCCTGGACTTATAGTATCCCACAATTTGTTTGAATGCATAGATGGCCGAGGTAGTCGAGACATTACTTTTAAAACCAAATTGGGTGTCGGCACTATAGAGATAAGGAGCGGCGAGCTGATGAAGCACCCTTTCTAATAGTCGTGCTATCATATTTGCAAGAGCAATAGGGCGGTAATTGCTTGAGCTAGCGACATTTTTCCTTCTATTCTTGCAAATAGGTACAATCACAGTATCCGTTAGGTCCTGCGGTAAGTGACCGGTCTTAATAATCATTGTAAAAAGCGAAGCCAGCATATGCAGCAGTGCAGGTCCCCCGTATCTAAAGTGTTCAACGGTCAGCCCGTCCAAGCCAGGAGACTTCCCTCGCGTCATTTGCTTGATTACTTTAGCTAGGTCGGTCGCGGTAATCGTAAATGGTACCTCGGAGTCGGTGTCAAGTCTCTCTTGAGCCCGGTAGGTTATAACAGGCTTCGGTTGTGTGAACAAAATGCTAAACGTTTCTGCTATGTCACTGTCGTCCGTCTGTCCATCAATATGTGAGGGGAAGCTAGAATTTGTTTTTAGAATCTTGTTTACACTTTGCCAAAACTTTCCGAAATTTTTGTGCTCCATGTCGCTTGCAATATTGTACATAACAACTTGCTCATTATTGTTTTGACAATAACGCAAGGCCGATTTAAATCGCGCTCGGCATTGTTTACGTCGCTCGGCCGCCACCCCGGTAACGGGACATCCAGCTTCGTGCCATAGACGCAACGCGCACCTAGAAGCGGCATATTTTTCCGCCACGTATCTATTCCAGCCCGGAATTATATTAGTTTTCTTTCGCGTCTTGTTGCGATTATACCTAGCAGCCCGAGTTGCATTGTGCAATATCGATACTACCTTTTTGTAACAGTAATCGATATTGCTCGGTATTTCTAAGTCAATGTTCTCAGCCATTAATCGACTGATGCGTTTATTAA
The DNA here is from genome assembly GCA_947578815.1 of Epinotia ramella. Taxonomy (NCBI): domain Eukaryota; kingdom Metazoa; phylum Arthropoda; class Insecta; order Lepidoptera; family Tortricidae; genus Epinotia; species Epinotia ramella. Next base: position 27,899,613 of record OX388202.1, read on the forward strand.
CGGTATGCGTATATTTTTCAATTTGCATTGTCGTACATGTCTTCCAATTCAATTTTGGCGGGTTTGTGTTTGTAGTGTTGTAACATGCAGTTAGCGAATCGAGTTTCAAAGTTTCAATTCCACGAACATAGGCCGGTGATCTGTCCAGTCGACCGCTAGGTCTATGTACAATGCAGTTATCGCACCAAACACGCTCTCAGTCGCCAGGCAGTGGTCGAGCCAACTAGTGGTGTTATGCGCGTCGCTGACGTATGAGTATGTGTGTGGCGGAAGTAAAAGGTTGTCGGCATATTTTAAGTTATATTCCGAACAAAACATTTCTAGTTCTTGTCCGAAACGGTGCGCAGGATCCGCGTTGAAATCTCCTAGGACTAGGCAATCGGTCGTTCCTCTGACTTCAATTATGGAGTGTATTTTGCCCAGTAATTCGCAGTATTCCGGAAAGTTGTCCGTGCTTGCCGTAGGCATATAAACTGTGATAAGGAGAATAGTGTTGGAATCGGAAGTGCTTATTTCTATCGCGCAGAGTCTCGGTGTGTCGCATTCTATCGTTACCACTTTAAGTTTGCTGTTGAACAGTATACCTACTCCGCCATACGGTCTGCCGCGTAGTATTCCAGCCGAGCTATCAACCGCCGATGTACCCGCACTATTATAATCATTATGAATAGTGTTTAGATAATGAATATCCGTCGACAGCAGCCATGTTTCTTGAATTAGTACGATATCATTATCACAACACAGATCATGAATGAATTTAGTAGATCGTCGTACGGACCTACAATTGATTGACGCTATTTTTAATTTCGCGAAGATGATTTCTTAGGAACACCCTTTCGGGTATTATTATTATAATATCGGCCAACTACTACACCCGCAGGCCAAAGATCTGATTTTATTATGCAGTTAAGTTTGTCCCAGGGAACTATGACCTTGAATTCGTTGTAGGTTACTTTTTCATTGGCAGGTAATTTCTCGACTCTTAGAACTGTAACGCCGATTGTTTTTATATAATCAGCTAGTTGCTGGGTGGAGATGGAACTATCTAGGTTTGCAACGTAGGCGTTAGCCGTCCGAGTAGCTGCTCTAATCAAACTGCTGACGATGTTCGTTGCAGATCCAACGATATTTTTGTTGCGAGACCTCTTTTTCCGGTTGGTTGCCATTACATAACCATCAGCATCAGTTTCCGAGCAGTCAGCAGTATCCTTTGCCGGTATTTCTGAGTGACTACTTATTGGCGCTTGAACTTTTACAGGCATGTCATCTTGCGGCGCCTTCTTATGACGCTGCACTTTAGGTTTAGGCTTAGGTATCGCAACTCTTCCCGGCGGTATCGTAGGAACATTTGCGCTCTGTGTTTTAGTACTAAGTAGACACTGCGTAGTGTCAGCTATCGGCGCACTGCCGTTACTGAGATTATGACTTTTTTGATTGCTGACTAAGGCCGGAGACTGCGTTTGTATTGTCAAAACAGCCCGCCTAGTTTGGAGCGGTGAATCCATTATTTTATCATCATTACAGTCGACGTGGATTCCACTAGGTCCACTGTCTTCTAACATAGTCCTATACATGTTAGCAGTTTGCAACACCGCGGGTACAATAGGTGCACGCATGCAGTTCTTCAGCCGTTCTACTTGCGTCTGTAGTGATTCAAGCTGATCAAGTGGGGCATAGGTGTGGTGAATGTTCGCAATATCTGATTTCAGGGACACGATGTCCTTTAACAACCGGGTCACGTCAATATGATCGAATGTCACTGGGGGTAGCTTAGCTAGCTTTTGCGCCACAAATATTGGGACACTGTCGGGATCCGCTGATCTTAGAAATTTCACGATGTCTTCGAGTTCCCGCTGTGTTTTTCCCTCATTTCTTCTCACGGTGAGGCGTTGCTCGCTAGGGACCGCCTCGTAGACAAGAGTTTTAGCAATGCGAATTTCCGTTGCACTGAACGCGCGACTGCATATTAGCACTATGCTCTCATCGTCCATTACATTAAGCTTGTTTTGAATGAAAGCTAATAGTTCGTTAATGATAACGTTACAAGAATTACACTTAGTCATTTTTTTTTTGAAATAAATAATGTGTTGCTATTTGTAATAATGTTAATTATTATAATACTAGCTTCTGCCCGCGACTTCGTCCGCGTGGAACTCTTTTATATCGTAGCTCCTTATATACAAACTTGCGCCCCCTATTTCGCCCCCTTAGACGATGATTCCCGGAATAAACACTATATGTATACCAAAATTCATTTTAATCCGTTTTTGCGTGATTGAGGTCCAAACTTTAGCATCATAGCGGCGGCTGCGAGTCGGAAACGATAACGCAGGTTAAGCGAAGATGGCAGCGGTCAGTCTTTGGATGGGTGACCGCCTGATGTTTGAGTGGGTGGTTAATATTTAATATAAATGAGCGCTTCCGTGCTTTGGAATAAGGCACGCTAAGCAGTTGATCCCGGCTGCTGTCTATGACAGTAGTCGTTAAGCCGAGTTAGAGGCCTTCGGGCGGCTTAAGAACTCCTGACAGTCGAGTTGCCCACTCACTTGACAAAGGGGGGACAACTGTTACTCGCGTCCGCAGGAGCTACCTACCACAACCCCGCACGTGTCCCCTGGGTGGTACTTAAGAGTGATAAACTTTAAAGGCCAAAAATAATGTATGCCATACGATTAAATAGTTTATGAATTAGGTTTATTCACGATTTTCGCTACGGTGATAGAATTGTGCTGAAGTTTACCAACAAAGTGAAAATTTAATTGATAAAATAAGTATAAAGTCAAGGATAATCCTACTAATATTATAAATGCGAAAGTTTGGATGTTTGGATGTTTAGATGTTTAGATATTTGGATGTTTGTTACTCAATGACGCTTAAACGGCTCAACCGATTTATATGAAATTGTACACGAAGATAGTGTATAGCCCGGATTAAAATATGAGATAGCTTTATCCCGTGTCCACGCAAGCGAAGTCGCGGGCGGAAGCTATTATTAAATAAGGAATAAAACTGGCCGAGATGAAGTCGGACTTTCACAGCGGTGAAACCCACCGGGTGCCTTTGAACGTGTTAAAAGTCTTAAAACTAACGCAATTTCAGATCTTCGTTACAACGGACATTAACAATAATATATTCATGATTATGAGTCGCAAATTAAATGAAAAAGAAACATTATTAATGCTTGATGTATATAATGATAGCACCATCTAGCGAGCATGATTTTGATACAATTTCAGTTTGATAGAGGTCGTTGATGTTAGTCGTCGATTGGCGACATCTACCGAGCTTAAGTTTAGTCCAATTTCAGCTCGATAGATGCCGCTTATATTATGTTTTTGATTTTATTTAGACTAATAAAAATAACATACCAAACCGTATTCAATGAGTTTTATTTGATTCTAAAAGTATGAAAGGAAAACTAATGTAAAACTGTAAATGTTTCTAAGTATAATGCCATTCAATATTTCCGTAACTTCGCAAACAGAACATTTTATCAGTTCATATTTTAATTAAGTTGGCCCAGGTTGGAGTCATGTTGGAGGTACTCGGCATAAATTAAAAACGCTAAGACTGCATGAATGTATTCAAATCCACAACCGTCGATATTGTTATAATTTATAAATGCTTAAGCTTTGTTTTTTCCGGGGACCGAGTTTTTCTCGGCTGTAATACTACGAAAAATTGATTTCCACTTAAAATTAAACAAAAACCCAATAACTGATCGTTTACCAAAAAAAAACGAAATAAACTAATAGAACGAAAACAAAAAAACCTCAACGCTGGGGCTCCAAGTCGCAGCCATCAACAAACCAACCATTAGTTAACCATTGGTCGTCATCGAAGCCTGCCTTTTGCGAGAAAATACGAAAAAAACTAATTTTCTCGAAAATAAGACGAAGCTAGATAGGTCTCTCGGCCCAGTAAACCCCTATACTGCAAATTGTATCAGAACATGATTACAAATATATATAAACAATTTTACATCCCGTGTTTTTTCACGTTTTATCTATATTTTGCTGAAAGTTTGAAAAGGGTTCTTTTTAATTTCTAGTCAAGTATATGCTTGCCAATTTTCAAGTCTTTAGCTCATAGATTCAAGGGGTTCCCATACAAACTTCAACCCCATTTTTTAACCCTTTTGCACCCTTATCTTTATAATTTTTATAGCCTATTGCATGGCCGAAGATACATTGAACGTTTTAGTGAAAGTTGCATATTAATCCATTCGATAGTTTTCCCATGATACCCGGACAGAAACACAAACAGAAAACATAACACTCCTTTTCGTTGGGCTGTCGTATTAATAAACAGATAGATGGCGCTGTTACGTAAAGTAAAGACGACTTTATCCAAATATCTGGTCCTCTCCCGCTGACCCATATATGGGTCACAGGTCTTATCTCCTGGACTCCCGCTGACCCACATATGGGTCACTTTTTTCAAAATAATTTGGACTCAATTATTATTATTTATCAAAATTCTAATTTAAACAACAACATGGAAACGTCCGGGACTTGAACACCTTTGACCTTTGAAGGTCACGGGATAGGAAGGGATTCTCAAATTTGGCCTGTGGATCACGTAACTCCATCAAACTTTTTTATACGTTTAATATGGTTTATTGGAGTTCAGACGCCGACAAAAATCTGGAGAATGACCTTCTAAATGCGTGGAAATTCGTGAAGTTCTGCATCGCGCTGTTGAAGTTTTTAATGTATGTTGTATAAATACAATTTCGTTCAAGCTCTACTTATTTTATTATGTCTCACTGACAACCTCAACGAACTTTCACATGTATTATATGTAGAGAAGAGATATATGTAGAGATAGAGATAATACACTCAAAAGCAAAAGTTTTGGGTACACTTTGTACTGAAATTCTACTTATACAAAGTGTACCCAAAACTTTTGATCTTCTAATACTAGTATGGATTGCCTGTAGGCTTTCCGCTACACGTGGCTAGTAATATTGTCTATTTGTTGGCAATCTTACCGGCTTTGGATGGTATTTTCCCAATTTTCATTGATATTCAACTTTGCGTATATAACTGTAGATTTCGATACAGGGGTCATCTCTGCTTTGCTCACTGTACATACCTACACGCAATGAGCAATTCACTAGCCTAGTACAAAACATTAAGATAAACAAAAGTAAATCCAAAACATCTATACAACAAAACCTTATTCAATTTCCAGCTTTGCCGACATGAATACAACTCTACTTCGCGCATTAACTTAACCAACGGACAGCTGTGTGCCGGCAGTAAAAACCGCGATGCCTGCCGGGGCGACTCAGGAGGGCCTCTCATGTTATTTAAGGGAGAAACCACAGAACTAGCTGGCATAGTCAGCTTCGGCCCAAACCCATGTGGACAAGGCCTACCTGGAGTGTACACTAAAGTTTTCGCTTACAACGAATGGGTGAAAACTACAATAGTATCAGATGTGCAAGTGACCACAACAGAAGCAATTTCAACATCATCTGTATCAACAAAAACGCCCACAACTGTTTACGGTTTTGACTCCGACTTGATTGTTTTCAGAGAATAAATTTGTGAACCTTGGTTAATATAAAATAATGCTTCAACTAACATTGTGAAACAAATTACATTTAGCGTGTGTAAACTCTCATCGCGAAATATTAAGCATTATTTAATGATGTTTATGGAATTTGAATAACAGTTTAGAATGAACAACATACGAAAGGATAGCAGTGTCTGCAGTTTTTTTACTTGTAGATTTTTATACTCCTCTTCATGGACTAGAATATCTAGACCCGTGATCAAAAAAGAGCCTTGAAGATGAATATTAGTTCTTATCAGTTAATGGGCAAAGGGGCTTTAATGCGAACTAAAACCGTTGTAAAGTTTTTTAACACTGTTGGTGGATTTACAAATAGCTGCAATTTCAACCAACATTGACTCAATATTCTATACATAGTAATTTATAGCTTCTGCCCGCGACTCCGTCCGCGTGGAACTAGTTTATATCGTAATCGTAGCTCTATACAAACTTTCATCCCCTTATGGGGCGATTTCTGGGATAAAAACTATCCGATGTCCTTACCCGGGACTCAAAATATCTCTTTACGAAATTTCATATCAATCGGATCAGCGGTTTATGGAAGTATATATAAGCGTAATAATAGTTCAAGATTTCGGCATTGTAATCATTTTGATGATTTTCTTCCATGACGCGTTAATGTATTGCTTTATTCAACTAATAAACAATTCAATTATTAGAACTTGAATCGTTTGCAATACTATTACGTAAGTAGTTTGTTTATGTAAGTACGATAGTTGTATTTTATTCCTTTCTGAACCTTAAAATAAATGATTGCAATTTAAGTTATTCGAGCGAGTTATTTTCGCTTGACAGATCAATCGTTTTAAAAATAAAAATAATCAATTCGGTTGTCTACAATCACAAAAACTAATTAAATTAAAATTAATCCATAATGTTTCATTTTGCCTTAAGATATAAATTGTGCCCAAAAAAGGTAAACTCTTAGGTTCATTTTTACAACCATAACAAAATATAGTGAGTGAGTGGAAATGAAAAAAAGATACTACCACATTACCTACAGAAAGAAGTGAGATCCTACTAGAGCATTACATGTAAAGTAATTACCAAGGCTCCAAGTTGGAGCCTCCAACTTATAGGCAGCGAACGGAAAAACATAGAAGTCTAACAAGTGCCGTAAAATTGCCCCACAGAAGGGGTGCCGTGGTAGGCGGGGCATCGGCGACGATGCCACGCATCCGTTTAGTTCGAACACGGCTGCCGTGACAAACTGTTAAGAAAACCAAATGTTCAATTTCATTAAAAATGCCTTGTACTGTAAAATGGTGTGCGAGTCGTTCGGACAAGCACAAGAAAAAAGATGGAATCACTTTTCACAAGTAAATACAGCGATAAACATTTTATTTTGATTTTATTGTTATGATCACATTTTGTATAGGGATGGTATCATGCCAACAGACATAATTTTTTTAATAAGTTGGTTTCTATGTTATGCCGGCTGTACTCATTGGGCCAACGTTGGCGCGTGAGCAGGATGGAGCTATGCAAACGCATGAGAACGAAATAAAGCCATCTTTCTCTAACGTCTAGCTGCATTCTGCTCCGCGCCAACGTTGGCCCAGTGTGTACAGCAGGCTTTAACCATTGAATATCATATCAATATTTAGTAGCTTTTATCGGTGTATTTCTTTATGTAAGTATAAATAAAAGGTAACAATATTTTTCTTTTAGATTTCCAACAGATCCAATTAGAAAATATTGGAATGAAGCAGTCCGTTTGGAACGACATGATTTGAAATAGCATGCAAAAAAAAGACCGGGTTGCACTGCCGGCATAAGTGAAAACTCAATGACCTTGTAACAGTTTTTCGATCAGGTCATGTGTCCGTCTTACGAATTTTCAATCTGTCGAATCTTACGGTCACGTGACATCTTACGGTCACGTGACATATTACGGTCACGTGACATATTACGGTCACGTGACATATTACGGTCACGTGACATATTACGGTCACGTGACCTGTGGCGAGTTTAACAATTTTTCCCCAGCACAAAAAGTGCACAGCGCCGCTAAAGAAGTTTTCACTTCAAAAATGACTACTCTTTGTTCTTTACATTTCAATCAGGAATATATTTACGTAACAAACAAGGGTTTAGTGAATCTCAAGAAGAGTGCAATCCCAATTTGTATATAGATAGCTACATAGAATTAGAATCTTTAGTTGACTCTATCACTGTGATCATCGGAGAAAGGATTTAAATGAAGACAGTAATTATCTATAATTTAAATTTAAAAAAAATAAAAAAAAATATTTCTTAATCAAAGAATATCACTCGAATGTTATGATAACTAACTTGCTTCTTGTTGCATGTAACCATTCATCAATTATCCGTTTTCGTTGTCACTGTCATATAGCTGTCGTCCGACGTGATGCACGACGGCTAATCACAGCAATGCATTCGTAGATTGACCAATCGCATTCATTTGTGTTGGGTAATTGAAAATAGGCTGATATTTTGGGCAGCTGTGATTGGATGCGCAGTTGACTTTGCGCACACCGAGTTTTATTTATTTATTTATTTATTTATTAGGTACACTTTACAGATATCATACATTATGAGATAGAATGGTTCTTTATGAATAGCTTATAGACTAGCATGACATCCAAGGCAAGTGCACACAGCATGATCAGCAAGTTAGCGCGTATGCAAGCAACAGCGACGAATCTGCATTGAATATTAATATCATATGCAGTAAGTATAAATCACAAAAACAAGTCCAAAATGTTAAAAACGTCTGAAACGAACTTAAGCAAATCTAAAACAAAAGTTAGAGTAACAACTTAGTATTATTCAGGGTGAGTAGAGAAGAGGACGTCCGTTAAGGACTTTTTGAATTTAGTAATGCGTGGATCAAATATATCAATTAGGTCAGTATTATTATTAGCAGCCAAGTCGTTGTACTGACGACACATCCTTAGTTTTAGGCACGCATTTGGGTAGAAATTTGTAAGGAGCTCGCCTTCTATGTTTTTTTCGTTCGCTAGGAGGCTTGGCGCTACTTGCAACTTGATAACTGTTTAATACTGAATGCGGTACGAGTTAAGGAGTCTTGGCAACTACTTTACATTCAATGATTTGGTGGCTTATGTGGAGGTTGTTGAAGAAAACTACATAATATCGGCATGAAATGCAGTTTGGGTGACCTTCAATATATTCAATTAGGGTTGTAAAACAATTACGAATAAACAATAGAACAAACAGTGCTACTGTACACGTGCCAGATTTCGAAGAGTTGTATACCGACTCTTTGGTATCTTTTTGTTCATATTGAGCAACAAAAGAATGTGTCAATTCCAACGGTAAGTGCCTTGTCGTCATTCTAACTAAAACAAACTATATATTTCCTGCACCGGTAGCATTGCCAATGACAGTATTCCTGGGAATGGGACTACAGGCAACAGCGCAGGAGTGGATAAGATCTAACAAAGCCACGTCAGTCACCAGCTACTTCAGCGATATTTTTCATCCAGTATTTTTAAGGTCCCTTTGGAGACATTGTTAATCGCCGAAAACCCGCTAATACTTTTAATCCCAGTGTTCAATCACCGCGCTACCACTATTTAGGCGTATTTCAGTTCGGCATTTCGAAACACAATGTGATTTTAGTATGTTTTGCGTTCTCGCTTCCACGTGCGTCGACCTAACGAATCAGACCAAGCGCTCAACAACTTGAAATCACAATACAATACGAAGTAGCGTCCCAAATTGATGCCCGGGAGCCTTCTCTGATTATATGTCGCTGAAGTGGCACTATTGCTTCATTGCTTCCAAGTTTTTTCGCCGTTTTCCTTATGCTAGAAAACTGTTGCCAGATTTCTTATAGAGGTCAAACTGAAAAGTTATTATTTTAGCCGGGTTTTCATGATACCGAGATGTCTTCCAGTTAAATAAAGTCGAGTAGGCATTCCGGGCCAAGCCAGTTTCAGTAACTGTTTCAAATAATGTTTTAGTTTTATCGATAGGTACTCCAATTACTGTAAGTTGACGTGCTCTGCTGAAGGTTTAAATCCTCTTGATTTATACAACCATTATAATCATATTTTTGGGTGTCGTGTGAGTAAAACAGACAGTACAAAAATATTATTATAATGCTTGTTGTGAGACTTTGTATATGTTACTGGTGTTACATCAATATTGTTTTATTTCATAGGCTAAGGTTTCTTTATGAAACAATATCGCAACGAGTCACTCTTCAGTACTCAAAACAATCTTTTAAAACGAGTCAAATATAAGCATATTTTTACAAAACTTATTTCTATAAGCCCCGCTTATATACGAACCTTGGCAGCACCGTGTCTTTGATTTTCAGGAAACAAGGCTGTGGAATTGCCGCCCTAAGTGTATTCGAAAATTCGTAGCAAAGTGTGTTTTGTACGGTACAAGTTTTTGTCGTGTATGGAATAAAAAATATTTGAGCTGCAGGCTCGCTTCAAATATAAATAGAGATATAAATCAAGTGTTAAGGCTGTCACTATCTACGTTATGTGTATTTGTTCCTCCTCAATGCAAAGAAGGTACAAAACGAGTTTGTTGTTGTTACATGCAATGTTCGTATTTAAGTACGTAATATCTAATTTAAACACACACACATGTAAAAAAAAAATATTGACCCATTGCAGTGGGAGAAGCAGGCAGCCAACCGCCAGAAACGGAGATCTTCAGTAAAAATGAAAACCCACCTTTGAATCCCATGGATGTTATGGCCCTTGATCTCAAACCGGACGCGAAAACCCGACCACCCGGCGGTGGTAGCTGAATGGTGGGCTCACGTGCCCGTTGTGTACTCGGGTACATATGATCGGCTGAGCCACGTGAACCACACAAGCAGGTCGATCAATTAATGCATTGTATACGTAGGTCAGGTAGATCTAAATGTCAATTTTATATAGAAAAATGACAGTTGGACTGTCCTAACGCGCGTTCAAAACGTTACGTGATTACCTCTCTGAGCACATGAACGACATCAACGCCAGAGTTCAAGCCGTGGCCGAAACCGTATTCATGAACGTACTTCAAGCCTGTTTTAACTAAAATAGCGTTAAAATTAGTTTGTCCTTATCTGTCACTTTGACATTTGTGTTCGTAAGAAAGGGACAAAGCACATTTTATTTAGCAGAGGCATTCTAAGTTTTATGAATAAGGGGGTTAGTATAAAAAAAAATTGTAAGTTGTTCTGCTAAACTATTCAGCCAATAGCCGGTGAAGAACGGTGAATTGAAATTTAGCTTAGTTATGTAATTAATAATTCGATGACGACGAATAATAATGACGTCACCAAGATGATCCTATGATGGAGGCAGAAGGAACCTTGAACCAAGTTTTTTTTCTACAGAAACTTAGTTAGATATTTGGCATGGGGTCCTGGCTGAAAAGTTTTGGTGATACTATTTTTATATATATATATATATCAGAGCATTTTATAGCGATCTTTTTCTACTTCAACTATGCGCTGTTAAGAATCTTCCGGAATTAACACATTCACTGCCGTAATTGACTACGCGGGACGCACGTAGCCGATCCCTTGGTTTTCCCGCAGAGTAGCTGAAAGCGCCCACTAGGCGGGTTTTTGGCAGTGAATGGTTGGGGTCGAGACGGATGGTGTTGAAATTTTGCACGGGACCCGTGGCGGTGCGCGGATCAGACTCACATTAGACCTTTCATCTATCTAGACATTTCCTATATATTCTCATTTTTTCCTGTGTGATCAAAGAAGTTATTACAGGTAAGCCTTATTATAGATTGCCCTGATAGCATGCGAGGCTGCATGCTTTATCGCGCCTTAACACACTCAATCCTTTTTCAATCTTCATTGTGATCGGGGGCCTTGTGTTAATGTACTTACAGAGCCCGCTTAAGTGTAAAATCCAGGCAAGGGAAAACACGATTTATTTTTAATATTGCTTCTTCATACTACATAGTATAAAACAAAGTCGCTTCCCGCTGTCTGACCCTATGTATGCTTTGATCTTTAAAACTACGCAACGGATTTTGATGCGGTTTTTTTAATAGATACAGTGATTCAAGATGAAGGTTTATATGTATAATATAGTATCCGTGCGATGCCGGGGCGGGTCGCTAGTTATTTATATATTACTTATATTCGTTCATCGTCTTTCAAAACAATTTGAACAACATTCGACCGTTTTCCATTTCACCATCCAACGGCATGCTGTTAATTATTATTGTTTAGTAAAAACGAGTCGTTTTATGTAAGACTTCACATTTCAAGATGGAAGAACGCTTATGACCCGATTATTTATTGAGCCAACATCGATATTTAGTATATGTTTTTTATATTTGGGGACAATCTTACATAAGTCGAACTAGCACTGTGGTAAGCTCAATATTATGGGAAGTAGACGACATTATCGAATATAAATACTTAAATACAAAGAAGTCATCCAAGACTCAGAAACAAATACTCATGCTCATCACACAAATATATACCTTATGGATTCGAACCAAGGACCGGCAGCTCCGTAGGCAGAGTCGTCTATTTTTTAATTAATATGTTTTGTTTGTTACGAATAAATATTTTTCATTTCATTTCAATTCTACTTTTTACCGAAATATTGAAATTAATTAAAGGGAATAATAACATTAGCTGAGCCTTTTTTCAGATTTGAGAATTCCCAATAAATATTTCTGTCGCGCTGACGGAGGCGGGGCCGTGCGCGAGACTGTGTGCATACAGACAATTCCATTTAAATTTAGAATACAACGTTATAAAATTCATCCGCGAAGTTGACAGATCAGGATCACTGTTGGCTATTAAATTATGCCTTTCACGACACATTGTCAAACTTATCAGCCACAGATAAGTAGTTTAACTTTGTGTCGTGATTAGTAATCGTAAGCTTTCTGGGTTTCTAAACCCAGAGAGTTAAAGTTTTTTTTATACCTTATTATAAGTTAAATAATCGTCAGTCCGGATTGACTATTTATTTAAAAAAAGATCCAACACATATTTAAGCTTCTCTTAATATTGGTAAAAGATTTTAACCAACTAGCTTCGTTCTAACTTTTCGACATATTTTACAAATATTATGCTAATATAATAATCATAAACAACATTTTTTCATCGGGTCCCACTATTAGTATATTTCTAGAAACTTCCATGCTTTTCGCGATTTGAAAATATATCAATAGGAATACATTTATAGCCTGGATTAAAATATAGGATAGTTTTTATCCTGGGTCCACGCAGACGAAGTCGCGGGCGGAAGCTAGTCAGTAATAAAAAATATTTTGACTAAGTGAATTTCCCTTTCTGTACTTTCTCACAAAAGTCCATAATATAAAAGAAGATATCGATGGCTTTAGATTTATCGATCACTTTTGAGACTACTGGGATATCGACCGTTGCCTATCACTTTTTCGTCTGTGTACGTGTTTACCAGATCGTTAGCGCCCCAAAAATCAGTGTGATAAGGACAACTGCAGGTCCGACTAAAGGTCCTAAGTAAAAAATCATAAGAATAGAGGTTTCGTTCTCGACTATGTCTTTCTCCGATACTTTATCAATCGTAACAAAATTTTGGAAAATAAATACGAGGAAAATGCTTAATGTCGGGCTGTTTTCATTTTTGCGCTTGTTGTTAACAGATTTGATTTATGTAAGAAAATTGGGCCGTTTTAAGCTTTATTTGAAGTAACCTAGCACTTATAAAAAAAAGAATATCAAAAAAAGCAAAACATACCGACAGATATTGTTAATATTGATCTTATTTCAAAAAAATATTTATCTATGATTAAAAACCTCGCGGGTAACAGTCGAGAACGTTTGTATGGAAAATATATCAATGGTCTATCCTCTTAAGTACGGTAAACGTCTCGGCCATTCGCAATAATCAATCCACGGATAGTTTTCCTTACCAGCAATTACATTTTGACAGATTACCCATAGAAAATGTGTCAAAATGTAACTGCTGGTAAGGAAAACTATCCGTGGATTGATTATTGGGAATGGCCGTTAATGTTTGACTCATTAATGTCTGATAACATCCTCCTCATCTCTCCATCTCTCATCTGACTCCTTATTGTTATACTACAACTTGTATTATTCATCTCAATTCCTATATTGCTATAAAACTTATGAATGTGACACTGTCAAAAGTATTGGGCCAGTGTCAAGCACTGTGATGTTTACCTGAAGCTGTCTATGCTTACTCCAATCCGGATTAGCTATACCCAAGAAAGTTGCTGGAAGCTCTCAAAACTAACTACATATTTAATGAAACTCGACTCCACTGTAGATATTCTAGACCAGGCCCCCGCAAGCAAAACGTAACGACTACGCCTACCACGCCTACCAACGCATAACATGGGAAACGCAGATCTAGCTATCAGCACAACGAATCCTGAAATCACTGAAGGGCAGACGCTTGTGTTTGGATTCACAGGCGTCCATAGGTTATGGTGTTGGATCGGAATTTTAGATTGACTGAAAAGGCACAGATAAAGTGAGAAAACAAGTCTGTATGACATTGACAGAAGATTAAATCTCACTTGGTCTGTGAAAAAGGTTTCTCCACTAAACCTAACTGTAGTTACAATAATTATGTTCTAAACAATCAAGTGTCCATTAAAAATGTTGGGTACGTAAAAGAGCCAGCCGACCGTAACGATGTAAATATAAACTTTTTTAATTTCAACGCTTGCGGTGTTGGGTTCTTGGCGTTGTCTAGAGAATTACGATGACGACCGGTTTAGACTAATTGGTAGTGACCCTAGCCTACGAAGCTAGAGGTCCTGGATTATTTTCTTGTATTGAAGTACTTATTTAATAGTACAAGCTTTGCTTAGTTTGGGACTAAGACGAGATGTGTAAGATCATACGAGAAAAAAAGACCGGGTTGCACTCCGGGAGTGCCGGCAGAAGTGAAAACCCAATAACATTGTAACAGTTTTTCGATCAGGTCACGTGACATCTTTCGGTGTGACCCTAAAAATGAATTTGACGCAAATTTATAAACAATTATCAATTATTTAGGCGGACGGGCCGGGCGGCGGCAAACACAATACCAATTTGTCTTTGCCATTGCCAAATATTTTTCAAAGCTTTATCTCTTTAGGTATAACGTCTAAATTCGAACTATTCGAATTTGCAAGAACAGCAGACGGCGGTGGCTACCAAAATATCAATTTGTTTTTGCCGTTGGTAAATATTTTTCTAAGCTTTATCTCTTTAGGAATAACGCCCAAATTCGAACTATTCGAATTATCTCAATAGCAAAACGGTGAAGGACGCGTTGGTATTATTACAAATTTATTTGCAGAATATGCTATTGCATAAAGTGTTTAACGGCTTTATACTCTTACGAATAGGGATCAGTTTTGAATGAAGTCGAATCGGCTAGCAGCAAAAAGTGACCTCCTTCACATCTGACGTCACAAAACTCTGTCGCGTATTTAACAATTTTTCCCCACTCCAAAAAGTGCTCAGCGCCGCTAAAGAAGCTTTCACTTCAAAAAAACATCTCGAATTACTTACATTGCATTTCTTTATCCGGAAAATTAAATGGCATGTGGCTGGAAAAATTAAAATGGCTAAAGTGATTGGATGATATAAGTAGGTGATACTAAAAAATGCTTTAATTAATACGAGAGCACGGACAGAAAGTAAATGAAGCTTTCTTTTTTCTTAGGTATATTGATCATCATCTCAATTTAAATCGAATGATATAATTTAGACTAAAACTCAATGCATTTTTAGAATAAATCCCTGTTTTCACAGATTAACAAATAATTTTCAACTTAGGTACGGAAGGTGGGCTTAGGCTAAGAAATGCATCAACGAAAATCTTTCAGTACAAGGTCAATTATCTAGTGCTTAAAGTAACATTGATATTTACTTTACATACCTGGATTCACATTAATATTCAATGACATTAGAATGTTGCAGTGGGATTCCTGCCTTAGCGTTTGACTCGACAACTAGAAGGGTTAACAACATTAATTAAACTTGCGAGAGCACTGATACACGATTTTACCAGCACTTACTCACTCATTACAGCTACATATAGCTTAATTATTCTTGTCGTATGATCTATTTAATGAAACGAGGGAACGAAGCGAGCAAAGTTCTCTGCTTCAGCTTGGGGCAAATTTATTTCATATCAAGCTGCAAGCTACAGGCAGTGTGTGATGACCACAAATATTTGTTCCTGAGTCATGGCTGTTTTCTATGTATTTAAGTGTTTATTTATCTATATAAGCATGTGTATCGTCGTCCAGTACCCCATAGTACAAGCTTTGCTTAGTTTTTTTTTTTTAATATACAACGTGTTAATAAAATAACGCAAAACCTGAAAACAGTTTGTTCAGAATCGAGCATAGAATGCGAAAAAAATAATAAAAAATATTTTTGACAAGATTTTTTTTTTACAATTGTATGCAGTGTTGGCCGACTGGGGCGACCTGCTCCATACAAATGTAAAAAATAAATCGCGTCAAAAATTTTTTTTTTAATTTTTTTCGCATTCTATTCTCGATTCTGAACAAACTGTTTTCAGGTTTTGCGTTATTTTATTAACACGTTGTATATGTCCATTTGTCCAGCTGTTATCCTCTACATGTCGCATTTCTCAACGGATTCTCGTGAAATTTTGTGAGCAGTTTCAGTAATACAGTGGCTGTACAATCGCCCTCGAGCAGGGAAATTGAGTATTTTTGCGAAACGAAAGCTATTTAGTTCTATGAAAAATGCCAGTGAAAGTAAATCGAAAATGAAGGCCAACTCACCCCTGCTTGCCCGGCGAACAGATGGGTCGGTACCGACAGTCCACACTTCCACAGTCCTGAGCTGATGAAGCACTGGTTGATGCGAGGGTTTTGTGTCGTATTTCACCACGTTTTCAATATTTTTGGTCGCGACGAATGGGCTTGCGCGTGGAGCCGCGAGCAGCCATCAAAACGATATACCCTCAACTGGCTTTTACAAAATGTCAAAAAAACTAGAATACTACCCTACTTAAGTTTTCCTAATGAACGCGTTCCCTTTTACGGTATATGGTAATAACATGCATTAAAATAAACTAAGCTAAGTGATGATGTCCGGAACCAACAGTGGGTAAATTTGAAACGAGCGAATATTTTGATGGCGATTAGTGTCGATCCTGAACATCACCTTTAGATAAATTTAGTTATGCTTATTTTTTTCCAAACAAAATAATTAAGTGCGCACAATGTTCAATATACGTCATGTCATTTCTTTACGTCACCCATAAAAATCAGAATGTTTGTTAAGTCAAATCAGTTTGTTCGTAATACATGGTGCTTGGCCGTTTTTTTAAGTAGTACCTACTTTAAAAAAATGGGACTCGTCAAATAGTATTCAGTACCTACTGCCAGTTATTTTACACGATTCACACACTTTACGTAAACCATAATGCATCCAGGTACGGTACTTAATTTGAAATTTGGAAAAATAATTAATTGCTTCTTCAGAACAATTGTTTGACTTAGGTATAGTTACAGAATACAGTTACATGAAAATCACTTTAGCCTAGTTTGTAGTTCCCCGCCTATGAAGCTGGAGGTCCCGAATTCGAATCCCGGTCAGGGCATTTATTTGTGTGATGAGCACGAAATATGTGTTCCTGAGTCATGGATTTTTCTATGACTTTGCCCGCTTTTTACAAACTTTTTTTTAAGTCATATATAGGTACATATATGTATCGTTTTGGATTACTTATTAATAACGCATATAAGTTTATTTACTTATATTTGCGCGTGTTAGCAATACGCATTGTTAAAACGTGTTTTTATCTTGGAAATTATAACTCAAAAGACCAGGCCAAAGGCTAAATAATAATTCACGTTTGCCCACTTTCGTATATTTTTTTATATGTAACTTCAGCAGTGTCTACCACCCTATACGCCTCTTGAAGACTATCATTTACAAAAATATGGCATAGTTTAATGTTATTCGATGTGATTTAAACAACTAAGACTAAGACTTCTACGTTTAATTTTGAGTGGGCAAAGTAGCAAAAATAATCTGCGCCGCTCGATAAAAACCCAGACTATGCTAGGGTTGGCGATTTTATTATTTTACTCGACTGCGATGTTTTTGAAGGTAGAAGAAAGAAAGAAAGAAAGAAGAAATAAAAATAATAAACGAAGTAAGTAAATGTATTAATTTCAAATGTAGTTGCTCTGGATTTGTTAGCTATCCATTTTCCTTTTCGTATTAGTGCAAATTTGATACCATAATAACAGTTGCTACTTAATAATAATACTGCTGCAACCATGCAGAAACAATGAGCATACCTAAGTAAAAGAATAATAATAATAATTATGGTAACATAGATAAGTAATAAAATAATGAACTATTAATTATTGTGGCAACCTATAGAAGGTTTTTTTTTAAGTAATTGTTACATCAAGGGACAACCCTAATGGTAAAAAGCGGCCAAGTGGGTGTCGGGCCACGCGCAGGGTAGGGTTCCGTAGTTGCCCGTCTGTCACAGAATGCGGACTTAAAAGGGGCTGTTAAAAGCAACTCTACCGTCCAAGGTAAAAGGTTCAAATTCCAATGACAATGTATATGCACCCGAAATTAAGTGCATTTCTTACCAGTTAACTATTTATGTCTACTTCTCGTTAACTAGTTATGTCTACTTAACTGTGATAGTTTTCCTTTTAAATTCATTATATTATGTACTACTGCCACGAATTTTTTCACGTCCCCAGTAGTAGCTATTTAGCCGGCAGGGGGGGGCACATGACTCGAACAAAAATTAGGGCTTGAAAACCCATTATCTCGCAAACGCATAACAAAGTTGAAAAATAGCTTTACAAAACCCATAATATTTTTGAACAAGCTATCTAACGATAATCCACACTATAGATTTAACGAGAAAAAAAAATACATCACCAATTTACATGTAGGGGAGGTACCTTAAAAAAAAAATGAGGATATTGTACTACTGTTTTGTCGGCGTGATTGGTTTATATACCCACGCTGATTGCAGTTTTCTAGTTGTAAGGGTTACTGAGCTAAGCCGAAGATGGACAGACAGACAGACAGACAGACAGACGGACGGACATGGCGAAACTATAAGGGCAATGTCGTAAAAAGTGTGCTGGGAATTCGTTTATAACAATGCCCATTGCCATTATTACAAAACGAATGATTACAGCATTGAGCTTTTGTCTACATCATGTACGGCTCAGAAATTAACTACAGTTAAAAGTAGACACTTGCAGGCCGTTCGTAGACTTATATGTTTTTGCGAAGTTTTTGGTGTACCAAAAATCATACAACATAATTATTCAACTTCAACGCCGTCTCACACGTGACTAACACCAGCTACGGATAATAGGGATGATGACTAAGATTTTTTGTGACGTCATTCGAACCAGTTTTTGGAGAGGAACAAATGTTTGTATGGGAGCAACTACAATTAAAGAACATAAATACCTAAAAAATTAAGAAAAAGATTGACCTCGCTGGCGGCAGCGCAAAACGCTTCATACTGTGTGTCTATACAAGTATGACGTCACATTTGTACATTTGTGCTAATCGTAGTTTGGAAAATCAGGTAAATTGTTGTTTCGGTCGCGAAATACTGCGTTTAAGTACATAGTTGTCGTAAAATTTTGTTTCTAAAAAAGCGTAAAATTTCTATTGGTAGCTTTTAATTTACTCTTGGACAATAAAAAAAATGCATATTTTTTCTAAACTTTCAATGTTCATATCTTTTTATGATTTGAATTATATTTTCTAATTTATACTTTATTACGATAATTTGATGCTTTACTATCCATTTAGCATCACTACGTTATCAATTTGAACATGAGGGATCATGCCTATTGTATAGGTTAGTGTTGTCAGCAAAAATTTTACTCTTCACCCACAGCATAAAATAATAATAGATCAACCATTTTTGTGATAGGCCATCACATTATTTGAATACACCATTCAATTATTGTGACGTTAAAATCGGTCCACAGTAACCCTACGTTACGAGTATTAGAAACATAGCCAAATTCATATCCTTTCGGCTTTGCCGTAGTCAGGCAAAAAGGGCCAGCTACTTCTTCAAAAGTTATACATAATTGCGTTACAGGTAATGTAATAAGGCGACTTCCATAAAATAACCTGGCTTGTATGTCAATAAGGATTTTCCCAAATTCGTTGTTTCCTTTACCCTTCACCTAATAACATTCATCCCTAAGGAAATGTCCATCTAAAGGTGGATTAATGTATCAAAATTATCCCTACAAGGGTCCTTATTGGACAAATTGGGATCGAGCCGATCGTGAGCCGGGTGGGTTTAGCATTGATTGGGCTTGATTAGAATGTTATTGAGATCATGACAACAAGGATCGACAAGCCCGCGTTGGTCCCGCAAAACATAACTTTTCTTATTATCGTATTTATGTAGGTAGTGCAGCAAAAAGACTGCATAACTGTGCGTTTACGCCCTAACGCCCTACGCGCTAACGCGTTTTATTTTTACTAGGAAGGACCACGGTTCCGTATTTCGTTCTGGTTTTTAATTTGACGTGAAAATTTTGGAATGAAATGATGGTATTTTTTTGTGTCAGTGTTTTTTTTTATACAACGACGGTGGCAAACAAGCTGACGGCCGGCAGTTGTGTCAAAATATCTGTTAAAACAACATCACCGCATCTTATTGCTCACAGTATCAATTATGTGCATCGTGTTTTTAAGACGAAGCAAAATAATGGTATTGTTGTATCTTAAGATGGGTCTTAAGATAAGATCCGGATTCTATAAACGGAATTCGGACTAATGGCCTTATTCATAAAATCGTTCAACTACCTACTTTAGCTAAAACACCGTTTAAATTAGTTTGTCTTCATCTGTCACTTTTATATATACTCACTCTTACATCCATGCACTCCATGCTCAACATGTAAGAAAGAACGCACCGCATGAATGTCAAACCGATTCCAATCCAATACGTTTAGTGAAACAGGCGTTTGGGTATTTGTTCGTGTACGCAATACCCGTATCGGTGACATTTTAAACCGCTGATCGTTGAGTAAGCATACTTAAGGAATAAATAATATTAAGCATACTTAATATCAATACCAAATATATAACTTACTATACTTACGCAGGTTTTAGTGCACAACATGAGCAAACCAATCATTTGGGTGGATTTCGGCGGCGAGGCAAGGCGCAGCGAGGTGGAGCATTAAATTGCATTCCAGTATTAGATTTGAATTAAATCCGAGGCCCGTCGGTGATAAAGCACCTTCACTGCTTTTGGCATGACGAAAAGAAAAGATTTTTCCACGACATTTTACTAGTCAACTGGTTAATCCGTAAAATTAGTAACATCGCAAAAGACATCAACAGCAAGTCACAATATCATTGACATTGTGAATATAATGATGATGATGATGATGATATTGCTACTATCTCTCATTAAGGTGAAATCTATCCCTCATTAAGGACATAATAAGGGCTCGTCCACGAGTTTCCTAAATATTTTTTGTGTATACTTAGACGATTACATTGAAAAACTTTGACTTACAGACACAAATTAGTTATCCGTGTGAGAAATTAGTTTCCATAAATATTCACTATATGTCTTGTACGGTTTCACGACATGCAACCAAAAATCAGATAAAAATCTGCGATCCCTCAAATAATATTCGACCTAGGTTACCGTTACTACGTGAGCTCCGGACCAAAATTCGAAGCCAATTCAGCTAAGGAAGTATCTAATTCGCATGATAAAAAAGGGAACAAAAATATGAAAATAAAAATATTTTTATCTTCATATTTTTATTTTCTTCGTATATACGAGCATCCTTTATTTACATACATAGTTAGATCGTTGCGCGTTGGAGGTCTACTATTTGAGTCGACTGTAGGTACTGATATTAAAAACAATTCATTTTATAGCAAGACCAGAAATGGATACCTTTGTTGGTTGTGTTATTGATTGTTTTCGTAATATTGTTTGTTATAATGAATTTCCTTTTTAGGGTAACGTTATCAACAAGGAACCCTTATATTTTCGCAATGTCCGTTTGTCCATCTGCGGCTTAGCTCAGTGACCCCTAGAAACCTGTGTAACTCGGCGTGGGTAAATAAATCAATCACCCTGACAAAATGGTAGAATAACATTTTAAATATTTTGTTTAAAGGGTACTGTAGTGGGGATTTTTTTTATGTAGGGTATTGTTGGATAGCTTGTTTATAATTATATAGGTCCTTGAAAGCCATTTTTTATTCAGGGATCTGTTTGCGTGATATTGCGATTGAAAGCCCATATATTTGTTGGAGTCCAGTGTGCCCTACTGGCTTAATGGTTACCCCGTAGTATGTGAAAAAACTCATGGCTGTTTTATCATCCGTTTATCACTTGTGTGTAGTATGTCACAAATAAATATAATAAAATTGAAAACTATGATTAAAAACGATTTTTCAGGGCGTTGAAGAGAATAGGAACGGCATCGAATGGAGCCATAAAACCATCCGGTTACGATATCAGTACGCGTATAAGATGGGAATAGTTTGGGTTCAAACATGTTTTAGCTAATAGACAAGAGTGGAAAGTAATTGTTACACACAGACATGGATCATGTGATTGGAATGAAATGGCAAGTTGCAAAATTATAACTCTAAACATCATCATGAATGTAAGTACCGAGCTCTTGTCGGTGAAGTAATTTCGATGCACTTTGTCACTCAATTAAGGAATGCAATAACCGGTAATATATTATAAAAGCAAAAGCAGCGTAGTTTGAGTTTCACTCTAGAGGCTCCTCTAGAGTGAAACTACAACTAACTAGCAAGAGCGCACTGTTTTAGCCTTCTTTAAGCAATTATCCAATAATTGACCACTGAAACTGTACTTATTTGTCAAAACCACAAAAATAATGTAAGAAACTTAATTTATTTTGATAATTTAAGTAAGGAAAAATACAACTTTTTCCTCGGTTTCGGTTAAAACCGTATGCAAACGGTGTGCATTCCCTACACTCAATACTCCAATACAGGGACTGATAAAGTGATGGTGTCACCACTCGCTTGCTACATCGTCATAGAATAACCGGTTTGATCTGTCCATTCCATGTTTGGTTAAGTATCCTACCGGAACCCACTTCCTCGACCTTCTTCCAATACCGATGCAGTTGCTGCTCTATATCAGGGAAATGCAATAATTGATTATTGATGGCCGCATTTACTCGCCATGACACAATGGTGTCATAAGGCTAATGTAGCGTTTAACGTTCCACCGTCCCACTCACTAACTACACCCTGATAACCCTGCCGCTACTTGATCGGGGACTGTTTATCCGATATATTCATAGCTACCACCATAACTGATGGCCGTTCACTATCTGTCACCTGTGACTTAGTTGGTAGCCTGCTGTTCAGCCAACTATGATACAAGAGTCAGTTGTCCAGTTGCTCACCGGCGAGGAGAGGCGAGACAACACAAAAATCTTACGGTAGGTGATAATAGTTATTTGTTATACAAGGGTGCAAAGTTGTATTTTACCCGCGAGTGTGGAATGGAAACACGAGCAAGCGAAAGGACTCTATAGTTAAAACTAGAATCCTCAGCGTAGCGAGTGTGTCAACAGAAGTAAAATACATTTGCACCCGTGTGCATCACAAAACTTTTCACCTCACTATAGCGAGGAAAGTGCAACATGCAAAACAACTTTTGTTAATTTAATTGAAATCCTTACTAATATTATAAATGCGAAAGTGTGTGTGTTTGTATGTTTGTCCTACTTTCACGTCGCAACGGAGCGTCGTAATGATGGGATTTTTTGTATGGAGATAGTTTAGAAGCTGGAGAGTGACATAGGCTACTTTTTCCAGCGGGAAAACATCTAATTCCCACGGGAAAATTCAATATGTTACATTTTCCTATAACCACGCGGGCGAATCCGCGGGCATCAGCTAGTAATATATATATATTTTAATCAGTAATAATATTTAACGTAAGTAATATCAAGTAGAATTTTGGTCAAGTGCGTGTCGGATTTTAGTTTTACCATACATATTTAGACCCAGCGCCTGATAAACAAACAAGCAATGTTTCCAAAGTTCTTAAATATTTGTTTTATTCCGTTTTTTTAGTATTTGTTGTTATAGCGGCAACAGAAATACATCATATGAGTTTTTTTTTTGTTTTACGATTTATTATCTGTCAAAAGTTACTTAAACACGCTTCAAGGTCTAATTACTTTCCCCACTAGTGGATAAAATGCGTTTTTACCCACTGGTTTTAAAGGATAAAGGACGGCTTTCCGAGGCAGTGAGGGGAAAAACACAATATGTGATGTTTCTCGCATCCACAATCTTCCGGTGTAAAACCTCCCATGGTTGCAATCAATGGCCTCGGGGAACATGCTGAAATTAACAGTTTTTTTGTCAAATCGCTGTTTTTGTGGCCACATGTCAGAAGCAAAATAAATCGTAATCAGTCCTTCATTTGACAAACACCAGGCGGCAAAGTGGATCCGTGGAATTGTTTACGAAGGGCTTGTTTGAGCAAATTGTTGCTCTTTGGATGCCATCAGAAGAATCATTAAAGTCTGAGTGAGAAAACATTTAATTTTACCGACTTTTGAAGTTTGGTATTTATTACACATGCATACAAAGTTCACAAAACTGTATCCCGCCTACGGAAAACTAACTGAAACAACCAGCGAACGAAAAAAACATAGAAGGCGAGCTCCTTACAAATTTCTACCTAAATGCGTGCCCAAAAACCCGGTGGGCGCATAGTCAACTGCGCATCCAATCACAGCTGCCCAAAATATCAGCCTATTTCCAATTACCCAACACAAATGAATGCGATTGGTCAATCTACGAATGCATTGCTGTGATTAGCCGTCGTGCATGACCTCGGACGACAGCCATATGACAGTGACAACGAAAACGGATAATTGTTGAATGGTTACATGCAACAAGAAGCAAGTTAGTTATCATAACATTCTTTGATTAAGAAATATATTTTTTGTTTTATTTGAAATTTAAATTATAGATAATTACTGTCTTAATTTAAATCCTTTCTCCGATGATCACAGTGGTGGAGTCAACAAAAGATTCTGCTTATATGTAGCTATCTTTATATATACTTGTCGGGAGTAGCTCTAAGTATTCATTAAACTAACCTGTGTCTAGATTTATATTGTATCAATCCTATATGTATAAATCTGTGTGTTAGTTCGTAAGTTAATCAACTAAATAATAAGTCTTGTTGTTTTACCGTTTTCACCATAAATATGTCGTGTACCTACATAATAAGATTATATTTGCATTAATAAAGGGATGGTGAG
The DNA here is from genome assembly GCA_947578815.1 of Epinotia ramella. NCBI lineage: Eukaryota > Metazoa > Arthropoda > Insecta > Lepidoptera > Tortricidae > Epinotia > Epinotia ramella. Next base: position 27,924,489 of record OX388202.1, read on the forward strand.
GTCGATTTCACGGTATAACACATATCAATCATACATACATGGTAAGGTATCACATACGTAGAAGCCACGCCCATATTGCGACCTATCAAACGTATCGCGGGAGTTTGCTCCTACGTAGTGAGGGCCCTTTTGCGAGCATAAGAATGGCCGCCAGAGGTCCCAAAATCATTCTCAGTGATCGAAGCTTTCGATACCGACTGGAGGGAACGTTCTCGGACCCACACCCCATCCGGGCCGGAGTCCCGCAAGGCTCCGTGCTCTCTCCCACTCTCTACTCGTTGTTCACGAACGACATTCCCAGGCACCCTAAGGTGCATCTGGGGTTGTTTGCGGACGACACCGCGCTCTTTACGACCCATTGTAAGTACGCTACTATCCGGCGATACCTCCAAGAGGCAACCACCGACCTAGGCCGTTGGTTTAATCTTTGGCGTATCGAAGTCAACCCGGAAAAAAGCACTGCAATAGTCTTCCACCCGTCTGACTGCATTAGCACAGAAAGGCGGGTGGCCCCGATCCAGATGTTTGACCGACCCATCCCCTGGGTCAATGAGGCCAAATATCTTGGAGTGACCCTCGACAGGAAACTGACCTTCCGTAGCCACATCCGTAGGGTACGCAACCGCGCGTTGTTCGTTCTAGGAAGGCTTGGGCCGATGATCAACAAGTTTAGTAAAATGTCACTTAGAAATAAGCTGACACTCTACAAGACTTGTATTCGTCCAATCATGACATATGCAAGTGTAGTATTTGCTCACGTGCCTATGTCATCGCTCAAGCCGCTTCAGGTCATTCAAAATCGCTTCCTCCGTAGGGCGACTGGTGCCCCGTGGTACCAATCGAACCTCAGCCTGCACCACGACATGGGGATTAGCACCATGTATGGTTTCTTTAAGCAGGCTGCCAGACGTTATTTTGACAACGCTCCCCACCATAGGAATCCGTTAGTTAGGAAGGCTGCTGATTACGCTCCCATCCCTCCCCCCTCAGTCGTTACTCGGCGCTCACTGATTAGGGGCCGCACGGTCCGGCGTCCTAGGCACACACTCACGGACCCGGACGACGAAATCACAGCGTCCATCGAAAGATGGAACGCTGCGCTTTCGGCGTCCATCACATCGCGTACACTTCGGCGTTCCCGCCGGCGGGGACGTCCACCGCGAGATCGCGACAACACAGACACATACAGTCCCTATTCGTCCCGGTACCGCCGCATACCGGGTAGAGTCAGTCCGACCCAGGTCGGGCCTAGCTGAGTTTCTTGCTGGACTCTTCTCAGCTAGGCTAGGTTTTAGCGAACCAGCGATAAAACTCCCAGTAGTTCGACACCACTCACACCCCAGATTCGGTTGATACCGTTCAACCAATCTCACTGGAGCGCAAACTCGTAGAGTATTCCAGTGCATAAACTTTCCCGCGTGGTCGTGCCGGAGGCTCCCTCTGGATTTTCCCCAGGCTACCCTCCAACCATGCAATTCGACCGCTATATTGGGTCCGTCCTATTATAGCCACAGTCAGGTTCAAAAAAAAAAAAAAAAAAAAAATCCCAAAATCAGTTTACATCTATACACGCTTCAGGCAACACCTCGCTACTCACCTCATCGACAGCGCCATGTGAAATCAACCAGTCTTGTTTTACTTTCTTCGGCTCCAGTATTCCTGAAATCTTCTATCCTACAAGCTACAGTCAACAATGGTCCTTCGAGCCGGACATCTACGAGCCAGCCGCAACAGTGAAGAAAGAAAAATCTTGCTAGACACAGTCTGGTCAATCTAATAAGACGAGATAGAGTACCCTTAGGGGGAAAACTCGTCTGGGCTAACCGTCGTTGGCTATAACTCGGTGTAAGAGGCTTCGGCCTCCGGATCCGAGTAGGGAACAGTAACGCGGGGGACGCAGCCTTAGGGTAGCGAAACCTGGGCGACTTTCTCTCCCTCCCCTTGCACGCCCTTGCGGTGTTAAGCGTGTAGTGGGTCTGGGCAGCGTGTCTTCGTGTGCATTCGAGTATTGTACACCGCGCCACGCAAGTGGTTCGTACCTCTCGGTTGTCGTGTTGGTAAGCGTAGCGAGAAAGCGGGCGACTCCATGCCGTTTTACGGACAGAGACCATACTGTCAAAGCCAAAGGTAAATTCCAAACCGGAGGTGGGTACCCGTTTACTCGTTGCGCCACTGCCAGAGCAACTCGTTTACCTTTCCTTTCCTGGCCGGGCTCCACGAAGCTAGCAACCGGCTAGGCCATAGGGCCCGTTAGGAACGCGTCGCGCAGGCCTGAAAGGGGGCAAGCGCTCCGCATAGGAGTGAAGTGTATAAAAATACGGCAAAAAGTGAAATTGTTATAAATGAGTGTAAATTCACGGGATGTTATTTGTGTTAATTTCGATGATTTTTGTTCGTGTTTTATGAAGTGTTAATTTTTCGTTTTTATTGTGTAATAACCGCGTCTAACTTGTTCGGTTTATCTGTGTAAAGTTGTACATTTTTGATCACTCATTTATTCGTAGAAAGTACGTTCATAATAGGTATTAGGTCCCGCGTGTGCAAAGATGAGTGTTAATGAGCATCGTTTGTTACGTAGCGGGAAAGGTTTACCGTCAACGTCGACGGACCTTACATCGTCCGGTACCGGAAGTACCGGCGAAACCTCGAACGGGACAAATAATACGGATAGTGACGCGACAAAAACCACAGAGAAACTAGACGCGGGAGGCGTTCGCGAACGGCAGGCGACGCCGCCAGCTTCGGCATTCGATGACGCAGTGACTAGGGTTAGTGCGCCGGCAACAATAGTAGGCGCGGAACCGGACCAGTTGGCAGTCCTGCGAGCGGAGTTGGTGTTGCACAATGCGATGTTAGCACAGGCGAACGCGGCGGCAGCGGCCGCCCGTTGCGAATTAAAATTAGCTAGGGCTGAGGCCGCGCTATCCGAGTTAGAATCGGAAATCCCAGAGGACTCGCCGGCACGGCGGCCGGCAGTCCCCGCTCCCGTACCCACGGCTGGGACGAGGGGGCCCGCGTGTACTTCCGGGCGGAATGAGCAAGTTTGTACAACAATCCCTGTAGATCAGCCGGGACTGATGCCGGCGATCTCCGCTCCCGTACCCACGGCTGGGACGAGGGGGCCCGCGTGTACTTCCGGGCGGAACGAGCAAGTTTGTACAGCAATCGGGGCTGAAACCGTCCCACCCGAACTCGTTTCGGTAATCCAGCAGGGAAACTTTCCGTCGGCATTAACGCCGATTCCCTCAGCTTTCGCGCCAGCAGACGGGCCGAGAGCACTCGCACGTACGGCCGGGTGGATAACAGATCAGAATCGTACTCCCGCCAACGATATACGCGTTAGGGACCCGCCAACTAGGGCGGCGAAATACGTAGTCGAAAACGACGTCAAGTTCGAGAACCGGGACGTGGAATTATTGTCTCATAGATTGGAGAGTGCTATCTCGCGCAGTAAACCCGAGTTTACCTCCCACCGACACATTCCGGAGTTGCCTCATTTCGATGGATCAATAACGGAATGGATCGTGTTCAAATCTGAATTCCTAGACACAGAATCTTCGTTCTCGGACGTGGCAAACGTTGCTAGAATTAGGCGTGTGTTGCGGGGCGACGCTAGGAATGCAGTAAAAGCGTTGCTATATACGTCTATGGACCCGTACGAGATTGTAGATATGTTGGAGATGCAGTTCGGTAATCCCGAAGGTATCGTGTTAGCCGAAATCGATGAGGTCCGCAGGTTACCTAGATTGGCAGACGATAACTCCAACATAACTGCATTCGCGGGTCAAGTGGCAAACGTCGTGGCCACTATAAAATCGCTGAAACAGGAACAATACCTACTCGCGCCCGAGTTGGTGGGTAGGCTTGTCGAAAAATTGAATCCTATCATGCGATATGAATGGAATAAATACCGCTTATGTAACGCGAACGTACCTGGTCTAGTAGCACTAGCGAAATTCTTGTCGGACTCGAGTAAAGCCGCGGGTTTGACGTACATACCAGGAGGGCGGCGGCCGTCCGCGAGGCCACGCCATAACGTAAACAATACTACACATAGGCGGGAATATCGCTCGCATTCGCGCTCGTCTAGCCGAGAGTCGTACCAGGAGAACGCTCGCGCTAGAAAACCCGCTACCAAGCATACGGTAGCACAGCTTAGTAAGACGTCCGGGTACGCTAAAGCCAAGCAACCGTTTAAACCACGAAACCCGGCGACAGTGCCGGGAGACACGCGTATGAAGTGTCCAATATGTAGCGGGGAACATACAACTGTTAAATGCGCCGATTTTATTAAATTAACAATAAACGAGCGGTGGAGTAGGGCGAAAGAGTTAAAATTGTGTTTCCGCTGTCTCAACTCGGCCCCTAAAGGGCATAAATGCGGGTACTCGCCGTGTGGCAACGGAAATTGTGAAGCCGCTCATCACAAAATGCTTCACGGGTACAAACACGATGGCCAATCGCGCGGCAACATAGGCTCGATTAATCATTTGTGCGATACGAACACATATCTCAAAATAATACCGATCGAACTACGCGGCCCGCTGGGCACAGTACACACGTACGGCTTGATGGACGAAGGATCGTCTCTCAGCCTTATAGAACGTCATATCGCCGATAAACTAACGCCTAGGACGAAGGAGGAGCGACTCTCACTAGGATCGATAGCGAATAACGTCGTAAGAGACAATACGTCGTATCATATTAGCGTGTCGGTACGCGGGTTATGCAGCCGCGAGTTCGAAAAGTTAACCGCATATACAATAGATCAATTAAATTTGAGTGCGCAAGCGGTTAGCAAGGAGGTAATCGATAAATGTCCCCATTTGGAAAGTATGCGCGATGAGTTATGCTACGACAATGCAGTGCCCACGGTCTTAATCGGGCAAGATAACTGGCATTTAATAGTAACAAGACAACTTGTGAGCGACGGGAAATCGTTGCCCGTGGCCTCGCTCACAGAGTTAGGCTGGGTACTGCATGGTCGGATGGACGGAGCACCGCCGCGTGTACTTCGCGGACAAATAAGTCACCTAACGGTTAAAGGTGATACGGAAGCCTACGAATTAATAAAAAGGCATTTCAGTATAGAGTCTTTGGGAGTCGAACCCAAGACTACTAGAGCAGATCCCGACAAGCGAGCGTTACAGATATTAGAAAGCACATGCGCGCCCATTCCGGGGGAACCCCGTTATCAGGCAGGGCTGTTATGGCGAACGGACGAGGAAACTTTGCCAGATAATAAGCAACAGGCGCTTAAACGGTTATTGACGCTGGAACGCAAACTCGACAAAGATGAAGCGTTAAAAGCGGAATTTTCCAAACAAATCAATAACCTACTGGACAAGGGATACGCGGAGAAAGTAGACGCTCCGCTGTCCTCGCCCAGGGGGTTCTATCTGCCATATTTCCATACGATGCACCCGACCAAACAAAAAGTGCGCCTAGTTTTCGACGGAAAATGCCGTACAGCAGGAAAAAGTTTAAATGACGCACTCCTGTCGGGGCCGGACCTGCTCCAGTCTCTGTTCGGAGTATTAATACGTTTTAGGGAAGGCAAAATAGGCATAATAGCGGACATAAAGGAAATGTTTTTGCAGATAAAAGTTATCGAGCAAGATCGCGACTCCCTACGGTTCTTATGGAGGGGGGACAGGCGGTCGGGACCAGCGGACGAATATAGAATGAGCAGCCTTATATTCGGGTCTAGCGCATCGCCTACGACCGCTATTTACGTAAAAAATAAGAACGCAGAGCGTCACGCGAACGAGTACCCGCTAGTACACAGCACAACGCTAAGAAACTTCTACGTCGACGATTTGTTAGTTAGTTTCGACGACTCAGCACAAGCGAAACAAGTAGTAAACGATATGGTAAAAGTGTTCGATAAAGCATCTTTTACTTTGCGCAGCTGGGCGTCAAACGCGCCGGAAGTACTCAGTGACGTAACGGACGTACTGAAAAGCGACATCTCCGAGCTAGGCCGAGACGAGTGCGAGCGAACACTGGGTCTGCTATGGAACAACAGAAACGATACGCTAAGTTTCAACGTAAATTTCAGGAACGTACCGAACGATATTTTAGACGGAACGGTCACACCTACGAAACGTCAAGTGACAGCGGGCGTGATGAGTCTGTTCGATCCCGTAGGTCTAATATCACCTGTCACGGTTACAGGCAAAGTTTTGATACAACGCATATGGAGGTCGGGGATCGACTGGGACACGGAAATCACGCCCGACGATCACGGGGCGTGGCTAACGTTCATAGGAAATATGAGAAACCTGCACGATCTACATATTAAGAGGCACGTGCCCTCGCAAAGTAGGACGGTCGTCACGCACACGTTTTGTGACGCTAGTGAGAGTGCGTACGCCTGCGCGGTGTATATGGTAGACACCGACGACGGAGGCCTACGACGCTCCTCTTTAGTCGCCGCTAAAGCACGCGTGTGCCCGCTTAAAAACGTTAGCATTCCGCGTCTGGAATTACAATCCGCCACACTAGCAAGCCGACTCACGCACTCGGTAAAGCGGGAGTCGGACTACGCCATAGAAAAGTCGTACTATTGGTCGGATTCGAAAACCGTGTTAGCATGGATAAGGGCCGACCCGCGCACATTCAAATGTTTTGTAGCACACCGGTTAGCCGAAATTGAGGAAACCACGTCTCCGTGCGACTGGAGATGGGTACCTAGCGCGTTAAACGTCGCCGACGACGCGACACGCGATATCCCCGCGGGTTTTAATAGCGCACACAGGTGGTTCCGCGGACCGGAATTCATCCTGTTAGACCCCGAGCATTGGCCCGTTGAAAAGCCAAGCAACGCGCCCCTATCCACCACAGGTGAAGAACGCACAGTAAAGCCGGTTAACGTAGTAATAAAACGTGACGAGTTTGCATACCTGCCGGATGTAACCCGTTTCTCGAAGTACCTGCGCCTGCTGCGCGCGTCCTCCCATGTACTAATCGCCGCCGAGAGTTTTAAGGCCGTGATACACGGTCAGACAACGAACAAAAGCGTAACAAACGATAAGCTCAAACTTGCAGAATTGTTATTAATTAAGCGTAGTCAAAGGGAGTCATTTAGGGACGATATTACACTGTTAGAGGCTGGGCGGCGTACACCAAGAAAATCGCCGCTGAACAAACTTGCAGTCAAAGTAAATAAGCACGGGATCCTGCTATTAGACGGACGGATAGATAGAGACCGAGGCACCCCAGTCCTACACGCCAAAGAAGCGCTGACAAGGTTGATCATCGCACACTACCACGCGTTGTTCAACCACGCAAACCACGCAACTGTGATGAACGAGCTAAATACAAGATTTCACATAGTGGGACTGCGCGGGGCCACACGGTATATTAGCAACACATGCCAATGGTGTCGCACATACAGGGGGACCCCCCTCAAGGTTCCTCTGGGCGATCTACCAAGTGAAAGGCTCACAGCTAATCAACCCGCTTTCACAGCTACGGCCTGCGACTATTTCGGCCCAATGCTCGTGACAGTGGGAAGGAGACACGAGAAGCGATGGGGAGCCCTTTACACATGTCTAACAACGAGGGCAGTACACCTAGAATTGGTGCCCTCCCTGTCGGCTTCCTCCATGATATTATCGCTCAGACGCCTGATGGCGCGCCGCGGACAACCGACAGTGCTCTACACAGACAACGCTACTTGCTTCTACGGCGCAGAGAGAGAGATCGCCGACGCAGTAGCGGCGAACGAGCACGAGATGGAAGCATACACCACGGCTAAGCAAATTTTATGGAAAAAGATACCTCCCGGCAACCCATCAGCAGGGGGCGCCTGGGAGAGATTAGTCGGATCCGTGAAAGCGGCACTGAGAGTCACATTAAAAGAGAAGCACCCAGCAGAGGAGATACTACACACTCTACTGCTGGAAGCCGAGCACATCATAAACTCCAGACCGCTCACCCCAGTACGGCTAGACGATAGCCAAGAGGCCCTCACACCAAACCATTTCCTCCTGGGTCGATCAAACGCTATGACCCCGCTAGGCCGTTTCAACGACGCAGTACTCAACGAAAAATCGTGGAAAACAGCACAAGCGCTGGCCGACATATTCTGGTCTAGATGGACCAACGAATATCGGCAGACACTGCGGCCTAGAACGAGCCCTAATAACCCCGCCTACAGAAACGTGCAAGTAGGAGATATAGTAATCATAGTCGACGGAACCATGCCACGCAGCACCTGGCCGCGAGGTGAAGTAGCCCAAGTCTACCCAGGCCCAGACGGCAAAGTACGAGTCACAGAAGTCCGCACCGCAGCAGGAATGATGCGCCGTCCAGCCTCCCGTCTTATAGTCATCTGACTTAACTATGAACCTGTATAAATACTCCCTTAGTTTTAGGGTGTTTGCACACGTGGGGCGGAATGTCGGGAGTAGCTCTAAGTATTCATTAAACTAACCTGTGTCTAGATTTATATTGTATCAATCCTATATGTATAAATCTGTGTGTTAGTTCGTAAGTTAATCAACTAAATAATAAGTCTTGTTGTTTTACCGTTTTCACCATAAATATGTCGTGTACCTACATAATAAGATTATATTTGCATTAATAAAGGGATGGTGAGGTCGATTTCACGGTATAACACATATCAATCATACATACATGGTAAGGTATCACATACGTAGAAGCCACGCCCATATTGCGACCTATCAAACGTATCGCGGGAGTTTGCTCCTACGTAGTGAGCCCTTTTGCGAGCATAAGAATGGCCGCCAGAGGTCCCAAAAAAAAAAAATCCCAAAATCAGTTTACATCTATACACGCTTCAGGCAACACCTCGCTACTCACCTCATCGACAGCGCCATGTGAAATCAACCAGTCTTGTTTTACTTTCTTCGGCTCCAGTATTCCTGAAATCTTCTATCCTACAAGCTACAGTCAACAATACTATTAAACGAGCAATATTTGCATATATATTTATAATCACGTTCTCGAAAACGGCTCTCATTGAAATCGTTAGAGCCGTTTTCAAGAACGGTATGGCATTATCCCTATAATGCCATACCGAGGGTTTACGGAGGCGAATTAGTTTTCTCTATTTTCACCCGGGTAGGGCTGAGAGTTCAGGTATCTAATAGATAAATAAAAATACCAAATGTAATTGTGGTTTTAAGCAGACGCATATGCAACCGACAATTTTAAAATTAAATGTATCATTTCAGTAATCATACCATACAAATAGGGATTGCACTCTTCTTGAGATTCACTAAACCCTTGTTTGTTACGTAAATATCTTCGTGATTGAAATGTAAAGAGAAAAGAGTAGTCATTTTTTTGGCCATTTCAAATCATGTCGTTCCAAACGGACTGCTTCATTCCAAATTTCTTTTTTGTTACCTTTTATACTTAGAAAAACATCGATAAAAGCTACTAAATATTGATATGATATTCCATTGAACCATTACCATTATTGATAACCATTGTTAACATAGAAACCAACTTATTAAAATAAAAAATCTGTTGGCATGATACCATCCCTATACAAAATGTGGTCATATCAATAAAATCAAAATAATATTATGTTTATCGTTGTACTTACTTGTGAAAAGTGATTCCATCTTGTTGATTGATTGTTGTGCTTGTCCGAACGACTCACACACCATTTTACAGCACAACAAGGCATATTTAATGAAATTGACCATTTGGTTTTCTTAACAGTTTGTCACGGCAGCCATGTTCGAACTAAACGGCTGCCTGGCATCGTCGCCGACGCCCCGCCTACCATGGCACCCCTTCTGTGGGGACATTTTACGGCACTAGTTAGACTTCTATGTTTTTTTCGTTCGCTGGAAAAAACTGGTTACCGCATATATAAGAAACGACGAATTCCCTTTTGTTTGCAGAGGATAATTACATTTGGTCTATTAATAATTGAAAAAAAGGTACTTACCTACAGTCGACCTCAAAGTTATGTTTACAGTTTGGGAACTTATGCCATTGTCATAAGGCGCATAATGCATACGCATCTTCGATTTGGAACAATTGTTCATTTGATTCGCTACCACTCACGCCAAGCTTATTAAATGCGCATGACTTACACAAAACAGATTCCAATTTAATACACTAATGCGCTCATTCATAAACGTGAAATAGGTTTGATGGACGTCTGTGAACAAGGGCAGTGGTGTATTTGTCGCAGGGAAATGGCCAAAACAGAGATTTGAACAAATCTCTAAGGGATATGATCAAATCACGCAGGATGTTAAAATGGCGAATCCATTTTATCATTTGCCTAGAAAAAATCAGTCATTTAATCAAATCTCTGAGTCTGTTTAGTGAAATGACGAAATCGGCCAAAAAAGGCAACTCGTTTTTTCATTTCACTAGATTTGTTTAGTGATTTGACAAAATCCCTGAACCGCGTCAGTGAGTTGACGAAACTTACTCGCAAAGCCAACTCGTTTTACCATTTCACTAGACAAGTTTAGTGAAATGATAAAAATCTCAACTCTAGTACGGATTAAGTCGCTAGTGCGGTCGTGTTACCCCCCTCCTGCACCTTACCGCTACCCGCTCTCGCCCTTGAGTGTCAGGGAAATGGCCAAAACAGAGATTTGAACAAATCTCTAAGGGATATGATCAAATCACGCAGGATGTTAAAATGGCGAATCCATTTTATCATTTGCCTAGAAAGAATCAGTCATTTGATCAAATCCCTGAATTTGTTTAGTAAAATGACGAAATCGGGCAAGAAAGGCAACTTGTTTTCTCATTTCACCAGATTTGTTTAGTGATTTGATAAAATCCCTGAAACGCGTCAGTGAGTTGACGAAACTAACTGCTCGCAAAGCAACTCGTTTTACCATTTCACTAGACACGTTTAGTGAAAGTATAAAGTCTCTACTGTAACATGGTATAGGTGATGTGATCAAATCTCTGAACTGGTTCAGTGTTACTCTACAATTAAGTTTGATCAAATCTCTCACAAGATGTTTCAGGGATTTTATCAAATCACTGAACAATTCTGGTGAAATGAAAAAAAACGAGTTTACTTTTTTGGCTGATTTCGTCACTTCACTAAATAGATTCAGGATTTGATCTAATGACTGATTTTTCTAGGCAAACGATAAAATGGAATAGCCATTTTCACATCCTGCGTGATTTGGTCATATCTCTTAGAGATTTGTTGAAATGTCTGACATGATTTAGTGAAATGGTAAAATAAAATGTCGAAATTAGGTCATAAAATAGTATGTTAAATCAGATTTTTTAATCGTATACAAGAATTTTGTAAACCAGAATATAATCATTTTAAGGTGGTTCGCTTTCCATACAAAAAATGACATTCACCCCTGTGAATGTCATTTTTTGTATGTACCCTTAACAGCGTGCTATTTTAACTGCTACGTACTGCGCACGTGCGTCTGAGCCGGCCGGTGCCTAAAACGCAAGGGCGAGAGCGGGTAGCGGTAAGGTGCAGGAGGAGGGTAAGACGACCGCACTTGAGCGACTTAATCCGTACTAGAGTTGAGATTTTTATCATTTCACTAAACTTGTCTAGTGAAATGGTAAAACGAGTTGACTTTGCGAGTTAGTTTCGTCAACTCACTGACGCGGTTCAGGGATTTTGTCAAATCACTAAACAAATCTAGTGAAATGAAAAAACGAGTTGCCTTTTTCGGCCGATTTCGTCATTTCACTAAACAGACTCAGGGATTTGATCAAATGACTGATTTTTTCTAGGCAAATGATAAAATGGATTCGCCATTTTAACATCCTGCGTGATTTGATCATATCCCTTAGAGATTTGTTCAAATCTCTGTTTTAGCCATTTCCCTGCGACATATTCAATTTGAATAATAATTGTTTCAAATTAATATCCATTGTAAACTATGACAATGTGGCAAACAAAGGTTGGCAATTTCAATTAAAGTAATCGTTCGCTTTCAATAAAGAGGTGAGCGAGAAAATGAACAGGAACTCAAGGTGAAGTTTGTCTCGAGCTTTACCGAGGCACAGGCAATATATCACGAAACAGCGGCTTTACAGTTGGTTACGATACGATATCTCGTGTAAAACTTTTGTATGGAACTTGGAAATTATGATTTGTTACATGTTTTATCGTTCCGTGATGTTTTTATTACATCCGAGCTCGCAACTCGCTCACTGAAAGGGTTTTCTCGTGATATATGGTCCGTTATACTTAAAATTACTTGATAAAGCGGAAATTAGGTATTATTGCAACGATACGTGTAATGACACATAATATCAGCGTCAGGTCAACATTGTGCTCAGTGGATACAAAGTGTCAGAATGTATGTAATTGTGTAATTTTGTATATGCGAAATAAACTTTTCTTCTTTCTTCCTTTCTTTCTAAAGGAAAGTTACACACAAAATTTCTAGCTAATCACTATAACAAAATATCAAATTTGAAATACCAATTTGAATTCCACGTTCAGTTTGATCCAGAACCCATAGATATATACACTCAGAGGCAATGAAAACGGGTCACTTCCCATGGATTACTTTACAAAGTGACCCGTTTTCATTGCCTCTGAGGTAGCGTACCTTCATAGTTCACATTGGGAATTACACTCAGAGGCAATGAAAACGGGTCACTTTGTAAAGTAATCCATGGTAAGTGACCCGTTTTCATTGCCTCTGAGTGTATATAGTTCACCTGCTCATCGCATAATGTAAAGCTACTTAAATGGAAATTAGGAATATACAATTAGAAAAACTAAAACAAAAAAAAATGTACTTTTTGAGACTTACCTACTAAAAAACATCAATATAAATTTCTACTTATCAAAAACCTTTTAATATTCTAGCTGGATGTCAAGTTATATTCTATTATATTTAACGCTTCCAATTAACGTCCCGTCCCAATCATGAGTATCATGGGGCTAGGTATATACTCGTATATATACTGAATTCATCGTTTTAGGTAAAAGATAAAAGAAAAACTTTCATATTGAATAAGTAATACATTTTGTAAGCCAATCTTTACCATCCTCATTCTTGTTTTTAGCAGCCAAATCGATAATTATCAAAATACCGTTAAACATTACTTCTCCATCGGGTTCGAGCGATAAGTTTGCGTTCGAAAAGCGCAATAAAAACAATTCAGCTACAATTTCTTAATCTTATTACTCAGAAACGATTTTAACAAGCGTATCGCATACTTCACTATTACTATAACTACTAACAATACTAGTGATAGTAGTCCTATTATAACGCACACTAGTTTCAGTTCTAAGTACTCCGCCCATCCCATGCCGGCCGCGGGCGCGCGCAGGTGGCGCGCACCGCCGTGCCGGAGCACGTGCTCCGTCCACCACACCGCGCGCTCCAGCGGGGACGTCAGCTGGTCGTGCATCAGATCTCGCAGATTCGCCATCTTTTGTTGATACCTGGAATGAATATGCAAAAAGTCTCTTTCAGACTGTCTTTTGTCTACCGAGGAACCAGATCCGCTAAATTTATAATACTGTACTAGTTATAAACCTAAGCCCATCTTCCGACCTCATTGACCCATCATTCAATGTTGTTTATCGAGTTTGGTGTACTTTTGACTTTGAAATTAAATTACTGATGTCAGTTCGATAAACTCTGGCATAGCATTAGCTTTTTATTCGATTATGACGGATATGTTAATTGAATGTGTGTGATAAGAAAGAGGTAAGGAAGCAAAATAAGCTGCAGCGCGGTTAGTTTTTAGATGGGTGACCGTTTCGAAATGGCTATTAACTGAGCTTTTCCGTACTTAGCGGGGCACATTGGGCCGCTGATCGGGATCAGCGGCGTTGTAATGTTGTCTATAACCAGCTATGCTATTCTGTGACTTGCTTTAACCTCATGTCACTCCTACTATATCCTGATACCATGATTCGTAGTTACTAAGCGTTATCAGAAGTATAGTTTCATTAGGCGAATGACAGCCTTAAGAACTTCGAACAGTCAAAAACTGACGCCATTCCATTGAAACTATACTACTTACCATATAAGTACCAGATATACCTTTGTGGTTTCTTCAAGATTTAATTGAGATAATGGCAAAATGCAGCTATTAGATTAAAATTACTTACATCCCGTCACCTATAACGGTTTCAATAGCGTGTCTTAACTTTTCTTCATCAAGCGTCCGAATATCCAACTGAAGACCCACTCCGTGATGGACGCATTGCTCAATATTGTACCATTGGTCTACTAGTAATGGAACACCAATAACCGGTACGGCTGCTGTAATTGCTTCATCCATTGATTGAAGCCCACCTTGACTTATAAACAGTTTGACATTTGGGTGACCTGCAAAAGAAATAAGATTATCCTTACAACTTAGGAAAACATCGCAAAGGACACTGTTGGCACTCGCAAAACAATAAAGTGAATTAACATACATACATTTAGATGCAGATTCCACTAACCATATATTTTAGTCACAACTGTACGTCAACACTACAAGCCAAGGTTACATATAGTTACAAGGCACTCACGAAGCAAATCTGATTGAGGCAGCCACTTAAATATTTTTATATTCTGATAGCGTCCAGGCAACACGTCTTGATTCCACTTCCAAAGCACATCATAAGGTAGTTTAGAGAACACCTTGACGAAAGCCTGTATCGACTCTGGAGGTAGTCTGGATGTGTCCACATTGGTTCCAAAACTCATGTATATTACGCCATGATTTGATGAGTCGAGATATGCTTTCAGATCCTTCATTTATAGAAAATATAAATTATTAAAAAAAAATGCTACTTAATTTGAGTTTAAAAAAAGAATCAGTACCTTAGGATGCAGGTAAAATTTCAATCCATATCCATACTATCCATACTAATATTATAAATGCGAAAGTGTGTCAGTCTGTCTGTCTGTTACCTCTTCAAGCTTAAACCGCTGAACCGATTTAGATGAATTTTGGTATAGAGATAGTTTGAGTCCCGGGGAAGGACATAGGATAGTTTTTATCCCAGAAATCATCCCCTATGGGGGTAAAATGGGGGGGTGAAAGTTTGTATGGAGCTGCGACATAAACGAGTTCCACGCGGACGGAGCCGCGGGCAGAAGCTAGTAAGTATATAAATCAGTACCTATGTTATTACTAAACTAAAGTAAAAAAATACTTAAGTAACTATTCATATTTCTAGCTACCTCATAAGTATTATAACTACGCAATATTACGAACTCCGTTTGGCAAAGTATATTAGTTTATTTGTAGTGAATAAGGACTGAGGGGTACTCACGTAACGTTTCGAACGCATTATAAAAATTGACATTTAAAAAACCCTGTTCTGAAAGAAACATCCCTTTTAAATCTCGCTCCTTGCGAATATCTTATATACTCGTAATAACTTTCAAATAATATATAATTAGGTCATACAGATTGAGTTGATTGCACTAAATTATAAGAAGGGATGCCGTTAATGCGGGTTAAGAGTCCAATCAAAAATTACGCTTTAAGTTAACTTTGGCAATGTCCACAGAAGAGACGCGACCCATTTTTTTTGTTCGTGGGTTGAATGTTTTGTTAAATGTAACAAAAGATTCAACCTTATTTAACTAAACGTACAAAGTTTTCTACTCTCTATTGACAGTGTTTAAATATTCGCACGCCATAGTTAACCACAAAACCGTGCCGTGTCGTAATCCGCCGGTCGTGAGGTCGATGACCATTCAATGTTTAATCCTACTGCTTATACTCTAAGAATTAGAGATTGAATTTCTAAGAATCATTAATATTTTTTACGATTCTTAAAGAAACTGCGATCCAAATTTCATGCTTCTACATATTCAGCGGTTTAGGTTTTGCGTTGTCAGTCAATAGTTAAGTAACCGTACTGTTTTATATGTAAACATTAGGTTAAGCTAAATAATATCCTAATTTAAGTTATGGATTACAAAACTGTTATTACCTGAGGAAGATCTTTCTTAGGCTTTTGATGCACGCCTCCTATGTAGACTACGTTTGGCGGCACAGGTCGATTAGCACTCCAGAAAGGGTGCTCATTCAAAAGAAGCAAATCTACTTTCTTCATCAATTCACTAAGAACCGGCACATCAAATTTAAAATGCTTTTTTAACATATTATGAGCTATTTTGTTAACTCTGTCTTCGAGTCTGAACATTCTCCACATTGTAATAAGCTGTTGTAGTTTCTCCGTAATCGTCAAGTTATATGATCTTTTATGTAATACTGCCAATGGATAGAGGAAGGGATGAGATGGTGCACCAAAAGACTCTATTGCCCCTGCCACAGCACCAAAAGAGCTAACTTGGATTATGGGAACCTTAATAACTTCTGATATTGCCAAAGCCGACAAAATACATGATTCTGTCATAAGCAGATCAAACTTCTGAGTTCCATTAATAATATCTTTCATTTCCGTAGTACTTAATTGAAAATCAATTATGTTTATGACTGCTTCCTTAATAATTTCCGTTTGTTGCACTATATCGTCTGTCATCTGATAGTTTCTCTTCCCGTAGTACTCTTTCAGTAGTTTGTACGATATGTCATGAACATCAATTTCCTCCAAGTTTGCCGGAGCTCTACTTTTAGGAAAAGCTGGATTCGGGGTAATAACGACCACTTCATGTCCACGTTTGGCAAGCTCCTGCGTGATCGGTCGAAAAACAACTTGATGACTTATTGAAGGCACTGGGAACCAAGCTAAAATTCTTGCTGTTTCAGTATCACGGATAACAAACATTAATAACAATAAAATTACTACAGCTCTAAACATGATCACGACAGATAAACTACTGGCATGTGAATACATGTTTGTTAGTGATTTAAATGACTGTTGCTACTAATGTGTACCGAAGTGGTTTTTGATTGGCTTGTCCTTACAGGACCTTAGACTTTGTACTTGTACATGTAAATGTATGCTATTTTAATATCAAGACTTTTGCATTGTAATTGAGAACATATTAAAGTTTTTGATTGCGTCTTCTCCAAATAAAAAATAATTGGGTTTAAACGGGTCACTTTACTGTCTGTTAGGGTTCCGTACCAAAAAGATAAAAAGGAACCCATGGGTGCGACTTCGTCCGTCTGTCTGTCTGTCTGTCTGTCACAACGTTACTTATCTCAAGAACTGCTTGTGCTATCAATTTGAAATTTCATTCAAATCGTAAACATGTATGGAAAAGGAAACAATTAAACATATATTTATATTTTCTATGAAAAATTGTGCATATGAGGGGGGGGGCACCATTTCAAATTCTAGTACTTGGGTTAAGTGGGGGTATCAAATGAAAGAGCTTTAGAACCACATTCTAACGCCGTTTTTCCTATTAATTCATGAACACGTAAAGATGATAATGTTTAAGATGATTAATAAATAAAATTTACAATCTTTGGTCGACAGCGTCTACACAGATATCAAAGACATCGCGCCTGAGCAACGAAGAGGTGAATAAAGTGAACGATTTTATACAGAACGAGTTCCAAAGTCCAAGTGAGGAACATCTTTCCGTGGACATTGATATAGGTCTTACCCTAGTTATCTTCCACCGACGTGGATAAACACCTGTAGAGAGAGAGAGAGGTTCAGAAGGAAGTGTATCGGGACCTTCAACTGCTCCGCACACCCTTTAATTATATAAGCTGGCAAAGGGTCAGGCCCTACGGAACTATTGGGCTTGAGTCGCCTTATGCCCTCTTCAACTTCTTGCATGGAGATATTGTTTACGTGGATGCGATGGAACACTGATCTTTGCACCATTTTATTACCGGAGTTCACGTCAAGATGTGGTACGCCTGGTCGAAAGACGTTGGCAAAAAACCGAGAAAAGGCCAAAGCAGCCTCTGCACTAACAACCTGTTTCCCCTTATACGACAGCCGGACGCAAACCCACCCTAAACCGAAGACTGTCTTTATGCTGCCAAAAGGAGCGCGGACCACTCTTGACTCTACTTTGGACTCGATCAATGTAACAGTGACAGGCGAGGGATAATAATAATTGAATAATATGTATAAACTATTCTTAATTTTAAATGATAATACCTATACGCAATTTGTGATGCTAATAATATGTGACATGTAATATTTAGATAATATTATGAATAAATGAGTATGAGTATGATTATTCGGTTTTTAATGTCTGTGTACACTTCAGGGCTGTTTGCGTTTCCGACGTTCGACGAAGGCTAGCTTTCAGTGTTATTTCAGATATTATGTCCGCTGTGAAACAAACCGGAAACTTTCTACCGATCCGCTTCAACCGAATCTTCCTAGGTATGCACTCATCAAAAACTATGTAGATTTGGTTATAAAACAGAAGAAGAAATTATGCGCAACTTCATTGCAGATGGACCCCTTTGCATTAAGTCGAAATTGCACGTCGATGACTTTATCTCAATATGACTCGTTCGTAAATAGACCACATCGCTAGCGTCACATCGTAAATATCGTTCGTCGCAGAGTCGAAATGGCTTAAATGTAGCTAGCTCGAAAAAAAAACACATCCCTTATATGCCTTGATCATATAGTTACGAAATAAATAAATAAATATAATTACTATGTCGTTGTCGTGATCAGAAATTCTTTACGGTTCGCACACGTTTTAAAATGTAATTAAAATTAGCACGACAAAATAGGTTTATGGCAAATACGATTATGATATCGACGTTATCCGGTCATAACTTACTTTATAGAAGAGACATGTTGAGGTAATTTCAACTTAAAACGTGAGTGAACCTTTCTTTTACATTTAATTATAATCACGACATTCACGACTTAACCACATAGGTAGTCATTATATGATGGTTCAGTGGGCGAGATGTCCAAAACAACCAAACCATCACAAAAAGAATTGTCTTCGTACTGCACCAAAGATATTCCACCGAGTTGCTGTGCAAATCTCCTATAAACCAGACGTTCATCCCATTCTAGGGCTTTCCTACCTTTTCCAACATTTTTTTTTGGGAGGACCCCTATATAAAATGGCGGAATAGATCTGATCTGATACTTTGGAATGTATTTAAAGAGAGCGCATCGCTCGCCAAAAAACGGAGAAAACACATTAGCGAATTCAAATGTAAATCTATAATATCTTTAGATATTTTTTTTTAGTTCAATAAATTAAAAAAATATAGATGCTATCAATGCGCGGCTAATTTTCTTTCTACAAACCAATCTGGTAGACTGGTACTAAACTATATTTATATTTTATCCCTCAGATTAGGGGTTCGCAAGCTTTTACTAACATACAGTCGCTGACGAAATTGACGCGTTCCGTACTTCTTCACATTATGTGACTTTAACAGGCAATTTCAAAATTCCGAATAACGACCTTTACATACAAAACAGCTAGGGAGGCCCGCAGGCAGCCAGTTGCCACCCCTGCCTCAGATGAATGAAATTGGGCCTAAAAGTTTATACGGGAGATAACGTGGACAAAATCATAGGTATCTAAACGTGTAAAACTATTAAACTTTAATAAAGATAGCATTAAGATTATTATTTCCGATGACGATGAGTTCAATTGTCTCATCATAAGTTATCTATGCTCTGGGCTATTTAAGTCAAAGTTTTGTCATTTCTCAACCAGATGGAGCTACATGATAAGGTAAAATATGATAGCAATAATGAAACCAATTTATTTCTCCTCCTTTTATTCGTGGGAACTAATAAGAAGACATACAACTCACATGTATACGTACCATTCAAAGTAAAGAGATTAAGCAGATTTATGGCAAAGTATACAGGTACCCTCAAAGCAAGGTTTTAACCGACTTCAATTCAGTACTCTGCCAAACCAAATGAACATATCCACATTCCCCTTCCACTTTACCACATGAACATTGATTTTTACAGAAAAAAAACAAATCGCTGTATGTGGGGCGATAATATTTGACGAGTTCCGTCGATTCATCAAGAAACGTGATTCTGAGATCTTTGGCACTTCACTAGCAATTTCAACGGAATCATATCAGAATCTCTGACGTACTTTTATAGACTTATGTAAATCATTGGGGAGTTCCAGGAGGCATCAGTTCCACTATTCTGATTTCCGGTTGTAAATACACGAGTTATAATGCAACATACCAAAATTCCTCAATTCCTCATGGATGTCATCATCCAGCTGGATTTTTGAAAATAATGGAACCCACCTGGAAGCATATACCTACAAACAAAACAATAAAAATAATAACGATAAAAAAAAATACAACTGAATTGAGCCCCCCCACAAGGAGGACTGATGACCTGGTAAAGGTTGCGGGAGTCCGCTGGATGCGGGTGGCGGGGGACCGGTCACTGGCACTCTTTGGGGGAGGCCTATGTCCAGCAGTGGACGTCTTTCGGCTGATATGACGATGATGATGATGAGCTGAATTGAGAACCTCCTCCTTTTTTATGAAGTCGGTTAAAAAAGGTTTCATTCTGTAAGGGCGCATGAATTGGCGGTGTTCATAAAGCGCAATCGAACCGACTTAATGAATCAGCAATCGTGCAAACGAGCGATTAGCTGCCGATAATGTATCCCGTCGAATGCTAACCGATTAGTCTTTGATTGACCGATGGCTGTACTCCAGGCAAAATACGGTTTTGAAAAACATTAATTTATAACAGCGTTTTTTTTGTTGATTTCATTTTAAAATGTTATTCTAAGATGATTAATTCAAGAATCCGACAAACTTTCCACCCGGAAGTAATTATGTAGATTTAAATGAAGCATGCATCGTCTTTTTTTGTACGATTTATCTTGAATATTATAGAGCAAATGTAAATGAACCAAAATAAAGACAAAAATATTTATTAATATTTTTTCTTACTTTTCAGAAGCTACTTAGTTTCGTTTTTTAGATGTCTCAAATTTTGTCGGATTTTGTCGCTGGGTAACTATTTAATTGATAATATATCCGTTACACATTAAAAATAAGCTATTATAAATTATTTCCAAATTTGACTTTTTTTCCATACGAGTTGTCAGTTCATTGACTGGACTACTGTGCTATTTGTGGATGTCGCTTGCATTGTTTACTTGCCGACAAATCGTTGTCAAACGTAGTCGTTTGTCAGTTTGTCAAGTTTTGATTAGTGACTGGCGGGAAAGGTTAAAAGTGAGCGTAATTAGTCCGTAGTTGGTCTACTGGTACTTTTTTGTTTATTATTCGTGGTTTGATTGGGATCCATTGTGATGTATCTTTTATTTTGAGTTTAATATGCAGAAACACGACAGTGGGGACATGCTCTCTTCTGTGAAATGTAGCGAAGGGAGTATTGGGGTTGGTTCTAAATCAGATATTAAAACTAATAGAGGTTGTTATTCTGAACGCGCTCTTTCACCTATCTTGGGCGTCAGGATAATTATATTTCTAAGTGAACGTTGAGGTGAGGTTAAAAAAAGATACAGAATGGCATAGCTGTAGACAATGCAATGGCGGCTTAGGGACGTATAAATTATGTACCAATTCATTAGTCGCAATAGCTCTTTATATAGTAAGGGTTCAGTTCCTAGATTAGCGCTTAAACAGACTTATAAATTACGATTTGTCCACAGGCAAGACTTAATCTGCACTTTGTTCAAAATAGCTCAGCGAACGTTGCCAGACAGAAATAAAACGTGCAAAAAGACTGCTTATTTATTTCTTACTTGTAGGATAAATATAGATCTTTTATCCCAACAAGTAGTAAACAACCGTTAAATTACGGTTTCTTACTTGAATGAAAGTACCTTATCTTATCTCGAAATCACGTGAGTACCTACGGTACAAAAGGTAAAATACCTTCAGTGGCTGCTTTTAAAGAAAAAAAGATAAAAAATAAGTTTATTTCGCAAATACAGAATTACACAATTACATAAAGGGCATTGGGGAACCTTGTATGAGAAAAAATTTCGTTTTTAGGGTTCCGAAGCCAAATGGCAAAAAACGGAACCCTTATGGATTCGTCATGTCTGTCTGTCTGTCTGTCCGTCCGTATGTCACAGGCATTTTACTCGAAAACTATAAGATGTATTTGAATAAAAAATTAAGGATAGGTGTATTTTGTTAGCCGCTACATAGTTTTGAAATTAAATTACGAAAAAAAAATTGTTTTAGGGGTGCACTCCATACATAAAACTGAAAGTCAAAAAAATATTTTTCATTACAGCCCACGTGTGGCACATCAATCGATAGGCCTTTCAAAATAAATATAAGGTGAATAGAGTCGGAGATAATCGCCCCGAAAGTCACTAAAATTGTCCCCCCCCCTCTAATTTTTGAACCGTGTATTCTAAAAATATGAAAAAAATCATGGACATAAGGTTTACTGAATTCTTCCAGTGAAAATTGTTTTGAACAAGATCAGTACAAGGGTTTTTGAGATATTTAAAAAAACTGCCTACCTTAAAGAAAAGGTCGTAAGTGCCATAAGATTTCAGTAACGATACGACCTTTTTAATAGGCACGGAACCCTTCGTTGTGCGTGGTCCGACACGCACTTGGCCGCTTTTTATTTTTTGCAGCGGTCAAGGATGTTTTTAATAATCGTTTTTATCTTAATACGCATAGATATATAAA
The DNA here is from genome assembly GCA_947578815.1 of Epinotia ramella. Taxonomy (NCBI): domain Eukaryota; kingdom Metazoa; phylum Arthropoda; class Insecta; order Lepidoptera; family Tortricidae; genus Epinotia; species Epinotia ramella. The sequence continues at coordinate 27,946,986 of OX388202.1, forward strand.
ATTAAACGCGTTAAAAACAATATCGGAGCCGAGATTTTTAAGTCTGAAGTATTGTTTATAACTTTTCAATATGACCTGTAAAAATATATATTGCAAATATTTGGGCTCCGATGGTGTATTACATTTCATAACAAAATATGTTTGTTTTGAGTAGATCTATCATAATCTACAACTTTTACGAATGGCCGCTCATCTAAAAAAAATTACAACATTTTTACCCAAATCCCGTTCCTATTTTGTTATAATATTTTTTCATCTCATATGAGTAAAATCGGATATTTAATACACTCAAACGATGACATTTTGTAATTAGGTACAAAGTGTCCCTGTTTTCATTGCCCTTGCACATTACTCACTCAGCGGGCGTAGCATGGATTATTGATATTTTATCACGTATCATTGTCAATAATACATCCGTCACGTTCTGACAAGTATGCGAGTGCGAGAGTGACGTATGTATCCACAACGATAAGTGATAAAATGGCCACACACACCACAATGACCACAGTGGTCGTCAGTGCGCGCACTCATGAACAGCTTGGAGAGAAGATACATGGCGGCTGTGATCAACTGCAGAGGTGGTTCTCTACCAATGGCTTACTCTTGAATATATCCAAATCCAACGTCATGGTCTTCTCGGGGCGCAAAATTGCGATTCCTCCATGTATAGCTAACAGCCCGATGCCGATAAGTGATGAATGTAGGTTCCTTGGCTTCACTCTGGACTCTAATCTTAACTGGAAGTGCCATGTAGACAAACTATGCGATAGATTGAGTAGTGCAGTCTTTGCTTTGCGTAAGTTAAAACCTTTAATACGAGTATCTGACGATGCCATGAAGCAGGTTTATTTTGCCCATTTCCATTCGCTGATGTCCTACGGTTCGCTCATTTGGGGAAACTCAACGGATGCCAACAGAGTGCTACTTATGCAGAAACGTGCCGTACGTGCGATGATTGGGGCAAAATCGAGGACTTCGTGTAGAGGCTACTTCCCAATGCACGGTATTATGACGCACTACTCACTCTATGTATTCGAAATTATAATATTCGTAAGGAACAATCTTTCTTCTTTTGATACCGTAAATGCGATTGGCAAAACACTCCGCCGCACTGGGCGTTTGAGAACAGTTCCCCGTCGCATGGCACTTGCAGGCAAGAACCCGCGTGTCATTGGGCCTACCTACTACGAGCGACTGCCCGCTGATCTTAGACAGGAACCATCTGACGAAGCATTTCGACGCCGCCTTAAATACCTTTTATTGGAAAATCCATTATACTCAGTTAAAGAGTATATGAGTCTGGACTAGACATGTAAAATTATTATTATGACCTATTTAAATTTGTATGATTATGATTTGACTTTAAATGTATTGTGTCACGTATTTAAATATTGTATAAAATGGCGATACCTAGAGGTTGATATATTTGTGTTCTTTGCTTTTGGTTTGTTTCTTCTATTTCCTTGTTATTGTGTTCTTACATTTGTTGACATTCTCTTAATATTTCTCTGTTTTTGACGATCATGATAATCATTCTTATTTTTTTGACATGTATGCAAATCTGTAATGTAATTTTTTATCATGAAATAAATAATCTAATCTAATCTAATCTAATGGTAACTATGTTAAGAGAATTATTGTATCTTTGTCATAGCCAGTCCGGAAGGCCCTCATCAACCTAAATTAGGGTTGCCATAAGTGTGGGGACTCAGACCGGGACATTTAAAGAAAAACTAGTAAAGGTAGAAATAAAACAACTTTTACTACAACACGTTTTTTGATTTAAAGTTCACATTATTTGTCCCGCGCCTTTCTCTTCCTCCAAAGTTGGTGTTTGTATTATCCGCGCTAAAATTGTAGGTGTATATTTGTTTACCAAGTCCAGCTCCAGCCCTCTATTAAATAACTATGATTTTTAAACCGGCACAATAGGGAATATTCATGACATTTTTTTATTTTTTTTATCTATTCTATAAGTAATTATATAACCGGAAAAAAATATAACACTTTCGCAATATTATTAAATAAGCTAAAAAAAAATAATTAAAATTACTATCATTTTCGGACGATCAAAACGCCACCATTTTGGCGCGCTCATTTGTGACGTCACCGTGCAGCTTAGTGCACGGCGGTTCTTAAACAAATTAACAACAAAGTGTTTGATTCACACTTTTAATAAATGTGAGTGATTAAAGCTTATAAGATCAACTTATTGTAATGGAAGAGCACACAAAAGCTTATTATAAATATTGTATTGTCCCTATGTGTGAAAATCACATTAAAACTGCAAATATTTTCATATGCCCAAAGGTGCAAATATAAGGATAAAGTGGTGTAAGGCGATGAGGAGAGATAATGTATCGTGCTTGAGTAGTTTATATTGTTGTGAAGATCATTTCGACGTGAGTATTAAATATGTATGTACCTAAAATCTTTTTTATTACGACTCGCGAACAATATAGGTAAACAATAACCTAACCTCAAAATTGTATTATATACTTATTCATAAAACTATTCTGATTCCCAATTTTTTTAGTTATTAACCTTTCGTCTGTGATGGGTTAACAAAATAGTAGGTTAGCCTCGGCCGCGCCGCATTAGAGAAAATAAATGATGTCTTAAATAAATCCAAAAAGGTGACTAAAAATATGGGTAGGATCCTAATAAAACGCAGATGAAAGGTTAATGTTACAAATATTATGATTTTTGTTGATCAACAGCTGACTACGAGTGTTGATTTTGATCAAGAAACGTTTTAGCTAAGTTTCTTTGTTTGCACTGTTGATCGAAGAAAGTTAAAAGAATTTAATCCTTTTTACTGAGTGACCTACACAAATTTGTTTTATTTATAAGCCTTGACGAAAACAACCTAGTTTGTTAAAGTTCATAAAGATGTTCTCAACATTTAACATTTCTAATAGGTACCTACATATCTTTGATTATATAATACTAGCTTCTGCCCGCGACTCCGTCCGCGTGGAACTCGTTTATACTATCTCTATACCAAATTTCATCCAAATCGGTTCAGCAGTTTAAGCGTGAAGAGGTAACAAACAGACAGACAGACACACTTTCGCATTTATAATTTATTATTAAGTAAGTATATATAAAATATATAATATAACTAGCTTCTGCCCGCGACTCCGTCCGCGTGGAACTCGTTTATATCGTAGCTCCCTCCATATCCCCCAAAGGGATGAAGTGGGGGTGAAAGTTTGTATGGAGCTACGATATAAATGAGTTCCACGCGGACGGAGTCGCGGGCAGAAGTTAGTATATATAATATATAAAGTTATAGTATAGTAAAATAGTATATAGTATGGATAAATATCTACTAGTATTTTATTCCACTTATTTAACAAAGACACCTATTTGAAGTAGTTTAAAAGTCTAGCTATTTGAATCGCCAAAATAGGTTATAATTATTTAATTGACCAATCTCACGAGTATAAAAACAAGGAATATGAAAATTTATTGAATATCTGTAAATTTATTAAATTTAGTCATCATGAACACATCAATTTTAGGCAGATTATCCGACTGTGCCTTGACAAAACCGCCTTCAGTCATTGTGGCGAGTCTTTTTCAATTAATAATTACCAAAAAACACTGATTATTTATCATAAACAGCAGCCAAACAATGCGAATAACTTTCAATAATCATACTAACGACCTGCACGGTGACGTCACGTTTCGCTCCGCCAATAGCGTTGCGTTTTGGAAATTTGCGAGGGAATTTGAAAAATAGTACTTTTAAACAATTTATTTTATCAATAGAAACATGATAATTTGAAAAAATAATCATGTGTGTATATTTATTAAGCAATATAGATTACACGTGATTTTTTTTGTCCATTTCTAAATCACATGCATATTCCCTATTTGCTTATCGGCCGGGACGGCAGCACCATGCTTCAAACCGGGACATGTCCCGGCGTACCGGGACGTATCGCAACCCTCACCTAAATGCCCCTTCTTTACTTGCAACGGAAACGGCGGCTACGCCCGACCGACTGTACTGTACCTACTAATCTACTACTAATCAAGTCAAATCTCACTTTGTGACAATATTGTGTTGATTCCGCGTGTGCCTTTTGACCTTATTTCGACATAATAAGCTGTTTAGAGCAGATTCAGCGGATTTCGTTGTCTCAAAGCATTCTGGCATGGCGCACAATATAATGGGGCTAAGTAGCATATAGCAGTTGTTTCGGTTATGCAGGGAAATTACTCAAAATGAGCACAATTACGCAGGTGTATAGTATTGAAATTTATTATGAATGTGGATTGACTACTTGCGTGCCGTTCTTAGTCATTTGTGTGCGTATGCAAGAGTGCGGGACTAGAAGCATGCATCGTTATTAGGTTTTTTTGTGGTTGCTAAGCGGTGCATGAATAGAAACTTGACTCAATTTTTTTATCATTTAGATAAGATCATAGATTCAAGATTCAACTGTAAGAAGTCGATTTCAAATGAAACGGAGAATTGTAATAAATTAGAAAATTTGAAATCTATTAGAATATAATAGAATAACATTTATTCATGACAACAATACACACATGCACATAAATCAGCATACAAAAGAGAAAACAACATTGCCACGAAACGGTTCCATCTCAGCGTCGTATTACTCTCTTTAATAGACTTAGTTTCTTAGTTTGCTTAATACAAAAATTAATCTAAGGAATAGCTATGTAATTTTCGTGTTTTAGTTAATAGGCATGATGCCTCATGTTCAAATTCATAACGTAGTGATGCTAAATGGATAGTAAACCATCAAATTATCGTAATAAAGTATAAATTATAAAATATAATTTATCATAAAAAGATATGAACCTTGAAAGTTTAGAAAAAATATGATTTTTTTTATTGTCCAAGAGTAAATTAAAAGGTACCAATAGAATCCTTACGCTTTTCTAGAAACAACATTGTATGACAACTATGTACTTAAACGCAGTATTTCGCGACCGAAACAACAATTTGCCTGATTTTCCATACTGTGATTAGTACAAATATACAAATGTGACGTCACACTTGTATAATGTAATAGACACACAGCATGAAGCGTTTCGCGCTGCCGCCAGCGAGGTCAATCTTTATCTCAAATTTTTAGGTATTTATGTTCTTTAATTGTAGTTGCTCCCATACAAAGTTTTGTTCCTCTCCAAAAACTGGTTTGAATGACGTCACAAAAAAATCTTAGTCATCATCCCTATTCAGCTATTAAAGCGTCCTTAAACATAATAGGCATTCCAAGTGTAAATACGAGAAAGTGTACAATACAAATTGCAGGGAAAAATAAAATTGAATTTTACGTAATAAACAATTCTGTCCGAGTACCATTTTTACTGCAGAATTGATAGACATGATGGCACTATGACAGAGAGACACTATGTTGGTTGATCCGAGATGGGTACTTTTTAAAAGAAAAGTTTCAATGAATCTGTAATGTGGTGAATGTAAATCGATACTCAAATAGCCCGAGCACATTCCAGACACGATCCTAACTGAAAAAAGGAATATCAAGTGGTAGAAATGCGAGTCTGCTCACTGAAAAAAAGTTTCATTTTCTTCTATACAGGGTGATTTTAGAGACGTATTGCAGAGATCAATTTTCCTCAGTGAATGATCGCCATTATGAAGCAATAGTGTTTGTGTATTGTTTTCTTTTTGTTATTCCAGGAAAAATAAACTTAAGTCTAACAATGTATGCAAATCTCTTTTTTTTCTCCTATTTGGAATGGAAGATCGTGATTCTGAGTAGAAACAAAGTTGCAGAAAATCTCATAAAAAATATAGCGCCATTTTTTAAAGAAATTCTGATCACTTCCCATGAATCAGTTTGTAAATCTTTCTACATTGAATAATACTCACGGATATTTGTAAATATATCTATGCGGTATTTATATTAGTCGTATAAAAATGTTTTTATTATTACCAAATATATTACCAAAAAAAGCAACATTTTATTCTGCTCACAACGGACTTTAACTAGTCAAAAGTATATTATCCCACTAACTGTAAAGGATGGGGGAGTGGGCTGAATCATGCGCAATGAAATGAAAGTATTATTTACCTTTTGCTAATTGTTTGTACAGAAAAATAATCACTACTACACCATAACCACATATAATTCAGTATGTATGACAGCGACAGACTATAAATAAAAATTGATGAGAAGAAAAATAGGATACAATATTGACATAACCTTCGTCTTACAATGTTGGCAAAGAGTTCGCAGCAGTTACCTTTAAATCATTCATACATGGACAGAAGGAAATTATCAAAATTTCCAATGTATGTCAAAGAACGATATTAAAAAAACAACAATCCATATGTTTTAGGGATGTATTTAAGGTCTCTAAGCGTCATAATTCAAACAATTAAGGAGATGTATAAGGAATCTTTTAAGAGTCAAAAATTAAGTAATGGAATTATAGTGAAATCTTGAATTTACTTGTCGTCCTAGCAAACATTAATTGATCGTTCTATCTGGGTGTCTTTCAGAAAGTTAATTTTAAAGCCAAAATCCCACATTTCAATGCCTAGATTATCTACTTACGGCTTCGCAGTCTCAAACAATACGTTTTAATTCTTGAAATGGCATTGATTGGCACATAATTATTATTTTGTAAAAACTAACCGTTGTACAATCCGATTGTCCTTGTAATGTCAATAACTTTATAAACTTTGGTAATATTATTCTAGTATTTTACTATTACGTAGCTTTGGACCGTTTTGGTAGAAAATGAATCAATCATTGTAGAAAAACTAAAACTTTAGTTTTTTGTTTTTATTCGAACGGGCTGCTGACTCTGGGCCGTGGTAATGTACTTGTTAGTACGCCTGGGGCTGCAATAAAAGGAATATCGATTTTGGTGAAGGTTCAGAATACGTAGTGGGAAAATTGTGCATTTGACATTTTTAAAGACGGAATAAATTACGAGTTAAATAGAATGTGTAAGAATTTAAATAACTACTAAAGAAATAACACAAAAATAAATGCCAATCAGCGTAATGTATGATGCCGATAACAATATTATGCTAAAGGTGCTTGTATTCAGGGCACATTGAGAAACATGAAAACAAAACTTTAAATATAACTTGACTAAACTTAATTGAAGGGAAAGAGGGTTCGCAGTTCGATTAATTTTCAGAGCGAAATAAGTAAGTGTTATGATTACAAATTGGGTTTAGGGGTTTAAGGGGGTTTTAATATATATATGATATATATTGAAAATTATCGCGTGCCTTGATACGCCGTTATCACTAGATTAGGAAACAATAAGGTCTGATTTTCAGATATGATATGATTCGTGATTATATGATTTTTCATCAGATTTAATCGATGCAAATAGAAATCCAAAGTTAGGTCTTTATTTACCTTTTTTACTCAGCCTACTCAAACAACACATTATTTTACTACAGAATCAATTTAATACTATAGTATTTTATCTCATCTAAAATCTCACTTAGGTAATTAAATATAAACAAAACTTCACTAAGTTAGGTATTTATAGTTTATTAGTTTTCTATGTATAAGTATTTTTATTATATATATCGTCGTCTAGTACCCATAACACAAGTCTTAATGATCTTACTATGGGACTAGGTCGATTTGTGTAAGATTGTCCACTAATATTTATTTATTTATTTATTTATTGAAATTTGTCCAAAGAGCCATTCCCGAAGAAGGAAGGCATAAGCGTGTCTCTGTCAAGAGGGCGTGGTCGACTCGCATCAAGGCATCCCCTTAAGGTCAATATGCAAGTGTCGACATTTACACTTTACAGGTATACGAAGTTTTATGCTTCAGCTTGGGCCGAAATTCGTTTGTATGTCCGCTGTCCCACTGTCGGGCTGTTCTCCTCTACAGACCCCGTATCATGGTCGACCTTTTCACGCGATAAGTGACAAGATAGGAGCGTCGTCTTGTCTATCGGTGTCAGCCAGTGACGGACGCTCTATCCTCAGGGGTCAGGCCACATTTCTCAACCGGTTCTTGTGAAAATTTGAGAGCAGGTTCAATAATTATATAGATTTCTTTCTCGATTCCGTTTTTTTTATAGGGCAGGCTTGTTAGGATAATAGCAGGATTAATAATTACATAGGTTTTTTTTGTTGACTCAGTATTTCTAAATAATATAATATTTTGTAAAAAATACAGGTTTGCGTGTTTTACAGGTCACAGAGTCACTAAATAGTATTAGTTTATGTTGTAACATTATTTCTTAGAAACTGTCACATTGTCTCCTGGCTAACGGGGCAGAACAACAGTTAGATAGATAAATTTATTTAATTATGAAAATGTACATGTCATTTCATAAAATGAAAATAGCATGGATTCACAAAAAGATCGTCAGAGTCTATAAGAATGAAAAACAATAATAAATAATAGTCAATAAAAATCCAATTTTAAAAAGAAAACAAACATGAGAAACAAAAATACTAATAATAAGGCAATAGGAACAATTTAAATACTTAATAATAAATGGTCACAACAAGAAATAGTTAATGGACCCATCTTCTAACATTCATTACGTTACTACAAATTTAACTATAGCCATTTCAAGAAGACCGCTTCGCAGCCATAGTAACGTCACTACTTGCTCTCTAAGTAGTAAGTTTACCTTATATGGCATTGTGTTTCTGATGATGCGTAAGGTCGCCGGCGGGCCTAAGATGGTTGCCTTTAACCCCCGAAGCAAAGAGTTTAACGCGTCTGTGTATCTGTGTATCTGTCTGTGGTATCGTAGCTCCCAAACGGATAGACCGATTTGAATGCGGCTTTTTTGTGTCGTAGCCAATTTTATTCCGAGTGTTAAAGCCATGTTTCATGAAAATCTGTTTAGCCGTTTTTGAGATATTGGACATTGAAATGAAAATGTCGGGGGTTTTTCAACTTTTCTAAGTATCAGTTATCGTTGTAGATATAAGTCATCCGTCACTCTCTAACTCGCATACTTACTTGTCAGAACGTGACAGATGTGTTATCGACAGCGATAAGGGATAAAATGTCAACCATGCTTCGCCCGCTGACGGCGCTGACTTCCCAATGCGCTTTGTTGAGAGTGAGGGACCCTGCATGTGTCTGTGTATATTTACTCTCTTTCTGCCTACACAAGGAATCCATCAATAAACGTGATCGGCAATGTGGCTGTGAAGTTACAAGCTTCCACAGGCTACGCTGGCTGCTTACCGTCGGACAAGCCGCAGACTTATTTGCCACCGCCATCTTATATTTTGATTTTTAAGCAGACAGCATACACTCACACACTATACGCTCTGCGAAAATTACAAGGAAGTACAGACAGATAAACAACTGAGGCTTATTAATGGAGTCTCATTAGCATTATATGGGTAGTCCACTGTTAAATTCGTGAGAACGATATCAGGTAATGTATTTGGCAGGAAATCAATTATTTAAGTGATTATAATAATTTAATATATATTTTAATCTTAGTTGTTTTAAAAGAAACTAAGGTTTAGGTCAGTTAAAACTTTTTTAACTGACCTAAACCTTAGTTTCTTTCGACCCAGGCTCAGGGTCAATTGAAACATTTGAATCAATTAACGATTGTTCTTACATAGCCAAATATCCTGACTAGGACTGGATCATGGTAGAATAAAACAAGGTAAGTCATTCCCGACGATGTATCATATGGGGTATATACCAGTCAGTACAACTCGTTTGACAGTTGGATTAGCAGCGCAACATGCCTCCAGACGATGTATTACACATGTCATGATTGCTATCGTCTGGAGGCATGTTGCGCTGCTAATCCAACTGTCAAACGAGTTGTACTGAGAAATTGCATGCACATGTGGTCGGGTTGTCACATCTGTAAGCTACACCCAATTATGACTTCGACATGTTGTACTGACAAATTGGGGTAAAAAATCACATAATCTGTATACCCTATAATCAAAGTCACACAAATGTTGCCATTAAGTATGCAAAATTGACACACAAATGTTGCCAATGACTGACATCTTCCATACAGACAAGGAGTTTAGTTAATGCACAATAACTTAAAAAAAAATGTTAACTAGTTTAAGTATTTATTTAGGGTGAAAATACAATTAGTCAACGTAAATATTGATTGAAAGCAGGTAAGTGAAGTAATGCAATTTACTTTCACACAGTGGCAACACACTGACAGTCCGCCATTTTTAAGATGTTGATGACAGATACACTGACGTCACGAGCTGTTACGGGAATAACTTACCTTGTTTCATTCTACCATGAGACAAGAACTAAAACGAACAAAGTCAGCTTATATATTTTCACGCCAGCTGTCAGGTAAGTACGGCGTTTTTCATCACCGCTGGCCATAGTCGCCTGCTATTACGCGTCATTTCACGCAACATGTCTCATGTGCCTAAATGCGGCCAGTTCCTCTTGCCAGTTCGGCTAAACTCGGCTCCCGCACTCCTCTAGATATCACCGCCAGGCAGTTACACTATCGTTCGCATATTACGCGGCTAGCGTTTTCACTGTCAGTACCACATAAAAGGCGACAACCTTATCTAGACGAAAGAACACGAGCTATGTCTGACATGTATTTAATTTTTCAGACCTCGGTTTTGTTAGATAACTTAAGACCTTCTGAACGTAAGCAGGTACTATTCTTTATGCTGTGCTTGAATCACTTTCCCTGCGCCAGTGTGATTCAGGTTTAAGCTCAATAATCCCAATCATTCGTGCCTTTTCGTAAACCTAACATGTGTTGCGGGCTTAAGATCAGGAAAGTCATGCTGTAGGTATATTTTTTATCGTACATCGGGATTAATGTCACCCACGAAACAATGATCCTTCTATACTCTACTAGTACTTACTCATAACCGTATATCTATGCTGTGATAAAACAGCGATTGATTTACTTGGCCGGCGTTTCTTTTGATATTTGGGACATTTCGAGGACTATGATCTCTTTTTCATTCTGATTTCAAAACAGAACGTGCAAGTGGGGTGTGTCCTTTGCTGTTCGGTGGCATAATCGACCTTTGTTTTTAAGGCAGCTATATTGTACTAACTACACAAACAATAAATGAAACGAATGAAATAATGAAAACGTTTATTTTATTATTATTATAGTAAACAACATCGCTTTTATGTTTTCCTTAATAACAATAATAGATATTCAATAATAAATAATGGATAAATAATTTGATTACTCAACATGAATACTTAAGGCCATGCATTTTTAATGATATTAATCACGTGGATTTACAAATTGCCAAAACATTGGGATGAAAGTTTATACAAATGTTTTATGTACATTTTGAAGTTCCAAATTCCCTGAATTTTCACCTTTATTCCACCATTTTAAGGTAACGTTTACACTGCAAAACAGAGCGAGTTGCGATGTTTTATAAATAAATGCTTTATCTAGTACTTATTAAAGGAAATCTTAAAATTCTAGTTATTCGCAATTTCTGGCCATCTGAAAAACGTGAGAACCAACCCACGAAAATTTTAAAACCTGTCTCAAAATTAAGGAAATCTAAATAAATATGAAACTCGCTTTAAAATCAATCCTATTTGATTAACGTTAGGTACAGAATACTTTGAATTCTATCTAATATATCAATATTTACATTATTAACAGAATTGGCTAGTTTTACCAATTAATTTATTATAAGTACATTTATTGATGCGATTAATAAAATTTCGTTTTAATTCAACGTAATTCAATATCATTTGGTGCGTTTCATATTACGAGTATAAGTAACTAAACATAATACTCGTATAACGATTGGGTGACAAAAGTACAGAGAGTAATATTATTCAGATTTAGACAAATTAAATTACCTAAAATTCCATAAATACAACATGTTGTCCGTAATTTTCGATAATATTAAGAAATGTGCCTTAATAATGCAAATTTTCTTTAAGACTCAGGAATTCACTCACTTTAATTTGTTGCTTTGTATTTCAAGGACCATTGTATTTCTCTCTAATTTGAAGAAATGTTAACATTTTGGTGCAACTGGTTTATGATTACCAATTTTATCATAGTTGCTGTTCGTTTTGTTGAGATAAAATAACCGTTTATAATAACAACTATACCCACGAGTGGCGGAGCGTGAATTTTTTCGATGGTCAACCCGAAGGAAAAAAATTAAAGAGTTTAGTGTAGGTATATAACTATTAAAAAGAGATTTTAGGCAAGCCGTTGGGAAACGGCTCCGCCACTGAAAATGTGTTACATAAAACTCAATTTGTTATTTCTTTGATGTGGACGCAAACTGTAACAAATAATCGGAAATGGAGAAATACATACAGTTACATAAGCACACTGCATTTGTCACTCACATAAAACAATGACTAACAATGTCTGCACAAACGTTTTTGTTTTCGCTGGTTAACACTTTCGCTGCCAGGAACTCGCCTAGCGGGCGCCTACTTCCTAGTTTTTCGCTACTTATCGGGAAAACCACGGAATCGGCTGCGAGCGTAGCGCGTACCGTTTCTTGGCAGTGAATGTGTTAACTTACCGTACGTGGGCTCAGTCGACTGTCATGACGCACGGTGCTGCTTATTACCCCCGACACGTAAGTAGAACCTGCACCTACCACAAAAATCGAACCTCGAAGTGCGAATTATCTCCATAAGGTACTAAACTTGTGTCATAACGACGAGGATATCCGAGTTTCGAATTTAGATTTTTGTGGTTAGAGCTGTGCTTGATAGTCTGTTTTCGAGTAATCTTAGGTTAGGCGGGGCGGGCAGGGCCTCACGTATGCTATCTAAGCATGTGCACTAGTGATTGGGGCAATGCCGCCGGCTCGTTTCAACTTACATGCCGAGGATTATACTGTGAAAACAAGCTTACAGGTTTTTTTTATGTAGCTACTAACACTCAGGCAACAATACTGCGTCGAAATCAGTATACACAATCTATCTGAAAATGAAAACGAACCGTATATATTATTTTCGATGATTTTTATTAATTCATTATTTATTCAACGAACATGGTTCTCTTACACTAGGTAAATATATTTAAAAGTTAATTTACAGAGAGGTACATGATTGGAATTGATAGTACATACAAGAACTGTATAAGTATATATAAAATTCATCATACTTTTTCACAAAACCTGGATTTATCTGTTAGCTAACTATAGTACAAGATTATATATGACCCCTAGATTTGTTACAGCAATGCTTAGTCGGTGGTAAAACTGATATTGGTTCATTTTGGAGCTCAGTACATAAGTTTGATGATTTTTACTTCGGCATCTTACACTGGAAAATACAAAATTATAATGCAGGCATGTATAATATGTATTTTGATGCATGTCGAATTCTATATCCCAGACTACAATCAAACATCTATATTCATTCGTCGTAATATTATCGGATAGCAACCGCGGGAGAAAACTAGCAGAAGCTTTATAATATTCACGTAAAATGTTACGCACAAGCCTCAAACGAAAGCTTTAAATCGAGGGTTTTCTGTAGCTATTGAAGAACTCCACAAGGCCTTAGGTAGTAGATCACCGTCTACAAAGGAGTCCTCAATGATTCTGACACGTTGATTATTGTAAATCCAACTGTTACATAATAAGGGTCTTTTGGAACGGGCCACTGCGATCATAAACCCGCTAAAATGCGTTCGTAAACTGTTTGCAATTAACTTTATTGATTCGAGTGCTACCTCTAACATACGTGGTTGATTGATAATTTACGGGGGTGCATTGGAACGCCGTTCTGACTAGATTAAGAAACAATAAGGTCTGATTTTCAGGTACCTGATTCTTGACTATACGATTGTTTATCTGATTTAATCGATACATGATTGCCTAAAATTAACCTCGATAGAAAAAACTTCAAAGTTGCATCTTTTCCTTTTTTTACTCAGCAAAGTCAAACAATACATTATTTTACGACACAATCAAGTTAATACTTTACTTATCTCATTTAAAATCTCACGTAATGAAATATAAATAAAACTTCAGTACCTAAGTTAGGTATTTATCGAAATCTGTCCAAAAAAGCCATTCCCGAAGAGGGTTGCATCTTTTTTTCTCGTGCGCGAAAGGCATAAGCGTGTCTCTGTCATGGGGGCGTAGTCGACGCGAATCAAGGCATCCCCTTAAACGAATGTTTAAATTCAATTTTATGTGTGCTGCCTTGCTAAAAGATTGTTGGTATAATTGGCACCAAAAGGGTAATAAATTATCACGCAAACAGTCGTATCACGAGAACAGTATTAACTGGATGTGGGGCGTGTTTTGATAGAGAAGTCAGGTAGGGTAACAAATAAGGGACTTTTTCTTGGGGTAAGAGAAAGTTAAATACGCCCTAGGGCCCTTTTTTAGTCACTTTTTGTTGCCCTTAAATGAATAAGGGCGAGAATCAGTTTACCTCACTTGACTTTACTTCTCTCTTTCTGAGTGTTCTAATTTTATTAGAAAGAAACTGATAGCTTGACTCGCGTGCGAGATGATTTCCACGTGGCCTTGCGCTAGCCGGGCTAAATGACCGATATGTACCTACTAAGGGTCGTCACTGAAAACCCTCCGTTTTCCCGGAAATCAGACGTAACTGGTTTAAACAACATTGACCGTAACCAAATTTACTTAATTCCAACCATGCACCTCGGAAAGTTCTAGCGAATATCCAAAACGTCTACGTTCACATGGCGCGCGTCCAACACGCGCCGGCCATCTGTCAGCTGACAAACGCAGCGAGCAGAGCCAGCGATGGATGCGAGGCAGCCACCGAGCCGCCGCGTTGCATCGCTAGCGGGTTCTCTCCTGTGGACAATGGATTACATTTAGTATGGAATACGAACTTATAATACAACAACGGTAGTTTTAATTCGAGATAATCAGCTAAAGGGAAGATTTACCATATTCATCATTCAAAATAAGTACATCACGCTGTGCAAGCTCTATCTAAACGCCAGGTTCATTTATCTCTGTCGCAGTTGCATATTCAAGTTAAAAAAAAGTAGGAGATATCGCGAACTTCGACTTTCGATTTTCATGATACCCGCCGCAGCTGGCAAAACTCCTCTTCTTCAAGCATCTATTTTAATTTATTGTTTTAATTTATTAATTGGCGCAAGTAACTTATAATATGTAGGTATATTTAATTTTATTTCGTCTATGCTGTAATAATTTACTTTGCGGCATAAGCAAAAAAAAAGGCAATGTAGGTACTTTGGCGTATCGTACCCGACAAAGCACATAATATTAACACATATGATTGGTAAGAAAAGACAATACACCTTGGTTTATGGTAACCGACGAAACACATAAAATTATAATATTACATATATAACACGAAATAATACATGTTTTATTTAAATAGGATAGTAAATCACTTTTCAAATTAACTGTCGACGCGAAAATGGGTCATTTCCTTTATGCGGTGTGAATTCATACCCCGCGACGATATTGTCCCCATGGTACCAATAAATACAACTCGCCTACTAAAAATTCGCAACTTTCATGCATTTCCATAATTAATTTCTGATTCGCATTGTTTGCGGTCGCGGGAGCCCAGTTTTCAATTATTTCAATGAATGAATACTTAATTTTGTGAAAAAGTATTGCGGTTAAGCGGAACGCAATTCAAGTAGGCCTCTGTAGACAACTATTAAACACATTTTGACATGTGGTAAGAATCATCGCTGAACGTATGACTGAGTCAGTTTATTTTCAAAATCCATACTAATATAAAATAAATGTGAAAGTAGGTCTGTCTGTCTGTCCGTCTGAAATTTGGTATAGGGATAGTTTGAGTCTCGGGGAAGGACATTGGATAGTTTTTAAGGGGATGAAATGGGAGGTGAAAAAAATTTATTTAGCTACGTTATATTATATTTTCACACCTTATATAAAGAAAAAGCGGCCAAGTGCGTGCGTGCGGTTCCGTGCCTATTAAAAAGGTCGTATTGTTACTGAAATCTTATGGCACTTCCGTCATTTCTTTAAGGAAGGCAGTTTATTAAAAAAATCTCGAAAACCTTTGAACCGATCTTGTTCAAAACAATTTTCGCTGAAAGAATTTAATAAGCCCTACGTCCATGATTTTTTTTCATAGTTTTAAAATACACGGTTCAAAAATTAGAGGGGGGGGGGACACAATTTTAGTGACTTTCGGGGTGATTATCTCCGACTCTATTCACTTAATCAAAAAAATTGCTGGGAAACCTTACATTTATTTTGAAAGGCCTATCGATTGATGTGCCACACGTGGGCTGGCAACGAAAAAAGTTTTTTTGGTTTTCGGTTTTATGTATGGAGTGCACCCCTAAAAAAAATTGTTTTTAGTAAATTAATTCCAAAACTATGTAGCGGCTAACACCTTATAGTTTTCGAGTAAAATGCCTGTGACATACGGACGTACAGACAGACAGACAGACAGACATGACGAATCTATAAGGGTTCCGTTTTTTGCCATTTGGCTACGGAACCCTAAAAAGAAACACTAGGAGACAAGACAACAACCGGACAACTGACGACGACAGCGATCTTCTTCGACCTCCATCTTGAAAATAGCTTGGCTTGACCACAAACCACGGCGGTGCCTATACGCACTGGCCGGTTGCGGTTACAGATAGTCGCCACCCGGTTAGCTCCAAGCAATCTGCGGCCAGCCGGACGGCCAGCGGCTGTGCAACTAACCGGACAGTGCGTAGGTACGTACCTTAATACTTGGATGGACGAAGTCGCGGGCAAAAGCTTGTAGTACCTATGATAAACGCATGAAAAATTATAAAAAAAAAAAAAAAAATGCCTGTTAGGGCGGAAAGGTTCTCGAGTGGCGACCGTGTACCGGAAGGCGCTGCGTTGGTTGACCCCGACAAGTTGGACTGATGGCCGACAAAAGTTGCGGGAGTCCGCTGGATGCGGGTGGCGCACGACCGATCATTGTGGCACTCTTTGGGGGAATGCCAAGCAATGGAAGTCTTTCGGCTGATATGATGATGATAAAACGTTGGTAAAACTTGGTGTTATAAATGTCTTATTGTAATTAGAAAACAACATTATTTATTAGTTATTACAGTCTGTTTTGCACATTTTTTGAAATTATTCCGATAGTCATATGCATTAAATTAATGTTAGTTAAGTGTTTTCATATCTATCGAAGTTTAACAATTTTGACAAGCAAATTAAGTGCTTGAACTATGCTGTTGTGGCATTGTTGCAGTTTTTGTTATTATTTTGCTGCTGTTAGCACCTTAGCACGACGCTCGCTATGAACTATACCTATAATCCATACTTAATATTATAAATGCGAAAGCGTATGTGTACGTGTTTATTTGTTTGTTTGTTTGTTTGTTTGTCCGTCTTTCACGGCAAAACGGAGCGACGAATTGACGTGATTTTTTAAGTGGAGATAGTTGAAGGGATGGAGAGTAACATAGGATAGTTTTTACCCCCGTAATCATCCCCTAAGGGGGTGAAATGGGGGGTAAAAGTTTGTATGGAGCTGCGATATAAACGAGGTCCACGCGGACGGAGTCGCGGGCAGAAGCTAGTAACTAATAACTAGCCTAGCCTAACTAGCCTAGCTCTCAAAGGCGTTAGCATTAGGTGTACATAATTTATAAGAAAGTGAATAGGTATTGCATAATTCTAATGCGCAACCTTCTACTGCATAAAGTGCTTGAAGTTTCATAGGTATGTAGGTAGGTATATCAGGAAAGTAAATTCCAATCTATTTTCAAAGTAGGTTAAATATTAGATAAAATCAATTGTTATTTATTGTTATTTAAAGTTGAAATATTACAACGCAATAAACACCGTGATTGTAACGACATGCACCCAACTCAGCATAATGCCTCTAATGCTGAATAACGATGACAATAATAGTAGATTGTGTCACAAGGGAGCGAAATGATACAATTACAGCGGGGGCGGTAATTGAACCCCTTTTGAAGCGAAAGATTCTACCATAGAATCCCTCGCGTAGAACCTTGAGCGTAACGAGGGACTCAAGTTTTTACGCCTGAGATGGTTATAATTTTGCTACCGAGTGGCACATGCATTTAACACCTATGAGGAGAATTAATATCCCTCATTTGGAAGCAATAATTACTTTTTCCTGGATAGCAAAAAAAGGGAAGAAAAGTATGACTTTATTCCCTTATTTTAGGGGAACAATGACTCTTTCCGAATAGCAGGTGTGAAAATAATATAAATTCTCCTATAAAGGAAACTCCAAACGGAAATTTCTCAAGCGTAGTTCAATAAAACCAAACTGCACTTTACAAAACTCGGATCGACCTCTAAAAACCGAATATTAAATCAACAATTGTAAGTAAAACTAAAGACAAAGTGGATTTACAGGTACCTAGATGTGAAGTTTTTAGCAGTTCGGATTTCCATTGTACATTTATAATGGAGTCGTATTCAAAAAAACTGTTTTATTTTTAAACAAAATTCATGATGGATTAAATCTCTTTGAAAGCAATTAAGTATATTTTCTTATATTATAACTATTGCATTTTGCAACAATTGCGATATGACGACAATGTTACTAAGAATAAAACATGTATCACTACATTTATATATTTGCAGCGGTTCATATTTAAATCCCTGTATTTTTAAGGTTTAAATAACTTTATTTTTTCAAAGAAATTATACATTTCACATACCTACATAATTAAGAACTTAATTTACACTACAAAATGTTGATATCGGTAGGTAAGCATCACAAGATGCTAAGTATTTTAAGCATACTCACACCAAAATGCATTACAATAGCAACACAACAAAATTTATAAAATCTATAACAATATTTACTTAATCTTATACGCAAGCCAGTTTTAAAGTCGCTGACTAGTCGGGATAGCCGACTATCCGGCCACATTTATAGTAGGCGAATAGTCGGCAATTTGGCAATTTATATTATAACTAGCTTCTGCCCGCGACTTCGTCCGCGTGGAACTCTTTTATATCGTAGCTCCTTAAATACAAACTTGCGCCCCCTATTTCGCCCCCTTAGACGATGATTCCCGGAATAAACACTATATGTATACCAAAATTCATTTTAATCCGTTTTTGCGTGATTGAGGTCCAAACTTTAGCATCATAGCCTAGCGGCGGCTGCGAGTCGGAAACGATAACGCAGGTTAAGCAAAGATGGCAGCGGTCAGTCTTTGGATGGGTGACCGCCTGATGTTTGAGCGGGTAGTTAATATTTAATATAAATGAGCGCTTCCGTGCTTTGGAAGGCACGCTAAGCAGTTGATCCCGGCTGCTGTCTATGACAGTAGTCGTTAAGCCGAGTTAGAGGCCTTCGGGCGGCTTAAGAACTCCTAACAGTCGAGTTGCCCACTTACTTGACAAAGGGTAGACAACTGTTACTCGCGTCCGGAGGAGCTACCTACCACAACCCTGCACGTGTCCCCTGGGTGGTACTAAAGAGTGATAAACTTTAAAGGCCAAAAATAATGTATGCCATAAGATTAAATAGTTTATGAATTAGGTTTATTCACGATTTTCGCTACGGTGATAGAATTGTGCTGAAGTTTACCAACAAAGTAAAAATTTAATTGATAAAATAAGTAGGTAAAAAGTCAAGGATAATCCTACGAATATTTTAAATGCGAAAGTTTAGATGTTTAGATATTTGGATGTTTGTTACTCAATGACGCTTAAACGGCTCAACTCAAGATGAAATTGTATACGAAGATAGTGTATAGCCTGTATTAAAATATAAGATAGCTTTATCCCGTGTCCACGCGAACGAAGTCGGGGGCAGAAGCTATTATTAAATAAGGGATAAAGCTGGCCGAGATGGCGTCGGACTTTCGCAGCGATGAAGCACGCCGGGTGCCTTTGAACGTGTTAAAAGTCTTAAAACTAACGCAATTTCAGATCTTTGTTACAACGGATATTAACAATAATATATTCATGATTATGAGTCGCAAATTCAATGAAAAAGAAACATTATTAATGCTTGAAGTATATAATCAAAACACCATCAAGCGAGCATGATTTTGATACAATTTCAGTTTGATAGAGGTCGTTGATGTTAGTTGTCGATTGGCGCCATCTACCCAGCTTAAGTTTAGTCTAATTTCAGCTCGATAGATGCTGCTTATATGTTTTTGATTTTATTTAGACTAATAAAAATAACATACCAAACCGTATTAAATGAGTTCAGTAATTCATTCTAAAATTATGAAAATAAAACTAATGTAAAACTGTAAATGTTTCTAAGTATAATGCCATACAATATTTCCGTAACCTTTAATCAGTTCATATTTTAATTAAGTTTGGCCCAGGTTGGGGTCATGTTGGAGAAACTCAGCATACATTAAAAACGCTAAGACTGTATGAATGCATTAAAATCCACAACCGTCGATAGGTATTGTTATTACTGCTTAAGCTTTGTTTTTTCCGGAGACCGAGATTTTCTCGGCTGTAATACTACGAAAAATTGATTTCTATTCAAAATTAAACAAAAAATCAATAACTGATCGTTTACCAAAAAAAAAACGAAATAAACTGATAGAAAGAAAACCAAATACCTCATCGCTGGGGTTCCAACTCGCAGCCATCAACAAACCTATGTTTTGCTGAAAGCTTGAATAGGGTACTTTTTAATTTCTAGTCAAGTATATGCGTGCCAATTTTCAAGTCTTTAGCTCATAGATTCAAGGGGTTCCCATACAAACTTCTACCCCATTTTTTTTAACCCTTTTGCAACCTTATCTTTATAATTTTTATAACCTAAACCGTGGCCGAAGATCCATTGAACGTCAACGTGAAAGTTGCATATTAATCCATTCGAAAGTTTTCCCATGATACCCGGACAAACAGAAAACATAACACTCCTTTTCGTTGCGCTGTCGTAAGATGGCGCTGTTGCGTAAAGTAAAGACGATGTTATCCAAATATTCTCAAATTTGGCCTGTGGGTCACCGTCAAACTTTTTTATACGTTTAATATGGTTTGTTGGAGTTCAGACGCCGACAAAAATCTGGAGAACTACCTTCTAAATGCGTGGAAATTGGTGAAGTTCTGCATCGCGCTATTGAAGTTTTTAATGTATTTTGTATAAATACAATTTCCTTCAAGTTCTACTTATTATGTCTCACTGACAACCTCAACGAACTTTCACATTTATTATATGTAGAGAAGAGATAGAGATAAAGTACCTACTAATATTTACTTCAAGTTTTACATTTTAAAGTATTTACCTTTAATAAAACAAATAATAGTCAATAATAGAAATAGCTAATTTTATGAAAGTTTGTTACATAAGTTTCTTAAAATAGCACGTCGGTAGCCTGCGATTGTCAAAAGACGTTTTGTATGGAAATCGAACCACCTTAAATAAAATTAGGAAAAGTATTTGTTCATAGAAGTAAGAAAGTGTGTAATATAAAACAGCATTATAAAACACGAATAATTCGCATAGTGTACACTGCGGGTAGGGAGGGCTTAAGTTGTTAAATACAGTCAGAAAACAGTTCACTTATTAAAAAAAAAAGCATTTATTGCAGACGAAAAAGTGACCGTAGTTTGTTAGTAACAAGAAAATACTTAAATGACTATAATTATTAGAACCTAAACCTAAGTGAAGCGAGGTTCAATGCCTGGCTATGCCACTGTCCCACCTCCCCGCTACTAGGTACCTACGCTCAGGAGGCTGTGGCGGCTGTCGCGGCGCAGCGCCTGCGCAGCGTCGCATGAAAACTGTCGACGTGCGCGTCCGCGAACATGCCAGACGCGCTTCAGTGCCGTGGCAGCCGCATGAACCCGCAATGTATTGAGCGAGCACTGCGTAAGCTGCTGGTATACAGTGATGTACAGTACGCACGGAATAGCGTAACTTTAACTTGCCCTGTACACCGACTGAACCTGCGAGATGTTGGCTCTGATCGCCAAAGCCCTTCGCTCCCTCTCGATATCCACATCGTCGCGCAAGTCGTCGGTTACCAAGTGCCCAAGGTATTTAAACGAGCTAACCCTCTTAAGCTGCTCGCCATTTAAGCGAATGGGTGGGACATGAGATGGGCACTTCACTTGGCTCCTTAAAATTGGGTTTGATAACATTTTATGCTTTAACGCAATGCTCATTGGGTCGAAGATAATTATACGAGGATGAGTTGCACAGTAAACACGTATTCATTTGTACAATCCACAATTTCGCTCGAAATCCTGTCAGGGACAATAAAGCCATCGCAATTGAACCTTTTACATAGAGATAGGTAGATATGTACCAGAGACTGTATTAGAGGTATTTACATAATCCTCGGTATAATGTACCTCATTTAATTTAGCATGCACTCTGCTATTTCCATAAAGATATGCAAGGAAAGATAATACTTTTTCCTTCACTGTTAGATTCGTACAATGTTTGTAAAATATAATCTCATGTCGCCGAAAGCAAATATCTTAAAACCACAATTTTTATGCGAATAAGTAGTAATTGAATTCCGCTGACGTTGCCGCTTCAACGTGCATAATATATTATTTCATCAAAGTGTATTATTTGTTTTGCTTTTAAGTATTTGACGTCCATAAACGACACGAAAATGATATATATTGGGAAAAAAAATACCGTTACTTCTAGATGAAGAACTCCGCTCATAAATGTATGAATATTCAGGCTATTATAATGGACCCTGAATATTCCAGTTACATGACTCAAAACTGGATGTTATTTATAAATAAACCTGAACAAAGAGCAATAAGGATAACGATTAAGATTAGAAAAATGTTGGTAACGATATGGGCCCAAAAATTATCGCTGCTTAATAAGAAACAGGCGATAGCAGGCGGACAAACGTAATAGCAACTTTATTTCCTACGAAATTCTGATTGAGTACCTATAAGGAAATCACAAAATATATCATGTCATCTTGGCCAAGCATTTTTCCTGTTAAATGCTTAAGTGTATCTGTTACGTTTTCACGCTTGAACCGCTGAACCGATTTATATGAAATCTGGTATATGGATTAGTTGCTTACTTTTTAGGGTATCAAACTAAGTCTTAGTAACCCTCATAAGGACATAGAATTGTTTTCATCCAGGAAAGCATAACTTAAAGGGGTGAAAAGTGGAGAGTTCGTTTTATTGGCAGTGGGATAAATTGATGCTCCGCTTGTGTGGGAGCCGGTAAGGATATTTACTATTCGATTTTCTAATGGCGTAGTATTAATCGCTTAAGGTAATTAACGAGTAGGTATAGGCAGACGAAGTTACACTCTAGGTTTGCCTACCCGGGAGCAAAGCTAGTGTAATTTAATAATAGTAGTAGTAGTTATTTAATATGTAAATAATAGTACTAAAATGCTGACGGATTATTGTATCGATATACTATAAATATAATGACTTAATACCAGGTTTTGGAGGGTGAAAATACAACCAATCATTATATTATCTGTATTTATTACGTAAAACATGCTTTGTCCGTTTGTCTATGTATACTCGTGTCGTTGTCGTGAACTATGTATACTCGTACATCTACATGACAGTTAAGATGATAATAATTTAAGACAAGGTGATAACTAATATTAACTAAATTAAATTAAAACTAAGTCAAATCTAAAAAAGAAATGTTTTCACTCAAACAAAGGTGCAGCAACCCTGAAAATGAACCTAATTAAAGATGTAGCCGAAGTAATTGTTTAAATAGTTTTTGCGGTAGAAGTGTCGAGATGAGCATTCGGTCTACGGGTTCGTTTTATTAACCAAATTCAAAAATAGGAGGCTGTTCTTTCAAAGTACACGACATTTTATCTGATACATTTTACTGCAAAACTACACTAATTTATGCCCTGTTTCATAACATAAGTAAGAAAGAGTAGGCGTTCCTTCGATCTTTACTCGGGAAAGTTTCCAATTTAATTTCCGACTCCGTATATATAACTTAATTTCGTTACTTCGAGCTTCGCCTGGAAAACGGCGCTGCGAGAAAGTGCAGCTTGAGCTATCTCAATCAGTAGTGTAATTGTGGTACTTAAAGTTGAAAACACTCTCAACTTAGCTAATCAATATAATGACAATATATTTGCGTATTCTACTTAATGTTTTAAGTCTGTTATCCTGTTTGACTGAATATAGAACTCATATTTCAAAAGCGTTAAATCCATGCAATTATGCCGTATGTAGCAGACCGCCGAAAAAATATACTTTATTTTGCCCGCGACTTCAACCGCATGAGCTCCCATTAACAACTATCGGTCCCGATTGTCTGTCCTATGAGGATTTTCGGAATAATAAGGTTTAATGTTTTAATCAAGACCATAGACTATTTATTTACCAAAATTTATTACAATCCGTACAGCCTTTTTTTCAAAGTGAGTAACAAACATCCAAACACTCACATATACGTCAGTAGGACGAGTAAAATTAGACGATTTGAATTAAGTGCCATTCAACATTTGATATCTATTCCATAACGGTCCCTACGATCCAGTTTTATACATTGTTTACAAGCTTTTGATTACTTGCAATTTTAACTCCCACATGTATGTTTGTTCGGGTCAAATCTTGCCACTGAATTTTAAAGCAGTCCTCCCTCAACCGATTGGGTTGAAACTTCGCATAAGGTGAGTCGGGGTAAGAGTAACATCCGGGGAAGAGGGTCAAAAGCTTCTCCAGCTAATTCTTTTGAATTGAGCGCCTTTTTGTACCGTCGGTAAAACAGACAGGCGCCTAGTCTGTTTTACCGACGGTAAAACAGACACAGAGAGACAGGGATGTTACTCTTACCCCGACTCACCTTACACGTTTAGTTTTGATGGCAATGTAATATTATGCCATAAAGCTGGTGTGATGATGGAAGTGTTCCTCAGTTAAACTAATTAGAACCGTCTCGATTAGTACATATCCTAATTTGTGCTAAATGTAGCTGCCTATACAGTCAACAATCAAAGCTTGTACCTAAAATGTTATTTTTGGCAGAAACTTATTAGTTATTACCCTCTCTGTCTATACTTAATCGCGGACAAAATGATATAGTTATAAAGTCACACCAATGCAATAGCAATTAAATTTAAACTTTGTCACCAGTGTCTAGAACCGATCATAAAACCATCACATATCGGAAATCGTTCCTCGGATGCAGAATACATTTTCAATCTCACCGGGCCGTCTTTCATATGTCTGACCTATTTAAGCATTCTTCGATATCACGGAGCCGATCATACGGCAAATGATCCTTTGCTGTCTACTTTTTTTGGATGATGATATTCTATTTGCATTTGCTGATCGGTCATAATTTCCGAGGATTTTGCAATTTTATTACCAGTGCAAATAGAGATACGTACGAGAGACCTTAAAAAACTCTCTACAAGTATAAGAATAAAGCCGGCACCGGCTATTCAGACAAGAGCTATTGCTGCCCTTAAATGAGGGATCAAAGTTATATTCGCTGTTTCATTTCAATATTCCTCATAAGTTAAAAAGCAGTACGTGCCACTCGGTAGCAATTTCCATCTTGGGCGTAAACACTTGATTTTTTTGTCACGCCAAGACTCTTTCGCTTTACAACGGATTCAATACACCGCCCTCGCTGTAAATATATAATTTTGTTCAGTTGATCGACTAACACACTATTAACAATCTATATGACATATCTGCCTCCGTGTCTAAAATATAACGCATGCTGCGCGTAGCATATTGGGTCATTAGTGGGGGAAACATTGGCGTAGCATCTTGACGTACCTATATACACTTGGGTCATGCGCTCTGAAAGGGTTAAAATAAATAATTTACTTTAAAACAAAGTTTACCGACTTCAATTCAGTGCTTCGCCAAGCCATATACATGAACATTTCATTACCTTACCACTTGAACTGCGTTCCGATAGCAAATGCGTATTAGTACAGTAAAAAACGAAGTAGCTATGAGTGGGCCGATAATATTTGAGACCCGTCGATTTGTCAAGGAGGCTTCAACGGAATCATATCAGAATCTTTGAATTTCTTTGCATAACTGAGGAGTTTCATAAGTCATCTGCGGTCTTCATATCAGTTCCACTTCACCAACATTTTCGAGAGTTAAATACACGAGTTTTGATAAGAAATACCGAAATCACCTCACGCGTGCCTTTAAAAATTTAAGGTTGCCCTCAATTTCCCTGGGATCCCATCTTCAGATCCTGACCTGAGTAGTATATCTGTGAGTATACTCTTTCGAATAAAAAATAATTTTGTAAATCGGTCCACAATTGACAGAGAAATCAGTGAAAATAAAAGAAACACAGTGGAATACAGAATCTCCTCCTTTTTTGAAGTCGGTCTAAAAAGTATCTATTCAGACTCGTAGTCTGCAAGGCATTGATTTCGATTCTGTCAGGCACTACGTTGACACTACGCAATGCGCTGCAACGATATTTGACCTCTGTCTTTCACAATCAGAATAAAAGAGACGTCTTAGTGAACACATGAGCTGTTGTCAACATACTGATGAAATTAGACTTCAGACCAATAATTAACACATTACTGCGAAACCCGCTGTCAGCGCTTTCCGCTACTTAGGGGGAAAACCATGAGATCGGTTTTATAGCTTTTGCAGCTTAGTGCTTTTTAACAAGGCGGAAAATACCTAAACAGGTAGGTACAGTCGACAAAGAGATGGTTACGCCCAAAGTTACAAAAATATATATACACGACTTTGTTGCCTTAACATTAAGGTCATGTATACATATTTTTGTAACTTTGGTCGTATCGATCTCTTTGTCGTCGACTGTACATGTTTTAACGTCGACTAAAATACAAGTAGATTCATTCAAATTAATGAAAATAATGTCATATAGGAATTACTCCTGCCCGCTAAATTGTCGATCCGGTTTCACATAGGAGGCCACATACTAATAATATGAATACTCTTCAAGTCTTCATTATTTCTTGCTAATGAAAGCATATTAGCTGTCTTCGATTATTTTAATCTCTCATCTCCGAAAAATAAGTACCTATCATAGTTATATAATAATAATAATAACAATGACAGGTCGAAAGTATTTTTTCTCAGAGCTTAGTGATAGCAGATAGGCACCTAAATCAAGCAATAAAAAAGATATTCTTATTAATTGCTTCTTCTTTCTCAACTAGGTACTTATTTCTCAAACGATATGATAAAGAGAGAACGAATATAATGGACTAGCTGCCCGGCCCGGCTTCGCACAGATTACCCGTTTTCCCGTAGGAATGAAGCATTTTCCCGCGGTAAAAAGTAGCCTAATGTTCATCAGGGATAATGTCGGCTTCTAATGGTAAAAGAATTTTTCAAATCGGTCCAGTAGTTTCAGAGCCTATTCAATACAAACACACAAACAATGAAATCTTTCCTCTTTATAATATTAGTGTAGAAAAATAAACCATTATTATCTATAGCCCTAGACATCAGGATCGTGGTAACTTCCACGTTAAATGAACACGAAACAAAAAATATTTAATAAAATAATTTGTTTCATTAAGAAGAGTACTTATTTTTCATTCAAAATTAATGTTATATACTTACTTAACACATATTTCTTTCAAAAATTATGATAAACTGTCAATAAAATCTTAAAGACCGTAAAAAAAAGTTTTATTTCAATACAACCTTACCCAAATCAGCGGAATATTTTCACGTCAGCACTTCGCTTTTACAAAAAGGGTGAAGACAAGTCTTACTGTTTACAGAGGCGAAGATTTACGAGTCACTAAATTTAGTGTCCAGATTAAGCTTAAAATGGCCGTCTCTGGTGCTTAAATTTTCCCTCTTTTAATACCAGCAGGTGGTATAATAAACCTGTAGACTACAGGGGTTAAAGAAAAATACAAAAAAATATATAGTAAGTAAAAATAACACTTAGAAAATGATAAAAGGAGGACGTTTTGGTCCGATGTTAAATAAAAATGTTAGAGATATTATTTGAGTAGGTAGTGACATCCGTATTACTTTTTGGGTACGTATGGCAGAGGTAACAAGATTGATGAAACAGGAAATGAATTGAATAATATTAGAAAATGTAATGTTGAGGAAATCTTTTTCAATGCGGTCACGAGTTATCTAAGGTATACATCCTAATTTGACATCTTAATGCCTAGGAGTCGACTCCGATTTCTCACGTCTACTACGTATATATTAAGATTGAAATTGTCAAGTATTAGGCCAGCGCGTTGCGTCAATCACTAGGGCGTGTACTTTATATAAAAGTTTACAAATTATCATTTACGTGTATTGTTAAACAATACAAGAAAGTAGCGCTACAATCCTAAAAACTTTCTATACAAAAACGTCACAACCAATAAAACGTATATAAAAAATTGGGAGCACAATATCAAACAGTCTGATTCAGTTATATCCAACACTGTAAAACACAATCGCATGAAGCGCCGTTTTTTCTAAAAAACACTCGTCAAATACGAGGGGGTCTTCTGTAATTTCAGTTGGCAGTTTTCACAAAAATAACAGGAGGCATATTAGTACTCGTAATATTGGTACGATTTGACCTCATAAATAAGCTTCTATCAAATACTATCTATATCACTATCACTACGCGTTGAGTGGGTTCCAATGGGCCCAAACACGACGAGGTAATTTTGTGTAATTGAGGAGATCCTATGGCCACCTTATTATGTACATTGGACTTCAGGAAGTTGGACAACCTGCAAGATTTGACCCACACACTGACTACACGGTCAAAGTAAGTTAATATTAAGCTAGTAAAGATACACTTTGTGGTAAGTTAAGCCACCGAGGTCGGATAGCAACTGATTTATTAAAATAATAACGGGTAAACATACATTTGTAGAATTACCTACAACACACTTAATAAATGCAAAAGAGCATACAGCGGCTGTCAAAAATCGTCAGATTGTTAAGTCTGCTATAGCCGAGCATTTGGATTTGATTTTTTTTTTAGTTTTCCCTTGATTTACACACTAAACACTAATTGTATTCTAAATTTGAAGCTTCTATGTCTGAAGCAGTGCCCTAGACTTTTGATGATCGGTGAGTCAGTCAGTGAGTGACAAAATTAAGAAACTTTGACTTTGACTGGTACAAATTGAATGAAATTTGAAATATATCGTGTTTATACATTGCGTGCTCGGTTACTGAAAATTCAGGCTTCTAGTTTTATCCACAACTAAGTTATAGGGGGGTCGAAAATGGCCTAAACTGTTTCAAGAAAAGGATGGTACGGCCGTGCCGCTGTTTTGCTCGCCTTGGCGGGGGTACTGCCGTGCCCCCAGATAAGTGGAAATGTCTATTTAATTGAACTCTCCATCGAAATAACCACGGTGAATTAACTTCAACAAAATACAGAAGGGCACAAAAAAAAACGGTTAAGTGCGAGTCGGACTCGCGCACCGATTATTCCGTACAATGTTGTAGGTACCTACATAATTATTACAGGAATTGAGTCTCGAAAATATTTTCCATTTAATAGAATCTCCATACATCGACATGGGTTAGGTTAGGTAGTTTTTGTTACCTAACTCCACACATAAAATTTAGATTCTTATCAAATTTCATGATTCTAGGTCAACAAGAAGTCCTGCTACTCTATAGGTTTTGATTCCTTTGTCAGAATAAGAATATGCGGCCTTCGACTTTTTCATTCAAAGCTTGCAATGATGGCACACTTGAGTATTTTATAATAATTTGAACTTGACACCAACGAAGTGATTTTTACCTTTTGCGGCACGGACCGCTAAAAATTGATAAAAAAGCCTGTACCCTACATACCCAGCTAAAGCCGATTCGTGGATATTTCGAGCGTAAAACGAATATCGTCTAATCCGATACTGTCACCTAAATTCTGCTGCTCGGAGACAATACAAATATCCTCGATAAAAAAACTTGCAAACATGCCTGTATCAATATACGGGGCCTGCCTTCGATCCGATTGGCATTTTTTGCATAGCAAGTGACAATCCGAGAGTGGATTTCAGAATATTTTGCTTGCCTGATTCGTTTTAGTACGTCGGCGTATCTTGTATCAAAACTGAACTTTGGACGCCGCTGGAATATTTTGTATCTTAGTATCTTTTACCAAACTCAGACGTTGATAATGAAAACGATACAAAGTACAAATGCTATTTTTGGAAACATTTCCAAAAATAGCATTTGTTTTATGGAACCTCGAATTGTTTCTCCAAATGAGTCATTTGCCAAAGTTTAATTTACTCGGAAGGATTTTTTTTGGAATCATTGACAATTCCAAGCTTTGGAAAATAATAACGTATTAAATTAGTCGAGAACAGAGAGAGCACTGACGCCTACTCCACCGACAAGAGCCGAGCTCTTAAATGATGATGATGAACGTAGTATTGAATAATACGTATCGTAGGTTTGTGCTATAAAAATCCTGAAAACAAACGGTCTCTGAATAAAAAACCATTAGGACTAATGGAACTTTGACTCATTCGGAGGACCAATTCTTGGAGATTGTGATAACTGATAATTTAACCGTTTTACTTATGTATATACACCTAAACATGCGCAGGGAGACTGTCCAGGCAGCTACGGCGACGAGCAGGAAGATATATTTGCAGCGTATTCAATAAAATTAGCGTAAGCGTTTACACTGTTGACAGTAGACAGTAGGTACTTTCATCGTTTAATTACCTCTAAGCACGTGCACGGAGACTGCCGAAGCGGCCACGTCGGCAAGCGAGCAGGTGTAATTGCCGGAGTCGTGTCGATTGGCGTTAGCGATGTACAGCCGCGACAGCGCACCGTTGGCCGTGGCTTCCGTCTTCACACTGGAGACAAACACATCGATTAGTTATAATGTCTCAGGGGAAATATTAAGCGGAATTTGTATGTCCTTACATAGCACATCTCGCTTGCATCGAGATGCGGGATGCAATTCTGTGCTAGTTGGTGCCATAATGAGCTCATATACGTCCTACTGAGAGCACAAGCCTCCTCTTATGGATGAGTGGGAATGGGCAGTAGTTCCCATGTTGAGGACATCACATGCACCTATTGAATTTCTTAGCATATGTATGTAGTATTAACTATTTTATGTATAACTTCAGTCACATTCAGTTGCTATCACATAATATGTATTTATATATATATTAATGCATACAAGATGCTCACAAAGAGCAAGGCGTCAAATCGTGCTGAAATATCCTTGAGCACACTTGTTAAGATGAGAGTGATGGCGACGTATATGTACATATTGATTTTAATAATGTCTCTGTAATAGTAGAATGTTAACCGAGGGTTGAAAGCCACCTATTCCTGAGGAGATACTCACTTCGTTCGAGCGCCAATAGTTTGAGGCTGAAATGGGTGGCTTTCCCCGAGTTAAACTCTCTACTTTTCATTTCGAAAACGAGGAAATGAATTGAAAGCCAAAAACTTACATATTTTCTAAATCACTCAAACCCTATAGAACCCATTTGAAAAGCGTTTGTGTGTGGACCATTTGGGCGGGAACTGCTGACAGATTTTAATAATGTTACTGTTACTGTGTGCACCATTTCCCGGACGCGCTTTATATAAGATAAGATAAATACGATTTCTTTATTGTCAAAGCTGTGTTGGTACATAGGTCTTATAAATATCACAAAAGGTAATCAGCTTGCCCATTTCGGGCTTACAATATTAAACTATACTATTACATTCAGATTGCACATGTAAAAGAATAACAATAACATAACATCAAAACAATTAATTATCTATGGACATAAAATATTCATTAAATTTATAGAAACTTTTTGTTAACGGATATTTCTTGAGCTTGTTTGAAATCTGATCCCATCTTGGGCCTTAATAAATGTTCAGGCAAGTGGTTGAATATTTTTATTCCTGAGGCATATGTGCTCTTGCTTAGTATAAAACTAGACGGTCTAACCGTACAGACATCATATTTATATAAATAAAATAAATTTCTTTATAAATATGTCATTTTGTTCCTTAACTAATACACAAATTTCCATAATATAGATACATGTCAGAGTTAAAATGTCATTGTCTTTAAAAAGCTTTTGAAGTGGTTATATCGAAAAACTAATTTTGATTGTTATTTGGATGTTAAATTACATTATTAATTGTATTTATATGTACCATATAATAATAAAGAACGAAAACCATCGTAATTATCAACAAGCTTCAAAAATCAACACAATTTCATGGAAGTGTGGCAGTATAGGTCCATTGTTATTTTTTTAATGACTTTAGGACGCTGTTCTGAAGGTGTCACATTATACTACGAACACTTACAAAAGTAACAATAGTCTTCAAATAGCAATAATAGTAATAAATAATTAATTTATCATCAATATTAAAAAATATAACGCACGATTGTCGACAAGTTTCAAAATCAGTACAATTTTCTGAAACTGTGTCTGTACAGGTTTCTGCCATTGATTTTTTATTTTTTATTACTTTTCAGCCCTAGGGGCGACATGCCTCACTTTCAACCAGCTGTTTAGATAAACAATGACCTATTTTCAGATTATGAGACATGAGAATTAAATTAATAATTCATCAGTTCGTTAGTATCTGTCGCACGTGCCGAAGAGGTGATAAACATGCGTTGAGTACTGATATTTTTTACCCGGTTACACAACAGCAAAGCCCAGTGGATTTTGTTTTTATTCAGTATACTTTATTCCCCAGAATCTCCACAAATATTGTATGGATTTTTAAAATTGGTGTGCTTATCGACTTGTTTGTACCTGAAGGTTTTGCTTTTATTTTAATTGAACTAGCGAGCAAAGCGGAAGTAGTTCCGTTTCAGCTTGGGGCAAAATTATTTCGTATTGTTACGACGGCGATGTCTATAACAGTTCCGTTGCCATCCATAGTGGCACGCCGTCAAGGTATTTCAAAATTCACCGTATTGTCGTAAGTCATCAGTAGCCCAGTGGCACAGAGGGCGGCCTTGGTGTCAGTGTACCCAGATTCGAGCCCAGTGACCGACGTGCACTTTTTGGTTTTATATTCATAGTGACAACATTTTCAAAACGCCGAGTAGCATGGAATGTTCTAGAAAAAGTAAGCGAATAGAACATTCGATGCTTACGGAAATTATAGACAAATGTATGGGCTTAGAATATTCGAGAAACGTGTACAAAGGACGATTATCTGGAAAAGCCCATGCTTAAATAAATGAGTAATGAAATTAAGATCGGAAAGAAGATCGAAAGTACGGTCTAGAACCTTCGGAGAGGGGTAAAGGGACTACGTTCGCGGTACAAGTCAGACTTGAGAGAGGAGTGACCAAAGTGAAGTCTTGAGAGTGGAGTCATCGGAGTGGAGTTCTCGGAGTGAAATACTAAAGTGAGTAGTATCGAAGTGAGAGCCGGAAGAAGAACAGTGGAAACAAATGGTAAATAGTGAAGTGGTCTAGTGCAAAGTAACAGTAAAGTGTAGCTGGTCGGTAATAGCAAGCGCGGACTCAATGAACTTGTGTGTGTTGATTACTGTGGACTCAGTGGACTTTGCCCTGTGTAAATCGCAGAATAAATCTGCTGTCGTGTTAATAGGTGTATCAACTCTACCCTGTGCCCCCCACGCTCGTAACAGTATGTCCAGATGTCGTGCCCTCCGGCTGTTCTCCTCAATAGGTCGGATTTCTCAACCGATTCTCGTGAAATTTTGTGAGCAGGTTCAAAATAGATTTTTGTCGATTCCGTTTTGAGATATTTTTCAAAATAAAAAGGACAGACTTGCGAGTTTAACAGCTCACAGAGCCACTAGTTTAAATTTAATTGTTTACCACCAATTGGTACTTTACAGTATAAAGTAGCCGAGAATTCACTCGGTTCTTATATGTCTAAGGGCTTGTTTCACAATCGCCGGATAAAGTTATCTGCCAGTTAAAATTATTGCTATTTTTTTCTCCCGTCATATAAAAGAAAAGTGACAGCCAACATTTATCTGACGGATATGTTTTAACTGGAGATTGTGAAACAGGCCCTAAGTAGAGTAGAATAGAATAATTTTATATTGGAACAACAACAGAAATACACATCAAATAAGGCTTCAATCTAAAGAAGGAATCTTGTGTTGCTTCAAAAAAGGAGTCTACTCAGCACGATTCGAGACACAGAGTGCAAGGACGCTGATTTTCAGCGGATCCGATAAACTAAAACTGAAGTGAACTAACTAAAAGGTCACTAAAGGCTTGCCTAGAATCAGTAAAGTGCTACTGGCACAACGAATCATGCTAACATCATGCTTCGAACGAAACATGCTTATTAACAATGACAACCGAGCAAGCGGTACATTTTGTCAGGGAACGACACATTTTTAAGAATAAAATTGCCCGTGAGCATACCTGATAACGCGATACTCAACAATAATAATTGAATTTTATTTGGGTAACAGAAGACGCTATATCACATTTGATTACAGAGGTAAAACACAGCAGTTAGCGGGCGTAATAGAGATCGATTACCTCTTTAAATAAATTAGACAGTTATTTTTTCACGATTTTCCTCGTGGTCTGTAATAACAATAACCTAGCTAGAAAGTGAACAATCAGTATGTATTTTTTTGCCTTCCCAATTATAATTTAATCATTACCAAGATGAACCTAATCGTGGGCAGTGATCATGTACTGTCGACTACAAATAGATGCTGAAAGTTGGTTTAAATTGAACACGTGAAATCACTTTATTTTTAGGGACCTGCTTTTTTAGGGATCATCTTGGGTCGTCCTATTCGTTTTCAGACAAATTCTTAGTTTAGACAAACTATTCTGCTTTGGTCACCCATTCTTTATTCGTCACTTTCGTTGTTAGTCTTAGATGTGTATTTATAAACGCCAGAATCATAACGCGGGCTTTACTGTGGCGCGGACACTTAAAACGCATTTCTATAATGATTCAAATTTTATTAACAGGTTACATACACCCTTTAATAAATTAGGTAAGCACTTCAAAGATTAAATCAATTTCCGCCGAAGTTGGTAACCTTTGACATTGCCCTATAATAAGGAACGTTTCAACCCGCCGGTCCTTGTGACAAGGGGTAGACGCAAACACTCTTCTAGGTCAATGTTGAATTCTTGACGGCGTAAATAAACCATAAAATGTTGTTTACCCCTAAAACAAGACAGTATCGAGACACGGACCTTGAATCGTATGAGGGCACAAAGGTTACTAAAAATCAAACTTGGTGCGTGTGACAACTCTCGTAGTAAATATTATTTATAGCCTTCAAAATGGAAACAAACACGAGGTTGACAACTGTCTCCCGCACCAAACTTAGATGAAAACAGTGTTTAATATTGGTTACGTAATAAACCACAAGAAAAGTGTAAAAACAGTTTTCGTTATTAGGTTTAAACTATCACTACCGATGGGTTGCGTCAAACCATCTGTATTAATTAGCAAGTGGTGTTCGTTAAATTCTGAATGTATTAAAAGTTTGAAAAGTTGGAGTGACCGCTGCCGGCGCCATATTTCACGTTGATCGGTCCATAATCGTAAGTTGGGGGATCCCGCCCTCAATATAGATTGCATTCGCAAATCAACCACCAGTCAGACGTGTCAGTAACTTTGTTTAATGCCGGCTGTACACATTGGGCCAACTTTGGCGCGTGAGCAGGAGGCAGCTATGTAAACGAAAGAGATCGAATCATCAGGCTTTACAACATCATACCGACAATTAGTTCTAGAGCTGAGAAATTAGCGGGGCATCTAGCAAGTTTAATAAATCCCCAGACTGGTGTTAATTAAACGCCTAAACAGATAAATCAGGGGGTTATTTTACTTCCCATTCGATTTCACTAGACCTTACTGTTGAAATGTAAAATATCTTAGTGGTGCCACGGTCGCCGGCTGCCATACACACCTTTGTACTTTAATGTCGAATATGAAAATAATTAATTTGTTATTTCAAAAGATTTTATTGTTTGCGTTTTATAGTATTGCGATAATAATGATATTATAGTACATGGGTATTTATTGTAGATATTTCCGTGAAATGTTTACATCAAAGTTGTTTGCACTTCTCTTGGAATAAACTCTATTATTGTTTGGTCAAACTGACAGTAAGTGACGCCATTTAAGTTTGAAAAGCTCATGGTGTTAACTCAACGTATTCTGCAATAGAATTATATGTATAAAAGAGTAAGTAATGTACTTACACACTACTATATATAATATCAGTTGTGTCGATTCTGATCATACTCTCCTGAAGAACGTATACAGGGAATACGTAGATATTTAAATGAATTACGTTATTTTGAGGTTATACTTTGATTACAAAAAAAAAGACCGGGTTGCACTCCGAGGGTGCAGGCAGAAGAGAAAACTCAATAACATTGTAACAGTTTTTCGATCAGGTCACGTTACATCTTACGGTGTCACCCTATAAATGAATTTGACGCAAATTTATAAACAATTATCAATTATTTAGGCGGACGGGCCGCGGGCGCGTTGGGTGCGACGGGCCCAACGCGCCGCCGTGGCGCAACGGTGCCGGGGTCCGGCGCGCCGACGGGCGGCGGCAAACACAATACCAATTTGTTTTTGCCATTGCCAAATATTTTTCAAAGCTTTATCTCTTTAGGAATAACGTCTAAATTCGAACTATTCGAATTTGCAAGAACAGCAGATGGCGGTGCACGGTGGCGACCAAAATATCAATTTGTTTTTGCCGTTGGTAAATATTTTTCTAAGCTTTATCTCTTTAGGAATAACGCCCAAATTCGAACTATTCGAATTTTCTCAATAGCAAAACGGTGAAGGACGCGTTGGTTAAAATTACAAATTTATTTGCAGAATATGCTATTGCAAAAAGTGTTTAACGGCTTTATACTGTTACGAATAGCGTTCAGTTTTGAATGAAGTCGAATCGGCTAGCAGCAAAAAGTGACCTCCTTCACATCTGACGTCACAAAACTGTCGCGTATTTAACTAATTTTCCCCATCCCAAAAAGTGCTCAGCGCCGCTAAAGAAGTTTTCACTTCAAAAATTGACATGTCAAATGATATTTACCAACTTACTTAGTTACAATATGTAGGAATACTTACCTAAATTGAGATGGGCAGCGGCGGTGACGTTCCTGTCATAAGCCGGGCTGATATTGACTACGTTTACCGACAATTCACATCAAGGCAAAACCAGTGAAAGTCTGACTTCCGAACACGCATAGTTGTAATGATTCTCGGAATTGTTAAACATATTGGGTTCAATAGTAAGTTGGGTTGGAAATATTATGACTGGCAATACTGGTTGCTTGAATTTTAAAAATCAGTGTTGCCAGCGCGTCATTTCAATTTCGGACGGTGTGTAATCTGAAAAAGGACGGTTTTCAACATAATGGGACGGAAACAAAATTGGAATATTGTTGATGACCAAAAATGACAAATCTCTACTTTATGACATGACAGATAGCTTAATTGGAGAGTTTTTTTTTTAAAAAAAACGACATTATATAACGGGATATAAAAAGAGACGGCACCTTGGAAAGGACGACAACAGGACGGTATGGCATTAAAAAGGACGGAAAACCGTCCTTTTTGGGACGATCTGGCAACACTGTTCAAAATCGTTCATGAGACGTTCTTTGTATTAAATTTGTCTCACATTTCCCTGTTCATATGTAGCTATAATAAAGAATGATTGTATAGAAAAATAAACAAATTTATGACGCCTGTTTAGTTGTGGCACAAATAAAACGTTGGTAAAACCCGGCAATCCTTTGATACAAATGATTTGTTTGCTTCACTTAAATTGTGATAAAATGTCGTTGTATCTTAAAATAATACAATATTACATTTTGTAAGAATCACCGGCCTCAAACGTTCAGCTCTTAAAGTAATTTGTATGACCCTTAATAAATCTTTAAGGCAATCCAAACACAGAATGAAGGCAGTTAGCACCCCATAAATTTCATTTCAGATAAGTTAAATGAACGGGTAAATTTCATAGGCTAACACAATACAAACTGTTTGTGTTGTGCCGAATATAAAGCGGTTATTATAATTATCTTCTTGATCTTAACAAGAAACTAAAATTAAGTCTGAAGTAAGTAGCGGTTGCCGGGTTATTTAATTTTACTGTATTATATTATTTTGTGAAGTCGGTATGAACGATCTTTTTTGTGCGGGTATCTATTATCGTGTTTTTGTAAGGAATGCACAATTTTTATGAGTATACGTTGCACCATTATAATTTCTCAAATTGAACCTGCACGTTTAGCACAAGACGGAAGAGTATTAGACAGAGTATTCGTCTCTTTCTAATCAGAAAACTTAAAAAAGATAGATAGTTTATCTCGCCGCTGGACAGCGCGCGCGCCGTGTTGTGCGCTAACCGTGCCGAGCTCGTTTTGGGACCAGGAAAACCTATGAAACATTTTTTATCCGTACTAAAAATAAATGTTTCTTTAAAGCTTTTTATTCGAACTTTGTTTTCGTATTCGGACGCAAATCAAATAGAACCTTCAGATGCTGGTCGCATATTTACTAACATTTGCCCAATAACCGGTCAACTTTTCACAAAGCAAATTTTTCTCTTCTGCACATTCTAACTTTCACATTTCATACTCACGTTTATGCAGTAAACATCTTGCTCTGTTTCCACACAGACAAACAACACACCCAAGTAGAAATAACGCATCCATACAGAAAACATGTCAGTTCCATCTTTGCCACGAACAATAGATGTTGCAGGCATTTGTGCTTCAAACAATGCACAGACTTTACTGGAGCTCGCGCATCGAAGTTGTAAACGCTTACAATACATCTTCAATTTAAGTTGGGAATTAGAAAATCACTGAAGTGCACGGATTGAAATTGAGTAGTGAATAGTGACAGGCTTCGAGAAAATAGATTGGCAATATACGAGAGGTGTCAAAGCTATTTCAGGCTCAGAAATTGAGATACTAAAATTGAATTGATGTTGACTGTGGAGTTTCGGAAATAATATGTTTATTCGTACGACAATAACTTTCATTAATATTAAATAAACTGAATCAATTTCATCATAGAGACCTTGTAAAATGAAATATTTATTTTATTTTATTCATAAATAAATTATCACTTATAAACAACAAATTAGTTTGTTTACGTGCATCCAAATTGTAAATGAGAGCAATTTTAATGCAACATAAATAGAAAAATATATGTTATATTGTTATGTAATAAAGATTTAAACACTTTCTTATTTAATGTATCCTGAACTGAACTGATGCAGATACTGTTTAAGCTCTGATGACAAACACTGATATTGTATCACCAACTCAAAAACAAATATGCAAAGTCCTTTATGAAAAAGTTCTTGGTATTATTTTAATAATATCTAAGCAAAGGTAACATCAAAATGAAATCTACTGTTTTCAGGTGTCTACGTTCGTTTTACCTTTCACAGTCTCTTTGACTAGCAAAAAAAAACGCAAAGTCTACGTGAGCACATCGTCAGGAGCTATGTTGATCTGACGTTTCGCACTGTTGAGAGTGAGGGAATCAATTATCTAATTTAAATTTTATAACAAAAATTAGTATGCGACATTTGAGTCACTGATTGATATCTTGCAATTGTTAAGTCACTTTTATTAAGTTAAGTGTAACTACAGTCGAGTTCAAAAATATGTATCGATGTAATCATCTCATAAATATTCACTAAAACTTTAATAAGCCGACATATTTATGAGTAAGTTGTATGCACCCATATTTTTGCACTTGACTGTTTTTAATGCTGTGGCCGGAAAAAGCAATTCGTGTCGAATTTTACTCCGGTATTAATACGGTTTAACATGTTGTTTTCAAACGCGTGTTTTTTTGTTTATTTAATTTAAAACGTTATTTTAAGATTGCCTACAAATCTGGAAGTAATTAAATCGATATAAAATGAAGTTTTCAATCAATATTATTGAGTAAGTATAAATGGGCCAACACAAAGATTAAAAAATGTATACTTATGGTTATGTTTTTTTCTGACATTTCAGGACCTAATTCAATTCTCGTTTCTGATGTTTTGTTGTAAATTGTGCGTAATGACTTAAATGATAATAGTATTACGTTTGCATTTTTTTCCACGTAAAAGTAAAAAGACTGGACTATTTGACGGACAAGGAGAAAGGTACATAGAATACTCGAATGGTCATTCTCACAGATTCGCTATCTTAACATAATCCTATTAATTTACTTTAAAAACAAAGTTTTAATTTAACCGACTTCCATTTAGTACTCCTACTGATTTCCGAGAGCAAATGCGTTGATTATCAGAGAAAAAAACTGAATCGCTGTATGTGAGCCGATAATATTTGAGGACTTCCGTCGATTCCACAATGATCACCTTTGGCACTTCATTAGTTGCTATTTCAATGGAATCTTATTCGAATCTGTGACGTACTTTTTACATAATTGAGGAATTCCATAAGTCATCTGTGGTCTTCATCATCAATTCCACTCCACCAAATTTATGATTTCCGGGTGTAACGAGTTATAATAGAAAATACCAAAATCACTACACGCGTGCCTAATATAATTGAGGAGTCCCCGCAATTCCTCATGGATCCCATCATCCAACTGAATTTTAGAAAAAAATGGGACCAACTTGGAAGCGTTGAGGTTACCTCAGATCTACAAACAAACAAAAAAAAATAGTACGAATCGGCTCATAAATGACGGAGGAGAAATCAAATCAAAGAATAAAATAATCAAAGAACAGATAAAACATGAAACAAGTGTGTCTCTGCGGCAGTGAACCGGACACTGGCTCAGCATTATGCTGAGGTGTCAGACACCTGCAGCGCTGATTTTCAGCCAGCACCGTCGGTGACTCACGGAAACGTCATACAAATGTAATAAATAAACTACCTACATTATTGGGAGTATTGGGACAGGCGAAAGAGAAATAAACATAAATACTTAAAGTGAGATAATACATGTACCTACACACTACCTGGATGCAGCTTCAATAAAATATCTATATTTACCGTACACATTAAAAAACAAAAACTAGATAAAAAATTAGCAATTGGCAATTGGCATATTTATTGCTGTCACAGTGCTGGGGATTAGGATCTTGATTTCTGGAGCGTCAACAAATAGCCTTTAAGCTTACGCTTATACACCTTGTATCTGCTAAGCGCCCCTTTAGACGCCGCGTACTTGAAACTACCTCTGAACGCAGCGGTTCGGTGCATAGGTATAATGGCCATTGCCTTAAACCTGCGCGCACTTTTGGACCATACCAGTTTATGAAAAAGGTAGCTGGGGGTTTCGTGTTTTACTACCCCGAACAGCAGAGTGGCAAGGTGCAGGCGCTGGCGTGCAGGCATGTTAAGCAAGTTAGCGGCGTTCAAGTATGGAATGATGTGGGATCGGGGAGGGACTCTGAAACAAAAACGAGCACAATGCGTTCTGCACTCGTTGTATGAGCCTCTTGGAACGACCAGTAATGCACCCATCATACACGACATCACAATAGTTTAACCTAGATGATATAAGTGATTCACATAGGTCAACACGCAAATCGACACTAAGGTAATCTCGTATATTATATAGAACTTTAAGGCGATAGAAGCAGTTACTCACAACATTTAGTATGTGGTTCAGATGACGTCTTTCTTTCCTGGTAAAGAAATGTTTTCGGTTTAAATAAAATAAAATTAAATGTGTATTGTCAGTGAATTATCTTGTATATACTTATACAATAGGTACCTACGTCAATTCCATCACTTGTCTAATTCTCCATTAAGTCAGCAGCCCTTGGAATACGTGAAAAAACTTATATCTTAGTCACAAGCTTCTGTCAAAAATTTCATTTTTGTACATGCTTATTGCCGACTGTACTATTCTGTATACCATCATCAACTATACTCATTGAGACGATTCTAACGAGCCCAAACTCAACGGGGTCTCCATCATCAGATCAGCTCGATGGTACCATAATATTGAATTGTCATCCAAACTATACTTAAACCCAAAATTTCAGCTCAATCGGTCACCAGGAAGTAGGTCAAATTTAACTTGCAAGATTTGATTACAGACAGACAGACAGACAGACAACGGGACAGGTGAACCTAAATAAAAGCTTGTAAAAAGGTATTCTAGAAGGCTAAAAATTTATTACAGTACCTAACTGAATTTTATAGATTTTCCCGTTCATTGTAATAAAATTTTACTTTTAAATTATTAACAGCAAATATTTCCGAGCATATTTGAGAGAGTTATTTATGTGCAACAAGCGAGCAAAGTTGATTTTAGCTGCCTGCGCTGATTTCGAGTCCCGAGCAAGCGAAAGAATTTAAAGTTGGAATCTTGAGCGCAGCGAGGGAAAATGCGATTAAAAATGCGAAGTGAGCTGTTTTCAAGCAGCAAAATATGCTTGTTCAAACTGCTGACGTGAAAATACTGAAAATTTAAATCGTGACATGCAGCAATGAAAACACTGGAAGACTAACCTGATGCCACCTCTCTTAGTGTCGTAGTTGAGTAACCTCGCGCCATGCTTCCAGTTGACCTGCCGGGTCGGCTGCGGGACCTCACTGACGACGCAACGCAGCTCTATGATCGACCCCTCCTTGTAGAACTTGTCTTGGAGCGGGCGGCCTCTCTCGTCGATTACCTCCACTTTGGGGACTGTTGACAAGGGAAAAACAAATTCTTACAAGATTTTCAGTTTAGTCTGTTGACATGCTTAGCTTTGTTGCGAAGGTCTGCCTCCACCCAGTAGGGTGGCCCGGTACAATGCGTTGATCCCTTAGGAAGCTACTTACTGCCAGCGCTTCTCTATTGTACCTATGTAACTGTTGCAAGCAAGTATTTTATTAAAAATGCTTCCAAAACAAAACCGTAAATTCATTTTTATTCCGGACTAGCGTCTGCCCGCGACTCCGTTCGCGTGGAACTCGTTTTTATCGTAGGTCCATACAAACTTTCACCCCCCATTTCACCCCCTTAGGGACTGATTTCCGGAAAAAACTATTCTACGGCCTTCCCCGGGACTCAAACTATCTCTATACCAAATCTCACCCGTAAAAACTTTGCACCCCTATTTAACCCGCTTAGGGGCGGGTTATTCCAAAATTCTAAAATGGCTTTTCTTGTACCTATTGTAATAAGGAGTCTATACATAGAGTTTCAAGTCTAACACTTCAAATTTTACTCCATCCCCATTCAAACTTTCAACCCCCCTTTTTACCACCTTGAGGGTGGAATTTTCAAAAATCTACCTACTAATCTATAAACTACCTATTGTGAGATGATCAGCTTTCTAGGTTCGACGGTTTCGGCTGGGCGTTGATTTAAGTGAGTGAGTCAGTCAGTCAGGACTTTTACGTTTATATATAGATTTTAACTCTCTATTTCCTAGCATTGTCAACCCCACCGACTACTGTTTGACATGCCCATCTCTGATGATTCATTATTGACGTTAACGAAATGATAAAGGATACTATACCAGTGATTAAAAGGTAATCTATTGCTTGGATGATAGGATTAACATTAAAAAAGTTAGTAATTTAGTATGTATAGCTTCTGCCCGCGGCTCCGCCCGCGTGGAAGGCGTTTATCGCGAATCCCTTTTTTTTTAGAATTCCTAATACCAATGCTCATCGTTTATTTGTCTATATTTAATTTGTAAGAACGTAGAAAATGAAAGGTGGCAGAATATTTAACTATATTTTAATCATTTACAACAATGCTTCTCTTTATACGATATTAGACGTATAGCCGTCAGGGATCAAAACAAAAACCTTCGTAGGATTGCTAACACGGGATAAAGCCACATAAAGCTGACCGTGCGAAAAACAACATACATAATAAGCTCATTGCCCTTGCACGTTAGTACCAAATGGGGCCGATAGATGGCGCTGACCCCATTCCTACTTCGCGCTGTTAAGATTTTTCTAGAATTAATGGGGTTGGGACGGGTATATTATATTTCAATAGCAGGTCAAAAAAAGATCGCGATTCAAGTGTCTTGGTAGTTCGATGGTCTTGGTGTAAATGTAAAAGTTATTCGTTGTTTGAAATATAACTGTTGTGTTGGGTTAAAATAAGTAATTCAACAAATATTGGGACATTTACTTTACCTTGACTTGAGTTAATTGATAGTTTGTACGGAACCCTCGGTGCGCGAGTCAGACTCGCACTTGGCCGGTTGTTTTTAATCAACGCAATTGCCCAGATATAATTGATGAATTTTTAGTAACAAAGAATAAGAAGTAAAAGTATATGAGTTGGTTTTGGTGACAGGGTAGATAGTTAATAATTGTACCTATTTTACCTCCCTAAATAGCACCCCTGGTAATCTGCAATATCTTCCAAACAGAAACGTCATAAAATTGGTATTTATTTATCTTATTTTTTTTCTTAGTCTACCTTCTTTAATTGCAATACTATTATTTTGTATGACTCGTCCTTGCTATTCACATCCATATATTTTTCATTTATACCGGCCCAATTTCTAGAAATTAAAAAAAAAATATTGATGGCCATTAAAACCCACCTTTAACTTTGTTAAGGGAGCTGTGGCGTATAGCCACCACAAATATATATGCGAGGGCAGCAGCTGTGCTGTGGCGAACCGACAGCTCGAGTCAGTCGCCGGCTAGCTGTCGGTGAGCGAGGTCACGTCTGCGCGCCTGAGCTAATAGCACCCAATGGTTGTTTTATTTATACGAGTATACCCTGAGAGACCCAAGGTGAAACGTCACATTGGCGACGAGTCCTCGAGTAAGTGACAAACCATATTTAAAACATTCCTTGGGTTTCTTAAAAACGTTTAAACGAAAGGAAGAAGCAAATACGAACCCGTGTGTGTCAATAAAATAAAAGTTATCGAGGCATAACAACTATTCAGTGTACCGTTCGTTGAGTGTTTATTCAGTGTTTCGTGTGTGTCGTTGTAACTTGTAACCTAGTTCTACATATATAATTAACGAGAATGATATTATTGGTTGATTTACTATATCAAAATGGTCATTTACAAAGTGGCAGAAAACACAGAAATGAGAACACGAGGAGTACTTTAGCATTGGTATCTA
Source organism: Epinotia ramella (assembly GCA_947578815.1). NCBI lineage: Eukaryota > Metazoa > Arthropoda > Insecta > Lepidoptera > Tortricidae > Epinotia > Epinotia ramella. Next base: position 27,991,874 of record OX388202.1, read on the forward strand.
TAGATAATATTGTGCACCTTGCAGGTGCAGTCTTTTACTTAATCTCGCAGTGAGATAGCAATAAAACCGAAAACTCAACTTATTTAGTGTTGTGTTGTTTATGTTTTCTTTAAGTATCTACTTGGATACTCGTAGTATTTTAACGACACAGCAGAAGGTATTTATTAAAGCATAGAGGTGAATCAACTTTTTAGTGTCCTCCCCGTCTTATTTGCTGTCTAAAAGGGGATTACGAGAAATACGATGTTGCTGTTGCTAACTGTCGTTGCATTCCTTACTCAATTAATTATAGCGTGAAACTAAATGACAACTGTATTAACAGATATTAATTTGCCCTCGACTGGTGCAATTGCACCAGTTGCCAGGAAAGTAGAATGTCCCCGATTTGTATGAAAATTGTATTTGTCCCCTAGACAACCATGTTTCTGCTAAAATACGGTTAGCGGGATGCAACATTATATGTTCAAACAGACTGTTTATCTGGCTATAAGAAAATTTACCAAATACACGTCGTGGTAACTGACCATGAAGAAAAGCTAAGGGACAAGAAAAGTTGATTGACCGATAAACATACAAGTACCTTCTTTCAAAAAATAAAAAAATGAAATCGCACTAATTATAATAACAAGTGTGAGTTTGAATATATCTAAACCAATTGCGTTTAACTTATTCGAGTAGCGTATTGAATAGGTACACTGAATAGGTAAGCCCCAAACAACAACAAAGGTACCACGGTGGAGGAAAGTGTTTAGATGTAGATGCTAGGTGCCTGGGAGCACGCGCTCAGTGTAAAATATGCCATTGAGCATATGGTGTAAAATATTTCAAGGTTCATAAAGTGATATATATATATATATAAAATATATGATGAGGTATACATGAATAATTTCCTGTACCGTGTCTGTGGGGAAATAATCCAAGACAGGACAAAAATATGGAATATAGGTATTACATTAACGTTACTATCATACTATATGCAGTAGTAATTGTTATCTATAGTTTTGTGGATTGAAATTAAAGGCCAGAATAATAATTATCATAATTAGGATCGTGCCCATCAATGAGGCGTAGTACATGATCGTTTTAAATTATAATCACATTATACAAACGGTATTTATATAAATTGATATAATCCTTATTTGGCTATAAGTATCTAAACGGTAAATTCTAGTCACGTCTAAAGAAAGCACAACCTTACCGGCTATCCGTGGTAGTACATTAATAATAACATATATCTAGTGGTTACGAATATATTTCGTAACTATGAAACATAAATTATTCGTGTATTCTAAATCAAAATTACCAAGGTTAAATCAAAAGCACCACACCCCCACCAAGTGCTAAAGAGCGAAATCTCCCCGAGTTCCACATAACTAGTGATATATGATGTATATCTGGTTATGCTATTAACATAAAGTGAAATAAACAGACCAAAATGTGGTTATGACATGGAATGCATGTCACATAAATAGCAAATAAATAGACCAAAAAGTGGTTATGACATGGAATGCATGTCACATAAACAGTAAATAAATGGACCAAAATGTGGTTATGACATGGGATGCATGTCACAAATAGTAAATAAATAGACCAAAATGTGGTTATGACATGAAATGCATGTCACATAAATAGCAAATAAATAGACCAAAATGTGGTTATGACATGGAATGCATGTCACATAAATAGTAAATAAATAGACCAAAATGTGGTTATGACATGAAATGCATGTCACATAAATAGCAAATAAATAGACCAAAATGTGGTTATGACATGGGATGCATGTCACAAATATTATATAAATAGACCAAAATGTGGTTATGACATGAAATGCATTTCACATAAATAGCAAATAAATAGACCAAAATGTGGTTATGACATGGAATGCATGTCACATAAATACTTAGTAAATAAAAAGTTGATTTTGCTCATGATGTGAGTTAATACACAATTATGACATGGAATGCATGTCATATAAATAGTCAAAGAAAATGAATAAATAATTGATTCTGCTCATGATGTGTGTTAGTACAAGCGTCAGTTGCTAACCCATAATGTGGGTAAAATTTCAGAAGTTGTATGCTAGTTTATAAGCAAGTCCATAATGTGAAAAAAAAAAAAAAAAAAAAAAAAAAAACAGCATGTGCTAATTTTACAAACCAATCCCATAACGTGGGTATAGCAAAATAATTGCTGATTGAGATGACGTCTCAAGAAAATAATGAAGTAAAATAAAAATATTCAGATACCTTTTTATTGATGGTTAGATTGCCAAGGGCAATCTGGAAAATATGTATTGGAGCAAGGACGGTAAAATTGGCTTTAAATATTTTTTAAACATATTTATGTGCTAGCAGTCAACGTAATTATATAATGCTATCCAAATCAAATTAGAAATACAGATAATATTTTTTGACTGTTACTGTTAGACAAGAGCAAATATGTAAAAGTTCTTATCTTCAAATTTTAGTTCTTTAACTGAAGACCTCATCTTAATACGTCCCGGTCATTTGCCAAGTAATGCCGGGAATAATTTAATGAGAATAAGTTAATATTCTTATAATAAGTATTGCTTTAGCTACAGTTGTGCAATGTGGCTGGTAACTAGTTAGTAAATTGACAGCCGTCCCTGGTTTATAATATCATAGAATAATGTATATTTTTCGGAAAAATTACATAAACCGAAAATTGAAAACTGAGAACAGACTGGCGTTTCTTCTCATCAACTTGATGACATCAAGTACTAGTACTACCTACTTTTCCAAACGCTAAAAAGTGTATGTGTATGGAAAAAAAGGTATTTAGTGCGCCTCTGTGGAATAAATATCGATCTCTACAAGTGCATGACACGAAGTAATGGATACTTACATAAAATAATAAAGGTTAAACGTGGCAGTGTAATAGGTACCAGAAAAAGGCCACCAAACTAATCATATTAATAGAAGTTGTATACTTCCATACCAAACTTTGTGACGATGTATGGAACTGAGATTAAAAAAATATATGAAATAGTTTTGCTTGTATTGCTATATTTCATCAGTTTTAATTTATCAGATCATCAGTTTAATAATGAATAATATAAACAGGAAATACAGCTTCATCTCATTTTAATCTGCGAATTTAGCAACTTAGTCTCACCCAACACTGAGGAAATAAACGAATGTGAGATAGATACTAAAACATAATACTTCAGGGTATACTATGACTATGATATCAAGTATGGGGTATTGTAACCCTAATGATGTTTCAAATTTTAAGTTATATATAAGAAATAAACATCTTGCCAAAAAAAAATCAGAGAACATATCTGAAACTAAAAAATAAAGTTGTATGAAAGTGACTGGATCGGATTTTAATCCGTCGGATCGCGTTGACTCTTCAAAACATGCCCCAAGATCAACCAATTACATGTCCAGCATACAATTGTGGGTAAAATGTAGTCATTTTAGATGAAATTAAGTAAATGTGATCATTATTGGTGTGTCATTGGATAGATTTAATAATGTATGCTAATTAGTAAGACATTGGTAAATATGAGCCGTGTAGTGTGTATGCAAATAAATAAAATAAATATATAGGAGCTACCTTACAATACATGTGTGCGTGATTTACCAGAAAAGTTAAAAATAAATTGGGTTTGCAAACCGTAGTATGGTAAAATTAAAATATACTAATATTTTAATATTACAGATTCAGATTCATTTGCTCACAATATAAGATTAAATTATTAATTACATGTCAATTTAAAAGAATCCCTATTGTGATCGTCAATAACATACAATAACATTCAATCAAAATAATTAGAATAATAATAACTAACAATTGAAATATAACTATGTCCACTTAATTTAAATGTATGTCATAGTTATCAAAGTTCACCTAAAAGGATCGTCAGTACATAATATAACAATAATTTAATTTAATCAAAAAAACAAATAAAAATTATAAAAGCGGTTATGTCAAAAAATCCACTTATTATTATTATACAGTGGAATTTCCAATAGAAAGTTTCTTAATCGACGCTTGAATAAAGGTATTCAGAAGAATATAATTACATATCGTATGTATATACATATACTTGGTCGAGTTTTTACGCTGGTTCTGCCCGTGGCTTTCTTTCTAACTTTCCGAACGTGGTAGTTAGTTACTGACATTTATAGGTGCACAAGCATTAATGGAAAAAGTGCTATAAAATTAGCCATGAAATTTTATTATTCAATTTTACAATCGTATTAGCTAACATATTATTTTGCTAATTAAGACTTTATACTTCCACGAAATAAAATAAAAGCGAAGTATCAAAATCCAAGTTAAAAGTTATAACTAAACTAAATCTTAAAACAGCCTCTGGTGGCATTGTGATAAAGATGCTGCCCGCATTATCTCAATGAATAGCTAGGACAATAAATAAATAAATTATATCTTATGATGTTTCAAAAACCGCCTTATCCTATAGATTGCTAAAATGGCAAGTTTTAGTACATATGTTACCAATATTTGGGTAAGAAATACCCCTATTACTATAAGGTTGACAATTATTCACAATATAATTTTAGTAAAAAATATTGCAGGAATATTCAATTTCACTTGTTTACAAATCATAATCATAAGCGCTGTATAATTTATTCAGAGCTTATATGTTCGTGACATCCTCCTCCTAGAGGTAAATGTTATAAAGGTAATTTGTGTATTTGCAAAAATGAAATTTGAATTTGATTGAAAAAAAAGAGAGAGAGATACACTTAAGTTAAACTTAGTCACAAGGCTTTCGTAAATTTGATAAGGTATTCCTGAATTCTATTCTAGATAAATAAGGATATTTTTATGAATGTGTGGAATAAAAATGCACCATTTAAATATTAATTTCTCGGTGTAAACTTGTAGACTAAACCGTTAAAGTAAAAGTGTAATATTGTAAAATATTATGTAATTTGTAAAAAAAGGAGAGATGTGGCGTATAGCCACCACAAATATATATGCGAGGGCAGCAGCTGTGCTGTGGCGAACCGACAGCTCGAGTCAGTCGCCGGCTAGCTGTCGGTGAGCGAGGTCACGTCTGCGCGCCTGAGCTAATAGCACCCAATGGTTGTTTTATTTATACGAGTATACCCTGAGAGACCCAAGGTGAAACGTCACAGGAGCTGTGTTTAAAAATATGATTAATAATGAGATATATTTTTTTTAGTTCCAGGCTTCAAAATAGATATATAACCTCACTATAAAATCAACATTCTGGATTACCACACCAGAATTTGACCAAAATCGCCCCTTAAATAAAAAAAAAGACCGGGTTGCACTCCGGGAGTGCCGGCAGAAGTGAAAACTCAATAACATTGTAACAGTTTTTCGATCAGGTCACGTGACATCTTACGGTGTCACCCTAAAAATGAATTTGACGCTTTATAAACAATTATCAATTACTTAGGCGGACGGGCCCGTCGAACACAATACCAATTTGTTTTTGCCATTGCCAAATATTTTTCAAAGCTTTATCTCTTTAGGAATGACGCCTAAATTCGAACTATTCGAATTCGCAAGAACAGCAGACGGCGGTGGCGACCAAAATATCAATTTGTTTTTGCCGTTGGTAAATATTTTTCTAAGCTTTATCTCTTTAGGAATAACGCCCAAATTCGAACTATTCGAATTTTCTCATTAGCAAAACGGTAAAGGACGCGTTGGTATTATTACAAATTTATTTGCAGAATATGCTATTGCAAAAAGTGTTTAACGGCTTTATACTCTTACGAATAGCGTTCAGTTTTGAATGAAGTCGAATCGGCTAGCAGCAAAAAGTGACCTCCTTCACATCTGACGTCACAAAACTGTGTCGCGTATTTAACAATTTTTCCCCATCCCAAAAAGTGCTCAGCGCCGCTAAAGAAGTTTTCACTTCAATAAGAATCCTTCAATTTTACTCACGTCAGAATATTTGCTACCCCACCGTCTTTGTTTAAACGTATTAAAGAAAACAAATTAATCATATATTTTTTACTTTAGTAGTGTATTCATACAGTATTAAAAATAATCAGAAATTATTATCATGACACGTCATACCGAGAACTTATTGAACGCCCATCGTAGCTATCGGTACCGAAGCGACACTGGCTGTTGCGTATCTTTATGCAACGCACAATGTAGGGATTATATTATTTTCGTCAAAGTTCCGATCGTCAGAAAGACACCAGTTTCCGAATTCGTGCCGTCAAAAAGGGCGTTTCCACAGGCTGCGGACACAACAACCCGTTAATGACAATGGTTTTGCTCATCACCAATCGCATCCGAAATACTTAACATTAACTTCAACTTACCCCGTGTCCTGTAATGTATGCCCGTACCACATTATTACCGAGATAATCCGCGATCCGGAGCAATTATGTTTTTTTTTTTCAACCCCAGTAGTGACTGACTGATTCCGTATTTGGCGTTTCATATGACTTTTGTTCACCTACCCGTTTCTATAAATACATTAATAAAATACCCTCTTTTTTGTTAATAACCACGGGATCATTCTAAAACGACTGATAAGCCATTTCAGTATACTTGAAACTTGCTTGAAACTGTAATCAAATTTGATTCTACTGAAGGACTTTTGTGTCAAATGTTTTACGTTAATGATTACCTGGGTTGTATTTTTAATTTGTACGCCAACTATGTACCTACCTAAGTTTATTTGTTTTGAATTTTGAAATTTATTTAACTTAAGTTTCAGCCAATTCAGCTCAGTATTTGCTTTACCTATTATTCAATATTATATTTTATTATATGTATTGATTATTTAGTAACTATGAATATTACTACCAGTTTATGCGATACTTATACTACGTGACTAAAATTGACAGAACTTTTTTTTTTTATTAAGCGATTTGAATAAGATAAACACTAAATGTTAAGGGAAGTCCAGCATAACATACTACTGAAAACCGCATCCAAATCGGTTCAGCCGTTTCTGAGATTAGCGTGCACAAACGCACAGACAAACAGACAGGAAATTCAAAAATCATTTTTTTTGGCTCTATTGCGTTTATGAAGGCCCCCATAAAAGTTTTTTTAATATATTTGCCATGTACAGACAGCGATCAGTTACGATTTTATTATATGTATTATTATTATTATATGTATATTGATGATACTCGTAGTTTACCATTCGTGCCACTAGGAAGTAGTTTAAAGACTTACCCCCTTTTTTAGGGTTCCGTAGTCGATTACGCTTTGTCTGTCCGTCCGTCCGCGGATAATCTCAGTAACCGTTAGCACTAGAAAGCTGAAATTTGGCACTAATATGTATATCAATCACGCCGACAGTGGTAAAATAAAAAGTGTTTTTTTTTTATTAGGTTATCCCCTATACGTAACGTGGGGAGTGTTTTTTTTTTTTCATTTCAACCCTAACGTGTGATATATTGTTGGATAGGTATTTAAAAATGAATAGGGGTTTGCTAAAATCATTTTTTGATAATGTTAATATTTTCGGAGATAATCGCTCCAGAAGTAAAAAAAAATGTCCCCCTCCCTCTAAATTTTTTACGTTTTAAAAATATGAAAAAAATCTCAAAAGTAGAACTATAAAAACTGTAGGAAAATTATTTTGAATTAGGTTGAAAGGTTTTTGAAAAAAATTACAAAATAATTTCTGGACGAAAAACTACGGAACCCTACACTGAGCGTGGCCCGACACGCTCTTGTAACTAACTTTGGTAACATCATCTGTTAACTAAAATGTGTTTTGTTAATTTCTGACAAACACAGATGTCGAAGTGACTGTCACGGTCAATCTAGCAAAATTACCGTCGGTGTAACCGATGAAATGATGACGGTAAACCACTCTTATAGTGTACGAAATTATAGTATTCAACAACAGCGTGTGACGTTGTCATTTGTCTAAATAAGAACTCATCCGTCACGTCGAGAAATCACCCAAATCATCTGAGTTGGTTGGAATAAATCGCTATAGCTCAATAATTACAAACAAAACTTAATTAAATTAATCACTAAAACCACCACGATAAAATTATCTACGCATTGGTGCAAACGGCATAAAAATCGGTCCAGTAGTTTTCGAGTTTATCAATAACATACAGACGTACGCGGCCGGCGACTCTGTATTATTATATGTATAGATAGATACATAGATAAAGCATGAGTATGAGTATAATATATGAGTATGTTATAGTTACCTAAAGTAAAATACCGTCATTTAACCGTTATACCGTTCTTAATTACCATTTAAACATAATATTGACAACTTTTCCTAACTGGCCAATCATAACGTGATATTTGTAATGGCTGATAATGATGATAACAGGTGTATCATCACTAACAGCCATTAGACAGAATTACATAATGCTAGAGACATGTATCCAGACGGCATTAATAGTCATTAGATTATTTTGAGGGTTTTGTTTACATTTTAACCTTACTTGAGTTGCCGACATTTTCTGCTTTTTGAAACACTCGGTCTTTGTACCTACACATTTTAATAGTTATTTGTTATGCAAGGCTGCAAAGTTGTTGTTTGGCGCAAGTGCTTGTATTGAAAGCCGAGCTAGCGAAGGATTGTAAGATTGAACCATGAGCGAAGCGAATGGTTCAAAAGTACAATCCTGAGCATAGCGAGGCTTTCAAGGCACGAGACGCCAAACAACTTTGCTGCCGAGCGAAACACACAACTTTTCACATCACCACCGCGAGGAAAATTGTGAATGTAATGGAAGTAATTTGGACCGTATACTCATTTTCAATAAAGGTTTGTTTACATTTTATAATTATTAAAAGTAACATAAACATTTTTGCATCTTTTAATAACTCCACGCTTACCTACACTAAAAAAGTCAAAGTATTGTTGTAAGGGTACTCACGGGTAAAATACGCTTATTTCACTTATTCCGCTAACTTAGCAGGCATTAAAATTCATATAAGTAGATATATCTTCTTCACTAAAATCTATAAATAACCACCATTATTTTGGTTTTACTGTGGCTTTAGAACAAAACAAAATCAAATATAGGTATATGAGTTATTTTCTTAAATTAACTTTTCAAACGGTGCGTTCCAAATTTGGAAGAAGCTAAAATTTTGAAAAATAAAACTACATTTAAAATTATTTACTCTTATTGTATCCTTATAAGTCAGTCAAAATATTAATATTTCGTATGTACTTAATTAAGAAATAATAAGTATTACATTACACATGTATTAATTTAATTTTATCAAAATAATAACAATTAATTATGGCATTGCCACTATCAGTTTCTGAACGCTGGATAATGACCTCTCATTCTGTATAGAAAAAAGTTGGATCTCGCGATTGACCGTCACGTTCCAAATTCAAAAAATTTCCACGCTAGCGGATATAATGGGCTTTTGGGCGCAGATTTTGAGCGACAAAGCGAGCCTTTTCGAGCCGGTGAGGTGAAAACATAATATGTGTACGTCATATTTTTCACGCCGGCAAACAGTACATAAATGGGTATGTTATTAAGAATTCGCAGTCTAGTGCCCTTATCCATAAACGTTCAATAATCTTTGCCGTTAAAATTCGTTTGTCTTTATATTCTGTCACTTTTGAATTTACATTACTTGAGTAATACTTAATAATAATTTATTACTCTTGAGTGATGTAATCAAATTGGAACCAACAATGAATAAACTTGTAAAGACGAAAATAGTGTATTTACTCTTAGAGTTTGCATGAGAGGGCAGGATGGTGTTAAGTCGCGCATAATCCGCGACTGGCTCCCATTTACACGTTGCTCTGTTTGCACAAGCACTGCTCACTGTGATTAATTCCATACCTCTTTTTAACTGCATGATAAATTATATGGCTACCCCGTAGTAGTAGTAGTAGTACCTAAGTAAAAATACGATATTTTTTTCTAGTGTTAGCAGGTATTAGGTAACATTCAAGTAAGTAAATATATGAAAAAATCTGTATTTTTTGGAAAAAATGTTACAAACCAATTTCTATGTTGTTCTCAAAACGGGAAAGAAAATAAAAAAAAAATCATACAACGACGTTGGCAAACAAGCGTACGGCCCGCCTGATCGTAAGCGGACACGGCAGCCTATAGACGCATGCAACTCCAAAGGAGTAACATGGGCGTTGCCGACCCTTTATATGTTTGAGGATTCGCCGTGTTGACAGCAAATTTTAATGTCTATAAAAAAAAACAATTTTGCGATAGATACCTTTATATTATAAATACTTTAGGTATAAAAAACAAGATATAATGCTGTAAATGAGATGGAAAATATTCTGAAATTAAGACGAAACTAACGACTTAACCTAACGATATTTGCTATTCACTTCAAAGTCTAAATGTATTCATGAATTTGAAAATTAACATCATCTTGTTTCGATAAAATTACAAACGACTTTAGCATCAACTTTGAGTAGGTACACTACTAAAAAAAATGCCAAACACATTCTGCCTTAATAACGCAAAAATGTAGCACAGACAAGCATGTACCTATTTGGATATTTTGGCAACGCATTACTTTGAGCTTGGCACAGTATCGTGGGCACATATACAAGATATATGACGAACAGTATCGTTTTCTCATGCATGCAAATGTTGGCGTAACGCTGATATAAAATATGCAAGCATTATACGAGAACTTGGCGGTTGTTTTTTCAAAGTTTATGTCGACTTTATGATAGGGATAAAGCTGTTTTGCATTGCGTTTTTAAAAGGTCATATGGAAAATATTTATCGAATACGCCCCTTGGTTAAGAGGAATTTATGATTAATTAATTTATTAATTCATTTTATGTTGAAACAATAATTAGGAATATCCACCGACGACGTTTCAAGTGAAGTTTAGTCATAATACCAGAGTTGACTATAACTATTTTTAAAGTCGAAAAATTAAGTCTTATGCAAAAGAATGCTTAGGTAATTCTTACATTTTAAGATTCTTGGGCCAATCTGAGATGCACGTTTACATCTTAATTTGATTTCAATGAGTTTCGCGCGCTCGTTTTGACACGTTAAAGTCTCGGCCAGGACCTCGAGCGGTGGCGGCAGCGACAGCGGTGCGCCATACATGGGAAAGAGAGGCCGCGCTCCGGTCTCTCGCTCCCTCGTAGAACGCAACGCTGCCGCTGGCAGTCGTGGCAGAGCCGTAAGAGCGAACAATGGCGTGAACTTTCCGTACAAACGTTATTGGGATAAGTACCTCACTTAATGACCAAATATTTTTATGTTATTATTGATTTATTTAGTCAATTACTTACCCCAAAATAAAGAACACTCATAAAATAGTCAGAAATGTTAATTTTACTATTATTCGTTTTATAGGTACCTAAATGATTATTTGAATCGAAAGCTTAGAAGCGAGCGCTTTCAATATTGTGAAATCAAATTGGTATTCAAAATAGACATTTTAGATTGGCCCCACAAAGGAAACAGATGACAAATTGGACTATAAAAAAATGCAAAACCGAATCCTGTAATATCTTGGTTAAGAACATTATGGCAAATGGCGGCAACCTCAATTACTTTGTTTACGTTATACACCACGAAGCTATATCCGAAACTAGTAAACCGGCGCTCGCATAAAATACAGTGATGGTGTTTGTAGCAAATAGAAGGAAAAAGGTTGCAATGAACGTAAAAATAAACGATATAAGCCCGTTCTGCAGTAAGAACATTATTTACAAAGTAGAGAACAAAATAGCCACCCCGCGTTGAATGGTAAAAGAGTGTACTTATACAGTTTATTTAATTGAGTTATTCTTCCACGAGTTCCACGACTTTCACACGGAAATTGAATTGTATCTTGTCTACCTACTTTCTTTAATTATACATTTTTTTTTATCAAACATTTTCCACTCTTATGTGGAAAAAGTGAACGTTTTCAGTGTTCAGTGAACACATTTCGAAAAAAATGGCATTTAGCGCATGATAAATATTTCGGGAATGGAGAGCTTTGTTATGTTATGGCAGATATTGCCAGGCCACAACCCTTAAACCCAAATTATTATGAACATGAACGCATGTATGCGGTGTTGCCGACAGGGAAAACCTTAAACATAGTCTAATCATGGATTTGCATAAGCCGACTTAAACCTGTATAATGAAATTAATGAAGAACATTTGACTAAGCTTTAACTCTAATAGACTAGTCAGTAAAGCGCTTATTATGAATTATGAACGCAAGCTGTGCAGTGACACTTACCGACGACAGATAGTTGTACTCTTCGCACCAACGGCGGATGCGTCGATATCTGGCACTCGTAAAAGCCCTCGTCTCGCTCGCTCACGTACTGGATCAGGAGGCGCCAGTCATTAGGGTGCTCAAAGGCAAGTGAATACCGGGAATCAGCGGAATAAGTGTGGCGTCCAAATGACAGGAGGTGGAGTTCGTCTTCGCGACGTTTCACCCACGATATCTGCAACAAGTTTCAGGTAAGGTTTAGTTTCCAAAATCTCCCTTAAAAATATAAAGGTTTGGACGAAAAGTTAGCAATGACGGCGAAAATGAAGCCAAGGCCTTACTAGAGCTAGCACTTATTGTACATTATTAGTAACTAGCTTCCGCCCACGTGAACCGAGTATAAAAACTATCCCGGGCACTACCTACTACTACGCGCGCGGCGGCGGGTATACTATTTAATCCAGGTTATAAACTATCTTCGTGCAAAATATCATCCAAATCGGTTGACAAACATCTAAACATCCAAACTTTCGCATTTATAATATTAGTATTTAAGGCTGCTTATTCACTAGAACTAAGCTATGACCAAACTCAGATCCAAAGCTGAGCGTTACCTTGAGTAGAAACGGGACTTAGTGAAGCGCACTCTGGTGGATTGAGCAGTTTTTTTTTAAATTTGCGCCTTACACAGCGTACCTGCTTCATATACATACCACTAGGGCTGTGTCCTCCATTTCACGCTACACACCGCGTAGAGTACCTAGTTCTATAGAAATGCAGCTGCACTCTCATAAAACTAGACACTGTACGCGACGTGTGGCGCCAACTGCAGCCTAGGGCCTACATTAATTTGGTATGTAGTTTTATAACTATCCCAAAACATTATTGTTTCAGAGAATAAAGTTTTCCATGAAATGTTAATCCTTCGACAAAATACATACAATGAAATATAATTTGGCGAAACAAAGGTTGAAAGTAGAATTATATAATGTGTACAACGTTTGTAACACTGCGCGCGTACTAAGCGAAAAATTTAATGTTTATATTTTAGTAATAAGCAAAGAACATTTTTTATGGATGAATTTCTGTTCCATGTCAAATTTTGAAATTACACATGAATTTAGATAAACAAATGAAAATACACCTAAAGAAATATTTGAACTGCGCTTTAAAACAATATCATTCAAAGTTGGAAAAGATTCGATTCGGACTTGACGACGCGAAGACATTTGTGTGAACTACGAGTACAAAAGTTCAGAGGAATGATAAAGTAATGTTTCGAACGTACGCTAGGACAATTCAACTGTCAACTTCTTACACAAAAAATGCCATTTCGATCTACCTGGCGTACGTACAAAGCGTTACCCAATGGACCAGCAGGCCTACTTACTGTTTTTTCCCCCAAATCATGCACTCTACAATGCAAGTGCACTCGGCTCCCAAGCTGCGCCGTCACGTTGTTAGTGGAAGCGTCGTCCTCGAATATAGGCAGCGGCTCCAAAGTAGTCGTCGACACATCTTCGTCGTGGTCGTCGTACATCTCCGTGATAATCTCATGCCAGAACGGCCCGTTGACTATCTTCTTTTCGCCAGTGCTAAAGTCTGTGGGCAATGGATTTGCTATTATTATTACACCTTTTACGCTTATACCTACTCTAATCTAGTTCAACATCAACTTATAGTACTTATATGTAATGAGGATGTGTGGCACGTCCTCGTGAATTTATTGATGTATATCATACTTCCTCTGACTTGAATTTTACACAAAATGCTGCTGTTTGGTTCAAATCTTGCGAACCCTAATTGGACAAAAAAATCGGTTTCCAGTTAAGAACAAATTTTAAGTATCAGATAAATATGCACGGATTTGTTAGCTTATCGCTGATCGCAGTATTATAATGGAGCTCGAAAACAGCTAAAAAAAAAAGTAAAATAAGTAGTAGTATCAAAACATTTTTTAGTAGGCAAAGCTTCTTTCGACAATATACCTATTTTTGACGAGAACTTTGTATTTGATACAAATCAAAAATTATCATCAGCATCTTAATCAGCTAGTTGAATGCACAATAATAATAGTTTCATGCCGAAAACAAGAGAAAATGGCCTGATGGGCAACGATATACTGGAAACAACACATAACAGTATTTAAAAAGTCTATTGTTGTTTTGACTAGTTTCGCATAAAATATGCAGAGATAGTAAGCAATTAGAGTGCTAACTAAAAGTTTAAAGTCAGATTTAAAGTTTTCATCAGAAGTCTGTTTACACCATCCCGAAGGAATTCAAGATTGATAGATTCTGCTAGTTTTAATCAAATCATAATAAGATAGATCTTGATACCCAATCTAATTGAATCAGCCTACTAAAATACAATCTCTTTGTAAAAAAAGAATTTATTTCAACAATTCGTAATAAAAAAATACGAAGCAGTGAGTTACGTGTTGTGGGTTTTACAGTAAATGATTATAATTTTTAATTATGTTTATACGAGTGTGACGTTGCCAAGGGCAGACAGAGTATATTAAACAAATTTATTTATTAAATAGGGAATTGAAATTGTATGTGTGTTTAAATTAATCACTGGGTGTTTTTGTTGTACAATTAGACCTATAGTAGGTGGCGCTGCAATCGGATTTTCACGAAAAATCTAACTACGAAATTCAAGGTTTTGGCAGAACAATGTCTATCCTACTAGTGTTGTATAAATAACCAGGCATGAAATTAGCGTTGAGTGAGAACGGGATGGAGAGTTACGCCCAAGACCCTTGGAAAACTGAAGAGTCCCCTTTCCACAAAAATGTTTTTACTACGTTATTAAATCGAAGTGTCAAAAATTTGCGCAATTTATATTGCTCTCGTTGTGGTAGGTAGGTTTTAATTCATCGGAGTGAATTTATTTCCGGGCTTCCTGGCGGGTACATTTGGCTGCATGCCATCATTCTCCGTAAAGTTATATAATTATGGGTTACACAGCTTGAACAGTAACGGCCTTCCTTTCTATTCAATGTTTGGAGATAATTTGACGACTTCTGTTGCCTAGTTGGAAGTGAACCTCGCAATGAAGCTAGAAGTCCCGGGTTCTAATCCCGGTAAGGGCATTTATTTGAGTGATGATCACGAATATTTGTTCCTGGATCATGAATGTTTTCCATTTATCTATAATAAGCATGTATATCGTCCTCGTACCCATCGTACAAGCTTTGCTTAGTTTGGGACTAGGTTGTGAATAAGATTGTCCCCTATTATTAATGTGTTCTATAGTTAAAACATAAATAATTAAATAGATATTTACCTTCCCTGCCCTTGTCTATTACCTTAGTAACCAAGAGAACAAAGCAGCCATGATTTTAATTAATATAAATGCATCAGGTACAGCTGTTTCATTGTACGATGTAATATTAAGTTCATCATCATCATCATTATCATCCTGTAATCGCCCACTACTGAGCAAAAGCCTCTTTTCGAGTACGCCACTTATTCCGATCCCGCGCCAGTCTCATCAACCCATCGAGCTGGTTGACGACCGATGCTTATTTTTCCTGTAAGTGGCCACCAATCCGTTAACGTTTTGGTCCACCTACCGTCACGCTGCCTGGCAATACGAGTATGTCCTGCCCAACTACATTTGAGTTTGGTTATGACATCTCCGACGTCACGCACCTAAGTGCGACGTCGGATCTCAGTATTCCTCACTCGGTCTTGTAGGTTAATGCCGAGCATGGCGCGCTCCATGGCTCTTTGTGCTACCTGTACTCTATGCACAGACTCCTTTGTGAGCGTCCATGATGAGACGACGAAGCGTGCTGGGGCACCATACGTCACAAATAAATACTTATGGGGGGTTCCCATACAACAAACGTTTTTTTTTTACTGTTTTTATAGATAATGGTACGGAACCCTTCGTGCGCGAGTCCGACTCGCATTTGGCCGGTTTTGAATTTACAATGTAAGCACTAGAATTATCATGAAAATAGCTGTGATTGCTATTCACTGAGGTAATTAGAACTCCCACGGAGGTCACCTTTAATCCCGTTGCCAGGTAAGGTAAGTAATGAAGTAAGGTAACTAAATATTTTCAGAACGCTAGTAAAATGTTTACTGCAAATTCAACCGGCTGAGCAAAGTCTTTCTATATTTTGTTACTTCCGTGCACAACGATATGACTGTACATTTCAGTCGTGTCGATATGAAAGATTTTGTTTGAAGATTCCAAAATAGTAGTAAAATGATTCCATCCAAGCAGTAATAAAACGATCATTACGAACCAACTTCAGTCTTAAATCGACAGAAATCAAATACGAATTTATGTTCTTCAACGGCTTACTGGCTCGCATTGGAAATTCCTATATGTATATTATGTATGGGCATTAGATCCATCTCAACTTTCAGCGACTCTTATTATACTCTTCCTTCTATTTGCAATATGAGCTTTGTCTCCTTACACTAAGGTTCACTCTGTGATCGAAGGGATGATTATGATATAACATTATGGGCTTGTAAATGAATGCGGTTTAACTCAAAATTTAATTCTAGATTCAGTATTCAAGATGTGTTTGTTGACAACATTTGTTTAGAATTATGAGTAAGGACTTATATCAATTAAAATATGAAAGGTATTTGGGTGGATTGCAAAAAAAATGTAGGTACGTATCGCAAAGGAATATTCACAAAAATGTTACACAAATTTGGTAATTTGTATGGAAAAATGTTTTGTGTAACACCAAAACGTCACACAAATGACACAAAAACGTCACACAAACGAAGCAAAATTGGCGATGGGAAGTAAATAAAAAATAAACCGAAAGGTATTTTAAAATTCGAATAGGTATGCCCAGCCAATTACCCATTTGTTTCACTACCCAACTATGTAAAAACAGCAGGAAAAAAACAAAGAAATTACCTATTTAAGACAGACAGAGCTGTTTAAATCAAAGTTATGATTTTTTGATTAAGTACTGTATGTTACACAAAAGACATAAAATTTGTATGGGACCAAAAATTTATTTTTTTCATTACCTAATGCAACTTCGCGACATTATCGTCGTCTAGTACCCATAAAACAAGCCTTAATGAGCTCACTATGGCACTAGGTTGATTTGTGTAAGAGTGTCCCCTAATATTTATTTATTTCATATTTATATCAAAGTTATAATATAAAACTGTACAAATCCTATTAAACTATGAATAAAGCTACGTGAATTCACATCTGCAATACATGTTACTTCAATACTTATTTTTTTATAGAATTTTGAATTTTCATTCCCAATATTGGAATGTACAATTTTTTTGCAATTCACCCATTTACAGTCGGAGAGTGATTCTAACATCGCAAAGTAATAGCCAACATAAACCTAGAATATTTTATATTATATGCAACTACGAATAATTACATTATTTAGCGAGAGATATATGATTCGGGCTCATCAAGAGTCCTTCGTCATGTAGGATTACCTGAGTGGATAACTTAAAATAGGCCAATAACCAGTCAACACAGTGCATGCCCAAGAACTCTGTCAAACCCTTACCGGGAGCACAAAACTTAAAACAATAAGTTTCTGTCAAAATTTAAGTTTTGGTACAAGCTTTTATTGCCGACCGTACTTCTTTTGCACAATCATAAATAACTCATTAAAGGGTTAAAATTAGGCCAAACATAAAGGGTTCATCTTGTGTTGTTTAGGAGTTCCTAATATGGCGACCTACCAACTCCATCATCAGACCAGCCCTACGGTACAGTCAAGTGTACAAAAAATGGGTGTACACTACTTACTCATAAATATTTCCCATGGATAAGGTTTCAACACATAATTATGAGAGAATTAAATCGATATATATTTTTGCACTTGATGTACTGCGTTGTAACCGAAGATACAAAAGTACCTATAATTTCAGCCCAATTTGACATCAGGAAGTGGTTCTGATTTACCTTGCAAGATTTAACCTAAACTAACATACATAATGAAATGACATACGTTGCAAGTTAAATAAAAGCTTTTTATTCAACTTATAAAACCCCTTTTTTCGCGTGGGGGGTTTAAAAGAGCATGTTATTCGGTTTCCACTTTCTGTAAAATGGAGTCTCCAGTAGGACCGCTTCTAAATGGAAGATAAGAAGATTTCGCTTTACTACGTTTTCTCCTTAATACATGCTAACACTTGGTAGGTACAAGTTTACATTGATGATGCATGCGACGCAGAACTTCCAGGTTTCGTATATTTCCGGGTCACCAAGTAAAGATATATTAAGTAAGTTCCCATGTCGCATACCGCTCAAAACTATAGGTTGAATTATATTCCATGATTTTGCCAGGTGGCTGAAATAGGAATCAAGATTCCTGCAGGCGTCACGGTGATGGCTCCAAAGCAAAACCCTAACCTGTCTAAGTCTTCGTGAGCATTTTGATGAAAACCAGGAGACCATCTACCACGGCGATAGTTCCGAAGCTAGTCTTAACTAGTACGCTTAAATTCACAAAAAAGCAAGCAATCTACTTAAGCGTTCGGATGGCCACAATTATAATACGAGGAACAATAGCAAAATAATACTTCCATCATTAAGACTAAAAAAGTGTCAAAAAGAGGGAATTTTTATAAAAATAAAGCTCTTTAATAAGCTGCCCACACAGGTGTCACGGATTTGCCTTTTAATTTAATCAAAACCAGAGTCAAGACTTTTTTCCAAAGCCATGCCTTCTATTCGATTACTGAATATTTATCATTAAGAAATATTTTAATTGACGCAAATTGTAAATAGATTTTTATTATTATTAAGGGTATTTACTCTGTAAGTATAGTAAATTCATACTTTATATTGTGAAATGCTGACTTACCATGTAACGATCATGCTACATTATGGTTAATAAATAAAAAATTAAAAAAACAAATAGTATTAAAGGCCAAGGCCTAGTGGATGTTACCTGGTATCTGCGGCGCTATGACGCAGAGTGTCCTTGTTAGCAGCGAGCTGAAGACCAGTAGCCCAGCCGGCGTCATGGTGTCAGCCCCAAGACTGCGGAGCCATAGACTTCATCTGTCTACCCGGTTTTCATCCTGGAAACAAGGAAACTCTTTCTAAGATCGATACATAAAACAAAACTAAACCGTTTCATAAAACAGGTGTCGTGTGATCGGATTAGTGTTGACTTGGACCATTTAACGAACTTAATACTAACACCTATAATTTATTAACAGACACTGGAGCTGAAATGTAATTCCATTGTTTACAAAAGATTTATACTTAAGTAAGGAAGACCAGAGACCCCGTATCATGGTCGGTCTTATCACACGATAAGTGACAGGATAGAGCGTCCGTCACTGGCTGACACCGTTCGATAGAACGAGACGACGCTTCTATCTTGTCACTTATCGCGTGACAAGGCCGACCATGATACGGGGTCTGGAGGACATATGTATGTTTATATCAAGAATGGAGCTCCAGTGACAAAGATTTTCTCTTAAAGTGGATGATGATGAAAACATGACGCCTAAGAATAAGTATTGCAACAGGATTTATTTCTTTCATTTTATATTTCAATATCATTTATTAACCATATTGTAACATGATCATTACATGGTATGTCAGAAACTATAATAATAATAATCGATGTAGGTACATAAACAGTACTGACACTTACAACTTTATCTATCTAGCTAGGTAGTTTTCTGAGTTGACGAGTATATCAACGGAACCAAGGGCTTGCAATACAAATGGAAGCCTCTTTTTAATTCATTTTATCAGAAAGAGACTTGCACTTGTATTGCAAGTTATAAACCTTTGTGAAATAGGCCCCATGCCAGTATTTCGACCACTTGACTATCGTCATCTGACAATGATAATTAGTCGCCATACATATTTCGTTTGAGAAGTAACATGCTAATGGTCAGCACCATACCCGGTTATCAGTGTTGCAGATCCATTGAAACTAAGGCATAGGGTTGTCGCACAGTATCTATTTTATGGTCAATGTGACATGTGACATTTTGGTGTACAGGCTTTTGCTTAAAGAGCCTTTTTGCAGGTAAAATAACAGATTTATATAAAGATAAATACTTATAGTTTATTTTTCAAGTAGGCATATTACAATGCACTTATGAACGTCATACGAAGGTAAAATCTTTTCAAAAACAATATATCTTATAACTAACAAACATTAAAGACATGCCTACCTATAAGTATACTTTCATTAGTTGTCTGAATAAATTATTAAGAGTTTTTCTAGGTTAGCTGGCGTTAAATTTTGTCGTCTATTACTGTTTATCCATTTTAAATATGAAAACGTTTGCTCCACTTCTACAGATGTAATTGGTAAATACTTCAGGCAATTATAATATTCCACGGTGTTTTTGTTAATGCATTTTGTAATTTCAGCTTCTTCATTATTAAGTAACTTGTAAATCAATTTTGACAAATAAATGACGCAACCGCCTACTATGGAGTGAAAAAAAGAATAAAACCTTTTTTAATTACGGATTGATAAGAGATTTTATTTTGTTAAAAACATAATTTATATCGATTAAAAAAGGTGCATTAATTTATATATACCTAGAGGCACATGAAAAAATAATAAACGTGCAGTGCCAACCCTAGCGTTTTCAATGATTCTGCAACACTGATAACGGGGTATGGGTCAGCACATAATATCATGAATTGAAAGCAAATGTAGGACCGAATATGAAGTTTAATCATTCCAAAAGATTATTAAAACAATAAACATGAAACATTAGCACTCTCAATTCTCACACTTTCTGAAAATCATAGTATATCCGATTCCAATCGGACTTGATACAATCTTTTTCACACTTCCAACGCTATAAATGCTCTTTGCCACGTCTTTATGTTTTAAGAAATAAAGTCAAAATTCGTGTAACCAACTGGTAAAGTCGCGTAAAGCGAAAACAGCTAACTGATTTTGAAATTGGAACCTATGAGAGATGAAACACAGTAAGCAATTATTAGAATTTTATTTTAGGATGATCATTTTTTAGTAGGTAAATACCTACATGTATGTTGTGTACAGTCAGGGGTATACGTACATAAATAAGCGTGTACCTACAGATATTTACGTCCTTATTTATGTACGTATTTTAAGAAACATGTTGTACAGTTGACGCCAAAGATAATTAATGATATAAACACTTGTGTACCTACCTTATCCTTTTGTGACTAGGAGAAAAGTGTATACATATATTTGCAATCAGCTGTACACGCATGTAAAAGTCATACGGTGGAAATGTTTTACTTAATAATATCCCCGAATATAAACTTAAGATAAAATATGCATTTTGTTACGTACAATGTTTTTGGTTGTTTCTTTCTAATATACATTAAATATGCTTGGACTTGTAGAGTACCTAAAACCAATCTTAAAGTCAGTTTTAAACAAAATTCTATGTTGTTATGATTATACAATATACTCGTATCCGTTGTATGTCGCAGGGACGTTGCAGACATTCGCAGCCGCATCCGCAACCGCGGAAGTTCCGCACAAATTCAAACATCAAGAAAAAAGCCCAAACGATGCTTACTGCGCGACTTTTAGATATTTTCGCCATTGTAAAAAAACTTGGCATCCGCGGCATCACTGGTAGGCACGTAACCTACTCATGAAATATTTATTTTAATCAGATGACTTCCTTCAAATTAAAATTTTACAGGCAAATAAATGACCTATTAGTATAGGTACTTAAATAAAAATTAAGTAGGAAGTTGTAGGTACGTGAAAATTGTAAGTTTGTTAATACATAAGTACGGTAAGAAAAAAAGACCGGGACCAGAAGTGAAAACTCAATAACATTGTAACAGTTTTTCGATCAGGTCACGTGACATCTTACGGTGTCACCCTAAAAATGAATTTGACGCAAATTCATAAACAATTATCAATTATTTAGTCGGACGGCCCGCGGGCGCGTTGCGTGTGACGGGCCGCCGGCTTCCCGCCGACGGGCGGCGGCAAACACAATACCAATTTGTTTTTGCCATTGCCAAATACTTTTCAAAGCTTTATCTCTTTAGGAATAACGTCTAAATTCGAACTATTCGAATTTGCACAGCAGACGGCGGTGGCGACCAAGATATCAATTTGTTTTTGCCGTCGGGAAATATTTTTCTAAGTTTTATCTCTTTAGGAATAACGCCCAAATTCGAACTATTCGAACTTTCTCAATAGCAAAACGGTGAAGGACGCGTTGGTATTATTACAAATTTATTTGCAGAATATGCTATTGCAAAAAGTGTTTAACGGCTTTATACTCTAACGAATAGCGTTCAGTTTTGAATGAAGTTGAATCGGCTAGCAGCAAAAAGTGACCTCCTTCACATCTGACGTCACAAAACTCTGTCGCGTCTTTAACAATTTTTCCCCATCCCAAAAAGTGCTCAGCGCCGCTAAAGAAGTTTTCACTTCAAAAATGGCTAATTTTATATTATGAAATATTTTGTAAATAGTATTATATCCTTATCAACATAATATCAGCTGTGGCTGAAATCAATTTTTTGTAAAGGTAAAAATTGATTCCAGCCACAGCTGATTAAGATGAATGATAAGATAATTAAGAAAAAAATATTATTGTTAGGCAATCTAGATCTGTCATTTATGTTAGTCTCGGACATATAAATTCCTACTGAGACCTGAGACCTATACCTGTTTTGACATACTTGCTCCAGAATGTGGTCGTTATTTACCTCCTTCATATCATCTGTAATTATCAACCTACCACCGATAAATGGAAGCCATGTTTGGTAATCACTGATCAATCAATGGCCATACATTGAGGTTTAATGTTGCTAGATTAATATTTCGACGGTGGAAAGGAGAAACCACTGAAGCGACATTCTGGTCAAAATTGAGTAGATATATATGGTTGAAATCAGGTTTCATGGCGATCTGATGACTTTCATGTCGTTTAAAGTAATACAAAAATACGAATCATATTTTTTTAAAGAACCTTATGTTATGCGACACACAATTTGAATAAAATCTAACCTGTGTCACTTAACCATACACTCAATAATAACCATGGTCGCACACAGTTTTAAAAAATCGGTCAAGTGCGTGTCGGGCCAAGTTGCCTGTCTACGTATCTTAGTTACATCGACACGCGCGCGCTAACTAAATGGTTCCGTCAGCCGAATTTGTACGATAGTTGGCCTTTGTAAGTAAATTTCAAGTTGGTCGACTATTACTCGGTATCTAGTTAGGACTATTTAGCCGTGATAGTTTTACTTTTAAATTAATTATATGTTGTACTACTACTCTACAGCCACGATTTTTTGCACATTCCCAGTAGTAGCCATTTAGCATAAAACAAAAAGAATATTAATACATTCAATAAAACATTTTTTACCCCCCCCCCCCCCCCCCCCTCTATCATCATCCTTTTATTCCGTGAATAGGGTTAATTTCAAAGAATAACAGGATAATCGCCTAATAAATCGTCATCCAATGGCCAGACCCCCCCCCCCCATTTAGAAATTACGTAATATATGGACAGCCCCTAAGTCAGTCAGAAATCCTGAGGATGCGCTGTGTTGAGAGTGAGGGATCTACATTTGTCTCTATTAGCTCTCAACACAACGAAATATCTAACCAATAAAAGGTCGGCAGCGCGTTTGTGACTCTTCTTTCTACGGTGTCTGCTAACATTAGTGACCGAGGTTATTGACAATATGTCCATGAAATATCTGGGGGTTGTCTTTTATGTGGGTCACGAACACATCCAAACACTCACCGACAGCTGTTTTCATAGACTATTAGGCTTTGTGATCCGCAACGTCAAGGAGTTCCGCGACGTAAGAGCCATAAAACTAGTTTACAACGCGTAGCAAGCTAGAGGCCTTATCAATTATTTGGAATACCTATGAGTCCACATACGCCTTGTTTTTTTAGAAAAGGTCCAAAAACCTTGGAGCTTTTAGATAAAACTCGTTAGAAGTAAGGCGTAATAACAACTTACTGGGCTGTTATTCGCTACGCGCTAATTGCGGCTCACCCCGCCGGTCACCCGTCACGAAACTAGAACTCTACCTACGCTTAGTTATTACGCATCGCGGTGTCAAGATATATTTGTGGGTGAGCGTTGAGGTGAGCTTAAAACGACTTACAGAATAAGAGGGCTGGTCATGGCCTGTCGCGAAAGACGGTCGCTTCAGTCAGCGACAAGCATTGGACGGAGGTGGTTATCTCGCCGTTCGTTCGCTGAATTAATCAACTGGGTGCATATGCTATTTCATTATCAAACTAGTGTAATTATTCATGTTTTAGCTAAAATTATTAATATTAGGGATTTGTAAGGCACCAGTACCTAGGTATTACAGTTCTTGAAAGTATCATTGGAATATTAGGTTTCCAGAAGGCATGCATACTCTGTTAAGTACGGAAATATAAAGTAATTACGATTAATAGGCAAACGGTTACTTAATGTACCTATGTACTTACTTATTATAAAAAAATATGCACAAAGGCATCATTCTTAAAATAAATATCCATTACGCAGTACATAAACCAATAAAGTTGCAACAAAGATGGCAACTACTAGGACAGTGACGAGCATCCGGACGTTTCCTTATCTTAACTACCTACCTACCTACTACCCAACCCAATTCGTTATTCTGTTTAATTTTATCGATACTGATTATTATGAATATTCTTTAATTTTAACCAAATAAATCAAAACTTCAAAACGTTCTAATAATTTTATCACTTACGTTTAGGTAAAACAGTATGACGCGGGACGCGTTTAAAGTGAACGATTAAAGTAAAATGAATAGAAGTTTTCTAATTCATTGAATAAGAAAGTTCATGTAATAACATTGCTTCTTATGTCTAGTTTAGATTTATTATGAGTAAGTCGATATACGAGTATGTAGCTGCCGGGGCCTTGACAGCAGCAGGCGTTTGTGCAATAAGAGAGCAAAGTTATATTAAAATTAATAATTCGTTTGCTGGTGTTGTTTTAGATGAGTTAAGTTATTATATGGTGAAAGAAGGTATGGCATTGTTTTAAAAACCTGCTTTTAAATCCTACTATATTATATACATATATAAAAAGTAGGATTTAAAAGGAGGTTTATATATATATATATATATATATATATATATATATATATATATATACGATGATTTTTAATTCGTGGTCAGGAGTATTTTTTTCTAATTCTGTAATTGGTAGATGGGTACCAAACAAGATTAACTCGAAGTTACCTAAAACGAATAAGGAATTACTTTATAATTCAAAATCATTGTCACCAGACGTATAGTGTGTTTGACGTATCTACTTAACTTCAAGAAATGTAGGGTGACCAAACATTCAGTGGACATTAGTGTTAGCATTATCATTTTTAATTCTCTAAACAGTGATTTAATTGCATTGGCTTTTTATCAATGTTTTTTGACTCCTGATAACGGATTAAAAATCACCGTGTATATGTCGCAGGAAAATGACCAAAACAGAGGTTTGAACAAACCTCTAAGGGATGTAACGAAATCACGCATGGTGTTAATCCATTATCTGTTTAGTCAGCCAAAAAAGGCAACTTGTTTTTTTCATTTCACCAGATTTGTTTAGGGATTTGATAAAATCTTACGAGGCACCTTAGGTAAGTCAGAATAATTGCCTACCTAACTAAAGAAAGCCTGAACACCTTACCTAAAACATAAACCCGATTAATTGTTTTGGTTATCCCCAGTTCCATAAACGAAATTCACTACTGAAATACTGACGCCATAAAGGCTTTAGTGAAACCCGTGAACAGTGCTTGATATGATAAATTAAATTAGAGGGTATCCTCTCCCCGCGGATGTAAGCGAGAAAAGTTGGTAAAGCAAACACGGTCGCAAGTATGGGTTCCGCCCGTTCTGATTATTATTGGGCCTTCCGATTTTATATTAATTTTAGTATAGTGTGAAATGTGTGACTGATCGGTACGCGGTCTTTTGTACTTTGATGTTAGTTTACTGATGTCGCACAGATTTTTGCACTTGTCGGTATTCTGTCAGTGTTACATTTGCATAATATCATGCTCGGAAGTGGACCGGTGCGCTTGCAGTACTGCATTTGTGTGACTGCTGCGCCATCCCGCGTCAGTCACACAAAACACTACTTTAAATGTCGGCGCACATAATTTTGTACTGACTCGACTGACAGCTAATAGCTTACTGATATTCTACCTCATCGACAAATCAGTAAGTCGCCTAACCACGGCCACGACATTGCGCGAATTGCGGCACGGCAAGCGTTTTCTCTGTCCATTGCGCGGTCGAGACGCGCAACGCACTGTGGTTAGTTGGGATCACACGCAATGAATTAGGAATACCGGGCCGTAAGAGTTACCTACCTAATTCTACTCAGGGGCTAGCACAACCGCGACATGGGAAAATCGACCTCTCCCTCTCTAAGTTGCACAGTGTAGTGAGAATCCTCTACTGCATACTGTCTAATACATATTATTACTTCATACTGTCAACTACTGTGTATGCGTACCTGCACACTTAAGAATTGATTATATCGTTTCATACCTACAGGTAATCTATTCATGTACACTCATATATATATATATATAATATTATAAAGAGGAAAGATTTGATTGTGTGTTTGTATTGAATAGGCTCCGAAACTACTGGACCGATTTGAAAAAATATTTTACCATTAGAAGCCGACATTATCCCTGATGAACATAGGCTACTTTTTACCGCGGGAAAATGCTTAATTCCCACGGGAAAACGGGTAATCCATCCGAAGCCGGGCCGGGCAGCTAGTTAAGTATATAGACAAGTACTCACACTCATACTAAATGAATAGTTAATATACCGCTTGTAAAAATGTTGTGAAAGTTTTGTAAATCGAATTAAATAGTGTCTAACTTAAGCTACACCTTGTAAACTAGGATTTACCGTCAACATCTTGCATGTGCTAAATTTACGAAGCGTATGATTACATGGTATCCGGGAGACTATTATCCTACATCAAAGACTATTTGATGAACGCTTTGAACAAATTACCCTGCCTAAAATGCCTGGTGTTCCAGGCATTGGAATATGGCTACGGTATCCCATGTTTTCAATGTGATTCACGCGCTCCTTCTAACAGTTAGCGCAGAGCGCGTTGAAACATGCGCGTAAACCTCGTTAAAATAATGTCTCAAATCCCAGAGAACTCTAAACCGGCGGCAGCGAACTTAGTCGACTAAAACCATAACTCCACATTAGTTTAATGTGGACTGGGGTATCACAGTTAACCATATGGTTAGAGTGCTAAGATACCTACTTGGACTAGTAGGATAATTTGCTAGTGTTAAGAGCAGTTTATACATTGGTGAATTTTTGATGATGGTATCGTCTTACGACGTCTTACTTATATCCATATCACATTGACTGGTTAATTAATCAGGGCTACGATTCCATTAGTCTTAACTTACAGATCATCCAAAGAAATCCGTTTTCTGACACGTCTCTGTAATCTTGATGTAGTCTAATACTTAAAAAATTGAAACGGCGCCTTGCGTCTTTACCCGTAGCACACTTCACTGTACATGACGGTGGGACGTCATAATATATTGTAGACTTAAGTGGGGCCTCTGTTAAGCCTGAACTGCACTGACGCGGCCCGCTGTGGCGGTCAATAGTAAACTTGACAGTTAACGTCAAAGTTACTATTGACCGCCACCGCAGGCCGCGCCAGTCTGTGAGATGCTTTATGTATTTAGTCGCGATAGTCACGTCATAACAAGATTATGTCACAGCTGAATTTTGTCTGGGCACGACCTATAAAGTGACCAATGTGAACGGCCAGTAAGAAGACCGTTATTTATTACTGAAAAGATAGTAAACGGTTAGCAATAAAAATATCTATGAAGCGAAACGAGCGGGCATTGCCCGACAGCTGTGGCTTTCGGCTTCCCCATCCTAGATAACTTGGCCATTATTAAAAGACGTTATCGAATTCCAAGTTGTACTCTCAGGGTTACGTAGCCAAAATGGGCAAAACTGAACCCTTATAGATTAATCATTCTGTCTGTCCATATTCACGCCGGTATTTGACAGAAGGGGGGCACTTCTCTGTCATTCAAAATCAGAATTAGATACCTTTTTTAGGGTTCCGTAGTCGACTAGGAACCCTTATAGTTTCGCTTTGTCTGTCCGTCCGTCCGCGGATATTCTCAGTAACCGTTAGCACTAGAAAGCTGTAATTTGGTACTAATATGTATATCAATCACGCCGACAAAGTGGTAAAATAAAAAGTGTTTTTTTTTTTTCAACCCTAACGTGTGATATATTGTTGGATAGGTATTTAAAAATTAATAGGGGTTTGCTCAAATCATTTTTTGATATTGTTAATATTTTCGGAGATAATCGCCCCAGAAGTTAAAAAAAATGTGTCCCCCCCTCTAACTTTTGAACCATAAGATTTAAAAATATGAAAAAAATCTCAAAAGTAGAACTTTATAAAAACTTTCT
Source organism: Epinotia ramella (assembly GCA_947578815.1). Lineage (NCBI taxonomy): Eukaryota > Metazoa > Arthropoda > Insecta > Lepidoptera > Tortricidae > Epinotia > Epinotia ramella. Next base: position 28,020,480 of record OX388202.1, read on the forward strand.
AGTAAAACTATTTTGAACTTGATAGGTTGAATAGTTTTTGAAAAAAATTACAAAATAATTTCTGGACGAAAAACTACGGAACCCTACACTAAGCGTGGCCCGACACGCTCTTGGCCGGTTTTAGTGGAAGAAATATCGCGGATCGCTCACGCATTATTACGCAGAAAGGGTCAAATTATTTTTTGGAAGATATAGTTTATGACCGTACTTTGGCCTGAGGCATGGCATTGTTGGTGTTAAAAACAATCTGCAAACCCTCATTAACTTCTCATTAAGCTATCATTTATGACAGGGTCCGTACTTTTCGTGCCGATGACGTAAAAATGATGTAATTTTGCACACAGAATGTTGTGATAAATAAAATAAGTTTAATGAAGCTTGTTACCGAATCTCCAAAAACGGAAAACCGTAACCATATTCTTGTAAAGATGACATTGTAAGTAAAGCAACTTTTTATACTGTAGTAAAAATAAATACCACATAATAATTGTGAAATAGTACATTACTGCAGAGACCAGTAAGTAAGCCATCCTGGACGAGTATGATTTAGCCGGCCGAGCCGAAGGCGAGGTCCGGCTATAATACGAGGCCAGGATGGCACTTATGGTCGAAGCGTGTATAGTGCTTTTCTCAAAAATAAAACAATGTTTGAATAAAAGTTAGAATAAAAAATATATAGGTACAGTCGAGGTCATAAATATGTTTACACTTTTGCACCTTATTACAAGGCAATAAGGTGCAAAAGTGTAAACGTATTTATGACCTCGACCGTACAGTGACCAGCATTAGTATATAAAATAATAATAATAAATAAGTTTTCGTCGTCTAGTACCCATAACACAAGCCTTATTGAGCTTACTATGGGACTAGGTCGATTTGTGTAAGATTGTCCCCTAATATTTATTATTATTATTATTTATTATTCCCCCCCCCCCCCCCAAGCCTCGTCCCGAATCTCTCCCCATCCTACCTCCTACGCATCGGACGTCATAAATGTTCTATATTTAAATATTATGATATGTAATGGGATTTCATACTTACTTACTGGACACTCTTGTTCTATACTATTTAAATATTATGATATGTAATGGGATTTCATACTTACTTACTGGACACTTCTAAAAATTGTCCAGGATTTATCACTTTCGGATACTATCTGCACAGATGTTATGGGAACATTTCGTACTATTTTTGAGAAAATACAATAACTAAACAATTACAACGTCAACTTATGTTTATCTGAAAGACAATGTCAGTCGAATACCATTTTAAGCGCTAATATTTTAACTAAAGAGGTTGATAAGTCGTAACTGTTTACGAAAAGACTATGTGTGGGTTCACGTCATCGGCACAAAAAGTACAGGCCCTGCTGACCTTTAACTTTAACCATTATTTTTTTATACAAAGCTATAACTGCCCACTTACTACTCGGCTACTTTTTACATCGAACTCAAGCAAAGCAGCGAGGTCCTATTGCCTTTGTCCAATTCCTTTGTCCATCCTGTAGCTTTATTTTATAAGCTGGTGAAAGATTTTTTGAATCGAATGAGAAATCAAACTTACACGCTCAAAAACTCACTCTTTATTATATAAAACAGTAGATACAGATTGACATATACCAAATTGATGAATCACTTCACCACGAAAATTCCCGCACTCATCAGCATCCGAATTTGTAATAATTGACCACTAATGCGTGGGACGACCACATACTGCGGCGATGCACCGTGAGAATTTATAGCCCGATGCGCTAAAGCTGCAGCCAGACCGTCCTGCATGGCATTCCGCCTTCCAGCACCGTGTAAACAGTTTTACACTGCACGAAATCTGACAAAGCCAAGGCCCTTCACATCCTTCTAATTCTATCTTATAGCTTCGTGCCGCTCGTGCAATCCACCATGCAGGAAGCTGAAGCGTTAAGTTTGTTTGGTAAATTAATGGGGTGCGACATGCAGGTATATCAAGTAACGATCGGATTTTCCGGGAGATACGACAATGTGTTCCAGTATTAGCACTGCAATTGGAATATAGAAGAGAGTGATTTCATTGGTATTCCAAATGATGCAAGTAACAGATATGAAGGGATGAAAAACTCGTCTCCACCATAGAAATGGACCGATTAAAGATACGTCTCTTGACTGTCTCCTCCAAAATTCAACCTACTTGAACAATTTTTCATAAACAGAATAACGAAGAGACTTTTGTGTCGCTCAGCTTTGCTTTCATGAATATTTAGTTTTACTAATGAATAAATCATTTATAAAACGCAAATTATTTAGATAAATTTACTACCGCCTACCGAAGACCATTGTAAAAAAAAGACAAAATCTTCATCATTCTGTGAATATAAAAAAGCTGAAATAGGTTGAATTTTGAAAGATAAAACAATCGAGAGCTGGATCTGGAACACATCTGGAATTAGTAACAGCTAACACTACAACTAGTAAAAAAAGCGTGGCTATTTTATGCGTCTCACAGTTTTACGTGTTTCATGCGGTTGAAACAGGACACGAATTTGTTCTCTGAAGTATTTTCCGGGTATCACAAAAAATAAACATTTTCTTCCTCCGTACCCGTACCCGCAGTAAAAAGAACGTTGAATAAGTTCACAAACAAGTAAATTTAATCGGAACTTCTACGTAGAAGCATCAGCAGTAACTTGAAGGTAAACTAATCTCAAACTTTGTACTAATACGTCTTGCTCTCAGTTACACTGCTTTATGCTTAACGGTTTTAAAGAGGTGGCATCTCCATTCACTTGTATTTAACTTGAAGTCCGTTCTAATATGTTTTAAGAGTAGAATAGAACTGTAAAGAACGAGAAGGCAGGAACTACTCAACTTTGCAGCTTTGCAAAACTGTCGGTTACGATGCTTACTGTAATGTTATTAAACTAGATAGCACATTGTTGTACATAGGCTAGAAAGGCAATAGACGCAAGAGTAGGTCTATCGATAATTATTGGTTAAATCGCTGTTCCAACTGGGCTACAAAGACATGGTTGGACAGTTTGAATTCATAGAAGGCCTGGCCTGTCTGTGCGACATCCAGCTAACCACGGCCACGCACGGTTCTAAGTTTGAATTCTAACCATATTTTGCCATATTTCCGAGCAGTGGAGTGAAAAACTATTTCTTATCCTCTCATGCCAGCGGCAGCGGTAAAATAATACTAGGTAGTACAATTCACAAAAAATGACATGTTCTCCGCACTTTAATATCTCTGTCTTTAAAAAGGAAGAGAGCGCGGACATGTCTCCTCTCAAATATCGCGGTTGAAAAACCAGCCTAGTGACTTAGAATACTCGCATTACTGAACCCACATATCACTTTTACCTATGTCAAATATTAGACCCAAATCACACGTGAATAGGTAATCTACTATCATCAAACCTATATATTTTCACATCTCATGCTTGAAAAGTGTGTCATATATTATACTTTAAAGACTACTTAAACGATCACATAAATTCGCTTGAATATAACAAAAAAGAAGAGACAGTACAAGCTTGTCATGATAACATAATTAACTCTATTCAAATAAGTCTACAAAATGCATGTAAATCAGATTCACTCAGAGATCGCAGCATACTGACAGTACGCACAAAAAACCTTATGAAAAGGAAACAAGAATTACAGAAAACTAAAAATAAAACCAGAGCGCACAAAAACGAACTCAAAGCCCTATACAAATTATCAAGCAAGTACATCAAAATGGACTACCAGAACCATAGATCTTTAACCTTAGAAAAACATCTAGAACAGAAAGGAAGCATAAAAAAAGGATACAAAGAACTACGAACAAATAAAACATGGATCAAAAGCTTAAAAAAAGAGAACGAAACTAATAATAGACGTGGCGATATAATCAACGTTGCAACAGACTTCTACAGAAACTTATACAGCGCTACAATAACTAATAGTAGCGACTCACTCTATTCTACGGAACAATGGACAAAAAAAATACCCGAATCTGACATAGAGCCTATAATCTGTAAAGAAATTTTAGAGACAATACGGAAACTAAAATCAGACAAAATTCCAGGCTCGGATATCATTACGAATGATGCTATAAAAATCGGCCACGAAATCTTAGCCACGCCTCTAACAAATTTATTCAATCTGGTCTGAATCCAACATAATTCTGCTTTATAAAAAAGGTGACCCTGAAAATATCAGCAACTACAGGCCGATCAGCCTTCTGCCATCTGTATATAAACTATTCTCAACGATTGTAAACCAGAGAATAAACACATCACTAGAACAAAAACAACCCATCGAACAAGCCGGCTTTAGAAAAGGTTTTTCTACAGTGGATCATATCCACACTTTGGAGCTAATTATCGAGAAATTCCAGGAATACCAACGACCGTTATACATCGCTTTCATCGATTATCAAAAAGATTTCGACACCGAATCCCACGAAAGTATATGGACAACACTAAAAGCTCAACAGGTAGAGACAAAATACATAGACATTCTAAAAAATATATACAACAAGAGCACAAGCAGAGTAAAACTTGAAACGATTGACCCAAGCTTTCAAGTAAAAAGAGGTGTACGGCAAGGCGACCCCTTGTCTCCAAAAATCTTTATTGCGATCCTAGAAAACATCATAAATAAACTAGACTGGCGAAAGCAGGGCTTATTGTTACAAGGCAAACAACTAAATCATTTGCAGACGATCTAGTACTACTAGCTGAATGTGCTCCAAATCTACAATACATGATCGAAACTCTTCATAAAGCTAGCCTACAAGTAGGTCTAGAAATGAACATTGCTAAAACAAAAATCATGTCAAATTATAGACACGCAAATATTACATTAAATAATAAACCGATAGAATACGTGGAAAATTACATATATTTGGGGAAGCAAATTGGATTCAACAGAAATAACAATGAATTCGAAATAGAGAGGAGAGTCAAGATTACTTGGAACAAGTACTGGGGCTATAAGGAAGTGTTTAAAGTAACATGCCAATAAAATTGAAAAAAAAAGTTATGAATACTTGTCTCATCCCATGTTTGACATATGCATGCCACACGTGGAAATTTACAAATAAAATAAAGAATAAAATAAACGCATGCCAAAGAGGAATGGAACGTAGCATGGTAAACTTAAAAAAAATACACAAGATAAGACACACAATGATTAGAGCAACGATAAAAACGATAGATGCTCTTAGTCAAGCTCAAAAGTTGAAATGGCGATGGGCCGGACATGTGGCGCGCCTCAAAGACCGCAGATGGACGAAAATCGTCACTCTGTGTAAAGGCCCTCTGGGCAAACGCCTAAGTCGAAGCTCCGTCGGAATGCCTATCAATCACTGCGTTTTATCTTCACCTTTCATTCCCCTTATTTCCAAAACGGTTGGTCAGAGAGAAAGTTAATTGTCATTTTATACTGACATCAATTTCACGATACCGAAAAAGTCCCTTTGCACATTCAATATACAGCATAATCCACCACAAGGCAGGTCTCAGGTAGGTACGACGACGAGCGAAGCGAGGAGGAGTGTTAGGTAGAACCGCGACCATACAGTGCGCGAGCCGAGCGAGCGAAGCGAGCGTGCCGCGGCAGCGGCCGGCGAAGCACCAGAACCGAACATTTTTTAGTAATACTTACATTACATATTATTTAAGTACTTACAAAAGTCTACCTACACTACCTAGAGTCCCAGAAACGAAAGCGGGGCTCCGTCAACTTCTTGGCAGACATTGTTATATGAAAGCGCAATTATTTTAAATAGTATGTATGTTAAACATATTTATGTCATAAATGCGTAATATGAAAACGCAATTATTGTAAATAATATGTATGTTTAACATGTTTATGACATAAATTCGTTATACGAAAATAGAATTATGGCACTTGCAAATTATGTAATTTTGCCTATTATATCAATCGATAATTAGATTAAAGCAAAATATACTAAATCACTTTATGCCAATTTAATGTATATCATGTGTATGTTAGTTTTTCTGACATTATATGAAACATTACGCACCCATGACAAAGCCATCCTCTTGAAATACCTACTTATATTAAACCTTGTTCTTGGGTAAAACATTGCTTTTTGCAGGTAGCATCCATCTTCGGAGTTGCGGGCTATTCAAAATTACTGACGATATACAAAAACATTCGGACACATATATATAACTAGTTAAAACTAAAACGGATAAGATCATTGAAAAATACCAATCCCTGTGGCCGTCCAATAAAATTGTATCTTTTTATTTTAATTAAATATTTAATGTAATAATCGTGTTTTTCATTATCATGGAAGGAGTGAAAAGAAGAGTGTATTACGCGGTAGCAAAATTATTGAATACCTCGGGCGACGTTGCTAGAATCCCTCACTACGCTCAGGATTCCACGTTAGAAAGAAGTTTATAAATATAATCATGCCGCCGGATCAAACAATATTTTCGCTGAGTAATTTATTATTAATTGTAATGGTTTATTTTCTCGCAATCGAAGGGAAAAGTAGAGCATATAACTCTGGTCTAAAAGCAATATTACTCCTCGTGCAAAATAACCATCTCGTGGTACTATGGCATAACTTAGACTCTAGCTATACAATCCACTATAAGTTTTCATTAGTCCGAGAAAACAAAATCACCGTCTTGATACGTAATTTCATTTTAATCCCCGGCAAATTGGAATCGTTCCTGATAATGAATGGATCTTGTTAATCTTCATTTGTTTTTCTTATTTTTTACGTGGAGAAGTCTTCTATTGAAGCTATTGCCCGCGGTTGTACCTTTCAAGAGGCATGTTTCAGCTTCATTTTGCAATATTATAACGGAAAAAGAACATTGATCTTCTTATTAGCTTACTCGAAGTTCGCAAGTTATATACACCCATATTATTTCTCACAGTTATATTTTGAACTAAACAAGACTCAAACTAAATTTTGAATAGGCACATTGAAATTTTGTTAAATAGAGTATAATAATAAGATAATAATATTATATAATAGTACCTGTCGGTAACTTTGTCAAAAACTATATTCATAGTTTACTTTAAAAACAAAGTTTTAGCCGACTTAAATTTAGTAGGCTCCACATGAACTGATTTCCGAAAGCAAATGCGTTGATTATAAGAGAAAAAAACCCAATCGCTGTATGTGGGCCGATAGTATTGAGGACTTCCGTTGAATCTACAAGGATCTCCTTTGGCACTTCGGAACGGAATCTTATCAGAATCTGTGACGTACTTTTGTACTTTTAAGAACATAATTGAGAAATAACATAAGTCATCTGTGGTCATCAATATCAGATGAATCTGGCACCAAAATATTACAAAAGTCATTCACCCGATCACAAGAACCGTAAACCGTACTTTAGGAAAAAATGGGGCTACTTTCACACCGGTGGCTACTTTGATGATTTAGAATGTGGTATAAAATTAAGCAATAGGGAATATTCATGTCATTTTTTTATTTTTTTTATCTATTCTATAAGTAATTATATAACCGGAAAAAAATATAACACTTTCACAATATTATTAAATAAGCTAAAAAAAAAAATTAAAATTACTATCATTTTCGGACGATCAAAACGCCACCATTTTGGCGCGCTCATTTGTGACGTCACCGTGCAGCTTAGTGCACGGCGGTTCTTAAACAAATTAACAACAAAGTGTTTGATTCACACTTTTAATAAATGTGAGTGATTAAAGCTTATAAGATCAACTTATTGTAATGGAAGAGCACACAAAAGCTTATTATAAATATTGTATTGTCCCTATGTGTGAAAATCACATTAAAACTGGCAAATATTTTCATATGCCCAAAGGTGCAAATATAAGGATAAAGTGGTGTAAGGCGATGAGGAGAGATAATGTATCGTGCTTGAGTAGTTTATATTGTTGTGAAGATCATTTCGACGTGAGTATTAAATATGTATGTACCTAAAATCTTTTTTATTACGACTCGCGAACAATATAGGTAAACAATAACCTAACCTCAAAATTGTATTATATACTTATTCATAAAACTATTCTGATTCCCAATTGTTTTAGTTATTAATGTTACAAATATTATGATTTTTGTTGATCAACAGCTGACTACGAGTGTTGATTTTGATCAAGAAACCTTTTAGCTAAGTTTCTTTGTTTGCACTGTTGATCGAAGAAAGTTAAAAGAATTTAATCCTTTTTACTGAGTGACCTACACAAATTTGTTTTATTTATAAGCCTTGACGAAAACAACCTAGTTTGTTAAAGTTCATAAAGATGTTCTCAACATTTAACATTCCTAATAGGTACCTACATATCTTTGATTATATAATACTAGCTTCTGCCCGCGACTCCCTCCGCGTGGAACTCGTTTATACTATCTCTATACCAAATTTCATCCAAATCGGTTCAGCAGTTTAAGCGTGAAGAGGTAACAAACAGACAGACAGACACACTTTCGCATTTATAATTTATTATTAAGTAAGTATATATAAAATATATAATATAACTAGCTTCTGCCCGCGACTCCGTCCGCGTGGAACTCGTTTATATCGTAGCTCCCCCCATATCCCCCAAAGGGATGAAGTGGGGGTGAAAGTTTGTATGGAGCTACGATATAAATGAGTTCCACGCGGACGGAGTCGCGGGCAGAAGTTAGTATATATAATATATAAAGTTATAGTATAGTAAAATAGTATATAGTATGGATAAATATCTACTAGTTTTTTATTCCACTTATTTAACAAAGACACCTATTTGAAGTAGTTTAAAAGTCTAGCTATTTGAATCGCCAAAATAGGTTATAATTATTTAATTGACCAATCTCACGAGTATAAAAACAAGGAATATGAAAATTTATTGAATATCTGTAACTTATTTACCTTGCAGCTTTTACTCCTCTTAGTTCAGCTGACGTAAAGTCACAAATATTTGCGAAGTATGTATTAAATTTAGTCATCATGAACACATCAATTTTAGGCAGATTATCCGACTGTGCCTTGACAAAACCGCCTTCAGTCATTGTGGCGAGTCTTTTTTCACTTAATAATTACCAAAAAACACTGATTATTTATCATAAACAGCGGCCAAACAATGCGAATAACTTTCAATAATCATACTAACGACCTGCACGGTGACGTCACGTTTCGCTCCGCCAATAGCGTTGCGTTTTGGAAATTTGCGAGGGAATTTGAAAAATAGTACTTTTAAACAATTTATTTTATCAATAGAAACATGATAATTTGAAAAAATAATCATGTGTGTATATTTATTAAGCAATATAGATTACACGTGATTTTTTTTGTCCATTTCTAAATCACATGCATATTCCCTATTAAGAAGATTTAATCGAGTAAACAGCAATCTCTATCTCTACATATAATAAATGTGAAAGTTCGTTGAGGTTGTCAGTGAGACATAATAAGTAGAGCTTGAAGGAAATTGTATTTATACAACATACATTAAAAACTTAAATAGCGCGATGCATAACTTCACCAATTTCCACGCATTTAGAAGGTCGTTCTCCAGATTTTTGTCGGCGTCTGAACTCCAACAAACCATATTAAACGTATAAAAAAGTTTGACGGAGTTACGGTGACCCACAGGCCTAATTTGAGAATATTTGGATAACATCGTCTTTACTTTATGCAACAGCGCCATCTTACGACAGCCCAACGAAAAGGAGTGTTATGTTTTCTGTTTGTCCGGGTATCATGGGAAAACTATCGAATGGATTAATATGCAACTTTCACTAAAACGTTCAATGGATCTTCGGCCACGGATAAGGTTATAAAAATTAAAAAGATAAGGGTGCAAAAGGGTTAAAAAAATGGGGTTGAAGTTTGTATGGGAACCCCTTGAATCTATGAGCTAAAAACTTGAAAATTGGCAAGCATATACTTGACTAGAAATTAAAAAGAACCCTATTCAAACTTTCAGCAAAATATAAATAAAACGTAAAAAACAATGGATGTAAAATTGTTTATATACACGGTGGAATTTAATCGGTGATCAGGAATCCAAAAATCTTAATTATCAATCTACACAGAAACCAATACGTGAGATCTCGTGCAATATAGCTCACAATCTAATTAATCACACTTAATTAACATCGGTTAGATGTACACTGACTGAATAAATGGACACCCTACTTTTATTGAAGGGAAGTTACTGTAAGTGTACAATACGTCAAGTGCTTGCTGGCTTTGGCGGGAAACTAGACAGATTAGTAGGGTGACAATAAATTTTAATTAAAATTTAATTTCAACTTAAAAATTAGTTATGATAAAAAAAACTTGGTTCCACTTAAGTACTACATAAACGTGACCGCCATCGATTACTGAATTAGAAAAATGGGTTCCTGTTCACCGATTAAATTCCACCGTGTATATTTGTAAAATGTGCAGTATAGGGGTTTACGGGGCCGAGAGACCGATCTAGCTTCGTCTTATTTTCGAGAAAATTAGTTTTTTCCGTATTCTCTCGCAAAAGGCAGGCTTACTCTTCGATGACGACCAATGGTTAGGTACCCAATGGTTGGTTTGTTGATGGCTGCGAGTTGGAACCCGAGCGATGAGGTATGTTTTCTTTCTATCAGTTTATTTCGTTTTTTTTTTTGGTAAACGATCAGTTATTGGTTTTTTGTTTAATTTTGAATCAATTTTTCGTAGTATTTACAGCCGAGAAAAACTCGGTCCCCGGAAAAAAACAAAGCTTAAGCATTTATAACAATACCTATCGACGGTTGTGGATTTGAATGCATTCATGCAGTCTTAGCGTTTTTAATGTATGGCGAGTTTCTCCAACGTGACCCCAACCTGGGCCAAACTTAATTAAAATATGAACTGATTAAATGTTACGGAAATATTGTATGGCATTATACTTAGAAACATTTACAGTTTTACATTAGTTTTATTTTCATAATTGTAGAATGAAATAAAACTCATTTAATACGGTTTGGTATGTTATTTTTATTAGTCTAAATAAAATCAAAAACAATATAAGAGGCATCTATCGAGCTGAAATTGGACTAAACTTAAGCTCGGTAGATGGCGCCAATCGACAACTAACATTAACGACCTCTATCATACTGAAATTGTATCAAAATCATGCTCGCTAGATGGTGCTATCATTAAATACTTCAAGCATTAATAATGTTTCTTTTTAATTATGTTTTTTTTTAATAATATATTATTTTTAATATCCGTTGTAACAAAGATCTGAAATTGCGTTAGTTTTAAGACTTTTAACACGTTCAAACTGTTCAAAGGCACCCGGCGCGCTTCATCGCTGCGAAAGTCTGACGCCATCTCGGCCAGTTTTATCCCTTATTTAATAATAGCTTCCGCCTGCGACTTCGTTTGCATGGACACGGGATAAAGCTATCTTATATTTTAATCCAGGCTATACACTATCTTCGTATACAATTTCATCTAAATCGGTTGAGCCGTTTAAGCGTCATTGAGTAACAAACATCCAAATATCTAAACATCTAAACATCCAACCATCTAAACTTTCGCATTTATAATATGAGTAGGATTATCCTTGACTTTATACGTATTTTATCAATTAAATTTTCACTTTGTTGGTAGACTTCAGCACAATTCTATCACCGTAGCGAAAATCGTGAATAAACCTAACTCATAAACTATTTAATCATATGGCATACATTATTTTTGGCCTTTAAAGTTTATCACTCTTTAGTACCACCCAGGGGACACGTGCAGGGTTGTGGTAGGTTGTGGTAGTTGTCTCCCCTTTGTCAAGTGAGTGCCTGAGTGGGCAACTCGACTGTTAGGAGTTCTTAAGCCGCCCGAAGGCCTCTAACTCGGCTTAACGACTACTGTCATAGACAGCAGCCGGGATCAACTGCTTAGCGTGCCTTCCAAAGCACGGCAGCGCTCATTTATATTAAATATTAACCACCCACTCAAACATCAGGCGGTCAACCATCCAAAGACTGACCGCTGCCACCTTTGCTTAACCTGCGTTATCGTTTCCGACTCGCAGCCGCCGCTAGGCTATGATGCTAAAGTTTGGACCTCAATCACGCAAAAACGGATTAAAATGAATTTTGGTTGTATAGTGTTTATTCCGGGAATCATCGTCTAAGGGGGCGAAATAGGGGGCGCAAGTTTGTATTTAAGGAGCTACGATATAAAAGTGTTCCACGCGGACGAAGTCGCGGGCAGAAGCTAGTATAGAATACTAATATATACACTGCCACAGTTCACCCAAAAGTAAACACAATGATTTCGGAGAAAAACCTATTTGAAGGAACGAAAACTGTGTGAATAGAATTAGTGTACTAGTGAACTAAAAGACCGAACAGTACATTTGAGCGATTGTACTAGTTTGGAGCGATCCGCTCAGTGACCGAGCCTACCTATTTGTTCAAAGTCGCCCCCCGAATCAAAGTAACCCGATTCCAACGAACCTACTTAGTTCCGATTTTTCTTTTCTATAACCAATTAATCATGACAAATTAACGTCAAAGAAAGCGTCGGCGAAAATAAACAACAAACTCAATATTGCTAAGGACAAATATTTTCTTGGTACAAAAACTGTCCCGGATTGGACACTTTCCAAATACCAGGGGCTTACTACGAATACTGAATGCTAATGCCCCGGTTTTCATTAATTTTATTGCATTTGTGAGATTACATCGGACGACATTTTGCGTTAAAATTGGAGACGGTTATTATTTATGGCCTTTTGATCTCGGGATTTGCGGATGGATTTGTGGCTGTTCTTATTTGTTTGGAGACGTGGACTTAACGATCGCAAGTGGATTACAAAATCCTTTTGGCGTTAAGGAGGGTCGGATGTTTCAGTGAAGGTTGATGGGCTGTACATTAGTGTTTACCGCTTCACATGTTCACTTCCAGGCACACCTAGCGGGCGCTCTGTTCCTAGGTGCTTTCCGCTGCTTGGCGGGAAAACCACGGCATCATCGGCACGGCAATTGTTGTCGGTGCATGTGTTAATGTTATAATATCATTTGGCGGGCGGAACCAGTATGCGGTTTATAAAACTTTACCAAGAGGTTACTGATGTATTGCACACAATTATGAAATCAGAATTAAGTAAGGAATTTGAGGATTTACGTCAGCATTGCTAAATTTGCTGATGAGTAGGTATTATCAAAAACACCAATCACCACTAACAACCATTTGATTGGGACAATCATTTTCACTGTCTTATCCGCCACAAAAAGGTTACGTGAGATGTCATTAAACTGGGCAACAAAATTAAACCGACCATCTTAACATTCTCAGGCGAACGGCGTGATATTTATAGAATTCTATGAAAAGGGGAATACCCGCAAATGGAAAGCCGATTTATGAAAGTTTCAATTCAATTCAATTCAATTCATCTATTGCATACATAAGTTTCTTAAAATATCACGCCGTTAGCCTGCGAATGCCAAAAGACGTTTTGCATGGTCGTCGAATCACCTTAAAGATATGCCGACTTAGGTACTTGAACAATACCGTATTTATAACATTTTTATTACTAAACGATAGCGTACCAATGATTTAACAGATTTTGTAGGAGCAAATGTGTGTAACCTGTCTTCATCGGTTATCCGATACGGTCTACATCTACATCGATGATCGATTACCAATCGCAATGTTTTCTTCCGAACTTATCGTTTGGTACATACAAGTTTGATAAACAAAAAACAGGCCATTCGCGGAAATGGCTGCCCGCAACTCCATCCGCGTGGAACTCGTTTATATCGTAGCTACATACAAATTTCCACCCTCCATTTCACATAACATCTTAATCGTTCAGCGGTTTAAGCGTGAAAAGGCCTAAAACCTAAACGTGGCATTTTTTCCCGCTTTTTGCAAACTTCGTTAGGTATTTATTTCATATGTTTGAATCGTTTTGGATTATTTATTCATAACGCGTATAAGTTTATATACTTATACTTGTGTGTGTTAGCAGTGCGCACTGCGCAGCGTTAAAACGTTTACCTTAGATATAAATATTCAAACGATCGGGCCAAAAAATGAAAAAATATCAAGTTTGCCCACTTTTGTTTTTTTATTTATTACGTATAGGTACGGTACGCAAACCGCTTCGTGCAGATCAGTGGTAAATTAACGACATAAGTGTGGAACCCACGACCGCGCCTAGTCCCAAGATGGCGAAATGGTGAGGGCGGGGTTCATTCGTGTAATCCTTGCGCACACTCCGAAATGTATCCTGTAGAACACCGATAAGCAGGCTACTTTTCTACGGTGTTCCAGTCTTTGCATTTTAGCCTCAGTTAAATGTAGGTCACCAATGAGCTTCCTGGCACGCCCATCAATCGAATCCAAGGTGGCTTGCTGATATTTAGCGGATCCTTCCCAGAGGTGGCAACAGTACTCCATACATGACCGGATCTGTGCTTGGTAAAGCTGAAGAAGCTGCCTGGGCGTGAAATACCGCCTCATCTTAGAAAGGATGCCAAGTTTTTTAGCCGCAGTTTGCGCCAAGGATTCAATGTAGAGCCCAAAGTTCATATTGGACTTGATGACCATGCCAAGGAGCTGCAGATGGTGTGAAATTGGTACGGATACACCTCGGAAAGTTGGAGTCAAGTTGAACGGACTCCGTTTACTGGAGAACAAACACGCCTGCATCTTGGTTGCGTTGAACTTGACTAGATTAGCATCGCCCAGTCGGAGACTGCCTTAAGATTCAAATCCAAACGATCAACCATATCCTGCCGACAAGATTGAATTTCTTATTTGTTGGCCTTTGCACCGGACAGATAAACTACTGCAACTGTGCTATCATCGGCATACTCAAAGGTTCCGGGCAATAACATGTCGTTGATTTGCAATAGGAATAAGGTTGCAGACAGAACAGATCCCTGAGGAACACCGGCATCTAAAGCCCATTGATCCGACGTGTAGCCTTCTAAGACCACACGGAATGATCGCACGTTTAAGAAATCAGCTATCCATTTACAAAAGCCAGCTAGTATCCCATAAACTGGAAGCTTGTTCACTAGGCTAGCATGCCAGACCCTATCGTATGCTTTGGAGATATCGAGAGACACGGCAAGAGCTTCACCACGCTTCTCAATAGCCTCGCTCCAAAGATGAGTAGCATGTACTAGAAGATCCCCAAGTGATCGTCCCCGGCGGAAACCATACTGACATTCACTGAGGAGATCATTGTCTTCTAGGTATGTTAGGAGACGCCTATTCAGTACACGCTCCATATTCTTGCAGAGTATGGAGGTGACAGAAATCGGCCGATAGTTGGCAGAGTCTGCCCGACTGCCCTTTTTGGGCACGGGTTGCACATTAGCCAGCTTCCAAGATAAGGGAACTACACCCGTTTCTAGCGACAGGCGGAACGTAGGCGAGTCAGAACCGGAGACAGTTCTGTTGCACAGTTTCGTAGAACAATGGCAGAAATTCCATCAGGCCCACTAGCTTTATTCACGCCTAGAGCTCGTAGGTTTTTAAGAACTTCTTTCTGGCGAATACGAATATTGCTCATAGAGCAATTTATTTCTGAAAGCACCGGAGGAAGTTTACCTGTGGAGTCCAAGTGCAAATTCTCCGCAAAAAGACAAGCAAATAAGTCGGCTTTGTCCTTGGCAGTGTGAGCAAGTGAGCCATCTGGTTTCAGTAAGGGAGGAAGAGAGAGCCGACAGAAGTTTCCTTCAACCGCTTTCACCAAGGACCAGAACGCCTTGTTTCCAGGAAGATACGAGACCACGACGATACATATTCTACGCTGTCTCACACGTGACTAATGTCAGCTAGAGGTAATTCTATAGGTTAGTGTTGTCAGCAATAAGAATAAGTTTAACTTTCACCCACAGCATACAATAATAATGCATCTGCAAGCATTTTTGTGATATGCCAGTTTTATTAGTAGTATTATTTTCGAACGATAACAGTAAACCATGTGCAATCTTCGTTTGAGAAAGTTGTGATGGAAGTACCTCAAGGTAGCATTCTAGGACGACTCCTATTTCTAATATTATAGTCGATGTGCCATGTGTTTTATATGCTGACGACGTCAATTAGCTGTTTTCAAGGGACCAGTGAAAGTATGCAAGAACATATACATAACGACTTAACGAAAATCATAAAATAGCTCAATAGTATTAACCTCCACAAAACCAAGCATATCCTATTCAAAAATTATAAATCTAATCCAAAGTTTCGTGTAGTGTCAAACGAAAAAACTGTAATTGTAAACTTTCTTGGAGTCGAAATAGATTCACATCTGAATTGGAAAGCGAATATTGACAATTAGTCTAAACAGTGAATACCCTGTTGATGTGGTCAAATTCATTAAGATGCGTAACGTAAATATTTTCCTCATTATCATATATTTAAGAGTGAAGCTCTTGTTGGTGTCGCAATTTCTATTCCTCTCTATTCTCAGCTTCCTTCTTCACATCTTAATACGACACGCTGTTTTATTTTATTCTATTTGGTCCATATAAGATCTTCTTGGTCTCTTTCTCTTCCTCCAACATACTGCGACAAAGTCTGTTCGGAAGAATATACGTGAAATAATAAATATGTTGCTATCTTACCATTTTTATCGGCTCTTGACTTTTTATATCTGAAACAATATAAACAATACAGATATACATATAATCAATATGTCGTTCTAGTTCTAGGACATATTTCATTTTATAACAAATAAAAAAACCAGGAAGTTTTCAATGGGGGTGTGACCTAAGATTTTTTTACGATGCCATTCAAACCAGTTCATGGAGAGGAATAAATGTTTGTATGGGAGCAACTTCAATTGAAGAAAACAAATACCCAAAAAAAAATTACAAAGATTGACCTTGCTACTGACGGCAGCCGAAACGCTTCATACTGATTATAGACATAAAAGTATGACGTCACGTCAGTCGGCTATTTATAAAAACAACTAAATTGCTGTTTCGTCGCAAAATACTGCGTTTAGGTCCATAGTAGTCAACCAATTTTGATTCTTAAAAATAACGTAAGGATACTATTGTAAGCTTTAAACTTTTTCTAAACTTTCAAGGTCTATCTTTCATCATACCTTTTTATGGTTTGAATTGTATTTTTTGATGTAAACTTTATAACCATAATTTAATGGTTTACTATCCATTTAGCAACACTACATTATCAATTTTAACATGCGTCTACCTACACCCCTATTCCCTACGTAACTTTTTGGCCTTTTGTCAACAGATTTTATTTTGAAATGTATATATCTACGTTAATTACGGGGCTGGGAGTCGGAGGATTCGAGAGAAACCAAAGAATGCCAACTTAAATTCCTTTAATGACGGAATTACAAAAAGATTAAAATAAATCAATTAAAATTAACTAATAATTATATTTACAGGTGCCTCATGGTCGATGTGAGAACCAAGAGTGACGAACACTTTAGTATTTTTGGGAAACGGGGCACGGTGTTGCGAAATGCAGAGTCGGCACCACCTGCATGGCCACTTGGGCGGTCGCTGGCTATGCAAGCATATAACACCTCCATCCTTAGCTAGGCAACTATTCGAGACTCTTCGAGAATATTGCCGAGTCATGATACACTTCTACGATTCTGGGGTGCAGCTTTGGTTTATCTGGTGTCTGGTCGACGGCTTTTGGAGCGTCATCGTTTCACGAATAGGCGACGACCGACGACCGGTTATACCGGCAGCGACTGGGCATGCGCAGAGTATGAGTAGGTAGACTGGTATAGCAGTATGATACAGGCTTAAGCGGTCCATCTGGCGTATATTCACGGGTAGTTGCGAGGATATCTTTTAATCGCTGGCGTGTAGGTTTTCCAGATGAATAGAGTTCAGGATCACTGAAGGGGATGGCTCCCGAGCTCGCAATTCATCTATCGAAGTAATGTCTCGTAGTTCCATGATTTTTAATGCATGCCCCTCAACCTGGTCGTTAGAGTTGGTAATGGTGTAATCTGGGGTTTTCAGGACGCATTTGTGCGGGATTTCAACAAGGTAGCTTCCCTGGATCGTTTTGAACTGTTCTTGGCCTCAGGAGGTTTGTATTTTAGTCGGCTCTGGTAGACTTATAACGTATTGTCTGCTGTCGAGTTGTTGTACTGCTGGTCTAGTCAAGAACACTCTCGTGTGTTGGCAGGACGGGTTGAGCTGCTGCGAAGTGATGAGCTGGTACGTGCAGTCAAGTTGGTTTTGTATCTTCTGATTGAATGGTTCTTCGCAGAGATGCCATGATTTGACCTTCGGACATTCTGTCTCCATTTACATAGAATCCTGTTCATGAACCGCTATGTAGGGAGAAGGAGGTTTTAGAACCTGATGATTTCTATTAGGTATTACTGCTAGTTTGTATAAATCATAGACTCTATCTACTGCGAATCGGCACCTTGAAAACTAACACTACCTGCTTATCTATATAGTATGATCCAACTTTAATTAGGTCATAATATTCCCTAAGATCTACTTCAAGGATCTCTTCCTTAGGGTAGAGCCTCGCTAGTACTAAAAAGTATGTTAGATAAGGTAAATTACCTTATCTAACATACTTTTAAGAGCAGCAAAACTAAGTATCGCGTGAGGTATACTCGACGCCCGAATTAGAGCTAACGCATTTCCTAACTTGTCCAGTTCTTCAGACAAGTTTTCTATATTATCATCCAGGATGACCATGTATTGTGCCAAGTGTGCAAATCTAATTAATCTTCTCTCTCGCTCTTTTCACCCTGAATCCTGAGCAATTTTTTCTTGATTTTTAACTATGTTATCTAATATCTTGGAGTGTTGCAGCCACCATTCTTTATGTAAACTGATATGATTTTTAAATTCAGACTGTAATTTGTTTTCATTATTAAGAAGGGTTTTAATTGCAGCATTATATTTTATGGCGTCTGTATAGTCTAGATCTCCGGAAATACTTTTAACTATCGAGCCGAGACCATCTATAAGTCCTTTTTTTACACGGTATACTGGGTTCTTTATTTTTA
Source organism: Epinotia ramella (assembly GCA_947578815.1). NCBI lineage: Eukaryota > Metazoa > Arthropoda > Insecta > Lepidoptera > Tortricidae > Epinotia > Epinotia ramella. The sequence goes on from OX388202.1 coordinate 28,039,403, forward strand.
CAAGGTTCGCCTGCGGGGTCGGGATACGAAATCTCTGGATAATAAGGTTGGTTCGCGGATTCGTCACAGTAAGTATCGTCAGTAGGGTACACGTCACAGTAGTTGTCCTGATAATATTCATTATAATAGTCGGTATAAGGTTCATAGTCCAGTGTACGTTGCACTCGGTAAAGTTAACATCTCCAGATCTGAAATAATTATTCGGTTGCGGGTTCCTGAAATTGGACCAATTCTGAGTAGGTGGCAATGGCCTGAAGACGTAATGACTGACACCGCTCATAGGGCGCACGGTATTATTTCCATTGCTTTGGATATTATTTATAGGCCTGAATGAGTTTTCTTGTGGATTATAGTTAGGTGGCTGTGCTCCAAATATTTGCTGAGTACGGGTAGGGTTCCCGTCGAACTCGGGTAACAAGCGCAGGGCTTTAAAAATTGAATCTAGACCTGCCATATTAACTACTTGAGGTTCCGAGTCCGATTCAGAACTTAAATCAAAATTAATATTCCTAAGACCGCCTAGTAAAACGAATCTATTATTACTGCCTAGCCTAGGAGTGCTCGATTGCCGTGGATGGAAAATCTTTGAGCTTTAAAATAATTACGACTATGAAAGTACCTCCTTTCCTAACATAAGCAACTCTAGAACGATTCTAAAGTACTTACATGCACATTTCTGGCTCTCTGCGGTATCGAAGTTTGGATACTCCTCCGCCCACAGCTCGTAGGTTCCGCCCTCGACGTGATGGCCGGATAGCTGCCCGGGCGCTAAGCGAGCGCGAAGTTTCAATTTTGGAAATTCGGTGACCGCTCGCGAACCGGCCCGCGAGGTAAGTCTCTCGACTGCGCCAATTATGTAGGCTGGGAGTCGGAGGATTCGAGAGAAACCAAAGAATGTCAACTTAAATTCCTTTAATGACGGAATTACAAAAAGATTAAAATAAATCAATTAAAATTAACTAATAATTATATTAACCCATTCAGGGCCCATGACGACACATATGCGTCAGACCGTCGTAGTCGCTTTCCGCTACATACGAGGAAAACCACGGGATCAGCTACGAGCGTAGCGCGTAGCGATTCTGGGCAATGAATGTGTTAACAGGTGCCTCATGGTCGATGTGAGAACCAAGAGTGACGAACACTTTAGTATTTTTGGGAAACGGGGCACGGTGTTGCGAAATGCAGAGTCGGCACCACCTGCATGGCCACTTGGGCGGTCGCTGGCTATGCAAGCATATAACACGTTGAGGTCGTAGTTTACTCAATCCACTACATTTCCTTATTTATGAAATAAAACAAAAGTGCTCTCACATTTTTTTTCTAAATTATTAGCAGCAGTGCTTCAATAGAAAAAATCGGTTGATTTTTTTCCCTAAAATTCAAAGAAGCTCGGCTGTTAGTAGACATTGTTTGGTAATATAACAACAATACTTAAACCAAGCGAAGTGAAGTAAAATGTTAATTAAAAGCGTACCTACTTCTAAAAAAGTTCGCGTAGAGCGTTGCTATGTAATGCACTACGTATTTTAAAATGACCAACTCCACCAAAACATTCACAAAACGTGGACCATTCACAAGTTTTCACGCAGTTTGCATCCACTCACATTCTAACTATGCACAGGGAACTAAACAATCACGCTACGCAAAGCGCAGTGAAAAGTTTAACGGTTCCCAGCTAAAAACGCGGACCAAATAATATGGAGCAAAAAGTTTGAGCCCCGCGGAAAATATATTATGCTGAAAGCGCTTTCGTCACTGTTTAGGAGATTCGTTGTTTGTGCTTCTTTTTCCCAGTCCTTACTCAAACATGTTTACTGGCAAAATTTAACCTCACTCGGCAGAATATTGGGTATTGATTCATCGAAGTATTTCCTGCGAATGCGTACGTATACACTTTAAATAGGTTAAGTAATCGGTTTTGTTTTTTAGGATTGACTAACGTGACTTTATACACGTATTTTAGTTATAGTTATTAATCGCGTCATACAACTATTTCTTGTTGTTATTTTGCCCCGTTAGCAAGGAGACAGACAATATTATTTCTCAAACAATTGTTACAATAGGGACTAGGAATATGATGTTAAATGAAAAGGGGTTGAAACTGGAAAAAATAAAAAACACCTCAAAATATTTATTCAGCAACCACAAGAACACTTTTACAAGTCAACCTCACATTTGAGGGATCAAAGTTGTACTGTTCTTGCTGCGCGGGGTGTCTATTCCTGGTCTGAGAGGCACAAGTGAACCCTAACCTAACCGACCTAAAACAGAGTTCGCTTATGACAAGCCATTTTTTTCCGCCCTGATATTTTTTTGTAATAATAAACGATTTACCCCAATGATTCTTAGTTTTATTATACATATTTGTATGTCACACAATTAACTACATAATTTGAATAATGTATGTGTGTGCAGTAGGACATATAAAATTGTATTAAAGTAATACGTCGAAGAAATAAATGCAATGTTTTGTAGTTGTGCCAATTAAGATAATTTGAAACAAATCAGCAATAAAGTAATATTCGTTGAATAGTATTTCTACGTAGTACGATAAATTTAAATAAATAGTAGCTGAAATAAAATAACGCCAAATAATATTACTAGTACTGAAGTTTCGATAAATCGTTGTCGATGAAATGATATTCGATGAAAAGGTTGTCGACAAAACAAGGGTACACCGGCGTAAACGCTTGAGTACCTCGTTACGCTCATGATTCAATATATCGCGCTCGCCGTAAATACATAATTTTCCTCTCTTGAGACAAAATCAACTTTTATACCTATTGAGAATAACTTTTTTTGCTATAACTTTGTTTTCTATTTCCGGATAAATAATCTGATAATCTCTTTTCCATTTAATTTTCCCGCAAACAAGAGTTTCTAATATATTTATTTTTTACTAAGTATTACCTACTTTGAGCGTCTTTGAGGGTATTTTTGTATAGTATTCTGGGAACAACGTTTTAGTACAAAGATGCCCCTCAAAAACTTTCTAACAAGAAACTAAAATAAATCGTGGAAAATAATATTAATTCAGTTGCTATTACTAACTAGTCATAGAAGATGAAGATAGTAAATAATAGTACATTGTTTAACGAGGGGCGTAAGTGGAATATTGCGAACAAGAGTCTATCAGAAGGAAGATGGCATGATGGATGGAAGGCTTTTGATGACTCGAGTTTGCAATATTTTTACGCCCGTGTTATAGACAATGTTTTTCATCACATTTGCGAGGAAACAAATACATTTTAGATGAAATGAATACAAATCGTAATAAAAACTGCAACATGTCAGTCGTCCATTTTGTTGAATTTGACGTGAGGCGCGTATGGCAAAGACCCTCCGGTATACAGCCACGATTTGAAAACACTTAAAAACATTTTACATAGACACTAAATAACAACATATTAAATCTGTAAATAATTCAGTTAAACATGTTTAAGTAGTTTTTTTAAGTTTAATTTTATTTATAAATACGTTTTCAGACATCGTATTTGATATAAAACCTCTTTGCTTTGTAACTGCCGCAAGAGTGACAGATACAACTTAAGAAAAAAACCATTACGCCCGTGGGCGTAACACAGGCTATTACAGCTCTGTATGTCTGTGCATTAGGAAGCCCTTTTCGAGCAAGTGTGATGAAAATATAATAACACTTCCTTACAGACTTACTGCATATCTCAAAAATAAAAGTTTGTATTATTTTTCAAGTAAAGATTAGATTCATGCAATACATTTTTAACGTTCTTTCAGTGGAAGTCACACAACCCTTCTTCTTTTTACCCTTCTGTGCCTTATTCCTTTGAGATAAAGCGAATCATGTTTACATAATTTTAATATCAACTGTCCACATTAAACTCTGTTTCCAGTAGTCCCCGTTCGCTGAGTAAACGTTGAATTTCTAGAGTCGTTTCCATGGCAAACACAATTTAAAGTCCCCCGGAATGTGTCTCCACGCAAAGTCTTTCGTTAGAGTGAGCACGGTATTTCTACAAACGAGCGTTGAAGTTTTTAAATGCTAAGTTCCGAAAGAATTCGTGGACAGGGCGTGGGTTCCGTCTGTGTACACAAGGTTTGGTTTGAAATCACTAGGAAACTATGTAAGTGATATAAAGCAAGCCTCTATACTATACGATAAACAATATCTGGGAATCTGTTGAAAAAAAGAAGTCACTTTTATTCTACGCCGGCAAAATACATTTTGTTACGCCTCTAATTATGACGAAGCTTGATATTAAATTCATTGTATTGATTATGAGATCACTAACCCTTATCATCAGGGTCAAAACATGGGGATGTTTTCAATAAACTTTAACAAGTCGAAACTAGAAACTTATAAGGTTTAAACCTCAGGCTTTTTACAAAGCTGATAAAATTAAAACTCGAATATTATTTTGCATTTACTCTCTCTTCGTGGTACCCTAAAAGGTAGAGCGTTTCTCTGCATAATACCGCAATGCGTACGCGATGTGCGAACACCGCTATATATATTATCCTTTATCTGCCTCACGGGACGGGAGCGGTACGGGCGCGGTACGTTCTATTGGCTACTGAATTATCGTTTACCGCCAGCGGTTAAATGGATCATTTGGATAGAAGAGGTTTACATACGCCCCGTAGTCTTGGCAACCCTGCTCAGTTAGGAAAAGAGACGCAAAGATTTCTATAACTAGCACGATTTAGGAGAGGTTGAGAATCTGGGATGATTTGCGAGATTGAGTAGATACTCTCTTTAACAGCTTGGCACGGACGCGCGAACTTCACCAAAACAAATAGTTGCGCGTCATTACAGGTAATTGCATAAATATTTGTTAACATGCGTGTTTGGTTATTATTGCAAATTTTGACTTTTGGTGAATAGAAAAGTGATAAATAGAATTGACGCCACTGGAAATTCTTGGCGATGTACAATATGTGAGTAACATCAAACTTATGTTAAAGGAAACAACTTAGGAGCCTACAAATAATAATTTTAAGAAAAGGATGTATTTACGCAAATGTGTTGAAAAACGTCCTATGAAACGCGTGAGCGTTGATAATTACATCCTCGGCTCTCTTATCTCGCTCACGTGCGCTGCGGCTCGCTTGAACAATACCGCCTCGGATGTAATTATAAACATAGCTCACTTGTACCACAATGTACTATTTGGCACGCATGATGGTGAACAAAACACTTTTTGTAAGACTAAAAACATCAACGTAATTTTATTTTCTTAACTTTCATATGTTATATTCTGCCCCCGTGACTTAAACCGCGGGAACTCCTATTTCTCTAATTTCATCCCATTGGGAGTTGATTTTTGGAATAAAGGTATCCCGTGTTTTAATCCAGGTTGTTGACTATATCGTGAGCGCTCATGAATAAGAACCGAGTATCGGTTCGAAAAATGTCGAGTGATATTCGACCATAAAGGCGCGTTTCAATGTAATTTAAACTACCACCTTTCCAAATTGTATCGAAATCCGTTTAAATACGTTGTTTCGTGATTGACTATTATCTAACCTCGGTTAGAATATGATTAGAGGTGACAGTTTTGCCATATTTAATATACATACGTCAAAGTTTATATGAACAACTGACAAATATTCCAATCCCATTTTAATCGCAGCTTGGTAACAAAATAACAAACATTTCAACATCCAGACTTTAACGTTATGAGTAGGATATTTATCATCTGCTAGTAAATATTTAAAACATAGTATTATATGGTAAACCATTATCAGTGAACGAGCATAAATAAATTACGTTAAATATATATTTTCCAATGAACACGGGTGTAGCTGTAGACTCAAAATTACTCCAAAAGAACGAAGGCAATAAAATATGCCTAGTGATGAAAATCCCCTTCAGATATCTCAAAGAATAACGAAGCTACAACAGTTTTAATATTGCTTGTTAGAGAGAGAAAACGCTAGCTGATCGTGACCTCACGGCCTGCGAGCGTCATAGTAAATGACAATCGTTTCATATGAAGGTGCGTTTAAAACTTTGGACACTTATAACTTTGTGATTATTAATACTATAATCCCCTGCTTTACTTTTTTCTCCATTTGACAATATTTTTAATTCTTTTTCGGGAAAATTCAACATTTTTGTTATTTTATTTGGTGTCTACACCTCTCTCTTGAGAATCTCTGCTGTTGAAGAATGGACGATTATTTAAGCGTATATAAATCGGATTATGTCTGTCTCGACTCCGGTATTTCGGCTTTAATCTCTCGTGTAAAGGTAGCGTGCATAACATTATCGATAAAAAGTTAAAACATCAAAACCTTCTATTATAATTTACAGGTTTATACATAATCTAAACTGGCTATCGTACAAATCTGTTCATTTTACGTTGATATACATAATAATGTTTTATGTCAATAGGGCACATTTGCCAGTTTGCCATTAGTTATTGTTGCATTTTTAGTCGTTTGCCATTTGACAGTACGACTTAAAACAATATAAAGACATTGTTATATATTTATATACATATAACACAATATTTCAACATTGGGGTTACCAATTACGAGTATGTACTTATTGCGAAATCACCGTCATTGATTATGCCGTGACGCGTAGCGTCGAATGCTTTGTGATTAAATAATAGGAAAGCGTATACACCACACTGAAAATAATACTTACTGTACAAAAATAGCCCGTAGACCTCTGGTGCATGTGTGTTGTGATTAGCACTGATAGGATTTTTAGACCAAAGAAATTACCTTTCTAAAGGTTAAATCGAAATAAAATGCACGGATAAAGTAGTTGTTTTAGGGCGTAAACTATTCTCATACTCATTCATACGTGTACGACTGTACGTGACGTGAGCATTAGCGAGTTTGCTCAGTTTTAATTCAGTGATATAATAATTACTTAATTTAATACTGATTTACATTCACCGCCAGGAACCCCGCTACTTAGCGGGAAAACCACGGGATCAGCTACGAGCGTAGCGCGTAGCGATTCTTTGCAGTGAATATGTAAGAGAAGTGTGTTAAATATCATCTTTTGAGAATACATTTTCTAAAACCTGCAGGTGCTGCTGTCTGTCCGTCCATTATTTATCGTATATGGTTGGATTTTTTAAATCATATCTGGAAGACACATATACTATTCACGCAGAATTATTTAAAAAGCCACTGTATTTCAGTTATTTACATATAAAAGTAAAAAAGGGCTCCCTTTACAAGAAAAATACACATGCTCTTTCGTAGCACGAATAATGTTAGTTTACCTACTCTCTCTTTATTTAGACATATAAGAAGAATAACATGCTTGTTAATTCGGCTGAGTATGTTTAAATATCAAAACTTTTACTTATACGCCTACACAAAAAAAACAGAATAGGTTTTAATCCCAGATTAGGCCCTATACAATTTGTACGTTTTATTTTTCAAACTAATCTTAAGAGATTAATAATAAGTTCCAGTTTGATTAATTCTGGCTTTACTAATTATATGTTCATTTTATAGCAGCAGCAGCGTTCTAAAATAAACGTTTACAAAGGCAACTTTTTTAATCCAATCGGATTTGACTAAAAAAAATACTTCAAAATTTACGTCGTAAAAGTCAGTATAAATGCTATAAAAATTCTTTGTCTGCGAATTATTACCCAGAACGTTAGGTAGACTGTACCCGAAGGAAAATTTATGATTTCAGACAATGAAACCTTTTCGCTCCCTGTGTTGTTAAATTTAAAGTGAATTTTAACGGACACGGTTCAACTATCAACCACTTTGCTGGGCGAGTTTTATTCAAGTAAACTTCGTCGGCGAGAAATAAATATGGCGTGAAATGCTGCTGCACAATAAAATTTATATGCATATGGGTCGTTCGAGATGAAGTCTATCTCGAAAAAAATGGTAGCATTAGTTACATGCGCCTAAGCTTTGAACTATTCACCACATGAAAGACTTTTGTTTTATTCAGTTCGTATGACCCTTAATCATCATAATTAATACATTATTGTAAATTAATAACACTTTTGATCTTGATATATATAAAAAAAACACAATTTCACAATCGATAGTGAATAAACACAATCGGGATCATTCATCATTCGACATTGTTAATTCTATTAATTTTATTATGAATAATTTACTCATATTATTTTGGGTGTAAAGATAGACACTTTGACTTGTAAAAGTGCCCTCGTGGCCTATTTGCTGAATAAATATTTTGTTTTTTTTTGTATTTTGACATAATCTGTATCATGCCCCAGAATAAGATATTTTGCTGTCTTCGACATTTAGTTTACGTTTTTTAATAGAGATCATGCCTATTAGACATCATTTCGACCGGCCCGAGAATTAGCATCTTGATTTCTGTCAGTGTGACTACCTCAATCCACCCACACTTGCAAACTCATCAATTTCCTTATTTAACGAGTGATATAAAAAGGCATTTAATATCGTGCTTGACTTGCATGTCATTGGCCAATCGCGAAATAGGCTTAGAGTAAGGTGACTAATATTTGAGTAAGAAATAAGGAAATTATTATGGTACTTGGGTCCACCCAAGGTGACAAATCAGAGAGTTCTTGAAATAGTGACAAAGCAGTTGAGCTGCCCATTTTGACTGCTCTTCTCAAGCAGAGACGCTTGCGGTGGCTGCAGCATGTGCACCGGTTGGAACCTTCTGGAATACCTTCGACGTATCTTGCTTAGTGCAGTAACAAACGGCAAGAGAACATTGGGAAACCGATGTTGCGCTTTAAGGTTTGCGCTAAACCAAGCATGGTGCGTTTAAAATTGACTTTAAGGTCTGCGAAAAGCTTGCCGATGCCAGGTTCTACAACGTTCGACCGTTCACAACGCGTTTCGCGATTGATCTCTGGCATCGGCAAGCTTTTCGCAGGCCTTAAAGTTAATTTTAAACGCAGCTATGTTTGGTTTAGCGTAAACCTTAAAGCGCAACATCGGCTTCCCAACGTTTCTCCTTACTGGTACTGGTAACTGGTCAGCAGGTAGACACTAGCCAATAGAAGATTGCGCAGACAATAAACCGGAACTGGGATTAGAGCGGCACCAGTTTTGTCTGCCAGAAATGTGGAAGACCATGCCGGTTTCGTATCGCCACAGCCTCCAAAAACGTTGTCTCCACAGCAATGTTTAAATCGTCTGAAAAACACGTAAGGGCCTATGAATATGAATATAATATTGATTTATGATATAACTGATACGAGTAATATCATTTAATTTTCATATTTAGATTGAAATTACAGGTCAAGAAGCCTGTCTGGGACTGATGAAACATTAAACTTATGTTTTAGTGATTTCATAGTCACTCGTATCGAGGCCTCATTTTAGAGTTATTTATTTACAATTACATACTGTATATCAATATCAATACTACGCAGAGGCAACATTTTTATAAATTTCCTAGCGAAAATAAATCTCTAAAGGTCATGACTAGCGTTTAATTGTAAGAGATAGCATGCGTTCCACTAAATAACCTCTCGACTCGTAATGAATCCTCATTTAGGTATCTTGGGATTTCTCATTTAGCAATGTAAATACTAAGCATATACTACAAATCTTACACGTAATTTCGTTAATAAGAATCACAGAAGGCAATGAATGTTAAATAAAATAAAACTAATTACGGTAATCTTGGATCTCACGTCAAAAGATGTATGTATGGAATATTTAAGTTGGTGGGTATGCTGCCTCTGAACGTCACAAGTATGTATAATTAACTTTAAAAACAAAGTTTTAACCGACTTCAATTTAGTACTCCGCCAAGCCACGAGAACATTTCCACATTTGTTTTCCAATTTACCACATGAACTGATTTCTGAGAGCAAATGCGTTGATTATTAGAGAAAAAAACGCAATCGCTGTATGTGGCCCGATAATATTTGAGGACTTCCGTCGATACCACAAGGATCACCTTTGGTACTTCATTAGCGGCTTTTTCAACGGAATCTTATCAGAATCTGTGACGTGCTTTTGTACTTTAAGTACATAATTGAGGAATTCCATAAGTCATCTGTGGTCTTCATCATCAGTTCCACTCCACCAAATTTATGATTTCCGGATGTAAATACAAAGATGGATGGATGGATGTAAAGGAAGCGCAAAGATTCGTCAAGGTGTTCGTCAAGGATGCCCACTTTCGCCGCTGATTTTTAATTTATTTATCGAAAATGTGATTAGGAAGATAATGGGGTCAAATACAGGAGGGGTCAAAATAAATGGAGAAAAAGTTAAGTTTATAAGGTTTGCAGACGATATAGCGGCAGTTGCTGAAAATGGAAAAGAACTTCAAGCAATGCTGAATGATATGGATGCTACTTTTTCAGAATCTGGTCTCAAAATCAACGTAAACAAAACAAAAACTCTAGTTGTGTCAAAAAGAACAGTTGTTAGTTCAATTTTCTTGGGTAATAAATTAATTGAGCAAGTCAAGTCATTCCGATATCTAGGCAGCGTTGTTACGGATGATTCTAGATGTACACCTGATATTATGTCCAGGATAGCCATGGCAAAGAAAGCTTTTAATTCGAAAAGGCATTTACTCACTGCCAGAATAGCAAGTCGCACTAGGAAGAAACTGGTTAAAGTGTACATCTGGAGCATAGCACTCTACGGCTGCGAAACGTGGATCATGACGCAACGGGACAGAGAAAGACTGGCGGCGTTTGAAATGTGGTGTTGGAGGAGGTTAGAAAGGGTCAGTTTTGACGGAAAAGAAAACGAATGAGGAGGTTCTGGATTTAGTCAATGAACAAAATAAATCTGATAGAAATGATTGAAAACAGGAGAGGAAAAATGATAGGACACATGTTACGCCACGACGACTGGATGAAAACAATAATAGAGGGAAAAATAGAAGGGAAAAGAAAAAGGGGAAGGCCGAGGATATTTTACATGGAGCAAATAAAAGAGAAAATAAACGCTTCATCGTACAGAGAAATAAAAAGAAAGGCAGAATGTAGAACAAGTTGGAAATTACTCCACCGACAAGAGCCTAGCTCTTAAATAAGAAGAAGAAGAAGGATGTAAATACACGACATATAATAGAAAATACCAAAATCACTACACGCGTACCTAATATAATTGAGGAGTTCTCTCAATTCCTCATGGATCCCATCATCCAACTAAATTTAAAAAAAAATGGGACCCACCTGGATGCATATACTTACAAACAAAAAAAAAAATTTCGAATCGGCTCATCAATGACGGAGTTCTGAGGTAACAAACATTGAAAAAAAAACAAAAAAATACAACCTAATTGAGAACCTCCTCTTTTTTTTTGAAGTCGGTTAAAAAGTACGGTTAGGGTAAAATAGTAGCCTATCCTATTCAAATAAGAGTCCCCAGGAAGCTCCACTTTCTATACAAATAATATAATTTCTAGCACCAAAAACTAGTTTCCGATTTAGATATGGCGGATTTTATTGTGTTTATAAAGTTTAATTTTATTGCGGCACGTCATTTAAAAATGAGCAACTACGTTTATTTATATTTAGAATATAGGGGTTAACGTGGGCGAATCAATCTAGCTAGGTCTCATATCTGGGAAAATTAGTTTTTACTATTTCCACCCAAGCAGTCGCCCAGGCACGAAATAATAATAATTATTATTAGGAGCATATAGTGTCCCACTGCTGGGCAAAGGCCTCCCCTCTCCGTTTCCAGGCATCCCGATCCCGAGCAGCCTCTGGCCAATATTCTTTAAAAAGGAGTCAACTCAAAAACGGAGACGCGGCAGACCTCGCCGGCGATGGCGAGACGAGACAGACTCCTTTTTAAAGGATTGGCCACTAAATAATATATTAAGCAAAAACTTGCATTAGGACTGGGGACTAGGAATGTGTCGTAGGTGCAGGGATAATAGGTATTGTCACAGCAATGCAAACCCCCACTTTTCTCCAATATATATATAATGTCACTAAGTACAACACAGAAGGTAGGTATATCCAAAGTCAGAAGATAGTTTACACTGACGGAAGTAAAGAAGAGTCCATAGAGAGAGAGAATATAAAACAAAGTTAAGCCCAAGCGATTGCGATAAAACGTAAGCGGATAGCGATCGAAAACGGCATGCGCGTCAGTATATGAGATGGACTAGCCGGGCGCATAGCAACTCTCGCTCGAGCGGCCGGCGACTCGCACGGACCGTTATCGGTGCGCGATCGCATTGCACCAAACTCATCACATCAAGAATATAAATAAATGTGTGTAAATATTTAGTAGTAAGGTATTATATAAGTGTAGATACATGTAAGTAGTGTGAATGGGCAAGTAGCCCACAGAACCATCCCTCTTGACTTAAGGCGTCTGAAGCCCTCGAAATGTTATCTCGCTCGCTGGCTAATATTAGATGCTGTGCTCTTCACCCGCGGACGGACCAACTTCCAACATTAGAATAAAAAAAAATATTTTCAAAAACAAATAATTGTTTCGGGTTTTAGATTACTTTAATTACCAATCCTTTTTGAAAGAATCCCTTGCAGTTTTGAAATAGTAGCAAACTTTAAGTTGAAAACTGCTGCCTCTGTCCAAGAACTATTTTGGCGTAGCGCTAGTATTGGTAAATATATGCAATATATAATAATAACTTTTTTTATCAGTTTTCCGCTGGCTTATTTAAATGCTTCAGCGTTTCAAAAACCATTTTGCATTATATCTAATCGCTTTAATATGGTGGGTTATAAAATGTGCTAGCTCTTAGCTTATTTCAGCGGGAAGGGAAAAAACTCATCGTTATATTTACCATCGCACGATATCGTCCCGCTTTGCACGCGTGCTTGTATTGCAAAGGATTCACCGTGAGCAGAATTTTCTAAATTAGACTCTTTATTGTTTGTTTCGATTCGTTGGCATTACATTTTTTGCCGACTTGTTTGGTAATTTGATGTTAATATAAAAAAATACATGTGAACGCTTTTTATAATTCATGGCTCGTATTTTTTTTTATTCTAAAAGGGTTTTATCTTGACTTGTGCTTTGGAAAATTGGTGTACTTCAAAGGTTTTTATGTTATCCTCAGCCCAGATTACTTAACAATACCAAATTACTTCTGTATAATAATATATGATATTAATAAGCTTGCTCAGAACATTGTTCTTAAATGCATGTCCAGAGTCATCACAGGGTTTTGTAAGTAACGGACTCATCCGATGTGTTACCACGCTCAAGTCACAATATTGGTCTAATACACCAGGGCTTATTATCAATAATATAATTATATAAATAGAACAATAGTTGCCTGAAGATTTCGCAACTATTGATTAATTTAAATTACTAATCCAGCGCTAATAATAAAATAGAGCTATTGCACTACTCGTATTGCAAGAGAGGTTCGCATATGAATTTATTTGTCTAAACTCATTTCGATATTTGATCCTATAGCGCTGATGCAAGAGAAATTCGCATATGAATATTTATTCGTCGAAAACTCATTGATATTTGATCCCATGGATGAAAAAATGCAGATATCGGCAGGCATACAAACTATAGTAGCTACAAATAGAAACACCACATAACTTGAGATCCCACGAAGGTATCTCTAAGTATCTAGTAAGCTGTTCAATTTGTTTCCCAGATAAATAGCCAATCTTCTTATTATTTATTTCGGAGTTGGCAACCATAGATGTAACTGTAAGTAAGTAAGTAAGTGTAAATGAATAGATAACTACTTACGTAAACATTTTCAAAAGTTTAAAAAGGTTATTTCTGTGTTGTTTTTATTGTTTCACAATTAGTATGAAGAATGGACCTCCGGGATCCACATATGCAATATTTTACCGCCGTAGCTCCGCTTGTGATCTTTGTAATGCACCTATACATTTAAATAGGTTTACAAACAAGGCGACGGCAACGGTTATACTCGTACAGGTCGATTCACAAGAGCTGGCGCGTAATGTCTATGAAATTAATGACAGTTTCATATATTTTCCGCGCCAGCTCTCGTGAATCGACCTGTACAATATACACTTACTTAGTGCACTGAGATTCAAACATCTTAATGCAAACTAGTTCCTCTAAAAGAATGGCAAAGAGTCAGATCCTACCCGCTTGTATGAGAAAAATATAGCATTTATTCTCAAGGTAAATAAACAGCGTAGTAACAAACGCTGCTCGTTTTACAGTACTGCTCAGTACAATAATGCTCCCATTGACATTTCTTTGTAACTAAAGTTGCAAACAAAATATTTTTTTCTCCAATATGCTCGGAAATGTAGCTACTTATATCAAAAATAATACGTGAAATTCCTCGTTACTGACGAATGTAAATTTAAAAAGTTAATGGTACAGTCGAGGAATTTGAATGTTTAGCACTTTTGGACCTTAACGTCATTCAAATAGAGTTGACATGTGCCAAACCTTCATTTTCCTCGACCGTACATTACTTAAAAGAACGAAAGCCCGTAAACGCAGGTATTTTTGACCCAAGCCGCAGGCGAGGATTGTAAATATGCGATAGAGGGCTTTCTGTTTTACTTGAGTGTACCTACACAATTTTACGTCTTCACCTGGCGGAGTTTTACCGTACGGGCAGCGTGCGATAAAACTCACTTTATGGCCAGGTGTGACGTAATAGTATATTATTGCAGCGGCCGGGAAGTAGCAATTCGTGGATGAGTTGATTTGAGCGTACTTTTGAAAGTGATCGGAATGACTTTTTTTTAAATGTCTCAAATAGTAATAATGAAGAAATAAAAATATTTATCGAAATAAAACTCACAACGAACTGAAATGCATTTCGATTGCAATCCCGTTTAATCTTTAATCATTTGAATTGAATAAATAAAACATTTGAAATTGTGATCGATTCTAATGTTTTTTATTTTTTATGTAGGTAAGTATGTCAATAGAAACCGGCACCACGAGTCATGCCGTGTACGATACTTTAAAAAAATAAGTTCATAGGTTATTGACATATTCGCTGTTTTAAGATTATTGAAAATATTATTTCATTTACTCGCATTTTTTGAACTAAATCAACTCATCAACGAATTGGCATTTCCCGGCCTCTACAATAATGCACTAATAAATCTTGCAAAAATAAATAAGTTTGAGGAGCGAACAGAATAATGGGACAACACTTTACCAATACGCAAGTTTGTTCAAATGCAGTACATATATTTATAATATAATTATGTAATACCGCGACTTCGTCTTCGTGGACCCGGGATAAAGATTTATCTATATTTTAACCCTGGCTATAAACTATATTCGTGCAAAATTTCATCCAAATCGGTTAAGCCGTTAAAGCGTGATTGAGTAACAAACATGTTAACATCTAAACATCCAAACTTTCACATTTAATATATTAGTAAGATAGAAATTCTCTTTGACTTTTTGAAGTCGTGACAATTATTTCCCTTGTGGATCCCTGACGTTTGCATGGCATAGTAGTTATTATATTTAGAATTATTCGAACTTTCAGATTAAAGCATCCTACTGATCTTAGAAATGTGTAGGTATGTTTAAATGTTTGAATACCTTGTATTTCTGAATGTTTTGAAACTCAAGTAGGGTAGATACGCAAAACAGCTCCAACAAATATTTTGTAACATGAATTCACCCTTAATGAGGTTAATTAACGTGAACATTAAGACGACCTCGAAGAGACGTAGATCTTCATTCTTCTTTTGCAGTTAAAATAATTATCTTTTTATGTTCTATATCTATTAGCAACAAATAACTTTAAAATTTAAACATTGTTCGTCTCGATAACTCCCATCAAACTTTATAAATTAAGTACGCAACTTGCCTTCCGTTCGTTTGTTTTAAAGAAACTTACGAAACCTTTACAGTATTATTAGCTTGTCTGTTAAGCTTACTTAAGAACTAAATTTTGCATAAGCTATAATAATGGTGAAACTTGAATATAAATAATTGGCGTGTAAAAATAATGTGACTTTTCAAAGGTCTATAATTATCTTACCTGCAGGTCGATTACGTATCGTTTCGTAAGAACGTTGGCTATATCTAATAAGTGTTAGCTATATTGTTGAATTTAAAAGATTAATTGTAAGTAATACCTTAAGTGACATTAATTGAGTAAATACAAAGAAATGGCGACGTAACATTTGTCAATTAGATAAGGAGTCAATTGTTTTTGGTGCATAATAGCTTTACGGGAATCTGTAATGTGAATAAGAGTGACGCCGTTAATGTTCAGCACGAGTATTATTGCCGATATTGACGTCTGCCAATGACACCCAATTTTCTCTTTAGGTAGAAAGAGAAGGCCGGATAGCAAAATCTAGTGTCTACGCCCATTCAGGGGCAATTAGGTGACAAGTGTGACTGGGCTCTTTCGGGATGAGAATTGAAATGACATAATAATAAGATATATTATTTAATTATATGACACATCAATAAGAAAAAACCTCATAAATTTACGAAGATAGAAATAAAGAAAAACCAAGTTGGAGTATGTGCGTTGGTGAAGTGCAGGTAAGCAGTGAAATGGCCCTTTTTGGGTGACACTAATTTCTATACTGTGCTAATTCCGAAGAGTCAATTGTACTCCAGGCAAAATACGGTTTTGAAAAACATTAAATTATAATAGCGTTTTTTTTGTTAATTTCATTTGAAAATGTTATTCTAAGATGATTTAGTCAAGAATAAGACAAACTTTCCACCCGGAAGTAATTATGTAGATTTAAATGAAGCATGCATTATCTTTTTTTGTACGATTTATCTTGAATATTATAGAGCAAATGTAAATGAACCAAAATAAAGACAAAAACATTTATTAATATTTTTACTGACTTTTTAGAAGCCAGTTAACTTATCATTTTTTCGATGTCTGAAATTTTGTCGGATTTTGTCGCTGGGTAACTATTTAATTGATAATATATCCGTTATACATAAAAAATAAGCTATTATAAATTATTTCCAAAATTGACATTTTTTCCATACAAGTTGTCAGTTCATTGCCTGGACTATTGTTCGAACGACAATTTTTTCCGAATTTCACTGAAGCACCACCACGTTTCACTGAAGGTATTTTTGATTTTTCTGGCTATAATACTAACCTAACGTTACTTATTTTATAAAATTCTATTAAATCGTCTTCGTCCAAAATCTGCGTCGGAATTTTTGATGTTTCGGAATAATGATGGTTTCGGACATGACTTTTCGGATATATTTGTGTTTCGTTGATGTTACTTTAATATGACGAACTCAATAAAGCGGTTAAATTGCATGGTGGGAGAGGAAAACTTGTGACTTCTTGTGAAAATCCAGGGGAAACCTATGGCACGACCACGTGGGGCGGTATAACATACATTACTTGAACGGTTTCAACCAAATCTGGGGTGTGACTGGCTTTTTTTTTTTTTTTTTTTTTCCCTACCTGGCTTCTCAAGTTGGGCCCCGAAGGGGCCCTTTACTAATTGCCCTGACATTGCACGGCTAAGAGCCAGTGCGGCGCGGCTGAAGGCCAACGCGAAAAACATTAAGCTAACAAACTAAACCTAAGCTACATTTATTTTATTAAAAAAATAAAAATACATGACGGAAAGGCACAAAACATTACAGTGCTAGAGTCGTTTATTCTCTTCTTTCTCGTCCTGTCGTGGCGACCCGGAGGCACACAACCCCCCCGCCGCAGGGGGCGCGGCCTCACGGTGCGGTTGCACTGCTTCCACAGCCATCCATGGCTGCAGTGGTGAGTCCCGGCGAGATGCAGGGCCACGCAGTGAAGCTCCTCGTCTCCTGCGCGAAGTCCCGACGAACACGAAGTAAGGTCGAAACTGCGCCCGATTGACGAGGGCCAGTTTGTTTGTCCAGTCCGAGAAAGAAGCAGGATCATCCGCCAAAGATGAACATCCAGTCGGCGGGACCAACGTCCAGCCACACACCCACAGCCCAGTACGTTCTACGGGTTCCCCTGACTGCCGTACCTAACCGACAGCGCAAGGTCCCCCCCTACTAATACCGAGCCGCGAGCGCATGACCAAACGAGGGTCCCAGCAGGCCCGAAGTCCAACCGAACACCCCCACAGCCCGACACGTTCTACGGGTTCCCCTGACTGCCGTACCTAACCGACAGCGCAAGGTCCCCCCCTACTAATGCCGAGCCGCGAAAATGACAGCTAAACCCCAGACCCACATAACCTTATTTCAACAAGGCGGGAACATCTGCTTCGAAAATTGCTCCATCCAAGATGGGCGCATGTCACAATGACAGCCTGAAGTGAAGCGGCGCAGGTGGTCGGCCGGAGAAGTATCACGGCGCAGGTGGTCGGCCGGAGCACGTCCGCGCGGCGCGGCGGACGGCGCACGAATCGTATCGTATGTATCAATCGTATCGTATCGTATCGTATCGGGTGTGACTGGCATTGAGCTACTGGAAGTTTTATTGCTTAGTGAACCAGTGAAATAGCCCGATCAAGCGGCCATATTTGTATAGCTGGATCGTCCGCCACTTAGCGAGTGTAAAGGCCCTGAAATGTAATTTGGGTAGCGAAGCTTTCACTAGTTATTATGTACCGTGTTATATGTATAAGCGTTATACCGTGAACTAAACACGTCATTCCTTTATTTAGTTACTAGCCTGCCCAAGCGGTTTCGCCCGCGTAATGTTAATACAAAATAGATGAAACTCTTACAACTAGATAACATTATTGAATAAAATCTAATCTAATCTATGAATCTGTGAAACGTTTGCCGCAATATTCCCAGTCCGAGTAACATACCAGGGAAACTCATACATTATCTTTGATCTATTTCTGCATAGCCTGCGGTCGAGTAATGTCATAACTATAAATATCACGTATACCCTTTAACCAATGGAAAAATCCCTTCCAATACAATATTTTATAATACTCTAGGCTGATGAAATGCGTGGGCTTTATTGATTTCCTCCTCCTCGATAAATTCTAGATACAGAATTACTTCAAATAAGTGATATAATATGTTAGAAGTAAAGTAACCCATATAAGAATTAAACATACTAGGACGAATAAGTAGGTAAATAACAAACAATTTGGTGTCTAAGGAAACTTCCCGATGCCGGTCTAAATTGTTTAGTAAAAAAGAAAGAGAAGCAACATAATTTACGTCCATCAAAAAATACATCACTTTTCGAGATTTAGATGGGCACTGGCCAAATAATGAAATAAAAAATAAAAATAATAAAAAAAAGAGTAAATTGCGTACTCGTATATGTCCCACCGCTGAGCACTGAGCTATACATGTCTCATGGATGAGAGGAGGCCTGAAGAGTAATGAAATAAATTATTTTTTATTCTTCAAGTAGGCCGTAATGGCACTTTTGCAAGTCAAAATTCTACCAGCGTTTCCGAAAAAAAAACCACCTTAAGAAGATACGCCGAAACAAACTCAACAGTCAGTAATTTTTTGCCAAAAAAAACTCATTACAATGATAGTTCTTAACCTACTTAAAATAAGTCAAACTGAATATGAATACAAAAAAACAATAATGATCATAATTCGTTGTTCTACAAGAAAACATGTCCGAAACTGTGTTACATAAATACATAATACAAGGCAGAGATTTAAAAAAAACGAAAAGTATGGAAATGCGACTATTAACTAAATCCTTGGGTATGCTTTCTTGTAGGAAACTGTCATCTAGCTCCCTAAGCGTGAAACAATTACTATTAAATGATGAATTATTTAGATATTGTGGGCTCTGGTTTGGGCCATGCGTTGCTGTCAGTTAGATAGTCCTAACCTTGTAATAAGCCTTTCATATCAATGTTTTTTTCAAGTAATTTTTAAGAGCTGAAAAGGGTATAAAAAATAAAAATGGATACATTGACCCGAAAAAGACTTGTAACTATAGTACACGAAACTTTTTGGTTGCTATTTTATTTTTATTTCCTGTATTAAAATGATGGATATTACAATTTTTACAGATTGTCTGTATGTCAGCTGCTTTACCCCAAACCAGAATACCGTACGACATAATACTATGAAAATAACTATATTAAACTAGGAGGGCTTTCAACATTGGTCAGTTGTCTAATTCTTCTAATAGGATATACGGCTGAACTTAGTTTACGCGCCAACACGGCTTTATGGGCACTTCATTGTAAATTTTTTGAAGGTACTAGGTATTTTTAAAATTTCGTAAGAACTAGGATACATTAATTGTACTTTTATATGACTTGCCAACAACGCTATCATGTGTCTTGTATTTATAAAGTTGCTATACCAACGACCTTCTGTACTTTTGTATTATAATCGTATATTAGTTTAGCTATGTAAAAATCGCGTTCCTTCAAAAAAGGCTGATATAACTGGCTAATGACGCTCTATAGAGATTATATTCCATTCAGTTCATATGGCATAGACCTTAGGGGTAATCACGTAACGTTTTGAACGCGCGTTAGTTAGATCCAACAGTAATTTTTAGGGTTCCATAGTCAAACTTATAGTTTCGCCATGGCCGTCCATCTGTCCGTCCGTCTTCGGCTTAGCTCAGTAACCCTTACAACTAGAAAAATGTAATTCGGTATGCGTATATAAATCTATCACGCCGACAAAACAGTAGAATAAAATCTTGGAAATATTTTTTTTGGGTAACTCCCCTACACCTAAAGAGGGGATCTCATTATTTTTCTCGTTAAACCCATGGTGTGGGCTTGTTCAAAAATATTAAGGGGTTTCTTAAAACCATTTTTCAACTCAGTTCTCTTTTTTTGGGTTCCGTAGTCAACAAGGAACCCTTATAGTTTCGCCATGTCCGTCCGTCTGTCTGTCCGTCTTCGGTTTAGCTCAGTAACCATGACTACTAGAAAACTGTCATTTGGCATGGGTATATAAATCAATCACGCCGACAGAACAGTACAATAAAATGTAGAAAAAAAAATTTTTTTTAGGGTGCCTCCCCTACACCTAAAGCGGGGACGCAATTTTTTTTTCTCGTTTAACCCAAAGTGTGGGGTATCGTTGGATAGCTCGTTCAAAACTATTATGGGTTTATTAAATCCATTTTTCAAATCAGTGATTCTTTTGCGAGATATTAAGCTTCAAAGCCCTAATTTTTGTTCGAGTCATGTGTCCCCCCCCCCCCCCTGCCGGCTAAATGGCTACTACTGGGGATATGAAAAAAATCGTGGTAGTAGTACATATAATGAATTTAAATGGAAAACTATCACGGACAAGGAGGCATAAGTAGTTACCGAGTAATAGTCGACCAACTTAATGTGTACTTGGAAAGACCGATTTTCGTACAAATTCGGCCGACACAACCGCACCGCACGTCGATGTAACTAAGACAGACCGGCAACTATGGAACCCTATACTATGCATGGCCCGACATGCACTTAACCGGTTTTTTCTCATTTTGGTTCGAGTCATATGTCCCCCCCTGCCGGCTAAATGGACGTTGACTACTTTCACGGGCGTGCCACGATCTAACACGTCTCGTCACGTGTGTTAACTAGCGCACCATTTGTCTCGGAGACAATTGAAGTTGATGTTCCAATGTTGAATTTTCTCATTCAGTACCGATCCATTTAGATGGCGTGATGGCGCGTCGCGCTTCGTTAGGATATCCAGGGGGATATCCTAACGGAGCCACCAACCAACAGTTTAAGCTGTATACTAGTTGTATGAAACTGCTGTCCTTCTTTCGCGTCATAGCTAAATGAACACGCCAGATAGGTATGTTGTTAATAATGGTTGTTTCAGTTTAACACAAAGCGATAATGTTCATGGCTTTGTCTTCTTAAGATTAATGTTTTAATGCCTGCAGCCAGCCTTAAGGCCTTTTGACTGGAAGCTACAGCAACTTGACAGTCTACTCTGAGATAAGCTTCCTTAAAGCTTCAGATCGAGCTTCAGTCTCTAGACTACGAGTAACTTGTAAAAGTGTCGTGGCCTATTTGCTAAATACATAATTGTGATTTGATTTGATTTTGATTTGATTTGACTTAGGGTGTAATTTTTCCAAAACGATGAAAGAACTTTTTTTTATTTTGATGAGAAATCTTTAACGACGTTTTGAGTCTCCAGCTCAAAAAAGAGCGTTTCTTATCCAAAACTTTTGATCCCTTAGGGATGGAATTTCCATACAAACTTTATACTTGCTTTACATAGCGTTATAGGGGTACGCTTTTAGGGGATGAATTTCAGAAATCGACGTAGGCATAGATGCGCAAAGTTTCAACTCTCATATTATGTTTTCCATATGGCTTTTCGACACCCTAGGGAATGCCCTTACCGGGATTCGAACCCAGGACCTTCAGCTTCGTAGGCAGCGTGACTACCCACTAGACTAACCGGTCGTCAACCCGGTCCGACCGGGACCGGTCGGTCAAGTTTTTAGCTTCGTAATGTCATACAGTCAGCGTCACATAGATAGTAGCAGCCAAAGTAGCCAAATATATCGGAACACGTCTTTATTACTATAGGAGTAAGGATGTGTTACGATATATTTGGCTACTTTGGCTGCTACTATCTATGTGACGCTGACTGTACATGTATTATCGTATTTTACGAGGAATGGACACAGGCTGTTTTTAATTTTACACATCTCTGCTTGCCGTTTTTGTAATATGCGGGTGAAGCGGCGCGGGCAACTAGTCTACAATACAACTGCCTAAGTGCGAGGCGGACTCCGACATAAACATAAATAAAATAAGTAAATAAATATTTGCGGACAATCTTACACATTTCGACCTAGTCCCAAACTAAGCAAAGCTTGTACTATGGGTACTAGACGACGCTAAACATACTTATGTCCATAAATAAATACTTAAATACATAGAAAACATCCATGACTCAGTTATAGAGATATGTTTGCGACTTACTCTGTAGGTAAGTTTGTTAGTAAAAGGTCACAATCACTCATCCGATTTCACCAGTAGGTATACAGGGTGTAATCGTTAAGTGTAGCCAGGCGATCATTCCGTAAATATAACAGATATCAGAAGATTCAGAAGACTGAAACTGATATCGAAAGTACGTTACCCAATGAGTAAAATCACATCAATAACTTTTTGAAAATAAAACTAGATCTATCCAAAATATTAAGTTGAAACGTTCCCATACATTTAATATCTCACTCCCTGTGATTTTTTGTTTTGGCATTCATAAAAGATTACGTGTACGATGAGCTTAACACAACCTAGAAGAGCTAAATAATGTACGCCGAGCAATTTATTTAATTACGCCGTAAATTGTAAGAAAAGTGCATTTAGAAACAATGAAAAGGGCCCGTCAATGTATCGCACTACAAGGGCGTCAGGAGACCCTCGGTCCGTGGGGTCCCAGTGCGCAAAAGTTATTTTCTCAAAAATAGTATGAAATGTTCCCGTAACATCTGTGAAGATAGTATCCGAAAGTGACTCATCCTGGACAATTTTTAGAAGTGTCCAGGAAAACGCAAAAGTGTCCAGTAAGTAAGTATGAAATCCCATTACATATCATAATATTTAAATATAGAACTATTTTTTTTTCTAAGGAGGTTATTGGTACCATAGAGGTTGACGTGTCCGAATTGCACTTATATTGCACGATGTAAAATGGCGGAAACTCAGTTCTTTCGTATTTTTTACTATTTTGATACTAATTAGGAATTAGGAATTCGATACTAACAGAAGAAAAAGAAGAATAAAATAAAATATTCACAATAAATATAAAACTAATACGAAAATTATGTATTTATCATATTGGGGTTGTGGCATAATATCAGTATCTTAAACAACATAAAGCAATTAAAAAAAAGTCGCTCTCGTATTTTGGCGGGATTGACTATTGACTTCATTGAAATAAAATATTTACTTAGGAAAGAATAAAAATAGCTAAAAATGAGTTCTGATGAATCAGATTGCGACATAGATTGCACGCCGCCCTATCTAAAAGCCGAGGCGGAATTGGCGAGAAATAATTTACTTCCACCCAAGTCCAAGGAGAGATATTTGCACAATTATGAAAAGTTTATGAAGTGGAAAGCTGAACATAAAACTACAAGTTGGTCAGAAAATGTATTTCTGGCTTATTTTACTAATCTTGGCAAAACAATGAAGCCTTCGACCCTATGGGCACTCTATTCTATGCTCCGCAGTGTTGTACTGAACAAGCACGACGTAAATATAAAAAAATACTTGAACTTGACGGCTTGGCTGAAGCGACAATCTGATGGGTATAAAGGCAAGAAATCGAAGATATTGAATAGTTAAAATATTCAACAGTTTTTAAACGACGCTCCGGATGATAAATATCTGGCTATAAAGGTAAATTCATTTTATACTTATACTTATGGATGTTACTATATTAAATTGGTTGTTTTATTGCTATGGTGTCAATGTATAAACGTTTGTTTTAGGTTGCTCTTATTATGGGAGTGAATGGCGCGTGTAGGAGTATGGAGCTGACCAACATTACAATGAGAGACGTAGAATATCACGACAATATAATATTGGTAAATCTACGAGACACCAAAACGAAAATAGATCGCTCGTTCGTGATTCGTGACGAATTTGCAAACTTTGTGAAAAAATATCAAGATCTTCGTCCTGCCGACATGAAGTCCGACCATTTTTTCATTAATTATAGAAATGCAAAGTGTCTCAAACAAAACATTGGGCGTCACAAGATAGCAGCAATGCCTAAAGAAATCGCCACATTTTTAAATTTGTCTAATCCGGAAGCCTACACCGGACATTGTTTCCGGAGGTCATCGGCGACTCTTCTCGCGGATTCTAGGGCCAATTTGACCACCATAAAAAGACACGGCGGATGGAAATCGGACCGAACTGCCGAAGGGTATATAGAGGAGTCCGTAGGAAATAAAACAGAAATTACTGGAAAAATCAACACCAACATAAAATTAAATCAACCATCCTCGTCAAACCAGTCGACTTCTCGCCTAGAACCACTAATTATCGACCATCAGCCATCAACGTCCTATGAACGTCCACAGACTCCTGTAACTGATCATCCGACGAAAATATCGAACTCCCAGGCAGACCCATCACACGCCGATATCTCTCAAACCAACATAAATGTACCCGGTAAATCCATAAAAATATCTATAAGCAATTGTCCCAATATGACTAACGTAACCTTTAACATTTCTTAATAATTAATCTTGTTATATGTACCTATATAATTATCCAGCAATAAACTTCTAATTTTTATTCAAACATATTGTTTTATTTTTGAGAAAAGCACTATACAAGCTTCGACCATAAGTGCCATCCTGGCCTCGTATTATAGCCGGACCTCGCCTTCGGCTCGGCCGGCTAAATCATACTCGTCCAGGATGGCTTACTTACTGGTCTCTGCAGTAATGTACTATTGCGGAAATCGCGAAACGTCTGGTTGACGTAACTGGTGACCGAAGAGCTGGCGGTTTTCTCGCGCAACGCATCAATCAACATTGCAATTCAGCGAGGAAATGCCGCCAGCATCCTCGGCACAATGCCTCGAGGGCCTATTTTAGATTTAACTTAGTTTTAATTTAATTAAGTCAATGTTAGTTATCATCTTGTGTACGAGTACAATACTTTATAGATAGATAAAAGCTATCCTACGAATAGTAGATATCTATAAACAAGTCGTGTTGTTTACACCATTTATAACTCGAGAAAGGCAGAGCCGATTTTTATGATTTTTGTTTCGTATAATTTGTCTTTGATCCGAATTTTTAAACAAATTTTATTTTCGTTGCATATATTTTGTATAACGATACGAAGTTCGCGGAGTCAACTAGTTTTTGATAAATAAGATATCAATTAATAAAATTATCAACTTATTGCAGGCGAATATTTAAAAAAATCTGTTACTTATGGTCAAAAGTAGTCCAAAATGCTGACTGGTGCCTTTACCCTAGGCAAGTTTTCCAACGACCATTTGTTAAGGATTGAATACATTGCTGTAATCAATAAAGATAAAATACAATAATAATATGTATTCTAGTTGTGTCTTTTCTCTGGAAAACTATTGTTCGTGCCAAGTTTTATGGCGTTGGGCCAATACAAGTTCTCTTTGAGATATGAGCTTGAATCCACAAAGGCCGTGTAGGCGTTAGT
This sequence comes from Epinotia ramella, assembly GCA_947578815.1. Taxonomy (NCBI): domain Eukaryota; kingdom Metazoa; phylum Arthropoda; class Insecta; order Lepidoptera; family Tortricidae; genus Epinotia; species Epinotia ramella. The sequence continues at coordinate 28,065,370 of OX388202.1, forward strand.
TCTTCATATAAGGTCAGATTTGGACAAAGCGTCCAGGAAATGCTCTATTTATACACCTATTTTTAGTTGGTAGTGATAGTGACCCTGCCTACGAAGCTAGAGGTACCGGGTTCGAATCCCGATAAAGGCATTTATTTGTGTGATTACCACGAATATTTTTTCCTGAGTCATGGCGTTTTCTATGTATTTAAGTATTTATTTATGGACATAAGTATGTTTATCGTCGTCTAGTATCCATAGTACAAGCTTTGCTTAGTTTGGGACTAGGTCGAAATGTGTAAGATTGTCCGCAAATATTTATTTATTTATTTTATCCGCATATTACAAAAACCGCAAGCAGAGACGTGTAAAATTAAATACAGCCTGTGTCCATTCCTCGTAAAATCAGATAAGATGACATTACGAAGCTACAAACTTACCTACTAGGTAATTTACAAAATGTACCTTTTTATCTTTATTTATATTACAAAACTCTTGCGTTACTAATCTATTGACAGACAGCGCCCACTAACGTATAATATTAGTTAAGAACATAATTAAATAAAATTTCATTTAAAATTCAAATTCCTAAAACGATTAGCTTTCACTGTGGTTATCAATGCTTATTAAATATGTGATCGTAGACTCTCGTAAAGTCCTTGAACCTTTTTAAATAGAATGCTATTCTACCTAATCATTACACTACTCGTATTTTTTAGTAGGTAATTAAAAACAAACGAAACATCTTGACTGTAACTAATTATTTTACTTCCAAACACCGCTAATTTAATTTAAAACTCGTTCGAGTAGAAGTGGGAAAAGATTGCGTGCGAAATATTAAGTTTCAAGGATATTAAATAATTTTGATTTCATTTTAATGGAAAAGGATAGCTAAGACACCAGATAAATACTTAATAAGATTAACCTCTTAGAAGGGCAAAGTTTCAGTGCATTTTCCATACAAACATTTTTTGGTTTATTAATCTATTACCTAACGCGACATGTCTTATTGAAAGTTTGTGAGCTTGCGACTTGAGCACATTGTGTCGTTTCTGTGAAAAAGTGGTGAATGAGGTAAAGTCGATGTTAAAGACATAAAGGGTGAGTACTATTAAATTGTCGCCTTTTCAATTCAAGTTTACTAAAAGAAATAACATACAAGTTAGTCAAAGTTCTTTATTATAATAAAGTTTAAGATAAAATAGATCCGTTAGCACAATTTTATTCTTTGATCAGAGCACGACGAGAGAATTTTCGAACTTTACTCTTGACGCGTTTCATAGAATTTTGCACAGAATCATTTGTGATCAGCTTAGTACATTTCATCCACTTTTTTTTGAAATCAGGTAATGATGTGGCCGGCTGGCATGTTTTACGCAACTTTGTTTTAATATTTGCCCAGTATTTCTCTATCGGCCGTAGTTCTGGGCAATTTGGCGGATTAGTATTCTTCGGTACTACATCGACAGAATTCAGGTTATACCACTCTAAAGCTCGGGATGAATAGTGACAGCTCGCTAAATCGGGCCAGAATAATGTCGAAGAAATGTGCTTATATCTATAATCTTTTTTTTAAGCATTCGGATATATAAATATCCGTGTTGACAGTGCCAATGGTTACAAAGGGCGAACTCCGCATGCCGCACTGGCATATCGCTTGCCACACGAGGAATTTTTTTGCGAATTTTTCCACTGGAATTACTTTTTCTGATTCATGCAGACCCGGGACGATGCGAGAAGAATAGTATTGATTTCCTGGTATCGATTTGAAATCAGCCTTTACATAAGTTTCGTCATCAATAATTAAGCAACCTGTATTTTGAACTAACAGGGTGTACAGTAATCTAGAGCGTCTAACTGCTCTGTTATATTGTTCTACCGTTCTTTTCGGGGCTTTTTGCTTTTTGTAAGAAGAAATACCGCACTTTTTTTTTATTTTCTGAACATTTGTTTGACTAGTAGTAACTTTTATGGCCACATCTCGAGAAGAGATTGCTGGATTTTGATCAAATAACCTACACACCCTTGACTTTAACTTTTTGTTCCGTTTTCTTGTCGGATTACCCTCTCGCAACTTTCTTTCAGTAGTTAAACCTTGTTTTAACCTTTTTAGGGCCCTATGCACGGTTCTCTGACTTGTATGGCACGATTTCGCAAGCTCCGAAGTAGATACATTGGGATTTACTGAAAATTTTTGCGGAATTAATTCGCGAACGCTTTTTTTTCTTGATGACATCTTGACGGATACAAACAAATGAATGTTTTTTTTAAACCTAAGATGAAAAAAAGTTTTAAATTTCATATCTGAAAAGTTTTATCAAAACAGGTTGCAAGGTCAGAAAAATAGAACGGAAAATGTTAGCTACAATTTAATAGTACTCAGCCTTTAATATGCATTTTCGGCCTTATTGTAGTGCAATAAGGTGCAACATGTAACATATATTAAATTTGACATCGACTGTTACAAATGGTAATTCACTTCCATGAGAACGCGGTGGGTAGAGAAGTGATTAATTTTGTACGGGTGAATTTAGCGTCGTGAACAAACGAAAATATGAATTATTTTACTCCAAGGATCTCAAGACGGTACGGTTGGATAACTTCTTCCGATCCATGCTTTTTTCTACAGCTACTTAAAATGTAAATGATTTTGTTATTTTGTAAAGCTACAAAAATAACTCAAATTACTTGACATTATGGTCACCGTAACTTTCACAGGTTTGTTTATAATTTATTTGAATTTGATGTAATGTAACAAAGCAAAGTTTCATCCCAGTGAGTGTTTTTATTGAAAAGTAGGATGACCATTATTCCACGTTAAAAAATAAATATAAAAAAATGGACATATACTTGAATAAAAAACTTACTTATACAGGTGACATTACAATAATTTTACTCAAGCAGCTAGTCATTTCCGTAAGCAAGTCATGAGTCATGACCCCGATGTCACCTTGTATTGGTTTCATTAACACTTTCGCAGCCAGGAACCCGCCTAGCGGGGTGCGTCCCACGAGATATAATAAAATAACAATATATATAATTTCATATTAATAACGTTCACAAGATATAATGAACGTTAGCAATAACAACAAAACCAATACTTTTATAAGGAATAACGGTCAATTGACATAATATTCATATTATATAACGTTTTTTTCTATAATACTCAAATTGACTAATTTAATTTCGTATAACATACATAACTTATAGCGATCATAAGTTCATAACACACATAGTGCCAATCACAAAAGGGGCTCGGGAGGCGAAGTCCCCCGCAGTAAAAAAACAAAAAATACTCTTAACAATGGTATTATTTGTAGGTTAGTTTAGGGTTATCTTGTGTCCCTTAGAGCGGAAATAGACACCCCGCGAAGCGGGGTGACGTCGACACGCTGGTGGTTAGGTTAGGCTAAAATAATTGGCATGTTTGATTTAAAAAAAAAAAAAAATTCACTCTTTCAATTCCTTAGGTGTTATGAATATTATACGCTTTAATCGATATATTAATTGATATTATATCTAAAGTACGTTATACTTTACGAAAATATATATTTTGACATTATTCCTTTCGTTCATTATGTGCAATGAATGTTATACTAAACAAGCTTATACACAGTGAGCGTATATATTATGACCGTCATATGATAAGTTGTTATACCTCGTATTACTTACCCGCCTAGCGGATGCTCCTTTCGTAGGCGCTTTCTGCTACATGTACCGCGAAAACTGCGGCATCGGGTACCTACGAGCGTAGCGCCAAACATTTCTTAATGTTAGGCGGTGAATGTGTCGAGCCCTTTTTATCACCAGGAAACAGCCACCTAATTATTACGTATTTCACATTAAAATTGCAAAGTATAGTTAGTTGGGTTACTAAATCTACGGCAAAATTACAAATTCTGCGATTGTTCGTTGCTTTAACAAGCATGTGTATATTTCTCACTGAAAAATCTACCTCATATCCTGAGTAACAAGGGTATCTTTTAGAGCAAACAACGATGTAAGATGTCAAGCAAGATAAAAGTGAATAATGTAACATTTTGGTTTGTATTAATTATTGGAGGGTAAGGTTACGAGGAAACATAAAATGTATTTCCTTGGAAAATTTCGGTTTATGAAAATTCGGGAATAACGATAAAATTTTGTAGAAACGTAAAAAACAAACACTCGAGATGTGGTCTTGTAATCTAGGTATAATCATGAAAAAGCCTTGAACACAAGCAACGTGATTTTAAATATCATGTATCAATGTAATATATAATTAGACTGTTTTAATATTAAATTAAGCGTTCATTTGCTGTGTTCCATAATCATTATAGTTACTATGAAAATATTAATATTTATTAATATTGTGTTAATCCTTGAGTGAAATGAAGGTTCAATGCTTTCCGTGAAGAAATATAACAAAAGTTTAATTCATTCTTAACATTTGATAATTATTTCCAAAATGAATAAAAGTTTATTGGATAAATACAATCACAACTATAGTTTAAAAAAAAAAAAAAAAAAAAAAAAGAAACTAACTAACGCCGCGACCCCCAGAGGCAAAGGTGCCCATCACGCTCGCGGCATTACCCCGTTGAACGCGATGGATAACCTTTGCCTCAGGAATGACCCTGAGCGAGGGTCTAAACTACTTCATTAACATTTGATTGGCACGATATCTAAAGGAATTGCAAAATAATATTTTTTTATGTTGTAACATTTCTCCCTACTTTATCTATACCTACACCTGAAACCTTTCATTTCTGCCTGGAGACCCCTTTCGAAAATCGTATTAACTACACCCCTTTTCCGACCAATGTCAATAACTAAGGTAAACTCTGTCTAGATACTTCTGAACACCGGGGAAGTAATTGTGTTACTGATTTGGATTATTTAACAACCACGTACACGACACACACGTATATACATACGAGTATAAATAGATAACTTTTATTTTTAAAAATACCGTAGTGTTTTATTTTTTCAAATATAAGCTTATGTCATTTCGAAAAGCCATACATCAAGCCTTTGAATCGTAGCCTGTGAATTATAAGTTTTTTGTCCAATACGTGACATGACATACGCTCGAAATACATAACCCTCCTTCTGTATGACGACCGGTTAGTCTAGTGGGTAGTGACGCTGCCTACGAAGCTGAAGGTCCTGGGTTCGAATCCCGGTAAGGGCAAATATTTGTGTGATGAGCATGAATATTTGATTCTGAGTCATGGATGTTTTCTATGTATTTAAGTATTTATATCTATTAAATATATCGTCGTCTAGTACCCATAACACAAGCCTTATTGAGCTTACTATGGGACCAGGTCGATTTGTGTAAGATTGTCCCCTAATATTTATGTATTTTATTTATTTATTTATGTAGCAGTCGGATACAAATAACACCCAACTTTGTAATGATCATAAAAATAACTTTCTTACTCCGTTTGTGTTCAGCTTCGAAGTTACTTCAACAAACTTTTCAGAATATCTTATGTGGGTTCTGCGAGTGAAGTGTAAAGTTTGATTTATGAAAAGCAAAACTTATGACATATCCACTGTTACCAGCCCTTTTTAGTGTTCCGTATTTTTGTGTCACAAAGTCGTTTATATGGATATGGATTAACTCGATACAAAATTGTGTTAAATTACAACGACACGAAATACTAAAAAGAATGCTTAAAAATCGTCAAGTTTATATCAAAACAGTGGTTTTAGAAATTTACGAGTATATCTATACTTATCTTATCATTAAACAAGACTTTTAAAATGCGTTTGAAGTTGTACACAAAATTATTCCAAAATCAAATTGAAACTGTAAGAAAAAGATGTCATTTAAGGGTATCTTTTCTTCGGAATGGCATTTAAATTCGCTATCAGCAGTCTAACGCAGGAAATAAAATGTTCCCAAATTCATTCCCGTAACTTCTTATTAATTACTTCAACGATTTACTGCTAGCATTAAGCCATTTTGAATTCCATCCTCCTCTCACTTAATATAACTTGCTCTGACGAAGCAAGATGGCAGCTGGAAAATTACATTAGTGACCGAGATACCGGACTTATATCAAAGAGAGTTTGGGAGGCGATTTTCATCGCTCCCGTGTTTTTCGTGTACTGGCCGGAGGGGTGGAAAACCCTGGTGTCACTAATCAGGATTTTATTTACTTTCATGGTTAACTTAACATAACACATTCAATATAATTCCGGACATTCTTTCCGTGACAACTTGTCAAATGTATATGAAAACAATTGCAGCTCGTATGTAGCTGCTAGAAAATAAATAATAACCAAGGAGTTTTGCTTCTAGGCAAAACGCCGTAAGAGTTTCAGTTATTACGAGACCCTTTGATTGAAGTAAAGCTTCTTGGAGGCTCGAATAAATTTTAGACTTTACATTAATTAGTTGTTTTACGTAATTCTGTTTGCTCTGAATAAATGGAGAATGAAGGCGTATGGGTCGGTACCAATTTTAAATTCATATAAGATTGATGGATGTTTTGTGGCGGAGAGTGACGTGGATTCGATTGATTAAATAACGCATAGAATTTGATTGATGCTGATGGTTCTCCAAGCACTAAAGTAACGGACTAAGACGGTACCAAGATTATTAACGATAATATTCGCTTATAGCTTACAATACCCAACTTACATAATTAGAGAGCCTATTGTTCGTTTGCCACAATCTCAAATACGATTGCGGAGAAAAAAAAAGGTGTGTTGAAAATATGACAAAGACGTCATAGACAAATTATATATCTTTCTCTGCCACACTTACGCTAATTAGTATACGATTGCGGTCCCTATTATTTAATTTATTCTGTCGAATATAATTGGACAGTTTATACCAACAATTTACTTTATTCAATTGAATACCGTCGTACTTTAGTTAATCAAATAAAAATAAACTTGAAGTTTCTTCCAGTCTTAATTGGTTAGATAAAGGCATACGTTCTTACGTTATTATATCTTATATAAACTACACACGCGACCTTTTCGAACATTTTCGTCAAGGTCTAGAAGTCATATTACACCGTTAACAGAATAATTCGGTTGTCGTCATTTGCTCCAAGCTAACATTATTGAGAAGCGCAAATAAATAAAACAAACACAAACTTAAAAATGCAAACACATGTTTAGCTCCACGCATGCAAGAAAATCTGGAGTTACCTCGGAGATTCATTGAAAAATAGAAATGTAACATTGTAGATTTCAAGCAGCATTATTTTCGAAGATTGGCTGAGGATTGAAAGGTTGACACATCACTGTGTCACATTCAGGTATATACCTATTTTGTAAATATTTTTATCATCACCCAGGGCGACAATGCAGCCGTGATTTTTGACGGAAGGCTACATTTCCCCAGCTTCAAGTCTCTGTCCTTCAAAATCAGAATCTTCTGTCAAATACCGCGGATGGAATACCAACCTTATACTATGTAACTGTTTACCTCATTGTAAACCATGTACCTAAGGTTCCTTTAAAAATTGTTTTATTCATACATCAAGATTCAAGACTACAACGCAACATTCATGCTTGGATCACGTGTCCTGTGGCAAAACATTCACGTGTCTGTTTTTGTGAATTCACATTCAATCAACATATTTATAAGTGCGCTCCGCGCCCATATATCTCGTTAGGCCTATCCATCTCGCATTTTGACGAGAAATGACACTTGTCTGTCGTAACCGGGTTAATTGTCAGGGGTATCGCACACCGATGTATTTCAGTTATGCTAGGAAGGGAAAAGAAGGATAAATACCGAAGAATGACAACATTTTTAGTTTACTATATATGTAATAAGAGATTTTGATGGATACCCTGCGTGGGTATACGTACTGAGTTTACGTAAAAACAAAAATAATACATCGGATGTTTATTTTAACCTATTTTTTATTACGTTTTAAGGATGAACTATTTAAGTGACCTAAAAGTACATACGCCCAATCTGTGTTCCGTGTACCCTTCATTTGGTCAGCACGCGACGATGCGCGAGCTCTCTCGATTTTTCTCGCACTATCCGTCTCTTTCTTATTAGAACACTTAGAACAAGAGGTATAGTGCGATAAAAATCGAGAGTATGTCGCGGCCGTCCCATGCTAGTCGTGCTGTTAAGAATCCTTTCTCGTGGTAGTCGTGGTATCCACTCTCGTAGATTTTATGGTGTAAATTTGATAACTATCGTCAATACAAGAATATATATTATACACAAAAACATACGTATGAAATAATGGATATAAACTAAGAGAAATTATTAAAATCGAAATTAAAACTAAACATTATTAGACCTTCTGTGTTCTTCCTACTTATTCTGTGGTAAGCCCTGGTTAGCCAGGGCTTAAGCGGCCTTTAGACCTATCTAAATGCAGTACACTAAATCAGAAAGACTCTGCAAAAAGACAAGTGTAAAGACTGTTAGCATGTAAGTCACGCTAATTAGACAATTAGACTCGACACTGCCACTCTTAATCAGTGTACTGCATTTAGGTAGGTCTAAAGGCCGCTTTATAGACTGTTATTATTGATGTGAGATATCCCAAACTAGGAGTTTAAGACATCTCACATAAACTAGCAAAAACTGTCTATAGTTGCACGATTACATAAAGTTTACTCCTAAATATCTAGCTTCGCCCTAAATATCAACTATTTCAGTAATGCAAGAATGTAATTTTTACGAGAAACTTATTAAAGTTCTGGAGGTATAAAATACAAAAAAGTATAGCGCAACGCACCTTAACCAACTTAACGTCATAATATGTTTGACTCTGATTCCAAATATTGATGCAAAGTGGTAAAGACTTAAAACAGCAACTCAAGTAACAAGTTAAAAAGAAGTACAAGTATTCCGTTTACATCGCTTTTAGTAGGTATATAACACTTAAAACGGTGTCACAGAACCCAGGCCGTGAAAATAATGGGCCTCGTTTAACAGAACTATTACTTTCCAGACATTTATCGGGTTATTCTAACACTCTATACTTATTTGGTCAAATTGATTCCATGTTAATTCCATTGTCAGTTTAGTCACGGTGGAAAATTACTCACCATTGTTATCTATCCCAGAATGTGTAAGCTATCAAAACCTTTTCAGTACGATAGCCGTAATGGATGGCGGAATGCATTTCTTACTTATCAGTTAATAAAGGTCTTCAAATAATCTTCAACTGCTCGCTCTCGCCCGATGCTGCTTTCACTAATCTCTCGGCCAATATTGTTATACCATTTGAACTTAAGTTCTATGAAACGAAGCGTTGAATAGACCTAGATCTTAGCGCCGTGTGGCTATGTAATTTAGTGCCAAGGTAGCAAACTGTAGGTGGAATATTTTATCAAATTTTATTAATAATGATGATGATGTTGAATAACGTATGATCCATATTCATAATTGTTCATTTATTCGTAATTGTCAATGTAATAACACGTCAGAAAGTGAATAAAAAATACATACATTACACAAAAAGTGTCTAAATACAACAAGTTATTCAAATAATACATCGTTAATAATAATAATGGAGTCAACAACAATATTTAAATAAAATCATGTTTTTTCTAGCATAATAATTCAGAAAACTAGCACAAAGCTAGTTTTCTGAATTATTTAGCAATAGATTGCCATCGTTATACTGAATTAATCTAAGTTTATGACCTACCTGAAACATGATTAAAATGCTCCTAAAAAGAGACATTATGGAGACTCACAATACTTGAAAACAATACTAATGGAATAATCATCATGGAGGAAGCATCAGATTGGCTCCGCGAGGGCCTTACCAAAGGACCTTACCTTCGTTGATTTCGAAAAAGCCTTCGGTGCCATCCTATAGTTCAGAATCTATCCCCGACTTGACCAGCCTCCTTTCACCTCTGCTATTCCTGATCGTCCTGGAAGGCATCATACAGAGAACAAACGGCAGCAAGCGGCAAGGTATAGAGAGGGGATTAAACGAAAAACGTTGGATGACCTAGACTACGCTGATGACCTATGCCTGTTTAGCCACAAACACGAAACCACATAAATTGGACGAACTACAACATGAGGCGCTTCTCGAACATATCTCGTCTTAAATTCAACTCACGGAAGACCCAGAAAATGCGTACTGGTGGTTCTATTAGCTTTTAGACGGAAGTTTATCTATGTGAAGACTGTCCTGCTCTACGGTTGCAAACGTGGAAGGTGACTAAAGACATCACGTATCGTATCTAGGTCTTCGTCAACGGATGCCTCAGGCAGATTGTTGGTATTTACTGGCCCGAAAAGATCTCCAACGAAGAACTCTGGGATCTCTGTTCCGAAATGCCAATCAGTCACCAACAAACCCCGTAAGTGGACCAGGATGGGGCACACTAAGAAGAGCTCTCAACCACATCCCGAAGCAAGCCCTGGAATTGACACCACAAAGGGAGAGGAAACGGCCACGCCTCCAATATTGATGGGTCACAAAACATCAAGTACTTAAGTCGTATAGAATAATCAAATATGCTTTCGGATAGACAAGATAAAAATCCAAATGGTGCCGAAATTACGCCTACATATTTTAGGCAAATTCATATTTAATCATGTCATTAAGCGTGAACCTTCTAAAAAATTGGAGTAGATAAAAACACCACTTTGCATGTTAATATGTCTCGCGAGCACAGCTGAGTTTCACAGACGGCGGTTGAGGGTTCTTCAAAAAACATGGAGAAAATTTAAATGGAAAGTAACATTTTAATTTTAAAACGATAATTCAAATTCTTCGAAGCTGATCCTGTTAGGCATAATCTTGGTACTAACATATTTATGTATAAAACTAGGGATATATTGCAGGTGCTTGCTTCTATGCAAGCTGGTCGCGTCAGCTAGACCTCTCACTTAATGCAATGATGCCATTTTACACTGACCAGACACAAAATAAATACCAAAATCCATAGAATTACGGCCCGAGGTGGGTAGTGCCCATCAATGTGATAATCTTGAGTAAAAAAAATGGGTTTGGGGCAGTCGTCTTCTGTTCATCTCTTCTTGTGGTCATTCTGACTCAATATATCAGATGCCAATACGATGAGCGCAATAGTTTAGAAACATTAGCTTTACTAAGGCCGGAAGAAAGTGTGCACGACAATTTTATTTTATACTTACTAGAAAATTAAATCTCGAGTCAGATTAACCTCCTTAATTTGCTTCCATGGCCGTTTTACATGACCCGCCGCCTACGTGACGATCGGTGTAATTATGTTTCTTCGCATAACAACGTAGCAGCAAGGAGCGCTCAGTGTAAACATCGACAACGTTACTGTATATAAATAACGACCTGTTACTACATCCTGCGGGATAATTAATTGACATTTTCGCCTTCCAAAAAATATACTTAACATAACGACAATTATATTATTATTATTTGATACACGTATTTTTCGTTACACAATCGAAAAAAGTTAAAGCGTAGAATATCAAGGCCTTTAACGACGAGTATGTGTTATTTTTACAATTCACCTATATTGATCCTCTCTAAATACTAGTTCGAATTGCATTGTCAAAAATAGGAAAGTAGACAATTGCCCTTCTGGTTGTGAATTCGGTTTATTGCTCGAGAAAAGAAAATAACAAGAGTGATAAATTTATATCGGGCGGTCTGTCTTTGAACCACCAGACGCTTTATTCTCCATTAATGAGAAGTTTACGCAATTAATGAGAATCGTCAGCACGGTTAGCACAAGACGGCGCGGGAGCTCTCTCGCACTATCCGTCTCTCTCTTATTAGAAAACTTAGAAAGAGACAGATAGTGCGAGAGAGCTCACGTGCCAACGTGTGCTAATCGTGCCGGTAGTGTGTGAATTTTTTGCGTGGCTTTATGACGTCTCAACGATTTCAATCCGTTGGTTCACACAAACACACACTACAACACACTTTACAAAATTTTACGAAATCAGCGGTGGAGCCAGAGTTGGAGTGAATGGCAAAATGCGATTTGACAGTTATATAAATAACAATGCTGGGCAGGCGTAAGCATGGTTCACATTTTTATCACTATAGCTGTCTCCATCAGCGTCAGGTTCTGACAAGTATGCGAGTGCGAGAGCGATGGCTGTCTTATCCACAACGATAACTGATAATATGTCAACCATCTTATGCCGGCTGTACACATTGGGCCAACGTTGGCGCGTGAGCAGGAGGCAGCTATGTAAATGAAAGAGATCGAATTATAGCGCTCTCCCTCTAACGCATAGCTGCCTTCTGCTCACGCGCCAACGTTGGCCCAGTGTGTACAGCAGGCTTTATAGGTCCGCTGTTATTCACTGCTCTTACCGACATGCCCCAGGAAAAAGCATGTGTCTGGTACCCCGACTAAAGTTGCCACGAATGGGTTAAATTATAGTAGCATGTGGGAAAGTCGGTCGATACAATTGTGAATAACACAGCTGATACTGGAACATAATGTAATAATAATGTGGAATATAATTTATGTAAAATTACGTAAAGCCATGTCATTACAGAATCAGAGTCACGACCAAAATTGAATAGGCAACGGATGGAAGATGTGGATTTTGGAAGTGTTAGTAATCATTTCATTTTAGGGTTCCGTATGTCAAAAGGAAAAAAGGAACCCTTATAGGATGTGACGCATGGAGGTATCGAGTTGAAATTAAAATCACATGCTCAAATCAGCAGTCCTTTAGAGCTAAGAAAAAAATAAACTTCTAAGTGAACGCAATCAAACAATATGGCCGTTTATGCCGCATAATTCATACCTAGACCTAGAATCATGAAACTTGGCAGGAAGCAAGGTCTTACATTACAAATTAAGAAAAAAGTCTAAAAACTATGGACTTGTCACTGTATTGGTTTGCATCAGAATACTGTTTGAATATTACTAGCGCAAAGGGACATCCAGACGCCGCGCCGGTACTTAATTCGCGACGGGAGCTCACGCTACATAACATACACAACAAATAGATAAAATTGCTACTAATCACGCGAGTAAGGGACCCGTCGGTGTGAGTCTGACTCGCACACAACCGGTTTGTCAAATCGGTTTGCTTTTATTATGTATCTTTGTCTTCTTTTCTTTTAATATTATGTAAGCTGCATAATCATCATTATATCAGCCGAAAGATGTTCACTGTAAGCTTATCTAATATCTATCCTTATTATATCCAAAATATTTTTACCTTTTGTAAAGTAAATGCCTCAGTGCTCAACACTGCACTGCCGCGACGATTAGCACCTTCAATCTTTAGTCGCAGTACTAAATACAGGCTGCATTGGGACGCCTTACATTACGCTCACAATATGCTAAGGCTTAGTGCGATAGTGTTTCTGTTTCAAATTGTTTTTCCAATTCGAATCTTCAGCTAATATTTTAGGTTCTAGTAGCCCCTCTTGAAGTTGGATGGATAAGTCCCACCCTCCCTCCCTTGGAATCGAACAAAATACATAATAATATTGTTTAAGCAGTTCATGATTTCCGTGAGCATCTTAAAATGATAGCCTCCAGTGATCCGTTTGGTGTCCAATAATAGTGACTAAAATATTACAGCATAACTTTGATAATTGTGAAGCAATAAGCCAAGTTTACACTGATTGTAATCACCAATCGCCACAAAGGAACCCTCAATGCCCTCAGTCATATATCACGAGTAATATATGTCAGAAGTTTAGCATAAACGGACCCTTAATACATGGAGTGTCCCTTCTGGTAATTACTTACATGTGCTACAAAACGCCCTAATAACTTGTCCTGTGCAAACAGGCACGAATGTTACGGAAAAAGATCGAGTAGGTCTGTGATGTGTGTTGCTGAGGTTGTTAGTATCCGGAGGCTGTCATGTCATGGCATTTTAATAGACGAGACTTAAAAATGTAATGATAGTACAATTGCGTAATATAAGGTAAAATCATAATGTCGGAAATTCATACTAACTTTAGGATTGTCATATACTATGTTCGGAAGAGCGAGGCCTCCTGACACAGGTTCACCATACTTAATAGGAGGACTCAACCATAATGTATTTACCAACTAAGGTTTTTATGTCAATAAATTATTCTTATTCTATCCTTATTCTTATTCTAGTACAATTGCGTGGGCGTTTGTGGCCGATATATCACCCTGAAGCTGATAATGGGTTAACCTAATAAATGACTATGATGTTCTTTAGACAATCTCGTCTGATTTATTTGAAATTAACGTTTTATTTCGCAATCGCGCTCGTGCAAACACACACTTGGCTTCGTGCTTACTGAAGCGGGTCCCAAGAACCAAGTCGATTCAATATGATTTATATATTCTTTCCGGAATTTGGCGCCAGTTGCAGATAATATCAGCGTACCTTCTGTAATTGTGTTCCTTTGTCGCTTTCCGTAGTAAATTACGCCAGACACACAATTAACTCGGATCCACTTGTTTTTGATTAACTGCGCCGTTAATGTGAGCGGAACAATAAATATAGTGGCGGCCACGTTACCAACATCATGAATAACATCTCGCTATTTCGTTTGCGGTCCGAAAAAGTTGTACAGTCGGATTGATTTGAGCGACCAAGGAAAGATATGAACTTGCTGTTACGGTATTTAATTAAAAAAATGTAACGATTTGCCTATGACTTCTCCGCATGAACCGTATGAACTTCAACCCGATTCCATCTCATTGACGGATGATTTTCGGGATAAAAAGTATTCTGTGTTTTATCAAGGAAATAAACTCAAAATTGAAATGTTATTATCTACTATTTTGAAAACAACGCATTCTACATTATATTTTTCCCTATTCTGTATCAGCGAACGACAAAACCATAGAATGCGAGCTCCTTACAAAGTTCTACCCAAACACGTGCCTAAAACCCTAAACGGCCGCCTGGCATCATTTTGACACCCCGCCCCATCCCCGCTTAATGGCAATGGCACCCATTCTGTGGGCCATTTTGCGGCGCTACTTAGACTTCTATGATTTTTTCGTTCGCTGATATTTATCAGTGGTTATCATACTATCTAAAATTAATTAACTGATGTTAATGTGATATCTACAAATAAACCTAATATGATATAAAAAATATGATTTAGTTTACACCTAAAAGAGATTACTCAAATCCCGCTCGAATCATATATATTCTCTAGTTTTTGCTTTAAAATAGGTTTAAAGTCAGCAGATCATTTCGTTCAAAAGCTTATGAATATATTTCATAAAAAAAATATTCCAACGCTTTATTACTCAATAAGAAGCGAGATTGCTTTCAGCAATCATTTTACTGCGGGTAGATAAGTACTAACTACGTTGTAATATTGAGGAGACGAAGGATATACGTTAAAATATACTTACTCTATCTACCAAGCAAAGTGAGGTCTTACATTCAACTACGGGCGACCAGTGGGGGAAAATGTATATTTTGAATATTTGTTTAACGATAACTAAGTAACTCATACTTAGTTTAACATGATCTTGATAAATGGTAGAAAAATTAGAAGAAATATTATGCCCACAACCACTACAATTGTTGGGTACAAGATTCTTCAAATATCAGAACGATTGCTTTATAGGTTACTAGCTTCTGCCCGCGACTCCATCCGCGTGGAACTAGTTTGTCGCAGCTCCATACAAACTTTCACCCCCATTTTCCCCCTCGGGCGATGATTTCCGGGATAAAAACTATTCTATGTCTCCCCGGGACTCAACTTACAACCCGCTTTACTAAATTTCAACTAAATTGGTTCAGCGGTTTAAGCATGAAGAGGTAACAAACAGACAGACAGACACACTTTTTCATTTATATTATTAGTATGGATGGAGTAAGAAGGATTAAATTCAGTGGCGGATCCAGGATTTTGGTTGGGGCTTCAACCCTTTTTTGGGTTTGACCCTACTATAATTAGATTTAAGCGGAATGTAAGATTTGTCCCGGAAGGAATCCGATGGCTTGAGGCCCCCTTAACGGTTAAGTTTTAGAAACTTTTAACGTAGAATCAGTTAGGTTAATTAAGGCAAATAAATAAAATCGGCTGCTTGTATACACACGAATATGCGGTAATGTGGCTGTCCATCGTGGTTAACCGCAGTGGCTTTAAGTTAATATGTTAATTGTAATGTAATGAATTATATTGAAACAAATTGTTATTGTAACGATGGTGTTAAATGTTCATAATAATTAATGTTGATAATATTAACAATAATATGTAATTAGCTATATATAATTAATAATAATAATAATATTATAATTAATTATATGTAATTGGCTATATGGTTTTATTATTTTGTCTATAAATATGTTGCGCTGTTGGTTTTCCATGTATCAATAAATAAATAAATAAATAAATAAACAAAAGACGTTCGGACAAAAGCATTAATTTTAAATCTTAATTAATTGTGAACGGAATTCGTCTTTTATCAGGAGCTCGATATAAAAACTAGTTAGTGACTCCGTGAGCTGTAGAACTCAAAAATAAACTATATAGAAAGAAGAAAGAAAGATATATTTATTGACAAACACATATTAAACAATAAAATAAACAAAAAACAGATAAAAAATGAAACAAGTGTGTCCGGCAGTGAACCGGACACTGGCTGAGCATTATGCTAAGGTGTCAGACAGCGCAGCGCTGATTTTCAGCCAGCACCGTCGGTGACTCACGCGTAAACATCACAAATGTAATAAATAAACTACCTACATTATTGGGACCGGCGAAAGAGAAATAAACATAAATACAAAGTGAGATAATACATGTACACACTACCTAGATGCAGCTTCAATTAAATATTAATAATTTACAGTACAGATTAAAAACAAAAACTATATAAAGTATGAGCAATTAGCATATTTATTGCTGTCACAGTGCTGGGGATTAGGATTTTGATTTCAGGCTCTAGTATAAGTTTTACCGAAACAAAACGTTACGACCGCGTTTGCGTTTAGCTGTCAAATCCCATACAAATTGAGGGTAAAACGCAAACGCGATCGTAAAGTTTTGTTTCGGTAAAACTTATACTAGAGCCTCTGGAGCATAAACCAATAGCTATATAGGTAACTATCGAACCTGGTGACAAAATTTTATGGTAATCGGGTGAGAAATGCGACGTAGAGGACACCAGCTGGACAGTCGGACATACGAAGAATTTTAAATAACAAATATAAATAAATAAACCATTTATTTCAGGCATCTAAGGCCCATAACAACAAATACCTTAAAGTCTAACATACATACAATACATATAAAAACTAATATATTGCGACAAGTCCGGTGTAGAATTCGGTAGGTTGCCCCGGAACCGCCGAAACACGACCCCCTTCGGCCAGAAGTCAGCACACGCAACGCAATGGTCTCCTGCAGCGGGCGCGGCACGCGCACCACAAACGAGCTGAAGTGCACGTAGTGGCGCGAACGCAGCTGGAAAACCATCAGTGAGTAGCCAGTCTTCTGGTGAATATACACCGCCATGTCATCAGCCGTCATTTTGGCCCTAGCTGAAACTTCCCTTTGCTCGTTCAATGATATCAATGAATGTGATTCATGCGCTCATTTGCCGCGTGCGGGAACACATCTTTTCAGATATCTATGAGATATAATATTGGTATCGGTTGTGAACTGCCTCCAATTAACCTCTAACATCCTCTTGGAGGTACGAGTCAACGAAACTGTAAGAACCGTCAGTTAGGTACTATAAGATAGTTCACCTCATCTATTCGCGTAGCTGTGTGTCCGTGCCCTTATCCGCTCTGTTGACTTCGGATTTTAAAAAAAGGTAACCTTAACTGCTTTTAATTTTTCATTATCAAAGCAGCTCATACTTCGATTGGCAACCACAGTTGCCACCATCAGTTTAGGGGTCCGCAAAATTGCCACAATGCAGGACTGTTATTCGGAACGCGCTAATGCGCTTAGTTACTACGAATCGCGGCATCAGGATATATTTTATTTGTATGAGAGAGTACGGAGAGGTGAGGTTAAAACTAGTGACAGAATAGCGGGGCAGGTTTTGCACAGCCGCAGTTATAAAGCGCACTCATAGAAATAGCCACACGCAAAAACGATTTGAACTCAGTTTTAATTACTAAGGTTGTGATGTGCGGGTTCAGCCACACACACATATCCCTCTGCCTGAAGGGCGTGCGAGGGTTTCCTTGTTAACTCAGACAGGAAGGAGCCTGGCAGGAGCAGGGGTAAATGAGAACAGCGGTCGGATTAGTATTAAGAAATGGGTCTTGTCGCCCTTTTAATTAACTAAGATCACCCTTAACCTAGGCTATCGCTATCACTCGCGAGGTGGGGCACGGTTGCCCCGGGATTTCGATACAGGGTTGGTGAGAGACGGGAACGGCGGGTTTGCGATACTCCGGCTGTAACACTCGGGGGAGCCAAACGGCCAGGCAGTAACGCAGGCCCCGTAGCATGGATGGCGTTATCACGCGATAAGTGATAGGATAGGCGCGTCGTCTCGTTCTATCGAACGGTGTCAGCCAGGGACGGAAGCTCTATTGTTCGGTACCGACTTTTTACCGCGGGTATCACTCGGTTGATAACTTTGCGGAGAAAAAGACACGTCACTATTTGACGTTTGACGTCTGTCATTTTAGTAGTATAACCTAGAATTTTGCCTTTGTTGGATTGAACACGTTTTTCGTTGATTTGTATTTTGAGTTTTGTGAAAGCATTCGGGACATTTGATTTATGTGGATTGGAATCAGTTCATAATTGAGGCCAGGCGCTCCTATCGAGGAGTTTTGTTGTTGCCTGTGAGTGAAGTGATAAATTCGGGTGCGCTTACGTGGTGAGCTATCATCCAGGAGCCAGGAAGTGTTCACCAGGACACGCGACGGCCTCGACACCCACCCACACCATACACATACATTCAGAGACACATACGCCGGCCGACAGATACCGGCGGATGAAGCTTCCATCAAGGTAAAAGCACGTTTTGTTGTATCGGACCGATACCTGGCGCATCTTCGGTATGCCACGCTTCTTGGAAGCTATAGCTTAGCGGGGTTATACCGGTCGTTCTAGTCCAGGCCTCTACTCGGGTCAGGAACTCGTCGGGCCCAGCCCTGGCTTCAACCGAGTAGAGTATTGCAAGCCCGGGCTAGTAGCGAACATTTTTGGTAGCAAGGGCGTGGTTCTTTGAAACGCCTCTGGCCGTGCGTGTCAATAGGTATCTTTGACTGGTTCACAGTATTATTTTGATATTTGTGGAAAAAACGTTTTTGAGGTTAACCCTTGATGGATTACAATGTTGATGGCATAGTTGTATTTAAAATAGCAAAATATTACTGAATTGGTTTGTAGTGATATAATAGCATACATTGCTAATTGTTTTGATAGTTGATTTGATATTATTTGGTGAATTTCTTGGTCACTGAACATAGATAGCAATCTCAAATTCAATTCTTAGGTATATACTAAACACATAGGAAATTGATATTGCTTGTTTAGATAATAATTTGAACTATCTTTTAGGATTACTCTGTGTGAATATATGGGTATTGATTTGAGACCCATTTGATATATATCAGTATTGATTGGGATTTGAAGTTTGCCCCTGGTTGTTTGACATTGTTTGTTTGGCTTAGTTTAGCAGTTATAAATTAGAGTTCACTCAGAGAATAAGTAATATTCTGAGGGGTTCCTTGGCGAGCCATATAAGTTGGTAATTAAATATAATTTGCATTGACTAAAATTATTTGGATTAATTGTTTTGTGCGTTGGGAACATACAGGTTTGGAATATTTTGGGGTTCCCTGAGAAGTGAATATTGTCCAGAAGGGTTCTGTATTGACCAATGTGTTGCGATTTGAAAATAAATTATACTTGTTAAAATAAATTAATTCTCATTATAAATATTACTTGATTTAGGGTTCAACAAGTAACATTTTGCAGGGTTCCTGGTGCCAAATAATTTTAGTTTATATTGTTTTTGTTTTGCATTATTGAACATTTTAATTAGAAGTCGATTGGACTTGCGTTTGTTTGTGAGTGTTTGTTGTTGCTGGCTACAGCCATGGCAAAGTGGACAGCCAAGATTAGGGCGGAGCTGAGATGGTTGTCCTCTGCGGTGCATTTGATAGGTAGACCCGACCGGACCGACGCTTTGCTGAAGCGATCGGCTGAGCTACCGGACCGAAGTGCGGTAGTTCAGAGTGCTTATGCAGCGCTTTTGGCGATGGATGAAAAGATTGATGATTCAGTGGAGGCAGACATCACACAATATTATGACTTGCATGATGAGCTGGTTCAGGCTGCGCACAAGGTGCAGCGGGGTCCTTTGACGGCGGAGACGCGATCACCGCCACCCCTGGCTCTCCTAGGACGTTTGCCAACCCTGGATTTGCCCCATTTTGACGGGGACTTAAAATGTTGGACCGCCTACCACGACTTGTTTTCAAGTCTGGTGGACGCCAGGACGGACTTGGCACCGAGCCAAAAGTTGGCATATCTTTTCTCCACCTTGAATGGAGAGGCACTGGAGTTAGTCTCACATCTTGCAGTCACCGACCAAAATTACACCACAGCCCAGGAGCTTTTGGAGAAACGATATGCCAACATTAGGCGTTTGGCAGACACCCATGTGGCACAAATTTTGGCGCTTCCTCACATTTATGGGGTTGCCACGTTGCGGAGGGATTTGGTGAATCCCGTGATGGTGGCCTTGAATGCTTTACGACGACTTGGCCTGCCGGTGGATGAATGGTCGTTCATGCTCTTGCATATAGTTTTGTCACGGTTGCCCACGGACTTGAAGCTCCGTTTTGAGTATAAGCACGGTGGGGGCAGTTCCACACAATTGCCACGTTTTGCGGACCTTGTCTCCTTTCTGGAGGAGGAGTGTCGGTTGGTGGACAACGCCGGGATTGAAGGCCCCTCGGGACCCTCGGCGGGACCTCCACGGGAACAGCGGCGTGTGGCTGCTCGCCCCCCTAAGCCAGGGGTGGTAGAGCCACGCCGCCCGCCCCTCCGATACGCGACGGCCCACGCGCCCCCAAGGTGCGTGTATTGCACGGATGATGGCCATTTGGTTGCAGCATGCCCCAGGTTCCTGCACAAGAGGGTGAAGGATCGGCGCGGTACCGCGAATGATCGCCGGTGGTGCTACTCCTGTTTGGGGCAGCATTTGCAGCGGGATTGCCCACGGCCTGAACCGTGCCCACACTGCCAAGGGAAACACCACCTGGTGTTGTGCGCCAACCAAAATGGGGGTAATCGGTTGGATGGTGCGGGACGTTCCCCCACGGGCGGGGGCCCGCTTCCCCATTACCCCCAAAGGGAGTCTCGTCGGGGCTCGCCGTCCACGGGCGGGGGTACCCCTCCCCCATCTCCTCGTCCACAGGCCAGGTTCGCTGCTGCTCAGCGCAGCTCCCCGCCTCGGAGATTCTCACCACCGTTGTGCGAACGACCGCGGTTGGAACGCCGCCCGCCCCAAGTTGGACGCCGCTCCGAGTATTACGCGTCGACCTGGGCGCGCCCGGGTCGCTGCCCTGAGGTTCCGGCGGACCAGTACCTGGTGCGGTCCAATTGGGCGGTGCCAGCCCAACAGGACGGCGCCTATGAGGGTTGTTGGCGGCCCGATGAGGGACGCCCCCAATAGGTAGCTGCCGCCCGCTCCTCCACCACAGCCGCCCACCCTGAAACAGTACTCTTGCCAACTGTTTGTGTCAGGGTCTGGGGCCCGATGGGGAAGTCCTTGTTAGTTCGTGCCCTTTTGGATTCGGGTGCCCAGGGCTGTCTTGCGTCGTCTCATTTGGTGGAGAGATTGGGCCTCCCATGTAGACCCCGCCCCTCCGTCATCCACGGAATAGGTGGCCTTCAGGTGCAGGGTTCCATGGGGGAAATTAATGTTTGTTTTTCAACTGTCAATTGTGGGCCAGCCATTGTGGCCAAAGCGGTTGTGTTGAACGATATTTTGGGCAGCAACCCGCAGGTGGTTATCTCCCCTACCGCGGTGAAATTGACGTCAGAGTTGACCCCCGCTGATCCCCAATGGTTTGTTCCAGGACCTATAGACCTGCTCTTGGGTGTTGATGTTTTAGGTTTGATCTTGTCCGGGGACAAGCGGGTTTTACAACCCTGCGGTTTGATGGCTTTGCAAACCATTTTTGGTTACACCTTTTTTGGACCCGTGTTGAGGGGCTTGGTCCCACGGGTTGAAAATGAAATTGTTACCGTAGGGCTCTCGCTCTCGGACGCCGTCCAGCGTTTCTGGGAGGTCGAGGAGCCCCCCAAGGCTCCCAGAGTCGATCCAGCGGAACAAGAATGCGAATTGTCGCATCAGAATAATACGGGTCGCCTCGCTGATGGTCGCTTTGTTACTCGGTTGCCTTTTAGGGCTGCACGCCCCCCTCTCGGTCAGTCTCATGCCCTAGCGGAAAAAGGGTTGTTGTCCATGGAGCGCCGAATGAAGAGGGATTCATATCTTCGTGCTAAGTACATTGAGTTTATGCGCGAGTATGAGGCTTTGGGACATATGTAACGCTCGATCTGTCAAGGCGTACTTGTGTGTGTTTGTCTGTCTGGCCTCCAAGGCAGTTCACTTGGAACTGGTAAGTGCCCTCAGCACGGAAGCGTTTCTTGCGACGCTAGGTAGATTTGTTTCCCGCCGGGGACTGCCATCTCTGATCCGCTCTGATAACGGCACCAATTATAAAGGCACTGACCGTTACTTGAATGAAATTTGTAATTATTTGAATAGTGATAAGGATAATTTAAGATTTGCAATGTCTCGAATGGGCATTAAGTGGCAATTTGACCCCCCTGTTTGCCCACATTGGGGTGGTATTTTTGAGGCTGTTGTAAAAGTTACAAAAACGCATCTCCGCCGAGTTATTGGTGAAACGATTTTAACGTTCGAGGAACTTGCTACGGTATTTTGTAAAATTGAGGCTGTCCTCAACTCGCGCCCTCTCTGCCCTGTCTCGTCGGACCCAAATGACCTGGAAGCATTGACTCCTGGTCATTTTTTGATTGGCCAGCCCCTTACCGCGCTGCAATATAATACTTTAAAATGTATCTAGGCCGAGATATTTGCATTACCTAAATATGTCCACAGGTCAAATTGAAAAAATATAAAAAAAAGAACTTAAATGTCCGGCTCCGATATTATTCGCCTTTAATTTTATATCTACTCGTATGCATATTATAAAGAGTCCTCCAAACCATAACAAAATAAACATAACTGACCGCTGCAAAAGAAACATTTTTTTTTATAAAATGTTGCCCAAATCACGACGATTGATAATTATTTGTCTCCCGCGTAGGTCGCGAAGGCTTTGTAAAATCGTCGACCCATATTGATGAAATTGGCTTATAATGAGATTAATCATATTGACACGCTGGCAATTTGCATTGCTAACAAGCCAATGTTGCGGAAAGCTGTCGCGTATTTACATTTCCGCTATTCCGTGATGCCTGTGTTAATTAATCGAATAATAATGGAGCTAAATAAAAAATGCTTCTCTTGGATAAAGCAGTCCAATTTAATTGTATCGAGTTTATTATCTGTCGTAGGTAAATATATAATACAATTTTAACGGTCGAAATTTATACGACGTCAAAGAAAATGTACACTTTTGCGCCTTTTTCCCTAGTGGCAAAGCGGGAAATGTGTACATGCAGGTCGATCACGTAACGCATCGTAAATACGTTGATACGTTAATAAAGTTGTAATTGGAGATAGAAATGCATATTATGTATATGTAAAAATATTTTTGGTATATGATTATCATTAGCATTAAATCCATAAATAAATACTAGAGCGTAAATCAGACAACATTCATTACATAGATAGTACAAGATACATCAGGGGTTCTGGTTAGGATTGCCATCCAAAACATGTATGCACAGCATGATTATAAGTAACAACGAGCGAAAACTATCCTAAAACTACACTAAAATTATACATAACAATATGCTTAAACATGCGAACTAGATCATAAGTATGTATTATTATTTTATGTTTACATTTACATATGAGCAGAAAAGAAACAAAATAAAACCAAGTAAAACTAAATAAGAATTAAAGTAAAATAAAAGTATGTTTGTCGTCGTCTAGTACTCATAGTGCAAGCTTTGCTTAGTTCGGGACTAGGTGGATTTGTGTAAGATTGTCCGGAAAATATTTAAGTAAGTATATTGAAATATTTATTCTACTGGAAGTGAAAAACGAAACAGACATTTTCATACAACAACTTTTCATATAATTGTTTGTCACCCTGACCACAAAGTGGCGTTAAATACCCTTATCACGAAACAAATTATTTAATTAAATATTTTTGTTTTCGTGTTATTTTTAACGAGGAAGTTTAACCCCGATAATTTTATAAACGATATGATACAGAGAAAGAATATAATGGAAAAATAAACCATCTTCGTCTGTAGCCCCCGACAGGATTCGAACCTGCGACCTTTCTATTAACGCGAGCTGGCTCTGCCCAATAGACAGATCTCGTGAGCACACTTTAGAGCCCTTTTTTCGCTCGATGGTTTCTTCAATACGGTTCGTTTTGAATTGGCGCAGATCGCGGATATGGGACTTGGAGATCTGTTTATTGAGCTGCCAGTATAAAGTCGCATCTGCTGAAGACTGTAGAATCATTTCACTCTTTTCCTTCATGACCTTCTGAGTGGAGCTAGAGAGCCTTTTTATGTTGGCCCGCTGGGCCTTGAAGAACTTAGACCCAGACTGGGTCACTGAGTGACATAGATAGCTTCCACGAACCCGTCGTCGAGTTCGTTCACATCGCCACCTAAGGAATCGAAACGGTTTTGGAGTTCCAGCTGAAAGCTCTCGGGGTTTGGTCTTGGGTGGATGCTGGACAGAGCCTAGACTTCATCAGGCAAGAGCGCTCTCGCTTGACACATATATTCAATATACCTCTTACCAGGCGGTGATCACTCCGGTTTTAAACGTATTGCTCACAGAGACATCTTTGAATATATGCTTCCTCGTCGACATGATAGTCAATCTCGTTTTTAGTCACACTATCGGGACTCATCCAGGTCCACTTTCTGTGCTCGCGTTTTTTAAAGAAGGAATTCATCATGAAGAGTCCCTCCTTCTCCAATAAACCAGCCAGTAGTTGGCCCCGGTGGTTTCGACTTCCAACTCCAAACCGCCCCACTATCAGCTCTTCATCTCGCTTGCCCAGTTTAGTGTTTAAGTCCTCCATGACAACGCTGAAGTAGGTTTTGGAACTATGCATGGCAGATATATATTCATACATAGTATGTGGATGCTCGTCGTCGTAATGTGTCGAGGTCGGCACGTAAACCTGTATGACCTTCAACGAGTATCTCTTGGATACTCTGAGTATGAGGTACGCCACCCCACTCCACACACTCTCGACCTTCACCACGTGGTTCACGAGGGACTAGTGGACGATTAACCCGATACCTCCCTAGGTCTGTCGGTCGCCCTCCCGGAAATAGAGCAAGTTGCCGGATTTTAGGGTTATCGTGTCCTCCCCCTCTCTTCGGACTTCAGATAACCCTAAGACGTCCCACCGTCGGTTCGCAGTGTGCGCGTGTTGTATGTTGCCAGGGCCAGGGGTCGTCGCGCAGTGATGGTAGCCGGATCTTCGCCGGAGATTCTTAGCGCCCCTGACCCCGCTACCATAACCAGGCTACCGGGGGTCGCCGGAACCTTGGGCCGTGTCTTAGTTGTGTTCTGCATTGAGGGGTATATGCCATAATCGCCACGCTTGGCAGGCATGCGGGTTGGCGATCGCAGTATTTCCACCGAACTCCAGGGATGCTGCTGCCCATCGCCCCGGTGGTCTTGGTCGTAGTTTTAGGATATACCCGGGTCCAATTCATACTATTCGTCTCATACAATTTGGCTCCGTGATTCGAACTCGACCACACACAACAACAACAACTGTGCGCACGGCTTATAGGTAAATACGAGTATCGATAATTGTTGTGACGAGCAGCCCTGTAGATTAGGGCTAAGGATGCGCGCTGAAGACGCGTGGGAGAGTAAGGCTGTGACAAGAAAGCAAGCGGTCGGTTCAGCGTCAGATAATGTTAATGTAATTACCGTGTCATATCACCGGCATGTCATACAACCATTAATATATTATTTACCAGACTAAAATCATGGTTTCATGCGACTATTTCAATACTTACCTACATATAAGTTAATTAACTTCAATGTTTTAGCCATAAATCTTAATTTTTTTGCGACTATCTGAATGGGGCTTCTATGTGACGCCATTATTTTCATAAAAGTTTATGTAGGCGCGCAGTAAAAATCGGTACTGACTCGATTTACCGCTTCGGTACCGACAAATCAGTAAGTCTCAGACATCATTTCAAAGTATTTTATTGTGCATTGATATGAAAGAAACGACTCGAGGCAACGACCCGCTATGCTAATAAAAATAACACGCCCTTACCTATTCAATGACGACATCGGTGGTTAATGGCTCTTTTTCTGACTAATATATTCCTCATTAATCGTTAGATTGCTCGTAAAAGCTGAGATTGAACTCGAATAAAAGCTCCAAGCTTCATTAAGCCCCCATTGAACGTGACAGAGCTTCCTCTCCGTCAGTATTCTTGTTTTGGAGATCAAATTGCAGAAGAATAGACCGTTTTATTTGTAAAGAGCTGGCTTTGTTTAATATCACCTCCTTTTATAAATTTAGCACACTTGCTGGCATTCACTAATTCTTTGCTGACGTCGCTTCTGAAATGTTTTGTGTGACTCTATTTTAAGGCAACTTAAAATAATTATTTATAACATAAAACTAAATAAGATACGTTATTTTTAATGAGAAATGGAGAATGTCATTCAACAAAGATGGAGTGGAATTGACAGAATAGGTTATCGCTTTTGTTTCATGTCTCTATCATTTTGATTCTGAAAGAACGAGACATGAAATTGAGTTATCCCAATGACGTGGCGGTGACATTTCATGAAAAAAAAATATTAATAAGGGTTAAATTATATTACGTTATATTGTATCTATTTTAACCCTTAAATGCATAATGATGTATATATGCATCGTATATTGTATATGTTTTTTTAAATACTATGATTTTTTTCTTTATTTTTCCCTCAATCTATACAACATGACACATCTATTTCAATTTATTAAGAAGTTATACAAAAAATCATGCATTTAAGGGTTAAGGTGGGTACACAAGTTTAGACAAGTACGTGAGCATTTATAATGGAATTAGGGTATATATTTGTCACTCGCTTGCTCTTACTCTAGTGGGGCAGAGTGCTCGAACAAATTGTCGTAAATGTGGACACGCTGGACAAAAGAACCAATTTTTTTTCAGGCACTTGTTAGGTCCATAGCTTTAAGTTTTTGAAAGGAACCAGCTCCTCCGTCGGCCATATTTAATTTTATGGCGGCCATTTTTAATTATAGTTAATTATTAATATCTCGAGTTCTAAGTCACTTAGAATCACAAACTTAGTGTTCCACATTATCACCTGAAACTGCCCCACTACACGGTCTTATGCCAAAACAAACGATTTCAGCCGAACCCGAATAAGAGGTCTCGGACTGTGATTACAATTATATAACGGTACAACATATCTATAATGTACATGTATTAGTAAAACTCATCAAGCTTTAATATGTGTCTAATGACCCGAGGACTAACTCGATAAACTTTAAATGAGATTCAACTTTTGAACAATTTATCAGAGCACATTTCTTTGCGTCATCGTTTTCGTGAAACCATTACTCACAGAACTTGCGATTAATCGAGGGGTGTTTATAACACATCTATTGTGTCCTCAATTTTTAGGTTACAATAGTTTGATTAAATTGCCGATGCTGCTATAATACAATAGTACATTATTACAGAGGCCGGGAAGTAAGGGGTTGCCGGCCGAGTACATATAGACGGCCGAGCGTAGCGAGGTCGGATAGTTATGAGGCTGGCAACCCGTTTTCACGCCGAGGTATGTATAGGGCTTTTCTCACACATGCAATGAAATAAATTAAAAAAACTCCAAGAAATCAAACTTTAATTTTCATAGCTGAACGCCGTGATCCTGTGCCACAAATTGTGGTGTGGAAATTAAAAGAGACCATCTTGCAGGCCTAGGCCTCCAATTTTGTATGAAATGCCATTACGGGCCTCTCGTCTCGCTGCGCCCGAAACGTGACACTTTGAAGCCCATTATGAAGAACACAACGTCGTTAGTGATTGCATGTTTGAGAAAATAATATTGTAGATAAAATCTAAATATTTGAATGGCTAAGTAATACAAATTACTGTTTATTTCACAACAATAGGTCTGACCTAAGTTAAGATAAGTCTACTCAGTACGAGTTTAATATAAATAATCTCTAAGGAAGATTTCTTCAAGACAACTACTGGATCTAATTTCTAATGTAACCAGATGGCTAACTGCGTAACTTATCGAACAGCTCAACTGTCATTTTCCCATACAAAAAAATACATTCACATCAACACACCGAAAGAGATTATCCCGATATCCGATTTATAGAGTTAACACACTGATGTAACATTTATTTGGGTATAAACTTTATACAGGGTGTGGCCTGGAATAGAAGCTAAAAGTAAACGGTAGATTATTAAGCTTGTGAGCAATTATTTCCAGCTAGTATTAAATGAACCAAAAAAAGTTTTTTTTTTTTAAAGCAAGCTTTTATGTATTTTAAAAACACTAAATATATATATATATATATATCTCTTTTAAAACCTAAAATGCAAAAACTATTATGACGTATTACATGATGTTACCTCAAAATCTGCATTGACTGCTACATTACTTGGAGGTCATAACTGTAGATCAACATTTCTCCGAATAAAAAGAAAAAAAAATAAGATTGGACTCAAGGGGTTACTGCAGTGCAGATGCTCTAAGGAAGCGTCCTTTTAAATATTTGCTCCTGTTACAGGCCACACACTGTATAATGCAGATGCCTATACCTACCGGTCGATATAAAGTTCCAAGTAAATTGAACTGTCAAACACATAGCTGTGCGTGTGAATCAATAAAAATATTTTTCTCAAACATGCAGTGAAATATTGACGTTGTGTTCTTCATAATGGACTTCGAAGTGTCACGTTTCGGGCGCAGCGAGACGAGAGACCCGTAATGGCATTTCATACAAAATTGGAGGCTGAGAGGCTAAGATGGTCTTTTTTCATTTCCATTCCACAATTTGTGGCACAGGATCACGGCGTTCAGCCATGAAATACTGAACTGTAATAAGTTTGATTTCTTGGAGGTTTTTCAATTTATTTCATTGCATGTTTGAGAAAAGCACTATACTTACCTAGGCGTGAAAAGGGGTTGCCAGCCTCATAACTATCCGACCTCGCTACGCTCGGCCATCTATATGTACTTGGCCGGCAACCCCTTACTTCCCGGCCTCTGTAGTAATGTACTATTTTTGGTTCGTAGTCGTCGTCAGAGATTATAAAGGCCGCTGCTGAACCGATTTAACGAAATACTGCAACAAATAAATATAAAATAATACATAAGCATTGCATCAATAGAATTCGATTTTTACCGACTTACCTATGAAGGCTTAATTATCAGTTCTACGGTTCTTGAAAGTAATCCAAATGACTGTGACTTGGATATTATGTTTGACTCCACACCGCTGGTAGGTAAGCTTAAATATTATCCAATGATAAATGCAATAGAAAATACAGTTAGCAATAAGACATGTACCAAAAAATAAATTTAAAGAAATTATAAATAATAAGCTACGGTAGCCTAGTGTTTCAGGCATGCGGCTGTCAAATCATTTGATATTTACCGTTAGCTTTTCGGTGAAGGAAAACATCGTGAGTAAACCTGCATACATCTGCGAAGAAATTCAAAGGTGTATGTGAATTCCCCAACCCGCACTGGGCCATCGTGGGGACTACTGCCCGTTCCCTCTCATCCACGAGAGGAGGCCTGTGCCCAGCAGTGTGACGGGTATAGGCTGATTATTATTATTATAAATAATAAACAGTTATTATTATTTAATTGCCGGCATCATTACCACTTGGTCAATCCAGCAGTACTGATTATACATGTCTCATAAATTCGTAGAACCTAATTCTAATCATGCAAATTAGCCCGAACATAGTCTTGTAACTTGTTATCCAGTTAACGATGTTATCTCTTCTAGAATGAACATTGAGCCGCCTAGCGAGGCTATTTGTGCGGCGTGATAACCATCGCAACCTCAAGAATTACTGGGACAGAACTAACGCGACATTTTGATTAAACATTTTCTTTTATTTTCATTACAAGGCTCGTCTACAAAGAAAAGGCGGATTGAAAACAGACTGTAATAATACTAACCCGTAACAATCCATACCCACGCTCGGAATGATAATGTTAAAGTCTGGCTTCCCGCTATCAATTAACCGGTCGCAGGCAGGAAATTGATCCTTTTGTGTCGCTCCAATTCTATACTATTACATGCCTATATAGTGTATTTACTTCTTCCACGTACAAGATCTAGATGACAAAAGACACACTTTTTTTTTGGGTCCCGCTTCCAAAATGGCAAAAACTTTTCCTTATAGTTTCGTTATGCCCCTCTGTTTGTTTGTCCATATGTCAGCCATTTTACTCAACATAATATATACATTCTGGGTATGAGTAAATTTAATGCGTGGGCGCTACATAATTGTGCAGTGAACTAATCAACTTAATTCACTTAGTAATAATTTACTTCAAAAACAAAGTTTAAACCGACTTCAATTTAGTACTCCGCCAAGCCACGAGAACATTTCCACATTTATTTTCCAATTTACCACATGAACTGATTTCCGAGAGCAAATGCGTTGATTATTAGAGAAAAAAACCCAATCGCTGTATGTCACATACAGCGATTGGGTTTTTTTCTTATGTGTCGATTCCACAAGGATCACCTTTGGCACTTCATTCGTTGCTATTTCAACGGAATCTTATCAGAATCTGTGACGTACTTTTGTACTTTCAAGTACATAATTGAGTAACTCCATAAGTCATCTGTGGTCTTCATCATCAATTCCACTCCACCAAATTTATGATTTCCGGGTACGATATAACGGATATGTGTCGATTCCACAAGGATCACCTTTGGCACTTCATTCGTTGCTATTTCAACGGAATCTTATCAGAATCTGTGACGTACTTTTGTACTTTCAAGTTGTCGGCGCGAGGATATGGCTGTGGTTCGGCGTGTAGCTCTTCTTTGGAGTAGGATCAGCAGCAATAATGTAGTAGACGAGTTTTTCATATAATACTTTTAATTAAGTATATAACAGTACAGTAGGTACACGTTTAGGTAAGGAAATGTAGAAAATTAAGTAAAAAGGCACATATGCGTGCATGAATGATGAGGCGAATGGCGAATGCCCGGAGTGGTCCCTGCCTTGCTCCGTGGCAAAATCATCGGCCAATCACGAAGCCCGTAGATGTCGTGATATCGTCGCTGATTGGTTCCCGATGACGCGATAGGTATACGGTGGGCTGCATAGGTTGTGCATCGGATACAGCTTCCCACATAAGTTGCATCGACATGCTCCCGGCCTTGGAAACTCCTGGTTTACAATAGGTAAGTCTAGTTCTGGATTCCATACTAGTAGGTTAGATTCTAGGTGACGGCGTGGCTACCGGTCTGAATGGAGAAGCGGGCATATTTTTGAAAATGCGCGCTTCACGGAGCCCGTTGCAGTTCGAATATCGGCGACCCTCGAGACACCGTCCTTGCCTGGATACGTCTTCATAATACGGCCTAGACTCCATTTGAGTGGGGGAGAGTTGTCTTCTTTGATAACAACCAGCGTATTTTCCTTGAGATCCTCGGACTGGAACTTCCATTTTGATCGCGCCTGTAGCTCTGATACGTACTCTTTCGACCATCGAGTCCAAAAGTGTTGGCGAATCTGTTCAACTCTTTGGTAACGCGTTAATCGATGCTCAGGAACGTTGTTCAGGCTAGCACACACAGGTGCAGTTAGTGGACGACCAATCAAGAAATGCCCAGGACTTAGCGGTAAAAAATCGTTAGGGTCAGATGACATTGGAGTGAGCGGTCTGGAGTTGAGCACAGCTTCAATTTGAGTGAGAACTGTGCTCAACTCTTCAAATGTCAAATGTGCGTTGCCTACAACGCGTCGCAAATGGTATTTACAGCTTTTTATACCTGCTTCGTACGTCCCGCCAAAATGGCTTGCATATGGGGGATTCATTCGGAATTTGATTTTTTGAGATGACG
Source organism: Epinotia ramella (assembly GCA_947578815.1). NCBI lineage: Eukaryota > Metazoa > Arthropoda > Insecta > Lepidoptera > Tortricidae > Epinotia > Epinotia ramella. The sequence goes on from OX388202.1 coordinate 28,097,489, forward strand.
CGTACTCTTGTATATCCCCAGATATACTTGACAGAAATTTTTCAAAATCGTTCTTAAGTCCGACAAAGTTTTTTTCCATTGTCGGATACAATTTCCAACGGCTTACCCCTACGTGAGATAAAACGTTTTAATGCTAATAGGTAACCATCGGCCGACAGGTCACCAACGAGTTCTAAATGAATTGCACGCGTTACAAAACATATAAATAAACAAATATATGATTTTACCGTTTTAGCACCCCTGCCTTTGCGATTCAAAATGAGCACTGGACCTCCGTAGTCTACGCCACAGTAAATATAAGGATATCCTGGTTCCAGACGCTCGCGCGGAAGGTTACCCATGATAGGTGTCAAGGTCTGACCTAGCATGCGCTTGCAAGTTACACAATCATGGACGATCTTTCGCGCTAAGTTTCTAGCTCCTACTGGCCACCAAGCCTCCCTTATATTAAACAACAACAGCTGAGGTGCCGCGTGCAACAATCTTTTATGTTCAAACCGAAACAGTAATACAGCTAAATGATGTTTACCCGAAATCAGAATAGGGTGTTTTTTCTCGAAACTAAACTGGCTTGAATTTTCTAAACGGCCTCCTACCCTGAGTACTTTAGTTTCGTCAAGGAACAAATTCAATTTAGTTAGACTTGCGCCATGTCTATTACTTAATATCTGTTTACTTGATAAACAATCATGTACATCGCGGTATGACTCATACTGCGACAGCCTGGCTAGCAACAAAACAGATTCATTTAACTCGTCGATGCTTAATGACCCTGTTTTTTTGCTAAGTTTATTGCGCGCATTGTAAATGAATCGTAACATATACGCTGCGGTGCGCTGTAAACGTTTATATTGAGAAAACCGTTGAAACGGAAACCATCCCTCGCTGTCTTGACTTGTTACACATGTATGTGTAATGCTTCCCTTTACCTCGGGCAATTCGATATCGTTTTTATAATTATTATTTAGCGATTCGGATTCAATTTCGAAATTAACATCTTGACGAAACTGCGGGCCTTGTCCCCAGAATGGAGAAGACCACAGCGAATCTAATGGGCGCGATCTCGAAATAAGGTCAGCGGGGTTGTCTTCACTGCGCACATGACGCCAAGGATGATTATTTGTTAGTTCATGTATTTCGGCCGTTCTATTTTGGACAAATGTTTTAAGTAAATTAGGCGGCATGCGTAACCAGCCAAGCACGATCGTCGAGTCCGTCCAAAATACAACTTTATTAATGCGACTTCGAAGTGAACTAACTATTTTTGCGTATAGTCGCGCTGCTACCAAAGCACTGCATAATTCTAATTTTGGAATACTGACAGGTTTAATGGGCGCGACCTTTCCTTTGGAGCATAACAGCCTAACTGTGACTTTGTTATCGTTATCGATCGAGGCGAATATATGCGCACGCTCCGTACGCCGTGAGCGAGCTGTCACAAAAAATATGTAACTCTAAACGATTAGGGTTGTCGCTCAGCACAAAACGAGGGATGCGTATTGTTTCCAATTTAGGTAGATCAGTGACAAACCGTGTCCAGACTCGCGCAATGTCATTTGGAACAAGTTCATCCCAGTCCATCTTTAATAGCCATAATTTTTGTAAAAGTACTTTCGCGGTCATAATAGTTGGACTGAGCAACCCTAGAGGGTCATAAATTTGCGAAGAAACCGATAATATAACGCGTTTTGTTATCGGCTTGTTGCTCAACTCAAATTTTGTGTGATAAAATAATTCGTCAGAGCGGTTGTACCATCCCAACCCTAACGTTTTGTTTAGGACGTTATCACCCAAAGACAATTCTTTGGACGAGTCAACTAACTCGGCGATTTCGGGAAATTCAAAATTAAAAATCCATTTCCGCAATGGAAAGCAACCCGACTGCAAGACCTTGTTAACGCCGGAACAAATTCGTTTTAATTTATCCTTGCTAGGGTTGCCACAAATAAGATCGTCGACGTAAAAATCGTTCCTAATAACATTAGCTATTTCAGGGTCATCACATTCCTGTGCTAACTGCTTCAAACACCTGCAACTTAAGAACGCAGCTGAACTAGTGCCGTATGATACAGTTCGTAGTCTGTAAACTTGTAAGGGATCGGAACGATTTTCTCGCCAAAGGATTAATTGCAAGTCCCGCTGTTTCTCGTCGACCAAAACCTGGCGATACATTTTTTCTATATCTGCACAGGCCACATATTTATTCTCCCTAAAGCGCATTAATATCGATAGCAAATCGCCTTGTATTGGCGGCCCTACAAATTGCAAACTGTTAAGCGAGTGTCCTGACGTAGACGGCATACTTCCATCAAAGACGATTCGTAACCGACTTGTAATTGCACTTTCGCGATAAATTCCGTGGTGAGCAAGTAGGTAGTGGGGGGTTCCGTATGAATCGACCCGCTCCATATGACCTAAGTCGCAATATTCTTTTATAAAGTCGCTGTACATTTTTTTGTAATTAGGATAACGTTCTAGCCGTTTTTCCACTGAGTAAAATCGTTGTTCAGCTTGTTTACGTGTTTCGCCTAAATTATCTGGTGACTGTTTGAAAGGGATGCATACACAGAACCTACCATCATCCAGACGTGTAGTGGTTTGTATAAACATATCCTCACAAATCCGTTCATCCTCAGTGCGCGATTCATTAACGCGCTGACTAATCGGCGCGTCTTCGAGCTCCCAAAACTTACGTAACTGTTCGTCTATAGAAACCTGCATGTCTATAGTTTGCATGAAGTTACACTTAACATTAGCGCTCGTAATCGTTTTGTTATTAATTGGACCGGAAATTATCCAACCTACATGCGAATTCTGTAAGACGGGCCCGTTACTTAAACGAATCGTGCCGTCCTGAAGCAAATTCCAAAATATATCTGCCCCTATCAGCAGGTCAATCGGTTGACTTTCATAAAAATTGGGATCCGCGAGAATAATTTCGTTCGGTATAACGAATTGTTCGCTGCGCATGGCAATCGTGGGTAATGAGGAGGTTATATGCGGTAATACTAAACACTTAATTCGCGTATTATAAGTGCTAGTTAAAGATCTAAGTTCGACATCACATGTTCGCGTACATTGCGACACCGAAACTCCTACACCCTTTATTTTTTGAGTGGACTGTACAAATTGCGTATTTAACTTGTCACATAATGATTGTGAAATAATGCATCGCTCGCTTCCACAATCAAGGATCGCGCGTGCCCTGTGACCTTGACCTAAATCATCGACTATTTCTACGAGCGCAGTTGACAACAAAACCGGCTGCATGAGTGATGCCTGCGCGCAGTGGACATCTGTATATGCATCGGGTACCTGGCTCTGGTCTATATGCGCATGTGTAGTTATAGAATAACTACCTGATGCGGCAGCGGAGGTGTGATTGGTATGTGGCTCATTAGTCTTATTTTGGCTTGCCTTCGGTGTGCCGGGATAATTGGTTGTTACCATAGCACTAACTTCATCGCGGTGAATAATCGAGTTGTGCTTTTTGTCGCATTTCCTACAAGGCCCATACCTACACAAATCCGCTTTATGGCCAACGCGTAAGCAGTTTTCACAAAGAGATTTGTCCTGGACAAACCTTATTCTATCGTGCATATTTAAATCTAAAAACGCTTGGCATGAATATAAAGGATGCTGTGCACTGCACATTGGGCACAACTTAAATTGTTTTTTAAAAGGTACTTTAACTTGCGGCTTCTCTGTCATAACATTACAATGCACCTTAGGAGTGAAGTTATTATGCGTATATTTTTTAGTGTCTTGTGAATTTAATTTACTGTGCGTGACAATTAAAGTTTCAAGCATGTCTGCCCTGCCTCTTAAGAAGGTTAGTAAATCGTCTATAGTTAATTTTGACTCGTTTTGTTTAGACATTAAAGACCCTTTATGCTGCTCCCACTCTCGCTCAGTGGTCGAATCAAGCTTGGAAACAATCATATAGATAAGCAAGGTATCCCACGAATGTACAGGCTCCTTTAGTGCTTTCAATGCGCGTATGTTTTTTAACACATTATCTATGAGTTTCCTAAGCAACGCGGGTGATTCCTTTTGCAACGTCGGTATAGAAAATAGGGCTTTTACGTGGTTATGAACAAGTAACCTATTGTTGTTATATCTATTAAGCAATAACTCCCAAGCAATCTTGTAGTTATCCGTAGAAAATTCAAGCGAGTCAATCACTAGTTCTGCGCTGCCCGTAAGCGACGATTTAAGATAGTGAAATTTTTGTATATCTGATATTTCTTGCGAGTTGTGAACTAACGATAAGAATGTGTCTCGAAAAACAATCCAGTGCTCATGTGAACCGTCAAAGCTAGGCAAAGAAATAGTAGGCAATTTCACCGAATGTAACGTACCTACTGAATTTTGGCAATCAATCCTGACCTCGTCTTTGAACATGGATTCAGCTTCGGCTATTATACCGTAATATTCGGCTTCAAACTCATCACGTTCGTCAAGCTGACAATCTAACTCGGTTTCGGGTAAAATTTCTTCGATTTTTGATTGAATTTTGCCAAATTCAGTAAACAAGTTCTTGGCACCTTGAGTACGGAGCCTTACTTCGGCCTTTTGAATGTTAGATAAAACTTTGTCGAACGATTCAATGTAAGTTATGAATTTAGTAAGTCTACCTTTAACTGAACCCCTTTTTTTAACTAAATCTTTTATTTCTTGCTGAGCCTTTTCTTCCGCGGTAGTCATTTTATTGGGACGTAAGAAGTGAGGTACTTACAATTTATCCGGTATTTATCTCGCGACTTGCCACTGCAAACGATTTAGCTGCCGGGCTGGCGAATATGCGAATGTAGGCAGAACACAAAGATGACACATCCACTGGAATTAAAATATGAATACGTATCACAACTGAAATGAGACAGGGTCGCTATTATTGATTGGTTCGCCTCACCAAAAACACTGAGCTGCTGCCGATGGCTATCTTGCCGATTGCGTTACTCTCGCCACGTATCCTTTGTAGCCACACGGTGCTGGTTGATATCCGAGGTCGAAGGTCCACTTATGTCGGCGCGAGGATATGGCTGTGGTTCGGCGTGTAGCTCTTCTTTGGAGTAGGATCAGCAGCAATAATGTAGTAGACGAGTTTTTCATATAATACTTTTAATTAAGTATATAACAGTACAGTAGGTACACGTTTAGGTAAGGAAATGTAGAAAATTAAGTAAAAAGGCACATATGCGTGCATGAATGATGAGGCGAATGGCGAATGCCCGGAGTGGTCCCTGCCTTGCTCCGTGGCAAAATCATCGGCCAATCACGAAGCCCGTAGATGTCGTGATATCGTCGCTGATTGGTTCCCGATGACGCGATAGGTATACGGTGGGCTGCATAGGTTGTGCATCGGATACAGCTTCCCACATAAGTTGCATCGACAAAGTACATAATTGAGTAACTCCATAAGTCATCTGTGGTCTTCATCATCAATTCCACTCCACCAAATTTATGATTTCCGGGTACGATATAACGGATAAGAAAAAAACCCAATCGCTGTATGTCACATACAGCGATTGGGTTTTTTTCTTATGTGTCGATTCCACAAGGATCACCTTTGGCACTTCATTCGTTGCTATTTCAACGGAATCTTATCAGAATCTGTGACGTACTTTTGTACTTTCAAGTACATAATTGAGTAACTCCATAAGTCATCTGTGGTCTTCATCATCAATTCCACTCCACCAAATTTATGATTTCCGGGTACGAGTACACGAGTTATAATAGAAAATACCAAAATCACTACCCGCGTGCCTAATTTAATTGAGAAGTGAGGAAACTTCTCATGGATCCCATCATCCAATTGAATTTTTGAAAAAAATGGGAGCCACCTGGAAGCATATACTTACAAACAAAATATTTTTTTACGAATCGGCTCATAAATGACGGAGTTCTAAGGTAACAAACATTAAAAAAATACAACCGAATTGAGAATCGTCTTTTTATTGAAGTCGGTTAGAAAGAAATACTAAGGGGCATTCATTCGTACTACACATAATAGGGGTGTATACTCGAAAATTATTATTACTCTAAAAAAAAAAAAAGGCAAAAAAATATGCATTAGGGACAAAAAACCCATTCAGCCCCCCTAGCACACTAGGTTTTATGTCCGACATAAAGCATTTGTCCCTCTTGCACTCGCATATTGGCCAGAATGGGACGAATGCTTTATGTCCGACATAAAACCTAGTGTGCTACGGGGGCAGATATCTCAAAGAATTACGAAGCTACAACCGTTTTAATATTGATTGTTAGAGAGACGTCACGTTACGCGATGCTGCCGGGGGCCCGCGGCGACGGCGGCGCCGAACACGATGGGGCACGGCACGATGCCGTCTATTAGTGACGTCACAATCTTCAAGCGTCATCGTTTCATATGAAGTTGCGTTTTGCGAAAAAGGCACAGATTCTTAAAACTTTGGACATATACAGGGTGAGCAATCCAAATGGGTCAGTATGGCGGTTTTGGAAACCATAACAGATAGCGAAATCTTGGCTTAGGAACCATGACGTTGATTTTAGTAAAAAGAAAAACTGCATTCATATACTTACAAAAATACGTGTACTCGGCCCAGGAATCGAACCTGGACTTTTTGAAAAATTAAATTTCGATTGTTCAATTACTTAAATAATTTAATTTGAATAAAATTCAAATTAAATTGTTTAAGTAATTGAACAAAAACACATGTTTACATAAGATTTCGTTCGATTACTTAAACAATATTAAAACTTCCCCATACAAAGTCGAAGGGCCGGCGGCGGCCCTGAAGTATTGAAAAATAAAACTTCGTTGTTTAAAAACAATGCATTTTATTAGTTTTAGATATCATGTTTCTTAGTAACATTTACTATTTAAGAGCTACATAACCGATATTCAAAGGAAAATAACGAAATTTAATTTTTCAAAAAGTCCAGGTTCGATTCCTGGGCCGAGTACACGTATTTTTGTAAGTATATGAATGCAGTTTTTCTTTTTACTAAAATCAACGTCATGGTTCCTAAGCCAAGATTTCGCTATCTGTTATGGTTTCCAAAACCGCCATACTGACCCATTTGTGTGATTGCTCACCCTGTATAGCTTCGTGATTATTTAACCTTTTGCGTTGATTTTTTCTCCAGTTGACTAGGTACATTATTAATGTTTTTTCGAGAAAATATGACATAATTGATTATTTTTTTTAGTGTCTATTACGAGTATGTAACAGTAAATAAAAATAAAGTGTCGTAGGTCAACTAGTGGTACCTACATCTATGGACAGGCAAGTCCATGGGTTTTGACTTATGGCTGAAAAACTGCATATTATACTAAAGAAAAGAAAGTAAGTGCCGTTCTTTGCAGACACAATCTTCTGATACGGAACCCTTGACTGTTCGTCATCCGTCACGCTCCTGCCCTTTTTAGGGTTCCGTACCCAAAGGGTAAAAACGGGACCCTATTACTAAGGCTCCGCTGTCCGTCCGTCCTTCTGTCACCAGGATGTATCTCATGAACCGTGATAGTTAGACAATTGAAATTTTCACAGATGATGTATTTCTGTTGCCGCTATAACAACAAATACTAAAAAACAGAATAAAATAAATATTTAAGGGGGCTTCCATATATAAAAAAAGTTTTTTTGCTGTTTTTGTCCCTTCGTGCGCGAGTCCGACTCGCACTTGGCCGGTTTTTAAATCAATGATGATAAAATTATTTCGTAGTTGTTATAAATTAACATCATTACCTACACACAACAATACTTTTGAGCATAATTAAGCTTGTGGTTTTCTTACTCCTTTTATCTTTAAAAGCACATAGAAGCTACGAGAAATGTGAAATACCTCACGCCTCGTACTTGCGAAAACACTTCCACTTGCCGAGAAAATTGTCGCCTCTGCAACATCCACTCATATTCTTTCGCCTCGCGTACAGCCGTAACCGCCGACAAATCGCTACAACGAAGCTCTTCATGAATAAATTCACAGTTTGAGGAAAGCGCGTTTTTCAGGCAACAGACAACCGTACCAATCTTATTTGTAATACGTTTTATTCTACATGTGTTTCGTGAAATATGTGGAGGGTAACCGAGAGGAAACTCGCCGGAATAAATTGTGTCTTGCGCTTTGACGCTACCTTTTTATTGTCTCGAGGTTCGCCGATATATCTTCTGCTAATTTAATAGATGCGCCGCGAAAAGACATGCATAGATACGACCTAGTTTTGTTGTTTATGCCTCGCTGCGTGACCTGTGACTGCAGCTTCCATTTATAATTTAAGAGTTTCATGTAAAGGTCACAGTCATACTTATAGCTACTGGTAACAAAAAGGCCCTATTATGAGATCGGGTTCAATCTTACAGAGAGAAGTACAATTTTGTACTCGCAACGAGCGTTAAGAGAAATAAGTAAAGAATGACTTTGATCGCATGTATTATCGTCAAATACTTGTGTTCTGAGATACTTTATTTACCGCGTTGCGTTAGTCTATCATTTCATCACATTTGCTCCTCAAGGCTTTTATGACGCACAGGCATACAGAACTAGATTAGCCTAAATTACGCCCATGAGCGAAAACGCCTTGGTTTTAACTCTAATACGGTATTTGAAACATTTCTGTTTATATTTAAAACAAAGTCGTGTTAGTTACACCATTTATAACTCAAGAACGGCTAGAAGGTTTTGGATTTGTGTACGCTCCGAATAGCAGAATAACTATTAAAACTTGTTAAAACAGAAAGAAAAACATCATGTCAAATTATTTTTCTCCTACATACGACGATACGAAGTTCGCGAGGTGAGTTTATGAATAAATCAAATGTTAAAAGCTAATATAAACATGCTTGAGTATTTTTTTTGTAATTTTGGTGTCTTTGTAAATTATTTATAATAATTATTTAGAATCGTGGATACGCTCGCATCAAGCCGAATTCAAATAAACTTGAATCGCAAATGTGATGAAAACCACGGACGTAATTGTTGTACAAAATCGAGTCTCAAAGCGTCTCTTGGGTCTAGTAGAAGTCAGTTTAGTCTACACTCTTTCTCGTAAAAATTATCTTACCAACCTCGTTGCACAAAGTACCGTGTAATGTAACCAGGGTAAGTGCTGCGGCAAACAAGCCAAAAAACGAGGCCCGATGAAGCATTCAACCGTGGAAACAATTGAATCAGCCTACCGAGCGACGTAAATACGCTATACTAACAAAACAATACGGCATTGTAATAATAGGTGTGTGTGCTATATCACGTCCCAATCAGATGTTCTACGATGATTTTACTCTGATCGATCCTGTAAAATTCGAACCATATCGATTCCTACTTATAGACAAATAAACTCACGCCCGTATTCCCAAAAGTGGTAGCCAAAGCACATGAATTTAGTTTCAGCAAATTAAAATGTGTTATTTTAATACCAAGGTGGTAACGAGCAAGCATATGGCCTGCCTGATGGTAATTAGACACCGTAGCCAATGGGCACGACGTTTTATACAATTTCACTTAATATATTTTGGTTTGATATACCATTGCTTATTATCATACCCCGGGGTTTCGGGTGCGGGAATAACTTGAGAAAGAGTAGAGATAAACAGATAGGTTATATTGACAAATAATCATATTGTGCCTAATGAATAAATACCTTCCTGCGAATTGTAAACAAACTACAATTTAATTTTAACTTAAGTAGCAGGGACTTTAGCATTTCTACCAAGCCCTTCGAGATAATAATAAAAATAGTGTTAATTAATTACCTGCCGTCAATTAGTATTTAACACGATTTTCAAAATACACAATTAATATTTTTTCTACATTTGGCCAGCTTCGGCGTCTAGCTGTAAATATCCATTTCAACAAACTAAACGATCTGGTATGTATGACAGACATTGAATGTCAAATATCAATCTTGACGTTAGATATCTCTGAAGTGTTTATTAATTTATAAATACTTGAGTAAGAACTGAACTGAAGAGGTTGATAATAAATTACTGAGCATTTATTTGATATCATACTAGATGTTATCCGCGGCTTCGTAAGCGTAGTTAAATGAAATATTTTCAAATAAATCAATAATTGAACGTATGTTTTTTTTTGTATTTTTTTATTCAATTAATTATTCAGTAGGTAAGTATACATTCTGTTATTTAATTCATACCTATTATTTGGCTTATGTCATTCATTCCCGCACCCAAAACCCCGGGGTATGCTTATTATAATGTAACGGATGGTATAATATTGTTTCAGATCATAATGATTTAAGGCTATAAAATTACAATTAGTATAAAATACATTAAATATATTTATAACTTGGTATAAAACGTGTGTATCATAATGACTTACTTGACATAATTCGTCGATGCTTTATAGCATTTCAGAAGATATGAGTTGATTTTACGATAAATAACTTTAGATATAAACAAATCATTAAAAATAATGATATAATGAATAGTAAAATTAATAAGCGAGACCCGTCGAAGCTCCGTCGGAATGCCTATCAGTCACTGCGTTGTAATCTTCACCTTTAATTCCTCTGATTTCCAAAACGGATGGTCACAGATAAAAGTTAATTGTCATTTTATACTGACATCAATTTCACGATACCGACATTTTGTAAGTCCCTTTGCACTTTCAACATATATATATAGCATAATCCACCTTAAGGCAGGTCTCTGGTAGGTAGCCGTAGTGCGGGCCATGGTATCCGGCAAAATGGTGATTCTGGACTTCTGCGAGAAAGTCGTGGCCAAGAAGGAGGCGGCTGAGCGCGAGCGGGAACTCTGTGCTGAGGCTCACAAAATGCGCCGCCGCAGACCCGGACGAAGGCGTGCGGTGCATAACCGGCGCCTACCGCCATAATGAAGACCCGGTTGACAGACACGGGGGCATCTGCCACCCATAAGAAACAGGTCCTCGAGGTGGAGAGCGTGCCGGGTGTTCGGGCACGCTCCTTACGACGGTTCTCTGGGGGTGGGTACTTACCCCTCCCCCTTGACGGGTCCCACGTAGGGACAGCTGCTGGCGGAGTCACGGAAGTGTGCGCAAGCATTCTCGTGGCTCCGCCAAAGGGCAGCGCGTAGACCACCGTGGGGTTTGAGACGGTAGTCCAGGCGGTTCCCGGGAGGGCTCCGTCATCTTCTTGGCAGACATTGTTATATGAAAGCGCAATTATTTTAAATAATATGTATGTTGAACATATTAATGTCATAAATGCGTTATATGAAAACGCAATTATTTTAAATAGTATGTAATATGTTAACATATTTATGTCATAAATGCATTGTAGGAAATAACAATTATGCCACTAGCAAATTACGTCATTTTGCCTATTATATCAACCGATAATTAGAGTAAAGCAAAATTTAGCAAAAAACCGTTTATCAAACGTTACATACTAAATAACTTTATGCCAATTTAATGTATATCAAGTGTATGTTAGTTTTTCTGTCATTATATGAAACATTGCACACTCGTAGCCAATGGATGCTTGCGACTGCAGTAAGTCACAAGCGCATTGGGAACCCTCATTGACTCAACATAGTGCGTTCTCAAGAACTCTAGCAACCCTAGTCACCACCAGGAACACAACACCACATCTACGAAGCAAGGAGTCGTTCCATTCAAATCTTCTACACGTAGAGAAGTATATCTTAGAATGCACAGCTGAAAGAAAAAAAGGAAGAAGGAAAGTAAAAATATTTATCAAGACGCTACTTAGACTAAGGCATGGAAAATAAACGTGTCTCCTTAAAACTATCGCAAAGTGTTAATCTAACAAAAGCGTCAGAGAAAAGGACTCCACTCAGCTTAAGGTACCATGTAAATACCTTGACGCTGATCTTCCGTGGATACCCTTACAAGAGAGCGCTCCTATCTGCGGCAAGATTGATAAAGGATACATAGTAAATGACATATAACGATACATAAATATTATTAAATTAAATACTTTAGACAAAACAAAATTATTACTTAGCTGTGGCCCGAGTCGAAGACAACAAAGGCCACAAATATACTACTTGAAGCTTTCTTTATTACCTTCCGTGGCATATACAAAATGATACGTGGTTGTGGTCAGGAAGTGGGTTTTCCCGTGGTCGTGGCGGTAATTGGCATTTTATGGCCAGGTATGGCATTAAAATTATTATTTATCTAATACACTTTTCTTCATCCTCCTAAGCGTTATATTCCGGGTTGTACCCTGAAGGAGACCGGGATCGCCTTGGCACCTATCCCAAGACTTGGCAAAGGCACTAGTTTTACGAAAGCTACTGCCATCTGACCTTCCAACACAGAGGGAAAACTAGACCTTATTGGGATTAGATCGCTTTTCTCACGATGTGTTTAATTCCTTCACCGAAAAGCCACTGTTAAATATCAAATGATATTTCCTGCACACGTTTTTGGAGAAACCCAGTGGCAGTCGCGCGCCTTACCACTCGGGTACTAGTGGCTTTCACACAAATAGACTTTTCTTGATTCTAAAAAAAATCTGGTAGAGACTTTGTACAAATGAGGGCTCGAAATAAATTGAAGTAGCTAGTCTCATGAATATATTAGGAATGATATGGCCGCGATAAGGTTTGCGACGTGGGTTCAACCAGAAACCTCGTTGGAAGTAAGTATTTCAAATGGCGACAAACGCTCGTGCGTCAACTCCAATTCAAATACACCGGACCTCGATAGAAGATAATAATATTTATTAACCTTTTAGGCGGGGGCGTCTGTCTTCCATGAACTATCTCATTGTAAATTCCACCAATAAATAAAACTTACGAAAAATAGCCGAAAAACATCACACTAACTTATTGTTTCTGTTTTAAATGCGTAATTTTCAATAAATGTACATTGTTTCACCATAGAAACGTAACTTGATCATATTTCCCATGTAACGACGAGTATATAATATATCTATCTACTTAAATTAATTTGGTGAAGGTCAGTTCATGCTAATGAAGGGTTCCGTAAGCTTAAATAGAATTGGTGAATATTTCTGCCATTCAGGGTCAATGACTCACAAATGAGTCATACCACTGAGCTATGTAGTGAAAATTGAATAAAAGGTTCACACAAGGACACGAACGTAATTTATTTTTTATTTTCCTAAAATTATTACATATAACTGCGGCATAGAAAACATCACGACCCGAACGCGATCAGGTTTATTAGATCATGTTAAATAACACTTTGCAATACAATACCGAACGTATAACCGTGCTCTGGCCGTTGCTGCGGCACACGATTGGACTATGATAGACAAAACATGGTGATTTACGGTCGACAAACCAGCACGACAATAAAAAGGGATGTAAAACGTCTGGGTTCGACGAGATGTTAAGTGTTGGTAAAGGTTGTGTGTTGATTGAGTGTATGGGGCCTAAATGAAATCTAAACGATCGTTCTGACAACTTCGGCGGAGGAGAACGGAAGGCATCGAACCCATCTTAAGGTCGGAGGTTTGACAATCCAATGGCGGCACGGTATGGTAGAATATCACGGGTAATAGTCACATTAAAAAAAGGACCCTAACGTTGACCGAAGGTCAAACAAAAAGGAATACACGCCGAACTCTCGGGAGTCCTTTAAACGCGACTTAACTCCTGGCGGCGTCTCCGACGGAGGTTCTCCCGATCAAGAGCCGGAAGCGCTGGTAAGCGGGACAGTCCGATCGCTTCTCCCTCCGGCTCGCAGACTCCGGATGATGGCTCTCAGCGCACTCGAACTGGCATCAGTCCTCGGGCAACAACCACCGCGAACTTAGGCTTGGGGCCTAAACCCGGAAGCCAGTGTGCTAAATCAGCACCCGGCCTTCAGAAAAAAGCGGAAACTCTTCCGTTTACCTCAGTGTGACAACAACCACAACTGGTTCCACCACCGGCGAGCTTCGTCTCAGGGCTTGAGAGTGCCGACCTTTAGAAAAAGGCGGAAGATCTTCCGTTTCCCTCAGTGTGTCAACAACCACAACTGGTTCCACCACCGCCCGGCGAGCTTCGCCTCAGGGCTTGAGAAAACGCTGATGCACTAGCGCGAAAACTGTTGTTCTTAACACAAAAAACTGTGTACGAGGAACTCGGGTCTGTACCCTATAAACGGTACACCACGCTTCACACTTTCAGCTAATAAACCAACGGAAAAAATCTACACTTCACTCTCCAAGAACTATACTCTTTGACTCCCATTTGTTTTCTGATGATTTGACAATTAACAAGAATCATTCTCGAACAATCAAATTCAAATTTCAAAAACTTCTTCCAATTTCATTCATAAAAACCAGACAGCACCAAAGCAGGCAAACCCGTCGGTAAAGTTGTATATAAGGAAAATGCACACCATCGGAAACGCGCCTTGTGCGACTACTGAACTTCAGTAATAATGCGCTAGATGGTGCTGCAATATAAGGCAAACAGTCATACGAATTTAAATAGTTCTGCAAGGATGAATGCAATTAATGCTGCAGCTATTACTATAAAGCGGAAAAATTCTGATACGAGTACGTGCTACGGCATCACGGTATAAATATACTGTAATTTGTTAAGTTTCCTTTAGTAACACTTTCAATGCCAAGAACCCGCTCTCGCTACGGCCGCTCAGCACGGCTAGTACGCGACGGCGCGCGAGCTCTCTCGATTTTTCTCGCACTATCCGTCTCTCACTTATTAGGCCACTTAGAACAAGAGGTATAGTGCGATAAAAATCGAGAGTATGTCGCGGCCGTCGTGTGCTAGACGTGCTGGTCGCTTTCCTCTACAAATGGTTATTTGCATATTATCGGCTACGCGCTCGTAGCACGCTGCGCTTAGCGCTACGAAATTGTGCAAATAACATTGCAATCAATTCAAACTTACAGGCATCCTAAAAATTGTTTTTTTTTTAAAGCGAATCCTATATATTATGCTGAAGCGATCGACATCAAAATCAAAGTGTGATTTGTTAAGATTTAGTTAGTTGAAGCCGTTTTCTCCCGAAATGGAAATTTAATCAAAAAAGTATCTATTGTCAGTCGCGAGCTATGCTAGCTGTTGCAAAGCTACTCTTCCCTGTTAATAGGCGCATTATTAGACCTAATCCCCCGTGTGGTGTCGGGTTAGAATAACATCAACCCCCCTTTCTTGCTGTGGGTCTCGTTAGAGTCGTACTAAGGGAACAGGGTTGAAGTATAGGGTCCATATTGGCTCATATAAACTTGATGTGTCGATTTTTTCTTAGTAATACCGCTTTGTAATCATCACTCTTCATAACTTTTTACTTCCTACCTTTTATGTTTCTAAATTTCTGTAACTATCATCGGAACTCATAACGAACAGTTTTCATAAAATGTTTCTTCATAATGTCATTACTAAGAACAGACTAGAACTCATAATTTGATTTTACATAACAGTTTCCTTCATAATGGACATATATCATAATTTTGTTAGTCCTAATATCATAAATCATAACTAAGAATATAACTAGTTAATATTTTTTTGCAAACAAGTTTTTCCGCTCTTTTATAAAAAAAAATTACCTCGAAGACGAAAGCGGGAGCAAAGCTCCCGCTTCCGTCTTCTAAACTATCCGCGATCCGAGTCGGTTTTGCCACTAAGTCCATGTTCCCTACTGCCTACTTGAACTTATACACCACTATCTTGGCATTAGTTGATCTCAGAGAAAAGTTTATTAATACAAAATTTAGCAATAACTACTAGTATCTATAGAAATAAATATGATATTAAACTATATTGCTAAAAACCATTATTATATAAAAGTATATAAACATAGAGATAGTAGTAACAGAGATACTTATGTTGAATAACATTATGAATATAGACATTTCGGAGTTACGGTAGTTATTAGCAAAAATAATTATGAATAATGATCATTATGAGATAAAATTGTATGAGAAAATTTTTCGGAAATCCAATAATCGAAGTTGCATTTTTAAAAACATCCATTTCAATTTCAACTGTCTTAGGAGTTCAGGTCTAGGACAGTCGAAATTATACAAGCTTTGAACGTTATACTGTAATGGTACACAAAGGATGTCAAAGGATTATTTGACGAATTTCTTACGCAAGCCAAAGGGTGGCCAAAAATATATTCCTCAGGTGTGCAGGGCCGTGGAAAAGGGTGGCCCTTGGCCCCGCTCACGTACTGGGGTCCGGTTGCTGTAAAATCATTCTCTTATTCTAGGCAAATGTAATATACACCAAACATATTATATTCATCATATAGCACTGTATTTAAGGCGACGACGTTCACTTTATGTAATCGTGTAACCATTAACGTAGTACTTTTGCTAAATCGGAACAGTGCGCTCAATAGAAAATGGAATCGATATTTTCGTAAATTTGGTAGATCTAAAGGTATTTTAACGGCTGTTAGTTGGAAAAGTTAACCAATTATCCCTCGTATGGGATTTATGGACCTTATTCACCTTATCTCACATTTGATTGTCTCTCTCACTGAAGCACCTTTGATTTTCGACCTAGCATGAGTGATCAAAAATATGTGAACAGCATTTTATGATTAAGAGAGATTTTTATAGGTACTGTCCCGCTATTCTGTAACTTGTATTAACCTCACGTCACCATTCACCTTTAAAAAAATCTAGACGCTGCGATTCGTAGCATAATCAGAGGACTAGTTACGTTAGGCGTGTCGGGTGAGATGAGGCACGCGTTCCGAATAACAGAGCTGTATTCATCCGTGCCGCGTCCGTGCGGAGGCAAACGGTGACTTGACCTGTCAATATAGCATAGAAAACAGAATGCCAATAATTAGGGGGCGAAATATGTGACGGCGATGAACACTTCATTTAGTCGGATTATATGTTCCAGCGTCGGCCCGGACATGGTTCGAACAAATCCCGACCCGGACCCGATGCGATGCACTGTGAGTTATCCTTAGTACTATAACGTATGGATTTTCATTATCTTCGTCTCCAAACTAGACCCGTAAAACAACACATGACCCTCTTTACCAGCCCTTATAAACAACGCACTTGTAAGTAATGAAAAATTAATTCTCGACTAGTGACCTAATTCCCTTGGCCATTTGGAGCAGTCCCAAATACAGTTATGAATGCTTAAAGTGGCAGCCCTGGCGTTAACGAGGCCCTCAATGTGCCTACTAGTGATGGACCTGTGAGTACCTCGATTATATTGCCAAATTGCCACCCATATTACGTGATCCGTTGAAAAGACTAGCCGGTAAAGACATTTGTCTGGAAAAGCGTTCATGCCCTGAATTATGAAGACTAGTGATGGAGAGAGGTTTGTGTAATATATGTGTACCTTTACAATACACAGAAAACGTAGGATATTTTGTGCAAATTGGCACTGACAAAACATGTTTAGCTAAATGAAATACTCAAAGATTTAAAAACTGTAATGTGGTAATAAAGTTTATCTGTATGTAACAAATTTTTTATGACACTAGCTCGTAAAGGGCTTGATAATGCGCAGGCATACAGAGCTACAATAACCAATACCGCACACGGGCGTAATAGTTAATGAAACATGTGTTACAGAATCTGAAGAAGAAAAATTAGCATCTGTATAATATAATATTTTAAGCGTGATTTTAAATCGTGAATGTACAACGAAGGGTTTTACGCGTTTGGCCTTACGCGCCGTACGTCAAATTTAAAAAAATGGACGATTGTAATTTTGTATTTTGTATTGCGATTAGTATTATTTACGTTTCACAATGGTTTCCCTTGAAATCTCATGACGATTAACGCACGACTTTTTTATATTATATGGACATTTTTATACTCGATATAGTCCAGGAACGTTGTACGTAGAGAGATAAATATTCAAAAGAGAAGTAGAAACTATGTACATCATGTTCTTTCGACACTCCCGACATATTATTTACTTGACCACGTATTTTTTTGCAAAAAATATCTGAATATCACTTACAAGCATTATATGAATCGATAAGAACTTTACTTTAATGTACTTTTTGAATGTCTGTCAAACCTCAATTGACAATAAGTTACCCGTACAATACACCTCATATCAAAAAATTCGGAACAGCAATATTGGCAGGGTGAGGCAACATGGCCCCCCTTCCTTAGCCGCGTTAAGTGTATAATGATTTTAACCCTGGCCAACCCGTTTATTTTTACACGTGAATTACACTTGACGGCTGAAAGGGGGTGGCAGGTGAAAAAGTGAGCACTTAATGGTGGCAGAAGAGTTTAGTTTAAATTATTTGCGGGTTTTATTTGGGTTGAAAACTTGGAGGAAGGTAAACGCCTAGCCTTGCGATATGGTATATATATATCGGCGGCAGATCGTTAAATACGCCAGATCACGAAATTCCTAGGCATATCGTGAAACGGCGCCATTTCATGATTTGGCTAAAGGACATCCGCCATATCGTTCAAAACTTAATTTCGTGATCTGGCGGATTTTACGATCGGCCGCCGACATATATAGTATAAGAAAAGTTTTATAAGGAAAATAAACGTATAGTTTTATAAATCATTTTTTGTTTTGCATTTGTAGTAAAAACGTCTTTTACAAATGGATATGTTACAACACCATTATACAATTAAATTCGTAACAGGCTGCATTATGGGCTGCAATTTGGCTACACAGAGTCGCAGTCCAGTGCAACTTCTATGAATCCGGTTCTAATGAATATTTAAACGACTCGACTACACACGTACACATTAAAATCTAGCTCTAATCTTTAACATTAAAAAAAAGTTAATTTTACAGACCTGAAATGGAGACTAAAGAACGCTATTTGAGCATCTTCGATCACAAAGAAAGATGCAAAAATTAAATTTCTTACTTCAACTGCACAGTACCTCGATACTCTTTCTTTATGTTGTCAATTTCAATCCACGAGTCTTCCCGAGGGTAAACAATACAAGAAATTACATTCCCTTATCCGGAAAACAAATTATTCTCGAGATTATGTAAATACGTTTCTTCCTCACAGCGGTTTTTGTTGTTGACGAGCATCTTGGAATATTGTTAGGGCGATCATTAGTCCAGTATAAATATGTGTATAACGGAAAAGGAACCAAGAACAGCGTTGAGGGGTCCTATTTCGGAAGCAATTTTTACGTATGGAAATTTATGTCGTCTTGTTTCATATGCGCGCGTGTGCGTAGACAAGTGTGAGAGCGTGACATCAGATATTATGTTTTTATTAAACGTGTGTGTAAAGTCATCAGTTACTATGTCATTGACCTCATTGTCACTGGAACTAAGAAACTGTCAGAATACATTATGCTATTTAGTAATTCTATTTAATAGGGCTAAATTACAAAATGGAATATCCTCACGAAACTCTAACTGTAGCATTCCCTAGTGAATAGCGGCTTGAGGTGCCAGTACACAAATTACTAGTGCTGTTAAGTAGGTACAAAAGGTGTGTTCTGGCTCAATGGGGTAGTTACGTAACTTTTCGAATGAAGTTGAACAAATCAAACATCATCATTCACGGTGTTCTTTTATTTTAAGAGACATGACATGTGTTATAGAATAGTAGATTGTGTCACAAGGGAGCAAAATGCCATATTTACGGCGAGGGCGTAGATTGAATCCCGAATGAAGCGAAGGATTCCAGAATAGAATCCCGAACGTAGTGAGGGATTCTAACGTGGAATCCTGAGCGTAGTGAGGGATTCAAGTGTTCACGCCCAAGATGGAAATAATTTTGCTTCCGTGTGACTCATACTGCTTTTCACATCACTTATGAGGAAAATTAAATATGTCAGTAATAAAAAACATGTATTTACACTTACTAAAAGTTTATTTATTTATAGCCTCATATGTAAAAACATGCTGCTGCATTCCAATATTGTGGTATTTTAATACGTTTCGTAATATTTTATAAGATAAGTAATCGATTATGTGTATACTATTTCATGTATTCGTTGGGATATATTTTTTTATTCTGGCAACAATCCTGGAACAGAAAAGTGCCACTTTGATCCCTCCTAGCAGGGAAGAAAAAGCCCTTATGTGTGTGAGTGAAAATAATATTTATCCTATGTTTGCCCTCGTTTACCCCTTGGGTTGGCAAAGGCAGAAAGTGACATTTTAATAGATAGGATCTATTCCAATTTCACTTTCTCTACGTGCCCCATAATACAAGTGGGACAGTGTAGTTAGCATAAAAGTTATCACCTCAATTTGAGTATTTCTGTAGTTTGCCCGGTGCTTGGCCGGCAGCACTTACGCCTCGGAGTAAGTACTAAAAAAATACTCAAAAAGAGATGAAATAGCTTACTGATAGTCTTTTTGCAAACTCTCGTATGCATTGTGCAGGGTTAATTTCTGGTCACAAACAATCGCAGGGTTGGCGCTGCGCCAAGATCGAACGCGGCGCCGTCAGTAGCGCATCAAGGCGGTTCACCGAGATGTTTTTGCTGCTTTTAAGAAAGCAAAGTTGACGTTTAGTTTGTGTAGGTACCCGTTTTCTTCACCGAAAAATAAAATGGTGGGAAATAACGATCGTTTGTTAAACAATAGCTGTATTTATAATATTCAATTTTAATTGAAGTCGCCTTTGTGTACAACCCTCCGGTTGCACCAACTGCCTCCGGCATCAATATATTTGCTTTGTACGTTTTCATGATCCCTATAATGCGCTAAAGTCGTGGCTAAGGCGACGGCTTTCTACAATATATACCTATGGCACCGTAAAATAGTGAACTTCGTTAGTTTATAATCTTAGACATATGTAGTAAATTAACCTAGCCTATGCTAACTTATTTCAGAACTATTCATTTTAGGAAACGGATCATTTTATTCCTTTTAGAACAGGTAAACAATTTTGTAAAGGTAATATTATAATTTAGGAGCTCCTGATATTAGAATTCCGTCTGGAATGCAAAACAGCCTTATATCTAACCTTATTGTACCTGGTGCCCAACTTTACCTATTCATACAGAATTTATTTACCCACACGTAACAATGGTGGCCGAACTCACTATCGTAAATCTAGGGGCAGTGCGTAGAAACAGAACGAACGCCCAAAAGTAATATTGGGCATCGTTATTTTACAGCTTCTTTGTGGAATTTGCACGTATATAAAATATAGCCTATTATCTTGTTCTGATTTTAGTCTACAAAATTAGGAAGTTTCATCCATCTTTGTTTAGTCTTTCTTGCGTGAAGGAGTGACAAACGTTGTCGTAAGCGACGCCTCCTTGTTATATTATCATGTAACCTTTTTGATGCTGGCTGTATACGGCCGCTGGATGGTAACAGATAAAAAACAAAAGAAGCATTCGGCATTCACAATTAGGACCAGCCCATCGACACCTCATAGTATTATAAATCATGAACGTACTTTGTACCAACGTTGAGGAATAGAAATAATCTTATCGAATTAAAATGACTGCTGATGCATTTTGGTAGCAAATACCATACTTGCTAATCAAACATAGACGTATTATACTTTTCTTTAGGTTGGTATGATAGATTAATGTCAGATTATTAGTCATGAACGTGGTTTGCCGCGTATTTGTCATTTATTGTGTTTTAGTTAAAATTAGCTTAGATGTTATTTAAATGGGGGGCAAATCTTTGAGAAAATGTGAAGTTTGTGGTATCAGGCGTGTGAGACGATTAACTTCTGACGTATTTTTGGCCAGATTTCCACTTGAACCGGACAGGTCGGTAAACTGATGTTTTTATGTGATATTTTCAATCATTCTTGACTTTAAAAGTTACTAATTTAATTAGTCCGAAGTAGATTTAGTCATTGATTGTACAAATATTATATAAGTAAAGTACTTATTGCCTAAAATACAAACAGGTAACCTAAAACACGAATAGTGTGCGAACAACTTATCGATAAACCTCTTATTTCAGATGTCGATTATGGGTAAAACTAACAAGAAATGAGCATTTGGCGTATTTACCTATACAAAGGCTGAATGAAAACAAGTTCATTTGTGGAAATCATTTTCCACCCAGCGCCTTTAATAAAAAGGGAAACGGATTACAAAGGAATGCCATACCACTTTTGAATCTTAATGCGCCACTATGGGACGAAATGTTAACGCGGTGAAAATGAGAAATAAAAATATTTTATAGATTAGTTTTATTTTATTAATACCAGTAATACTCAAGTTTACTGGTATAGTACAGCAGCACGTATCGCACATTTATCGATATCGATAAACGTAGGTATTGGAAGTGTCAAGCCCTAGCGTTCTTTTTTATATGTTGGTAGGTTTTGGCACGTATTGGTGGGTTGGCACAAAGTACGTTCATAATTCGGTACAAGGCTTCTTTGAGAGTGCCGACTCTTAAATAAAACGTAGTGATTAAGTACTCTGTGATTAGGACTGATATTTTCGCAGCCTGCAATGTCGTCATAATTTTAGTTTTGATTTAATAGTTTGTGTTTTAAATATTAAACATTTATAAATATGTTAAAATCTGGTGATCTAGTTATTTACCCTTCTCACTATCTACAGTTGTAATCAACCGATGATTTGTGGTAATTTTTGTGCAAAAAATTAACGTCCCACTGTAATTCAAAAGCCTGCTGCTGAACGTTTATTGCATGTGGTTACAAGATTATGCAATGAACTTAGAGAGCCCCGAGGGACCATTTTTGTTCATCGTGGTAGAAACTAAAAATTATTTCGTAAATACGTTAAAATGTATTGATTGATGATGATGATACTCTATCATGTTATCGTCAGGGACATGGGGCTCTTAAAAGGATCGTACATTTGTTTCTGTCCTGGGCGGCAACCTCAATCTACTTCCAGCCAAGGTCCGTTGAAGCAGCCTCTTTGTCGACTGTGCGTCTCCAAGTGTAGTAGTTAAAATGTTAATGAAGTTTTACCTTAGTAATTTATTTTTGATTCTTTAACCTGTTATTGTGTACAATAAAGTGCTTGCATATATACATTACTAGTGTAAATCTTAATTAACATTTTACCGTAAATGTGTGTGGTTTTGCAACAGGCAATGTAATACGTTTGGAGGCTCATTAACCAAATCAGCTCTGGACGTCAAAGTCGCGATTCCAGTTGTCTTAATGACAGAAAGGGATGTCCCTAGTTTAACGTGACCTTAATAAAAAGCCGTTTGATAGCTGACTTTATTGAATTCCTCTTTATTCAACATGCCAGTATCAGTCAGGAGACTCGTTATTAAACCTGTTCAAACAATCTTTGCGCCTAGGATATCCTATATTGCTTTTCGATGGCATGCATGTGAATGGCTAGTTTACTCTGGGTCATCAAGTGAACTCGACGGCATAGGTAAATATGTAAGGGAGGTAAACCTTGATACTGCATTATACGAATATGTATAATAATGTCAGCTGCAGCTCCTGCATACAAACTTCTATGCAAGTGGGTCCCGTATCTTTGCAGCTGACCGAGCATAGGCACGTTTCATTACGACTGCTTCAAGGGAATTTTAATCTCGACGTAGGGCGACTACATGTTATTCCGCATAACCCTTAAATCGACACTCTGGTGAAAATACTGGACACCTTAAAAACATAAATCTACAGCAAAAACTAAAACATTGGACTAACAATGACAAACGAGAGACCTTATACATCTCTGGAATATTGAATTAATATCATTAACTTCTTGTTAATGCTGATACAGCTAATACCGAATGTAATGGATAATACATATTTTGCAATTTTGTTTTATTAGTATTTTTTTTTTACAATTCACACATTTTCAATTATTTAATTCAGGAGATTTTATTTATATCAAACAATAAATATGAAAACAAAAACAAATTAAAAAACTACTTAAATTAATATTTACAAAACCTTAAAACTAAACTTAGAAACTAAAAAAACATCTAGATAAGGCCCCCGCGGCATCGTGCCAATGATGCTGGCAGCATTACCTCGCTGAGTCGCAATACTAATGCGTTGAGCAAAGATGTTACCAGCCCTTTGGTCACCAGTTGTGTCGACGAGTCTTGCGTCCTGGCGCTTGGACCCCACGGCCCCAGTGTCTCTCAACACCGAATGCGACAAAGTGGTAATGAGGGCCGAGACACTGGTACTTTGCCATTTTTTTAGTTTTAGCCGCCTCTGCTGCCGCACCAGCCCTGGTCGAGGTTCGGGCAAGATGAGACGGTGCCAGCGTGTCAACGCAAGCATTTTGCGATTTAGGTCAGCGACAGTCACGCTTCAAGATCCGCGATTACCCAGACCGTTTCCGTGAGTAGCCGTCTTGAGAACTGACCGGCACTCTTGAGCGCCATTTTGTATTGTCTCTCTATTTTTAGTAGATTCGAGTAACTGTGCCTGGGTAGTAGCTGGATGGAGTGATCTCCATAATCCATGATAGGAGGGATGCAGGCTTGGATTATTGCCAGTTTGACTTCGACATCCGTTTTGGCATAAAAGCCAATGATGGGTCCCAGAGCACCTGTTTGAATTTTTTAACAACTTTGTCGGTATGTGGGTTCATTTTGAGGGTTTTGTCGAAGATGGCACCCAGATACTTCATGTTTTTTTTGTAAGTGGTAACCATTCAGGCGGAAACGTGGAACTAAATTCACACATCCTAAAGCTCCAATCTATATACTGCTAAAATAAGTCGTTCCGGTGATTACTCCTCAAGGATATACAAAGCTACACACGTAGAAACTCCTAAGTAAACGTTATGTCTTTATTTACGCTTTATTAAGTCTGGAATCAAAATATTCTAATCTTAAAGGATTCCGTGTGCGATCAAAAGTAGGTCTTTCCAAAACATCCCCTACCTTATTCATTTAGTGTTACGACGTCAATAAAAGGTAAACAGCCAACATGACAACTACAAATATGACATTATCATTGTATTCAAGTGGCTTTTAATCGGATCAATCTGCTTTTTCGATAAAGTACGTACTATTACGTTACATAACTGGGCATATTCATTAATTTATGTCCCTTAAACGGATAGTTACGGATGTTAACAAAACCGACAGTCAATGTCAATCGCATACGTTTAATAAAAAAACTGACAGGTTGGACGTTATTTTTTTTTTCTCATCTACTGCTACTATTTTTTTTGTAACTTCTGAGGGATTTTATAATAAGGATATAATAGAGAATATTTACCCACAATTTTATGAAAATACTTATATCCCATAAATAAACATAAAGCTTTCCAATAACAAAGTTATCTAGCAGCAGCGTCGAAAACAAATAGAACAGGCCCTCTGCTTCCGTACAATCTCATTTAATAAGCTCATACAAGCCTTACATTGTTCCCTTTGCCCTGAGGGTGGCTTGACAGAGATTATTCATAATGAAAAGCCTAAATACTAAGCAATTTAGGGACACAGGCCCTTTCTGTTAAAACTAGGTTCCTTTAAGTTTATCTAATCAATTAAGCCTAGGTATTATAGCTTCTGTTTCAAAAAGTCGGAGGTAATCGCGTCCCCATTCAAAGTATGTTCACCATAAAGGTCACATTTCCTGCAAACTTGACTTCCGCCCCACTCCAAGTTGGCTCAGTTTCCACGACGCTTCGGGAGCTCAAATACCGCAAGCCATCCGGTTGCCTCTCGAACACTGCAACTACAGGTCATTGCTTTTCTAATCTAAAGGCTTGAATGGCTTGAAATGTGTAGATTCTTTATTCCCAAAGGGGGTTAAACAAGCCAGATCACATGAAACTAATCCATGTTCCAGTGCCACTTTATGCATAAATTTGGGTATAAAAGGTCGACAAAATGTGATATATGAAAGGTTGCTAGCCCGTCGCTCACAACGCACTTTAACCCTTACCCGACCCCTTCCCTTAGTCGACTTTTATGACACCGACGGGAAGAAAGGGGGTGGTGACAATTTAACCCGACACCACACCGGGCCATTGTGTATCATCATCATCATCATATCAGCCGAAAGACGTCCACAGCTGGACATAGGCCTCCCCCAAAGAGTGCCAAAGTGACCGGTCCTGCGCCACCCGCTTTACCAGGTCATCAGTCCACCTTGCGGGGGGCCTACCCACGCCGCGCCTTCCGGTACGTGGTCGCCACTCGAGAACCTTTCCGTCCCAACGGCCATCGGTTCTACGTGCTATGTGCCCCGCCCACTGCCACTTAAGTTTAGCGATTCGGAGGGCTATATCTGTTACCTTGGTTCTACTGCGGATAGCCTCATTTCTGATGCGATCTCGCAGAGAAACTCCCAACATAGCCCTCTCCATAGCCCTTTGGGTGACTTTGAGCCTTCTTATGAGGCCCATAGTAAGCGACCACGTTTCGGTACCATATGTCATCACTGGCAACACACACTGGTCAAAGACTCTCGTCTTGAGACACTGCGGAATATTGGACGAAAAGATGTGCCGTAGCCATTGTGTATAGGTAAAGGTATACATATTAATGTACGTCTGTAAATCCTTTAAAAATATAGACTAAACCATTGTACCTGTTAAGTGCAACGGCGAAATTATCCCTATTAGGGATCTCTTCCAATTAACCTTTGAGCACTAGAATTGAGAACAGAAAACGAACGTAATTAATGTTCCTAAAAACTAAAGTTAACCCAATCGTTTCCAACTCGGGTTTTAACTGGGTACAACCAGCTCTATTATCACGTTTCCCTAGGCACCCTTTGTATATTGAATAAATGTAGAGCTAAAATAGTTTTATAAACTTTTCTTACTAGCTGTGACCTAAAAAGGGTATTTTTCATTAGAAATTCACGCTCCCGTCGCGCCTCGCGCTGTTTTGTTCTGGAGAAACAACGCCACGAGACACGTTCCGGTCCCACCTTGAGGGTTCCTCGGACACGATTTTGTATAACAACAATTGGACTGTAGGTGTAGAGTTCTAATCTCCTTAAATCCTTTATTATTGACAAACTACGGCAGAGCCGAAAGGATGTGATATGTTTTAGCAGTAAGTGTTTGTATTTACGTGGGTGTCACCGAAGCGTCTGAGATACTGAACCGATTTTGATGAATGCATCGTTTTGCAATTATGCTCCAGGTGAGAAAGGCTACCTTTTGTAGAAATAAACAGTTTTTGTTCAGTGAGTTTTCCGCAGTCGGAATACAGTTTTATTTTACCTTTTTATTTGACAATACGTAACCTTTCTTCAGGCCAAGGGGGCTAGCACAACTGACGCCGCGCCGCGACGCGAGTCGAGAAAGATCTACCCTCCTCTTTCTAATTGGCACGGTGCGAGTGAGACAGGAGACGCTCAGTCGCGCGCGAAGCGACTGAGCAGCAAGTTGTGCTAGACGTACAGGATAGTTATATCGACCGTGTATGGACCACATACCACCTGTCAAGCCCCTATAGTTCACTAGTAAGACAGATGGTGAAAATGTATTTAGCCATAATTGTTAGCCAATCGCATACAACACACTTCAACCATATTCCCAATTTGACTCTTGCTGACCCGCAGGTTGAAAGGGAGTGGTGCAACTATCTTTAATGTCCTATTTATTGGTAATCAAATCAAGAGTATTCATGCTAAACGAAACACCTTTTTTTTTAAGGAACATAATATTGTGGTCGAGATTAGCATACCTACCTAAAACAAGAGGACACTGACTCCTAAAAGCCCCGCTGAAAAATTAACGCCTCAAAACTTGGCAAAAACGGAAAACGCCGAAGCGGAATTAAAAGTCAACAAAGTGTTTATTCTCTTACACAGTTGGCGGAAATTACTGTTGTTTATTGTTTACAAGTTTTTCTTTTCTGTTTATCATAAACTCGATTATTTACCAAAGTAGCATACCAAATGTTACCTTCAGCAAACTTTTAAATTGGGTGAACGCAAAACAGGTAAAGCAGTATTAGGGGAGCAATCTAAATGTGGTACGGTCAGCATCAAAAGTAGCTGCGCAATCAAAAACGTCAAAAGCTCTTATTCCCTTTTAATAAAGACTTTTGACGTCTTCATTTGCGCAGTTACTTTTGATGCTGACTGTACATATGCTGAAGTATTATTTCATTATTCCCATCTATTTGATTCATCCCGATTTACAGAAATAATCGTTGAAAACTGCGTAATAAATAACTACAGGTTTTCGCTCTATCATCTTCAAAATGTGACGTATACTGTGGTAGACTTCGGGATCATGATCCGGAATGACCAACACCGAATAAGATGATCATATTGAACAACTTTTCCTATGGGACCAACCACGAAATCCCAAAAAAAATAGGAGCTAATGAAAAGTTAACTGTGAGTTAATTCAGAGTAAGTCACCGTTAACTCTTAAAAAATACATCGAGATATTTGACTCGTGAAAACCTCACTGTTTTAATATCAAGTATCATGTACAACACTTGTTGGAAAACACGCCGTTTTAGATTAAAAGGAGAATATTCACATGTGGCAATAAAAGACAGTACTTATGTATTGTATAAAATCTATTAACCTTCCACACGCTACGACCTTATCAACTCATTCATCCTAGTATCTTTGTAATGAGAGGCTTATTAGACAGTTACTATACGAAATCCTCTGTGGTTTAACAACGTTGTCACTAAGAGGTAATTGAAACTGAAATCCATCGCCGCGGCTCTAAATTAACATGTACAAAACGTTTGCAGTTTTACATTTAGTTCTAGCATAAGGAGATTTAGAAAGTATATCCACCCAATTTCTTCACATATGGTTATTTTAGGAATATGAAGAATTCTCGTCATGTCTAATACGTGTACTTTCTTTCTAAAACTTTCTTAATAAAAATACGCTTGTATTTTCTTAATAAAAAGGCTAGAAAGAAACAAGGTAAGTATCGATATTTTTGGTCGAATACTTGTGTGGCCGAATTCCGGTCAAGGCTAGGTTTGCGCTAATAGAAAAAATCTCTAACTAAGTTTTCAAACACGTTATGTTCCGACACGCTAGGTAACGCGCGAGAATAAACACGCGAAAGCGAGCTGAGCCAATATGAATCTACGGCAACTTGGCGGTGCAAGCTGTAAACGCGGAAGTTCCCTCTTTATCTACTACTAGCTTCCGCCCGCGACTTCGTCTGCGTGGACCCGGGATATAAACTATTTTTTATTTTAATCCAGGTTATAAACTATCTTCGTGCAAAATTTCGTCCAAATCGGTCGAGCCGTTTAAGCGTGATTGAGCAACAAACATCTAAACATCCAAACTTTCGCATTTATAATAAATATTAAATAAATAAATATTAGGGGACAATCTTACACAAATCGACCTAGTCCCATAGTAAGCTCAATAAGGCTTGTGTTATGGGCACTAGACGACGATATATTTAATAGATACACTGAGAAAAAAAAAGGCTGACAAAGTACAATAAACGCTTTGTCACGTGTTTATATTTACTGCAACTAAACTATTTTGCTACAGCAACTAATCATGCTTATTGCCTGCTACAATCTTTTTATTGTCGAATATTTAGTGTGCCTGCAACTATAGATTTCCTGTTCATTTAACAACGTCAAATATTTATTGTACCTGCAGCTATGGACACCTAGATCATACAACAATGTTTTAAAGCATTGATTAGATGACAACGTCAGCGCTGTAAGCGTATTAACTTATGTACTTATATCATTTAACAACGTCGAATATTTATTGTACCTGCAGCTATGTACCCTATATCATATAACAATGTTTAAAAGCATTGATTAGATGACAACGTCAGCGTTGTTAGCGTATTAACTTATATACTTACATCATTTAACAACGTCGAATATGTATTGTACCTGCAGCTATGTACCCTATATCATATAACAATGTTTTAAAGCATTGATTAGATGACAACGTCAGCGTTGTTAGCGTATTAACTTAAGTACTTATATCATTTAACAACGTCGAATATTTATTGTACCTGCAGCTATGTACCCTATATCATATAACAATGTTTAAAAGCATTGATACGATAACAACGTCACCGTTGTTAGCGTATTAACTTGTGTACTTACATCATTTAACAACGTCGAATATTTATTGTACCTGCAGCTATGTACCCTATATCATATAACAATGTTTAAAAGCATTGATACGATAACAACGTCACCGTTGTTAGCGTATTAACTTGTGTACTTACATCATTTAACAACGTCGAATATTTATTGTACCTACAGCTATGTACCCTATATCATATAACAATGTTTAAAAGCATTGATTAGATGACAACGTCAGCGTTGTTAGCGTATTAACTTATGTACTTATATCATTTAACAACGTCGAATATTTATTGTACCTGCAGCTATGTACCCTATATCATATAACAATGTTTAAAAGCATTGATACCGATAACAACGTCACCGTTGTTAGCGTATTAACTTAAGCACTTATATCATTTAACAACGTCGAATATTTATTGTACCTGCAGCTATGTACCCTATATCATATAACAATGTTTAAAAGCATTGATACGATAGCAACGTCACCGTTGTTAGCGTATTAACTTGTGTACTTACATCATTTAACAACGTCGAATATTTATTGTACCTGCAGCTATGTACCCTATATCATATAACAATGTTTAAAAGCATTGATACGATAACAACGTCACCGTTGTTAGCGTATTAACTTGTGTACTTACATCATTTAACAACGTCGAATATTTATTGTACCTGCAGCTATGTACCCTATATCATATAACAATATTTAAAAGCATTGATTAGATGACAACGTCAGCGTTGTTAGCGTATTAACTTATGTACTTATATCATTTAACAACGTCGAATATTTATTGTACCTGCAGCTATGTACCCTATATATCATATAACAATGTTTAAAAGCATTGATACGACGACAACGTCAGCTTTGTTAGCGTATTAACTTGTGTACCTATATCATTTAACAACGTCGAATATTTATTGTACCTGCAGCTATGGACCCTATATCACATAACAATGTTTAAAGGCATTGATACGATGACAACGTCAGCGTTGTTGGCGTATTAACTTATGTACTTATATCATTTAACAACGTCCCATATGTATAGTACCTGCAGCTATGGATACCTTGATCATATAACAATGTTTAAAAGCTTTGATACGATGACAACGTCAGCGTTGTTAGCGTTTTAACTTGTGTACTTATATCATTTAACAACGTCGAATATTTATTGTACCTGCAGCTATGGGCACTTAGATCATATAACAAAGTTTCAAAGCATTGATATGATGACAACGTCACCATTGTGAGCGTATTAATTTATATAGTTATATCATTTAACTACGTCCAATATTTATAGTACCTGCAGCTATGGGTACCTTGATCATTTAACAAAGTTTAAAAGCATTGATACGATGACAACGACAGCGTTGTTAGCTTATTAACTTATGTACTTATATCATTTAACAACGTCAAATACTTATTGTACCTGCAGCTATGGGCACTTAGATCATATAACAATGTTTTAAAGACTTAATATGATGACAACGTCACCGTTGTTAGCGTAATAACTTATATACTTGGATCATTTAACAACGTCGAATATTATTGTGCCCGTAGCTATGGACACCTAGATCATATAACAAAGTTTCAAAGCATTGATATGATGAGAACGTCACCGTTGTGAGCTTATTAATCTATATAGTTATATCATTTAACAACGTCCAATATTTATAGTACCCGAAGCTATGGATATCTTGATCATATAACAATATTTAAATTCAACAATCAGATGACAACGTCAATGTTGTTAGCGGATTAACTTGTGTACTTATATCATTTAACAACGTTAGTTACCCGAACAACAAAGTGTTGCTAGCGACTGTGTCTCCTCTCTCAATTCAGTCCAGTAGTTCTTTGACACGGAATGTGCGCGTTGTGTGTTAAGTAAAGTGAGTGATCTCCAAGTCTTCTGGAAGAAAATGCCTTAGGGCACCTTTTGCCAAGGGATGATAGGTAAGTTTCATCATTCTTATTCCTGTATTTGTTAAGGTATATTAATTATTCGCTCGACATACAACCTTACCGAGTTCTGTATCTGTACCTAATTATATTTCTATTTGAAATTGGTTTTTCTGTAATTAACACCTACGATCGTTAAATATAAATTTAAACTGTTCAATATTGTGGCAGGTCATTAAAGGAGACATACTTCTGGTTAATATAAAAAACGTATACCCGTACTAATGGCACAACGGTGTAATTGTACTGCAAATTCTAATTAAGCTGACTATTAGCGTATATTTAGTAAAGTCATGGGCATTAATATCTATCACCACAAAGCACACATACATTTCTATCACGACTTTATTTCAAGGGCCGGCAGGACCTTCGTAGATATTTTTTTTCGCTTTGCATTTGGAGATCTTAATGCGGTCGACTGTACAGAATAAAACGGTGAATTTTGATGTCGCTATTTAGTACGTTTTTGTTTATTCGTCAGGGATCGCGGTCTATCGCTCAGCTGGTGCGGCGCGCTGAGCGACGCGGCGGGCTCGGGGCTGGGCATGTCGCTGCGGCTGGCGCGCTGGCAGGCGCGGCGCGTGAGGCTCCGCGCCGTGTGCGCGGCGCCCGCCCGGCGCCTGTGTCGTGGGCTCGGCCTTCACCGACTCCGCCGCGCTGCCCGATATTTCATCCATGGCTCCATGGTATCTTGGGATGCCTGACGTAATTACGCCTTCGCGGTTTGAACACTTGACAAGTAGGTATATCCGACGACGCCAACATCAGTCACCGAAGTCGCTCTTTATGAATGAAAATGTTTTTTTTGTCTTTTGAAAATTGTTAATAAATATATACCTACCTATAATACTTTTTTTGACTTGTTTTTATACTTAACTCTACATCTCATAAAGCCCGTCATACAAATACCTAAGCATTACGACGTATAATAAAAGTGTTTTTGTGAATTAAATGATTGAATTGAATTGAATATCTTACGATAGCTTATGTATATCATAGCTCTCTGTGTGGTCTCTTTCATTTGTCCCGTAACCCTAGATAATCCGTCGACACCTGATAAGGGCAGCTAAAAAGCTATCGATTTAATTCTTCCCCCACCCTATATATGTACGTTCCGCGGTTTTTAGTTTTTTCGGAGATATTGATCATTTTGATCCGTAAATGGTTTTAAAAACTGAAAATACTACAAATCGCGGAACATACCCGGGCATGGGGGATAAATCGATAGAATTTTTTAGCTGCTCTTATCAGCTGTCGAAGAATTATCGTTTGTTTGTGGGATAACCTGTATATAAAGGTATATTATAGATATTATATTAGTTATATGTATGACGGGCTTAAACCTGATCGTGATCAACTAACCTACAAGTTTATATAGACACATTTTAGTGACGATATTTATTTATGCCGCTCATATGTCGTACTTTTCTAGCAATGTAACTTTTGTGCCTGTACCAACCTATTTCTACTTACTTTTGCCTTTTCAGCAATATACTTTACACCAACCCTATTCTTCTCTTGCTTTCCTAGGAATATAAGTTTGTGCTTGTACCAACCTGTTCTCCTTTTGCTTTCCCAGCACTGTGCCTGTACCAAATCAACCTATTCTCATTTGGCTTTCCCAGTAATATAACGTTATACCTGTACCACCCATTCATTCTTCTTTTAGTATTCCAGCAGGTTAACTATGTGCCCGTACCGACCTACACTCCTTTTATTCCTTCCTCAACAATTTAACTTTTCCAGCGAGTCCTAATATGCTATTACTTAGGGCGATGAAACCTATAATAATTGATTGATATTTAAGATATTTGAATGAATCGCAAAGAATCGCGTGTATCTCATTCAAAATATCTATCAATTGGTATTGGTTTCATCGCCCCAGCAAGTCAGGAGTTCAGGACCCGCTGGATCGACATGACACAGGTGAATAAATTAGGTACGAGAAAAAAGTTAAATTGTTGAGGAAGCAATATAAGGTCGGTTACGGGCACATAGTTAAATTGCTGGGAAATTAAAAGGAGAATGAATAGGTTGGTACAGGCACAACGTTAAATTGCTGGGAAAGCAAAATGAGAATAGGTACGGGTACAAGGTTTCATTGCTGAGGGAGCAAAAGGAGAGTAGGTAAAGCACAAAGTAATATTGCTGCGGGAGCAAAATGAGAATAGGTACGGGTACAAAGTTACGTTGCTAAGGGAGCAAAATGAGAATAGGTACGGGTACAAAGTTACGTTGCTGAGGGAGCAAAATGAGAATAGGTACGGGTACAAAGTTACGTTGCTGAGGGAGCAAAATGAGAATAGGTACGGGTACAAAGTTACGTTGCTGAGGGAGCAAAATGAGAATAGGTACGGGTACAAAGTTACGTTGCTGAGGGAGCAAAATGAGAATAGGTACGGGTACAAAGTTACGTTGCTGAGGGAGCAAACTGAGAATAGGTAAGGAAACAAAGTTACGTTGCTGAGGGAGCAAAATGAAAGTAGGTAAAGCACAAAGTTATGTTGCTGAGGGAGCAAAAAGAGAATAGGTAAGGATACAAAGTTACGTTGCTATGGGAGCAAAAGGAGAGTAGGTAAAGCACAAAGTTATGTTGCTGAGGGAGCAAAAAGAGAATAGGTAAGGATACAAAGTAACGTTGCTGTAGGAGCAAAAGGAGAGTAGGTAAAGCACAAAGTTATGTTGCTGAGGGAGCAAAAAGAGAATAGGTAAGGATACAAAGTAACGTTGCTGTAGGAGCAAAAGGAGAGTAGGTAAATCACAAAGCAATATTGCTGCAAGAGCAAAACGAGAAAAGCTAGAGGTGTGAATTAACATTGTTGGAACAGCAAATTTAGAATAGTTATGGCCTTTAAGTTATTTTTTTTTCTTTGGCAATGTTCATGTTGTTGCAAGGACAATCTTCGGCATGGCAATACGAACTTTGTTGTGGCAACTATAACACTGTCGGCTCTCCCCCGTTAAAGTTTTATTGTTGCAGCATATATTGTCGCTATTGTTGTTATAAGGACAAGGTTAGGCTTGACAATAAAAACTTTGTTGTGGCAAACAAACACCTGCGTCGGCTCTCCCCTATTAAAGTTTTATTGTTGCATGCAGCAATATTTTTTTCTCAGTGTAGAAATACTTAAATATATAGAAAACATCCATGACTCAGAGACAAATATTCATGCTCATCACACAAATATTTGCCCTTACCGGGATTCGAACCCAGGACCTTCAGCTTCGTAGGCAGCGTCACTACCCACTAGGCTAACCGGTCGTCAAATAATATAAGTAGGATGCGTTTTCTAAAAATACAATTCAAACATTATGAATCTCGCTTGCATGTTGTTACAGTACGTTAGCATTTGAAACGTTTTAAGTTTCCTTTGTAGTTTTGGATTATCGTTTTAACTTTGGTTCGTGGAATGCCTGGCATTCTAGAAAAGAACTTATAAGGTTAATGGTTATTCAATTTTTGCATATATAAATGTACTTTTCTCAAAAATGTCCGGTAAAGTTGACTTTAATGGTCAAAAATCAACCGTGAAGTGCATATGCACTTCACGTCCTGATTTTACCATTTTTGATTAAACTATTTTTTGGTCAGTCAAAAATTTAAAAATAAAAAATCCTTGCTGCCTCCCTTTTGCTCGACAACAATGTTGCTTACAAATTCCATTATTTGTCGAGGTATAAAACGTTAAAACGGCCATATAAAAAAAGGCATAAGTCCTAAACAGCCTAAACGGAAGGTAAGTAGCTACGACTTATCGTGACTTTTGAACTGTCTGAAATAACTTATGGCGATTTCGGAAGAACTACTAGTTTTTTATAAAAAAAAAAAGGCGGCCATGCAAAAAATATTCAGTTGTTACATATATAGTTGTTTTTTCGGAACATATCGAAAATTTACGTGAAAATGAGTTCTAGTTCGAGTGACGAGGATATGGAATATACGCCTCCTGATTTAAAAGAAGCTGCAAGTTCAGTTACTGATAATTTGTTCCCGGCAAAGTCAAAAGACAAATAGGTATAAAATGCGTATACAACAATTTCATGAAGTAGCGAATATAAATAATCTAATAGGTAAGGTATAATAAATTGTTGATTTTGCCTTTTCATTTAAAAACAAACTTAAAAACAATGTCTTAAAGCAATATAATATTCTCAGTTAGAACTGGCCTACTGTCGAACTGTTACCACTATATGTTACTTGTTTGCGCAACTATGCTTGATGCAATTTTATTTCTACCCTTGTTAGCAATGATATAATATAAAAAAGATGTAGATAGGTTATAAGCCCTCCAAAAGTGGCACATTAAAACTCAGTCAATTGTATGACCTTGCCTCAGTGTCGCGTCGTCAATGGTAGGTACGTATAAACGTGTCTCTGCTGTCAGGTTTGGTGGCCATTTTTAAACACGGAATTTCGTATAGACAACGTATCTACCTCTTTTTTATATTACATCATTGCTTTTTATTGTATAAAAAATTACTTCGATATATAAATAACATAATTTCTAAATTACTATTGCATGTTTGCTGGAATGAATATGTTTATATAGCCTTAGAAAAACAACTCATAATAATAATATGTACATTTTAATGAAATGTTTCTCATATAAGTGAAATGTATATTTCTTTTTGAGAAAAAAAATGGTTCTTTAACCCGATTTCAATAAAACTTACTTAGAAAAGCACAATATTTGTTTCAGCCGGAAGGGCAATTGCTGGCTTCGTATTAAATAAACGGACTCCCAAGGTCGTCCGTTTAACATTAATACTCAGCCAGCAATTGCCTACTTCCCTTGCTAAGACAATAATGTACATTATGTATTAAAAAGTTAAAAAAAATACTCATCTCGGTTGCATAATAATAACTATAGGATTTTAACTCATCATATTATTAATACACAGTTCTTCTAAACAGCTTTACATATTAGCAATAAATATTAATTGAGCTTATGAGATTTTCACAATATTCTGTACCGGTATTGGTAAAATAAGCTTTCTAGATATCCAACCACGGAAAGGTAATTTGGGTGTAATTAAGTAATTACCAGGCCCTTTTTCCTGAACAAGTTCCGTAGCGAAGGTATCAACAATTATGTTCTTGAGAGTTTTTAATAGCACCCTGTCATTTTTATGCCTCGAGTCGTAAAATAAAGGCGCAGGAAACGGTAATGTATTATTATTTTGTGAGGCTATGTTTTAGGGTTCCGTACCGAATAGGTAAATAAGGAACCCTTATTGTGCGACTTTGTCCATCTGTCACATCGCTAAATATCGATGTTATTTTTTTCCATAAATAATGGGGTCGAGAACAGAGAGACAGAGTCGCACTTGACCGGTCTTTCCCATACAATACCAAATGATTAATTTCCCCCCATAAAATAAGATAGTAAGATAAGAAATTGAGGCTATACAACGGTACACAATAGACGATGTTTGATTGATTAAGAGGAAGGTAGAAATACCTACAATGTACGCAGCAACTATTTTTGACAGACGCGAAGAACGAACGTGAAGAAAACACTAGAGGTACAGTAATGCAAAATGACCTATATAATAACCTATATCCGCATTGTGAGTTTTATTTACGCTCTCAACGCTCGACAGAATAATGAATGTTCAATTATTTACATCCCCTAGAGGAAGAGAAAGTTTAGTAAGTTATTTCAACCCTGTTTCAACTATTTTATCTAACAATCACTGAACAAACTTACCTAGGAAGTCAGTTAACGCTGCACTGGCTAGATCCAGCAAGCCCCCTCAGCAAGCCAGAACTTTAGTTCTGAATTCAACCACCTGTAACAACACAGTAGCCAAGTTAATTCACTACAAACTGGCACCATTGATGAATCCTTAGTTAATTCACAACAAACTCACAACATTGATTAAACCTTAAATAGGACGCAAAGAGCGAGCTCGGTTTGTTAAAAATACATGGTGAATTGAGGTAAACGGTATGTCGCTATCCATACTAATATTATAAATGGGAAAGTGTATGTGTGTGTTTGTTTGCCCGTCTTTCACGGCAAAACGGAGCGACGAAGGGGAGGGGAGGAGCCTACCCACTAAAACTCCAGCGGCGTCACCCTCACCTGCCGTTAATGGGGGCGTCGTGGGATGCAGCATTACTTACCACGACGCCCCCCGGCGGCCCTGGCTGCCAAGCCAGGGCACCCGCGCGAAGGGAGGGGAAGGTCAGAGACGCTTGACCTTCCCCCCAGACGTGTAGGGCCATGTGCAATGTGGGTCCCCAACCCACTGGCCCTACTGCGGGAGGACGCGGCCTGCGGCTGCATACCGCGCGCGTCTTTCACCCCTCCGTCTGCGCCGGAGCGGGAGCGCGTCCGCACTGTCTTCGCGCTCCCGCTCCGCGGCCTCCTGCGATATGACGACTTCGCAAAAGGAGGCCACCGCCTCCCAAGATCTCTCGCTGCCCAACATGGCCGCCACAACGTTGTGCAGCGAGAGGTCATCCACTCCGAGGGCCAACACCATCGCGCGGCGCTCTTCGGCCCAGCGAGTGCACGGACGGAGTCGCGGGCAGAAGCTAGTAGGTTATATATATAACATAGACTCATTAGATAAGATCCGGGCTACGGTCAAGCAAGGAGAAGCTGGAAACAGCATCCCCATGCTTGACCCGAGCACCCCGCAGAAACCAAACGGGAGAAAGCATGTTCTCTCCCGGCCTTGCAGCACCGGCTGAGGTAAGGATCGCGCGGGTAGTTTTAAGACCTCCTCCCAATTCCCCTTCTTCCCCCTCCGAAAATTTTCGAGTAAGCCGAGAGCGGTGTAGAGAGTGATGACCGAGGTTTTTAGCCGGTAAGAGTCCGGCACTGTCTGGGTCCCCTTCCCAGTCGTCCATGAGGATTTTCCTCGGTCCGCACTCTATACATCTTTTCAATTTTTCGCAAACAAAAGCAAGGACTCTCGTCTTTGGCCCTTCAGGTGACTCACAAAAAAAAAAAAAAAAACATAGACTACATAGTAGTACGAGTACGGTGTTTTCAGATGCCCACAAAGAGGTTTTCATTTAAAAAAGACTGGGTTGCACATCGGGAGTGCCGGCAGAAGTGAAAACTCAATGACATTGTAACAGTTTTTCGATCAGGTCACGTGACCAGTCTCGAATCTCACGTCTTACTAATCTTACGGTCACCGGTAACCTATGGCGAGTTTAATAATTTTTCTCCATCACAAAAAGTGCACAGCGTCGCTGAAGAAGTTTTCACTTCAAAAAAAAACAGACTAGGTTTTATTAGGCGAAATATTACTTATTAGGTACCTATATAAGTTGTGATAGTTTTGTTTCCAAGATATATACATTTTACATGTTTGGTGTGTAAATGAATTAAAAATATATATATTACCAAGCTAAATTATGAGTCTGCTGGTTAGTATTGCTATCTTAAAAACTATTCACTCATATACTCAAACAAGTAGATATTTACAATGAATGTTTTTCAACAGATAAACCTGTAATAGATAAAAACCAATAGACTTTCAAATATGGTTGACAACGGATTATGTTGTGGAAAATAAAACAGTACCACCCTTTTGAATGGAAACGCGAATAATCCTCTTAAAAGACTTTACGCAGCTTTTGTATCGAATAAGTACAGATTTTTCGCTCAAAATACCAATTCATTCAGCGCGGCAGCTCTGCTGCATACTAACGCCATACATTGCGTATACCAGGCATGTAGTCAGGGATACATTCATATACGTACATAAATAAGCACTCTAACTATTGTCAATGTCATAGAGGTGTGTACAGATATTAAAAAAAAAACAAAATCAATCAATTCAAATCTCATAAAATATCTTTGTTTGTTTTCATGTTAATATTTTAAGTATCAACTTTTTTTTTCTTTAATGTGTGTTTTATCTAAATAAACATTTTTCTATTCTATTCTATATTTATGTACGAATATGAATACCCCTGACTGTACTATACTTATGTATTGACGTAATTATGTGCCGAAAATGATCACTGGCGTGAAATAGCGTTAAAACGATACGAGCGATCAGCAAGTCATACGTTAACCATTTCTAAAATCACTGAAGCCTTAGATGAAAATCTATTTCTGTTTAATAGATATCCGGCCGATTTAATAGAAATCCTCTTTGCTCCAAATCCCCGCCAGTCAATAGAATCTTGAAAGCCAGCTAAAGTATTCTTTGAACGTATCGAGGTTCGATTCATTGAGGTAGTGATGTGCCTTGATGTAAAATTGATAGCAGTGTGATACCGAATGAAAAATCATGACGACAATAAGAATAATAATAAATAATAGTCAATAAAAATCCAATTTTAAATTAAAACAAACATGAGAAACAAAAATACCAAGTGGTAAGTAACTAACTGTTCAGTTTTTTGGCAAGATTAATACTAACGAACGTTTATTTTATTACTATTAGCCTACTGTGTGTCCTACTGCTGAGCAGAGGCCTTTTTCGATACTTTTTTCGGTCCTGCCTGTGCTAGTTTTCGCCAATCCGTACAAAACGTATCAAGGGCGTCCCGCCATCTTCTTTTCGGTGGCCATCTTGTGTCAATTATAGTTTTAAAATGAATTTATCCATACATTTTTGTCAACTTCATATTCATAACGAATAAATAAAATATACTCATTTTCGTTTAAATTCCTTCAAAGAGTAGGTAGAAACAACTGTAAAATAATGTTTACTTGCAAATACCGTTACAACCATTAAAGGATTTCGTCATGCAATAATATCATTAATTTATTATTGTGACAGCACCACGACCACGAATACAATTCATTTCAGCCCAATTAATCATTCTATACATAATATGACTAAGCTATCTTCACAACGTAACAACAAACATAGTGTAATTAAGAATGACACAATCCATTAGGAAATTAAACTCGACCAGAATCAGATATTCGCTAGTTGAATTATACTATGGTGGTATTATAATATATCACAAGTATCACAACCGTAACACAATTATTATTTTGTTGCAAATCTTGTTTTATTAATGTACTAGTACATTACTAAGTACAAAGGCCGGAAAGGAGGCAGGTCATCCCCGTTCTGACCGAGAGGTATGTATATTGCTTGTCTCAAAAAGCCCACGAAATAAAAAAAACATGTAAGAAAAAACATAAGTGAAATTCAAAAATATCTGTGTAAAACACGCGCGTATAGATACCAAAACCGATACCGGAAAATAATTTCAACAACCCTATTTCGAATGTAAAGGAGCTTGGTGAAAGGCCCTTCACTGCACTGCTCATTGTGTGTCTGCATTTTATGTACAGTCGAGGTCATAAATATGTTTACACTTTTGCACCTTATTACAAGGCAATAAGGTGCAAAAGTGTAAACGTATTTATGACCTCGACCGTACAGCAATAGAGTCTAGATAAAAATATCCATGAATGTGTGTATATTGGCTACTGTACAAAATATCCAAATAGACTATCTATAGACACCCATATCAATGCATATCAGCTTCACACCCCATCCATAACATACAGTCTTTTCACACACGCTATAGGTATCGTTAATTGCAAATTTCTTACTTGAAATTATTTGCTGTATCTAGTTAAAACATTGCTTCGTGTTAATCTGTACCAATAATACTTCAAATACTTCTACTATACAATTTAATAAAGGAAAATATTTCGGCTCTGTAAGTTTGTAGCGTTGCATGCAATTGGTAATCTCCGAAAAACATGTTATTATTATTTAGAATGACCCAACAGGATGGACATAGACTATAGTTTTACCCCGTGGGCCTGCCTGTATTCTCGACGCAAGCGGGGCCGTGAGACAGCTAGTTACAAAGATATTGGAATTTAAAATTATAACTACAACTTGGAAAAGTTGAAAAACGCCCGACATTTTCATTTCAAAGTCCAATATCTCAAAAACAGCTAAACAGATTTTCATGAAACATGGCTAAGAACACTCGGGATAAAATTATCTATGACACAAAAAAAACCGCATTCGAATCGGTCCATCCGTTTCGGAGCTACGATACCACAGACAGATACACAGATACACAGACACACAGATACACAGACACGTTAAACTTATAACACCCCTCTCTTTGCGTCGGGGGTTAAAAACGATGGCGTTGAATTACGACCAGACTCATTCTTCGTCAAAATGGGTCTTAATAAAACACTCTGAGCTATTGGCAACCCTAATACTGAATTGAGGGCGGCCCTAGCGTGAAGGGGGCTCCGTCAATGGTCCTTGAATGCAGTGCCCGTTGTTGCCGTTGCATTTTATTGATACCCGATACGACGAAGGGAAAGAGTATTTCAGGGTGGGAAAGTTACACTGGAGAACTAACAGGTAAGTAATGGATAGATTTTTGTTGGTTAGTCTCTCTCTTGCAAGTTTCTGTTTGGCCTAGTGTTCGACTGGTAGACAATGCCTTGAGGTATTAAATCCGCCATTTGTACGTATTTGTTTTATGCAATAAAGTTAAAATAATTCATTTTTTTTTGAAAATGAAAATGAAAATGAAAAAGTTTTATTGTATAAGAGCAACATTACAATATAAATCACGACCCTGTGTCCTGAGCTAGGAAACCCTGTGTTACAGGACCCAGTTTCGTTGTTCCAAATTCTTAATCTACGTATCTGTACAAGTGTACAAAGAGAGCAAAATACAAAATAAATATGGCTAGTTTTAGATGGTTAAAGTGTGTGTGCGTGTGCA
Organism: Epinotia ramella; assembly: GCA_947578815.1. Taxonomy (NCBI): domain Eukaryota; kingdom Metazoa; phylum Arthropoda; class Insecta; order Lepidoptera; family Tortricidae; genus Epinotia; species Epinotia ramella. The sequence continues at coordinate 28,139,970 of OX388202.1, forward strand.
CGTGTGTGTGTGTGTGTGTGTGTGTGTGTGTGTGTGTGTGTGTGTGTGTGTGTGTGTGTGTGTGTGTGTGTGGTGAGTGCGTGTGCGTTATCTGTATATTTGCAGAAAGAATAATTGTTATAAGGATATATATGTCAGTTGGTACCTACATCTTTTATCTGGTTGGATTTTGCTTAACTAAGGAGTGCGGTGCAATCAGTTCTGCTTGATTACTTATATATTACTAAATACATTCACATTAAACGTTGTACAGTACAATTTATTTATTTGCATATGTTTAGTGATTATCTATGTTATCTTAGAGCTTGTCGTATTATCCTTGGAGAGGAGAGAATTTGACAGACATTTAGATGTACTCATAGAGTACATCTAAAGGTCTGTCAACTTAGACGAGCTTGACAGGACTAGCTTCTCAAGAAGCAGCTTCACCCAGATACTTAGAGCTATCCCTATATTAGATGTTATAGAAACGGTTATTTTATAGATTTGTTAGATTTGTCGTTTGATTTCCTGGGTGGCTTTTCTCTTCCTAAAAAGTACATTATCTAATTTTAATACACTTTTCGCAGTGTTACACGCGTATCCTTGGCTGTATGGTTTTCCGATTTCTAACGGGAATTGGCTACGAGCCCAACCCTAATGGTATCTTTGTATATTATCATATATTATTATTATTATCTTAGTTGCCTGAAATAAATGTTTTATTATTATGTCTTTCCCGCTCACGGGACAATGATGTCCCGGACCTTTGGGAGGCGTGCGTGGAGCTAGGTACCTACAAAGTACCAACTGAGCCAACACGTAGAGGCCTTTTTGACAATTTAATGAAATGCAAGGAGTACACCGAGCGGATGCTGTCCCTGCCCGTGTCACGGGACGCACACAGAGACAGCACCCTGTATAGGGCCTATTGATGGTTGATGGAATCTAAATGAAACGGGTTATTGGGTTAAAATGATGGACTAGTGGCTGGGCTATTGGATGAAACATCGGACGCGTGCCTAATAAAACTGTCTCACTTTTTATCTCTGGCAGATGGTGACTCGCCAACTGCTAGATGGGCCCCTATTAATAGCGACATTAAAAAATGGCCTAAGGGCAACACCGGTCAGAGAGCTGGGGGGTAGAGAGGTGGCACTGGACTTTAAACATATAGCCAACTCGCCACTTAGGTGTCCACATCTACCCTCGAGCAACAGCTCTTGCGACTCCACTCTGGACGGCCAGTAAAGGCAAGCCAGAGGCAGGGGGCCTGTCCAACCATCCACTCGGTCGGCTCAACCTGACCACAGGACACCCCCAGGAGTACTCAGGTACGTAGGGTCGCTACTCCCTAACAGCCCGCCACAAGCTGCCTTACGTTGACTGATTGCACCAGAACTCTGGTGGGCGATGGGGCCGTCACATCCCTACGCCGTTTCCCTATTATTATTATATTACCTAAATAACTGCACTCTGCTCTGTGGAACTAAAAATGCGTAATGTCAACTTACTATTATTCACAGAATATTAAGAAAATCTTTAGGATTCCTTTGAAAACAAGAATGTGGGTATATGGTATTCGGAGACATATAATTAAGTTTTGATTTTAATGTGTATCGCGCGCGCTCTCTCAGCTGTGCTTTGATGCATGTGTTATGCTAGTGATGTGCCGTTCCCAGGAATATTCCCTCCCCCTATATCCCTCCTCCTATATTCCCACGCAAAGGGAACATAGGGGAATTTCGAAATTGTGTATGTCTGCATACGAGAATTGTGATATCGGCGATTCTATCAAAACATAAGCCCTTAAACTTTTTACCGAGTCATTAAAGAGTGTAACTCACGTGTGTTAGTAAATTCCCAATGTTCCCGGGAATATTCCCAATGTTGAAATAAATCAAATTTTAGAAAAGTACTTCCTTAATTAACAAAAACGATACAAATCCTCACAGTTTCATTAAAACTCACGGTAATTTGTTTTTTAACGGTGCGCATATAAATGTGTATGTATGTAAGCACTTTATTGTACACAATAACAGGTTAAAGAATATACATGTCACACAATAGATCAAAGTTCAAAGGCGAACTTATCCCTATAAGGGATCTCTTCCAGCTAACCATTGAGCAATAAATGTGATAGGGCGAATCTGAATATTTTTTTATGCATTCGAGCATTCGTACTGCACCATTAAAAAAACATTTACATGTTGAATATTCATATAGATTAAAAGTCACAATGAGCACATATAATTTAGACAAAGAAATGACAAAAGCCTTATAAGAAAAAAACCGTTGTTCCCGGGAATCTCCGTAAAATAGGAAATAAGGTACAGAGGTAAGAGCAGACGTAAATTTCTTAGGAACATTACACGTACAGTCAGCATCATAAACATGTATACACTTTTGGTAGTTCTAGAACCTTATCGCTTAGAGATAAGGCCCTAGAACTACCAAAAGTGTAAACATGTTTATGATGCTGACTGTACAATAATAAAAGCGTTATATACATAATATATATTTTGTGATCAACACAAAAGCTTAAATTTTGTTGTATAAAACTATAGACGTACTTGTAAAACTTGTACTTACACCTAGCACAAAAACGTAGTTTTTAACAAAAGTCATTTTATTATTTGGAGTACTGTTAATTATAACTATACTCTGTTTTTTTTAAGCATTAGAGAGACCTTTGCAGAACGAGATATAAGGTTTTTTATCGGGCACATTCTGCAAAGCGAACAGTGAATACGAGTTAATAAATATCACGTATTTCTTATCATGTTTTATTAATACATACATTACTCAGTGTTGTGAACAGATAAGAAACATAATATTAGTTAATTTATATTCTAAGATGAAAATATAAGAATTTTAATCAAATCAAATCAAATCAATTATTTATTCTGCAAATAGGCCACAAGGGCACTTTTACATGTCAAACGGTAATTTACAATAAAATAGTAATCTTACACAATAATAATTTAAAATTATATATAAAAGGTTTACAAACTAAATGTCACTAAGTTAATGTAAACAAAACAAAATTGCAAAATATGACCATTACATTCGATATAAGATCTGTATCAGCATTAACAGAAGTTAATGATATTATTCAGTATTCCAGAGATGTATAAGGTCTCTGAGCGTCCAAATACAATTAATAATTATTCTAAGAGATGTATACGGTCTCTAAGCGTCAAAACAAAAAAGGAACATTAATGTTATATGTTTATGTTGTATTGTGTTTATGTTATATTGTCAGAGATGTACAGGGTCAATAACAATAAAACGTGTCAAGATCAGAATGATGTCTCTCGTCAATACGATAATAATAATAATAACACTAGTATTTAAGTAGTTAATTAGGTACTGCCCTTGCAAGCATGAACAGTCCGTTTGCATTGCGTTTGCAATTTTTCATGGAAAGGTTGTACATTAAAAAACCTAAAGAGGCAGAGTTCTCACACAATGGTCTATTTTTAAACGTCACTGTCACTATCTGTCAACTATCACTCATGTGGGTTTTTCATTCGAGTTCATATTGTTGTCGGTTGAGTCGGTTGTGATTTCTATTTATTTTATTTCTATTGCCGCCATCTTGCTTATAAACACTTATAACTTACAGTTTTGCCAACAAATTATCGATAAATAGCTATCGGTAAATATCAAATGATATGTACTCGTATGTACATAAGTTCCGAGAAATTCAGTGGTATCGGTCGAAATCGAAGAAGGAAGGTTTACGACCACTGCTTCTTTGTTTACCCGTTTGACAGATAATTCTAATCTTAAAATAAAATATAGTATAACTTTAAGCAAAATTTTAATTTGCCCTATCTGTATTGCAATATTCCCACGGCACATCACTAGTCATGACAAAATATGAGCGATACACATTAACCGCCACTCTACGCTCGTAGCGCTACGCCGTAATCCGTAGCAGTTTAGGACATTCACTGCCAACAATTTCGTAGCACTCCGCGTAACCGATAAAATGCGAAAGAGAGTGCAGCGCCCACCGAGCGGATCCTAGCATTGGCACTGAAAGAGTTTATGTCCATATATAGCAAAAAGCACCCATATGCAAAAAGTAAGTGTCAAATTAACCCTTGTCTGTTTCCACTGAGCAAAGGTCAAATAGCATGAAGCCATTCAACCCTGGTAAAATAATATTGATTTTGACTAACGAACATCCGTGGGTCGTTCCCAACTATTGCGAGTTAGGAGTAACTGCAGTAAGGGTCCAAACTTCGACGTAACGTCACTGCGTCTTGAACCTAACTTCTGATATTAACCAACGTGTTGGTATGAAACAACGACTGTGAGCTTCACGACAAATATTTTGTTTAGCTGTAACTACTACATGCTTGAGTTGGGACTAATAGTTTTCTGTGCGGGCCTTTTGCAGTGTCAGTAAGCTGTCAGCTGGTAGTGTCAACTGTCAGTCAAGTCAGCACTGAGTCAGCACAGATTATTTACTGCAAACCTACATTTAAACACTGACCTCCATCGCCATCGTGTACGGGGCACCGGCGCAGATGATTGCCAGATTGATTTATTGTCATTCAGCACAAACGGAAAATTGACAACTCGAAATTATTTATGTAATCTGAATAATGTCAATTTGAAAATGCGTGGCATCGAAAATTGCCCAGCTTGAATAATACTACATGCTATTTTTGGCATGTTATCTATTGGCGGCGTAGTGCTACTTCGTTGGCAGTGAATGTGTAGTGAAATTCAAAAATATACATTACATATATTTTTAGTTATGAGAAAATATTCTTCCCGACTTCTGAAACTGAATCCAGAAAATACAGAGCGAAGCGAAAGCAGTTCTTTACATTTCATGCAATTTCAAATGTCCGTGTTATCAGCAAGTTCATTACCGTTATCAATCCTTCAGGAGTTGGGGCGTGTGGGAAGGTTCACAAAACCGCTATAAGCAGTAAAATAAGTCGTAAGTATTTGAGATACCGCAGTGCTACTATGGGCTTTAGAGAACATAGATTAACTCAACTAAATGACAGTGTTGTACAAATTGTGGGTTACAGTATCCTAAGAATCGCGCCGCGAAGTTAAATTATATAGGCTTCGATGTATTAAATCACTTATAAACTAGGGTAGTAGAATAGACGCGCAATAATTTTCTTAAAATGGGGGGAAGGTTTGGGGTGGTGCCGGTACATCCATGTCGAAAGTTAAGGATATTTTTTAAAATTCCGTACACATTTCTACAGCAGGCGAATTAATAACAAGTCACGTTCCGAATGAGAGTTGTTATGGTAGCCCCGCATAGCTCCAAGAGAAATTTAATTATAATTTAACTAGAAACTTGCCTAAGGCAATGCGCCATCTTTCAGAATCGTCTCATTAAAATTAAACATTTTCCCCCAGATATGAGAGTTTTAAACATCATCTGGATATCAATGATTAAATAAAGTTTAACACAAAATGTTATCACAAAAACATCAATATGTTTAATAATAACTAACAATTATATCCCTACACTAATCTATGTAATAAATCAGCTTATATACGTTCCGCCTGCTAGGCATAAGCCTCCTCTAGGCCTCCTCTAGGCCTCCTCTAGGCCTCCTCTCATGGATGGGAGGGAACGGTTAGTAGACCCCACGCTGTCTCAGTGTGGGTTGGGAATTAATCGATTAATACTTCTTTGCTAATCTATGCTAATAAATATATATTAAAAAAAGAAAAAGTCTGTGAGATTGTAGTTTCGTAAGTTAGCATGTGGGAAGAATATCTAGAACGAAAGTTTTGTGTTTGATCCGCTAAAGAGTAACTATAATGTGTACTTGACATGTCAATAACTATTAAGTTATTTTTTTTTGAAAATGAATGACGATGTCTAAAGGGAGATTATTTGTTTTTCTTTTTACTTGTTAATGTATATTTACCTTTGCTGACATTGTGTCAATATTATTATTGTTTTATTTTTTATGGCAATCATGAAAATTATAAAAATTTAACAAATGTATATAATATAACATATCAATTCTTATAAAATTTCCATATATCATGATACGAGGGGCGTCTGAAAAGTTCTAAGCCTAAGGTATTTCGAGGTTATATATGCGTTTATGATACTGGCCACTAGAAAGGCCATTTAAAAACAAATTATTAAAAAATAACATGTCACGTTTTTATTATTCTGTTTCGAGATATTCAACGGAAAAGTACATCATGTGTGAATTACCAACGAATATTACGAAAATTGAGCACCGTGCTGTAATTAAATTCCTTACAAAAAGTGACAAATCACCGCAGTGTATTTTTGAGGAAATGGCTATTATTTACGGTGATTCTGGGCCTTCTTATGCCACAGTCAAAAAGTGGAGTCGCTTATTTAAACTCGGACGGGAATCGATCGAAGACGACCCCCGCTCAGGGCGGCCAATATCGGTAGTGACCGAAGAAAACGTAGCAAAAGTCAAAAAGCTGGTATTAGAAGATAGAAGAATGAAGGTTTGGCAAATAGCTGAGGTCTTAGGTATTAGTAAAGTAAGAGTCGGAGAAATTTTACATGAACATTTGTACATGAGTAAAGTCAGTGCTCGTTGGGTACCGAAAATGCTAACGGCCTTCGATAAAGTACGTCGTGTGGAAACTTCTCGGGCGTTTTTAGAATTGTGCGAAGATGATTTAGATGAAGTTTGTTCCCGAATAGTAACTGTTGATGAAACATGGATCAGACAGTATGATCCGGAGTGTAAGTCTGAGTCGATGCAGTGGATTGAAAAGGGTGAAAGGCCGCCGAAGAAATTTAAAGTGCAAAAGTCGGCCTCTAAGTTAATGGCTACGGTATTTTGGGACTGTGATGGCATTCTTTTAATCGATTATTTAGAAAAAGGCTCTACGATAAACGGAACTTATTATGCAAATCTAATAAGACAGGTGCGACAAGCCATAGTTGAGAAAAGGCGGGGTAAACTAAGGAAAGGCATTTTGTTTTTGCTAGACAACGCACCCGTTCACACCGCTAATGTTGCGAGGCGTGCTCTGAAGGAAGTTGGTTTTGAGGAAATTGACCACCCACCCTACAGCCCAGATCTAGCCCCAAGCGATTATTTTCTATTCAATAATTTGAAGAAAGAGTTGAGGGGAAAGCGATTTAGAAGTGACGAAGAGATGAAGGCGGCTGTACAGGAGCATTTTGAAGGGCAAAATAAAGATTATTTTTTTAATGGCCTAAAAGCACTGTATAAAAAATGTAAAAAATGCATTGATTTAGGAGGAGACTATATTGAAAAATAAACACGAGTTCATCTTTGTAAATTGTTTTTTTCTATCTTAGGCTTAGAACTTTTCAGACGCCCCTCGTATAATAATCTAATCTAATCATAAATTCCGAATTATACTTGGCGTGTTCTCGTCTACGTGTTCTGGTTTGTCTCTATCTATTTTGTACGAACAAAAAGAAACTAAGTGAAGCAAGAGGGAATATAATATGACACAATTTAGTTAAACAGGTAAGTCTATAAATCGTGGCTTGCGATATTACTGTGCTCTATTCTGATTTATTCCAAACTAAATATTCTTTATAGCATGAAGTCTGAGCACTATTTAAACTTAATGGTCAATTCAGACGTTCATATTGACGACTCCAAGTATCAAAAACGTATGAAGTGACTATTTCAAGATAGCATTTGACGGCGTAAGTGGTTATATACTCGCGTTACTTTTACAGAAATATTTCCAAGCGTAAACTCAAATTACCTATGCTAGAATGAAGTTTACGTAGCCGTTATAAGTAGTCGAATAAATTCATCTCGCTGCATCATCCTTTTTAGCCGACAGTCGTCAAGAATAATTGAAGCGAGTGAGCGAAACGTGATACTGTAAACGACGGAAATAATTTCACGGGAAGCGGAAAACGTGTAGGAATGGTGAAAATATAGGTAAAGTCGAGGCTCAACACACGAATGTTTTGAACAAGTGGCCTCCCACGTCATAGCATTCATTAATATTCCACCAACAAGCTCAAGCTCTATTTGTTTCGTTGAGTTTTCCTGGATACTGCTTTGGAAAAGCTTACAACATACCCAACGGATTTAGACCTTCAATTTTGAACAACCCAATGACATCCTCAGTGAACAAGGTATGTAAAAAACGACACTCTAAACTTGAAGTCATAATTAGATTCCAAAAAAATAACCTTAAAATTGCCATTAAAAAAAACCCGACACTGGCAAACTTACACTCTTCTAAATTATGGACGTAGCTAGTTTTTAGTTATTTTCAAACTCATGCTCCTGTGATTTTTCGAATCGCTCATGGTATAACAACACAGGTACTCTCTTCCGAGACTCGCGAACCACGTGACTGACACAAGCCTACGTCATAAACGGCATATAACAGCATGATGACGTAGGCTTGTGTCAGTGACGTGGTTCGCGAGTCTCGGAAGAGAGTACCTGTGTTGTTATACCATGGAATCGCTGTTCAAACTGGACTACAAAAACATTGTTGGACAGTTTGAACTCATAGCATAGCGACGTCCAACTAACCCCAGCTTTGAAGCCTGAATTCTATTTATTTATTTATTTATTCATTTATTGCACCATGGTGATTATAGAAGTTGTTTTACAATATAATGAGGTATCTCATGGACCCTGGATGGGTATAGCAAATGTATCCTTAAGAACTAGAATAATTATAATTAAACATCACAATACAGATACATACACTATTGAATAGCAAGTAACATTCACCAATACTAGCATATAATTATTATTACATTGTAGAATTAATAACTTACATAACATTCAGAATAGGCTACAAATTATTTATGAATTACGAATATCACAATCATTTAAAAAATCATTAACAGAGTAATAGGTTTTTTTTTGTAAGAAATGTTTTCAACAATTTTATGTATATTTCATCTCTCTCTTGTGACTTATATAATTAGGAAGATTATTGTAGTATTTTACAGCGGCATAATGAGGGCTATTCCTAAATATTTGAAGTTTAGGTATAGGGATTTTAAGTTTGTATTGGAACCTTTTGTTTTGCTGTTTTTGGAACAGGTTCATATTCTTCCGTACAAACGTGGCCAGTTCCAAAATATAGAGACATGGTACCGTTAGAATACCATGCTCAGCAAAGTGAGGCCAGCAACTTTCCCTGTTGCTCAGCCCCAACATTATGCGTATGCACTTTTTCTGCATTACGAACAGGTCATGTGCATCAGTACTATCACCCCACATTATGATTCCGTATCGTAACCAGGAATTTGCATAGGCGTAATAGGCAGAGAGTGCTGTCGCAAAATTCGTAACTTTACGGAGCGTTAATAGCTAATATATAATTTAGTTTTAATATTTGAAATGTGGGTTTTCCAATTCATATGGCTATCTATAGTAACACCTAAAAGTTTAAAGTTTTCAACTTCTTCGATTTCTGTATCTTTTAGTGCTAATTTTAATTCCAGGGGTGTTCTTTGGTGAGGATGAAATTGGATTATTTTAGTTTTATCTAAGATTATGATCGTGCATCCAATGATTGATATTGTTAAGTGTTTGGGATACTCGTAGTTTTGCATTAAAATCGTCACTACTACTAAAATCAAAGAGGAGAGACACATCATCAGCAAATAGGGTACATTTGACGTCAACTTCTTTCGGGAGGTCGTTTATATATAATAGAAAGAGTAGACATCCGAGTACACTTCCCTGTGGGATGGACCCTTGTACTTCCTTAACATCAGAACGGACTGACTGCCAACAATTGGACGACGGATTGCAGTACTCTACCTGAACTAACTGCGTGCGGTTTTTCAGATAAGACTTAAACCAGTCGTAAGCGATACCCCTAATTCCTGAGCCATATAGCTTATCGAGCAAAACATCGTGACAAACTTTATCATATGCTTTGGTAAGATCCAGTAGCATTCCGACTGCAAAGCGTTTATTATTTATGGTCCTGCTCCAGGATTTCTTGTGTGTACTTGCCTACAGCGAGGGTAGTCGACCGTTCTTTTCTGAATCCGTATTGATCGTCATGCAATACATGATTTTTCTCAAGGAATAACTAACCTAACTATAACCATCTTTTGCCACATTTCCGAGCAGTGGCGTCAAAAAATCTCTTTCGGCCTTTAGGATTCATTGGTTCCCATGCCCATTAGACCTTAAATCTCGATCGCGCGGAACTCTAATCCAACTATATTGTTCTACTTATCTTTAAGGCCTATTTTCACTTGACATACATGAAGGCATTTCCGCCCAGAAGCAAGCCCTCTAATAACGCCGAAGGTTAAAAGGCAGCAGTAATGAAAAACACGCTTTGAGTCCGAAGATGAAAGATGTTTACCAATTAAGTGTATTGAGGAGGATTAACGATCAGGAATATACATACGAATACATACACGGGAGAATATCAAATATCCAAGGCCATTTATTCGAAATTCAACTTTAAGTAATAATGAGTAGGGTCAGAATTTCAAATGCGTGAGGAATTAATTTGAACAAATGAATTAATTATAACAACATGTACAGAGCCCTGATATGAAGGCAAATGTTATACATATACCACAGACACATACCGTTGTCAGAATTTGCGTGGTGTGTAGTGAATTGTCAACAAATATATCGAGGGCTTCATGCTAAAGGGGCGTATAAGCAATAATAGGGTTCTTGCTTATACGCCCCTTTAGCATGAAGCCCTCGATATATTAGTGAACTGACAACACATATTAATTCTCACCTAATTACAATGTTATCATTCACTAAATTAATTGAAGGTTAAATCTAAAACCGGCCAAGTGCGAGTCGCGCACGAAGGGTTCCGTACCATTATCTATAAAAACAGTTAAAAAAGAAAAGTTTGTTGTATTGGAGCCCCCCTTAAATATTAATTTTATTTTGGTTTTAGTATTTGTTGTTACAGCGGCACCAGAAATACATAATCCGTGAAAATTTCAACTGTCTAGCTATCACGGTTCTTGAGATACAGCCTGGTGACAGACAGACGGACGGACGGACGGACAGACAGCGAAGTCTTAGTAATAGGGTCCCGTTTTTACCCTTTGGGTACGGAACCCTAAAAAGGCCCTCGAGACATTGTACCGTAGATGCCGGTGGCGGCGGCATGTCCTCGCTGAATTGCAATACTGATGCGTTGCGCGGGAAAGCCGCCAGCTCTTCGGTCACCTGTTCGTGGCATTATCTTACTACATACTCATGGAAAACCTTCCCGATTGTAGAGATCCGAATTAGATCGTGCTCATCACAAAAATAACTGCCCTTTGGTACGGGGTTTTGTTGGTTAGGCCACTCACTGCTTGATTACAATAGTACATTTCTCAAACATGCAATTAAATATTGACGTTGTGTTCTTCATAATGGGCTTCGAAGTGTCACGCTTCGGGCGCAGCGAGACGAGAGACCTGTAACGGCATTTCATACACAATTAGAGGCCTAGGGCCGGCAAGATGGTATTTTTTAATTTCCATTTCACAGTTTGTGAAACCCCTTACTTCCCGGCCTCTGTAGTAATAGTACATGACTACAAAGGCCTGGAAGTAAGGGGTTGCCAGCCGAGCGTAGCGAGATCGGATAGTTATGTATGAGGCTGGCAACCCCTTTTCACGCCGAGGTATGTATAGTGCTTTTCTCAAACATGCAATGAAATAAATTAAAAAAACTCCAAGACATCAAACTTTAATTTTCATGGCTGAACGCCGTGATCCTGTGCCACAAATTGTGGAATGGAAATTAAAAAAGACCATCTTGCAGGCGTAGCCCTCCAATTTTGTATGAAATGCCATTACGGGTCTCTCGTCTCGCTGCGCCCGAAACTGACACTTCGAAGCCCATTATGAAGAACACAACGTCAATTTTTCATTATATGTTTGAGAAAAGTAATTAGCAGCTCCGAATATTGGTCCACCACATGTAGTATGAAAATGCTCCTCTTAATTATTTTATTATCAAATTGTGTTTATGTCTAATGTTCGTACGGAAAGCCCCGGTATAAGTATATTTACTGCCGCTATAAAAGTAACATTAAAGCCATATCTCCACAGCGCAGTTGGAATTAACATAACGTACAGTAATAATGTACGTAATAATGTTACGGCGACGTCAGAGATATCTTTACAAGTTTGCACCTTATGCCATTGTAATAAGGCGAACAATGTCAACATATTTTTGACGTCAACTGTTCATATTTGTTAACGAAGTGACACAATTTTCAAATAACTTTAAAACACCTTCGACACAACGAACATAGCTAGCAATCGGTTTATTTCATCCTACTGTTTGGCAGCTACGGTGCCACAGACAGAGACACAGATACACCCTTGTTTGCGTGTCGGGGGCTAAGTGCCGAATATATTCGCAGATTATTTAGGCGCGGTGAATCAAATCGAAATATACACGAAACAAAGATTAGGCAAAAGAATTCAAGTATCTACCTCCGTATATACTTGTGATAATTATTATGTTACTCAAAAAATAAATGTAAGTATAGCTTTAATAGCCAGACGTTGAACAAATATTGTCGCTAGTTTATTTGTTAATAAAACTCTTGAATTATGTGCTCCATTTTATCTTTTCTGAGTTTTATTTTATACCTACTCTGATAGACTAATTGGGAGTAGTAGATTGCATTTAATGGAAATGTTCTATTTGCGCACCAAACAAGTTTCTGTCCAATGTATTTAAACACACGGTAGCGTGTCAAGCCAAGTTCAAGCTAACAGAACTGGCGAGCAGCACCGTGTCTTATATTACCACGGACCATTTGGAGCGACTTTTGACCCTCTTCTAAATCAAAAACTGTTTCACATAAACAAGTGGCCCATAATTTTTAACCTCCGACGCAATAATTTACTTTAAAAACAAAGTTTTAACCGACTTCATTTTAGTACTCCAACAAGCCACGAGAACAATTCCACATTCATCCAAAAAAAACCGAATCGCTGTATGTGGGCCGTTAATATTTGAGAACTTCCGTCAAGTGCCAAAGACTTTATTAGTTCCTATTTCAACGGAATCTTATCAGAATCTGTGATATACTTTTAAGTACATAATTGAGGAATTCCATAAGTCATCTGTGGTCTTCATCATCAATTCCACTCCACCAAATTTACGATTTCCGGGTGTAAATACACGAGTTATATCTAATAGAAAATACCAAAATCACTACACGCGTGCATAATTGAGGAGTACCCTCAATTCCTCATAGATCCCATCATCCAACTGATTTTTTGAAAAAAATGAGACCCACCCACCTGCACCTGCAAGCATATACTTACAACAAAAAAAAAATCAAATCGGCTCATCAATGACGGAGTTCTGAGGTAACAAACATTGAAAAAATATCATAATAATAATAAAATAAAAAATACAACTTAATTGAGAACCTCCTCCTTTTTTTTGAAGTCGGTTAAAAAGAGGGGTGTTATGTGTGACGTGTCTGTTTGTCTGTCTGTGGCATCGTAGCTGCTAAATGGGCCGATTTCAATGCGGTTTTTTTTGTCTAAAAGCTGACCGAGATGATTCTCAGCGACGTTACAACAAAATCAAAGTTGTTAAGTATAGGTAATTTTTGCCAACTATTTTTTTTTACAGTCATCGACTACACGTAATTTTGCTGCAAGATCTGAAATGTCTTAATTAGATACTTTAATCAAAATAGATTCTTACAGCATACTTTTTGAATGACACAAGTTATAAGGATTAAAAAAATACCACTCGTATGGAAGTTATAAATATGTATAATTCATAAACTTATATTACTTAAGCAATAATTGTACTTAAAATGTATTATACTTAAATCGTTAAACTGTTGGCTTGTGATTTTTTTTGTATTAAAATGTTTTATCTCGCTCGCACCCCAATTACCACGTTTGCTAATGACGCTCAAAGCACTACGGCACGGCAGCTAAAATCATTTTATTTCAACGGCTTTTGAGGGTACTTCGCAGTTTATTTGATGTTAGTAAATGTAGAACGTAGTGGCGTAAGCGGCGGTAAGGCCTAGTGTGTAGAATATTATACGTGCGGCGGAAAAGGCATCAACTTGCAAAGTGGTCTTGAACTCTTGAAGCGTAAAATATCAAAAACAGTTAAATAAAACTATACATTTTCAATTTGACTATTTTTCGGTAGGTATCGTGCCACGAAACGATGCAAATTCTGGGGTTGCAATCTGTGAATAATGATGAGAATCTATGATTTTATAGATATGAACTCAGTTTATACCATTATAACTCGGTTTTACATATGGCCTGGTTGACATTCAATTTGTTTTTAGCGTTGCAAAGTTGTCCCTTATAAACGTACAAACTAGTAAATCTTCCTGTAGGGGAGAGGGGGGCAAAACGGGATAGTTCAACGTTTCAAGTCCAATAAAACAAAAAATACTATGGTTTTATTTATTTTAATATAATTATATCTGGTAACCAGTTATTCAAAATCAATGCCTATGAGGAACTCTAGTTTGATAAATCAATTAAAAAATCACAAAATCCCGAAAAGGTGCCATCTCCCCATCTTGCCCCGTGGGTGGGGTAAGATGGACAAAATGGGATAAGATGGGGTACCGAGACATGGTGCATATTTTAGGAATTTAACAAAAAGCCATTGGCGAAAAGCTACCTGTCCACTTATTGGTACCTGACGTCGATTAACGAGCTTTAGCTTTGGTAACCCTTTTTTTTTGTATAGTTTTACTCTATAGGATTTTTTGATCTATAGGAATAAATTAACCCCAAATTTGTGCTGGTTATATTAAGGCAACAAACGCGATTAAATGCAACGCAAATATATTTTATATAACGCAAATATTATTATAACCAGCACAAATTTGGGGTTAATTTATTCCTATAGATCAAAAAATCCTATAGAGTAAAACTATACAAAAAAAAGGGTTACCAAAGCTAAAGCTCGTTAATCGACGTCCTCCTTTCCTATTTTTTTTATTCTTTATTTATTTTCGTGGTTTTTAGGAAGGTGACAAAAACCGCGCCAGTCCTGTTGCCATATAAGACCGCTATCCCTTCTTACCCGTCACCCCACCTTATCCCACTCTCCCCTATTTAATTCTGAATGTCGTTGATGTTTTATCGTGTTGTGAATAATAATAATAATTATCAAAACGGTCGGGCGACCTACTAAAAACAGCCAAGACAACTCTCCTGAAATATGATAGTTACATATCTCTAACTTCTCCCTCATCACAATGGAGAACAAATTAATTTCTTGTCGTACACTAGTTTGTTCGAAATTCCTGATGAATACTTGGTTGTTGTAAACCGACTTGCCAAAATAGGGTCGTGGTTTTTAATTTGAATTAGGTTTAAAGCCTATCACAGACTGGCGCGGCCTGCCCGCGGCGGTCAATAGTAAACTTGTCATTAGCTGTCAAATTTACTATTGACCGCCACCGCAGGCCGCACCAGTGTGATTCAGGGCTCACCTTTAGCGCCTGACCTACTCGCTAGGGCGTTCAAACTTTTTTGGCGTAAAACTTGGGTCATTTAAGAATCTTCCTGAAAGTTTCAGGTCACGGAGCGTAATCGTTTTAAAGTTATGATTTTTTGAAATGTGGAGTTGGGATCGCATTAGAGGTACGTGTACAAATAATACAAATGCAAATCGAGTAGAATATATTCTTATGCCCTACCCAAAGTTTAAATGTACCTAGGCACGATGTCATAATTCTATGTGCAATAAATGTTTAGAAAAAATCACTGTCACGGAATAACATCAAAATGTTCATCGGCCAACTATAGGCTTTTTATACAGGAATTGAACAATAAGCAGCCGGGGCAACGTCCTCCGTCAGGATTCAAACCAGCACCAGTAACAATATATTAGTCACTGTCAGTCCGCACAACTGCACGTCGCTTGACTAATGACGCGGAACGACAGGGGAGTATCTTTCAGATCTCCAGCCTCCCTTGCAAATAACAATTTCATTTCAATCTCATTTTATTATCAGTCCGTCGTCTCACGCTCACAGATACCTGCCTTCGTCGGGCTTAGCTGAGTTTCATGCTAGACTCTTCTCAACTTAGCTAGGTTTTAGCGAACCAGCGACAAAACTGCCAGTAGATCGACACCACTAACACCCCAGATTTGGTTGAAACCTTTCAACCAATCTCACTAGAACGCAAACTCGTAGAGTATTCCAATGTTTAAACCGCCCCGCGTAGTCGTGGCGGAGGTTTCGCCTGGATTTTCCCCAGGCTACTCTCCAACTACACAATTCGAGCGCTGTGTTGGGAATGTCCTATTTAAAAACCAATCAGGGACCAGAAAAAAAAAGATACCTGCCTTACGCTTAACATTCATACCCATCACATATCATTTCAGTACGTCTAAATTGGCTTCCAGAATTCGGCCAGTGGTCACAGATTATGAGAGCCCGCTCAAGTTGAGTGTGCAGCGGGGCAGGGGGAACGCGTGCAAAACGCTGGCTTCCAATAGTGCTTTAGTCCTGTACATATTTTACAATGCATGTGCTTAAAAAATAGCGTTTTCAAGCAGGCAAATAGTGCGGAAAGTGTCACTTTTCCGCACTAGTGCGTTTGGCGTTACAGTATTTTATTTATTTTTATCTTCGTCGTCAGCCCGACGCAGACTTTTTTGTTCTGCAACGTTTACGAGGCAACGGTATCGCGAGCCCAATACGATTCCCAATCACGAAATTGTACGTTCCGAAATAAAGACCGCCGGGTTTGCATCGTTATTAACTGCATCATGGTCGCGATCGTCCATTCGTCACGTTGCGTTCTGACGTCATGTAGGTGCACGAATGACGGATGTTTCATCGATATAATATATTATATGTCATATATTTATCGGTGTGGATAAAATATTCCTCACGTTCTGACAAGTATCGTGCGTGGGTGATAGCTATCATTGTGATGGATAGGCTGTAGAACACTTTTATCATCCTGGCAGTGTAATAACAACGCATTGTCTAAAGACAGGCAATTATTCTCGCCCCCGTAGAGATTATAGAGTGTGTGTTTCAGGCCCTGAATTAAATTAATTACATTCGCATTGAATTCGCATTTCGATTTCTTTCGTGTGCTTGTTCTAATACGTTAGCTCGTAGAGCGTAAAGCGAGCGCACTAAACACATTGAAATGCATATGCAATGCGAAGTAACGAACAAAAATAGTCCTCAAAAATGAGGCGTTAACATTAAACCACAGACTCCATTCGGAACGCATATGAACGTGTTGAGATTAGATTGAAGTCATATTGGTTGATGCGCTCGTGCTCTTACACACACACGAGCGCAGCGCATCAACCAATATAACTTTACATCCATACTTACTTACTTACTTAATATTATAAATGCGAAAGTGTATGTGTTTGTTTGTTTTTTATGTTTGTCCGTCTTTCACGGCAAAACGGAGCGACGAATTGACGTGATTTTTTAAGTGGAGATAGTTGAAGGGATGGAGAGTAACATAGGATAGTTTTTATCCCCGTAATCATCCCCTGAGGGGGTGAAATGGGGGGGTAAAAGTTTGTATGGAGCTGCGATATAAACGAGTTCCACGCGGAGGGAGTCGCGGGCAAAAGCTAGTACATAATAAAATACGATGTAGCCAAACTGAACCTCTATAACTACGGGCTGCATCAGACTGGCGCCAGGCCTGGCTTTCTGCCACCAAAAACCAAAATTTATTGGGTGGCTTGAAGTAAACTAATCAGATACATATAAATAAATAATAATATTCTACAAAATTAAGAGAGCCAACACAAAAAGCAAGTTTCCGGCAAAATTGTGTTACGTACATACGCGTTTATTTTCCTTATGTGACTTGTGTATCACTCATGCCTTGGCGTCAGAAAGAGACGCCGAGAGGATTATCTCGCATTCCCAGGATATCGTTAATGGCTGTCTTGTGTTTTGACGTACGCCTAATGGGCCGTTAATCCGGAAAACAGTTGGGTGTGGGGAATTTAATAGAGCGGAGGCTCAAAATGAACCGAATTCCGAATTCAATGAATGTGAGTATTCAACCTTATTAGACAAAATGGGCCTACATTGAGGCCCGCAACTTCCCTAGATTTTTTTATGATTATGTGATGATGGGATTCTTGAGGCATCGACAGAATTAGCCCTATTTTGTAGACACAAATGTATTCTGTATGTCATTCCATAAGTTACGAAAAGCGACGTTATTGTCTCCAAACAACTAAATAATTAAGGCGCCGTAGGTTCAGCGAAGTTAAGCGAACAGAGTTTTTGAAACAATATAATGCGTCTGCTTATTATAATATGGTTTCAAAAAAATACGAACAGTAATCTGGAGGCTTTTCTGCAGGGAAATCAGTGCTTCGAAACATGATTAAGCAAATTTGGCTCTATAGAAAAAAATCACGAACATAGCTCTAAAACACACAAAAATACACTTAAAATATTTGTAACAAATTATGCACAAAAGCTATAATTATTAAAATTGCTTCTAAAAATCGGCAATATCATGTTTGAAGGAAATCAGTGTTTACATTTTTATTTATTTAAACGGCCAAAAAATTAAAATTAAAAAACATGATATCCGCGCTTCCAAGCACGCACTTCCATCTCGCTCACGCTTATGCTCAGTGAGAGGGAGAGAAGACCATGAACCTACGGCGCCTTAATGCTGATACAGCAAGCGTTGATGAGTTTCTCCAAGGAAATTGTGCCTTTTTATTGACATTATTGAGTTCTTTTTTGTATTTTATTTCATTAAATTATTGTCTAAATATTTCGTATTGAAATTAAAACCGGAAAACAGGAAGTGGAGCACCTAAAGGACAGAGGGTCCGATGTTTGCGCCGGTTTGTACTTACTTGGTGCAAAGATTGTCCATTTTGTTTGTGTGATTTGTTTTATATTGTACTAGCTTCTGCCCGCGACTCCGTCCACGTGGAACTCGTTTATATCGTAGCTCCATACAAACTTTCACCCCCCACGTCATCCCCTTGGGGGATGATTTCTGTGATAAAAACTATCCTATGTCCTTCCCCAGAACTCAAACTATCTCTATACCAAATTTCATCCAAATCGGTTCAGCGGTTTAAGCGTGAAGAGGTAACAGACAGACAAACAGACACACTTTCGCATTTATAATATTAGTATGGAAATGTGTTTTTTGTCATTTTAATAAGTAATCATTTCTAACCATGTACCTTGGAATCCTAATTCTTTTTGACATTTGCTTTTCCCGAATAAACAATGTCTATTGTTAATTATTGTGCACTTAAATAATCTTAAGTTGTAGCTTTGTACCTGTAAAAATATTATTTTTACCAATAATCACTCAACCTAAAATAAGTTGCTGTTTATTTGGTCTATATTATTTATTTATTAATTTATACATGAATGGAGAGCCGACAGGATGAAATATTACTATACACAACCATTCTCACTTATATAGGTAGGTATTTATATAGGTATTAATAGATATTTGTGTACGACAACATCGGCATAGCCCAAGTATAGTTTCAAGTAATAAATAAATAAATGGTGGTCAAGCTTATAGTGGAACGCCTGTAATTCATGTGCTCAGCACGTTTTCTGAATAACTGCCAGATAGGACTTTCTGCTTAGTAATCTCCTGCTTCGTTGAAGACGGAACCTGGTGTGTTAGGCACCCGTAATTCTAATGACAGCCACATGACATAGGTACAAGTACATACCAGTCAAGTGGCTGTCTACATAAACAACTCATGAAAGCAATACATATTACGTTAGATAGAGCCAACCTTAACTGAACCGCATATTGTGATTTTGGCTTAAGGGGGTGAATTGAAAATTATCGCGTGCTTTGAAGCGCCGTTAATAAGGCCTGATTTTCAGATATATGATACTTGACCATATGATTGTTCATCTGATCGAATCGATACATGATTGCCTAAAATTTCCTCGATAGAAAAAAACTACAAAGTTGGGTCTTTTTTTTTTCTACTCAGCCAACTCAAACAACACATTATTTTACGACGGAATCAAGTTAATACTATAGTATTTTATCCCATCTAAAATGTATTTTAATGAAATATAAATAAAACTTCACGAACTTAGGTATTTATCAAATTTTTTCCAAAAAAGCCATTCCCCAAGAGTGTTGCATCTCTTTTTCTCGTGCGCGGAAGGCATAAACGTGTCTCTGTCAAGGGGGCGTGGTCGACTCTAATCAAGGCATCCCCTTAAGTAAGAATAACGTAACCCCGTGTGGTGTCGGGTTAGAATAGCACCACCCCTTTTCTTCCCGTGGGTGTCGTAAGAGTCGTACTAAGGGGTTAGGCTCGTAAAACACACTTTCCCGCAATGTGCACTTTCTGCAAAGGTGCACTTGCCGCAAAATGTACACTCCCAAAATGTACACTTTCCCAATTTGGAAACTTTCCCGAAATGTGCACTTTTTCAAACAACGCACTTTTCCAAAACGCACGCTTTCCCAAAATGTACACTTTCCCATTTAGGGCACTTTCTCAAAAGGTACAAAATTACAAAAACAGAACGCTTATAGTTTCGGTCTTTCTGTCCGTCTGTCCGTCTGTTTGCATTTGCACTATTTCATAGAAACCCTTAGTACTATAAACAACGTCACCCCTACCCCTAAAGTGTAGGTACTTTCCGGGAAAATATACCTTCTGCGAAAGTGCTCATTCTGGGAAAGTGCACCCTATTGTCAAAGTGTACATATCGGGAAGTGCACTTTTAGAGACAGTGTGCTTTCCGGGAAAATTATCATTTAAAAAAATGCACCTTTACAAAAAGTGCACATTTCGGGAAAGTGTGTTTTACGAGCTAAACCCGTACTAAGAGATAAGAGAACAGGGTTGAAGTGTATTGTGGGCTATAGGCTAGCAACCTATCAGTGCGATATATCATTTTGACAATCTTTTATAGCCACATTTGTGGCACTGGAATATAAGTTTAATGTGCTCTGCCTACTCCTTTTGGCAATGAAGGCGTGAATCTATATATGTATGTACCTATGTAAGTATATTGTTGGCGTAAGTAGGCAGTGGGTAGTAGACAGAATAGACAGACATAAAACTTTTATACTGTCTACTAATTACAGGCATTCGCGTACCGTTGATATTTATAAACACATCTTATAGGTTCCTTGGGGAACTCGAGGCTAATTGAACATGGCTGTGTTACGTTACCCAGATGCTTTTGTTACATTTTAATTGGTTATTGTAATACTATATTTTTAAAAAAGATGTAGGAACATACATACTTAGGGTAATAACATCAACAAGTAATAGAATACAAAAGGAAATACCAAATAAAACTAACTGCTAAAGGTAGAGAATTTGTCCCAGATTGCTGCAAGGCGGTAGTTTTCTCAGACGGCAGCATTGCCACGTTGTATGACAATGCTGATCCTCTGGACGAGCCAGCCTCTGGTCACATGACATCTCAACCAAGAACATGCAAAAACCATTGTAAATTCGGTGCGCAATTGGTTCCCACGGTCCGAGGGTCTCTACGCTAATAAAGTAAAGTGAACTATGATGGAATATAGTCTGCAGCAAGAATCGATTCTTCGTGTTTGCCAATCGTGGGCATTAATTACCCTGACCATTACACCACACGGACCACGCATCCACCAGATTTTACTCAGAAATAACTAACTCTGTGCCTTTCTTAAAATAATTCTCTATTTCGTCCAATCTGATGGTGCGGCGGTTGTATGTAGGTCGGATAAATGTTTAGGTACTCAATTACTGCCATACTATTAGGCCATATTACTAGGTCGACCGCTTAGCTCAGTCCGGATACAGGGTTTTGACCACAGAAATATAGTCTGTGGTAGTAACCATATAACTTCTTATATAGGAAACGCAGAAACACTTTTTGGATTTTCTCCAGAAGAAGAACGTAAGTGACTTCGTGCGGATTCCACACGGCTGAGGCTGCCTCAAGTTTGCTTCTGACCAGCGCTGTGTATACCACTTTGATAGCCCTGGACTCACAGAAATCTCTGGCATTCCTGACGACAAAACCCAACATTCGGCAGCAGTCAGTGGCTAATGCTTTCATGTGATCGTGGAAGTTGAGTTGTATGTCAAAAACAAAGCCCAAGTCGCGGATAGAATGAACCCGGAATATGAGTTCTGACCCCAGCCGGTATTCAGCTAGAAAGGGATTATGAGCGCGGCTAAAGGTCACGACGGAACATTTTGCTGAATTAAAAAGTAGACCATTTTCAATGCTCCATTTACAAAAACTGTCAATGTCTGACTGTACTCACAATCCGATAGCTGTTGCAGGCCATACACCAGCTTCAGATCGTCAGCATAGAGCAGGCATCTTGCATACATTGGTACTGAGGCCAAATCGTCAGTCAGTATGCCGAAGAGAAACGGGCCCAGGATTGAACCTTGGCTGACTCCAGATCGTGTGTGGTACGGCTTGAGATAAAGCATCCGTGTTGAACATACCTTATCAAGAAATTACGTTATAGGTGAATGTACACGAGTCAACAGAAACTTCTATTGGCTCTCTGACTATGGGGAATATGTTCTAGCCTCTCAAAGTTTGTGTCCCTCAGTAGAGCAACCAAAATTGATATCTTGTAGCAAGAGAGAAGGTTTGAAATCAAATATCTCGAAGATTCTCGAACACGAAAACGAACTGTGGAATGAAATAGATGACCTCAGAAACGAAATCAACATTTCATTTCCTTAAAAAAGTATCAAAAGAATTGCATAAGCTTGCGGTTAAAATATAACACTATATCAGATGATGGTGTCCGCAAATAGGCTAAGAGGCGGTAAAAAATATGATAGAAATAACTAACGCTTATGTGGTACAAAGTAATGTCGTAAACCGAAGGCATGTGTTGCCCAAGCCAACTTGTTTTGTATGAGGAAAATAAAATATGCTATCTGGGGTTTTCTTTATCTGGCCCCGTATCATGGTCTGCCTTATCACGCGATAAGTGACAAGATAGACCGTTCGTCACTGGCTGACACCGTTCGATGGAACGAGACGGACGCTCTATCCTGTCACTTATCGCGTGATAAGGCCGACCATGATACGGGGTCTGGAGTTTAATAGGAAAAAAGGGGGCTACTTTGATCATTTTGAATGTAATACAAAAGCAGCGGGCGTAGCATTAAGTTTTTCGTATGTTTTTTTACTACAAACTATGGACATGTTCCGAAATAAATTATTTCAATTGAATTGAATTGAATTGTAGCATGGTTGCCATTTTATCACTTATCGCTGTGGATAAGACATCCAATGCGTTCTGACAAGTGTGCGAGTGTGAGAGTGATGGATGTCTAATACACACTTTTATTATATCCTGTAAACCAGAGTGGTAATCACGAAACTAATAACTAACTGGGGGTAACTGTCATTTTTCCATATAAAAAGTGACATTTAGATATACCTGACGCGCGTACAATGCGTTACGTGATCAACACGCAGAAGACAAGTTTAGTGTTCTTCTGACCGTACTAAAAGAAAGCACACATTTCTGTATGCTAGCTCTTAGATTATATCGTTCGTGTCATTTACTCTCAAAGAAATCGACGCGATTGTTATCTTGACGTGACGAGGGGAAATTAAAGGAACCCAATCTATTCGAATAAAATAACCTCAGCTCGCTCGTATCACAACCTACAGGTGGTTTTTAGGGTCCCATAGTTAACAAGGAACCCTTATTGTTTCGCCATGTCCGTCTGTCGGCCTGCAGCTTAGCTCAGGGACCCTTACTACTAAAAAGCTGTTATTCGGCATGGGTATATAAATCAATCAGCGTATGGCAAAACATGGGGACTGAACCCAAAGGTACTGAAGTGGATCTACACCATGATGGTGAGGCCCATATTACTGTACGGTAGTCTGGTATGGTGGCCAAGGACTTTAATGAGCACATGCAGAGATGCCCTGATGAAGGTGCAGAGATCGGCATGCATGGCTATAACAGGGGCGTTTCGTACCACGCCTACAGCAGCGCTAGAAGTCCTACTGGACCTACCGCCACTTCACATGGTGATTAAGTCAGAGGCGCGCAAATCGCTCTACAGATTAAGAACTCTTGGACTGTGGAGCGACAGCAAGCCAAAGACTAAGCACACAAACATGGAGACTGGAATCACCAAATGGGGGACAACTGTTACTCGCGTCCGCAGGAACTACCTACCACAACCCTGCACGTTTCTCCTGGGTGGTTCTAAAGAGTGATACACTTTAAAGGCGAAACAAAGTATGCCATAAGATTAAATAAATAAAGCCCAAATTTTTGTTCCAGTCAAGTATGGTCACCCCCAGTCGGCTAAATGGCTGCTACTGGGAATGTGGAAAAATTCGTGGCAGTAGTAGTACATAATAATGAATTTAAAAGGAAAACTATCATGGCTAGACATTACTATTTACCGAGTAATAGTCGACCTTAAAATGTACTAGCAAAGGCCAATTTTCGTATAAATTCGGCCGACGCAACCGCAACATTAACTTAGCGCGTGCGTGTCGATTTAACAAATACGGACATAGCCAAACCCCTACACTGCGCGTCGCCGACATGCACTTGGCAGGTTTTATTGGTAACCAGTATCAGCCTCACATCCGATTTCCAACAAACTGCCTTGCAGTTTGGCGAAAGGTTGTATTTACGGTAAACATAATTGTATATTTTCATGTTAAAAAAGAAAAAAAAAAAATTAAGTATATATTTATTACGAGCTATCCCCGCAGCTCCGCCTACAGATACAGAATGACTCGCAGTATACCTTGCCGAACCCGAGCCGTGTCCAGATGGGTAATCAGTTAATCACGTACCGTTCCGAACGCGCGTTAGCACAATCCGTCATTTTTCCATATAAATTTTGACATTTAGATCTACCTGACGCGCGTACAATGCGTTACGTGACAGCAGCACACAACCTACACCGAAACATAATCATCCGACTAAATAAAGTGTTCGTCACAGTCGCATATTTGGCCTATTAATTTACAGATTCTGTTTCCAATATAGTTTAGACGGTTGCCGCCCAGAGCACGGCTGTCATGGGCGTATGAACAACTGGATGACTAGTTTACCCACGAGTTATCTCATGAAAGAGTTATCTCTTAGCTGCCTTTGGCCAAGCTAAAGTCGCGGTCAATGGACTTTGCTATCTATGTAAACAAACCGCCATATTGAAATTGTCTCTGAATGATGAATTTACTAGTGATGGGGAAGACTCTTACTTACTATACTCTTTTATGTCAAAACATATCGAATATTAATATATCTACAGTAAAAAACAATTAAGTTTTTTTTAACCACTTTATTCACTGATAAAACACTACGATTCTTTACCCACTGATAAAACTACCGCGTAGTTAGTGTACACAACTGCGATGGCAGGTACAGAGCGTGAGTTGGGTAGTGTGTAGCGGCTTTACAATATCATCAACTTTAGTCACAACACTACCCATCATAGACAATTGTAGAATTTAAAAGAAGCAAAAACGTCATTTCATGAGGACTAACCTAACTTATGAAACCATTTTAAACTTTTAATGATATATCTAAGATTCAGTCATATATTTTATGGTTTTGTATTTTGTTGATTCAACAGTGTATAGTTTCAGTTGTGTTTGATGAGGTGATGTGAAAATTCAATGAGAAACAGTGACAAAACAAAGTTAGGTCCTTTGTATACATAGTTAGCAAAGTCCATTGACGGCGACTTTACAGGCTAGTGGTACAGGCATGCGGCTGTCAAGCGGCGGTCGTGCGTTCGACCCCCCATGTAGTGTGTGCAGTAGTCATGCTCAATAATCTCAACCAATAATGACCCTGAACCTGAATTTCATACATTGAAACAAAGAGCGCAACATCAAATCTATTACGTCAGCCTCGTTGTCGATCAGCAATTTATAGGAAAAATTGTTATAATATGTGCACAATTTTTTATAATAGTTTACCTGATAATATTAAAGTAATGACATCAACTGATTTTAGGAGAAATTTAAATATTTATTTATTAGATAATTTTTTTTATAGCGTTAAGGAATTTACCGAAAAAAATAAACAGCATGGACGTTTTTAAAGATTGAGAGCATATTTTGATTAAATTTTAATTGAGTAATTGCATGCGCGTGTTACGATTATTATAATATTTGCATGTCGTTTAATTACGATAGAATACTGTAGGTACCACTATTCACAAGAACACCCTGTAAATAGAAATAAGTATTCTTGCAAATAAACATATTCTATTCTATTCTATTCTAATCTAATAATTATATCAATCCCATTGTTTCACTGTCATCATATTAAATAATTAAATAGTTTAACACCCACCCTCTAAAATTGGCTATCCTCTAAAAAATATTTCATGTAAAATGATTCTTGCTGTGCACACATATTTTGAGTTATAGTCGAGATCCGAACATTCTATAGACTTTGACTTGTTTTGTGAGCCTAATCAAATAAATAAGTTATCCCTCTTCAAATCTTGGGATAAAGAGTCATAGCGGACCCCGGGCTCCTTTAGGGCACAACCGGGAAAAACGCTAGGAGGATGATGAGGGCTTTGGGACTGATTTTCAGAATAAAATACTAATTGAGACTCAAAACTAGTCACCTTCATACAAAATTTTACCAAATCGGTTCAGAGGTTGAAGTCTGAAAAAGTTAAAGGCAGTCAGACAGAGTACCTACTTTCGTATTTTTATACATATAAACTTTCGTAATTTGGCGTTACGGCATTTCACTATTTTACGGCGCGGTGTGATAATAATGTTGGTATTTATTACCAGCATACTTTGTAATAGTAAAATTCCTCAACACAAGATTGCGAAAGTTTTGGTCAATGTAGCCCAGTCCAGACTGTTGTTTAGTCTTTAATAAGCTGAACTTGTATTTGAACTACGTAATGAGGCAAGTTACGATAGAAATTAGATAACCTTGACACGACTCGCTAGTCCAATATGGCACAGTCTTCCACGGTAGGTAAGGACGGTTAGCAAATAACTAACTAAATTAAAATGTATTTCATGCAGCCGACTTTTATCTATAGTATTTCCGAAAGAATGCATGAGTTGCCATAGAGAAATGAGAATAACTGTTATATTCCTAGTGCCTCTGAATTCCGTTCAACTCTTATTGATCTAAGTTCTAACAAAAATTAAACTAAATAACGAATAAAAATAATTTCCCGAATCGATCCACGAGTGACGAAGTTCTGCGGCAACGACTATTGTTTGATATTTAGTCAAATTGAGAAGCATTTTTTGGGAGTGTGTTCAAATAGACCTCTCGCCACGGTTTTACTTACATACCTAAGTATACTTATTTGGCTTAGATTTCTAAAGTAAACATATTGAACGAAACTTTGCTAGATTTATATTATTCAATAAAACTCTAAAACACATTAAATAAATAAATATCTAAATATTAAGGGACAGTCTTACACAAATCGACCTAGTCCCATAGTAAGCTCATTAAGGCTTGTGTTATGGGTACTAGACGCCGATATATATAATAGATTTTTTTTTTTTTTTTTTTTATTTCCAAACAAAAAGTAGGTACAATGGTTTTTACATTTGTTTCGCCAAACATAACTGTTTATTGGCGAGTAGTACACTCATTTTCAGTTTATTTATTGTACCTAAACATCTAGAATAGAAATACTTAAATACATAGAAAACATCCATGACTCAGAAACAAATATTCATGCTCATCACACAAATATTTGCCCTTACCGGGATTCGAACCCAGGACCTTCAGCTTCGTAGCACATACATACGTACATTGCGCCATCAGATACTTAAAACGAGCATTTCTATGGAAATGGATCTGTCATTGCATCTTTCCCGCCCACTCGCACAGCTATAGGCTTACGCAAATGGAATCACTTCCATAATTATGCTTATTTGGGTTTGACTTCTAAGGTAAACTCATCAAATGAAACCTCACTAGATTAGTCATTAAAACTCTAAAACAGCTTTCGTCTTCGGATGCTTAAAACTAACATTCATTCAACACCCAGTTCAATACAGATCTGTCATTGCATCTTACCCACACACACTCGCACAGCTATGGGCTAGAACGCAAATAAAATCGAATACAACAAATCGTTTTTTTTTAATTAGGAATTTGACCACTGTTTTACCTGATGGTAAGTGGTGATGAAGGCAAGGGGGTACCTATAGATAACTAGTGCCAATTCACTCTCGTATGGAAAAGATCCAAGTTATACGTAACTGGGAAAAGGTGTTCCAGAATTTAGTCTCACTCTTTAGCTGTCCTCGCGAGAAAACTGGAAGCAAAGCGCTTCGTGCGAATCAGTCGTAAATCAACAACATAAGGGTGGAACCCACGACCGCGCTTACTCCTAAGATGACGAAATAGTTAGTGAAGGCGGGATTAAATAATACGTGTAATCCTAGCGCTCAAAAGCAAGCAAGAGGTCCTGGGTTCGAATCCCGGTAAGGGCATTTATTTGTGTGATGAGCACGAATATTTGTTCCCGAGTCATGGATGTTTTCTATGTATTTAAGTATTTATTTATCTATATAAGTATATTTATCGTCGTCTAGTACCCATAGTACAAGCTTTGCTTAGTTTGGGACTAGGTCGATTTGTGTAAGATTGTCCCCTAATATTTATTTATTTATTTATTTTAAAACCGATAAGTAGGCAACTTTTCTAGTTTGTTGTAGTTCCAGTCTTTGCATTTTAGCCTCAGTTAAATCTAAGTCACCAATGAGCTTCAATGGCATAATATACACTGTTATTTCAATAGAGCAAAATCGCGTCCGAAAATTCAGCCTCAGTTTTGCTGCCACTACGATATTTCCCGATGAAGCGAAACCTCGCAGGCCTCTTTCCACCCGATTCAGCATCTGGCTCAAACTGGGCCATCTAAACTGCAATCGACGTTTGCCGACTGCTCTAGCGGTTATGGCTCGGGCCGTAAGTCGTAACTTGGACAACTAGCCGTGAAGTTTATTATTATGGACTATGTATCGACAACGACGAAGTAATATTCTTAAAGTAATGATTAATGAGATAACCTATCTTAATCAATACTCACTATTATATTTGAAAGCGAGATAGGTCACCAGTGTTCGGAAGCTCTTTAAAAGTATATGAAAGTGGTCATCCCGACTATACAATAAAGGGGAACCTTGAAATTCGGTTCTCGACTGTTCCCTTATCCTAAAATCAAACTATTTAAACTATTTTTGCTCGATTGCCGAAGGAGAGGAGGGTTATGTTTTTCGAGCGTACATAATTAGCTAAGATAAGCGCATATGTATTTTTTTGTAAATTGGAGTTCCCTTGGCAGTTGTACAATTAGTTGCTTTTATTGGTTTAAAGATTAATTTCAATTAATTATTAAAAGTTAGGTAATATCAAAAAAGCAGACACACAGACAAACACTTTATTATTCTTTATAAGAAGAATATTTTAAAGGTTAACTTTAAAAGACGACACACAGTCGAGAGCCGGACCTCAAACTGGTCTTTTTTGTTTGGACGAAGGAAGTAGGGATCCTAATATTATCATCATGAACTAGCAACAAAAATATAGTTTTGCAGTTACCCAACTTTGTGAGCGCAACGCACTCATAATCAGACGGGTTTGAAATTGGATTAGCTGAAAACTGAAGACCCAACGCTTGGCAGCCACTAAGCTAAGATCTTAACTTCTCCTACTTCGCAACCTCATATACTATAATGTTTGTCGAACTGTGAACCCTGTATAAGAGCATTGAATATTTTCGCTGAGGTTATACTTTTACTATTTATAATACTTGATGCGGATGTTAGTAACCGACCTAGATTAATGTATCTATATTTTAAAACAGAATTTCCCCCATAAATCCCTGTTAAGTTTTGAAAGATTTAATTAAGCCCACGCTTACTTCGTTCAAAGGGATTACTAAATACACTTCAGACTTAGCAGGTTTAGAACTGACTAATGTGCTTTTCAAAACTAAGTTCTAACGTCAGGCCTAGAATAAGCTTTCTATTTAATGCATGGGCTGAATGAAACTTACCTTTTCATGCCAAATAACATTCCAACAATATATATTGAGTTAGGAACATGAATTAAAGAGCCACTAATTGCAAACTCGAAGTGTATACTAATAATGTGCCTAACAACATAAATAAACATTAAACTTGAATCTCTCGTTCATGCAAAAACACTTGTGTTGCGACACCGTCAGAATATACTGGCTATGTGACAAGATGCCACTCAACAATTAAACAGAACTAAACATTATTGAAAAAGGTTTTTCGGAACTTATATGTATGTCAGTAAGCACTTTATTGTACACAATTAGATTAGATTAGATTAGATTATTTTATTTCATTTTGAAAATGTAAAGAAAGAAAGAAAGAAAGAAGACATTTATTCACTACGCAAAAGACACACAGAGACAAAGGGAGTACAAATACAATACAATTTACACATAATGTGTGTGTCTTCGCGGCAGTGAATCGGTCGCTGTCTCAGCATTATGCCGAGGTGTCAGACAGACACCTACAGCATGCCTATGTACATGTCATTTCATAAAATTAAAATAGCATGGATTCACAAAAAGATCGTCAGAGTGTATAAGAATAAGGAACAATAATAAATAATAGTCAATTAAAATCCAATATTAAATTAAAACAGACATGAGAAACAAAAAAAAAATACTAACAATAGGAACAATTTAAATACTTAATTATAAATGGTACAATGTCAATGTCAGAATATCTATTAATAATAGCTAGGCCATCCTAGATTTAAAGTCAAAAAATAATAAGTATTCAATATTCATTCATCATAATAATATAATAATGTCATCTTAAACCTAAAAAATATACTTAGATGTCATTTTTAATACAATTTCAATTTATAAGTGTTTGTTCGTTGTATTCCTTTACGGAATACAGCGATTTTGATAATAAAAGTTCTTTTAGTCGGCGCTCAAATATGTCGTTTGTGGTCTCATTTTTAATTGTGGCGGGTAGGCGCTCGTACATCGACGGGCCTATTACGCGCGGGCTCCTGTCGAGCAGCGCGAGTCGCCGCGACACTGGCATTAATCGCCCCGTCTGACGGGTGATTCTGCCAGGCATATTCATTCGCTTAAACAAGTGAATGTTTCGACGCGTGAACATAATTACTTCAAATACGTATAGTGAACAATGACAGGTTAAAGAATATGCATGTCACACAATAGATCAAAGTACAAAGGCGAACTTATCCCTATAAGGGATCTCTTCCAGCTAACCTTTGAGCAATTGAGAGACTTATGTTCGGAATATTTACCATTAGCTTCGGTGAAGTAAAACATCGTGAGGAAACCGGTCTAATACCAATAAGGTCTAGATTTCCCTCTAGGTTGGAAGGTTACATAGCAGTGGCTTTCGTAAAACTAGTGCCTATGCCAAATATTGGGATTAGGTGTCAAAGCGGACCCCGGGCTCGTTTAGGGCGCAACCGAATAAGGCTAGGAGGATGGATGGATGGATGGCATGTATTAATAAAGGTTCGTTCCGTGATGTAAGTAATCTTTAAATTGATTATGGTACTGAATAAATAATCAACCTTTAGATTCCTCAGGAGACTTGTTTATTATCGTTTTTAATTTGTGAGGAACCCCTTAACCCCAAGGCCTAACACGTATCTCCTGAGGAAATAAAGTTTCCCCAAATTTAATACACAATTTGTGACGAGGTAAATTCGGGTATTTATACTTTACTAATTAAGTTTCGTTGGTGAATTTTATTATTAAATTATAAGAAGTAGGCACCTACGGTTTATTTCTCGATGCATGTATTTTTATGGATGTATATTATATTGCTCTCTATTTTTAAAACATTATAAAATTGCGCTAAAAACCAATAATGTTGGAAGGCACTTCACCTCACAGTAACTGTACGAGTATATTCTAGTACGGGTGTAGACTCAAAATGTATTATTACTCGAAAAGAAAGAAAGCAAAAAAATATCCCTTGTGACGGAAATCCTATTCAGATATATCTGGAATTACGAAGCTATAAGCTTTTTAATATTGCTTGTATGAGAGAGAAAACGCTCGCAGATCGTGGCGTCACGACCTGCGAGCGTCATAGTAAATGACAACCGTTTCATATTCAAAAAAAAAAAAATATTTGTAACTTAGGTTATTACATAAGATTTGTCGAACCCTCCTTTTAAGTTTGGCACTTGTATTAGGAGGTATTCGCTCTTTCGTAGAAGTTTATATGATAATATTATAACACATATGTGTGTTTTGCGGAAATGGGTCAAAATATACCCCCTTTTAAAACTTTGTACACTTATAACTTTGTGATTATTTGCTTTACTTTTTTCTCTATTTGACAATATTTTAAATTAAGGGGGGAATAATTTACCTACTTATAACTCGTATTTATTAGACAATCCTACTGTTGTACGATTTCTACTGATAAAAATGTCTTGAAATCGCACTCTCCATGCGATTTGTTGCAATTTTTAACCCATTCAGGGCCCATGACGACACATATACGTCAGACCGCCGTAGTCGCTTTCCGCTACATACGAGGAAAACCACGGGATCGGCTAAGAGCGTAGCGTGTAGCGATTCTGGACAATGAATGTGACGACACTCATGATCATGACTGTACATAAACACTCCTATTAAATGAAAGGCCACTGGCGCAGATTTACAATAGATGAGGGAGGATATGCTATACCCAACACTATTCTCATACCTGCCCCGTGTGCTGTCGGGTTAAAATAGCATCACCCCATACTTCCCACCCCTGTCGGAAAAGTTGACTACGAGATCGGATTGAGGCAATATATTACATTTTGACCATCTTTAAATCTAATAAAAATTACCTTTATTATACTCTGCCTAGAATAGACCTTGAATAAACTACATAGAGCAATTCAAAAAGAGAGTTGATGTTAGGTCGTATCGAGATGTCAAAGAGGTTGCGTGAGATAGGAGTAGATGGAGGGCCTAATACTTATAGCTCTTAAATAAGAAGATGGAGATTCTCTGCCTACCCCTCCCGGGAACACGGGCGTGAACGTATGTAGGTATATTGAAAAACTATAGTGTAACTTAATTACTCTAAAATGTTCCTCAGACGTGCCTAATCACGCATTATAACAGCATGTTACCTAGCTTTTTCACATTACAGTTATCGCTCCAATAAATCTTCGGTGTAAAATGCCGTAACCCACTTATGAAGGTTCATGAAACCATCAATTTTGATAAAACTGCAGCGTGGCGCATCGTGGTGCAACACAGCGCGAAATAGACCGGGGAATTGATGATACGTGTTGCAAATTTAGTTAAAACTAACACCACTCGTTTTATTTCTTTCATCCGCATGTTTTTGGGTATGAACTGCTGACAACATAGAAACGTCTGACTTGAATCATTGATTAATGCATCGTAGCATGATGTAGTAACTCCTAGTTTAAAATTGTCATTAGAAACCTTTGACGCCGCCGTACGTATATGTGGCAGCTATTGGGATTATTCCTGAACATAGATTAGACGTCTTCGGATAGAATTTAAATTCACAACATTGACAAGCGTGCATTCACTTGACAGCCGCGCAGCCCATTGTGTAAGGCCTAAAGCCTGCATCACAGTGGCGCGGCCTGGCCGCGGCGGACAATAGTAAACTTGTCATTAGCTGTCAAATTTACTATTGTCCGCCACCGCAGGCCGCGCCAGTGTGTTGCAGTCCTAAATCACAATGGCGCGGCCTGCGGTGGCGGTCAATAGTCAATTTGACAGCTAATGACAAGTTTATTGTTGACCGCCGCGGCTAGGCCGCGCCAGTCTGTGAGAGGCTTAAGAGCGCAACGCGCTCACAGTGAAGGCACCGAGCTTATTTAATGGGGCATTCCGCACGCACCGAATACTATAATTAGGGAATAATTATATTATAAATTTTAAATACCTGGTGCCTCGCGCTAGGCCTCCTTGCCCTTTCGTCTTTTGTTATTCAGCCGAAGAGACTGCGGCAGCGTAGGTTGAGACCGCTTATTAAAAGCGATATTTATATTGGGTCTTGCTATTTTTTGACATGACGGGGCATTGACAGTCTTCTTATTGCCGGCCAGGTGAGCGATCCGCGAAAGGAGGTAAAGTAACCAATATGTTTACGGCATAACCATCAAGTCAATGACTTATTTAACCGCCTAAGTTATATTTAGTATCGGTATGTGAGAGTGAGAGAAGTTATATTCATATTCATTCATATTTTTTATTGGTAAAAGTGTAACATTTTACAAGTTAATTTTGTTACATTTCTGGTAAGTATAGGTTACGTCACATGCACAAACCACGTAAGTGGTGTGTGGTTACATAGATTCTAATATACTTGTATCATACTTATTTTTCCCTTAAAATAAATTCATCTATGCTATAGCATGCTTGGTCAAGTAGTAAAGTTTTTATCCTATCAATAAATATTACACCGCTTGCCGAGTTAACTATTTCAGTTGGGAGAGTGTTGTATATTTTCGCACACCGAGTGACTTTCGTGTTTTCGCGAGTCGACGAGACGGCACGAGCTGAGGAGATGTTGCCCGCGTGTATTTCAGCCGTGATTTTGTTCGCGGGTAGTGTATTGGTCCAGATTAGCTCTTACATATTTGCAGGCCTCCAATATGAAAACGCACGGTAGTGTTAGTATTTTATGTTCTTTGAACAAGTCCTTATGGTTTACCCGACATAATACGCAAAGCTCGCTTTTGTATTTTGAAGGGCCTATGACGGTCTGCTGCTGCTCCCCAAAAGTCTATACCCTGAGTTAGGATGGAATGAAAATAGCCATAGTAGGCAGTTTTTACATTTTCTATTCTAAAGCTGGGGGCTAATCTTGATAGGGCGAAGCAAGCTGAGGATAGCTTTTCCCATGTCGAGTCGATGTGGAGTGACCACGTCAGCGCAGAGTCTATAATAAAGCCCAAGTACCTCACGTGATCAACTTGTGGAAGGCTGACGTCGTCTATGCCAATGTTAAACTCATGATGTGGCTACAAGATTAATGTTACGAGTAGAATATTTATTTCATGCCACTTGACGACCGGTTAGCCTAGTGGGTAGTGACGCTAATTTTTATTTATTATTTATTTATTTATTTATGTAATCTACATGATAATATAGAGTTTGTTAAAAAAAAGAGACGCAAAAATAAAAAATCGCCCGGGCCTGGTCAGGTGACATTAACTACCAACATACATCCTTCCTCTCCCGGCCTAAAATTTTTTGTTCGCAAATCAGCGCAGCGGGAGAGGACCATTGCAATACTATTTTGTATTTTTGTAACCTCGTAATAAGAGCGGGACAATAACCGCGTGTCGATACCATTAACCTACCTTCGTTGCACTATTTACCAAGCGTCTGATTGTGAAGCTTTACCATAAACGGGATACCATCTCCTAGCAATGTAATCATATAAAATAAAAGACATATAGCGGCAACGCCGCATTCAGCTATATTACACCAAGTGCAATTGTCACGTTATTGGAAACCTTCCAAAGCTAACAAAAGCCCGGATTTTACAGAAAAGCATTTTTAGAGAAAAAAACGTACTTTGGTCGGTAAAATGTTGCTGCATTTTGCTGCTTTTTTATCATCGTGGTATTTTATATTTATATATGTATTTACTAATACTCTTGATTCCGTGTTGGCCATCTTTTCTTTCTCGTCTTTAAACGTAACACCACGTCCTTGTGCCAAGCGAATTTTCATAGGAAATCGGTGTGTCCACCACATTTCCGTAAAGGATATTTTCCAGAGAAGGTTAAACGAGTCGCAACGAGCGAGAGGTAAGTTTATATTATTAAAGATTCTGCGTTTTTTGTTTACGTCCTTATAATGTGGGTACAAAATTTAACAAACAGCCAGGATTTTTTTTTGTTTAAACTTTGGTTTCTTGATCCAAATACCCCGCGAGGAATACGGGCGAACTTTGGTTCTTTTAACTATTATGGGACTATTATATAACTTGGAAATGTATTTGTTACTATGAAATAGACTTTACTATGGGACTAGGTCGATTTGTATAAGATTGTCCCCTAATATTTATTTATTATTAAAGTTAGCCTAAGAAGCGATGGCTGGATGTCGTGAAGGCCGACATGAGCGAAAACGGGCTCACAAAAGAAGACGCCCAGGATCGTGCAAAGTGGAGGAAAGCGAGTAGGAAAGCGGACCCTGGCTAAGGCCGAGATAACGCTAGGTAGAAGAAGAAGAAGATTTATTATTACAGTTCCAATATACAGAATGTTCAATGTCTGAACAACCCTGAAGTTTGACAGAACTTGGCCCAAAATTGCCTTGTCACTTGTTCAGGCCTGTCATTAGTCGTTAATCCCGCAATAGCACCTTTGGGTATTCCCTCGAAATGAATGTCCGGTAAAACAGAATATACCACGATGTTTGAATGTACGAATCTTTGAAACCCTTGATCCGTAGAAAATACTGAATGTAAAAAAAAGTTTAGTTGATACAATTCAAATGGTGGAACCGTGAACGACCTTTTGTATCTGCGTAGTAATATTTCAAGTCATATCTCCGTAACAAGATAGATTTCTAATCACGAAAGTGCACCTTTCCAGCTTGCGCTTTGAACGATACTTGCAATAATATGTAAGTATGTACATACATACGGCCGTACCTATTCATAAACGTCCTATAAGCCTGTTTTAACTAAAATGGTGTTAAAATTCGCTTGTCCTTATCTGTCACTTTGACATTTGTGTTCGTAAGAGAGGGACAAAGCACATAGTATTTAAGAATTTTTATGTAAGAATATGAAGTGATCGTGATTTACAAAGTGAAAAAAAATATCGGTACGAGCGGAATAAGATTTTTGACGATTGAAAATAATAATTAAATGTTTGGCAAAATTTGCTGCATATTCATATGTAAGAGTACATTTCGGAAATCTCTGTGACATCCTTCTAATATTATAAATGCGGAAGTTTGGATGTGTGTACCCAATCATGCTTAAAAACGGCTTAATCGATTTGGATGAAGTTTATAGCCTGTATATAGGATAATTGTTATCTCGGGTCCGCGCATACGAAATCGCGGAAAGTATGAAGATAATTATATCCATGTATAGTGTTGTGTTTCTTAACCTATGATAAGAGATTCAGTTCCAAAACGGGATGACGTATCTATCGTTTCGAAATGTAATGATTGGTACAAAAACGCTACTACTGCTAATTCAATTAATCAAAATTCAGATAGCACTTAATCTAAATTGGAATGCCATCAGTTGTCGCTAAGTACGAGCCCAAGTCTCGGTCACACCTTCCTGAATTTATAACTGCGAAACGAGTTAACTAAAATCCTGCACCTTTCAGGAGCCAGCGCAAATAAATCTCGGGCTCAATTCGATTTCACTCTTTCACAGCCTAATGGAATTCTAATACGACTCGCGCGCTCGCTCTTATAGATTACCTCGGCGCGCGTGGAAGCGGGTGCGGGAGACAGTCTGATATCGGATTGGTGCTGGAAGGAATGGATAGAAATAGACCTCTTGCTCACACGAGCTGTAAATAAATCGCGCGAAACCGCAGCCTTGTGTAAACATGCCTATCTATATTGGCCCCGACCGGTCTCCCACGGTTTACGCCGGTTTAAACTGGATTTTTCTTTGATCGAACCTGCCTGGGGCATACATCAATTTGTAAACTTGTTAAGTTGTTTTGAACCGGACCAATTAAACCGCCTAAGGGTTTGAGGGTCAATGAAATGGGTGCCTTCAATTTGAAAATACCTAGTAGGTCTGTACTTTAGGTAAGAGTAAACAAAAAATGTTGGACTTTGGTTAGTGTGATGGTTTCAGTTAACTCATTTTTCAATGGGTAAGTTCCCTTTCTTGGTACCTTGCAAATATTGCAGGACTCAGACATATACTCGTAGTTTGCTTCTGCTATGAAGCTAACTTAACCGCACATACGGGCTCAGGCAAGAATCCGGGCTAAGCATTTGAGCCAATAGTTTTGAATCTCAAAGTCTTCTACTGATTAGCTTTGATGTCCGGATACGAGGGGTTAAGTAACTAACAGCAATGCGAGGTAGAGCAGGATGCGAGATAAGAACTAAAAGATTTTTATACGGTATAATGTCTTAGGACTTCGCACACTATATTGAAAGAATGATAATATTAGTTTGAATTCAGATTAAACTAATACTATGCAATTATTAGCACTGAAACCCAGCGCTTCTAACTCTGATATGCTGAATAAATTAACTTGTTAATGGAGTCCATTTCGGTCGCAAGAGAGGATAGAAACCACCAACTAAATAACCTATATACGAAATGACGATCTACATCAAAACATTTGAACAATCTTTTATATGGTTAAAAGGGTAAGCACAGGTAATTAAAGGTAATAGGTAATATATTATTTGCATTATAAGGTGACTTGTAAAAAAAATAAATATAAATCATATTTTTCAGTTAGTAGTAATATAAGTAATAAAGTGAAAAATATGTTTTTTTTTTTTTTTTTTTGGGGGACAGTCTTACACAAATCGAACTAAGCAAAGCTTGTACTATGGGTACTAGACGACGATATATATATATACTTATATAGATAAATAAATACTTAAATACATAGAAAACATCCATGACTCAGGAACAAATATTTATGCTCATCACAGAAATAAATGCCCTTACCGGGATTCGAACCCGGGACCTCCGGCTTCGTAGGCAGGGTCACTACCAACTAGGCTACAGAGGTCGTCCAAGCAAGATTAACATTACATTAAAAACATTTGTTTACTTATCTAGACAAAATCTGAAATAGGCTTACTTACATAAAGATATTCTACTTAAATCATACAGAATGTTCAAGATTTGAATGGCACATATACGCCATTCATAGAGGTTTGCCTGGTTCCTACACTAGGACAAGGCCTATCCCGTAGGAAACCAGATTAGAGCCAAGTTACCAAAAGTAAAATTAAGGAGCTCAGTTTTAGGTGTTGGAGAATAAACTTAGAAAATTCATCATCATTTTCAACTGACTCTAGACAAAAAACTCAAACGATAAACATCTCGTCGAATAAATTATCTTCGAATATCGCCTCGATGGAAGCCGAAAACTCAAGCATTCGATAGAACCGAGGGTGTTCGTATAATCTTGACGCGTGTGATGGATGTGCCACGGTGATTGCCTTCATTTGTTTTACCGTCGACATAACGATTATGTTTTGTATCTCGGCTGCCAGTCTTCAGATAATAGACAAAAGGAATTCGCCCGAAAATGCTGCATTTCTAGTTTTCTCGAGCTAGATAGTTCCGAGGAGGGTTACAATCCTGACATTATTTTTGATTGTTTCTTGGTATAATTTTGTTATTGTCATCATTGGCCTTAGATTGTTTAAATAGGGTCTTAAATAGGCCATACTAACACTTCGATTGCGGGAAAATAAAACATTCACAATAGGGTATTTTCATTTATCAAAATTTTATTATGAAAGTATTTATTTAAATGAACCATATGACGAAACATTCCGGAGTAAACTGGACGTAGTTAAAGGAAAAGGATCCAATCCACAAAATGACCAAAACATGAGTTAAGTATACCAGAGAGGTCTCTGAGGCGTATATTTTCATTCAGCAAAAAGACGCCCCGCTCACATAGTGTTTTCATATTTTAATCAACATGGGATACCATCCCACATGTATGACGGAGTAAAAAAGATATCCTTCATAAAGACCCATAACGCTTGGAACCGTATAGTGATATTAGATCAGTTACATAATTGATTCACATTTGTTTTAACAAAAGAAATCCAACCTGCTTGGACCATTTTTAAGTAAATGCAATTCACACGTTTTACTTTTAATATTTTCAACGAAACGGATCCAATCCGTTTGGATTCTTTTTGAAAAACTAAATTTAGATTCTTTAAATCTTTTAGATATACAACAAAATAGATTCAACTCACTTGGATCAGTTTTGTTGAGTTGTTTTGAATCCTGCAATGGTGTCTTAGTAAACAACAGAAACGATCCTATTACAATATTATTTTTGTAAATCTGATTTTTTAAATTCATTTAGCTTTATTTTTAATCATTAAAAGAAGTTTTCACTATAAAGCAGCCTTTATTACGATTTTTGCTGTCAGTATTATTGTCTTGGATCATTATACGTAAATGTATTATCCGATCCAGCGCACATAAACCATTTTTAGGAAAATGGTTATATTAACAACTAACTTCTGCCCGCGACTTCGTACGTGTAGGTATAATTATGGTTTAAACATGATATTCTTATGTTTAACCATATTACTGACAAATTTGAAAATAAACATTCCATTTCCATACTGTGCGTGTAAGAGTTCAAATTGTCTTCGAATCGAAATAAATACCCTCATAAACTTGGTCGTCTATAATATTATATAGATCCCCAAAGTATCCTTTGAGAGAGCGCTCCCTATGCGAGCCCCAGGTCCGAAGGCCCGATGGCGAGCCCCACGGACACTCACTATCCCCCAGGTGTCTTGCAAGCGAGACCTGAGGCCAAAGTCCCTAAATCTGAGCGGCGAAGCAAACCTTCAGAGAGTGGTCTTAATTTTTTTTTACGAGGGCCTAAGGCCCGAGGCCGAGCCCCCATAGATACTCGTTATCTCCGAGTAACTTGCAGGTGAAACCTTAGGGCCGAAGACCTGAAAGTAAACGGGGAGCAAACGGAGCCGAAGGCTGAGCTTTTCGTAGGAATGAAAGGCCCTAAGCATACTTTTAGAGAGCGGTCGCTATGCAAGCTCGGGGGCTGAAGGCCTTACTGTCCCCAGGTGTCTTGCAAGCGAAACTGGAGACCAAAGTCCCCAAGGAGAGCGGGCAGGCAAGCGATGCCGAAGGCCGAGCTTTTCGTAACAATGAAAGGTCCCAATCAAGCCCTAAGAAAGCGCTCCCAATGCAAGCCTGAAGGCCGAAGGCCGGAGCCCAAAGTCCCCAAGGGGAGTGGGCAGGCAAGCGAGGCCAAATGCCGAGCTTTTCGTAACAATGAAAGGTCACAATCAAGCCTTATAAAGCGCTCCCAATGCGAGCCCGACGGCGAGCCCTCACGGACACGGACATTTCCTATCCCCAGGTGGCAGCGAAGCCAAAAGCCGAGCTTTACGTTCAAATGGAAGGCCCAAAGCATCCCTTTAGAGAGCGCTCTCAATGCGAGCGCCTACGGACACTCATTATCTACGGGAGTCTTGCAAGCGAAACCTGAGGCCCGAATTCCCGAAGGTAAAAGGGGAGCCAAGCGAAGCCGAAGGGTGAGCTTTTCTGTAGGACTTAAAGGCTTTAGCATGCTTTAAGAGACCGCTCCCTAGGCGAGCTCGAGGGCCCAAGACCCGAATGCAAGCCCCCGCGGACACT
Source organism: Epinotia ramella (assembly GCA_947578815.1). NCBI lineage: Eukaryota > Metazoa > Arthropoda > Insecta > Lepidoptera > Tortricidae > Epinotia > Epinotia ramella. Next base: position 28,181,301 of record OX388202.1, read on the forward strand.
TACAATCCCTAGGTGTCTTGCAAACGACCAAACCGACCTGTGGCTAAAGTACCGGAGATGAGCGGCGAGGCAAGCGAGCCCTCATGGACACTTACAATTTTTTATTGATAATGAGTCTTTCATTCCAACGAAAAGCAAGGCCTTTGGCCTCGCTTGCTTCGCCACTCACCTACGGGACTTACCTCGGCTCGCCACTCACCAAGCAAGCGAGGCCAAAGGTCTTGCTTTTCGTTGGAATGAAAGACTCATTATCATTCCTTCAGAAAGCGCTCTAAATGCGCCCCCATGGACGGGCACTCATTATCTCCCGTTGTCTTGCAAACGAAACCTGAGGGCGAGCCCCCACGTACACTTACTATCCCCAGGTGTCTTGCAAGCGAAATCCCAGGCCAAAGTTCCGAAGGTAAGCGGCGAGGCAAGCAAGGCCATTTTGTTGGACTGAAAGGCCCAAAGCAACCCTTCTGAGAGCAGTTCTCAATGTGAGCAATCACCCCTAAGCACACTCATTATCTTCCGGTGTCTTGCAAGCGAAACTTAAGGGCCGAAATCCCGAAGGTAAACGGGGAGGCAAGCGAAGAAGAAGCGAAGCGAAGGCTGAGGTTTTCGTAGGAATGAAAGGCCCAAAATATCCCTTTAGGGAGCGCTCCTTATGCGCTCCCAATAATATTTCAGTGTCACGAGAGTTTTCTACATAAAAAGAATTGGCACCTATATACTCAATTGTCCGCGGAATGCCGTTTTGTCCAAATTTTATACCCGCATTTTTAGATTTGTATGGGATTCAAGGAGTTCCCATACAAAGTTCAACCCCAGTTTTGGTCCCCTTTGCACCCTTATCATAATATTTTTTATAGCCTAAAACCTGGCCGGGGATTTTCTCAACAGATTAGTAAAGTTTGCATCAAAATCCGTTCAGCCGTTTTCACGTGGTGCGCGTTCACATAAGCAGACAAACAGATAAACAGACAAAAATTCTAAAAACTGTTGGAACGTGTTCTGTTATCGATTCTAAGTATCCCAGCAAACTTTTTTTCGAATATCTTCCATGTACAGACTTTCGACCATCTTCAGCTTTATTTTATGTATGTATAGAGATGGTTTTACATGATTATTATGCCAGTTTTATTTCGTGAATCCTTATTACAAAATTAAACAAAAGGAAGGGTCTATGAAAAGTGTATTTTCGCAAAAAAGATCCAACCCCACTTTTGGTCGACATCCTGAAAAATATAGCATTTAACTGAATTCTGTGTGAAAGAATGTATAATACACGACTCAACTCAATTTTCATCCAAACATATATTATAAAAAAAATGAACCAGTTTTGAGGAATCACGGTTGAAACTTTAAACCGCCATAACTTTTGCTCAACTTTCTGTGGATTGGATCTTTTTCCTTTAACTACGTCCACTGAGAAATCTTTTGTTGGAAAATCCTCTGTACTCCGTTAACGAGTACAACATGGAAATGACTTTTTAATTGTGCATTTTGTTTTCTTAAATTGACATTTATTTTTGGTAACTTAATATTTATCAATGTTATGTGTGATTATCATTCTATTATGTTACTGTGTGTAATGAATGACGATCCTTTTCGGGAGAGAGAATTATATAATATTTTGTATTTACAGTTGACTCATTAAGTTTTTATACGAACATGGTAGAAATTCTTGTAATCTTGACATTTATGCAAATTTATATTGTATTTTTTATCGTGTAATAAATAAATCTAAATCTAATCTAATACTCGTAGTGTTTACCATCGGAAATACGAATATAATCCTATTTTGTTATAAAAACATAAGATTTATTTTTAATTTGAAAATTAAAATCGTAGCTTTATTACTGTATGTTACGTGACGGGAAACCGACCGCCATTTTGTCTTCTGTGAGTGACGTCAGAACAGCAAATGCAAAAATCAGAATGCATAGCGTATAAGAAGGACATGCACATTTTACGTTTCTATGATTCTGCACATTGTATCTTCTTTTAGTAGTGGTCTATTGGTGTTGTAGTTATGACGTCGCGATAATGGCGGCTGCCTTTTTGGCGCGAATATATATACGTTCATTCAACCATTATTTATTTGCATAAAGCGATATTATTTTGAGGAAATAAAAATACCAATTGACTAAGTATCGAAACTATACAAACATTTAAAAATATATTTAAAAAAAATCGTAGAATAGCCTATTAATAATAAAGAAAATATTGTTTTATTTGGGTGCCGTTCAGTCGCCATAAAAACAAAATGCATAATTTCAAGTCGCATACATTACATACGGTACGGATATTATAACAAACTATTATCATAATAAAAAAACGCATTTTTTTTATTTATCACCGCCACATTTACTATAACGTTTACATACGTACATATAATCACGCCTATTTCCCGGAGGGGTAGGCAGAGATCACGGATTTATACTTGCTTGATCTTGACCATCCTTTCTTGCTTCATTCACTTTCATTACATTTCATTACGTTTAGGGTACTCTTGAGACCTTTCTTCAGGATTTCTCCGATTTGGTCGGAAAAAGTTCGACGAGGTCTTCCGCTTCCAACTGTTCCATCTACTTTTCCCTCATACACTCTCTTTGTTAATCTTTTTTCATCCAGATTATTTTCATCTCTACATGCCCATACCATCTTAGCTATAACATTTATGTGAACTAATTTATTTTGGAATAACAGATATTCAGTATAATAATAAAAACTGATAACAACATTTGAAATAATGATAAGAGAAGGTGGTGTAAGTACTTAGTTTTACTAAGTGACTGCTATCACAATCTAGAAAAAGTAGATATAAATATAATTGCCAATTTAAAAACCGAATTTAAAAGCACACGGAGAGAGCTCGCGAAGGAGGTCCCGAGTTAAAATGAACTTTTTTTTTAGGAATTAAGAAATTTGGATTTTTGTTTGGTTCAAAGTAGTTTCAGAGAGACTCTAAGGCAGGACGGTGTAGGTACGACGACGAGCGAAGCGAGGAGTGTTAGGTAGAACCTGAAACTGAAAGGCGAGACATTTCGTTATCTCTCTCCCTTTATCTCATTAGGTTATGGCCCGTAAGCTGTCCACCGCGGTCGAACGTTTGGCCGCGCGTTTTTTTTTTACGAGGACTACACAAAACACCTAATGTTTTGAGAAATTCTGTGCCCTGATTGGTCGATATTAAAATAGCATATTTTGGTTGGTTGATACAAAATACAAAGTTTAAAAAATAAAAAAATTAGTGGAACAGTATACGTACCAAAAAGGAACCCAACGTTCCGATTGACTGTCGATGTGCACTGATAAATCATAAATATGTACGCATATTTTCCCTGTGGGTTAAATGTGCTACTTTAGCCCCGCTTGACGAGCCTAATATGACACACTTTTCGAGCATGAGATGTGAAAACGTATACAATCGATGATTTTTAAGCAACGTCCGTAAAAGTGCGACCCTTGCGTACGTGGCTTGTAAAGCTAATGCGAGAGCGAAAGGGACGTCTGCATATATGACAAGTAAAGGTCGTATACGGCGTTATAGGAGGCGCAGCAGCGCGCCGGTGTCTTAAGGGGATGCCTTGATTCGAGTAAACACCTTGAAAGAGACTCGGTTATGGCTTCTGCGCACGATAAAGTGAGAAGCAACACTCTTTGGAAATGGCTTCTTTGGACAAATTTACCTTAGTTTGTAAAGTGAATTTATTCATATTTCCTTAAGTAAAATAAGGCTCAACTTTGGTTTATTCTATCGACGATATTTTAAGAAGTCATGTTTTTCGGTTAAAGCAGAAAATCAATAATTATATCTGAAAATCAGTCATATTGTTTCCAAATAATTTGGTCAGAGGGGTGGTCAAAAGAATGCGCTAGTTTCCAATGCACGCCCGTTACTCTCATTTGTGGAACAAAAGGTGAAACCATACGCTAGCTACTAGCCTAGAATATGTAATTAATTTAAAAGGAAAATTATCAGAGCTACGTGGACATTACAAAATCAAGTAAGTAGTAAGTAATAATAGTCGACCAACTAAAAAGAAGCGGGTTTTGTCGGAGATACAACCGTTAATTAAGTTTAAGTGGCTACTTCTTTGTTGGCTATGGAACCCTAATAAAAAAACCGGCCAAGCCTGCTATTATGGTGTACCCGTAAAATATATATCTGAATTAATTCACTAAAATCTGTATAAGTACAGATAAATCGGTATATATGGCAACATTGACTGACGTAGCTCATTTGACTCGCGATACATTGAAGATGGCGGTCATTTCAGCATTATTTTCATGTCCGCCACATAAACTAAATAACATTTTGTGATTAGCAACTGATGGCAAATAAAGAAGGATTAAAACATGTAACAAACAATTATTTGAAATCAGATTAGGCTTCTCTACAAAAAGTTATTCCGGAAGTCACATGACACATTTTGAACTGTACAAGAACGCGAGCAAAGAAGTATCCACGTCAAAAAATTCATGTACTTGGAAAATCAAACTTTTACAACATATGTATGCCTTTCAAAATTGCACTTCCAAAGTTTCATTATGGCAATATCAACTCCCAAATACCTTCCACAATTTTATTACGCATGCAAATTAAGCATACAACCTGCAACACGCAATTCAAACACAGTTTAGGAGCCGAGTAAAAGTAAATATTTCCCGAGCTAATATCGAATCCGAGTAGATATTTTTTTAATCTTCTCCAAACATTTGGTTCAAAGGTGAGGTCCCGAAACAAAGTAAATATGGTAAAAGTTAAATAAGATAGACAGAGAGAGTAAACTAGATCGTTTGTACGATAATTTGTTTTTAAACGGCGCTCGTGCCTATTGATCATACACCCACCGCGTTAGTACAAACAAGCTGTTAATTTGAAATAAACATGTATGGTTCAGACATGATTCTCGCTCGTTTTTCTCTTCGTTAGCACGACACGGCATACATGGACATAAATGAATACAAAATGTTTATGTCAGATTAGTCACTTTCACTGCCAGGATTCAGGAACCCGCCCAGCGGGTGCCTACGCCGTAGTGGCTTTCCGCTACATACGAGGAAAACCACAGGATCGGCTACGAGCGTAGCGCGTAGCGATTCTTGGCAGTGAATGTGTTAACCCCAACTTCTTGTACAATAACGCTGTTCCACAATTACCTAACTTTATATATTCGAGCTAATTCCTTGCAGCTAGGCATACTCGGCGGTAAGACTTAAACCAGTGCGCCCAAAAGAAAGTGGTAGTATGTGAATCTTGTGAATATTCGCCCTGACATTATCGACTTGAACAGAACCACCACATTTTTGAAGACGTAAGCGAATTCTCTTTATGCGCACGAAAATTAGCTAATCAAGACCCAGCGAGCGAAAGTAATCTAAATTAAGCATGAAAATGTTTTTGTGAATTATGTTCCAATTATTCTTAACGTGAATGTAACCCGCAAAATGTTCGTCTATCTGAGGCTTTTTTTTTAATGTTGAGGAATTGCATCTACGCATCGCCTGGTTCGGGATCAGCCCCCCTATTCTTTAACTTGTGTTAAGCTCACCTCAACGCTCATCATCATCATCATACCGAAAGACGTCCACATGCTGGACATAGACCTCCCCCAAAGAGTGCCAAAGTGACCGGTCCTGCGCCACCCGCGTCCAGCGGACTCCCGCAACCTTTACCAGTTCATCAGTGCACCTTGTGGAGCCTACCCACGCCTACCCACGCCGCGCATTCCGTTACGTGGTCGCCACCGAGTACCTTTCCGCCACATCGGCCATCGGTTTTACGTGCTATGTGCCCCGCCTACTGCCACTAAAGTTTAGCGATTCGGAGGGCTATATCGGTTACCTTGGTTCTGCTGCGGATAGCCGCTTTTCTGATGCGATCACGCAGAGAAACTCCGCAACATAGCCCTCTCCATAGCCCTTTGGGTGACTTTGAGGTTTCTTATGAGACCCATAGTAAGCGACCACGTATCAGTGCCATGACATGCCGTGCCCTGGCAACACACTGGTCAACGCTCACCCACAAATATATTTTGACACCACGATGCGTAGTAACTAAGCGTAGGTAGAGGTCTGACTGGTCACATATGTGAGTCACAGCCTCGTACCGTACACCTACGCATGCATTTCTATTCTGTTTCCAACCAATCTAATCTGTTAGAACAAAGGAATCTGTTTACTATTTAAGCCGATGATTTTTCTATGAATAAATCAGTTATTACCCAAGTCTTGTGTAGTCATTATCTACCCTGAACGCCGCACAATTTAACGGGTGACCGGCGGGGTGAGCCGCATTAGCGCGTAGCGACTAACCGCGGTAAAAACCTTGGACTACCGGTCATCTAAAACCCCAACGAGTGCCGGCTCCGCCTAGTAGAGGAACACCGCGGGATCGCGTTCAGCATTCGACCGCGTAATCTCGTATCCGAGTCTGGCTTTTCTCGGGAACTTGCGAATACCGGTATAAAACCGGGGTAAAAGGTTATGTCAAAACGGATCACTATTTCCAAACAGTGATTTTTATATTAATGCTACTTGTAATATTTGTGTACATCACCCTCAATTCTTAATTTAAGTGTTTTTAGGGTTCCGTATCCATAGGGTAAAACGGGACCCTATTTCTAAGACTCCGCTGTCCGTCCGTCTGTCTGTCCGTCTGTCACTAGGCTGTATCACATGAACCGTGATAGTTAGACAGTTGAAATTTTAACAGATGATGTATTTCTGTTGCCGCTATAACAACAAATACTAAAAATCTGAATACAATAAATGTTTAAGGGGGCTGCGATACAACAAACGTGATTTTTTTGCCGTACTAATAGATAATGGTACGGAACCCTTCGTGCGCGAGTCAGACCCGCACAGCTTCGTTCACGTACTCGTATAGCAAACAACGCAGGCAAACCCGCTAGATAAAATATAGCCTATGCTATGACCATCCGGAGGAAAGTCCATTCTACACGTAGGTTAGGGTCGCCGCACACGGGCCACTGGCCAAACGCCGCCACTGGCATGTTTCCTGTAGTTTTCAAACATTTTATATGGACTCGCCGCACACAGTTGACGCCGGTGGCCGCCACATGCTACAAATCGTCGCTACTACGTGGTGGCGTTTGTGGCTGTCAGTTCCGGAGATTATATCCATTACATACAAACTTGCAAAGCTCTTACAAAGTTTTCCTCTTTCATCATCATCATCATATCAGCCAAAAGACGTCCACTGCAGGACATAGGCCTCCCCAAAAGAGTGCCAAAGCGACCGGTCCTGCGCTACCCACATCCAGCGGACTCCCGCAACCTTTACCAGGTCATCAGTCCACCTTGTCGGGGGCCTACCCACGCCGCGCCTTCCGGTACGTGGTCGCCACTCGAGAACCTTTCCGCCCCAACGGCCATCGGTTCAACGTGCTATGTGCCCCGCCCACTGCCACTTACGTTTAGTGATCCGGAGGGCCACATCGGTTACCTCAGCTCTGCTGCGGACAGCCTCATTTCTCAGTTTTCCTCTTTATAATAGCTATATTAGTATAGACATAGCGATGAGGTCACTATCATGTATAAAGCTGGTTAGAGCTCATTCATTCTGATTTCTGACTTTTTATAGCACAAAAAAGTCAGAACTGCAGTAGTTTGGCTTTTAGGTGTAACATCTATTACACACGAGCTATGAGGACGTTAATAAACCCTGCTGGTCGGTTACTCGTACGTAACGCATTATAAGTGTGTCAGAGGCTCTAGTATAAGTTTTACCGAAACAAAACGTTACGACCGCGTTTGCGTTTAGCTGTCAAATCCCATACAAATTGAGGGTAAAACGCAAACGCGATCGTAAAGTTTTGTTTCGGTAAAACTTATACAGAGGGGTAATCACGTAACGTTTTGAAACGCTCGTTAGGACAGTGCAACATTTTTTCCATATAAAAATTGTCATTTAGATGTACCTAACGTACTACAGGTATAATCTAATCAGAATTGTCCTAACGTGCGTTCGGAAAGATACGTGATCACCCGTCTGGTTGGATCACAAACGTAAATCCTTATTTGACTTCGTTGAGAAACGTCTACGATTCACCTTTCCATTGCGAATTGCGTGATTTTGAGCCTTCTTATTAGACATCATGATATTTTTCAATTTGAGAGACATTTCTTCTCGAACACTCACCAACTGATTTGGGTCATACAAATTGAGTAAAACAAGTCGTCTTTCCTGTGGTCAATAGTTGAGGGCAAAATCATATTGATGTCATGCTGCAGATGCCGTTTATGCAACTGAAGAGTCCAATTTAAAATTTGGCTGTAAGTTATAGCCCTTAAATTTAGCAATGTTCATAAAAGAGACGTCAACCTTAATGTCTGCATGACCCATTTACATTCAATAATTGACCTTAAAGCTACGGTACCCCAGTGGTTGAGGCATGCGACTGTCAAGTGGCGGTCGTTTTCAGAACTTATGTATGGAAAATAATTTGATATGTACCGTTAGCTTTTCAGTGAAGGAAAAACATCGTGAGGAGACCAGGCCCCGTAGCATGGATGGCGTTATCACGCGATAAGTGACAGGATAGGCGCGTCGTCTCGTTCTATCGAACGGTGTCAGCCAGGGACGGAAGCTCTATCCTGTCACTTATCGCGTGATAACGCCATCCATGCTACGGGGCCTGCATACATCTACGAAGAAATTCAAAGGTGTATGTGAAGTCCCCAACCCGCGCTGGGCCAGCGTCGGGACTACTGCCCGTCCCTCTCATCCATGAGAGGAAGCCTGTGGCCAGTACGTACGTATATAGCGGACATTATATAGGCTGATTTATTTATTTTTGATTTATTAATTTTTATTGACCTTATTTTATAATTTGGAGAGTAGGAAAATACATTCGTCAAAACTTTAATATAACATCATCCGAGGGATTATAAATGTTTGCCTGTCCATGGCAACTAATGCACAGAAACGCAATTTTGCTCACATTGTGTAATGATCAACAAACGACACGAGTTCTAAAAATCCGCTGTATTCTCGGAACTCAAATAACGAGACCCGACTGAGTAGTTTAGGATTTATTGCAAAATTTCCAACGCAGCAAGTCTCGTGAACTGAGCTGGATATACGCCGAGTCAGAAAAACTTCCATATTTCGTAAAATTGAGCGCGTCGTTTTATTTTTTGCCTAAATCCTATACTTGCGCAATTTATTGTGGTGGTATTTCTAGTGAGTTTGGAACACTTTAACAATGATATAATCCTGGCATTACGAGGCTGTCTCATAACTCAGTTAATCCAATCGATGAGACACAACTCTCCTAAATCTGGCAAGGTATCGCTGACTCACCCATAAATGGTGCAATTTATTTGTATAGTACTGACCATCCAAAAAGCCCATTCTACACACCGGTGATTTTTTTTTTAATTCGGATATGCGGTCCCGGAGATTACTAATTACATCCAAACTTATAAACTTACAAAGCTACAATCTCATGGAATTTTCACCTTTATAATATTAGTAGAGATTAGTATAGGTTAGCAGTTTGAGTGCCTGGATCCCGCCAGGCGGGCGCTCCGTAGGCGCTTTACTCTATAAACGATATTTCGCATGTTATGACTAGGAGCGTAGCTTTACGCAATTGTTGGCAGTGAATATGTTAATCAGACTATTATAGTCGCACTGTAGCATGATTCACTTCTACTGTCAGTAACAATAAATAGTTATTTGTTATGCAAGGCTGCAAAGTTGTTGTTTGGCGCAAGTGCTTGTATTGAAAGCCGAGCTAGCGAAGGATTGTAAGATTGAACCATGAGCGAAGCGAATGGTTCAAAAGTACAATCCTGAGCATAGCGAGGCTTTCAAGGCACGAGACGCCAAACAACTTTGCTGCCGAGCGAAACACACAACTTTTCACCTCACCACCGCGAGGAAAATTCTAAATGTAATGGAAGTAATTTGGACCTTATACTCATTTTCAATAAAGGTTTGTTGTAGTCAAAGTATTGTTGGGTACTCATGCACGGGTAAACTAAGGCTCAAATACGCTTATTTCACTTTTTCCGCTAAATTAGCAGGCATTAAAATTCATATATGTATATCTTCTGCACTAAAATCTATAAATAACCACCATTACTTTGGTTTTACTGTGGCTTTAAAAAAAAACAAAATTAAAAGTAGGTAGGTACATGAGTTTTTCTTAAATTAACTTTTCAAACGGTGCGTTCCAAATATGGAAAAAGCGATTTTTTTTGAAAAATAAGACTACATTTTAAAACTATTTATTCGAATTGTATCCTTATAAGTCAGTCTAAATATTGATATTTCGTATGTAATTAAGAAAGAATAAGTATTATTAATTTAATTTTATCAAAATAATAACAATTAATTATTGGCAAACACCATCAGTTTCTGAACGCAGGATAATGACCTCTCCTTCTGTATAGAAAAAAGTTGGATCTGGCGATTGACCGTCACTTTCCAAATTCAAAAACTCTTTCCACGCTAGCGGATATAATGGGCTTTTGGGCGCAGATTTTGAGCGATAAAGCAAGCCTTTTCGAGCCGGTGAGGTCAAAAAAAAAATTGTAGTGTGAAATTCGTGCGAACTTTTCAGAAAGGGGTGTTTTTATCAACGAACTTTGAAAATCCTCACTTACTCAGACCTATTAGACTTCTGTGACTGACCAAGCTACCAGAGAATATTTCTGTTTCAACGCTATTGAGTTACACACGTTGGGCTCGAAAATATCTAGACATTGACACCGATTTTATGCTCGCTTGCAACAATATCTCAGCTTTGTTTAAGTTGTCTCGTAGATAATGCGTTGTGGTATTATTTCAGCCGTTTGTACTTTAAGGTTTCTCATTGTGCAATAAAGATTAAATAAATAAATAAATAAAGAATGATATCTCCGAAACATTTTCTTTTCTTGGTCTGTATATGTAACGAGAAACCCATAAAAAGAGAACTACAAAAATCATCTTGCCTCAAATATACCCTTATTTTTCCTCGATAAGTGATTCATTGTTGGATTGTTTACGCGGACGGCAAAAAGGACAGATTTTCTATTATTCGCATTAATATAAAAAAGGGAATATCTTCTTTACGCTATTGAGGACCCCGGCGGTTTCCAGTTTGCCGCTCTCCTGGTTTTTCCACTCTGCGGGAATTATGGAGATAAGTAATTAGGTCCAGACTGGTTATAAAAAGGAAGTTTGGTTTTATTTCTAAAGCTCCGGCACGTAGCTGTAAAAAGAGTTGCAACCATAGATTTTACTGTAATTTTTCTGAAGTCAAGAGAGGCTACGACATATTGAGGATATATAACATTTTGACAGTGTCATCCAGTGACATCGCGTTCTGATATTACGATAGGTGTGGGAATTGAAGTGACGGTTCACAGTTTTGTCATATAGTTTCGGTGACGTGATTGACTATTTCTTTTCCAAACCTATCGAAAAGATACATGAAAATGGGGATATCCCTATGACATGCGCGGCGCCATAATATATGAAATTTCGTCATAAGAGTAGTTTGCAATAAGAGATGGGCAATTTGATTCACTCGTTTTTTTATGTTTGTGTGTCCCTCTATTTTTGTACAAAATATATCTGTCATGGCTATACATACATTTGATTCAGTGCCGCAGCGTAAATAATAAGGGCGCGGTCGAGGCTATCACATTTAGTTGCGTCTAACACACACAATCGCCTAAAGTCCCTTTTAAACAAATAGTCATACATAAACTTGATAAAAGTTTCTCCTGCTTCTAAAGTTAAGGATATTACCAACGTATTTGATCTGTATTAAAATGATAGATAGCTTACGTAAGATGTGGATTTATTAAATGTGGGCTATTTTTTTTTTCTTAATTATGAAAAAGGTGACTAAAACAAGTGTAACTGTGCGAAATTGATTGCATGTAACAATATTTTCATTCTGGTGTGTTTTCAATGTGATGCTCCAAGGCTGTCTTATTATTACTAAAACGAAACTAAACATCATGCAAGTAATTAGGTTTTTGCGTAAAAACAAATGTCGTGAAATAAATCCATTTTATGTTAATTCAAAATTTCATAATTTTCCTTTTCATGCCCATCGCCATGCCATGTTGATCGATTTTTTTTGTGACTATTTGGTCCTCTTTGACCAAATGGAAAAAAAAAACTGAAATCAACATTGTATGGATTAATCTTTGACTAAAATCAATACTTCTTTGTTCGTATTGACACTTGATCATCACAAGAACCCTGATGGCTTCAATTAAACTATTTCGTTATCTTTCTTATTTTTTGGTAAAGAGTAAGCCTTTACTTCCTCAATAATTAACAGCAAGGACATAAAATATTTATATCACGTTTTTTACGAGCTATTATATTGTTTTTCTTTGATAAATATATTTACTATTAATTATGAAAGTAATGTATCTAATATGTATGTATTTAATTATTGTATCTGAAAGACTTTAATTTAATCATTACTTTTAATGAACTTTCTCGGTCACCAATGTTGAGACGACTTCATCAATTAATTTAAGCATTGTAAAAAAATCTTCAAACCAAGGAATTTGTCATTCAAAATTAATTAAATCCAAGGCACATTCATTTAAAAGTTTTACAATACAATAACAATTTTGAGATTAAAACGTTCGAAACTTACCAAGTCCAAGTCCAACTCACTAAACAGTTAAAACCACTCACTAACTCACGGTTCACTAAATCCCACAACCTACACACTCACTAACACTCACTTTAAAGTCGGTTACATTAAAGAGTTTAACATGCGCTACGTAAAGTGCTACGGCGTAGAGACGTGACGTGGATCGGCTACGACGACCGCGCTACGACTGTGCGTAGCGGGGGTGGCGCCCCCTACGACTCATGGCGGAACTTTTACAAGGAAATTAGACGTACAAGTTTTATCGAACTGCTTTTTGCGTGTGATACGTTTTTAGTGGCCCCTTGTAATTGTGTTTGGAACTTCGTCATTTTGTAATTAGTTGGTTGTATTAAAAACATGAAACTGTAACAAAATAATAAATAATTAGCAGCATTATGCGAGGCCTCGGTTTTTTGGCCTTTTACCGCACGCTCTTTAAACTTGTATGGAGCATTATTTTAGACTTACAAAATAGTGGTTGATGTAAGTTTTTCGTTAGCTAAAAAAACACATTACCCATGTAAATAAATGATTCATATTTAATTTTTCTTTTCTATAACATACCACACAACATTAGTAGGTGTTTTATATAGAAAACTTCTACAAGGGAAAATCAATTACAAAAAAACACAGATAACTCAATAACTAAACTTTTTTGCCGATGCTTGTAAAGATAGCACGAAATTGACGATATCAAAATAAAAATAAAGAAAGAGTTAATTACTTCATAATTTTATGACTCTGCTACAAAAATAAAATTGTTACAGAACATTTATTTATTTCAATAATAATAAATAAATATTGAGGAGAAAATCTCACACAAATCGACCTAGTCCCAAATTAAGCAAAGTAGGTATTTAACAAGACGACGATATACCTACATACTTATGAAAAATGAATACTTAAATAAGAAAACATCCATGACTCCGGAACAAATATTCGTGCTCATCACACACCTAAATGCCCTAACCGGGATTCGAACCTGGGACCTCAGGCTTCATAGGCAAGGTCACTATCAACTAGCCCAAAATGCGAAACCGGTGATGTCACGGGTCTCAAGCGGTTTTCTCTCTTTTAAGCAATATTAAACCCTTTTTATCTTCGTAATTCGTTGAGATGTTTTTACCTTCTTTCTTTTGGACTTACAATAAAATTAGAGTCCTGAACGTTATTGTCGATGTGACAGATAAATACAATAGTACATTGTTTAACGAGGGGCGTAAGTGGATTCACATTTGCGAGGAAACAAATACATTTTAGATGAAATGAATACAAATCGTAATAAAAGCTGCAACATGTCAGTCAATCAATCAATCAATCTTTGGTTTTATGGCTCCATCGATATTGTCGATGATTCTGCCAACGTCAAGGTTCGAAAAGGCACGTAATTACACAATATTTGACCGGTGACTGCAGAATACCAGGTAAACATGTCAGTCGTCCATTTTGTTGAATTTGACGTGAGGCGCGTATGGCAAAGACCCTTCGGTATACAGCCACGATTTGAAAACATTTAAAAACACTTTACATATAAACTAAATAACTACATATTAAAACTGTAAATAATTCAGTTAAACATGTTTAAGTAGTTTTTTAAGTTTAAATTTATTTATAAATACGTTTTCAGACATCGTATTTGATATAAAACCTCTTTGCTTTGTAACTGCCGCATGAGTGACAGATACAATTTAAGAAAAAAACCATTACGCCCGTGGGCGTAACACAGGCTATTACAGCTCTGTATGTCTGCGCATTATGAAGCCCTTTTCGAGCAAATGTGATGAAATAGTACATTACTCTCACCTTCGGTTCGGGCCACAAACACCTGCGGTCTGGGGCATTCACGAATTACCGTCCGTGGTGCGTACACAATTTTACGTCTTCTCCTGGGTGTGAAGTGAGATTTGCCGCTGCGCCCGTGGGCGGTAAATCACACTTGCCACCCGGAGTGACGTAAAATAATTTTAATGACATATTAACTAAATTAAGTTCCTTGTGAATAGGACGCATGGCTCTTCTCGAGTTACTGAGACAACCTAGGTAGTTTTCAGTTTATACGAAACGTGCAAGTTGACGGATATCGGCCACTGCAACTTTCGTGTGCTAATTTAATTAAAGATTGGAAACGTCTTCCTTAGCTCGCGTTTGCCGTTAATTTCGTGACGTCAGGAAGCGGCTGCACCTGACGCCTCGGACAACTCGTGAAAGACGAGTTTTGACTCCTCTGCACCATAGACTACACAATCCTATGGACTCGCATTCTGCACAAAGTATCCGCTGCAAAGAATTGTGCGAGGTAGCGGAGTCGTATGGTAGGAAAAATCCACCAACATACACAGACATTTTTCTTTGCAAACCGCTCTGCTACCTCGCTCAGCTCTGGTCAATAGTCACCCTCAAAACCATATTTCATTGACACTTAAAAATTCTAATCAGGGCATCTTATCTCATCTTATCTTATCTAGATGAGGTCCCTTTCGGATGCACTTCGACCCAATGGGATCTTTTGTGCATTTGCCCTCTCCCTTATGCATACTCCCAAGCTCGCTCCATCATTTCCACAAAGCGGATGATGCAGCTCAGCGGAAGCACCTTGAATTCCTTTGGTTGCGGATAGCCCTTACCAAAATAATTCATTCAATTCAAGGGCATGACATTCACACAATAAGTGTTCCATAGTCTCATCCTCCTCGCCACACATTATACAGTCTAAACTATCCGATAGTCCCGTCCCATCTTGGCCAAGAAATCCTTGACCCCGAAGTGACCTGTGAACATCCCGGATATGATTCTAACCAGGGGCAAACCTAGAGAGAGCTCTAAATTTCGAAAGAAATCTTCCCATCGCATTTCAGCAAGTATAGTTTCCCAATGCAGGATGAGGATTGATAATACAGTCAAGATAATAAACTACCAAGACTAAAAAGAAAGAAATGCCAATCATAAATTACCGAGGTTTCAGTAAGTATTTCATCAAAATTACTTGTCCAATATTCTGGGTCGTTGGCTGTGAGCAGTTAATTTCCTCTCTTAATTGTATTGTTCATTTCGTAACCCACTTTCTAAATAAATCTATTGTCTTTCTTCCCTTCGTGAAATTTCTTCCGTCAAGTTTTGTTCTCGGAAAATAGCTGTCCTAAGTGTCGGACAGCTATTTGAGACATATTTTCACAATTCTTTGAAGTTTTATTTTTACGACCGTACTTAGTTATACATATTATGCCTGTATACGGTTTGAAACGAGACCCGACAGTCAACGCCTGTGCCTTTTTTGTGATTCAATTTCAATCTCAAAAACAATCTCACCTCAATCTCAATGCGCGCGTTAGGCTCACAGAAAACTACAACATAGAAAGTTGAAAAACCCCCGATGTTTTCATTTCAAAGTCCAATATCTCAAAAACGGCTGAACATATTTTCATGAATTATGGCTAAGAACACTTGGGATAAAATTATCTATGACACAAAAAAACCGCATTTAAACCGGTCCATCCGTTTGGGAGCTACGATACCACAGACAGATACACAGATACACAGACAGACACGTTAAACTTATAACATTAGCAAGAGCTCTTTGCTCAATAACAAATAAAAAATATACTAGTAGATTATACAACAATAATAATATAATAATAATAAATATTAGGGGACAATCTTACACAAATCGACCTAGTCCCATAGTAAGCTCATTAAGGCTTGTGTTATGGGTACTTGACGACGATATATATAATTGATATAAGTACTTAAATACATAGAAAACTTCCATGACACAGAAACAAATATTCATGCTCATCACACAAATATTTGCTGTTACCGGGATTCGAACCCCAGGACCTTCAGCTTCGTAGGCAGCGTCACTACCCACTAGGCTAACCGGTCGTCAAGTGGCATAAAATAAATATTCTACTCGTAACATTAATCTTGTACGCACCGCACCCGGAAGATTTTACAAGTTCATATGTCCATACCGAAGAGCCATCTACATAGCACCGAAATAATTATTGCCACCGAATGAGTAGTTCCAAAGATTACCCGTAGCATACATACATACAAGATCACAAATACATATAAGAACTCTTTATAATATTAGTATTTTTTTATAATTTTAATTATACGAGTAGGTATAGGTTTGGTACATCTTGACTCTTGAGATATTTCTTAAAAAATTCGGAAGCATTTTAAATATGACCGACTTTTTGTAAAAACCGTCATCGGAAATTACATTTTTTACCTTATCGGTAAAGTTGCTTTTTGAATTGACAACTTTGATGTAATTCAGTCCACTTAAATAATCTCAACTATTATTAGGGTCAGTTCGGGTATGTGCGCCACAGGGTAAAGTGCGACCCCGGGGTAAGTGCTGATATTGATTTATATGACTGAATGATGAATGAGGCGCACTTTAGCCGGTGGCGCACATACCCGAACTGACCTTACCTAATATTCAATCATTTTTATTCGGCTATCGGAACTGGCAACCCTGGACATGGGTACAAACCTTTAAGAATATCGAACTTAGGGGGGGTTGCACCACACGTCTGTAATAGGCATGGTGCCTCATATTCTAATTGATAACGTAGTGATGCTAAATGGATAGTAAACCATCAAATTATCGTAATAAAGTATAAATTATAAAATATAATTAATATGGTAAAAAGATGACCCTTGAAAGTTTAGATAAAAATATATATTTTTTTTATTGTCCAAGAGTAAATTTAAAGTTACCAATAGAATACTTATACTTTTATAGAAACAAAATTGTATGACAACTATGCACTTAAACGCAGTATTTCGCGACCTAAACCACAATTTACCGGATTTTCCACACGTTGATGATGATGATGTCGTCCTGACCGATTTCGGTCACAGCGACTGCGTATTCTGGCTTTGGTACACACAACGTACTTTGTACTAACAAATGTTGTTGTGACGTCATACCTATCTGTCAAGTGTCAATCAGTAGGAAGCGTTTTGCGCTGCCGCCAGCGAGGTCAATGTTTGTCTCAAATTTTTGGGTATTTATGTTCTTTAATTGTAGTTACTCCCATACGAACATTTGTTCCTCTCCAAAAACTGGTTCGAATGACATCATAAAAAAAATTTAGTCACCATGCCTATTGTAAACGGTGTTCGTTAAAGGGTGAGGACCAAATTCTTGGCCAGTAGTTAGCGTGGTTAATTGGTAGTAGTTAAAAAGTTCCGTTGTGACACGAAAATTAACCATAGAATTGTATGGCTAATTTTCGTGTCACAACGGAACTTTTTAACTACTACCAATTAACTAGGCTAACTACTGGCCAAGAATTTGGTCCTCACCCTAAAATCGAAATGTATGGAAAGTTTGACAGGTTTATATGGAATGAAAGCTGTCGTGTCGGCGTCATGTTTAGCGGCGACCGGTCTCTAATCGTCAGATTGTGCAAACAGCCCTTGAGGGTCATCAGACCCAGTATCATGGTCGGCCTTATCATGCGATAAGTGACAACATAGGAGCGTCGTCTCGTTCTCTCGAACGGTTTCAGCCAGTGACGGACGCTCTATCCTGTCACTTATCGTGTGATAAGGCCGACCATGATACGGGGTCAGGACGGGACGCTCCACTCTCCATGCAAACGTAGTTTGGTTGTCAATTTAAAACGATATACTAGAATTACATGAAACTTTGTATACAAAATGGAATGTGCCATATCTAGGTCAGAAACTAGTTTATTGTGCTAGAAATTAAAATGGAAAAAGTATTACGAGTAGAACGCTTTTCACACAAATTCTCTAACGCAAATTTTTCAAATTATATTTTTGTTAATTATAATTTATAGCAACAGAACCTATCGACCTGCTGATTCCATTGTGAAAAAAGTTTCATGTTATTCCATGGAGACTCGACTTGCGTTGACCGTGCTAAGGACTCCTAATCTACGCAAAGCGAAATATTTTGGAAATAATATTTTATTATTATTATTCTGGTAGTGGCTTCCGGACTAAAGAGCCCTTATATCACTGCGACCATCGCTGATCTATTGTGATCGCCACTTACTACAATTCTTGGTCAAGTCCTGCAAACTCGAAGAATTGCAGGATACTGTTGATCTCAAGAAATTTAATCTCCTCCGGGCACATGATGTGTTATCCCAGAAAGGAGTTACGGCTGCGCATAAGGCAGGGGCAATCAGTTAGGATGTGTGTAGGCGTCTCTTCCGCGTCAAGGCAGAGTCTGCACTGCCTTGTGTCACACAGACCTAACGTTTGCATGTGCTTATTTAGGCGACAATGCCCTGTAAGCACCCTTACCAGCATGCGTAGACGGTTCCTGCTTAGCGCCAAGTAATATTTGCCATCAACTCGAATACGAAATGTGAATAAACTCAATGAATGTAGGTACAATCATTTTAACACGATGCTCGTAACGTCTCGTGTGATTTCCTTCTTATTTGTGATCACAAAGTGTAAGTAAATAAAAAAGCGGGCAAGTGCTAGTCGGACACGCGCTCGAAGGTTCCGTAGCATCTCGTATGTAGGTAAAATAAATAAATATTAGGGGACAATCTACCAGTCACCTTATCGTTGCGTATAAGACATCCGTCACTATCGCACTCGCATACCTACTTGTCAGAACGCGATGGACGTTTATCCACAGCGTTGTACAGTCACCATCAGATATATCGGACCGGCCAAGGCTCACATATATCTGAACACGACTAATGCCTCGACAATAGAGACTGTTCACATATTTGTGAGCACTTTGGCCGCTCCGATATATCTGATGGCAACTGTACCTAATCAAATGGCAACCATACTACGCCCGCCCGCAGCACTGAAATCGAGTTTCGAAGATTGTCCATAGTTTAGTGGCAAACTTAACTTTGACGTTAGATTATTTTTTCCCTTATTGAACGAGCGAGCGAAGCGAATGAAGTTCTCCGTTTTTACTTGGGCCAAAATTATCTTGTGTGTCCGGATGTCCCGCTGACACGCCGTCCAGCTGTTCTCTTTTACCTACAGGTCACATTTCTCTACCGGTTCTCGTCAAATTTTGTCAGCAGATTCTATATTAATATTTTTTATTGAAAGTTGATTTACATTTATTTGCTGACATTTTAAAAGCGTGCGTTTGTATTTATAGAGTGAGTCTTGCCGCCACTAATCTTTTAAATTACTTAATCTATCTAATTATTTATTATATCTTAACCTCACCATTGCTCTACCGATTTTGTAATATATCGCACTTACAACACGAGTTTGAGCCCAACCTTTTTGCACCCATCAAATATTAAACTCGTCCATCGCTGACGCTCTTATGTAATTACTTTTAATGAATTTTATCTGAACGCAAAACCGTCATGAGGTTCAATTTTGTGGGAAACCCTTTTTATCTGCGTCCAACCCTTGTAAAGCAAACGGCTGGTAATCCCCGGATTTATTTTACAAATTTAGTCAGAAAAAAAGTACACATTCAGTTTTTGGATCCCCCAAGGAACATATCAAAGTAAAGTTATGTCAGAAGTATCTTTCATCAAAAACCTAACTCAATCCCCACTGTTGCATTCACTGTCACAAATTCCGAACTTGGTCGCGTTCTAAAATCCATGCTGAAAAGTCGAACCGAATACTATCGGGATTACTTATATGGCTTATATCCCTCATAAATGAGATAGATGGTCTCCCTGAAATACTCAAGTTTACGAGAGTGTATCCAGCCTATAAAAATAAGGGAGACAAAACATCAGCAGACAATAGGGATGATGACTAAGATTTTTTTGTAACGTCATTCGAACCAGTTTTTGGAGAGGAACAAATGTTTGTATGGGAGCAACTACAATTAAATAACATAAATACCTAAAAAAATGAGATAAAGATTGCCCTCGCTGGCGGCAGCGCGAAACGCTTCATACTGTGTGTCTATACAAGTGTGACGTCACATTTGTATAGTTGTTCTAATCGTAGTATGGAAAATCAGGTAAATTGTTGTTTCGGTCGCGAAATACTACGTTTAAGTACATAGTTGTCATAAAATTTTGTTTCTAGAAAAGCGTAAGGATTCTATTGGTAGCTTTTAATTTACTCTTGGACAATAAAAAAAAATACATGTTTTTTCTAAACTTTCAAGGTTCATATCTTTGTATGATTTTATATATATTTTATAATTTATACTTTATTACGATAATTTGATGGTTTACTATCCATTTAGCATCACTACGTTATCAATTTGAACATGAGGCATCATGCCTATTGTAGACAAATATCATTATACTGATTGACAGTATCACTACAGGCATTGACGGGAAATACAAAGTAGCAGGCATATTCTGTGACCTGTCAAAGGCTTTACACGTCGTAAGTCATAACTTACTCGTCAAAAAGCTAAACTGCTGTGGCCTGATAGAGCGCAGTAGTGATTTGTTAATGTCCTTCGAAATTTCGAGAATAGTTCTAATAAATAATAACCTTATTAAGAAAGCTTACAGATCGCAATTTCGGATCAATAAGTCTGGTGTACCTCAGGGTAGTAACTTAGGTCCATTACTATTCCTGTTATACATAAATGATCTTCCACAGGCAACAACGCAAAAATGCATCCTATTCGCGGACGACACCACACTAATTATAAAAGGAAACAGTGGAAGTGACTATGAGACAATGATTAACGATGCTCTGTCTGACATAATATATACATGGACCAATAACAATAATCTTAAAAATAATCTGACTACGACAAAATGTATGCAATTTCGATCCTATAAATCGAATCCTAGACATATAAATATCAAGTACAATGATATACCCGTCGAAGAGACGAGCTGTACAAAATTCTTAGGTTTAAACATAGATACTCACTAACACTGGAAAAACCATATAGATTCAATACGTTCAAAGTAAGATAGGTTTGTATACGCTTTAAGAAGATTGGGGAAAACTGTGTCCGCTGAAGCTGCCATTACAGCCTACTACGGATATGTGTCGTCAACTTTAAACTACGGTCTCTTAATATGGGGTAATTCTGTGCATGTTGATAGAGCCTTTACATTACAGAAAAAGTGTGTACGTGCACAAATGCGTGGATTACAGATAGTTGTAGCATCTTCAAAAAATACAATGTTTGCGTATTTGTAAGGACTCATAGGGAATATTTTAAATTACGTTCAGATGTGTTTAAAGGAAAACAACGAGCACAGTACAGGAATCTTTTACATCAACCTCCTTGTCGTGCGGATATTTATAAACGGAACGCCTGCAACAGTGGCATAGAATTTTTTAATAAACTTCCTGATAGCATTAGGTTGTTGCATGATCTAGAATTTAAGAGGAAACTGTCAAAGTGGCTTCAGGAACATTGTTTTTACTCCGTAAAGGAATATATGGAAGCAAAATTATGACAAATAAATATTATGTAAGTAGACTCAAAATGTAGGTATGTAATTAATTGTTTCCTTAAACATTTGCATGCTGCTTTGGCTCAATAAAAATATGTAAAACCTTTGTACTGACATATTCTTGCAAATAAACATTTCTATTTCTATTTCCTTGAAAACAGAAAAGAAACAGTAGAAGTGATTTTGGGCGGGAAAATAATGAGATTGGAGACTGGTATTGTGACAGTTAGCATTCTACAAGGATTTGCGCTAGGAATACATTCTTTATTGCATTTATGAATGACCTACCATCAGCCATAACAGACAAACAAATCATT
Source organism: Epinotia ramella (assembly GCA_947578815.1). Classification (NCBI taxonomy): domain Eukaryota; kingdom Metazoa; phylum Arthropoda; class Insecta; order Lepidoptera; family Tortricidae; genus Epinotia; species Epinotia ramella. The sequence continues at coordinate 28,203,618 of OX388202.1, forward strand.
TTTCATCACACTTGCTCGAAAAGGGCTTCAAAATGCGCAGACATACAGAGCTGTAATAGCCTGTGTTACGCCCACGGGCGTAATGGTTTTTTTCTTAAATTGTATCTGTCACTCATGCGGCAGTTACAGAGCAAAGAGGTTTTATATCAAATACGATGTCTGAAAACGTGTTTATAAATAAATTTAAACTTAAAAAACGACTTAAACATGTTTAACTGAATTATTTACAGATTTAATATGTAGTTAATTAGTGTCTATGTAAAATGTTTTTAAGTGTTTCAAATCGTGGCTGTATACAGAAGGGTCTTTGCCATACGCGCCTCACGTCATATTCAACAAAATGGACGACTGTCATGTTGAAGTTTTTATTACGATTTGTATTAATTTCATCTAAAATGTATTTGTTTCCTCGCAAATGTGATGAAAAACATTGTGTATAACACGGGCGTAAGAATATTGCAAACGCGAGTCATCAAAAGCCCTCCGCCTTCGGCGTCGGGCTTCTGATAGACTCTTGTTCGCAATATTCCACTTCCGCCCCTCGTTAAACAATGTACTATTTCACCTCACCGGCCCGAAAAGGCTAGCTTTATCGCTCAAAATCTGCGCCCAAAAGCCCATTTTATCCGCTAGCGTGGAAAGAGTTTTTGAATTTGGAACGTGACGGTCAATCGCCAGATCCAATTTTTTTCTATACAGAATGAGAGGTCATTATCCTGCGTTCAGAAACTGATGGTGTTTGCCAATAATTAATTGTTATTATTTTGATAAAATTTAATGATTAATACTTATTCTTTCTCAATTACATACGAAATATCAATATTTAGACTGACTTATAAGGATACAATACGAATAAATAATTTTAAAATGTAGTTTTATTTTTCAAAAAATTTCGCTTTTTCCAAATTTGGAACGCACCGTTTGAAAAGTTAATTTAAGAAAAAACTCATGTACCTACATTTAATTTTGTTTTGTTTTAAAGCCACAGTAAAACCAAAATAATGGTGGTTATTTATAGATTTTAGTGCAGAAGATATACATATATGAATTTTGATGCCTGCTAATTTAGCGGAAAAAGTGAAATAAGCGTATTTGAGCCTTAGAGCCTTATCACACTTGCGATTTCCAAGCGTATTTTGTATGGAGGCGATCACGCAGCGTGTTCGCCGCGACTGATAATTGTATAGAAAACACGCTCGCAAATCGCAAGTGTGATAAGGCTCTTAGTTTACCCGTGCGTGAGTACCCAACAATACTTTGACTTTTTTAGTGTAGGTAAGCGTGGAGTTATTTAAAGATGCAAAAATGTTTATGTTACATTTAATAATTATAAAATGTTATATCTTTATGAGATGTAAACAAACCTTTATTGAAAATGAGTATAAGATCCAAATTACTTCCATTACATTTACAATTTTCCTCGCGGTGGTGAGGTGAAAAGTTGTGTGTTTCGCTCGGCAGCAAAGTTGTTTGGCGTCTCGTGCCTTGAAAGCCTCGCTATGCTCAGGATTGTACTTTTGAACCATTCGCTTCGCTCATGGTTCAATCTTACAATCCTTCGCTAGCTCGGCTTTCAATACAAGCACTTGCGCCAAACAACAACTTTGCAGCCTTGCATAACAAATAACTATTATTAGCCGACGACACGACAGTGATAGTGAAAGCACGTACATAGGAGCAGCTAATTTATAAAATAAACACCGTATGTAACCAAGAGCTGGTTTTCAGCAAATGGCCTGGTTGCGTTGAGTAACGTTGGTAAATCAAACGCAATGCTTTTATCGGGTAACTATGTGCATTCTTAGTGCGAATATCCAGTGTCCCACATCGACGTGTGATTACTGATTAGTGCAACTTCTTAGGTTTGACAATCGATTCAACCTTAAACTGGGAGCAACAAGTGGACCAACTATGTGGCAGGCTGAGCGGTACGGTGTTCGCACTGCGCAAACTAAAGCCGTTGGTGATGCGTTGAGGTAAGTTTACTTCTGACATTTCCACTCGATATTCTGTGGGGCAACTCTACCGATGCTGAAAGGGCAATGCGCTTGCTAAAACGAACGTTGAAGACTATACTCTATAGTTTTGCAAGGCGTTATTTGCTGAACATTACATCAAGACTCATATACTCGCATTACATTTTCAACGTCATTATGTTAACGCGTACGCACTTGACAGAGTTCAGGCGGGTGGAAGTTGTGGGCAAATGTCTCCGCAGTACGGGTAAACTCCGGACAGTACCGCGTTGCACAGCGCTGCACGCGAAAAAATCCGCGCGTGATAGGACACACCTACTACGAGACCCTGCGCGACGAAATAAAGAATGAATCTTGCGATGAGATATTTAGGCACAGAAATATAATCCATTCAAATTATGATACATGTAATGTTATTATAGTAGCTGTAGCTGCGCGTGCGGCCCCTGGTGGTGCGCTGTGCACGGCGCAGCGTCCGCGATGCTTTGCTGGCTGCTGCGCGGGTACGTCGATCACTCAAAACGCGTGACCTGGGATTAACAGGTGATGTTTCCATACTACGTCCATGCGTTTTGCTAACAATATAATAGATTTTTAGCCAAGGGCTTCAGCGCTTTCAAGGGAACCTTTGTCGTCTTACAATACAAAAGTTCGCACTTGTTTTGCTTCCCTGCCTTTTACTTCTTTAAGCGTTGCATAACTTTTTTCAAGCTCATAATGGCAAAGTTGACTTTATTGGTAAAAAATTAGGAACAAATTCCATTATTTGTCGTGATACAAACTTTTTAAACAGTTAAACCGGCCAGGATATAAATAAAAGGCATAGGTCCTAAACATCCAAAACGGAAGATCAGTAGCTGTGACTTATCGCGACTTTTTAGTTGTCTCAAATAACTTACGGCGTTTTCGGAAGAAAAATATACTTGCAACTTATTATTAAAAAAATAAATAAAGGCGGCAATGCAAAAATTATTCTGTTTTTACATACAGTGGCTAGTTGTTTTTTCGGAAAATATAGAAAATTTACGTGAAAATGATTCCAGATTTAAAAGAAGCTGCAAGCTCAGATATAAATAATTTGTTCCCTGCAAAGCCAAAAGACACATATCTAAAGGCGTAAGTACGACAATTTCATGAAGTGGCGAGAAGAAAAGCATGCCTTATCATTTTCAGAAAGTATATTTTTGTTTTATTGCATAATTTTTGAGAAAAGCACTATATTTGTCTCAGCCGGAAGGGCAATTGCCTACTTCCCTTGCTTCGACTTATGTACTATTACGCGCGTTAGCGGTGAATGAATCGGTGTCTTTTTTCTTCTAAAAACGTCTCCTTCGTTTAAAGCCGTAACAGACTACCGCACCGCACCGCACCGCGACCTTCGTGCGCCGGACCCATAAATGAAAGAGATATCTCGTCAAGTGACCGAAAACGCTGACCACAATTTTTTCTTATGAGTGACGTCATTAAACCATAATAACCATAAGCGCGAGCGAGACAGATCCTTGCCCCTTTCTTTAGGACAAAAGAGATATCTGTTTCTCGCTCTCACTTATGGGTGCGGCGCACGAAGGTTGCGGTGCGGTAGTCTGTTACGGCTATTAAATATTAAACGCTTGTTTTTTGTATTATTTTGTATACCTATTATAATAATTATAATTACTATAATATTGTAATAGGCTATTCTGCATTATTTTTTTATTTTTAAATGTTCGTACCTATATTTTCGATAGTCAACTGGTATTTTAATTTCTTCGAAATAATATTGCTTTATGCAGGATAATATAATGTTTAAAAGAGGCATAAATATTCGCGCTAAAACGGCAGCCGCCATTATCGTGACGTCATCAGAGCAGAAGAATAGTCCCATCTCACCTGTCAAGACTCAAGACTAAGAATGTGTGGAATGTGTAAGAATGAGACAAATATCTGTCTCACTCGCGCTTATGAAATGATGTCACTCCTTATAAAAACCCGGCCAAGTGCGTGTCGGGCCACGCGCAGTGTAGGGTTCCGTAGTTGCCTGTCTATAATCGTTACATCGACATGCGTCACCCGAATTTGAACGAAAATTGGCCTTTCCAAGTACACATTAAGTTGGTCGACTATTACTCGGTAACTACTTATACCTACTTGTCCGTGATAGTTTTCCTTTTAAATTCATTATATGTACTATTACCACGAATTTTTTCACATGCCCAGTAGTAGCCATTTTGCCGACAGAGTGGGGGGACACATGACTCTAACAAAAATTAGGGCTTCAAAGCCCAATATCTCGCAAACGAATTACTGATTTGAAAAGTGGTTTTAGAAAACCCATAATATTTTTAAATGAGCTATCCAACGATACTCCACACCATGGGTTTTTTAGGAGAGGTACCCTAAAAAAAAATGTTTACAAGATTTTATTGTACGGTTTTGTCGGCGTAATTGATTTATATAGCCATGCCGCATTACAGTTTTCTAGGAGTTATGGTTACTGAGCTAAGCCCTTCGGCTTAGCTCAGTAACCACAGACAGACAGGCTGACGGACATGGCGAAACTATAAGGGTTCCTTGTTGACTACGGAACCCAAAAAATCAACGCAAAAGGTTAAATAATCACGAAGTTATAAGTGTCCAAAGTTTTAAGAAGGGGTATGTTCTGTCCCTTTTTCGCAAAACGCAACTTCATATGAAACGATGACGCTGGAAGAATGTGACGTCACAGAAGACGGCAACGTGCCGCGCCGCATCGTGGTCGGCGCCGCCGTCGACGCGGCCTGCCGGCAGCATCCTGTAATGTGACGTCACACACCGTTTGCGTTTTCTCTCTCTAACAAGCAATATTAAGAGGGGGCGCTCCGCGAAATCGGGGTTCTTAGATTGAATATTTACCTATGACAAACTAAAGCGAATGCCAGGAAAAAGAACATACCAAAACTACATCATATTTGCAATTGAATCGTCTGAACAAAACCATACAAAACCAAAATTGCCTCGATAGAAAAGAACCGCCAAAACATGTAAAAGATTGGTTTGTGGGTGTGTTCCATTTGTCTCACCTCATAGGGCCTAGTGAATATTTTAGCTAAGATAAAAGTTATGAATTTACAACATAAACTTATTGTATTTTTAATAAAATAAAAGTAATGAACTAGTAAGAATAAAATTATTTCCCTTTGTCACTGGCGGGGTAAGTATTGATATTTATGAGAATGACTTCCCGCATACTGTATAGCGCTGACATCACTAACAGTATAAAAAGCTGTAAGTATCACCTGTACGCGGACGACGTGCAACTATATTTTTCTAGCGCGCCGTCAGACACTTCTGCTGCCATAAACACACCTTAATGCGGACCTTGATCGTATTTCCTCTTGGTCGGAGAAGAACTGCTTGATGGTTCTTAATCCTAGCAAGTCGAAATATGTGGTTTTCGGGTCAAAACATCAAATCCCCTTGATGCTCTTACTTCCGGGAATGTTGACGTCATGGGCGAACCAATAGAACAGGTGCTAGAAGCAACCAACCTCGGCCTTCTTATGGACGGAAACCTGCGCTTTGAGAACCACATACTAAATGTTTTGAGTAACTGTTTCTATCGCCTTAAAGTTCTATATAATATACGTGATTACCTTAGTGTCGATTTGCGTGTCGACCTATGTGAATCACTTATATTATCTAGATTAAACTATTGCGATGTCGTGTATGACGGGTGCATTACTGGTCGTTCGAAGAGGCTCATACAACGAGTGCAGAACGCATGCGCTCGTTTTTGTTTCCGAGTCCCTCCCCGGTCCCACATCACTCCGTACTTGAACGCCGCTAACTTGTTGAACATGCCTGCACGCCGGCGCCTGCACCTGGCCACTCTGCTGTTCGGGGTGGTAAAACACGAGACCCCATCTTACCTCTTTCAAAAACTGGTATGGTCCAAAAGTGCGCGCACATTCAAGGCAATGGCCATTATACCTATGCACCGAACCGCTGCTTTCCGAGGTAGTTTCAAGTTTGCGGCGTCTTAGTGCTGGAATGATATCCCTCCCCCTATCCAAGGAGCGCTTAGCAGATACACCCTTAAGCGGAAGCTTAAGGGTTATTTGTTGACGCTCCAGAAATTGATATCCTAATCCAGCACTGTGACAGCAAAAATAAACCAATTGCTTATTTTTTATTTAGTTGTTTTAGTTTAGAATTAAATTTAATGTCTAATAAGTTATTTATACTGTATTAATGCTGCATGTATGTAGGTAGGCCTACATTACATATCACCTGGTATTTATATTTATTTCTCTCTCGTCTATCCAAATAGTGTATTAGTATAGTAGTTTATACATTAAATTGTATGACGTTTCCGTGAGTCACCAACGGTGCTGGCTGAAAATCAGCGCTGTAGGTGTCTTGACACCTCAGCATAATGCTGAGCCAGTGTCCGGTTCACTGCCGCAGAGACACACTTTTTTTCATGTTTTATGTGCTTTTCTTGTTTATTTTATTATTTAATATGTGTGTCCTGTGTGTTTGTGAATAAATATATCTTTCTTTCTTTCATACCTAAATGCTTATAAGGCGAGGAATAATCGGAATAAACTACTTTTCTGCACTAGAGCAGAAACAGACTTATGAATTTCTGCACACTTTTTACAACAACAACGACCCACTTTCAGAGCATGAGATACTTATGAAAAATTATTAATTAGCATTGTGAATCTTCATCATTTTATATGTACAGTGTGTCCCGAATAAAGGGGCACAAATGTGGCATGAAAGTATGAAAAAGTAGGTATGTATGTAGTTCAATCGAACAAAAATCGAGCTAATCATGCCTTTTAAAATTCATCATTTTTTAACACCTCTCACTTGGAACACCAACATATCATAGTAACATATCCGTGGTTAGTATTGCGCACTAATTAAGACTCATTTTCCAATGCTCTTTTTATTAAGTACGATACGAGATTTAGAAAGTAATCTGTAGACCGAAGGCCCCCATAGTCGGACAGTAATCAGGAAGTCCCCGGGGGTGGTATTAATTACACGTTGGTTCTCTACACCACTGTCTTGAGATTATATTTTAGATATGGCGTCGTCTTATCGTAGCTAAGTAATAATAAAAAGGTTTTATTAGAAACCAAAAGCTGGGTGATATGGTAATTGAATCTAAATGTCGAATTTGTTGTAGACTACCTACCTAGTTTCTGATTAACTCTATTTTTAAGATAACTTCAAAAACGTTTGTCATATACAGTGTGGAAGTCTAATACAAGCAAATAATTATACGGTGGTTAATAAAGATCCTAAGACGAGTATTTAGTTAGTTTTTATCCTAGATTACGCCAAAAAAAATTTCCATACAAAATAATTTAGCCCGCAGTGTAAAGCACTCATTACGCAGCATCACTTTACTAAAGCTGATTGACAGGTAGGTACTTGTCAGACTTTTTGACAGTTGTTACGTGGTGTATTAGCTGTGTGCATTACATTGCTGCTTGACATTTTTTCAAAAATTATTTACATGCTTTAAATTAAGTCTAACTTAAAAAGTCCTGTTAATTCATGATTACGGTACTTAATCCTATACCTGATTTAATTATTTGCTTGTATTAGACTTCCACACTGTATTCGTGTGTATCAAGTACCTATTTTTAATTCTGTATATTCCCTACCAAATACCAGAGCGATAGCGGTACAAAATATCGACACCAAATATTGATGCCCAATTTAGTAGTTATTAGTTATCAAACATTCTCTGTTATTAAAACTGTTAATTACAAAGAAAGTTTTCAAACTACCACATCAATAAACTAGCTACTAGGTACTTTGTTTCTATTATACGCGGTAAACTATTAGGTACATAGAAATTGGTGGCTGAAACCTGCATCAGACGACAATAATTTTAATTCTTTAACTCTATAAACAGCAGCGTAAGTTGCCGCACCAACCGATATGATTTCAACGGTGTCCCGTTATTTCACCAACAAACTTTTCACCGAATGCATGGTTTCGCCGAATTTTCGTTTCATCGAATTTCTGTTACTCAGAAACCGTTAGCTTTTTCAAGACTGTAAGGTCTAAATCACACTGGCGCGGCCTGCGGTGGCGGTCAGTAGTAAATTTGACTGCTAATTACCAGTTCACTATTGACCGCCGCGGCCAGGCCGCGCCAGTGTGTGAGAGGCTTAACCGTGTTGTAATGAAGTAGACCTATTCACATACTTCCACAAACCCACTAACAATAACTTCTTAAGAGGCTGACAAGACCTAATTTTGTTGAAATTGATGTTATTTAAGCAGTTATTTAAGTAAAACTATTTGTTCTAGCACATCCAAAAAAATATATATGTTAATATTCATCATATTTCAGAGACCGTGGACGGACTCGATATATAATTGGACGAAATTGGCTCAAAGAAAATAATTGCAGACATTGGTCTTAAAATCATCATTAAACGAATTTTATGTTTTTAAATTTATGTTTTGACGTATGGGTCTCCAATTAAAAACATGAAGTCAACAAGTTCATACCTAGACCGCTAACGAGTCATATTTCACAAATAATCCACACTTTTTTATTTCAATATTTATCTATTATTATCTTCTAAAACCTGGCCGCCCAGTAACACTCGCTCTCGTTTACTCCGATACAAACATACAGTGTGGGCCGTATCCTGAATCATCAACGGCATTTTGGTGTTGACAGCGTCTTAATAAATAAAAAAAGACCGGGTTGCACTCCGGGAGTGCCGGCAGAAGTGAAAACTCAATAACATTGTAACAGTTTTTCGATCAGGTCACGTGACATCTTACGGTGTCACCCTAAAAATGAATTTGACGCAAATTTATAAACAATTATCAATTATTTAGGCGGACGGCCCGCGGGCGCGTTGGGTGCGACACACAAGTCAGGGTGGCCAAATCCGTCAGCGGGGCATTTCCGTCAAACGACGTTTGCGGCTATTCAAACGACAGTACACGCTTACTGACTCGATCGGTAAACCAGAGATAAAATTTTATACCCGCAGTCAAAAACAGATGGCGCTGTCTAGCCAGTGAACGGAAAAACCCCGCTTTTAAAGTTTAGTTGCGCTCCGAACTCATACTCGAGTGTAGTGTGCAGCTATGTTTCGTGACGGTGCGATGAGAAAATGTAAGTTTACGGCTTAGTGAGTATGTTTATTATATAGTTCGATATGCATGTTTGATGGTAGTTTTATTAATTTTCAATTATAATCTGTTGGTGAGAAACTATGGGTGGTTAAATATTGGTATTAACGAAATGATCGAGTAGACAAATCCGTCAATTGTGAAACGGGCAAAACCGTCATGTGCCGGAATCTCCCCATTTCATATATTGCCAACCTTTTTGATTTGGCTTACTTAAATAATAACTATGATTTTTATACTATTATTTATTTGCAGATGAGCACGTAATTTTATTTTTTGCTTGGTTTTTTTATTTGTTATTCAACTCAGAAGACGGAGATTAGTCCTGATTGAAAATCAGTAGGTACTAAAACTGTTATATGTAATTTACATTTTCAACCTGTCCAATTTACTATTTTACTTATGATTTGAAATAAAAAATATTGTCGCGCCCATAATAACAATGAGTTTGACACTGTACTTCGGACCTTACTCAACAGTGGCGCCAACTGGTGAGCATAAAAACAGTAGCCCATTATTTTAAAAACATGATGTCAATTGACGGATTTTCCCTAGGGTTTGGGAATTTGTTTTAAAAGGTTTACTATTCCTGGTTATAAAAATAGGCCGGAATTGCCCCAAAAAAATATATTTGGCAATACAATCTAAAATAAACATTAAATTGAGTTCGCTAAAGTTTAGTTTCGATTAAGAGTTCAGCGGTATTTGTTCACTTAACGTATATGTTTGTAATACGTCACGATACAAGAAAAATCGTTGGTTGACGGAATAGCCCCAAACCGTCGGGAAAATCCGTCAACTGAGATGTTTTAAAAAAAATATATATAACAAATTGTTATTTGTCTATGCCTCCATAAACCCCTCATCGTCATCGATGATAACGCGTATCGATATTTACTTACATCGACACGCCCACGCACAATGCCTCGTATAGGACGATGTATAGATAGCGATGCGCCGGCGATCGGGAGATCGACGCGCGCGCCAGACCCATTGAGACTTCGACGCGGAGCGCATGCCGCTCCTGCGCAGATTCATTTACCGCTCTGAAGAGTCGGACACTATTCCGCCATTAAAGTGAATAAATAGTTGTTACCCCCACTTTTGGGTAAGTGTGAACAAAATGTATTTAGTCTGTAAGTAGATATAAGTAATTCTTTAAGTTTAATGCAGTTGTTACTTGCCGCTAGCCGATATGGCTTATTGCAATTTTACCTTATCATTCCTAGTGCTAGCTCTCGCGCTTTGGTACGCTTTATAAGAATAGTGGCTGAGTTAACTCCTTTTAAATACATTGTTAAAATAATAATAGTTAATATATATAATAGTGATTAAGATGCAGCATAGTGCGATCACAAAGTGATAACATATTAAATAAACCTTTAATAACTTCTCATAATGTGTCTCGCTTTTGTAGTGCTTCTGGCTTATGTTGTAGCTAACGTTCTCTTATCGCTCCGTTTCTGGATTCCGTGCACCGCCACATACAACCGTAGTTATTCTGTTATACCCGCTTACGTTAGGTAGAAAAGTACGTGGCGCGGCACGGGAACACGAAATATTCGTTCCTAATTAGTCGGAAATGTATTCCAGGGTTTATGCACGGGTTTCTGATACCGTTGGGACATCAAGTACTGCCACAACACTTGACGGGAGCTTCTTGTCGCCTACCTGCGGGCTAGCCAGACGACCTTCCAGGAGAGTACCCTACCGTGGCGATCAAATATAGGGTTCAGTAGTACCTTGAGGCTGATTACAACCCATAGACCCAATATCTATGTAATTTTATAGTAATATAAATTGTAGTTTCCCTATTAAGGTGTCGCAGTTATTTATCAACCACTGGCTTTAAATAGAACATTACAACCAGAAAGTATTTAGCATTTTTTTTTTATTGTTAGGTGATTTGTCACTGTCCTGATAACACCTACTATGACACTCTTGCCCCAGAATATGTATAAACGCAGTTTCTCAGAATTTTGAAGAGTTTTTCAACTTATTAAGTGTAAGGTATTCATTTTCTTGACAGCGTCTACCAACTGTATTACTAAATACGTAAATCCACTGGAGCTAACCTAGTTCAAGTTAAGGGCGTACGATACCTTACCCCAGTCATGGGGCAAGAGGAACAGTAATGCCGATTTTTATTTTTTTACAAATTAGTGCATGTTTTAAAAGTTTATTTGCATGATAAGTAGTTTCAATTAAAAATATATTAAATTGACTTATATTGTATCGCTTTATTATACGAATTAATGCAATAATAAGATCACAAACACTATTTGAATCTAACTTAAAAAAAGTATCATACTCTTGCCCCGACTCACCTTACGCTAAATGGTACACTTGTTAGATTATTAAAGAAAATCTTATATTTTTTAAAGGACTGTGAGATTTATGTTATTAGGTAATTCTGAATGCCTAATTATCATTTTCTATGTTGTTTTGATTCGTGGTCTATCCTTTTTTTTTATTCATTATTATTATATTATTACACTTTTTTGTTGTTTTTCAATCTATTAATTGAAAATGGTTACCCATTATTTGGCACGAAAATATCCGCGAACAATAAATGTATTTATACAATACTCATTGTCAATACCGTTTGTATTCAACGGATTTCCGATTGAATAATGATCGTTGTTTTTCCGTTATTAATTTGTAAAGCCAAATCGCCGTTCTTTTGTAAGGAAAAAGCTTTACGATAAATATTCAAATATTTATTGTTTGTAATTAAAATATTAATTTGACTGAATAATCGCTCTCTGGTTCGCTGCAATCGAAAATCTTAAATATGTACTGCGAGAGAAAATAAAAAACCAAATACTTAATATTATACATTTCATTTAATTTATTTTTGGTAAATCGGTTTTGCACTGCTTAGAGTCTATCTCGTGTAATAAAATGCAGTTTTGGGAATATGGAGTTGCTAATAATGTTTTTTCCTTATTCGTTATTTCTTAATAAGTAGGTACACAAAGATACACAAAAATGAGATGCTATGCGGGCATTGTTTATCAATTCAATTCGAACTGAATAAGATTAGTAAAATAAACCTAGAACCAAGTTGTACGTAGAAGAAATATCCTACAAGTCCTAAACCTATGTTTTTTTGAATAAAACAATTCGCGTTAATCGCCATATTTTTTCATCCAAGCTCGATTTAACCTTTTTTACAACGGGGTTCAGGCTCCGCGTATATACCTATATCTTCGTAACTACCTACCTCTTGGACTTTTTCTTAGAAATAATAATGCTCGTTAAAAACCCAATGAAACATGCATTTAATGCAGACTAAATATTCTCCTAAAATATTATTTTCCAGAAGCAATTCGTGCGTGCAATTCTAATTTGAGAAAATAAAAGACAGCCCTTTTACCTAGCTTATTCTGTAAGTATAATTTCCGTATAATTCACATCGTATTTCACCTGCGCGACGGGATAAGTTCACAGTCGATTTGGCCCACGAAATAGGGGCTCTAGAAACCTTCTCAAGTGAAAAAGTAACGCCATAGCCATGTTATACGTTGCCAAAAGACATTGACCCCGATCAACGAATTTAAATAAAAAATATGGAAGTCTCTGATAATTCCGCTGAGATTTGTCTAATTAGAATGAAATATGGTTACTTTTTATGTTGAGTGAATTTTTATACTAAATTAGCATACCAACAGCCTCGCCGGCTTAAATAATTCATGGTTTCAAAATAATGTTAGTCTTACCCTGGGCAAAGAAACCTGTTTGTCTTTACCCCACCTGACTCATTTAGATCCTTGCATTGGTCGAAAATAGTTATTTGTGCAACAAGAAAGCAAGGAAAGTTTTTTTTTGCAGCGAGTGCTGATTTTTAGTCCTGAGGAAGCGAAAGATTCTAAAATTGAATCACGAGCGTAGCGAGTGATTCAACGTATGACTCTTGAGCGCGGTAAGGGACTCAAAATCACGAAATGAAAATACTTTGGTCTCGACTAACACATACAACTTTTCACCTCAGCACTGAGAACATGTTTACATAAAAAAAACATAGTATCACGTTATTCACGTATCTATTCGTCTCGTGATTATTCAGGAAGAAAACTAAAGGGGTAACACTAATAAAGATCAAATATTTTGAACTTGTACCTAATAGACCCCATGAAATGTCAGTGCTCGGCATCAAAATTAAAAAGCTACTTTGTCTCACGGTGTGAGCAAAGTCGCATTTTGCACACTCTTTTCATGCAGCAAAATATGCTTGTTGAAGCTGCTGAGATGAAAATCGAGTATTATATTAAAGTAGCTAGATAGTGCGTGCATATACCTACTCGACGTATTCCTTATTTTTATACCACAACGCTGGCAAACACGCAGATTATGCCTGACTTATGGTAAGCGGACACCGTAACTTAGGGACACTTACGCAAGACGCCACGCCAGAGGAGTTCTAAGTGGTCGACCCTTTATTGATTTGACGATTCGTTGTATTGACAGCTAGAGAGAATGCCAGTCCCTCGTTTCCAATAAAGCGCACTCTCGGGAGCAATGGAACATGCTCCAGTAGCGTACCTAAGCAGTAACCATATCTGATTATCAGTACATCCATCTATATCCAAATCCATCCGTACTAATATTATAAATGCGAAAGTAACTCTGTCTGTCTGCCTGTCTGTCTACCTGTCAGTTACGCCTAAACCGTTGAATGGATTGCGATAAATGTTGGTAAGTATGGAAATAGTTTGAGTTCCGAGCGAATGAAGTCGCGGGCAAAACGTATTAAATTGTAATACTGAATCTCGACCCCCAACCCCATTTCAAACCCAAACTAAGTATAAGAACATATCAAGGTACCAACTGTCTTACCTACTTACTTAATGCTTACTTATTATATGGGGATTGTGTCGGTGAGTTGCATGGTGTCCTTGTTTTAAAGTTCTAAAGCGCAACAAAAGACTTCGGAGCTCCTCGTTGTTCCAAAGTTCTTAACAGCTTTACCTGTCTGACTGAACAACGAGAAGTTTAAAACTACTTAGTTGTTACTGGCTTTGAAATCCACCGTAAATGACACTGTTAGGGTGGATATCCACCAAAGCTGTGCGAGGTAGCTGAGCGAAGCGAGGAGACGTAGCGAACCTGTGAAACGGTTTGACCTAGAGATGTACCGACTAGTCGGGAAAGCCGACTATCCGGCCTCATTTGTAGTCGGCGACTAGTCGGCGACTAGTCGGCAAAATGAGCCGATTAGTCGGCACTTTAAGGATGGCAAGAAAACGAGACGTAAAATAAGTGAACTGCTATTTTTTACCATTCGTTTTATATTTTACTCAAATACAGATTTATTATCACATTTGGTACTTTGAACGCATGCAGACAGCGCGACGGCAAAGCGAAACAAAGTTTTCCGATTGCACCCGCACCGCACTTAGCCGAAGTCCACGATCGGCTTAGCCGACTAGTCGGCCTTCTAGGCGGCCGACTAGTCGGCCAAACCAAACCCATAGCGGGCCCATCTCTAGTTTGACCGCATCCACGCGCTTTGCGAGGAAAATGAGAGGAGCGAGGATGCGTAGTGAACCTGTGAAATCTGTGCAGATAAGCGGTGCGAGGATGCGTCGTGAAGCTGGGAAAGGTGTTATAAATGGCCGTTGCCTACGCACATCCCTCGCTCACTTCCTTCGCACATAAGTATTTAGATAGATTGATAAATCATTTATTTGGTTACTACTTAAACACAAGTTACAACAAGAAAAAAATACGAAGAAAAACGAAACTTAAAAGAACATTAAAAAAACATAAAACAATCGGTTATTATGTATATGTACCTATATATAATTATATATAAATAAATAAATAAATATTAGGGAACAATCTTACACAAATCGACCTAGTCCCATAGTAAGCTCATTAAGGCTTGTGTTATGGGTACTAGACTACGATATATATAATAGATATAAATACTTAAATACATAGAAAACTTCCATGACTCAGAAACAAATATTCATGCTCATCACACAAATATTTGCCCTTACCGGGATTCGAACCCAGGACCTTCAGCTTCGTAGGCAGCGTCACTACCCACTAGGCTAACCGGTCGTCGATATATATTTACAGAAACAAACTGTGTGCATTGCAGGAAGACAAAAAGGCTCCAACTGAGTGCGTAGCTTTGCTCGCAATGGAACAAAACACTGGTATTCTATTAGATTAGAACCCAGAAATATATGTGTAGAAAATATATATAACTCAGAAACAACAAACAAACCCACAAATAATTGATGTGTACTATTGTGTATTGTGTGTGCCACTATACAAAAAGTGGTATGATAAAAAATAAAATAAAATAAAATGTATAACGATCGGTGTAAAGAAGGAAAAGAGGAAGAAAGGAGAGCCAACGTCGTCTTGAAAGCACAGTCACACAACGAAATCTGCAACCAAACAGCCGTGCGGAATTCCTACCACTTGAGCCTACCTTTCTCCATGAGCATCTTCTTGAAGTGCGACTTAAATGAAAGTTTTGATGGTAAGCATCTAAATGGTGGAGGAATGTTATTCCAGCATTTGGTTGCAAGATAACGGAAACTACCTGTAAAAGCAGCTATCCTGTGTGGGTGTAGTGTACTTCCAAGAGACATAGACGTGTCGACCAGCACGGCTATCATAAGACTCGCACTATCCGTCTCTCTCTCTTATTACAAAACTCAGAAAGAGAGGTATAGAGCGAGCAAAATCGAGAGAGCTCGCGCGCCATCTTGTGCTAGCCGTGCTGTTGCCATGCCTTTTGTGAAAAATATTAATTATTTCTCGCACATCTTTCTCGTACGCATTCCTCGCTTGACACATCGTTCGCAAGCATTTCACTTGTTTCTTTTGTAAATAAACTCACTTCTACCCATGTTCTACCCATATCCACCAGTGCAGTGCGAAGGAAAATGATGCATTCCTATTGGTTGACTTTGTCCTTGCTCACCGCCCTCAACCTCGCGCAGCTCTTGTGGATACTCATCCTTATCCGGGCTCCATTCCAATTTCCAGAGCGCTACGATGCTTCTTTATTAAATTGGAATCGTATTTATTGCCTAATGTTAGAGACCCTTCCAGCAAAACTGACGGTCCTGATCTTAATCAATGTGTACAGTTTTGGAATATAAGAAATAGAATATTTCATTTTATTTTTTATTTTATTGGATAGAATATTTTTATTGTACCTATAACTGTGTACATAAGTTGGACGTGACAGAATTTGTTTGGATGTTTTCTATGTATTAAATATTTGTAGGTGCTATATATGTATATCGTCTCCTAGTACCCTTAACACAAGTATTATTGAGCTTACTATTGGGGTAACTTCGATTTGTGTAAGATTATCCCTTAACACATTCGCTCGCAGCCGAACCCGTGGTTTTCCCCATATGTAGCGGAAAGCGAGCGCCTCCGGCGTAGCCCCCCGCAAGGCGGTTTCCTGGCAGTGAAAGAGTTATTCTTTGTTGGTGAGGAGCTATCGCTCGTCTATTCTAGGGATAATAGGGCATCAATGGCATCATGTAAAAACACATAGTAGAATATTAACCGAGCGCGATTATTAACTCAACTTTTCATTTCGAATACAAAGGAAATGAAATGAAAGCCAAAAACGTAAATATTTTTTAAATCAGTTAGATCCAGAACCCATTTTAAAAGCGTTTGTGTGGACCATTTAACTGTTGACAGATTTTTAAAATGTTTGTGTGTGGACCATTTCTTGGGTGCGCTTTTGGAGCGGTTAATATCGAAAAACTAATTTTAATTGTTTTTGGATGAAATTTACATTATTAAATGTATTTAAGTATATATACCATATCATAATCATCATCATCATATCAGCCGAAAGACGTCCACTGCTGAACATAGGCCTCCCCCAAAGAGTGCCGGTCCTGCGCCACCCGCATCCAGCGGACTCCCGCAACCTTTACCAGGTCGTCAGTCCACCTTGGGGCCTACCCACGCCGCGCCTTCCGGTACGTGGTCGCCACTCGAGAACCTTTCCGCCCCAACGGCCATTGGTTCTACGTGCTATGTGACCCGCCCACTGCCACTTAAGTTTAGCGATTCGGATTAGATATACCATATAATAATAAATAAAGAATTAACTTATCAACAAGCATCAAAATTCAACACAACTTTATGGAAGTGTGGCAGTAGGTATAGGTTTTTGCCATTGCTATTTTTTTTAATGACTTTAGACTCGGTTCTGAGGCGGTTACATTAAACTACGAACACTTAAAAAATATTCAATAGGTAGTCTTGAAATACCAATAATAGTCATATAAGAATTAATTTATTATAAATATTTTAAAAAATAATGCGTGATTGTCAACAAGTTTCAAAAATCTAAACAATATTCAGAAACTGTGGCTGTACATATAGGTTTCTGCCATAACTTTTTTTTTATTACTTTTCATGCATGCCTCACTTTCAACCCGCTGTTTAGATAAACAATGACCTACTTTCAGAGTATGAGAGATGAAAAAAATTTGAATTTGAAAGTGAGAACGCCAATAGGTCGAGGCGAAAATGGGTAGTATACCTACCCCAAATTAATCACTAGCTACATTTAATTTCAAAAGCCGACATTCGTTAAAGCAATATTTTTTATTTTACCCCTTGGAAAAAATTGCCTGCGGGGCATGGTGGACATCGATATCTGTAAATCTTAAGATTGCACTTGTCTTTAGTTGCTTCATATCATAACAATATCGCAAAATGTAAATTTTAAAGTAGGTAAGTATAATTATGTACCACTTACCACTTCATACGTAAGACCGTTACGGTCACAGTTACACCTAAACCACATACAGACTAGATGGTTCTTAGTGATCATTATAACTACTTGGCTTATAACGGCTTAACGATACTAATGGGGTATCCACATTAAGTGATTTTACCCAAATTTGTCAGCCCAATTCATCAGAATCTGACTAATTGCTATCGTGTGGATGCATGTTGCGCTGCCGATCCAACCTTCAAACGAGTTGTCCGACTAATTGCATGAAAATCACAATTTGGACCATGGAATTGGCATGGTCTGCCAATTTTTTTTTTCTCACTTTCATTCAAATAAATTTAAAAGAAAATTAAAAAATATATCCCAAAGAATAATGTTCTAATATTTTAGACTGTAATTCGGTAAATTTCTTTAAACATGTGTTTTGCAACAATTTTTTCATTCAGTGTGGCCAGTTAACAGTAAGAAAGTGAAAATTGCCGCATTCAAACGGTCCTGCAAAGCGGACTACAAGATTGTTACTAACCGATGAGATAGGGCGAGACAGCACGTCTATCATGAGACGGCCGTGACATACTCTCGATGTTTGTGTGCTGCATGGCTATCATGCGACGGCGCGCGAGCTCTCTCGATTTTTCTCGCACTATCCGTCTCTCTCTTATTAGAACACTTAGAACATGGGGTATAGGGCGAGAAAAATCGAGATTATGTCGCGGCCGTCCCATGATAGACGTGCTGTCTTGCCCTATCTCATCGGTTAGTAACAATCTTGCAGTCCGCTTCGCAGGACCGGTTGAATGCGGCCATTTTCTCTTTCTTACTGTTAACTGGCCACACTGAATAAAATTGTAGTTGCAGTTGTTACGTCTGTGTACGCTACACCCAATTATGACTTCGACATGTTGGTCTGACAAATTGGGGTAAAATCACATAATGTGAATACCCCATAAAACTGCTCCGCGTGGGTTGAGAGCTGCACCAGGGAGTCTATTTGGTTAACAC
Organism: Epinotia ramella; assembly: GCA_947578815.1. Lineage (NCBI taxonomy): Eukaryota > Metazoa > Arthropoda > Insecta > Lepidoptera > Tortricidae > Epinotia > Epinotia ramella. Next base: position 28,222,479 of record OX388202.1, read on the forward strand.
GTTTTGAATTGGGATCGGTTTGGTATTTGCACGCATGGTTTTTCGATTCAATTGGAATACGAATAATACGCTTAATGAAAACCAGCAACAGAGATTACAGGATTACAGAAACGGCGATGTGTGCTTCTCTTGTCGACAGCTTTGGTGGTGTGTTGTGGTGCTTTGGTCTTTTGGCTTTGGTCGACAGTCTGGTCGGTTGACACCTCGTTGACAGACATAATGTTAATCTATACCAATAACCACTACTCTTAATCTAGACCTCAAACAAATAAGAGATACTAACGTGTCATCTTTATAGACTTATTTTTAGGATTCCGTACCAAAAAGGTAAAAAAGGAACCCTTATGGTGCGACTTCGTCCGTCTGTCTGTCACAACGTTAAATATCTCAAGAACTACTTATGCTATCATAATAGCATAAGTATAGTTCTATTCAACGTAGTGGTTATCAAAGAGAATATAACCACTGGTGGTTATAGTGGTGGTAGTATACAGAAGTGTGAGCTTCTCAATAAGTAATTATATATATTTAAGCAACTAGAGTGCTGCACGAGTTCTTACAAAGCCCAAAAAGGGAGGCTCGGGGGGCGAAGCCCCGCGCAGTAAAAAGCAACAAATGATCGTAACAATGGTATTATTTGTAGGTTAGGTTAGCGTTAGTCCCTTAGAGCGGAAATAGGCACCCCGCGAAGCGGGATGACGTCGACACGCTGGCGGTTAGGTTAGGTTACATGCTACAATTTCGATCTTTTGATATAGCGGGATAATAATATTTCGGAGTTAATACTTTTCAGCACCAAAAACTAGTTGACAAATGATCCTTTGGAATTTTAATAAGTGTCTATTCGAACCATAAGCGAAATAAAATTGCAACGAACTGATAATTAGGAAAATAATAATATGGGAAATGTAATTCGGGCAAACGAAAATTCATCCAACTAATAAAAAGGGAAACGTTTTCGGTATTTTAATATTCTGAATTACGATTTTCGAGCTTATGATAGGTAACCTTAAATTTATTTGATTGAAAGTGAGAAAAAAACACTTGGCTGATCATGCAAATTCCATGGTCCAAATTGTGATTTTCATTTCAAATTGTGATTTCATGCAATTAGTCAGGACAACTCGTTTGACAGTTGGATCAGCAGCGCAACATGCATCCACACGATAGCAATTAGTCAGATTCTGATGAATTGGGGCTGACAAATCATGTAATGTATATAACCCATGAGTTTTATAAAGGAACGGAATGATAGATTATGATGATTAATCACGAATGCATTGTTAAAATCATGGTTAACGAGAAATTATGAACGCAACCCATAGATTACTATCTAGTTCTCATTTACAAAAACGCGATATTTCATTGGACGATTCAAATTCAGCCAATAGCGTTTCAACGCTGCCAACATGTACTTATGTAGTTGAGAACGACAACGACTTGTCAAACACTACCGAGTACAGGGAACTGGTTTCTGAGAAGAAATTTCGCTTATAATTTCGACTATTACTAAACTAAGTACATTATAAAAATGTCGGAAAATGTCCTCGACGATGCGTAAGAAAACTCAAGTCTCCTTCGTAATCCGCGACGAAGAAGAGCGTCGTCATAAAAATGGCGTTAGTTCGTTGCAATTGGATCCTGCACAGGGGAGGCTTTACTCCGCAGGCCGAGATGGGATTATTAGGGTATGGAACACAGCTACGGGAGTGCAGGATAGGTATATACAGAGCATGGAACACCACACAGACTGGGTAAATGACATAGTACTGTGCTGTGGCGGCAAGAACCTAATAAGTGCATCTTCTGATACCACTGTCAAAGTATGGAACGCGCCGAAAGGGTTTTGCATGTCTACTTTACGTACACACAAAGATTACGTACGCACTTTGGCGTACGCTAAGGAGAAGGAGCAGGTAGCCAGCGCTGGTTTGGACCGCGCTATATTCTTGTGGGATGTGAATACATTGACAGCTTTAACTGCAAGTAACAATACTGTAACAACCTCTAGTCTCGTCGGTAATAAGGAATCTATATACAGTCTAGCTATGAATCCTCCCGGTACGGTTTTAGTAAGTGGGTCAACTGAAAAAGTCCTCAGAGTTTGGGATCCTAGGAACTGTGCAAGGCTTATGAAACTGAAGGGGCATTCGGATAATGTTAAGGCATTGGTTGTAAGTAGGGACGGGCAGCAGTGTGTATCGGGAAGCTCTGATGGTACAATTAAATTGTGGTCCCTGGGCCAGCAAAGGTGTGTATCAACAATTAGAGTTCACACTGAAGCAGTGTGGGCATTATTGGCTACTGAAAACTTTACACACATTATATCAGGAGGGCGAGACAAACTAGTCATTATAACGGAACTTCGGAACCCAGATAACTCAATTGTGGTCTGTGAAGAGACTGAACCCATTTTAAAACTGTGCTTTACTGCTGACCAGCAAGGAGTTTGGGTGTCTACATCAGAATCTGATGTTCGATGCTGGAAGCTCCCTCCGTTAACTAATATAAACTCAGACGTGTACAATCAGAACAACTATAACCCTAACAATGTGTATCAGACACAGCCCACCACTACTATACCCGGTGGCCCAGCGATAAGACACTATAAAGTATTAAATGATAAACGTCACATATTAACGAAAGACACAGCTAACAATGTGGCACTTTATGATGTTTTAAAAGCATGTAAATTAGAAGACTTGGGTGAAGTGGACTTTGAAGAAGAAGTAAAGAAACGTTTCAAAATGGTGTATGTCCCAAATTGGTTTAATGTTGACTTGAAGACTGGTATGTTAACAATTCACTTAGGACAGGATGAGACGGACTGCCTCAGTGCTTGGGTGAGTGCTAAGGAGGCTGGACTGACTACGGAATTGGACCAGAAAGTAAACTTTGGTGCATTGCTGCTGCAAGCATTATTAGAGCACTGGAACCATCAGAGCAGGGTTTCGGACTCGGGACAGAAAGTGGTTGGGAACAATTTTTTCAGTGTGCCGCTGCATACACCACTAATATTCAGTGAAGTTGGCGGCAGGACACTTTACAGGCTTCAGGTGAGAATGTTATTATTTAAATAAAAATTAAAAACAAAACCCGAGATGATGATGATGATGACGATGATGATGATGATGATGATGATGATGATGATGATGATGATGAAGATGATCAATCATGAACAAATTAGACAAGTGCATTTCTATTTTAGCTCAACAATGATATTATATTTTGACTGACTGTTGACTGGTAGAGAATGCCATTTGGCATTAAGTCCGCCATTTGTACATTATTTTGGTGTTGTGCAATAAATAAATATAGTAGTAGTATATAGTTGAGGTAGGGCACAGCGAAATGTCATCCCGCTCGAATGTGGAACAGCCCAACTGGGGAAGTACCTCCGCCTTGCAGAAGACCACAGCCATAATAACACTACTACTCGCTCTGTAGTAGTGTTGTGTTCCTGGAGGTGAGCAAGGTCGCCAGAGCTCCCGAGGATGCGTTGTGTTGAGAGCGAGGGAATTTGTTCCTTGAGCTGTCAACACGGCGAATCCTCAAACATATCAAGGGTCGGCAACGCCCATGTTACTCCTTTGGAGTTGCATGCGTCTATAAGCTGCGGTGTCGGCTTACGATCAGGCGGGCCGTACGCTTGTTTGCCACCGTCGTTGTATTAAAAAAAAAAAAAATTTAGAGATAACTGGTTCTGCCTGCCTGATAAATAAATAAAATTATATTTACTATCTCTCTCTCTCTTCAAAGCTATGAATCCCACCTAGTGGTGGAGTTAGTTATCCATGTCTTCTCCACTTCACTCTGCCCTCAACATCGTCTTCCGATGTTTGACACTCCATCACGTAATTTAGCACTGCATCAGTCCACCTTGTTTATGTAAAAATCGCGGCTCTGTCTATCTTTGTTCAACTGAATTGACAAATTATATTGATGGATGTTAGTTTTCGTTAAGTCAAAAGTTTCAGTAATTATTTGACATCCACTAGCAACTAATTTATTTTTTTAATTGTATGGCATAGGTAACTAAGCAGTTACTGGTTGATGTTTCAGGTGGGTGACGCGGGCGGCGAGACAGAAGGCAACCTGTTGAACGAGACTGTACCAGATTGGGTGGTGGCTGTGGCCATCGAGATGGCAGCGCCCAAGCTAAACAAGCTGTCCTTCTACCTGCTGCCACATGCGAGCTGCCAGACCAAGCAGGACCGCCAGAAGAAGGTACTAGTTTGAGAACACGGGTCTGATGTGACTGGTGGAATTCGTCATTGTCACAGCAGCGCGCAAACTCAAAATGCTGCCCTGTACTTGCAAGTGTATCTGCGCAAAAGTTGTCACGTTGAGGAAAAGGTGCTTTGCAATTATTATAATGCTGTGGTGCCAGTGGCGCATCGTTTATGTTCGACGCTTCAGGCATTCAAATGCTTTCCACGGATGCACTGTAGTTTAGATTGAGCAAGCAAGACTAGTGAGGTTGCTTATTTTATGTGAACCTATTTGTCCAATGATTATTGTTACAATCCCCTTTGTCCCAGGACCGTCTGGTGGCGAACGACTTCATCCAGTGCCGCAAGGTGGCGGAGCACGTGGTGGAGAAGATCGTGGGCGGCGGCGACGGCGGCTCCCCGCGCGCCGCGCCCGAGCCCGCGCCAGAGCAGGACCGCGTCGAGCTGCTGTGCGCTGATCAGGTGACTATCCTTGTCCTACGCACCGTCACTAGTAGCTCGCTCCTTGTCTAACCCATGGTGGAGAAGATCGCAGAGCTCCCACAATCTTTCAGTGGTCTGTAAACACGTTACCAGGTGACGGCGCGGTGACGCACAAACTAAATTACCCTAACTAGACGACGACGAAGCGTGCTGTGCGATAGAGTGGGACAGCATGGTTCGGTGTTTTTGAAGTGAAAACTTCTTTAGCGGCGCTGAGCACTTTTTGGGATGGGGAAAAATTGTTAAATACGCGACAGATTTTTGTGACGTCAGATGTGAAGGAGGTCACAAACTTTTATATATTGCTGCTAGCCGATTCGACTTCATTCAAAACTGAACGCTATTCGTAAGAGTATAAAGCTGTTAAACACTTTTTGCAATAGGGCGGATCAACTTTTTTTTGTATAAACGCGTCCCGTTCAGTTTAAAAATAGTAAACCCTACTTTTTATTACATAAAACATGGAATAAGATATTAATTGTTTAATCAGATCTATTATTTTGTGTTTGCCTTAGTTTTGTAAGTCAGACTTTTTCCATTTTTAAAGAAAAATTTTCGTGACTCGGGTGACGAAATTTTTGTTTCATACTAAATCTTACTGTCCCCCAAGGGTACTAACTTACTATTATCGAAAATTCTGAAAACAAAGTCCATTATGACTTTCTATATTTAGAGGTTTTTATATACATATTAGTACCTTTAATTTAAATTCTTATTAATCAGCACGATATTACGTATTTGAATATACAAAATATTTTTTCAAAACTATGTCCCCAAGGCGGTGAAATAACACGTGTCGTCTGAGTCACCGGATACTTTGTTTTGCTAATTGCGAGCGAGACAGCCTATGAACGGCTTAGCCAATAGGAGCTGCATCTAAGTATCGCGTGATGGCGTCTGCGTTTGCTATACGTTCAAACTGACTCGGCCATTTCGTCCGTGACTCGCGAGGTGGTAGCGTGTGTTTATTGTGTGTCGGCCGAGTAACGTTCGAATTTCGGTAAGTGTATCTCTTTCTAATATTTTTTTTTCTTCATCTAGTGTCTTTTAGGTCTAAAATGCTGGAGGTGTATGTTTTTACCGTAGTATATATTGTTTTGCGACCAAAACAACAAAACGATGTTAAAATGTCACTTTAGTCACAGTCACCTTAGTAACGAAAACCGTGACTCAGAAGACTTTTCACGTGACTCAAGAGACTTTTTTTAAGGTATTACCCTTAAATCCTTACATACTGCGTTAAATTGAACAATTTGGTAATTAGTGTTTCAGTTGCTAAACTAGTACAGAAGCGGGATACTTTTTTTGTGTCTGTTACCTCAAATTTCATAGTTTTTATGCATGTATCCTGTTTGCGGATGTTATGTGACCGTGACACTATAATTTGAAAATAAATAAATAAATTGCATTACAATAATAACATTTTACCTTATTTTCACTATTATTAATATCATTATAAAGTAAAGACACATTGACAGTACCTAGGTTAAAAGTAGGTTCGTTTGTTTCAGTAGCAATGCCGCTTTCAGCTGCAGAAAGACAAAAACGCTATAAAGAAAAACTTAAACTTGACCCTGAAAAGTATGAAAATTACAAAAAAAAGCAACGAGGACATTATCATGCAAAAAAGAGACTTATCGGTGATTTAACACCCCAAGAAAAATACAATGCACGAATAATTTGGAAACTAAGACAGCGAAATTTAAGACTGAATAGGAAAAATTTAAACCGTGTTCTTAATAACACCCCTCCAAGCTCTCCGACGATGATGGAGCCTAATGTCCCTCAGCCAGAAAACATAGAGCATGCCAATATGGTACCTGAAGATGTTTCTGGCGTCGACAGTTCTCACAGCACAACCAGAAAGAATGTAGGTCGCAAACAAAGTAAGACGAGACCGATCAAAATTATTCCGGGAAAATTTACAATTACGGCGAGAAATAGAGCAACTGAAGAAAAAATCACACAAATATAAAAAACGTTTACAGAGGGTTCAGAAAAAGGTTAAACCCAAACCAATTAAAACCACTAAGTATGAAGAACTCTCCAACGCAATAAAAGAAAGGTATAAAAACATTAAGGCTCACAAAGAAAAGAATTTACTGAAGGACATATTCAAGAATGTTGATGACACAAGAAAAGAGGAAATGATTCAAGAATCGCTGGGTTTAACAGGAAAAATAAGAGATACTTTGAAAGTGCGAACATCGGCAACAAGGTTGAAACAATTGATAAAAGATTTTTTTCTCAGAGAAGACGTTTCAAGAGCCACCGCTGGTAAAAACGAAACCATTACCAAGCAAGGTGAAAAAGTGCAAAAAAGATTTTTGCTTGACACCCAGAAACACTTGCACGAAACTTTTCTGTCTGAAAACTCCGGAGTTAAATGTTCGTACTATTACTTTACGAAGAACAAGCCCTTCTATATTCTTAAACCTTCCGTGAGTGGACGTGAAATGTGTCTCTGCAAAACCCACACTAACCCAACGTACAAGGCAAAAGCATTAAAAACTGAAGATATTATTAAGACCCACGATATAAACCAGCTCATTGTCGCAACAGTTTGCGATGCAAAAGTACAAGCCTGCATGTACGGAACGTGTGATCGATGTTCTGATTTAATCATTCAATCTGAAAGTCCTGAAATAAATAACAATAAAATTCAGTGGAAAGAGTGGGGAAGAGTAGAGGAGACGTACGAGAAAGACGGAAAAACTATGAAAGCCTTTAAGAATGTAAAACTAGACAAAGAAAGTACAGTAAAAGAGCTGTTGTCTGTTTTGAATACGGAACTAAAACAATTGAAAAAACAACATTGTGTACAACATGAAAGTTCAATTTCAAAGTTTTCGATCAGCTATAGACAATCTGCAACATACTGAAGCCGTCGTGGTTGCGGACTTTAGTAAAAACTATAGCTGCAAACATCATGAAGAGGTACAAGCACATCACTTTGGTGGTTCCAGACAACAAGTGTCACTTCACACTGTTGTAGTGTATGTCATGGCAGAAAACAACAAAATAGTCAAATCCTACTGCACTGTGTCATCAAACACTAATCACCAACCCGCAGCTATATGGGCACATTTAGATCCAGTCTTAAAGGATATTCGTAGTTCTCATCCAGACATTACAACCATCCATTTCTTTAGTGACGGGCCTTTCAGTCAGTACCGTCAAAAACATAACTTTTACCTGAGCTCTACCGCGGTATTTCAACACGGCTTCTGTGCTATGTCCTGGTCTTTCTTTGAGGCTGGCCATGGAAAAGGGCCAGCCGATGGAATAGGCGGATATCTTAAACGGTCAGCAGATGAGTTAGTAGCTCGAAGTGAAGACATCTCAAACAGCAAGCAATTTTACGATGTTCTAAAAGATATAAGCAAGATTAGACTACGAAATTTCATCCGAAGACATTGCGAAAATAGCCGATAAAATACCTCCAAATATTCATCCTCTTCTAGGCACGAAAAACGTACACCAAACTTTTACAACCGTTGCTGGAAAATTAAAATACAGGAACCTTAGCTGTTTCTGCAGTAGAGGATTCTGTGAATGTCTTTCACCGAAAAATTATGAACCGGTTTGACCTGCAACCAAGAATGTCAAGAAAAATAAACAGAACAAAAAGAAGGAACATAGTATTATTGAAAGTAGCCTCAGCTCCGACGACGACGAGATATTAAGAGATTACAGGACTCCCGAAAAGCAACCAGAGCAAAACTCACCTTTTAAAGAGATTGACTTACTCGAGCTTACAAAAGCCTCCAATAAAAACTGGTATGATAATGTTTATCCTGAAACTTCCGATGACGATGAAGAAACACGTTACGTACACCTAGTACATCAGCAAATGCAACGGATAAAGAAAACCAAGGAGTGCAGCGTGGAGACTTTCTATTAGTAAATGTAAATTCTAGCAAAGGTAAAACTTTTAAATATGTCTGTACAGTCGATGAGCTGCACGAGGACGGTGATATGCGAGTCACGTTTTTACGTTATGTTAAAAATAAAAGTACTTTTGTTTTAGACAAATCTGATATAGCTGATATTGACTATACAGACATAGTTACAATTTTGGATAAACCGAATATTACTATCAAGCGAGGCGTACAATATTATATTTTCAAACAGAATGTGGAAGTTTAAATAAAGATGGCACGATTGTTGTTGCTGCTCAAGCATTATGTGATTTAGCTTATTATATTATGTTCTTAACAATTAATAATATGTGATAAAAAAAAATTGTTAAGTTGTTTTTTAAATATTGAAGAAAGACTTGTGAATTATGATTGATCTCAGAACTTATAGTAATGCATATAATTATCTTAAGTACTTTCAGTTTTTAAGTTTTTACTATTCACGCCTCGTGTGTGAACACGACATTTTGATAATGTTTTGGTTATGTTGTTTTGTAAAACATTTATTGAATAGCTTTTAATTGTTTAAAACCCAACAAAGTTGGTGCTTATTACTTAGATAATACTTTAATCTAAGAATTGTTATGATTAGTAGTTAGAGTTGACTGATTGTTTTTTGTTGATCTCACAATTAAGAATAATAAAAGTTATAATATGGAAGATTTATATAATAATAAGTGTTATTTTGTAACTCGTTTAGACATCTAGTAATAATATTTTGATTCCTTATCTTCAAAGTTACTGGAATTGTGTCTCTTGAGTCACATGTTTTGTCTCTTCGCTAACAATATTGTCCCCCTAAATTGCAACAGATAACGGGCTTTTAAACAGTTTCTAAGAATCACTATTTTAAAACTATATACAAATAATGTTTTGCTTAGAACTTTGTTAAGTTAAGTCATTATACTTGTTTAATTATATTGAGTGCATACTGATTTATGTTAAAAAATATTCACTTCAAACTAGGTATGTGACTCAGGAGATAAAACCAACCCCAGTATTACGAAATTGAGACTGAATTTTGTACCTTTTATTTCGTAACTGTGTTCATTATTAATTACTTTCAATAATAAAAGAAATAATTTTGGAATTAAATGAAGTTTCTTTATCAAAATCCAGAAATCCGTATCCGTGACTCAGTAGACGTTTTACGTGAGTGTGCCATCAAATTTGTGTAATAATTCCATCAAAACACTAGAACGAGCGATGCTCGAGATATATTTGCAATCTCCGAAAGTAATATTATCAATATTAAATAATATTGCGAGGATAAAAGTACTTTTTTTTTTTCACTAAAAAGTTGATTATGTACAAGGAATAGTTGATCCGCCCAATAGCATATTCTGCAAATAAATTTGTAATTTTGTTCACGCGTCCTTCACCGTTTTGCTATTGAGCAAATTCGAATAGTTCGAATTTGGACGTTATTCCTGAAGAGATAAAGCTTTGAAAAATATTTACCAACGGCAAAAACAAATTGGTATTTTGTTTGCCGCCGCCGACGGGCGAGCCGGCCCGTCGCACCCAACGCGCCCGCGGCCCGTCCGCCTAAATAATTGATAATTGTTTATAAATTTGCGCCAAATTCATTTTTAGGGTGACACCGTAAGATGTCACGTGACCTGATCGTTTTTTTTTTTCACTTCTGCCGGCACTCTCGGAGTGCAACACGGTCTTCTTTTTGCTGTCAAACATCGGTTTTGTTAGATAGATATTATCTTAAAAACCGGGCCGCCCAGTAACACTCGCTCTCATTTACTCCGATACAAATAGACAGTGTGCGAAATATCCAAAATCCTCAAGGGCATTTTGGTGTTAACAGCGTCTTAAATCTCCTCTTAATTATTCTGTGCCGTCGCGTCGGATCGTGGATGGTAGTCATTGTGTATTGACCATTATCTCTGTTTGCAGGTACTGGACCCCAATATGGACCTACGTACTGTGAGACACTTCATATGGAAATCAAACGTTGAATTCACACTACACTATCGTGTTCTGAAGCAATGATCGAGCGTGCGGCGTAATTGCGGAACTGGTAACGATAGTCGGCCGACCTCACCTTGGTCGGTTTAATTTTTGACATTTGCTCCAATTGTTATCCAAACTGACGGATGATCTCCTCAAAGGTTACGTGCTTTACCTACGACCGATGGTATAACTCCTTGCAGCCTAGCAAATTTTTGTTTAAAGTTTAAGTTGAAATAGCATAACTAACGTCGCGACTTTGCCAACTATTAATACTTATTTCACTAGGGCTGTACACACTCGACTCAAGATCACTCTGCTGTGACGCTCTCACTAAGGTCAATAATGACAAAGCCCATATTTTAAAGCTTGGCTGGAATTTTGGTTAGATGATGACATATTGAGTGCCGGGTGCCCAGGCAGTGTGCGCGAGTTGTATTTGCCCAAATGAAAGTTCTTGACTGATTTTGACACTGTTTTAATAAATGCTTTGACGGTCGTCAACAAATAATCTTTGTAATAGATTTTAATCCATTTATCAACTTTGTAATAAAGCATTTCACAACAAAGGCGTCTGAGGTTTGCCTTTTACTCGTTCCATGTTACTTTTTTATTGTGGCCATTATCATTCGATAAGTTCTTTATGGTTAACCAGTCATCAATATCGATGGCTGATCGATTGACCCAGTAACGCACTCGCTGCGCCAGCCACACAAGCTATTACTTACAATAGTTAAAACTTTAATAATTGAAGAGTTTGTAAAACGAGTATATATATCACAGAAAGATATAGATATACATAGATCACGCAAATGCACCTACTTCGCGTGTCCGAACTCGGTCTCCGAGTTGGCCGTCCGACTGACAATCCGCGCGTGTCTGTTGTGGTATCGTCCGTGAATACTAGGAAAATGCCTTATTGCAGACTCGATTTTGCGCGGACAACTGGGAATAAATAAATAAATAAATTCACATCACCAATTCGCCCGTGTGACGTCCCAGTAGGTAAAAAAAAGTGACACGGTCGGTTTTCATACAGATTGAGGTGTATCTAGTGTATATCTATATCTGTGGAGTATATACTACAGAAATGACAATATCCTATTGAATTTTGCAGCTTTCCTAAGTAAACATACCTTTCTCTTTTAAAAACCGACCAAGTCGCTCATCTTTGCCTTAACTTGTTGGTCTCGCGCCATATGAGCAAAGTATCCGCAGCTTTAAATGTAAGTAAATAAGGTCCTAAACAGTGTATTGGGTGAGCGACCGCCACAGCACGGTCTGTGACCTCATATTTATTTTAAGTAGTAGGTATGATTAGTGCAGTATTTTCATTTTATCTTATTTTAGTAGTTTTTTCGAATATCAAATGTGCTTCTATAGCTCTTTTAAAATAAACAAAATAACATTTAATAAAGAAAAGAATCTAAAATGGCGGCATTTACTATGAATGACGTGTGAATATAGTAGCACTAAGGTGTGAGCGAGATGGCGCGAGAGTGAGCGCTATTTTAGATTCGATTCTTTATTGGCATGGTTTATACGGAACCCCTCGTTTTGCGAGGTCCGTCATGCTATTAGTCTGTTTTTTTTGATATGTCACTATATATGCTTGCGAATATGATGTATCAACCTAATTTTAACAGTCAGTGGCAACATTCTTTATACATTTTATAGGGATGACTCTTGTGTAATGAGCAGTGGCGGCGCGTGAAATTTTTCGATGGGCAATCTGGAGCAAAAAAAGTTATGAAAGAGTCTAGAGTATATTTACTATAGGCTTGTGTAAAATATTTTTTGACGACCGGTTAGCCTAGTGGGTAGTGACGCTGCCTACGAAGCTGAAGGTCCTGGGTTCGAATCCCGGTAAGGGCAAATATTTGTGTGATGAGCATGAATATTTGTTTCTGAGTCATGAAAGTTTTCTATGTATTTAAGTATTTATTCTAGTACCCATAACACAAGCCTTACTGAGCTTACTATTATTATTATTTATTAAGTAAAAAAAAAGCCAGTGGGAATGGGCTTGTATGGACGCTCCGCTACTGGTAATGTGTGGAAAATGTATTTCAGTAATGTGTGAGAAAATTTATGTCAATTTGCATGTTGTGCCACACAGTATGTAGTGTGACTGTTAATGCAGCTACTATTTCTGTGAATTGAAACTAATTTGGGCTGTGTCCATTTATTTGCCAAAATCCGTTATTGTTTCCAAATAGTTATTTACGATACAAGTGCCGAAAATAGGAAATTACCTATTCGCGCGTGTATCGTACAACGTTTTACCGTACATATATGGCTCTTTAAAGTTTCGACATATGCACAGAAAGTGCTCTTTCCGCACTAGTGCGGGAAAGTAGCACCATATGTACTGTAAAAGTTTTTTTTGTTAGTATGTACAGTTGTAAGCAAGAATATATGACACGTCCTAACAGCCCACTTTGTTCATCTAGATATTAATGCTGCTGAGTGTACTCTAAAGTTCATGTAATAGTACAGCTGACCGTTGTTTAAAAGCGGTAAATTACTCAGAAGGAAAAAGAACGTTGTAAATTGAGATAATTGTTGTTCATAGCGCTATCAGCATTAGGCCAAGAGCACACTGACGCGCCTCTCGCCCGTTATGAGCAGTGGGTGCCGTATGGCGCATGTTGGCCGCACTGAGTCACTTCGGATGGCATACGGTACGAAGCAATAAGATGGAGTGAGATAGCACTATTTGAAACCTAAGTCATTCTGTTCCCCATCTCGCTCTATTTTATAGCTTCGTACCGTATTATTGTTTCACAATGTGGACGCATGAGTGGACACTTGGCGACATCCGATTTCACACAACTTAGAGAAGTCCGCTTATCTACAAAATTAGTCATATTTATTCTTGCGTTTATCTTCTAGCTTCGTGTTCGTACAAAATTGCTTTCTGTATGTGGGTCATTCAACTGTTTCTTAACGCTATTGTGTCCTTTGTAAGGTAGTATATTAGAAATATAGCTGTAACATTTAGTTTTTGCATGTTTAAGTAGGCAAGGTCCTGGTAAAGGTCGCGGGAAACCGCTGGATGCTGGTGGTGCAGGACCGGTCATGGTGGCACTCTGGGGGAGGCTATGTTCAGCAGTGGGCGTATTTCGGCTGATATGATGATGATGATGTTTAGGCTATGACTATGATCCATACATGGGTTATATTTTATTGTTCTCCGGTGTGACGCCAAGTGACTTCTCCATGGCAACGAGATACAAATAAAGTGAAAAATGTTTTCCCTGTCCGTTTTAACTTTTTTTTTTCTTTTTTTTATATCTCACATACCTTTTTGGAGATTCCTCCACTCTGTATGCATGAAAGCCGGCGCGCCGGGGGATGACGCGCCGGGGGAGTCCGTTTTGACATTGACATAAGATTGAACTTTACCTGGCCAGTGCAGTGGAAAAGGTTTTGGCGCTATACCTAGAAGAAAAGTTGAAAGACCCATGTATGAACAGTGTGACTCCTAAATCAAGATATTGACAGAAATTTAGATTTTACTGCACAGTAAGGTTGCTTACATTACAACAGTATGATATTCCATGGATGTGTTCAGACGCTTGACATTTTCGATCCGTCACTGAAAACACCCTGTATATCGTCCGTGTAACGTAAGTCCTGTTCCTACAGTTTATCATGTGTTACATTATATAAAAGGATGTTATTGTGAAGCCTTATAAGCGTGAATATTAATATGATTCTTGGCCAAAAGTCAACTCTGCGAAAGACTTTATGTAAATGTGTTCTAGGTATTTTAATGTCTGACTCGCTTGGTTCAATGTATAAGCAAGAATATAGATTATTAATAAATATTGTTGAAGTAAATATTTTTCTATAAAACAAAGCTATGCTTTCACACTCGCATAATATTAATGAAATAACACTTTTAGAAACCTCAGACCCCTAACAGAGAGCAGCATCCCTATCTAGACACGCGGCAGCGTGTCCGGCCAGGTTCAAAGCTAAGAGGAACTGGCGACGCAGTGGCCGTGTATAATTACACGAACCATTTGGAGACACTTTTTACTCCTTAATAACTCAAAATCTATTTAACATAGAAATATCAAATTTTGTATACGTATTAAACCCTCTTACATTAACGAGAATCCGAAATTTCATATATACAGGTAAAACGGTTATTGAGATATAACCGTCTAAAAATCGGCATTTTTATCACTGTCTTAGATAGATATTAGCTTAGCTCACCGATAGATCAAAAACCTAACCCAGTTCCAGATGACCTAGAAAGTTTTGAAGGGACTACATGCGAAGGGGCACAATATTTGCTATATAAAAATATAACTTCTTAAGTTTGAACAGTCTATTTACGCAAAGCTTGCAAAGCAAACTTAGGAAATATTCTTATAGTAGAAAAAATAAGAAATTTTATGTTCTTAAGAATACATTTTATTTAAGGATTATCTACTGAACTTGGCGCCCATTTATATCTCAATTCTTTTGTTGGCGAAGTTCACAATCACACATATTCTTAATATTGAACTTGGCTCCCATTTTCACATTTATGTTTTGGTGGGATTAAATCCTTAAGAGTTATCAGACAGGCATCACGTGAGTAACTTGGGAAGTATCTCGCATATACGATGATGGCTTTAAGTATATCATTTTATCGTTTGGTCATTCGCCTTTTTTAATTTATCAACATTAGATTAATTGTATCCAAATTGAGGGTGAAGTAGAAATGATCATGAAAGATGAAACATCGCCAACATTTCTAAACGAAACTGAATAGACACATGAACCTATAATTTAGTATGGACAGGCTATGGTAATAATAATACCACGTGCGAGCGAGCTGGTAGCATACAAATCTCGATAAGTGTGACAGACAGAGATATATCATTCGTTATCCTTGTCATAGTTCCACTTTTTTTCTATTTGGCACAACAGTTGTGGCATACAATGCTGTCAATGCTCGCGCGTGGCTGCATACGAATCCGAAATATTTAATATTATTGTGAATAAAATAGTGTCCTAAAAGTAATTTACGCACGATAAGGTATCTCGTGTTCCGTCTGTGCCAAGAAAATGGTTAATTGTTGCGTGCTTGGCTGTAAAAGCCGGTCGGAACAATGTGATGAAAATATAACCTTTCACACGTAAGTAGAACATCTTTCACTTTTCTGTATACGCAATACGTAAAAATAGCATGGTAAAATTACATTACGCTCAAAATCTTGTAAAATTAGACGATTACAATAGAAATAACATCATTGTTTACATTGTACAAGAAAATATTTGTTGACAAATTATCCGCCCAAATTACGTAGATTGTGTATGGTAAGCTGCGAGAGGTGTTAGAATGTCTTCTCGATTTAGCTTCTTTGCAATCATTTTAGGGATACCAGCCAATACAACTTAAAAATACCCGATTTCTCGGGTAATTTATACTCTAACAAAATTCTCGTACTTGTTATTACATAACATTCGTATATAATGGATGGGATATATTCTTATATACGTATATTTACTCTGTACTCATAGTAAAGATAAGCTTTTATGTAGCGAGTAATCTCGGACTGTTCATCCGATTTCAAAAATTCTTTCATCTGGCTTTATTTAATCCTGCATCTGCGCCTCCGCTTGTGTTCTTTCTACTACGCGGGTGGAGAGGAGACGCGTGGACAGCTAGTAATAAGTAAAGACGATCGACGGTTTAGAATGAATCATAATTTTCTATAAGCCCTTTGCTTGAAAAATTTTATGTAAAATAATATGTTTTTTTTTCTAGGTTTCCACTAAATGAGGATGCGCGTGCGCGTAGTATTTGGGTTAAGGCTACATATATATATTTGTGATCGCATTCTCGAAAACAGTTCTTACGATTTTGATGGCATTTGCAGTATAGGGGTTTATGGGGGCGAAAAATCTATCTCATCATCATATCAGCCGAAATGGCCGGTCCTGCGCCATCCGCATCCAGCGGACTCCCGCAACCTTTGCCAGGTCATCAGTCAACCTTGTAGGGGGCCTCCCACGCTGTGCCTCATAAAAAAAATCGATCTAGCTAGGTCTCATATCTGGGAAAAATCGTTCTCAGCATATTTTTACCCGAGCAGAGCTCTTTATCATTAATCTGTAATAATTTGAATATTTGAATAGTAAATGTTTTTTAATATGGTTGTGTCTCATTTCGGTATTTAGTGTCATTATTTTTCCCGCCTTAAGCCTGCATCGCGGTCAATAGTAAATTTTACAGCTAATGACAAGTTTACCATTGATCGCCGCGGCCAGGCCGCGCCAGTCTGTGAGAGACTTTAAGCCTCTCACAGACAGGCGCGGCCTGCGGTGGCGGTCAATAGTAAATTTGACACTAACTGTCAAGTTTACTATGAACCGCCACCGCAGGCCGCGCCAGTGTGATTCAGGCTTTATAATAATTAAGTAGATCAGCACGGCTATCACAGGACGCCCCGCGAGCTGTGTCGCGGCGAGGTAGACTGTCCGTCTCTTTCTAGTTAGAACGATTAGAAAGAGACGGATAGTCTACCTCGCCGCAACACAGCTCGCGGGCGTCCTGTCATAACTGTGCTGATAAGAAGCTACCAGGTAAGCCGCTTGCACAAGGACTATTAATTACCTACATGTCATGTTCTGTTACTAGAATCATATTTCATGTTATTAAGCTGAATATTACTTGTGGTTGCGAACAGAGCGCCTGCTAGGCAGTGAATGTGTGTAAAGCTTCAGTAAAAACTACTTACAATAAAAGCGCATTATTTAAAATAAACATATGGAAGCGATGGGGTAATTTTTAGTTACATGGCCACCCCACGGGAATCATCTACTTTGTTGCCGTCCCTCATTGTGGCGACACTTACGTCGCCTCTGTAGGTATATACTCTAAGAATAGACAGAAACTAGCACAGAGTACTCACTACGTTTTGGGCACTAGTTGTCTACTGTCATCACTAACTTCGAAATAAATATCTTTATAACCTCGAAACTAGTCCGATTCGATTTTATAAACAACTTTATGTAAGCAGAAAATGAGCGGAAACTTCATTCTACGCTCTATATACTGCAGAATTTCACAAAATTGCGTTAATCAAAATGTTATATCACCACGAAGATTATACATTGGCATTTACCACCGACACTGTAGAAGTTTGTCTGCTAAGGTTGATACTAAGGTGGATGAGAAAAAGCACTGCAATGTGGGAACTATAGGGCATGTGGACCATGGGAAGACGACACTAACCGCGGCGATAACGAAGGTGCTAGCTAACGATGGACTGGCTCAGTTCGTTTCTTACGATGAAATTGATAGAGCACCGGAGGAAAAGGCAAGAGGTAGGTAGTGAACTGGTGAAGAATAAAATATTAATTCAAACACGCTTGGAAATGTTGTCATAATATGAGGTATCCCAGTGGTTAAGGCTTGTGATTGTGACCTTGAAATATGAGGTTATGGGCTTAAACCCTTGCTCATACTAGTAAGTTTATCAGAACTGTTCAGTGAAGTAAACCCCAAAAAGAAACTCAAAAACAGTTCATGTACTTAGTAAGTAATGAATTTGAATTTGAAGTATTTATCATAGGAGGATGCCTCTGCCCAGCAGTGTGAGTTATAATATATTGATGTTTGTGCCCAGATAAATCCTATACTACATTAACATGTTCGCAACCAAGAACCCGCCTAGCGGGCACTCGTAATGTTTGCTCAGATGCCGGCTGAGCCTGCTAGGCGGGCAGTTGTATGAACTTACACGCCTAGCAAATTCTGTCTGTTTCTGGAGAAGTGTTCTATTTTTAGTCCGGTTGCGTAAGTGTTAATGGGTTTACGAGTATGGCGGGCGAAACACTGATTTAGCTTGGTCTCTTTTCCACAAAAAAAATGTTTACTAAATTTTTTAATCACAGGGCAAGCTGAATCGGAACTGCTGTAGTTATGATATACATATATATGATTAATAATAACATTCTAAGTGCCTATTCCTTGTTTCCTAAAAAACAAAAAAAAAAAAAAAAAAAACAAGGAATATAGACATAAGAAGGAAAACAAAACTAACAGATGCCCTCCAACATGCCTTAAAACTAAAGTGGAACTGGGCAGGCCATGTTTCAAGGTACCAGGACAAGAGATGGACCAAGTCAACCACTGAATGGACTGGCCCACTGGGGAAGAGGAGTGTAGGAAGACAGAGAAAGAGATGGAAGGACGACATAGTAGAGGTGGCTGGTCAAAACTGGATGAACAAAACTCATGACAGAGAAAAGTGGAAGAAAATGGGGGAGGCTTTTACCCTAAATGGGACCACAAATAAAAATATAAATAGTACACAAAAATAGGATAATGAAATGTAAAACACAAAGTGGGAAATAAAGCTATAATAATAATAATAAAGTGCCTATTAATTTTCCAGGTATCACAATAAACGCAGCACATGTAGGCTACAGCTCAAAACTACGACACTATGCCCACACAGACTGCCCGGGCCATGCAGACTACATCCGTAACATGATATCGGGAGCATCTCAGATGGACGCAGCCATCTTGGTTGTGGCAGCCAATGACGGGCCCATGCCACAAACAAAAGAACATTTGTTATTAGCAAAACAAGTTGGGATTAAGCACATATTGGTGTACATTAATAAAGCAGACTTGGTTGATAATGAGGCAAGTAACATAAATTACTAACTGTACCCTCCCTCACAGACTTCTCTCAAATTCATCTCCTTAGGGGATGATTTCCGGCATGAAAAGTATTCTATGTCCTTCTACAGAACTGAGACTATCTCCATACCTCACCTAATTGGTTCATTGGTTTAGAGTTGAGACACTCAGTGTTATATTTGCATTTATAATATTACTATGGATTAAGTAACTAGTCAGAATCATTCTACCTTTAGACCCCCATTATTAGTTAATTTACATATGTTTATGGCCTATTAGTTAATAATGAAGTAAGGCGTTGTGCGGCGCGACAAACGCACCGGAACTAGCACAAACACACAATCATGAAATCAAAGTATAAAATGTACCTTTGTGCTAATGCTCTTAAGTATCTAATGGTAGGGACCATTAGATACTTGAACTTCGAGTATATAACCAGTAATGAATTTTGTATATTTTTTATTAATTAAGTTAGCTCTATGTCCTACTTAAAGGTCACACAAAATAAATCCTTTGAATCACTAAATATATAAAAATAACATAAACTTCCTTGTTACAGTTATTAGAATTAGTGGAAATCGAGATGCGAGAGCTGCTCGGTAATTTTGGCTATGATGGGGATACTGTACCTATGGTCTGTGGATCTGCTCTCAAGGCTTTAAATGGAGAAGAGTCAGAATTTGGTAAGAATAATCACTTTTCAATGTAAACGATATATTGAATAGTCTGCAATATTTACCTTCTATTTTTTTTTTAATGATGAAATGTGAATTAAATATATTTTACGGGAATCAAACCCAGTGCCTCTTATTTACCAGGCCAAGGAGTGCTATTTCATCATCTGCTTCTTGTAATTTTTAACTTTTGCATTTGTTTATTATTTATAAAGTTTTGCACCTTTAGCTTTCATTATATTTTCAGGTGCACCATCAGTAAGAAAACTGATAGACACCATGGATACATACATACCAAAAATTGTGAGAGATCTGCAGTCCCCCTTCCTTCTACCCATAGACAACTCGTTCACAGTCCCAGGCAGAGGCACAGTTGTCGTGGGCACTATAAAAAGAGGCGTCATGAAAAAAAATGCTGAAGCTGATCTCTTAGGGTTTG
Source organism: Epinotia ramella (assembly GCA_947578815.1). NCBI lineage: Eukaryota > Metazoa > Arthropoda > Insecta > Lepidoptera > Tortricidae > Epinotia > Epinotia ramella. The sequence goes on from OX388202.1 coordinate 28,242,848, forward strand.
GTCACAAAATTGGGACGACAATATCTGATATTCAGATTTTTAGGAAAAATGTGGGTGAGGTAATATTCGATCAAACTCATTAATACTTAATTACCTATATTATAAATCGTTCAACCACTTGCCGATTAGGCATACTTATAAAAGTTCGGTGACACCGCAATATTACGACACCACAAAGCTGATCTGATGATGGAGCAGAAGGTGGCTATAGCAAGTCTAATACTACAAAAGATAAACGCGTAGTTTTTGGACTCATTGTAACCCTTAAGAGTCTGCAGTAAGCTCGGTCGAATTTCACCTTCCCATACAAACGGAGTTTCGTTCTCATTTTTAAACTGCGCGTTGGATTGTGACGAAACTTTGCATATACAGTCAGCATCACATAGTTAGTAGCAGCCAAAGTAGCCAAATATATCGGAACACGTCTTTATTACTATAGGAATAAGGAAGTGTGACGATGAATTTGGCTACTTTGGCTTAGTGATGTGCAAATTGCGGAAAGTTTCCAAAAAGTTGGAAAAGTTCTCGGAAATTTCTAGAAAGTTTCACAAGGAATTAAGGAAATTTCCATGTTGGAAATAGAAAGTTTCAATTCCCATACGAAAATGAAGAAAATTTCCGAAATTGTCCTATGTTAAATTGCAGAAACATTTCGCAATATAGGAAACTTTCCGTCGGCACATCAGTACTTTGGCTGCTACTAACTATGTGATGCTGACTGTACATGCAAAGTTTCGTTACAATCCAACACGTAGTTTTAAAATGAGAGCGTAACTACGTTTGTATGGAGAATCGAGCTTACTGCGGACACTTAATGAGTTGCTGAAACATGGTCAAAAAAGTAATCTTTAAAAGAAATCCGTATAAAAACAACTCTTTCAACATAGTTTTGCAAACTCTTTCCAGGCGTTGGCCGGCGACAATGTAGGAGTTCTTTTGCGTGGAGTAAAAATAAAATCAGTTGAGACGGGGATGCTGCTTTGCGCAGCGAAGAGTCTGCAACAGAGCAACCATTACAAGGCGAAGATCTACTTCCTGACGGCGAGCGAAGGCGGCAGGAAGAAGCCTGTATTCTCGAAATATTCGCAACAGATGTTCAGTGGAACGTGGAATATTGCGTGCAGGATTGATCTCGGTAGGTATATCTTTCATGTTTATTCTCGAAGCGCGTCCCACTCCGGTGAACAATTTCATCAATACGCGGATACAAGGGGTGCACCTTCGTAAATGACCAAATTTATTTTTGCTTGTCGCGAATATCTATATAATAAAGAATATAACCTTCATTCGACGTGTGTGCAACAATACATCACGCAGTTCTAGTTGTCATATGTAAACATTCATTAGTAGAATGTTTAGTTAAAGGCGGACATGTAATTATCGTTACATACATGTAGAAAAGTTTTATCTCCGTTTGAACCATAGCGCCGCAAAATGGCCTCACAGAATGGGTGCCGTTGCCATAATGCGGGCATGGGGGCGGGGTCTCAAAACAAGGCCAGGCAGCCGTTAAGTTTGAACATGCGCATACCGGGTTTTAGGCACGTGTTTGGGACTTGGGTAGAAATTTGTAAGGAGCTTGCATTCTATGGTTTTTTCGTTCGCTGGTTTGAACTGTTTCAAATTGAACCTTCATCGCCTATGACCGCTGTTTTTCTTTTCATTCTGGACAAATAATGAGGTAGCATTATTTATTTGAGCCGAAGAACGCCACCGTTCCATAGCTCAAAAAAAAACCTACGACTAATATCTGACTTGCACGAAATCAGTGCTACTTATACTGGGCTGAGGTTGATATTGCTGTTTATGTTCGGACAGGGATAAATATGTCATAGTTGTGCTTATTTAATGTGTTTTTTATTTATAAAATGTCATTGGAATTTGAATCTTTTACCTTGGAGGGTAGAATTGCTTTTTCAATGATCAAGGTATTGATTAAATTCGGTCAACTTAAATAATCTCAAGTATAATAAATAGTTTTACAAATGTGTGCTGTACGGTTGTACAGTCAGCATCATATAGTTAGTAGCAGCCAGAGTAGCTAAATGTATCGTGACACACCCTTATTCTTACATTAATAAAGACGTGTACCGAAGTATTCGGCTACTTTGGCTGCTACTAACTATATGATGCTGACTGTACCACAGTAAATGTATTAGCTAACGCAGTATCTCAACTAGCCTCTTAAGAGCTTTTTACACCTGCACTCCATTCCAAACCAGTTCTACACACTCATCTGATTTTACTACTACCCCGACTTGCACTTAAGTTTATGTTTGCGACGCGTGTGTGTGTGTGCGTGCGTCGCATCGGACGTTGTACGTTTAGTTTACTAGTTTAACCTTTTCACCGCCAAAGACGGCCATTCACGTTTTCGGAAAATCGTGACATTCGGGCCCTGACGCCAGAGCCGTAAAATAAAGATAATAATACCAAACATTATCAAAGAGTTCTAGAAGTGGTTTTTATTGGTTTTTGAACGGTCGTCATTTGACGTCGGTGGCGTCCGTGGCACGGCCATTCACTTCGTCAGCTGGTCAATAGGTTAACACTTTCGCAACCGGACTAAAAATGGAACAATACACCAGAAACCGACAGAACTCGCTAGGCGTGTAGGTTTATACTACTGCCCGCCTAGCGGGCTTAGCCGGCATCTGAGCAAACATTACGAGTGCCTACCAGGCGGGTTCTTGGTTGCGAACTTGTTAAGCTATACCTAAATCTACTGTGGCTGTACCGTATTCTCATCCCCAGACCCGGAACTGCACATGATGATGCCGGGCGACCACGGCGAGGTGCACCTCACTCTGCTGGAGAACATGGTCATGACGCAGGGGCAGCCGTTCACTGTGCGCGAGAACAACGTCACCGTGGCGACCGGGATCGTCACGGATACGCTGCCGACCGTAGACGTGCCCAAAGGCAAGCTGGGGAAGGTCGTCGTGCAGTACAGTTGAGTGTCAGTGATAATAGCCAGTAATAACGCTATTTAAATGACACTGGATTTCAATCATAGTTCCCAAATACGGTATGGTACCGCCAGGTCGTCGTCGCAATGATACGTTTGACTGTTGGATATACAGGGTGTACCAGAGACGGGGTGTGAACCAATCAAGGGCAAAGCAGGTATCGTGTTTTGACAAGAAAACACTTATAGAAAAAAAAAATACGCGATTATTTTTTCATTTTGGAGCGTTGGCTGACTGGGGCGACCTGCTCCATGCAAATGTAAAAAAAAGACCGGGTTGCACTCCGGGAGTGCCGGCAGAAGTGAAAACTCAATAAAATTGTAACAGTTTTTCGATCAGGTCACGTGACATGTTACGGTGTCACCCTAAAAATGAATTTGACGCAAATTTATAAACGATTATCAATTATTTAGGCGGACGGGCCGCGGGCGCGTTGGGTGCGACGGGCCCAACGCGCCGCCGCGGCGCAACGGTGCCGGGGTCCGGCGCGCCGACGGGCGGCGGCAAACACAATACCAATTTGTTTTTGCCATTGCCAAATATTTTTCAAAGCTTTATTACTCTTTAGGAATAACGTCTAAATTCGAACTATTCGAATTTGCACAGCAGACGGCGGTGGCGACCAAAATATCAATTTGTTTTTGCCGTTGGTAAATATTTTTCTAAGCTTTATCTCTTTAAAAATAACGCCCAAATTCGAACTATTCGAATTATCTCAATAGCAAAACGGTGAAGGACGCGTTGATATTATTACAAATTTATTTGCAGAATATGCTTTTGCAAAAAGTGTTTAACGGCTTTATACTCTTACGAATAGCGTTCAGTTTTGAATGAAGTTGAATCGGCTAGCAGCAAAAAGTGACCTCCTTCACATCTGACATCACAAAACTCTGTCGCGTATTTAACAATTTTTTCCCCTTCCCAAAAAGTGCTCAGCGCCGCTAAAGAAGTTTTCACTTCAAAAAAAATTGTTTGTTTTTTCTTATCAGAACACGATGCCTGTTATGCCTTTGATCGGTTCACACCCCATTTTTGGTACACTCTGTATCTTGCGATAAAATACGGTATTAGTTAAACTTTTTCTTTATTGTCGACTTTTTTAGACCCTTAAAAGAATTCTGCAACAGACTCAAATATAATCTGTTTATACACTAATCAAATGTATACCCGGTCGAGCTATATCTGCAGCTGGCGCTCGTGCATTTCAAAGAACGCCAGGTGCCGAGTTAACTCGACCGGGTAGTACATTTTGTGGGCCCAGTTAATGTACGGCTCAGTAACACGTCCACTAATCTCTTTTTAACCCATGCATAAAGACAGAGAAAGATACGTGAACGCGGATTATTGGGTCGTCCATTAACTGGACCCCATTTTGTGCCGTCGTTTTGTTACTAAAAGGCGGCAATTAGATTATGTGTATAATCTGTGGGTTTTATCACGCCAGGGGATCGTCGTAGAACCGATTCGTACAAAATTAACCATATTGTGTGGTAATAAATACTCTAAGACAATGAATGTAACCTAACATAAACTGAGGATTAATTAGTACAACTTAAACTCTTGTATTTTGCTGATTTGCGTAAATAGTTTACGTAGAATGTTAATAAATTATATTCTTATGTTAAACAAGGTTTTATTGACTTGAAGACACGTTAAACATTTTTAAGCCGAAACAATTAACTGCTTAGAAAAGTTGAAAAACCCACGACATTTTTATTTCAATATGTCAAAACCGGTTGAACCGATTTTGTAGAAACGTAGCAAAGGACCATCTCGATCATGTCAGTTTTCGCGACGAAAAAACCGCACTAAAATAGGTCCATTCGTTTAGGAGCTACGATGCCACAGACAGACGTCAAACTTATAAAACACCTCTTTTTACGAGGGGTTTGTGAGCGGTAATCGTCATACGATCACACCAAGACTCCAACATTCGAAAAGCAAACGTACGCAACTATCCATAATAACAATAATACCCTTCATTTTATAAAATCCGTTAAATAAGATCACGTTATCCACGTTAATCCCCTAGCCTGATCCCCCAGGGGAATTAGCGGCAATTATTTTATATTCAACTAGGAAAAAATGATAATGTTCGGTTATGGCGCTTCGCCGGACGCTACCGCGTCACGCTCGCTTCGCTCGCTCGGCTCGCGCGCTGTAGGGTCGCAGTTCAACTAACAACCTAACCGTTTTTTTCCCCTGGGGGATCAGGCTAGGGGATTAACGTGGACAACAGCAATAAGATGAGGATTAACACAAAAATAAAACTTCACAAAACATTTTATTAATTATATATTTTTTGTCAGAAGGTAATTAATACAGTGCCAAAACAGTAACAAAATATTAGTAAGAAAAAAATTCTGCATCTAGCATGAACTACTGAATATCCAGACGAGCGGTACCTAACCGGTCCAGACAACATTTAACACTTAGTTTCACAACATTTGAACAAGACAATTGGCGTAGTAGAACTATCTTTATAAACTTGTGAACTAGACTCAACATCGATACGCCTAAATGGATATTGTATTCGCTACAATGTTTGGGGGTGGCGTGTGCTTGTTCAAATTTCATTTTGAATCATTTGTATAACTTTACAATTTCATAAAAAATGCCTTAAAAATAAATATAAACAAACAATTTACATCCGAACCGGAAAAAAGTCATAAAAGGTTTCAACCTTAATCATTTCATTATATTGCTTGCTTGGTCAATAATTTTCATATTAAATTACGAACATAACCTCTGAAATTTACACGATCGGTTTATTTATATATGCATAAAAGATCTTATCAAGGTACGATTCCGCAGGCGGTTGAATAAAACCTCTGGCGTCTAAGAGCGCCTCCGGAATCATACCTTATTGTAACAATTTTCGAACGTCGAATATAATTGATTCAAGACACCTACATACATTTTATATCACCTATTATTCAAGCTTAGAATGATTCATTTCTTTGCTTACCAAACATATATCCTTTGAGGTGAAGCGGTATTATTGTAACATATGGAGGCATCGAGTGGTTTTTTGTTAAAGGTGACATACAACGAACACGGAGATGAAACTTCCCACAAAGAACTGTTAGGAAAATATATAATTTGCTCCAATAGCTACAACAGTGCCGGGTCCTCTTGGTTCAAAAAACAACATAAATATAATATAAGCACAGCCACCCGCCCTATATAATACTGCCGAGCAGCCACCGTCCAATACATCGCCGAAACTGCCCTAAATCAGTCTGTCTTCGCCAAACCGCGTATATCTAAAACATTAATCACAAAGATACTTGTATACATGGATCTAACACGCAGACAGGTTGATAAAATAATTTCATATTTAACCATTCTATGTAAAATGCTATGTAATCAGCAAAGTGAAGTGAGCTACACTTAAATTACAATATCCCTTGGTCCAATGCGACAGCTAACTTGGCATCTTATGAAAACTAATTTAGCTTCGTTTACATTTTTTTTTTTTTTCGAAAACTTCGTTTGATAGCGCACTTCTACATATCTAGTATCTATTCCACTAATGTAGTTACCTATAGGTGAACTAAGTAAAATCCTGTGAGGAGTGGCTATAAAAATACAAAATATCAAAACCGATTGAATCAGCAGAGCAGTTAATTCTTTGGGTTGGTCATGTAATGACTATGAGTATTAAGTTTAATAAGTAAAAACGTATAAGCCACACTCATTTCATTCTAATTTAAAATCGCCTTCATTAAATGCGAGTTACATTCCTTATATATTTTTACTGTTAAACGTTATTTGATTGGAATATGTAGGATACGAGACGTGCGCCATCAAATACACATCATACCTGATACACCCGCGATACCGATACTGAATTAAGATTTAATAAGCTCGTAAAATTCGATATTCACCACAGACAGTATATTTTGTATTATTTTTAAGTATATTAAAAAACATCAAGTAAATCTGCTACCGGACAGATCCAAGGTGTACATGAGATAGGACTAGCGATTTTTTTAGTTTTACACTTATAATTTTATTACAAACACTGCTTGCCTACAAAGCCTTGCTAAAAACAACAAATAAAATAATAACAAGAAACAATGATAAAACTCAGTAAGCTGTTATAGTTAAGAAATAATGGGCATTGAACAGGGCTGTTAATCTGTTTATCGTAAATGTATATACACACCCTGTGTAGAAGGCTGTATGTGTATACAGGATGATTCAGGAGACGTGAGCAGGATCAACCCTACACATACAGTAAATGTTAATGGATCGTTTACCATCGTAATTAAGTTAAACGCCCACAGTTTTTTTTTACATTTTGTGAAAAGTTTCATTCACAATAAATCAAGGTCACCCTACACAACTAAAAAAAAATTAACGTTAATCTTACCAATGCTGGTACGACTGAGTAGCTTATAAACTATTGAATCCGTAGGGTTGATCCTGCTCATGTCTCCTGAATCACCCTGTATACATATACTAATGTATATATTATATTATATACACTTAAGATATTGGATCGACTCATCAGCGTGGCAGTGTACGGAAAATGCGATGAAATTCAAATAATATGTTTAACTAGAACAGAACGCCGCGGCGGGTAGTAGGGGATCTTACGCCGGATAACAATGTAGCTAACTCGATATACTTACTTGTAATTTTATCGAAATACAAGTAATCGTTTAATATAGGGTAAACACGTCACTGCCGCACAGTCGAGTAGTTTGCAAAAAAAAACATGAAATCCAAGCTTGAAGAATCAATTTCACTTTGAGTGAATTAAAATTTATTTTTGAATATAATTTAAACCAGTCGTAAATTTTTTTCAACATAAAAACTATATTATTCAATTTCGGTTCATGGATGGAGTTTGGTTAAGTTACGTTTTTTATTACCTAAAGTGAAATTAATCCCCTTCCTACAGTTAACAATGTTAAATTTAATCATTTAAGAAAACAACCTTATTAAATTCTGTCCAACAATGTCACTATTGTTCCATACCAACAATATTTAGTTATATAAATGTCAAACAAACATCATTACAAATCTTTCAATTAACAAACTGAACAAATATCAAGGAGAAATAGGCCCACTACAGGTTTCACCACTTGGAAATAAGCCTTTACAAGACCGCTTCCACCCCTTTTGACCATTCATGGTAATTTAATAAACCAACTATAGGGAAGATGCAGCTATAATATTTACCATTATTTTATGACCAAAATGTTTAAAGAAACATAAAATAATAGCTACTGAAACGTTTTTACTTTAGTTTAATATACTAATTTCAAACAATAATGTTAATTTCTTCTAATGTACAGTTAGCATAATAGTTTTTGAACAAGCGAAAACATATAATTATATTTTGAGATTATACCAAATATTTATTATATACAATGAGTGATTATATACTTTGAAATTATATCAAATGTTATATTTATTTTTATATCCATCATTACACACCCTTTCTGGTGACGTCACTCCTGTCAAAACCCAAGCAACTCTATGACATCTAGGGACGAACCACGGACAAACATATATGGCGAGTGACACACATGAGTGACGTCACAGGAACTGTAGATCCGTTTAGGCGCGAAAGTTTAAATTGTCAGTTTCTAACAGGAATCTTTGACTATAAATTATAGTATTTTAATTTTTTTATACTTTCGTGGTCTATTTCTGCATGCGATTATTTCAAACGAAAGCAAAAATGAATATATTGCACCTTCCCTATTACACCTCGAACATTCAGCGCATAATCAGAAAGTCATAAACACAAAACAATAAATATTTTTCACTACAGCAGGTTTGTCAGCTTATTTTAATCTATTACAATTGATCATATAATATGCTTAGTAAGATATGAAAGTGGTGAAACCAAGTAACGAGATAAGGGAACATTTGTATCCCAATGCACTTCTGTCGTGTCAATTTAGAACAACGTTCGTACACTCCGATATAGGTACGTCGTTTTAAATTTTCACAGCAGTTACATCGTAGTTTTAACACTGTCGTTTACATCACTTAGAACTTAAAAAGAGATAAACATAGAAATACATTATTGGTGTCGACCACTGTAGTATAGCACCACAATTAAAACTAACCATTACTCACTACTGCGATGCTCGGTTATGTCGTAGGGGAATAAGCTGTAACTTTTCAACCATGAAAATTTTAAAGACACCGTAGTTACCATGTTTAAGTTACACAATTACGCCACAACAGTGATTATGATTTTACTATTTAAAATGGAGTTCACAAGATTTTAAAGTGCCTTTTATTTGTAAGTACAATTTTATAGGTAGCTATTCTCAAAGCATCACGGGCGAAAAGAACACACGGTACGCCCCACGACAACCGGCATCTCTGAACAGAGATGGAAACAAAATGGACATTCGTTCTGATCGCAATGTGTACTTAACCAGTACTATGTTAAAAATAATTCACCAACACTTACACCTATAAAAATATTTTAGAAATTCTCACTTACTTTTAAGAGGAACTGGCAAAATAAATCCTGTATTACCCATTTATTTACTCACAATTAAATACAAAAACCAGATTTGGTCCTTACGTATAAAAATTCATGATGCCATTCCTTAAAATTGGACAGAACTCACTGTACGCGAACTATCGAGTAGCAAAAATATTAGTACACTATGCACGCATAAACAATGGCTCAAAATAGATTAAATCCAATAGAAAAAAAACGTGCGACTCGTGCGTCGGACGTGGAAACCACAGGCGACGACGAACTTAACAAACTAGGAGTAAAGATGGGTGGACTGCGCGCCTCCGTGGACGGCGTACAATCGACGAAACATACTCAGGTTACACACAGATTGATAGGCCCAATATTAAAATTATGTAAGTAACCAGGTCTTTCTTGGACCAATTGCTTAGGTACCTGGGTACATTTCAGGCTACGAAATGCGCATCTTCACTATTCAGAAAATAAAAAGCAACAATATATTTTACACCGTCCAAACATTCATAATCACATCACAATCAGATTAGTAGGTATAAAAAATTCGAGGTTATCTGAAAAGGAAAATGTGAATAGCTCACTGGAGGCACGGGCCCAGCGCTATATTATTGTTATTGTCCACTCATTCCGCCATAAACACTAACATTTTGCAACTAATATAAAAACATCCCGATATCCTTACCTCCCTACTTCCTTAGTATCAAAAAACAGTGATTAAACTTTATTAGAATAGAGTATTTGTGCACGATGCGCCTGCCTGTTCATAAGACCCTTACCTTACCGCAAGGACACCGATTACTATATATATCAAATTGTTCTAAGGCCGTCGGCCATACAAAACATGAACTATCGAACTATAAGCTTTAGGACCATCCACCTAAACCATAGTGTAGAAAAAAGTGTACCGCCACATTTAAAAACAACCTACAACTAATTATTAGACTAGCTCGAAGCGGTAATGTATATCGCATGTCGGTACTAGTAACACATACAAATTATGTACACAATGCACAACTTTGTTTAATTCCAATTTTGATTGGTATCTAAAAAACACGGTTAAAATATTTGTGCACATCAATTATGAATTTGAACACCGCTGAAATTTGAAATAGAAACGGCACACTTTTCTCATTCCACTACGTCTAAACTAATAGTCTAGTACACAACTAGCATTCATTTAAAATATTTTTAAAAATTGCGTTACACATTGCAGGAACAATTGTCTAAACAGTGAGTAATGCTTTCTACAGAGTTAATTTTTTTATAAATATTCATCCATAGATTATTATCAAATTCCATAAAGCTCTAATATTGATCCACATTCACATAATGCGCCTCCGCTGAGACTCAATGAAGCATTGGTTTGGAGGAGTAACACTGAACCAAAGTTCGGTGGTATTAATACAGACTTTTTGAATCATGATCACCTTCTGCAATTCGATCTGAAGTTAATTTTATACCCACATACCAATGTTATATTTAGGTTTTCTTAATCCCAAAGATAAGTAGGCATTCTTGGTTACTAAATCGTTTTTTTTTATTGCGTCGTTATCAGGGAAGAGTGACATTAATATGACTGCATGGGCCCCTATGTCACGAAGCGTCGTATACGTATTGGAGCAACACTAATACTTGCACAATTTATGATGGTCGTGTCAATGTGACAACTACATTTTGACAAAGTTATATCACAATCTGCTGAAGGGTTCCAAAACCACAACCCAACACGAATTGTGCATAAGCGCCACATAACGACTAAACACACTAGAGCACGCACGCACGCACTAAAGCTCGTTTTCATCTAAAACGACAAAATTGTTAATATGTATGCTTATATTTATAACTTTAACGTGGTATTTTGTGGCGTAGATTGGCCATGCCGGATGGAATAGAAGGTCGATTCAAAAATTCTGTAACACCTTTATAGATCACCACTATAAGAGCCTTTGCAGCCTTGCTACAAGCCTAGTCTAACACAAACCTAGCTGAACGATAGTGTGGCATATATTTGTACATTCAGGATTTAGGATTGATACGAGTACTCTAAGGATTCTTGAACCTGGATAACAATTCTAAACTTTCAAGCAGTTGGGATCCTTCTTATTATAAATCAGTGAAAAAGTCATGATTATGTCATTTTAACACTTTCGCAACCGGACTAAAAATTTAACAATACACCAGAAACCGACAGAACTCGCTAGGCGTGTAGGTTTATAGCTACTGCCCGCCTAGCGGGCTTAGCCGGAATCTGAGCCAACATTACGAGTGCCTACCAGGCGGGTTCTTGGTTGCGAACGTGTTAAATGCCAATTGCGAGCTTATTATTCGATTGGAAATCCAACTGCAGTTTTTTTAGAATAGATATCCAGGTACGAAATTACCGACATTTCGGCACGCAAAGCACATTGAGATTAGTTAATTCCCGCCGGCAAAAAGAGCGATGCCACAGGGCACGCCATATATACGTTAAACTAGCTAGCGATGAATTCAAATCGTAGGTAAAAGGTAAAACCTAAGTGTGGTAAAGCTATACCATCATGGGCGCTTTAACAAAAGTCTCTTAAACCGACTAATAAAGAATAACCAACAACCGCTATAATCACCCATGCATTATCTAACTACATTATCTAGCGCTCTTAGGTTACAGTATTATGACCATAGTACGGTCGAGGAAATTGAATGTTTGGCACATGTCAACTCTATTAGAATGACGTTAAGGTCCAAAAGTGCTAAACATTCAATTTCCTCGACTGTACCATGCTTTAGTCATAGAAAACGTTGCCTCTTTGTTACAAATATGAGAAATACTTAAAAATGTGACAGGACAACACAACACCTTAATTAAGGATATAATGTTCAGTGTTGTGACGTCACATGGGAAGCGTAGTACAAACACTGGATTCTAGTGCCGTTTTTCAACAAAAATGGATACATGTAAATGGCTCAACAGCACAAACCCAGTTAACAGACGGAAGGACGTATTACTGACAACATTACAGAAACATTTCTTAACATACATTATGTATTAACCACAAGCCGGGCTTTTAAGTACTGCATAGTTTTGGTATTTTAGAATAATTCACGTTACATTTAAGGACTAAAAGGACAATATTTCTTTATAATTACATTTAGGTTATATCACACAATATTCTTACAAAGATATGCTGTTTTAAGCGTTGGTCAATAGAAATTCTGAATATATTTTATGATAAGTTATTTAACTATATTCTATAGCGTTTATTATATAGAAGTTGAATAAAAAAAAATATCGGAAAGCGGAAATAAAAAAATGCGTAAGTGAGAAGCTTAATCTATATGAAAAATTCAATATGATTGGACGGAAGGAACGATTATTTGAGCTAAAACAAATTTGGGCACTGGAGCCGGCATCTTGGCGATTGGAGCGTTGCCTAAACACTATTCCAACTCACAGCCATGGAACTTTAAAGCTGATATACAATCGTATATCGGTAGTCGTAGGCCAACAACGTATCTTTCGATTTATCAAAATAATTCAAGCCAAATTACTGGTTTGATAACGTGTAAATGATGTCAAATGTATCATGACGCGATGGCATCGGTCACACGTAATACATTAATTACCTATCACGTTCACAAGAACTTTGATAAACCTGCCATTGTTATTTCCGCGAAAGCAAGATTAAACCCGGTTTTTAGCATACCGTCCTAATATGCCGTCCTAAAAGTGGATATGTTCAACTTTTTACCATTTTGGAACAGATCGACCACATTGTTAAACGATTTGTTTCGTTCTGATATCTATAAGTAGCCCAATGAAAGTTCAGTACTTGTGACTTTCCCACAATAATATTTCCACCTACAGCCTAACACGAAAAATTTATCTATATTTTCTAACTGGTTTGAACACCCAATCATGACTCCGTCAGCGCTCAAAATTAACAAACACGCCATGTATGTTACGCATTTGTGACGTCGTTGAAATAAGGCCAATACTCCCCAGAAACAAGCAGTTGCTGTAGTTAGAATGGTCTGTATTGCTGTCTCATTCCAACTATGGCAAGTGTGACAAATTGCTAGGCGTGTAATGGCCTACATTCTGACACTGCTTATCGACTCGTAACTTCAAGAATTCACAACGATATTGCAACGCCCCAATCTAAGCCATATAACACGAAATGAAACTAGACGTGGCACTAAGTGATTTAGTGATTCAGTTCTAAAATTTTAAATGTAGTATTGACCACCAATACGGTAGAAGTAGTATTCTATTTGGTATTGTTGTTTTAAAAAATGCATCTGTCAACAAATGTTGAACAATCGAATTGTTATCACAATATATTCTGTTAGGTAGTGACACAAATACGTTTAAGTGTTATTCCTAATTTAACTGCAAAGCTAATGGCGAAATGCAAACGAAATTACAAAGGATCCTGCACAAAGACGAGTTTTCTAAACTACTATCAGATTCTTTAACGACATAAACGCGAAATAATAAAGAAATAATTTAACTTCTTGTTGTCTGTTTAGAACTGAATCGATCATTCAAGGCAGGCTTGGTCAAGGAGTCACAGCGTTATCTCAAATTGAGTCTCATCATGAGTGACGTCCCATTGCAGCCCCAAATGATGAAACTGGGAGCCGGACTTGAAAACGCATCTAAAATTTTACTATAACACATCTGTATAAAACCTACGTATCAATTAGACAGTTCAAACGTTCTTTCTACAAGGTACCAGGTAGCCCGCGTGAGTAAAGTACAGTCAGCATCAAATAAAATTAGCAACCAAAGTGGCCCAATATAACGTAACACATCCTTACCCCAATAGTAATAAAGATGTTTTACGATATATTTGGCTTCTTTGGCTGTTGGTATTATTTGATGTTGTACACAGGCAAAATAAGTTGAAAAGTAGTCGAACAACTTTGAATAGAAATGTATTTTTTTTTAAGTCCAGTTTTCTTTTGTGGATGAGGTCGTTTTCCTTTTAGAGAGAGACATAAAGTGTGTTACACCTACGGACTACCGCTTAGGTACTAAATACCTTATCATTTGCGTGTAATATTTTAAATTTATAAAAATCATTATTGATAGAAGGTGATACACAGTTGGTCGGTCACTATCGTCGATATGATTTATTCTACTCTAACTATAAGCAATTCATAGCCGTTCTAGTCATTGTTCACAAAAGATTTCATGTTTATAATAAATAAATTCATCCAAGTCAAATTAATAGTAAATAAAAATAATAATGAACCAAAAAATTAACAACGACTGTAGCGATGTGCTAGGAGACAAAAATGGAAAAAGTCAGAATATAAAGACATATAAAATGCGAAAAGAAAGAAGTACGCACCGTAGCACCATGCAAGTGTGACAGAGATAGCATCACCCCAGCTGCCACTTTCATTTACAGACATTTACTATAGATTTACCTACCAGCTTTGGTGAGCATAAATGACGCCGGCATTTTTTAACTATTATTTGTAATGACTGTAGTACAGCACAAATAATCGTTTTTAAATAGGGCGAACATGACTTACTTCGAAATGTTTCTTCACTTCTGCCCCTGGCACATCGCTTAAGCACAGGCAAGACCTAACATGCAACAATCAACAGAAAATATATCTATTTCGCTTATCTATCTAGAATTGATTTTAAAATAAATACGCTATATTTTAAATAATTTTGGTCAGAAATGGGCTAAGCGTCTAAGAGACAGGGCTGTAGACATTCAATAATACTGACTACTATATTAAAACAATATCAATATTATTTATAGTCATCCGCCTGAAGAGTGAGGTAAATAGTTACAAGTATGGCAACAATGGAAATAGACACCGAGTTTATTAAGAAAATTTACTACTAAAAGGTATTATGTAAGACGGTGCCTAAGTCACGGTAATAGCACGTATAAGAGGTCAACAAGGCCTCGCCTGATACGACATTCCAGGAATAAACCTAATACTTGCTGCCATCTTACGATTCGCCAAGTTACCTCGCAACACAAAAAATACCGATCAACAAAGCTCGTGCAAACACGTCAAGATGACACACGTATTAATACTTAGGATCCGTCTCATAGAACGTCAATATTATTTAGTTTTGAAACTAAATTCATTGTGCTAACGTTGAATTAGTTAACTATTACTAAAATACGCTAAGTGCGAAATCGATTGTACTAACGTTTTTTATTTTTATTTAAATGAATTGGAAGCGACTAAATATGTACTTAGTTGAGATGGGCTGCCAATGACTGGAAGAAAAACATCAACCGCATGAAGGAAAAAGATCCAACGGGGGTTTACTAAACGAAAAATAATGATATTAACTCAATAGGCAGTCCCCTGTTAGTCGAAATTCTTATTAATTAATAATTATATATATATATTTTATTTCTCTAACACACATAAAACTATCCATTTCCTAATTCATCTACCATTTCGAATCAACTCTTTTTGACTCTACCGAACGGAAATGCAAACGTTAAACATTTAATAAAAGCAAACTAAAATCTATAAGAAATTCAATGTCTTAATTTTGTACATTATATAGGGGCTTATCAAATGCATGCACACTTTTATTAGAAAAGGCACTACCTTCAATGAATACTTAATTAACTTATAGCCATTTTATCAATTATTTTTTTATGAGCGTTACTCGAATTTAGATCTTATGATTAAAGCAAATATAAATATAGGATGTATCGTAGCGGAAAACACGTTGAAGTTTCAATTTGGCTTGGTAAAATGAGTTTCAAGCTATCTTCATTCCACTTGAAATTTTTTCGTTCACACTTTTCGACCAATTCAGCTATATCTATATTTTTAGTCACATTAGTAACCCTTAAAATTAATACGAACGGAAGATGGAAGATGTTTCTAACACTACGAATATTTTGGTTTCATTCCGCCGTTTTTATGGCAGTATAGAACAGTTGTGTGCACAGTTTGCGGGTCTTTACTTCCGTATGTATTTAAAACAAAAATTAAAGCGTTATATGTTTCAGTATATGCTTACAGACATTTAGTAGTCTTTCTGTCTTTATAATTAATTACGTCAGATTTTCAGAGCATATTGACTACAAAAATTTAACTAATCTAACTGTGAGGAACTAACTATTAAATCATCTTACTTCATTTTGGCCGTAAGAATTTACTAAGAACACAATACGAATTGCACGTAACACGTTGAGATACGACGCACCCACGGTCGTTACAGAACAAATTACAAATTAACAATTGACGAAAACTAGCCGACCCGTCTAAAGAAGCGGTCCCAAACTCTATTTCAACCTACATAGGGTATATTTTCGTATAACCCTGCCATACTAAGCCTAACACTACACACCGTAGAAATCAAATACATTAAATAAATATAAAGTGGTACACTTACACTCTAATAGTTTATAACTTCATATATTTTTGTTTATCTGCACGAAACGTGATATATTAAAATAGTGTCAACTAGTTATTAAAGTAGAAACATCACATTTTATTAAAGTTCTCTTTTTGTGTTGGTGTGAGCGGAAAGGCCTGGAAATGCCTTCATTTGGTTAATGGTGTATCAGTCTCTGTGAATGGGGATGACTTTAGACTTCACAAGTCTATCAATACTCTGCTCTGTTCAAGTATCACTCAATTCCTGCTACCCTTTGATGACTAGAGTTTTGTGCTCGAAAATATTCTTACAAAGCGATAAAGCAGCTGCCATAATGGTCTTAAATTATACTATTCAAATTCGATTGTCGCTCACAGACTACGGCTTGCTCTCATGTTAAAACGGTAAAATATGAACCTGAAATCTATATGAACTTAGTAGTAACGATTCAGATTCTGATTTGACTTCAAAGTAGCCATTGTGTGGATGATATTGTTATGTCGAAATGTAATTATATAGAACCTAGTTATCGATGTATTTAGAATATCGTTTTAAAGTGACATCAGTCGGCTCAATTCTCGCTCACACCAAACAAAACATTTGGCAAGTATTAATGTTAGCCAATAGTCTTCGTTAGATAGACATAGAGATAATACTTCAAACCCCAGCCAAGCACGATTATAAGTTCACTCAATGAAGAATACTTACTAGCAGATGACATGAAAAAAATATTTTCGTGAGAGGCCCGACTACCAATCGAATTAATTTGCGTTATTTTAGATCGTATAGTTGTTGTTTCTATTTATTTCATTTAGGTTTAACTAAGTGTGAGTAAATATATTTGCATATTACTAGTAAGTATTCTGGCAAAGAGAACTGAGTTAGGTATAAATATGCAAGGTAGGTTACTGGCATTAAAAACTAACCCTACACACACCTATTATAACATTATACTTTATAACAATTAATCGTGGTCTCAAGTTATACCTGTGTATGTGTCGCGAACTCACTTCTTATAAATGCTTCATATTGAAAGTGCATTCGCTCATATCTAAGTTAATAATTCATTGTTGATATGATATAATTTGGATTGCCTCTAGTCCCTTGAAGTAGCTTTTAAAGTTATCAAAATACTTATTTTCACGCAGATATGCTTTTGACCATTAAGGCGACAGGTTTTCCTCGAAATGTACTTGCTTTTAAAATTCAGTGAACATTCTGTAAAAATGCTTTATAAAATCTTTTTTGTTATTTTTAGAATGTCTTGGTGCCGAAGCCAAATAAATACACGCGAGTGTATAAAAAACCTTAGAGCAATGGAACTTTTAAAAAGAGGCACATTTTTTTGCAAGCAAAAGCTAATGGATTCTCAGTATTATTCATAAAATGTTACAAAATGCGGAAACTCATATTTGTTTGGCTTCGTGCGTAGTCGATGTCACAACTATCAAGCTGATTAATTAATTAACATATGTATGTATGAAACTCTATTTTAGTACGTATTATAAAAAACGAAAACAAATTGGACGCCAATGAATATACCCTCAGAGATTAACTAGACTCGGTATGGTCTCGACTGTTGAAAATTGACATATATTGAAAACATTTTGAACATGACCGGGTCCAATGTAAATAAATAAAAAAACTTAACAGTGTGTTGAGTCACCGACTTTCAGCAAGTACATTATATCAATAACACCATTATAGATAGTATCAATACAGGAAAGATTTGCAGAGTCCACACAAATGCAGATTTATTATATACTATAACAATTCAATAACATCAGAAAACGGCCTAACAATCTGAAGGATAAAAATTGGCAAAACGATTTTGACGTCAGATACCACAATCAAGATCATTTTCTATTTTAAAGATATTTTAGATGTTATTGTAGCTTTGATATAAATTATCGTACCAAGCTACGGATGGACTTAATATTCTAGGTAACTGCTGTCAACCTCAAATGTGTGTGTTTCATGGCGCAGCCCTTTGGTATTTCGTAATAAAAATCGATTTGGCCAATTTCTTATCACTTGTGATGGTTATACCTGGATCGAACAACTTTTTCTTGTTAGGTTCTGTCTCGGTAAACCAGTAGATAAAAGCGAGAGAATCTTAGCAAACAATTGTACTCCGAGCATGCTCAGGATTGAAACGCTTTAAAATCATAGTTTAAAATTCCAGGAGACATAACCATAGCAACAAACAACAAAAAAATGTTGACCCACCTGATCTATTGACACAATTGTTGAGTAGCTAAACAGTTGTGTCGAGGTACTTTTCAATTACTTACTAGGCAGTTGACAGTTTACAATTTGTCAATAGTCTAACTTACAAGTTGTACTATTTCGAGTATGCCCGTGTCCCGCCTAGTTGATAGGCCCGCTCGCTAAGTAGTAAGGGTGTCGATTTTGCATAAACCTGTTGTCATACCTCTGGTTTTTCTGGTAGAAGTCGCTGCGTCCCTGGTTCACTTTGTGCCTGTTTTGTGTTCTGCGCTGGTTCTTGTCTTTCTCCGTTTGTTTGTTTGTTGTGCTCATTTTGTTGTTGTTTGTTTCAGGTTTTGTGTCGGTTTTGGCTAAGACTTCGTTTGGTTTCTCCTGGAGACAAAAGCATTGCTGTTAAGAACACAATTAAATTCAATATATTTGGTTTATAACCGACTTCAAAAAAGTGTACTGAATGTATTTTTTTTTAAACATGGTCACCCATTTCTCTGTCAATTGTGGACCGATTTCCAAAATTATTTTTTATTTGAAAGGGAATACTCCTGAGGTGACCACCTCATTGTCACCAAGTCAGGATCTGATGATGGGATCCCAGGGAAATTCAGGGAAACCTTGAAAATTTATAGGCTTGCGTGTAGTGATTTCAGTATTTTCTAATATAACTCGAGTATTACCCTCGGAAAAAGCAATTTTGGTGAACTGAAACTGATGATGAAGATCACAGATGACTTATGGAACTCCTGAAGGATGTAAAGTACGTCAAAGATTCTGACACGATTCCGTCGAAGTAGCAACTAATGAAGTGTCAATTCTGAGGTACTTGAGGAATCGACGGAACTCCTCAAATATTATCAGCCCAAATATACCGACCTGGATTTTTTCTGTAATAATCAATACATTTGTTCTCAGAAATAGTTCATGTGGTAAATTAGTAAGAAAATGTGTCTGCACCTATATGGCTTGGCATAGTACTGAATTGAAATCGGCTTAAAGTTTGTTTTTAAAGTAAATACAGTATAGTACAGTGTAGTAGTAGTAGTTTGTATAGTACTACATTGATCGCCACAAATATCCATAACTTTAGTAATGCTCTCATTCCTTGCACCCCATTTAGACATTTGATCCGCATAAGAAACCACATCTATTAACGTCGTTAAATAAAGTAATTTCGTACTAGAGAGCCCACTTGGGCGAAGTGCATCCAAAGGTTTTTTATACATGTACAAGCTTCTGCCCGCGACTCCGTCCGCGTGGAACTCGTTTATATCGTAGCTCCATACAAACTTTCACCCCCCATTTTAGGGAAGTGGGGGGTTAGAAATTGACAAAAAGTAGCCTATGTCACTCTCCATCCCTTCAACTATCTCCACTTAAAAAATCACGTCAATTCGTCGCTCCGTTTTGCCGTGAAAGACGGACAAACAAACACACACATACACTTTCCCATTTATAATATTAGTATGGATACCTTGGTGAAATTGTGAGGCCTATGACACTCACAGCCCTGTCATGACGTGACTGTCACATCGACTGGACACGTTAACTAATAAATTAACCAGTCAATGTGTCAATTCAATACAATGTTGTCTCTATTGAACCTCTCAGTCCCCAGCTCATGGCCTATTGTTAATTGACCAAAGTATCAGAGGGTTTAGTAATTGTATCGGCGAAAAATGTGTGGTAGATTATCGCATTCTAAACAACTTTACGCATAATTTAATTTGGCCTCATAATAATATTCGTTTGGCATAACAATTCGCGGTTTTAAAGTTTCGCAAATTAATGTTTAGCTTAGCATATACATTAATTGTCTTTTTTTTCATATGCAATTCTTTGTATTGCCGGATGTGGCGATTGTGTACCCAAAATAATTTAGTGGCATATTCTAACTAACCTAATGTAATAAGCTACCAGTTAATTTCTGTAGAGGTCGCAGTTCCAACTTAACCTGAGAGAAACGAAGTGCTATCAGAGAAGTCTCTGGTAGCACTTCGTTTCTATTGGGGTCCCAACTACTAGTAGTCTACTAGTTCTACCCTTACATATTTTTCTCCTAGCAGTTTGCTTCTGTTGTAGTCGCAGCTCTAACCTAACCTACTTTACTACCAGAATTTGTTTTCAATTTTTAGTAACAAATTAATAGAAATAATAAGTTTGCCAAGACAAATAATCACTTATTTGTCTTAATCAACCTTGATTTTATTTTATTACTATTATTAGATTCAATTATTTAAAGAATGGTTTGCCAACTAAAAGTACCCACTGTAATGTGTTGGTTGAGTGAAATTAGACGAAAACCATTTCGCCAAAATGGCGGTACACCGTATGGTTAAACATAACTTACGTCCTTCACGTCAGCGGACGCCAGTTTGGAGTTACTCTGCGCGAGGGCTTTGTCGGCCTCGGGAGACTTCGGAGTACCCGTCTGCAGCTGTTTCTCGCTCTGCAATCAAACGTTCCCTTTTAAACTCCTACTCAACTTTGATATTTAAACTGGTAAAATGGTGAACCTATTCCTTATAGGAGTCTACATTCGACTCTTTTTACAAGTCTTGATTTACTTATTTATTTTCAAGGAGAACCAACAGTTATAATACTTATGGGTAATATGCACCCACTTCCATTTATTGGCTAGCATAATGTTGAATGAATCACATATGAGACCTGTTAACAAATTAGACCTATAGATGATACAATGTCTTTGCTCTAGAAATAACCCTTTCAAAGAACTCATTTGCTAAAGTTCGTCAAAATTTTCACATAAGATGATGAGATGGTACTTTAATTATAAAATTTTATTCAACTATTATTACCCATTCCATTCAAATAGTATCCATCGAACTATAGATCTATCTACAATTAATTTGTAATTTAGTATACATCAGCCAGGGAAGTTATCGAAAATTATACCATAGCTCCTAATTAATTTGAACACTGGCAATTAGTTCGTTTCAACAGAAACATCAAAATGGCGTTCTTATTTTACTTCATGATCCTACATCAGTTTAAATTGCAATATATTTGTGCATACACAATAACTTTAGTAAATAAAACTCCATGCACGAACCCCGAACTACCGTACGCATCATACATGCCTTTAGAACTGGACTTGGAAACATATGCAAACAAAAGCATGGGAAGCACTCTTATTAGGAAAACCTCGACCACTAAGGAGGACATTACTGTTGGGGACAAAACTGGGAACTTTCGTATCGGCCTAGCAAAGCCAGAAGGCAAGAGCCAGTTCCGCATAGTCAAATGGATGTTCAGAATGGACAATCTCAAGTGTAATGGTTTTTTCACTAAGGCCGTATTTACCACTTTCAATTTATTTATTTAATCGTATGGCAAAAATTAGAGAGCAATCAGAGTAAAGCTTCGAGGTTGTTAAGCCAGGCAGCCATGTCAGGTGTCAGAGAGTGCAGTCCTGAGCAGGTCCAGGGTAGGAGTGAAGAAGACAGCGCCGGAAGATGTGCTCAGTGGTTTGATCTTCCTCTCCACACTCGCTTCCACCCCCACTTATGCTGGAAGGCATTGCAGCGTCAGCGTTTAGGCGGCACCAAAGTTTGCGAGGGAGATCGAACCCTTTTGGTTTTATTGTTGGGTCAGTGGGGTGGACATCTTTCCCTGCTGTGACTGAGGCCAATTCAGCTACCACCACTTTCAATAATCCATTTTCAAAGACGCTCTATCAAGAAAGGAATATATATCCACGATTTTAATATCGAGAAGATAGATAAAGCATTTAAAGGATCCTTCATTAATATACGGACTGTACGTGACGGAAGTAGCCATTTATTCAGGAAAAACTACCTTGTTGTGCTTGTATTGCTATACAGTTTATGGTTCTGCCAAACATTACCTGCACTGGCACACACTAAACTAAAAAGGACATTCATAAGTACTAGATTGCCGGCTAAAGTAAACAAAACGGCATAACAGTAGTATGCCTCAGTAAGTAGAATAACCTTTTTAGCAATGATTTGGTGAGTACAGTCTTGGGTACAGTCAAAGACACGTGGCCAGTTTCGATGTTGACACAATGTCATTTACATTATAAAAGGTCCGTGAATTAATGTCCTTGGTCCTTGACCATGACAATACGACTCTAATGTAATTATAAAAGGTCCGTGAATTAATGTCCTTGGTCCTTGACCATGACAATACGACTCTAATGTAATTATAAAAGGTCCGTGAATTAATGTCCTTGGTCCTTGACCATGACAATACGACTCTAATGTAATTATAAAAGGTCCGTGAATTAATATCCTTGGTCCTTGACCATGACAATACGACTCTGTAATCTGCCTTACGGCCAATGATGTGAATTGTACCTATTACATTCGCAAAATATCACCCTCCCTTCTGCGGCAAAGGTTGATTATTATCAACCGTGATTAAAAACTACTCAAATATAATTCGTCCACGTCTATTATACAGTATGATCCCATCTCGATTCACATTACTATTTTATATAATAATTTGGAACATATAATTTAAAATAACTTTCTTGAATTGTATGTTATTGGTTATTACTTTATTTCATACTAGCTTCTGCCCGCGACTTCGTCCGCGTGGAACTCTTTTATATTGTAGCTCCTTAAATACAAACTTGCGCCCCCTATTTCGCCCCCTTAGACGATGATTCCCGGAATAAACACTATATGTATACCAACATTCATTTTAATCCGTTTTGCGTGATTGAGGTCCAAACTTTAGCAGCATAGCCTAGCGGCGGCTGCGAGTCGGAAACGATAACGCAGGTTAAGCAAAGATGGCAGCGGTCAGTCTTTGGATGGGTGACCGCCTGATGTTTGAATGGGTGGTTAATATTTAATATAAATGAGCGCTTCCGTGCTTTGGAAGGCACGCTAAGCAGTTGATCCCGGCTGCTGTGTCTATGACAGTAGTCGTTAAGCCGAGTTAGAGGCCTTCGGGCGGCTTAAGAACTCCTAACAGTCGAGTTGCCCACTCACTTGACAAAGGGGAGACAACTGTTACTCGCGTCCGGAGGAGCTACCTACCACAACCCTGCACGTGTCCCCTGGGTGGTACTAAAGAGAAATAAACTTTAAAGGCCAAAAATAATGTATGCCATACGATTAAATAGTTTATGAATTAGGTTTATTCACGATTTTCGCTACGGTGATAGAATTGTGCTGAAGTTTACCAACAAAGTGAAAATTTAATTGATAAAATAAGTATAAAGTCAAGGATAATCCTACTGATATTATAAATGCGAAAGTTTGGATGGTTGGATGTTTGGATGTTTAGATGTTTAGATATTTGGATGTTTGTTACTCAATGACGCTTAAACGGCTCAACCGATTTAGATGAAATTTTATACGAAGATAGTGTATAGCCTGGATTAAAATATAAGATAGCTTTATTCCGTGTCCACGCAAACGAAGTCGCGGGCGGAAGCTATTATTAAATAAGGGATAAAACTGGCCGAGATGGCGTCGGACTTTCGCCGCGATGAAGCGCGCCGGGTGCCTTTGAACGTATTAAAAGTCTTAAAACTAACGCAATTTCAGATCTTGGTTACAACGGATATTAACAATAATATATTCATCATTATGAGTCGCAAATTCAATGAAAAAGAAACATTATTAATGCTTAAAGTATATAATGATAGCACCATCTAGCGAGCATGATTTTGCTACAATTTCAGTTTGATAGAGGTCGTTGATGTTAGTTGTCGATTGGCGCCATCTACCGAGCTTAAGTTTAGTCCAATTTCATAGATGCCGCTTATATTATGTTTTTGATTTTATTTAGATTAATAAAAATAACATACCAAACCGTATTAAATGAGTTTTATTTCATTCTAAAATTATGAAAATAAAACTAATGTAAAACTGTAAATGTTTCTAAGTATCTACAATACAATATTTCCGTAACCTTTTATCAGTTCATATTTTAATTAAGTTTGGCCCAGGTTGGGGTCATGTTGGAGAAACTCGGCATACATTAAAAACGCTAAGACTGCATGAATGCATTCAAATCCACAACCGTCGATAGGTATTGTTATTAATGCTTAAGCTTTGTTTTTTCCGGGGACCGAGTTTTTCTCGGCTGTAATACTACGAAAAATTGATTTCTATTCAAAATTAAACAAAAAACCATTAACTGATCATTTACCAAAAAAAAAAGAAATAAGCTGATAGAAAGAAAACAAAATACCTCATCGCTGGGGTTCCAGCTCGCAGCCATCAACAAACCAACCATTGGGTACCTAACCATTGGTCGCCATCGAAGAGTAAGCCTGCCTTTTGCGAGAGAATACGGAAAAAAATATTTTTCTCGAAAATAAGACGAAGATAGATCGGTCTCTCGGCCCCGTAAGCCCCTATACTGCACATTTTACAAATATATATATACAATTTTACATCCATTGTTTTTTCACGTTTTATCTATATTTTGCTGAAAGTTTGAATAGGGTTCTTTTTAATTTCTAGTCAAGTATATGCTTGCCAATTTTCAAGTCTTTAGCTCATAGATTCAAGGGGTTCCCATACAAACTTCAACCCCATTTTTTTTAACCCTTTTACACCCCTATCTTTATAATTTTTATAACCTAATCCGTGGCCGAAGATCCATTGAACGTTTTAGTGAAAGTTGCATATTAATCCATTCGATAGTTTTCCCATGATACCCCGGACAAACAGAAAACATAACACTCCTTTTCGTTGGGCTGTCGTAAGATGGCGCTGTTGCGTAAAGTAAAGACGATTATATCCAAATATTCTCAAATTTGGCCTGTGGGTCACCGTAACTCCGTCAAACTTTTTTATACGTTTAATATGGTTTGTTGGAGTTCAGACGCCGACAAAAATCTGGAGAATGACCTTCTAATGCGTGGAAATTGGTGAAGTTCTGCATCGCGCTATTGAAGTTTTTAATGTATGTTGTATAAATACTTATATGTAGAGAATAAACTTTATATGTAGAGATAAAAAATTAACTTTATATGTAGAGATAAAAAATGTATCAGAAAACACGAGTGTTTAAATCACTACAGAACAGCTATTAACTACAAACACTATATGTTTACTATTTTTTTATTGGTTTTCTAACTGACAAGACACTATGGGTTACACATAACTAAGACGGCGGTACAGTATCATCGATTTTTCCTCTTTATTATATAATTATAAGTTCG
The DNA here is from genome assembly GCA_947578815.1 of Epinotia ramella. Classification (NCBI taxonomy): domain Eukaryota; kingdom Metazoa; phylum Arthropoda; class Insecta; order Lepidoptera; family Tortricidae; genus Epinotia; species Epinotia ramella. The sequence goes on from OX388202.1 coordinate 28,269,046, forward strand.
CGTGATCAAATATAGCCCATAAGCATGGACATATCTATTCAGAAAGTCAATTCGATACACAGGTGAAATAAATGCATATAACATACAGACAGACAGACACCCATGACGAAACTATAAGTCCCTCACGACAGACTATCGTGAGGGTATTCATTATGGCAGATAGGCATTACGATACCATCTCGCTACACAGTGTACCATCATTAGTTCGCATATTTCTATGTAATAATAATAATTATGTTGAGTAATTATTTATCATTCTATTTCCCATTAAACATGTATCAGCAACGTCCCACTAAAATTGTATTAAATGTATTCAAATCAAATCAAAATAGTTTATCTCAGACCATTTGGATCCATATGTTGCTGCAACTACTTAAAAGATATAAATAAGCTGCACACTGCACACGAATATTTATAGTTTGACCCTCTGCATAATTATGAAGTATCAAATGGATATGGGTATTATTGTGGCTATGATAGTTCTAATACGCGAATTAAGTGCATATAAAGTTGGTTTCATTAATATAACGAGATGCAGTGATCCTGTACGACCTTACGCTGCTCACAGCCCTTTCAATTTAACATTATACGTTTATTACAACCGTGAAAAGGACGCGTACCTCCTAAGAGGGAATCTAACCGTTTATCAAAACTTTAATGAACATGATAAACACGGAGATTTGAGACTGAGACGAGTGGGGACAGCGACCCAATCAGGAAAATCCAAGTGGCTTATGGATATGAAAAACCTCAAATGCCGCAGCTTCTTTGGCAAGACCTTGTTGTACGCATTTGGAATACCGTTTGTGAAGACATGCTCAATAAAGAAAGGATATTATCTTCTCAACGAAGTGGATATAAACGCAATCGAAAAAAAATTCTTTACGATGGTGATGAAGTCGGCTGGTGCGTACGTGGCAGAATTTGAAATAGATGATGAACATTTCGCACTTTTTTGTTGTACTTTATTTATAACCGTTTTAATGTAATTAATTTAGAATTGTTTAACGAACGTTAGTGACGCATTTTGTTTTACTTATTGGCTGAACATTTGCAGCAAAATTGATCGGACGACTGCTTGTTAAAATTACAGAACATAATGCCTCGCAGACCAAGGGAGCGCTCAGCTAGAAACCAATCAAAGCAGAAAACCGCAAATTAAATTCATAATCATATTTGTCATAAATGTAACATGTTTCATGCTAATAAATGATCATTATCCAGCCAGTCGTTTTTTCTCAGAAACTGTTACTTTTTAGGGTTGTTATAAAACAAACGAAACCTAACCTACATACATGCCTCCGTACAATAGTACATTACTACAGAGGCCGGGAAGTAAGGGGTTGCCGGCCGAGTACATATAGACGGCCGAGCGTAGCGAGGTCGGATAGTTATGAGGCTGGCAACCCTTTTTCACGCCGAGGTATCGCATAGTGCTTTTCTCAAACATGCAATTAAATAAATTAAAAAAACTCCAATTTCATTTCCAAAAAACTTTAATTTTCATGGCTGAACGCCGTGATCCTGTGCCACAAATTGTGGAATGGAAATTAAAAAAGACTATCTTGCAGGCCTCCAATTTTGTATGAAATGCCATTACGGTCTCTCGTCTCGCTGCGCCCGAAACGTGACACTTCGAAGCCCATTATGAAGAACACAAAGTCAATATTTCATTGCATTTTTGAGAAAAGTTTATTTAAATTCTCCTGAAAATTTTACGGATTCAGGGACAATCAGTTTCATGGGAAATGGATATCGAAGGTATGCGGTCAAAGCAGTTGCAGAACGATGGTCGGCAATGCTTAATCTCGCGCACCGTCGCTGCCCGGATATGCTCCAAGAAACGTATTTATACTGAACTCTTAAGTGAATATATCTTACACAAATATTATCCTATGCCTATCTCAATTTCCACAACAGCAGGCATTTGTAACGTGTGATAAACGCAAAGAAAAATAAAACACCCGACACTTTCTAACACCTGATAGACAATGAGAGAGGTGGGACTATAGAAATGTTCACTCAGAAAGGTGCGGTGCGGCCTGCCATTTCTCATTCGATACAATTTTCTCTCTAACAGTGGCAAAGACTGGGGAAGTGAATAGATCTAGTGTTTGGAAGCTAGATGCAGCCACGCAGTCGAGATATGGGCCATTTTGCGGACCGATTTAGCCTAGTGGGTGTCAGTAGTGACACTCCCTATGAAGCTTGTCTTGGCTTAGGATCCCGGTAAGGGTAAATATTTCTGTTATGTTATGAACATGAATATTTGCTCCCGAGTCTTGGACGGTTTCTATGTATTTAAGAATTGTATCTATTCAATATAATAGTCGTTTAGCTAGTTCGAGTTGTGTAACTTACTCTACTCTACAAAAAATACATGTCTAAACACTTACCGTAGCGGTTTTGACCTGGCCCGAAGGGGGGACAGAGATGGGCGCGGTATGCGGCGCGAGCGCCACTGTTAGAGTGAGATCGCACCACATCGCGCATCTCGCTCGGCGCGCGCAGATGCCCAGTTGTTTGACTGCTTCGGCCAGTTGCAGGATCGCTGATGGTTGAAAGATGTTAAGGTATTATATATTTCAAACAATCAATGTGTATTTGTAGAACATAGGTAGTTTGTAAGTTTACAGAGTCATTAAATACATTATGTGATCTATTATGCCTTGCCAATAGGCGTACAAAACTGCATTCAGTTAACAGCTATAAATTTGTAAGTATCTAATGGGTGAATCAACTATAACACTAGTGAAAGTCCTCGCTCGGAAGCGCACAGATGCACCCCCGGTTACCTCTCTTACTTCAAAACATCTAAGTATTGACAAGACAGATAACGAGTTTTGCGTCGCGAACAACACAAAGGAAAAGCAATACGTGTGAAGACTAGGCCTAGACCTAGACCAGGTAGCTCTCCAGGTGTCTCTCGACTGCTGAGACGTGCTCCTCATCGTCCGTCGGATTCGGTCTGAATTGCTTCTCGAGACACTCGGCGAAGATCTCCGCCCTATCCTTCGCTTGGTATCTCGGGCAGCCGTCCTTATCCACTAGGGGGCGTATAGTGATGGGTGTCAGTCCTAGTTGGCGGCATAGACGGTGAACTGAGGGCATGTCACCGTCTACGGATGCCATGTGGGCCTCCCATGAATCCGCTCTGTATGCATCAAGCTCCCTTCTCACCCTCTCCACCAGGGCGTTGAGTGAGGTCTTGATGGTCGGGCATCTGGTGCGTTGCCACTCTATCCTTGTCCGGCGCTTGCGCTCTATAAGTGCCTGGATCCGAGCCGGCAGTGGCTTCCGCCTCTCGCTGGTCGGAACGGTGTGAGCTGCGATGTCGAGCGCCTTCTGGATATCTGTGGTGATGGCGTCTGCGGCTAGTTCCACTTCTTCTGCCGTGGAGATTGGAATGGTCCGCGAACTGCGGGCCATTTCTGCGGAGTAGGTCTCCCAGCAGATGCGTCTTCCTGGCTTCCTCGCTGGTATCTTGACCGGCATGTCCTTCACGACCAGCAGGACTGGGCGATGGTCGGACGGCAGGTCAGGCAGGACTTCTTGTGTCATGGCAGCGTTGACGTCTTTGAGGACGACAAAGTCTATGACGTCTTCGGGCCCCGAGACGTCAAAGTTGTGGATTAGGGCGGCTGCTATGATCCGTGCACCCACAGGGCTGCACCAGCATGGCGCTCTCCACCTCGCTGTGCGGTGTGAACAGGTCGTGTACTGTCAGTAGTGACTCACGGTCGGTGCGGATGTAGCGCGGCTGCGCGAGCTCGTGGCGGCGCGCGGCCTGCACGGCGGCCACGGCGCTGCGCCACACCAGCATGGCGCTCTCCACCTCGCTGTGCGGTGTGAACAGGTCGTGTACTGTCAGTAGTGACTCACGGTCGGTGCGGATGTAGCGCGGCTGCGCGAGCTCGTGGCGGCGCGCGGCCTGCACGGCGGCCACGGCGCTGCGCCACACCAGCATGGCGCTCTCCACCTCGCTGTGCGGTGTGAACAGGTCGTGTACTGTCAGTAGTGACTCACGGTCGGTGCGGATGTAGCGCGGCTGCGCGAGCTCGCGGCGGCGCGCGGCCTGCACGGCGGCCACGGCGCTGCGCCACGCCAGCATGGCGCTCTCCACCTCGCTGTGCGGTGTGAACAGGTCGTGTACTGTCAGTTGTGACTCACGGTCGGTGCGGATGTAGCGCGGCGGCGCGAGCTCGCGGCGGCGCGCGGCCTGCACGGCGGCCACGGCGCTGCGCCACGCCAGCATGGCGCTCTCCACCTCGCTGTGCGGTGTGAACAGGTCGTGTACTGTCAGTAGTGACTCACGGTCGGTGCGGATGTAGCGCGGCTGCGCGAGCTCGCGGCGGCGCGCGGCCTGCACGGCGGCCACGGCGCTGCGCCACGCCAGCATGGCGCTCTCCACCTCGCTGTGCGGTGTGTACAGGTCGTGTACTGTCAGTAGTGACTCACGGTCGGTGCGGATGTAGCGCGGCTGCGCGAGCTCGCGGCGGCGCGCGGCCTGCACAGCGGCCACGGCGCTGCGCCACGCCAGCATGGCGCTCTCCACCTCGCTGTGCGGTGTGAACAGGTCGTGTACTGTCAGTAGTGACTCACGGTCGGTGCGGATGTAGCGCGTCTGCGCGAGCTCCCGGCGGCGCGCGGCCTGCACGGCGGCCACGGCGCTGCGCCACGCCAGCATGGCGCTCTCCACCTCGCTGTGCGGTGTGAACAGGTCGTGTACTGTCAGTAGTGACTCACGGTCGGTGCGGATGTAGCGCGGCTGCGCGAGCTCGCGGCGGCGCGCGGCCTGCACGGCGGCCACGGCGCTGCGCCACGCCAGCATGGCGCTCTCCACCTCGCTGTGCGGTGTGAACAGGTCGTGTACTGTCAGTAGTGACTCACGGTCGGTGCCGATGTAGCGCGGCTGCGCGAGCTCGCGGCGGCGCGCGGCCTGCACGGCGGCCACGGCGCTGCGCCACGCCAGCATGGTGCTCTCCACCTCGCTGTGCGGTGTGAACAGATCGTGTACTGTCAGTAGTGACTCACGGTCGGTGCGGATGTAGCGCGGCTGCGCGAGCTCGCGGCGGCGCGCTGCCTGCACGGCGGCCACGGCGCTGCGCCACGCCAGCATGGCGCTCTCCACCTCGCTGTGCGGTGTGAACAGGTCGTGTACTGTCAGTAGTGACTCACGGTCGGTGCGGATGTAGCGCGGCTGCGCGAGCTCGCGGCGGCGCGCGGCCTGCACGGCGGCCACGGCGCTGCGCCACGCCAGCATGGCGCTCTCCACCTCGCTGTGCGGTGTGAACAGGTCGTGTGCTGTCAGTAGTGACTCACGGTCGGTGCGGATGTAGCGCGGCTGCGCGAGCTCGCGGCGGCGCGCGGCCTGCACGGCGGCCACGGCGCTGCGCCACGCCAGCATGGCGCTCTCCACCTCGCTGTGCGGTGTGAACAGGTCGTGTACTGTCAGTAGTGACTCACGGTCGGTGCGGATGTAGCGCGGCTGCGCGAGCTCGTGGCGGCGCGCGGCCTGCACGGCGGCCACGGCGCTGCGCCACACCAGCATGGCGCTCTCCACCTCGCTGTGCGGTGTGAACAGGTCGTGTACTGTCAGTAGTGACTCACGGTCGGTGCGGATGTAGCGCGGCTGCGCGAGCTCGCGGCGGCGCGCGGCCTGCACGGCGGCCACGGCGCTGCGCCACGCCAGCATGGCGCTCTCCACCTCGCTGTGTGGTGCGCTGCAGAACAGATAATTTAATCTTAGACTGGGGTCCACAAAGCTCAGTTTTTATTGCAAGTAATATTTTTTTGACATTAATAGTACATTATTGCCGAGGCCGGGAAAATAGGGATTGCCAGCAACGTAGATATAGACGACGCCCCTTTTCACGCCGAGGTAAGTACAGTGCCTTTATCAAACATCCAATGAAATAAGTAAAAAAACCCCAACCTTTCATTAATAGCTGAACGCCACGACGCAGTGTCACGAATTGATATTGATACAAAAGGTCACCTCCAATTTTATATGAAATTCCATTACGGATCTATCATCTCGGCGCCCCCGAAACGTGATATGTCACAGCCTATTATAAAGAACACAACATCAATATTTCATGGCATGTTTGAGGAAGCGATTATAAAGCTGGTTCGAGGGGCGAGACGAGACGATTAATGCGAGAATTGAAGTCGTATGGGACTTACTACCTATTAGCACCATACGAATTTCAATTCTCGTCTCGCCTCGTCTCGTCTCGCCCCTCTGGTGGAAAAACCAGCTTTAACCTGTTCATATGTACTCACATTTCGGACAGATTCTTGACGTCCTCCTTCCACGAGACAGGGTCGAAGGTCTCGGGATCCATGTCCTTGGGCTCGCTCGGGGCATTCTCCTGGCCACGCTTGAGCACCGTGATTTTTGGATCCTCCTTATTGGTCTTCTTGTTCTGCGCCACACACACACTTGCACGGAGCGTCTCCATCTTCCCCATCAGGGTTAGCACCTGGAAATGAGACTCGACTGTTTATATATGTACATAAATCCTTTATTGTACACGACAAAGGTAAAGGTCCAAAAAAAGTTAGTCAACGGCATATGATCAATCATATTGATTTAATTTTAATGTTACCCTTTTCACGAAACAAATTATTTAATTAAATATTTTTGTTTCATGTTATTTTTAACGAGGAAGTTACCCCGATCATTTTATAAACGATATGATACAGAGAAAGAATATAATGGAAAAATAAACCATCTTCGTCTGTAGCCCCCGACAGGATTCGAACCTGCGACCTTTCTATTAACGCTAGACTGCTCTACCAACTGAGCTACGAGGACAGTGACGCAAGTTGTATATTTTTGCACTATATTCCCGCTAAGACTAGCGCTCTCTCTGTATCGAGTTATAGACTTGTTTCACAGTCTTGGCACCACTCTAATGGGCGAGCTATGCGCTCGCTCCATTCTAATCGAACCACATCAGGTAGTTTCGGACTTAGCGAGTCGCGGTCGCAGGTTCGAATCCTGTCGGGGGCTACAGACGAAGATGGTTTATTAATTTTAATGTTGTTTTAAAGGCAAATTGCATTACAAACTCTTTCATGCAATGTCACTGACCAGTGACATTTAGTTATTTTTTCATGGATTTAAGCAAAAAACATGTCTGTCAGTTTTCAATCGCTGCAATGGAGGTAACGCGGGAAAGATTTCGTGCTATGATATATCATGAGAATTTAACCAGTGCTTTAAGGGCATTAGCTCCATCTCTTGCCACTATCACTTACTGGTTTCGTGAATTTAAGCGTGGGCGGAGCGACGTCAAAGATGACTCCAGACCGGGGCGACTGCCAACTGCAGTCACTCCAGAAAACGTCATCAGGGTGGAGTGGCTAATCAAGGAATATCGTAACACTAGCAAGCGAGATTCAAGACGAACTGAAGGTTGGATCCCATTCAGTGTCCACCATTTTGCATGATCATCTTAAAGTTAGGAAGGTTGCGTCTCGATGGATGCCACATTCTCTCACACAGGAGCAAAAAGATAGACGTGTCGATTGGTGCCAATATATGCTACATAAATTCGAAGGAGGTAATTCACAACAGGTGACCTACATTGTGACATCCGACGAATCCTGGATATACTGCTACGAGTCGCTTACAAAACAGCAATCGTCAGAATGGGTCTTTGAAGAAGATGATTTACCCACTAAAGTAGTTCGTGGCCGAAGCGTCAACAAAAAAATTGGTTGCTGTTTTTTTTCGATGTAGTGGACCTGTAGCCGTAATTGCACCAGAAGATCGGAAAACGGTTAATAGCCGATGGTACAGCGAAGTTTGTTGCCACAAGCCTTCCAGGAGCTGAGCGCCAGTCGTCCGAGTAGTGGAAACCGGGACATCATTTTTCACCAAGACTCACACGGCTGCCAGATTCATGGAATTTTTGGGCAACTGTGCAACTGCTACCACACCCTCCCTACAGAATTTAACCGCCGTAGGTAACGCCGGGGTAGGCGAGGGCGAGTCGGGCCTCGGTCCGTTATGTGTGTCTTACCTTAGTGTGTTCCCTGAGCATGTCGACCGTGAGCCTGTCTACTCGCGTGGGACACGGGGGCAGCCGCGGGACGGGGATCGAGTTGGAGGACGACACCACCCGGCCGGGGTAGGCGAGGGCGAGTCGGGCCTCGGTCCGTTATGTGTGTCTTACCTTAGTATGTTCCCTGAGCATGTCGACCGTGAGCCTGTCTACTCGCGTGGGACACGGGGGCAGCCGCAGCACGGGGATCGAGTTGGAGGACGACACCGCCCGGCCGGGGTAGGCCAGGGCGAGTCGGGCCTCGGTCCGTTATGTGTGTCTTACCTTAGTGTGTTCCCTGAGCATGTCGATCGTGAGCCTGTCTACTCGTGTGGGACACGGGGGCAGCCGCGGGACGGGGATCGAGTTGGAGGACGACACCGCCCGGCCGGGGCAGGCGAGGGCGAGTCGGGGTTCGGTCCGTTTTGTGTGTCTTACCTTAGTATGTTGCCTGAGCATGTCGACCGTGAGCCTGTCTACTCGCGTGGGACACGGGGGCAGCCGCAGCACGGGGATCGAGTTGGAGGACGACACCGCCCGGCCGGGGTAGGCGAGGGCGAGTCGGGCCTCGGTCCGTTATGTGTGTCTTACCTTAGTGTGTTCCCTGAGCATGTCGACCGTGAGCCTGTCTACTCGCGTGGGACACGGGGGCAGCCGCGGGACGGGGATCGAGTTGGAGGACGACACCGCCCGGCCGGGGTAGGCGAGGGCGATTCGGGCCTCGGTCCGTTATGTGTCTTACCTTAGTGTGTTCCCTGAGCATGTCGACCGTGAGCCTGTCTACTCGCGTGGGACACGGGGGCAGCCGCGGGACGGGGATCGAGTTGGAGGACGACACCGCCCGGCCGGGGTAGGCGAGGGCGAGTCGGGCCTCGGTCCGCTTGCGCTCGCGCTCGAGCTGTCGCCACTGCTCGTAGCACGCGTCTAGCCGAGCGTGGAGGATGCCAGAGGACGTTGCTGCGCCTCTGGAAGATTAGGAACGGAATGAGTTGAGCTTTCTCAGCTACGCGATTTATGGGTGAAGACGGGAGTTCTGATTACGTGATTACGGAAAGTCACGAGCACACCCGCCTCCGACCTCATACTTTGCCCACAAGCCTGCGATTTTAAAGGACGGTTTTAAAATATGTATAATGGAATAAAAATCGGGTAGAATTTTGACCACGATGCTATTAAAATTCCGTTTAATTAAGTTTCCGGTATTAAAAGTATCCTTTGTCCTAATCACTGGAACTCAGACAATATAATATTAAGTATGGATGTTTCTCGTTGTACATCTTATTTATTGAACCATTTTTAGTAGATTCAGACCTGTGAAAGTGGTCTTGTGGCATATTCGTGAAATATGTGAATAGATTAGCCAGAACATGGGTCAGTAGATGACAATGATACATTCGTGTATTAGACTAATTTTGGTAATTTTTATTACTTAGTTATTTACCACTCAACAGTAAATTGAAGTTTGTAAGAATACCTAACCAACCTGATGTTTCTCATAGCGTAGAACGGCGCTAGAAGAGGTAAATCCATCATTGGTGATGGCAACACAGGTGGTGGCACTGGCGGACTGGGTCCCAACAACGCTCCTAGACCTGCAGATACAAATATAGCATTATAAAACATACATATTTGATAAATAAATAAATGAAATAAACAATAGCCACAACGAAATAAAAAATAAACAATAGCCATAAAAAGGCGTCCTTCACTATTGCGCAAAACATGCCTCTATTAATGTATGACTTACAATTCCATATAAGATTGGAAAAATTGTGCGTTAATCGCCATACGATTTCAAGGAAAATCATTTTGTAACTCAATAACATTAGTATTGTTTTTTTTTTTCCCCAATTTCATGTAAATAAGTATTAGGATCTTATTTTGGAAATTAAATAATATCAAATGAGATTTAATGCATTCAATAATGTTAGTATTGTTGTTTGAAAAGCACTCAATGGTCGAAATAAATAAAACTGGTTCAATATTTCCCTTTCATATCCCAAATAAACGAAGAAACGTAGGCGATTTAGACGAGGTATAGATCGCCCACGCCCCAATGACATAGTTACCGAACGTGTTTGTCACACTGTCAACTGATTTAGGCTGTCGCCATGTCTACTTAACGATAATTTTAGCTTGCACGAGAAAAACTGTTTTTTTGTTAGGTAATAAGTATTTTCGCGAAAGATATACAATAAATTTGATTGATATCTAATATCTATCTAATGATCTGAACTTTAACAAAACTGAGCTCTTTAAGAGTCCGCAGTAAGCTCGATTCTCCATACCAACGTAGTTACGCTCTCATTTTAAAACTACGTGTTGGATTGTAACGAAACTTTGCATGTAGTACAATGACATGAGGTATATCTATGTCTGTAATTAGTTTATGTAGCTTCAGATATAATAGTAAAAAAAATACAGCGAATTTAAGTTTTTCATACAAAACTTGTATTTGCTGTATTTAGTTTGTTTATAAACTGGAACCATATAAACTAATTACAGACATACCACATGTCATTGTATATGCAAAGTTTCGTCACAATCCAACAGGTCGTTTTAAAATGAGAGCGTAACTACGTTTGTATGGGAAGGAGAAATTCGGCCGAGCTTACTGCGGACTCTTAAAGAGCAATAGAATACATACCAAGGTTGAAAGGTGTGTTTTCATGCAAGAAAGACACATCAACATTCAATTGATTAGGAGGTGGCCTGTTCCTCATGAGGACATTCATCTGCCGGGCTAACTCCTGCTGCCTCATCATGGCTTGCTGCGCATTGTTCTGCCCTTCAAAGTTCGCCCGCTGCTCCATATTGCCCTGAAAATTCTCCCTAGGCATCATCTGGTTCTGCCTTTGCATAAAATCGTTCTGACGAAACCCGTTGGGCTTGTAATTTGGCGGTGTGCTCTGGAAATCAAAGTTCTGTGGTGGCCTCTCTCCCATCTGTTTCATCATTTCATTTAAGTAGAAGTTGTTTTCACCATTACATTTTTGCTGTTGTTGAAAGTTTCTGTTGAACAGCATCTTGTTTCTTTCTTCTTGAGCTTTGTTAAAGTCTTCATTATGGTAGTGGCCATTTTCCATGGGTTTGAAGTCCATTGGCATGTCTTGTGAGCGATCTGAAGAAATGTTGATATTTAACTGGTTTAAATAAGTTAGTAGGTCAGCCGGCTCCTGGTTTTGCTCTTTGGTAAAGTTGTCGAACTTGTTGGGATACCTTTGAGCGTAGTCCAAGTTCGAGAAATTCCCGTCTAAATTCAGACTATTAGGTCTATTGTAGTTGTTACTGAAAATGTTGGTTTCTGGCAGAGAATTCCTTTGGTTCGGCTCAAAGAAATTGTAGTATTTATCGTCATATTTGTTTGGGCTTGCAAACTGGGCGCCACCAATTTCTTGCGCTGCTAACCTTAGTAAATTTAACTGTTCTTGAGACACTTCTGGTTCACCCATGGGCTCCATAAGTAGCTGCTCCTCAGGATAGTGAAGAAAACCATTTCCAAAACCGTTTTGTGGGTTGAAGTTGAACCCATTTTGTTCAGTCTGGGCATTTTGAGCGAAGTTGAATGGGTCTGGGAAGTTGAATGATGGTGGTATAAAAGAGGGCCCAGCTTCGGTCTTGGGGTATTGCGCGTTGCTGGGCGTACTTAGCGCGTTTTCAGGTGGTTGTATAGAGCTGTAAAATAAAATCAATATAATTTTATGTTACTTATGTGTGTAATAACAGAAAACTGAAAGGAAGAAAACCTAAAATGACACATTAATATAATGTTTGTAAGCAAATCCTTTGCATTACTTCAATGGGAATTAGGAATTGTAATCTATTTATATTCAGCATCAACAGTACCTAAATGTAATACTCATCTATCATTACATCTCTAAAACTTGCTGCAGAAACTTGTATTTCATTTATGAATGCATTCAGTAACAAGCCAGATGAATGTCAATCTAAACACAACATCTCACCTCATCAATACACACATGTTGACCTCTATGCGATAAAGATCACAAATATTTTATCTTATCACAGGTTACAACTATGTTATTCACATTCATCAACCTATAGCTGCATACATAATGATAACTTGATAAGGAATCAGAATAAGTACACTAAAATGTAGTAAGTATGTTTATCTGACAACAAATATATGTCAACTCAAAAAATATAGCTATAGCTCTCTCGATACATCTATACTTTGCTTGCTACCATGAATTTCGTAAACAAGTATATCACATCCACCGAAAATGCATTTCAAGATAATGTTATCAAGATTTGTCATAATATGCTGAAGTTTCCTGTTTATACCATTACTAGCTGCCCGCGCGGCTTCGCCCTGGGAGTGGAACTATAGCCTATGTCCATCCAGATAAATCATTTTATACACAGGTGAAATCATTTTTGAAGATTACCAGGGGGGATTGCAGTTTTATAAGTTTGTATGTAGGGACATACAAACTTATAAAACTGCAATCTCGGAGACATTTCCTCTTTATAACATTAACGTTATTATAAGTATCTATACAATCCGATTACATGTAAGGATATTTTTTTACACGGAGATAGTAGCAAACAAGAATATGGCCCCCTGATGGTAAGCAGGGCCCATGGGCCAACCCTTGCATGGTACATATAATATCTTTATGGAATAAATAATAAAAAAATTGCTGTATCTTTATGTCATGCAAGTCGATCTGGCCCTCCGGATCGCTAAACTTAAGTGGCAGTGGGCGGGGCACATAGCACGTAGAACCGATGGCCGTTGGGGCGGAAAGGTTCTCGAGTGGCGACCACGTACCGGTTTGGAGTATTCGGTAGAGATGTGTTAGAGGAGAGGGAATTGAGGGATGTCAACCTTAAAGATGTCCTTCTGTTCTGCAGGATCACGAGAAGAATGGAAGAATGTGATGTGGGAACGCTGCCGGGACAGTAACCTTAAGCTCCAACCTTAGGGAATGGGGCTGAATGAACGCGACGAGCGATCGACTGCCCGCCTGCTTCCGGCCAGGCGTCCCTTCACAACATCAACATCAACGTACCGGAGGGCGCGGCGTGGGTAAGGCCCCCGACAAGGTGGCCTGATGACCTGGTAAAGGTTGTGGGAGTCCGCTGGATGCAGGTGGCGCAGGACCGGTCGCTTTGGCACTCTTTGGGGGAGGCCTATGTCCAGCAGTGGACGTCTTTCGGCTGATATGATGATGATGATGATATGCAAGTCCCTTGTTGTGATTACAGTGCGTCCTCGAGAGCTAGTGTTTGCTCAACTTTAGGAACAATGCGCGCAACAGTGTACCCCACAATACTGTGAAAATCTGTAGATATGGAAATTGTTGAATGTACATACCTTCTCCCTTCTGAGGGTCCGGTCTCATCAAGGATCTTTGTGATGAGATCACGGACCATCGAATTTTCTTCCATGATGCGTTCCGACTGTAAAGAAAACGAAATAATTTGTTTAGTTTCATTTTCGCTTTAATTATTTTTGGGGCACTCACTGAAAATCAGCATCACAGGCTCTGGCCTCTGTGACAACATGCTGAGTGAGTGTCCCGTTTAGCATCCTTACTAATATTATAAATGCGAAAGTGTGTGTGTTTGTTTGTTTGTTTGTATGTTTGTCCTTCTTTCACGTCGCAACGGAGCGTCGTATTGATGTGATTTAGAAGCTGAGAGTGACATAGGCTACTTTTTCCAGCGGGAAAACATCTAATTCCCACGGGAAAATTCAATATGTTACATTTTCCTATAACCATGCGGGCGAAGCCGCGGGCATCAGCTAGTAATATATATTATGCTGTACCTTTTTTGATCATAATATATGTATTTTTTCTTTACTTTGTGTGCTAAATAAATAAATTCTTATTATTATTTTTATGTATACTAGGGCAAAACCATTGCTCTAACATAACTTATCAAACTGTTGGATTTTAATTGAATAACTTGATCACTACACGCTACAAAACAATAAAACAAAAAGTCATCTGTATGGGAATATTCAATAAGTCTGCAGAAAGTGGAATAAGGATTCAACCTGAAACTAATCATTGCATGAACAACACACTCACTACGAACTTTGTTCATATTTCTCTGAATCAACTAATAACAATGAATGCAGGCCTGTCACTCTTGTTGCTTTCGCTAGACTAGCTTTTGTATACCTCCAAGATCAATCACCATGTGTTTGAAAATTACACCTATTTTACCACAGCTGGCTTTGTATTATGGAAATGAATTCATTCGGCACTTTTGGTTCACTTCATGATCAGACGTGTCACTTCGGGTGAAAGATGCGGAATGAAACATAAAAATGAACGAAAAATTAACCGTCTGATTCCGCCTTTAGAGAGGGAAGCTTCTGTACATAAGTACTGTTATTCATTGTTTGCAATTAGACCCTGGACATTTGAAATTTGATCAAGACCCAAATGCCATGACTATTAAACTAGGATGTATAAGCCTAAAGCGGATGGCGCAGGACCGGTCGTTGTGGCACTCTTTGGGGGAGGGATATGTCCAGCAGTAGACGTCTTTTGGCTGATATAATGATGATGATAAGCCTAATGAAAGTCTAAACTGGAAACTATTTTGTTGCTCCACTAATAAACTAATTGATAATGATTTTATTACAGATATACATATGGTAAAGTAATAATGCAGGATGGTGTGATACTATATAAATTTATTTCATAATAGACATATTATCATATCATATCATAACCTTCCACAATATTTTAATATCATAGGTAATCTAAAACTAAATATATCAACTTATTTTGACCACATACTCTTGCATGTATCAATTTATAAGATGAGGGTAGCTGTAATTTAATTTTAAACTATCTGCTCCCAAAAATTAAGTGAAGACAGATTGCAGAGTTTAGATTCCTATCACAACAGGAAAATCGAGATTATTATTTCATCACAGCCACAAACATCTAATAACGATACAGATACATCATCTAACAATGTTAAAATATATGTTTAACATTTAATACCTCAATTTCAAAGACAGATAAAGGTAAAATCACCTAAAAGAAAGTGGAACCTTTAATACACACAGGTATTATGAAATAAGCTCTTATAAGAATCTTATACAATTCCTATACAAGTATAAAAATAGTGTTGAATAATACACACTGATATCTGTTGAATTATTGGCATTGCCTTGTTATTTTGTCCTCTAACGTACAAACTACATAATTCTAAAAATATTGTGTGCATTCTTTACTTGTCATCTTTCACCTCAGACGAAAATCGCGACGTGTTACGAGACAAACAATCATCACACTCAAGGTGCTAAACCAAGAGCTTTTATGATCAAAACATACATTTTGAATCAAAAACTGCATTTTTCCCGGATTTTGGGTCAGATTGACAGCTCAATTTGGACATGTAAAACACCCATCAAATGTTCACTACAAAACACATCACAACTTACCTGATCTGTTTCATTTTCGACGGCTTTATACGCATTACTTATGTGACATAAATCACTGAAGGCCATTTAAATTAAAAATTATTTCTTGCCACGGCACATACGAGCTGCTAAGCCATTTTTTTCATTGACCTACATGTGTATAAATACGTACGTATTGCTCACTGAATAGTGTTGCTGTCACACGGCCAACTTCGCGCGGAGAATTTGTTTTGTTATGGTTTGTATAATACTTTTAAACTGATTACTTTTACTTAAATCTATTATATATGAATTTTTACTTATTAACAAATTCAGCGGAAACTAATAATATTATTCTGCAATTCGCGCGCTTTTAATGTTCATACTTTTTTTTAATTTTTTACATGTGTCTTCCGATGAAATACCAAAGGCCATGGCGCTTTTTATATTTGACCAATATTTAATTGTTTTATAGTGTGATTTTGTGTCAGCCTATATAATTTAAATGTGTTTCTATAACATATATTATAGCAGAACAATGTATATAACTGAGAGGTAGAGGAAGGACTTTTTGTTCTTAAATAAAAAAAGGAATATCAACGAAAACTGGAAAAGTTGACAGATTTCACACTGGCAATACCAACATTTAGGCATTTTTCTGTTGACAAATAGATTGAGACAGCAAGTAGGTAAAGTACGTAAGGCCAGCACGGCTATCAAGCGACGGCGCGCGAGCTCTCTCGATTTTTCTCGCACTATCCGTCTCTCTCTTATTAGGACCCTTAGAACAAGAGGTATAGGTATAGGCGAGAAAAATCGAGAGTATGTCGCGGCCTTCTCATGATAGACGTGCTGCAACACACTGGCGCGGCCTGCGATGGTGGACAATAGTAAATTTTACAGCTAATGACAAGTTTACTATTGACCGCCACGGACAGGGGCCCATTTCTCAAAAGCTTGTAACTTGTAAATGCTTTTGAGAAATGGGCCCCAGGTAGGGTTGCCAGGTGTGTCGCTTTTACCGGACAGGCCTCGAAAATACCGGACTGTACGCTTAAATACCGGACATCTGGCAACCCTAGGCCCCAGGCCGCGCCAGTCTATGAGAGGCCTTAGTAGGTACACTTTTCAAGCACTTTTTTATGAAAGTATTTTCTGTTTAGCATAATTTTAATGCGCCTAAAACTAATCATTATTGTAAAGCCTCTCACAGACTGGAGCGGCCTGCGGTGGCGGTCAGTATCAGTAGTCAATTCTAGTGTGTTGCGGGCTTAATTGTTATGAATCACATGCGCAGATATAAAGTATTAGTGTATTTTAACATTTTGTTATACATTGTTATTTAAAAAAAAAACGCCTCTAAAGATTGATTAAAGCGACATCTAAACTAAAATGTGAACACTACACATAGGCCACACTGAAACTCGTGCATCTAAATCTAACAACTTAGGCTGACAAAGTTCTCTCATGTCTAGTAACACTTTTACTAGATGGCGCAAGTAGTACTAATGTATTTAAACCATGTAAACGAGGGAATTTATAAGTTTAACAAGGTGTTATTTATAAATTGAACTTGCTTATCTACTAACACAACAAATTGCAAATTATGTTCTTTTTGTAAAAGAGTGCTGTCCTGAGCCATAATTTAGCCTTAGCTTAAACTCAAATCATCTTATGAGTTCAAAAGTGCATCACTCTCGTTCCGGCTAGTTACGCGCTTGCAAAAAGGAGAGCGCACCAACCTTTAAGATTTATTATTTAGCGCAATATACCCGCTGTAGGTACTATCAACACATTTAATGGTAGGTAGGTACCCAATACTATTTTTAACCGACTTAAAAAAAAGAGGAGGTATACGTCGGGATATTTTTACGTACCTATGTTCCCCGAATTAGGTACCTCGAAGATGTATAGCCGATTTAGAAAATTATTTTGTTGTTTGAAAGGGCTTCCTTCCCAGATAGACCCATGGTCATCAGGCCTGGATCTGATGATGGCACCCTGGAGACATCGAGGGAACTCTTTTTAGGCAAACTTGAAGCAATTTGGGTACCTACTGATTTGAAGTCAGTTAAAACTTTGTTTTTAAAGTAGGTAAAGTCAGTGTGGCCAATTCCGTCTGCGGGGTATTTCCGTACTAGGGGGGCAGGGGGGGCGAATACGCTCTGGTATGTGACGCTGAGCTATTGTTTGCCTCCCCAAGTCTGCTCATACACGTCCCCGTCGCCTTAGGCACTGCCGACGTACAGACCTGAGGCGAACCCACCAGCGCGGGTGTCGTGCGCGTGGGTCGTGCACCCTGGTAATGTCGAAGATCGAGAACGGGCGTCACACTATTTACCATCTACCCCGGATCTGAGACAGCAAAGTATGAGAGGCGATACCTGGACCGGCACTCCCGCCCTACAGGTATTCCCAACCCTACATCCTTTCACTCTAAATATCCCATCCCTCCACCATCACCATCCTTTCACACTCCTTTGGTCCTCACCCACACCCATTCCCGGAGGAGACAACCTCAACCCCAAAAACCCCAATCTATAGGTGTGACCTACCGTGCCCAGAGATGCGTGACTGAGGAGGAGCTCAGTCGCTAACGGTGGACCCTCGATACCGGGCAACCTCGAGGACAACTTTTGCCTTATTCCAGCAAGCGGGGCTCTGCTGGAACGGACCCAATTTCCCTATTAGCTTCTCGTGGGATTAAACATGGAAGACAAAAATAAAAAAACCGAAGGTACCCTGGAAGACCTATGCCAGGAACTACTGCCTCTGACAGTATGCGCGGAAGAAACCGCCCAAATGTCAGAGCAAGCAATGGAGGTGGTGGAGAGCGCCGACACAGTGGAAAAGGACGTTGAACGACCTAAACCACCAACGGAGAATCCACACACCGACAAGCCTCACAAGAAATTGGGAGGCTCCACACGAGGCCGCTACAAAGCTCTAGTGGGACTGGGACTGAAGCACGAAGAGGCTTTAAAACTGTCCGTAAAGAGCTTTGCGGAACTCAAAAAGATGGGCTACAAGTTTGGGGGCTCACAATCCAAACCCGGGCAAAAGCCGGTCAAACGGCTCCGCTCGGAGGAGGAATCACCACAGGGTAACCTACCCAAAAACCCGAGGGTGAGTGAAACCCCTCCTACCCAACCCATAACCCAACCCCAACCAGCGCAGGCCTACAGCGAGGTCCTAAGCCAAATCAGAGTCGGGATCAAGGACTCCAGTCCGATGACGGACACTCAACTGGGGTCTCTCTGCTACGCCATCCTGCAGAAAATCTCGACTCTGAAGATGGCCGAGGGTCCTAAATTCGTAAGCTATGCGCATAAGCCAGGCTGGTTGCTCATCACGTGCGAGGACCAGCGGTCCAAAGCCTGGCTTGAAGAGAAGACACCATCCCTCAAGCCGTGGCCAGAAGCCAACCTCAGGGTCATACCCGAAAATGAGCTTCCAAAGCCAAACATAGGGATGGTGTTCATCCCTGATCTACGCGACTCCGACGTGAAGATGTCCCTGTCGCTACTTTGTGCACAGAACTTCGGGCTGTACACAGAGTATTGGAAGATTCTTCACACAAAGGTCGAGAAAGGCGGGGTCATGCTGACTGTAGCCCTAGACGACCAGTCAGTGGAGAATCTCCGAAAGATGGACCTAAAGGCAAGCCTAGGCTTCCGAAAGGTCCAGTTTCGGCTAAAGGGTACCCCCAAGGCCCAACAGCCGGAACCCGACACATCCCCAACCCCACCACCGCAAAACCCGTCCACATCGAAGGACCCCAACCACACACCCGCCCGAAAGGTCCTTCCGGGACCAAAACGGGCAGTCCTTCCCAACCCTGCATCCCATCCTACAGCGGGTACATCGGGGACACGGCGGTTTCCCACCAACAGGGGGGGCAATAGGGGCTCCAACCGCTCCAGGGGTAGAGGAAGAGGGGGCCGGCAAGGGCAGGCCCACGCCCAGCGCCGCGGCCAATAACGACGCAGCTCACGGGGGGGTGACGTTTCTGCAGGCCAACTTACACCACGCCATCGCGGCCACAGCGGTCGTGGAAAAACTTTTCGGCGAAAATGGCCTAAACATCGCCCTCATACAAGAACCATGGATCAACACCAAAACCATGGGAATAGGACTTAACAAAGCAGGTAAGGTATTAATACACGAAAAAGGTTCCAAACCAAGGGCCTGCATCGTGTTTAACAAAAGCATGAATTTCTTGCCTGTTACAGAACTATGCAGCGATGATCTTGTAGCTGCGTATGTTGATCTCAAAGGAAAGGGCTCACGAAAGGTGTTGATTTGTTCCGCCTACCTGCCCGGAGAAAAACATGATCCCACAGAAGAACTGGCTAAAGTTGTAGAGTACGCTGAAGCACAAAAGGCAGAACTGATTGTGGCTTGCGACGCAAACGCTCATCACACCATCTGGGGGAGCACCGGCATCAACAAAAGGGGTGAGTTACTCTCAGAATTTATTTTTACTAACTGTCTACACCTGTTAAATAGGGGAAATACGCCAACCTTCGTGACCAGGGCAAGACAAGAAGTATTAGACATAACTTTTGCAACTGAAAAGGCAGCAAACTGCCTCATTAACTGGCACGTTAGTTGCGAGAATTCAATGTCGGACCACAAACATATTATATTTAGTGTAAAGGGCCCGTTAGATATGGAACCACAAACACGGAGAAATCCAAAAGAAACCTCCTGGGAAGCCTACAAGGCTCACCTGGAGGACCATCTAAAGGATATCCCAAAATATGTGTAACATAGCAGTAAACCAACTCTCCAAAGGCATCTATAAGGCCTACGAACTGAGCTGCCCATTGAGAGAATCAATCACACAACACACTACGACATGGTGGAACAGGAGGCTAGAAAAGCTCCGTGTGTCCACCCGTCGCATATTCAATCACTCAACCAGACCAAACGAGTGGGAAAGGTATGGTAGAGCATTGACTGAATATAACAAACAGATCAGAAAAGCAAAAAGGAGGTCTTGGCGGAAGTTCTGTGAAGAGATCGCCCAAACACATAAAGGAGCGAGAATTCACAAAATTCTCTCTAAGACACCAACCAATTACGTAGGCCTACTTAAAAGACCTAATGGCAGCTTTACGACCACGGAGGTGGAAACAATGGACTTGCTCAGAACTATCCACTTCCCAGGTTCTTACCCCACCAGTGATACTCAGTTATCCATCCGAAGGAGCCCACAAGCCCGGAGGGCACATAAGAACGACTGGAATTTGGCTGCAAATATCTTCAGACCAAACCAAGTTATATGGGCACTGAAAAAATTCAAACCATTTAAATCGGCGGGAGAGGACGGTATCTTTCCTGCATTACTACAGCAAGGACAAAACCTAATCCTTCCGCACCTGGTAAGAATATTCCGAGCTAGTTTTGCTTGGAGGACCATACCGGAACAATGGACTAGAGTCAAGGTACGCTTCATACCAAAAGCAGGGAAAAAGGACTAATCACAGCCCAAATCCTTCAGACCAATTAGTCTATCATCTTTCTTACTTAAAACGATGGAAAGAGTCATTGATCAGCACATTAGAGCCAAATACCTGGCAGTCAGACCACTAAGTCTGAATCAACATGCTTACCAAAAGGGGAAATCTACGGAAACCGCACTACTTGATCTGGTCGACAAAGTGCAAAAAACCCTAGAGGACAAGCAAACAGCTCTATGTGCTTTCCTTGACGTCGAGGGTGCCTTCGACAACACACCCACAGAAACTATCCTCAGAGGATTGGCATCAAAGGGCGTGGACGAAAGCACCATCAGATGGATCCAGAGCATGCTTTCGAATAGAATAGTCACTCTGACCCTCAATGCAACTGAGCATACATTCTACACCACAAGAGGATGTCCACAAGGAGGCGTACTATCCCCACTACTATGGACCCTAGCAGTGGACCAACTCCTAGCAACTATGAAGGACCTAGACTATGACACGCAAGGATATGCCGACGACCTTGTAGTCATAATCAAAGGTCCGTGCCTCCACACAATCTCGAACTTAATGCAAGGAGCGCTTAACACCATAAATAAATGGTGCAAAGAGAATGCCCTGTCCATCAATGCGAGCAAAACAGTACTAGTGCCCTTTACAAAAAAAAGGAAACTAGACAAGCTCGCCAAACTAAAACTGAATGGACAGGAAATATCGTATTCAAATGAGGTCAAGTACCTAGGAGTTACTTTTGACCAAAGGCTAACTTGGAACGCTCATTTGAAAAGCATAATACAAAAGGCAAAAATGGCCATGTGGACTTGCTGTCGAATGGCAGGAGCAAGATGGGGCATAAGACCCAAAATTGCTTTGTGGCTCTACACAGCGGTAGTGAGGCCTGTAATCACATACGCCTCTGCAGTCTGGTGTAACAAAGCCAACCAAAAGACAGCCATCACAAAGTTAAGCAGTCTACAGCGTACAGCTTGCTTAACAGCAACAGGAGCTTTATGCTCAACACCGGGGGCAGCCTTGGATGCACTGCTCGATCTAACGCCACTCCACCTGCATGTGCAAAAGGAGGCGAAGCAGTGCATCTACAGGATATGCACACTAACAAGGCCAAAATGGCGCTCTCAAGCGCTAATCAAACTGGAGGCCCTTGTTTTTGATAACAAAAAACTAAACATGCCCACTGACGATACTTACGTGGAATGTATATTCACCAAACTGTATACAGTGGAAATACCTCCGAGAGACAAATGGTTAAACGACCAAATGGACTTCAAGGAGGGAAGCCACGTTTGGTATACAGATGGATCTAAAAAAGGTGACGACGTTGGATGCGGTATCTACGGTGAGAGGCCAAAGCTCAAAGCCAGCGTCAGCATGGGGAAAGAGGCCTCAATCTATCAGGCTGAGCTCTTCGCAATAAACAAATGCGTGGAGTTCAATCTTGAAAGAAACCTAAGAAACCAACACATCTACATCAACTCAGACAGCCAAGCTGCTCTGCTGGCACTAGAATCCCTAGAGTCCTACTCTAAACTAGTCCAGAACTGTAAAAACAATTTAAACACCCTGGCTAATACCAACAAAGTTATACTTAGATGGGTACCAGGACATTCCGACATATTAGGAAATGAAAAAGCAGATGAACTTGCAAGGAAGGGCGCAGACACACCCTGGTCGGCCCAGAACCGTTCTGTGGTATCACAAAACGGAAAGCATATTCTCTGCTAAACAACACAGAAAAATCAGAGGCAATAAAGTTGTGGAAGTTCGCCAAAGGACAAAAGCATGCTAAAGCCTTGATCAAAGGGTACAACAATAAACTGTCTAAAGAGCTATTACAACTCAGAAGACACAAAACCTGCGCAGTGACAAGAATTCTGACAGGACATTGCAAACTAAACAAGCACCTGTTTCAAATGGGTATGACACAGGACGCAACTTGCAGGTTCTGCCAGGAGACAGAGGAAACAGCAATGCACATTCTCTGCTCCTGCGGACCACTCATGCACAAAAGAAGTATCTACCTAGGGCGGCACATCGTGCACCCAGAAGAGGTACAGTACAACATATCACCGCCCAAAGAATCTGGAAATTCTTAGAGGCAACGGGTCTTAACGGTGAAATCTAAAACAAAGGGCTGCCACAATAGATCACTTGCTGGTCGAAGCGACATATAAAGGCCCACAATAACACAATAATAATAATAAAATTTCCGTACTACGGCGTTTGCGGCAATTCAAACCAAAATACGCACTTGCTGACTCATTCGTTATAGCAGCGACTGTATTGCTACCAACAGTCAAAAACAGATGGGGCTCTTTAGGCAGCACATGGAATAAAATGGCTTAGAAAGTTTAATTGCATATTTAAATATAACAAATAAATAACAACTGTCTTTTTTATGGAGGAGCGGGTCTTCCTTACATGTATTTTTTACCTACTAGGTACTTATAATCTGTTTTAGATTGGAAGAGTTCGCTGACAGGTGTCATCTCAGTACAGCTTATGTCATCAAACGTCAAATATGGAGAAGACTGTACTAAGATGACAGCTGTTACCGGACTCATCCAATCTCAAATAGATTAAAGGAAGACCCAACCCTGTTGTCATTTTGTAACTCGTCGCAATTTATGAAATAGATCATTTTCGTTTTTTTCATTTTCAATTGCGCTCCAAACTCGATATCGCTCCTCTTTTTTAGGGTTCCGTAGCCAAATGGCAAAAAACGGAACCCTTATGGATTCGTCATGTCTGTCTGTCTGTCTGTCTGTCCGTCCGTCTGTCACAGGTATTTTACTCGAAAGCTATAAGGTTTATTTGAATAAAATTTTGAGGATAGGTGTATTTTGTTAGCCGCTACATAGTTTAGTAATTAAATTCCAAAATAAAAATTTTAGGGGTGCACTCCATACATAAAACTGAAAGTCAAAATTTTTTTTTCATTGCAAGCCCACGTTTGGCACATCAATCGACAGGCCTTTCAAAATAAATATAAGGTTTCTCAGCAACTTTTTTGATTAAGTAAGTGAATAGAGTCAGAGATAATCGCCCCGAAAGTCACTAAAATTGTGTCCCCCCTTTAATTTTTGAACAGTGTATTTTAAAAATATGAAAAAAATCATGGACATAGGGCTTATTAAATTCTTTCAACAAAAATTGTTTTGAACAAGATCGGTTCAAAGGTTTTCGAGATACTTAAAGAAAAGGACGTAAGTGCCATAAGATTTCAGTAACGATACTACCTTTTTAATAGGCATGGGTCCCTTCGTTGTGCGTAGTCCGACACGCACTTGGAAGCTATTTTTTTAAAGTGCGATCAGAAAATGCGGATTACGGTTTAGTAAGTATGTTTATTATATTGTTCTTTATGCATGCTTATTGGTGGTTTGGTCCATTTTACATTATAGTTGGTTGATGTGAAACTATAGGTAGTTAAAAAAGAAACTCGATTCACCAGTAGGAAAAGCCGCCCGGTTTGAATCGGTCAAAATCGTCGCATGCAGGGAATGTCCCCATTTCATACATTGCCAACCTTTTTTTAAATTGACTCATACATAGGAAACTATGTGTCGATTATAAATAAAATAAATAAATATTTGAATTGTAAAGGCAACATAGAACCGTGTGTTTACACGTCGTTATTTTCATTATAAAGAGGACGTTGGTTTAATCTTCAACAAGGTTTACCAGTACTCAAAATTGGACAGCATTGCCCCAAAAAAAAAAATTGGCCATAAAATTATTGCATCGAAGACGACGTGTGGTATCGACGGATTACTTACCGTGGTGATGTCTGGAGTTATGGCGGGCGAGCCGTGCAATCACGACTTTATAAGATGATTAGTAACATCTGGGAGAAGTAGCAACAATCAATGGAGTGTTTGGGTGTGGTGTGTCCCATTCATAAGAAGAGCTCCAACTACAGAGGTATCACACTACTCTCCACAGCTTATAAGGTATTCACGTTCATATTCATATAATTTATTGCATAACTGTGTTTACATTGGTGTCAAAATACAATTTGTTTCAACATGTAGCCTTTCGGGCATAGCAATCTACAAAGTACATTTTAGAAAAAAGTGAACAATTAAACATACTAAACATAAAAATTAATTAAATTCAATTAATACGAGTACACATGCTTATTATTCTTATAGACGGAGAGCTAGCGACCAAATCGGTATATCTTCACCTGTATTGAAACTCCGTTAGCTACTTCCCTGAACAACCTTTTCCGATAATCTTCGTGCTGGCAGGCCGCGGGCGATGGGTGCGGATGTAGTGGGGTGGGGAAAAAAATTCAAAAAGTTGCTCTGTAACTACTCCCTGTGCACCCAAAAATTTTTTTAAATCGACCGGGTGGTGGGAAGGGGTTGCCAGCGTTAATTAAAAATACCAAAATAATAATAATTTCCATGTGGGCTCAGCTGTATTGGTTTTTTTTTCTGACGCGAGATTAATTAATATGTAAGCCCCAAAAAAAAAGCCATGCAAAAATATCGGTGGAAAGTTATCGAAAAAAATTGTTGAAATCGTTGGATTTCGTTCGAAAATGTGCTGAGGGGAAGGCAAAAGCGGACGTGGAGCGATTTAATTTTTTTTTTGGGTGCAGAGGGAGTACAGAGCAACTGTTTGAAAAAAAAATTAAAGTCGCTGAGCCCACATTTTTTTTCTTTTTTTTCCCCACCCCACTACACCCGCACCCATCGCCCGCGGCCTGCCAGCACGAAGATTATCGGAAAAGGTTGTTCAGGAAAGTAGCTAACGGAGTTTCAATACTTACAGCACATGACCGATTTAATTGGTCGCTAGCTCTTAGACTATTAAGCTCATATTGATTTCAAGCGTGCTTCTCTATCTATGTACACCCTTCTCGACCGTCTAGAACCGTATGCAGAAGATATTCTTCGAGACTACTAATGTGGATTCCGCTGAAACCGTAGCACTGTCCACCAGATTTTTAGGGTTCCGTATCCTTTGTCCTTCCCCGGGACTCAAACTATGTCCATACTTACCAAAATTGATCTAAATCGGTTCAGCGGTTTTAGCGTGAAGAGGTACCTAACAGACAAATAGACAGACGGACAGACTCTTTCGCATTTATAATATTAGTAATAATTAGTACCGTAAAATCAGGTATCTATGGTCCAAAATTTAACATCTACCAATTGGGAACTCTATTTCTCTGTAACGCATAACATTTAATGATTGAAATTTGGATTTGTAAGATAGATAATTAGACTGTAATTAAGGTTTATAGCTCATTACTAACCGAAACAATATATATATATTTTTTTTTATTTTTTTTATTTTGGACCATTCTTGTATACTATGTTTTCAACTTTCGACCAGATTGATTCATCATACAATTATGTATGAAACGTATACTTTGGACTATAGCTGTCAGTTAGTATTACAAATATAGGCAATTTTAAATACAAGTGATGAAATAAAAAGCAAAATATATTTTTTTTTTATTAAAAAAAAAATTGAAATATTAATGCAACATTGTTCCAAGAACAAAAAGTTTATAAATCACAACGAAAAACAGCCTCTTAGTGTGTATTGACTAATTAACAAGTTAAAAATTTACAAATCAGTCTCAGATCAACAAATGAATTTATGTAATTTAGATATCCTACCTACTTAATCAACAACTCAGTCAAAAACATAAAAAAAAAACTAAATTATTTTTTAGATTTGCCCCAATGGGCAGCAAGCTCGGGCACATCATACAGAGATCGCTTTGTGCTCTTTTTTTTTGGGGAATCTATCTTAAATTTAATTCAGTGTTCAAATATGGTCCAAAAATCACGCATGGTCATAGTTGAAATCAAAGTACGAAAATTTAGTTTTAAAATTTACAATAATAAACAAAACTATTTTACAAAACACCTTCATTGTTAAAACACTACTGAATAACTTACCTTTTAAACAAAATAATCCGCAATATGATTCCCTTTTTAGTTTTTACTTCACCACCGAAAGTTCCGCCATTCGTAATACCGGCACAAACCTGTTCGACTTAGCGGCGCATGCCGAGTGACTGGTAGTGCCGCCATCTAGAGTAAACTAATGCAACTATTCCACCAGTGACGTAACCTGATAGAAAATGCACGATAATTCTAACAGATGTCGCTAGTAGTCACATTATTCAATAAAAAGTAACGAGGCCTGTTTGGACTATTGATGAACGCTAGGACCATAGATACCTGATTTTACGGTATGGATTTATAAACAAGTTCGTCATTTCTAAGATTACAATTGAACTATGTCGAAAACTATGCATTGTAAAAGTGATTAAAAGCTTGTGCTAATCAAGCCCTTTCATATGATATCATATCATATAGGTAGTAGGTACCTATGCATAGTTGAAATATGAACCCACCATTCCTGCAGTTGTGATGTAGGTACCTAGGTAGTACCTTAATCATAACTCAAAATAATCAACAACTTTCTAGTCCAATTAAATGTCTAAGTACACTGCATTGTAACTCGTACCTATACCCGAGTCTACCTAACCCACTCCGCTGGGTTTCGCAGTCGGCTGCCTACAGTAATTACAGGCCAACGGAGTGTCAAATCCCTTTGTGAACTGCATCGGTGCAGGAGCAACCATGCGATCTGCTTAATTGTTATCGCACTTTACGCTACATACTAGTATACACAGGCATAGTTAGAGGCAGTCTATAATGCTGAAATTAGTGAAAGAATGGGAAATTGTAGATACTTACACAGACGAACTACGACGCCGGTGGGGCATTCCACGCGAATGTAATTTACTGGTTTTCTGAAAATGCTCGGAATCTGGTTTTTGGTCTGAGAATTTTTCATAATTTGGTTAAGCATTGACAAGCTAGGTACCGGCAGTGCAATAGTGCAATACCGCGTAACTAGCACTGGTAAATACTGCGTATCTACACAATTACCCAAATTTACAGGAGTAGCTTGGTATATTCTAATCAGGATTTTACGTTCGTTGGCGGGAAAACTTAATTTGGCTATATTTGTTAGATACGCGGTATTAACCAATGCTAGTTACGCGGATTTGCCCTATGGGTGTTGTGTAGATACGCAGTATTTACTAGTGCTAGTTACGCGGTATTGCACCATCCCCGACGTTATGTAGGTTAGTGAGATTTACCGGTGTGAAGTTAGCGGCCAAAAGTTGGCGGCCAAATGTTGGAGCAAATCAGCCGCCAACATTTGGCCGCCAACTTCACACTAAAATTACCCTACCAACTTAGGAAGTCCGTATGAAATCTATCCATACATCACACTAATAGGGGAACGATAAGGCGATTCAAATCAGCTTGTAGTAGAGCTTTACCTTGTTTATTTTGGACTCAGCAGCCGAAATATTTCTAAAAGATTTGTAGACAACCATTAAATATATATTTTTTTTAGCTAATTTTTAGATAGAGGATTGGGGTCGCACTATAAGCATCTTATTACGAATCTAATAGGCTATACAAATCGACTTTAAGTAGAGCTGTACCTCGTTTTGTTTCGACGCTATGACTCAGCAGCCGAAATATTTGTAGAAGTATGGGGAGAACTATTTAAGATTTCCTTTTTTTTAGCTTACTTGTAGATCGATGATTGGGGTCGCACTATATGTGTTTTATTAAACATCTAATAGGCTATACAAATCGCCTTTAAGTAGAGCTGTACCACGTTTTGTTTCGACGCTATGACTCAGCAACCGAAATATTTGTAGAAGTATGGGGAGAACTATTTAAGATTTTTTTTTCAGCTTACTTCTAGATCGATGATTGGGGTCGATTTATATGTTTTTTATGAAGCATCTAATAAGCTATACAAAGCAGCTTTAAGTAGAGCTGTACCTCGTTTTGTTTCGACGCTGTGACTCAGCAGCCGAAATATTTGTAGAAGTATGGGGAGAACTATTTAAGATTTCTTTTTTTTCATCTTATTTCTAGATCGATGATTGTGGTCACACTATATGCGTTTTATTAGGCATCTAATAGGCTATACAAATCAGCTTTAAGTAGAGCTGTACCTCGTTTTGTTTCGACGCTATGACTCAGCAGCCGAAATAATTGTAGAAGTATGGGGAGAACTATTTAAGATTTTTTTTTTCAGCTTACTTCTAGATCGATGATTGTGGTCACACTATATGCGTTTTATGAGGCATCTAATAGGCTATACAAATCAGCTTTAATTAGAGCTGTACCTCGTTTTGTTTCGACGCTGTGACTCAGCAGCCGAAATATTTGTAGAAGTATGGGGAGAACTATTTAAGATTTTTTTTTTTTCAGCTTACTTCTAGAACGATGATTGGGGTCGCACTATATGTGTTTTATTAAACATCGAATAGGCTATACAAATTGCCTTTAAGTAGAGCTGTACCTCGTTTTGATTCAACGCTATGACTCAGCAGCCGAAATATATGTAAAAGTATGGGGAGAACTATTTAAGATTTCTTTTTTTTTCAGCTTACTTCTAGATCGATGATTGGGGTCGATTTATATGTATTTTATGAAGCATCTAATAAGCTATACAAATCAGCTTTAAGTAGAGCTGTACCTCGTTTTGCTTCGACGCTATGACTCAGCAGCCGAAATAATTGTAGAAGTATGGGGAGAACTATATAAGAATTTTTTTTCAGCTTACTTCTAGATCGATGATTGTGGTCACACTATATGCGTTTTATGAGGCATCTAATAGGCTATACAAATCAGCTTTAAGTAGAGCTGTACCTCGTTTTGTTTCGACGCTATGACTCAGCAACCGAAATATTTGTAGAAGTATGGGGAGAACTATTTAAGATTTTTTTTTCAGCTTACTTCTTGATCGATGATTGGGGTGGCACTATATGTATTTTATGAAGCATCTAATAAGCTATACAAAGCAGCTTTAAGTAGAGCTGTACCTCGTTTTGTTTCGACGCTGTGACTCAGCAGCCGAAATATTTGTAGAAGTATGGGGAGAACTATTTAAGATTTCTTTTTTTATCATCTTATTTCTAGATCGATGATTGTGGTCACACTATATGCGTTTTATTAGGCATCTAAAAGGCTATACAAATCAGCTTTAAGTAGAGCTGTACCTCGTTTTGTTTCGACGCTATGACTCAGCAGCCGAAATAATTGTAGAAGTATGTGGAGAACTATTTAAGATTTCCTTTTTTTTTGCTTACTTGAAGATCGATGATTGGGGTCGCACTATATGTGTATAATTAAACATCTAATAGGCTATACAAATCGCCTTTAAGTAGAGCTGTACCTCGTTTTGTTTCGACGCTGTGATTCAGCAGCCGAAATATTTGTAGAAGTATGGGGAGAACTATTTAAGATTTCTTTTTTTTCATCTTATTTCTAGATCGATGATTGTGGTCACACTATATGCGTTTTACTAGGCATCTAATAGGCTATACAAATCAGCTTTAAGTAGAGCTGTACCTCGTTTTGTTTCGACGCTATGACTCAGCAGCCGAAATAATTGTAGAAGTATGTGGAGAACTATTTAAGATTTCCTTTTTTTTTGCTTACTTGAAGATCGATGATTGGGGTCGCACTATATGTGTGTTATTAAACATCTAATAGGCTATAAAAATCGCCTTTAAGTAGAGATGTACCTCGTTTTGTTTCGACGCTATGACTCAGCAGCCGAAATATTTGTAGAAGTATGGGGAGAACTATTTAAGATTTTTTTTTCAGCTTACTTCTAGATCGATGATTGGGGTCGCACTATATGTGTTTTATTAAACATCTAATAGGCTATATAAATCACCTTTAAGTAGAGCTGTACCTCGTTTTGTTTCGACGCTATG
This sequence comes from Epinotia ramella, assembly GCA_947578815.1. Classification (NCBI taxonomy): domain Eukaryota; kingdom Metazoa; phylum Arthropoda; class Insecta; order Lepidoptera; family Tortricidae; genus Epinotia; species Epinotia ramella. The sequence continues at coordinate 28,299,772 of OX388202.1, forward strand.
ACTCAGCAGCCGAAATAATTGTAGAAGTATGGGGAGAACTATTGAAGATTTAATTTTTTTCAGCTTACTTCTAGATCGATGATTGTGGTCACACTATATGCTTTTTATTAGGCATCTAATACGCTATACAAATCAGCTTTAAATAAAGCTGTACCTCGTTTTGTTTCGACGCTATGACTCAGCAGCCGAAATATATGTAAAAGTATGGGGAGAACTATTTAAGATTTCTTTTTTTTTCAGCTTACTTCTAGATCGATGATTGGGGTCGCACTATATGTATTTTATGAAGCATCTAATAAGCTATACAAAGCAGCTTTAAGTAGAGCTGTACCTCGTTTTGTTTCGACGCTGTGACTCAGCAGCCGAAATATTTGTAGAAGTATGGGGAGAACTATTTAAGATTTCTTCTTTTTCAGCTTACTTCAAGATTGATGATTGGGGTCGATTTATATGTATTTTATGAAGCATCTAATAAGCTATACAAATCAGCTTTAAGTAGAGCTGTACCTCGTTTTGTTTCGACGCTGTGACTCAGCAGCCGAAATATTTGTAGAAGTATGGGGAGAACTATTTAAGATTTCTTTTTTTCAACTTACTTCTAGGTCGATGATTGTGGTCACACTATATGCGTTTTATTAGGCATCTAATAGGCTATACAAATCAGCTTTAAGTAGAGCTGTACCTCGTTTTGTTTCGACGCTATGACTCAGCAGCCGAAATAATTGTAGAAGTATGGGGAGAACTATTTAAGATTTTTTTTTTTTCAGCTTACTTCTAGAACGATGATTGGGGTCGCACTATATGTGTTTTATTAAACATCGAATAGGCTATACAAATCGCCTTTAAGTAGAGCTGTACCTCGTTTTGTTTCGACGCTATGACTAGCAGCCGAAATATTTGTATAAGTATGGGGAGAACTATTTAAGATTTAATTTTTTTCAGCTTACTTCTAGATCGATGATTGGGGTCGCAATATATGTGTTATATTAGGCATTTTATAGGCTATACAAATCGGCTTTAAGTAGAGCTCTACCTCGTTTTGTTTCGATGCTATGACTCAGCAGCCGAAATCTATACTTATATTATAAATGCGAAAGTGTGTAGAAGTATGGGGAGAACTATTTAAGATTTCTTTTTTTTCATTTTACTTCTAGATCGATGATTGGGGTCGCAATATATGTGTTATATTATGCATTTAATAGGCTATACAAATCGCCTTTAAGTAGAGCTGTCCCTCGTTTTGTTTCGACGCTATGACTCAGCAACCGAAATATTTGTAGAAGTATGGGGAGAACTATTTAAGATTTTTTTTTCAGCTTACTTCTTGATCGATGATTGGGGTCGCACTATATGTATTTTATGAAGCATCTAATAAGCTATACAAAGCAGCTTTAAGTAGAGCTGTACCTCGTTTTGTTTCGACGCTGTGACTCAGCAGCCGAAATATTTGTAGAAGTATGGGGAGAACTATTTAAGATTTCTTTTTTTTCATCTTATTTCTAGATCGATGATTGTGGTCACACTATATGCGTTTTATTAGGCATCTAATAGGCTATACAAATCAGCTTTAAGTAGAGCTGTACCTCGTTTTGTTTCGACGCTATGACTCAGCAGCCGAAATAATTGTAAAAGTATGTGGAGAACTATTTAAGATTTCCTTTTTTTTTGCTTACTTGAAGATCGATGATTGGGGTCGCACTATATGTGTGTTATTAAACATCTAATAGGCTATACAAATCGCCTTTAATTAGAGCTGTACCTCGTTTTGTTTCGATGCTGTGACTCAGCAGCCGAAATATTTGTAGAAGTATGGGGAGAACTATTTAAGATTTCTTTTTTTTCATCTTATTTCTAGATCGATGATTGTGGTCACGCTATATGCGTTTTATTAAGCATCTAATAGGCTATACAAATCACCTTTAAGTAGAGCTGTACCTCGTTTTGTTTCGACGCTATGACTCAGCAGCCGAAATATTTGTAGAAGTATGGGGAGAACTATTTAAGATTTTTTTTTCAGCTTACTTCTAGATCGATGATTGGGGTCGCACTATATGTGTTTTTTTAAACATCTAATAGGCTATACAAATCACCTTTAAGTAGAGCTGTACCTCGTTTTGTTACGACGCTATGACTCAGCAGCCGAAATAATTGTAGAAGTATGGGGAGAACTATTGAAGATTTAATTTTTTGCAGCTTACTTCTAGATCGATGATTGTGGTTGCACTATATTTATTTTATGAAGCATCTAATAAGCTATACATAGCAGCTTTAAGTAGAGCTGTACCTCGTTTTGTTTCGACGCTGTGACTAAGCAGCCGAAATATTTGTAGAAGTATGGGGAGAACTATTTAAGATTTCTTTTTTTTCATCTTACTTGTAGATCGATGATTGGGGTCGCACTATATGTGTTTTATTAAACATCTAATAGGTTATACAAATCACCTTTAAGTAGAGCTGTACCTCGTTTTGTTTCAACGCTATGACTCAGCAGCCGAAATATTTGTATAAGTATGGGGAGAACTATTTAAGATTTAATTTTTTTCAGCTTACTTCTAGATCGATGATTGGGGTCGCAATATATGTGTTATATTATGCATTTAATAGGCTATACAAATCGCCTTTAAGTAGAGCTGTACCTCGTTTTGTTTCGACGCTATGACTCAGCAGCCGAAATAATTGTAGAAGTATGGGGAGAACTATTTAAGATTTTTTTTTCAGCTTACTTCTAGATCGATGATTGTGGTCACACTATATGCGTTTTATGAGGCATCTAATAGGCTATACAAATCGCCTTTAAGTAGAGCTGTCCCTCGTTTTGTTTCGACGCTATGACTCAGCAGCCGAAATAATTGTAGAAGTATGGGGAGAACTATTTAAGATTTTTTTTTCAGCTTACTTCTAGATCGATGATTGTGGTCACACTATATGCGTTTTATGAGGCATCTAATAGGCTATACAAATCAGCTTTAAGTAGAGCTGTACCTCGTTTTGTTTCGACGCTATGACTCAGCAGCCGAAATAATTGTAGAAGTATGGGGAGAACTATTTAAGATTTTTTTTTTTTCAGCTTACTTCTAGAACGATGATTGGGATCGCACTATATGTGTTTTATTAAACATCGAATAGGCTATACAAATCGCCTTTAAGTAGAGCTGTACCTCGTTTTGTTTCGACGCTATGACTCAGCAGCCGAAATAATTGTAGAAGTATGGGGAGAACTATTTAGGATTTCTTTTTTTTGCAGCTTACTTCTAGATCGATGATTGTGGTCACACTATATGCGTTTTATTAGGCATCTAATAGGCTATACAAATCAGATTTAAGTAGAGCTGTACCTCGTTTTGTTTCGACGCTATAACTCAGCAGCCGAAATAATTGTAGAAGTATGGGGAGAACTATTTAAGATTTCTTTTTTTTCATCTTATTTCTAGATCGATGATTGTGGTCACACTATATGCGTTTTATTAAACATCTAATAGCCTATACAAATCAGCTTTAAGTAGAGCTGTACCTCGTTTTGTTTCGACGCTATGACTCAGCAGCCGAAATAATTGTAGAAGTATGTGGAGAACTATTTAAGATTTCCTTTTTTTTTGCTTACTTGAAGATCGATGATTGTAGTCGCACTATATGTGTGTTATTAAACATGTAATAGGCTATACAAATCGCCTTTAAGTAGAGCTGTACCTCGTTTTGTTTCGACGCTATGACTAAGCAGCCGAAATAATTGTAGAAGTATGTGGAGAACTATTTAAGATTTCCTTTTTTTTTGCTTACTTGAAGATCGATGATTGGGGTCGCTTTATATGTGTGTTATTAAACATCTAATAGGCTATACAAATCGCCTTTAAGTAGAGCTGTACCTCGTTTTGTTTCGACGCTATGACTCAGCAGCCGAAATAATTGTAGAAGTATGTGGAGAACTATTTAAGATTTTTTTTTCAGCTTACTTCTAGATCGATGATTGGGGTCGCACTATAAGTGTTTTATTAAACATCTAATAGGCTATACAAATCGCCTTTAAGTAGAGCTGTACCACGTTTTGTTTCGACGCTATGACTCAGCAGCCGAAATAATTGTAGAAGTATGGGGAGAACTATTGAAGATTTAATTTTTTTCAGCTTACTTTTAGATCGATGATTGTGGTCACACTATATGCGTTTTATTGGGCATCTAATACGCAATACAAATCAGCTTTAAATAGAGCTGTACCTCGTTTTGTTTCGACGCTATGACTCAGCAGCCGAAATATATGTAAAAGTATGGGGAGAACTATTTAAGATTTCTTTTTTTTTCAGCTTACTTCTAGATCGATGATTGGGGTCGCACTATATGTATTTTATGAAGCATCTAATAAGCTATACAAAGCAGCTTTAAGTAGAGCTGTAACTTGTTTTGTTTCGACGCTGTGACTCAGCAGCCGAAATATTTGTGGAAGTATGGGGAGAACTATTTAAGATTTCTTTTTTTTCAGCTTACTTCTAGATTGATGATTGTGGTCACACTATATGCGTTTTATTAGGCATCTAATAGGCTATACAAATCAGATTTAAGTAGAGCTGTACCTCGTTTTGTTTCGACGCTATGACTCAGCAGCCGAAATAATTGTAGAAGTATGGGGAGAACTATTTAAGATTTTTTTTTTCAGCTTACTTCTAGATCGATGATTATGGTCACACTATATGCGTTTTATGAGGCATCTAATAGGCTATACAAATCAGCTTTAAGTAGAGCTGTACCTCGTTTTGTTTCGACGCTGTGACTCAGCAGCCGAAATATTTGTAGAAGTATGGGGAGAACTATTTAAGATTTTTTTTTTTTCAGCTTACTTCTAGAACGATGATTGGGGTCGCACTATATGTGTTTTATTAAACATCGAATAGGCTATACAAATTGCCTTTAAGTAGAGCTGTACCTCGTTTTGTTTCGACGCTATGACTCAGCAGCCGAAATATATGTAAAAGTATGGGGAGAACTATTGAAGATTTCTTTTTTTTCAGCTTACTTCTAGATCGATGATTGGGGTCGATTTATATGTATTTTATGAAGCATCTAATAAGCTATACAAATCAGCTTTAAGTAGAGCTGTACCTCGTTTTGTTTCGACGCTATGACTCAGCAGCCGAAATAATTGTAGAAGTATGGGGAGACCACAATCATCGATCTAGAAGTAAGCTGAAAAAAAAATCTTAAATAGTTCTCCCCATACTTCTACAATTATTTCGGCTGCTGAGTCATAGCGTCGAAACAAAACGAGGTACAGCTCTACTTAAAGGCGATTTGTATAGCCTATTAGATGTTTAATAACACACATATAGTGCGACCCCAATCATCGATCTTCAAGTAAGCAAAAAAAAAGGAAATCTTAAATAGTTCTCCACATACTTCTACAATTATTTCGGCTGCTGAGTCATAGCGTCGAAACAAAACGAGGTACAGCTCTACTTAAAGCTGATTTGTATAGCTTATTAGATGCTTCATAAAATACATATAAATCGACCCCAATCATCGATCTAGAAGTAAGCTGAAAAAAAAGAAATCTTCAATAGTTCTCCCCATACTTTTACATATATTTCGGCTGCTGAGTCATAGCGTCGAAACAAAACGAGGTACAGCTCTACTTAAAGGCAATTTGTATAGCCTATTCGATGTTTAATAAAACACATATAGTGCGACCCCAATCATCGTTCTAGAAGTAAGCTGAAAAAAAAAAAATCTTAAATAGTTCTCCCCATACTTCTACAAATATTTCGGCTGCTGAGTCACAGCGTCGAAACAAAACGAGGTACAGCTCTACTTAAAGCTGATTTGTATAGCCTATTAGATGCCTCATAAAACGCATATAGTGTGACCACAATCATCGATCTAGAAGTAAGCTGAAAAAAAAAATCTTAAATAGTTCTCCCCATACTTCTACAATTATTTCGGCTGCTGAGTCATAGCGTCGAAACAAAACGAGGTACAGCTCTACTTAAATCTGATTTGTATAGCCTATTAGATGCCTAATAAAACGCATATAGTGTGACCACAATCATCGATCTAGAAGTAAGCTGAAAAAAATTAAATCTTCAATAGTTCTCCCCATACTTCTACAATTATTTCGGCTGCTGAGTCATAGCGTCGAAACAAAACGAGGTACAGCTCTACTTAAAGGTGATTTATATAGCCTATTAGATGTTTAATAAAACACATATAGTGCGACCCCAATCATCGATCTAGAAGTAAGCTGAAAAAAAAATCTTAAATAGTTCTCCCCATACTTCTACAAATATTTCGGCTGCTGAGTCATAATGTCGAAACAAAACGAGGTACAGCTCTACTTAAAGGCGATTTGTATAGCCTATTAGATGCTTAATAAAACGCATATAGCGTGACCACAATCATCGATCTAGAAATAAGATGAAAAAAAAGAAATCTTAAATAGTTCTCCCCATACTTCTACAAATATTTCGGCTGCTGAGTCACAGCATCGAAACAAAACGAGGTACAGCTCTACTTAAAGGCGATTTGTATAGCCTATTAGATGTTTAATAACACACATATAGTGCGACCCCAATCATCGATCTTCAAGTAAGCAAAAAAAAAGGAAATCTTAAATAGTTCTCCACATACTTTTACAATTATTTCGGCTGCTGAGTCATAGCGTCGAAACAAAACGAGGTACAGCTCTACTTAAAGCTGATTTGTATAGCCTATTAGATGCCTAATAAAACGCATATAGTGTGACCACAATCATCGATCTAGAAATAAGATGAAAAAAAAGAAATCTTAAATAGTTCTCCCCATACTTCTACAAATATTTCGGCTGCTGAGTCACAGCGTCGAAACAAAACGAGGTACAGCTCTACTTAAAGCTGCTTTGTATAGCTTATTAGATGCTTCATAAAATACATATAGTGCGACCCCAATCATCGATCAAGAAGTAAGCTGAAAAAAAAATCTTAAATAGTTCTCCCCATACTTCTACAAATATTTCGGTTGCTGAGTCATAGCGTCGAAACAAAACGAGGGACAGCTCTACTTAAAGGCGATTTGTATAGCCTATTAAATGCATAATATAACACATATATTGCGACCCCAATCATCGATCTAGAAGTAAAATGAAAAAAAAGAAATCTTAAATAGTTCTCCCCATACTTCTACACACTTTCGCATTTATAATATAAGTATAGATTTCGGCTGCTGAGTCATAGCATCGAAACAAAACGAGGTAGAGCTCTACTTAAAGCCGATTTGTATAGCCTATTAAATGCCTAATATAACACATATATTGCGACCCCAATCATCGATCTAGAAGTAAGCTGAAAAAAATTAAATCTTAAATAGTTCTCCCCATACTTATACAAATATTTCGGCTGCTGAGTCATAGCGTTGAAACAAAACGAGGTACAGCTCTACTTAAAGGTGATTTGTATAACCTATTAGATGTTTAATAAAACACATATAGTGCGACCCCAATCATCGATCTACAAGTAAGATGAAAAAAAAGAAATCTTAAATAGTTCTCCCCATACTTCTACAAATATTTCGGCTGCTTAGTCACAGCGTCGAAACAAAACGAGGTACAGCTCTACTTAAAGCTGCTATGTATAGCTTATTAGATGCTTCATAAAATAAATATAGTGCAACCACAATCATCGATCTAGAAGTAAGCTGCAAAAAATTAAATCTTCAATAGTTCTCCCCATACTTCTACAATTATTTCGGCTGCTGAGTCATAGCGTCGTAACAAAACGAGGTACAGCTCTACTTAAAGGTGATTTGTATAGCCTATTAGATGTTTAAAAAAACACATATAGTGCGACCCCAATCATCGATCTAGAAGTAAGCTGAAAAAAAAATCTTAAATAGTTCTCCCCATACTTCTACAAATATTTCGGCTGCTGAGTCATAGCGTCGAAACAAAACGAGGTACAGCTCTACTTAAAGGCGATTTGTATAGCCTATTAGATGCTTAATAAAACGCATATAGCGTGACCACAATCATCGATCTAGAAATAAGATGAAAAAAAAGAAATCTTAAATAGTTCTCCCCATACTTCTACAAATATTTCGGCTGCTGAGTCACAGCATCGAAACAAAACGAGGTACAGCTCTAATTAAAGGCGATTTGTATAGCCTATTAGATGTTTAATAACACACATATAGTGCGACCCCAATCATCGATCTTCAAGTAAGCAAAAAAAAAGGAAATCTTAAATAGTTCTCCACATACTTTTACAATTATTTCGGCTGCTGAGTCATAGCGTCGAAACAAAACGAGGTACAGCTCTACTTAAAGCTGATTTGTATAGCCTATTAGATGCCTAATAAAACGCATATAGTGTGACCACAATCATCGATCTAGAAATAAGATGAAAAAAAAGAAATCTTAAATAGTTCTCCCCATACTTCTACAAATATTTCGGCTGCTGAGTCACAGCGTCGAAACAAAACGAGGTACAGCTCTACTTAAAGCTGCTTTGTATAGCTTATTAGATGCTTCATAAAATACATATAGTGCGACCCCAATCATCGATCAAGAAGTAAGCTGAAAAAAAAATCTTAAATAGTTCTCCCCATACTTCTACAAATATTTCGGTTGCTGAGTCATAGCGTCGAAACAAAACGAGGGACAGCTCTACTTAAAGGCGATTTGTATAGCCTATTAAATGCATAATATAACACATATATTGCGACCCCAATCATCGATCTAGAAGTAAAATGAAAAAAAAGAAATCTTAAATAGTTCTCCCCATACTTCTACACACTTTCGCATTTATAATATAAGTATAGATTTCGGCTGCTGAGTCATAGCATCGAAACAAAACGAGGTAGAGCTCTACTTAAAGCCGATTTGTATAGCCTATAAAATGCCTAATATAACACATATATTGCGACCCCAATCATCGATCTAGAAGTAAGCTGAAAAAAATTAAATCTTAAATAGTTCTCCCCATACTTATACAAATATTTCGGCTGCTAGTCATAGCGTCGAAACAAAACGAGGTACAGCTCTACTTAAAGGCGATTTGTATAGCCTATTCGATGTTTAATAAAACACATATAGTGCGACCCCAATCATCGTTCTAGAAGTAAGCTGAAAAAAAAAAAATCTTAAATAGTTCTCCCCATACTTCTACAATTATTTCGGCTGCTGAGTCATAGCGTCGAAACAAAACCAGGTACAGCTCTACTTAAAGCTGATTTGTATAGCCTATTAGATGCCTAATAAAACGCATATAGTGTGACCACAATCATCGACCTAGAAGTAAGTTGAAAAAAAGAAATCTTAAATAGTTCTCCCCATACTTCTACAAATATTTCGGCTGCTGAGTCACAGCGTCGAAACAAAACGAGGTACAGCTCTACTTAAAGCTGATTTGTATAGCTTATTAGATGCTTCATAAAATACATATAAATCGACCCCAATCATCAATCTTGAAGTAAGCTGAAAAAGAAGAAATCTTAAATAGTTCTCCCCATACTTCTACAAATATTTCGGCTGCTGAGTCACAGCGTCGAAACAAAACGAGGTACAGCTCTACTTAAAGCTGCTTTGTATAGCTTATTAGATGCTTCATAAAATACATATAGTGCGACCCCAATCATCGATCTAGAAGTAAGCTGAAAAAAAAAGAAATCTTAAATAGTTCTCCCCATACTTTTACATATATTTCGGCTGCTGAGTCATAGCGTCGAAACAAAACGAGGTACAGCTTTATTTAAAGCTGATTTGTATAGCGTATTAGATGCCTAATAAAAAGCATATAGTGTGACCACAATCATCGATCTAGAAGTAAGCTGAAAAAAATTAAATCTTCAATAGTTCTCCCCATACTTCTACAATTATTTCGGCTGCTGAGTCATAGCGTCGAAACAAAACGAGGTACAGCTCTACTTAAAGGTGATTTATATAGCCTATTAGATGTTTAATAAAACACATATAGTGCGACCCCAATCATCGATCTAGAAGTAAGCTGAAAAAAAAATCTTAAATAGTTCTCCCCATACTTCTACAAATATTTCGGCTGCTGAGTCATAGCGTCGAAACAAAACGAGGTACAGCTCTACTTAAAGGCGATTTTTATAGCCTATTAGATGTTTAATAACACACATATAGTGCGACCCCAATCATCGATCTTCAAGTAAGCAAAAAAAAAGGAAATCTTAAATAGTTCTCCACATACTTCTACAATTATTTCGGCTGCTGAGTCATAGCGTCGAAACAAAACGAGGTACAGCTCTACTTAAAGCTGATTTGTATAGCCTATTAGATGCCTAGTAAAACGCATATAGTGTGACCACAATCATCGATCTAGAAATAAGATGAAAAAAAAGAAATCTTAAATAGTTCTCCCCATACTTCTACAAATATTTCGGCTGCTGAATCACAGCGTCGAAACAAAACGAGGTACAGCTCTACTTAAAGGCGATTTGTATAGCCTATTAGATGTTTAATTATACACATATAGTGCGACCCCAATCATCGATCTTCAAGTAAGCAAAAAAAAAGGAAATCTTAAATAGTTCTCCACATACTTCTACAATTATTTCGGCTGCTGAGTCATAGCGTCGAAACAAAACGAGGTACAGCTCTACTTAAAGCTGATTTGTATAGCCTTTTAGATGCCTAATAAAACGCATATAGTGTGACCACAATCATCGATCTAGAAATAAGATGATAAAAAAAGAAATCTTAAATAGTTCTCCCCATACTTCTACAAATATTTCGGCTGCTGAGTCACAGCGTCGAAACAAAACGAGGTACAGCTCTACTTAAAGCTGCTTTGTATAGCTTATTAGATGCTTCATAAAATACATATAGTGCCACCCCAATCATCGATCAAGAAGTAAGCTGAAAAAAAAATCTTAAATAGTTCTCCCCATACTTCTACAAATATTTCGGTTGCTGAGTCATAGCGTCGAAACAAAACGAGGTACAGCTCTACTTAAAGCTGATTTGTATAGCCTATTAGATGCCTCATAAAACGCATATAGTGTGACCACAATCATCGATCTAGAAGTAAGCTGAAAAAAAAATCTTAAATAGTTCTCCCCATACTTCTACAATTATTTCGGCTGCTGAGTCATAGCGTCGAAACAAAACGAGGTACAGCTCTACTTAAAGCTGATTTGTATAGCCTATTAGATGCCTCATAAAACGCATATAGTGTGACCACAATCATCGATCTAGAAGTAAGCTGAAAAAAAATCTTAAATAGTTCTCCCCATACTTCTACAATTATTTCGGCTGCTGAGTCATAGCGTCGAAGCAAAACGAGGTACAGCTCTACTTAAAGCTGATTTGTATAGCTTATTAGATGCTTCATAAAATACATATAAATCGACCCCAATCATCGATCTAGAAGTAAGCTGAAAAAAAAGAAATCTTAAATAGTTCTCCCCATACTTTTACATATATTTCGGCTGCTGAGTCATAGCGTCGAAACAAAACGAGGTACAGCTCTACTTAAAGGCAATTTGTATAGCCTATTCGATGTTTAATAAAACACATATAGTGCGACCCCAATCATCGTTCTAGAAGTAAGCTGAAAAAAAAAAAATCTTAAATAGTTCTCCCCATACTTCTACAAATATTTCGGCTGCTGAGTCACAGCGTCGAAACAAAACGAGGTACAGCTCTAATTAAAGCTGATTTGTATAGCCTATTAGATGCCTCATAAAACGCATATAGTGTGACCACAATCATCGATCTAGAAGTAAGCTGAAAAAAAAAATCTTAAATAGTTCTCCCCATACTTCTACAATTATTTCGGCTGCTGAGTCATAGCGTCGAAACAAAACGAGGTACAGCTCTACTTAAAGCTGATTTGTATAGCCTATTAGATGCCTAATAAAACGCATATAGTGTGACCACAATCATCGATCTAGAAATAAGATGAAAAAAAAGAAATCTTAAATAGTTCTCCCCATACTTCTACAAATATTTCGGCTGCTGAGTCACAGCGTCGAAACAAAACGAGGTACAGCTCTACTTAAAGCTGCTTTGTATAGCTTATTAGATGCTTCATAAAAAACATATAAATCGACCCCAATCATCGATCTAGAAGTAAGCTGAAAAAAAAATCTTAAATAGTTCTCCCCATACTTCTACAAATATTTCGGTTGCTGAGTCATAGCGTCGAAACAAAACGTGGTACAGCTCTACTTAAAGGCGATTTGTATAGCCTATTAGATGTTTAATAAAACACATATAGTGCGACCCCAATCATCGATCTACAAGTAAGCTAAAAAAAAGGAAATCTTAAATAGTTCTCCCCATACTTCTACAAATATTTCGGCTGCTGAGTCATAGCGTCGAAACAAAACGAGGTACAGCTCTACTTAAAGTCGATTTGTATAGCCTATTAGATTCGTAATAAGATGCTTATAGTGCGACCCCAATCCTCTATCTAAAAATTAGCTAAAAAAAATATATATTTAATGGTTGTCTACAAATCTTTTAGAAATATTTCGGCTGCTGAGTCCAAAATAAACAAGGTAAAGCTCTACTACAAGCTGATTTGAATCGCCTTATCGTTCCCCTATTAGTGTGATGTATGGATAGATTTCATACGGACTTCCTAAGTTGGTAGGGTAATTTTAGTGTGAAGTTGGCGGCCAAATGTTGGCGGCTGATTTGCTCCAACATTTGGCCGCCAACTTTTGGCCGCTAACTTCACACCGGTGTGAGATTTTCGTGGAATGTCCGCGGCATGAAAGTTACGACAGATATCACTATTACCTTGACAATTGGTAACGTGGTGACTCCAATAATCGACAGGTAACGACACTAACGACACATGTATGTACACAGTTATAGACAGACAATAATGCTAAAATTAATGAAATAATGGGAAATGGGTAGGTTACTAAGTACCTACATATAAACTCGTACAAATCACCGATTTTTCCTTTTTTTTTATGATTTGGCTTAATGAATGAATGAAGAAAAATATAAGCACTGAAAACACAAACATCCTAGCATGGACACAAAATGCATGGAAAACAAGCAAGCGTTGACAGTATTTTGTCGAGCTTAGACCGCCACGGCCAGGCCGCTCCAGTGTGATGCCTTAATTATATATGACTGTTCCAGCTAGGAGATTGTCGCGATCTTGGCGAGAGTCAGGTCCATTTATTTGTTTTTATAAATGGTTTAATTCGTTATTTCGCAGTTAATTTACATCTACGCTTACTGATTCTGGCAAAGGCCCTCGAGCCTGCCATTTCTCTTTTATAATAATAATAATAACACCCTGTTCCATATACCTAAGATTACAAAAATCGTGCGTTAATTGTCATGCGATTTTAAGGAAAACCATTGTGAAACGTAACACAAATTGTATCGTTAATTACCTAAGTATGTTTGAAAAGCACTAAATGATCGAAATAAGTAAAAATAGTAAAATATTTCCCTTTGATATACTATAGTACAGTTGATATTGACCAACCTAGAAATCCTGGGGAGTTTGATGAAATTTGGTACGAATGTTCGTTGGAACCACAGGACTATATAGTTAAGTGGTTGGAAGCAACCCTGATTTCGTTTCCCAAAAGTCCCCTTTTCAGGACCTCGTAGAACGGCCGCTATCTTGGAAAATGTACTCCATTCGTAAGAAATTCTCGTTTTGTTCGAAGACTACGTACCCGATGAAAACATGGTCCGGGACAACATTAAAGCTGAATAAATTCTGCACAAGCCTGTAGTCTGGAGACGGTAGCAAACTATCAATACTTAATTAATAATTTAATCCATTACCATTATTTTGGGTTCAGCCGTAGTCGGGTTAAATGTTAGTATTAATGTACTTAGTTCATATCCTATTGTGTAAATCAAAATGGATTTGAAAATCTCCCAAGCTTCAGACTCGGAGAATCTTCCCTGGAAGGACATTGAGGGAAAATCTCACATGTAGATGCATTTTTCTACATTAAGACACGTGTTCTCTCAAGGTTGTGTAGGCTACAGCCTTATGAAAAAAATATTCAGCTTTAACGTTGTCCTAGACCATGTTTCCATAGAGTAAGGACGTCGTTTTCGAACAAAACCTCAATTTCTTACGAATGGAGTACATTTTCCAAGATAGCGGCCGTTCTACGAGGTCATGCCTGACCCGGGGACTTTTAATAGTAGATTATACACTAAGGGGATAAAGCACTGTTTTATGTCACGGGAGCGAATTGAATCCCGAACGTAACGAAGGACTCATAATTTAACTCCTGAGCGTAGCGAGGGAGTTATAAGTTAATTCCTGAGCGAAGCGAGGGAATTAAGACTGAGTCCTGAGTGCAGTGAGGGGTTCAACCGCCCAAGACTAAAACAGTCTTATTCCCGAGGTGTATACTCTACTTTTCACACCTTATGCGAGACAAAAAAACAGGCTCAGTAGATAAATAATGTTTATTTAGCAAATTAAAAGTACATAGTAACATTAGACACGTTAGTCCAATTATGGAAAGATAAGGTAATGTTTTTATTTGGTACGTTTATTGAGGTTGAGTTGGAGTTTATTTGAGTTGCGTTCATAGCTTCGGATACTTGCGTCTGAGGGTCGAGATGTACCGTAAAGGTTGGGGAAGGTGGATTTTCAGGCAGTGAGCTTGATGTGGATGGGATGTGTTTTGAGGAAGATGGCTGTGGTGGCAGAGGTGTCCAAGGATCATCAATACTAGACGATGGTTTCAAAAGTATTTTTTCACCAATACGATAGCTCGTTCTTTCTTTATTTTTTATAGAATTTTCTATGTAGCCCTCTGCTACAGCGTCAGACTTCCAGCCACCGTGTCTTTTTATTTGGGCCATGTCTGCTCCTGAATCAGCCAATAGGCTCGCCGATGTTCTTCTAAAACAGTGGTCTGTGTAGAGCTCGGGATTTTCCAATTTCAGGTATTTAGCAATGTCTCTTGGCATGCCACTAATTTTGTTTTTGCCAATGACTTGCCTGGTACATTTGCCATTGTTGTAGCCTACAAAAAATCTGTTGGTGTTTATATTAGCAGGGCGTAGTGCTTGGTACTTTTGGACTATTTTGGCATGGTCTTCACGAATTACGAATGACCGTTCTCTATTTGTTTTTGTATCCGGCAATTTTACAAGTAATAACTCTGAATGTTTTTCGATATCATTGACTTTTATGTTCACGAGTTCATTTCCACGACAAGCTCCGTTCACTCCAAAAATCAGGGCCACCTTTAACAAAATAATACATAATTAGTAGCCAGGCGTGATGGTTAGTTAGTGTAGAGATAAATTCAATCAACAATTAGGTTCATAGGTTGTACTCACTTTTATAGCAAGAAAACTGTGGTCGGGGGCTTCATTCAAGAAAGTCTCCACGTTTTGTGTCGTAAGTATCTTTGATTTCTTTGCTCGATGTCCATCCGATTTCCTTTTTAAAAAGGCCAATAACTTGGCATATGTATTAATTTGTATGTCATGTTTGACACTTATTGTTGCCCTCAGCATCGAATATATACACCACAGGCTACTTGGCTTCTTTGTAGCTGACAAATATTCAAAATAGACCAGAAGCACTGATTCAGACACAGACTTTACGCCTTTTACAGCTTTCCATTTGTCAAAATCGTTGTAGGCTTTTAGGTATTTTTCCTTTGACTTCTCTGGCAGCAGATTGTTGACAATGCCTATGGCATCTAATTTGATAAACTCAGGAGTCAAAACACTTTCATCACTCGACATTTTCAATATTATTTTTGAAATTAAATCTTCTATAGGCACCTACAAGAACTCGATTTGTTCGTCACGCGTGAACAAATGAAGGCGCGCGAAGTTCCAAATTCGAAAGCACAAGCCGTGGTCCTAGATTCGAAATTCGAATTTCGAACACCGCGCTCCTCCGGACCGGGGTTCACACGGAGGCAAACTTCATTTATTTTGTCAAATCAAGTAGGCCATGGCCTAGGACAAATTGTGTTTAGCAAAATTAAACTTTATGCATATAGTAATAAGAATTATGAAAAGTGAAATCATATTATTAACCAGCGGGTTATAATGAAATTCAGTACAACATTATAACCCGGCTAATACCAAGGGATTTAATGTCTTGCTTTCGGTAGGGTTTACATGACCTATAATTCGGCATTGTCGAGCATGTGGTTTGAAAAGCACTTTACTGTACAGTTTACACAATAGCATGTTAAAGCATATATTATACATGTCACACGACAGCATATACTTGATATACTTGACGACCGCTTAGTCTAGTCTTGTACCCATAACACAAGTCTTATTGAGGTTACTATGCGACTAGGTCGATTTGTGTAGAATTGTTCCCTAAAAAAAAAACGAAAAAAAAAAACTAAGGCAGGTAAACCCAACCTGGCACCCAAAAGCTCGGAACAAAGTCAAGTCCGTCCCCAAATGGAGAGGTATCTTTGGGCGGGTCCACCTGCTGTGCGAATCGTCGTTCGATCCCAATGATGTAGAATGATTGATGTGGATCCCTGACGAGGAATAAAAGTATGGGATTCTTCGGATTTTTTTAATATTGGAAATTATGACACTTCTTTTTTTCTCTAATCTAAGTAAGAAAATAAAGAATAAGTATAGGTTAACGATAATTTTAGTATGGCTACACATTGCGTTGTATTTTGCTACAATATAGGAGTCGGTAGGTTGCCCTTGTACCGGCAAAAGGTCGAGTTTTATTTTAAAACTAGCTGTACCTGCGACTTTGTTTGCATGGTAATGTGGTGGGAGTTGCTTAATGCATTTCTTCTCTTGGATATAGGACACATGCAGTTCTAATTTAGCCTATCAAGTACAGGTAAATTACTTTCGAGACGTTTTTGCATTTGTAGTAGTATTTACACGTACCCACACGTTGACGTACTCAGACACACGTATGTGTGTGTGTGAGGCTGGCTACAGCGGTCACAACTACAAATGCAAAAACGTCTCGAAAGTAATTTACCGAACGTTGAACAAACCTATTTTAGATAAAATGCCAATTCGTTTGTCTTTGAGGAAGGAGGGTCTTAAGAAATTAATAATTTCATGAAGTCGAATGTTTCCGAAAATTAATAAATCGTCGCAGTCGGATAAAAACTATCCTAAGCGGAAGCTAGAGTAATAATGTACTTATAAAAAAAGTTATATGTTTTTTCCGTTCACGGGAAGCGGAGATTATTCGTAACAGAACAATGCTTAGTTTGATACTGGCTGATTCTTTTTTTAATTCAGAGATTTATTATATGTGAGAGATAGGCAAAAACCACGTATAAAACCATAAAAAAAGGAACAACCCATTGTAACCACCCTTAAACCAGGTAGGTACTTACCTAGTTTTATTTATTTATTTACTTATTGATTAACAAATAAATAAATCTAAATATTAGATATAATACCCCTCCTAACCAATAATCGAAACTTCAAAAAACAAAAGAAAATTTATTTAAATAATACAATCGAACGCAATCGAATCAAGAGTCCGTTGGCCGTGAGAGCGAACGAGACGTTTATATGTGATCTTTACCGGTTTAGAGCGGGACGAATATAGCGTTAATCCTATTGGCTTATACCGGGCGACGTTTGCCACGATTGGTCGTCGTGCTTTATTGAACTGTCACTGAACGCGGTTAAGGGGGCGAGCGGTAATTCGGGGGCAAATAGCCCCCCTCGGGGGAGGGCCCCCGAGACGGGTGGAAAGCCGTTTCACAGAATGGAGTTTGGCGATTGACTTGTGGGTAGTTTTCAGGGTTCCTTTGAAGATGGGATTTTGCACGTGAACATCTTTTTGATGTTGATGTATGAAGGGATTTATTATAAGTATGTATAGTAGGTAGGGTACAGCTGAATGTCGTCTCTCTCATATTTGGAGCAGCCCAACTGGGGAATGTATGGGAATGTACCTCCACGTTACAGATGACCGCAGCCATAATGACACCGCAGTTACTTGCCTTGTCGGTATTTGGTGTTGTGTTCCTGGGGGCGAATAAGGTCGCCAGAGCTCCCGAGTACCTATGCACTGTGTTGACAGTGTGGGTCTTTATTTGTAGCTGTGCATACAACGAATCCTCAAATCAATAAATGGTCGGCAGCGCGCTTGTGATTCTTCTGGAGTCGCAGCGTCCATAAGCGACGGTGTCTGCTTACCATCAGTTAGGCTGTATGCTCGTTTGCCACCGTCGAAGCAAAAAAAAACCTACATTCACATAAGAAAACCAAAATTATATTGTCAGCACGTGATGCATTTGTCCACACATTAAATACAGTCCCTGGCCGACCGAGCTCTGCTCGGGTGAAAATAGAGAAAATACGGAGAAAACTGATTTTCCCAGACATGAGACCCAGCCAGATCAATTTCTCGCCCCCTTAAACCCCTGCATCCCAAATTTCATCGAAATCGTTAGAGCCGTTTTCGAGAACGTGATTGCGACTATACCGGTTGTGGCCTGTAATAGGAGCAATAAATTTACAGAATGACTCCATAGAATATCCGCAGTTATTCTATATCGGTCCCAGTGTTTCAAAAT
The DNA here is from genome assembly GCA_947578815.1 of Epinotia ramella. NCBI lineage: Eukaryota > Metazoa > Arthropoda > Insecta > Lepidoptera > Tortricidae > Epinotia > Epinotia ramella. The sequence continues at coordinate 28,318,252 of OX388202.1, forward strand.
TATTGAATTCGGAAAAAAATATATTTGAAGTTGTGATCCATAAGTAATGAAACTTGATATCACGACATCGTAGCATGTAACTCAATAAAAATATTGGTAGAACACTGGGCACTTATATCATAGTGATTATTAGTGTTTTTGTTTTCCATACATATTTGGAGGTTTTTTTTACATTTTGCATGATTTTTTATATTCAAAATGTACAATAATATTGATAGTATTCCAGTTCATTAACCTTTTCAACGCTCTCATATTTGAATGAAGTGATCATTCACACGCCAAGAGCTTGCCTTATCAAAAATGACGAATCTCGTAGTGCTGTGCAAAACATGATTAGATAGATTTTATTCATGATCAAAGTACAACTTTATTCCGACCTTTTTATAGGTTGTTGGCGTGGTGGGCACGACAGCACTCGACCACTTTAGTGGCTCTTGGCGTTCAAAAGGTTAAAAGAAACCAGGCATATTTACTTACAATTTATTTTATTTGTTAAACTACTGATTGCCGATTAGGTTACTAATCCACAGTTTCATTTATTGCTCCTATTACAGGCCACACCCTGTATATATAGGTGTACCCATATAACTTCATCTTCCTTGTCGTATCCTCATGCTCATGGCTGAGGGACGTGACGGCTGTGGGCGCTCTTCACCTTAACTCTCTAAGCTGCTTGGCCCTGGGCTTGATGCATGCTGGCCTGAAGTGTGGCTCTAGCCGCAGATGTTACGGTGTCCGCCCAACGCACAGGCATCCGTCCTCTACTCCTCTTCCCTGCCATGCGGCCAGTGATAATTCCAGGCTTTGCGGTCCAGCTCCTGACCAAAGAAGCTGAGGACACGTTGGGTACAGATGGCGGAGAGCTTCGTTTTGATGCCGAGCTCGTCGAGAATATACTCATTTGTGCTGCGTTTAGTCCATGATATCCGGAGCGTTCTGCACCAGCCCACATCTCAAATGCATCTACTCGTATCCTACGACGATTACGAGCTTTTATGGTCCAGGTTTCTGATGCGTACAGGAAGATCAAGAAGACAAGAGCCCGCATTACAAGCTTGGCCTAATTTGGGACTAGGTCGATATGTATAAGATTGTCCGCAAATATATCTATATGTATATACATACTAGCTTCTGCCCGCGACTCCGTCCGCGTGGAACTCGTTTATATCGTAGCTCCATACAAACTTTCACCCCCCATTTTAGGGAAGTGGGAGGTTAGAAAGAGACAAAAAGTAGCCTATGTCACTCTCCATCCCTTCAACTATCTCCACTTAAAAAATCACGTAAATTCGTCACGAAAGACGGACAAACAAACACACACACTTTCGCATTTATAGTATGGATATGGATATATAGGTACATAAATATATTTATTTGCTCCGCAGGGATGTGGTGTGTCAACTTAGGCTTCCATGGGTTAACATTTTCACTGCCAAGAACCCGCCTAGCGGGTGCCTACGCCGTAGGCGCTTTCCGGGAAAAAACACAAGATCGGCTACGCGCGTACCGCGTAGCGATTCTTGGCAGTGTAGAGCCCCAATTTACAACACACAGTACACAGGACAGTACAGTCACTTCTAAAAATATTGCAAACGCCTTCGAACATGTGTGTTAAATATAATTCAAAATCGTGTACTGTACCTTATATTTTTATATTCAACGTGCAGAACCCGCGTGGTGTCCGAAAATATACTGCTAGCATTTGAGTTGGTCCAAACGTAATCGATAAAACGAATAAAGCTAAAACTATCGGCAAAGGAATAAAACGCTACAACCTTTTCATCTCAGATTTCAAACCATAATAGGCTCTAAGTCGATGGTATTAAAGCACTGCGACGGTTGCAGTTAAGTTGGTGCAAGTCATGCTACGAGTTTTCAGTGCTACGCCGCGCCAAGGCGAGTAGCGTTCGTAGCTTGTTCGTGATTTTCCAAGGCGATTTCCTTTTATTCTTGAACTTTGGTAAAAGTACCTATGAAAATTTATTACATATCACCGTGTGATGAAAAAATTGTTACCTACAATTTAGTATTGTGTTAGAAACGACACAAACCATTAAAAAAAATAAGTTATTAACGTAACTTAACCAACCGACTTAAATAATAATGAAATTGAATAGTAGTTTTTGAGCTTAGCAGCAAATATTTTGCGTAGACGCGTGACGCATATCGGTGTTTTAAACCGGCCATTTTTTTAAATCTTTATAATAATTATAGGAATTTTACAACTGTTGGAAGTTGATTTTCATCCAATTCCACTGGCAGTCTGGTAACACAGAACAGTATAATAGTATTACATACTTGTAATATGGTACACCTATGCATATTTATACTACTATGATAATTCAATAATGGTCTCCTTGGAAAATAAGCCTGTATTTATTAATGCATATTTTTGATACACATTATTTCACAAAATCGTTTTTTTTGGAAAATGTTTTTTTTTAATTTGGCTCCTAATATCTATAAACTGTAAAACTTACAACTAGTAGGTAGATAGTCTTAATCTTGACGGAAAAACTTGATTTACTGGCATAGCAGTTAATGTCCGATCATTCTTAAATCGTAGGTTAATTAATTCTGTATTTTTCTAAACAATTTAACTGCTTGATCTTACAAGCTCTGTCTCATAGGAAAATAACGCTGTGGGCCCCGAACAGTGATTCGGTATCATAAAATACCTAAACATCAGATGTCACTCGGCGGGACGACTGTGATTGGCCGACGGCGCGGGAAACGGTGACTTTTCCTCTCTGACGGGACTTTTCGCGGCCCGCCTCGCGGTCTCATTGGGCGAATCTAATGACATTGCATTTTGCCTTATGTACCTATGTGTATTGTGTAAGCATGAAAATAATTTGCTGATCTGGGAAAACGCAGCCGAATAAATATCCGACCATATATCTGCGAAGTTTATTTGGTTCTTAATGACTATTATTTTTTGTATCGTAGTCTGTCGATAATAACATTATTTGGATCTTGAGTATTATTTTGACTAAAACTCATATCCTATCTATCATGGTAGCTAAAATAACAATAATGAACATATTCAGGCATGACAGCTTATCTGAAAGAGATTGTCAGTTAGTAAATATAAATATATGTAAATAAGAAAATGCGGCGGAGACTGAGATCCATTCATATGCTCAAACAAATGTAGGAAAGTAATTTAAATCTAAAGCCCACCCCAAATAACGTAAACGTAATCAAAATAAGAACAACCATTCAATTTCGCGAAACACCGCCATTATTTTAAATAGCGAGCACCGTAATGCCACAAATTAAAGCTTAAAACGGACGCTTAACAGCTGACCCAAAATCGAACCCCCCTGTCTGGGGAGAGCGGGCTACAGTCGAAAAGCAACGGGGCGGGGCGGCCACGCCTCCGACACCAAGCGACGACGCGTCAAAAGTGCCTCGGCTGTGGCATAGCGCGCCCGGCTTGCGCCCGACGCCGAAAAAAAAAACGTCAAGTTGTCTGTCAGACTTTGGAGGCAAATTTTAGACGTTTAAAAGTAAACGGTCATAGAGTTATAAGGTTATTCATACTGTTTTTTGTTTTGTTTCGTGACGATTTAAGTGATTTTAGGATTTAGGTGTATTATTTAATAACTTTTTGATGATAAGATAATGTTTGATTGATTTGGTAGTGATTTAACTTTTGGGGTTGATAACAAAGTTAGCTAAAAATAAGAACTCAGTCCATCCTTGGTAACCGATAATATTTTTTTCAAAAGATATTAATAATAGTGTTGCCTCATGCAAGCCGCCGATACTATAATAAATTAACGAATAAGGAAAGGAACTTGAATATTGACATAATAAACACTTGGTTTAATATTGTATATCGTAGTTAGGATCTATATTTAGGGCAGTAATTTGTGCTGTTTTTATGTCTGCCTAAAGTGCAACATTTTAAACCATACATTTATTATTTTAATTCAAAAGTTGCACAAATAACAACAAACCTTACATGATACAATATATTAAACAGATTCAACTGTTTAGTCATGACGGTATGGATAAAAAAACACCTTAACCTCACCAAATACGGTATTTATTTTCTTTTTATTTAATATAATATATGCAAATAATATATGGTAAGTATATGCAAAATCATCCCTCTAAGTATGGAAGTGTTAGGATAATAAACTCTAAAATCTGTAATATTGTAGGTAATAACGATCAATACCAATTTATCAGCAACTTGCTTGGCTACCCAAAATAAAATTATAAATCGATGAAATAAGAATGAAAGAACTATAAGTGACTCAGTGCAAAGAAGTGTGTATTATAAGACTTTACAAATCGACATGGAAGTTGCGCAAACGCCGCTACAACTAACACAAGACCACCACGACAACAGGATGACAGGTATTAAAACTATATTCAATTATATTTACTAAACGGTAACATGTTGGGTTAAAGCGAGACAAGTTAAAATGAGTATCGCGGCGAATCTTGGTCCCAACGACAGCCTCCATACAACCTTAAAACGTAAAATAGGGGCCGTAGACACTAAATAAAATAATCAATAATATCATATTTTCTCGAAAAGGATAAAAAATTTAGTCAAATGGAGAAAATATCAACGCAAAAGGTTAAATAATCACGAAGTTATTAAGTGTCCTAAGTTTTAAGAAGGGGTACCTATGTTCTGTCCCTTTTTCGCAAAACGCAACTTCATATGAAACGATGACGCTGGAAGAATGTGACGTCACAGAAGACGGCAACGTGCCGCGCGGCATCGTGGTCGGCGCCGCCGTCGCCGCGGCCCCCCCGGCAGCATCCTGTAATGTGACGTCACACTCCGTTTGCGTTTTCTCTCTCTAACAAGCAATATTAAAACGTTTGTAGCTTCGTAATTCTTTGAGATATCTGAATGGGATTTTCGTCACTAGGCATATTTTTTTTGCCTTCTTTCTTTTGGAGTAATACCAATTTTCGAGTCTACACCCCTATTGTACTGAGATGACAGCTGTCGTAGGGATAAAGATTCGCCGCGATAGGCACGTATAAAATTCGATGATAAAATGACGAAAACAAAATAGTTACACATGCTTGAATGAGTTGTACGAAGAAACCCGGTTAGCTCATTCCCGGGAATCCTCAATTTTGCTTACCTGCACCTATAGGAATAAATTGGAAGTTTCCGGGGGAAAAAAGACCTTTACTCTGGAACTCTTCGTTTCGCTCTAGATTCGATATGCCCCTTTTGATGGCGATTTTGAACACTTCGTTTCTTTACTTCAGGCACATTAATAGCATTTGAAAAACATAATAGAAGGTTAAACACTGTGTCTATAGGCGACCAAGACTTTAGACCGCGTAGTGCGTTGTTCAGACTTTTCTTGTCTAAAATCTGGATATTTTGGTTTGTCTTCTATACTGCCCCGCGGAGACTTTTCAGAAGTATGGACGCAAAACCACTGTCTAAGCAAATGTAGGCTCGTCTGGTTTGTCTTCTATATGGTACCGCCGGAGACTATTCAGAAGTATGGACGCAAGATCCACGTCTAAGCAAATGTAGGTTCGTTATTGTAAGTCACTGAGCTTTGCTCATTGGACGTGCCGCAAGCAACATCTCCTGCCAGCATCTCCTCACCTCACACACGACGACACACGTATCGAGGTTTTGTCATATTGCAGGTGATGGTTTGCTGTAATTATTTGCATGTAGGCACGGAGGGAGGGCGGGCGCATTAACCGCATGCAAAAATACGCAAATACATCCCAGCATCGCTATCAGACCTGCAAGTTTATTAGCGGAATAGCAAAGGCATATGTTCTCGTAACTTTTTGGGGGGCGTTCATTTTAAGATTGGTTTTACACTCCTAAGATTTATTCAAACTAGCGCTCTAGCGCCTCAATACCTGATCACTTATCTATAGTTATATAACGTGCCAAAAACGTCTTTTCCATGACACAAAAATAGCGTAAATTGATCATAATTAGGAACTTAAAATTCACATGAAGTAGTTATATGGTAAAAGTAGTTGTATATGATAAATTGGTTTAGTTTGTTTATATTTTACTTGGGCCACGAATATATGTATTTGAACTTTGTTTTAATTTATAAAGTAGGTACACTGACTACTTCGAAAATCGAATTTGTATCCAATACTAAAGTTACAGCGAACAATTTGATGATTCACGCTTAAAAGGCTCAACTGAATTTGATGAAATTTTTCAAGAAGATAGTTTATAGCCTGGATTAAAATATAGGATAGCTTTTATACCGGGTCCACGCAGACGAAGTCGCGGGCGAAAGCTAGTTTATTATAAAAGTAAGTTGTGAAACATACTCAAATCCAATAATAAATTATTCACAAACAAACCTCAATCAGCTCCTCTCTTAAAACAATCAACAACGTACCCAAATCATATTCGATTTTTTCACGCTCGCCACACTGTATTTTAAATGCACGCGAAGGCATTAGTATTCAGCCGGCGGCTGCCAGTAACTCGGGGTCTATTTGACTGATTTTCAGCCCGGTCCATGATTTGCCACTTTACCCGGTCAGTGTGTGCTCTGAATACAAAATAACCAATAGGAGCGGAGATGGGGATTTGAAATTTCATTTTCGTTCCAGAATAATGTGTTCGCATTTCGAATATTGAGCTTTTATTCAGTAGCGTCGGCCATTTTTGTTATGTTCTGAAATATAAAAGGTTATTCATATTTTTATCAAAGCGATACCAAAAAATTCAAAAAATACATAGGTAGGTTACCTACTTCAATAGGACGGTAAAAAGGCAAGGGATTAAATATAGATCTTAAGTTAAATCTACTTGTCTGTCCATGAACAAATTCTGTAACGACCAGACTAGATTAAACGTTATGCTTAGTCCAGCTGTACACAAACTATGATGCTTTGGTTCTTGTATGGATGAATAGTTTGTTTGATTGAACGAGCGAGCGAAGCGAACGAAGTTCTCCATTTCAGCTCTGGCGAAAATGCGTTCCTATATCTGTTCCTCTACAGGTCGTATTTCTCATGTAAAAAAAAATGTCGATATATTTTTAGGAATATTGAAAAAAAATATAAAAATAGACAGTCTCGCGAGTTCTACTGCTAGTAATAATCTAATCTGTCGTCTAATGGTCTAAACTAAGGTAATATCCTCAGTGTGAAGTTGCCTGTATCCTCAAGTACCTGAGTACCAATCAGGTCTGGAGTCGCAGGTGTCTTTAAACCAACGTCTTATTATTAAAAAGACACCAACGACGACATTCCGAAACCTTTGCTTCCGTCGACACTGCCTACCTTTCTAGCCCACCCTTTTCCTAAAAGTCACAGACAATTCCAAACGGCCGTAAGTAGGAGGCGTTTAAACCCGGCTTTAGAGGGCAAGGGGGAGGAAATTAATCAGAGAGGCTCAAGAGCTTGCCGCGTCAAAAGAAAGGCGAATAAAACGGCAAGCGACAAAGTTTCCTCGGCGACGGGCGGATAAGGGAGGTGTGGAGAGGACTTTGGGCTGTCTTTTAGCAGATTTCGCTAGGTTTTGGTTTCTATTTTTACAACCTTTAGATTTAGAATAGAAAAGAATAGAATAACATTTATTCAAGCAAAACATCAAAAGTAAAAAAAACATATTAACAAATATATAGAAGGAGTAGATCAGGATGTGGACCTGAAATGGCCTCCACTCAGCAATGCAGTTGGCACAGCTAGCGTGATCAAGGGCGCTGGTTTTCTGTGGAGCCAGCGGGGTGTGCGGGACAGCGTACTGTGCGATTTGTATCAGATGATACAAATACTATATTAATATGGAGTGTTATTATAAATATATATATATATATGTTACAACTATAAAAGTACCTATATAATAAATATTTTTTTTTTTTTTTTTAGGAATTGGAGCTAATAATGGAGTTTTGGATATCCTACCCTTAGGCAGCAATACCTTGTTGAGCCATTAAGTGTTTTTTCAGTTTGGACTTGAACCCACTAACAGTAATGCTCTCCTTGATAGGTGATGGAATGATGGAAGGTTATTCCAGCATTTCGTGGCAGCATAAAGAAAGCTGCCATGAAATCTCGTGAAAATCGTGCCTTGGGCAAACCAGTCGTGGAATACGCCTGGCTCGTAATCTGTAGAATATAAAATTTACTTGTAACCAAGTACGTATTACATTGTATTTAGGTAACAACGTAACCAAATGTTGCAAGTCGTGCTTAACTCACTTCCATTCGTTGTATCAAGCTGAATCATATAATATTTTATCTACGCACATATCATTAGTGCTCTAAAATGCGTTCAGAAACCGTAGGAAATGACCAGCATTATTACAACTAATTTTACTATGACAACTTTCTTGTCTGTGGTAGTAGGTAAAATCTGTACTGTAATGTTATTACAGTACAGATTTTTGTAAGGTTATGAGTTTAAATTTGGAACAGCTGTCAAAACTCAAATGGGTCTCTATTCTAGTATCCATAGATATTAAAACAGTTATCGATGCGAAACGTCAATTCAGTATGTTTTTTAATATAAACCGCACGACATTTGTTCAAGAGTGACATGAGAATAGGGACATCATTCGTTTGTCTATGATTTAAAAAAACATTCGTCTTGACGTAGGATCAAATTGCCGCCATTACTTTTGTCATTTCTTTGTTGGTTTTTGCTGTTACGAAAGTAGAATTGTGAAAAGTTGTTTGTAATTCACATTTTAGTTGAAAATGTGAGTAGTAGTGACTCCGAGAACGATATGCACCCGCCGGATATCGTAAATGCAGCCACGATTGCAACAAAGATATTTTACAGGTAGCACTATAGTAGCAATGCAGGTCATTTTCCTACGGCTTCTGAACCGATCTTAGAGTACTTATGATATGTGTGTAGATAAAGTAGTGAATGCAACTGTACATAATTTAGCCTTAAAACACTCGTGTGATCCTATTATGAAACTCGCTAACGCTCGTTTCATAAAACCACACTCATATTTTAAGGGCCTCTGATTATATATCAGTTGCATAAACTACTATTACTTGCAATAATGTCAATCAAAACATATTGCTTATGTCTCAAGACAGTCAGGTCGCAGATGTAGATCTACATTTAACCACATCTATAAATTAATTACTGTGTATCTATAACATATCAAGTATAAATATAAAACTTAACACTAACACTTATTAACTACCAGTATACATGCCATGTCATGTGTCTTGTATATGCACTCTCCGAGGTCGCTGCCCCTCGGAAGGGTGCCCATAAGGCTGAATCATTGCGTGTACGTATAATTCCATAAAAAACATTCCATGTGAAAAATAGGCCAAGCCTCGAAACTCTTCCACCGTAAAAAGTTGTGAGATATTTCGTAGAGCCAAGTCAGGAATTTTTATTAATCTTCATTTGCTGCTGCAGTGGACTCGCTTGAATTTTCCGTAATCCTATATATTCTATTAAACGAGCAATATGGGACATTGGTATATACATACTCTTACATACATACATTCACGCCATTATTCCCAAAAGGGGTAGGCAGAGCACATGAAGCTTAATGTTCCAGCGCCACTTTTAGCATAAATGTGGGTATAAAAGATCGACAAAATGTGATATTGCAGTGGTAGCTTGCTAGCCCATCGCCCACAACACACTTCAAGCCGCTCCCTTAGTCGACTTTTACGACACCCACGGGAAGAAAGGGGGTGGTGCAATACTAACCCGACACCACACGGGCACACTGGTATATATATATATATATATATATACATACAACGTGTAACAAAAAACGCAAAACCGTTGTTGTATATTTGCAATCACGGTCTCGGAAACGGCTCTCACGATTTCGATGAAATTTGGAATATTGGGGTTTACGGGGCGAATTATCGATCTAGCTCATCATGTCTGAGGAAATTAATTTTCTCCGTCTTTTCCCTATTTTCACCCGAGCGGAGTTCGGTCACCCAGGGACTGAGAATGATAGAGGTAAAATCTGTTTATTAATTTCACTCAGAAGTAATAAGTGTAGGTATGTGCCGTTCTAAAAGCTGAAAATACCCCATAATAGAATATCGAAGAAAGCCTCTCCACAGCTCTATGTTCTGTAAGTGCCGTACTACAGTAACATTGATTTATCTTGATACTCGCCTCGAGTCTGACTTCCAATTTTCTCCAACGGCGTTTTTATCTCCTGGGACATTTATTTTTCCTGTTTCCATGTTTGAGGTTTGTATTGGGTATATAATATACTGCTGGATATCTATAACGTCCCTGTATGTAGGTGTGTTGGTCTGCGCATTCTGGTAACAGATAAGATGAGCTATAAAGTATTGATGTATAGTATACATGGGTATTCAGGATATTTTTTAGCATCTCGAGAGTCTCGAGACCACTCGAGTTTTTTAGAATCAACTCTTTATCGATTTAAATTTACTCCGTATACGGTTTGAACATGACCCCCTTTTCACTACAGATGTAGCGCATAATTGTTTTCCATCGTATTTTCTCGGACACGTTCGTATTAGTCATGCTACTTCAGTCAACCTCAGTACTTTTTGTACTGTGACCGACTGAAATAGCAAGACACGTTCGTACGTTTCCGTGAAAATACGATGGAAAACAATTATGCACTACTTACATCTGTAAATTGATTAGTGGCGATATCATGAGTTGTAATCGAATCAAGTCGAATTAACCTCTCTCAAATTCAAATTCAAATATTTATTCGTGACAAACACAACAAGACAGAACAAATAAAAATACAATAACACACTAGGTTTTGTGTGCTCATATCATAAGCTTATCTATGTATTATATTTGTCGCTCTACCAATATGTCAAATTCAAATTCAAACATTTATTCGTGACAAACAAAACAAGACAGAACAAATTAAAATACAATAACACAGTAGGTTTTGTCTGCTCATATCATAAGCTTATCTATGTATTATTATATATTTGTCGCTCTACCAATATCCCTATTGCTACTTGCCTTAAAACACCAGCTCAGCTATCATAGGATGGCCCGGAAACTGTGTCGCGGTGACATAGACAATCTGTCTCTGTCTAAACGCTCTAATTAAAAAGAGACGCAGAGCCTATCTCGCCGCGACACGGCTCGGGGGCTGTCCTGAGAAAATGGGGTCAACCTGACACTAATCTTTCGCATTCAAGTCTGCCTTGGCCTAACATGTGAGGACGACTCAAGGCAGTGTCACATTCTTCTTTTTCATATCACATTGGATTGCAGAAATCATCAAATGAACCCCCAATCCAATAAACGTAAAAAATATTCGAAGCAATAAAATCATCTCAACATTGTATTAACGCCAAAACAAACTGTCATGACCCCCACTGATCGGTAATTGCAGACAATACAGACATGCATTGTTACCTTTACGAGCTGCCAAGTGCACGCCGAGGGCCGGTGATTGTGTGTGACAAGTGGGGATTAACAAATTAGTGCACAATGTTATAATCAAATCATTGTCTCTCGCTAGTCTTTGCCGCCGGCGATTCGCAGTTCGCTGTTAATGGTCATTTCACGACGACGCGTTTAAAAAACGCGGTATGCATTGGCCCTTTGATTTCAATAAAAGATAGGGCTAAACTCGGGGCGAAAATAGATCATTCAATTATTTAAAATTTTGGGTCGAAATTAAAATCGATAAAATCGAATCGGCGGTCGTGGATTCGAATCCCGGATCGTACCAATGAGTTTTTTGGAACGTATTATTTTCCGTTGGCTTTTCGGTGAAGGAAAACATCGTGAGGAAACCGGAAAGGTCTTGTTTTCCCTCTAGGTTGGAAGGTATGATGGCAGTCGCTTTCGTAACAACTAGTGCAAATCTTGGAATTAGGTGTCAAAGCGGACCCCGGGCTCCTTTAGGGCACAACTGGGAAAAACGCTAGGAGGATGATGGGTTGAAATTAAAATGGACTGCCAAGGCAACGTATTGGCTTTTCCTAGAAATGTCTTCTGTTAACATAGACTTATGATACCTATACCTTGTGCTTACCTCGACCTTATATTTCTCATCCCGTTACGGTGATTGGGAGAGCCCTCAGGTCCACCCCAAACCGGGCATATGTGTACAAAATCAATACAGGGATAGCTCCCCTGAGACCGTTGAGGATACCATCGTTTAATTGTTTTATTTCCACCGGTACACAATGGGCGCCACGTTTTTTTTTTCATTCGGTAAATTATAAGTCAGAGATGATGAATATAATCATATTTCATTATTCTGCTCACAGGAATACCGTTAATCTGCTATGTAACACTGACAATTTGTTCAATTTTGGGCTCGATAATTCGTTTTAAATATATCAACTGACTGTCAGGTCTTTAGGTTTTTCGCCTAAGGTCTAGCTAGACTGGCGACTATCATACTAACGTTTAAATAATTCATTAACTTTGTTTTAAATCTAAAATATATCCTTATATCCCAAAATGGATACTCTCCAAGGTGGAGATTCTTCGTGAGACCTTCAGAAGTAATATACCTACTCGTTCATTTGACCTAATATTTTATTTTACTTAGGATATATATGTCGGCGGCCGATCGTAAAATCCGGCAGATCACGAAAATTCCTAGGCATATCGTGAAACGCCGCCATTTCATGATTTGGCTAAAGGACATCCGCCATATCATTCAAATATCACCATTTAACGATTTGCCTAGTGACGTTTAGGCAGATCATGAACTTCCTAGGAATGTCATGAAACGCCGGCATTTCATGATTTGGCCAAGCCAGTGACGTTTAGGCTGATCATGAAATTCCTAGGCATATCATGAAACGCCGGCATATCGTTAAAAAAAATAAGAAGTGCGGACTGATAATCTCCAGCGAGTCGACGCCACCCCGCTGCGCGGGGTGTCTATTTCTGGTCTGAGGGACACAAGTGAACCCTAACCTAACCGACCTAAGACAGAGTTCGCTTATGACATGACAAACCATTTTTGTCCGCCCTGATTATTAGCCCCCAACAAAAACGGCCGCCATCGCATGTGCAGCGCCACCAGTGGCCAAGAAAGAAACTATTTTACGATGTGCCCGGTATAGAGCTAGGAATATCGAAGAATGCGTTGCTCTAATCGATCTGCCGTATTGTTTATCAGGCACATCGTGATAAGCCTAGCCGACTTTTAGGCATATCATGAAATGGCGCCGTTTCACGATATGCCTAGGAATTTCGTGATCTGGCGTATTTAACGATCTGCCGCCGACATCTATACGGAGACATAGGAACAATGCTGACTAGCCGATGGAAAATCTTCTGCACTCACTCAGTACTAATAAATGGCGAAACGAATTCCCTAATCGCGAAAATATTTGATCAAATCGTGATTTGACCAGAACCATATCAAATTGCTAAAACCCTGCGTATTTCAACCCTCAATCACTTAATTGATTTGCCACATTAGTACCACCCTACCATCACTTATCATTTGCACGTTACTCACCCTAAATATCAAGGGCAGAGGGTTGATTATCGTTTGGCTAAGGATCACAGATTGATATGTTTACCGAGGGCACCCTTACAGCATAAAGTAGAAATGTTATTAAGCGAAAGGGTGCAATTTGCAATCGTTATTTTATTAGCCATATCAAGACTAAGTGTTTATTGCTTGATTTTATTTGGATTCCATATTGATTTAATTGTATTGAGGGTTTTAAAAATTGCAACAGAAATGGAAGTTTATCGAATCTTGATTAAGTAAGTGTCCACAAGAATATGAGTGTCTTGGTCCGATTAGAACATTTCTCTTAACCTTAACATAATATATGTTATATTTATATAGAACGTTGACTTACACATGTTACATAGGGTAACAGCACCAGTGGCCAGCCAGGAACCAGTGGTCAGCCTTTTGCGTCGTTTATTGGTTATAAATATCGCTACAATTATAATAAACGAATCACGTGTACTTAAATAGAAACTTTGATTCCTCATTGGTTAATATGTCACACGATAGGTGCGGCAGGGGACCAGGGGGGAGGAATAAACTCGTTCATACAGGTGACGGCGGTTGAAGAGAGCAATAGTATCATGTCCGCCATATTTATTACTTCGCATGGCGTTCTATTAAAAGGTAAGAAAAAACATGTTTTATTATTAAATGTATTAATATTTGACGTAATTTGGCTTTATTTATACTTCATGTATTTAATTATATTAAATTTGAATAAAAATATCCCTGATTTACGTATATATTGTGGGGGCTGACTATTGGGTACTACTTTTTTATAAAAGATCCAATGGTCGGCCCCTGGGGCTGGTCACTGGGTTCTTGAATTATTTTTAAAATTGCGAGAAAATGCGGCCATTAGAACCGTTAAATTTAAATTTTCAAAGTTAGTAACGCATGTCCTTTCATATTCCTCATAAAACCCAGTGGTCAGCCGCATTAAACATTTTATTTTTCGCGGCTGACCACTGGGTGCTGCCGATCCAGTATTCAGCCCCGATCTAGCTGGATACAAACGAAGATACTCTTAACTGACCGCCCATAGACTTTAATACTTTGCGATAAGGTTTATGTTCGTTTGTAAATGTACACTGTTAACAGGGTCTTCGCTTGTACCCATTTAAGTGATATTTTTAAGGACGTTGGTAGACAACATTTTAGTTTTACCTGAAACAGTTATAAAATGTATAAAGGTTATTTGTTTTTCAACAATTGAGAAGGTACCTACCTAAATATTTTTTTTTTTAATAATTCTGTACTTATACTTTTTTTAGCCCAAAATGCCGCCAAGACAAACGATGCTCCAGAAAAACTCTCTTCCGCCATGGAAGCCATACGAAACGGAATGCCGATAAGATAGGCTAGTAGAGCGTTTGGAGTTCCTCGAGGCACACTACAAGATCGGCCTCATCTACGTGTCCCAGAAGGCCCAAGAAAAATGGGTCCGGATACCATTTTAAACAGAGCAGAAGAAGTTATTTTGAGAATTTAATTATAAGAAATAAGAGAGACTTAAATAATATCGTTGATTTTGTTATAAATAATCTCATGTTTATTGCTTATTCATAGTTATACCTGGGGCTGAATACTGGGTTCATTGAGGCTGATTATTGGATTTTAGTGGCTGACCACTGGCAAAAAGTGCCATTTTTTGTTTGAACTTAAATACATATTTTATAAAGAGAAAGATTGTTTTCGACATATGTTGTTTAAAAACTATAATAAACAATGAATCCAATCATGTGCTACGTTTCATTATCCAACGAATCTTTAAAAAATGCCAGCTGTTCAAACTTCAAAAAGTCGTTATGAGGCTGACCACTGGTGCCATTACCCTACAATGCGAAATAATTTTAACAAATCAGACATAGAAAAAATAATTTCCAACACATTAGCTCGTAACGTACCTCTTATTACGTCGCTTTTAGGCTCATAATCCTCGGTATTAAACACGCGTGTTTTATAACATTACGACACTCGTGTTTTATGGTAATATCCCGATTAAGACACGTTGGCACCTTGCAGCAAGATTGTTCAGAATGTACAGCTTTTTGTTTTATTCTCGGCAAATGGATTCTTACTCGACTAACCAAATTAAATCCTTTTTGTTATTTGTTAATTAATTGACTATTTCTTTTGGATATGACATAGAAACGTTTAATTTAGTAAAACTATTCACATTTGCTAACATTTTACATTTTACATGTTAATAAATATAACATTTTAATACGAAAATATTTAATTGCTGCTCGCCATTGTCGGTAATTTCACAAATATTTGTAAACATTGTTAATGCGTCTTTGGTTATTATCAATAATGTTGACTCGTGGTGAATAGAAAAGTAATAAAGAATTGACGCTACTGGAAATTCTTGGCGGTGTACAATATGTGAGTAAAAACCTGTTGCCAACAATAACTAAAGAAAATAACTTAGGAAGCCTATTAAAAATGTATCAAATGAAAAGGATTTTTTTCTCGCAAATGTGTTGAAAACGTCGAATGAAACGCGTGAGCTTTGATAATTACATCCTTGGCTCTCTTATCACGCGAGCCGAGGATGTAATTATCAACATAGCTCACTTGTTTCGACTTACAACACACGTGTCTTCCTTATTAACCTTCCTTAACACGCTTACTTATTTACACGGGCCTACTGGGACACAGCTATTAACAAAAAAAATACCTACTGTACATCTCACACTCACACAGTAAATATCGCTCTTTATGGACGAACACAGATAATTTTTGCACAAGTGATCTTAGATGGCTAGAGTCGCGCTAGAGTCGCGCGTTCGTGGAAAGCGCGATTGTATCGCTGCCGCTACAAAAAGTCGCCGCGTATAACCGCTCTATAACTCACATTGAGAAACCTAAAGACATTAGACCCACTACAATGACTGATAACTCTTCAACAGGCGATGACAACCCCTCCCCGCTGCGCTGGTCGCCGCCGTCTTCTGCCGCGCTGGTGGCGGCCGCGTTGGCACCGCCAGCACTCCGGCCCTGGCTGCCGGACCCTCCCAGCAAGAAGATCAACCACCTGGGTAAGACAGGTCGGCATGTCACTGGTGACCGTTTCACTTCTTAATGTGCTCTATAGATCAAACGACTAACAGCCCACTTCACCAAGAAGACAAACCAGCTGGGTAAGACAGGAGCGTTTTACCTCTTATTGTGATTTTTACTGATGCTATACTACTAACAGCCACTGAGGCTACTACATATATCCAAAAACGACGCCACACATGACCAGTGTTGTTTATTTTTTATAAGTGTAACTTGTTTATGCCGCTAGTCAGAGTTAGTGTGCTTATAACAACATACACATGTTGTTATAACCACAATCATTTTGAAGTAAGTATAACACGAACTCATATCGACCACTCATGGTCAGAAGCAAGTTTTTGACTGCAACCAGAGTAGTAAGTAGGTCAGCCACGCGCGAAATTTAAAAAAACCGGCCAAGTGCAAGTCGGACTCGCGCACGAAGGGTTCCGTACCATTATCTATAAAAACAGCAAAAAAAAAACCGTTTTTGTATGGGAGCCCCCTTAAATATTTATTTTATTTTGTTTTTAGTATTTGTTGTTATAACGGCAACAGAAATACATCATCTGTGAAAATTTCATCTGTCTAGCTATCGCGGTTCTTGAGATACAGCCTGGCGACCGAAAAAACGGCAAAAAAAAAACGTTTGTTGTATGGGAGCCCCCCTTAAATATTTATTTTATTTTGTTTTTAGTTTTAGTTGTTATAGCGGCAACAGAAATACATCATCTGTGAAAATTTCAACTGTCTAGCTATCGCGGTTCTTGAGATACAGCCTGGCGACAGACAAAACGGCAAAAAAAACGTTTTTTGTATGGGAGCCCCCCTTAAATATTTATTTTATTTTGTTTTTAGTATTTGTTGTTATAACGGCCACAGAAATACATCATCTGTGAAAATTTCAACTGTCCAACAGCAACAGGTGTTTCAATTTTAGCTATCGCGGTTCTTGAGATACAGCCTTGTGACAGACAGACGGACAGCGAAGTCTTAGTAATAGGGTCCCGTTTTTACCCTTGGGGTACGGAACCCTAAAAATCGGTTCACTGCCGCCTTATGAAGACCGCATTAAATTTGTATCCTCACGAAGTTCTTCCTTGACAACAAATCAGAACAAAACAAACAAATTCAAACTATCGTTTTCTCACAGGTTTGGTATGCGTGGTATGCGGAGACACCAGCTCTGGAAAGCATTACGGCATCTTGGCCTGCAACGGCTGCAGTGGGTTCTTCAAGAGATCCGTCCGGAGGAAACTCATTTACAGGTCAGAGCTAAAACCACGAAAATCGAATCTCGAAGTTCGTATATCTCCGCCTCTATCGCACTTATAGTTTATGGTACTCGAGCGACAGAGACAGAGATATACCAACTTCGAGATTCGATTTTCGTGGTTGCGCCGCAGCTCCGATGTTTGATCAACACTCAACCGTCTCTCACCTTTAGCAGCTTATAGGAATGGTTATTGTTTAGAACAGATATTAGGCACCTGCATTGATAAACATAAAACACCAATTATACTTATCAAGCGATATATTGACTATTAATGCTAGTATTGTTGGATGCGTTGTATTGAGAGCGAGGGAATTTGTTCCTTCAGCAATCAACACAGCGAATCCTCAAACATATAAAGGGTCGGCAACGCCCATGTTACTCCTTTGGAGTTGCATGCGTCTATAGGCTGCGGTGTCCGCTTACCATCAGGCGGGCCGTACGCTTGTTTGCCACCGTCGTTGTATTTTAAAAAAAATTGTACCCAATTTTAAAAATTGTACCTATTAAGACAATATTAATTAAGGTAGCTTAAAATTAGGACAACAATATTATTATTACATGTTTAGGTGAAGATTTAAGGACATTAGCCCGCTATTGCGACTCATACGAAAATACTTACTTATTTCTGCTTTTTATTGCCACACAACTTAATGGTGTCTCGAAAGACTTGACACATTGACTTAACACATTTACTGCCAGGTGTCACTACGCGCAACGCTCGTAGCCGATCCCGTGGTTTTCCTCGTATGTAGCGGAAAGCGACTACGGCGTAGGCGCCCGCTAGGCGGGTTCCTGGTTCCTGTTTCATGTTAGTACACTAAAATAGTCAACCTTATACCATTCATAGTGTAGTTTCGAAGAATTTTAAAGTTAGTATTTACCCACCTCTAGGATTACTTACTCATTCACATTTCCTGAGTGTACGTTTCAGCGATGATTCATGAATCATGAATCTTGTTGTTTTGGAGCATTGTCGGTCTTTGTCATTTCGGTTATTAGAATAGGCGACTATCATAATTTTCTTTGTAAGTATTACTAAATGGTACCTAAGGTCAGTTCGGGTATGTGCGCCACAGGGGAAAGTGCGCCCCCCGGGGTAAGTGCTGATCTGAGATGTACAGTCGAGGAAATTGAATGTTTAGCACTTTTGGACCTTAACGTCATTCTAATAGAGTTGACATGTGCCAAACATTCAATTTCCTCGACCGTACAAAATACTTTTCAAAAAGTATTTAAATACAATATGCAAATACTTTTCTAATTTGATATTTCAAATGGAAAATACAAAATACTTTTGCTTTTAAATAGGTATTTTCAAAATACTTTATCCAAATAGAATACTTTCAAAAAGTAATCGAAACAATCGAAGTCATTCTCGTTAAAAAGCGAAGCGTAACATCATGTTTAACAGATAATAACGTTCATTTTGTTTTAACTGTCATTTTGCCTCTAGTATGATTAAAAAGTAAGTTTCGTGCGTCGATGGGTAGGTTAGGACCAGAGTAAAATCTATAAACTAAACCGGTTATTTTATTTACATACTAACTGCCCGTGCGGCTTCGCCTGTGGGTTGCAAACCCACGGGATGAAATATAGAATAGAATAAAATATCATTTATTCATGACAACAACACATACAAAAGAGAGAACAAAATTGCCACGAAACGAGTAGACCACCAAAATATATAGCCAACCAGAAAGTCATTCAACACGCAGGTGATACAATTTTTGAAATCGGACAAGCAGTTCTGGAGATTACTCATTTCATACAAACTTAAAAGCTACAATCTCACAAAAAAAATCACCACAGTTATATTGATGAGATAAATAAAATAAAGGTTCCCAAAAAAAATGTGCACTAAAATAATTAATTAGGTATACGTGAGCAAAATACAATAGGTATTAGATTTCCAAGTAACGATTATTAACGTAACAGCATTTTAAAGTAAGTATTAGGCTTTGACTTTAATATTACACATACATAATACAAGTGAGGTATGTTGATAATCACATCAGAGGCGGGATTGTTCACGCGAGCCGCAGGTGAGCGTGATAAGAGAACCGAGGATGTAATTAGGTATCAAAGCTCACGCGTTTCATACAACGTTTTTCAACACATTTGGGAGGAAAAAATCCTTTTCATAAGATGATCCTCAGTAATTTCCTTTAGTTATTGATGGCAACAGGTTTTTACTCACATATTGTACATCGACAAGAATTTCCAGTGGCGTCAATTCTATTTATCACTTTTCTATTCACCACGAGACCACATTTTTAATAATAACCAAACACGCATCAACAATGTTTACAAATATTTGTGAAATTACCTATAATGGCGATGGCGCGCAACTATTTTCTTTCGTGAAGTTCACGCAGTGAGCGCGCAGGTGTAAAGCGAGACTTACCTAGATGAATTTTCTAAACAGCCAATACAAAATAAAATAAATATTTTCGTATTCAATACAAATTTATGCAAAATGTTATCAAAACTAAATAGTTTTGCTAAATGAAACGTTTCTATATAATATCCAAGAAGAAATAATAATACGGATTTAATTTGTTTTATCGAGTAAGAATCCATTTGCCAAGAATTAATAAAAAATACCTGTACAACCCGGTTAATTTAAGAATGCGCCGTGTCTATCGACTATACATACACCTTGCTGCAAGGTGCCAACGTGTTTTAATCGCGATATAACCATAAAACACGAGTGCCGTAATGTTATAAAATGCGCGTGTTTAATAACCAGGATCATGAGCCTAAAAACGACGTAATAAGAGGCACGCTTATATTTTTAACATGTTGCGACTTCATGACATCTAGAACCACGTTTTGCTACCAAATGTCCCAAGCCTACTAATAATCTACCTAATAAAAATACATTTTATCTACTACGGTTATGATCAGTTCGGATTATGAATAAAGAGTATTATGTGGGGAAGTCTGATCTTCTTAATGTGGTGGAGTTAAGATAGATGTGATATTTTATAGGTACCTACTGTATCGAAACAACATACCTAAGTTATGAAAACTGGAGAAAGTCAAAATTAGTATGAAATAAAACGTCAACCAGGTCACAGGTGTGACATAGTTCACTGCATCCAATAGTTATACAAACAGACACCGGCAGCGATACACCTATGCCAACAACCAAATTGTAATGTTTGGCGAAATTCGTAACATTTCCGGTAATGGGGTCACGTCACTGAGTCATTTTTGTGGATTATAGACGAGACAAAGATACCTTAGTTTCATTGAAAAAATATCGTTTGACTAATCATGGGATCGGGGCTATGATTGTCGCGTTTAAGTGTGTGAGTAGGTAATCGTGACATATAATATAATATAATATAATGTTATCTGCAGCGATGAAATGTATGACGCAGTGCAAAACGAATATACAATTTATTTAAAAGTTTAAATAGCCTGGAAGCTTCCCACTATCCCACTTTCCAAAATGTAGGTAGTACAGTTCACGAAAGTGCCTCTACCGAGGTTAGACAAAGGGCACCTCTTTTTTCTCCATAAACAAAGTTCAACCCTCGTTGCTTCGGTCTAGAGAGCTTGACTATTTTAGACTTTATGAATGCCTTAGATTAGATAAGTAAATGTCCATATCGCAGATTTTTTACTAGCGTAATGAAAACACATGAAGCAGAACCGTAGGCCTCTCACAGACTGGTGCGGCCTGCAGTAGCGGTCAATAGAAAATTTGTCAGCTAATGATAAGTTTACTATTGACCGCCGCGGTCAAAGAAAAACATCAGCTTATGTATGACAGATCAACTCAAAAGAGCCACATAAGAAAGCAATCACATCACGAAATAAGGAAAATTCCAATCAAAGCTAGTGCCCGAATGAAAGCAGTTCTGCCAACACAGAGGACTAATACAGATGAAATATATTTTCATTACCGATAATCCCCTGTAATAGGCTTAGGAGTAAGTTGACATTTGTCGCAAAAGGGACCCGGACTGCGACCAACAAACATTTACTATTATCGACGGCGCTCCGGTCTTCTTCAGTGTAACATTTTGTTTAGAAAAATTACAGTGTGCTATTTTTTTCGGTGGCATTATATAAGTTTGTAAAACGAGGCCGCAAGCGTATTTGAACTAACTTGTATTTGCTGTTAACGATGGCGATTCTGTCATTGGAAGTAGGGAATTTTGTTAGGGATGATGGAAGTTCCTCACTTGGCCGGTGTAAGCATAAGTTGGTGGTTAGATACTAAGAGCCTTGTCGGTTTCACGGCTCTTGAGTTTTGTGTGGGTATGCTATGATTTTTAGTTTAGTGTTGGTAAAATTATGTTTCATAGCGTTTAGGTCCTTGCTTTGAAATATATAGGTACCCAGAAATATTAGAAAAATTAAAGTAGTAGTATTTGAGGTATGTAAGTATCTTATTTTTATATTAGTTTTAGAAAATAAGACCATATTAAGAATCAAAAAGATCTGAATTCTCTATATAATGATAATGAAGAATTAAAAACCCGTATTTTTATAATAAATGAAAACATTTATACTTATTGACCCGAGAGACAAGAAGCCGACGAATTGTTATAGAAGTCTCAGTTATAAAGTAAATTGTAAGTAATTCACCAAACTCCAAAAATAAAGTCGATGCAAGAATGTCACCATTATGGCAGCGTCAAAACTAAATGGTATCTCAAAAATATGGCACTACCATTCCAAATTAAAAAGGTAATGAGACCACGGCGATCAATCTGCCATAAAGCCGGTACACATGTCACACTTGACCATCTCTTGCGAGTCAATGCTAAAAGGCACATGTGTTCTTAAAACCGATTCGCTTACATCCTTCTTGATATCTGTGGTGTAGCTATAAGGGCGCGTTCATAATAACATTACGCGGCTGAATTAATCGGATGGGGAGCCAAATGTTAAACTGTTTTTAATATTATCTGTCGCATCTACCCTATATTTTTTATTGGATATTGATTGATAAATTTGGTGCTTGTCGAATATAGTCCGAGTCGGTCAAAGTACTAGCCGATTTTAATTATTTTATGAAATGTTCAATTATCAGTCCGTCTTGCAATCCATTAGGTGCGTAGGCCACATATGTAAATGTAAAGTTTAACATAATATTATGTAGTTTTTACTGAACTTTTCTGGTACCTACAGTCGACGTTAAAGATATGTTTATACCTACTTGTTTACCTTATTCCATTGTAATAAGGCGAAAAAATTACACATCTCTTAACGTCGACTACTTATACTAGAAAACAACAATAAAATAAAAAAGATATACTATTTATTGCACATCTCCTGTTCGATTTCTATAAAATGTACCGATTGCTCAAATGGTTTGTATTAACCCTTAATATTAACAAATTTTATCATTTTTCCCCAAATAAACCCTGCTGTCTATTTAAAATGATAAAGTACCCGCTATTCGTCGGACGGTAAACAGTGAATGGCAACCGGCAGTGCACTTGCCGTAAAAAAACGAAAATTAAATTCGCATCACATTTAAATACCCCCGAATCGGGGAAGTTTCGGCTGCGGCAAGGTAGTAGAGGAGGAGCGATTAGCGATTTTACGTAGGAAGTACGCGACTCACTCTTGACCGATTCGTGCACGAAAAATACATATAAACATACGAATAACTTACGTAGTTATGCATAATTATGTCTCTTTTTTTGAGTAGGCATCGGTAAATTTTCGCTACAATATTAGTACAAGCTTTGGCCCGCGACTTCATCTCCGTGAAACCTGTTTATATCTGTTTCATGTCATTCCCCGGGATTTAAACTATTTTCATTCCTATGTACCAAATTTCATCTCACTCGGTTCAGGGTTTAATAGTGAAAAGGTAACAGACAAAGTTAATTTCGTATTTATAATGTTAGTATGGACTTTTTTTTTATGATCTAGATGACATTTGTGATAAGTAATTAAAGAAATCACCTCTTTAAAAATCTTAGAATAGAAAACACTTTATTCAGGCTAAATAAGTATTTTCTATAAAAAGCGTATTTATTTTTTCTGTTTCTACTGCGCAAAACATAAATTGCATTCTCAGTCCCCAGTACAAATTCAATAAAATAGGTTAGTTTATTAAGGTTTCGCTATTTATTTCAAATTGGAGTGAAATTTGCATGCCTGATTAATGTATTTATTGAATTTCCAATCTCTCACTCTAGTGAATTTCCAATAGTTTATTTAGATGCATTGTGAATTTAATTGTTTGTGGCGAAAATATTATAAATTCTGTAAGTACCTAAGTCATATATATGTTACGGTCAGATTATGAACACCGTCAGTTTATAACCTTACTCTCATTATTATTTAGTTATTGGCAATTAGTTAAGGGCCTCTTCGGGGCCCAACTTAGAAAAACAGGAAAGAAAAAAAAATTTTTTTCGTTATTATAAATTGCCGAAAAATTGTGAACTGTCAAAACCGTTCACAATTTAAGGCTTTATTTTTCGTTAGTTTACAATCTGTCAATGTCAAATCGTCAAATTGTGAACCGAGATCAAATTCGCATGATTCGGAACGCACACTGTGCGCTGATTGGTTGAACGAATTATTCCACTTGCATCAGCTTCCACTCCGTCAGAACATGATAATATCTTCTGCTGAACTTTTTTTTTTTTTTTTTTCGTTATCTGGCAGTGTTGACGGAGCCCCGCCGAGCGGGGCTCCGATTTCTGGGCGGTTTGCCCTTCCGGCAACTGAAGCTACCTCATTAACCAAACCTACCTAGTTTTTGTTCGTTCCGTTCCGTAGCATGCCGACGATTTCATATCAGGGGCCGTAGACAAGGTTACAATCGACAAGCGCTAACGCCAATAGAAAATAATAATTTGTATGGGAATGACAGATGCCGACGAAACACTTTTCGTTAACATCTGTCATTCCCATACATTTTATTAGTTTTCTATTGGCGTTAGCGCTTGTCGATTGTAACCTTGTCTAGGCCCCCTGTTCACAATTTGACGATTCGACTTTGATAGTTTCTAAACTAATAAAAATTAACAAGTTAAATTGTGAACGGTTTTGACAGTTCACAATTTTTTGAGAGTATATAATATCGCGAGTAAGATTATAAATTGACGGTTTCCACAATCTAACGGTGACATAGGTATATATCACGAACGTAAACTATTAAATACAAGCTTCTGCCCGTGACTCCGTCCGCGTAGAACAACTACTTGTCAAATTTTGCTATTGACCGCCACCGCAGGCCGCGTCGCAGCAGGCTTGAAGCTTTTTCCCGCTCTTTCCCCACTATCATAACCTCACACCATCGCACGGGCACAGATGCAACAAGAATAGAAATATGCTTACCAGTCTACGGATTAAGTGGGTTCAAGTGTTGCCAGCCCCTCTATTGTAATTTTTGCCATAGACTCGCTACAGATGCGACCTCTTTGCATTCCCTTTCACTGGTGTTGCCCAGTTTTTGGTAGGGATTAGTGGGATTTGATTGCTTGATTTCATTATAGGGGGCCAACATGAATTGAGAGTTCTTTTGTTATTTTTTTTGTCAATGCTAGTAGTGTTTTCGAAACGATGTTGTGTCAAAAAATGATTACTCATCGATATCAAACGTCCTTCTACTTGCTTTTTTTGTTACCTATTACGACGGTGGTAATCAAACGCAAGATTAATGAAGGTTGGTAACTCCAGGGACCACATTCGCTTTATAGGTACATCTTACCTTAATTGTCTAATGATGACAGCGCAAAGAAAAGTACATATACATAGTTTCTAGCCTTTATTCCCAAAAGGGGTAGGCAGAACATGAAACTTATGTTCCGCTGCCTCTTTTAGCATAAATATGGGTATAAAAGATCGACAAAATGTGATATCGCAGTGATAGGTTCTAGCCTATTTTTACTTAACACTGTTCCCTTAGTCGATTTTTACGACACCCACGGGAAGAAAGGTGAAATTCTAACCCGACTCCACACGGGGTAAAGAAAAGTACACATAACAATTTTAACTTACATTATACAAATATTTTTTTCTCTAACATGCAATGAAATATTGACGTTGCATTGTGTTCTTCATAATGGGCTTCGAAGTGTCACGTTTCGGGCGCAGCGAGACGAGAGACCCGTAATGGCATTTCTTACAAAATTAGAGGCATAGGCCTGCAAGATGGTCTTTTTTAATTTGTCATTCCGCAATTTGTGGCACAGGATCACGGTATTCAGCCATGTAAATTAAAGTTTGATTTCTTGGAGTTTTTTAAATTTATTTCATTGCATGTTTGAGAAAAGCACTACTTATACATACCTCGGCGGGAAAAGGGGTTGCCAGCCTCATAACTATCCGACCTCGCTATGCTCGGCCGTCTATATGTACTCGGCCGGCAACCCCTTACTTCCCGGCCTCTGTAGTAATTTACTATTAACAGAAAATTATAATTTGACAGATGTCAAGCGGGCACAGGCCGCTGCGTCGTGGACAAAGCGCATCGGAACCAGTGTCAGGCGTGCCGGCTCAAGAAATGCCTCGCCATGGGCATGAACAAAGACGGTAAGTGTGCCATGTGCCGACGACGGTAAGTTTCCAAAACTGCGCAACTTTCCTACTGGAAAGATGTTGGTAATTTGCAAACTTTCACACATTCACTGCCAAGAGTCGCTACGTGCTACGCTCGTAGCCGATTCCCTCGTTTTCTCAGCGTGTAGCGAAAAACGACACGGGCGTAGGTAGACGCCCGCTAGGCGGGTTCCTGGCAATGAAAGTGTTTATTCTTGTGAAATATTCTTAAATTTTTCGTGATGTTTCTCATGTTTTTGGAAACTTTCCGCAACTTGCGCATCTGTAGTGCCTAGTCCCTAACTTTCATGTACACAAGACATACGTGTCATATAAGTCCAGACATCGGAATTGAAAGGGCAAAATTTTATGATAGGTAGGGAGTTCCTATATCAAGAAAAGATAATCGGTAATAGAGTTTATCGATATAGGAACTCCCTACGTGTCATAAAATTTTGCCCTTTCAATTCCGATGTCTGCAACTGCATACCTAGACGATCGCTTGTTCAATACCGGTAGACATTTATTATACTTATTATAGTTCCTGTCAGGTTCACTCTGCTGCTTTTGACTGAGTGTTCCAGAATAAGTTCGGATTTGAAAGCCATAGCAGCAGGGTTCATGAACACCAACTAGCTAGGGTCGTTACGCACGGTCCTGGGCTGTTATTCTGTACGCGTTTACTCACCTCTTTCTCTCGTCACGCCTAAAGAAACTGGACCTCTACCTACCCTTAGTTACTGCGAATCGCGCCGTCAAGATATATTTGTGGGTGAACGGCGAGGTGAGGTTAAAACAAGTTACAGAATAGGTTAAGGCGTGGACAAATTTATACAGACTTAGGTATGCAGCTTTAGCTCGCTGGTCCAAACCAAATGCACTGTATCTTAGTCGGTAGGAAAAGAAGTACAGTCGTGCGCGAAAAAATGGTATGGAGTGCTGCAGTTCAAACTTCAAACCCGGGTTGCGCAGAATGGTAAAAAAATATTTTTATACTCGTCGACCTTAATGTTTGAATTAAGACTTCGTACACCAAACTTAAACCACATACTTTTTACTATGGAGCTCCCAACTCAACATTTCATAACTGTTGAGACAACTAAAATGAAATTGACCAATCACGTGGCGCCTTTACTGGACTATAATGTATTTGACCAATAGGACGCCGTCATGAGAAAGTCAAAAGGTAATAGACATCAACGCACAAAAAAGAAAAAGCCGGTTGGTTGCACTTCGTTTCAGCAGGGTTTGTTTAATTAGTTCAGTTGACTCGTAGAAAAAGTATGGTATACAATAGTTATATAATTAGCTTTTTAAGTCTTGCACCTTAATTAGGCTACTCAGCAAGCTTCGTGGCCTAAACGTGGTACGCGACTGAAAAAGCATACGTTATATAACGATTACATAAAATACTATTTTGGCATTAGGTTAGGTCCGCCTTTTTTACTATTTAAACTTCATTGCGCAATTAAGTTGAAATAAATAAATAAAAATACCTCGTCTGCGATTCTATTGGTCTTAGTAACTGAGAGAAGGGGACATCCCTAGGATAGGATTTTGTTTCGTGAGTCTGTCGTTTGCACGTCTATCATGGGACGGCCGCGACATACTCTCGATTTTTCTCGCACTATACCTCTTGTTCTAAGTGTTCTAATAACGTGTTCTAACGTGCTCATTTGAATGCTGGGACGTCACATTTTTAACTAAGTTCAAAAAAGGAGGAGGTTCTCAATTCGTCGGAGTCTTTTATTTTTTATGTATGTTCCCTATTACTCAAAGACGACTGGACCGATTTGGTTTTTTGTTTGAAAGGGTATCCTCCCCACCTCCCATGGTCATCAGACCCGTATCATGGTCGGCCTTATCACGCTATACGTGACAAGATAGGCGTCGTTTCATTCTATCGAACGGTGTCAGCTCAGTGAAGGATGCTCTATCTTGTCACTTATCGTGTGATAAGGCCGACCAATATACGGGGTCAGGTCAGGATCTGATAACGATCCTGAAGATATCGAGGGAAATCTTCAAACTTTATAGGCACATTTGAAACGGAGACTGGATAAAACTTTGTTTTTAAAGTAGATGATGTCATTTGAATTATAACATAAAATGAGTGTCGTTAGAACATTTTAGGTACGGAACACTAAAAAAACTGCGGATTGCGGCATTTCCCGGTTAGGTATGGGTCGCTACGACGCTCGGCTCTCCATACAAACGTGTAGTTTGGTTCTCATTTCAAAACGACATCCTAGAATAACATGAAACTTTGTATATTGTCTAGGTCGGAAACTATAGTTTCTGTTGCTAGAAATTGGGGACTCATAAATATTCCTACCAGAAATGACGGAGTCAGCGGCACCCAATATTAGCTCTATAGAGATTGCTTGTATCCGATTATAAGGCGTTTGTATTACTCGCACAGGGTGCTGCAAAGTTAAGCATACAAGTTTACTTATTTCATCTACATACTTATTTACACCAATGTTTTATCCTATAAAAAAGTTCGCACCAAAGGAGAGTCAAAATCTTTTATACCTTCAGCAAAAGTTAGCGGGCGAGGTGCTCCAAATAATTTAAACAAGCTCTTTTGTTTCGACTTTTTCGCCTGCGTAGACATCTGCTGCTGACTGTAGCTTTAAATATATTTTTGAACGAACGAGCTAGGCGAACGAAGTTTTCTTTTCAGCTTGGCCATATTCTATCGTGTGTCTGGATGTCAAGATGCCTGCTATCTGTTCTCCTCTACAGGTCGCATTTCTTAACCGATTCTCGTAAAATTTTGTGAACAGGTCCAATAATTAAATTTTGTGACATGGCAATCACACAATACTATATAGATTTAGGTAGATATGTAGAAATGGCAATCACACAACTTTCCTGCATTTATTGATATAAATGCAGGAAAGTTGTGTGATTGCCAGGTTACAGAATTTTATTTAGCAAGCAAATAAAGATTAAAGAATGCCTTAGACTTGGCTCTACGAAATATCTCACAACTTTTTACGGTGAAAGAGTTTCGAGACTTTGCCTCTTTTTTACATGCAATGTTTTTTATGGGATATATTTTACCGACCTAAAAAAAGGAGGAGGTTCTCCGTTCTCTCTTACGCCTGGGCATATTTGGAAAATTATATTTTCTTTGAAAGGGTATCCTTTCCATGTGGTCCCATGGTCAGCTCAGGATCTGATAATGGGATCCTGTAGAAATCGAGGGAACTCTTCAAATAAAGCAAAAACCTTTCTTTAAAGTAAACTATATTGGATTAGTAATGTAAGATTATTACGTGGCTTGTGACATTTATGCGACAATGGATAAAACAATCGAGGCAGTCAGATACGAATACAAAATAATAAAATAACTAAGCTATAACATAGGGGCTTGTCAGCAGTAATAACTCTCGCCTAATTGCCCTACACCAAGATAAATGCAGCTCGAATAGCGAGCCCTTCGTACCGTGTCCTTTGGCAGGGGCTTGCATTGAGCTGCATGTGTAAGTTGGTGGCACTGTATGTGACGGAACAAGCATTGTGCGGATTTGTTCTTTCAGTTCTTTGTCGGATTTTGATGTGTTTTGATATGTTTATACAAGTTGTTGAAGTATGAAGTTTATCGTGAGAATCGAGGGGTGATATAGATATTGGTTATCTTCATATTGTCCAAATATTATATTGACTGTTAAGGCGCTGTACATAGTGAAATCTAAAATTGTGAAAATATTAATAAAATACTTCTACCGATCTTACAACTGCAATTTTTTAATATGTATATTTTCAGTCTATTCACTAATAGACTTCATAGAAACACGATTGCGGTAAAAAACTCGATAGTTTTTTTTTTTAAATACGTCTTTTTTACACCCTAACCCAAATATTTTGATAACTACTTATTATGAATATCAACACAAAATTTGCTTTATATAATAGTTTTTTAGTAGATTTAGATTTGTGCTTCATAGATTTTTAATAAGTTAAAAACACAAAAAAAAAAAAAATATGATATCCGCGCTTTTAGCACGCACTTCCATCTCGCTCACGCTTATGCTCAGTGAGAGGGAGAAAAGACTAGTCAGTCCGGGCAGTCAATTGTTAAACGGACCTCTAGAACAAAATTCTATATAATAATTAACCAAGAACCAATAGCCCGGAGGCTCTAGTATAAGTTTTACCGAAACAAAACTTTACGATCCCGTTTGCGTTTTACCCTCAATTTTTATGGGATTTGACAGCTAAACGCGAATGCGGTCGTAACGTTTTGTATCGGTAAAACTTATACTAGAGCCTCAGATAGCACGTTAGGTTTTATGGTCACTTTGACAGCCCAATTGTACTAAAACGTAACGTAAAACATGACCATAAAACCTATCATGCTATGAAATTTAAATTATTTATTTGCATAGACACAGTACAGGGATGTTTAAATATATTACGATCATGTGTATCTAGCTTGCAAGCAAGCGTGCAAATATGTAGGTATTGTAGGTGTCAATTAAATTATCAAAGATTACAACATAAATTGTAATAACTATAATACAATGTCAAATCGAATTAATATTCATTATTTACATAAAAGGCATAATCATAATAATCGTCAAAGAGGCAGAATAAAAATATATAACTAAATACTACAAATTCTAATAATATTGATGTTTGAGATACGCCTTAACGCTATAAAAACGCTAGCTGCCTAGGTCTCAGTACCTATGACTTAGGCTTGAGTTAAAACAATACTGATGACATACAGATTGAGTAACACAAAATAGTTAAATTAATTAAGGGCTTACGTGCATATAAAAAAATGTAATGATTGCATGAAATCATTATAGGTACATAAGAGTCCAACTAAAAAAATTACTTTATATAGCCCATAATTTTGGCAATGTGGATATTGAGAAGAGACGCCAGCCTAAATCTCTGTATAATCCGGTGTTATTTTTTGCACGGTCATTACTTACACCAAGTAAAATCATGTCAAACTAATCATTTAAAATTTTACATGAATCCATCCATGCTCACTAAACTAACAAACGTATGCACGACTTAACTCAAACAAATTGAATAAAAAACACACTTTTAGGGTCCCGTAAGCCATCATTTGTATACGGAGCGGTTTGTGCCACGCGCCGACACGTGCCTTAAAAAAAAGAAAAACCATAGACCGAGGACATCCGAGTCAAGTTAGTTTTTACTGCATCGGCAAACGGCCTATTATTGTTTGATTCTTGTTTATTTTGTGGCATATTTTACCCCTTTGGGCCCTTTGCTTGCTGGTGTGAACGTTGTTCTTTGGAAAGTGTGAGAGTATTTAAATTATTTGAGATGTAAGTAAGGTATCTATTATGTTGTAGATTTATGGCCGGTTCCAATAATCAATCCACCGATAGTTTTCCTTACCGGCAGTTACATTTTGACTGATTACCTGTGTGAGAAAATGTGTCAAAATGTAACTGTTGGTGTATTCTTTAATCTGTGCTGTTGGTAAGGAAAACTATCGGTGGATTGATTATTGGAACCGGCCAAGCAAGTAGTAACAAGAAAAATATTTTATAAGTACCAAGTATGGCTTGTGTTTTGGGTGCTAGACTACGATATAGATATACAAATAATAAAAAATACCAAAGACTCGGAAACAAATATTCATGCTCATCACAGTAATATTCGCCCTAACCGGGATTTGAACCCAGGACCGGCAGCTTGGCACCAATCCATGCTTTGTTTCTTTCCAGATTATAAAGACCTTGCGATTACTTGTACAACGATTTTAAAAGTTTGAAATGTCAATATCCCTCAAGCGTTCTTTATTGAATTAATATTGAATGACCTTATGTTAGGTTAAATAAGTTTAATTTTTGACTCTGATATCCTATATACGTTAACGAAGTAACGTAGTCGAAAATGACCAGTAAAAGTCTAATAAAACAAAATGTTACGCAAATGCGTTACTATATTGAAAGCAACATATACATCAGAGGACTCCACTTCAATCAACCGTCGGTATAGTTACAACTTTTCTCAGCAATATCTCCTCCCTCTCAGCAAGCAATTAGTAAGTGGTAACCCTTTAGCCGCAGGCTTAGCTATTGTCGCTAGTTCACATCGGTAACAATAGCGTCACAAACCCTAACCCTGTCAAATATTTCAATATATTGATTACACGCTTACGAATTTAAGCCTCGTAATCTGTAATGGTCATTGTTTTCGCTTGTGAGTTGTGTTTGTGGGGAGTCATCACGGTAGAAGGAATTATGCCCTTTACACTCACCATATAAAGGGTAATGCGTGATTCACTTTGCTGTAGCAACGGTCATACTTGCAGTGGCAGGTTTGGTAACGCTTCGCAAATGCTGCCCAGCCCAATGCAGTTCTCCGATGGACTTCTTTCTCGAAGTTATTTCTACCGAGCTGGATTATCTGTCCTCCTAACATGTTCCCGCACAACTTCTAAAGCCAAATGTTCGATACACATTACTATACGGTAGGACACGGATAACAACCACCGTTTTGGTCCGTAAAAGGACATCACAGTGCGAAGAATGAAGCTGGTTTTCTACCGGAGGGGCGAGACGAGA
The DNA here is from genome assembly GCA_947578815.1 of Epinotia ramella. NCBI lineage: Eukaryota > Metazoa > Arthropoda > Insecta > Lepidoptera > Tortricidae > Epinotia > Epinotia ramella. The sequence continues at coordinate 28,351,086 of OX388202.1, forward strand.
TGAGACGTTGCGAGAATTGAAATCGTATGGGACTTTCTACCTAAGAGTATACACCGAGCGCGTGCGCGCGCGGTGGAAATAGGTTTTTTTTTTTTTTTTTTTAACCTTTGTTTCTTGATCCAAAGACCCCGCGAGAAATACGGGCCAACTTTGGTTCTTTTAACTAATATGAGACTAATAACTTGGAATTGAAATTTACTATGAAATAAACTTTAGTAAGTCCCATATACGAATTTCAATTCTCGTCTCGCATCGTCTCGTCTCGCCCCTCTGGTGGAAAACCAGCTTTAGCAGGCTGTACGTCTAGCACAACTTGCTGTTCTGTCGCTTCCCGCGCGACTGAGCGTCTCTTATCTCACTCGCACCGTGCAAATTAGAAAGAGGAGGGTAGATTTTTCTCAACTCGCGTCGCGGCGCGGCGTCAGTTGTGCTAGCCCCGCTGAAGTGGTAGTGGGCTGCACGGCTATCATATGCACAGCACGGCCCGCGAGCTGTGTCGCGCTCGCGGGTACATACGCTATCCGTCTCATAGCCAAGCTAAGTATTCTAATTTGAAAAAGACGGATAGTCTATCTCACCGCGACAGAGGTCGCGGTGCTGCCCCCCTATTCTGTAACTTGTTTTAAGCTCACCTCAACGCTCACCCACAAATATATCTTGACACCGCGATGCGTAGTAACTAAGCGTAGGTAGAGGTCTAGTTTCGTGACGGGTGAGCGGCGGGGTGAGCCGCATTAGCGGGTAGCGAATAACAGCCCTCGTCCTGTTTATCATAGAACTGACAACCGCTGGAGTAGGTACACTAGTTCTGAGGGGTAATGGCACAGTTTAACTATATTTTTATATTTATAATTGGACATTTAGCTCTACCTAACTTAGGTACGTACAATGCGTTACTAATCGCCCTCCTGGAGTGGACACTTACTCATTGGGCTAACTTGATGACCTTAAAACAACTGCTGGCAGTGGCTGGATACAGGAAGCGAATCGAATACCAAGTATAAAAGCAATATGAAGAAGCCTTACGTTCAGCAGTGGACAAATTATGGGCACTATGACTCGTCTACTCGTACTGAATTCCAAAAGACATATAGATAGACTACGTATAGTTTCATCATAAATTATGGGCACTATGACTCATGATGAAACTACTTAGTCTATCTATAAGTAGATATGTATTTTGGAATTCAGTACGACACGAAACTCACGTTTACTGCATTTAAAAATATAGGTTGTTACTCATTATTGAAGTACAATTGTTTTTCCTTTTCCTGTGTATATGCTTGCCTAGTATGCGCTTGAAATAAGTCATTTATACGCGTATTACATAATATGGTTATATGAAGCTCGTACGATATTTGTGATTAAATTAAATTAAATTAAATTAAATTCCCGAAACGTCGGGAGACCGCAGATCTAAACTAATTAATTTTACGCGATTGATTCCCATTTAGTAAAAAGAAATTGTCTGGACTATCTTGGAAATAAACTGTACTAAGTATTCTTAACTGTTTGAATAGACATAAAATCTCGCACTGTGACCGGGTCACAACCACAACAATTACAACCGGATTTGTTACGCCGTGTGAAATGTATCATATTTTGAAAACTTGCCAATCAAATCCATGCAAATGCCCTAAAGCTGAATCTAATAACCGCAGTCCTCGTAATGGCGGCACATTCGCCTCATTACGGCACTACAAAGAGTGCCCTGGAGCGCGTATTTAAATGAGGGGATATTTAGCCGCGAACTGTCTATTAATTTAACATTTTAACTACGTCTAGTCGGAAAGGCGTGGCGGTCTGACCCCCGCACTAATTATATGGTCCTTCGTTTATAGATTCTGTTGCAGCTAGCTTCGTTGGATACTGTAGCGACATTACTTTTCAGGACGGCAACGTCCTATGCTGTATCTCTCCCCGTATTATGTAGGTAACTTCCTAGAAACCGTCGTTGTGTTCATTTAATTCTGAGCCGAATATCATTTTTAATTATTTATTTATAACTTTTCACAACGACTTCGCTCTTTCTGCACCAGCACGTCTATCATGAGACGGCCGCGACATACCTACTCTCGTTTTTTTCTCGCACTATAAGTACCTATTGTTCTTAGAGTACTAAAAAGAGAGAGACGGATAGTGCGAGAAAAATCGAGAGTATGTCGCGGCAATCTCATGATAAACGTCCTGGAGCTACATATCTATTTGCACCTGCCATTGTGTTTGCTAACTAAATCATAATTCATAATTAAAGTACGGGGGCTAAACGAACGTACCTATTCGACTTTAAGAGTCATCATTGCGTAACAAAATATATAAAACACCATTGTTTTATTTCTAAAATTTGTTAAAAGTGTTAAGTAGGTAGGTACTTAAGTAATTTGTTAAATGTGAAATTTAGTTATTTCAAAATTTAGATGCCTAATAGGTACGAAATGTTTAAGCAACCTACAATACAGTTTCTTTACAACCTATAATTTCTAAATATTCGAGTCCCCCTACTCCCCCTTGCCCGGTGTCATCATTGCTTATACCTTTTACAAAACAATAAAGTTGCCATAATTGCGAAATAAAATCAAACACATCAGGTGCAGGTCTCATCTGCCCGCAATGTCCCATAGCCATTTAATCAAAGTGAAAGACCCCGAGCTCGTGTCGTCTACCTCACTCCCGAACCAGATCCATAACCCCGTCTCACTCTTAAACGACTTCTGTCAAGTTGATTCGGCTTAATGGTTATTGATTCCAACAATTCGATCCAATGGAATTTTGGATTTGTGTCCAAGTATTTAAGGTCGAGATTGACTCGAGTAGACGAGAGAAATTATTTTCGAGTGCTTTTAAATTCAACCCTAACCGTCTACAATTTAAAATCATATTTGTTCGTTTAAAAGTTAGGAATATGGATTTAAGTTTCGAGGTTCGATGGGGCTTTATACAATTGTTTGTGTTTTATTTCTCATTGGATTCGGGGCGTAATTACAGCGGGCTAAAGTTTATATTTGATTGTAGGTTTAGAGAGATGTGACTTTTTGGGGGACAAGCGCCATTATTCAGGGCCGGATTTAAGGGTTTTATGCAAGGATTAAATTCGCATTAATCAGTGTCTGTTACTGCAGCCTTAACTTCGGTATAAACAGTTAACTGTTAGGGTACGCGACGCCGGATTTAAGTACACTTGGTCACAATAATACTTTGAAAGTTTGCTAACCGGGCTCTACGAACGCACCGAGACATGTATTGTATTTTGTCATCATCCTCCTAGCGTTATTCCCGGTTGTGACCCTAAAGGAGCCCGGGGTCCGCTTTGACACTAATCCCATGATTCGGCATAGGCACATTAGTTTTACGAAAGCGAATGCCATCTGACCTTCCAACCCAGAGGGAAAACTAGACCTTATTGGGATTAAACCGGTTTCCTCACGATGTTTTCCTTCACCGAAAAGAGAAACGAAACTGTATATATTCCGTACATACGTTCCGAAAAAATTCACTGGTACGAGCTTGACAGCCGCGTGCCTGAATCACTAAGCTACCGTAGCTTACTTATGTATTGAATTTTGTATTACCTTAATAAAAAACAATACAATACGAGTACATACAATCAGTGTGTCAGAAAATTTCAAAACAGTTTACTTAAATAATTATTCTCACTTTTAATCTCATCAGTAGTTCAGGCAATGAACTGACAACTTGTATGGAAAAAATGACAATTTTGGAAATAATTTATAATAGCTTATTTTTTATGTATAACGGATATATTATCAATTAAATAGTTACCCAGCGACAAAATCCGACAAAATTTCAGACATCGAAAAAATGATAAGTTAACTGGCTTCTAAAAAGTCAGTAAAAATATTAATAGGTAAATGGTTTTGTCTTTATTTTGGTTCATTTACATTTGCTCTATAATATTCAAGATAAATCGTACAAAAAAAGATAATGCATGCTTCATTTAAATCTACATAATTACTTCCGGGTGGAAAGTTTGTCGGATTCTTGACTAAATCATCTTAGAATAACATTTTCAAATGAAATCAACAAAAAAAACGCTATTATAAATTAATGTTCTTCAGAACCGTATTTTGCCTGGAGTACAGCTCATCACCATCCCATAGATTTTATAAAATTCGCTGTTTTAATTAAAAATAATATGTCCATGTCGCTAACTACTCATCCGTATAAAATTAGTACCATTACGTGTGTTTATGACACACGACGCCGAGTTTTTCCGTCATTATGATATTAATACCTTTTAACGCAAATAATTGCGCAAGTGTGTTTTTTTCAATGCCGCTTGGATGGAACTTTGTTCTTTAGAATCCTGACATGATCATTGTGGGTTAAATATCATACAAGACTAGAAATATAAAAAAACTAAAATACGGTTTGCTTTGTGATTTAATATTTTCGTTACAAATGTTAGTCCTACACAGGGTGTTTGCTCCATCGTTTGCCAAATTAAAACTGCAGGTAGGTTGGGTAATTAGCTATCTTTTCCGGCCTCCATAAAAATTTTGTGTACACTGGTATTTTTTTTTGTATTCTTTTAAAATAATTTAGAAACGTTCTATATACTTACGCGTTTCAACTTGAATTTAAAATAAATAGGAAGTGGTAGAGCATAATATTTATTTTATTTTAATGTGGAATGTTGTACCTACTATCGGCTCTATCAAAATCAAAATTATTTGCATGTAACGTCTACTTATTTTGTTTATTAAACCTCAAAAAAAGTTAGATGCAAGAAATTCGTCTTGGGTAACTTTGATTTGAAAAAAAAAAAAAAAAAATTGATAATGTTCTCAAAATTCTTTGAAAAGGTCCCTTAGTCTTTCCTCTTTCTAATGATGTGCAATAATGCCAAAAACCTTCAATGAACTTTATTAATTTGCCAATTTTGTGTATGGGACGCATTAGGCTCGTAACCGGCAAGCGATAAAAAACATACTTTCGCTAAATACGAGGAAATAGTAGGTAAGCAAGACTTGCAGATTGACGACTAAGTATCATACGAACGCACGCGTAGCATCTGAAAGGCTACCGCGAAACAAAAACGAACTTCGTTCGCTATCTCCCACTCTGTCACTCGAATTTGCAAGTGCGACAGAGAAGGAGATACATCTGGGTTTGTAACCAAATTTCCTCTTTAATAACGACAAATGTCACGATGAATGCTGTCTGTATCCGGTGGGATAAATCTTTATGAATTTCTGAAAACATTATCCAGATTCCTGTTTGCAGGACAACCTTTTTTTTCTGAATCACGATTGGTCTGTTGGCACAACAGGTTGTAATTGAGACCACTCATTAAAACAAAACGCAATGCCGCACTCTTCTAATTTTAAAAAGTTTTTTGGTTTTGTACTGTTTCTGTTAATCTTGTTATTGTTGAGTTTTGGTAATTTGATAATGGCTACATTCACGAAGAGGAATCACAAGGAATGAAGAACATGCGGACATTTTGATGGCATACGGAAAAGCTAATGGTGATGCACGAGCTGCGCAAAGAATCTACCAGGAACGATTCCCTAATAAACGCTTACCAACCCGCAACACATTTCAAAACACTTACCGACGCTTACGCGAAACTGGGAATTTGAACATCAATGAAGTAAGAGGAATTGTGGTGCGACGCAATGTTGAAGTCGATGAGCCAATTTTGGCACTGTTGGAGGAAGACCCGACTATACTCTGTTTTTTTTAGCATTAGAGAGACCTTTGCAGAACGAGATATAAGGTTTTTTATCGGGCACATTCTGCGGTTCGAACAGTGAATAGGTACGAGTTAATAAATATCACGTATTTATTATCATGTTTTATTAATTCATACATTACTCGGTGTTGTGAACAGATAAGAAACATAATATTAGTTAATTTATATTCTAAGATGAAAAGATAAGAATTTTAATAAATTGCGTTTGTAATTTTTATGGAAAGGTTGTACATTAAAAAACCTAAAGAGGCAGAGTTCTCACACAATGGTCTATTTTTAAACGTCACTGTCACTATCTGTCAACTATCACTCATGTGGGTTTTTCATTCGAGTTCATATTGTTGTCGGTTGTGATTTCTATTTATTTTATTTATATTGCAGCCATCTTGCTTATAAACACTTATAACTTACAGTTTTGCCAACAAATTAGTAATAAATGTGAAAGCTATGCGTTCAAATCAGCTATCGGTAAATATCAAATGATATGTACTCGTATGTACATAAGTTCCGAGAAATTCAGTGGTATCGGTCGAAATCGAAGAAGGAAGGTAATTATTATTATTATAAAAGAGAAATGGCAGCCTCGAGGGCCTTTGCCAGAGTCAGTAAGTGTATAAATTAACTACGAATAACGAATTAAACCATTATAAAATCAAAAAGACGTGACTATCGCCAAGATGGCGACAATCATCGGAAGGAAGGTTTACGACCACTGCTTCTTTGTTTACCCGTTTGACAGATAATTCTAATCTTAAAAAATATATAGTATAGAAGCATAAGAAAAATAGCTGTTTTATTCGAAATTTCTATCTGGAAGGTGTGGAAAGTTCTTCGCCAAAATAACAGACACGCTTTTCATTACACTCCAGTACAAGGTATTTCATTATTGAATAAAAAATGCTATTGTTTAATTAACCGCTAAAAAGAGGTTTACATGTAATGCAAATCGTAATCCGTATCACGTAGTTGAAATTAAAAAGAATCTTGAAAACTTATTCTTATGCGTATTTTATTTATTGCATACAGGTCTTGAAGGGAACGACTTAGAGAAACGTGTGTCCGGTTCTGTCGTTTTTTGTTGCATACTTAGACGATCGCGACTTTAAAAAAAGTGTTCTGTGGACAGATGAGTCCAAATTTACAAATAAAGGGATTCTTAATGTACATAATCTGCACCACTGGGCACCGCAAGATGAAAACCCACGAGTAAAAAGACAGAGATATTTTCAGAGGAGATACAGCGTCAATGTTTGGGTAGGAGTCATTGGTGATAAAGTGATTGGGCCACACTACCTACCCGATAATATAAACGGAGATAACTGCCTTGATTTTTTGCAAATTTGCCTGAATTGCTAGTTGATGTGCCACATTTTGATGAAGGTAGGCGAATCGTGTTTCAACAAGACGGTAGTCCTGCACACTGGAGGGAGGCTAACAGTCAGGGTGCACCTGGACAATACTTTCCCAAATTCGTGGATTGGGAGAGATGGCCCTATTCCATGGCCTTCACGTTCCCCAGACCTAACTCCGTTAGACTTTTACATCTAGGGATGGGCTAAAGAACTTGTCTACACAACGGAAGTCAAATCTAGAGAAGATTTATCCCAACGCATACGCAACGCATAGGCGGCATTCGTCGTTATTACAGAGGAAATTCGTTTACGAACAACCACAATAGAAATCAGAAACAGATGCTACGGGTGTATTCGTAATGAAGGCCGTCAATTCGAGCAAGACTTGTAAATGAAGACGAATTTATTGATTGAAAGGTTTTTTTTTTTACTAATACCTACACTACTTACGGTATGTTATTTACATAAAAGCCTGCTTATCGAATTTAATTGCCTGATTGGCATCGTTTATCGTTTATTTGACGAAAGAGAGATAGCTGATACATTTCTAAGCACGTGTCACGTGTGGTTTACAAAAAATATTGTACGCCGATTAAGAGCCTAGTCCGTCCCTTACACAAAATTGGCAAATTAATAAAGTTCTTTAAAGGGTTTTTGGCATTATTGCATTGCACATAATTAGAAAGAGGATAAACTAGAGAACTTTTTTTAAGAGTTTTAAGAAAATTATCTCTTTTAGTTTTTTTTTTAAATTGCAAATCAAAGTTACCCAAGACAAAATTCTTGCTATTAATTTTTTTTGAGGGTTAATAAAAAAATAAGTAGACGTTACTTGCAAATAATTTTGACGTTGATAGAGCCGCACAACATTACAATAAAATAAAGAATTAGGCTCTACCACTTCTTTTTTTTTTAAATTCAAGTTGAAACGCGTAAGCATATAGAAAATTTCTAATTAATTTGAAAAGAATTCAAAAAAAATACCAGTGGACACATACATTTTTTGGAGGCTGGAAAAGATAGCTAATGATCCAACCTACCTGCCGTTTAAATTTGGCAAACGATGGAGCAATTAGCAAACACCCTGTATAATAGAGTCATATTAGATGTTAGTCTTTTTTATCTACAGCTCTTCATATTAATAAACAAAACGCATTGATACGTTTTTAATTAAAGTATGATACAATGATAATCCAAAGAATCTAGATTCTAAGTTCATACTTGTCGTACAATAATTTACATCGTCACGTGGTTAAGTGGTGGAGAATTGCTGAAATAATATAATTGGTTATATAATTTGTTTTTTCATTAGCAACAGATAAAAATAACGAAAATACTGGGAACGGGAAACTATCAATATTTCATTTAAATTGTAAATTTTATGATTTTTAAATTCATAAAAACTAACAATAAGGACGTTGTTTGATTGTGACGTCACCACAAATTCCATACTAACGGAGCGTTATTGACGTTTCATAAAAAGAAGCTGATTTGACTTTTGTCAAATAGCGTATTACAAAGTAAAAGACAGCAAATATCGTAATAAGTAGCGGACTGTACCGCTTAATCCACGGCTTACGGCTCGCGAAGGAGCTGCGGCGCGGATTAAAACTCAAAATCGCCCCATTAGCATTTAATTTTACAAATGAATCTTTAATTCTCTGGTTTCTACTCTTTACATACAACGCAAGTGTCACTGCGTACTTACCTACCGCACTTGAGATTATATATTATCATAATATAAAGACACGATTATTGTAATTAATGCTCTAGGTATTTATTTAGAACTTTTGTGCATCTAAAGCTTTTTTCAATATGAAATACAAATATGTATGGTTCGCTTAGAAAAACAATAGGCGGGGTGGGGTACCTTACTTCTCTCCATACTAAAATTATAAAGAGGACATTGTGTTTTTGAAAGTTTGTATGTAATGGGTAATCTCCGGAACCACTGACCGATTAAAAAAAACTTGTTTATCTACGCACATATCATTAGTGCTCTAAAATGGGTTCAGTATCCGTAGGAAATGACCAGCAATAATATTAATATGGTAAATCGGTATTTTACTGTGGGAACTTTCTTGTCTGAGGTATTTAGTAGGTAAAATCTGTACTTTAATGTTATAACAGTATAGATTTTTGTAACGTTATGTTATGACTTTAAATTTGGAACCTGTCAAAACTCAAGTGGGTCTCTATTCTAGTATCCATAGATATTAGAACAGTTATCGATACGAAACGTCAATTCAGTATGTTTTTTTAATATAAACCGCACGTCATGTGATCTCGAGGGACATGAGTATAGGACTTCATTCGTTTGTTTATGATTTTAAAAACCCATTCGTCTTCCCGGAGGATCGAATTGCCGCCATTGCTGTTGTCATTTTTTTGTTGGTTTTTTGCTGTTACGAAAGTAGAATTGTGAACCCATCTTAGAACTTATGATATGTGTTTAGATAAAGTAGTGTATGCAACTTTCCTATCTTATCTTCCGGTGTCTTGCAAGCGAAACTTGAGGGCCAAAATCCCGAAGGTAAACGGGGAGGCAAGCGAAGAAGAAGCGAAGCGAAGGCTGAGGTTTTCGTAGGAATGAAAGGCCCAAAATATCCCTTTAGGGGGAGCTCCTTATGCGCTCCCAATAATATTTCAGAAAGTCACGAGAGATTTCTACATAAAAAAAATGATACCATACCATAGATACTCTCGGCGGAATGCCGTTTCGTCCAAATTGTATACCCACATCCCTTGACGTTGGTGAACTATGATAATTCGAGATAAGTATTCAACTTAACATACAAACAACTTTAGATGACCTCTGATTTCATAGCAAATATAGGGAGGCAGAGATCAAGGTTGCTGGTTTTTCAATATAAACAGTGACGTCGTCAATGACTGAAGTTCCAATATAATTAGGTCTATTATGTCTAATAGTTACTATCGGTGGAGGTATCAACCAGTTTTGGTTAATATGTAGTGTTTAGCCACATCCCGGGCTTTTTCACGTTTTATCTATATTTTGCTAAAAGTTTAAATGGGGTTCTTTTTACTTTTTAGTCAAGTATATGCTTGTCAATTTTCAAGTCTTTAGCTCATAGTTTAAAGGAGTTCCCATACAAAGTTCAACCCCGTTTTGTAACCCCTTTGCACCTTTATTTTTATAATTTTTATAGCCTATATGTTGGCCGGTAATTTTTTCGACAGATTAGTAAAGTTTGTTTCAAAATCCGTTCAGCCGTGTTCTATTATCGATTCTAAGTATCCCTAGCAAACTTTTTTTCAAATATCTTCCATGTACAGACTTTCGACCGTCTTCAGCTTTATTATATGTATATGTAGATAACCTGGACTAGTTAATAATGTTTTCGGTTTCAAATGCAAATCACCGACAACTCTTCTTCCAAAAACCGCTCAATTTAAGCCATTGTATTCATATTTCGTTAACGTACGAAACAAATCAAAAACTTCTGCAGTCCACGCAGACAGCCGTAATTACAACGAAACCCTTAATTGATTTAGTTGAACTAGCTAAGGCTTTTGACAACGTGAAACGCAGTGCCGAGAATAATTAGATTGTCCTGAGTCCTGACTACCGTCGACATCTCAAAACGTAACCAAATTACGCTTTCCTTTTCAAAGAGCCGAGAGCAAAATAATACAAAGCTAAAGTAAAGTGATAAAGGGGCGGTTGTGCCGCAGGGCGCGCTTCTGTGCCCCCGACTAATGATGTGCCGTCGGCTACGTTAGGTTACAGCTTGCCGGTAAATTTCTAAAGTTATGGGTATATTCAAGAATTGTAAATTACGATTATTACATTCAGCGATAGCTGTTATTCGAATATTTATTAACACGAGTCGTTATTCTTAAATTAGTTAAGTATTATGTATGATAAGACTACAGTTACAGTTTCCAGTAACCCTGGGAAATTGTTATTAAAAAAATATTACCTGGAATGTGAAACTCAATTTAAATTGTAAAGTACATTGTTCATTGTTGTAAACTTAAGTAGATAGATAATATAGGTACATAAAAATGAATACTAGTGTCATGTTAATCGATTGTTAGTGCGGATCGATCCGTGCGATCTCGCCACTATTATATAAACCTACCAAGGTTTCCGATAGTGACTAAGGAAAGAAAATCTTGTAAATTTAAAGATACTGATTTAATAAAGTAAAAAAAAAAAAAAAGTTAGTCAACCATTGTAAGCTCAAATTGTCATGAAATTTTTCTGTGCTATAACACTTTCTTTAGACTCGCGCTCCGTAATGTACACATATTTTTCTGTGCTATCCAAGTTTTGAAAGTTTACTTGCCTACTAATTGATGTCCGATGTCCGATCCTCAAAGATCGAGATCTTTTTTATTGTTTGCATTATGAATCAAAATTGATGTCGAAAGTATCGAAACCAGGTTCTGTTAAAAAGATCCCCATACATGAATTCTTGGATCGAGATCTTGCTAAAAGTAGTACCTAATATGTTTATTGAAATGCTTACATTGAAAGACCATAGGTACCCGTCTTATTTTCAGTAATAGGTAGGTATAGGTACTTAATCACGTTCTGTATTGTAGACTCATCATCCTCCTAGCGTTTTTTTCCCGATAGTGCTCAAACGAGCCCGCCCGGGGTCCGCTTTAGCACCTAATCCCACGATTTGGCGTAGGCACTAGTTTTACGAAAGCTACTGCCATCTGACCTTCCAACCCAGAGGGAAAAAGTAGACCTTACTGGTTTCCTCACGATGTTTTCCTTTGCCGAAAAGCCAATGATCAAAATGATATTTCGTACATAAGTTTTTTGAAAAAACCCAGTGGTACAAACGCTAACACAGTTAACTGACCATTCTGTATTTATATAGAACCTTATTACAATGTACATAAAGTGCACGAATCATCAGTTAGCTGTGTTGTCGATAGTACGAGCCAGGGTTTGATCCCGCGACAACCAAATTGAAAGTCGCATGCCTTACCGCTCGGCTACAGTTGCTGCATTGTATGTAGAGTATCGTTACAAATTATCGAATATGGTACATCACTAGTCGCGTTACCTCATTACGTCTGTCTGACGCCTTCTTCCTACAAATTGGATCAACGTTTCATTGTTGGAGTTGCATTTCAATGGGGGACGCAAATAAAACTTCGAAGTTTGATTGCCAGCATTTTTGTTTACGTAATGTTGTATCAATCAATTAGGTTGGAACAATCAAGAAGTTGTGGAAGAAAGCGATTTTGTTAAAGTAAGAGTTTTTGCATTTTAATCACCGGGTGTCGCATGATTCTTTCGGTATTTTATGTTCTGTACTGTACCCGTTATTTTATTACTACATTTAACTATTTTTGGAACTCATCTAATAAACGTATTCTGCATAATTTGTGGGTTCCTACTTTCAGTATCTATATTTAGATATCTGTCTATGGGTAATGAACTAATACAAAAAATAAAAAAAATATGTTGTGATGTGTTTTCTGATGAAATTGTTTAGCTTAGCTCAACTAACGCAGAAATTCATTATGTGATATCAATCTATACTAGTAAGCTCAATGATCGATGAAACATCGTTTAAAACTATTTATTACAATGTAGGAACGGGACGGGATGATACGATAGGGAAATAACACATGAATAAGTTTTAATTAATTCATGTACGCGTGACGTATTATAATATTACTATGTTATGCAATTTGTTTTTAAAACATGACGTTGACGTCATTTAATTTTGATAATTTTACCAATTCATTTTGTTAATTAAATTGCATAATGTAATAATCGTACATAGCTTCGGTACCTACTTAATAAATAAGAATGATTAGGTATTATTTGCATAATGTAGACACAAACAGACCATGCATTGAGGCGCTTAAACCGCTTGTAATACATTCGTCATCTGTTTATTTCGCCTGTCAATATTTTTTATTGATTTAATCATTAATGCACTAAATAATAACTTACCGTACAAAATAGTCCGCCTTTTGTACGGTAAGTATGCCGTAAGCATTATCTACCAGTCAACCTTTGGGCAAAAGAAGACAGATTGTGGCCATTTATTGGAGCCATGAAATTATGAATATGGTCGCGCGCGAGATATTTGTCGCTTGCCGTCTTGTTCTAACCATTGAGAGTTCCTTTTTATTTTAAAGTGACCTTACGTGAAAAATATGATATTCAACATAAGTAATTTAATTTTGATAATTCATTATTTAAGTCTTTGTTATGTTAAGGTCATGCCATTTAAAAAATTATATGGTTTATTATACTTATAATAAAGTTTAGCTGAAAAATCTAGATCAGCAGCAACAGATCCGTAATAAGCGAAGCCAAGGCCTTTAAAGTCCAAAATACGACTTCAACCGACACTTTGACTCTCAAGTTCTAAAATAAATAACCTGTCGCTGTCACACGTGTGGAAAAACTAGCGGCCATCCCTTTCTTGGCGCCGGAAGTGAGATCTCAAAGATGGCTGCGGCCGGAAGTGGGAGGGGCGAGTTGATTTATAGTTGGGGAGGGAGGCGCTTGTGCGGGGGTTAATCCGTGTGTTTGAGGCAGTCAGTTAACCGTGGGTTACGGTTTAGTTGGTTGCATTGTAAACGGATGATGGTTAGTGAACTCACGAATAACAACCATTAGTTACGCTGCTTCAAAATCAATACGCTGTACTTACTTTGATTATAACTTTTTCGTTAATTTACATGGAAAATTGTATTATTGAAAAAAAATACAACTGAAATGAGATCGTCTCCTCTTTTTTGAAGTTGGTTAAAACTGTTCAAGTACTATTCGACGAACGGCACATTTAACGTAAAGTTATATAGTAGGTTTTAAATGTAGATTACTCAAATAACTCCAAAATTCTATTCAGGTTTCATAGATATTTATGATACCAGCCCAGATATAGCACTATATGTGTTATGCTCAAGTTTTACGGCCCAAATGTACCAAAATATCACATTAAACATGACCATACAATCTATCATGCCAGCTGCCCAGGTCCGTATTTGATTAAAATGAACAATTGACACCCGACAATGATAATTTGCTGTAAGGAACGATACTGCCCTTTCTACCATGTTTAGGTACTTGGTACTTGTAGACCCGTAAGAAAAAGAGCCAATTAAGAGTTAACTGTGAGTTAACTGCGATTTAATTGAGAGTTATGTATGGAATACCTGGTTTTTTTTTGCGATTTCGTGGTTGGTCCCATGGGAAAGGTTGTTCAGTATGATCATCTTATTCGCTTTTTGTCATTCCGGATCATGACCCCGTTAACACCCTGTATACCTACTTATTTGAACGTGTCTCAGCTGTCAGATTTGGTGGCCATTTTTACAAACGGAATTTCATATAGACAACCTATCTACCTCTTTTTAGGGTTCCGTAGCCAAATGGCAAAAAACGGAACCCTTATAGATTCGTCATGTCTGTCTGTCTGTCCGTCCGTATGTCACAGGCATTTTACTCGAAAACTATAAGGTGTATTTGAATAAATTTTTGAGGATAGGTGTATTTTGTTAGCCGCTACATAGTTTTGTAATTAAATTACTAAAAAAAATTTTTTTTTGCTCTTCATACATAAAACTGAACGTCAATATTTTTTTTCATTGCAAGCCCACGTGTGGCACATCAATCGATAGGCCTTTCAAAATAAATATATTATAAGGTTTTTCAGTAATTTTTTTGATTAAGTGAATAGAGTCGGAGATAATCACCCCGAAAGTCACTAAAATTGTGTCCCCCCCCCTCTAATTTTTGAACCGTGTATTTTAAAAATATGAAAAAATCATGGACATAGACATGGCTTATTAAATTATTTTAGCGAAAATTGTTTTGAACAAGATCGGTTCAAAGGTTTATGAGATATTTCTAAAAAACTGCCTTCCTTAAAGAAAGGGATGTAAGTGCCATAAGATTTCAGTAACGATACGACCTTTTTAAACGGAACGCCCGTTGTGCGTGGTCCGACACGCACTTGGTCGCTTTTTATATTACATCGTTGCTTTCAGACGTTATTGTAAAACATCGCACTAATAATAAATTGACTAAGTGTAAATAGTCTTTGAAAATGAACAGGCTTCTAACATTAGGTATTCATACGTTCAGCATCTATAAGACAGACGCACACTCCACATAAATATATATTCGAATTCATATGTATGAACCTACAGCTCAAATGGATGTCGTAAAAGAAATGGGGAGTGGAATCGAAGACGACAACACACCCATAAAACGCGTTTATGTCCCAGCTATCAAAGTAATAGCACATAGGTATAAGATATATGACGAATATCTCAGTAAATACGGCCTTATTTTGGAAAGTTATTTCCAGATCGTATTGGGATAGGAAAATCTTTATTAAACATGGAATTCTTTTTTGTATTCTTGATTATTTTAGGTACGCAAACATCCCTTCTCTCTTATCTTATCTTAATTTCGATAATTGACACCCTGATGGTTTCAATTGCTACTATTAAATAAGATTGAATGTGCCAATAATTGATATTGTTAACGTGTGTCCCAATCCTAATAATAGTTTCCAGATGGAGTTCCGTCATGGCAAATTATCAGAATGTCATGGCATTCAAACCCACCTACCTACCTATCGGCGTCGGATCTTGATGCTAATATAATAGCTTTATGAAGTCTCTAATTAGTAAGTAGGAAAAGTTACAGCAAGCCTGCGACAAGGTATAACATATTCGAAAGTTCAGTCAATCAATCAGTCGTCATTTTCTGAGCTTAATATATAAACACGGTTTTTTTCGGAATACTGGTTTTTTTGACACTCTTCAATTTGTTATTCACAAACTAAATAAGTCCAGTGTTTTCGAACGATATAAAAAAAGAACCACACGATTGAAGAAACAAGTAAACGTTGCAAAATTCAGAGCGTCTCCGTGGTCGTGCGTTCAAAGTTTCAAACCCTCCAAAAGAAGCAAACCCGAAGCCCCCAACTAGTTTGTCCCGTTAGGTAAAGTTCGCCAGTAAAAGGTGCACAGGGTGGCAATAAAATCAAATAGAAGCCGCCACCCACCCTCCACTGGGGAGGGAGGCGCGTGTCATTTGCAGTTTTATGTTAGCTGTTTTGTCAGACTTTCGGATGACGGGGTTTTATTAACAGAATGCTCAAATGGCTGCCTGTGTGGGGTAGACAGTAATCAGCATTAACCTAGCATTTATAAAATAAATTAAATTACAAAAGAAGGTGCACGTATTTATTCTGAATAGGTATTGAAAAGACATAGAACACGTTTTTGCAATCTTGCTTAGGATGTCGCGTTACGACCACTGATCAGTATTTTAGTTTGTAAAATTACACTTTGATAAACGATATGAACCATAGACAAAAATAATTTTCGTTCAAAAGCAACCCCTGGGCCAAAAAGGCGTAGGCATATTTTTTTTCACAAAAATCGCCTGAAAGTCCTCGTTAGAAGTTAGAACGCGATCGAATATATTCAACCAGTTATACGTGATCGTGATTTTATGTAATAAACTTGAATAAAAACAAGAAGGAACAAAGATGTGTTTAAGCAGGAAACTCTAAAATAAAAATAAATAAGTCCAAAAGGCGGCAGTCAGTCGTGGTCCTTTGATGTATGAGAATGAAGAGGAAAGAGGCTTAACTTAAGGGGAGAGGGGACCTTCATGTAATGGTGTACCTATTCTGTAATTATTTGCTACTTTGGAACTTCAAATAGCAACACGTACAATACAATTTGCTCGCACGAATCATCAAATCAAATTGCAGATACTTACTACAAATCGAGCTGAGCATATTCAACTATAGCTGCTACCAAAAATACCATACTTAATTCAGTTTAATGCCGGCTGTACACATTGGCCCATGTGTACTGGCCAAGGTTGGCGCGTGAGCAGGATGCAGCTATGTAAACTAATGAGATCGGATTATAGCCCTCTTTCTCTAACGCATAGCTGCATCCTGCTCACGCGCCAACGTTGGGCCAATGTGTACAGCCGGCATTAAATGCTTAAGCTTTAGCTCACATTTGCAGTCCTCTTTTACTCGGAAACTTCGCAGACAAAGTGGAGTGCATTTTTAGTCCCCTCACTGAGATCCTTGGGGAACCTCCGCCGGGCTGATGTTAAAATACTGTGTACCTACTAAATTTTTATAAGATTCTTAACACCCACTCCAACGAAAAATAATACTATTAATATATGATATTTAAATTCCTAAAACATCAAATGTTGTAGATACGAGTCTAAATAGCGACTGGAAACAGTAGAATCTTGTCTTATACTTAAACAAATTAGGTACTAAAGTAAAATGTACAGATTGCAGCAACAACTAACGTACCTATTTATTAACGTATACCGTTGAAAACACTAAGTACCTACAGCTAAGTCTATAAAACGTTCGAATAAATGTAAACGCAAAATTATACAGAAAAAATACTAGTTCGTAAACGTGTTTGTAAATAACTAGGACATGCCTTTCAAGCCTAGACATAATCCAGTTCCAAACATTATTCCAGAGAGCTGGGGATGCACTGTTTTGACAGCGGGGGACATGCGGTGCTCATGGCAGACCTTCGGTCACCCTTTGACAGGTTTGAAAACAGAATTTGTCCTCTAAGCTGTCAACACAGTGATCCTCACATTAGAGGGTCGGCAACGTGAATACATACAACATTACAAACACGCTGTCGACTCTTTAAAATAGGAGTTTTCTCCTGGACTAGGCTATATATACTTAGTACAAACAAGGAGAAGGACTGGAGGCACAGGTGACCGCTTATTATCCAGGTTCAGCTTATTAACCTCTATAAAAGTATACACAATTTATTTTGTCCACAGCGGTACAGAATGAACGACAACCTCGAAACACTGCCACAATTCGGCCAGAGACACTAAGAGATATGGACCAAGAACGCGCCCTGAGGGAAGCCGCCGTTGCTGTCGGTGTTTTTTGGTAAGTTATATTTTAGCAATAGCTGTAACTTAGTACGTGCCACTAGAGGCCTACTGACATGGACTCAGAGGGGGCTCAGAGAGTAAAGATTTTCTGTTAGGGCTGCTATTTACTTGGTGGGCTGGAATCTGTATGCGGTATTTTTACAGAGTATTATACATATGTCGCCCAGATTTCCCGTTGTTAGTATACTGTTAGTGTGATATTCAGCACAGTATTATTTTGGCGAGCCAATCAATGTAGGCGTGTAGTAATGTTTTTTTTTTTTTTAATTAATTTATATTCAAACAAAAAGTAGGTACAATGGTTTTTACATTTGTTTCGCCAAACATAACTGTTTATTGGCGAGTAGTACACTCATTTTCAGTTTATTTATTGTACCAAAACATATGTTACAAAAGCATGCATTATACTAAATATTAATTTCAATATGAGCTAGTCAATAGCAATATTGAATGAAACCGTCCTGACTCGTTACAGCTTACTTACTGATATTGCACCGACTTCTTACCGCCATGTGAGGCAGTGGCGCCAGTGGCCTTCGTGGAACTTATTACGAAACAATATTACATTAATCAGAAACAAAACAAAATATCCAATTAATGTTAATTTGAAAGCAATGAGCGACAGATAATACTTCACATTAAAACCATACGTACAATACCCTTATTCCACGTTTATAGTCGAGTAAAAAGAATCCATCTTTGAAGCGCGTCAGTCTTTGACTTCTCTGTCGGAAAGATTCTTTGTAGGTATAATAACCAACTTACCTCTGCAGTTTAGCGAAGTCTCGCCGCCAAATAATCCATTTGGATTAGTGCGAAGAAACGTCAGTTTTTTTATTCAGCCGACCGCAAAGTTAACTTGGGTTTTCACTAAAGAACATTTTGTCCGGCGTTGTGGAAATGAGCACTTTGTATTTATTGTAGGTACTTGACTTTTTTCGATTGCGACACAAAGCTTTGGTAGGATTATTGGCAGACAGTAACATTATGTTTTCTCATCGTTTCGCCCATACTTATCCAGATCGTTTAATTCCCTAGGATTTGCCCCATTATTTTTACTATGCGAGCGAAGAGTTCTAAATGATCTAAAACAGCTCTTACTGCATTGTAATAAAGGCGTGTGTGGATCATTTTGACCTTTTCGTATATACGCGTAGTTGTTTGTTCGCAGGCTTGTGCTGCTGACTGTTCTACTTAATAACTGGTGTTTCGTCCATACTCTAGGTATTTATTGCCTAACTTGATTACAATGGGATTGGAGGCGACAGTTTTGATTGTGGTTGGAGGTGAAAGATGTGTCGTCGTGCTCATCGTATGGTTCTCACAATTATCCGAAAATACCAAGAAGTAATAACGGTATAAAAAAAACTGGAATTCACTAGATCTCAGATTCAATCTCGGTGGCAAGAAATCTCGGTCGAGGTCTCGTGGACCGTCTTTGCTTTAGCACTTACCTTAAATGGTTCTACATATATTTTTTCAAAGTACCTAATATTTAGTGTTGGTGTGCGTGCGTGCACATTTATTATGTTTTCACTTAGCAAGCGGAGCTAAAGTAGAACATTTAGTCCCTAGGGAAAATATGTATTTATTTTTATGAATTTGAAAACATTTTAATATGACCAATCAAAACACTTCACTCTTACCAAAAACGTCTTGAAAAAAAAACTAAACACTCCACACTCGTATTATTCACCGATAAGGCAATAACTATGTTGTATAGAAGCATAATAAGTAGCATAATCTTTCTCGGTTTACCACGGGAACAACAATAACAATGATATAGTAACTATAATTGAGTAAAGGTTATGAATCATAAATATACGAGTATCATAATTTACCTATGAGAGTAGTGATTGGGTTACGTGGGAAAAGTATTATAGTAATCTATGATGTTAATTATGTTTAGAAAGTACATAACTGTACCTACCTACGGGAACACCTAATAATTAAATCATATACTTAGGGTATTTGAGGAATAGAGCAACCGACACTCATGGCTTTCGATACTTCTTATGTAGATGCTCAGATTTTCGAAATTTAGGCAGTAGATAGTGGTAGATTTGATGTAATGTAGGTAATTATGAAAAATTTTATAATACTGCCCTCCACTTCACCTATTTGATGAGCACTTTGAATTCCCCATGGATCCCATTATCAGGACATTTTATTGACAATGGGACCAATCCAAAGGACCAAAATTACAGAGGAGGAGGCCTTAACAAACATTAAAAACAACGATTAAGAAAGAGTTTGAACTTCCTCTTTTTCTTTAAATCGGTTGAAGACTCGAAGAGCGCACGATTTCATATAACAAACGAAAATCTCACGTTTTAATACACATTAGGTCCCCAAAGTTATGATACGATTTGGCAGTCAGATGATGCGAGCCAATCTCGGTATAGTGCGCACCGCTGTTCAGTAGACACTACATCATAACATTATGTAAATGTAATAACTACGAATGGCGGATTGGGAAGGGTGGGCGCGTTCAACTGTTAAGTGATTTGTTTTTTACTTATAAAGTGTTATGGTAATACTTTATTGAACATTTTACTGTTCTCCATCGCATTCGTTTCATAGCTGGCTAGAGAGATGTAAACCAGAGGTACCGTGCTCAAGTCTGTGTAGGGGTTGTTCAATATGTAGTTTGATCTTCCGGGTCTTCTTAAAAGGGTTCAATCATCATCATCATATCAGCCGAAAGACTTCCACTGCTGGCCTCCTCCAAATAATGCCAAAGTGACCGGTTATGTTATAAAATGTTCAATAAATCCGTGAAATTATTTCCTCATTAAATGATGAAACGTAACATCTTTCAAAATGTTTTCTACTTCTAATTCCGTAAATAGAGTTTTGTAAGTACCTACTCCATGAGTTTGTATTTTTGGAGCGGAATTCAATCGAGGCATCGAAGAAAACATGACCTTTTATTATACACTTCCTGTCCTTCCTTCGTGCACCATTTTTTCCAGTCGTATGAACACAAGCATCGTCCGACGACTATTTATACCGCGACGAAGGGTCATGCCACACCACAAGTGATTCAGTCCATGATCAAAGGTGGGGTCGACCGTCGGCACGGGTGACTAGCACATACATGTCCAACATGTGGTTTCATCTATGTCGCATCGTATAGGGGTTTCTAAATAGCTATTGATGATTAATGAGCGAAGGTTGAGAAAATATGGTTCTTTTGCTACTTGTTGAACCATATTATTGAATGGTATTTTTTTTCTATACACCTCGACGTCCGGGCCGTGGCATTGCAACACACCGTAAGATGTCACGTGACCTGATCGAAAAACTGTTACAATGTTATTGAGTTTTCACTTCTGCCGGCACTCCCGGAGTGCAACCCGGTCTTTTTTTATTATTATTCCTCCATTGAAAATTCCCTTGTATATAATTATTTTGGTAATTTAAACTTAAGTTAAATATGAACGTTTTCGAACGTGTTAATTGTTTCGCGCTTTTTTGGGGGTCCACTTTGAAATTCGATGGTCGGACTATGGATCGACCTATGTCTGTCATTTTCTTTTTTTTCTAGGGGCGGGGCGCCGTGCTTGCGTTCGGAAACTGCATCTGAGATGTACGTTCATAAAATTTAAGATTGTTAAAACTAGAATTATTTATTAACCAGCGTAATTAAATCACATTTACCTATGTATTCTGAAAAGCGGACTTTATACTGAGATGTTTTTATTTAAATATTCTTCAATTGAAAATTCATTTGTATTATTACTTTGGTAATTTAAACTTTTTACTTCATATGATCGTTTTCGGACGCGTTACGTGTTTCGCGCTTTTTTGGGGGTCAACTTTGAAATTGGATGGTCGAACTATGGATCCACCTATGTCTGTCATTTTCTTTTTCGTAATTTAATGCAATGGACAAAGCTAATAATATGACTGTATACTAGTATAGCTAAGATCGCATCGTGCATCGTCTTTAATGCGTAGCTATTAACGATACCTAATCAAGTAATCAATACAGAACACGTGATTTGGCGTATTTCTCTTTCAGCACCGTCCACGGTTGACGATATAATAAATAAAGTTTTAGTTTCGATGAAGCCATAAAAACCCTCTTTTTGTACCACCACACCACGAGCGCTGTAGTATGTCTAGATTTCTAGATCCATCCGGAACGTATAAACGCTTTTTATACGTGTTTTAAACCAGTTACGCTGTAATTCCAGCCCTCCAGTGTCACTGGCTATGGCGCTATCCCCGCAGCGGTACCCCCTGCTGTCGCCCCACTACCCGCCGCTGCCGCCGCCTCAGCCGCCGCAGCCCGACTCCTCGCGAGACCACGACGAGCGCAACCACACTGACAGCGACGGTGAGTCTTCACAAAGATCCGTTCTGTGTGTCGCTTCGTATCTATTTTGCACATCAATGTGACTCACACGTTCGCTACCACGCGCGACGAATTATGTAGTATGAAAACTAGCACGCAAAACAGGTGTGAAAGCCTCTCCCAGTATCACTGGCTGTGGTCCTGACTCCGTGGCAGTACCTACCTATATTAGGTATATTGACTGCCGCTGCTGCGGCTGCACTGTCCACGCAAAGCGGACTTTTCCATTTTACAAGCTTTCTGAATCACTAAAAAAACGTGATGAGTATTTCAATGTTATTATAATTTGTATCGTTAGGGATATCCACTGGGTGCTCGAATCCGAAAATTACAGCCATGTCATGCGGTCGCCATCGGCCGTATAAGTAGGGAAATTACCGATTGGAGACGTACTTATGTGCGTTTTGTTGAGGTAGGTACAGTCGAGGTCATAAATATGTTTACACTTTTGCACCTTATTACAAGGCAATAAGGTGCAAAAGTGTAAACGTATTTATGACCTCGACCGTACATAAGGTACCGTCGAACCCCCTGACTTCGCCTGGATTTCGCAGTTTTTTGTAAATTTCTCCCAGATTTACACGTGTTTTTGCTTGTAAAGATCAAAAAACGAATTAATCTATATGGGACTTTGGTTTACCGTAACTTAAAGTCTAAATTTCGCTAAGGAATGGCTACAATTGGACTCTAAAGGTGGTAGGCGAAGTGTAGACAAAATGCCCTGTCTTCGCATACATACTGCCGGAGCGTCAGTTATAGACAAAATTTGAAGTTGCCGCCAACAATCTTATTAATTTTTAACGTGTTTTCGATTATGAACCTTCACTATCCCAAATAAGTCATATTTAAAAAAAAAACGATGGTAGGCGAAGACAGGTTACGATCTGAAGTCAGTTTCATACATTTACTGTTTTTTCGATAGGGCTGTCAATGATCGTATTAACTTACTCGACATCAAAAAAAAGGGTAATGTTTTAGGACTAATAAAAATACTTGTTTTAAAATGTAAAAAGTTATATTAGGTATCAAAAATTAACAAGGTACGTATACATCTTGTTTTATATTAAGCTAAAATCACACTTAGATCGGTAACTTTAAAAATTACCTAACTAATCATCTCAATCATCACAGCCTTCGATCATAATAGTACGTAAAGATAAACATGTATCAAAAATATTAATATTATATGACTTAAAAATATTCCTATCATAGGTACGTGAACATTCATATTTCTTCTTAGTAATTACATAACACCACAAGGTCATTCATTATCCTATAATACGTGCTGATTATAAATACATATAAGACAAATACGTTTGCGTACCTAGGTACCTACTTATACAAAAACAAATATGAGGTATTTTTTTTTATTAATATCAATAATATTTTGGCACTACTTAACTAACAATCACAGAGGTAGGAAGTCATACCTACTAGATGCAAATGTAACATCAATACTTAAATATAAACGAATTACACCTAACTAGGTGAGAACTAGTAACAATTAACGAGATCAATCATAGACTTAACATTTATTTGTAAAGTAATCACAGCCATCTAGCTGGATAATAGATAAACATTAAACAAAACAAAAATTTATTCCCTAACTACATCTGACTTATAAATAATCCTACCGACGTACTTGATGCGTATAATAGATTAACCTAGTTAGGTGAATCATGAATCTATTATAATCTAAACTAAATAAACATAAACAAATAAATACAGATATATATACCTAAATACGAAAGCTGCAGTCGGAGGCTCGAAAAAAAACCAAAAATGATTTAACTAATTTAATTAATAATTAAAATATTACAATAAAATGGATATGACGATAGCTCGAGGTATGAACATAAAGTGATTCGTTTATACATTGTTCTAATAAAGTAAACGCGGGCCACGTTCTGCTGATGCGATGCCTCGTGGAGTCGCGGCTGGTGTTGGTACGTTTTCCAGGTCAGGTCGATAGGTGCTAGGTTGGCGGTTCTCCTACCAGCGCGTTGCGTAATTCCTCCCCCCGCAGACCAGCAACTATTTTCCAACGTCTAGTGAGAATATTGCTGGAACTCCATCAGTATTGGTGATAGCAGCACCGTGCTCCTCTTCTGGATTATCTGGTTTCTGAGTTATTCTGGGCTTCGGTGACTTTCGTATGATATATTTCCAGTTCATTATTATAACAGTGATTGCGCAGGCGCCGATAACGATCAAGTACAGGGGTATGGTAGTATGATATATTACGGCAGGAGGACTCGTGTCGAGTTTAATTGGGGTCTCGAGCATGAGTTTATTCTGGGCGCTATGTAGTTCCTTCAGGTCTGTAGATTTTAGTTTAACGTTCGTGGAAATTACAGTTAGATTCATGTCATAGGGGATCATAGCTAGCTTCAGAGGATGGCCTTTTATGTCATCATTGTCGTTGGTGATGGTGAATTCTTCTGTCCGTATGTAGCAGTTGAGTGGAACTGTCGCGAGGTAGCTTCCATGCAGCAGGTTGTAGTCCTCTCTTTCACAAGTTAGCTGAGCTCGTGTAGGCTGCGGGAATGATAACACGTAGTGCTGGTTGTCCAGTTCTTCCATAGCGGGTTTCGACAGTGATGCTGTTATAAACTGGCAGGAGTCTAGTAGAGCTTGTGTGGTGATAAGTTGATGGATGCAATCTGGAGTTGTGCGCAGCTGAAGATTGATCTCCTTCTTGCAGAGATAACAGTGACTATACTTCGGGCATTCAGCCTCCATGTACACGAACGCATTCTCGTGTGTTGCTATATAAGGATAGGAAGGGATAAGGACCTGACTGTTTTTGTTGGGTACTACTGAAAGCCTAAATAGATCAAAAATGTCAATTGAAATAATAGGGAACTGAAATACTATAACTATCTGCTTTTCTATAAAGTAAAAACTAGGTTGAATAATATCATAATATTCTCTTAAATCTAGATCTAAAATTCTATTTTTCCCATAAATTGATTTTAGTTTATCTATCATTTTCCTTAACACATTAATATCTATCATAGAATGATGAGTGATAGAAGTACGAATAAAAGCTAAACAGTTTTCTATTCTAACAAGTTCCTGTCTCAGGTTCTCGACATTTTCACTAGAAATAGCCAAAAGTTGAGCGAAATTGGTGTACCTAATTAAGCTATTTTCCTGGTTAAAAGTATGGTTCAGAATGATTTCTAACGTGGAATTAATTTTCTTTTGGTTTTCCACCAATGTTTCTAAGACATGCGTATGGTGACTTACCCAATCTTTGCTGAGACTAACATG
This sequence comes from Epinotia ramella, assembly GCA_947578815.1. Lineage (NCBI taxonomy): Eukaryota > Metazoa > Arthropoda > Insecta > Lepidoptera > Tortricidae > Epinotia > Epinotia ramella. The sequence continues at coordinate 28,376,726 of OX388202.1, forward strand.
ACTATTAAATTCCGATACGATTTTATCTTGATTTAATTGCAAATGTTTGATTAGTTTACTATAATAGATGGCATCGGATTGGTCAAGGTTGCCCGTGATACTTTTTAGAACGGAGCCGATTCCGTCTACAAGACCTCTTTTAGCTCTTGCAGGTTCCAAAGAATTTATCTGATTTACGATCCTGTCTAAATTGTACAAAAGGTAGTCTATTTGGTTTTCAAATAGGAGGTAAGTATCGTTAACTAATTTCATTTTATAGGTACGTAGCTGCTCGGAAATCATGTTAATTTTACTCTCGATATCATCTAATTGAATATATTGTAGGTAAGTGTGGTAATGAGTCGTAAGTCGCATGGGTCCAAGTTTATAAGGTAGTAGTCCAGGTCCGTCAGCTAGGCTCTCAAGTCTTATCTCCGTCGTGCGGGTCAGATGAACGGTCATCAGCAAAAGAATCCTGCAACAATTGAGTTCCTTTAGGGACACGCTTAAGCCGTGATTTGGCTACGGGATTGCGTTTTTTGGACGTATAGATATGTATAGGAAGGTCTGCTTGCACAATGTCTTGCGTATAACGTGGTGCAGTTTTCTGACGGCTTGCTGCTGGATTCTTTATGAATACTTGTTGTTGAGGGGAGTATTGTACTTCGTCTTCACGATTTTTATTTCTAGCTTTTATGAGAGCTATTCGGTCAGCAAGTGAGGAGTCATTTATAATGTCATATACCTGTTTCATCTGTTCCCTATGGTTCTGTACGTATTGCTGTAGCAGTCTTTCTGTCATATCGATGTCAAGTGGGGTTCTTGGGTCAAAATGTCCTGTCAGTAGATCAAAAGGTCGGCATTTAGTGAAGCTGTGTATAGAGTTATTGTAAGCTATAAGTGCATAGGGCATAAGGTTAACAATGGGGTCGTCTTTCTGTTTTAACTTTAAGATGCGGAGGTGTTCGAGTAATGTAGAGTGAAAACGCTCTATAGTTCCGTTGTCATTAGGAGAGTGGGGCAATATCTTATGATGATTGACCTTGTGAAGTCGCACAAATTCGGAAAATAATTGATTTGTAAATTCTGTGCCATTGTCCGTGACGAGAGTCAGAGGGACTCCGTGGTGTGTCGCGTAATGTAGCAACGCCATAAGTACACTAACGGCGGTGCCGTCACGTAAATTATAGGCTTGACCGTATTTCGTGAAAACATCCATAAAAGTTACGTATTTTTCGTTTTGTACCGTGAACAAGTCCATATGAACTATTTCAAAGGGTTTGGTTGCGGGAGGGACAATATTAAACTTGGGTTTGATAGGATTTCTGTCGTATTTAGCCTGTCCACATATAATACATTCATTTATGAACTTTGAAATGTCATTTTTTAATTTAGGCCAATAGTATTTACGAGAAAGGGCTAGGTGGCACTCGGTTATACCGCGGTGATTAGTTATGCCTTCGTGGTAATGTTGTATTATTTCCTGTTGTCGGAGGTATTCCTTAACGTTTTCCAATTCGACTTTTGACAGCATAAGATTCAAACTGGAACTTTTGAACTTATCTTGTATAATTGGGATAATCTGATACATAGCTAGGGAAGGCTGGATGATGATTCCGGTTTTAAATTTCGGAGTAACGTACTCTTTGAAAGCGTTTATTACGTCACTTTCCAAATTGGAGTAAGAGATTTGGACGGCTATGCGAGTGTGTGTGTCAAATGGTTTTGTTACCGTGGGTTTCTTCTTCACACCATCTACCAGGGTTAAAACTATCTGTTTGTGGAATTTGTTAAGGGGCTCGTCAGTAATAGGGACCTCTAATATAGGGTGCTCTTGGCTTGTATGTGCTGTGGCTGTGGAAGAGTTTGCTACAGATCGGGGTCCCACCGTAGGGTTCGGCAAGGAAACCGATTTTGGGGTTGAGCTTGCACTGGGTTGAATTTAAAAGCTTGCGGGGCTGGCGGTGGTTGACGTTGGCCTACTGGGACTTGCCAATTACCTGCCTGAGGTTGATAGTTCGGACGTGGAGGAAGAACTCCTACGTTCTGAAATTGTGTGGTCATCCTAGGCGAATGTTGAACCTTAAGAGGGTCAACGCGCTGTTGCAAATATATTACATTTAATTCCTCCTGAACATATTCAAGGGCTTTTTCTATGCTCTCAGGCCGCATACACCTAATACGCGACCCTAGAGGTTCATTTAGACCTCGAACAAAAGCCTGCGTTGCTACTTTCTTATACAGGGATCGTTTGGCTTCTATGGTACTGGCAATTGTCTCATGTAACGAAACATAAGTCATTACAGTGCTGAGCAGAGTCTGACAATGCTCGTAAAACTCCTGGGGTGTTCTATCCCCCTGCATAGCAATCGAGAGGTCATTGTAGAGGGCGGTTTCATCCCTCTGGTCAGAGAAATTATTAATAAGAGCTGTACGTATACCTAACCAGCTACCCGGAATGCCATTGGAATTAATAGTGCAAGATGCTGTTCCAGTTATTTTATTCAAAATTCCATTTATCAAGCACAGATTGGATAATTCACTACCCGCTTCATTGCTCATAAAAGTAGCTACAATTTGGTCACAAATGTTAATAAATCGAGTAAGAAAATTTGGGTTCCCATCAAATTCCGGGACCATGCGTAAGGCTTTATAAATAGCTTCAGTATTATCCTGGGCCATTGTTCCTACTTCAAATAGCCTACTTACGTCGATAACTGAATCTGAATCGTCTAAATTTCTATTTAAGTCTACCAATTCCCGGCGAGCCTGTCGCGATGTAGGTTCCCGGTCACCAGAATTTCTAGGGTGAAAGATTCTAGACATAAAAACTATGGGCAAATAAGGGAATAAAGCAACACGAGAGCAATTCAAGTGCACTTACATAAGGTTCATCTCTGGTCTTCTTTCTGGAATCGATTTCTGGATTCACCTCCGGGTCTGCAGTCTTCAGGTTCTTTTTCTGGTTCCTTGATGAAGCTTTGAAAAGCTAGCTGCCGCGATCGCGAAAGCCTCAAGAATCCGTACGACTGCGCCAAATACGAAAGCTGCAGTCGGAGGCTCGAAAAAAAACCAAAAATGATTTAACTAATTTAATTAATAATTAAAATATTACAATAAAATGGATATGACGATAGCTCGAGGTATGAACATAAAGTGATTCGTTTATACATTGTTCTAATAAAGTAAACGCGGGCCACGTTCTGCTGATGCGATGCCTCGTGGAGTCGCGGCTGGTGTTGGTACGTTTTCCAGGTCAGGTCGATAGGTGCTAGGTTGGCGGTTCTCCTACCAGCGCGTTGCGTAATTACCTACGTACACAAATGTAAACAAATATTATTTTAAACATAATAATAATAATAAAAGAAACTCCAATCAGTTCACCCGTTTAAGAGCTACGGTGCCACAGACAAACATACAGACATACACACATAGCAATCAAACTTGTAAGACCCCCTTTGTGCGTCGAGGGTTGAATGACCAATACTACTAAATAAGAAATTTGAAATATATCACACACTCGGATTGACAACCCTAGGGGCAGGCGAAGTGTAGCTTCAAGATGGCCGGAACATGACCTCAATTACATTTTAATCGATTGCGACGTATACAAATAAGTTACGTAAAAAACAATACTACCATAAGAAAGAGCATTAGTTGTAGATTATAGTACAAGAAAAAACTTACCGTTACCTCTCCTAAGTCACCATTTACAACAAAGTTCCGCAGACACAAATCAAAACATGTGCTGCCACTGCAACGGAATACCGGCACTGACCGTAAACGGCGTTAAGTTAGCCACAATTGATGCGAGAATATTGCCATGCATAAAATATACTTTCTATTTAGTAGTATTGTGTGGATCCAGCCCTAAAAACTAGGCGAAAATTTCAACTTTTACTAAAATAGGCGATGTTAGGTATCCCAGGCGAGGTCAGGGGGTTCGACGGTAGGTATTATTTTAACACTGCAAAGTACTGCGTATAAAAGCGAATATCGAATGTGAAATTATCGACTTATGTTTTTTTTGTGGAATAATAGGTACAGCAGTGCGAATGAGGTTTAAAGTTTTAAACTGGTTTTCACATTAGGTACCTACGAGTGCGCTCAGGCCGAGTACACGCGAGTGAACTCGTACGAGTTAGGTCGTATATGATTGCGTGTTGCATACGTGTTTACACGACACGAATTGCGTCATGGTAGTAATCCGAGTGTACTCGGTCCGAGCGCACTCGTACTGTGAAAACCTAGCTTCATTATAAGTACACAGCCTGAAAAAATAAATTTCCCTCTCGTACCTGAAAGTTAAGGTCCCAACACTCCCAACGTACCTACTAACTGGCCTGTAATAAAATTATAAATAAAATAAATATTAGGGGTCAATCTTACACAAATCGACCTAGTCCCAAACTAAGCAAAGCTTGTACGGTCGAGGTCATAAATACGTTTACACTTTTGCACCTTATTGCCTTGTAATAAGGTGCAAAAGTGTAAACATATTTATGACCTCGACTGTACTATGGGTACTAGACGAGGATAAACATACTTATATAGATAAATAAATACTTAAATACATAGAAAACATCCATGACTCAGGAACAAATATTCGTGCTCATCACGTCATCACACAAATAAATGCACTTACGGGGATTCGAACCCAGGACCTCTTGCTTCGTAGGCAGGGTCACTACCAACCAACTAGGCTAAAGCGGTCGTCAAATTGGTTGGTCGGTTATGGGTTTTAAATACTACAAAGTTCTTCATTACCAGTCAGAAATAGTAGGTACGAAATAGTAGGTATAACGAGTGCATAAATGGTAATTAATATTTGCAAAATTGAATAAAATAATAACTCATTCGCGCCACATAACTTTATAGTCATTTTGTAAAAAAAATTGACATGTACCTACTTAGTACTCGTATATTTAATATTAGACTCAGTTACTTCATAGTATTCATACTGACAAGATCCCATACAGGGATAAGTTCACCTTTATTTTGTACCGACTTAACCTATTTTGTCTGTATTTTTACCCGTGTCTTGTGTAGGATATAGTAGTTTATGCAACTGATACATAATCAGAGTCCTCAAAATACGAGTGTGGTTTTATGAAACGAGCGCCAGCGAGTTTCATAATAGGATCACACGAGTGTTTTAAGGCTAAATTATGTACAGTTGCATACACTACTTTATCTACACAGATATCATAAGTACTCTAAGATGGGTTCAGAAGCCGTAGGAAAATGACCCGCATTGCTACTATAGTGCTACCTGTAAAATATCTTTGTTGCAATTGTGGTTGCATTTACGATATCCGGCGGAGTGTGCATATCGTTTTCGGAGTCACTACTACTCATATTTTCAACTAAAATGTGAATTACAAACAACTTTTCACAATTCTACTTTCGTAACAGCAAAAACCAACAAAGAAATGACAACAGTAATGGCGGCAATTCGATCCTACGTCAAGACGAATGTTTTTTTAAATCATAGACAAACGAATGAAGTCCCTATTCTCATGTCACTCTTGATCAAATGTCGTGCGGTTTATATTAAAAAACATACTGAATTGACGTTTCACATCGATAACTGTTTTAATATCTATGGATACTAGAATAGAGACCCATTTGAGTTTTGATAGCTGTTCCAAATTTAAACTCATAACCTTACAAAAATCTGTACTGTAATAACATTACAGTACAGATTTTACCTACTACCACAGACAAGAAAGTTCTTATAGTAAAATTGGTTGTCATAATGTTGGTCATTTCCTACGGTTTCTGAACGCATTTTAGAGCACTAATGATATGTGCGTAGATAAAAGTATTTACATACTTACATACAAGTCATATAAATATTTAATACGTTTTTTAATAATAATTTACTTCCATTTTAAATATCTGGTTTAATTCATTTAGTAGGAAACACGAAAGTGAAATAAATTAAAGGAAATCTAAAATAACAAAGTTTATTATACGTAGTTTTGTCGTGCGTGCATAAAATATATTTATACATTAAAAGACCGGGTTGCACTCCGGGAGTGCTGGCAGAAGTGAAAACTCAATAACATTGTAACAGTTTTTCGATCAGGTCACGTGACATCTTACGGTGTCACCCTAAAAATGAATTTGACGCAAATTTATAAACAATTATCAATTATTTAGGCGGACGGCCCGCGGGCGCGTTGGGTGTGACGGGCCGCCGGCTCCGGGCGGCGGCAAACACAATACCAATTTGTTTTTGCCATTGCCAAATATTTTTCAAAGCTTTATCTCTTTAGGAATAACGTCTATTCTAATTCGAACTATTCGAATTTGCAAGAACAGCAGATGGCGGTGCACGGTGGCGACCAAAATATCAATTTGTTTTTGCCGTTGATAAATATTTTTCTAAGCTTTATCTCTTTAGGAATAACGCCCAACTTCGAACTATTCGAATTTTCTCAATAGCAAAACGGTGAAGGACACGTTGGTATTATTACAAATTTATTTGCAGAATATGCTATTACAAAAAGTGTTTAACGGCTTTATACTCTTACGAATAGCGTTCAGTTTCGAATGAAGTTGAATCGGCTAGCAGCAAAAACTGACCTCCTTCACATCTGACGTCACAAAACTCTGTCGCGTATTTAACAATTTTTCCCCATCCCAATAAGTGCTCAGCGCCGCTAAAGAAGTTTTCACTTCAAAAATCATAAAAGTTGTTTTTGTGCACATCCAGCACAAAGAAAAAGTTAAAGTTATAGGGATCGTCCTATTGACAATCGCGCGACCTTGTGATTGTCAATTAGGACACCTATTCGAGTTCAATATGTTTGAAGTCGAGCGAACTTGCGATGATCGTGTAGTCGCGTAGTATTAGGACGATCCCATAATCTATTATCTTATTTTATTTTTATTTTAAGTACTCTTTGGCACGTAAAGTATTTGGAGTACATTTCGAATGGATTCTGTTTCTTCGTTGTGCAAAGACTCATGAGGGTGCGCTACCAAAAATATGTATATGTTGTAGGTATATTATTTATAGTGAAAACATCTTTATAATACTTACCTATTGATTATTTTGTTATATTTCTAGACGACAGTATCGATGTTACCAACGAAGAGGATTCGACGTCGTATTCGCCCCCTGCTGCCAGCCTGGCAGCCTACCCTCAGAACTGTGGACCCTGCCGGTACATACTCAATTTAATTATTATTTTCTGGATTTTTTTTCACTGCATTATTTAATTTAAATGAATTAAAAAGCTGTATTCCCAAAATGTGCATAGCATTTGAAGGCATGGTATCTTCATTGTTTCTTACCCGTGGGTAGGTACTTAGTGTTTGCATTTCGTTGTGTTTGATAGGTACTTTATTTAGTACGAAATGTATAAAAGGATAATGAACTCCAATATTGTACAGGAAATTATTTTTCTTTCTTTAATAAGGTTAAAATACCGATGTACCTAGTCATCAGGGGAAACCAACAAATCTGGGGGCACGGTAGTGCCCCCGCCAAGTCGAGCAAAACAGAGCGGCACGGCCGTACCATCCTTTTCTCGAAGCAGTTCAGGCCATTTTCGACCCCCCTATAACTTCGTTGTGGATAAAACTAGAAGCCTGCATTTTCAGTAACCAGCACGCATTGTATAAACACGATATATTTCAAATTTCATACAATTTGAACCGGTGCTTTAAGATTTATAACTAGTCAAAGTTTCTTAATTTTGTCACTCACTGACTGACTCACCGATCATCAAAAGTCTAAGGCACTTCTAGCAGACATAGAAGCTTCAAATTTGAAATACATTAGTTTTTAGTGTATAAATTAACAGGAAACTAAAAAAAAAATGCAATTTCAGTCCAGTTTTCTAGATACACCAACTGCATAAATAACGTATATAAGCATAAGTAACTTTGTAACCCCTTATAATCATATACGATTACAAAGTTATATTTGCAGCGAATGGGACAAAAAAATAAGAAGCAAGAATGGGACTGCATTCATAATTCGTATGTATTGATAACACAATAACGTACAAAAAGAAGTGAGATCCCATAAAAAAACATTACATGTAAAAAAGAGGCCAAGTCTCGAAACTCTTCCACGGTGGAAGAGTTTCGAGACTTGGCCTCTTTTTTACATGGTATGTTTTTTATGGGATTATTTTTAACACAGGATGTGGGACAGAGGAACTACTTAATCAGTAAGTACCTATAGGTTTGGGAATTTTGGTGGCGTGCCGTAGTTCAAGAATCTATGGAGTCGCTATATTATTATGTTATAATTATAATTTTCGAAGTTATAGTCAAAGTATATACTTATTAGGTACGCATAAAGCACAATATATACCTTCATACAAAAAATACCTTAGTGACTGTAACATAAATTATACAAGGTATTACAAAAATACGCTTAAAGCCGAAAGGCGGTTTAAAGGTGTAATTATAACCTACTAGCTTCTGCCTGCGACTCCGTCCGCGTGGAAACGTTGATATCGCAGCTCCGTACAAACTTCAACACCCCATTTCATCCCCTTAGGAGGTGATTTCCAGGATGAAAGCTATCCTGTGTCCTTCCCCGGGATTCAAACTATCTCCATACCAAATTTCATCGCAACGGGTTTCGAGACTTGGCCTCTTTTTTACACGGAATGTTTTTTATGGGATATAACTGACAGCTTATTGCTTATGTTGCTATTAAAAGAATAAAATAAATGCATAGATTAGATTAGATTCATTTATTACATTTTGAAAATTGGCATGTCATTTTTTGAAATTTAAATAGCATGAATTGACTAAAAGATCTACAGTGTATAAGAATAACAATAATATAAATGAAACTCAAAAATCTAAATATGAGGTACATTGCAAAATGAAAAACAAAATAATAATAAGGAACATAATATTAAAATGGTACAAATGTCAAAGGAGTAAAATGTGTTTAAATGACAAATTATTAATAAAAGCTAGGGCATCCTAGATATAAATATAGTCAATAGTCAAAAAAAATAGATATAGAAATAGGGGCATTTCACGTCAAGCGGACAAGGAAAAACAAAGTGCGGTCGTGGAATTTGTTTATATTCCGGTCAATTATAGTACTAGTAAGCATAAATATGTACACACATTTTTTTTCTCCTCATTGCCCACTCTAGACAAGTGCTGGGCACCACGATTGTTGATGCATCATTGGGTTTATCTCCGACCAGTTCATTGACACTAGCGTGAGAAGAGTTTCACGTAACGCATTGTACGCGCGTCAGGTAGATCTAAATGTCAAATTTTATATGGAAATATGACAGTCGGATTGTCTTTACGCGCGTTCGAAATGTTACGTGACTACCCCTCTGGTCTGTCTGCCCGCTGCCGAAGATTGTCGTGCAGGCCGCAGATGAACGCCGACTAAATTATTATGAATATTGGTTATAATTTTTCATTATTGGGGCATTTCACGTCAAGCGGACAAGAAAAAAAAAAGTGAGGTCGTGGAATTTGTTTATATTCCGGTCAATTATAGTACTAGTAAGCATAAATATGTACACACATTTTTTTTCTCCTGTCACTCTTTATTGCCTAGTTTTGGGCTGTTGAAGAATTAACCATGTTTGAGGAAAGACCTTTTTTAACGCTTTACTGGGAATCTGTATTTTTTTATAAAATACAAATGACATTGTTTCAAATAGTAAAAATTACATGTTTTTATAATGATTTGTTAAAATAAAATAAAAATTTTTTTTTTGTTGTAGAAAACCGGAAGTAAAGTTTTTGCGTTCGATTTTGAGTCACTTTGTCATATTTTTTTTTAAATATTTTAACTTCAAATTAAAGCCTTAAGTTTAATACTCATGCAAAAAAAAAGGAAAACGTGATCACGACAGGTTTAGAAGTTACATCAAATAGAGTACCGAGGCGCCGCATGGAGCGCTTTTTAAGTCGGTCGGTTTACGCGAAACTTGTGAAAGTCCTAGTATATTATTTGTAAACTTAATTCAATTTCTTGATAACTAGCTTCTGTCCGCGACTTCATACGCGTATAAATTATGATTTATATGATATTCTTATGTTTAACCATACTACCAAAGATTATTAATACTACTGACGGATTTAAAAATAAACATTTCATTTCCATAGACTGTGCGTGTAACAGTTCAAATTCGAATCTAAATAAACACCCTCATAAACTTGGTCGTCAATAATATAGCCCAAAGTATCCTTTTAGAGAGCGCTCTCTGTGCAAGCGTCAGGTCCGAAGGCCCTAGAGCGAGCCCGACGGACACTCACTATCCTCAGGTGTCTGCAAGCGAGACCGGAGACCAAAGTCCCGCAGGTGACCGGCCAGGCAAGCGAGGCCGAAGACCGAGCTTTTCGTAACAATGAAAGGTCCAAATCTAGCCTTAAGAAAGCGCTCGGGGGCTACTATCCTCCCCGGTGGCAGCAAAGCCAAAAGCCGAGGTTTACGTTGGAATGAAAGGCCCAAAGCATTCCTTTACAGAGCGCTCTCAATGCGAGCCCCTACGGACACTCATTATCTTCGGGTGTCTTCCAAGCGAAACCTACGGCCCGAATCCCCGAAGAAGTTTATACGGTAAAATTGTTAAAATTACAAAATAGACAGTACAACTTTCGTAAAAATAATTTGTTTGATTTCATCCCGCATCATGTAATACATGTGTCTATTTAGCTGATAAATATAGGTAAAAAGTTTAACTAAAGCACCGTTTGTGTAGTAGTATACAGAACTGATATGGAACTTATACCATTTTTTCAAACATGGATCGTCAAATTATCTATACGTACACGTTACTACTATATCCAAGAAGTGCTTCTCTTAAGTTTTATATCTATAAAATATGTTGAACCGTATATACCATGCGTTACATTACATCCATTTGAGTTTTTGTTTTACTGAGCCACTTATACAGTGCCGGATAGGACGTACCGTGCGGCGCCTCGGTACTCTATTTGATGTAACTTCTAAACCTGTCGTGATCACGTTTTCTTTTTTTTTGTGCATGAGTATTAAACTTAAGGCTTTAATTTGAAGTTAAAATATTTAAAAAAATATATGTCAAAGTGACTCAGAATCGAACGCAAAAACTTTACTTCCGGTTTTCTACAACAAAAAAAATATTTTATTTTATTTTAACAAATCATTATAAAAACACATCATTTTTACTATTTGAAACAATGTCATTTGTATTTTATAAAAAAAATACAGATTCCCAGTAAAGCGTTAAAAAAGGTCTTTCCTCAAACATGGTTAATTCTTCAACAGCCCAAAACTAGGCAATAAAGAGTGACAGGAGAAAAAAAATGTGTGTACATATTTATGCTTACTAGTACTATAATTGACCGGAATATAAACAAATTCCACGACCTCACTTTTTTTTTTCTTGTCAGCTTGACGTGGTAGGTATGCCCCAATAATGAAAAATTATAAACAATATTCATAATAATTTAGTCGGCATTCATCTGCGGCCTGCACGACAATCTTCGGCAGCGGGCAGACAGACCAGAGGGGTAGTCACGTAACATTTCGAACGCGCGTAAAGACAATCCGACTGTCATATTTCCATATAAAATTTGACATTTAGATCTACCTGACGCGCGTACAATGCGTTACGTGAAACACTTCTCTCTTCTCACGCTAGTGTCAATGAACTGGTCGGAGATAAACCCAATGATGCATCAACAATCGTGCTGCCCAGCACTTGTCTAGAGTGGGCAATGAGAAAGACGGCCCTGAACTCGACCTCATGTAAAGTAATGGAACTGTTGGTTAAAGGCCGCTCGGGGTGGAAAGCGCGGCGGAGACGGCGGCGCGGCTACTTTTCATGGCTGTCAAGTGGGCCAAGAACCTGCCTTCTTTCGCCAGCCTCGCCTTCAGGGATCAGGTATATTTGTTTTTTAAATATATATTTTTGTGGTCTGTACCTAAATACCAAGTCAAATTTGAAAGCCGTTTGACTTCCCGGTGAAACCACCCGAAGCTTGGTTTAACGACTATCAGCATCATCATACCATCAATACGTCCATATGGACCTATATAGGCCTATATAGGCCTCCCCAAAGAGTGCACCATGACCGGTCCTGCACCACCCGCATCCAGCGGACTTCTGCGACCATGACGAGACCCCCCACACTGCGCCTGACGGAACGTGGTCACCACTCGAGAACCTTTCCGTCCCAACGGCCATCGGGTCTACCTGTAATGTGGCGCCCACCGCCGGTTTAACGACCACTGCAAACAAATACATGACGCGCTAATTGTTCATCAGGTTATACTACTGGAGGAAGCGTGGTCGGAGTTGTTCTTGCTGAACGCGATCCAGTGGTGCCTGCCGCTTGATGCAGCCTGCACGGCTCTCTTCGGCAGTGAACAGACTGACCAGGGTACGAAAATTCCACTAATTTATTGATTACTAGCTTATACCCGCACCTTGGTTCGCGTATTCTCGAAATAATACTACGCTTATATGAAATCTATAATAATAGCGCCAACATCCATTAGACTTCTCACCGGCGCAGCATCAACTATCGCACTCAATATTACTCCAACAGAAACTTCCACTTCCATTTAAGGGATGTTTTCTGGGATAAAAACTATCCTTTGTCGTCTCCACAAACTTGAAATTAAATGGCAGACTAAGTGTGAAAATATAATATACAGACAGACAGACTTTGAAATTACTAGCTCTGACCGTTTAGCTTTCAAACGAAGCCATCTAACGGTTAAGAGATAATATAACTTTGATTGTAAGCCAACTGTTGACTTACAATATAAGTAATGGGAATCGAAATATTGACAATTGCAAATACATGAATACCTATGACCTTGATGCTGTTAATAAGGAATATTGCTACTGATCAGTCCTTTTACAATGGATCCGTCGTAAGGCGGTTTTCCTTAAACCTTACCAGACAAGGCAGAACATGCATATCAGGGTCTACAGAAGAATAAATCCGTTTAAGAGTGTTGCGTAACGCCAGAACACGCACGGATGTCATACAATTTTGAGTTCCATGCCTGCGCAACAAGATACGCCATTTGGTATGATTTTCTGAGTCTTTAAGGTAGAAGCCGCTACACGCCTCGCTAATGCGTTGTAAGAGAGAACTGGTTGAAATATTTGTCGACCGAGCATATTGTTCCTATAGCTCGGCTGGCTACAGTGACAGACCGCGTATGCCTGAATGTCACAGGTTCAAATCTCGCTCGGCTATTATATATAAGTATTTAGTTAAAATTGTGATAATATATCCTAAGATTAATGAGTTTATATAAATTCATCATGTAACCTTGTTGGCTTTTATTGCCAACTATACTTTTCTGTATACCATCATCAACTACTCCTTGAGACTATTCTAAAGAGCCTAAACTCAACGGGGTTACGTCTGTCAAGTCCTGAATTCCCATGGCCACCTTCTGTCTTTATCATCAGATGAGCTTGATGGTACCATAACATTGAAATTGTCATCCAAACTATACTTAAACCCAAAATTTCAGATCAATCGGTTGAAGATACCTGCTTCAAAATTGAGTTGCAAGAAGTTGAGTAGAAATATTCATGTGACTAAAGTCAATATACGTAATTAGTAGTAATTGCTCCTGTACGTAGTAATTGCTCCTGTTAAAGGTTTTATATTTTTCCGTTTTATTAGAAAATATTAAGTTTCGTTAGCAGATGTTACCTACTGTTTAAATAGTAGATTGTACAACAAGTGCATAAAACGCACCATTTTACGCGAGACGTTTATGGATATAAAATCGAGTGTAAAATGGGTTGTATCTACGCACATAATCATTAGTGCTCTATAATGCGTTCAGAGTAGTTCAGACATCGTAGGAAATGACCAGCATTATTACATCCAATTTTACTATGAGAACTTTCTTGTCTGTGGTAGTAGGTAAAATCTGTACTTTAATGTTATTACAGTACAGATTTTTGTAGGGTTATGAGTTATTTGGAACAGCTGTCAAATCTCAAGTGGGTCTCAAACAGTTATCGATGCAAAACGTCAATTCGGTATGTTTTTTAATATAAACCGCACGACATTTGATCTCGAGTGACATGAGAATAGGGACTTCATTCGTTTGTCTATAATTTAAAAAAAACATTCGTCTTTACGTAGGATCGAATTGCCGCCATTAGTGTTGTCATTTCTTTGTTGGTTTTTTGCTGTTAGGAAAGTAGAATTGTGAAAAGTTGTTTGTAATTCTCATTTTAGTTGAAAATATGAGTAGTAGTGACTCCGAGAACGATATGAACACTCCGCCGGATATCGTAATGCAGCCACGATTGCATCAAAGATATTTTACAGGCAGCACTATAGTAGCAATGCAGGTCATTTCCCTACGGCTTCTGAACCCATCTTAGAGTACTTATGACATGTGTGTAGATAAAGTAGTGTATGCAACTGTACATAATTTAGCCTTAAAACACTCGTTTGATCCTAATATGAAACTCGCTAACGCTCGTTTCATAAAACCACACTCGTGTTTTCAGGCCTCTGATTATGTATCAGTCGAATAAAGTACTATTATGGACGAATTGTACACTACTTCGATTGCGAGGAAATGAAATGAAAATCTTTTTAAATGAAGTTTTATTGTGTACTTTTGGCTGTTGGTATCCTTGCCATGGTCATCGACGAAGATTTTACTTTAGGCACTAGAGAGCATAAAAAGCGACTTTATATCGCCTACGCACAGCATAAAGACGAACTTTTAGAGCATGAGAAATGAAATAGTTATTTACGATACAAGTGCCGAAAATAGGAAGTGTTTTAAATCGACACGAGTTGCGAATTATCTATTCGCACGTGTATCGTACAACGTTTTACTGTACATATGGCTCTTTAAAGTTTCGACATATGCACAAAAAGTGCTCTTTTCCGCACTAGTGCGGGAAAGTAGCACCATATGTACTGTATCTAAACAAACTTATGGACCTACTGTTAAAGTCACCAGTCTCTAGAGTCCGAGCATGCTTTGAGAATATTGTAATGTATTATCACAGCGGTATTTATTGAGCAGAGTCGGGCGCGGGCTCGGGCTCGCTGCGGCGGCTGCGCGAGGTGCTGGGCCGCTACCGCGCCGTGCTGGTGGACCCGGCCGAGTTCGCCTGCATGAAGGCCATCGTGCTCTTCAAATCTGGTCAGTTCACACCCTTAATCACAGAGTCTTCCAGAATGTCCTCAGCTGACCACTTTGGCGAGAGGTCTAAGACCTAAACGATATGATACAGAGAAAAGACCTGGTCTAAGACCTGTTACACACGGAGACTTTTTGCAGCGCTACAAGCGACACAGCATCGATATGTACAGGGGATTTTGACAGGTGAGCTAGGCTAGTGTAGCGCGTTCGTGAGATGCGCGTTTGTATAGCTACAAAAAGTCGCCGTGAGTAACCGGTCTGTCAAGATTCACCGATCAAATAGGTACATGGTGATTAAACATAAACGTTAATCAGTGGATAACATAAGCCTCTTGCCACAGTGGTGCTGCGGGGCTATCACAACTGACGCCGCGCCGCGACGCGAGTCGAGAAACATCTACTCTCCTCTTTCTAATTTGCACCGTGCGAGTGAGATAAGAGACGCTCAGTCGCGCGGGAAGCGACAGAGCAGCAAGTTGTGCTAGACGTACTGGTGATACATTATAATGCACCTATTCAGAAAACCTGCATAGCGTCCGCTATCGCTCATTATGTTCCTTCGTACGGTCGATGTTAATGATATATTAGAGTAAACCAACTTTTTCTTGTCCCTTAGTTTATTCTTCATTATCAGTTACCACAACATATGTATTTGATAAAATCTATAAGTTCTTATAGCCAGATAAACAGTCCATTTAAACATATATGTTGCATCTCGCAAAAAACATATTTGTCCAGGGGACAAACCATTATTCATACAAATCGGGGGAAATATTTACGTCCGCGGGGCAACCGGTGAATTTGAGGGCAACTGAATATTTTTGAATACACGCTATATACTTAATTCATTGAGTAAGGAATGCATAATCTCCTTTTAAACTGCAAATAGTAGAAACGGTAAGGACACTAAAAAGTTGATTCACCCGTTTTACACTTTAGTACCTATCTTATTCCTTTGTGCTAAAAATATATACATGTCTTTGACCTCGACTGTACCTTCACGTCACTAAAAAAATGGTGACGCAGAGAAACTTATCCTGCTTAATGGCCAAGTGTTTCGTAGAATGTTTCATTTGTCGGACCAAGTTTTCCGTACCAAATTTATTTTTATAAGTACTTACTCAGAATGTTAGAACCTATTCCAATAAGTTTTTAGGAAAAACAATGTAGGTTATGTAGGTAAATAGGTCCTCTTAAGATTGTGCGAAATGAAACATTTCACAAAACTTATTTGTTTTTATATTATCCTCCTGGCGTTTTTGGGTAAGGACCAAATTCTTGGCCAGCTTAACTCACTAAATTAGCCGCCTTTATACAGTCGCTCTATCGCGCATTCTCAGGAGCGTACAGGATTGCGTGCCGGTAAGCCTGTGCGCGCAATCGTGCGCGATTGTCTTTTGTTAGTTTCTTAAACTTAACGGTCATTCGCGCGCGATTACACGTATACGTTTTGGAAAACGGAAAGAGCGAACGTGTAAGAGCCTTATCACACTTGCGATTTGCAAGCGTATTTTGTATGAAGGCGTTGACGCAGCGTGTACGCCGCGACTGATAATTGTATAGAAAATACGCTCGCAAATCGCAAGTGTGATAAGGCTCTTAAGGCTAATCGTGCGCGATAGACCGCGTGGAACTGGTATGGCGCGTGTTGGAGTGTACGTGCAATTCACACAGTTTTACGCGTGGTCTATCCCTTCCCCTCCCGACATCTTTACGCGCGCATTCTTTCGCACACTATTGCTGTTTCACGTGCGATAGAGCGACTGTATAAAGGCGGCTAATTACATTTTCTATGAAAGTTTCCCGTTGTGACACGAAAATTAACCATACTTGTGTCACAAAGGAACTTTTTTCACTTTCTTCAGTTTGTATGGCTAACTACCGAATCTGGTCCTAACCCTTCTCCCGGTAGAGCCCTAAACTCGTTTCCCAGGGTCCGCTTTGGTACGTTATTAAGATGGTTCGATCACCATACAAAACGTCTTTTGACATTCGCAGGCTAACGGCGCGATATTTTAAGAAACTTATGTAACTTTCATAAATTGGCTTTCCATTTGCGCGAAAATCCCCCTTTCCTAGAATATACACTTGTATAAACTAGAATAATTTGAGAAATTAGTTTGTCACGTGATGCTTTGGGAAATGGATTATTCTCAAATTATTCTAGTTTATACAAGTTTATTCTAGGGAATGGGGAATTTCGCGCAAATGGAAAGTCAATGTATGAAAGACTAGCTGATGCCCGCGGCTTCGCCCGCGTGGTTATAGGAAAATGTAAGATATTGATTTTTTCCGTGGGAATTAGATGTTTTCCCGCTGAAAAAAGTAGCCTATGTCACTCTCTAGCATCTAAACTGTCTCCATACGAAAAATCACATCAATACGACCCTCCGTTGCGACGTGAAAGAAGGACAAACACACACTTTCGCATTTATAATATTAGTAAGGAAAGGATTGTTACATAAGTTTCTTAAAATATCACGCCGTTAGCCTGCGAATATCAAAAGACGTTTTGTGTGGTGATCGAACCTTAATACGAATTTCTTTGAACAATATGTTTTTTTTTTTGCCGGTGACCTCCCAGAGACCCGCGGGCTCAAGGACCCGCTGCAGATCGAGAACCTGCAGGACCAGGCGCAGGTGATGTTGATGACGCACGCGCGCGCCGCGCACGCCGCCGCGCCGGCGCGCTTCGGCCGCCTGCTGCTGCTGTTGCCTCTCCTTAGGCTCGTGTCGCCGCACCAGCTCGAGAGGGAGTTCTTCGCGAAGACCATAGGGCAGACGCCCATGGAGAAGGTCCTGGCTGATATGTACAAAAATTAGGGGATGTAGAGACGCGTGGCTCTATGTAGAGGTTGTCCTGAATCTGTAAAACCAAGCACAGATGCCGTTTTTTACGATTGCTGCTTCGGCTTTGGCTCTTAAGGCCGCATTAACTGGAGAGGAAGCGTGGCAGACCAGGGCACCAATTAGCAATTGAGCTTACCGCAAGTCTAAGTTGTACGGTGCCATTTATTGAATAGATATGCCTAATATAATAAAAGAGCGGTGACTTGAAGAGATATGAGTGGACGACCCGTCACTACCAAAGTTTGCTGAAAATTTGCAGTCCCGATTGCTTGCTAACGAGATAAACTGCACATGTAACGTTTCACAAGCTGTTGTGAATATAGAGCTATTGTACGTTTTACTGTACATATGGCTCTTTAAAGTTTCGACATATGCACGGAAAGTGCTCTTTCCGCACTAGTGCGGTAAAGTAGCACCATATGTACTGTAAAGTATTATTAAGACCAAAATAAAAGGGTTTCGCTTTAAAAGTAGAGTTCACTTTGAAAACATTCAAAATCATAATCATCCAGCTCGAAGGACCAACATAATAGTTGGCATTGATGTAAATAAAATTACTTAGTTGTAAGTGCAGCTAATATAAGATTGAATTAATTTCGCAGCTAAAGCAGGTAATAAACCTAGATATTTGAAACGAATTATGGCCTCATTGAGACGACGTTTGAAGTAATTTGTATAAATCCATGTAAATAAGTAAATATATAAGATGTTCTTAAAGCTTATTATTTAGATATAGCTTAATAGCTAAGGTAACTTTCGGTAGGAGTATCGACGCAATGCTTACTTTTTTACGTTCGTACTTTTCTAACCATTACTAATATGCCCAATCGATCAGTTACCTGTATCTACCGACCGTGGAGATATATATAAATAAAGTGGCGATAAAACGTGACCAATAATCAGCAACGGCTATCAAGCAAGTTAGTTAAAGGTTAACTAGATTAAAACCAATATTAAAATGATCGTCCGTCCGCTAATCGACATACCTACCTACATACATATATTCAATGTGTGAAAATGACAGAATAGTTATTTGTTATACAAGGGTAAAGTTGTATTTTACCCGCGAGTGTGGAATTGAAACACGAGCAAGCGAAAGGATTCCATAGTTGAACCAAGAGCGAAGTGAGTGGTTCTAAAATAGAATCCTGAGCCTAGCGAGTGTTTCATCACACGAGAAGTAAAATACATTTGCACCCGTGTGTAACACAAAACTTTTCACCTCACTGTAACGAGGAAAGTGCAACATGCAAAAAACAGCTCATAAAAAATAAGTCTTTATTTGTACACATTATAATAATCATCAGGTTAATCATAATCATCAGCAATATAGTATTACATTGTTTAAAATTGTAATTAACTAATTAAGATAACAAATCAGTTTTCATTTGTACTCGGCAATGGACGTAGATATCACGTCGACGTGCAGCTTCCGCTTTCATTATTCACGACAAACATAGAAGCTGTTTAGAGCCGTATAATTTAATTAAAGTACGACACTTATCGTTATCCATATCTACGGCCGTGCGGACCAACTGAAATCAAAATACATCCGCCCCAACTACGCGCGAACAAAACACTGACGCTCCTTTGCCGCGCCGCCAAAAACCGACAACAAATGGTCAAGCTCCAAGGTCAAATTACTAGTGGATTAAAGGATAAAAGATGGCTTTCCGAGGCAGTAAGGGGAAAAATATGTATTTCAACACTTGCGTAATTAAGAAGTATTATCGCTCACGCATTGAAACATGGAGCCATGGAGGGGCGTTCATTAAACAACCGAGCGAAGCGAACGTAGTACTCCGTTTCAGCTTGCACACGACCGTCGCTTGAAAGACGCATGCCTGAACCACTAGGCTACCGTAGCTTATAAATTCCATTATTTTCGAAATTAAAAAAAAATAAAACAAAGACAAGCTCGCGAGTGCTACAGCTTACAGAGCCTGTTCTAAAGTGTTTTAATAAGTACCTATTTTCGCTCACAGACTGAAACATGGAGGGGCGTCCATTGTAAGATTGTTTTTACTCTACAAAGCGAATAGGTAGGTACAAATAGCCGCCAACGTATTTAAGTTTCTGACGTATAACTAATAGCATAAAAAGTTAATCAACAGCGACCATCGACTTGCAAGACTGGTTTTCTTGTGCATACGAGCGGCTATTTATACATCGGAAGACCTTGCCGGCCCGACAGTGCAAACCACATCTTATGAGTGTCGCTCTTAAGTAGGTAGGTCGATGATATGAATTTAATGTGCCCCCACGAAGTTACTACAATATTGTACGGCTTGCTAGTGATAATGAGGCTATCAGCCTAGTTAGCATGATCACTTTTATGGCGCCTCGCCGGTGAACGAGGACATTTACAATATAGTTCAATACAAATACTTTTTTTACACTTGGTATTCAGAAAATAGTAATTATTGCCCTCAAATGAGGGATCAGTGGTACTTCTCTTTCTTAGAATAAAAAAAAAACCATCTTGGGCATACTTATATAAATACTTGAACCATCGCTAGTATCGCTACGCTCAAGATTCTACCTTAGAATCCTGAGCGTAGCGAAGGTTTGTAGAGTATTTCGCTTCACTCAGGATTCAATGTACCGCCCTCGCTGTTAATATATAACAGTTAACATTTGCTCTCTTGAGACACAGCCTACTATATTACTTATTCCTCACCAAGAAAATAAATTGAAACTTAACCTAGATACAGACTTCGATGGACTACAGGCGGTCGTACAGCTAAAGAGGGATCTCTTAGAGACAGCCTTTAGTGTTTTTTTTTTGTAAACATCATGGTTCCGATATCAGCGGGAAGACCCATATATTGGTTTAATTTTATAGATACGGCGCGTACAGAGAAAAAAATGCAGTCTGAATAGGCCTTAACATCGGGTAATTTAGTTAATTTCCTACAAGTAGAAATGTATCTACGTCATATGCATGACGGGTTTGATTGTCTTCCAGTGTAGTCGGTTATCGATAAAAAATACGCAAGTTTTCCTTATTTTGTACCTAATGGAATCTATATTGGCTGTCGAGTCGCGCCTTACGCTGCAGATTCCTTTTTCTTGTCTTTTAAGCCGGAATTACATTACGAAATTAGTGGCGTGACACTAATTTTACCAAAAGATCGCGTAGGGCACGAGATGGCTTTGCATTCATGAAATTAGTGCATGCATTACGAAAATATTAAAATACACGTGAAACTCTTGGTAAAACTAATGTCACGAAATTTCACGCCACTAATTTCGTAATGTAATTCCGGCTTTAGGTATTCAACTCTAGTCTAGTGTTGCGTTTTGAAACTTTGATCCGTTTTCGTAAGTAGTTACGTGTATAAAAATGTAAATATTCATCGCTGTAATATGAACGTACTTCAGTAGTTTCCATTTACCTAGAATCATGAAATCGATAATTTAATTTGGTAAGAAGCAAGGTCGTATATTACAAGTAAAGGAATAATTCTGAATACTGTGAATTTGTACCTATAACGCATAAAAATATTGTTGAATGTAATACCTATCGGTCGGTAAACATTTCGGGAGCTCAGTTACACGTCTAGCATGCTCCAAGATAAAGTTTAAAACGAGCGAGCACGGTATCGAACCCCCGTCCACGAGTCCGACGGTAATATTTTTTCATCACACTTGCTCGAAAAGGGCTTCATAATGCGCAGACATACAGAGCTGTAATAGCCTGTGTTACGCCCACGGGCGTAATGGTTTTTTTCTTAAATTGTATCTGTCACTCATGCGGCAGTTACAAAGCAAAGAGGTTTTATATCAAATACGATGTCTCAAAACGTATTTATAAATAACTTTAAACTTAAAAAAACTACTTAAACATGTTTAACTGAATTATTTACAGATTTAATATGTAGTTATTCAGTGTCTATGTAAAATGTTTTTAAGTGTTTTCAAATCGTGGCTGTATACCGAAGGGTCTTTGCCATACGCGCCTCACGTCAAATTCAACGAAATGGACGACTGACATGATGCAGTGTTTATTACGATCTGTATTCTATATGTATCTAAAATGTATTTGTTTCCTCGCAAATGTGATGAAAAACATTGTGTATAACACGGGCGTAAGAATATTGCAAACTCGAGTCATCACAAGCCCTCCGCCTTCGGCGTCGGGCTTCTGATAGACTCTTGTTCGCAATATTCCACTTCCGCCCCTTGTTACACAATGTACTATTAATATCCACAAGGCCCCTTTTCCGTAATTTGACAATTGTCTATTGTAACATTTTTGAGTAGATAAACAAGAATACTCAGTCGCGGGACAACATCGTTACTTATTGACCCAGCAATGTACAGTGAAGGAAATTGAAATACGTATCTTTTTCGCTCTTATCACTTTGACAAAAAGGCAAAAAAAGGTAGGTACGTGTTTCAGTTTCTTTTACCGTACGTCAAATTGTCATGACAATTGTCAAGTTGCGAAACATATGCGCGTTGAATGAATGAATGGTTTATTCATAATTAATATATGGTAAATAAGATCTTAAATATCTATACATATTTATTCCCTGTGTTGATACTTGACGCAGATCCCTCATCGTCAACACAGCGCACCCACAGGAGCCTTAGCTACCATAATATGCTGGGGCTACACTAACGAGAAATTACTTATCGCGATAATCAATGGCATTTCTCGTTAGTGTGGCCCGGGCAATACGAACAGAACCACGATGCTGCATGCATAGCAGGGCGTACAGGGTACGCCCTGCTATGCATGCAGCATCATCGTACGTTCGCGTCTTACCTGTACTTGTGGACATATAAATCCAAAGTCCCTGGCCGACCGAGTTCTGCTCGGGTGAAAATAGAGAAAATACGGAGAAAACGAATTTTCCCAGACATGAGACCCAGCTCGATTTTTTCGCCTCCGTACTTCCCTATATTCCAAATTTCATTGAAATCGTTAGAGCCGTTTTCGGGAACGTTATTTAAAATATATAAATATTGCTCGTTTAATAGTATAGGATTTTTGGTTGGGCTTGTTATTCGCGCAAACGGCGTCTCTTCTTAAAAAAGCTGGCTGTCCCAAAAGTCAACGTGAAGCCGCAAACGTCAGCCGCCCAAGTCAGTTATAAAAAAACCGGCTGAGTGCGTGTCGGGCCACGCGCAGTGTAGGGTTCCGTAGACCGTAGTTTTGGGCCTCTCTGTCTTTGTTACATCGACACGCGAACACCGAATTTGTACGAAAGTTAGCCTTTCTAATGACATTTTAACACGTGACGTGAAAAAAATCGTGGCAGTAGTACATATAATGAATTTAAAAGGAAAACTATCACAGTTAAGTAGACATAACTAGTTAATAAACTGGTAAGAAATGCACTTTATTTCGGGTGCATATACATTGTCATTGGAATTTGAACCTTTTACCGTGGACGGCAGAGTTGCTTTTTCACGGCACGGTGCTTCTTGCCCGCGGCGAGCGCGCAAAAGACCTGCCCTGCGACATAGCACCTAAGCCGTTAACTTTTGAATAAAAGGAAGACGACTTGTATTTTATTAACTCTGTTTGACCCATAATTCATGAATAATCAGCGTGGAAGATAGTCTAATGACCTTTCCTGTATTCGTATTATAGAATGTGTGAATGGGAAAGTACTTTAAGTACCTACATATGTAACTTCCTTCCCAACAATGAAAAATTCGTGGAAAACGCTTGTTGGTTCTGATTATGACCTTATCGCTGTAATAAAGTAGGTTTGTATTATATTCCTGTTCGTTTTTCAGTTGAAATTACTAGTTCAAAACAGGAAACAAAATATGAATGTTGGTAGGTTAGTACAACGTATGTTCACAAAAATCAAGCCACAACTGAAACAAGGTTACATACATAGACGATGGATGGCCATGCACATTCAAAAGAAGAAATAAGTAAGTAGATAAAATACGTGTGTGTTTGCAATGCAGTAGTATTTTGACCCGAGAATCTTGAGGGTTATCGGGGTTCAGGTTCATCTGGGGCACAGAAACCTATATATGTAAATGGTAAGTGTTGCATTAAAATTCGGTCAAGTGCGAGTTGAACTCGCGCACCCAGGGTTCCGTTCCGTACAAATTTGTAGCCATGTGAAGGGCCGTAGTTTCGCTTTGAAAACGTTGGAGACAAACGTGAGATTTTTTTTTACCGTTTTCGTCATTTATAAATGGTAAAATTCCTACATCTTAAAAATAATTACTATCCGTTTTAGCTCGTACTAATGCAGTCCTTTGATACGATACCGTACATGATACAATCACCTCACTTTAAAACTTGAACCGATTGGGTAGCAGTAGTAGCTCGGTGTAGTAGCAAAGGGTAACCAGAAATTAGATTTTTAGGGTTCCGTAGTCAACAAGGAACCCTTATAGTTTCGCCATGTCCGTCCGTCTGTCTGTCTGTCTGTCCGTCTTCGGCTCAGCTCAGTAACCCTTACAACTAGAAAACTGCAATTTGGCGTGGGTATATTATAAACCAATCGCTCCGACAAAACAGTAGAACAATTTCCTGAAAAAAAATCTTTTTTAGGGTACCTTCCCTACATGTAAATTGGTGATGTATTTTTTTTTCTCGGTAAACCTATACTGTGGGGTATAGTTGGATAGCTTGTTCAAAAATATTATGCGTTTTCTAAAACTATTTTTCAACTCAGTTATGCGTTTGCGACATTAATGGGATTTAAAGCCCTAATTTTTGTTCGAGTCATGTGTCCCCCCCCCCCCTGCCGGCTAAATGGCTACTACTGGGGACGTGAAAAAATTCGTGGCAGTAGTAGGTACATATAATGAATTTAAAAGGAAAACTATCACAGTTAAGTAGACATAACTAGTTAACGAGTAGTAGACATAAATAGTTAACTGGTAAGAAATGCAAGTTATTTCGGGTGCATATTATATTACGGTGTCACCCTAAAAATGAATTTGACGCAAATTTATAAACAATTATCAATTATTTAGGCGGACGGCCCGCGGGCGCGTTGGGTGCGACGGGTCCAACGCGCCGCCACGGCGCAACGGTGCCGGGGTCCGGCGCGCCGACGGGCGGCGGCAAACACAATACCAATTGGTTTATGCCATTGCCAAATATTTTTCAAAGCTTTATCTCTTTAGGAACAACGTCTAAATTCGAACTATTCGAATTTGCACAGCAGACGGCGGTGGCGACCAAAATATCAATTTGTTTTTGCCGTTGGTAAATATTTTTCTAAGCTTTATCTTTAGGAATAACGCCCAAATTCGAACTATTCGAATTTTCTCAATAGCAAAACGGTGAAGGACGCATTGGTATTATTACAAATTTATTTGCAGAATATGCTATTGCAAAAAGTGTTTAACGGCTTTATACTCTTACGAATAGCGTTCAGTTTTGAATGAAGTTGAATCGGCTAGCAGCAAAAATTGACCTCCTTCACATCTGACATCACAAAACTCTGTCGCGTATTTAACAATTTTTCCCCATCCCAAAAAGTGCTCAGCGCCGCTAAAGAAGTTTTCACTTCAAAAACGAAATAAACTGATAGAAAAGAAAACAAAAAAACCTCATCGCTGGGGTTCCAACTCGCAGCCATCAACAAACCAACCATTGGGTAACCATTGGTCGTCATCGAAGAGTAAGCCTGCCGTTTGCGAGAGAATACGGAAAAAACTAATTTTCTCGAAAATAAGACGAAGCTAGATCGGTCTCTCGGCCCCGTAAACCCTATACTGCACATTTTACAAATATATATAAACAATTTTACATTCATTGTTTTTTCACGTTTTATCTATATTTTGCTGAAAGTTTGAATAGGGTTCTTTTTAATTTCTAGTCAAGTATATGCTCGCCAATTTTCGAGTCTATAGCTCATAGATTCAAGGGGCTCCCATACAATTTTCAAGTCTTTAGCTCATAGATTCAAGGGGTTCCCATACAATTTTCAACCCCATTTTTTAACCCTTTTGCACCTTTATCTTTATCATTTTATAACCTATTCGGTGGCCGAAAATCCATTGAACGTTTTAGTGAAAGTTGCATATTAATCCATTCGATAGTTTTTCCATGATACCCGGACAAACAGAAAACATAACACTCCTTTTCGTTGGGCTGTCGTAAGATGGCGCTGTTGCGTAAAGTAAAGACGATTTTATCCAAATATTCTCAAATTTGGCCTGTGGGTCACCGTAACTCCGTCAAACTTTTTTATACGTTTAATATGGTTTGTTGGAGTTCAGACGCCGACAAAAATCTGGAGAATGACCTTCTAAATGCGTGGAAATTGGAGAAGTTCTGCATCGCGCTATTGAAGTTTTTAATGTATGTTGTATAAATACAATTTCCTTCAAGCTCTACTTATTATGTCTCACTGACAACCTCAGCGAACTTTCACATTTATTATATGTAGAGATAGAGATAAAATGGTCGAGTAATCAAGTAGGATTTTAATTTTCTAGAAAATTTTCTAATATTGCTTTATGTCATCATTTAACATATTATATACTTTTATACCATTATATTCATTACTTCTTTTAAAATGTAGGTATATAATTATTAGATTTTGCGAGCTGAATGTCAAAATTGTCTCTGCATAATCTACGTGGTTTACTGTTACTTTTACATACAAAACTGGACTTATTTTTGTAAACAAAAATGCATACTAAATATATGTAAAGCGATAGCACAGTCAGTATTCTATGTTTTACAGATAGTGGACGGCAGTGTTCGAGAAACTGCTTTTTCAACATGCCTAAGAGCTTTTTTTTTAGTATGAGAACACGGTTCACATGAACACTTTTGCCCCAAACCTCAAGGCCGTACCTTACTAAGCTTTCAAAATATGCAAAATAAACTGTCTTAAATACCGAAGAGTTCAACGTTTTAGACAGATTTTTTAACGCGTAACAGGACTATGAATTACCTGGTTACCCTTTGCTACACCTCGACCGGACTTTTTCCTTTGCTTGTGCATTAATACCTTGCTTCTCGCCAAATTTTATGGTTCTAGGTATAGCTAGTGTCAAAAACCGGCGACATTTATAACGGTCATGTATTTTGATGACGTTGATTTAGAAGTTTTATGTTTTTACGTCACACCTGGCCATAATGCGAGTTATACCGCACGCTGCGAGTATGGTAAAACTCGCACTGTGGCCAGGTGAAGACGTAAAATTTAGTACTCACCACGGGCGGTAATTCGTAAAGCCCCAGATCGCATATTTATGGCCCTCACCTTCGGTTCGGGCCTCAAACACCTGCCATCTGGGCCATTCACGAATTCACCGCCCTGGGTACGTATTGTATTACAGCTTCAGGGGACTTTGAGACATGAGTATTTAATGTTAATTTTAACTTGATATTTCGACGCCTTCCTAAGAAAAGGGGTCTTGAGAAACGGACAACGATGTGATCCAGTTAGGGTTCCTTTTTTCCTTTTCAGGCACGGAGCTACTTACAAATAAAAGAAACGTAATGCTCTCATTACGTACCTACTGTATTTGGTTTTAGTCACTGGTTCCGGGAAGAAAAGTACGTACGCAGAGGGGCTACCGCGAAGTGAAAACGAACTTCGTTCGAGTATCTCTTTCTCTGTCGATCGAATTAGCAAGTGCAACAGAGAGGGAGATACACGAACGAAATTCGTTTTCGTTTCGCGATAGCCCCTCAGATAGATATGAAAACGATAAGATCCTATCCTTTTTAAGTACCTAAATGTTGTGGATTATGATTTAGCCTACCTCATTTGTAAATAATTATGTGTAAATGAATAACAATGATAAGTGGTACTTACTGTTATAAAAGTACCTACCAAGGATAGGACAAACGCCCGTCATTTTGAAAACTTAACCCTGTTCTGTACAGTAGAGACTTCCTTATATTAATAAAAAAAATTAGGTACTAAATAAGAATAAGAATAGTTTATTCGTGACAATACAAAACAAAGGACAAAAGTAATGTTTTATAAATTTATTTTAAGTACCATAATTTATATGTTTCCAGTGACAAATTATTCAAATGACGATGATTAAGGCGATAAATCACTTTCGCCAATGGAAAAGAACGACCACAATTTTTTCCAAATTTTAAAATAAAAATTAATTAATAATTATTTAATTTTAATTTTAAATATCATTAGGAAGTCTCTACTGTACAGAACAGGGTTAAGTTTTCAAAATGACGGGCGTTTGTCCTATCCTTGGTACCTACTTAGCACATTCGGTGACAGTATGTACGTTGTACATACGTCGACAGGCGGGCCACATGTAGGCTTAACAACGCTTAATTGATGGTACCTACTGTCAACGAAAGTGTTTAGTATATCCTACACGTACCTACTTACTACTAAATGTCAAAGTGTTTTGTCACAACACAATGTTTGCTCCCAGCGCGTAAAATGCTAAATAATAGAGTGGGAATCAGTCTAAGTACATAACAAGGCACTTATTTGAATGAAGGTTTCAACAGCATTGTAAAGTAAGAAGGTACTAAGTATTTGCCTAAATATGCGTTGAATATACCGACCGCTTTAGCCTAGTTGGTAGTGACCCTGCCTACGAAGCAAGAGGTCCTGGGTTCGAATCCCGGTAAGGGCATTTATTTGTGTGATGAGCACGAATATTTGTTCCTGAGTCATGGATGTTCTATGTATTTAAGTATTTATTTATCTATATAAGTATGTTTATCGTCGTCTAGTACCCCATAGTACAAGGTTTGCTTAGTTTGGGACTAGATCGATTTGTGTAAGATTGTCCGCAAATATTTATTTATTTATATTGTCTTCGGTTTCCGCGATTATTACCTACTTCTGAAATAAAGCAATTAAAACGGAATTTATCGCGTGCCTACCTAGGTATATCATGTAGGTGGGTAGGTAAATAATAAGCTAATAAGGCACCGTTAGAGTCCTTTACTGGCAGCGACGCAATCGCAAAAAAAAATAGTAAAAAAATGTACCTACTTTTAACTAGTTACCTATTTCATAATAATGTGTTATTCAAATATAGTATCTAAATAATATTCTCTTAATTCTTTAATTAATTAGGATATACACCTATAGAAGTAGGAGAATATTATTTTGATACTTTAGTAGGTACCAACCTACCTAGTTGTTATTAGTTTTTGGTACTTATACTTACTACCTAGGTAGGTAGGTATACTTACTTAGTTTCAAACTGTACCTAACTATTACCTCTCGTATTGACGTATACCTACCTATATTTAAATTATTTACCTCTATTGTGATAGACATCAGGTAGGTAATGCACATTTGTTAAAATGCCAATCAACTAAATACTATAGGTAACCCAAACGTAGGTAGGTATATAGGTAGGTACGACGTACGACCCTATTCCATATAAGATTAGACAAATACTGCGTTAACATCATGCAATTTCAAGAAAAACCATTTTGAAAAGCATAAACATTAAAGTACCTAGCTTGTTATGTTTGAAACGCACATAATAATCGGAATAAGTTAGTATTTAAGTCCTTACCTACAATATTTTTCTTTGGTTCCTTATCCTAGCGTAAAAAATCTAACGTTATATGGAATAAGGTTTAGGTAATTAAGTAAATAAAGACTTTGTTGCTCGTTACAATCCATCGTTTGGCCGTCGTATGCAAGGTATGGGTCATTGCCTTCTTGTTTTATTCACAGTTATAATGTTATTAGACACTTCTGAAAGCCGCATACCCTGGTGGGTTAACATATGCCTACCCTATCTTAAAAGGATTAATATATAGTGTCTGAAGAGTTTACCTCCTAGTTCGAGAAGGTATAGATGCGTTGCTTGAGCCATTAACTGATAAGGTGATAATGATAACATAAACGCATTCCACTCAATTTTTACCCTCATGTTGCAAAATTGTCCAAAAAAATTAGGACTTTGGGTAAAACAATAGGTAGGTTAAAATGTTGGGCACGGCACGGATCCGTGATGCATACGAGAGGTTAATGATGAAATAGGTAAATTTTACCGCGAGGAACTCTGAATAATACCTAATTGTTTAATCTGAAGTTACACTTCAATACAATTTTAAATGAAGTAGTTACCTAAATAAGGAAATGAAATTATTGTTGCCTCCAAACTATCCAGCTTTGTAAATAAAGTAAAGTATGTAGGTTTGCGGATATGTAATTTATGTCTAATCTAATTATGCTTGTTTAATTTAAAGTAAGTACCAGTGTGAAGATAATGTTCTATGTCAATACTGCCAAAATTAACTAACATAGCCAAAAATACAACTAAATAGTAGACTTCGTACCTACTGTAATAAATGATATGTGACATCAAGATCTTGTTTTAATCACAAACATTAAGTAGGTATTATCTCACTAAAAACATTAGGCACATGTAAAGTGATTGCCAAGACTCCCTAGCTCATATAGCTTTCAGCGTTAAGAGGTTTAAGGTTTATAACTTAAAAGGAAATCTATCACGACTAAGTAGGCATAACTAGTTACAGAGTAAGAGTCGACCAGCTTAAAATATACTTAGAAAGGCTAACTTTCATACAAATGGCGGGCGCGTGTCGATGTAACTAAGAGAGACAGGCAACTACGGAACCCTACACTGCGCGTGGCCCGACACGCATTTGGCCGATTTTGTGAGGTAATTTCTAAATAAGTGTATAGGAAATCCTATACAAACTTCCACCCCGTAATTTAAAGGGGGGTGATTTACAAAGAATCCTGAAATATGCATTTTATTATTTACTTAGCGACCCGTCCCGGCTTCGCACGGGTACTACGAGTATATTATACATATAAACCTACCTCTTGAATCACTCTGTCTATTAATGAAGACCGCATCAAAATCCGTTGCGTATATAGTTTTAAAGATCTAAGCATACAATAGTGTTTAGTTTATACTATGTAGTGATAACAAGGAGTCCCTATTTAATTTTTCAGACCTCATACTAGCATCAAAATTTGCGGAAGTCTCATACAAAATTCTATCCTCCAGTTTAAGGGGTTGGGGGTAATAGTACATTACGTACCTAGGGCGGTGAATTCGTGAATGGCCCAGGTCGCAGGTGTTTGTGGCCCGAACCGAAGGTGAGGGCCAAAAATATGCGATCTGGGGCTTTACGAATTACCGCCCGTGGTGAGTACACAATTTTACGTCTTCACCTGGCCACAATGCGAGTTTTACCGTACGCGCAACGTGCGGTATAAGTCGCATTATGGCCAGGTGTGACGTAAACGTTTTTTTTAAGTAGACAATGTCTTCTATGAAGTCAATCTTTAGGCAAGTAGGTACCTACCTAAACGGTGTTGTGTACGCGATCCATAGTTCCATTCCATAGTATAGTATATTTTTTCAACACAATTGCTCGTAACGTACCTCTTATTGTGTCGCTTTTAGGCTCATAATCCTGGATATTAAACACGCGTGTTTTATAACATTACGATACTTGTGTGTTATGTATATCCCGATTGAGTCACGTTGGCACCTTGCAGCAAGATGTATGCATGCACACGGTGCTTAATTTAACCGGGTTGTACAGAATGTAAAGCTTTTTTTTTAATTCTCGGCAAATGGATTCTTACTCGACTAAACAAATTAAATCCTTTTTGTTAATTAATTGACTATTTCTTTTTGGATATGATATAGAAACGTTTATTTTAGTAAAACTATTCACTTTTGATAACATTTTACATGAATGAATAAAGATAACATTTTAAAACGAAAATATTTATATTATTTTGTATTGGCTGTTTAGAGATTTCATCTAATGCGCGCGCACTGCGCAAACTTCACGAAAAAAAACCGGCCAAGTGCGTAGTTGCCTGTCTGTCTTAGTTACATCGACGTGTGCGGTGCGGTTGCGTCGGCCGAATTTGTAGGAAAATCGGCCTTTCCAAGTACCTACACATTAAGTTGGTCGACTATTACCTACTCGGTAACTACTTCTGCCTACTTGTCCGTGATAGTTTTCCTTTTAAATTCATTATATGCACTACTACCACGAATTTTTTCACATTGTAGGGGACACATGATTAGGGCTTTAAAGCCCAATATCTCGCAAACGAATTACTGATTTAAAAAGTGGTTTTAAAAACCCATAATATTTTTAAATGAGCTATCCAAAGATATTCCACACCGTGGGTTTTACGAGAAAAAAAAATACATTCCCGCTGTAGATGTAGGGGAGGTACCCTAAAATTTTTTTTTTTTCAACGGTATAATAAAACCGTTTTGTCGGAGTAATTGATTTATATACCCATGCCGAATTACAGTTTTCTAGGAGTTATGGTTACTGAGCTAAGCCGAAGACGGACAGACAGACGGACGGACATGGCGAAACTAGAAGGGTTCCTTGTTGACTACGGAACCCCAAAATATTGCGCGCCATTATAGGTTATTTCACAGATATTTGTAAACATTGTTAATGCGTGTTTGGTTATCAAATGTTGACTCGTGGTGACTAGAAAAGTGATAAATAGAATGGAAGCCACTGGAAATTATTGACGATGTACGAGGGTCAAACTGAAAGTTCTTAGAAAATCAAAAACTGAGCAATCAAGCAACTTATTACTTTTATTATATCTTTTCAAAATAGCCTCCCTTCACATCAATACATCGCTGCATTCGATAGAACCACTGAGAAAAGCACTTTGCCCACTCGTCCTTAGGGGTCTCTTTGACGGCCTTTTGAAACGCAGCCACTGCTTCGTCGGCGTCCATAAAACGTTTTCCTCGAAGTTTTTCTTTAATTTTTGGGAATAAATAAAAATCACAAGGTGCAAGGTCGGGGCTATAAGGTGGGTGACCCAGTAATTCCACGTTTGCCGTCGCCAAATAGTCGATCGTTTGCTTGGCGGTGTGCGATGAGGCGTTGTCGTGGTGAAGCAGGATGGCGTGGTGGCGGCTGCGAGGCCGTTTTTCTCGAACTTTTTCCAAGACAAGTGGTAAACAATTGTTAGTGTACCACTTCGCAGTAACTGTTTTTTGATCCTCTAAAATAATTGTTGCGTAATGACCAGTCCTTCCGAAGAACGAGGCCACCATCTTTTTCCCCACACTTCGACCTCTCTTCACTTTAGTAGGCAACTCCTCGGAAGGAAACACCCACTCAGCAGACTGTCTTTTAGTTTCAGGATCATAACAGTAAATCCAGCTTTCGTCACCCGTAACTACGTCGAACACAGCATTTGAGTCACCTCCGTTGAATCTTTGACCCATTTTACGGCACCAATCAAAACGACGGACTTTTTGGGCTTCTGTCAAATTATGAGGTATCCACCGGGCACAAAGCTTCCTCACCGCTAAATGTTCATGGAGGATTTTGTGGACTTGACTCATACCAATGGCTAAGCTTGTACGAATCTGCTGATAGGTTACTCTTTTGTCAGTCTCTATCATACGCCGCACAACACTGATGTTATCTTCAGTAGTCGCCGTAGAAGGCCGGCCCTCACGCAGATCATCAGTGAGATTAGTGCGGCCACGTTTAAATTCATTAAACCAGTTGTAAATAGTAGCACGAGATGGGGCTTCATCGTGAAAGGCCAATCGAAGTCTATCATAACTTTCTTGTTGCCTTAAATTACATCGAAAGTCGTAAAAAATCATTGCTCGGAAATTTTCTCGCGTTAAATTCATGCTCACGTAGTACACACAATTTTCAATTTGCCGCCAAATCGTAAAACAAATGACAATTGAGTGGAATTCGTACACAAAAATATTAAGAAAGAGTTCCATTTTCAAATTTTGAACTTATTTTTTTATTATATTTATTACAAGTGGCCAGTTCTAAAGACTTTCAGTGTCGCCCTCGTATACAACATGTGAGTAAAAACCTGTTGACATCAATAAGTAAAGAAAATAACTTGGCAGGCCTATCAAATTTTCATCTTATGAAAAGGATATTTTCCTCGCAGCAAAATGTGTTGAAAAACGTCATATGAAACGCGTGAGCTTTGATAATTACATCCTCGGCTCTCTTATCACACTCACTTGCGGCTCGCGTGATAATTCCACCTCTGATGTAATTATCAACATACCTCACTTGTATCACAATGATACAAAGAGACGCAAAGAGAGGGGTGCCGGGTGTTATAAGTTGAACGTGTCTGAGTATCTGTGTATACATCTGACTGTGGTATCGTAGCTCCCAAACGGATGTACCGATTTGAATGCGGTTTTTTTTGTGTCATAGATAATTTTATCCCGAGTGTTTTTAGCCATGTTTCATGAAAATCTGTTTAGCCGTTTTTGAGATATCGGACTTTTAAATGAAAATGTCAGGGGCTTTTCAACTTTTCTAAGTTGTAGTTATTTAGAGAGTTACCACCTAACCTTATACATAAAACTATTCTTGGGTAAGGACCGAATTCTCTAGTTAGCCACTCAAACCGAAGAAGTGAAAAAAGTTCCGTCGTGACACAAAAATTTACCATAGAATTGTATGGTTAATTTTCGTGTCACAACGTAAAACTTACATAGAAA
This sequence comes from Epinotia ramella, assembly GCA_947578815.1. NCBI lineage: Eukaryota > Metazoa > Arthropoda > Insecta > Lepidoptera > Tortricidae > Epinotia > Epinotia ramella. The sequence continues at coordinate 28,411,128 of OX388202.1, forward strand.
GTTTAATTGAGTGAGTTAAGCTGGCCAAGAATTTGGTACCGGTAAGTAGATAGGTACCAAATTCTTGGCCTAAATTTATAACGGATGTTTTCTTCGGTTTCCTCTAAAAAATTCGAATCTTTTTCGCCATACATATTAAAGTCAATATTAGATACTAGACTAGACGGGACTGTACCTGAAAATTATAATATAGCTGTCTGGAATCTAGATGCTAGTGCTCACCCAGCTCGTCAGTCCTCGACGTCGAGTGCTGCCTTTGATGATGTTACGTTTCTAACATCATTACTGCGGTGTTGTTCAACATACTTTTTAAATGAATCCAAAACAAATATTTTTTAACTTTACTTGTTATTTTCTTTCGATAGAGGCAAACTTCTTATTTTTATTTTGACGTGATATTCGATAAGAGGCCCAAATAAGTAAGTACTTACTTACAAGAAACGTAGGACATTACTCGTTCAGCATTTGATACTTGTTTATTTTTTCACTTACAACATACCTCTGACGATGACCTCTGTAGCCTAGTTCTTACGAACACAAATGTCAAAGTGACAGATATCACAAACGATTTTTGACAGCATTTTAGCTAAAAATATAGATATGATGAACGTTTATGAATACGACCATTATGGCACAGCGGCGCAGAACAATATACCTAATAATAGGTAGTAAGTATTACAAGCGGAATTTCATCTCGCTTTTATTTAGAGCAGCAACTGGGGAAGTGCCAATAAGGTACTTTTTTTTTCGTTCAGGGCATAAGGCCCAGACTACCCACTAAACCCCCAACGATTGTTCAACCATTTCGCTTACAAGGAGGGTCAAAGGTTCGCTTACGCATGCTACTTTGACCCTCGCGACTAGCCCGCTTTACCGGCCTGGCCAAGGAGAGCGCCCCGGGACAATTTCGAGGCGCTTTAATCCCGTTGACCCATATACCATAATAACCCTGCACGACTTGCTCTGTGGGTTAGAGGTGCTGTGTTCTTCGCGGTGAGTTCAGGTCGTCAGATCTCCAGACTCTCAGAGTTAGGAGCCTGTAGGTAGGTACGTGTGTGGCTGACAAGACAACGAATCCTCAAACCAATAAAGGGTCAGTAAAGCGCTTGCGATTCTTCTGGAGTCACAAGCGTCCATACTGTCCATAGGCTACAGTGTCTGCTTACCATCAGGCAGGTAAGCTTAAGGCGCCGTAGGTTCATGGTCTTCTCTCCCTCTAACTCAGCATAAGCGTGAGCGAGATGGAAGTGCGTGCTCGGAAGCGCGGATATCATGTTTTTTAATTTTAATATTTTGGCCGTTTAAATAAATGAAAAAGTAATCACAGAGTTCTCTCAAACATGATATTGCCGATTTTTAGAAGCAATTTTAATATTTTTAGCTTTTGTGCATAATTTGTTACGAATATTATAAGTGTATTTTAGACCTATATTCGTGATTTTTTTCTATCGAGCGAAAATTGCTTAATCATATTTCGAATCACTGATCTCGCTGCAGAAAAGCCATTTCGTATTTTTTTGAAACCATTATTATTATAAACAGACGCATTATATTGTTTCAAAAACTCGGTTCGCTTAACTACGCTGAACCTACGGCGCCTTAAGTTACAAAAATGTAATGTAGGTAATATATTACCTACCTTTTACCTACTACATAGATATACCTATCAAAAATTACGTTGTTGAGACCAAAATTTACCTATTAATGTTGATTTCGTGGCATTATTTCTTTACTCTGCCTAAAACAACCAATAATGTTATGTCATTTATATCAACAATGTCAGCTTTGTACACTATTAAGTACATTGATCCTTGGAACTTTATATCAGCTGGCAAATAACAACTTTATCACTGTGGAACAAAGTTCTAATTTATTTGTACAGAGTAGATACATCTGGTTTTTCCCTTTCTACATAATTACATGTTGGGTTTTCCTTGTTGTTAGTATTGAACAGCACGCTTGTTATGGTTAAGTTGTGTAGGTACACCGAGCAGGTTTCGGTATTTAGCAGATTATCATTGAAAGAAAACATTAATACATTGATGGACAGTAGACGCCTATAGGCGTAATTCTATTGTGTCTGGAGTAGTGTCCATCTACGTGTGAAATATAGAAGTAGGTAAACGGGACTTTAATAAACTTTTCAAATATTTCGATTATAATATTCTAGTTTTTCCATCAACTTATCCCCATTCCTAAACCATAATCATACCCTACGAAAGTCACAGTGGTATAGTTTGTTTATGCGTATTTATGTTTTACTACCCCACTTGAAGTAATTAATTAAACAATAGATGCCGGGTAATGGTTGGTTTTAACGTGCAAGTACTTTTCGTCATCTAAACTGGAATAAACTATATAATACATTAGATAACCATGCGACATGATGCTATAATTTTATTTTCAGTCATTAAATAATTAACCACCTAAAAACAAATTAAGTAGGTAATGATATAAGATTTCATTTAAAAATATAACAATTAAGTATATCGACGTTTACATCATAACTAATCATAAGTTATCGACATGGTACCACCCCTACGGTTACTGACGTTTATGACCCTGCTCGCTACTTAATTCTGCGGATTCTATATCTTTAGGAATTCGGTAAATAAGTAGGTACCTAGTTAGGGTCCAGGATCAATATTTGAGACCATGGCATGGCAATAGAAACCGGTAAAATATAAAAGTTATAATTGCCTAGGTAGGTACATACATCATTCTGGAATGAATAATTGGTTTTGGATTGATTTTAGGTTTGTATTGTATGAACCTAGGCGAACCTAAACCTTGACGGACTGCATTCCAATTGCAAATAGTAGGGGAACTGCCCCGCTATTCTGTAACGTGTTTTAGCCTCACCTCACCGTTCACCCACAAATACCTATATTCCGTAGTGACAACGCGTAATCAGCCCAGCTATTCTGTAACTTGTTTTCAGCTCACCTCGGCGTGACGGGTGAGCTGAGGCACATTAGCGCGTTCCGAATGACAGCCCCGCTCGCTAACCGCACAATCAGTGTGCAGTTGCAGGTGGAATGCAGTGCTACCGCCATTTGTCCAAAATCTGTCTGAAGTAGAAAGAGGTAACAAAACAAACTTCCTTACTGAGGATACAAAATATAATTCATTTTACAACAGATTCTTCATTTCTTTGTCACTTTACACGTCTTTCTAGGTAATATACGTAATTGTCATGATTTTACAAATATTCGTGTAAGGACATGTATGAAATACTTTTATTTCATACATGTCCTTACAATTAGGTAGAGTAGATTTATATTTCGATTTTATTAAGCCCAAATAATGATTGTGTATAATAATTATTTGGGCTTAATAAAATACTGTAGACTAAGTAATACAAAGAGATCGATGCAGCCAAAGTTACAAAAATATGTAGGAATACAATGCCTTAACATTAAACGAAACGAAAGAAAGAAAAAAACATTTAATCATGGCACAAAAAACACAAAAATATAACGCGCTATGAAATGGATAATAAATAGATCATACATTAAGGTCGTGTGTAGTGTGTACAATTTTTTGTAACGTTGGCCGTATCGATCTCTTGTAATCGACTGTAACCAACTTTAAAAAAACACAACAAAGGAGAATGAATAGCCATTATACATCGCTTTAGTTTCCTTACGAAACCAACCAATTATAAGTATGATATAAATGGTGTTTCATCTCGATTCCATGGTTTTACCAACATTCTTCTCAATATGTTTACTTGCAATTGGGCTCATTGTGATTTTGACAAACAGCTCTTTATAATTTAGGATGGCATTGACACCAACTTCTAGGTAAAGAAAACAGTAGGTACCTACTGTGTTCTTGTATAAAATAATGTTTTCTTGCTTTATACTATTTGTTGTCAAGTAGGTAATTATTCATTGTTTGTATATTCGTCGTTGTAATTTTGTCTAAGAAACCAACAATAGTTAGGCACCCATAACATAAGCCAAGTTACGTGCTTGTGTTAGGGAGAATCCAAACGCTAGAATCTTTCTCAGAGCAATATTTTCCATAAAATGCACTTGAATGCGTTTCTGAACCTTAACAAACATAAAAATGACGAAACGGAAAAAATCGTGTTGTTATTATAAATTACCCCGTTTAACTGACCAGCAGAGTTTCATACAGGCATTTAACTTAAATTTAATGAAATACATATACTAAGTAACTTAGTGAGTAAGTGGATGACAGGATACAACCAATCACGCCAGTCATCGAGTACGGAGTTAGGCTGTGTATCCTCCAGAGACGTGCTAACTTGTGTCTTCATGCAAATCGATTACGACCTTCAAGCTACGCAGGATACTCGTGTCTAAACACGGCTCAAGCAACTGCGGAAAGATGACATGATCCTGGGCTAGTGAGGAAAATAAAGCAGCTAAAATTGCAGTTTTACCTGGAAGTCTTAAAAGTGTGGCAGTCAGGGCACCATACAAAATACGTGACCTGCCTCAATGATATTTTCACATCACATATTTCTAACTTTTTGACAACAATTTGCATCGGCTTTAAGCCATTAGCAGCCTAGGGGATAAATTTGTTTTGAATATTTTAATCAATGCTGAGGCGTAAAATATTGTTGCCCTTCAGGTCTACATTACAAAAATAGGGGTGAGGCTTCTATCAATTGATGTAATATCATATTGATGTAGGTCCAATTATTACGTAATATGAATAATATTTACTAAGTTTCGAAATAAGGGCTCATGGCACACAATTACTTACGTTTTTGTTTGACTTGAGTAGATTGTTTGTTATTATGAAACCTAAGAATCAATCATAGGTAAATTCCAAAAAATACATGTAGTAATATTATAACGAAACTAGTTGACATCCAGTCAGGTTGTTCTGAAAGTTTTTAGTTCCTTCTTTATATCATGTAATACATTTCTTATTGAACCTTTGAGGGTAATGTCAACAGGTAACATCAGGTTAAAAATCGTGAGCATTCCTACTTTCAGAACAATCCTTCGCATTCTGTACCTGAATTTACACAATTTTCCTTCAATACAAATAATTGTAAAATATACGTTGTGAAAATTCCTTAGATAAGATAAGATAAGATAAAGATTTATTTGCAGAAAAAGGGTAAATTACATTTAATTACACTACGTCTTGTGAACGTTCTCATACAAAATTGTGCGTTGCGTCGACGCCGCGTCGTGTCTGTTTATAGCAGAACACTAATTGTTGGCGTGGTACAGTCAGCATAAAAAGTAACTGCGCAATCGAAGCCGTCAAAAGCTTTTATTCCCTTTTAATAAAGACGACGTCTTCGTTAGCGCAGTTACTTTTGATGACAATTAGGTTACCCATTTTAAAGACAATTAGGGATAAATGTGATGGACAGTGTGCTTTGTGTGTTAAGAGGGGGCGTATCGCCAGGGAAAAATCAGAAATCACCCGCGCGCCCCGTACCTGCCGCGCTGATGCGTCTATTGCTGCCCCGCTCCTTCTCGCATAGTATATGCCCCGACAGTCAGATGAAACATGATGAATACCTATAGATAATTATAATAAGTGGAAAGAAAGACAAAATCTGTAAGTACCTATATTTGAAGATATAATTTTCGCTAGTAGCTAAGTCTGTTTCGAGAGCTATAACTGAAATATGACCTTCCGTTTTTTTACTAAATCACGTAAGGGTTGTAATTTAGCATAATAATGTCTCGTAAAAGGCTAAAGCAAAAAAACAGCTATAATCGAATTTAAACTTTTGTGAGACATCTAAAATACTACTAATAAATCCACGGTTAAAAAATTAACGTAAATGTCACGGCAGGCGACAACAAACATCGAAAACACTAATCCTGAAGAAGAACACCCGAAGAGTTCGAAACATGTCGCCCGTCGCGTCATTTAATACGTGAATTTATTAGTAGCATTAAAAAAAAACTGTAATTTATTATGAAAACTTCGATCATGTTTATGAAAGCCAGATTTTCAGGCCACTGTGTGGCGGCCAAATTTTTCAATTCTGACCCCGTGTCATGGTCGGCCTTATCACGCGATAAGTGACAGGATAGAGCGTCCGTCACTGGCTGACACCGTTTGATAGAACGAGACGATGCCCCTATCATGTCACTTATCGAGTGATAAGGCCGACCATGATACGGGGTCTGATCTCGGATTCGTACTTGGAGACAATGGAGACGCTTTGGCCCTTTAGTTATCAATTTTGAACATACTCGTATTAAAGAAAAACTGCAAAATTGTGTTCACTTTTTTTAATATAAAAATGTCCAACTTCGCAGGCAATAATTCGGGTGCAGACTCGAAAATTATTATTACTCCAAAAGAAAGAAGGCAAAAAATATGCATAGTGATGAAAATCCCATTCAGATATCTCAAAGAATTACGAAGCTACAACCGTTTTAATATTGCTTGTTAGAGAGAGAAAACGCAAACGGTGTGTGACGTCACATTACAGGATGCTGCCGGCAGGCCGCGTCGACGGCGTCGTCGCCGACCACGATGCGCGCGGCACGTTGCCGTCTTCTGTGACGTCACATTCTTCCAGCGTCATCGTTTCATATGAAGTTGCGTTTTGCGAAAAAGGGACAGAACACATCCCTTCTTAAAACTTTGGACACTTATAACTTCGTGATTATTTAACCTTTTGCGTTGATTTTTTCTCCATTTGACAATTTTTTTTATCCTTCTTCGAGAAAATATCGCATTATTTTATTTAGTGTCTACGATCTAAAAGCGTCACCCGTGATGCCTTTAAAGAAAAAAATGACAATAATTACACGGTTCACCCACGTATCAAACGTCACTACGGGCGACATGTTTCGAACTCTTCGGGAGTTCTTATTCAGGATTGAGTGTTTTCGCGGCGGTGTCGCTTGAATCACGACAAGATTCAAGCGACACCGCCGCGAAAACACTCACTTTATAGAGTACAAATTACTTTAATTACCCAAGGAATACCACTACCTACATTTTGTTGCTTAAAAAACCACCGGAGCTATAACTGAAATATGGCCTTCCGTTTTTTTACTAAATCACTTAAGGGTTGTGAGCTAGCATAATAATGGCTAGTAAAAGCCTAAAGCCAAAAAAAGCTATAATCGAATTTAAACTTTTGTGAGACATGTCTAAAATACTACTAATAAATCCACGGTTAAATTCACGCATTAAATGTCACAACAGGCGACATGTTTCGAATTTTTCGGGAGTTCTTCTTCAAAACAAACATCGAAAACACTCATCCTGAAGAAGAACTCCCGAAGTGTTAAAAACATGTCGCCTGTCGTATCGTTTAATACGTGAATTTAACCGTGAATTTATTAGTAGCATTAAAAAAAAACTATAATATATTATGAAAACTTCAATCATGTCTATGAAAGTCAGACTTTCAGGCCACTACTGTGTGGCGGCCAAATTTTTCAATTCTGATCTCGGATTCGTACTTGGAGACAATGGAGACGCTTTGGCCCTTTAGTTATCAATTTTGAACATATTAAAGAAAAAGTGCATAATTATGTTCACTTTTTTAATATCAAAATGTCCAAGTTTGCAGGCAATAATTGTTGGAATCTGCACTCTCGATAACCCTAAAAGCGACACCCGTGATGACTTTAAAGAAAAACAATGTCAATAATGTCACTACGGCGACATGTTCCGAACTCTTCGGAAGTTCTTCTTCAGGATGAGTGTTGTCGCGGCGGTGTCGCTTGAATCACGACAAGATTCAAGCGACACCGCCGCGAAAACACTCATCCTTAAGAAGAATTCCCGAAGAGTTCGAAACATGTCGCCCGTAGTGACATTTAATACGTGAGTTGAACCGTGTAATTATTAGTACTGTTTCAACACGTCTCACGAAAGTTTAAATTCGAAAAGCAATGTCCGCCATCTTGGAATTCAAAATGGACATCATTTCTAGAATCTTCACCCTCGAGAAGCCTGCCAATGTATGTTGTTCTTTAAAAAAACGCGCATATTAATTTACAACGAATGTTTCAAAAATTTTAAACAATGCGACCACTTTTTGAAATATTTCTGACTATGAATTCGTATTTACTCCTCTCAGACATCGATTTTGAACATAACCGGATTTATTCTCAACTAGCGATCCGCTCCGGCTTCGCACGGATACTATATTATACATATAAACCTTCTTCTTGAATCACTCTATCTATTAAAAAAAACCGCATCAAAATCCGTTGCGTAGATTTAAAGATCTAAGCATACATAGGGACAGACAGCGGGAAGCGACTTTGTTTTATACTATGTAGTGATAGTGATAGTGATTGATAATATTTCATAAAGTAAATACACGATCGACAGAAAAATGTTCGTCTAGATTTGCATGTACTGCACAAATTATTCTAAGAAGCCGGTCACCCGCCGATCGCTGCGTAATCTTATAGTTGTATTTTGAACTTTAAGATCTATATGTTAAGGTCGACTTTTAAATATATTATTTCAAAATGTAGCAAAATATCTACTGGAATGTAATGATACGTTCATTCACTGGACGAATATACTGGGTCACAATATTATTGAAATAATTATGTTCATCGTGCTGTCGTGAGAGCACAGAACGTAGTCCTCTCGTCTCAGCGGAGCGATTACGACTGACTCCGCCCGCGAACGGCAACAAAAGATATACAGAACCGCACGAAACACGCGACGGGAGAAAGGGTATCGCGCTAAATAAAAAAGGCCTATACGCCAAATACGTTTCACCTCAATAAGTCTGAAAAGGGACTACATAAAAATACCCCGCTAGTACTTTCATTAGGTAATGTGAAAAGCTATTATACACTCAACTTTTACTTAATTTATATGCACGGGAACCTCACACTATTGGAATTGAGTAAAAATAAGACATGTTTTGGCGGTTCTTTTCTATCGAGGCAATTTTGGTTTTGTATGGTTTTGTTCAGACGATTCAATTGCAAATATGATGTAGTTTTGGTATGTTCTTTTTCCTGGCATTCGCTTTAGTTTGTCATAGGTAAATATTCAATCTAAGAACCCCGATTTCGCGGAGCGCCCCCTCTTAAGTTACACAGCACCGGACCATGACTACATGTTTACCTGGCAGTACATATTTATTAAGTTATCAGCAAATTTACCTTGGTTTATTAGTGCAAATTATCATTAAAATATCAGTTTTGCAACCAGTTCTCCGTTCCTGAGCGTTATAATTTAACTGCCCCGATTACATTGAACATGACCTTGACAAGTTATCTCTCAAATTATCATCTGTTTTTTTAGTTATGTATAGTAAGTTGGGTAGCATTATTGTAATATTTATAATGTGAGTTGTGTGAGTGAGTCAGCATGATGTCGGGTGCACATTTACCAGGATAACCTCCTTCATCATTTATCATGGTTTTTTTTTACATTATAAATACCAATATGTGTGTCCCACATGTTGCCCAAGGGTGTTATTATCTAAGTATTAAGTTGTGTTTGAATTGAATATACATATAATCTAATAGTAACAATATTAAAGGTAGTAAGGACCTATCTAATCATTGACATGGGTTTGCATAAAACTATAACAAGCAAATTTGAAAATCTCGGAATTTTAGACAAATTAATATATGTAAGTTTCTGGTTGTTTAAATTTAAAGCCTTAGTCTTAATGGCCTTACATATCAATCAATATAAATTAAAATGAATCAATAATTACAACATATGCATGCAAATGAATACCTAACTATAATTGAATTCTATACTTTGGAAATACAACTCATATAAGTACTTATAGTACAGATTACAATCTTAGGTATTCATTTCTATAATAAACACAAAAGAAATACATATCCATTAACATGACTTTTGTACAAACAGATTTGAGATCTTAGTTCCTCCTAACAAAAGTCATCATAATTTTAACAGAAATTATAATAATTGTGTAGCCGATCTGGTGATAGTTAGTACCTTCTATCTTTGCCCCATAAGTCCTACCTGTCCACAGTTCAGTATAAAACAGGTTGTTGGTATACTCCTCCGAAAACAATAGTGTTTGTGACTTTCTCCACAATGAGGTAACTGAAGGGTCGGTTAGCATCAAATCTTATGACTCCAATTCTATTTGCAAACTCTGCAGTTGTTGCCCCGGATGCTGTGGTACCTTCTTCTGTCACCTCTATTTCTGCTTTATGGACAATTTTTGTCACATACATAGGATTCCGAGCCAAGCGGCCAAGATTGGCTTTGACAGGGTCAAACAAGTCATATATGCCCATGCCGCTTTTCAAAATTTCATTCAATTCTAAACTTGATTCAATTTTGAAGCGTGGTATGAAACAATCAATTTCATCATCAGTATATTCTTCCTGAGATAGTTTTAATTCATGGAAGACTGTGTCAAGAGGCACCTTTTTGAAGCTCAAGAACATGTCTTCTAGAGTGACACCCGGGTTAGGTAGCATCAGCAGCATAGAGAGACGGTTTTCTAAACCATAGGGTAGCTCAATTACTCTTGCTTGAATTGCTTTAATATTAGCAAATGGATAAGTGTATCTATTGTACATCATGTTCACTTCACCTATTTTTGAACCATTGCTATTAAAGAAATTCTGTTTAGTCGTAGAAGAAACATTAAAAGGTGCAGTCCATTGCCCTTTAAAATATAAAGCACTTGTGATAATCATTTGTGCATCACTCAAATGACTTTCTTCGATTATTTTGGGAATCCTGCCTTTGGTGCTGGACGATATGGCTCCGTTGATAGTGGCGGCCGTGGCTGCAGCGTTCCTAAAGTCTAAGTCGAAAGTTTCCGTATCATAAAATGCCTTTGCAGATTGACGGAAGTCTTCTTCCAATGACTTTGATTTGTCCAGAAATATTCCATTGAATTTCGCAAGTTGGACAGTAGTTGTGTTTACCATTAGCCATCGCGCGATTTCTTGGAAATGATGTCTGGTCACTGTCCTGTTTCTGTAGATACGTAAGGCTGAGAGCAGTTCCCTGCGAGTAGTGCCGAGTGCGCCGTCCGATGTCACCGCTAACACCGTCCACGCTGTAATCGGCGACACTATGAGATTCTGCTTGCCTTGTGATTTTGCGGCATGGTACAACAACTCCACTGAGAAATTACCCGTCGCCTCGCTGAGGCCGTTGTGTAAATCCGTGGGATAAACTGGTTCATTATTCCCTTTCACTGGTTGATTCTGTCCGAAACACAATACAAAACACGCACATAATTCGAACACAAATATAAACATACTTAAAATAATTGGTAAAACGTTTTTTCCTTGAGTTTTAAATAGTGGAAAATATCGCGCGCGATAGGTAGTTGCCGCGGCGTAGCGGCTGAGCGAACTGAGCAAGCACTACACATCGGGTGGGCCGTAACCCGTAACAGGAAAATGAGAATGACCGGTTGCCGCGTTATCTATTGTATTTACATAGGCACCTAAATGGACAAACAGCAAAACTGGTTCCAAAAGATCACCGGACCGGGGATTTCGATGTTTCTTTCGAAAGTGACGTCATGACGTATGTGATGTGTGTGTGACATTGACATGTCCAATGTTGCTATATTATTTTGGTTTTTTTTTCTGATATTATCATAAAAATCTGCTCACACTGCACGTCTATCATGAGACGGCCGCAAGTCGCGACATACTCTCGATTTTTCTCGCAATATCCATCTCTTTTTTATTAGAACACTTAGAATAAGAGGTATAGTGCGAGAAAAATCGAGAGTACCTATGTCGCAGCCGTCTCATGATAGACGTGCTGTTTGATTAAAATGCCCGTGAAGTGTGTAAATCGTTCTATACACCTACCAATTTGTCACGCCAACTTTCTGAGACGCAATTATAAATAGAATGAGATAGCAATCATTCAATCATTCACTTTCAACTGCCAAACAAGTTGCACCAATTTGGATCGCGGCACTATTTGATAGTTACGCCAAGTTTTTTTGTCAGTAAACTCAGTAATTTTGAAATAAGATATTTTTCAACACACCTGCTCGTAAAGTAGGTCTTATTACAGCGTATTTACACTGATAATGCAGAATATTACCCATGCCGTGCCTTTTACATTACATTATAGCACTAGTGCCTTTTCATTACATATCTTTTTAAATATTAGCAAGAAGTATTAATGTTTCGAAAACAGCTAAGTAGTTATTTGCGTAAATATAAAATTCAATTCAAAATGTGATAAATAATTAAAGAATTTCATGAAACTGCTTGTTAGCTTGTTGGTATTTATATTTTGACGGTGTATTTTTACCTATAAATACCCAATTTCAAAATTTATAAATATGTGGCTGATTAGCTACTTTGCCGGTGTAGTACGGTACGTAAAATGAATGCACCTTCGATAATTCCCAAGGTCGCGATGTTTTTGTTAATATTTAGAATATGATGAGTACTACTAGTAGTAAAAAAAGATAGGGAAATTTGACGTTGCTTTTGGTATTACACAGCGTTTTCTTAGCGACCTTTGTAAATCCAGGGATAGATTATACAAGTGGTATTTTTCTTCAATAGAGTATCGCATTTTACTATTATAATCTCCACTTTAATTTGCTAAAACTTTCGTCAAGTGCTTACGTCAGTATAATCCGAAACGAATAAAAAATATATATTTCCTCTAAAAGAATATACAAGTGGGTTTTGATTACTGAATACTATTAAAAACTATCAAAGATAACCTAAGTTTGAATTAATAACATATTTATCAATAGGTTAAATTTGTATGAACAGTTTAATGTTGAAAGCCTTCTAATTATTTTAAAATAAATCTCAAAAAAATTCTAGTCGTCACATATAATCCAGCTTTATCATAGTCATCGATTGATAAAAAATCTAAGTAATTCATCAATAGCTCCACATTGTATTCATTAATCAATTATTTTTTAAATTTGAACGCACGACGAACTGCGCGCGAGTCTAGTGCGCCGACGGCGAGAGCGTCATGACCAATCACAGCACGCCGTCGTTGCTTGTTTCCTACGCGGTAGCCTCCCCTCTGTTGATCAGCTCACTTGCAAAATGAAAGAATGTTGATTTTAGGATTGTGTTAACTTATATTGTGTTGTGTTTATAAATAAATCTTTGTAATGATGACTTTTCCGTCTATTAATTATACACTCATAAGCTTCATCAACCTAAAGAGTAACTATCAACGTACTTATGCAATGACTTATTCAATAATCAACTTATTGTGTAGCTTTAACAAGCTAGATTGACCCACTGAAACAACGTATGAGTGACCGGTAGGTAGATCTAAATGTATTTTTTTATATCGAAAAACGACAGTTGAATTGTCCTAACGCGCGTTTGAAACGTTTTGTGATTACCCCTCAGATCTCTAGCCGACCCAGCCGCGGCCCGATTTCTTACAGTCGGTTAACGGGTTTCTTCGGTTTCGGTTAAAACCGGTTTTGCATTCCCTACTCTCAACCAACTGAGCTATAGGAACAATCCACCTCGGTCACCTTTTTTTTCAATCAGTTCATTCTTACAACGCCTTAGGTTGAAGACGGCATTACATAAGTTGAAATAAATCTGAATTATGCCCAGCCAAATAAGTGGTTTTCTTTGTCCAGCGTATGTATGTAATCATAGTATAGCCATTTGGTTTCGTTGCTATATTTGGTAAGGTTAGCCTTAAATATGATTGAAGAGAATGTTTCGCCTTAATATGATACAATGTGTATGTTAACTTAACATACAAAACTAAAAGCAGGCGTTTACGTAACGTATGTAAGAAATAGGGAATGCAATATGCAATTACCGAGCAAAATTCAAAACCGGTAAATTACCGACTTGAGTAGGACAAAACCTATTAACCGGTAAATTACCGGTAATTTCAATTTGGTTTATAAGTAGCGTTATTTGATGTTAATTTATCGTAAAAATAAGCTAATAGGTAGTATAAAGAGTAAAAGGTGGTTTCATGTTCCGTAAATGTAATAATAATTTTCTTTAATATTTAAAACTTGCTCCGTGGTAGGAGGGCTAAAACACAACTGAAAACGTTCCTTGGGGATTAACAGGTCGGTAGGAATAGGAATTTGTCTCAGTTTTACAGATTACCATTACAACATCAGTAGTATCAGTACAATACAAAACAGTACCAGTAGTGAATATGGAGTGACGAAGGTTAACGTGAATATTAGTATTATGGTGCATTGCCTGTTCCCCTTCACCCATCATTGGCGTCGGCGGGTCACACAGTGCCCTCGGTCATTGTTTTGACTCCTAAATCTACAGATCCGCAACCCTACGGATTTACAATCCTAAAAAACAATAATTTACTGAATAAAAAAACAATCAAAATAATACAACACAAACTGACTAGTTGACTACAAGCCCACGTAGTAGTAAAAAAAAGTAACCAAATAGAGGTACTCGGCTGCTAGCACGCTGCACACGAATCGCACGAGTCGCGCGCGAAAGATTTAAATTGCGGATAATAACTGATAAGCTAATGCAATTAAGAGCTATTGATGAATCCGTTAGAATTTGTGTTTATATATTCTTCGATAGAACTGAAATGAATTACGCCGACTTGAGAATTTATGAGATTTTTTTTATGGTAAGGAGAATGGTTTCAAGATATAATTCCTAATAAAAAAAAAGACTATTGATAAATCTGTTAGAAATTTGTGCTGCAATATATTTTAGTAGTTTTGAATGCATTATAGTGGCCACTAGTCACTTGAATATTCTTTCAGGAGATTTATAATTTTTTTAATCGTTTCCTTTTTTGCTGACGTAATCTCTTGACAAAACTATTAGAAAACGATAAGTAAGGTTTGAATAATCAAATGCGATGCATTATAGGAAAAAACAATAACTTGTATAATCTTTGCAAAGTTTTACAAGTGTTCCTTACAAAAAAGTTAATTATTCGTAAACCAATATCAAAAACTGTTAGAAATTATTTTTCGCTGTTAGTACTTAAGGTACTCTCGCTGATAACAAAAAAAAATCAAACTTGGGAGTTATGTTAGTTTGACGACACATTACAGTGTTCGCGTACCGGACTAGTGCCCTTATCTCAGACTTGCGCGCGCATGCAGCGCTGAGCGCGCGAAAAAATAAAATTACGGCCGCCATCTTTTAAATGGGTTTCTGTTTGTTAAGTTTATTCACAGTATTGCATTTCGTTAGTGTTGTTTTGTAAAATGTCGAATTTAGATAACGAAGAATTACTTATCGAGTGTACGCCGCCAGATATCATAGTTGAAGCGCAAAATGCGAGTGATAGTCTTTTGCCCTCAAAATCAAAAGATAAATACATGCAAGCCTACGCAAATTTCATTCAATGGAAAAATAGCAAAAATGCAAGCTCTTTCTCAGAGAACGTGTTCATGGCTTACTTTAGTGAACTGGCGAAGAGGTATAAACCTAGTTCGCTTTGGTGTATATATTCTATGTTGAAGAGTACCGTGCAGAATAAAAATGCAATTGACATCAAAGCGTACACCAATCTAACTGCATTCTTGAAAAGACGTTCAGACGGCTTTTACAGTCGAAAATCCAAGGTTTTAACACCTAATGAAGTGGAGAAGTTCATTAAAGAAGCACCGGATAATCAATATCTAGCGACAAAGGTCAGTTCCACTATTTAGTTTTGTATTCATTATTATAATATTTGTAAGCGGTATTGTGAGTGTTGATATAATAGGAACTAAGTACGATTATTATAACTTAATTATGATTTTATTTATTTTCAGGTCGCATTAATATTCGGAATTACTGGTCAGTCGTCAGGAATTAAACAACATTACGACAAAAGATATAGAGAATCACGGAGAGATGCTACTTGTCAAAATTCCGAACACTAAAAATAAAATTCCTCGGTCATTTACTATTCACGGACCATTTTATGAAATAGTGAAAAAATATGAAAGTTTACGTTCAACAAAAGGAAAATCTGACCGGTTCTTCCAAAATTTTCAAAACGGCAAATGCACGAGTCAGGCTATCGGAGTGAACAAATTTGGATCGATGCCTAGAGAAATTGCCAAGTTTTTAGGCTTACCACAGGCTGACGCTTACACCGGACACAGTTTTAGGCGGACTTCAGCTACATTGCTGGCTAATTCAGGAGCCGATATAAGTATTGACTTTAAAACGCCATGGGGGATGGCGATCTAATAATGTCGCCGAGTCATATATTGAGGACTCCATCCAAAATAAAGCCGACATAAGTGCCAAAATAACACAAGCAATCCATTTGGAGCCACAATCCAAGAAGTTCTGCCCTGAACCGCGTCCTTCCACCTCATATGCCAATGATGATTTGGGATTTCATACGTTTGCTAATGATGAAACGCAATGTTCTTCTACCTCCTTTCAGAATGTTGCATTATCACCGACATTTACAGTTACCCAAGAACAAAGCAATGAAATAATTAATAATACAATTAACATACAGTACAAATGCCTCATAAGGCGGTAGCATATCATTTCAATAATTGTACTTTTAATAACTGTTTCAATAATTAAAGTTTTTAAATAAATGTGAACTTTTATTTACTTTTCCTCGCAAGTGTGTTGAAAAACGTCGTATGAAACACGTGAGCATTGGTCATTACACTTCTCGTCTCCATTAAGCCTTCGGCTCAGGCTTAAAAACCGACTCGAGTGTAATGACCAACATAGCACACTTGTATCATAATGTACTATGTTGGTCATTACACTTCTCGTCTCCATTAAGCCTTCGCCTTCGGCTCAGGCTTAAAAACCGACTCGAGTGTAATGACCAACATAGCACACTAATGTCTTGTATCATAATGTACTATAAAATTGTAGGTATGTCATAATTTACAAGAGAACTTTCCATAACTTTAGACATCATTATGAAGTAGGTATGTAGCAGGATTGTGCCACGCTTCGGTGTTTTTATATTTTTCTTCATCATCACCATCACTTCGCATCATAATCATACATACAAACGACAACACTGTAACTGATCATCCTGTGTTTATATAGACCCTTATTACAAGGTGCATCGATGGTCAAGCTATAGCTGTGTTGTCGATAGTACATAGGCATAACCCTTCAAGTGGCAATCGCCGGGTACGACCCGGCGGTTGTCATTATCTGGCTAGTGGCGCGGCCATTTTTGGCGAACTACCGTCAACTGTCCAGTGGCAGGCAGCCTTTGGAATTCGCTTATAATGAAAAAATGTACGGGGACGAAGTCCCATTGCAGCCAACCTAACAAAACACAGAATACATGGACCTAATATACACTCTGATACACTATAATATATTGGCAATATTTTCTTTATGTTTGTGTTGTTGACACAAGAGAATCTTAAAACAATGTATGCAGTTCCGCGTCTTAAAACGTAGTAGTTATATTCTCTTTGGAGGCAGGGGCCATACGGGACGAGTGGTCATCACGAATTCGGTTCACGTTAGAAAAATGACCATTATTAAAAAAAATAAGTATGGATGGTTTATTATAAGCTTATACTTATCGTTGGATTCAGCATAAAATGACCTTTTTATAATAACGGAGGCCGTTCCATGTATTTGAATTCGGCTAGCTTAGATAAGTTTTTGGATAAGTATCCAATTTTTTGCGGCGCTGCGTCAGTTGTGCTAGCCCCCCCTGATCCTTATGGAGACAGCTCTAAAAACTGAAATTATTACTTTTGTAAGCTCGGCCAAATTTCACCTTCCCATACAAACGGAGTTCCGTTCTCATTTTAAAACTACGTGTTGGATTGTGACGAAACTTTGCATATACAATGACAGTAGGTATATCAATTAACTTACTATTACTACGTACGTATATACCTCAGATATAGATTTTGAAATCAATTGGATATTAATATAAAAAATTATATGCTCCTAAATTGCTAATGGGTTCATATTCGGAGACGATACTCGCGTCGCGTACATTATTTATATATATAAGAGAATTGACCTAGGATTTAAATAAGTAGAACTTAAGATCTAAATAGCAGCTTAACGTTGCCAATAAAATTATTCATTAAACGATTAAATAAAAAAATAAAAACCGGCCAAGTGCGTGTCGGGCCACGCGCAGTCTAGGGTTACGTAGTTGCCTGTCTATCTTCGTTACATCGACGTGCGGTGCGGTTGCGTCTCCCGAATTTGTACGAAAATTGGCCTTTCCAAGTACCTACACATTAAGGGAGCGACCACACCGCTGCTCAAAATACGCTAACGCACCGTAAACGCAGCAAAATGTATGAAGAATACGTGACGCATATGACACGTCAACGCGTATACGCAGCGTTAAGCACCGGTGTGCTCGCTCCTTAAGTTGGTCGACTATTACTCGGTAACTACTTCTGCCTGCTTGTCCGTGATAGTTTTCCTTTCAAATTCATTATAATGATGTACTATACTACCACGAAAGACTCGAACAAAAATTAGGGCTTTAAAGCCCAATATCTCGCAAACTAATTACTGATTTGAAAAGTGGTTATAGGAAACCCATAATATTTTTAAATGAGCTATCCAAGTACCCCACACCATGGGTTAAACGTGAAAAAAAAATTACATCCCCGCTTTAGGTGTAGGGGACCTCCCCTAAAGATTTTTTTTTTCAAGATTTTGTTATACCGTTTTGTTGGCGTAATTGATTTATATACCCATGCCGAATTACAGTTTTCTAGGAGTTATGGTTACTGAGCTAAGCCGAAAACGGACAGACAGACAGACAGACGGACGGACATGGCGAAACTAGGCCTACTGTCCACGGAAGCGTAGCTGCATAGACGCGTATTCGTCATTGTACGCTTGGTGTACGCTTGCTTGCAGCCTACATACAAATCCGCACAACTCTGTCCACGGTGCGGCAACGTCGCGTCAGCGACGCTGCATGCAAGCTTCATGCCGCCGGGCGTACCGCGTGTTATACGCCGAGCTGCATCGCACGGACCAGCACGTTTAGTATTTGGGAGAAAAAACTACCGCAATGTAATTAATATCCTTTCATCTGGGCTAACACACTCGCATATTGGTGTTTTGTTTTTGTAGCAGTCCATGATGTCCAGTAAATTCTGATATGTCCTTTTACTCATTCTATAAAATGAATGAAATAAGTTGTCATCTGCTGATAGTTCTCTTGCAGCTACGAACAGTCTACAATGTATGTTTCTTTCTATACATGGATGTATCTAATATAAACGGCGGCGTCGCCGACTCCGAAGATAATAATAAGCCAAAATAACGTCTTCATCACTGGACGACATCATCACGAATGAAAGAAAATGCAGGCTACGATACGCTTACGCTACGCTTCGTGGACAACGTCAGTAAGCCGGGCTGCATAAATGCTGCACGGCGATGCGTGCAGCGTCTATGCAGCTACGCCTCGTGGACAGTAGGCCTAAGGGTTCCTTGTTGACTACGGAACCCTAAAAAGCAAATGGTTGCTGCTATTTTGGTGCAAAAATTAAGATCTTTAAAGCTTCAAATCAGTAAGTCTAGTAAGTTTAATGTTCTACTCGTCATCATCATATCAGCCGAAAGACGTCCACTGCTGGACATAGGCCTCCCCCAAAGAGTGCCACAATGACCGGTCCTGCGCCACCCGCATCCAGCGGACTCCCGCGACCTTGACCAGGTCATCAGTCCACCTTGAACCTTAACCTACCCACGCTGCGCCTTCCGGTACGTGGTCACCACTCGAGAACCTTTCCGCCCCAACGGCCATCGGTTCTACGTGCAATGTGCCCACTGCCACTTAAGTTTAGCGATTCGGAGGGCTATATCGGTTACCTTGGTTCAGCTGCGGATAGCCTCATTTCTGATGCGATCGCGCAGAGAAAATTCCAACTGGCTTTACTAAAGTCATCGAGTCATACTTAAGTCCTCCATGATTTCAGCCAAGAATTGGAGATAAAGATTGACCTCGCTGGCGGCAGCTGCAAACGCTTCATACTATACAAGTGTGACATCACATTTGTACATTTGTACTAATCGTAGTATGGAAAATCAGGTAAATTGTTGTTTCGGTCGCGAAATACTGCGATTCGACTATGACGTCTCTAAAAACGTGTCTAGGGTTTTCATTTTAAACTAAGTAACACAAAAGTTATGGCCAGAAAACCAGTTTTTTGGCTTAAAATTGTTCAACTTCGATGCCAAATATCTCGAAAACAATGAAATTTGAAGTAAATATGGGATACTATATTGCTTAAAGCCGTTGTTGTTAATATAATAAGCTACAAAAAACATTAGAAAACTAAGGGATTCAGATCGAAGGTCATTGGCGTATGGGAACTTCTTAACCCTTAAATGCATGATTTTTTGTGTAACTTTTTAATAAATTGAAATAGATGTGTCATGTTGTATAGATTGAGGGAAAAATAAAGAAAAAAATCATAGTATTTAAAAAAACATATACAATATACGATGCATATATACATCATTATGCATTTAAGGGTTAAGTACTAAAATATTATTGTTAATTTCCAGACAAGTCTATGTCGTGTCATCGACCCTAGTTTGGGCTTAGAACAACAGTACCTACCTACAACTTTTGAAAGTCGACTTGCGAAAGCGATTTGCGTATTGCAGCAGAAATTGCATGACAGTTACATTGCATTGTGGGTTACCGAAGTATACTGAGTTCAATTGAACTATCAAACCCCGCAGTGTAGTTAAAATAGCATTATGAAATTTCTTGCATGTGTATATTGAGCTTAATAAGTACTTAAACAAATGCAACAAGCTGTAAAACTTCTGTATTTTATCCGTACGACTAAAATTTACGGAAGTTTTATAGCTGATCATTCCCGCCTTACGCGCGTCACACACTGCCGCCGCACCCCGCTGCGGCTTGCGGAGCGACGGTTCGCAGCGTTGTATGCCAGTACCTCAGTTTGTATATAAATGTACGCACGGTCCTTCACACTGCACCGCACCTCCGTGCGGCGAAATTTGTACGCAGCTCCGCACGCTGCAGCGGGATGGGGCGGCAGTGTGATGACCGCCTTAGACATACATGATAAGCACAACTTAGAAAAGTTGAAAAACCCCCTACATTTTCATTTCAAAGTCCAATATCTCAAAAACGGCAGAACAGATTTTCATGAAATATAGCTAAGAACACCCGGGATAAAATTATCTATGACACAAAAAAAACCGCATTCAAATCGGTCCATCCGTTTGGGAGCTACGATACCACAGACAGATACACAGACACGTGAAACTTATAACACCCCTCTCTTTGCGTCGTCGGGGGTTGATGAAAATAATAATAACAAGTAATAAATAGGTACATTTATTTATCTAAATTCTTCCGTCTCAGTTGATTTTCCTCCAAATCCTTGTTCGCCTCGACCAGTATTCTGCCAATAGCTTTGACCAGTCTCACTTTAAACCTAGACACGGCTGCGTCCTCTTCGTACGAGATGGCGTTGGGGTCGCGTTGGATATAGTATTCCAGGGTACACGATAGCATTTTTCTCGCTTTCAATATGTGCTCGACTTGCCTGAAATGAATAAATATTTGGGGAAAATCTTACATAAATCGACCTAGTCCCAAACTAAGCAAAGCGACGACGATACACATACTACATAGTATGAGTCCCAGGAAGAACATAAGAGTTTTTATCCCGGAAATGAAATGAGGGGTGAAAGTTTGTATGGAACTACGATGATTGAGTTCCGCGCGGCTGGAGTCGCGGGCAAAAGCTAGTAGATAAATAAATACTTAAAAAACATCCATGACTCAAGGACAAATATTTGTATTCATCGCACAGATAAATGCCCTTACTGGGATTCGAACCCGGGACCTCCAGCTTAATAAGGATCACTAGTGTCACTACCAACAAGGCCTTCAATAAAATATGAAAAAACTTTAGCAGGATAAATATTGTATTGTTATTTAAACCTATGTCAGTACTTCTTTGAACTGTCAGTCTAAAGATTCATTTTTGTCGATCAGCGAGCGATATTCAACAGTTTAATGGCAACGACAAATTAGCATATAGCATACAGGTTGTTACGAAAAGGGGGTGTGAACCCATCAAGGTCAGGTTCGGTAACGTATTGCGAATCCAATATATATTTGTTTTTTTTTTTGTTTTGTTTACATTGAAATGTTTATTTATCTTTTCACTAAAGTATTTGTTTTTGTTTATATTGCTTGTATATGAGAACAAAAACGTAAAAGCCGTCACCTGCGTATCAAAAAAAACACTGATAAAAAAGGGCTCGGCCTCGTGACTCCTAAAAACAAATTTCCTTATCTTTTATAGTTTCAGATTTTCCGTGACTGCCCCGTTTCAAATGTACACCCTGTATAGGGGTGCCGTTCATTCGCCATAAAATCAAAATGCATAATTTCAAGTAGCATACGTACGGAAATCATAACAAACTATTATCATAATAACAAAATTGATACCCTTTTCACGAAACAAATTATTTAATTAAATATTTTTGTTTCGTGTTATTTTTAACGAGGAAGTTACCCCGATCATTCGAAGATGGTTTATTTTTCCATTATATTCTTTCTCTGTATCATATCATTTAACAAAATTGATATTATTATTGGTCATAACATTTAAATAACATAACACTCATTTATCACCACCACATTTGCTATAACGTTTATGTGTACTAATTTCTTTTTGCATAACATACTATTTAGTATAATGATTAAAACTGATAACAACACTTAGTATGTACTTAGTTTTACTAAGTGATTGCTATCACATCCTAGAAAAACAGACACATGTAACAAAACCGAATCGGAGCACCCCAATATCCACGTGGTCTTGTCTGCCCTACCCCTAGAGTGTATATAAAAAGCCGGAGGCGCGGAGGGGGAGCAGCACTCGCCCGCTGTGACAAAGCGCGGGAGCCGTGCAAAGCGGAGCGGCTGTGGTTCGGCGACCAGCAAGCCGAAGCTGCGGAGCGGAGTACGGGCGACCGTGCTTTGTCACGCGAGGGCGAAAGGGCTGCTGTCCCCGCAGCGCCGGAGCTAAGGCGGAGTCTTGTCACTGTCCAATCGACAGTCATTCTATCTAGCTTAAATATGAGAAGGGCACAGAATGTGAGTAAATGAAAAACAACCAAGTATTAAGATTTTTCATAAATTTATTATACTTTAATAAAATTACGATAAAATTCTTTATAAAAAAAAACATAATGAGCATGAAATATTATACGGAGTGACCATTATAGCGTTTGTTTATTATTTCAATGGAATTTATTAACATTGATGATTATAATCGATGAAATTATGCAAATCGTTTTTATTCATTTTATTTTTATGCAATGTAACCACTTATACAACCAGAAATTATGCAATTCGTTGTTATGCAAAATGAAAATATGCAATTTGTTTTTATATGAAACATTACACACCCCCTGTATAGTATATGATGAGTCTTGTGATCAGCGGCTTGTGGTCTTGTGTCTTGTGGGTATAGGATTAAATCTTACCTCGTAGGAACATGGACGTCGAGTCTGTGCCTAGGTAGTCTCAGCACTGTAGTGTCGTCATAATTTTCACCCTGACACAGAAAATTAGTATTATGTTTGCATACACATATACGAATATTTATTAACCAATTATACGAGTATCTTGACTTGAACGTATTATCCTTGCAACATAGAGTACATCTGAATGATGTATGAGTGTAGTGTGATGTTTGCCTTCAGTTAAACACCTAAATAAGCAAACTGTTAGCTATTATTACGGGATAACATAGTTATATATATTTTGCTCAGTGAATACAGTAGAAGATCCAGTAATCCGTACCGCCGGTTCAATTCTAATAATGTCAGGATGTAAGTTACTTACTCACATAAAAGGTAGACATTTTGTTAAGTGTCGGACTAACCTAGGTAATGTAAAATTACTCTTGTTTCTAAGTCTTCCTGCAGACAAACTGTATAAAACAGTTTTGCTGGGCTTTTGTTTTAAATGTAACTTTGTAGTTAGATTATTGAATAATTAATAATAAATAGATTAAGTGATTTCACGCTAGCGTGCGTGGAAGCCGCCGATGTCAAAAGATAGTTGTTTACCCCTACTTGTATTGGTCGTGGTCTGTACTGTGGTTTTATTCAGGCGTGTCAGCACTCATAATCATAATCATAATCATCATCATAATCATCATCGTATCAGTCGTAAAGCGGTTGATTGTAATGGGAGTTGGTTCTAAATGGGCATTTGACATGATCTTCATCTTATCCATGTTCCTCTTTAGACCAACTCGCTCGGAGACTTTACTGAGGTCATCGAGCATTGTAGTGAATGCCGGCTGTACACATTGGGTCAACTGTGATTGTTCGATGCCCTCCACACGCGAGCGGGCGCCGGCGCGGGCGGGGGTGGGGGCAGGGGCGGGGGGAGCTGTGATTGTTCGATGCCCTCCACACGCGAGTGGGCGCCGGCGCGGGCGGGGGTGGGGGCAGGGGCAGGGGGAGCTGTGATTGTACGATGCCCTCCACACGCGAGTGGGCGCCGGCGCGGGCGGGGGTGGGGGCAGGGGCGGGGGGAGCTGTGATTGTTCGAATCGCTGTTCAAACTGGACTACAAACACATTGTTGGACAGTTTGAGCTCATAGATGGCCTGTTCGTGCGACGTCCAACTAACCCCAGCTTTGAAGCCCGAATTCTAACCATCTTTTGCCACATTTCCGAGCAGTGGCGTGAAAAGAGTATTGTATTGTTCAACTCCAACCTCCTATGCTAATTTATTTTGCCATGGTGTATGGCTATAATAGTGTTCAAATGAAAGTTCCCTGGGGGCCGTAAATGATCTCCCGTTCCCCCCTAGTGATGCGTGTCTAAGTGCGAACGAGAAGTCCAAATTAGGCGTCTTTCTTATTTTTATTATTTGATAATAGACAGTAGTAGTGCAGTAAATTTACAAACGAATAAATACACAAATGTTGTTCGTTGAACACATTCAGTGCCAACGGTTTCGTAGCTCTACGCTCGTAGTGGATAACACGCGAAAGGAAAGCATCCTCGCAGTAAAAGTGTTCATAATACAGCATGGACTATACTTATATACACACACGGGCTCCTGCCACTTCACGAGCGAGTGGATGCAGCGACGAAATGCGAACTCCTTACAAATTTCTACCCAAACACGCGCGTAAGACCCGGTATGCGCATGTTCAACCTAAACGGCATCCCCGCATAATGGCAATGGCATCCATTCTGCAAGCCATTTTTCGGCGCTACTTACACTTCTAAGGTTTATTCGTTCACAGAGTGGAATATACACAAATGTTGACCGTGTAAGGATTGTTTCACACGTACCACAAGTCACAACCACACCACGTCGCAGCGTTAAAATGCGGTCAAGCAGTGGTTACGTGTGAATTGTGTCGCTGCAGCGTCGGTCGTAGCGGTAGCGTGGTCGTTATCACACACGCGGTCGATAATGACGGCAAAATGTGGTACGTGTGAATTGTACTATCCATTTTCAATACAAATATGCGCCCGACCACGTGGTTGCGGTTGTGGTGGTCGTGTGGTTGTGGTACGTGTGAAGCAACCCTAAAGCCGCGCGAGCCAGTGTTCGCGTGAACGCTTTGGGCTTAAAACCACTAAACTTCATAATACCTTATTCACTAATACCCCTAATTCTCAAATTACCATGGGCTCATAATACCTAAAATTTCAAATTGTCTCATTCTTAAAATGGACGAAATTCATTAAGACTTTGACCTAAAACGTCATATTTACTAAATACCTAAAAATTTAAATGCACAATTCCTGCAAATACCGAATGATAGAAATGACAAAATATTAAAATAACTCAAACTGAAAACACCTAAATGGCAAATCTATTTTTTTTTCACGAGTGGTTATTTGAGAGAATGATTTGATATTGATATTATGACTTTAGTATAGTTCCTGTTCAACGTGCCAACTATAGAGTATGTGCCAAAAGATGACCGTCGCGGCAGAAAAAGGAAAATTCATCTGGGTGGGTTAGGCTCGTAAAACACACTTTCCCGAAATGTAGGTATTTTGAGCTTTGGTTGTTTTAAGCATATGTTGTTTTGCCATGAAAGTGTTTTGAGTTTAGGCATTATGAGACTAAGCTATATTGAAATTCGGCCATATTAAGGTTCCGGTGTTTTAAGTAAAAAAATTAGGCATTCTGCAATTTAGGTGTTTTGAGATCAAGAAGTTTTGAGATCTGGGAATATTGATAAAGAGGTAAAATGCAATTTAGTGGTTATAAGCCCAAAGCGCGTGAACATTGGCTCGCGCGGCAAATGTTCGATAGAATTTAGGTAGACCGCGGCGGCTGCGCGAGGCAAGCGATCAAGCTCGATCAGCGCGCCAGCGACTGAAGCTTCTTTTATGCGGGCTCAAAAACCGACGGCGCTCGGATCGCCGCGCGGCACGATCGAGCGCGGCAATGTTCGAGCTGCCGCGCGCGGAAACCCCGCCTCAATTGCGCGCGGTTGCCGCGCGTTCCAATGTTCGAGTGATTGCCGCGCATAATCTGTAGACGCCTTAAAAGTATAGGGTACTTACTACACACACGTCTCCTTGGCACAGCAGGAGCGCCGCCTGCGCACTGACGCGCGACGTCTTGTAGAGCACTATGGCGCGGCGCTCGCGCGAGTGGAAGCCGCCGAAGTACGCGAACAGGGCGCCGCGGTACCGCTTGGCGGCGTGGTTGACGCTCTCGCCGCCTATGTGGGCGCGGTCGCCTTTGCTGTACACGGTCACATATATTATAGGTTCTATTAATTTGTCACCAGACGTCCTAGATATCGTTGGAACCAGCGAACGAAAAAACCATAGAAGTATCAGGCACTTGTCCCACCGCCGGCGAGTAGCGATTACTCTCATAGTAATTCTTACTCGCTTGAGCGAGTAGCACGTAGTAACACTCGCGTACTCGCCGGCGATGGGAGAAGTGCCTAAGGGTGGGTTGCACCAAACCGTCAGTAATCGTAAGCGGTTTTCGTTAAAATTTGAATGTGTGGAAAGTTTGACCAGTCTCTATGGAGTGACAGCTGCCGGCGCCATATTTAATGTTGATCGGTCTGTAATCGTAAGTTGGTGTAACCCGCACTAAGTAGCGCCGCAAAATGGCCCCACAGAATGGGGGCCGTTGCCATTATGCGGGGTTGGGGGCGGGGTGTTAAAACTGCCAGGCAGCCGTTTAGTTGGAACATGGTTTTAGGCACATTTTTGGGTAGTAATTTGTAACGAGCTCGCATTCCATGGTTTTTTCGTTCGTTGGTTGGAACGACGTGGCCGAATTAGACCTGGGCGATCTTCAAGCCGTGAACTGACGGGAAATGGCGCAAGGGATAAATGGCGACAAGTCGTATCGGAGGCCAAGACTCGTTTTGGGTTGGTGAGCCATGGTAGTCAGTTACTTTGTTATGTCAGGGAGAGTATAGCATAATTGGCCGCAATGTAGGACTCACGCACAAAGGGTTCCATACCATTACATAAAGAAACCCTTAAACGCATCACTATCACGGTTCATGAGATACAGCCTGGTGACAGACGGACGGACGGACAGCGGAGCCTTAGTAATAGGGTCCCGTTTTTACCCTTTGGGTACGGAACCCTAAAAACTTGGTCTGATTCTGCAACTTATAATTATAAAGAGTTAGATACATCTCTCACGTCACGCTTTGTCGCGGTATTACGCAGCAAGCACTAGGCAGCAAGTTCGATCGACGTTCGATCGACATTCATAAGTGCATGTAAGATGCCTGAATCGAAGAAAGAACTTCGACATTGAGTTGTGCTGGCCCACCTGGTGACCAGCCTGGGTTCGGGCTGCAGTTTCCCCTTGGTCCGCAGCCTGTGCGCGGCCAACAGCAGCGCGTTGGCGCCGCACAGCAGCGCGGCCGGCGTCAGCTCGTCCACGGCCGAGAACCGGCTCAGCTGCGCGGCGTCTGGAGTTGGCTGCACTACGGGGCTAGACAGGAGCTGCTCTAGATACTGGTTCGAGATAGCTGGAAATTACAATATTCAAGAGCTTTTCATTGAAAGAAAACCTCGCGATCGTAAGGAAACCGGTCTATTCCCTCTGGGTTGGAAGGTCAGATCATATTGATTTCGAAAAACGCGTGCCTGCGTCGAATCTTAAGGTGCTAAAGCGAATCCTTTAGGATACAACCGAGAAAAACGTTCGGAGGATGTCGTTATCCTACTTCTAAAATACTTTGGGCTAAAATCGGTATTCGCGATTTTAGCCCAATGTATTTTAGAAGTATTTCGACATTACTTGGAACCTTGGTAGTCGCGAGGACGGCTCCGGTGTGCATTATGATATGACTCTGTTAAACTGTCTGTGTCTATAATATCTTACATGAAACGTATGCTAGCCGCTCCTTCCTGAGTCCGTATCGCTCACACCACGCGTCGACTCCCCGCTCGCCTTTCGCTCGAGTCCGCTCGAACTCTTCCTGGATCCAGTGAAGGGCCGCGTGGTCCGACGTCGCGCTGAACTCGCGCTTTATTTCACGGATCTCTGGAATCAACAATAGTAGTTTATGCAACTGATACATAATTAGAGGCCTCAAAATAAGAGTGTGGTTTTCATAATAGGATCACACGAGTGTTTTAAGGCTAAATTATGTACAGTTGCATACACTACTTTATCTACACACATACCATACGTACTCTAAGATGGGTTCAGAAGCCGTAGGAAAACGACCTGCATTGCTACTATAGTGCTACCTGTAAAATATCTTTTCTTCTCAAAAATAGTACGAAATGTTCCCATAACATCTGTGCAGTCATCTGCAGTGCATCTGTGTCAAGACGACGAATGTTTTTGAATTGAAAACTTCTTTAGCGGCGCTGAGCACTTTTTGGGATGGGGAAAAATTGTTAATACGCGACAGAGTTTTGTGACGTCAGATGTGAAGGATGTCACTTTTTGCTGCTAGCCGATTCGACTTCATTCAAAACTGAACGCTATTCGTAAGAGTATAAAGCCGTTAAACACTTTTTGCAATAGCATATTCTGCAAATATTTTTTTAATAATACCAACGCGTCCTTCACCGTTTTGCTATTGAGAAAATTCGAATAGTTTGAATTTGGGCGTTATTCCTAAAGAGATATTTTTTCCGGGCGAGCCGGCGGCCCGTCGCGCCCAACGCGCCCGCGGCCCTTCCGCCTAAATAATTGATAATTGTTTATAAATTTGCGTCAAATTCATTTTTAGGGTGACACACCGTAAGATGTCACGTGACCTGATCGAAAAACTGTTACAATGTTATTGAGTTTTCACTTCTGCCGGCACTCCCGGAGTGCAACCCGGTCTTTTTTTTAATCATAGACAAACGAATGAAGTCCCTATTCTCATGTCACTCTTGATCAAATGTCGTGCGGTTTATATTAAAAAACATACTGAATTGACGATTCGCATCGATAACTGTTTTAATATCTATGGATACTAGAATAGAGACCCACTTGAGTTTTGACAGCTTTTCCAAATTTAAACTCATAACTTTACTAAAATCTGTACTGTAATAACATTACAGTACAGATTTAACCTACTATCACACACAAGATAGTTCTCATAGTAAAATTGGTTGAAATAATGCTGGTCATTTCCTATGGTTTCTGAACGCATTTTAGAGCACTAATGATATGTGCGTAGATAAACGTTTTAGAAAGTTAAGTTGTTGTTAATAATTATTCCTTCATTGTTAATCTCATACTACGGTAGCCTAGTGGTTTAGGGATACGCCTGTCAAGCGTCGGTCATGGTTTCGAATCCCGGCTCGTACAGTCAACAGCAAATATAGATGATAATTGATAATTTTAGTACTTTGTCGCACTAACGTAACAATACTGCGACAGTTGGGACGCGTCAAAGTAGTGAAAGGGACAAGGTACTAAAATGATCATCTACTTTAGCTGTTGACTACACCAATAAGTTTTAATGGAACTTATGTACGGAATATTTACCATTAGCTTTTCGGTGAAGGAAAACACCGTGAGGGAACCGGTCTAATCCCAATAAGCTTTAATTTTCTCTCTGGATTGTAACGTCAGATGGCAGTCACTTTCGTAAAACTAGTGCCTATGCCAAATCTTGGGATTAAGTGTCGAAGCGGACCCAGGCTCCTTTAGGGTGTGACCGGGAATAACGCTGGGAGGATGATGAATCTCATACTAAGGCAATAACGGTGACAAGCATATAAAACCTTGGTACCACGCAGCAGTTTTAGTATGCCCAGCATCGTAGATAGCTGAGAGGGTACATCGTGAACAATAACATAGCTAATCATGGTCCTATAAGATCCGAAGAAATTTTAAGGAGGGAAATACATTATTTTTCGGTCAGCATTACACCATTGAAGACAACAAACTCCCGAGAGGGGTCATACGTGAGCTTCAGGCTCTGAGAACCGAAGGAATTTTACAGAACGAAGATACCTTTCGTCCAGTCAGCAGAAAACAGGCGGAGACGGGTCCAGTCAATGTACGAGCCAATAATCCCCTTCCATTTATCTTTCTATCTCTCTCTTTATGCATGTTATTAAAGAAAGACGGAAGTATAGTGGACGCGGATTATCGGGCCGTACTTTAACGGGACCCGTGGAGACAACAGACTCCCGAGAAGTGCTGTGAGCTTTAAGGCGCCGTAGGTTCAGCGAAGTTATGCGTCTGTTTATAATAATATGGTTTCAAAAAAATACGAATAGTAATCTTGAGGCTTTTCCGCAGCGAGATCAGTGATTCGAAACATGATTAACCAATTTTCGCTCGATAGAAAAACATCACGAACATAGGTCTAAAATACACTTAAAATATTCTTCGTAACTAATTATGCACAAAAGCTAAAAATATTAAAATTGCTTCTAAAAATCGGCAATATCATGTTTGAGAGAACTCAGTGATTACTTTTTATTTATAAAAAAAAAAAACATGATATCCGCGCTTCCATCTCGCTCACGCTTATGCTCAGTGAGAGGGAGAGAAGACCATGAACCTACGGCGCCTTAAGCTGAGTCCAAATTTGTATCATTTTGTCGTATCGTATCTCCGTCGCGTTGCACCAACGCGTATCCAAGATCGCTAGTGTGGACGCAAAAACAGCGCGATCATGTGCCCCCCCCCCCCCCCCCCCCACACCCCCATACCCCGCACACTCGCTATCGGATACGTGTATCAAGATCAGTAAGTATGGACGTGTTTTGATACTGTATCACGATACGAAGTTATGATTTGATACGCGATACGCCGTGATCGCTCTCGAGGCGGTTTTTCCCCGATCATCAAAGGTGATACGGATGAGCGTCCACACTCAATGATACGGCGTTATGATACGATACGCTGCTACGCTACGGTTAGTATGGGCGCATTTTCTCACGCGACGATGCTAGTGATACGGTGTGCCCAAAGTGAGCGTCCATACTTAGGATACGCGAGCTCGATACGATACGCGTGATCGTGATCGGAAAAATGATACAAATGTGGACCCAAGTTTAAGCTGTGAGAACCCCAGAAGTGTCCCAGTAGTACCTTCCTTCCTGTCAGCAGCAGCAGCGAACACTTCCACGTTGTCGGCGCAGTGCGCCAGCACGTGCGCGGCAGCGACGCTGTTGCCCAGCACGGCGGACGCGAGCAGCCCGCGAGCGAGGCGAGGGTGCACCGTGAACGATGACAACAGGCTGCCGAGCCGGGTCAGTTGTTCGTTTGTGGACAGGGCTCCTGGAACACGATTGAATATTAACACGATGGCCGTTGGGGCGGAAAGGTTCTCGAGCGGCGACCACGTACCGGAAGGCGCGGCGTGGGCAGGCGACAAGGTGGACTGATGACCTGGTAAAGGTTGCGGGGTCCGCTGGATGCGGGTGGCGCAGGACCGGTCACTTTGGCACTCTTTGGGGGAGGCCTATGTCGAGCAGTGGACGTCTTTCGGCTGATATGATGATGATGATGAGTAACAAAATATGCAAATATATCAAATTATTTTGATGGACCTACATCGAATTGAAACTTTCGTGACACAATACATGTCTAAAATACTACTAATAAATCCACCGCCAACTCACCTCGCGGTTAAACTGTCGCCTATCGTGACATTTATTACGTGAGTTTAACCGTGGATTTATTAGTAGTATTATGGGAATGTTAGGAATCAAGCATGAGTAGGTACAGTCGACTACAAAGAGATCGATACGGCCAAAGTTACAAAAATATGTATACACGACTGTATTGCCTTGACATTAAGGTCGTGTATACATATTTTTGTAACATTGGCCGTATAGATCTCTTTGTAGTCGACTGTACACAGCAGAGAGACCAGGGGCCGTAGACAAGGTTACAATCGACAAGCGCTAACGCCAATAGAAACGAATAAAATGTAGGGGAATGGAATGACAGATGCCGACGAAACACTTCGTTAACATCTGTCATTCCCATACATTTTATTAGTTTATATTGGCGTTAGCGCTTGTCGATTGTAACCTTGTCTAGGCCCCCAGTGCAGTTTGAATTAGCGTGAGTTCCATTTAGTATGTGACGCTCTGATAAAATCATATTTTTTTTTTCATCACACTTGCTCGAAAAGGGCTTCATAATGCGCAGCCATACAGAGCTGTAATATCCTGTGTTACGCCCATGGGCGTAATGGTTTTTTTCTTAAATTGTATCTGTCACTCATGCGGCAGTTACAAAGCAAAGAGGTTTTATATCAAATACGATGTCTGAAAACGTACTTATAAATAAATTTGAACTTAAAAACTACTTAAACATGTTTAACTGAATTATTTACAGATTTAATATGTAGTTTTTTAGTGTCTATGTATAATGTTTTTAAGTGTTTTCAAATCGTGGCTGTATACCGAAGGGTCTTTGCCATACGCGCCTCACGTCAAATTCAACAAAATGAACGACTGACATGTTGCAGTTTTTATTACGATTTGTATTCATTTCATCTAAAATGTATTTGTTTCCTCGCAAATGTGAGGAAAAACATTGTGTATAACACGGGCGTAAGAATATTGCGAACAAGAGTCTATCAGAAGCCCGACGCCGAAGGACTTACGCCCCTCGTTAAACAATGTACTATTATTTGCCCAATTCGAGTTTACTACTTTACATGGTACAAATACAGTACAAAGTTAGAGAGATTTGTAACACAATATATTTTATTTTTTTAGAACACAGTCTAAATAATAATGTTGGCAGGATTTGACTGTTGCTTCGACAGAAAAACGAACGGAACTAAAATAAGAGTGAAAAAGAAATACTAATACAAAGAAAACCAGACAACACTCGGAAACAAATATTATACACGACCGTCAGGTTTATATGATGAAATTGATGAACACAATATAATGAAATGTTACCTAAATCGATAAGGTCATTGACTGCTAATTGTATAGCTTTTGACGACGGCGGTTCAGGTAGCTGGGACAAGAAATCTTCGACCTTATCGTCAGGGGCATAAGTCTTGCAGTCCAACACAATCTGTTCTAGAGGGACCCTGGAATAAACAGTTTTATATTAGCACCACGTCACTTTAAATCTACACAAATCTCTTTAAAAAAGTTGCTACTTTGAAAGTCGCTCTTTTGTTGATAGGTACTTATTAGAGATTATCAGTTCCTGACAAAAATCTTTATTTGATAAATGCCTTCTTGCTGACTGAACCTCTTTTTGCAGTTCCTGACAATTTTTTTTTTGATAAAAGCCTTCTTGCTGACTGAACCTCTTTTTGCAGTTATCACATTAAGAGGGTTCAGTCAGACGGGTTCAAACGGTACGGAATCTAATGAAACAGTTATTTTATAGGAAGACATTTTCCTTGTGATTTATGAATTATATCATACAAGGCTTACCTTAGTATTTCGGGAGTAGAAAACGGTATGAATTCATCTTCTTTATCTTTCGTGTAGAGTTTTAAACAGTGTCCTGTAATAAATATATTTTTATACAAAATTAATGTAGTTATATACAGGTGTGCCGAACTCAATGATAACCTGGTACTGGGTGAGAGGCCAAGGTATACCAGTTATGAAAAAAATAAGAAAAAAAATCCATGTCACTTAGTCGAGCGGTAATAAGAAATTTCAAAACTATTACCTTGGCCTCTCCCGGTACCAGGTTATCGTTGAGTTCCGGGACACCCTGTATATATTAACTACGTCTCCGCATTGACCTTACATACAAATGGTTAATAGCTAGGTACCAGGGGCGAGGCGTCGACGAACTCGCATCCTACTAGCTTGTCTTTTTTTAGGGTTCCGTAGTCAACAAGGAATCGTTATAGTTTCGCCATGTCCGTTTGCGGCTTAGCTCAGTGACCTTACTACTAGAAAGCTGTAAATCAATCACGCAGACAAAATGGTACAATAAATCTTTAAAAAAAAACAATTGTAGGCTACCTCCCCTACACTAGTAGGGATGACTATTTTTTACAAGTTTTTATTTATCTTGCACTGTTCGTATGTATGTAAGCAAGTTGTCCGTCAAAATTTGCAAACCATTTTTCAGTCACTTGCCGTTATCTGATTGAGCTGAAATTTTGGGTGAAGGTATAGTTTCGGTTCCTAAATGCAGCTCGTGTCTCCTGCATGTTTCCTGGCTTTTTAGGTGGTTCAATAACAAAGTTTCGAGTTTAATTCTAAAGCTGTGCACATTTCCCAGGTCCCGTAACGGCGGTGGGATGACATTCCAACATTTAGTTGCTACGTACCGGAAACTACCACAGAAAGCCGATGCGTGTCGAGGTGTCAGCAACTGTATCCCACACGCCCGTTTACCATGCAACCTGGAGCTGTACAACTTTTCGGAAAGATACTGTTTAAGGAAATAAGTTTCTGTTAAAAATTTCATTTTTGATACAAGCTTTCATTGCCGACTGTACTTTTCTGTGTATCGCCATCAACTACTCATTAAGACGATTCTAACGAGCATAAACTGAACGGGGTTACGTCGGTTAAGTACTGAATTCCCATGGCCACCTTCTGTCTCCATTATCAGATCAGGTCGATGGTACAATTATATTGAATTGTCATCCAAACTATACCTTTACCCAAAATTTCAGCTCAATCGGTTGAAGATTCCACCCGGACAAACATGAATTGCAAGTTAATAAAAGGCTCGTAAAGCCGGGGCCACACTAACGAGAAATGCCATTAATTATCGCGATAATGGACGTTAAAGGTACGGCTACACTACGATTATCGCGATAATTAATGGCATTTCTCGTCAGTGTGGCCCCAGCAAAATAGTAGTATGTTAGCCGCCACGCCATGAGTTCATGATCGGGTGTAGTGTGTAGGCACGCACCTGGCTGCACGCGGCCCGCGCGGCCGGCCCGCTGCCGCGCGGCCGCGAGGGACGCCCACCTCGTGTCCAAGCTCGCTGTTCCTGTAATCAATACAGAGGTTTCGATCATTTGCTCTGCGCTATTCTGCGGTTTCAGGCTGGTTTTGCTGTCCCGTTGGCGATGAAAAAACATATTTCAAATGTAAATTGTACAGGGCTACATAACATCGCATGTCTGAACTAACAATGGCATTAATTGGCAAGCTCATTAATAGAACAGGTCTTGATTAATCAAGATTAGCAACATTGAGACAACATACGTAACCATAACCTGGGCTCACATACGTGTTCCATCTTCTTCTTGGTCGATACGTTCTTGTCAGAACGGCCGTGGTCGTTATGAGTGGCGAGCAGATGTCACTCGCCTCACGTATTCCGTAGCCGTCTACAATGACCTATCAGCTCGAATGACTCATATTTTCACGTTGATCGCCAGTTACGAACATATATGACACGTTTCCTTGTCGGTCAGCGCCAAGTTCTCTGAATGCAGAGGGTGTCTAACGCCTACACTACAGCCAGTTAGGAGTAGCGCTGAAACTCGTCTGTATTGATCGAGCTAACCACCTCCAAAATGGTCCTGTGGTGATCTAACAGCGCGTCGCACCAATATTTATCGAACCAGGGTAAGTTTTATGTTCATGTTTGACGTGATGTTTTGGTCCATTAGGGCCATACAATTTGACCCTGAATCCTATCGTGCCAGCTGGGCAGTTAAATACCTACGGTGACAACAGCAGACCCCGTACCATGGTCGGCCTTATCAGACGATAAGTGACAAGATAGAGCGTCCGTCACTGGCTGACACCGTTCGATAGAACGAGACGACGCTCCTATCTTGTCGCTTATCGCGTGATAAGGCCGACCATGATAGGAGGTCTGGCATCCTATTAGTGTCAAGGCCATTCTGCGAACACTGTCACAGCTTCAAGAACATCCAAGCTCTATGACCTCATGACAACTCACCAGTGCCCTCTCTAAGTGTGTTCTCCTTGTGCGCCCCGGAGTCCACCACGTACACGATGTCAGGGATGGTGATGGAGGTCTCTGCGATATTGGTCGCCAGCACTATCTTCCGGACGCCTGGTAACGGCTTGGAAAACATTCGGGCTTGGTCAGTTGTGGACAACCTGAAAGGAAGACATACTATATACTGGGTGGTTTTGGGGTCATGATCCGGAATGATTAAAAGCGAATAAGATGTGAACAACTTTTAAAATAACAGCCAATTAAGGGGTTAACTGTGAGTTAACTCTAAACTAACTCACAGTTTACTCTTAATTGGTTGTTATTTATTTGCGATTTCGTGGTTGATCCCATGGGAAAAGTTGTTCAGTATTATCATCTTATTCGCTATTAAGTCCGCAGTAAGCTCGATTCTCCATACAAACGTTGTTACGCTCTCATTTTAAAACTACGTGTTGTATTGTAACGAAACTTTGCATGTACTCGTACAATGACATGAGGTATATCCAGGTCTGTAATTAGTTTATGTAGCTTCAGATACCATAGTAAAAAATACAGCGAATTTAAGTTTTTCATACAAAACTTTTTTTTGCTGTATTCATGGATGGATCATGACCCCGAAATCACCCAGTAGATCCAATAAGCGTCCCATCCTCACATTGTCTAATTGTTCTGTAATGTTCTGGTGACTCATTGAGGGAGGTGTTAGAGCAAAATAACGAAACGGGAGGGCGGCTCAAACGGGGAACACCCAAATACTCCGAAATATTTTATTCCGAATTTGCTAATTCCGATTTTTAAAACTCCGAATTTCATAATTCCTAAGACTTATAATTTCGATTAATAAAACACGAATTTAAATTTACCGAATTACAAAATCTCGATAGTTTGTTTTTCCGATTTTTATAACTCCGAACAATCAAAAGCGCGAAATGTCATTGGCCCGAAAAACAGTATTCTGATTATCAATTTTCCGAAATTTCATTGGTCATTCGGAAATCTGATATTTGGGATAATGAACTTCGAATTTTCAATAATCGGAATTTTATCTCTTAGGATTTATGAAATTCGGAGTTTTGAAAATCGGAATTAGCAAATTCGGAATAAAATATTTCGGAGTATTTGGGTATACATGGGGAACAAAAAACTCCGAAAATTACGATTCTTATTTCCCGTAGCGAATGGGGTTCTGCCTTTTCTCCGAACTTTTTTTATGTCCGAATTTCACTTGCGAACCACCTTTTCGCCGATGATTCACTTTGACAACTAACTATTGGCTAATTTTTGTATGACAACGTTTCATTGAGCTTTGGTAGAATTATTTTAAAGTCGATTATTATATTGACTTGAATTTTTTGGGATATCTATCATTTGGCAAATCACTGAGTTGGTCAAAAAACTATTATCCGAATAACGTTTCGTCAGTGCAACAGTTCCTTTTTTTACATTAGACAAATTTTTACTTCAAAGAACAAGATAGCATAACATAGTCAGGCTTTTATCCAACGTTATTAATCTATACTGTGTGTGTGTGTGTGTGTGTACCAGCGAAGCGAGGAGAAGTGTGTTAGAACCGTGACCATGCCGCTCACGAAAGGTGTCTCACGAGATATAACAAAAATATAATTTCGTATATCATACATAACGTATAACAATCATAACATATAGTATATTTTCGTATAAGGATTATAATATAATAGCTTAGGTTAGGGCAGGCGAAAAACTCATTGGTACGACCCGGGATTCGAACCCCCGACCGCCGCTTTACAGCCGCATGCCCGAACCACTAGGCTACCATAGCTTTTCTCCATATAGTCACTAAAGTTTTGTATTTAATATGTATCAGTTACGTAGTTACACTTAACACAGTTATATATGTTCTTCCTGTTCCATTAACTGTGATTAACGTCACCGAACCCCACATTCCTGTCCGGGTCCTTTATGTTGTTTTATCAATTCTCATTCATCTATCAATATAACTGAACTCTATACCGTTTCCCTATCAAGTAAAGATTAATGTGATTTCCCAGTACCAAGTAATATCGAGTGAAACGATCAAGAATGGCCGCGATACCCGAGCGCGTAAACAAAGCGCCATAAAACCCATCGGTGCGCCTACGACGAATCCAGTCGCCACTCGCAGAGCTAACATGGCAGCCGTTCTGAACTTCTTGTGAGTACTCCTCGGCGCATTGCCTCTTATTACAAATCAAATCAAATCAAATCAAATCAAGATGTTTTATTTCAAATAGACTCAAAGAGTGCTTGAGAAACGTCACAAATAATATATGTATATATACAAAGCAACAAAAGAAAATTAAAATTATCTACACAGAAAATTTAAAATACACATTAAAATTTTATAGCTGACAAGCACATAAAAAATTATAGAACACAGTTCACATCAAAATTGATTATGTCAAATAAATAAAATGTCACTTAAAAATAATAAAAATTAAAAAGTAGAATAAATTGGCTTAAAAGAAGTCACTGTCTTCCACAAAGTCCTTAACACTATAATATGCCTTACATACTAAGCGGTCTTTTACAATTTTCTTAAATTTAGTGAGCGATAGAATCAAAATATCTTTAGGGATTTTATTGTAGAAGCGTACACCATTTCCCATAAAAGACGAATTCACTTTATGGAGACGGAACCGAGGAACAACAAGTTTGTCCTTACCTCTTGTATTAAAAGAGTGCACTTCATGATTTAATTTAAACAAGTGCTGATTTCTTTTGACATACATGATATTTTCAAGAATGTACTGGGAAGCAACTGTGAGAATGTTAATGTGCTTGAACTTTTCTCTTAGGGAGACACGAGATCCTAACTGATAAATTGATCTTATTGCCCTCTTTTGTAGGATAAATATAGATTCAATGTCAGCGGCTTTTCCCCAGAGTAGTATGCCATATGACATTACACTATGGAAGTAGGAAAAGTATACGAGCCTGGCCGTTTCAACAGCAGTGAGTTGCCTCATTCGTTTGACCGCGTATGCTGCCGAACTAAGCCTATTTGCCAACTTGACTATATGTGGACCCCATTGCAGTTTATGATCTATGGTTATACCTAGAAAAACCGTACTATGGGAGAATTCAAGAGTCTCGTCCTTCAACTTCACCTGGTCACTGCAACAAGCCTTAACATTAGGAAGCGTGAACTTGATACATTTCGTTTTTTTGCCGTTCAAAAGTAGGTTGTTGGCTGTGAACCAGTTAGCAATGGAGCTTAATACTGCATTCACCTCGTCAAAATTGTTTTGCTTTCGGCTTAATTTAAAAATTAATGATGTGTCATCAGCAAATAGTATGATGTCATGTTTTTTGCTTATATGATAGGGCAAATCATTAATATATACTAGGAACAGGAACGGGCCAAGAATCGAGCCTTGAGGGACTCCCATCGTGACGTTAGACCCAGATGATTGTACTCTGTTTACCTCCACTTGTTGCTTTCTATTAGATAAGTAAGATGTGATAAGAGATAGAGCATTGTTCTTTACGCCGTAGAAACTAAGCTTTCGGATTAATATACCATGGTGTACACAATCGAATGCCTTTGAAAGATCGCAAAAAATGCCATAGGCATCCATTGACATTTCCCATGCATTATAGATTGCTCGTAATAGTGTTTCTCCAGCATCTGTTGTAGATCGGCCTTTAATGAAGCCAAATTGATTTTCATGAAGCAGTTTATTTAAGTTAAAATGTGACAAGAGTTGTTCCAATAATATTTTTTCAAAAATTTTACTTAGTGCGGGAAGTATGGAGATCGGTCTAAAATTAGTGGGGTCAGTTCTTGACCCCGATTTGAATAATGGTATAATTTTGCTGAGTTTCATCCAGTCTGGGAATATTCCATCATCAACGCAGGCGTTAAATATCACAGCTAGATATGGTGCAATTATGACAATCACTGATTTCAGGACCTTAACGGAAAGGCCCCAAAGATCTTCAGTTTTTTTAACATTAAGTAAGTTAAAAGACTTAATTATTTGACTAGGAGTAACATGAATAAATTTAAATATATTGTCACTTTCATTTAAACAGCTTCTTAAAAGTGATTCGGATAAGTCAGGAGACGAATTTAAGGCTCTCGTTGTTTCTAAGGGAATATTTGTGAAGAATTTTTCAAATTCCTGTGCTATTTCTAGGTCAGTGTTAATGATGTTATCTCCGATTTTAAGAGTTTCATGAGGCTCTCTCTTTTTTATTCTTCCAGTTTCACTATTAATAATTTTCCATACTGTTTTTATCTTATCAACAGAGCCTTTAATTTTCTTAGAAAGAAATATAGACTTTGCAACTTTACAAACTTGTTTAAATGTTTTTGAGTAGTTGCGAACATAATCTAAAAATTGAGGATCTTTATTAACACTTCTCATTCCATATAGTTCGTACATATGGTTCCTACTTTTATAAATACCGGGTGTTGCCCAGTCATTAAAAACTGTCCTTTCTCTTCCCCTAATTACTTTTATTTCAAAAATGGATGCAAACTCATTCTCTATGCAATTAAAGAGAGAAGAATACATTTCATTTGGGTCATTCTGCGCAAAAGGCAATGCATTAAGACAGCTACTTAGTCCGTTATTAAATTGGGCTAAGCGGTCTGCAGTAATTGGTTTACAAACGATATCTTTTTGTGTGTTAGCTACTTTCCCATAGAAGGATGCTAGTTGACCACAGTGATCAGAACTCAACTTATTTAAAATACACTTGTGAACAGGGACTTGGCTGCTAAAAATGTTGTCAATACAGGTGGCGCTGGTCGTAGTGATTCTAGTTGGCTGTGAGAACAAATTGATCAGATTGAATGACTTAAATAAATTAATTACACCATTTGACATGGCTGTTGAATCTATTAAATTTACGTTAAAGTCTCCGCATACAATGATATACTTAGAGCTGCTACAGACTTTTCTAAGCACATCCTCCATGACAGACTCAAAGATACTGAAGTCTGCAGACGGTGGGCGGTAAACATTAATAATAATAAACTGTTCAAGCTCCGCGCATGACACCTCAATAACCCGTTCAACAGATAGCTTTACAATGTCCTTACGCTCTTTACTTTTTAAACAATTATTAACTATTATCAAAGAGCCCCCGCGGGCACAAGTTATGCGACTAAATGAGCTTATAAAGCTATGGTTCTTAAAATTAAACATAAATTCGTGTTCTTTAAGCCAATGCTCAGTGATGCAAAGTACATGAATATCGAAACAATCTAAAAATAGTCCTATTTCTAGTTCTTTAGCGGAAAATCCTTGGATATTTTGGTGAACAATATTAATTTGACTAGATGATTTTATCACAGTATCGTTACTTATATTACTAATGTCTCGGCTACCGCGACTGCGGCCACACACGGCCTCAGCCGAGGGCGTCGTCAATGATGTCAGTTTAAAACAGCTGACTGTGCTTCAGCACTTATGTTTGTGGACATCTCTTCATCTGTGGAGCCCGGCCCATTTGTAGGGATGATAACAGCAGAGTTGTTTATAACTGGGTCCAATATATTGAATGCCAATAATTTGGCACACATAGATTTGTCTTTTCTACTAAGCTGAATGGAATTCCGCGTTAAACCTACACTTTTAATAAATTTATTTAGGTCAAAATAAAATATGAGGTGATTATAAACACTTATTTTATGTAAAATAGAATTCAATTTGAAAATTTCCATATTTGTTTTTTGGGCTACGTTACAGATGTAAGGAAATCCACTTATAATTATTTTTCCTATACCAGATTCAGATATCCTAATCAGAGTCTCACTAAACTTAATTAAATCATGTCTAGAAACATTTAAGCTGTTTCCAAGCAGCACTATTAGAGTGGTGTTATTGTCAAACGTCTCAGCCGTGATCAATCTGGCCAAGTGAGCCAAAGTCGTTCCAGGTAGGCAATAATTGCACACGCTTTGGTTTAACTGTCTGTTTAAGATATCGCCAAGCCCTGCACCAAACTCGTCAGTATATAGTACCGTCCTGCACGTATGAGTAAGTTTATGACATTGTTTGAGGCTGTTGTGTGCATCACTAGAAGCGTCCTTAGGGCGCTCAGCCAAGTTGAGAGCGCACGGTGCGGGGGCAGGCACAGGCACCGTCGTTAAGCTCCCGGCGCGGGCTCGAGGCAGGGGCGCAGTGGGAGTGCAGACGCGCGCTGGCGCCAAGGTGCAAACGTCCGAGGCAGCCGCCTCGCCGGTCGCTGATGATAAGGACTGTGTGCGCACAGTATAACTGGTTTGACCGCTACGACATAAAGAATTGCAAAGTGATTGAATAGATTTAATATTGTAATTTCCGTCTGCAATTATTTGTTCAATATACGACTTGTATTCTTGCATTTCAGAACAGTTTAAATTGTAATTCAGAGTGATATCGTGTAATGCGAGATTAAGATCCCTGATTTTCGCGTCGCTAGATTTTAAGGCTTCCGTTGTAACGTTAAGCTTTTGCTGGCACTCCATCAGTTCTCTATTTAATGATGAATATGACCGTCTGAGAGTTTTGTCATTTAATTTATCTGTATGTAGATTTTTTAAATTCTTGTTGTTTTTTTTAATAAACCTTCGTAATTTAAGATATTTTTTAATCTTATTTGAGCTGCTGATTGTGATTTTATGGTTCGATTTATCTTCACCATTCTTTCTCACTGGTGATTGGTGATGACCAGCCAGACCTAGGCTCTCGTACTCCTCGTATAGACTTGATCTATTACTGGGCAATGTTTGACAAGAACAGTCTCGTTTGCTGTCGATAAGTAGCTGTTGTTCCTCCACTTCCTGCTGGAGGTCCCGTACACGCTGCAGCGTCTGCTCGTACTCATCCTGGCATGCCCGCAGCTGCTCCACGGTACTCTGCAGCTGGTCGCGCTCGCCCCTCAAGTCCTCCAATTGGACGTCGTACTCCGCTAGATCATTTTTTAGTCTCGTGTTGATCCCGAGTATGCGTAGATTCTCTGATTCACTCTCCTGATGTTCCTGTTCTAACTGGTCATTTAACTCCTTTGCAGACTTCAAGTCTTGCTGTAATGCTTTGATATTGTCTAGTAGGACATCTCGGCGGGTGGTCATTTTAGTTGACATGATTTAAGACAACTTTTTAACACTTGTTCAATAAAATTCAAAATATTCTGTCTTGTTGTTAGATCCTTATTTATTCTAGTTTTCCAAGTTTGTGTTCACTTTAAACAACATATCAAATAGTCTTGACCACTTTGTAGTATCACTGTAAACCGAGGTCGCGATTATTTATATATAGGTAAACTAAATCTTGTCTCTTCGTGAACGCTAACTAACAAAGTTTCTGAACGAGCGCGCTGTGCTGTGACGTTATCCTGTGACGTTAATAGCTGTCAGCTGTCACTTGTCAAGTCGTCGCCGCCACGCCAGTCAGTGCACGATCAGCTGGTTTATTTGATTACCGTGATTTTTAAGAGATATTATGGCGAATACTGTCTGTTAATTTGCAGTTATCTCTGTGTGAGTGTGTTAACATAAAGTACAGTTATCTTCGTCGTCCGATTTATACGAATTTTACAGAAAGTAGCTCACCGAGATGCTCATCGGTGATTATCCATGTAGTGTACCGATGGTTCCATGTTATTAAGCACTTTCGTTCACTTAATATGAAGGTTTTACCAAGGTTTGTGATTATTATTTACGCAGTTCAGTAATACAGTTCTTCTCTGACACACTTCACACACACACCTCTCTCTCGTAAGTACTCTTTCTTATTATGTAAACATGCATTTTCTTTAGTAGGTAACTACATATGTACGCCCCCCGCAGTAAAAAAACAACAAATAGTCGTAAAAATGGGATTGTTTGTAGGTTAGGTTAGGGTTAGCTTGTGTCCCTTAGACCGGAAATAGGCACCCCGCGTTCGCGGGGTGACGTCAACACGCTGGCGGTTAGGTCAGGTTTAGGTTAGGTTAAAATAATTGGCGTTCAGGGACACCTGGCTCCGTAGTAATCCTAAGGCCGAACTCGCATTATTACATTAAGTCTGCCTTTATACGCCCAACAGGTGGCGGTCTAGTCGCATAACAACTATTGTCATAATATCGATTGTCATACAACATTACGCATAAAGTTGATGCTCATATTTTTTTTGTGGCATAAATAAAATTATAATATGGCATAATTGTTCCCTGTCATAATTATTCGGATTCATAATTGGTTTAACCATAATGTAGAATGTCTTACATTTATTTAGTCATAATATTGATAATTATAATTATTTATAGTAATAATTGTAAATGTCATACATTTATCAAGCCATAATATTGATGATAATAAAATTTGAGATTTGATCAAAAAACAATACAAAGGGTGGGCGTCAAATAAACTTTTCTCTGAGATCAACCAATGCCAAGATAGTAGCGTATAAAGTTCAAGTTTTCACGCAGGCAGTAGGGAACAGGGACTTACTTAGTGGCAAAACCGACTCGGATCGCGGATAGGTTAGAAGTTCGCTCCCGCTTTCGTCTTCGAGGTTATTTTTTTTATAAAAGAGCGGAAAACCTTGTTATTAAAACTTGTTTGTAAACTTTTATATCGACCACCCTTTTGCTATTTTGTAATACTTGCTTCTGATTCGAGATCTTCATTTACTACTATTGTTATTAGTAACAAAAATTCGTAATTCTGATTTATCGGATTTTTTTTTAGTCGAATCTATAGGTAATTGGTCGGTGTAATGATATTCTGATTTTTGAAAATCGGT
Organism: Epinotia ramella; assembly: GCA_947578815.1. NCBI lineage: Eukaryota > Metazoa > Arthropoda > Insecta > Lepidoptera > Tortricidae > Epinotia > Epinotia ramella. Next base: position 28,456,089 of record OX388202.1, read on the forward strand.
ATTTTAATAATCAGAATTCGTATTTTTGATATTTCGGATTATTATTCAGTCGGACTTCTTATTATTCGGGGTATTGAAATTCGGAATTTTGATAATAGGAATTGTAACCGTTAGACCTTTTGAAATTTCGAATTTATAAAAATCGGATTTGTGATGAATCGGAATACTTATATTAGGAGTTTTAAAACATTCGGAATTATGAGAATCGGTATTATGAAATTCGTGATTCCGACTATCGGAATTTAGTTTTTCGTATTTATGTAGTGTACCCGCTCAAACGAGACTCCCCCAATCCTGTCATTGTCTAAATTGTGTGTGTTTTTTAGCGTTGGTAGGAGTTTGGCGTCTCTTCGGGGGTTGAACGACCGTTACATTTATTAATAGCGAATCGTCCCACGAATTCCATGAAAACATTTTTATATGAATAATCCGAGATATTCGGTGAGTCCCAAACTAGGCCGAGCCTGTATCTATGAACTCGTGGAGTTATCAGTTACACCTGTTATCTATAATTATAATTAGCTGTCCTGTAAGTATATGAAAGTGAGAGCGAGTAATATACCTACTAAATAAGTCCGAGACTCCTAAATACACGGTCGTATGAGACCTTCAGTATCATTATATATATGAAAGGGTAGTATTTAAACCATTTCTTGAAAGTAGATTTAAATTTATAAAAAGTATATTCTTTTAGATTACAGGCTTTGTAGACGGCATTGTATGAACATAAACGGGTGCAAGTAAGATGCAATAAGTTTAGCGTGTGCGGACTTGACGAGACTGTCCAGTTAGGTAGGTCCAAGTCCAAGGTCTTTGAGAAAGAGGTCAATCGTCGAATCCGACTCGGCTGGGCAGCGTTCGGGAAGCTACGGCACATCTTATCGTCCAATATTCCGCAGTCTCTCAAGACGAGAGTCTTTGACCAGTGTGTGTTGCCAGTGATGACGTATGGCACGGAAACGTGGTCGCTTACTATGGGCCTCATAAGAAGGCTTAAAGTTACCCAAAGGGCAATGGAGAGGGCTATGTTGGGAATTTATCTGCGCGATCGCATCAGACATGAGTCTATCCGCAGCAGAACCAAGGTAACCGATATAGCCTTCCGAATCGCTAAACTTAAGTGGCAGTGGGCGGGGCACATTGCACGTAGAACCGATGCTCGTTGGGGCGGAAAGGTTCTCGAGTGGCGACCACGTACCGGAAGGCGCAGCGTGGGTAGGACAAGGTGGACTGATGACCTGGTAAAAATCGCGGAAGTCCTCTGGATGCGGGTGGCGCATCAGGCCCGGTCATTGTGGCATTCTTTGGGGGAGGCCTAGTTATGTCCAGCAGTGGACGTCTTCAGCATAACCTTAATGACTGAACGTTACGCGCTTAATGTCGAGCAATATCGTCTTACCAGCGCTGCCCAAGACTCTCCAATACAATATTGCGTAATCGACTGGCACAACGCATGGTATACCAAGCGCAATACATCCGGATGCGAACAGTCTCGTAGCGGCTTAACCAATATATATTTATTTACAGTAATACAAACAAAGAACATATATATATGTATACTACCCTAACCTAAAAATGAAATAAAGCTCGGAACCCGGACGCAGGGTGTCCGGAAGACTAGCAGCATTGCAGCGCTGGATAGCGACATTGACGCGATGGATAGCGACATTGACGCCCTGGATAGCGCCATTGACGCGCTGAATAGCAACATTGACGCCCTGGATAGCGACATTGACGCCCTGGATAGCGACATTGACGCGCTGGATAGCGACATTGACGCCCTGGATAGCGCCATTGACGCGCTGGAAAGCGACATTGACGCCCTGGATAGCGACATTGACGCCCTGGATAGCGACATTGACGCCCTGGATAGCGACATTGACGCCCTGGATAGCGACATTTACGCGCTGGATAGCGACATCGACGCGCTCAGGTCGGGGTGGTGCGTCGAAAAGACTTTGCCAGCTCTTTAAGTGCTAAGAGCACCACCAGGTGCAGTGGGACCACCCCACTCCAAATGGCTCGAGCATGTAGCCAGAGTCCGCGGCCGCATAGTTGCGCCGTTTGAGGAGCTCAGCCGCGTCCGGCCCTGATCCAAGTCCCCGAGAGATGGGACGGCGCCATGGTAACCAAGTAAATCAGTTTCCTGCCTCTATTTGATAAGGCAATTGTGTGCTGTCTGAAAGAGTCGTTCGTGTACGATGACGCCTAAATACTTTACGGTGGCGCACCTCCTTACAGTACATTTTAGCTGTTTGACCCGCAGCTATGCATTTGAGATAGAGAAAAGCAGGAGCAGAGGCAACACAACATGGCATAAAATTTTAATTTTCTAGCCAATTTTACAACGATCATGACCAAACCTGGAATGAACTGGCAACACCAAGTGCGTGCTTTCGTCGTAGCACTGGTCCAGCAAGAATTTTGCCTGTTTGATCTCTGCCCAACCGGGGAGGAAAACCAAGATGGCGCCTTCAGGTTCCGTTCGGTCGACGGCTTTCACTACTTCCACCACCTGAAAACATAATAGGGATGATGACTAAGATTTTTTTATGATGTCATTCGAACCAGTTTTTGGAGAGGAACAAATGTTTGTATGGGAGCAACTACATTTAAAGAACATAAATACCCAAAAATTTGAGACAAAGATTGACCTCGCTGGTGGCAGCGCAAAACGCTTCATAATGATAGACACACAGGTATGACGTCACAACTGACATTTGAACTAATCGTAGTATGGAAAATCAGGTAAATTGTTGTTTCGGTCGCGAAATACTGCGTTTAAGTACATAGTTGTCATACAATTTTGTTTCTATAAAAGCGTAAAGATTCTATTGGTAGCTTTAAATTTACTCTTGGACAATAAAAAATGCATATTTTTCTAAACTTTCAAGGTTCATATCTTTTCATGATTTTAATTATAATTTATACTTTATTACGATAATTTGATGGTTAACTATCCATTTAGCATCACTACGTTACCAATTTGAACATGAGGCATCATGCCTATTAGCGAGAAGCAAATAAGTAGGGTAAGGAATCAAAGATATACCCCTAGAAAATATAAGGAACCAGTGAGTTGTTTCCTCAGACGCCTAACTTCAAAGTTTCATTAACCATTATGATTCGTGTCTAAAATCCACATCCATGGCAAACTATCAGAGGGCGCTAGCCCTATCTTCGCTTGCTATATTATTTTGATGTATAGATAACCTAGTCGGCATAACCTTTTTGGGCTGTTTCCGGACTCAAAATAGTCACCGTTGATGTTGATGCCAGCCAACATCATAAACGTAAATAAATAAAAGCGAATATGCCTAAAATAGCAGGGCCGTAAGTGTCTGGATAGTTTTCGTAACGTATATATTTCCGACTTTAGTTGTATGTACTTTCAAAGAAATTGAAACACGTTTTTGCTTTTGTGAAATTGTCAATAAGAGATCTGGGGGCACGGCAGTGCCACCGCCAAGTCGAGCAAAACAGCGGCAAGAGCGTACCATCCTTTTCTCGAAGCAGTTCAGGCCATTTTCGACCCCCTGTAACTTCGTTGTGGATAAAACTAGAAGCCTGAATTTTAAATTACGGTCATGGTATGATACGGTCTAGTGGGCACAGACACAGACCTTAATAAGAATGCCTGAGACTTTGCTCTACAAAATATCTCACAACTTTTTACGGCGGAAGAGTTTCGAGACTTGGCTTCTTTTTTTACATGGACTGTTTTTAAGGGATAATAAATAATAATTTACTTTAAACAAAGTTTTAACCGCCTCCAAATCAGTAGTTACCCAATTCGATTTCTCCAGGCTATCAAAAACCTAATTTTCTATATCGGTCTAGGCGTTTTCCAGTAGTAGGGGAACATACATAAAAAGATTCCGACGAATTGAGAACCTCCTCCTTTTTTGAAATCGGTTGAAAAGGTACGCGTTTCAGATTCCTCTACTGTACAGTCGACAACAAAAACATGTTTACACTTTTGGACCTTACTCCAAGGCGCTAAATGTACACATTTTTGACGTTCACTGAACATGTTTAGAAGACATACCTCTTGGCAGTTCAGTTGTGGCTTCCCGTCTTCTCTTTTGCAGTTTTGGCATGTTCTGGAGAGTTCGAGATTATATTTTCGTTGGATGTCGTCTAGGTATGAGGTTTCAACTGGGAACATCCGGCCAGGCACTTCTACTACAGGACAGGAGTTGAAATATCTGAAATAATATATCACACAAATGAAAAGAAGCATGCAATTTTATGAGGGGAAGGAGGAGGATCAACTTGCTCGAACCAAAACTTGCCACAGTCAAAAATAGCTAAGAACAGAAGATAAATATTAATAATACCACGGCGCACCGCAGTAAGACCAGTGTCACATCTGTGTCCACGTCTCGCTGTCTCACCTGCTGAGCACGCCGGTGTCGAGTGTGGCGCTCATGACGACGACGCGCAGGCGCGGGTTGAGTACCACGGCGCGCCGCAGTAAGAGCAGTGTCACATCTGTATTCACGTCTCGCTCGTGCGCTTCGTCGATGAACACGTGGCTGCAGCCGTCAAGACCTGACAATTGACCACATTATATATTTTCAAGTGGGGCCACTATGATTTCGTTTATGGTATATTCGCACGAAGTGATTTGCCTCGTCTTTCCTAATGCTAACTGCTAAGGGATGGCATTCGCTTCTGTCATCTGTATTTCCTGACAATTACGATCTAGGTGCTTTCAAAACAAGAGTGAATAGGCTATTAGACTACCTGCCAGTGAGCATCATCTTAGGCTCTATCGTCGCTTACCATCAGATGAGACTAAGGTTAATCACTGGTCAGTCTTTTATATATAAATGAAAATTACCGAATTCCAAAGGGTCGTAAGTAAATTATGACCTAATTACGATGTGTGGCACCTTTTCGCACCTTTGATTTTACAGACGTAGTAATGACGTCACACGCAGTTATATCGCATGTATACTTTTGAGCGAGTTTCTTAAAAACGGTAATTAGGCAGGTTTGGACCCCTACACAGGAGTCGGCAACCGGCCATGTAGACCATTGCCTGATAAAGTCAGAAATTATTAACTAGTGGCTCAGTGAGCTGTAGAACTCGCAAGCTAGCCTGTCTTTTTTATATTTTTAAAAATGACAGTCCGATGGCAGCACCTTAGTGAGAAGTAAGTTACCAGGATTCGTCTGTAGTCTGCGCAGCAACACCCCCGATGTGCAGTAGAGAACGGAGCCGGCGGGCGGCCGCGGCGGCCTCGAGTCTAGCCGCACTTGGTAGCCCACTGTATCGCCCACCTACAAAGGGATTCACATAGATTAAACTTATGTACTGACGACCTATTTTCTACTACAGTCTGATGTGATATATGTTATAATTACATCAAGCCAATTTAGTTTTCCATAGAATGTGTCTCTTTTTTAACACCTTATAGAACTTGCAGTTTAACAACGAATCAAGCAATATTTTCGTCTCTCCCCGTTCTAGTCAGCAGCAAAAGTAGCCACGAGGATCAAGTGCTCAAAAAAACCTACACACGACTCTAAGAGGATAGGGACTGTCTAGATCATTTTGAGCGTGTTATTTTTCGGAGCTACTTCTGCATCTGACTGGAGAATCGCCGTGTGTAGACGGCAGCTTTGGGCACGCTTTGCAACACCACGAGAGGCATCCGAGTCGACTGCCCATTCACTACAACCGAAACTTGGAAAATAACCGTGTTGATACGTTATTCAAGAGGGAAGTCAAAGCCGAGCTGTACAACTGACTAGGTAATGTGAGCATTATTATTGATCAGCGCACTGGCGACCGGCATCGCGAACCCTACTGCGGCGACCCTCGATAACCACACTATTAGCAGCTTTTAACTATTTGCAGCGCTCAAGCATATTTGCATCATCCCAGTACTCTCACTAGAACCGCAATTTAGAAAGTACCTACTGTCGAACTCATAAGTAGCGGCATACCTCGTCACTTGCACCCATTTGACAACTTCGACGTTAAAGCGACAGTTTAAGAGTCCGCAGTAAGCTCGATTCTCCATACAAACGTAGTTACGCTCTCATTTTAAAACTAAGAGCCTTATCACACTTGCGATTTGCGAGCGTGTTTTCTATACAATTATCAGTCGCGGCGAACACGCTGCGTGATCGCCTTCATACAAAATACGCTTGGAAATCGCAAGTGTGATAAGATAAGGCTCTAAGTGTTGGATTGTAACAAAACTTTGCATATACAATGAAATGAGGTATATCTATGTCTGTAATAGTTTTTGTAGCTTCATATACCTACCCATAGTAAAAAAAATACAGCGAATTTAAGTTTTTGATACATAATATGTTGTTTTTGCTGTATTTCGTTTGTTTTATAAACTGGAACCATATGAACTAATTACAGACATAGGTATACCACATGTCATTGTATATGCAAAGTTTTGTCACAATCCAACACGTAGTTTTAAAATGAGAGCGTAACTACGTTTGTATGGGAAGGTGAAATTCGGCCGAGCTTACTGCGGACTCTTAAGGTGTTCAGCCCCTTGTGAGGCCGACCGTACCAGTTCACAACTGGACAAATGAATAACGAACCTGCTCCCCCAGCTCGCTAGCGACCCGCCTCGCGAGTCCTACGGCGGCGACCCGCCGCGGGCCGGACACTATCACGGCAGCATCGGGCCTGCTCCGCAGCACCGCGACCGGCGCCCGGGTCGACTTCCCGCATCCCGCTGCCCCCACAATCACCGAAACTTGGGACTGGGATATCGCCGATGTGATTTCCTTGCTGGAACAATAAACAAATTTTGTCAAAAATAAATTAAATAAGTTTTTATTGTATATTTTTTCTACAGTCGTTAACTTCTTGTCTATGCCTAATTCCATAAAAGATTAGAAATCATTTTAAAACGCATACACATAAGTACCTATAGTGTTATGTTTGAAAAGCTCTTAATGATCGAAATTCCCAAGTAAAACTAGTACAATATTTCGCTTTGATATTCTAGTTAAACGAAGAAACGTAGGCGAATTTGTCCGTTAACATTATCGTCGTTATTGTTATCTGGAATGAAATATAGACGATGGCTAGGTTGGATAGCTAAGACGATAGTTTTGCCATGTCTAATTTAGTCACCAGCATTAATATCTGCCACAGCAAAGCACGCATTAATATCTGGCACGACTCTATGCCTAATGCCATAAGGACGTGTCAGATATTTTTGCCGACTTTGTTATGGCAGATATTAATGCTGGTAACTGTACCTACCAAAGAGAATATTGAATATAAGGTACCTACGGCTACCGTCTGTCTCAATTATCAGATAAGATCAATGGTACCATAATATAGCATTCGCATCCGACTTCAATATGTATTTTTTTCATAAATTGAGGTGTGCTATACTTAGAGTATTTGTATTGGATTGTATCATCATCCTCCTGGCGTTATTCCCGGTTGTGCCCTAAAGGAGCCCGGGGTCCGCTTTGTATTGGGTTGAATATGGGTACAAAATTTCAGCTCGATTGAACTTCCAAAAGTTGGTCAGATTTTATTACAGACGGACTATAGTAGCATTGTTAAGATGTGCTCTGTCTGAAAACTTAACATTCATGGGAAAATGTGGGATACTGCCAGCGAAGATATTGCTAGCAAAATTGGCAAATAAAAATTAAATAGGTACAGGTAGACATTAATCTGCACTAAATGTAGATACTTATTAATTATTATATCAGACGTGTGGTTGAAAACAATACACCCATTATGCAGTGAAATGTATGCTGTTTGTCCGTCTACGTCTACACCCGTAGCGCGATAGCCTTTAATTATGTTGGACTTACATTTATATATTTTTGGTGAGGGACGAATATTTTACGTCTGGCATAAACGCAAGCGTGCTGGCTACTTTGCTGGCGGTACCAGTTCACAAAAACCTGAATTTCAGAGATATTTGCGCTTATCGCGCTCAGCAGTCGCTTTTTCTCTGCATAGTCGCCTTCGACTCGAAGCTACGGTAGCCTAGTGCAGGGGTCACCAATTAGTTTCGCTCAGGGTCCGTTTTAAGAAATGAAATGACCAGCGCGGTCCACACAACATTTTACAGAAAAAAACGGGGGATATATTTTTATTTAATTAAGGTAGGTACTCTGTAGTGCAAGTTGCTGTGTTCACGCGGTCCGCACAAAAAGGGGTCGTCTTTACCAGATTTTGATGGTTCCACTTCAAATCATTTATTGCTAAAACATATACCTATGTTGTTTACATGGTGTTAAGGTGAAATTATGTCCAGGAACAAGAACACTGCAAGGGCACAGCAATCTTATGAGAATAATGAATGTACAGGTTCACAACGGGCCATAACGGCCGATTGAAGATACGCACTATTGTCGATTGTGTGGAGACAATAATAGTCTGAGTGGTCATGATCGCCTAGAATCGTACCTAATCGGTCGATTATCGGTACATCAAAGGAATACGTGCCGACGATCTTGCGCATGATGCCACACATCCACCCATCATTCAGTCACTAATGCTGATTAAATATTGTTTGTCAAGTTCCTAGTGCATGAAAAAGTATCATAACATTTGTACTAAGTAGGCAACTCTTTTTTTTACGCAGATTCCGATAATGGTTGTGCTGTGTAGCTATGTAATTAACAAAAAAATTACATGAGTCGCAATCACTACTTCAAAGGATGAAAGTCAATTAATTAAGAAGTTATTTATCGTTTTAAAATAGTTTTTAAATAATTTTATTCTATCTTTTATAGGTACCGCCTAAGTTAAAACTTCCTAATTATTTGTACTAGTTAGTCAATAAGAGTGATATTGTATTATATTTTGCATATGAATAACTTTTTCAATTATTAGTTCTTTTTTGCCTGAAACACAGGGTATCCTAGCTCAGGCACGTGTTATTTGCCTCTAATAGTACGCTCCTAGTCTATAGTAAAATTGATGTACCTACATTATGTCTTATCAATAAATTATTTGCATTAACAGTAACCATTGTGTAGACGTTAACCCATGATCGCGACGATGATGGACACTTTAATCGCGCATGGCCGATTGTGTTGTGTATGTATAGATATAAGATATTTATTTATAAAAGTCAATGTTGTACAAGTCAGTCAATAGGTACATAATACGTAGTATTATCAATGAATTAATAAGTGGAGCCATTATATTTATACATAGTTTTATCCACCAAGTTTAGACCACTACGAACTACACTCGCGGTCAAAGAAACCGGGTCAGTGACGAAAACCTCAATATTTTGTAAATCGTTGGTCGTATCTGCATGAAACTAACTCTGTTTTATAGAGAATTTAATATCCTTCTAAATCCAACCTTCAATGTTCTACGTAGTAACTGGAAAAAGGTTTAATTGAAAAAAAAAACCAATTAGGTACTTATCTGAAATTGCGTTCGTTTTACTTTTGCTTGTTTTTAAGCAATTGTTTTCAATCTGTCAAAGAACTATGATAAAAGGCTGTCATTGTTTTATTTTGTGGTCATTCTTGAATGTCTATCATGCCGCTAACACGGAGATGAATGTACTCGTATCATCACTATGTTAGAAGAAGGAAGAAGTCAGAGGTATACAGCGAGAAGAACAGGTGTGTCACTTTCTACAGTGCAGCGAGTCCTCCAACGTTACCTACAAACTGGGCAGAACCTTAGAAGACCAGGAACTGGCAAAACAAGATGTACTACAGCTAGAGAAGATCGATTTATTGTTACAACCATGCTCCGAAATCGGCCCTCACAGCAGTTGAAGTGAAAAATCAGCTTTTAGAGACCCGAAGGGACGGCATCAGCGAGCGGACTGTCAGGCGGCGGCTCAAAGAAGCAAATTTGACCCCACATAGGCCGGCCAATGGCCCAAAACTTGAAAGAATACATCGAACAGCAAGACGACTTTATGCCCGCGATCACAGATACTGGGGTGACGAGGATTGGGCAAGAATTTTGTTTTCCGATGAATCCAGATTTATGCTCTATGCAAATGACGGGCGGCAAAGAGTTTACAGACGGCCTGGTGAACGTTTTATTCCAGCATGTTTTGAGGAAAAAGTGGCGTTCGGCGGTGGGTCAGTCATGGTTTGGGCTGGAATCTCTTCAGAGAGTCGCTCGGAGTTAGTTTTAATAGAAAATGGATCATTAACGAGTGCAAGATATGTAGAAGAGATTCTTAATGAGCATGTCGGCCCATACTTAATTAATATGGGTGGAAATTCTATGTTTATGCATGACAACGCCAGGCCACACACAGCTCAAATTGTCAGAGATTATTTTTTGGAGGTTGGTATCAACTGTATCAACTGGCCCTCGAGGAGTCCGGACTTAAATCCGATTGAGCATGTATGGGACGAGCTTGGGAGGCGTGTAAGAGCTCGAAACCCCGCCCCAGCTACACTTAGAGACCTGAAACAGGCGTTAGTGGAAGAATGGGACAATATCCCGCAAGAACGCATAAAGAACTTAATAAACAGCATGCCGAATCGTCTAGAAGCTGTAAGAAGAGCCCGAGGAGGCAATACGAAGTATTAATTTTTATTTTTTGTGTTGTATGTGAAGTACCTACTGCTTATTTTTGTACGTAAAATTGGTTGATTTTTTGTTTCCTATGTAATTTTATTAAACAAAAGAATTACGATTCCACCATTTGATGTTATTTAATTCAGTATAAAATTATCTACAATATGCAGTTTAATTCATGTCCCTAGCTTTATTATTTTAGGAGATATTACAGATTTTCGTACTGACCCGGTTTCTTTGACCGCGAGTGTACATATGTAGTTTTTATTTTGGCTATAACGCAGGTAAGAGTGGCACTTGCCCACGTGGCTATGTGCCCCTTTCCTCTGAGAACGATCACATATGATCTGAGTATCATAGTTTTAAAGGAATGTATACCTCGTTATATTTACGCATATGATTAAAATAAGAAGTGTGTTGAATGAGTATTGAACTAAATGGGCATTAAAGATCGGGTTAGGAAATAAAGTAAGTAGGTTCAAAGGTTTATTTATTACTTATCAGTTAATAGTTCTTAACAAATAAACATATTAATAAATTATAATCTAGAAACATCTTCCAATTCAACAACCTGAAACTGTTCAGGATGGTAAAACCGGGTCATGTACTTCATTTCAACTTCTAATAAGTTTTTGCCTCGAGTTTCTTGAGATAACCAGTAAAATAACGCCGATGCTACCAGCGATAACGTCGCAAACAGAAATAGAGATCCATGTAAAGGAAAACGATCACTATATACTATATTAACTGTGGGAAAAATAAGGGAGATACAGTAAATATATATAGAACCAATACACGATAAATACGTGTAGTATTTTTGAGGTACAACCTCAATAAATACTACGAAATTGAGATTAGAAGAACCACATCGAAGCAGGCTATTACAAATTAATGTTGTAATATAAAATGGCATATTGTTGGTCCCAACTTGTTTTGCAAATATCCATATAGATAAAGTATACACCAGAATCAAAGGTATGACCGCCGCGCAAAGATAAAGGACTCTACGTTTCACTTTATACGAGATAAGCACTATTAAAAGTGAAATAACTACATTAACACACATATTAATGATTCTATGTGATAATGGGGCTTTAGGAATTAGTTGGTCGTTGTTTATTATGTTTAATATTTGTTCTTCTGAAGCAGCAAACTTTGCCGTAGAGACAGAGAGAATGGTGATAATCAGAGACAACCAGAAGAGTTTCGGGGATGGGTGGCGGCGAGCGGTCTCGACAGTTGTTACCTCGGCGCGCGCAGCCCTGCCTTCCCGCCGCAGCCACCGCAGCGCTGCCTTACTCTCCTCTCTCCTGCCCTGGCTAGCCAACCAGTATGGCGACTCCGGCCACCAATACACACTCACCAGACACGCTACTGCTAACAGAACCGCACATAACGACACGTACGACGATTCTTTGCTCAATATTTTCTGATCGTACAGAAAGCTCGTAGCGTGAGCACTAAATGTTTTCACAACTTCACTCGCTACCAGCCACGCAAACCTGTGTTTGGGGGTACTATATTCACAGATAGATAGAGCGGTTATCGTTAAAACACCTCCTTTAATTGTCGCTACGATAAAATTTCCCATCGTAACCCATGGTTGTTGAAATGGAAGGTAACTTAAGATTGAAGCCAGCAGGGCGAGGGTATACAGCAGCACGAAGACAGGCTTGCGTCCATGGATCTCTGATACGAAAGGCACCAGCATCATTCCTGGTAATAAGGCGAATGTCCATAATACACCTGAAAAAAAAAGATAATAATAAAAAGATTTAGCATCTATAGCCGTATTGCATCAATGCGCAACGAAAATCAACCGGATAAATGATAAACCGAGCGAAGAATAAATATTTTTAGGATTTATAATGCTTTAATAGGGTCCCGGTAGTTAACTACTTAAAAGGTACCCATAGCAACCATAGAACAAAGTTTTGATAAAAAAAAACTTTTTATTCTGTATATATATGTCAGGTAATAGTAATAATTTATCATATAGATTTTTTATGTTTGACATGAGATATGGTAATTAGATTATTTTTGTTTGTATCTAATATAATGTGTATATAATATATAAGTTTATATTATTGTAAATGTTGTTTATTTTATCATTTGTAAATATATGTAGAATTTTAATTTGAAACTTGTTACTTAATAAGATATAAATTATGAATAATGTTTAGATTAATTACTTGAATAAGGTCAACCGGGGTAAAGGCGACAGTAATTTTAGACCGTTTTTTCAACCTCCATTGATGCAAAAAATATTTAATGTAAATATTGAATCATTTTTACGTGGTATGTTTTATGCAACTCTTCATTAATCAATTTCTCGAGTTAACTTCTTCGCTACATCATATTTAACAGTACAGTGTAATTCGTTAATTAAAAAAAAATAATGAACCTGCGGGTGGTCCGACACGCGTTTGGCCGGTTTTTGTTTTATGTTGCGGATAAAACATCCGTCCCGTTCTAACAAGTATGTACCTAAGCAAGTGCGAGGGTGGCGATTGTTGTATCTTCAGCGATACCTAAGTGGCATAAATCCGTCAAAAAAGCAGATGAAGGCTATAATATTATTTTTCTCAAACATGCTCGGAAATGTACGCGTTAATATCACGAAATGAAGACGTGAAGTTTCTTGTTTATGGCTCCCTACATTACTTCTTGGCCTTAGGCCAAGAAGTAATGTATGAAAACCCTAAGTAAAACCATTATTGTCCGCTACTCTAACTTTTTAAATTTGCTTACTAATATTAAACTGACAAAGGAAAATTTACATACTGCCAACCACTACTAGACACTGTTAGCATACTTGCTTCATAAAAAAAATAAAAATAATCTATGGTACTATACTTTATGTGCGGTTAAACATGGTGCTCGAACGGCTTGTTCAAATGGCATGTTTAAAAAATAAAAAAGGCGCAAATGACCTATTATTTAATTGATTACCAAGTATTTATTTTAATTTTAATATTTCCTCACATCGTTTGAGAAAAGTACTATACAATCCTCGGCCGGAACAGGGATTGCTGGACTCGTTGTATTCGGCCTCGTCTACGACTCGGCCGTCTACCCCAATCTCGTCCAGCAATCCCTTACTTCACGGCCTCTGCAGTAATCTACTATAATATATACTCACTGTAATATTCATATGCTATCGAAAAGTGTCCTTCTTCTATGTGAGCATAGAATCGTTCCCAATCGACAGTGGACCCGATTCCCCTCAACAGCACCAAACATACAATCGGCAGAAGTACAACAGGCTGAAAACAAAATACTTGCTACCTAGGTATTTTATATGTATATTTTATGTTCAATAAAGTGTCAGTTGATAACAATAACCAATGATGTAATATAAAGAATCGACCAAGTGCGTGTCGGGTCACGCGCAGTGTAGGGTTCCGTAGTTCGTCTTAGTTACATCGACACGCGCGCGCCAACTTAATGGTCCGGTTGCGTGGGCCGCATTTGCATGAAAGTTAGCCTTTCTAAGTACATTTTAGGTTGGTGGACTATTACTCGGTAAACGTGTGGTAAACGTTTTTGCCGTTATTATAGATAATGGTACGGAACCCTCCGTGCGCGAGTCCGACTCGCACTTGGCCGGTTTTTTATATATTTTTTTTATATTACTGAATTGACAACAATAGTATACATAATGTATGACTAACCCAGTAAGGAAGTCCTCAGTTCGTCATCATGTCTTTAAAAATTTAATACCGGTAAGTATTAATGCATTGGGCTTAAGTGGCAGTGGGCGGGGCACATAGAACGTAAACCGATGGCCGTTGGGGCGGAAAGGTTCTCGAGTGGCAACCACGTACCGGAAGGCGCGGCAGTGGATAGTGATGGCCTGGTAAAGGTTGCGGGAGTACGCTGGATGCGGGTGGCGCAGGACCGGTCACTTTGGCACTCTTTGGGGGAGGCCTATGTCCAGCAGTGGACGTCTTTCGGCTGATATGATGATGAAGATGATGTAGTATTCATTCAGGAAAAATCATGGCATGCTCCCTGGCAAGAGGCAACCCCGCTCTCTGTTTTGATATTTCCGAATACCTACATGATTTTTTTACCCATTATGTACAGAAACAGTGCTAATAAAAAAAACACTACATAAAGTACTCTCCAGCAACCAAAAATACATACACATAATTGGTACCTACGTTTTCATATGCGGGAATAAGGTTGGAATTTTTATGCGACCTGGAGGGAAAGTAATACTCTAAACAATGGAAATAGCCGCTCAAAGGAAACATTTATTTATTTTGATAAGAAACAAAACTGCAATCAACCTTGTTTTTTAAATATACTTCCCACACCCAGGAATAGAACCGCATAAAATTTGAAAAAACACCCTGTACTTTTATGGCATCAATCGATTAGGGTCAATTATAAGTATTAAATCTCTCGAACAAACAAGGTAAAAACTAAAAATGTACGGAAGGAAAACCATATGCGCTCATAAAATAAGACGAAATGAGAACTTCCTTCCCTCTATTGAAGTCTGTTAGTAAAAACAAAGTAGGCGTTTCATACAAAACATGCAACTGTACCTCTCTGGACAGAAATCTTTCGTTTGCTTGATTCTTATTTTTGGTATCCATGCCGAGGCGGTACACAATACTTAAACCAAACTGTTGTCAAGCGAAGACAAATGTGAAACATCAACCGCGTGTGCAACCAACCCAATGCAATGAGCCACAGACTGATGTAGCCGTTCGAGGAAACAAGTTTGAATCAAGTTAAAAATAAAACTGCACTCCAAGGTTGGCGCGAGTATGAGTCACTTTGTCTGATCAGTCGGACCCGCGCAGGGTTACCAGAGTCAGGAAAATGCGTTCGGAATACAAAAATGACAGAATTTTTTAATGAATAGAAGATTTTGTTCTGATGTTTTTTTTGGGTTCCGTGCCTTAAAAGGAACCCTTATAGGATCACCTCGTTGTCTGTCCATCTGCCTGTCAAGACCCTTTTTCTAAGGTACTCGTGAAGGTATCAAGTGGATAATAAAATCAAAAACTCAGGTCGGCAGTCGTTTGGAGCGTGAACAAGACATGCATATTTTATTTGCACACTCGTAAAGGAATCAAAACCTATAGAGCATTTACCGTTGACGTAGAATCATGCACTTTGGGAACTAGCAAGGTCTTATAGCACAAGTCTGAAAACCGTACATTTTTAAAAACATCACAAAAATTAGGGTACATATGGAATGGTGGATCTAAATTTTAAAGTGAGGCGACTGTATAATGTGCTGTGTCGTATGAAAGGACTTTATTAGCAAAAGCTTAAACAGATTTATAATCATTTTTTTTTACCCCTCTACCGTTATCTGTCATTTATATAGGCTCTAGCTCAAATACAATGACACCGATAATATGTCGTCGAAAAACTCTATGCTCTATGGCCCATAAACGCACTGTTTAGTGTACTTTTATGGTTCATACATTTTTCATAAAAGCACTGTTTACCACGATGTCAAATCATCTAACTTTTTTTCAATCGGCCGCCATATTGCAGTGGTACCAACTTCATAAGCAAATTTTTCGAAATACAAAGTTAAACTATCAAACATTTGTAGAACATAAATAATTTACTAAAATAAAAATACAAAATGATCATGAATTGTGTGTATACATATTTTACCAATTATTGGTATTATTTATAAATATAAACCGATCCGATTCGGTTCGGATCCGGATTCAGTTTGGTTCGGATGGCAAGTTCAAGAAAATTAAAAACAAAACAGACCATAAACAAGAGGTGTCAATGTGTCATATTTCTAATTTCCCACCAAAGTTCCAATTCACAATTAAAAGACGAAATATGATAACTACTCGTTATTAATAACTTATAAGATTTGATTCGTGTTTGTGAATTGAAGAAAGCTATGTACGTTCCTTTTAAAATGGACGAAGAAAATAACTGCCCCGCTGAAGAAATTGCGTGAGTAGTAATAGAACTAACGGAAAACTACTGCCGAAAAGTCAAATGCTATTTATTTAGAATTAATCGTAGAAAAAGTATTGTATGCAACGGTGTATAACTTGGTCTTAAAACGCTCGTGGCGTCTTTAATTGCGATGCTCGCCAAGGCTCGCATCGCAACTCACGCCACTCGCGTTTTAAGACCCTACTTATACAACAGTTGCATAAAATACTATTATCTACGCACATATCATTAGTGCTCTAAAATGCGTTCAGAAACCGTAGGAAATGACTAGCATTATTACAACCAATTTTACTATGAGAACTTTCTTGTCTGTGGGAGTAGGTAAGATCTGTAATGTTATTACAGTACTTATCGATTTTTGTAAGGTTATGAGTTTATACTTGGAACAGCTGTTAAAACTCAAGTGGGTCTCTATTCTTGTATCCATAGATATTAAAACAGTTATCGATACGAAACATCAATTAAGTATGTTTTATGAATATAAACCGCACGACATTTGATCTCGACTATAGTATTAGCATTCCTATTTGCATCATTTGACAGCTGTCATCCCAGTACAAATTATGTCAAATTTGACGTTTATTGTACTGGGATGACAGCTCTGTCATAATGCAAATAGAAATGCAGCAACCACATGAGAATATAGGGACTTGTTGGTTGGAAAAAAACCGAATCGCTGTATGTGACATTTGTTTGTCTATGACTAAAAAAAAAACATTTGTCTTGACGGAGGATTGGATACCAATTTATAAACAGCGGCGCTACCACGAACTTCGAAAGTCAAAGTTCGTAATACATGCATCCCTGTCACTCGAGTAGGGGAGTGCGATAGAGATGGAAATACCCGAACTTCGACTTTAGAAGTTCGTGGTAGCGCCGCAGATCCGATTCGGTTCGGATACGGATTCAGTTTGGTTCGGATGGCCAGGAAATTAAAAACAAAACAGACCATAAACAGGTGTCCAGGTGTCATATTTCTAATTTCCCACCAGTTCCAGTTTAAAATTAAAAGACGAAATATGATAACTATTAGTTATTAATAACTTATTTAGATTTTATTCGTGATGTGAAGTGAAGAAAAATGTGAACGTTCCTTTTAAAATGGACAAAGAAGAAAATACCTGCACTCCTGAAGAAATTGCGTGAGTACTAATAGAACTAACGAAAAACTTACTGCCTGAAAAGTATAAAAAAGCTATTTATTTAAAATTAGTCGTAGAAAAAGTATTGTATGCAACGGTGTATAGCTTGGTTTTAAAACGCTCGTGGCGTCTTTAATTGCGATGCTCGCCAAGGCTCGCATCGCAACTGACGACACTCGCGTTTTAAGATCCTACTTATACAACAGTTGCATAAAATACTATTAACGTTTGCGATTTAAGACGACAATGTAAAAAATCTATTCTAACGTTTAACGTCCAGAGTTTAAAACACAAAAAAACGGCCGATAAATGCCGGCATACGTACAAGTTTGAACGGAACCCTCGGTGCGCGAGTCCGACTCGCACTTGACCGGGTTTCATTTCGCCAGGTCAATAACCCTACACCCGCATGGCTACAAAGGCTCGTGAACGACATTATTATGAAACTTGTTCCACATAGGTATGGGCTCGTCCAGAAATCATGTGATCGTTTATAGGGGGGGTGGGGGTCAGACAAATATCACAAATGATCACGAGAAGACATCACGTGTAATTTTTTTACTCAATATGTTTCTCATATCAAAATAATCCACGCAAAACGATGGTGCAGAGTGGCAAAACGAAGAAGATGTTAAAGATGGTGATGGTGAACTCAACACCATCCAGGCAACCTATAATACTCAGGACAAGCTAGTGTAATAATAATACCACGTGCGAGCGAGCTATTTATTAATCATGAATTGTCCTTCTCATAGTTCCACTTTTTTTGATTTGCCACAATTGATTTAGTATGAAGTTGTGGCACATAAACCATTACCCGTCCAAATTAAGTAGGTTGTTTATAGTCATCAGCCATTTTAAGACCAGTTCTTAATTTAGCTGCATTAGGAGCCTTTCCGTCCCTCGCTGTGGCAACACGTATAGCCTGTCCTGAGTATTATAGGTCCATGTCACCATCCAAAACATTTGCGGAAATCCGTGGACCGAGGACATGACGTAGCGTGAGATGGCTTACATTAAAACCAATTTTCAGTTTTTTTTAATTGACTAACTTAATTTATACTTAGTCCAAATAATTTACTTTAAAAACGAAGTTTTAACCGACTTCAATTTAGTACTCCGCCAAGCCACGAGAACATTTCCACATTTCTTTTCCAATTTACCACATGAACTGATTTCCGAGAGCAAATGCGTTGATTATTAGAGAAAAAAACCGAATCGCTGTATGTGGCCTGTGGCCCGATAATATTTGAGGACTTCCGTCGATTCCACAAGGATCACCTTTGGCACTTCATTAGTTGCTATTTCAACGGAATCTTATCAGAATCTGTGACTACTTTTGTACTTTTAAGTACATAATTGAGAAATTCCATAACTGTGGTCTTCATCATCAATCAATTCCACTCCACCAAATTTATGATTTCCGGGTGTAAATACAGAGTTATAATAGAAAATACCAAAATCACTACACGCGTGCCTAATATAATTGAGGAGTTCCCTCAATTCCTCATGGCTCCCATCATCCAACTGAATTTTTGAAAAAAATGGGACCCACCTGGAAGTATATACTTACAAACAAAAATAAATATTTACGAATCGGCTCATCAATGACGGAGTTCTGAGGTAACAAACATTAAAAAAAAATACAACCGAATTGAGAACCTCCTTTTTTTTTGAAGTCGGTTAAAAATACACGTGATCTTGAATGGGGGGGGAGGGGGTAGCGTTATAATCACCAACTATCACCGAAGGGGGAGGGGGGGTCAAAAGTAGGCCAAATATGATCACATGATTTCTGGACGAGCCCTATACTGATTCCATTCGATTTTAAGATACACGGCTACACGCCCAGTGTAAGTATTTACAAAAATCGGTAAGTGTAGGTGAATACCTACGCTTACCGATTTATCTCAATACATGAAATTTATCGAAATTTCATGTATTGAGTACGGAGATGAAGTTTCGAGTCCCTTCGGCAGGTTTTTTTAGCTCTATATGTAATTTTAACTAGCTTGATTAAAATGACAGATGCCAAACTTCTAGAGGTGCTACCTCTGTTATGAATACTATCGATACTATTCGAATGTGGTTTATACCTAGTGCTAAAAGTATCGACGGTATACTTAATATTGTTGGGAACGTAACGTTGTAATTGTATTGAAATAAAAGTCAGTACGAATTTCCAAGGTACAAAACCTCTAGCCTTTCCTGCGTGGCATATAATAAGCCTTTGGTCCTTTCCTTCAGGAACTTTCGTAAACAACTGCGGCGCTACCACGAACTTCGAAAGTCGAAGTTCGGGTATTTCCATCTCTATCGCACTCCCTTAATCGAGTGACAGGGATGCGTGTATTACGAACTTCGACTTCGCTGAGGTGTGTCTGACTGCGTACTGAGGGGCTACCGCGAAACGAAAACGAACTTCGTTCGTGTATCTCCCTCTCTGTCGCTCGAACTAGCAAGTGCGACAGAGAGGGAGACACATCTATCGCGCACGTCTATCATGGGACGGCCGCGACATAATTTTTTCTCGCACTATACCTCTTGTTCTAAGTGCTCTAATAAGAGAGACACGGATAGTGCGAGAAAATGGCGGCACGGCACGGAGGTCCTATGTGTGTTGCCACTAATACAATTAGTCAGGTATGTACGTACAGTTATGAAAAAGTATATTGCAATTCCTTATTTTGTAACACAATATTTCATCGTTTTTTCTTAATCGATAACCCTCACCTCTAGCAATCCAAGCGTATTGAAGCAACATTGTAATGACGTTCACTTAAGAATATGAGTAAATATTACGTAGTTTTTTCACGGTATCTAGACCTTTTATTAACTGTTTTGAGATAAAGTCTATATAAAATCCGCATATTAGACTTGATTTAATTTTTACAAGTAATATTTGACCCTTAGAAAAAATATTAATTATGCTTACCGCCTTACAAAGTTACATGCTATCATGAAGTGACATCTATCATTCTAATCAACCTAGAAAAAATATGGTATAAGGATTTATGGTCGTATTCATAAACGAACATCAAACCTATTTTAGCAAAAAATCCGTTAAGATTCGTTTGTCTTTATGTCACTATGACATTTAAGTTCGTAGAAAAGGGACAAAACAAATATTATTTGATGGAGGCATTTTAAGTTTATTATTAGATTACTACTTGTATATTCTTTTTCACATCTTATGCTCGAAAAGGGTGTCATATTAAGGTACTACAGGTACACATGCTGTTTAGTAGCATGCTTGTTTGAGCATGCTCAATCATTATATATGCAAATAGTATGCTACTTACTAACAACTTTACATTTACACATGCTATTTGCTCGAAACTAGCATGCTTTCGAGCTACTAAAGAGCATGTGTAACAGTATCTTTAGACTGGTCAAGACAGGTTATAGTCCTAGGGAAATTAGGCGTACCTACATATTTATTTAATCTTTATTGCACAAAAGAATCACCTTTATAAATTGGCTCATTTCATTAAATCTTAAATTGAACCTGAGCAAAACCCAGCTCATTCAATTTAGAAATTATAGAACCGCTCCCATCTCTTTGAGTGTATCAGAAGCTGGGGGGGGGGCTATGCAAAGGAAGTCAGTGATGTGAAGTTTTTAGGAGTTCATATGGATTCGCATCTAAATTGGAAGGTTCACATCGAACAGATAAATAATAAGAGAATTTCCAGCAATTGTTACGCATTGTCCATATTATCCGAAACTTGCTCTGAAAGCATAGTAGTTAGTGCTTACTACGGAAACGTGTATCCTTTATTGACATACGGAGTCATTTTCTGGGGGAATTCTGTAGATGTGATGTGAATAAAACATTCATCCTCCAGAAAAGATGTCTATAAACAATTTACCGTATGAACATTATATAAAGACTCCCTAAGACAAGTTTTTCGAGAAAAGCACTTTCTTACATTAACAGGGATCTACATTTTGGAGGTTAGCTTGTTTGTAAAAAAAACAACCAAATCATTTTACAACACTGTCATCTATGAAGTGTAATCTGAGCGCACAGTATAAATATAATATTAGATTATCGTAAATTTGTACTTTCTATATACAAAAAGAGCATATTTAACCCTTTGAACGCCGAGAGCCACTAAAGTGGTCGAGTGCTGTCGTGCCCACCACGCCAACAACCCATAAAAAGGTCGGAGAGAAGCTGTACTTTGATCATGAATAAAATCTATTATGAACTGCTTTCCTTTGTTTTTACTGGCTTAAACTTTACATCAATTCATGTAACTTTATAAGAATCGACGAATGCTTGGACAGGTCAAAATGTGAAAATTTCGGGATTATTCTTCGGATATAATTTGACGCAATAATGCCAGTGTCCCATATGCCAATAGCCCATAAAGTGGTCGCTAGTGCTGTCGCCGGATCTGTTTAATTTACATTTGATTATTGTGAAAATATTGTTACGAAGATGTCTTTTCCAATATTTGTAACCCTAGTCTATTTTTTTATAACATTAATTAAAATCATCGTCTTAGCATAAAAACCTACAGAAACAAATTTTAAGTCTAATTACGATTTACTGATTTGATCTGTCGATACAAAAAATATATCTGTATAGCTTAACAGTCACTTCTCTATGATCGCGGGAAATCATAGTTCCTTATACGCCAACAACCACTTTAAGGGCTAGCCTATGACGTCATTGACGGTAAATAGTCCGTACTAGAGATGGCGATGGCGTAGTGGTGTAAATAAGAAACAAAATTCCAATCCAAACGAAATTACTTACTGATCAATAAATGTAATATTTCGTTCATGCTATAACTTGGGCGTGTTGCTGTTAGTAAAATAAATTGTACTAACAGCAACACGCCCAAGTCACTATTTAAAGGCCTTACGTCAATGTCAATAAGATTGCCACAATGAAGACTCATTCTCTTACGATTACCGAGGCTAGTCAATTTTATCGATAAATGTTTTGTACAGCACTAAGAGATTCGTCATTTTTGATAACGCAACAGTTCTTGGCGTATGAGTGATCACTTCATTCAAATATGAGAGCGTTCAAAAGGTTAAAATAGCCATCCGTGTATTTAATCACCTCCCGCCCGACATAAAAGCTTTCATAAAGCATTTTATAATTTGAACGAGTTTTATGGATGTTAAGTATTTGGTCTTGTCTATTAACACTATTCGTTTATACTTAAACCAAAAAACCTTTTATAAATTAAATTAGCTAAGTATTGCATGCCTGAAACAGGTAACTGTTTGAACTATTTTGTCATCACTACCTTCCTATGTACCTATGTAACAGAGTTTGCAATAAATCATTCTTATTCGTTCTCTGGTCCAGTCAGCATCAATAGTTACTGCGCAATCGGAGACGTCAAAAGCTGTTATTCCATTTTAATAAAGACTTATGTCGTTTTCGTTTGCTCAGCGGCGCTACCACGAACTTCGAAAGTGACACTGTTACTCGAGTAAGGGAGTGCGATAGAGATGGAAATATTCGAAATTCTACTTTCGAAGTTCATGGTAGCGCCGCAGTTCCTTTTGATGCTGACTGTCCAATCAACAATATTGGTAGCTTGTTGCCGTGGTTACGGTTTAAAGCCACTTATAACATATGCTTTTGTAACAATGGTAAACCTCTGTCCCTAATTGTCTCCTGGCTTACTGGGGTAGAATACCAACTAGAAATAGTTGATCGACTCCCTTAAGGTCACAGCTCATTAGAGCCACCCGGCACCCGACCCGCACCGCCTCGCCTCGAGCGGTTAGTATTCTTTATATGGATTTGTATGGCCATCTCACTCACTACATCAACTTCGTAGTTAGTAGAGTTTCAAGGCGAGGCGGTACAGGTCGGGTGCCTCTAATGAGCTGTGACCTTTATGACACACGCGGCAACAACTATGCTATTCTGGGCTGTGATTCGGAACGCGCTAATGCGCTTCACCTCACCCGTGACGCCTAACGTAACTAGACCTCTACTTACGCTTAGTTACTAAGAATCGCGGGGTCAAGATATAATTGTGGCTGAACGGTGAGGTTAAAACAAGTTACAGCCCCGCTATTCTGTAACTTGTTTTTCACCCCACCCACCATATATCTTGACGCCACGATTCATAGTAACCAAGCGTAATCAGCCTCAGCCTATAACGAAGCTAGACCTCTGATTACGCTTAGTTACTACGTATCGCGGCATCAAGATAGCAAGATATATTTTGTGGGCGAACGGTGAGGTGCGGTTGAAACAAGTTACAGAATATCGGGGCTGAGGTCTAGTTTACACTGGGTCGTTAGGGGTGACGGGTGACGTGAGGCGAAACAGCGCGTTCAGGATAACAGCCCAGCTCGGCTATCACACGAGGGCCCACGAGCTGCGTTGCGGCGAGATAGACTATCAGTCTCTGTCTAATTAGAACGCTTCTCTAATTAGAAAGAGACGGATAGTCTATGTGGCCGCGACGCACCTCGCGGGCCATCCCATAACAGCCCGGGGCTGTTATTCGCTACGCATTAATGCGTCTCACCCCGCCGGTCGCCCGTCACGAAACTAGAGCTCTACATACGCCTAGTTACTACGCATCGCGGTGTCAAGATATATTTCTGGGTGAGCGTTGAGGCGAGCTTAAAACAAGTTACAGAATATGGGGGCTGCTGATAGCCGTGCAGGGCGAGTTCGCCACACCTTTATTAATTTTCCCCGCCCTTAGAGATAGAAGTGGTTGCGTGTCCAACGACCATGTTTTTTATTTAAGTACAGCAGTGTAAAACTAAAGGCGGTCTTGCCCGCCCGTTTGTTCAGTAATTCTTTATCATTTGTGGTTATCTTAATCAATAGGATGTGTTCGAAAAGTGAGCTAATTGCAAAATAGAAGTAAACTAAGTTGTTTACCTACTTAGCTAGAAGAAAATGAACAACAACGAACAATTCTTGAACAGAGAGGTATTTTTTAGACATTACTGAGTGTTGCTTATACAGGGTGTGGCCTGGAACAGGAACAAAAAATTAAACGATAGACTAGTGAGCTAGTGAGCAATTAATTCTAGGTGGTTTTAATTGGAAAAAAAAAGTATTTTTCTTTAAAGTAAGTTCACGTGTATTTTTGACCCTTCTAGGGAGACACAAGTAGTTTTTTATTATTTCAAAAACACTGAAACGGTAACAAAAATATAAAAATCACAAAAATATCTTTTAAAAACAAAAATGCAAAAACTATTACGACTCATTGTTACCAGATGTTACCTCAAAATCTGCATTGACTGCTGAGCTATGATCTCGTGGTGCCAAGATACATATACTTGGAGGTCATAACTTAAGATCAACATTTCTCCAAATTAAAAAATAATTTAAAAAATTTGGACACAAGGGGTTAGTACAGATAGAGCATCTTTTAAATATTTGCCCCTGCTACAGGCCACGAGCTGTATATAAAACGTTTATATGTATATATACTGTAGATAGACATACGGCAGGATCGGTGCTCAGAACCTGATTTAGAGTTCTGACCGCCCTGTAGGCTAACTATTTATTTAATCGTATGGCATTTTTATTTATTATTGTGTTATTGTGGGCCTTTATATGTCGCTTCGACCAGCAAGTGATCTATTGTGGCAGCCCTTTGTTTTAGATTTCACCGTTAAGACCCGTTGCCTCTAAGAAATTCCAGATTCTTTGGGCGGTGATATGTTGTACCTCTTCTGGGTGCACGATGTGCCGCCCTAGGTAGATACTTCTTTTGTGCATGAGTGGTCCGCAGGAGCAGAGAATGTGCATTGCTGTTTCCTCTGTCTCCTGGCAGAACCTGCAAGTTGCGTCCTGTGTCATACCCATTTGAAACAGGTGCTTGTTTAGTTTGCAATGTCCTGTCAGAATTCTTGTCACTGCGCAGGTTTTGTGTCTTCTGAGTTGTAATAGCTCTTTAGACAGTTTATTGTTGTACCCTTTGATCAAGGCTTTAGCATAGCGTATGGCATACATTATTTTGGCTTTTAAAGTGTGTCACTCTTTAGTACTACCCAGGGGACACGTGCAGGGTTGTGTAGCTCCTGCGGACGAGAGTAACAGTTGTCCCCCCTTTGTCAACAACTCGACTGTTAGAAGTGCTTAAGCCGCCCGAAGACCTCTAATGGCCGGTTCCAATAATCAATCCACCGATAGTTTTCCTTACCAACAGTTACATTTTGACACATTTTCTACGGGTAATCTGTCAAAATGTAACTGCCGGTAAGGAAAACTATCGGTGGATTGATTATTGGAACCGGCCATAACTCGACTTAACGACTAGGTACTGTCATAGACATCAGCCGGGATCAACTGCTTAGCGTGCCTTCCAAAGCACGGAAGCGCTCATTTATATTAACCACTCAAACATCAGGCGGTCACCCATCCAAAGACTGACCGCTGCCATCTTTGCTTAACCTGCGTTATCGTTTCCGACTCGCAGGCGCCGCTAGGCTATGAAATGTAAGTAAGTCTCAGCTCAGTGCCGCGCCCCCGCCGGGCCCTTGCTTGGGCCTCGCGCCCTAGGCTCTCGCCTTGTTAGCCTGTGGGTAAATCAGGCCCTGTCGGTGCTGCTCATGTTAGTGTAATTCAAGGCACGCCTACAATACAAAATATGCTGTCATTATAGTACGTTTAACTAACTACGCACAGTACGCACAGTTTAGGTGAAGGAAAGCATATATCTCATGCATCATTTGTTTGCACGTAACGTGTGGGACCTACATATATGTACAAAGTTATATTATATTTTTTATGCTCTAATCAAACCTGTCCTTCTTTTCAGCCGTTCGTGTTACTAACAATTATATGTATTTCCTCACTAACACGAACTCCTATGGAAAATATAGGGTTTCCTATGAATCCTGGTCAAGAATTAAAACTCTGGAGTAAGTCTCTAAAATGCATACTTATTTAATTATATTTATACCTAATTCGGTATGTTCTTTTATCTTAATACTAGCTGCCCCCGCGGCTTCACGCGCGTACTGCAAATAACCCAGGAAGACCCTGTGGGATACAATATAGCCTATATAACCATGACGTGAAATCATTTTTGAAATCGGATAATAAAGCGGTTCCGGAGGTTACCTAAAACATACAAACTTGCAAAGCTACAGTTTCAAACCCGGGGGATAAAATATCTATATCTTATATTATAACCATCCAAATAGTCCATTATTTCCGCAAGTGAAATAATTATTGAAATTGGATGAGAAATTTCCGACTATTACCTATTACATACAAACTTATATAACCTATTACATACCTACTTACATAGCTCTGACAGACTTTTCCTCTTTATATCCATACTAATATTATAAATGCGAAAGTGTGTCTGTTTGTCTATGTATTTGTCTGTCTGTCTATCTGTCTGTTACCTCTTTACGCTTAAACCGCAGAACCAATTGAGATGAAATTTGGTAAGGAGATAGTTTGAGTCCCGGGGAAGGACATAGGATACCTAGTTTTTATCTCGAAAATCGTCCCCTAAGGGGGTGAAATGGGGGGTGAAAGTTTGTATGGAGCTACGATATAAACGAGTTGCACGCGGACGGAGTCGCGGACAGAAGCTAGTATCAGTGTATGTAGAGGAGTTAGATGACTCTAGAGGTGAATAACTGAATATACACCCAAAGATGTGCGAAGCTGTGTTTTTATACATTTGCCACCTAGCTGTCTAGCATGCTGTCATCAAAGTTCGAGTGAGTATCCACAAGAGCTGTGCGACTTCGCGGAGCGTTGCGCAAGAAATAATCTACCAATAGCACTGCTGCTCCATGTAAATAAAAGAGAGATATATATTTACAGTTCATCGCTGGCCGTTCACACTGCCGGCGAGGACTCTCTCTTCACTAGTTGATCGCAGCGATAAAAGCTACCAACGATAAAACTCGCTCAGCGGTACTCGGAGATGAACGCTTGGCGATCAGAGCGATCATTCTACCGTACAACTGAGCGAGTGGTGCGAGTAATCGCCCGTCGCATTCGAACACTCGCTTATAGCCGAGCGACAAAACTATCGAAACTACACACTCGCTTCTCGGCGCTCGCCCACTCTTTTCTAGTTTGTAGTTTTACTCGTTTATCGCTCGTCGCCGGCGGTGGCATAGTAGAAAGAGTGGAAAGTATGTTATCTTCTACAAACGCACCGCGCGCGGCTTGTATGTGTGCGCCATAGTATCTATGCGTCGCCGCACGCACACTCAAACAAAATCACGACCCGTTTCTCAGTGCGCCAGTCGAGGTTTTATTTCAGTGTGCGTGCGACGACACATAGATACTATGGCGCACACATACAAGCCGCGCGCGGTACGTTTGTATGAAGATAACCTAACTTTGCACTCTTTCTACTATGGCGGTGGGACCAGTGCGTATTGGTGGATTTTTCCACCGCTATCTCGCACACCACCCTGAATCTATTATTTCCAAAGCATGTTGTTTTTCCTTTCAGTTCGTCACATAGTAATACCGGTGCCAGCTATTGTTTTCGTAGCGGCCTTGTCCCACATCCTTGGACGAAAGTTTGCTTTCAAAGTACTATGCGGACTAACGACAATTTCTTCCCTATTAAAGTCGTTTCCATTGTTGGCAAATGGTGCGAATGTGATGCAGAGCATAATCACTGGTGGAGTTTTAGCGACCTCCGCCTTAGCTATTGCCGAATACTGCACTCCCAAGCACAGACTGGCTTACCTGATAGCTAATACCGTAGCGAGGGAAACTGTTGGGGAGTCAACCGGTTACATTGTGGGTAAATGGCTGCCTGTTTTTGAAGTGGGAATGAGCCTGTTGTGTCTCGGGTCGGTGTTCACGTGGCCGGAGGCGCCGTACTGGCTGGTGGTCAAGGGGCGGCGCGAGGAAGTCCGGCCTGCTCTGCTGTGGCTGAGAAAGGAAGGCATCAGTGCGCGCAGCGAGCTTCAATACTTGGAACGCACGCCTGGGCCACCCCCGCGGACTACGAGTGTGCATTACTGGGTAACACTTCTCCCGTTCACCGCTGTCTGCTTAAGTCAACTGTCCTATTACTATCAATACGCGATTGCGCGTGACATGAATGATACAATACCATATTTTCTTATAACCGTACAAAAATGCACGACCATCGTTGTACTAAGTTTAATAATTTTTATTTCTTACAGGACTAAACGGAATGCTCTATACTTCATTTTGACGTTTATTTGTACAGTATCATGTGTTTTAATCGGATTTTGGTTATTTCTTTGTCAAAAACAAAATGTCATAATAATATTACTATATTTTTGCAAAATACTGTACTGCGAATCATATGTGATAATGAATGCAATCTATATCGAGTTTGTTCCACTTCAATTTAACACACAAGTATCTTGTATTTATGCAATTATTCTAAAGATGTCGCCATTGGTTTTGTGGTATCTAACGGGAAATTTAGAGTCAATAGGACTGAATACTTTTCTCGTCATGCCATTATCTCTTTTAGGGGCGTTCATTTTATACAAATGCTCGCCAGTAACCCACAATAAGAACTTGTTAGAGATACAAGAGACATCGGGGTTAGCACACCATACCGCTCGGCGCGACGCGACAAGAGAAAATCCCACCTCAATCGAATTAGCACAGTGCGAAAGAGAAAGCAATAGATGGTAAGTCGATTGTGCTCCCCCCACATGTGTGCCTGAACAAGTCACCCGTTGACAACAAGACCTATCTAACAGCTTGCGTTGGAAAATGTTAAATAACTACCTAGGTACATAATAGTACCTTGTTTAACGATGGGCGTAAGTGGAATATTGCGAACGAGAGTCTATCAGAAGCCCGACGCCGAAGGCGGAGGGCTTTTGATAACTCGAGTTTGCAATATTCTTACGCCCGTGTTATACACAATGTTTTTCATCACATTTGCGAGGAAACAAATACATTTTAGATGAAATTAATACAAATCGTAATAATGTCAATTGTCCACTGTGTCTATTTTGTTAAATTTGACGTGAGGCGCGTCATGGCAAAGACCCTTCGGTATACATCAGCCACGATTTAAAAACACTTAAAAACATTTTACATAAGTACACACTAAATAACTAAATAATTCTGCTAAACGTTAGGTTGCAGTCAAATTTAATATAAAGATATGTTTTATACCTACATGGCAAATAATTAGGCAAAAAACAAATCGTCAAATGTTATTCGGGAAAATATAAACTTTGCTTTGGAATTATGATAATTACTATTATTATGAATGAACAGTTAGCATAATATTTTGGGTAGGCAGGCCGGTGTGGGTACGACGACGAGCGAAGCGAGGAGTGCTAGGAAGAACCGTGATTCTACAGCGCGAGTCGAGCGAGCGAAGCGAGCGCGCCGCGGCAGCGACCGGCGATGCGCCAGAACCGAACACTTTTTTACCTAATACTTACATAATTATATACAACTTACTATTCAATATGTTGCTAAAAGTATGTTATGCCAATTTAGCTTATTTAAATATAATATTTGTATGCTTGCTTGCATGCTGAATACGAGGACTTTTACACTATAAGGCATTTAATGACCCTGATTGCATCAAAATTATTTATTTTACTTACGTACGTAGTGTCTTGGAGTACGCGTCTAATATATGGTCCCCTCATTACATTACATACAAATCTCGACTTGAAAGACTACAGCAGAGGTTTCTAAGATACCTTAATTCCCGAACGAAACATACTTCTATCAGTTATAGCAATAGTTGTAAGCGGCATAACGTGATGAGTCTGGAGGATAGGAGAGACATGCTCGATATGGGTTTGCTTTATGACATTGTCATAGGTTGTGTAGATTGCCCTAACCTTGTAGCAGCTATTAAATACTTTACACCGAAAACCAATACCAGGTACCCACGCCTTCTTAGTTTGCCTAGCCATCAGACCAATTACGCTAAAAACTCTGTAATATATAGAATATCAAGGACATACAACAATCAGTTTAGTGACATCGACCCGTTTGTGTATAACAACAAAAAATCGTTTCAAAAGTGCAATTGCGAAAAAAAATCAACATAATAATATTGAGGAGAGCTGAACACACTCATACCAACACACCCAACACACACACACACAAACACGCACGCGCATACACACATCAATATATATAAAATTGTAATACCTACTTAAAACATAATTAATAAGCAAATCCGTAAGTTTCTATCTGTATCTGTTAGGGAGACCTGTCACTGGCTCAACGATTGTACTAGCTTTAAGTCTATTATATTGTATGTTAAAGCTGTTGGTCTTCTGATAAATAAATAAATAAATAACCTAAGACCATGTATGTAACTGTATCCTTACAAATATATTTTTTTGATTTTTTATTAATTTGAATTTGACACGAATACATAAATGACATCTTAATAAAGTCCCAGGTAATAATTTGCCTAACAATAATTTATCAAATCATTCGTTTGGAAATTATATCAGTGCAAAAAAATATATATATATTTAATTTTCAGCATACCTACCTAATATAGAGAATAATACTTTATTGGAAGTTGTGTATTTATAATATTGAATATAGTACATTTATTAATTTTAAATATATTATGCGTTTCATAACAGAAAAAAAACAAAAGTAAGTAGTGAGTAATAGTAAACGAAACGCTTATTTTTCCGCCAATAGACTAACGATCTTTGTTTTCAATCACAAAATTCGGCAAGAGATTAAATATAATCGTACATCAGTGTCATAATTGTAGGCTCTTAACTACTTTCTACCGATAGAATTGAACAAATATTTTTTTCAATTTTCTATCGCTCTTATTTCAAAAATAGCATTTCATAGTTTTTGACCGTTTTCGAGTGAAAGAGTCGAGCGCGCGAAAGTCAAAAATCGGTCCCCAGGTCGCATTTCTCAACCGATTCTCGTGAAATTTTGTGAGCAAGTTCACTAATAGGGAAGATGAAATATTTTAAATTTTGCTTTCATCTGAAATAATCGCATGTAGAATAGACCACGAAAGATTAAAAGAAAAAGCCTGTTACAAACTGACAATTTAAACTTTCGCGCCTAAACGGATCTACAGTTCCTGTGACGTCACTCATGTGTGTCACTCGCCATAATTGTTTGTCCGTGGTTCGTCCCTAGATGTCATAGAGTTGCCTAAGTTTCACAGACTAATACAGACGCGCAGTATAAAGCAAGACGATGTTTCATATAGTTGTCTCTGTCACTTCTTATGGTCAGCTGACGTGAGTTAGAATGAGACAGATAGTATGGTATTTTGAGTCTATTGACGACTCGTCTCCATCTACTGTTCACCACTGTGTTAAAATAGTAAACAATTTCGCCGAGACGTCAACGTCAAGTTGACACTTATTGTTGTAATTATTTTAGTTTATATTCATCGATATTTTATCGGCGTGAATTTTATGTAGGCGAGGCGTTTGGTAAGTTTGAGATACAGAGACTGGAAATACAGATGTGAGTGAGCTGGAGGTTTATTTTGCTACTTCCGTATACGTACCACATTAACTTTTGTATTGTTTATATCAGTAGATAACTGAAACTATATAGATTATTATTGTAGTTGTTAAATACCCCTAAATTACATCTTAATATTTATTTAAAGTCCGAATCAAGTGGCTGTCTACACGTCACGTAGGTAGTTCTGTCTTGTGTCTCAGAAACAGGACTTAAGTAGTAAAGGTACCTATGGTTTTTGGTTTGGTAAAAAAAAAAATGCCGTAAATGACATTTTGTATACATGTATTGTATACATGTGTTAAATTGTATCTCAATACAAATGTATGGAGATACAATTTATTTACGACTGGTGCAGATGACGAATATATGAAAAGTAAATATATCGATGTCGATATCTTGTAACAAAATATCTTTTGCTACATTAAATCTCGAGCGAGCGAGAGAGCGAATTACATCGTGCGAGTGAGAAAGCGGAGACAATGACGTATCAAGACCTGTCAGATAACATCGTTCGATTCCTTTCTTTCTTGTCATGTAAGTGAGAAGAGCTCGGATGTACAGCAAACGTTCAATTTATTAGGGCCTATCTGCCTTTCTCTGTAATCTGTGCTAAGTTTTGACTTTTGACAGGAGTGACGTCACCAGACGCTTATTGTTGGATTAAAACACGTTCCGTTTCACATTACTTCAAATCGTAATAATTATTAAATTAGCATAAACTAAAGTAAAAACGTTTCAGTAGCAGAAACCAACAGCAGCAACATTTTGGTAGGTATTCAACATTTTGGTCACAAAGTAATGTAAATGTCATAGCTGCATCTGCCCTTTAAATATAGTTTTTTTTTGTCTATTCAGTTTTTCGAAGTAAAAAAGTCATAAATCTCAATATTTTACAGTATACGATACAAAAGTATTTATTTCGACCATTTATAATTCGGATAACAATGGATGGCAGATTAGTCGAATTCGGTATTTTTTTGGTAAAGTAGTGAGTTTCATACGTCTTGCCGAATGGTTCCTTCAAATTAATAAAGATGTGAGAAAAATTCAGAACGAAAATTGCAGGCAGTAATAAATATCTTATGTTAGAAAAATTATAGGTACCCTGTAGAATTATAGTGCCCGGTTAACTAATAGCCGGTTCCAATAATCAATCCACCGATAGTTTTCCTTACCAACAGTTACATTTTGACACATTTTCTACGGGTAATCTGTCAAAATGTAACTGCCGGTAAGGAAAACTATCGGTGGATTGATTATTGGAACCGGCCATAAGAGCTCACCAATAAAGCGAAACAAAGAGTTGATTGACCCATTTTAACATAGCAACCAAACTGATATTATGTTATTTTCTAGTTTTCACCAGTTTGCAGGGTGTGTCACATTTTTAGTAATCGGTCATCTTTAGTGTGGTTGACAGACAGCAAAATCAAAGCACGCCAAGTCCACCCCAAATATTTCACCAAATTCGCGCAAGTGACGAGTCAAGGTCAGATAAGGGGGTCGCGGATCGGGGTGACCCCGAGAAGGTCACGGGCTGCGCTGAATCCGGGCCGGGGAAGTGGGCCGACGCACGAATCGAGGACGAGAATTGGGGTTACGGGCACGAGTCCTGCCCGGCGCCCTATTATACTAGTACCTACAGATGTACTGGTGACATTAAGTGACGTCACAAGAATTGAGAACGGTAATAGTAAATGTTTAATAAGCAGAAATATCCGCTAATCAAATTCTAAATTTGCCGCGAGCGAATAATTCAATTTCCACTTTGATCGAAATCAAGTAAGTGTTAGTCCGCTAACTTTTTAGCGTTATTCGAACTATATTTTATGAATGCTTTTCAGATGGTTTATCATCAAATGGTCGACACTCACTTCGTCGAATTTGACTTCAAAGTCAATGTTTCATGTATTTTCATTTCGTCGACAATTCAGTTCGTGGAATGGTCATTACAAGTAATTTTAAATCGTGTATTTTTACTTGTCGGATGATTCATTAAATAGTTGAATTATGTCATGGAAAACGTTTTGTGATTAATTGTTTCAAGTATATTTAATTAACATACAAATTATTACAAGGATTATTATTTAAATCACACACACATTATGTGTAAATTGTATTGTATTTGTACTACCTTTGTCTCTGTGCGTCTTTTGCGTAGTGAATAAATGTCTTCTTTCTTTCTTTCTTTTCTTTTTAAAAGTAAAATAGTTGGCATACACAGTTATCTATGGCAATTATTTTAACCTAACCTAACCGCCAGCGTGTCGACGTCACCCCGCGAAGCGGGGTGCCTATTTTCGCTCTGAGGGACACAAGTGAACCCTAACCTAACCTACTTATAATACAATTGTTACGGTTGTTTGTTTTTTTACTGCGGGGGGTGAACCCTCTTTTCTGGCAGCCCTAATCTAGTTAAACCCCTGTAATGAGTTGTTGTTTGTTTTTGTAATGTTGTAATAAAATTTCGAACAAATGAATTTCGTTGTTTTGTTATTCTGCCATTTAAAAATCATACAAAACGAATCATTTGTCAAATAATATTTCCTGAACAGTTACGATATGAAATAATGTCATGAAATAAAATTACACCAAACAATAATTCGTGAACTAAATGTTACATGAAACGTTTTCGATGAAATAAAATTCGATGAAAAGTTTGTCGACAAAACAAGGGACACCCTTTTCAGATAGGTACATTGTTTTTTTTTCTCAAGCTACAAAAAGTTTATGAGTACCTACAGTCGAGAAAATTGAATGTTTAGCACTATTGGACCTTAACGTAACATTCAAATAGAGTTGACATGTGCCAAACGTTCATTTTCCTCGCCCTTACATAGGTACACAATTTTTATTATGAAACAGAAGGTTAGTATAGTAGGCAGTTACGAAGGGTAGGTTACTCAACAAAGCGCTTATTTGGGAGCTCTGGCGATCTTACTCACCACATGCACATACACAGAGCAAGTAGCGCTAATAATATGGGTGCGGTCTTTTGTAATGGACGCTCCATACAATGGGCCATCCTGACCCATCATACAGACCCCTAGCATGGACGGCTTTATCACACGATAAGTGACAGGATAGAGCGTCCGTGACTGGCTGACACCGTTCGATAGAACGAGACGACGCTCCTATCTTATCAGTTATCGCGTGATAAGGCCGACCATGATACGGGGTCAGGACGCGGATATGCGGTAGAACGAGACATAAATATGTCTTACTCCCTTTAACGCATAGTTGCGTCCTGTATGATGGGTCAGGATGGCCCATTGTGTGGAGCGGCCATAAGGTGTAGATACAGTTAGCATCATATAGTTAGTAGCAGCCATAGTAGCCAGATATTCGGTACACGTCTTTATAACTGTAAGAGTAAAGATGTATTTGGCTTAGTTTGGCTGCTACTAACTATACGATGCTGACTCTGTTTCTCCAGTTGTGCTGCTGCAAATATGGGCGAGATGGTATTCCGCTGTGCTATACCTCTCTAAAAATGATCTTGTGTATATTTAGCGTAGAATAGTTTATATCCTGCATTATAATTTGTGTTTTTAAGAGCAAACACAAGGGCCGTTTTTCCATAGAACCGTAGTCCCCTGTTTTCTCCCGGGATAATGGCAATAGAGCAATATTTTTTTTCCATAAATCTATGGCTACTATTGACATTTTCCTAAGTTTTCCTTTTTTTCATAAATTTATTCTTAAAAGAGATATTAACCTTCAAAAACCTAAAAAATGCCAGATTTTCCGCTGTGTCCACGTGTGTGTGTGTGACATCCAGAAAACAATATTGACTAAATTATTAAAAAAAAGGAAAACATAGGAACACGGCCAAAGCCTTTTTTTGATTTTTAATAAAAAAAATAGTTAAATAGGTCAAGTTTTGGAGAAGAAATCAGGGGAATACGAAACGTTGATTTTATGTACTTTTAATAGGTATTTTCGGTCCAAGCTGTTATCTGTTGTTATGTATATTATCGCGCTCTGCGGGGGGAGGCTTGAGGTTGGCGCGACAGCAATACATTTTACAAATATCTATTTCTCAATTATCTCTCCCTTAGTGTTTCCTCTTAACAGCCTATATTTGACAGCCGTCATCCCGGTACAATAAACGTCAATGATGACATAAATTGTACTGGGATGACAGCTGTCTAATATTGGATGTAAGGGCAATTTCACTATAGTCACACGCCTGATGGGTCAGGTCAATACGGCCTCAGTATGTACGGCTGAGAACGAGAATCAACTTCAAATATTTGAAGAAGATATCCGAGCCAAAAATGCATCAGAACGAAGCTGATTAAGTAGACAAACGAAAAAAAAAAACAACTTTTGACAGTTAAACACTTTCCCGCCAACGTTTCGCGCCAAAACGTCAAAAGAGAACGGCTGTGCGACCCAAATCCTGGTTGAGCTGACACCGTAACCTCCTTACGGCGAAGTGAAACTAGTGAAATTGGTCAGATCAGCTGCTCTGACGTAGACGCGTTCACTTTTGTTCGCGTTCACGTATCAGCAAAGTTAATTTTGTCGGTGGTGAAAAAATGACTAGGGTCGGCACGTACAATATCGAAGACATCTATTCAATGTTCGCGCTATCGCCGGCCGCAACGCTAACTTTGTAACGTTCAGCCTCATAGCACACCACAAAGTTATAATGCAGGCGTGTAAATTTCACCACCCACAAACTTTGAAATACCATTATGCCTGTCAACCGCATAAGTAACTTTGTAGTGATACGTAACATTCACGTTCACTTTTGTTTCGTGACATCACGTGACGTAGGCAGACAAACTCGTCACTATCTGATGGCCCTTTCTATTTAGCTATAAAAGACAGTGATGGATGTAACGCGCCATGCTGCAAACACTTTTCCTTTCATGTCTCAATCAGCAATCGAATTTATAACTTACGACTTAACACATAAGGTATTTAATATTATATTCTATTCAATATCCCTATCACTTATAGTAAAAATGTCTAAATAATGATTTCAAATAGAGACCTCAATGTCTCAGCAAGACGGTTCAAATTATAATAACAGTGTTAACGGGTTTTAGACCTAGTAGTTCTAACACTTACCTGTATTCATCAATCGGCAACGGAGTTCGTTCTTCATCGTAGACTTGAAACGTTTTCGTCAGCTGTCTCTTTCTTCTTTCTAGCGCAGTCTCTGTCGGCGGCGGTATATGCCTGCCGTATACAGGATGAATGGAGATTTTTGATTCTGTGTAAACAAATATTGATGTAACATAAGTACCTACTTTTACAATATCTCGTTCGCCCTACTTTGTGCGAGACAAGGCACACATGATTGGGATGGAAGGCGACAGCCACTCCGCCAGTAGGTACGGCAAAGATGAGACGTGTATAGCAAAACAGTGGTTAAATCATTAATTAGTTTCTTAAAAACTCTAATGTGGTGGTTTTTATTAGCGGACCAAGCAAGAACACAGACTTATGTTATTGAAACTTTGATAATTGTAATTCTGGTTATTAGTCCTGGACCTGATGTTTCCGTACTGTACTCGTGCATATACAAACTTCTATGCAGGGCGGTTACGTTTCCCTGCAGCTAACTGTATATGTCAGAAAAAAAAACTCCGATTACTGGGTACAGTCTTGGCAACGCTTAGTCTCACTGGACAGTTAAGTAGCTTAAGCTGATTTTCCACCGGAGGGGCGAAACGAGACGAGGCGAGAATTGAAATTTGTATAGCATTTACTATTTCCACCGAGCGCGCGCGAGGAATTTGCCATTCGAATTTCAATTCTCGCCTCGCCTCGTCTTGCCCCTCCGGTGGAAAATCAGCTTTAGAGTCTAAGCTACTAGGGGTCTAAGTCTTAGTCTGTTTTTTATATGAACACGATTAAGCCAAACTACCGGGCTCCGTAGACAGAGAACGCGAGCGAAACCGCGGCATAAAATAAAGCCTATGGGTAGATCCCGGAGATCCAATCTACATAATGGTAAAATTATTTTTGAAATCGAATGAGTAGTTCTGGAGAACTTCCTACATACAAACTTACAAAGCTACTAACTTATATTTCACAGACCTTACCTGATGACCTGTTTATTATACACTTATAAAGGAAGACAAAGGAATGACTATGATGTCAACGTTTCTGCTCGTGCGGTTTTCGCTGCGTGATCAGACTGTACTAATCATAGGAGATCCCGAGACATCGTTAATTAGAAAAAATAAAACGACCGGGTTGCACTCCGGGAGTGCCGGCAGAAGTGACAACTCAATTACATTGTAACAGTTTTTCGATCAGGTCACGTGTCCGTCTTACGAATTTTCAATCTGTCGAATCTTACCGTCACGTGACCTATTGCGAGTATCTCTCGAATCTCACGGTCACGTGACATCTTACGGTCACGTGACCTGTGGCAAGTTTAACAATTTTTTCCCATCACAAAAAGAGCACAGCGCCACTAAAGAAGTTTTCACTCCAAAAAACAGATTCTGGATTTATTTATTATTAAACATAAGAAATATTTACCTGTCACAAAATCAGCTTCATTGGTCAAATCGGTGTCGTCCGATATTTCAGTATCTGTAAAAAAAAAATTTAATCAATAAAATGTTGTTCATACTAAACTAACCGACCAAACCAACTAGAAGTGTAGGGGTAGCGTTTTATCTGTGCCAGTTGTGTACTTCGATCAGGCTGACAGGAAAGTTTATCTACGTTTTCGAGAAAATTATCAAAACTTACAATACTGTACTTAATTGCAGTTATACCTTGAGTTTGTTTTGTTTTAAAATCGAATAAAACAAATGCAACTCTGTTTCAATTTAGAATGGTATAAAATCCATAGCAGAGAAGATCATTTCTTTCTTTCTTTCTTTCTGAGTAGGCTTTTAATTTTTGCCCTACTACGGCAGAGCCTACGGAAGGTATACATATGTTTTGGCAGTCTGTTTGTATTTACGTGTGTTCTCACCGTAGCGTTTAAGATACTGAACGGATTTAGATGAATGATAGAAATTATGCTCCTGGCGACATAAGCCTTTTGTATGAAAAAAAAAACAACAGTCTTTTCCAATGATTTTTCCGTAGTCGCAATACAGGTTACTGAACTTTTTATGCTAGTTATACGTAAGTGTTGCCGTTGTCCGACAGAAATTAACAACAATTCTTTGTATTGTAAATAATGCTTTAAATATTCACCTCTACTTTCTCAATTGCTGATAGAGTGCAAACACCTTTTCCATAGGCTAGCCGAAATTCATAGAGAGCGACAGGGACAAACAAATCTCAGTTTATCCGTGAAATTATTTATGATTGGCTTACCTTGTTCATCAATGGTGGAATCTTTGGTAAGTGCTGCAGGAGACGCGATGACCCTGCGTGCCGCCGCATCAAACGTGGCCGTATATATGTTCTCTGAAGCAAATACCACCTTTATCAAAAGCGCGTTTTTATAGCCTCCTAAGGCTCAGCATACAATGCAAAATGGCATTGAAATTGGAATCGTGTTGTGTCTGAAATAGAGTTGACTTTCATTTGTTTTAAAAAGTGCCCTAAATAAAACGAATGCAACTCTATTCCAGTTAATTATAATTTAAATTCCTATGACAGAATAAGTGCTATGAGTAGGCCCATGGGCCTTAGGAGGATAGGGAACTTGGCAAAAAAATATGCATTATAATAATATATAATAAATGATACCATTGTTAAGGTGGTTTGGGCATGTAGAGATGATGGATGAAAGAAGATTAACGAAGAGAGTGTATATAAAATAAAGAGAGTGGGAGGGCAAGTTGGAAGGGGAAGACCTAGGCGAACTTTCTTCGATCAAATTGGAGAAATCTTACTAAAAGGCCAGGTCAAAAGTACCCTAAACCGACGAGCATGTATGAGAAATGTTATGAAAGTGAGTGAAGCGAAAGTTGTTTGTCAGGATCGTAGCAAATGGAGATCCGTGATCTCTGCCTACCCCTCTGGGAAAGAGGCGTGATTATATGTATGTATGTATGTATGTAAAAAAATACTGACTGTTCCCCAGAAAATACTGACTTGCACATCAAAATTTTGAGGAACAATTAAAATGATAGCTGTGCAAATCAGTACTTTTTAGGTTGTTAGGTCTTTTTTATGTGGCTTTACCATTAATAGAAGCTTTCATATGACTACTTAAAAAAAAAAGATAACCACGCCACCTGTGTCTGTTCCGTGGAACTATCAAAAGCATCATCAGGCTAGCAATTACAAACTGATAGCTACAAATACTGTTTAGAAGACAGTTCCAATAGTTCGTTCCAATGTAGATCTCGAGATTTTTAACAGACCAATAACAGTTAACAAACAATAAAAACAGTAATTATCACAGTGGTTGGTAGGAGGTATGAACCTATGACATAGAAGTTACTAGTAATGTTAAAAGATGGCGCTTTACTCACTTATTCCATTCTCGTAATCTTCCCATATCCTGCTGACCCTCTCCATGGAGTTGTCACTAATGCTAGCTTTAATTGGCTCTTGTAAGGAGTCTTTCAGTTCTTCTATCACACTTTTGTCGAATATAGGGTAGCCTTTGCTGTCTATCCGTTTGTTTGTGTGTAGCCAGTGGAGGGCTAGGGATGCTGCTTTTTCTGCAGCCTGACGTTTTGATTTTGCTGTGCTGAAATGAGTATGATTTAGTGTCGTTTTCGTAATTGAACAATTAAGTCGTAATATATTTGACGCAGCCTCAGAAGTCTTATTTCAGGTCAGCAGAGGAAACAACTAAGAGAGTGTGTAACTAAAACTTATGCAGCCCGAACTGATATATACGTTTTTTACATTTATTGTTTAATAAATGGTATTTTTATAAGCGACCAAAACGTCAAGTATACTCTATGTAGTATAAGTAAAGCTGGGTAAAGCCTTAGTTGATAGCAGCATTGTTTAATTGATTTTGGAAGTTAATAATTATAATCCATAACTTTTTGTTCAGGCGTTAAATTTTCGTTCTCATTTTACACCATATATTTAGAAAAAACATTACATGATCAGGTCTTTGCAATAGGTGTTCAATAAAAGGAATAGACTTGAGATTATTTGACTTGGTCGAATTGAGGAGTCCATTCAAAAAGCAACCCTGTCCTCCAAGGTAGAAGACTCCAATTCCAACTTTATAAAAGGTTGGCCACATTGATTAATAAAAAAAAACTGAACTATGTATTTATTTCTTTGAAAAAAATATGTTACATTAAGATAAGCTAAGATAAGATTTATTTGCAACCAAGTACTTAAAACTAAGATACATGGACCCTGGAAGAGTGTAGCAACAATCAGGTAACTTATACTATGTACATATAGTTAATTTTTAACTAGCTAATATTGATAGGTACAGTCAAGGACTTTAATTGTTGAGCCATTTAGGTGTCAACTAATTTTGGTATTTTAATAGTCAAACTTTGAAGTGTCCAGTATAAAGTGAGCTCTAAATGGCTCAACAATTAAAGTCCGTGAGCGTACCTATTGATATTTATAAAGAATTGACGGCAAACACATTATAAACATGTATCTTCCATAACTTCAGCTATGGAACAGTAACATTTATCTATTAGTTTAGATTTTAGACTGTGTATGAAGGATATGTCAGTTGGTACAGTCAGCATCATATAGTTAGTGTGATCTTTAACTGGTTGGGAATTTTATTATATTTTTTTTCTCAAACATGCTCGGAAATGTACGCGTTAATATCACGAAATGAAGACGTGAAGTTTCTTGTTTATGGCTCCCTACATTACTTCTTGGCCTTACGCCAAGAAGTAATGTATGAAAACCCTAAGTAAAACCATTATTGTCCGCTACTCTAACTTTTTAAATTTGCTTACTAATATTAAACTGACAAAGGAAAATTTACATACTGCCAACCACCACTAGACACTGTAAGCATACTTGCTTCATAGAAAAAATAAAAATAATCTATGGTACTATACTTTATGTGCGGTTAAACATGTTGCTCGAACGGCTTGTTCAAATGGCATGTTTAAAAAATAAAAAAGGCGCAAATTACCTATTATTTAATTGATTACCTTGTATTTACTTTAATTTTAATATTTCCTCACATCGTTGAGAAAAGTACTATACAATCCTCGGCCGGAACAGGGATTGCTGGACTCGTTGTATTCGGCCTCGTCTACGACTC
The DNA here is from genome assembly GCA_947578815.1 of Epinotia ramella. Lineage (NCBI taxonomy): Eukaryota > Metazoa > Arthropoda > Insecta > Lepidoptera > Tortricidae > Epinotia > Epinotia ramella. Next base: position 28,498,280 of record OX388202.1, read on the forward strand.
GGCCGTCTACCCCAATCTCGTCCAGCAATCCCTTACTTCACGGCCTCTGCAGTAATCTACTATTATTGGTAATATGGTCCATTTTTATATATATACATTTCCAGCAATAAGGCTTAATATTATTATTTTAAGATTTTAAATTGCCTAACCGAAATTTAAAACAACCATAATCAACATTTTCAATCAACCATACCTTTCAAATTTGATTTTCTGCGGCCATACAAATGTATATGTACACATCCAATCATTTTGTACCACCTTTTTCCTTGCTCCCTTGGGGGCTACAGAAGCCTGTTTGTGTTGGATATCGAATACGCTGCTGGGACATTTTGCTGCTAGCTCGTTGAGTGTGACCCTCGGGTTCGGAAAGATGGTTGACAGATTTTTAAGTTCTGAAACGTGATTAAAAACGTATGGTAATGCTTTCACATTTTCTTTACATCTGGGGAATTGTTAATTAGTCAATCAAATATTGTTGAAAGGATGGATTCCATATTAATTAAATCTTTGTTTTTAAACTTTGGTATCCTTAATTATATTATTAAAGAATAATTTAGTGTAATTAGTAATATACAGGTCAAAAAAAAAAATTACCTACAGCACCTATTGAAGTTTTTTTTTTTTGCCTTGAACTCAATGTAATCAATGCATTCACTCACCTCTCTCTTTCTGTGCATTCTGCAACTCCGACGTGTCACCATCCAATATGCCTCTTGAGTAATGCCTGTGTACTTGACATTTGTGACAAGTAAGGTTGGATACAATTGGCTGAGTATGCACTCTGTGTTTACTCACAATACTGCAATCTGAAATATGTGACAACACAGCATACATGTGACGAAATCTAAGGAGACTGTCACAAAAGAGAAAATTTGGATTTGTAAGACTTAAGAGTAGAAAAGGAAGCTCGACACAAAACCCATTGTTCAATTTTGACAAGAAACATCACAACAAATTGTAGAAACATACACACATACATATTTGTTACGAAACGGTCACAACCACAACTCAGTGTACAAGTTAGCAATTTGAACCTTATCATAGCAAGATAGGTTATGAAATCATTTGGTCCCATATAGTCCACTGCCTGGTTAAGGGTTAATATAGTGTGCTAGAATAAGATGAAAAAAAAAATAGAGAGAAAAGAACTTTAGTATAAATAACTCCTTGAGTTGTATGTTATTCCAGCATGCCATTTTAAAATGAGAACCAAACTATGTTTGTATGGAGAGGACTTTGTTTCTGCACTTTATTATGGTTGAATGATATTCTTTATAAAATTATTTTTTAGCTGAATGACAGCACTTTTACACCCAGCCGATATTGATTTTTCAAACTGCTAGGTTATGGGGAGACCTGACAGATATCAATCATCAGAATACAATTTCGAATCACGAATGAGCTAGTGAAGCGAACTAAGTTGTCTGTTTTAACTTGGGCCAAACTTCTTTCATATGTCCAGATGTACTGGCCTGTTTCTCAAAAAAACTTGTGTTATTTTGTGAGTAGGTTTGATAATTATATAGTATTTTTTTAAGATTCAGCTTTTGAAGAGCCTCTAGTATAACCTCAACATTCATCGCCAGGCAGGAACCCGCTAGGTGGGTGCTATGCTCGAAAGTGCTTTCTACAAATCATTTTCTCATGGTATCAGCTACGAGCGCTGTGCTACGGAACCGGTTGGCACTGATGTGTTGATATGTTGAAACATAAAAGACTCCTGTTCCTTTTTATATTCAAGCAGTATGAAAAGCACTGTAATTTCGAACTGCAAAATCATTTACACCATGAAAGGCATTACGGAATAATTTATGACCCCTCACGTAACTGAATTTACTGAATATGCCAAAGAATCCAATAAGACTAACAATAATCGTTTGATCGAAGGTAAACAAAAACGCCGGCAATAGGTTATAATTCTATATAATACTTACGTCGGTAACTCCTGATTGGAATGAATCTACAGGAATTATTGACATTATTTGCAGCTGCAAACAAGTATTTCCTGGTAACCTGTACACTTGCACTAAAACTTTTTAATATCATTGTATTAAAAGCGGTTGTCTATACTACACGTTTAATTCTTCTTACAATGCTATTTACGAAGCCGTAAGCGTAATATTATTAAAAGTTTATTACTCTCAGTATGTATATTGTAGTCTTTGTTTATTACTAAGTTAAAAATCGAATTGAAAAAGAAAATTAAGTTATAAGCAAAGAATCTTTATGAATATGAACTGAAGTGTCAGTGTCATTACTGTCATTGTCGGCATGTCGGCTCTCCATGCTGTCCTTCCGGGTAATATACGGCCATGTTATTGCAATTTGCAAGGCCGAGATAATAACTCTTATGATGTATAATTAAAATTTTAACAGTTTTCCTAAGAAAATGTAGTATAAAATTATAACTATATACATACAATATGTATTTCCATTACACACAATTATTTGTTTTCCCAAATTACCGTTCGTTTTATATCAAGATCCTGATTTCTGTTTCCCTAACTTTTAACACTTGTTGCGTGGCATTGAAGGGTAAGTTGTACCTTTTACAAGTTAACCCACATTATAAATCACTATTTATATTTTATTAGCTTCATTGACAAGAACGCCCATCGAATTTAAGGTTCTAGGTAGTATGCGCTAGAACTTCTAGCGCATACTACCAGTGAAGTGACTAAACATTCACTATATAGGGCAGGAAAGGGTTATCGATAGAAAAAACGGAAAATAAAAATACATTTTTCTCAAACTTGCAATGAAATGTTGACGTGACTTAAGGCCCATTTAGATTATGCAAGTTTCTTGTACAAGAATCGGCAATAATTGTATGCAATTATTGTGTTTTAATAATGGTATTCAAGAATTGCACGAAAAAGTTTACACACGGGCAATATTCACAAAGTTGAATACAATTATTGAATACAACTATTGACAGGAAAGAATTGCTACCCTCTTTTGTTTACATTTATGCAATTATTGCATGGAAAGAATTGTATTCAAGTATTGACAAGTCTAAACCTTTTTGTTGTACAATATATTACGTATTGCTGCAATTATTTTACGCATTTGCAGTCGTAGATGTGCATTCAATATTGAACGTTCGGTGTCGAAATTTGGGTCTTCCGGTGTGATAAAATTTCTCGAAATATATAGAATCCGTGAATGTCAGTGGAATACTGAACATAATTATTAATTATAAAAATTGAGATTACCGGGAATCTGCACTACAAGCGTTTTCCGTAGAATTTGGGGTGGAAGGATTTGGTCCCAAGGAAATTAGTAACAAAATCAAGAACGCAGTATCAAGCCGAAAAAAAGAAGGTTAAAAAAGCTATGGGTACTGGATCCGGCAGTACCGATGTTGGTCACAGAAGGTAAAGTTGTGACTATTATATATAGAAATATTTGATAGAAGCCCAAAAATTGTTAAAAATACCTTCGTCTGAACTTCTTCCTTTTGCCCCAACGTCAATATAAGTTCACACACGGAATCCATATTTTGGTGGAGAGGCAGTTCTTGCATTCAATTGCCTCAAGCCTCAGTTTACACCTATTCCAGAATTGAGTTCAAATTGCTTTCAATATGCAAGAATATCACGTTAGGTCTAGACTGAGCAATTTTTGATTGCTTCAATTTTATTGTATGGAATGTGCAAGAAAGTTGTATAATGTAAGCAAGTAAGTATAAGTAAAAGTAAGTAGCTTTACTTCAAATTAGGTTCGGAATACTACGTATCCGGTGCGATGAGTGAAGATGATATGTAAAGGAATTTCATACAACGGGGGGGCGCGGCGGGAGGCGCGGGCCAGCTGGCGGCGCGGCGGCGGCGGTGCAGTTTTTTATATTCCGTGGTGCAGGCGGTGGAGTTCAGAAACGTATTATTTATAAAACAAATTGACTACTTTTTATTTTTATTTCATTGCAAGTTTGAGAAAAGCACTATACAAATCTCGGCGAGAAACGGGGTTGCCGGCCGCGTATCCCTATCCGGCCTCGCTACGCTCGGCCGTCTATATCTACTTGGCCTGCAACCCTTCGTTTCCCGGCCTCTATAGTAATGTAACTAATGTACTATTACCACTTGAATGCTTAATAAAAGGTATAGGTAGAGGGAAATGCTTGGAAACCAATTATTGACTTCGTAACTTGGTCTGAACTAGCTCGGGGGCTACTTTTGATATTTTCACCTCCTAACTAGTCCAAACAAAGCTACGAAGTCAAAAATTGTGTTCCACTTATTTCCTTCTATAACTTTTCGTTGCCTGACCTAATGTGAAAATGGAGTAGCACTGTTTTATATTAATTGCTTCAGCTTGCCTTCAAATGCAAGCTACACATTTTCAAACTTCTGGAAACCTTCCCTTTATAGGCCACAATCAATAGCCAATATTGCCTACATTCTTCATCTTTTAGAAATCTGAAATAATCAGTATAAATTATTATATATAATAATTATACGAATTCTAACTGTATTATTACAGACTATGATTAAACCGATCTCGATTTAATCTGTCAAAATGATACATTTTGCTCCTTTCAATACGAATAAATACCACGCACGTGAACGGAAGGGTCACCCTAGTCATATGTTTACACATTTTTTATAAGCCTTTAGTGTTTACTCACAAAATGAACAATACATACTTACTAATGGCCGAAATAAACCTATTTGCGCGTTTTTTGCATTGAAACTATCAAATTTTACTCTGATATTAGTCCAAAATTCAATGCTATTAGAACCGCCGATACATAGAGATCAATCGTTACATCATACTAATAACTCTAATACGAGTAAGACCTTCCTATGATTGACAAATAAATATTTTGAATTTGAATTTGATTATTTTCGTAAAATGGCCACTTACCTGTAAGATTGCTGCTGATTGAATAGCTGATTTCGGTCTCCAAGTACTTCCTCAGTGCGTCATTATACAAAACATAAATCCTTTTCCGATTAAAGTGTTTATTTATTACACGAAATAAACTTTCAATATGGTAAAATTTGTTTTGACATAACAGCCATATTAGGGTTCCGTACCAAAAAAGGTAAAAAAGGAACCCTTATGGTGCGGTCCGTCTGTCTGTCCGTCACAAAGTGAAATATCTCACGAAGTACTTAAGCTATCAAATTGAAATTCGGAATCATTTTAAATGAGAGCTATCCACGTGCATGGAAAATGAGAAATTTAAATATAGATTTGAAAATTTTTAAATAACGAATATGAGGGCATTTTTTTTTTAATTATTAGGTCAAGTGGGGTATCATTTGAATAGGCTTGAGTTGTACATTTTGAAACAGTTTTTCTTTTTTTTCTACATAGGTAAAATTTAAAACTATGAAGGAAAATGTAAAAAACCTATTACCTTATCCCTTTATACCTCCCATTATACCTTTCCCCCTCCCTTATCTCCGAAGTTATACCAGCGAAAAATTTGAAATAATTACTTGTGATTAAGATAACATAAATATTACTGGAAAAGTACCAATAACTTTTTCTATATCTAGCGTATTTTTGTTTTATTTTCAAAAATCATTTCCTAGTTAAGTTTGCAATTTAATCAACTTAATGACATTTTTTTGATTTGAAATTTCTATAAGACTATAATAGAAGTACTCTCTTTCAAATAAAAAAAATATATCGAGCTCTCGCACTATCAGTCTCTCTCTTATTATAAAACTTAGAAAGAGACGGATAGTGCGAGAGCTTGTGTGCCGTCTTGTGCTAACCGTGCAGATGACACGTGACGTCATTCAAGGTCATTTTTTCTAGCTTCGATCAAATGTTGGAAAAGCAATCTTTAGTCTACATATAAGCTTCTTGGTACGGGGCAATAATTGGAAGCCACTTTTGTCCGTGCTGATAATGTCGGGCCGTACAGTATTTGGCCGTGCAGTATAATATTGGCTTAAACAGAAAAGAATATTAAGAATGCTTGCTATGCTATGCTAGTTGCGTTGCTGTCCACTTATAAAGATGGAAAAAAATATATCAGGATAATACGATTGGTTTTTGTTTCTGCGCGTTTATTTTCTTTGAAATGATGCATGGTGTACGTTTTTATCTCTCTGATGCAGTCCAGTTGTATATTGTGTGTATAGGTGGTGTATATTGTACTTTCCTGTCGTCTGTCCTTCAGTCCAGCCATCGCGCAACTAGACCACAGTATAATAAAGAGTACTACTAGACTTAGATGCTTATTTCGAGAGCTTCGGAAGACGTAAACCTCAAGGTACCCAAGTGATATTTTTTCCATAGCTTCGTGCAAATCGTGTTTGCCAATTGCGAAGGATACTTACCTACCACCAGCCGAGACAAATGGTAGCTAAGGACTTAACATTAAATAAACACATTTACTTAACTTCACAATTACCAGCGTTGGTCATCATTTGTCTGGTAGGATATTTTATTAAGTACTTAATCATTGACATTTGCTATAAAATTGACGAGTCTCGCTTCTATAAAATTACAAATGCAATAATTCGCCTTGATTCGCTTTGTTTACGGAAGTTTTATTTGTAGTAGAGCACATTAAGCGTAATCTTTGTACAGTCGAAGTCAAAGATATGTTTGCACCATCCATTGTAGTAAGGCGAAATACGTATACACATATCTTTGACGCCGACTGTACCTTCGCATTTAAACGTGCTGCTAGACGGTCGCCAACAAGCCCCTCCGACCGGGCGGCCTTTGGTCCAGACCGACCGTGTACGCATGAAATTTTGCTCCAAACAGCGGCGCTACCACGAAAGTCGAAGTTCGTAATACATGCGTCCCTGTCACTCAATCCAGGGAGTGCGATCAGCCCTTAGGTACCACCACTAGTTTCGTGGCCAGGGTCACTACGTACGAACTAGGCTAAAGCGCTCGTCAAATGGTCAGGGGTTGCCGGCCGAGTGGTACATGCGAGGCCGGAGAGTTATGATGGCAAACCTTTTTCACGCCGATGTATAGTGCTTTTCTCAAACATGCAATGAAATGAACAAAAAAAAACTGCAAGAAATCAAACTTTAATTTTCATGGCTGAACGCAGTGATGCTGTGCGACAAATTGCGGAATGGAATTTAATAAAAAAACCATCCAATTTTGTATGAAATGCCATTACGTATCTCTCGTCTCGCTGCGCCCGAAACGTGATACTTCGAAGTCCATTATGAATATGAAAACACAACGTCAATAAAATTAATTTCATTGCATGTTTGAGAAAATGCATTTATTAATTGGCTTTCCATTTGGATGATATTCCTCCGTTTCTAGAATAAACTTGTATAAACTGGAATAATTTGAGAAATTAGTTTGGGTCGTGATACTTTACGAAAACGATTTTTATCAAATAACTTATATCCAATTTTGTATATAGGTAAGTGAACCATGAGGACCTCAAAAAATTCATGACGTGCATGAGACACAACCCTTGTGTGACGTGACCCTGTTGTCATATGGAACATCCCCAAATGTGCGGACTCCGAGGAGGGTGAGAATCTGGAGACATGTAGAAACGGGAACGAAAAAATTGATAAAATAAAATATAAATATACCTACCTACAGGACTTTAAATCCTACTAAGCAATATTACAAATGCGAAAGTTTGGATGTTTAGATGTTTGGTTGTATGTTTGTTACTCAATCACGCTTAAACGGCTCAACCGATTTGGATGAAATTATGCACGAAGATAGTTGACTGGATTAAAATATAGAATAGTTTTTATCCCGGGTCCACGCAGACGAAGTCGCAGGCGGAAGCTAGTATCACAATAAATACAAGTGTGCCTGCTTGAGGGTTATTTGACTGAGGTTTGTGATAAAGTTACCAGCTGCCAACAAAAATATTAAAATGATGCTGTCATCTGAAAAACAATGTGAATGACATACAAAAAACACAATGGGATAAATTTGCGCGTCTATCCGGCTTGACTGCCAAGGTCAACGTATTATAAAAATTAGCAATGAAGTTTATTGTTAGCTACTGCTTAACAAGGCTATGATAATTAACATCTTAGCTTGGGATTTCTTCCACGTATCACAAACTATTTTTCGTAGTCAGTTCACCAGCAAGGCTCGCCACATACAAAGGCTGTTATTCGGAACGGGCTATAATGCGCCTCACCTAACCCGCCACGCCTAACGAATCTAGACCTGCCCCGCTATTCCGTAACTTGTTGTAAGCTCACCACGTTCACCTACAAATATATCTTGAGGCCGCGATTCGTAGAAATGCGCCTCACCCGTCATGCCTAACGAACCTAGCGGCTGTTATTCGCTACGCGCTAATGCGGCTCACCCGTCATGCCTAACGAACCTAGCGGCTGTTATTCGCTACGCGCTAATGCGGCTCACCCGTCATGCCTAACGAACCTAGCGGCTGTTATTCGCTACGCGCTAATGCGGCTCACCCGTCATGCCTAACGAACCTAGCGGCTGTTATTCGCTACGCGCTAATGCGGCTCACCCGTCATGCCTAACGAACCTAGCGGCTGTTATTCGCTACGCGCTAATGCGGCTCACCCGTCATGCCTAACGAACCTAGCGGCTGTTATTCGCTACGCGCTAATGCGGCTCACCCGTCATGCCTAACGAACCTAGCGGCTGTTATTCGCTACGCGCTAATGCGGCTCACCCGTCATGCCTAACGAACCTAGCGGCTGTTATTCGCTACGCGCTAATGCGGCTCACCCGTCATGCCTAACGAACCTAGCGGCTGTTATTCGCTACGCGCTAATGCGGCTCACCCGTCATGCCTAACGAACCTAGCGGCTGTTATTCGCTACGCGCTAATGCGGCTCACCCGTCATGCCTAACGAACCTAGCGGCTGTTATTCGCTACGCGCTAATGCGGCTCACCCGTCATGCCTAACGAACCTAGCGGCTGTTATTCGCTACGCGCTAATGCGGCTCACCCGTCATGCCTAACGAACCTAGCGGCTGTTATTCGCTACGCGCTAATGCGGCTCACCCGTCATGCCTAACGAACCTAGCGGCTGTTATTCGCTACGCGCTAATGCGGCTCACCCGTCATGCCTAACGAACCTAGCGGCTGTTATTCGTTACGCGCTAATGCGGCTCACCCCGCCGGCCACCCGTCACAAAACTAGACCTCTATACCTACGCTTAGTTACTACGCATCGCGGTGTCAAGATATATTTGTGGGTGAGCGTTGAAGTGAGCTTAAAACAAGTTACAGAATAGCGGGGCTGATTACATTTAATTACTACTTACTACGAATCGCGGCGTCTAGATATATATAGTGTGTGAACGGTGAGGTGAGCTTAAAACTAGTTGTACTTAGAATAGATAGCGGGGCAGGCTGAATTCAGCTGAGGCCGCCATATTGAAGCGGAATTCATGCATCATAAGGAGCTTATGTAGAGAGTCTCTGCAATGTATGTATAGAGAGTATGGGAAGTAATATATATAATTAATTAATTTACTTCTAGACAATGTTTTTGTTAGTTGTACATTGGCTAGTTTCAAAGATTCAAACAATAACGACTGGCTATTTAGGCTGTTGCCTTTTAGACTTGTATAATTGTACCCTGTGCGTGAAACGGGACACAGTAGGTAAGGAGGTAAATATATACCCTAAGTTGGTTAGCAATTTAAAATTAGAATGTATGCATCTTCATCTTTAAATAAAAATAATAAATCAGTCTATATACCACTGCTGGGTCAGGCCTCCTCTCATGGATGAGAGGGAACGGGCAGTAGTGCGCGTGGGTCGATACGCACATACTTAGCTGTTTTTTTCCGTTTGTCTTAGCTGCCTTTGATTCAAATTGCATACAATCGACGACAAAAGAACTCCGCTTCTCCTTGCCTCGTCAATTATGAATTAGGTATATTCATTGGAACAGAATATATATTCGATGCAAATAGAAAGAGGTATTCTAAATAAGAAGAATAGAAGGAACATTTTATTGTAAAAAATAAAAAAATAAAGTAATAACAAAAAGTCGATTCAGTCTGCCTTTTAACTTGACTAAAACAATTAGAAGCTTATTTCTGATATTAAGTACTGTCTGTACTGTGCCGGAGTCCACCGCACAGCACCGCCGCTATCACTAAGTGGCACGTTATACCTACCATTACCTACGCCCTAGTTAGTACAATTAATTAGTTTTATAATTAAGGTATAACCGTAAATCACGAGTATTTTGCTTGAGTAACGTAACTAATACACACTAGGTTTAGAATATAAGCCACCAAATATGACAGTCGTGGTAGTTTTCTCAATAATAAAGTACGCAAAAGGCTTATTAGCTCTCAATAATGGCGTAGATATTCTATCGGCGAAGTTAGCCGAGGTGGAAGCCGAGGCTACCGTCCCAGTTTCAGTGACTTCAATGTCCGCTTTGTGCACAATGGCGGAGACAAATATATTCTCATTCGTGACACGTTTGAAGCTGGCCGCATCTGGTTCAAAGATGTCGTAAACACCCATGTCGTTTAACGGCTTGTTCATAACAACATTCGTGCTAATCTTAAATCTGGGAAGTTTGATGTCCACGTCAGACGCACCGTATTCTTCTATGTCGCTCTGGAGCTTCTTTGTAATTTCTGTGAGCGATACATTCTCCAGCCTTTTGTAAACGTCTTCCAGTTTCGCCCGAGGATGAGGTAGGATTAATAACATCGAGTATTTTCCGTCAGTTCCATATGGCAGTTCCACTACAAACGCCTTCAGTTCTACGATATTAGAGAATGGAAACTCCGCCCTCTGAGACATCATGTTCACACGTCCTATGACTTCGTTGTTTTCGTTATAGAAATTCTCTTCTGATGTCTCGCTTGAATTAAAAGGGGACGACCACAAGCCCTTGAAAGATATCACATTAGTCAAAATCATCCTGGACTCGGCGAAGTCATCTGAGGTTAGCACATTAGACACCCGTCCTCCGGAATTTTGGATGAAATTATTTGCTTTTCCGGCTGCCAGGTCAGGATTCTTAAAGTCGAGCACCTTTATTGTCGCGTCGAAATCTGTGCTAATCGTTTTCCGAAAGTCCGGGTTCAAAGTGAAATCGTCGTCGATGAATACAAAGTTTCTGCTTGTTAGCGATACTCCATTTGTGGAAGGATTAAGCACTGCTTTCGTCAGTTCTTTGTAGCCTGCAATAACGGTTTTCTTGCTTCTCGGGAGGATAAAGGCGCGCTGCAGCTCCGCAAAACTGTTGCCCGTTGCACCGAGCGCGACTCCGGTCATTAGTGTCCATATTCCAAACGGCGATATAACAACATGCCCACCAGTTTGCTTTTGCGTGTGATGCAAGAGTTCTATACTGAAGTTTCTTGATCGTGCACTGAACTCCAGGTCACCGTAACATGTCGCGACGAACAGTAGAAAAACTATGGTCTTCATTGCGTGTGGCCTCGACCGCGGTCGTCTATGTACTGGCGTGGTGGAGATTAACGTGCTAATGTCAAGGTAGTATCTAGCAGGTTTCCGGCAATATCGTTTGCGTTTACCGAATTCAGTTGGCAGACTGATCTATGCTTTATACCGTTATAATTTGGTATGTTTTACCTTGTTATGTTGAACGTCTTGAGTCCTACTCGGTACGTTATGCGTCGAGTGGACGTCTCTTTCCATTAACTGTATGTTGACTTGTATTGTCGGAGGAGGTAAATACTTGTATATTATATGTCGAGACGCTGAGTTTTCCAAACTTTGTTTCGAAGTGTATAAATAATAATAAATAATCAACTTTAAAAGCAAAGTTTTAACCGACTTCAATTCAGTACTCTGCCAAACCACATGAACATTTCCACATTTCCTTTCCACTACCACCACATGAACATTGATTACTTACTTATTAGTCTTATTACAGAAAAAAACCAAATCGCTGTATGTGGGCAGATAATATTTGAGGAGTTCCGTCGATTCATCAAGTAAGGTGATTCTGAGACCTTTAGCACTTCATTGGTTGCTATTTCAACGGAATCATATCAGAATCTATAACGTACTTTTATAGGTTTAAGTAAATCATTGGGGAGTTCCAGGAGGCATATGTGGTCTTCATCATCAGTTCCACATTTGTGATTTGCGGGCAAAATACCAAAATTAACACATGCGTGCCCAATATATTTGAGGAGTTTCCTCAATTCCTCATGGATCCCATCATACAACTGGATTTTTGAACGAAATGGGACCAATCTGGAAGCATATACTTGCAAAAAAAAAATGTACGAGTCGGGGATAAATGAAGGAGTTCTGAGGTAACTAACATAAAAAAAAATATATACAGCCGAATTGAGAACCTCCTTTTTTTGAAGTCGGTTAAAAAGTATCAAGCAATCATTCTTCTCATTACCTATATATAATAAGCTGTGCAATACAAAATATGTCCCGATTGATGCATGAATATAACATAAGTACCTAATTGCAATAGAATGAGGCTTATAAAAAAAACTAATTGAAAATATACCTAATTAAAGTACCTATACGCGACGATATTACGTATATAAAAAATATATACCTAAATTAAAACTATCATTTATTCCGAGAGTATAATATAAATAAAACATATAAATAAAATGCAGATTTCGAAATAGGTACTACCTGCCTTGAACATTAATAGTAGATTACTGCAGAGGCCGTGAAGTAAGGGATTGCTGGACGAGATTGGGGTAGACGGCCGAGTCGTAGACGAGGCCGAATACAACGAGTCCAGCAATCCCTGTTCCGGCCGAGGATTGTATAGTACTTTTCTCAAACGATGTGAGGAAATATTAAAATTAAAATAAATACTAGGTAATCAATTAAATAATAGGTAATTTGCGCCTTTTTTATTTTTTAAACATGCCATTTGAACAAGCCGTTCGAGCACCATGTTTAACCGCACATAAAGTATAGTACCATAGATTATTTTTATTTTTTTTATGAAGCAAGTATGCTTACAGTGTCTAGTGGTGGTTGGCAGTATGTAAATTTTCGTTTGTCAGTTTAATATTAGTAAGCAAATTTAAAAAGTTAGAGTAGCGGACAATAATGGTTTTACTTAGGGTTTTCATACATTACTTCTTGGCGTAAGGCCAAGAAGTAATGTAGGGAGCCATAAACAAGAAACTTCACGTCTTCATTTCGTGATATTAACGCGTACATTTCCGAGCATGTTTGAGAAAAAATATATATTTAACGATGTCGTCTTCTTTTGACGTTGGCTTAAGGATGTATTTAACCAACCTACCTATGCATTATTTACTGGCCTAATATGCACGCGGTTTCATCCACGTATGGACCGCGTTCCAGCAACAGATTTTCATGAGAAAGTTTGTCCCGGGCGATAACTTGTAATTGTAAGATGTTGATGTGAATTCAGTACAGGGAGTTGTATAAGCTCAGGCAGAGCATATAGTACTATAGAGCTGACAAGCCGCCGGCGACTGTGTTGCACATGTTAGCTCATTGTGCATACTCCGCCGCCAGTTCACCTTCCGTTGTCCACCGAGAAAGGTCCGTTTTTTCCAAAATGCTGCGTTGTGCAATAATTACTGGCAAACATAGCAGTGATTTGATTAATTTCCACACCAATGGGATAACTTTTCACAGGTAAATACTATGACTACTATTTATTTCAAACAAAACCACGAATTCAAGAACTTGCGACAGGCATATTCAATACCAATCGCCCGGCATGTCTGATCTCCTCGTGGTCGTGGTAAAAAATTACTGACGATTGCCATTTTCACCAATCTACGAATTAATCATTTAAATATTATTTAATTGACTAAACAGTTGTTACATGACTAACAACTTATATAGTCTAATGTACAGACAGCGTCATATAGTTAGTAGCAGCCAGAGTAGCAAAATATTTCGTAACACACCCTTATTCTTACAGTAGTACCGAAATATTTGGCTACCTTGGCTGCTACTAAACTATATGACGCTGACTGTACTGACAGACAAACAAATATGGTTTCCGTACGTGTCTATTATTCCGTATTCATGCCTATGTCACGACCATAGTAATGGGTTTACCCATGGACTTCGTGTCATGCGGTAATTCAAATCATATGAGAATCGTGACTTAATTATAGAAAATTGCTCTGACGTCCTACCCAGTTCTGATACTTGTAAATGAATGAGATGACTGGATGCACATGTACATTAAGCCCCAAGACTACTTTATCGCTAGTCTTTTACATATATTTTGTAGTAGTTCGAAACTACCTAAGTACTTCACTATGGCGGTTTGTTTACATAGTTAGCAAGTTCTATTGACGGCGACTTTAGTAACAGCCGTGTAGGGTAAAATTTTATTTGATTCAATTCTTAAAATAAGCGGCATGGGTCAATGTGTGAGAAAAATATTTAGGTACCTATTGCAATGCAACACTTTAGAATTACGAGCCAGCGTTCTACTGCATCACTAAACACAGAAGTGATCTCCTCAAAGCACTGAATTGAAAGTTGTAGAAAATTATCGCACGCTTAATTTCCTTTGCTATTTCCATTTTTACAACCGACTACGACTTGTCACATTTGAACAGACGCTACAATAAAACTATTCGACCAATCAAAAAACACTTTTGTTTTCGAAATCTAAATTAAATAAGATGAAAATGCTAATGTTTTTTAGGGTTCCGTAGTCAACAAGGAACCCTTATAGTTTTGCCATGTCCGTCTGGCCGTCCGTCCGCTTGTCCGTCCGTCTTCAGCGTAGCTCAGTAACCATTTCTACTAGAAAACTGTAATTCTGCATATATATATAAATCAATCACGCCGACAAAACAGAAGAATAAAATCTAAGACTAAGTAGGCATAAATAAAATGTACTTAGAAAGGCCAACTTTCGTACAAATTCGGCCGACGCAACCATTTAGTAGGCACGCGAGGCTTTTTTTGAGATCGAGTTTACTCTAGTATCGTTTAATCTCTTCCGCGCACGAGAAAACGAGATGCAACACTGCGAATGTTGTTTTTGTGCAAATTTGATAAACACGTCTAACTTCGCCAAGTTTTGTTCGTATTTCCTCCGTATTCTAATTTGATGAGGTAAAATACCATAATTTTGACTGGATTGTGTTGTTTAATAAAGTATTGTTTGAGTAGGCTGAGGTATAAAATCTACTATCTATCCTTTAGAGTTGAGTAAAAATTTAATATATTTATCAATATTTTTGTCCTGGATAATGAATTCCGCGTTAACAGAGAATCGACCATACCAACATACGGTACGGATATAGGTCTGAAATCTTAATTCAGTTCTTTAATGGACCTTCCCAGTACCTACTAAAAGCATCAAACCAAACAATGTAACACATTGTGTTATTCAATTTCACATAGTTACGTCCAAGGACGAGCAACAATGGTCTTTATTTTGTCTCTCCAGATAAGTGCATTTGGATCTTAATGGTTCTTTTGTTGAAGAAACAATAACACCTTGTATACGGTATTTAAGGCGATTTGCAAGGTCGATTTGCTTGGTCGAGTTTGGGTGTATTCAGTTCACGTTTGACGGTTTGTTTATTTCTTGTTTATTTCTGATTGTCAAATCCGGTCTAAGAGACAAGTACACAACCCCCTGGCCGTGGTGAAAACAGACTCGAAGCCAATCCAGTATGTTCCTGGCGGCGTAGTTGTGGCACGTGTATATGTAAAGAGCGTGTCATCGTAAATCCCGTTAAACATATAATTAAAAAATATGCTGCACTATTAATAAAGTACAACGGTTGATATGTTTTCGAGATTTTGAGCCACATAATTGAACATTGATTTCCAATGCGAATTGTATAACAAAGTTTGGGTAGCGTTGGCTCTGACTCACGAAGCGAGTGGAAAATACGCTACATTAGCATGTAAACAATTAAATGCGGGGGTACATCTTCGCCTCCTTGTCATAGGGGTTTTAATTTTAATTTCTGATGATACCTATAAATCACTTAAAATCCTTGTCCAGTGATGGATGATTATGCCGAAGCAAATAATTGTATTTATGCATAAATAAAACCTAAGGAAAACATGGCAATAAGGTACCATCCACAGATCGGGTACTTTTTGAAAAATAAACATTTAATGTACAACACATGCTGTAAGTAACTATCTACTTGTGCTGTTTTGACGCATAAAAAAAAACAGTCGAATTGTGAAAGTCCTCATTAAAGAAGTCGGTCGCAGTACTGAATAAAATAATCAAGAATGTCTTATTTTCTCGAAAAAGGAGTAAAATGTAGATAAATGGAAAAAAAGCAACGTAAGAGGTTAAATAATCACAAAGTTGTGTCCCAAGTTTTAAGACGGGGTATGTTCTGTCCCTTTTCCGTAAAAGGCAACTTCATATGAAACAATTGTCATTTACTATGACGCTTGCAGTTTGTGACGTCACTAACTGCGAGCGTTTTCTCTAACAAGCAATATTGAAACGGTTGTAGCTTCGTAATTCTTTGAGATATCTAAATGGGATTTACCTCACTAGGGATATTTTTTTGCCTTCTTTCTTTTGAGGTAATTATAAATTTTGAGTCTACAGCCGTATTCGCAAGTGTCACTACTTAAGGGCGCGTATCGGAAAATATGGCGTCCTTTGAAACGTCATTTTGACTAGATTAGGAAACAATATAGATTTTCAGATACATATATGATTCTTGACTAATTTATGATTGTTTATAAGTTGGTTCTTTATGTTCCCTCTTTATTTCAGCAGCAGTGGGAGCCTGTTGAGTCGGCTGAAAAATCTGCCTACCCACACAATAAATTATTTTAAGACACAATCAAGTTTATATTACCTATGGACAGTCACCATCATATAGTTAGTAGCAGCCAAAGTAGCCAAATATATCGGAACACGTCTTTATTACTATGGGAGTAAGGAAGTGTTACGATATATTTGACTACTTTGGCTGCTACTAACTATCTGATGCTGACTGGACATGCCTCATCGAAAATCTCTCTTTATGAAATACGAACACTTAAAACTTAGGTAAAAAACCATTCAAGAGAGTCGCATCTCTTTTGCTCGTGCGCGGAAGGCATAAGCGTACGTGTCTCTCACACGGGGGCGTGGGTTTTGCGAATCGACTCGAATCAAGGCGGTCGGTGCCAGATTTAACAAAACAATACATTTAAAGAGGTCGTGAGTCACATTCTAATAACGGTATTTCCTTGATACCTAGCGCCTGCATATAGGTACTCGTCCCTATCGCTCTTGGACAAAGAACGTCATCAAAATGCACACTTTGTCGTCATGGTAATAATTTGCAAAACGTGAGCACGTCATAAACATTGTGATTTCCTTAAATAGAAGGTTATTTTTTAATGTAATCCGACTTGTGACAAAAAAATAACGGAACTCAGAATATCGCTATTCGAAAGATTTTATGAGAGTCGTATCCATTTCCAGGCGGGCAAATTGTGCCGTTCCCAAAATGTTGCTTCACCATTTCGCAAAAGGTTCCTCTTTCAGATTGTCCCTGCTTACTTGCACGTTAGGAAAAGAAATATAGCGTTCATTGGGGCTATCTCGTTATCGTTATCACACTTGTAGTGGTTAGGTAATTGTGACGTGTAATTTGTCTCATATCAGTTTGACAAGCCTGACAAAAGTCTCTTCTGTCTTTTCTGGTAGTATAGGAAATATGACAGGCATTACAATACAAGAGTGACTTGAGGAGTTCACATCCAAATGTATTGGTAAAGGTGTAAAAAAGTAAACTCTTAAAGGTGCGGTCCCCGAAATCATGAGCATCCTTCAATTTCTTAATTATTTTTCTAGCGCTCTTATTACAGAATAAGTAGGTACAAACAATTTAACGTCGTCTCCATTATCTTTGGGTACAAGAAAGTAGGTCAGCTGAGCACTGGTTTGGTCGTTAGTTCATTAAGTAATCGTTCTACGTTTAAATTATTTTTCACCTCAGCAGCTCGAACAAGCATATTTTGCTGCGTGAAAACAGTGTGCAAAATGCGATTTTGCTCACTCCGTGAGACAAAGTAGCTTTTAAATTTTGATGCGGAGCACTGACATTTCGTCTATTACATGTTCAGAATATTTGAACTTTATTAGCTCTGTCCCTTTCATTCCATTACGAAAAAAGAAAATGACAGACATAAGTCGATCCATAGTTCGACCATTGAATTTCATAGTAGACCCCCAAATAGCGCAAAACGAGTAACACGTTCGAAAACGATAAACTAACAAGTTTAAATTATCAAAATAATTATACAAAGGAATTTACAATTGAAGAATATTTAAATAAAAGATCTCAGAATAAACTCCGTTTGGACTTGGGTTTGGATTATACCAATAAACAAAATTCTCGGGATATGATGTCAATAGTGGGCTTATCTAAATATATAAAAGACGAACCTGACTGACATATCAACGCACAGCCCAAACCGCTGGTTCTAGAGATTCCGAATTTGGCACGTAGGTTCCTTATTCTAAAATTCACCCCTTAAGGGGGTGCAATGGGGGTCCAAAGTTTGTATGGGGTAAACATTATTTTTTGAATTAGAGACTTGAAACTTTGTAGGAAGATTACTTATTAAGGTACAAAGAAAGTACTTTCAGCGTTTTTGAAAATTCTACCCCTTAGTGGGTTAAATAGGGTTGCAAAGTTGACATATCAACGCACAGCCCAAACCGCTGGTTCTAGAGATTCCAAATTTGGCACGTAGGTTCCTTATAAGGTCTAAGGGAGCACTAACAAAGGATTTTCCAAAATTCACCCCCTAAGGGGGTGAAATGGGGGTCCAAAGTTTGTATGAGATAAACATTATTTTTTGAACAAGAGACTTGAAACTTTGTAGGAAGATTACTTATTAAGATACAAAAATGTACTTTAGGCGTTTTAGAAAATTCTACCCCTAAGGGGGTTAAATAGGGGTGCAATGTTTGTATGCGGGAAACATTATTCTTTGAGCTAGAAACTTGAAACTTTGTAGAAAGATTACTTAATAATATACAAAAAAGTTCTACCCCTAAGGGGGTTAAATGGGGGTGCAAAGTTTGTATGAGGGAACTATATTTTTTTAGCTAGAAACTTGAAACTGTAGAAAAGTTACTTATTAGAATACAAAAAAGAACTGTCAGCGTTTTAAAACATTCCACCCCTAAGGGGGTTAAATAGGGGTGCAAAGTTTGTATCCGAAACTACTGGGACTAGAAACTTGAAATTTACACCAGAACTTCCTTTTATGACGTAGGCAAGAGATAAGACGGGATTTTTGGAAATTCCATCCCTAAAGGGGTTAAATAGGGGTCCAAAGTTTGTATGAGAAAACGTTATTTTTTGAACTACAGACGTGAAACTTTGTAGGAAGATTACTTATTAAGATACAAAAAAAGTACTTGAGGCGTTTCAGAAAATACTACCACTAAGGGGGTTAAATAGGGGTGCAAAGTTTGTATGGGGGAAACATTATTCTTTGAGCTAGAAACTTGAAACTTTGTAGAAAGATTACTTAATAAAATACAAAAAACTGTTTGTATGAGGGAACATTATTTTTTGAGCTAGGAACTTGAATTGAAACCTTGTAGAAAAATTACTTTTTGAACACAGAAAAGAACTGACAGCGTTTTATAAAATTCGACCCCTAAGGGGGTTAAATAGGGGTGCAATAAAGTTTGTATGAGGGAACTTTATTTTTTCAGCTGGAAACTTGAAATTGACACCAGAACTTCCTTTTATGACGTATGCAAAGGATAAGACGGGATTTTTGGAAATTCCATCCCTAAAGGGGTTAAATAGGGGTGCAAAGTTTGTATGAGAGAAACACTATTTTTTGAACTAGAGACTTGAAACTTTGTAGGAAGATTACTTATTAAGATACAAAAAAGTACTTTAGTTAGTACAATTCACGCCTTTATTCCCAAAAGGGGTAGGCAGAGCACATGAAACTTATGTTCCAGCGCCACTTTAGCATAAATGTGGGTATATTGCAGTGATAGGTTGCTAGCCCATCGCCCACGACACACTTCAAGAAGAAAGGGGGTGGTGAAATTCTAACCCGACACCACACGGGCATAAAAATAATAGGAAATAAAAAATAATTTACCATAACGGGTTTTGACGAATGGCGGCCGGCGTAACAATTCTACAGTTATTGCAAAATTACACTTACTACGTGGGCGAAGCCGCGGGCAAAAGCTAGTAGAACATATAAAGTTTCAGTAACATAGCTCTTATACTTAAGATTTTATTGATATCTAAAAAACGCCGATTTCGTCACTGACTCACTGACTCACTGACTGATGTTGATCATCAAAACCTTTGGTATGTAATGTTTTTGGTGGAATTTCATTCCTTTTTGTAAGGTAATTTCTAAAGAAGTGAATGAGAAAGCCCATACAAACTTCCATCCCCTAAATTAAATCTTGCGGAAAAATACAAACTTCAACCCCCCAATTTAAAGGGTGGGGGGTGATTTACTAAAAATCCTTGTATAACAAATGACTATTGCGGCACCTGTATAACGTAAGTATCTTTTTCACCTCACCGGCTCGAAAAGGCTTGCTTTATCGCTCAAAATCTGCGCCCAAAAGCCCATTATATCCGCAAGAGTTTTTGAATTTGGAACGTGACGGTCAATCGCCAGATCCTACTTTTTTCTATACAGAATGAGAGGTCATTATCCTGCGTTCAGAAACTGATGGTGTTTGCCAATAATTAATTGTTATTATTTTGATACAATTAAATTAATAATACTTATTATTTCTTAATTACATACGAAATATCAATATTTACACTGACTTATAAGGATACAATACGAATAAATAATTTTAAAATGTAGTTTTATTTTTCAAAATAAAATCGCTTTTTCCAAATTTGGAACGCACCGTTTGAAAAGTTAATTTAAGAAAAAACTCATGTACCTACATTTAATTTTGTTTTGTTTTAAAGCCACAGTAAAACCAAAATAATGGTGGTTATTTATAGATTTTAGTGCAGAAGAAATACATATGAATTTTGATGCCTGCTAATTTAGCGGAAAAAGTGAAATAAGCGTATTTGAGCCTTAAGTTACCCGTGTGCGTGAGTAACTGAGTACCCAACAATACTTTGACTTTTTTAGTGTAGGTAAGCGTGGAGTTATTTAAAGATGCAAAATTGTTTATGTTACATTTAATAATTATAAAATGCTATATCTTTATGAGATGTAAACAAACCTTTATTGAAAATGAGTATAAGGTCCAAATTACTTACATTACATTTACAATATTCCTCGCGGTGGTGGGGTGAAAAGTGGATTTAAAAATGAATAGGGGTTTGCTGAAAAAAAATTTTGAAACTGTTAATATTTTCGGAGATAATCACACCAGATGTAAAAAAAAATGTGTCCCCCCCCCCTCTAACTTTTGAACCATAACTTTTAAAAATATGAAAAAAATCTCAAAAGTAGAACTTTATAAAAACTTTCTAGGAAAATTATTTTGAACTTGATAGGTTGAATAGTTTTTGAAAAAAATTACAAAATAATTTCTGGACGAAAAACTACGGGACCCTACACTGAGCGTGGCCCGACACGCTCTTGGCCGGTTTTTTTTAATGTAGGTACCTAAGCGTGGAGTTATTTAAAGATGCAAAAATGTTTGTTACATTTAATAATTATAAAATTCTTCGAACTTGATTGAGATGTAAACAAACCCTTATTGAAAATGAATAAAAGGTCTAAATTACTTTAATTACATTGAACATTTTCCTCGCGGTGGTGAGGTGAAAAGTTGTGTGTTTCGCTCGGCAGCAAAGTTGTTTGGCGTCTCGTGCCTTGAAAGCCTCGCTATGCTCAGGATTGTACTTTTGAACCATTCGCATGGTTCAATCTTACAATCCTTCGCTGGCTCGGCTTTCAATTTTCAATACAAGCACTTGCGCCAAACAACAACTTTGCAGCCTTGCATAACAAATAACTATTTTTTGGGCTGAATAAATGGTCTACTACGTCTACACTGCTATCAAAATGTTTGGCAGTTATGACCAAGGTCTAAATAAAATAAATAAAATATCTTCTTTGGTTTGATTAATTGCAAAGAAAATTGCCTTTTGAATTTTCATCCCTTTCACATGTATGACTACTAGTTTCGCGAAGGGTACGTATCAGAATGTATAAAGTTAAAAAAACTAACGTTAAATAGCCTACGTTCAAAATACCTAAAATCTAAATACCTAATGGATTTAAATGGGTACGTATCAGAATGTCTAAAGTTAAAAAAACTAACGTTAAATAGCCTACGTTCAAAATACCTAAAATCGAAATACCTAAAGGTTTTTTTACCTAAAATTCTAAATACCGGAAGGTTAAAATGGGTACGTATCAGAATGGCTAAAATTAAATAAACTAACGTTAAATAGCCTACGTTCAAAATACCTACAATCTAAATACCTAATGGTTTTTGCACCTAAAATCAAAATACCGAAAGCTTAAAAAAATGGCTACGTATGGCAATGTCTAAAATAAAATAAAAACTAACGTATAATAACCTACGTTCGATATCACTAAAATCTAAATACTTAACGCTTTTTTAACTATAATCTATATACCGAAAGCTTAATCATTAGGTATTTAAATTTTAGTGATTTGAGCCTATGTTTTTCTTAGTAGTAAATTGCCTAATTGTTATTAGTAGTAAGTTCAAATAACAAGTTTTTCCGGTCTTTTATAAAAAAAAAACCCCGAAGACGAAAGCGGGAGCAAAGCTCCCGCTTCCGTCTTCTAACCTATCCGCGATCCGAGTCGGTTTTGCGACTGGCAGTAGGGAGCAGGGGCTTAGTGGCAAAACCGACTCGGATCACGGATAGGTTAGAAGAAGGAAGCGGGAGCTTTGCTCCCGCTTTCGTCTTCGAGGTTATTTTTTTTATAAGTGCGGAAAAACTAACAATTTGAGAATAATTTTACTGATCTACTACTTCATACAAATAGCTCGCAAGTGCATAATTTAAGGTATTTTGACCATTTGGTATTTTAAATGTTGGTGTATCAAACTTAGGTGTAATAGCTATTGATATTTTAAACATTAGGTAGTTAGTCCAATCGGTATTTTAAACATTAGATATTGAGTCCAATCGGTATTTTAAACTTAGGTAATTCATAGGTAGGTGTTAGTTGCTTAGGTATTTAAATCCATTAGGTATTTAGATTTTAGGTATTTTGAACGTAGGCTATTTAACGTTAGTTTTTTTAACTTTATACATTCTGATACGTACCCCTGTAAGCACATCTTTGAAGTAGAGAAATATAATCAGCCATACGATAAATAAATAAACGGAAAAAAGATTTTCAAAAAACTCACTCCCACGAGTATAATTAATCCAATGACAACCAAGCCGTTTAGACTGTAAGTAAGGTTTTGGATATCTAGTAACTACTTAAGCCAAAGCCTGCTGTAAATCGTTATAAATCCCAAAACAAAAATGTTTATTTAAAATAATTATAAACCCTACTAATTATTTTAAAATTCCTATTTAACTATACCCCACATGACATAGTTCGTCGACTTCAAATTATATTTTTTTCAATATGACGTCGGTTGGACGCCATTTTGAATTTTAATGACCGTCCTGTCTTCAGTGACACCCGCCAGATTAAAACAAATCGACGTATGATTCATTAAAATCGACCCACTCGTTTTATCTCTAGAGTGCCACAAATGAACATACACACATAGGTATACCTAGACTGGTAAACACATTACCCTACTATGCGTCGCGCAGTCGGGTAAAAACACATTACCCTACTTTGCGTCGCGCAGTCAGATAAAAACATATTACCCTACTTTGCGTCGAGCACTCGGGTAAAAATATATATTCATAGCAATAAAAAAACCGGGTAAGTGCGAGTCGGACTAGCCCACTGAGGGTTCCGTACAAAATTACAATGTATAATTTTCCGGTTCTTTTTGATGTAAAAAAAAAAAGTATACTTGTAGTATTAAGACGATATTACTTGCCAAATTTCATATTTCTAGGTCAACGGAAAGTACCCTATAGGTCCTGTACATTTTGATTTACTCGAGAGCGTCGAAATGTACTCGTCGACCTTAATGTTAGAATTAAGACTTCGTACACCAGACTTAAATCACATACTTTTTACTATGGAGCTCCCAACTCAACATTTCATTACTGTTGAGACAACTAAAATGAAATGGACCAATCACGCAGCGCCTTTACTGAACTATAATGTATTTGACCAATAGGACGCCGTCATGAGAAAGTCAAAAGGTAATAGACATCAACGCACAAAAAAGAAAAAGCCATTGGTTGCACTTCGTTTTCAATAGATACCAAGTTTGTTTAATTAGTTCAGTTGACTCGTAGAAAAAGTATTGTATACAATAGTTATTTAATTGGCTTTTTAAGTCTCGTACCTTAATTAGGCCACTCAGCAAGCTTCGTGGCCTAAACGTGGTACTCGACTGAAAAAGCATACATTATAACGATTGCATAAAATACTATTTTTGCAGCATTTTAAACAGCCGTATCTTTTTTACGTTTACTTATAAGTTTGTTTTTTTTCTCAGCTTTAAGGGACTGTAAACCCACGGATTTAATTTCAACTCGATACCTCCAGGGGTTTCCGAGATAAAGGGTCTTGACAGACAGACAGTCGGCCTGAACGGCCTTATTTTTTTACGTAAGCTTAGAAGTTAGATTTTTTTCATCTGACTATATGGTTCTAATTTTAACTCGATACCTTTCCTCGAGGCATTCCCGAGATAAAGGGTCTTGTGAGATAGACAGGCGGACAACAAAGTGATCCTGTAAGGGTCCCATTTGTTCCTTTCTACGGAAACCAAAAAATAAACAAAGGTTTTTTATCAGAAACTCATCATGAATAATATCCTCCGTGATAAAAAGCGACTTCTATATGGGTGAATTGCAAAAAAATTGTACATTCCAAAATTGGAAATCTCCTACTACTTCAAAATTCTATAAAAAATAAGTATTTAAGTTAGGTACATGTATTCCAGATTTGAATTCACGTACTTAGTCTTGTTCATATTTTAATAGGATTTGTACAGTTTTATATTATAACATTTATAACTTTGATAAAAATATGAAAAAAAAGAATTTTTGCTCCCCTACAAATTTTATCTGTTTTTTGTGTAACATACAGTAATCAAAAAAATCATAACTTTGATTTAAACAGCTCTGGCTAAGAGATGTGCTTGTGGTCTGCTTAAGACCTTGTAAAACTGCAAGGGCATGGTTTTTCAGGTCTCTAGAACAAATATTTTATATCAACATCTTATATCAAAGTTCGGGGAAAGATTTCGTTCCTTTGTGTTACGGCAGCTGTGTAACGCTACATTATGCGCTTTATTGCATTATTAATCTACAACCAACAGAAGCTCATGTGCCGATAGCCATATTCGTTTGTTATGTTGTGGTACGAAAATTTAAAAAGTATGTTTAAAAACCAATATTGTGTTATGTCTTAAATAGGTAATTTCTTCGTTTCTTACTGCGGTTTTTACATAGTTGGGTGGTGAAATAAATAGGTAATTGGCTGGGCGTATCCGAATTTTAAAATACCCTTCGGTTTTTTTTTTGCTTCCTAACGCCAATTTTGCTACGTTTGTGTGACGTTTTGGTGTCATTTGTGTCAGTCAATCCACCCATATGACTTTGTTCCCTACGTACGTACGTAGTAAAAATTGGCTACGCTACTCTCTCACTCTACACTCTACAGGCTAAATACAAATAATAATTGACCATGGAGTTAAAAACTATTCAAATTCTTCGTTTATAGTAAAAGCCAACATTGCGTACCAGCATGTTTCGCCATGTCGCGCGTCGGATGGGCTAGTCAAGTCGAGATAGCCTAGTGTGGCAACCGCTTTGTTGCTCTGTTTGCAAATAAATAGATGGCCAATTGAATGACATCCAATTAATGACAGTGGTTGCGTGGTTAAGGTATCTGTCGCAATAGGTTCCGCAACTGAACTTTATTGGGTCTGACTTCGATGTAATCTGGCAAATATCGCGGGATGGTAGATAGAAGAAGCATCGGTTGTCCACCAACTCGATGGATTAAAGTTATCAGGACGATTATTGGTCATTCCGGGCCAGATGGGAGGTTAAGTCGAAGAATTGTTCATTAAAAATTCGATAGGGACGCCATTGCAGCTCAGTCACTTTTTACGACAAGTGTGCATAGGAGACCTTAGAGTTAATCTGCACTGTGGTTAGACAAATCATATTAATAAAAATATTTACAGATGTTTTAGGCTTGTATTACACGCTTGTTGATTACATTTGTAAACATTCCATTCGTCGCATGTGTTTATAGAGTTCTGGTCCAGCAGTTTCACTGGTCACCTCCATTCGACCTATCTTTGTGGTAACTTTGTCATTTCCTCTTCATGTTCCTAGCATTGAATAGGTGACTGAGGTGCAATTCTCGGCATAAACAATGCAATTAAATACATGGTTTCACTTTGATACTAATTCTATCTCCATATTAATGTTTCTCGCACACACAACTTTGTGATATTGATCATTAATTAGTCAAGAGGATTCGTACATAATTTCAATACGCAATACACATTGGGCCCCAGATTGTTTTCGAAATATATTTTGGTCTTTCCTTATGTGGAATCAATAATTAACATAATTGTTTAATTTAATTATCATAATAAAATGCAATGGGAATCATTTCTTGTCGTAGGTGCCTTTGTTTTCATGGCAAAAATAATTGCAATGATTGCGAACCGATGTAATGACGTTAAGAAATTGTAGGCGCATGCTCGAATGTAGTAAGTCACCTACCTACCTATTACCTAATTAAGGACATAATTTCGTCGCTAGGTACCTACACAATATTCCAATGATAAGTTATACTTTCAATTTCATAGTTATAAATTAAAATACATAAATACATTATAATCTATTCTTAAATTGGCCCACATAGTAGTGTCCAAAGACACGTTGGACTGGAATGACATTATTATTGTGCTTTAACATAGGCTGTTGCATCTTACTAGGATTTAAGGATTTTTCGTTCTCAATTTTCGTCGCAGTAACCACCAATTTTATTTACTCAAAGATTAATATATATTTTCACGGCACTGTGGAAATGTGGCAAAAGATGGTCAGAATTCAGGGTTCAAAACTGTGGTTAGCTGCACGTCGCACTCGCAGGCCTAACAGGCCTTCTATGAGTTCAAACTGTCCAGATATATTTTTGTAGTCCAGTTGGAACAGAGACGGTAGGGTGCCGTATCTCAGCGCCGCCCGCACCGGTACGGCGAGCCGCGACCCGGCCGCGCTCTTTTGTTTAGTATACGAGTATATTATAGTATATTGAATATGATCTTAGTTTCCATTTATAATTATTAATTATTTTCAACTCACCGGCTCGGAAGGCTTGCTTTACCGCTCAAAATCTGCGTCCAAAAGTCCATTATATCCGTTTTTGAATTTGGAACGTGACAATCGCGAGATCCATTTTTTTTCTATACAGAATGAGAGCGAATAATTCATTATTATTATTCTGATAAAATTAAATCGATAATACTTATTCTTTCTTAATGACATATGAAATATTAATATTAGACTGACTTATAAGGATACAATACAAATAAATAATTTTAAAATGTAGTTTTATTTTTCAAAATTTTTCGCTTTGTGCAAATTTGGAACGGACCGTTTAAAAAGTTAATTTACGAAAAAAATCATATACGTTTAATTTTGTTTTGTTTTAAAGACAGTAAAATCAAAATAATGGAAGTTATTTATCGATTTTAGTGCAGTAGATATACATATATTCATTTTAATTCCTGTTAAGTTAAGTAAGCGTTATGTGTATTGACCCTTATTTTACCCGTGAGTACCTAAGAATACTTTGACTTTTTTAGGGTTCCGTAGTCGGAGTTTCGGAACTGGTTCCGTACGAGGCTTTTAAATTACTTGTATGGAACTGGTTCCCTACGAGGCTTTTTTTTTACTTGTATGAAACTGGTTCCGATCAAGTAATTATTATATTTCATCAGCCGTGTACGGAACTCATGAGTAAAGATACAGCGAGCGGACGCAGAAGCGAAAGGACGTCTAAGTTATTTTCATAAAATATTTTGTATGAGTAAACTCTATGTCAGCCTTTGTGTAAAATCCTGGCTGCAATTAGTTCGTAAGTCTTTAAAAAAATAAAATAAGGAGCATGATGTCAATCAATCACTACTGTCATTTGCATTGCGATCCTAAACGTAACGTCTTAAACTAAGGATGAATTTCATAAAAACTGAAAATGACTTTGTTGACGAAGCTGAGCAAAAAGATGATCAACTTGCAAGGATTATCGATATTGGAGGGAGGTGCATCTTTTTCGGATGCAAAATGGAACCGCTTTCGGAACTGGAAAACTTACGAAGGCTTAACTTGCTTCTTACTAAAAACTTATATGTGCCTCCCGGCAGTCAAGTATGTCAGCAACATTTTATATTACATGACTGGGACCAACTTCGAGCAGGTAATCTTGTCGGAGATTTTCATCGTGAACATGTTCAAGATATATTGGACTTGTATAAACAAGGACTCCAGTTGGTAAATTTTACATTGACATCAATTTTTCATTAGTAGGTATTAA
This sequence comes from Epinotia ramella, assembly GCA_947578815.1. NCBI lineage: Eukaryota > Metazoa > Arthropoda > Insecta > Lepidoptera > Tortricidae > Epinotia > Epinotia ramella. Next base: position 28,526,805 of record OX388202.1, read on the forward strand.
TGTATGATTTCTCAAAATAAAGAGGTTCAAATATCATGATTTTAATTTAAAACAATACAGTTTTTTTTGTTTTTATTCCTAATTACTTTTTTCTAGAATATCATGTTTTATTACTTACTAGCGACCCACCCTGGCTTCGCTAGAACCAGCTACATGTCACCATATTGACATTGACTGTACTATACAAATTAGTAGGACCAATGCCCATACATAATTATGATACAGTTCTACCGGTAGAACCACGGACAAAAAGAATTGTCCGTGGTACTACCAGTAGGACTACGGTAGGACCACGGGCAACAAATGGTCGAAGACTAGTGCAACGGTGAGCACTAGTCATTTTACCTTACTAAGTCTACACGGAGCGGAAAAAACCGCGGGCAAACTCGCTTAGAAATAAGTTAACAACTTTAAATTAAACAAAACTTTATTTCTGCTAACTTTGGATTAGGAAGAGTATATATACTCTGACAATCCATTATTCAATATCCAGAAAATCTAAATGAAAATAACCTTCTAACTTTGCTTATTACCTTAAATATCCGCTTTACTTCTACAATCTTAAAATTTCCTGGTCTATTTCAAGATAGATTTTTGCCTTCTTTGTGGTTTTTTTGAAAATATTAGTAATTTTCGTTTCCTTGATCAGTATGTCTAGTAAATTTGCAACTGTTGGGTTGGTTTTCGCAATAAAACGATTGATCCGGCTGTGCCATCCTTCTAAATTGTTTGTTGTCCGTAGTTGCTCCTCACTACAGCAACAGGTTTTGTTGAAGTTAGAGTTCTGTAGCCATTGGGATTTGAAGTATGCGTTAAATTTATTTATAGCTTCACCAGGCGGGTTTTTACGCATTACATACTGGATACCACTCTTTGTAAATTCCGGTGGCAAGCGTGCAATTCCAGCACATCGTGACACGTGCCGTTGCATCACAGGTGTGGTAATTTTTAATTTTTTGGCTTTTCGAATGAGGCATCGATTGAAATGAAAGTAGCAGCCTTTGATTTTAATGCCAGTAAATACTTTGGCTACTGCATTCATTGCAGCCTGTTCATAGTCCATTGTAATTTTTAATGGCTTCCAGTCAGGAAAGACTGATTTGATTAGTCGAAACAGAATCTCATATGTTTCCTGTCTTTTATCAGGTAGCAAACAAAAAATTATCGGAGTCACGGATCTATTTTCCTCGTTATAACCATGGATCGAATATAGCTGCTTGAAAGGCTTTGGGCTGGATTTGAAAGTGCCATCAGACAATATATGTCTGAAGCTTTTAACCACTGATCTCACATTTTCACGACAGAATATAAGAATTATTTTTCCATCAGTTGCAATCAGTTATTGTACTCGTAATCAGCTAGCAGGAAATCTTGAAACTTTTTTGGAACTACTACATCACTACATGATGGAAAACGCATCTTGGGTGCACCCAATATTTTGTTTCGGTTATTAATTAAACCTGTTTTTTTATTTTCGAAAGGCGGTATTTCCGCCATCAAATGCACGCCCTCATTTTCTAGATTGTATACCATCTCATCGTATTGTTTATGGATAGAATCAAAATTGGAGCCAGTGTTGTCTTTGAGCTTGTCAAGTTCTTTTAATATTTTATTTTGGGCTTGGTTTGGTAAACAGTCCGCATTGTCTGTTTTGGTTTTATCATGGACCACTTCGTTCTTCTTGTTTAAATTAATACTCCCTTTGCAGCCATCATTGTAATTTGAACATAGAAATATAGTGTTACCGTCTGTGTATGTCTTCTTACGATGATATTTCCGACCTTCAAATAATAGAGCAATATCTCCTCTTCGCGTTGAAATAAATTCAATGTCTCTTAAAGACATTTCAATGAAGAGTATAAACAGAAAACACTCCTATTATTTATGTTATAATATAAGCAATAGAAATAAGTACTTTCTCAAATAAACATGAATTGACCTGTTGCACTACATATACATATCAATATTATAGCTGTCATAAAATCATTTCACGTACCTATGATGTCTTATTTATTCATCTAACTGGCCAGTTACTTATCATGAAAGCGTTTTACGGAGAAAATACTGCATACCCAGTGACACGGCCTTCATGCCAAACCTTTTTCGGTGAACAATGTCTCACAGTTATATACAAATAAATTAAAAGCCATGTACAGTACCAGTTCCATAAAAGTAAAAAAAAAGCCTCGTAGGGAACCAGTTCCATACAAGTAATTTAAAAGCCTCGTACGGAACCAGTTCCGAAACTCCGGTTCTGTAGACGGCCGAAGGGGACTAGGAACCAGCTAGGAACCCTTATAGTTTCGCTTTGTCTGTCCGTCCGTCCGCGGATAATCTCAGTAACCGTTAGCACTAGAAAGCTGAAATTTGGTACTAATATGTATATCAATCACGCCGACAAAGTGGTAAAATAAAAAGTGTTTTTTTTATTTTATTAGGGTACCTCTCCTATACGTAACGTGGGGAGTGTTTTTTTTTTTATTTCAACCCTAACGTGTGATATATTGTTGGATAGGTATTTAAAAATGAATAGGGGTTTGCTGAAATAATTTTTTGATAATGTTAATATTTTCGGAGATAATCACTCCAGAAGTAAAAAAAAATGTGTCCCCCCCCCCTCTAACTTTTGAACCATAACTTTTAAAAATATGAAAAAAATCTCAAAAGTAGAACTTTATAAAAACTTTCTAGGAAAATTATTTTGAACTTTATCAAGTTTTTGAAATAGTTTTAATAGGTTAAATAGTTTTAAATTTAATAGGTTGAATAGTTTTTGAAAAAAATTACAAAATAATTTCTGGACGAAAAACACACACTGAGCGTGGCCCGACACGCTCTTGGCCGGTTTTTTTTAATGTAGGTACCTAAGCGTGGAGTTATTTAAAGATGCAAAAATGTTTGTTTCGTTTAATAATTATAAAATTCTTCGAACTTGATTGAGATGTAAACAAACCCTTATTTTAAAATGAATAAAAGGTCTAAATTACTTTAATTACATTGAACATTTTCCTCGCGGTGGTGAGGTGAAAAGTTGTGTGTTTCACTCGGCAGCAAAGTTGTTTGGCGTCTCGTGCTTTGAAAGCCTCGCTATGCTTAGGATTGTACTTTTGAACCATTCGCTTCGCTCATGGTTCAATCTTACAGTCCTTCCCTAGCTCGGCTTTCAATACAAGCACTTGCGCCAAACAACAACTTTGCAGCCTTGCATAACAAATAACTATTGCAATTTCCTCGCAGTAGGCGTGATAATCACTATGCAATGTCTCGGCCAAAAGTGCAATAGATGGACTCGTTAGATTCGAGGCCCCACGTTCTTCTAGCCCACTTGTTTATCTATAGCCTACCGTCTAGCCTCTACAAGTCTATAACAAAGTACTAGTGATAGTAGATTTTTATACAAGCTTTTTAAAAGCTCATTCTTATGTTGTTATCCATACGATGACAAATAAATGGATACATTATCATTTGATGTATATTTGATTACGGTACATTGTAAGTAATGTGAGCCAGCAACAAGCCGTGTAGATGATATCATTTTGTTTGATTGTCTGATTGTTTAAATACATAGATCGTTATATTATTATTTTAGACTTTTGGTCGCAGGTTCAACACAAACACACTTTAACATCTTATGCTCAAAGTATTCGCAGTGTAAAACCTTTTAAAGCCTTGCTTATCAGAAGATTAATCTTTCTCGATATGCTGACATGTTGGCATGAATGTGAAGTGGGTTGAGGATTTTTCCTTCCCATGAGCCGCGCCAGGTTCGTGACAATCGTGACGACCATTGCGCCGCTGCCGATTACCTGGCGGTCATGGACCACTTCGTTCTTCTTGTTTAAATTAATACTCCCTTTGCAGCCATCATTGTAATTTGAACATAGAAATATAGTGTTACCGTCTGTGTATGTCTTCTTACGATGATATTTCCGACCTTCAAATAATAGAGCAATATCTCCTCTTCGCGTTGAAATAAATTCAATGTCTCTTAAAGACATTTCAATGAAGAGTATAAACAGAAAACACTCCTATTATTTATGTTATAATATAAGCAATAGAAATAAGTACTTTCTCAAATAAACATGAATTGACCTGTTGCACTACATATACATATCAATATTATAGCTGTCATAAAATCATTTCACGTACCTATGATGTCTTATTTATTCATCTAACTGGCCAGTTACTTATCATGAAAGCGTTTTACGGAGAAAATACTGCATACCCAGTGACACGGCCTTCATGCCAAACCTTTTTCGGTGAACAATGTCTCACAGTTATATACAAATAAATTAAAAGCCATGTACAGTACCAGTTCCATAAAAGTAAAAAAAAAGCCTCGTAGGGAACCAGTTCCATACAAGTAATTTAAAAGCCTCGTACGGAACCAGTTCCGAAACTCCGGTTCTGTAGACGGCCGAAGGGGACTAGGAACCAGCTAGGAACCCTTATAGTTTCGCTTTGTCTGTCCGTCCGTCCGCGGATAATCTCAGTAACCGTTAGCACTAGAAAGCTGAAATTTGGTACTAATATGTATATCAATCACGCCGACAAAGTGGTAAAATAAAAAGTGTTTTTTTTATTTTATTAGGGTACCTCTCCTATACGTAACGTGGGGAGTGTTTTTTTTTTTATTTCAACCCTAACGTGTGATATATTGTTGGATAGGTATTTAAAAATGAATAGGGGTTTGCTGAAATAATTTTTTGATAATGTTAATATTTTCGGAGATAATCACTCCAGAAGTAAAAAAAAATGTGTCCCCCCCCCCTCTAACTTTTGAACCATAACTTTTAAAAATATGAAAAAAATCTCAAAAGTAGAACTTTATAAAAACTTTCTAGGAAAATTATTTTGAACTTTATCAAGTTTTTGAAATAGTTTTAATAGGTTAAATAGTTTTAAATTTAATAGGTTGAATAGTTTTTGAAAAAAATTACAAAATAATTTCTGGACGAAAAACACACACTGAGCGTGGCCCGACACGCTCTTGGCCGGTTTTTTTTAATGTAGGTACCTAAGCGTGGAGTTATTTAAAGATGCAAAAATGTTTGTTTCGTTTAATAATTATAAAATTCTTCGAACTTGATTGAGATGTAAACAAACCCTTATTTTAAAATGAATAAAAGGTCTAAATTACTTTAATTACATTGAACATTTTCCTCGCGGTGGTGAGGTGAAAAGTTGTGTGTTTCACTCGGCAGCAAAGTTGTTTGGCGTCTCGTGCTTTGAAAGCCTCGCTATGCTTAGGATTGTACTTTTGAACCATTCGCTTCGCTCATGGTTCAATCTTACAGTCCTTCCCTAGCTCGGCTTTCAATACAAGCACTTGCGCCAAACAACAACTTTGCAGCCTTGCATAACAAATAACTATTGCAATTTCCTCGCAGTAGGCGTGATAATCACTATGCAATGTCTCGGCCAAAAGTGCAATAGATGGACTCGTTAGATTCGAGGCCCCACGTTCTTCTAGCCCACTTGTTTATCTATAGCCTACCGTCTAGCCTCTACAAGTCTATAACAAAGTACTAGTGATAGTAGATTTTTATACAAGCTTTTTAAAAGCTCATTCTTATGTTGTTATCCATACGATGACAAATAAATGGATACATTATCATTTGATGTATATTTGATTACGGTACATTGTAAGTAATGTGAGCCAGCAACAAGCCGTGTAGATGATATCATTTTGTTTGATTGTCTGATTGTTTAAATACATAGATCGTTATATTATTATTTTAGACTTTTGGTCGCAGGTTCAACACAAACACACTTTAACATCTTATGCTCAAAGTATTCGCAGTGTAAAACCTTTTAAAGCCTTGCTTATCAGAAGATTAATCTTTCTCGATATGCTGACATGTTGGCATGAATGTGAAGTGGGTTGAGGATTTTTCCTTCCCATGAGCCGCGCCAGGTTCGTGACAATCGTGACGACCATTGCGCCGCTGCCGATTACCTGGCGGTCTTGACTCGCAGAATTGAGCGCTTATGGGGTGCCAAGATTCAAGTCGATTCACGAAAACCATGCCCCCTTGTGAGATACACTCTTATGTCTCCCGTGCACGAGATAAAGAGATACTACACTCTTCAGGAATGGGTTTTTTAGACAAGTTAAGTTAGTAAAATTTTATTCATATGTCATTAAGTGAGATTATAGATGAGGTAAAATATATACCATGATAAAAACTTCATTATTTAAAAAAATAATGTATTGTTTAAACAGGCTGAGTGAAGAGACAAATAAAAACCCAAATTTGTTTGTTCAAATCGTGTATCAAATTAGATAAACAATCATATATGAAAATCAGTACTTATTGTTTCCTAATCTAGTCAAAACGAAGTTTCAAAGAACACGATATTTTCCAAATTACGCCCTTCGCCCGTCCGATACGGTAATAAGTTTCTGTGCCGACTGGGTTTTTGCACTGTCATCATTGTCATCAACTACTTATTGAAAGAGTTCTAATGATTCTAAAACCACGGGTTTATATTGTGTAATTGATGAGTTCCTATCCTATGGCGACTTTCCTTCTACATTATCAGACCAGTTTTATGGTACGATAGTATTGCATTGTCATCCGATTTGCATCATTGTACAAAATCTCAACTCGTTTGGATTTCGGGATGTTGGTCAACCCAAAGAAATAGTACATTTTGATACAAGTGAGGAAAATATGTCATTAATCCACGAGTGCCGTGATACCTTGGCAAAACTCGGGACGAGTGAAATTGACATTTCCGCGCGTGTATCAAACGACGTTTTTTAATACATTTGCGAGAATAAGACAAAAACAAAGAACAGAATTAATAGTTTATTAATTCTTTGTCAGGTAATAATTTACAGTACAATTAGAACAGTTATTAAGAGTAACATTAAACCTTTTATCGGGTAAGTTTAGGGTTTTATTTATAGTGTTATTAGTTTCGCTTATTTGAGACGATTCTGGCTCCGAATCTTGCCTACTAAGCTGCGTCACTGAGTTAGAGGGGCCTGGCTGAGGTTTAAAATTGTCGTTAGTATGGGAGGGACCTGGTTGAGGTTCAAAATCAACGTTAGTTTTGGATAGATGTTGCTTCGTCTGAAAGTCTTCCGTGGCTGGCCTTATATGGATCTGACTGTGCTATTTGTTTCCCTATTTTTAGTTTGTTGTCAACGGAGTTTTCTGTGTATCCTTCTGCGACGTTACTCGATCTCCAACCGCCATGCCTTTTCAATGTTGTGATATCTGCGCCAGAATCAGCGAGTAACGTGGCAGAGGTTCTTCTAAAAGTATGACCAGTATATAGGTCAGCATCTGGCATTTCTTTGAGCATAGGTATTCCCAAATTTATTAATGCCGATTGCTTGAGCAGTGTACTTTCCCTTTTGATAATTTTGGAAAAACTTGTTATTTTTGCCTTTCGGTGAACATTGACGTTGGTATTTTCTTATGATTTCGGCAACTGGCCCATCTACGGTGAAAGATCTGGGAATGTTGTTTTTTGTATTGGGTATTTTAACTAACAGCATATTTCCGTGAGTTTCCACGTCCTTTATCGTCGTGTTATATTTGCAAGTTCCTCACGCCGGCATGCGCCGGAAATCCCGAATATAAGAGCAACCTACAAACAAAATGCAGTCATTGTAATTAATATAACAAAGATGAACAATAACTAACAGATACCTACCTTAGTAGCAAGATTTTGCTGATCTGGAGCATCGTTAATGAATTGTTCAACGTAGTCAGCTGGTAAAACTTTAGATTTTTTACTCTGATGACCAACAGATAATCTCTATAAAAATGCAGTCAATTTTGTATAATTTTTAATATCGACGTCGTTTTTTGTCTTCTTTAGCATCGAATACTTTGATCACAAGGTAGATGCCTGATATTTCTTCGAAAGTTCAAGAAAAAAGGCCATAAGTACGTTTTCTGAGAACGAATTAGCTTTATGCTCCATTTTCCACTCAATAAAATTTTCGTACACGGCAATATATTTTTCCTTGGATTTTTCCGGCAAAATGCTGTTACTTGCAATTGTAGCTTTCGCGCGTAGGTATGTCTGATGGTGTTAAATCCATTTCCAATTCTTATAATAAACTCATTCCACAATTTAATATAAACTTTAAAGGCCAAAATAATGTATGCCATACGATTAAATAAATAATATAAAACAGCCTCGATCTTGAAAACTACTAAGTTCAAAGTGAAAACTTTTTGAAAAAGGCGGGACATCTGTTTTTAAATTGGCTTGCTTATACTAACAAGAGGCAATCATTTCTCTATTCAGCCAATCCGAAGAAAGTTATTTTGCAAAACTTAATAAGCACTAAATAAGATATTAAGAATATAAATAATAATTAATACCTTTTTGTATATATTTGCGTAATTAATAGCGGAATACTTTAGAAACATAAAAGCAAAAACGCTACGAGCACTTCCAAACAAATGTTAATTTATTGGTGTAAAGAGCAAGCGGCCATACATCCCGCGCCGCGGTCTCGCGTAATACTCATATACTGTCATTGATCAATCAATCAACATTATCAAATCCATCGGAGATTTTTTACATTAAATAACCCTTTTATTTGTGAAATATGCTATTTTAATATTTAAAATTTATTAGAGGTAATTTTCAATGCTAAATGACGTAGGTAATCTAAAAAAAATGGAAAGTAATTGAATGTACAACTCTTTGGTGGGATGTATGGCTTGGAACAACAATAAATTAAAAAAAAATGGAAACGTAAAAATCACTAGTGCGGAAAATACAACTTTGCGCACGATTTGCAGCTACAAAAAGTATCACTTTTTGAGCAACTGTACTAAAAAAGGATATATCATTGTTCAATTTCTAAGAAACACTCATGCTTCATACTCGTGATTCGCATCAATTTATCAATAAATTAATGTGAATAGCAATTAAAAAGAGAACATTTTGCCAATTATGTGTAAATCTTAATAATTACAAGCAATGTCTATATCCGTTCTCGCTGCTGTTGAGTGTATAGACAATCGACAAAACTGTTAATGGACCATTCATAAACCTTACAAAGGAAAAGGTATATTAGCCGAAGAGAGACATCATTCTGTTCTGGGCAGGTTGTATTGTTATTGACCCTGTACAACTCTCACAATATTACATTAATGTTCCTTTTTTTGGACGCTTAGATACCTACCATACACGTATCTTACGTATCTAAGAACATTAGAATAATTTGGAGGCTCAAAGACCTTATACATCTCTGGGAAACTAAATTATCTATTATTATTATTTTAAATTTATTGATTAAAACAAAAACAATGCATTTCATTACAAAGCCCATCTAGACAAAATCTTGGAGAGGTTTGTGTGCCGATGGGGAGTTCTCAGTATACTATTGATCTAATTTATGGTTAAATTAAAAACTACGTATTGTCAGTAGGTTAGTTAACTAAGTAGTACAACTTAGTTTACCGAATATAGGTTACATTATTGCATTTTAAAAAGTGCATCTTTAATATTTTTCTTATTTTACAACCTTTCACATATAAGTTTTGTACATGTTCAGGTAATATCATTAAACTTCTTATTAATTCTGATACAGAAATCTTTATATCGGATATAATGATTTTTTTTTCATTTCATTTAGCGACATTTAGTTTGATATCGACGATTTGGCAGTAAAGTCGTGATTATGAAGGATTCATACCTAGGCGTGCAGGTCGATCACGTAACGCATTGTACGTACGTTAGGTAGATCTTGTTACGGCTATGGGCAGAGCAGCGCAAGGGATCTAGCGTTAGAATGCACAATAACAATAAGTAACATAACACAGTATAGTACCTACATTATTGCCGTGGCCGGGAAGGAGGCAATTGCAGGCTGAGTACCTATTTGTTTAAAGGGTTGCGAGTCCGTTTAATTATAATACGAAGCCTGCAATTGCCATTCCGGCTGAGGCTAATATAGTGCTTTTCTCAAAAATGGGGGAATAAAAAATACTGAATTTATATAAACTTTAAATGTCGTTGCAAAACGTGAAAATATTTACGATTTCCCGCCGTTTTTTTTTTAAATAGAATCGCAAGTGTATTTTTCCACCAAAAAAACGCAAACTATTTGAGTTGAGACACATACAAAAACGTCGTGTTTGCAACAGAAAAATACGAGTTGAATTGGCTGAATACGAGCTGTGCCGTCTTTTATATGCCAGTCCTTTATTTTTTAATTTAGATCGGACCTTAAACTATACACTTTACCTTCCAATATGTAGCGAGTTATGTTCACTTTTTTGGCCATTTTTGAGAAAAATTACCTACAGTTGAATTGTCGTAACGCATGTTCGAAACGTTACGTTATTACCTCTCAGCACGTCTATCATGGGACGGCCGCGACTACTCTTGATTTTTCTTGCAGTATACAAATTGTTCTAAGTGTTCTAATAACAGAGAGACGGGTAGTGCGAGAAAAATCGAGAGAGCTCGCGCGCCGTCGCGTGATAGACGTGCTGCTATGCGAAGGAAGTTTACCACTAAACGTTGTTTAAGATTATCATATTATATTTCGTACAAAACACACCCTTTTGCGATTCAAAAGACAAATTTGAGTAAAACACTGTACTGACCTGGAAAAAAAAGACCGGGTTGCACTCCGGGAGTGCCGGCAGAAGTGAAAACTCAATAAGATTGTAACAGTTTTTCGATCAGGTCACGTGACATCTTACGGTGTCACCCTAAAAATGAATTTGGCGCAAATTTATAAACAATTATCAATTAGGTAGATACCTACTATAAAAACCAGGGTATAATAATAAACAGCGGACGGCGGCGGCGATCAAAATACCAATTTGTTTTTGCCGTTGCCAAATATTTTTCAAAGCTTTATCTCTTTAGGAATAACGTCCAAATTCGAACTATTCGAATTTGCTCAATAGCAAAACGGTGAAGGACGCGTGGACAAAATTACAAATTCATTTGCAGAATATGCTATTGCAAAAAGTGTTTAACGGCTTTATGCTCTTACGAATAGCGTTCAGTTTTGAATGAAGTCGAATCTGCTAGCAGCAAAAAGTGACCTCCTTCACATCTGACGTCACAAAAATCTGTCGCGTATTTAGCAATTGTTCTCCATCCCAAAAAGTGCTCAGCGCCGCTAAAGAAGTTTTCACTTCAAAAATCTCATTTGACATCCCAATAAACGCATTGACAATGCAAACAGTAGGTGTCGATAGCTATTTATAGTGAGTATCCGGAGTAGCTCGTTCTCTTACTTTAGATTCAATGTAGGACATGACCGGTAATGTACATATACAATATTAGCTGCTCTGTAAAGTCTATATAGTACCCAAGGATAAAATTTAGTCTGTATCCGATATTTCCAAGGACCATTCTATATACTAATAAAAAAAAACATCGGGTGAGTAGTTCCATAGTTCCCTTTACGTGCAAATACAAAACATACGAAGTCACAAACAAAGTTACGAACTTAAACTCTATTATATATTAGTAAAAACTAAACTATCAATCACGCAATCTAATTTAATCTAGGTAGATGGTGTTGCGTGTATGTCTCTCATCTGTCAAATGGATATAACTAATCGTAAAATAGGTACATTATGTTATGAGGCTTTAATTAAAATTTAAAAGTCAAGAGCAAACTTTATCGTAAGGTGTAAATAACATTCTTAGCGACATGTTATTTTTTTTTGATTTATTTCGCTTTTTAACAACAAGGTCATTAACGACCACAAGGAAATTACAATTTTTTATATACAAGGTGTAAATCATATAACTGAAAACCTGAAAGTAGTTTGTTCAGAATCGAAAGCTGAATCGATTGCACCATCTTTTAAGGTAGGTTGTATTTTTTTTGAAAAATATTTTTTTATTGTGCCGGGTCTAAAAGTTACGAAGGCAACATACGCGAATCAGAGAAATGTTGGAGGATGTTGTTGTGAGGTTGGATGTTGGATCTACGTCACTGACAAGTACTGATTAGTGATTACAAGTGTACAGTTACGAATCAAGTTGATCTGCTTGATAAAGAAAACCAACGAATATCTTTTGAAATAATTAACGTATTTGTAAATGGACGTATTAATCTTATTAAGGATTAAAAAACTCAGTTGGGGTGTCTGAGGTTTTCAGTATAATAAAATACACCTTGTATATCGATTTATTTTGTACACGTAAATATCCATCATTTAAACAATCATTTAAGGTGTTAGTCCAAGGAGTCAATAGGTCCAAGAGTTAATATATCCAAGGAGTCAACATGTCCAAGGGTCAATAGGTTCAAGGAGTCAATATGTCTAAGGAATCAATATGTCCAAGGGTCAAAATGTCCAAGGAGTCAATATGTCTAAGGGTCAAAACGTCCAAGGAATCAATATGTCCAAGTGTCAGAATGTCCACAGAGTCTATATGTGCAAAGGTCAAAATGTCAAAGGAATCAATATGTCCAAGGGTCAAAATGTCCAAGGAGTCAATATGTCCAAAGATCCAATCGTTTAGGTTCACTTGGCCCTCATTCCCGTTTCGTCCACATTCGCATCTCGATCCCAATTTGGCCACACTCCCATCTCGTCCCCATTTCCACCTTGTCCAGCATATTCCCAACTCGATATGCAAACGAATGTGGACGAAATGGGATTGCGGACGAAGGATTTATTAGGCGTTCCAATACGCAGTTCGTCCAATTGGTTTTTAAATACTCATTTCATCCAACGCATATTTCGTCCAGCATGCATTTGGTCCTACATATATTTTGTCCAACTCGCATTTCGTCCAACAGGTCATGTCGTCAACACGTCCAACCATCGATTCAAAAATACCCTGGAAATTCGCCATTTCTACTTTTTACAGTAATTTTGTTGCATGAATTAGAACACACACACACATGTGAACCGGATCATGTCATGCGGTGACGACGACAAAATGTAAGTGTTCTTGGGCAAATGGGTAATCCTAATCAGACATATTGACACGTGGACAACTTAACGTCTGGTAATTTTGATCTCTGCAGCATATTGACTCCTTATATAAACTGACACGGACATTTTAACACTTGGTCACTTTGACCTCTTGAACATATTGACTCTTTGGACATTTTGACACTTGGTCACTTCATTTTATACTAATCTTTTATCTGCCAATGAAGTACATTGTAAGTAAGTAGGTGGTGCTGGAATTGAATGTGTCGATGAAAGAATACATACTTAGTTGAAATTGAGCATCATCAACATCATACGTACTCGAACGAAGGTCGAAGTTGCGTATGAAACTCAAAATAGTTTTGCTCCAAACAAAGTTAATGGATTGCGTTGGAAATAACTGAAACCGTTTGAATCAATAAACGTTTTTACTGACAGTAATTTACAGGTAATTTGAGACCATGATTAATGCAAATTACCTAACCTGATGAGACGCAATTTGTAATTGTAACGTTTAAAGTGTTTAATACAATTACGGTAATAGCTGTAGACGGGTTCTTCCGGTAAGTAGGTAATTTATGACTCAATAACATTTGCTAGCTCATTGCGTTTAGCGTTCAGTCCGTTGTACGGTCAAGGACTTTAATTGTTGAGCCATTTAGGTGTCAACTCATTTTGGTTTTTAATAATTAAGCTATGAAGTGTGCAGTATAAAGTGAGCTCTAAATGGCTCAACAATTAAAGTCCGTGACCGTACACCCGGGTCCAGCGTACTTACTTACTTACATTTAGGCGCGAATGATAAGAATTTCGGGAACCTCATTCGTTTAGGTCCATTTTTAAAGGTTTTCGTTGCAGCGATAAGCATGTACTAGGCTTATCGTCCTGACACGTTCCGTAGTAGTAGTAGTTCATATCGAAATCCACTCGCGATTTCGATGAGATTTACAATTAATTTTTGCGGGTTTACAGGGGTGAAATTCATTCAAACCTAGCTGGTTTAATTTCCGGGAAAACCCGCTTTCTCCGAAAACCCAAGATAGACGCCGAGCAATGGTATTTAGGTATAATGATGGATATCTAGCGAGCTTGAAAGAGCATGTGTTATACGGATAAAATAATATTTCCTGTCAAACATCCCGATGATTGGACCATTCTAATGTCATCCTTGATTTTCTTTCTTTAAACCACTTTTTTAACGTTGTGATTTTTGAAAGCAGGAGTGTTAATTTCGAGGGTTTATCGTTGTAGGTAACTCCCACACTACCACTGCTTGAACCTTTTAGTATTCTTAACAAAAGTTAAAACACAATCTGAAATTCGCATTTGTACAGATTTTCAAGCGACATGGTACAGTCGAGTTCTCCAATATATGTACACTTTTTTACCAACTCGAATGCGGCCGCTAACAATTAGTATGCAAACGCGTTCGATTAGGTAAAAAAGTGTACATATATTTATGAACTCGACTGTACAGTGGATATCAAAGGTGCAAGAGTGTAAGAATATCTTTGACGTCGACTGTTAGATAGTAGAGCTAGAGCAATGTACTATCGACAACACAGCTAACGGACCATCCGTGCACTTTATGTGCATTTCAATAAGGTTCTGTATAAATGGTGGTCAGTTAACCGTGTTGGCGTTTGTACACAAGAATAAGGCTACTTCCACGTTTGGCGGGGCGGAATCAGTATGCCGCGTTTTGTACTTTACCGAGAGCTTACAATGTCGCCCAGATTTGCTTACTTGTTGGTATACTGCTGTCTGCTAGTAGGTAAGTAGGTACTACATTTGCGCAGTAGGATTATATTGCGAGGACGCGACACGGTACGAATGCAGTACCGCATTCAGGAAGCACTCATTTGAATGTAGACACGCAGTAAAACAATCTGTACTGACTTGCCTGACAATTGACACTGACAGCTTCAGGTCAATCACGTAACGCATTGTACGCGCGTCAGTTAGATCTAAATGTCACTTTTTATATGGGAAAATGACAGTTAGATCTACCTAACGCGCGTTCAACTTACCTATGCGGAAGTGGCTTGACGCCATTGCGTGTTTCAGTAGTATGAGATTTTTCTATGTAGGTACTCGTAATACATACCATACCATCGTAAATCGAATACGTACTTACTGTAGGAACTGGAATGTCCATAGGTATGTATTTTGATGTATATCATAATTCAATGAAATAAATCAGGTGGAATGTTTATATTTCTGTCGTTATTTCTTGGCGACTGAAGGTAACTATACTTTTCCAACTGATCTGTTAAGTACATTTATGTACGTTTAGCTAAACAACATATTATTATAATTTTGATTAGACTTTGAACTTTATTCGTTTATAGATTCGTTTTTAGATCCTCTGGATTTTTTTTCCTTTGTTTAGGCCTCCCACTACTGGTCAATTTCCTCCACTCTCCTCAAGGATATCAAAACAATATTTAACTTAATGGACTTGGTTGGATAATTAATAATAATAAAATACGAGATATCTTTTCAAACTTAAAAGGTTTTCCAATAAATCTCAAAACTGATCTATAACAACTTTTGAATAACATCGGCTAGGACACTACTTTCTATAGGTACTACCTATCATAACGCATACAAAAAAATTGTTAAAAACATTACATATTTTGTCATAACACAGCACTGAGAAATAATATTAGTAAACACGAAATGTACTAGAATAATAAAATAATTGAGACGCAGCGCAGCACTCGCAACAGATTTTTACAAATAAGCCTAATTGAGGCCTCAGTAAGAATAGAGCAATAAATGTATTAGCATAAGTTTATTTGAAATAAATACAAGTAAAAAAAAACGTGTTGTGGTGATGAAGGTCGCTAGAGCTCTCGAGGTTGCGCTGCGTTGAGTTGAGGATCTGTATTTATCTCTAGCTGTCAATAGGTAAAACAAATTCTCAAATCAATAAAGCGTCGACAACGCGCTTGTGATTCTCAAGTCACAAACATCCGTAGGCTACGGTGTCTGCTTACCACCAGGCAGGCCGTTCTAAGAGTATTAAAACAATTGTTGACCCGCAACCACTTGTTCACTACCGACGGTGACAAAACTTAAGATTATTGAGCTTAAGAGAGTTGGCCGAATTGCTTCAGTCATCCATTCAGAAAGCAACTGTACCGTCCAAGGTAAACGATTCCAATTCGAATGACAGTTCTATAAAAATTTGCTACATAAAAAAATCTCAGCCATACATTCTATCGTTTTTACGTAGGTACCCAATCTTTGTGTTTGACCCACGAACTCTTGATGACAAATATTAATAGCATATTTTTTTTTGTACTCTTGTTGTTTTCACTACTTTTTAGTGTTCCGTAGTCAACAAGGAACCCTTACACCCCGTTCACACTGCGTCCGTTTCCGTGTCCGGGAGGCATCCGTCTCTTTCGCACTCGGGCGAAACATCGCAAGCGAGAAAAAGAGGGATGCCTCCCGGACACGGAAACGGACGCAATGTGAACGGGGTATTATAGTTTCGCCATGTCCGTCTGTCCATCTGTCCGTCCGTCCGTCCGTCTTCGGCTTAGCTCAGTAACCATTACTACTAGAAAACTGTAATTCGGCATGGGTATATAAATCAATCACGCCGACAAAACAGTACAATAAAATCTTGAATTTTTTTTTTTAAAGGCCCCTATACGCTTAAAGCGGGGATGTAATTTCATTTGCGAGATATTGGGCTTTAAAACTCTAATTTTTGTTCGAGTCATGTGTCCCCCCCCCCCCGCTGCCGGCTAAATGGCTACTACCTACTGAGGATGTGAAAAAATTAAAGGTTGTAACGAAAATGGGGTGTGAACCCATCAAGCCCAGGTACATGTCGACACACGTAAAAAGCTAGAGCTCTTTTAGGGGCCATACATTTGATCGACCTGTACGTATTGCGATTCCTTTTGGAATGCATTTGATTAATTTTATTTTTTTTGGTTTCAATTAGTTAACATAAAAAAAAATGTTTATGTCTTCATTAAACTATTTGTTTTTGTTTACATTGCTTGTGTATGACAACAAAACCGTAAAAGCCGTCACTTGCGTATCAAAAAACACACAAACATATGTTTCCATAACACAGCTGCGTGGCGGTTGAAAATGAAATAAACCCTCTCACCCTTCACCCTCGCGGGGGAATGTTTTCTCAACAAAAACAAACTGTGATGTAAACAAAAACAAAAATATCAATGTACTTACCTAAACAAAAATAAACAAAAAATATAAAACTTAACCAATGCATATTAAATGCGAAAGTGTGTCTGTCTGTCTGTCTGTTACCTCTTCACGCTTAAACCGCTGAAGCGATTTAGATGAAATTTGCTATAGAGATAGTTTGAGTCCTGGGGAAGGACATAGGATAGTTTTCATCCCGGAAATCATCCTCCAAGGGGATGGAGTGGGGGGTGAACGTTTGTATGGAGCTACGATATTAACGAGTTCCACGCGGACGGAGTCGCGGGCAGAAGCTATTATAAAGAGGAAAAGTTAAGACTGTACGTTTGTATGTAATGTATCTCTGGAACCACATATCCTATTTCAAAAAATCTTTCACCTGTGTATAGACTGGACTTTCGGGATGGACTATATTTTATCCCGCTATATTATTTATAAGTGAACTTTTTTGTGAGCGCCCAGATGGCGAGTGGACCTCGGGAATTTCAATGAAATGGTTACAGATATTTGGTACCTTTTGTGTACCTTTGTGCACCTTTAATAAAATTCTGTGTCTTGTAAACGAGCCATCTTCAAAATTAGCTCCACCCCAGAATGGACCTATGAAATATGTTCAAAAGTTAAACTTTATTTCACCAATTCTGTGTAATAATTTAATACCTTCTGTGTACCTCTGTGTATCATTAAAAAAACATTTGTGTGTCTCTCCTGAAAACAAGTTGTCTTCATAAATACAATAGGTCCCACCCGCCATCCTAATATTACTTAGTTTAGTAGTAGTTTCAGGGATTATCCGTACTACCAGAAACCGCCGCCATGTATTTTCCTAGTATGTTACTTTCTTAGTTAGCATTCTAAGTATCAGGATCAGGACTACTTTAAGACTTTTGACACATTTGATAATGATATTATTGCCATATAAAACGTTTTAAATAAATCTCGGGCTCATCTTACATTTGCCAGACTCTACTTTACTCGCTCTTGAGCGATTTTAATAATTTAATTTAATGTAAATTGGTAACACGATAGAAACATTTAAGTCGTCCTCGATAAATTCATAATGATGTTGCGTTTTTGGCACACTTTTGTCTTATTAATGTTCAAGTTGGGTATTAATCTAGGAATTCCCCAACTTTATCACTGTAATTTTCAACCAATTAAAACTCAATTACCTTAAAGTATTTTAATTCACACAACAGCAGGATCACTATACACACCAGCAAATAAGATGACGTTTGATTTCCTATGCGTAATCATAAAAACAAACTCTTTGTTGGCCTCAAACCGCTGCGAAAGAAACCGATTCTCCAACCCAACTAAAGTAACTGCAGCGGCAACCGTGCCCGCTTCTGTCACATCTATTTCTACATTTTGAATAGTTTTAGACACAAATAAAGGACTGTCTGAAATTCCAGGCAACTGCGCCTTCTCACTGTCGAAAATTGTATGTATACCTGTGTATTTTAATGCAGGTATTAAATCAATTTGAGATGACACTTTAAAACGGGGAATGAAAACATCAATTTCAGGCAGTTTATCGTCTCTTCTAAATTCGGTCATCCAATCTAAGGGAGCCGTGACTAAATTATTCATAAGTGTCTTCAGCGGCATTCCTTCGAACGGAAGGAGGATCATCATTGAAAACTCCTCATTCTTCCCATACGTCATTTCAAGGATTTGTGCTCCTATTGAGTTTGAGTCGCCGATATTGTGGGAGGCTTTGTGAAACATCATGTTAACTCGTCCAATGGTTTTCCCCTGTCCATTGTAGAAATCTTCTTCTCTTGTTGCTGTTGGGTCAAAAGAATGTGTCCAGTTTGCTTTGAAGTACAATGCGTCTACTATCAGCAACCTTAAATCTCGAAGAAATTCTTCTTTCACTGCGTTTCTTATTTGTCCCTCCGTTGCAACACAAATGTAGTAATTTATATCATCAGCCAACCGGGTTGTATTAGTAATATCAACAGAATACACAGCAGTTTTGTACATGTTAGCAGCTTGACAAAACTCTTGGTGTATCTGCAACGAGCATTCGGGAAACATGGCTGCTTGCTTGTGAATAGCGACATCAGGGTCGTTGCTTCTTAAAACTTCTTCCGCAGCTAGATGTAACGCTTGAGTTGCCTTCAAGTCCCGAGGTAGCTGAAGTTCCTTCATTAGTTCCTGGAATGTGTCCCCTGCCGAACCTTCGGCGAGCAGCGAGAAGACGCTCCATACTGACAACGGAGAAACAGCAAAGTTTTGTCGTCCAAAATTCTCTTCGAAAGCGTAGGCGTTGTCTAAGAGTCTGAGAGCGAATTGATTGATCGGTGCGAAGTCTATGCGATGGTCGACCGGCGCGGTGAACACCAGGCTCGCGCACGCGGCTAGTACGACCTTCCACATTTCGCGCGACTTGACGCCACGGTGTTTAACGCAATACTGTTAAGCCGTGCGCAATTCTATCAATTTCAATGGGAGGTTTCTCACGTGCGTTGCCCACAATGAATATCGTTTAAGTGGTTAGGTAATACAGCGTGTGTGATTTAAGAGTACTATTTATACGATGCCTGTAGGGAGGCGCTAGTTTCGAAATTCCAGCGATCTAAAGGTATTTTAATTGACTATTTGCTATCGATTGTCTACGTCACGTTGAATTGTACGTCAGTTGCGTCCCCTATAAGTAGATTGTTTTTTGCGTCAGAATATCCATGTATTCTTTATGCCTAAATAGTGTCAGAATGTTAAATATGTTATTCACTATAAATCTTTAATTTAGATTTCGATCTATTATTTTCGGTTTCATGCGTCTTTTAGAAGTCATAGCTAAGCATTGTTGAAACATCTAGCGTATGTGACTTTTTAATTACTACTTTTTAAAATTATAAAAAAAAAATAAAGGTCGCAAGCATTCTTGTTCCAGTTTGGAAATAGGTATGATAAATCATCCTAAATGTCGTTGTATTTTACAAACTCATGTTTTTTGATAAGGTAGCCATTGCAGTCTTGATTTTTACACCCTTAGACTAAAACAATAATGATCATCAAAATATTAACTGTATATCAACTTATACAACGACGCAAAAGATTCACAAGTTTTCAAGTAAGTTTCGCTTTAAACACAATGCACACGATGTAGTCAATTGTAGCTTCATTAGATTACACGCACTAGCGTAACAATAACGTAAAACAATAGATTCTCACACAGCCTCTGTAATTACCAGTTTGGAATAGCCGAACTACACGAAAAGGTATTATCGGTAAGGCGATAATAACCTTTAAGCCAATTGCATAGAGGCTAAATATATAATGAACCCCAACCTATCCTGGTGGTATGTTCCCATTCGAATAGGCTTGGTGTGTAGATGCGATGTGAATGCCATGAGGCCCTTATAACTCGACGTGTTGGTAGCATATTGGTATGCGACGTGTTGCATGCATGCCAATGTTGCCAGATGGGTTTTACGTTCCGTTACGCGCAGCTCTTAAAAATAGTACGCAAATTCAAGTTTGAGTACGCAATACAACATTTATTGACAATCGGTGCCTTAATGTCATTTGAATTGAATTTGTAGAAGTAGTAGTAGTTAACATTTTTTGGGTGCGTTCCTAAGTAATATTAATATGAAAACCTAAAATTTTTTTTTTCTGTCAAGTGAAGTACCAGCTGCTAGAATATAAAAAAAGTACGCAAATCGACGGATGAGTACGCGAGTACGCAATACCATAAAATAGTACGCCGTGCGTACTATTGCGTACCCATCTGGCAACGCTGATGCATGCACTCGATCTGATTCATTAGGCCCTTGGAGAGTTCGTGGACGCCAGATGAATTACAAAATAGTACCAGTATATCGTGTGCTATTTATTTAACGAGCGAGCGACGCGATCGAAGTTCTATGCTTCAGCTTGAGCCGAAAATCATTCATAGATATGTCCGGTGTCGTATGTCCGGTGTCCGATGTCTCGCTGTCCCACTGTCCGGCCGTTCTTTTCTACGGGTCGCATTTTTCAACCGATGAAGTTTTGTCAGCAGGTTCGTTAATTAAATATTTTTTATTAAAAGACACGCTTACAAAGTAAGTAACGAACGCATCCATGACAGTAAAGACGGATGCATCTTGATATGATCTAACACTGCGTAGACGAATAGGTAGTGCCTATTTGATTGCATCGTAAATGAAACATCAAGACACAAAAATCAACTCTTTCAGCTCAAATCAGCTCAGTTACATACATGTAATTTAATTATGCTTATCGACGATATTAACATTAACACTGCATTTAAATTTACAGTAATTAAACCCCGGCATCCCATTCAAATACTATACTGATATTTTACCTAATGGGTGATATCATCTCCACAAGTATTAATTACCGTCATACCTACTTGTAGTTTAGTTTTTGTCGGTGAAAAAACAGTCGCAATTTCGCCCGTTTTTCATCATCGTTATGAGTTCCTGATACGAAAACAGTATGGTGTAGTATGCTCGTCAAACAGGTTTTAGTAAAAAAATAATAAGTTAAGCCATACTTTTAATTGCGACTATACGTATTTTTTTTGCAAGTTCTGGTACTGCACTGGATAGGTTTGCATGGCTCATGTATAAGGGGCTCCCATACGCCAATGACCTTCGATCTGAATCCCTTAGTTTTCTTATGTTTTTTGTAGCTTATTATATTAACAAAAACGGCTTTAAGCAATATAGTATCCCATATTTACTTCAAAGTTCATTGTTTTCGAGATATTTGGCAGCAAAGTTGATCAATTTTAGGCCAAAAACTTGTTTTCTGGCCATAATTTTTGTGTTAATTCGCTTAAAATGAAAAACCCTAGGCACATTTTTAGAGACAAACCCAAATATGTAGATAAATCTACTATACTAAAGTATATGTTAGATCTTTCACGTCAATAGAGATACGAAATTAGTGTTTTTTTGACAATGTTTTTAAAAAATCATACAAAATGAAGTATTCATTTCTTTCAAAATCCGGTAGACGAAATGGAGATAAAAGATTGTAGAACCGATAACCATTTGACTTATAATTCTATCTGTAGTGCAAAAGTAGGAGATACCATTAAAAACTGGTCAAAAATCGATGAAAACCTCGGGTAGCCCCTTAAAAGAATTGCATTGGCCACCAGTTAATTATGTTATATTAGTGACGGACGCATCTCTATGGTTTAAGGCCTGATATAAACGCGATTACAATAGCTAATCGGACTAACGTTACTCGTATTCCATACAATATATATATATATATTGCATGGTTAAAGACAAACACCATACCATATTAAACATACAAATAGGTGAAGGACAAAACATACCTACTGCTCCTTTCAATGAATGTACTAAGCATGTGGGTCGTGGAGATCAGATCAAAAATATCAGCTAAAATAATCTTTTTTTTGGTTGATGTTCTATGTAATTCGTATAATTTGTTATTTTGGATGGCGTTTTTTGGTTCCATCACGTATCTAGTTAATTCCTGTTTTTGTCGGAATCGGTATAATTGGCTGAGTTGCCTTGCGAAGCCTAATAAAATTAAACAGCATATAAAGTGATGTCATCATCACAGTAAAAAATACGATCAAAAAACAATATATAGGTACTGTTCGAGACGATAATCTTGTCCTGCATGTATAAATTCCTTTAAGACTGACACTTAAAGGAGCGACCACACCAGTGCGTAACGCTGCGTAGACGCGTTGACTTGTCGAATGCGTCACGTATTCTTCATACATTTTACTGCGTTTACGGTGCGTTAGCGTATTTTGAGCAGCGGTGTGGTCGCTCCTTAATATTCTTAGACACAAGTTGACAACCGACACCGAGCGATCTAACTATCTCACACTTTCTGTAAGGAAATTATTTTTCCGCGTTGCTAAGATACTCGTGTGACTAAAACTTCTAAATGGCGTCCTAAATTATGTAAAAGGATAATACAGAGGTTTAGGTTCGTGTCTCTTCTGTGGGCATTGCCAAACTTAAACGCTATAAAGACAAATTTTTGGTTACCCTCTTATTCCACATAAACTGCATGCGTCTCCTCTTTTCTATAACCACAGGAAATAAAACTTCAAAGGAACGTTTTGTTATTTTGTCAACGTAATATTCGGCCACGGTGTATTTATATTTTACTTGGAAACGTTTTAGGTTCTATACAAACAACATTTATAAAGACTTTGTTTTGTTCCCTCTTTTTGCTTTCGATTATCTTGAATAGATAGTACATACCAAGCATGACCCAGGCGAGCAGGATTTACCAGAAGGCACAAGTTTGTCAGGGATGACATGCTCTTGAGATGGGAGGGAAAACTGATTAGTTGCAATCAGGTCCAAATCAATTGGCTATGCAGACAATATTGGAAAATAGGAGGGGCTGGAGATTGAAGGATGATCGTTAGTGAGATGGTGCACGTTGCTATAGCGTATAGACGCATACCTAAATCTTATGTTCAAGGAGGTTCGTGTCAAGGTCGTTATTTCGAAATCTTTGCTCCTCTTCAGATTCGCTATCAGTCTCTTGCAATTCGTTTATTCATCAGCTGGTTTTCTTGAATTTGTGCGTGTCAGATGGCATTGCGGACCATTGGTTGGGAGTTGGGACTGGTGCTGGGGTCTCACATCCATTACACCATGTCACTTTAAAGATAATTTACCCAGGTGAAGATGGGTTGACGGCCCTTAGCTCTTTTGCTTTGTGCGTTATGCGGACTCTAAACTCTAACTCTCTCTACTCGGTATTCGGGCGTCTGGAGATGTGTCTAAGCCTCCAAGGTATAATCTTTGCTATCGTTTTTCATTCCAATATCTAATGTACTTTGCCAGGGCTTTTTGATGAGCCTGACTTGTTGATCATATTATTATCTCTCGGTATAATTCGCCTGAATGCGCATTTTTCTTAAATAAAGCAAATGAAGCCCTAAATAAAGCATGTTCACAGAGAATTATTTAATGTTGTAAGGTATCTACTCGAACACTATGGGTTAACAATGAATGTTACAGAGCTGATAAATAGGAATTTTGTACATTCGTACATAACATTATAACCTACGTTAGCAAGCGCAACAGCCCGTATTGTCAATCAAATGCAAACATTTTACTACCATGATACCCAAGAGAAGTGCAAAAAAACTAGTTGCTACCTTCCTACGTAAGTTAGTTGTACTCGTGAAACAAACACGGCGATAACAGAAAATATGGTGCACGTATAATGAAAATATCTTAACGAACTCTGATAAAGGCAAACGATTTTTCGTCTGTGAAAAAAGTTAACACGTAACCTAACAACTTGACTTGAAGCTGACGAATTGAGACAGTTTTGATTTAACTATTAGAATGCTTTTAATATTTTTACCGCCATTCAAGTCAGCGGCGGCAGCACGTCTACATTTACACTATAATAATAGTATAATAATAATATTATAAAGAGGAAATATTTGATTGTTTGTTTGTATTAAATAGGCTCCGAAACTACTGCACCGATTTGAAAAATTCTTTTACCATTAGAAGCCGACATTATCCCTGATGAACATACGAGTAGGCTACTTTATACCGTGGGAAAATGCTTCATTCCTACGGGAAAGGATTCTAGGGGCCCATTCGGTCCATCAGATATCGATTTTGAACGAGATCGGAAGATATAAACGTTTTTTTAAATCGAAGGTATTTCTAAACTTAATTCTATTTCAAAATAAAATAACAAAATACTCATAAAAGGCTTGAAAATGAAACAAGTAATTATAAGAAAAATTATATCTCTCCAAACACTATTTTGACAACCCTAACTCTTGAACGGTTACGCTAAGCGGCTGCGTAAAACTTAAGATGAATGGGTTAGGCTCGCAAAACTCACTTTCCCGAAATGTGCACTTCCTGCAAAGGTGCACTTTCCGCAAAATGTAAACTCCCAAAAAGTACACTCCCAATTTGGAAACTTTCCCGAAATGTGCACTTTTTCAAACAGTGCACTTTTCCAAAATGTACACTTTCCCATTTAGGGCACTTTCTCAAAAGGTACACATTTATGTGCTCGTATTTCGGTATTTCTGTCCGTTCGGCCGTCCATCTGTCCGTCCGTCCGTCTGTCCGTCTGCTTGCATTTGCACTATTTCATAGAAACCCTTAGTACTATAAACCCCCCTGCACCCCTACCCCTAAAGTGTACTTTCTGGGAAAATATACCTACTGCGAAAGTGCACATTCTGGGAAAGTGCTGACAAAGTGTACATACCGGGAAGTGCACTTTTAGAGACAGTGTACTTTCCGGAAAAATGATCATTCTAAAAATATGCACCTTTACAGAAAGTACACATTTCGGGAAAGTGTGTTTTACGAGCCTAACCCAGATGAATGAAGCTTGCTTACTGGTTGGTTCTTTTTTATACTGTGCTATGGCTTAACGATATGTCTTAGCTACATATATATAAGGGTCAATTCATTATTGCCAAAGGTCAATTCTTACAGAACTGTAATAAATATGAATGAATGTAAATAAACTGTACGCCACTATAAAGAAGATAACTAGGACTAAAAAAACTCATGACTTTTTTCTGTCATACTAGGTATAGGTATATGTACTCACGTGACTAACGTAACTTTACCCTTGTTATTTGTTATTGTACCAATTTACAAAACTACACGAATTATTTCCCCTGATTGCCCATATTCGGCTTAATTAACATATAGAGAATACTTTTTATCTATCCCTCAAAAGGATGAAATCGGGGATGAAGGAGTCAACGCACGCGAAGTCGCGGTTCTATCACTGATCAATCTTGTAATGTACAAAACCAACAACCCATCATAAATCAAATTTAGGTACTGTGTTGAAGGCGTGCTGCCATCTATTCGTTATCGTAGAAATCTTGTGAAGCTGAGCCTTAGCAACATGCGGTAGCAGTGAGAGTTAGGGTTAAACTTAATAGTTTATACGTTGTTCACTAGATGGCGTTTATATTATCATACACCAAATATATATTTTTTCGCTCCTGTGAATGAGTACAGTCACCAGCATAAATAAATGACTATGGGCAGCGGCAGAAATCCCATTAT
The DNA here is from genome assembly GCA_947578815.1 of Epinotia ramella. Lineage (NCBI taxonomy): Eukaryota > Metazoa > Arthropoda > Insecta > Lepidoptera > Tortricidae > Epinotia > Epinotia ramella. The sequence continues at coordinate 28,552,933 of OX388202.1, forward strand.
CATTTGCGACTGTTAAAGTTGAAGTCGTGGGATTGTTATGGTATAAGCTGACAACATGATGATCTTGTAAGGCTGTAGTTTTCCGTGGGCGGCCATCTTTTATGATGATCGACAGTTTTTTCCTCTTCCCAGCGCTTAATCCATAATGTAACGGTATTTCTCTGAAATGAATATGAGTAGATACCATCAATTAAGAGTAATGTATGTGTACTGAATTAAATAAGTAATCTGAATCTTTTTAAGCGATAAGATAAGATAACTTAAGATAAGTCACTCCCAATTTATCTATAATTTTTTGAACGGATTTATCGTCCTCGTGCATTGATATAATTTTATGCCTTAAGTGGGCATCAATTCTGTAAGTCGCCATGTGGTCGTTAAATATTAGAAATCAATCTATATCTGCAATGTTAAAAAACTAGACCAGACGAAAAAATAATATTTAATGCTTCGTGACAGTTGACATAACATTCGATGATCCGAAATTTCTTTTTTTTTGTGTATTTATAAGCAAGAAATACCACCATACCATTTTACCCAATGTAATCTCCTTGCTAAAAACTCTTCTTATATCAAATGCTGAAATCGAAAAGTGTTCTTCTTTATTACAGCAATGAAATCTGCTAAAGTCATGTCATAAAACGTGAGACGGCGATATCCAATGACAGGTTGATACTCTTTTCGAGAAGCGTCATACAGTTTCGTTCAAATTACGACTCTATGTTTAGGCATATAAAGTTCATTCTAGCAGAATGTTGAGATATTTTTGACTGTTAATAGTGTCAGATATTAATGCAGTCTATATGTGATCCGATAATTATGCTTTTACAATAGATAGATATTTATGCTGATGATGTCACATAATTTTGATTTCGTGTATTATCAGATACTTTTACTCGGTCCGATCCGATACTTATGCTGTTACTGGCAAACGATTATTATGCCGGCTGTAAATCATCACATATTTTTACCGGCTATGTATCGTCACATGGTATAACAACACCTGTGTTGTTATACCATGCCTTCAATTGATAGTCAAATATTTTTACAGCGCTGCCCATAGTCATATATTTATGCTGGTGACTGTACCTACTTTAAAAAGAGTTTTTACAAGCTTTTTATTAACTTGCAATAACTATCTAAGTTGTCCGTTTCGAAATTTAGTATTATTTGATTGAGCTGATAGTTGGCATTATTTATGTAGGTACGTTCGGCGACAGTCGACAGTGCAATATTGTCTGATGATGGAGACGGAAGGTGGCCATAGGAACTTCTCAGATTACACGTTTTTTTCACTAGGCAATACTCATTCGTTGTACATAACATATAGTACATTGTTTAACGAGGGGCGGAAGTGGAATATTGCGAACAAGAGTCCATCAGCTTTTGATGACTCGAGTTTGCAATATTCTTACGCCCGTGTTATACACAATGTTTTTCATCACATTTGCGAGGAAACAAATACATTTTAGATGAAATGAATACAAATCGTAATAAACACTGCATCATGTCTGTCGTCCATTTTGTTGAGTTTGACGTGAGGCGCGTATGGCAAAGACCCTTCGGTATACAGCCACGATTTGAAAACACTTAAAAACATTTTACATAAGTACAAATAACTACATATTAAATCTGTAAATAATTCAGTTAAACATGTTTAAGTAGTTTTTTAAGTTTAAATTTATTTATAAATACATTTTGAGACATCATATTTGATATAAAACCTCTTTGCTTTGTAACTGCCGCATGAGTGACAGATACAATTTAAGAAAAAAACCATTACGCCCGTGGGCGTAACACAGGCTATTACAGCTCTGTATGTCTGCGCATTATGAAGCCCTTTTCGAGCAAGTGTGATGAAAAATAAATAAATTAGGTTGATGACCTTTACCCGAATACAATTATATGGTATTCATTGTAAGTGTGTTACCTCTACAAGGACATGCACTAAACAGTTTAACAATTAGGCACTAATGTGATTGAATATTTCGAAACTTATGTTCTATTCAGTAGGGTTTCCAATCGTTTGAATGTGAAGCGATTATGTTTATTCGTGACCCCTGCGTTTTGTTTGGAAATATGTACCTTACAACGCTTGATAAAGGGTTGACTTTCAAATGGTATATTTCACCGGGGTTAGAAATTGAATTGTATTTATGATAATCGATGTTAGGACTGTGTTCGCACAATAACATTGCTTAATTAACCACATGAGTGCTTTTGACAGCTTGTCAGTAGGTATTACTGTAACTATGAGTAGGTAGCTATTGTAGGTTGTCCTACATACCCCTACATGTTAACAATCATTACTATAGGGGGTCCTTTGAAGCGATTTAATTATCCTGGAATGATCCAGGCGCTATTCAACTAAACGTAGTAGTTTGGAATCCGTTTGTAATTTCAAACCAAATTAAAATTTTATTCTTTGAAGTCACCAGTTCCACTTCTAATTAATAATGTTTGAGGATATTCTTTGGTTACACATGGGTTCCACAACCGCGCTTGTATCAGATAGATGCAAACGCGGACTATTCCACGTTCACCACGACAGCCTAGGATCACAGAAGCAAATGTTGTAACATGTCAACATTCGATTAAAATAATCTATTATTATTATTATTTTGTGTTATTGTGGGCCTTTATATGTCGCTTCGACCAGCAAGTGATCTATTTGTGGCAGCCCTTTGTTTTAGATTTCACCGTTAAGACCCGTTGCCTCTAAGAAATTCCAGATTCTTTGGGCGGTGATATGTTGTACCTCTTCTGGGTGCACGATGTGCCGCCCTAGGTAGATACTTCTTTTGTGCATGAGTGGTCCGCAGGAGCAGAGAATATGCATTGCTGTTTCCTCTGTCTCCTGGCAGAACCTGCAAGTTGCGTCCTGTGTCATACCCATTTGAAACAGGTGCTTGTTTAGTTTGCAATGTCCTGTCAGAATTCTTGTTACTGCGCAGGTTTTGTGTCTTCTGAGTTGTAATAGCTCTTTAGACAGTTTATTGTTGTACCCTTTGATCAAGGCTTTAGCATGCTTTTGTCCTTTGGCGAACTTCCACAACTTTATTGCCTCTGATTTTTCTGTGTTGTTTAGCAGAGAATATGCTTTCCGTTTTGTGATGCCACAGAACGGTTCTGGGCCGACCAGGGTTGTGTCTGCGCCCTTCCTTGCAAGTTCATCTGCTTTTTCATTTCCTAATATGTCGGAATGTCCTGGTACCCATCTAAGTATGACTTTGTTGGTATTAGCCAGGGTGTTTAAATTGTTTTTACAGTTCTGGACTAGTTTAGAGTAGGACTCTAGGGATTCTAGTGCCAGCAGAGCAGCTTGGCTGTCTGAGTTGATGTAGATGTGTTGATTTCTTAGGTTTCTTTCAAGATTGAACTCCACGCATTTGTTTATTGCGAAGAGCTCAGCCTGATAGATTGAGGCCTCTTTCCCCATGCTGACGCTGGCTTTGAGCTTTGGCCTCTCACCGTAGATACCGCATCCAACATCGTCACCTTTTTTAGATCCATCTGTATACCAAACGTGGCTTCCCTCCTTGAAGTCCATTTGGTCGTTTAACCATTTGTCTCTCGGAGGTATTTCCACTGTATACAGTTTGGTGAATGTACATTCCACGTAAGTATCGTCAGTGGGCATGTTTAGTTTTTTGTTATCAAAAACAAGGGCCTCCAGTTTGATTAGCGCTTGAGAGCGCCATTTTGGCCTTGTTAGTGTGCATATCCTGTAGATGCACTGCTTCGCCTCCTTTTGCACATGCAGGTGGAGTGGCGTTAGATCGAGCAGTGCATCCAAGGCTGCCCCCGGTGTTGAGCATAAAGCTCCTGTTGCTGTTAAGCAAGCTGTACGCTGTAGACTGCTTAACTTTGTGATGGCTGTCTTTTGGTTGGCTTTGTTACACCAGACTGCAGAGGCGTATGTGATTACAGGCCTCACTACCGCTGTGTAGAGCCACAAAGCAATTTTGGGTCTTATGCCCCATCTTGCTCCTGCCATTCGACAGCAAGTCCACATGGCCATTTTTGCCTTTTGTATTATGCTTTTCAAATGAGCGTTCCAAGTTAGCCTTTGGTCAAAAGTAACTCCTAGGTACTTGACCTCATTTGAATACGATATTTCCTGTCCATTCAGTTTTAGTTTGGCGAGCTTGTCTAGTTTCCTTTTTTTTGTAAAGGGCACTAGTACTGTTTTGCTCGCATTGATGGACAGGGCATTCTCTTTGCACCATTTATTTATGGTGTTAAGCGCTCCTTGCATTAAGTTCGAGATTGTGTGGAGGCACGGACCTTTGATTATGACTACAAGGTCGTCGGCATATCCTTGCGTGTCATAGTCTAGGTCCTTCATAGTTGCTAGGAGTTGGTCCACTGCTAGGGTCCATAGTAGTGGGGATAGTACGCCTCCTTGTGGATATAAAATAATCTAACAGTCAATCATATTTATGAAAAGAAATGGTGATACAATAGGCATATTTTAAATCCATACTAATATTATCAATGCGAAAGTGTGTCTGTCTGTCTGTCACCTCTTCACGCTTAAACCACTGAACCGATTTAGATGAAATTTGGTATGGAGATAGTTTGAGTCCCGAGGAAGGATAGAGAGATAGTATAGTTTTTATCTCGGAAAAGATGATTTAGAATTAGGATATGCACTAAGGGGGTGAAATAGGGGGTAAAAGTTTGTATGGAGCTACAATATAAACGAATTCCATGCGGAGTATCAATAAATTAAAACGAGACCAATGAGTAGGTACTTACAAAAACAGTAATTTAAAATTGGGTCAGTTTAATGTTTCATAAAGAACGCATTGTCCGAGTTTGCCTTCTTCTACTTATTTTCCTCAGGCTGTCACTGGCTTTTAATAGAGTCGTTAATGGATAATATTCTATAACGGAAAGTACCCAATGGTTCTCGAACCTACTGTAGAACAGGATTGTAGCACGGACGGCTATACGAGTACAGTCGCCATCAGATATATTGGAACGGCCAAAGTGATCACAAATATCTGAACACCTCTCTAATGCCTCGACAATAGAGACGTGTTCAGATATTTGTGAGCACTTTGGCCGCTCCGATATATCTGGTGGCGACTGTACGAACTTAAGATCCGACTAGCCTACAAGAGTACAATTTTGACATTGAATCCAGTAAATTTTGACCACGTTGACGTCTTCACCCCGGTTAAATAAACCCGCAGGTCGATCACGTAACGCATTGTACGTACAATCAGCATCAAAAGTAGCTGCGCAATCGAAGACGTCAAAAACTCTTATTCCTTTTTAATAAAGACTTTTGACGTCTTCGTTTGCGCAGTTACTTTTGATGCTGACTGTACGTTAGGTAGATCTAAATGACAATTTTTATATGGAAAAATTACAGTTGGACTGTCCTAACGCGCGTTGGAAACGTTACGTGATTACCCCCCCTCAGGTATTCTTGAGAGTATTTGAGTTGGCCGTATAGGATTGTAGACACTAAATAAAACAATCATTAGTGATGTATTTTATTGAAAATGGATTAAGAATGTAGTCAAATGGAGAAAAAAGCAACGCAAGAGGTTGAATAGTCACAGTTATAAGTGACAAAAGTTTTAAGAATTAAGGCGCCGTAGGTTCAGCGAAGTGAAGCCAGGGTTGGGCAAAATACCGACTTCAGTGTATTTCAAATACCAAATACTAAATACATTCGAAAAGGTATTTGAAATACAAAATACTAAATACATTGGTGACAGGTATTTCAAATACAAAATACAAAATACTGTGTTTTAAACAATGTATTTAAAATACAAAATACAAAATACTTTTGGACATAGATATTATAAACATTTTTGGGTATTAAAAATTCCCTATGAATTAGGCCCTATGGAATGGAAGCCTTAGTTTTTATGAATGAAATGTCGAATGACACTAATGACACTTGACGTTAACGTTTGACGTTGACACTCAGTCAGTGTTGCTATTGTTACGTTACGATCACAGTGACGTAACTAAAGAGGCTATCACATGACAGGACATGATTCAAAATCATCAAATAAAATGTATTTTGAACAGATGTATTTTGAAATCTTAAGTATTTCAAATACAAAATACTAAATACATGTGAGTGTGGTATTTGAAATATCAAATACAAAATACTTGTCCATGCAGTATTTGAAATACAAATACAAAATACGTATTTGTATTTCAAATACGTATTTCAAATACATGTAATTGAAATACTGCCCAACCCTGAGTGAAGCGAACAGAGATTTTGAAACAATGTAATGCGTCTGTTTATAATAATATGGTTTAAAAAAAAATAACGAATAGTAATCTTGAGGCTTTTCTGCAGCCAGGTCAGTGATTCGAAACATGATTAAGCAATTTTCGCTCCATAGAAAAAAAATCACGAACATAGGTCTAAAATACACTTAAAATATTCGTAACAAATTATACATAAAAGCTAAAAATATTAAAACTGCTTCGAAAAATCGGCAATATTATGTTTGAGAGAACTCAGTGATTACTTTTTTATTTATTTAAACGGCCAATAAAATAAAATTAAAATATGATATCCGCGCTTCCGAGCACGCACTTCCATCTCGCTCACGCTTATACTCAGTGAGAGGGAGAGAAGTCCATGAACCTACGGCGCCTTAAAATACCTTTTAAAGGCTAGTATTATTTATTAATTAGTACTGAACTGATGCCTTAAAGTTATTTCAATATTTTTTAAGAACACTAAACTTGTTTCCATGGTACCGCAGGTGGCTGTGAGATTCAGCCAGGTGTTACAGGGAATTGCCCCGCCGACAGGAAATCATTATTATTAGCCGGTCTTTGTACCCGAACCTATCCATTGTCAGATCAAGCTTATTACGATATCGAATCGAGAAAAAAACGATTGATCCTCGTCACCCAACACATGATAGATAAGGTCTCTTTTTTCACTCGCGTATGCTTATCAATATGACGTCTACGAAAAAATGGAATGCCAGCCCCCCTATTATATAATGATGGCAACAGATTTTCACTCACATATTGTACATCGCCAAGAATTTCCAGTAGCGTCCATTCTGTTTATCACTTTTCTAGTCACCACGAGTCATCATTTTTGATAATAACCAAACACGCATTATCAATGTTTACAAATATTTGTAAAATAACCTATAATGGCGCGCAACAGTTTTTTTTTCGTGAAGTTTGCCCAGTGTGCGCGCATGTGTTAAGCCAGACTTAGATGAAATCTCTAAACAGTCAATACAAAATAAAATAAAATAAATCGTTTTAAAATGTTATCTTTATTAAATCATGTAAAATGTTATCAAAAGTGAATAGTTTTAATAAATTAAACGTTTCTATATCATATCCAAACAGAAATAGTCAATTAATTAACAAAAAGGATTTAATTCGTTTAAAAAGTCGCGTAAGAATCCATTTGCCTAGAATTAAAAAAAAAGCTGTACATTCTGTACAACCCGGATTTAAGAATGCAATTTGTTCATGTATACATCTATACATCTTGCTGCATGGTGCCAACGTGACTTAATCGGGATATAACCATAACACACGAGTGTCGAAATGTTATAAAATACGCGTGTTTAATACCCAGGATATACTAAGAGGTACGTTACGAGCAAATGTGTTGAAAAATAATATTTCGCAATGATGCGCAGTTTCCATCGCTATTATTTATTTATAGAGGTTTACAAATTACTATTTTCAGTGAAATAGTCTGCCATTTTGTAGTGTCAGCGCTTTGTTTCAGGTTTCTGTTTAATGAAGCGAGTTATTATGGCGGCGGCATAATTAATTGTACGCCGCTTCCGCATCCGCCGGCCATTTTGGGTTTGTTCCGGTAGCGGCGCTCTAGGTTTCATGCTGTTATGAAATAAATATAAATGGAGGCAACTATATTAAATAGCACACATAGCTTTTCATATTGGTGGTGAGTAAAAAATCAACGCTGTTTCACCCCGTATTCCATTTCGTAAATATTTCTGAAAAACGTGTGTATGACCCGAGACGTTACCTTACACCTGACAGATGTAACAGATGAAGCGTTCATGTGGCTTGGCGGAGTACCTACTGAATTGAAGTCGTTTAAAACTTTATTTAGGTGAGCGTTCACGGTATGTTTATGTATGTACCTACACTTTCAGCATCTGCAGAGTTTGCATGAAGGCACGACCCATTGGCGGTTTGGCCAACAGGTTTTTTATTTAAAATTATTTCTTATTATATTAAATAAATAGCATACATTATTTTGGCCTTTATAGTTTGTCACTCTTTAGTGCCACTTGTATTCATTGCTTATAGTGACCGTTTAAGATAGATACCTACGAAGATAATATAATACCTATATTACAATTATGATATAATGAAGGATTAGAATATCCACTCTTTTAGCATTCATGATAACTTATAGAAGTAACTAATGAGTTCCAATGATAAAACTGTGTTCCACCGTGTTCAAATGAGTCATGGATACGCTAGCCATGAGACGGTGTGCTTTGCTCTTATTCCGTCTAACAATCCTCCTAGCGTTGCCACGAGGGTCCTCTTTAGCACCTAATCTGATGATTAGGCGTAGACACTAGTTTTACGAAGGTGACTGCCATCTGACCTTCCAACCCAGAGGAAGAAAACTAGATCTTGGTAGGGACTAAAACGGTTCACTCACCATATTTTCCCGCACCGAAAAGCTACTGTTTAGTACCAAATGATATTTTTTGAAAAACCTAGTGGTACGAGTGGGGGTCTGAACCACCATGACGTCCAGGTTAACAGTTGCGTGCCATGCCGCTCGGTTACATTGGATTTTTTTTATCTTTTTAAGTATATCTAACATTTGTTAAACCCCATATCCGAATCCGAATGAAGCTCTATATAGAATAACTTGGCTTTCTCTTGAGTAAAGTATGTTTAACTGACATGATTTGGTCAGAATTATGTGCTAAACATCTAATGGCTGGTATTTTTAGAAAGTTTGTTTGCAATTGAACAGTCGAATCGTCTGTCGTGTATGCGTCAGTTTATGTATCCTAGGCAACGCTGTACTTCACCTGGTTCCTCAACTTACTAGTCCTTGAAGGAAGTCACAGTTCCCTTACTTTAAAATTGTCTTGTTCCCCGTATAAACTTCCAACTCCTTTTAGCCCCTGTAGGGGATGAATTTCTTTTAACTGCACCTAAGTATAACCCTTACATCTTTGGAAATGTAGCAGTTGATTGTGGTCATCGTGATAAGCCGCAACTGGCTCGAAGTTTTCATCATTGGATGTATGTAGGTACATACACCACACGTGGGATCGAGAGGTTATTGATTGGACCATGATGACATAAACATGATAAGTAAGCATAGTTAGATAGTGGTTACAGCCAGAGGCGTTAGAAAACAATTGGAACTCTAAAGAACAGCATTGTTATATGTATCAGATTTATTTGGTTCTTCTAGTTACACTGAGTATCCTCAACAGGAATTCTCCCCAGGCTGTTATCGCAGCACACGTTGCTTAATTTAATGTTAATTAATATTACAGTGTGCTTTGTTATCATTCTGCTAAGTCAACTTGAGTTCCGCGCTCACATATGTATCGGCTAGGAATCATGTTTCATGCATCGCTCAAATAGGTTGGTGAATACTGAAGAATGTGGGGGTTGGCTTTTGAAGTTGTTCATGAATATTAGGTACTCTTGATGGTTGTTGCGTTACAGCATGAATTTCGTGTAATTAAATCTGAACTGGAAAGCCAGTGTGTAAGCGTAAGTGCAAGGCCTGAGTGGACGCCCCGGCGGGGCGTCGAGCGTCCATATAAATTGGATTTGTTTCGTATGGACGCTGCACGCCCCGCTCTGAGCGGGGCGTCCACTCAGGCCTTACACTAAGAGCCTTATCACACTTGCGATTTCCAAGCGTATTTTGTATGAAGGCGATCACGCAGCGTGTTCGCCGCGCTGATAATTGTATAGAAAATACGCTCGCAAATCGCAAGTGTGATAAGGCTCTAATGTACGGTAGACTAGCCTTCAGAACATGGTGTGCTCGTAGTTTAGATCGTAAGTACATTATTAAAGTTCTGTGCGCTTAACCCGTTCAGCGCACAGAACTGTATTTAGAGAAATGTTGGGAAAACCACTTATCGGCTATGAACGTAGCGCTACGACATTTTCGGCATTGAATATGTTAAATAGCAAGTCGTAGTACTATACTATTATCAATAATATGTATTATTAGCTTCTGCCCGCGACTTTGTCCGCGTGGAACTCGTTTATATCGTAGCTCTTTACAAACTATCGCCCTCTCATACGATGATTCCCGGAATAAAAGGTGTTATATCATGTTAATCCAGGTTATACACTATCCCCCTTACTCATAAAACCTAAAATGTCTCTGCTAAATAAAATGTGCTTTGCAAAAAACAAATGTCAATGTGACAGGATATAAGGATATAGTTATTTACAGTACACATGGTGCTACTTTCCCGCACTAGTGCGGAAAAGAGCACTTTTCGTGCATATGTCGAAACTTTAAAGAGCCAAATGTACAGTAAAACCTTGTACGATACACGTGCGAATAGGTAATTCGCAACTCGTGTCGATTCTCCCTTCGGTCGTGTTTTAATTTATCACCACTCGTTGCGAATTTCCTATTTTCGGCACTTGTATCGTAAATAACTATTATGCTACAAGTGTGGAAAGTAGGTGATTTCCGGCGAGTGTCATTTTTATACATGAGCGAGTGAAGCGAGCGAATGTATAATTCGACACGAGTCGGAAATCATCTTTACGCGCGTGTATCATACAACGTTTTACTATGCCTTGTGTGAGGAAATATATTAAATGTTGAAATGTTGGTTTAAAATACGTCTAGGTTAAAATTGAAGAACCCAGGTAGATTGTCACGTACCTACTTAGTATCTGGAATTGCATTTAACAACTTCTCCACATCTTTTGCTGTCAAGCTTATTCACTTAAAAGTTACAACCATTGTATTGTGGTTTTGGAACACAATTAATTTTGAGTATAACTCAATATATATTAAACAACAAAAAGACGCTGTACCGTCGTAGTTCTAAGAAACATACTGACACTATTGAAACGCAATAAATAATAATTATTATTGATTACTCACTTTCACTCGACCTTTTTAACATTTTTACATAAAATAAGTACACAAAACTCACAATAAACAACAATGGCGGGCTTTTAGATACATGCGCGGTCAACATATGCGCATTGCGCATGTGCAAGCCGCCATACTGTCGTATTGTAAAAGGCATAAGAAAGTTATGCGTTCAGCCAAAACACATTAAGTGAATATTTAAAATTAATTAATTTATTGACCAAATTCAAAATTCATAAACATTAATAAATCATTTTATACGTTATTAGTATTTATGTACCTTTTATATGAAAGATAACGTGTAATTGAAATATTTGTAAAACTTTTCTCGAGTAATAAAAACTCTTTGTGTCCGGCTGACGACGGACTTTAAAATTTAAAAAAAATTGAAAAGTAAAAAGCACTAGTGCGAAAAAGTGGCACTTTCCGCACGATTTTGGTGCTTGAAAAACGCTCTTTTCGAGCACATGCATTGTAATAGTTATTTATGCTACAAGTGTGGAAAGCAGGTGATTTCCGACGAGTGTCATTTTTATACATGAGCGAGTGAAGCGAGCGAATGTATAATTCGACACGAGTCGGAAATCATCTTTACGCGCGTGTATCATACAACGTTTTACTATGCCTTGTGTGAGGAAATATATTAAATGGTGAAATGTCGGTTTAAAATAGATAGGTTAAAATTGAAGAAGAGGTAGATTGTCAGGTACCTACTTATTATCTGGAACTGCATTTAACAACTTCTCCACATCTTTTGCTGTCAAGCTTATTCACTTAAAAGTTAAATCCAGTGTATTGTGGTTTTGGAACAAAATTAATTTTGAGTAACTCAATATATTTAACAACAAAAAGACGCTGTACCGTCGTAGTTCTAAGAAACATACTGACACTATTGAAACGCAATACCTAAATCATTATTATTATTGATTACTCACTTTCACTCGATATTTTTAACTTATTTACATAAAATAACTCCAAAGTAAACAACAATCACAACAATTGCGGGCTTTTTAGTTTTAAATACATGCGCGGTCAACACATGCGCAATGCGCATGTGCAAGTCGCCATACTGTCGTATCGCAAAAGGCAAAAGAAAGATGCGTTCAGCCAAACACATTAAGTGAATATTTAAAATCAATTAATTTATTGACCAAATTCAAATTTCATAAAGATTAATAAATCATTTTATACATTATTAGTATTTATGTACCTTTTATATTAAAAGAAAACGTGTAATTGAAATATTTGTAAAACTTTTCTCGAGTAATAAAAACTCTTTGCGTCGGGCTGACGACGGACGTAAAAATTAAAAAAAAATTGAAAAGTAAAAAGCACTAGTGCGAAAAAGTGGCACTTTCCGCACGATTTGGGTGCTTGGAAAACGCTCTTTTCGAGCACATGCATTGTAAAACTAATTTTAACAGCATTTTAGGTAAAACAGGCCTGTAGAACGTTTTTGAATACGGCCGTATATGTATACCAAAATTTATTTTAATCCGTTTAGGCGTTTATTGCGCGACTGAGGTCCAAACTTTCGCATTCATAATATCGTCGTCGAAGAGTATACAGCCTACAAAGTAAGAGGAAAATACGGAAAAAACTAGTTTTCTCAAAAATAAGATCAAGCTAGATCGGTTTCTCGGTCCCCTAAACCCCTATACTGCAAATTTACTCAGATGATTACAAATATATATAAATATAGGTTTATTATATACAAATATTGCTCGTCGGATGAGACCGGTAGCGCCATCTATTGTGGATTTCTTCACTCTGGATTTCTACATACAAACGTTTAAGCAAGTCTTAATCCCTTTAGAAGATGAATTTTCAAAAACGCTGACATTCATTTTCTTATATTTTAATATGGAATCATTTTAGGAAGTTTCAAGACCCTAGCTCGAAAAACAAGATCACTATTTATACAAATTTTCAACCCATTTTTGACCACATTAGGGTATGAATTTTCAAAAACACTTTTTTTTTTTTTACTTTAAATAACCTTTTTTCGAAGTTTCAAGTCTCTATAAAAAAAAACCCATACAGTTTTTCAGACCTTATATCATCCTCTGAAGAAATGATATCTAAAAAAACGCCACGCTGTCCTATTTATGAGTTTTAAACTACAATATTGGAAGTTTCATCAAAATCGGTTCTGTAGTTTTTGCCAAAATTTGCTACGAACAATATACTGGTGGTCATCGCCGCCACGCGGCGTCCACTTAGACAAACAAAATATGCTTGTTAGTGTTACGTATACACGACTTCACCCATTCGGTGATTCTAATTCTAACCTACGAAAAATTGCCCCCAGCGTTTTTGGGTCGAAACTATAATCAAACGATGCCTTTTGAGGGGTTCACCATCATTTCATAAAAAAACGTTTCATAAATGATAATTTTATAAGTAAACGATTCACAAACTATTCATTTCACAAACCTATCATTCCTCAAAATGCTTATACTATAAATGATTATTTGACAATTATTCATTTAGCAAATGTTACCCTTTAAAAAGACATTGAATGTTAAATTTTCATTTTAAAAATTATCTTTTACCAAATAAATCGTTTACAAAATAGGTAATTTTACAAATCGTCGATTGATAAATGATTGTTTCATAAAAGTAAATATCTGTTAAATGTATCACGGTATCTAGCGGACTGGCCAAGAAACATTTCTGTAGTAAATTCATAAAAAGTATAGTATTTAAACATAAATCGGTTTTGGCGCTTCGCCGGCCGCTGCCGCGCACGCTCGCTGCGCTCGCTCGGCTCGCGCGCTGTAGGGACGCAGTTCACCTAACACACCTCCTCGCTTCGCTCGTCGTCGTACCTACACTCACCTGCCTTAAAGTAGAATAGATACTCGTAGGTGATCCACCTGTTATGTCAGTACATTTTAAGACCTAATTAAGTTGTTTTTTAGGCTAGGAATGATAACTTACTTGCTTAACACTTTTAGACTTATCCGTATGCTCATACAGACTTATAAGATACCTGTATAGAATTATACAACTTGTGGGTTAAATCTTTATCAAGACGATCAATGATTTATTAAATAAGGCATTTGCCAAACAATGCATTTTCTTAAACGTTATTTTACCAAACGTTACTTTGCCAATTGTCACGAATAATAAATGAGTAATTTGTCAAATAATGATTTATAATACGATGTTTTTTCAATTAAATGATTTGTCTAATGAACTCTTTGTAAAACAATATTTTATAAAACGACTAATTTGTTAATCGTTAGTTTGCCAAACGTTGTTTATAAAATGAATATTTATGAAACGTTTTTTTATGTAATGATCGGATACCCTTTTGAGGAGGTAATACCCTGCACAAAGTTTAATCCCTCTGTTACCCCCTGGGGGTGAAAAACACCCGATTAACCCTAAAACTGTTTTATTTATTTTTTCCTATACTATGAAAGTGACGAATTTCAATTTTTGTACAAATATTAATGGGACTAAAGGCTATATGTAAAAAAATATGACCATCCTAAACATTTAAATTCTTGTAAAAAAAAAAAAAAAAAATATCATTCTGTATAACAAGTTTGGCTCTTGGTACACACACTATTTTTTTTCCAAATATGAACCAATTTATATTCTAAATCATACAAAAGTTTAATCGACCTAGCCCAGAAGGAACATTACGAAATTAATATGAATTGGCTCTTTGGTGCCTACTATTAACTCCTGCTATTAATAAACAATGGCCCGGACCGCTTCTTGTGTCCGATTTAAAAAAGGTGGGGATAAAGAAGTACTCGTATAAATCAAACTCATTTGTACTTATAAAACTTTTACTGTGTATTCATGAAATGCAAGTTCATATAATGTGTTTACCCTTTTTAGGGTGCCGTTCCCAAAGGCTAAAAATGGGACCCTATTACTAAGACTTCGCTGTCTGTCCGTCCGTCAACCACCAGGCTGTATCTCTAGAACCGTGATAGCTAGCCAGTTGAAATTTTCACAGATTATGTATTTCTGTTGCCGCTATAACAGCAAATACTAAAAACAAAATATTTTTTTTTTTTTATTTACTGATTTTATAGGTACGGAACCCTTCGTGCGCGAGTCCGACTCGCACTTGGGTGGGTTTTTTTGAATATATTTGCAATTGCTTTAGCTTTGTTTGCATTTAAAATATTTTTTGCAGACATTCTGGCTACACATCAGAAAAGTGTAACCCGCACGTTGAAAAAAATTTGAAATTCGAACGCGGGCGGCAACGCGGCCACGGGCAGTGTTTTTTTTTTAATTATTTTGTTTGCAGGACCTAAACTAATATAATGAGTAGTGCCTACTAAATAGTACCTGTCCTGTACATTCATTTTAATTTCGCAATGTTCCTTCTGGGCTGTGTACCAAGAGCCAAACTTGTTATACATTGTGCAGGGTATTACCTCCTCAAAAGGCATCGTTTGATTATAGTTTCGACCCAAAAACGCTGGGGGCAATTTTTATTAGGTTATCCTGCTCCCTTTGGTCTGCGGGTCACCTTAACTCCATCAAACTTTTTTACAAGTTTCATATGGTTTAACGGAGTTTAGACGTCGATAAAAATCCGAAGATGACCTGCTACGGCTAGAAAATGCGTGGAAATTGGTGATGTTCTGCATGCAATTGACGTTTTTAATATATGTTGTATAAATACAACTTACTTCAATTTTTAGGGTTCCGTAGTCAACAAGGAACCCTTATAGTTTCGCCATGTCCGTCTGTCCGTCCTCGGCTTAGCTCAGTAACCATTACTACTATAGAAAACTGTAATTCGGCATGGTTATATAAATCAATCACGCCGACAAAACAGTACAATAAAATCTTGATAAAAAAATGTTTTTAGGGTACCAACCTCCCCTACACCTAAAGCGGGTATGTATTTATTAGTTTGCAAGATATTAGGCTAATTTTTGTTCGAGTCATGTCCCCCATGCCGGCTAAACGGCTACTACTGGGGATGTGAAAAAAATCGTGGTAGTAGTACATATGTATAATGAATTTAAAAGGAAAACTATCACAGACAAGTACATAGGCATACGTAGTTACCGAGTAATAGTCGACCGACTTAATGTGTACTTGGAAAGGCCAATTTTCGTACAAATTCGGCCGACGCAACCGCACCACACGTCGATGTCACTAAGACAGACAGGCAACTACGGAACCCTACACTGCGCGTGGGCCGACACGCTCTTGGCCGATTTTTCCTTATTATGTCTCTCTGACCACATATACGAACTTTCACATTTATAATATCAGTGTGAAGTGTGATACTGATATAAATGTTTCTGTTCACTCCAGTGGTTGACTGGTAGAGAATGCTTTACGGCATTAGGTCTCTACTTTTGATGTTTTGTGCAGTAAATATAAATCCATACTAATATTATAAATGCGAAAGTGTGTCTGTCTGTCTGTCTGTCTGTCTGTTACCTCTTCACGCTTAAACCGCTGAACCGATTGCGATGAAATTTGGTATGGAGATAGTTTGAAACCCGGGGAAGGACATAGGATAGTTTTCATCCTGGAAATCACCCCCTAAGAGGATGAAATAGGGGGTTGAAGTTTGTATGGAGCTGCGATATATCCATCCATTCCATACTAATATTATAAATGCGAAAGTGTGTCTGTCTGTCTGTCTGTTACCTCTTCACGCTTAAACCGCTGAACCGATTGCGATGAAATTTGGTATGGAGATAGTTTGAAACCCGGGGAAGGACATAGGATAGTTTTCAATGAAAACTATCCTAAGGGGATGAAATGGGGGGTTGAAGTTTGTATGGAGCTGCGATATAAACGATTTCCACGCGGACGGAGTCGCGGGCAGAAGCTAGTATAATATATATTAGGGGACAATCTTACATAAATCGACCTAGTCCCATAGTAAGCTCATTAAGGCTTGTGTTATGGGTACTAGACGACGATATAATATAATAGATATAAATACTTAAATACATAGAAAACTTCCATGACTCAGAAACAAATATTCATGCTCATCACACAAATATTTGCCCTTACCGGGATTCGAACCGTTATCGATTGACACGCGTATTTAAAAGGAATTCCTTTAGATATAAAGAACTATACGATACGTTACCTATACGGCCTAATTAGCTATACGACGTTGAATTCATTCGTCCCCTTTGGATTAAAATTGTTAACAACGTTGTCATATGTGTCTTTGTATTCATTCATTGCTGTCACGAATAAATGTTTTTAGCTGGAATTTAAAAAGGTACCGTTGCATCAATCACCGTGTTGAATTCTAATAAGTTACTTAAAGTTTAGCTAGATCTGTCATCAGCCGTAATCCCGTCTCTCAGCCGACAAAGATGTCACGTCGCGTTTAACACGGCGCCTGTAGCGCGATGTAGATAACCGGTGTGCAGCACAGAGTATGCTAACTCTAAGGAATTACTCCTGAAAGTATCTTCATAAGGGACTCATATGAAACTACCGATTGTGAATGAGGGAAGATAGATTTTTATTAACAAACTTTTGATTTGAGAATACTGATTGTCAAAGACTGAAATATGGCTTCCTCATCAAAGCTTTGATAACTTCACTAATGTCAAAATGCAATCACAGAAGATATTGACGGCGGCGCACGATCATTTCAACATTGTTATGCCAATCATAATTATAAGCACAAACTTGTCATGGGTAATATGTAAAAATATATTCTACGAGTTAACTAAAATAATATAATAAACTTGGTATCTTTTGAAAATCTAGGCGCTGCTGAAATGAAGCGCAGCCCACCGTATCAGCGTTTCGCTGATGTCTTTTTTTCTATGACCAAGGCGACGTTCTTTTGGTCAAATTCATTACAGTTCAGTAAAGGCGTCACGTGATTGTTCAAATTTATCATAATTGCCTAAACAGTTGTATAATAATTTATTTTAGTTGAGTTGGGAGCTCCATAGAAAAAAGTATGTGATTGTAGTTTGGTGTACGAAGTCTTAATTCAAACAGTAAAGTCGACGAGTATATAAAATATATTTAAAAATATTCACCAGCATCAGCACCTGAATGTGATGTTTTTGCTAGCAAAGCTAGTTGGATCTATTGTGACGAGTGTATGACGTTCTGCGTGGCGATGGATTTTCTACATAAGAAGAATAAGAATAAGAATAAGAATTTATTCACTTAAACAACCCTTGTTTTACAACATTTTCATCTGCCAAACTGCAGGGCAGTTTGTTGGCAGAGGGACTCCCTTACAAAAAAATAGATGGGTAGGCGTGGGTACATTGTTGATATATGTATGTTAGTCTATAAGGTAATTGTTAGGGTTACGCGCAGAGCAGCGCAAGGGATCTAGCGTAGGATGCACAATAACAATAAGTGACACAGTAGTAAACACGTTTTGTATTGTATAACAGTTCTTCTAGTACAAACGTCAATCAATGAGTGATCTATTAGGAACACGTCAACTCAAACACCTACTGTATAGAATAAAGAAAAACAGCCAGCAAGTAACTTTGATTGTGATACAAACCTCAACATTATTTGTAAAAATGGGCTTCGTTGCCTGAGACAAATAAATAAATAAACGACAGTCATCTATTGCTAGGTAGTTAAGTCTTTTTCTGTTTTCTGTTTGTCTATTGTTTTTTACTTAAGTACTGATGTTGTTTACTTCTAGTACTTATTGTTAATAATTGTTAGAATTTTTAAATTCCACAGTGCCTTAGAAATATACTGTTATGGTGTGTATCTTTTTTTGGAAATAAATAAATAATGAAATTAGCTCACGTTTAAAAATACGACGCGTTAAAATTCTAAACTGTAGGCCACGCGGGTTTACAACCATGGAAGGATCCACTTCAAAAAATCTTACATATGATATCTGTGATATACCTAAATTTTTCGGCCTGGTAGAAAATGTAATTCACAAATCGTAACAATTAAATAGCGGTAAAAGCTAAATTACTTACCTAATATTTTACCTCGAAAGCTTCTGTTTTATCAATGTCCTGTGTTCGTACAGGTAAGCATTCAGGAAGAGCGCGTGCTTATCTTACAACTGACAACAAATTCACAGCGCATTTAGCTACCTTCCGAATAACAACTGTGCTTCCACAATCTCGTATTTTTACTAAGCTTTTTCGTTGCAAAAATAACCTAGCACTGTGGCGTTAAAGTTTGAATTCAAACCACTGCTTAAGGCTTCATATGAAGTTGAGATTGTAAACAATTGATATTCGTCCTGTTTCATAATTATCAAACGCTTATTTTAAACGTTTAAGCGGCATGTTTATTTTACGATGTACAGTTTTAAAGCATCCTTAAAATTGGCTGTTATACACGTTAATCCCCTAGCCTGATCCCCCAGGGGAAGAAAACGGTTAGGTTGTTAGGTGAACTGCGACCCTACAGCGCGCGAGCCGAGCGAGCGTAGCGAGCGTGACGCGGTAGCGTCCGGCGAAGCGCCATAACCGAACATTATCATTTTTTCCTAGTCAAATATAAAATAACTGTCGCTAATTCCCCTGGGGGATCAGGCTAGGGGATTAACGTGGATAACGTGTAAAATTGTGTTATATGTCAGAAACTCAGTTTAGCTAGAAACAAACCCCCAGTTTTACAAACAGTGTTAAACATCTCCTTAAAGATTGTTCTCTTGAGAAGTATACCTCACTTCTTCTCACTGCGTAGGAAAGGTACTTTTCTCAAAAATAGTATGAAATGTTCCCATAACATCTGTGCAGATAGTATCCGAAAGTGATCCTGGACAATTTTTAGAAGTGTCAAGTAAGTAAGTATGAAATCCCATTACATATCATAATATTTAAATAAAGAACATTTATGACGTCAGATGCGTAGGAGGTAGGATGGGGAGAGATTCGGGACGAGGCTTGGGGGAGGGAAATAGTTTGATGTAAGACAAACTTTTTTTTTTTGTTTTTTTTTTTGTTTTTTTTTGTTATTTTTTGATCTTTTTTTTTTTTTTTTTTTTTTAATTAAAATTATACAAGTTTTTACTTCTACTGCCTTTGTTATGGCATATACTAATGCTGGTGACTGTACCTATATATTTTTTTTCTTACTTTTATTCAAACATTGTTTTATTTTTGAGAAAAGCACTATACACGCTTCGACCATAAGTGCCATCCTGGCCTCGTATTATAGCCGGACCTCGCCTTCGGCTCGGCCGGCTAAATCATACTCGTCCAGGATGGCTTATTTACTAGTCTCTGCAGTAATGTACTATTGTTGGTGTTTTGTCCATACACGGAGATGTGTTTAACGTGGATTTTTTAATGTAGATCGTGTTATATAACAATATAGTAGTAATACAAACGATATGATACAGAGACAATATAATGGAAAAATAAACCATCTTCGTCTGTAGCCCCCGACAGGATAACACGAAACAAAAATATTTAATTAAATAATTTGTTTCGTGAAAAGGGTATAGTAGTAATACATAGATAATTGCTTATTTTTCGGAGAACAGATGTGGATAATTCACATATTATTATAGTTCTTTGTACTGGCGAGCTTCATATCGCCAGTACATCCATACTTTGCCTATTCGCCATGTGTTAAGTAGAGGCTAGTATGTATTCATCAGGATTGAAAGCAAGTGTAAATAAAGTAATATGGATCGCGGTATCGTGCTTAATATTGAGTAAAAATATACATATTTAAATCTGTTTTAACTATGTCCCATCTGATTATACCGGGAACACCCAAATACTCCGAAATATTTTATTCCGAATTTGCTAATTCCGATTTTCAAAACTCCGAATTTCATAATTCCTAAGACTTATAATTTCGATTACTAAAAAACACGAATTTCAATTCACCGAATTACAAAATCTCGATAGTTTGTTTTTCCGATTTTTATAACTCCGAACAATCAAAAGCGCGAAATGTCATTGACCCGAAAAACAGTATTCCGATTATCAATTTTCCGAAATTTCATTGCTAATTCGGAATAATGAACTTCGTGTTTTCAATAATTTAATCGGAATTTTATTTCTTAGGAATTATGAAATTCGGGTTTTTGAAAACCTACACGGTACTACTACTCCGAAAATTACGATTCTTATTTCCCGTAGAGAATGGGGTTCTGCCTTTTCTCCGAACTTTTTATGTCCGAATTTCACTTGCCAACCACCTTTTCGCCGATGATTCACTTTGACAACTATTGGCAAATTATGTTTGACAACGTTTCCTTTGGTAGAATTATTTTTAAGTCGATTATTATAATGACTTCAAATTTTTGGGATTTTTATCATTTGGCAAATTTGCATTGAGTAGGTCAAAAAACTATTAACCTAATAAAGTTTCGTCAGTGCAACAGTTCCTTTTTTTACATTAGACAACTTTTTACTTCAAAGAACAAGACAGAATAACATAGTCAGGCTTTTATCCAACGTTATTTATCTATACTGTGTGTGTGTGTCCGAGCGAAGCGAGGAGGAGTGTGTTAGAACCGTGACCAAATCGCTCACGAAGGATGTCTTACGAGATATAACAAAATATAATTTCGTATAACATACATAACGTATAACAATCATAACATATAGTATATTTTCGTATCAGGATTATAATATAGTAGCTTAGGTTAGGGCAGCCCGCGATTGGGGACTCGGGGGGCAAAGCCCCCCGCAGTAAAAAAACAACAAATAATCGTAACAACGGTATCATTTGTAGGTTAGGTTAGGGTTAGCTTGTGTCCCTTAGAGCGGAAATAGGCACCCCGCGAAGCGGGGTAACGTCGACACGCTGGCGGTTAGGTTAGGTTTCGGTTAGGTTTTAGGTTAAAATTCAAACAAACAACAACCCAACCCAACATTCAATTTCTTTTATAATTATTCTTAAAATATCCACCCAGCATTCCAAAAATATGTATACAACTACTATGAATTTTCTGGTTACCCTTTGCTACACCTCACACCTCCAGTAATAACTTTCACCGCATACTTTGTTATCTTAGGTACTTAATTCGTATTTGTTAGCTGCGATAGGGATCTTAAACGTTGGGGGTTGTTTTAATGATTCATTTAATAGTTATTAGTAACAAGAATCCGTAATTCAGATTTTTCGGATTTTTGTTTAGTCGGATTTATAATTGGTCGGTGTATTGATATTCGGATTATTGAAAATCGGTTTTTTATGAATCGGAATTCGTATTTTTGATATTTCGGATTATTAGTCAGTCGGACTTCTTATTATTCGGGGAATTAAAATTCGGAATTTTGATAATCGGAATTATAAAAATCCGATTTATGAACAATCGGAATACTTATATTAGGAGTTTTAAAACATTCGGAATTATGAAAATCGGTATTATGAAATTCGTGATTCCGAATATCGGAATTTAGTTTTTCGTATTTATGTAGTGAACCCGATTATACCTTCAGGGGCCCGTTTCACGAAAGATAAGTTACGAGTTACGAGCAGAAGTCTCTTTCTATCCAAAGGTATTGATTATTGACCTCAAACTGTCACCTGACAATGACAATTTGAGGAACATTACTGTCCTTTACTGACTATATTTAAACTATATTTCACCCAAATCAAAACCACAACGTTGATCATTACTTGCCTAAAAGCATAATATCTAACCAAGGCACCAACACCCTTGTGTCTTTCGTACCGCATGCCATATAAATCTAAAGATACTCATAACACAAACCAATTCAAACGTTATCCGTAGTGTATAAAGTTGCTTCTTGATTATCTATTGCCACTGAAAATTCAAAGGAATCTTTCCCACGATCAACCAATTAAAGCTGAACTCTGGAGTTAGATCTGCTTACACATTACCCTGTAGGTTTGTGTGATGTACGGGGATCCAGGTAGGCCAGCGTAGCCTGGTCACTCATAGAATAAAGGTGGTTAAATAGCGATGCTGCCAAGAGAGGCGATATGGTTGATGTACGAGTTCATGTTATTTACATGGAATTTCGGGAATTGTTCCCTGGTGCTCTATACTAGAGAGATATGTTTATCAAACGTTCTTAAGACAGTTTTTATATTCATCTATACCGCCGGTAAATAGGCAGTCGCGTATTTAAACACTGTTGAGTCTTTAAGTACATGTCATAAAGAATCCCAAGTAATTACGTTTGCCAAAGCTATCCTTACCATCTGATGTGACTTTCTGACCCAACTACTACTGACTAGCTAGACCTTACTTGGCTTTGTCATGGTGGGTTATCATGTTGAGTCGTCTGAATGCTAATAAAATAAACTCTGTGTAACGTCTACTAAAATAATCCATGGATCACCAATCGGGATCAAAAGCGTTACGCTGTTTGTCAGTCCCACTGCTGGCAAAGGTTCTTCCTTTCCATCCTCAAGATCTCGCACTAAACACATCCGTGACACAGGTAACTTATTTTCAGTTAGCGCCTGAATTATAGTTTTATTCCATTTGATTCTACTTGTTATGAACATTCTGCCAAAGTCCTTGAAAACAAGACTTTATTGAACCAGCGTTAAAATATAAAATAGATTAAAAGCAGATGTCTTGTATAGTTTATTTTTTTCAGGCGCTACTTTGATATATACCTCGATACATTAAATACATCGATACGTGACGCTCAAATGTTCCCCTCCATCCTCCATTAAGGGTGTTTATTATATGAATACATTGTTTATCACGTCCCATCCTCGGAGTTTACGGCCAATCTGTCTGCTTTATGGAAATTGACGTTTTTATGAATTAATACGCTCCATAAAACGATGCGGATGTTGTTACAACAACAATGTTTAGTTAGGTATAACTCAAAAGTAAGTTCATCATTAGATCCATGAAAAGGTCCTACTTGCGCTATGAATAAAACCTAAGTTAATACAAAATGCGAAGTGGGGACCATCCTCGTGAAAAAAAAAACATCTTTAATTATTTCAATAATATTGAGACTTCTGATTAATTAACAATTGTTCTTGATAACCCCATCTTTACCAGTTCGTACTCTCTTAAGTATCCTGTGAAATCCGTATAACGAGCTTTGAAGTTAGATGCTACATCAATGAAACACAAAACAACCATAATTTGTAAAGGGATATACGAGTAGCGATAATCCAGCTTCATCAGTACTCTAAGGCTGAAAGTTTTCAGAGAAACAAGGGCAGGCAAACCAACATTTGTGCAATTTGTCATCTAGCCCGCGGGTGGGCTTAACTTGGTGGCAACTAACAAATGTCAGTACAGCAACATAGTAAGGTTCCTCCTTCACCAGTATAGCGTTCTGATAAGTCTGTCTATCTGTTTACTATTGGGGGTTAAAACAATGTAAAGGGGTAACAATAGTGTAAGAAATTTCCGCCTAAAGGTTTCCGTACAGTACGATGACATAATATATCTTCGCACATATTCTGGTGGATATTCACCCTTAGACTCGGTATCCGTGCCTTTTCTGCTATTCTGAACCTAATTAATGAAATATGTACCAGAAATAAAAGTTTTTTTTTATATTTTTTTATTTAGAACCACAAACAGTCGCTTAAGCAAATATATAAGGGGTACACATAGAGTACCAACATACATAATGCTAAAGACCTGGAGGTTCATTAATATTATGATAATTGTGTTAACAAAAAAGGAATCTTAATCTTGCAACTAAAAATGAATGTAGACATTTTTAAAGAAGAAAAAGTTTTAAAAGTTCAAAGAAGAGAGAACATTTTTTATCATTATCAGGATCAAAAGTGCTCATGTAATGATTCTGAGCAGGAAAGATAAAATAAAAAACAAAATACGAAAAATTGTAAAGGGTACAAATTTGAGTCAATAAGTGTTCCGAGATTTAAGAGATAAGTGATAAACCTACATGCTAGAGTAGACATCAAAAATGCGTTTGACCCGAACGGTCCTGCTACCGATTGTGATCACACTGTTATGTCTAAATAGTTTGCGTACGTAATTCGAGGATATGTTGAATGTGGGACAAATAACGCGAGCGAGAGTTATTAAATGTACAATTGGAATTTACGTTTGAAGCTTTGACTTTTGTATATTATATCTGAGCATTGGTCTCATTATTTCTGAGTAGAATATTATTCAGTATAAACTGAGCTCAAGTAAAATAAAATAATATAAATAAATATTTATCATGCTTATCTAGTGATTCACATAGTCATAATGCGGGTAATTAGGTACAAAGTGCAATGGATAAGTTTGATGGTTATCCACTTTTAATTTTACCTAACAGCAGACAATACAGCTGCTGTTTTATTTTACACTGGTTCAAATAATGGTTCATTGAGTAAAATGGAATTTTCATAATTCCACTCTCCTTTTTTTATAAAGGTCTTTTTACAAGTTTTAATTCAGTCTAATTTAACTTGCACGATTTCATTACCGTCTGTAATGAAATCTTGCAAGTTAAACTTGACCCACTTCCCGGTGACCGATTGACCTGAAATTTTGGGTATAAGTATAGTTTAGATGACAATTCAATATTATGGTATCATCGAGCTGATCTGATGGTGGAGACAGAAGGTGACCAGTACTATACCAACGTAACCCCGTTGAGTTTGGTCTCGTTAGAATCGTCTCAATGAGCAACGGCAACAAAAGCATGTACTCACCAAAAAAGTTTTTTTTGACAGAAACTTATTGTCCATCTAACTCTGAATACCTATTTATCTATTCCACTGAACACGTCAAGATTTACATCGTAAATACCTGAAAATCGTGTATCAAAGCGCCAAATGCGCACGCTCGCTTCCAGTTGCGAGTAGGTACGTGGGTGCAAAAACAAAACCGTCTTCAATTCAAAACGAATAGAGGGATAGCCGCCCTACCCGTTGAATGGACGGTTTCATGAACACAGCCGAACCGTTATCACCCGGTTTCCAGCTTATTACTACCTACGACGTAGCTACCTAACCACGTTCCATAGTTGCGATACTCGCTGTATATGCAGGGCTGACTGCGCTGAACAAAGCAGCCAAATCTTGATGTTAAATCACGATTATTATAACATGATTTAAAATTCCGAGTTTATCATGCAGCCAAGATCATTGTGTGTTTATACGCAAATAGGTGCATCTCATCATCGCTAACAAATCTGCACTTTGTATAGCGGAATAGCAAAGGAATATTGTTCTCGTAAGAACATTGTCGATCAATACATAGAGAAACAGAATTGTGCACCAATCTCAGCTCTCATTTGGGAGCTGTGAAGGCTTCATACTTCTATTAGTTCTATTCATCATCATCATATCAGCCGAAAGACTTCCACTACTGGACATAGGCCTCCCCCAAAGAGTGCCACAATGACCGGTCCTGCGCCACCCGCATCCAGCGGACTCCCGCGACTTTTACCAGGCCCCGTAGCATGGATGGCGTTATCACGCGATAAGTGACAGGATAGAGCTTCCGTCCCTGGCTGACACCGTTCGATAGAACGAGATGACGCGCCTATCCTATCACTTATCGCGTGATAACGCCATCCATGCTACGGGGCCAGGTCATCAGTCCACCTTGTGGGGGGCTACCCTCGCTGCGCCTTCCAGTACGTGTACGTGTATTAGTTCTATTATTTTAACCAAAGTCAGTAATTGTAGCCCACCTGTCGTCCGCCTAACATTGAGGTTTTTTAATACACTGAAATTTTTAAAAGTTGGCAACCCTAACCATGGAACACGTACAGAAATTTTTCGTTTATTAAAAAAATGTGTAAAGAATGTAGGCTTTATTAGAGAATCTGTAGAACTTCATTATGAGCTTACCTCGTTGCCGGTAAACGGCTGAGTGTAGTGGTGCCTCTAGAAGTATTTGCGGTATTGTTTTGGTTTCATGTTGTTCATGTCTTTTATAATATGTTAAAGAATGAGCTACAATAATGTTTTAATGAAACGAGTATTGAAAGTAGAGGCAGGTAACATTCGTTTCTTTGTATCAGACTGCGATTAGAATGGCATTGGCGGGAACAGTTTTGCCATTACAAATAAGTAAGTAAAGTTTAGATGAGCTTCTAATCCCAAACTTATCGCGGTTGAGTAATGGTCAAATTAATAGCTTTTCTCAGAATGCAATGAAATATTGACGTTATTTTCGTTATGCATGCGGCGATAATGGAATGAAATGGAATTGGAATTTCAAACAAAATTAACCTTTTAATTTGTTTTAATGTCAATTTGCGGAACAACATCATGGCGTACAGCCATAAAAAATCTAGATAGTAGTAGCCAAAGTAATGACTTTGACTTTGATTTGTTGCGATGAATTTTGTTGCTTTGGCTGCTATTAGCTATGCTGCCTGAACAACCATTATATTGACGAATGCACAAAAACTAAAAAAAAACAAATGATATGCTTGTTCAGATATTTTTGACCCGAGTTGTTAGATGTAAATGTTTTTAACTAAGATACATCCAGCTATCTCACATTAGTATCTATCGTTAAACCAAAACCCAAACATCTGCTAAGAAAGCGTACTCTTAGTATCACTAAAACTGAGATGGTAGAATTAAATGGCAACATTGTTGGGGTGAAATATCGTTCTCCAGAGAGCCTTCAGTTGTTAAAACAATGTAGCATTTCATTCTAGCCATTTAAGTTCATTTTGCGTTAAGATACGAGTACCTAGTGGCGGGAGTAAGGTTTCAGTTGTTTATGAGAGAAGCGGGTAAGTTTAAAGTAGTTACAAATATTTTATAATCTAGAAAAAAGCATATAATTTAGGTCTTGACAAGACTCATTTTCGTTTTTGTTCTTACTTCCTGTGTCACACACAACTCACAACTACGTGAATAATATGTGTAGGATTACAAAAATGGTACGCCCAACGACATCTTTGTACGACTATAAATATAAGGTGCTCCCGAATTAGATGCCAATTCTTTAAGAGATGTTAACTTGCACCAAAAAAATTGTTCACTTCTCACGCTCAAAAAGTGTGTGTCATACTAGGCTTAATAGCAAACGGGGCTAAAGTATTACATTTAGCCCCTAGGGAAAATATGTAGTTATATAGGTACTTAGGTATACATTACAGCATAACCTGTCGTTTGTTTGAGTTTGTAAGAGTGTGTTATATTGCGGAAACGCCATCCCGCAGCGGTTTTTTCCACGTCTTGGTGCAAACGTTCCGGATTGATTTTGACATTGGATTAGAATGAAATGGTTACCTACTTGTAAAATAGGTCCTCATAATACTGACTTTAAATTCGCTGACGCTCCTCCAAAACTATATCCTTAGCACGCTTCCTCGCAACATAGCTGCTGAATAATTCGAACAAAACTGACGTTTGGACAAAGTTAAGGGAATCTGCGGCCCTGCAGGGATTACGGACATTTACCAATGTTTGTTCATCCGGGGAATTATTCATGCAATTAGTGTCCCGGGAAAATTGCTGCAATCTGAATAGTTAAACGAAATGGCGTCTTGTACTTAGAGAGGTAATTAGGATGGCTGGTTATTGGTAGTGAATAAGGTCACGAGCATAACTAAAGGATCAGTAGATTAGTAGAACCCATCCTGTTCCATAAGGAAATATGTAGTCTTAAGGAAATGTGTATCTTTGCCTTGAGATTATACTAAAGTTCAGTCCTAGAGAAAATAAATGCAGTGCTGTACGTGTCATGACAAGAGTCGTAGTACTCTTACAGAGTGTTTGTAGTAAAGGATTTAATTTGTTTTTTAATCAATAATTAAAAAAAAAGTGATTCACAACTTAACTAATGCAGATAATTAAAAGCTCTTATAAAGTTAAGATTTTATGCACCAGAGATATTGCCAACTCAGGGTTGTTTCACTGTAGTAGTTTGTGTTTTGTCCAGAGCGATGATATAGGTGTGGGACTCTTCTTCGTGAATCAAACGATCTTTAGTAGGTTATAGTTATAGCCATATTGGATAAAAGCCAAATGTGATAGACTACCTATCGAATATCTCCTAAACTGCAATTTTCCCAACTAACACACAATGAAGCAGAAGAGTCTGCCGTGTTTTGGCAGCTATTATAGAATGCAAATAGATAAAAAGTGATCTCTTGTACACTTAACTCTCTGAAACTGTGTATTCCTAAGGAGGCCTGGCATCCGAAAGTCCACAAGGCGGGTCACGATCCAATTTTCAATATCCCGGGCGTGACTGCGGCTCGTGATATTCAATTTCCTTGAGTTGCTTGTGTTGCGATAGTATTTTTAGAGTTACTCAGGCGATTGGCAATCCCTTGCGAGGCAGCTGGTACTTCCTAAACTTTTTGAATAGGTAGTGAGGAGTCTTATATGCTGCTGTTAATCCTTTTAATACGTAGTGATTCACTTAGTTTTAGTAGTATCTGATGGTGTTTGTGCATGTTTGACACTTAGTTTTAGTAAGTATCTGATGATATAGTTTTTTAATGATTTTAATGAGTATTTAATTTTATGTTTTTGGCCTCTCCTGAGCGGTCCTTGCGAAACGCAAACGCATTTCGTTCGTATATGTATAGCTCACTTTGTCGCTCACTTATGCAAGTGCGATGTACGATAGAAATAGAGATATGCGAACGACCGAAGTTGGCGTTTCGCGGTTTGTACTCTGATTGTTTCCTCTACGACTGAAGGATAGCGATGTATTTTAGACAGGGCTATTCCGTCATATTGTTGGTCTTCTTCTAAACCAGGTCAGTTCACCACGTCGGAGATTTCGCGTCTGCTCATTTGCTTTTCACGTTTCTAAATATGACAATAGAACTCTTGTTTCCGAGTCTCATCTCATAATGTACCAAAGCATGACAGACTGCGGCGTTATTTTATCAGACATTACCCTTAAAATGATGACGAAAAGTATCTGAGATAAAGATTTTCAAAGTGAAAACTTCTTTAGCGGCGCTGTGCACTTTTTGTGATGGGGAAAATTGTTCAACTCGCCACAGGTCACGTGACCGTAAGATGTCACGTGACCGTATATAAGATTCGACGGATTTGATTTGTAAGACGGACACGTGACCTGATCGAAAAACTGTTACAATGTCATTGAGTTTTCACTTCTGCGAGCACTCCCGGAGTGCAATCTGGTCGTTTTTTTTAAGAAAGTGATGATAAGAATATTATGAACAGAATTCACTAGTAAGAGAGGCATCGCGCTTGACCGACGCGCGATTTTGTTTGCGGGAGCGATGCCAGGCGAACGTGACAGCTTACACGATGCAAATATTACTTGTATGTCGGCTGACAAACTGTTAGACATTGGCTTAGTCCATTATGCAGTTCTGCACAGACGTATGGCCTCTGGTCTCTATTATGATTCATTCATCACCGCACCTCTCTTTCACCGCAGTGTTGCCAGATTGCAAAAAGCGGGAGCTGCGCTTTCAAAACGCGGATTTTTAAATGAAAATGCGGATTTGCGGAATACGTTATTATAGTTTTTTTTGGCACGTTGAAAAGCCGAAGAATAATCATATTAAATATTTTTCACTAATAAAATGAAAAAATGTCTTCGATATCCTCATCCGCTTCCCTGACATTCACTTAAGGGAAGTTGTAAATTATGTTTGCAGTCATTCTTGACATCATACTTTTCGTTGGGGAAAAGTTAATGCAGCAGCCACCTTTTTCGCGCACCGCTTGATCGGCCAAAAGGCTTTTTCTACGAGCAAGTGACCTTTAAAAATTGTTCGTGTATATTTTAAAAAAGCGGATCCGCGTTAGCTTAACGCGGATAGCGGGGCCAGTGGCAAAAACGCGGGGAAAAAAGCGGAAAAGCGGGGTATCTGGCAGTTTCACCTTTCATTTTAGCGTGAAGTCCGGTTACATCCTCGGATATTTGCTTTGGAACCCAATTATTTTCATTATCATCGTCGTATTTACAAGTTTTAATACCCGTGCCGGCAAGGCACATTCTATTGTACCGATAAGATATTGTATAAAACGTGTATAAGATTAACCATAGATTAAGTACGTGCGAGATGTATGAATGATTATGCATGTAGCTACTAGTATATATATCGTGTGAGAGGAAGAATAAATAACCATTGCATCAGAGGCGTCTCTAGCCCATGTCGCGCCCGGGTGCAATCATTACCGTAGCACGCTCTAGCACCCCCCCTAGCGCGCGCTAGCGCCCGAGTCGAGGCGAGTGGCGCCCTGTGAGTGGCGCTCGGCGCCCCCTAGGACCGTGCGCCCGGGTGCAACGCACCCCCTGCACTATAGATAGGTAAAGCCGCCCCTGCATTGTATAGACATTACTTCAGAGTGTCTCTCTGAAGTACTGTCACCCTCTCTACTCCCCCATCAACATCATAATTATTGCCAGGCAGTGGACAT
Organism: Epinotia ramella; assembly: GCA_947578815.1. NCBI lineage: Eukaryota > Metazoa > Arthropoda > Insecta > Lepidoptera > Tortricidae > Epinotia > Epinotia ramella. The sequence continues at coordinate 28,584,269 of OX388202.1, forward strand.
CTTCAACCACCAACCACCGCCCGGCAAAGTGGTGACCCCGACGTGATCTATCAACCACGGCCCGGCAAAATACCTATAAATATATGCGGGCAATCTAACACAAATCTTCCTTGTCCCGAACTAAGCAAAGCTTATGTACTATGGGGCTAGTCGACGATAAACATACTTATAGAGATAAATAAATACTTAAATATACAGAAAACCTCCACCCCGTGCTCATCACACAAATACCTAAATGCCCTTAGCAGCATTCGAACACAGGACCTCTTGCTTCGTAGGCAAGGTCACTACCAACTATGCTAAAGCGCTCGTCTATCCTACTAATATTATAAATGCGAAAATTTAGATGTTTGGATGTTTGGAGTTTAGATGTTTGGATGTTTGTCACTCAATCACGCTTAAACGGCTTAACCGATTTGGATGAAATTTTGCACGAAGATAGTTTACAGCCTGGATTAAAATAAAGGATAGTTTTTATCCCGGGTCCACGCAGACGAAGTCGCGGGCGGAAGCTAGTGTCTTTATAAGATTATCTTATTGGATAGCATAGCAGCCAACAGGTGGTTTGTAAAGCCGGTAAGCAAGTGATAGCTACAAAGCATAAGTATAACCAGTCATTGAACGTCATATATTTTTATAATCTCTCATACTCTGAAAGTAGGTCATTGTTTATCTAAACAACGGGACTCACAGACTCACACGGGAACAGTGACTCCCCTAAACAGTAATAAAAAAAAACAGCAATGGTAGTAACCTGTTCAGACACAGTTTCATAAAATTTTATGAAATTTTCATACTTCTTGATAATTATCGTGATGTTTAGTATGATAATAAATAAATTATTTGATGACTATTATTGCTATTTGAAGACTTTTGTGTTTCTTGTGTGTTCTCAAATGTTTTTTTTAAGCGTTCGTTTCACGTCTTTTGTTTTGGCCACAGACAAGGAAATATATGTTTTAGCTATATTTGACCACAAGGCGCTTAAATATGTGTCAAAAAAATGAGTTTGTTTCACGTCTTTTGTTTTGGCCATAGACAAGTTAATATATGTTTTATATTTGACACAAGGCGGGATCCAGCATCCTTCAGCACGGTTACGACAAGATGGCGAGCGAGCTCTCTCGATTTTTCTCGCACTATCCGTCTCTCTCTTATTAGAAAACTTAGAAAGAGAGGGACAGTGCGAGAAAAATCGAGAGAGCTTGCGCACCGACTTGTATGTAATAGCCGTGCAGAGCGCTCCACCATAAAATATCATTGGGAAATATACACCTTCTATTCAATTAAGACGCTGTCAACACCAAAATGCCCTTGAGGAGTTTGGATAGCGCGCACACTCTCTATTTGTATCGGAGTAATCGAGAGTGGGTGTTACTGGGCGGCCCGGCTTTTGAAGATAATATTTTATAAATATTGAAATTAAAAAAAGAGTGTATTATTTGTGAAATATGACTCGTTAGCGGATTAGGTATGAATAAAAAATAAAGACAGAACCGTTTAATGTGATTTTAAGACCAATGTTTGCAATTATTTTCTATCGAGCCGATTTCGTCCAATTATGTATCGAGCCCGTCCACGGTCTTTGAAATATGGTGAATATTAACATATATTTTATTAAAAAACTACTTAAATAACATCAATGTCACCAAATTAGGTCTTGTCAGCCTCTTAAGTTAAATGTAAACAGCTCACTTGCATAACAGCTTCTTGCACGTGCCAGCTTACTGGCATGCCTGTATTTGGCAAGCAAGTAGATAACACAACATTTATTTTACTGATACACAAATAAGGGAGTGCGGGCGTTGCAAAACCGACACGTGTGACATTGCAGGACGCAAATTTCATGCAAGTTTAACTTGCAAATGTATTCACTACGAGCCAGTTACTTCTATTATGTCGTTAACTTGTATGCACGCTATCTACTGTTCCGTTTTACAGGCATGTATATTCACTGCATATAATTATTAATAGGTACCTTCCTACCTGTCTTATAAAAGTCGTGGTTGGTAGTCGTGGTTTAATTTGAATTATATCGATTTCAGATTACACATTGTCACTGTAGACTCTCTAAACGACCGTCCAATCCTGAAACTCAAGTGCGCCACTAGAAAACCTCTCCGTTTGTCGAATAAATTACATTCGTATTGAGTTTGACGGTCTGGCGCGAAACAATTCAGAAGCAGAAATCTACCTAAATAAATAATAGCAATCAATACCGACCCTAAGTAAACAATAGGAATGTGTTGATTTAGTTTCGAAATGGATTAATACTTTAATGTAATATGTAATTATTGTTTTTATTGTTCTATTGCTTATAGAAATGAAACATGTGTGACAGGGTTTTTACATATGTTTGTGTTCATTAAATAACTGTCACTATTTAAATTAAAAACGTTATCCGTAAGCTAGCTGAGCCTAATTTAGCTCACTGTTTTCATTGATTGTTGATGGGAAACGTCTATGAATGTCTTGCCACTGATTGGTCTATCTAATTAAGAAAAACCAGCCAAGTGCGTGTCGGGCCACGCACAGTGTATTGTTACTATTACTGGGTAACTAGTAAAATCTACTTAGCCGCGATAGTTTTAAATTCATTAGACGTACTACTGCGACGGTTTTTGTCACTTTCCCAGCAGCCTGCAGGGGGTGCCACACATGACTCTAACAAAAATTTGGGCTTTTAAGCCCATTGTACACAAATAGACCGCTAAATTTAAAAACAGTTTTTTTCTACTCCTGTACCGTTATCTGTCATTTATATAGGCTCTAGCTTTTGGCTCTAGCAGGCTCTTTTTATCATTTTATACATTTTTAATTTTTAAACATATTTTTACAAATTATTTTTACAAATTAACTTTACAAATTATTTTTAAAAATTGTTTTAATATTTTAGAAAGTGATTATTATTTTATTATATTTTTTGTACTTTAACGTTTTAACCAGTCAAATGTATTTAAACTTATTTAAACTTGTTTTACATTTTAAATATTTGTTGTATTGTACCTAATAATTAATTATAACGTTTGCTATGCCCTAATGGGGTCCTGTGCATTGCCTAGCTTTAAGTTGCATGTGTCAATTGTACAAGGTTGCAAATAAATAAATTGAAATTGCTTTTATGGTTCATTCATTTTTCATAAAAGCACTGTTTACCACGATGTCAAATCTTCTAACTTTTTAACACTAAAATGGACGAAGAAGAAAATAACTGCACCGCTGAAGAAATTGCGTGAGTAGTTTAGAACTAACGGAAAAACTACTGCCTGAAAAGTCAAATGCTATTTATTTAGAAGTTAGTCGTAGAAAAAGTATTGTATGCAACGGTGTATAACTTGGTCTTAAAACGTTCGTGGCGTCTTTAATTGCGACTCACGCCACTCGCGTTTTAAGACCCTACTTATACAACAGTTGCATAATGTACTATTAAAAACTCATAATATTATTGAACAAGCTCTCCAACGGGGTTTAACGAGAACAAAAAATAACATACACGTGTAAGGGAGGTCACTTAATTCTTTTTTGGCTTTCAAAATTGTATCCTACCATTTTGTCAGCGTGATTGATTTATATACCCATGCCGAATTACAGCTTTCTAGTAGTAAGGGTCACTGAGCTAAGCCGCAGACGGATAGACGGACATGGCGAAACTATAAGGGTTCCGTTTTTGCTATTTTGGCTCCGGAACCCTAAAAATCGAAACACCGTAAAATCTAGCTAAATCATAAAAGCTTGTTTCAATTTGTAGCGATGATTACGTGGTATAAATTGATCTTACTAACATTATTCCAATGTAATTTATTTATTTATCTAGGCCGTGTTTTCGTCCAACCAACTCTGCCGTGGATGTCTTAATCCAACATTTATAAACAATTCAGACAACGAATTAATATAGTGTATACTTATAATAATCAATAAAAACAGGTAAAGTTTGTAGCTTTGTACGTACGGGGTAATCTCTGGAACTCCTTATGCGATTTCGAAAATTCTTTCACCAGTGTATACCAGGGACTTGTGGAATGGACTTACCTTTTTTTTTTTTTTATCTTTATTATTTGGTAAAGGGGTTTTATCCATTATGATAATGTCACCCTTATTGTTACAAATCACTTAAATAACTAGCATCTTCGCTTGATACCTACATTTACAATTTTGTACAATTCTTTAGCTACGTTGGATAGAGGGTGTGCTAAGAAACTATTACATTTGCCTGTTTCAAACAGGTTTACCTTATACCTACATTCAAGCGTATTCCTCTCAGTTTCGTTCCGGATGCATTCCACCAGGATGTGAAACACATCCTCTCTCGTTCCACACTCCGCGCAGTTCGGTGAAGCAGTCTTACCCATCAAAAAAGCAAAGCTGTTCAGTGGGATGTGTCCCGATCGTAATCTGAGAGCTAATACTATATCTTTCCTACCCATGCCCGACCCCCTAAACCATGGCACTTGACAGAGAGTAGGTTGGATAGTTCTGTACCATATTCCTTTAGTTAAAGACCGCTCATCAAAATGTTCTTTCCATAATTGCTTGCATTTACGTCGTACCAGGTAAGACAGTCAGTATGGTAAGGTAAGTATGAGGCTATTATTCCATCGGTGACTGCTTCTCTAGCAAGTCGATCAGCTGATTCGTTTCCCTTGAGGCCAACGTGGGATGGTACCCATTGAAAGTAAATCTTTATTTTGGAAATCGCCAACGCGTGCACAGACTTTAAGATGCTGTAGGCTATCGGTGCTCCTCGAAAACTCGAGGTGCATCGAGCCAAATACTGTAATGCACTTCTGGAATCTGTACATACCACGAAAGTACCGGACTCAAAGGATTCGATAACAGCTACCGCCTCAGCCAGAGCCACCAGTTCTATGCCCATTATAGAAATATTTTCATTTAGTTGTAATTTTATAGACCCATTTGTTTGTGGATCAAAAACTGCCAAGCCTGCACCATTAGAATATTTTGAGCCATCTGTGTAAATATAGTAAGCGCCAGGATATTTCGACGTTAAAAAATGTTCACACGTTTTTTCTAGAACCCGTACATTATACCGTTTCTTAGCTTCCTGCACCCCATTAAGAGGGGGCGTATCGCCAGGGAAAAATCAGAAATGACCCGCGCGCCCCGTACCTGCCGCGCTGATGCGTCTATTGCTGCCCCGCTCCTTCTCGCATAGTATATGCCCCGACAGTCAGATGAAACATAATGAATACCTATAGATAATTATAATAAGTGGAAAGAAAGACAAAATCTGTAAGTACCTATATTTGAAGATATAATTTTCGCTAGTAGCTAAGTCAGTTTCGAGAGCTATAACTGAAATATGACCTTCCGTTTTTTTACTAAATCACGTAAGGGTTGTAATTTAGCATAATAATGTCTCGTAAAAGGCTAAAGCAAAAAAACAGCTATAATCGAATTTAAACTTTTGTGAGACATATCTAAAATACTACTAATAAATCCACGGTTAAAAAATTAACGTAAATTTCACGGCAGGCGACATGTTTCGAACTCTTCGGGAGTTCTTCTTCAAAACAAACATCGAAAACACTAATCCTGAAGAAGAACTCCCGAAGAGTTCGAAACATGTCGCCTGTCGCGTCATTTAATACGTGAATTTATTAGTAGCATTAAAAAAAACTGTAATTTATTATGAAAACTTCGATCATGTTTATGAAAGCCAGATTTTCAGGCCACTGTGTGGCGGCCAAATTTTTCAATTCTGACCCCGTGTCATGGTCGGCCTTATCACGCGATAAGACAGGATAGAGCGTCCGTCACTGGCTCACACCGTTTGATAGAACGAGACGATGCCCCTATCTTGTCACTTATCGAGTGATAAGGCCGACCATGATACGGGGTCTGATCTCGGATTCGTACTTGGAGACAATGGAGACGCTTTGGCCCTTTAGTTATCAATTTTGAACATACTCGTATTAAAGAAAAACTGCAAAATTGTGTTCACTTTTTTAATATAAAAATGTCCAACTTCGCAGGCAATAATTCGGGTGCAGACTCGAAAATTATTATTACTCCAAAAGAAAGAAGGCAAAAAAATATGCATAGTGATGAAAATCCCATTCAGATAACTCAAAGAATTACGAAGCTACAACCGTTTTAATATTGCTTGTTAGAGAGAGAAAACGCAAACGGTGTGTGACGTCACATTACAGGATGCTGCCGGCAGGCCGCGTCGACGGCGTCGCCGACTACGATGCGCGCGGCACGTTGCCGTCTTCTGTGACGTCACATTCTTCCAGCGTCATCGTTTCATATGAAGTTGCGTTTTGCGAAAAAGGGACAGAACACATCCCTTCTTAAAACTTTGGACACTTATAACTTCGTGATTATTTAACCTTTTGCGTTGATTTTTTCTCCATTTGACAATTTTTTTTATCCGTCTTCGAGAAAATATCACATTATTTTATTTAGTGTCTACGCCCCTATCGTTGGAATCTAAAAGCGTCACCCGTGATGACTTTAAAGAAAAAAAATATCAATAACTACTAATAAATCCACGGTTCACCCACGTATTAAACGTCACTACGGGCGACATGTTTCGAACTCTTCGGGAGTTCTTATTCAGGATTGAGTGTTTTCGCGGCGGTGTCGCTTGAATCAAGACAAGATTCAAGCGACACCGCCGCGAAAACACTCACTTTATAGAGTACAAATTACTTTAATTACTCAAGGAATACATTAAATGTCACAACAGGCGACATGTTTCGAACTTTTCGGGAGTTCTTCTTCAAAACAAACATCGAAAACACTTATCCTGAAGAAGAACTCCCGAAGTGTTCAAAACATGTCGCCTGTCGTGTCATTTAATACGTGAATTTAACCGTGAATTTATTAGTAGCATTAAAAAAAAACTATAATATATTATGAAAACTTCGATCATGTCTATGAAAGTCAGATTTTCAGGCCACTACTGTGTGGCGGCCAAATTTTTCAATTCTGATCTCGGATTCGTACTTGGAGACAATGGAGACGCTTTGGCCCTTTAGTTATCAATTTTGAACATATTAAAGAAAAACTGCATAATTATGTTCACTTTTTTAATATCAAAATGTCCAAGTTCGCAGGCAATAATTGTTGGAATCTGCACTCTCGATAACCCTAAAAGCGACACCCGTGATGACTTTAAAGAAAAACAATGTCAATAATGTCACTACGGGCGACATGTTCCGAACTCTTCGGAAGTTCTTCTTCAGGATGAGTGTTTTCGCGGCGGTGTCGCTTGAATCACGACAAGATTCAAGCGACACCGCCGCGAAAACACTCATCCTTAAGAAGAATTCCCGAAGAGTTCGAAACATGTCGCCCGTAGTGACATTTAATACGTGAGTTGAACCGTGTAATTATTAGTACTGTTTCAACACGTCTCACGAAAGTTTAAATTCGAAAAGCAATGTCCGCCATCTTGGAATTCAAAATGAACATCATTTCTAGAATCTTCACCCTCGAGAAGCCTGCCAATGTATGTTGTTCTTTAAAAAAACGCGCATATTAATTTACAACGAATGTTTCAAAAATTTTAAATAATGCGACCATTTTTTGAAATATTTCTGACTATGAATTCGTATTTAGACCTCTCAGACATCGATTTTGAACATAACCGGATTTATTCTCAACTAGCGATCCGCTCCGGCTTCGCACGGATACTATTATTATACATTTAAACCTTCTTCTTGAATCACTCTATCTATTAAAAAAAACCGCATCAAAATCCGTTGCGTAGTTTTAAAGATCTAATACATAGGGACAGACAGCGGGAAGCGACTTTGTTTTATACTATGTAGTGATAGTGATAGTGATAATCTTTCATAAAGTAAATACACGATCGACAGAAAAATGTTCGTCTAGTTTTGCATGTACTGCACAAATTATTCTAAATGCAAAATTTAAAGAAGCCGGTCACCCGCCGATCGCTGCGTAATCTTATAGTTGTATTTTGAACTTTAAGATCTATATGTTAAGGTCGACTTTTAAATATATTATTTCAAAATGTAGCAAAATATCTACTGGAATGTAATGATACGTTCATTCACTGGACGAATATACTGGGTCACAATATTATTGAAATAATTATGTTCATCGTGCTGTCGTGAGAGCACAGAACGTAGTCCTCTCATCTCAGCGGAGCGATTACGACTGACTCCGCCCGCGAACGGCAACAAAAGATATACAGAACCGCACGAAACACGCGACGGGAGAAAGGGTATCGCGCTAAATAAAAAAGGCCTATACGCCAAATACGTTTCACCTCAATAAGTCTGAAAAGGGACTACATAAAAATACCCCGCTAGTACTTTCATTAGGTAATGTGAAAAGCTATTATACACTCAACTTTTACTTAATTTATATGCACGGGAACCTCACACTATTGAAATTGAGTAAAAATAAGACATGTTTTGGCGGTTCTTTTCTATCGAGGCAATTTTGGTTTTGTATGGTTTTGTTCAGACGATTCAATTGCAAATATGATTTAGTTTTGGTATGTTCTTTTTCCTGGCATTCGCTTTAGTTTGTCATAGGTAAATATTCAATCTAAGAACCCCGATTTCGCGGAGCGCCCCCTCTTAATGTAAAGACATATAGTGCTAGAAAGGTCCACGCTGCTAACCCAAGTATCCAACGAGAAAAGTTCAAGCTGACATGACGTATGTATGGGAGTATTTTCCAAATTTTCGTGCACTAAAATTAATAATGGTCTTTTCTTACGTCTCCAATACATGTTACTTGTTAAACTGGCAAGTAGGTTTAATTTTTCAATTAAAATGTTATTAGTGTACGATTTTGTTTTTAACCAAAACTTGCTCGCTAAATAGTACCGTCGGATGAATAGTGGTGGAAGACTAAGTTCCGACTCCATGACGTGAATTGTTGTACTTTTTATAAAACCTCCAATTGTTCGCGTACACTGATTTTGCAGCCTGTCTAGTTTAGCTAGAGCAGTTTTGGTACTGTTTCCATATAAAAAACATGCATAATCTAGTCTACTACGAATTGTGGCAATGTATAGCTTTCTTAGGTGTTCAGGATGAATTCTTCAACCTGGCCCTGCCAGAATTTTGAAAGTATTTAATATTTTTAAGCTTTTCTCGGTAATTTCTTTAATGTGTTTGTTCCATTTTAAGTTTTTATTTAGCCACAACCCTAAATACTTAACATTATCTACTACTTCTATTGAGCAGTTATTAATTTTAAGTGATACGGCCTCTTGCAAATATCCTCTCTTAAAGATACAGATTTTAGTCTTGATTACCGATATATCCAAACCTATTTCTCGTAGCAAGTTTGTGAATGTGTTTAAAGCCGCTTGGAGTACATACACACTATTTTTAACCGTCTCGCGACTAGTATATAACACAAAGTCGTCAGCATATTGTAAAATATTAATTAAATTATCTGATTCAATATTTTTACATATCTTCAGGGTTGCGATATTAAATAGCAAGGGTGAAAATGGATCCCCTTGTGCTAAACCAATTCCAGTGGTTCTAGTGATCGTGTACGTATCATTATTTGATTTTATCATGAGATTTCTCTCTTTTAAAAAATTCCAAATATAAAGACAGATTTTATACCCTATACCTATTTGATCCATTATACTTATTAAACCTGTCAAGTCTACATGATTGTATGCACTATCTATATCTATAAAGCATGCTAATGTAGGGTAATTGTTTGTTAAGCCTATTTGAATATCTGACACTAACGCGGTCAAACTGTCTATAGTAGATCTGCATTTTCGAAAACCTGTAGTGTAAGGCGAAAAGATATTATTTTTCTCCAAAACCCATTCGACACGTTTAATTAAGATGTTGTGAAACAATTTGCAAATGCATGATATCATTGAGATCGGCCTAAGTGAATCTGTAAATTGTGGATTGCGACCTTGTTTTGGGATTGGAACGATGCTAATAACTCGCCATTGTGCTGGAACGACCCCCGACTGAAGAATCCGATTAAATAGCGTTAATAAAACCAATTTACCGCTTTCTGGGAGATTACTAATCATTGAATAAGATATATTGTCACAGCCAGGTGTCGTGTCCTTACGTCGCATACATTTCTCAAGTTCCTGTCTCGTTATAGGTACTTCTAACCGGGGGTTGTGACTATATATTATGGGCTTTTTAGGCAATGCATAGTCTGGAGTTAAGTTGGTAAGCAGTTCACTTGCTTTTTCTTTATCAATGTAGTTACCACAACTTCGCGATCCCTTAAACCATCTCATTTTGCGCCATAAATCTGATTGTGTTGTTGACTGATCTAAAGACGAACAAAACTTTTGCCAAGACTCATCCCGTGTTTGCCTCATTAGTTTTTGTGTTAATCGTATTTTAGCTTGCAGTATGTCCAGGTTATTAGGAGTAGGGTTGCGCCTAAACGCTGATAGTGCTAATCGACGTTCGGCTACCGATTTCGATAAGGAAGGGTTCCAATATGGTTTTGGTAGAAATTTACTATTAGGATTTAAGCACTGCTTAATATAAGGGATATGAATATCCGCCGATTTATAAATACATTCTACAAAATTGTTGTACGTAACTTGTAGATTATCCGAGGGGTGAAGATTAGAAAGTAATTCTTCAAGCAGGGTCCTATACGAGCTCCAATTAGCCTGTTTGAAGTTACGTTTTTTTAAGATATTAGTCTTATTTAATTCTAAATTACACGTCAACTGGATCATGAAGTGATCACTACCTAGTGTTTCATTTAATATTTGCCACTTAAATCGTAAAGCTATATCTGACGAAACTACAGATATGTCTGGGGCGGATTGTTGTAACTGATTATTCACACAACGGAACCGGGTTGGAGACCCATCATTAAGTGTCACCAACATATTATCAGATAACGCATCATATATTTGTGACCCTCTTGTGTCTACCTTATAAGACCAGTTGCTATGGTGCCCATTAAAGTCCCCAAGAATGAGGACCTTTTTATTTACTGACGCGAAAACATTATCCCAGTCACTTTGCGTTGTTCGTACACACGGCGGACAATACACGACGGTAATATACTTTATTTGGTCACAGTTAAAAAGTTGAACGCACAGAAGTTCGATCCCTGAATTAATGCAGTTAATAGTATGTAATTGTGCTTTCACCGATTTATGTACGAACAAAGCGACCCCTCCGTACGAATCGTACCTGTCTTTTCGATAAATATTATAATTTTTTACTACTAAGTAACTATCGGGTTCTAACCAAGTTTCACATACGGCAGCGACGTGGACCTTTTCTTGACTTAAAATATTTTCAAATGCAAGTAACTTGGGTCTGAGGCTTTGGGCGTTCCACTGGAGTATTTTAACTTTAATTACTTTTTTACTATTACTGGCCATTTATAAAAAAATCCATAAAATTCTTTAAGATCGGCCAACTTGAAAGTTTATCTACACACACTAAGATAATCCATTGAATGCAACATCTTATAATTTTGTCTACTTTCACCTGTATTGTTAGTCCCTTCAAGAATAAGATCTCTTTCAACCTGTTCACAAGCTCGCTGAAGTCAACATTTTCTTCCCTTCGGTCTTCTACCTTGTCTTCTTCAACCGCTTTTCCACGCTCACTCTCAGGAAATACTTCGTTTACGAGGGTATCGATGTTGTTATCTGCGCCCGGTGTAAGGTGTCTCTTCACTCTTCGGGGGCGAGGTGGGCGGTCTTCCCCTCGCTGTTCGCTGTGCACTATCGCCTTTGTTTCAACCATAGCCGCATAAGTACTAGTAGTCTGCTTTTGCAAAGATGGAGAGGGTTGAGTAGGGTCTGTCGGTTTTAGCGACGGAAATGAACTGTAGGTCGGTACCTTATCGTTTTCTTTGACGTCAGGGGACTCAGGTGCTACGTATACTGCCAAAGCTTTTCTGTAAGTACAGTTATACTCTGCCATGAGTTCTCTTAGCTTTTTTTCTTTTAGAAACATTGGACATGACCTCGATAGGGACATATGGGGACCCTTGCAATTAATACACTTAAAAGTGGTTGTTTCGCAATTGGCATGGTTGTTTCCGCACTTCGGACACATTACTTTACTAGAAGGACATCTTTTGTGTATATGACCCAATTTCCAACAGCGGGAACATTGTGAAACCGGAAATATGTACGGGTCCACTTTGAGTCTGAGCCCATCCACAAAAACGTGTGCCGGCAAAAAGTTTCCTTTGAAACACAGGCGTACGACTTCACTCGCTGACCAGCCATCTTTGCAGGTATCGTCTCGTTGTTTTAATCGAAATGCCGACATCAGTTCCGCCGGTTTATTACATTCTACGCTTTTAAAAATGTCATCGTCTGTCAATTCCAGGTCTACGTCCCGAATGACCCCATATGATAACATTTTCTCCATCGGTCTCTGAATACGCCAGCCCTTCTCTTTTGCTAAATGGCAGTTTTCCAGCTTTTCTATGTTTACTTCACTTGACAATTCTAAACGAATTTTGTAAGGATTTAAATATTTAACCTTTTGGATATCGGTTATGTTATACTCTTTAAGCAATTTTGCCAGTGCAAATTGTTTAGGTAGTTTCTCCAAAGACGAAATCAACACTTCTATTTGGTCAGTACTTGTTTTAACTTTCTTCTCCTTATTATTTTTTCCTACCATATACCATGGTTCATCTTCATTCAATTCCCTTTTGGATGACCTTGCGTAATTAATGTCCTGGTTTGACTTAGACTCGTTCAAATCTTCATTTTGATATTGTTCTCTTTAGTACGGTACGTAAAATGAATGCACCTTCGATAATTCCCAAGGTCGCGATTTTTTTGTTAATATTTAGAATATGATGAGTACTACTAGTAGTAAAAAAAGATAGGGAAATTTGACGTTGCTTTAGGTATTACACAGCGTTTTCTTAGCGACCCTTGTAAATCCAGGGATAAATTATACAAGTGGTATTTTTCTTCAATAGAGTATCGCATTTTAGTATTATAATCTCCACTTTAATTTGCTAAAACTTTCGTCAAGTGCTTACGTCAGTATAATCCGAAGCGAATAAAAAAAAATATTTCCTCTAAAAGATTATACAAGTTGGTTTTGATTACTGAATACTATTAAAAACTATCAAATATAACCTAAGTTTGAATTAATAACATATTTATCAATAGCTTAAATTTGTATGAACAGTTTAATGTTAAAAGCCTTCTAATTATTTTAAAATAAATCTCAAAAAAATTCAAGTTGACACATATAAACCAGCTTTATCATAGTAATCTATTGATAAAAAATCTAAGTAATTCATCAATAGCTCCACATTGTATTCATTTATCAATTATTTTTAAAATTTGAACGCACGACGAACTGCGCGCGAGTGTAGTGCGCCGACGGCGAGAGCGTCATAACCAATCACAGCACGCCGTCGTTACTTATTTCCTACTCGGTAGCCTCCCCTCTGTTGATCAGCTCACTTGCAAAATGAAAGAATGTTGATTTTACGATTGTGTTCATTTATATTAAGTGTTGAATTTATAAATAAATCTTTGTAACGCCTTAGGGAGAAGACGGCATTACATAAGTTGAAATAATTATGAATTATGCCCAGCCAAATAAGTGGTTTTCTTTGTCCAGCGTATGTATGTAATCATAGTATAGCCATTTGGTTTCGTTGCTATATTTGGTAAGGTTAGCCTTAAATATGATTGAAGAGAATGTTTCGCCTTAATATGATACAATGTGTATGTTAACTTAACATACAAAACTAAAAGCAAGCGTTTACGTAACGTATGTAAGAAATAGGGAATGCAATATGCAATTACCGGGCAAAATTCAAAACCGGTAAATTACCGACTTGAGTAGGACAAAACCTATTAACCGGTAAATTACCGGTAATTTTAATTTGGTTTATAAGTAGCGTTATTTGATGTTTATTTATCGTAAAAATAAGCTAAAAGGCAGTATAAAGAGTAAAAGGCGGTTTCATGTTCCGTAAATGTAATAATCATTTTCATTAATATTTAAAACTTGCTCCGTGGTAGGAGGGCTAAAACACAACTGAAGACGTTCCTTGGGGATTAGCAGGCAGGTAGGAATAGGAATTGGTCCCAGTTTTACAGATTACCATTACAACATCAGTAGTATCAGTACAATACAAAACAGTACCAGTAGTGAATATGGAGTGACGAAGGTTAACGTGAATATTAATATTATGGTGCATTGCCTGTTCCCCTTCTCACCCATCATTGGCGTCGGTGGGTCACACAGTGTCCTCGGTCATTGTTTTGATTCCTAAATCTACAGATACGCAACCCTACGGATTTACAATCCTAAAAAACAATAATTTACTGAATAAAAAAACAATCAAAATAATACAACACAAACTGACTAGTTGACTACAAGCCCACGTAATAGTAAAAAAAAGTATTTTACCAAATAGCTGTTTCTAAGGAATGTTCAAAAGACGTAACCAACCATACCAGGAGCGAAAAGATTTAGATAGAGAAAACGGTACTAATAGTAACCGAACATTTTACTAAAGAGCGTTCGGACAAATGGTTTATTAACTTTATCTAGGAAAAGCGTGTACTGTTGCTCATGGGGTTCCAAATTGTGGCATCGGTTAAGCGATTTGGGGGGGCTAGGTCTGTATGTATACTTTCTGTATCCTAGCTCTCCTGCGGGTAACCTAACGTCTAATGCGATCACGCAGACAAACTCCCAGCATAGCCCTCTCCATAGCCCTTTGAGCCTTCTAATGAGGCCGATAGTGCGCGAACACATTTCAGTGTCATATGTCATCACTGGCACCACACATGGGCCAAAGACTCTCGTCTTGAGACACTTCGGAATACTAGACGAAAAGATGTGCCGTAGCTTCCCGAACGAACGCTGCCCAGCTGAGTCGACAGGAGACAGTTTGTCCTACGTATATATAATCGTCTACAACTTCGAGCGTAAAGCGTCCGATTGTAATGAGAGTCGGTAATACATGGGCATCAGATGATCTTCGTCTTATCCATGTTAATTCTTAGACCAACCCGCTCAGAGGCTTTATAGTATTCAAGTCCTCCATGGTATACGAAGGTGAGTGATATACTCGCCTTCTCCAGTCCAGTCTTTAAAGCATGCACCAGTGCAGCGGTGAACAGTTTTGGAGAAATAACATCTCCTTGATCGACTCGCTGCAGCGGAATAGGTTTCGCGTTCCAATTCTGGAGTCAGATTTACATAGTGAAGTGGCATTCTCGTTTGATTCATTGATTAAAACTTTATTCATTCCCACAACATATATGGCAATGATAAAATACGAAATTGAAACAATAAAGGTAAAAGAAAATAATAATAATATACATATCTAAAGAAAGCATGCAAGAAGTACATTCTAAAGAAGCCATGTGTCGTGGCTGAGAAATGGCGCTGGCTTAGCGAGCCATGCCAGGGCCTTAAATTACAAAATTGAAATATAAAATACTTGGCAACGCTGGAGAAACTGTAGTACAGCCCAGGTTTCGATTGAATCATAGTCCAGAAACGCTAAGCAAAAGGGCAGATTATACTCCGCAGCCTTCTATATAACTTGACGGGTGGTCTTATTTTATCTTATCTAGGTGAGGGCCCTTTCGGATACACTTCGACCCAGTGGGATCTTTTGTGCATTTGACGTCTCATTTCTGACTACTCCCAAATTGCTCCATCATTTCTACAAACTGCATGATACAGCTCAGCGGATGTACCTTAAAATCCTTTGGTTGCGGATAGCCGTTATCAAAGTAATTAATTAATTTTCTGGCAAGGGTATGACATTCACACAGTAAGTGTTCCATAGTATCATCCTCCTCACCACACATTCTACAGTCTAAACTATCCGATAGTCCCATCTTGGCCAAGAGATTCTTGACCCCGAAGTGACCTGTCAACACCCCAAATATAATTCTGAGTTGCTTTCTGCTGGATTTCCAGAGCTTTTGGTCAAGCCCGAGTCCACTCCTTCTATAAGCTGGCTTAGATTGCCTTAAGCCAGCCTCATTCCTCCACTCATGTTGGTGTTTGGTTTTGGCGTAGGCTTCAAAGGCCGTTATCATGGTTCCGCGCGTTCCATGGCGAAAGTACCACAAATTGTTCTGGACCTACAATAGTACATTACTACAGAGGCCGGGAAGTAAGGGGTTGCCGGCCGAGTACATATGCCGATCATAGCGAGGCCGGATAGTTATGAGGCTGGCAACCCCTTTTTACGCCGAGGTATGTATAGTGCTTTTCTCAAACATGCAATGAAATAAATAAATTAAACTCCAAGAAATCAAACTTTAATTTTCATGGCTGGATGCCGTGATGCTGTGCCTCAAATTGTAGAATGTGACACTTCGAAGCCCATTATGAATAACACAACGTCAATATATAATTTCATGTTCGAGAAAAGTAATTTGTAGACCCCCTTCTTGCTTTAAGCTCATCTGCTTTTTCGTTGCCGATGAAGCCCTCGTGCCCTGGTATCCAAGCTAGTTGGTTATCTATAGTGCTAAAGCCTCTTCGGAAACTGGCTTGTTCGGGAGGCTGGAAGTCATCTAACCTGCGCACGAGACGATTTGTAATTACTCTCGAAAACAGCTTTTACACACGGCTCAGAAGTGAGATGGGTCGGTGTTTCTTCAGCAGGGTGTTGTCACCATTTTTAAAGAAAAGCACCAGCACACCTCTGTTCGATGCCTTTGCCGTTCACTCTTTCACTAAGACAAAGAGAGGTATTTCCTTGTTTTGAAAATGAAATGATTAGTATACCTATTACCTACAAACTATGTTAAATAAGGCGCTCTCTGTCGTACTTATCCAAGCAGGTCATTATTCATATTTTATAGAACGGAACCGTGTTTGTATTTTAAGAAGCTTCTGCAAACGATATTGTATTAATTTGGTACTATAACGCTAACCAGTTAATCAATTGACATTTTACATGTCAAAAGGAGGGTATTGATTGAGATATAATCATTACCATACCCCGTTATCACGTTATCAGTGTTGCAGATCCATTGAAACTAAGGCATAGGGTTGTCGCACAGTATCTATTTTATGGTCAATGTGACATGTGACATTTTGGTGTACAGGCTTTTGCTTAAAGAGCCTTTTTGCAGGTAAAATAACAGATTTATATAAAGATAAAGATAGTTTATTTTTCAAGTAGGCATATTACAATGCACTTATGAACGTCATACGATGGTAAAATCTTTTCAAAAACTATATATCTTATAACTAACAAACATTAAAGACATGCCTACCTATAAGTATACTTTCATTAGTTGTCTGAATAAATTATTAAGAGTTTTTCTATGTTAGCTGGCGTTAAATTTTGTCGTCTATTACTGTTTATCCATTTTAAATATGAAAACATTTGCTCCACTTCTACAGATGTAATTGGTAAATACTTCAGGCAATTATAATATTCCACGGTGTTTTTGTTAATGCATTTTGTAATTTCAGCTTCTTCATTATTAAGTAACTTGTAAATCAATTTTGACAAATAAATGACGCAACCGCCTACTATGGAGTGAAAAAAAGAATAAAACCTTTTTTAATTACGGGTTGATAAGAGATTTTATTTTGTGAAAAACTTAATTTATATCGATTAAAAAAAGGTGCATTAATTTATATATACCTAGAGGCACATGAAAAAATAATAAACGTGCAGTGCCAACCCTAGCGTTTTCAATGATTCTGCAACACTGATAACGGGGTATGATCATTACGATCAAGTAAAAAAAAATATTATTTACTAATAATTAATGTTTAGGTAAATTACCGGTTTTGATTTAAATTTACTGGTTTTATACCGGCCTTATACTCAGAAAATTGACCGGTTAACCGGTATGCATTCCCTAGTAAGAAATATGCATCGAAATTCTATAATTTCAATAACTCCGGATTTTTAGTATTAATTAATTAAAAAAGTCCTCTTCCGCTTCGATGAACAACTATTTTTTTTGGTAATTCGATCTTTTAGTGTTAGGCTCTAATCGGAATTTGAAAGATTCTTGAGTACCTAACTTTCGGAGTTTATCTCCTACCTACACCCTAATTTTACTACCTACTACTACTTAGAAAGATAACTAATACTAATAACCCTGTATATATACTTTCTGTATCTACTTCATATTAGTAACATCAGATATGACATCGCGACTAGTAAATAAGTACCTACAAATAAAATTTAAGCTAATTTAAGTTTAATACTAAATGACCCTATATAACTTTCTTTATTGGTAAAATAAAATAGATAATTGCAACCGAAAAACAACTAGTAACTAAATATAAAGTAAAATCAAGTACTAAAAGTTTGTACCTACAAGTTTGAGCGTACGCACGGCACGGCCTTGGAGAAGTACTCGGCTGCCAGCACGCTGCACACGAATCACGCGCGAAAGATTTAAATTGCGGATAATAACTGATAAGCTAATGCAATTAAGAGCTATTGATGAATCCGTTAGAATTTGTGTTTATATATTCCTCGATAGAACTGAAATGAATTACGCCAACTTGAGAATTTATGAGATTTCTTTTATGGTAAGGAGAATGGTTTCAAGATATAATTCCTAATAAAAAAAAAGACTATTGATAAATCTGTTAGAAATTTGTGCTGCAATATATTTTTTTAGTTTTGAATACACTATAGTAGCCACTAGTCACTTAAATATTCTTTCAGGAGATTTATATTTTTTTTAATCGTTTCCTTTTTTGCTGACGTAATCTCTTGACGAAACTATTAGAAAACGATAAGTAAGGTTTGAATAATCAAATACGATGCATTATAGGAAAAAACAATAACTTGTATAATCTTTGCAAAGTTTTACAAGTGTTCCTTACAAAAAAGTTAATTATTCGTAAACCA
This sequence comes from Epinotia ramella, assembly GCA_947578815.1. Lineage (NCBI taxonomy): Eukaryota > Metazoa > Arthropoda > Insecta > Lepidoptera > Tortricidae > Epinotia > Epinotia ramella. The sequence goes on from OX388202.1 coordinate 28,603,100, forward strand.
ATATCAAAAACTGTTAGAAATTATTTTTCGCTGTTAGTACTTAAGGTACTCTCGCTGATAACAAAAAAAAATCAAACTTGGGAGTTATGTTAGTTTGACGACACATTACAGTGTTCGCGTACCGGACTACTTTCTATACCTAAAATCTCTTCGTCAACTAAAGAATTTTCCCTTGCCAACGGTAATTCATCCATATTTCCATCAAACGTAGGTTCATTGTTGTCCTCCATGGTTATCGATGTAGTAAACAACAAAAAAACGCATGTTCGCCGGCCGGCTATGCCAAACCGGTCTCCGGCGCACTAATCACTATTGATAACAATGCAATAGACAACCGAACACAACCGACTCGTACGAATGTCGCACCGCCACTGTGATGGACTTACCTTGCGATCTTTGTTATACGCGGGTGAAGCCGCGCGGGAAGCTATATTTATAAAGGCAAAAGCAACTGTTTAGTGTTTGAAATAAGGGCAGGCCTTTAAATAGCGCTATTTTCGTATAGCGCTATCATTTATAACGTTATTATTCCTAAAACCGCTATACTCAAAAACGATATTTGACGCGCTGTATAGCGATATCCATTATAACGTTATAAATCTGAACCATTAATATAAAACCGATACTTTTTTAACCGATATAATAATGTTATAACGTTATAGGCTACCCCTTTCTCGCATTCAGTATAGCCTACTCGTGCAATGTAAGCGATGTGATTACGTAACGTAGGTTGTTTGTTAGAGTGCACGGCGTCATAGTAAAATAGAGAATTTTTCGATTTGCTCGGCTTGTCGGCGCAGGTTGTAGTCTGATACGAATATCCTGACTAATAATGTTCAAATCAGATTGTCTTTAGCTACTCTGTTCCTCATTAATCGGAAATGCATCATCCCATAAAAACATGCCATGTAAAAAAGAGGTCAAGTCACGAAACTCTTCCACCGTAAAAAGTTGTGAGATATTTCGTAGAGCCAAGTCTCAGGCATTCTTTTATCTTTATTTCGTTGCTAAATAAAATTTTGTGACTTGGCAATCACACAATACTACATAGCTTTAGGTATGCAGAAATCCATTAATGCAGGAACGTTGTGTGATTGCCAAGTTACAGAATTTTATTTAGCAAGCAAATAAAGATTAAAGAATGCCTAAGACTTGGCTCTACGAAATATCTCACAACTTTTTACGGTGGAAGAGTTTCGAGACTTGGCCTCTTTTTTACATGGAATGTTTTTGCTTGCTAAATAAAATTCTGCAACGTGGCAATCACACAACTTAACTGTATTTATAGATTTTTGCATACTTACCTAAAATTATGTAGTATTGTGTGATTGCCAAGTCACAAAATTTTATTTAGCAAGCAAATAAAGATTAATAAGAATGCCTGAAACTTGGCTCTACGAAATATCTCACAACTTTTTACGGTGGAAGAGTTTCGAGACTTGGCCTCTTTTTTACATGGAGTGTTTTTTATGGAATCTCACTTCTTTTTGTAGGTTAATGTGTTATCCATACATACAAACTATGAATGCAGGCCCATTCTTGCTTTTGAATTTTCCCATTCACTGCAAATGTAACTTTGTAATCCTAAATATTTGTATAGGATTACAAAGTAATGTATACAGTTGGTGTATCTAGAAAACTGGGTTGAAATAGCAATTTTTTATAGTTTTCCCTTTATGTGGCCATTAAATTCTAACTCTGTACCAAATTTCAGCTCTCTGAGTTTATGGGAAGTACTAGTTCTATTTTGATGATCATGAGTGAGTGAATGTCATAAATGCGAAACTTTGCTTTCGCTTAACTTCGGAACTTAATGACCTACAGACTTGAAATTTTGGATTTTAAGTATGTGATTATAGCTTACTGGATGACGAAAATTTCTGCATTCTGGTCTTATCCAGAGGTTCTCAAATAGGGGCCTGAAAATGTGGCGAAATGGTTCCAGTAAAGGATGGTACGGCAGTGTTTGCTTCGCGGTCGACTTGGCGGGGGCACTGCCGTTCCCTCAGATATTAATGGCATTGTTATAACATGGTAAATTATTAATAATTTAAATGCCTGCATCAAATGTTTCTGCTTAGTCCGTTGGTTGACTGGTAGAGAATGCCTTATGGCATTAAGTCCACCATAAATACTTTTTTTGTATTGTGTCACAAAGTTTAAATAAATTAAACCGGTCTCATGGCACCAGCACGCACATTACGGATGGATGGTCAGCTAAGATGCTTAAAATGAGGTGGAGAGAATGAGAAATTTGATTTATCTATATATGTAAGAGAAGACTTCCTGACTAATTCATCAACGCACAGCCGAAACTACTGGGACTAAAAAGAAGGGACAAGATGAAATCCCTAAGGGGGTTAAATAGGGGTGACAGGGTTTGTATGAGAAACACTTTTTTTGAGCTTGAGATTTGAAACGTAGTAAGATTACTTATTAGAATAGAAAAACAGTTAGTACTTTTAACGTGTTAGAAAATTCCATCCCTAAGGGGGTTAAAAAGGTACTAATGCAAGATTAGGATGAGAAACATTTTTTTTGAGCTAGAGATGGGCAACTTTGTGGTACGATTACTTATTAGAAAAAAAAAACCCTTTCATCGTCTTGGAAAAATACCACCCCTAAGGGGGTTAAAAGTGTTAAAACGGTATTCAAGGTTTATATGGAGAGCAAGAAAATATAGTAAGATATTTCTAATGTCAGTCTTAGTCTGTATGTTAAAAGACAACAAAACTGATTTCAGTTTTTTTTTTTTAATTCATCCCCTATAGGCGTTAATGGGGCTTCAAAGTTTATATGGAGGGAAAAGTAATTTTTTAAGTAAGATTTTTTAATTTTGTTCTTAAAATAGAGAGAGCAGATTAGTAGATTTTTTTATTCATCACCTAAGAGTGTTGAAAGGGGAGTCGAAGGCCGTATAGGGTCAAGACAATTTTAAAGTAAAAAATTAGTGTAACTAGGATTTTAGACGGTTTGTTTAAAACTAAAAAATACAATTCAATGTTTTTGAAATTCATCCCCCAAGAGGGTTTCTAGGGGGTTCAAAGTTTATACGAAGAGCAAGATATTTTTAAAATAATAGATTTATTACTTAGGTTATGGACCGTTTGTTTAATGATTAGAAAACGATTTCAGCGTTGTTTTTATTCATCCCCTAAGAGAGTTAAAAGGTTTGAAGGTTGTATAGAGAGCAAGGCCTTTTTTAAAGTAAGACTTACAGATTTGAACAGTTACCAGAAATGTAGGATAGGTTAGGTTAGAACTGCGATGCTCCCAGAATCGAATAGATTTAATCAACATTGGGTACTTATTATTATAACAGTAATGTAGCTTAGTATACATATAAAAATATATTTTTCTTTAATACTGTGTGAAAACGTCTGTTGATGATTCTTAAGATATTTATGTTTGTAAAAACGAAGTTTTCAATTTAGATTTATCAATTTAAACTAACGAACTCATCGCACTGTTACCTTTTACGTAGGTTTAATCCCTGAACGGATTTAGATGAAATTTCCCGTACAGATAATTTGAGACCCTTGGAAGGATATAGGATAGTTTATGTATATCTTTAAGATGGTAGAAGTGTGTTTGGGACAGCGATAAATAGCTTGCACCGAACATAATTTAATAGCATTATTTTTTCTAAGACCATAACAAGTTCCACGCGAACGAAGTCGTTGGCAACAGCTAGTTATTTGTATAAATATTTAGTGACTAAGGATTAATTAGAAAAGGAGGATGAATCGTAAGAAAAGGAAGATCGATACATATTTATGTGTACCAATCGTCCTTGGTCTCCCCTATCTAGACAGATTATGGCGAAGATCCGAAATCAAAAATTCACACATTCTTTGGTTTTATAATCAGATTTTATTTAACTTGTCGTTTTCGGAATGGCTCTAAATCAAAAATGAAATAAAATGTCGGAAACTAAAAGTATATTTTAATTTTATTACGATTAATGAACAAAAGCACATACCAACATACCTATGCATATTTTTTTGCTTACGGCAACACCGTCGGGCTTGTTTGGAATAGGTCCTAATACTGGGAGTCTGCGATTTAGTGCCGAGACAAACAATTAACATAAAAAAATATTGACCCTCTTACATATTGTAATAGTGTATACCTAGGGAGTAGGGGCTATTAAGATTGGCACTCTTTCTTTTTATTTATGAGCAAGTCCACGAATCTGTGGACAGCGTTGCGTTTCCTGCGTCCCATTTTTATTCCGCCATTTATCGTCGCAACCAACCAAATATTCACAATTCACAACCAATTTGCAAATGATCGAGGTAAACAAGCATTAATAAGATTTAGAAGCTAGAAAAACATAACGGCAACGTCGCACGTCGCGCTACGGCCCACGTGGTGGCATGTTGACATTGGCACAGAGCGGCAACGGCGCAGCCGTAGCGCGCGGCTCGCATTTTAAAACGATATTATAACGTTATTATATATCGTTCTGTTATTCATTCTGTTACGGTATTTATATCGTTATGGAGAATATTGATTTTGTTATAACGTAATTTTCGAACACTAACGGAATATACCGTTATAATTCCGGTTCATTTTATAACGTTTTAAAGGCCTGAATAAGGGTTTTAAACTGGGGTGAAAGTTTGTACAGGTTGTAACGTGTAGCGTTACATAACTTTCGTTACTATGAACTATGTAATAAAAAAAGATGAATAATAAACTATGTATAATACATTTTAAACAAATATAACCAAATCCTTATTATAAGCACTTACCTAAATAATAACAATCAAATAACAACTAGAATTAACATGCAATAAAATATGTTAATTGTATATTTCATTGCGGCACGTAATTTCCCTGACGAACTGTACCTCGCTCGCAGCTCCATTGTTCTAACCGGTGGAACGCGCTGCGCCCCCCGGCGCCCGCGCCCGCTTCCGCGATGGCCCGTCCGGCCGCGGCCGCCCGGCAGAGATATTTTGCATTCGACGCAGGCGCACGTTCACTCTTCTCACAGTGTCATCACACGTCGCGCCCGCGCTTTCGTTTATCATCATCAATCAATACATTTAATAAAATCGTAACTGATCGCTGTCTGTACATGGCAAATATATTAAAAAAACTTTTATGGGGGGCCTTCATAAACGCAATAGAGCCCAAAAAAATGATTTTTGAATTTTCTGTCTGTTTGTCTGTTTGTCTGTGCGTTTGTGCACGCTAATCTCAGAAACGGCTGAACCGATTCGGATGCGGTTTTAAGTAATATGTTATGCTAGACTTCTCTGAACATTTATTGTTTATTTTATTCAAATCGGTTAATAAATAAAAAAGTTATGTCAACGTAAGTCACGTAGTATAAGTATCGCATAAACTGGTAGTAATACTCATAGTTACTAAACAATCAATACATATAATAAAATATAATATTGAATAATAGGTAAAACAAATACTGAGCTGAATTGGCTGAAACTTAGGTTAAATAAATTCCAAAATTCAAAACAAATAAACGTAGGTACGTACATAGTCGGCGTACAAATTAAAAATACAACACAGGTAATCATTAACGTAAACATTTGACACAAAAGTCCTTCAGTAGAATCTAATTTGATTACAGTTTCAAGCAAGTTTCAAGTATACTGAAATGGCTTATCAGTCGTTTTATAATGATCCCGTGGTCATTAACAAAAAAAGAGGGTATTTTATTAATGTATTTAGAGAAACGGGTAGGTGAACAAAAGTCATATGAAATGCCAAATACGGAATCAGTCAGTCACTACTGGGGTTGAAAAAAATAATTATAATTGCTCCGGATCGCGGATTATCTCGGTAATAAAGTGGTACGGGCATACATTACAGGACACGGGGTTAGTTGAAGTTAATGTTAGGTATTTCGGATGTGATTGGTGATGAAAACCATTGTCATTAACGGGTTGTTGTGTCCGCAGCCTGTGGAAACGACCTTTTTGACGGCACGAATTCGGCAACTGGTGTCTTTCTGACGATCGGAACTTTGACGAAAATAATATAATCCCTACATTGTGCGTTGCATCAAGATACGCCACAGCCAGTGTCGCTTCGGTACCGATAGCTACGAGGGGCGTTCAATGAGTTCTCGGTATCGGCATGATGACGTGTCATGATAATAATTTCTGATTATTTTTCATACTGTATCACTATTCATCAATACACTATATAAGTAAAAAATATATGATTAATTTGTTTTCTTTAATAAGTGTAAACAAAGACGATGGGGTAGCAAATATTCTGACGTGAGTAAAATTGAAGGATTCTTATTTTTATTTTAGGGGCGATTTTGGTAAAATTCTGGGGTGGTAATCCAGAATGTTGATTTTATAGTGAGGTTATGAAATGAAATTAAATGAAATGAAATGATGTTTATTGCAGAAAATGGGTACATACATGCGGTATATAAATTATTAACAGGTCGCCAAATTCGGCTTGGGTAAGCATGCAACAATAGGCAATATGCACTTGAAACAGATGAGGGTAATAATATTTTTTTGGGTACTATTTTGAATCCTCTTTACGTCTCTATCAATATTTCCTAATATTATTTATTTTTCGATGTGAAAATAATTATTCAAAAGTGCAAAAAAAATGTGGGAAATTCAAAGCGGTTGAAACGTTGAAACGGAGCGTCAGTTGAGTGTGACGTCAAAGTCTATGCGTCTGCCACTGTCAAAAGCGAAGCGCTTGTTGTATTCGTAACGACTGTGACGTTCTGAAATTGTATTTATTATCATTGTTCAATATCAAATCGTTACACTTATTCTGTGAGATAAAACTTTGTGACAAAAGGATTGACAGCGGTTAATGTGTCCTTAGTTATCTGAAATAAATGAATAATAATAATAACGTGAAGGCGCAATCCGATAATTTATCAAAAATTGATGCATTCACGATGACCACATACTTGACGTCAAATCCGGATTTCGCGTCTGCTGAAATTAAAGGAGTACAAGCTGCAAGGTAATTACGTATAAAATATTACGCTTATTTGATCTTCCTTGCCTTTCATGGATTAGTCTCTCTAGAAGGTGAGAGAACATAACATAACCTAAAAAATAAACAGTTGACTTGTTTATGTTTTAGTTATAATATTGTGATGCATTTGAATGGCATTATTATGCAGAATGTAATAAAACATTTAGCAATATAATTATTACTCTATTCATTTAGCAATATATATATATATATATATATTTTTATTTATTTTTTTTTATTTATTATTAATATTTTATTCGAATAACAGTTTTTAAATATAACAACATAATCAATAAAATAAGCGAAGAAACAATAAATTAATTACAAAATAACTTACAAACTAACCTAACCCAGTCATAGCAATATATATTGTAGATTGAGAACATTCACGATGTTATATGAAGAGACATATTTTCACATTTCACACCACTTTCTTCTTATGTCCGCGCCTGTCGGGACGAGGAAAAACAGTTTATCGGACGAATTCCGTATTGTATTTTTACACATTGGCACTATATGCAATATTTATAAATCGGTTTTTTGCCTTATTCCATGGTGAGTGCAAAAACTAAGCAAAATCAACTGAACAAGAATTCAACAATTTGTAGGTTAGTTGTCATAGACTTTGACGTCACGCGCCAAGCGAGACATAATGGCGGGCGTTTAAAACGCCTGAAAAAGTTTGAAATTTATAAAAAAATATATATATACTACATTTTACATTTTTGGTGCTGAATATTATTTAACAGTAATAAAACAATATAAGCTATCATAAAAAAAAATAAAAAAAATCAGTGCATATTCCCTATTAACTACTTAAGCACAGATTGTATAATAGTTCGAACTTAAGTCTAAAAATTAAATTATTTACAGAGTAAATTTTTCGTGTTTAGAAAGTCTTTAATAGAGTATACGAGTACACACAGTTTGCACAGCCAGGCATAAAGCTTCTTTTTAAACATTTTAGTGGGAAGTTCCTTAATGTCACTGGGAAGTTTGTTGTATATCTTAATACACATAAGGTAGGGGCTGCGAGTTGTGTGCGTAAGTCGAGCTTTAGGTACAAATAATAAATCCCTCTGTCTAGACATGCGGCTCCCGTACGCTATCACGTCACAATTTTTTTTAAAATCCTTTTTTTTTCCATGCACAAAAACTGCGGTTTCGTAGATATATAAGGATGGTAGTGACATAAGCTTGTGACGTTTAAAGACGGGTTTACACGATTCACGCGGCCCCAATGCAAAAATGGCCCTTATGCATTTTTTCTGCATTACGAAAGCTTTTGGCATAGCTGTGGAGGTCCCCCATATAACGAGACCGTAACGGAGGGCGGACATTACATGGCCGTGGTATGCTGTGAGGGCAGCTTCCAGTGTTACCGTTTCGCGTAGTTTTCGCAATGGGTAAATAAATGTATTTATTTTTGAGCATACATTTTCCACTTGTGTTTTAAAATCACAGAATAATCTATTATGAAGCCGGGAAATAAAAAAATATATCTCATTAATCATATTTTTAAAAACAGCTCCCTTAACAAAGTTAAAGGTGGGTTTTAATGGCCATCAATATATGTTTTTTAATTTCTACAAATTGGGCCAGTATAAGTGAAAAATATATGGATGTGAATACCAAGGAAGAGTCATACAAGATAATAGTATTGCAATTAAAGAAGGTAGACTAAGAAAAAAAAAAAGAAAAATAAATGCCAATCATATGACGTTTCTTTTTGGAAGAGATTGCAGATTACCAGGGGTGCTATTTAGGGACGTAAAATCTATACAATGTACTATTTACCCTGTCACCTAGACCAATTCAAATACTTTTACTACTTATTCTTTGTTACTAAAAATTCCTCATCCTTATTTCTTCTATATATATAAACGTGAAAGTCCTGACTGACTGACTGACTCACTTAAATCAACGCCCAGCCCAAACCGTTGAACCTAGAAAGCTGTTTTTTTCACAATGGGTAGTTTATATAACGAAAATATCTACTAAGAAGGGATTTTTGAAAATTTCACCCTTAAGGGGGTAAAAATGGCATTTTCAATGTATGTTTGTATGAGGATAGAGTAAAATTTTAAGTGAGAGACTTGAAACTTTGTGTACGGACTCCTTATTGCAATACAAGAAAAGCAATTTTAGGGTTTTAGAAAAACCCACCACTAAGCGGGTTAAATACGGGTGCAATAGTTACTATGGGGGAAACATTATTTTTGAACTAGAGACTTGAAACTTTGTAGACAGATTACTTATTTAAATATAAAAAAAGAACTATAAGCATTTTGTAAAAATCCACCCCTAAGGGGGTTAAAAAGAGGTGAAAAGTTTGAATGGAGAGCAATAAAATTTTAAAGTAACATTTGTAACTTAAGTATGTCTTAAGCCCGTATGCTAAAAGACTGCAAAAGAAATTTCAGCGTTTTTTATTTATCTCCTCAGAGGGTTAAAAGGGGGTTCGAAGTTTGTATGCAAGAGATTTGCAACATCGGTTTTAGACTGTTTGTTTAAAAACTAGAAAACGGATTCAGTGTTTTTTGAAATGAATCCTTTAAGGGGTTAATAAGTCTGTACGATGAGCAAGACATTTTAAAAGTAAGAGATTTGTAACTTCCGTCTTAGACAGTTTCTTTGAAGACTAGAAAAAAATATTGGATGTTAAACGAGATTGACTCCTAAAGGAGCTAAAAGCAGTCGGAAATTTATACTGGGAACAAGACAATTATAAAATAAGGGAACTGTAACTTCGGTCGAGGACTAGAAAACAAATTACTGCGTTTCTTATATTCTTCCTCTAAGGTTGGAGGTTAAAAGGGGTTGAACGTATGGGGAACAAGAACCTACTTTTTGAAGTAAGGGAATTCTTCAGTCAGACATATATACTATTTGGTAAGAAATTAATTCAGAATACATAATCCTACTGCTCGCAGAAAAGTAGGTTAGGTTAAGTTAGAACTGCCCGCAGAAAAGCAGGTTAGGTTAAGTTAGAACTGCGACCCTTACAAAACCGAACAGCTAAAAGTACAAACCGAAATAAAAGGTAATGTTAGGTTAAAACTGCAGATCATTTTGTTAATTTAAGAAGTTAATTTTGGCTAATCAAAATAATTTATTCTCGAACACCGTTAAATAGGGTCTGGGGATGGAGATGGAAAGTTCTACGTCTTTTGGCATATAATAATTTTACTTTCAATAGAACGGAATTGAACATTGGCATAGAGATAATTTGATATCCTTGGAAGGATTTAGGATAGTTTTTATCTCGAAAATCATCTCTTAGAAGTTTGTTTAGGACAGCGATAGTTAAGGTTACGCCGAAAATAATTTAATAACAATAATTTTTCTCAAGTTCTACGCGGACGAAGTCGCGGGCAACAGCTAGCATGTGCCCGCGACTTCGTACGCGTATAAATTATGATTTAAGTACATGATATTTTTATGTTTATCTTACGTTTAACCATACATCTGACAAATTTGAAAATAAAGATTTCATTTAATCAGTAAACAGTTCACTTCGAATCTAAATAAACACCCTCATAAACTTGTTCGTCAATAATCCTTATCCTTACTAATATTATAAATGCGAAAGTGTGTGTGTTTGTATGTTTCTTTCACCTCGCAACAGAGCGTCGTATTGATGTGATTTTTTGTATGGAGATAGTTCAGAAGCTGGAGAGTGACATAGGCTAATTTTTCCAGCGGGAAAACATCTAATTCCCACGGGAAAATTCAATATGTTACATTTTCCTATAACCACCGGGGCGAAGCCGCGGGCATCAGCTAGTATTTTGAATTATTTCGTTCCGGGCACTAGATAGCCCCGAGTTGCCTATCACTAAAGTCAGTGAGTGTTAAAAAACCCCTAAGATATTGGGTAAGTGCTGAACATTCCATAAGAAATAGTTGTAAGTACGTAAGTAGGTAGATTTAAGGGCGTGTCTAACGGTCTTTCCGTTATTATGCTTTTTCTGCTTATTTTCGCTTTAAAGACGAACTTACACACATTTCATCTTTTTCCGCTATTGTTTATCAGTTGTATCACGCATCATTTAATGTTTTGAAGTAAAATAATAAATCTCATTAAATTAGAATTCATTCTCCATCTCATTTTGTAAACTCCGTCTGACTGTGTTTGAAATTTCACCATCACCATCACGCAGTACTTTCATTTTTTTTTTTCTTCCTGCTTCTGCTTCTGCTTATGCTGGTCACAGTCAACGGAGATAAATACGGAACGAGGTTTATTTACACGGTGGTCGAAAATTCCAGGGTGCTACCTTACGGCTCGAGTGCAGCAGAAGTTACACCAGGGTTCCTGGTGCTGCCGGCTGACGTCCCTCAGCCCGTTCCGTCTTCACGGCGGTCCCAAGATCCAGGGAAGTACTGGCGTGGTGGCAGCAACACCCCCTTGGAGCCAGGGAGCAAAACTCAGACGGCTTATGACCCCTACCTGAGGACTTTTATCGTGTGCTCGCGGCGTTAAGCGGCAATAAATGCAGAGTAGATTAACATTGTTGTTTAATTTAATCTCGCCCGTTTAAAACGTAGCAAGGTTTAGCGAAAACACCTTTTCTACTAGGGAATGCAATAACCGGCCTCACTTCATAACCGGTTTCGGTTACGGTTATGGCCGAAAAATTACCGATATTCGGTTATAATCGGTTATTATCGGTTATTCAACGTTTTTTAAAAATAACGTAGAAATCTAGTTCTACGTGACGTAAAATCATAAAAAAAGCAGTATTAATGAAACATAAACCTTGCTTTGATCTTCTTTATCAATTATAATCAGTTTTTAAAATAAAACAAAACTATACTAATAAACAATATAAATATACATATAAATAAAACTGATTATAATTAATAAAGGAAATCACTAATTATTAGGTACCATAAATTCAGCCAAACTCAATATTAATATGTACTAAATGTTACTCATCTCAAGTGTAACTCATTTGTGAAAGTATGAAAGCCCTCAAAAACATGACAGCATCTAATGTGGCGTCATTGAGTCTTGATCTTAATTTGCTGCAGAAATATCCCGCAGTTGAAAATGCACGTTCAGCTTCCACGATATTGGGCTTTACAGATAATAACTGCTGGTAAGCTATGGACAAATATTTGTACGGTCGAGGTCATAAATACGTTTACACTTTTGCACCTTATTGCCTTGTAATAAGGTGCAAAAGTGTAAACATATTTATGACCTCGACTGTACCATTGACCATTTTCGTGTAAAGCCATTAAAATTAAAATCATTTGTGGTATACAGTCTGAGTCTGTCTGGTATACATGTTGAGGACTTGTTGCAGCACATGCTGCGGAATCAACTGCCAACTTATGTAGCAACACTCGTGGTATTCAGTTAAATCAGTTATCTTGTAAATACACAAAAATTTGCACGTTTAAAACTTTTATTAGCTAGAATATTTGTGAAAAGTGGCCTTAATCAGTATCCACATTATAAGATTTATAAGTTATTGGCAAAATAAACGAACTTACCTGTAAGTGAAGTTCTATTCTAATTATGTGAGCTGCACAGTCTCGAAATGATAATCCCACCCGCCTCATACCCATATTGTAAGGATACAAGTCAATATATGTATACAAAAAATAACCGAAAATATGTGAAATCGGTTATTACAAAATCTAAGAATCGGTTATGCGATTTGGCCAGAATAATCGGTTATAACCGAATATCTCGGTTTCGGTTATAACCGATTTGCATTCCCTATTTTCTACAGACCATGAAATTGAATCCTACGTCAATTTCATAAAAACTTTGTCAGGGAAAACTTTTGTACATTTGTACAATAGGTACGGGATAGCGATTAACGAGTTCTGAGCGAAAGATGCCGAAAACAAAAATAGCAGGTAAAATAGGTTCTTAGGTGAGTGCAGTCGAGTTCTCCAATATCTATACAGATAACCTTTCAAAAATATCTACACATGTGTCTTATGCCAGTAACAGTAAAGTCTCTGTATAGATATTTTTGAAAGGTTGCCTGTGTAGATATGGAGAATTCGACTGTACCTAAGAAGTCTAAGAACCTATTTTAGCTGCTATTTTATATGACAGATATACTAAAGTCGGATTTTGAATACATTCACCGACACCGACTTTAGTACATATATCTGTCACATAGCGGTTCTAAGTGCAACAACACATTAAATTAATACACTAACGCGCCGGCAGCTGTCATTCCACAGAAACTTGTCAAACTTTCCATACATTCAGATTTTAACGAACACCGCTACGATTATTTATTACAGACGGTTTGGTGCAACTCACCCTTAATGTAATAAATTATTTATAACCAATTCAATATCTCGCTCGTACATAATGTTAAATTCGTGTTCCATCTATAAAAAGAAACATCGATCCATAGTCCGATTGATCGAGAGTACATTTACGTCTCTGGATTTCCCGGTATACAATATTTCAGTTTCAAAATCAGGAGAAGTAATGAGACAGCGGAGTGATTCGGAATGTTCTTAGTGTTCGGTGTACATTGCTGGTTATGAGCGCCATAAATGAATGCGACTTACTAACTACTGTGTATCTGCATGGTAGTTGTGTAATATTTCGAACGAGCGATAGGACATATCAACTGTCATTTTAACTTAAAGAAATGGGTCGATGTCTTCTAATGCGCGTTACATAAGTTACCCGATTACTCTGTTGATCTAAGACGTTGAAGTTCTAATATCTCTATTTCTATCGCGCTTGAAGTATTCGAACGATGAACTTGATCTTGTCTTGATCTTTTGAACTTCGATCTTCGACCTCTTGGTATCGTCGCCGACCGGAATCGTAATCATTCACTCGTTACTTTACATTGTACTTCTTATTCTTGTACTCTTGATAGAACAGTCGTGGTCAAGAGGGTCATGCATGGTTCTAATGTCTCCTGTCATGTCCGCCTCCTGTAATAGTACAGTACTAAAATATTTTGAATCGCAGTATAACCCGCATTGCCAAAACAGTAAAGTAATAAAGAAAACCAGCCATGTATCGGTCGCGTAACGTTTTCGCCATTCAAACTCAGCTATGTAGGTCGCTCGGCAATTTGAATCAACGTCACACTCCGCGCGGCGCGTCAAACGCACACAAACTACATTTTCTCAAGCGTGACACGCTCATATTTGACGCGCTATTGCCTGCCTGCACGAAATCGATGCGATCGGAATATGATAGTTTCGGGAATGGAAGCAGGCAGTGTGGTGAGAATAATTGAACTCAGCGTGGCAGATGACATCTCGTCATCTGTCCGGTTAGTAAGATACCTTTGACGTAAAACATGATCGGCGTTTTGCGCGCGCGTATTACAAATTTACGTATAGTCGAAGACATAGATAAATCGAGATCGGAAGAGCAATGAGAACGGGTATTGAATTGTCGTACACATCGAACCACTTTAATTGCACTGGAGTAAAGTGGCAAAATTACGCTGACAATGGTGGGCACTTCTAGGTAAAGGGAGCGTCGGCCGTCCACCAGCTCGATTGGTGGAGGATATTGGGCTAGCTCAGGATAGGGTCGGATGGCGTACTAGAGGCGTCTTCTATGCTCAGTAGTGGGCGATTACGGGCTGAAAAAGATGATGATAAAGAAGTAAAAAAAAAAACTATTGCGCCCTCAATATTTTTAATGTCTTCCGCCTGTTATCGAGTCGACCGTAGACGTGGTTTTACCCTGCCATCTCTCCATTATTAGAGGTAGAGTAATACATGATTGCTCTGTAAATAAGAACTGCCAGAACAAATGTCCAGGAATAAATAGGTAACATATTTAATATGTGTCACTTGGGTAGAATTTCCTCATTCAATAAACAACTGGGCGGTGTTCGGTTAGTGTCAAGAATAAGACGACCGACAATATGGAGTATTGTTTTTGAAAAATATTATTAATCGAATGCTCACATGCTTATTTAAAGAAAGTCACTCCCAGCTGGAAATGTGTTTATGGTACATTAATAATTTATTAACTTCATCGAACACTTTCACTGCCAGGAACCTGCCTAGCGGGTGCCTACGCCGTAGCGTAGCCGTAGTTGCTTTACGGTAAATACGGGGGAAAACCACGGGATCGGCTACGAGCGTAGCTATTCTTGGCAGGTTCAAGGTTATGCATGCAAAGCGGAAAAAATGCAAAAATGCGCTACGGCGTAGAACGTGGCGTTGCTTGGTTTCGAATGGGTTAGTATAAGAGCCTTATCACACTTGCGATTTGCAAGCGTATTTTGTATGAAGGCGTTGACGCAGCGTGTACGCCGCGACTGATAATTGTATAGAAAATACGCTCGCAAATCGCAAGTGTGATAAGGCTCTAAATGTGCAACGTCATTATACATCCCCGCATAATGACCGGTCCTGCGCCACCCTCATCCAGCGGACTCCCGCGAGCTTTATCAAGCCATCGATCAAGCCATTACTTAATATTAATTAATATAAAATGAAATGTAACTGTGTAAGATTGAAAAAAATATGGAATTTAGGCTACGAAGTATCACGTTTTAGGTGCGGCGAGTAATGAAATTTAATATTACTCCAATTTAAACTGATTTTTTTTTTTTTGATCTTCAATTGGTCACAGAACATCATCATGGTGTTCAGCCATTTAAAAAATCTTAAGTTTTTATTTTATTTCATTGTATGTTAGAGAAAAGCACTATAAATAAATAAATAATTAATAAACATTTATTTCAGGCAACTATGGCCCATAGTTACAAATACCCCGGCGAATACTATACAGTATACATATCTACCTCGGCCGGAACTAGGAATGGCCAGCCTCGTGTCCCTATCCGGCCTCGCTACGATCGTCCGTCTATATCTACTTGGCCGACAATCCTTATTTTCTTGGCTTCTGCAGTAATGTAATATCCATACTTCCATACTAATATTATAAATGCGAAAGTGTGTCTGTCTGTCTGTCTGTCTGTCTGTTACCTCTTAACGCTTAAACCGCTGAACCGATTTAGATGAAATTTGGTGCAAAGATAGTTTAAATTTTAGGAAAGGACATAGGATAGTTTTTTCTCGAAATTCATTCCCAAAAGGGGTGAAATGGGGGGTTAAAATTTGTATGGAGATACTTAAACCGCTGAACCGATTTAGATGTAATTTAGTGCAAAGATAGTTTGAATCCTGGAAAAGGCCATAGTATAGTTTATTTGCCGAAATTCATCCCCTGAGGGGGTGAAATGGGGGGTTAAATATTGTATGGAGATACTTAAACCGCTAAACCAATTGAGATGAAATTTGGTGCAGAGATAGTTTGAATTCTAGGAAAGGACATAGGATTTTTTTTATTCCGAAATTCATCCCCTAAGGGGTGAAATGGGGGGTTAAAATATGTATGGAGCTACTTAGACCGCTGAACCAATTTAAGTGAAATTTGGTGCAAAGGTAGTTTGAATCCTGGGAAAGGACATAGGATAGTTTTTTCCCGAAATTCATCCCCTAAGGGGGTGAAATGGGGGGTTACAATTTGTATGGAGATACTTAAACCGCTGAACCGATTGAGATGAAATTTGGTGCAGATATTTTGAATTATGGAAAAGAACATAGGATGGTTTTTTTCCCGAAATTCATCCCCTAAGGGGTAAAATGGGGGGTTAAAATTTGTATCGAGCTACTTAAACCGCTGAACCGATTTAGATGAAATTTGGTGCAAAGATAGTTTGAATCCCGGGAAAGGATAAAAGATAGTTTTTTTCCGATATTAATCCACTAATGGGTTGAAATGGAGGGTTAAAATTTGCATGAAGCTATTAAAACTGCTGAACCGATTTAGATGAAATTTGATATAGGGATATTTACATGTATGTAGTTCCGAGGAGGGGCATACGATATTTTTTATCCCGAATATCATCCCCTTACTGTTGAGTGATGGGTGGAGGGGAGGATTAAAAAAAAAATTATGGTCTACTTTTTCCAATTTACTTTCATGAAATTTGGTATAGAGATAGTTTCTGGCCCATGGAAAATGATAAGGCAGTCTTTATCCGGGAAATCATCATTCCCTACGAGTATAAACATTAAATAAAATTTGGTCTAGAGATATTTTGAATCCGTAATGCCGTTTTCATCCCTCATAGGATTTTTTTAAAATGGAATCAACATTTTAAATATGTACCCCCTTATTCATAAATGTCCATCAAACCTACGAGGGTAATATTTATTCAAGCTGGTTAAATAGGTACTACCTACTTAGCAAAAGAAGAATTTTACTTATGTTTTTTTACCCTATAGGTACTTTCGTTGAAGTGCTACTTAATTGTCAGCTTTTCGATTCCTAAAATGATCGCGATCTCATAATAATCCATACTATTATTATAAATGCGAAAGTGTGTCTGTCTGTCTGTCTGTCTGTCTGTTACCTCTTCAAGCTTGAACCGCTGAACCGATTTAGATGAATTTAGGTATAGAGATAGTTTGAGTCCCGGGGAAGGACATAGGATAGTTTTTATATAATCATCCCCTAAGGGGGTGAAATTGGGGGGTGAAATTTTGTATGGAACTGCGATATAAACGAGTTCCACGCGGACGGAGTCGCGGGTAGAAGCTAGTTAGTGTATTTATTGCATTAGGTTTAGCTTTGGTAGTTTAAACCTTATTTTTATTGAGATGTCATAGGTATTATTCATTGACTAATTCAAAATCGCATTGAGAAAACGTATATTTCTCGTTCATCATTTTCCTTGGTGCTATTTGTTCGTGTTTGAATACTTGCATTCGTGTATATTGTAAGATACTCGTAAGAACAGTCTAGAACGTAAGGCTGCTTTAATTCTTAAAAGGTTTACAAATGTCAATGATATTTGTGCGTATAAAAACTTTGTGTTGCAAGGTCACCGGAGCTCCCGAGGATGAGCTTCATTGTGGGCTTATGATTCTTCTGGAGTCCCAAACGTCCATAGGTTACGGTGTTTGCTTCCCATCAGGCAGGTATACTAGTTTCCCATTGTCGAAGTATTGAAATGAAATGTGCGTACGGTTCGTGCAGTTGCGAATTTAAAAGATCTATTCCGGCTCGTCTCTTCGTATCATACATGAGATAACAGTGTTTTTTTTTTAATATATAACACCGGTGGCAAACAAGCGTACGGCCCGCCTGATGGTAAGCGGACACCGCAGCCTATAGACGCATGCAACTCCAAAGGAGGACTTGCATGGGCGTTGCCGACCCTTGATATGTTTGAGGATTCGCCGTGTTGACAGCTGAAGGAACAAATTCCCTCGCTCTAAACACAGAAGTAAATATCAAAAGTGGCCGAACAGCGCGCCCGCGTCCTCCCCAGAGAAATTACACTGCGGGCCACTGGCGGGTACAGTACACTGGCGTGCATTTCGCCGACATCGATAAGACAAGTTTGCATTAAGCTTATCACACATAGTCGGAGATGAAGGCGAATGGGATTGGAATACTTTAGTATAGATGAAAAACTTAACTAAGGCCCCTCTTGCACGAAGTTGTCGTGTTCGAATAGGCATTTGGTATTTTTGTGTAACAACAGGTGACAACTATGAGTATCTAACCTAACCTAACCTAACCTACGTTATTTAGGACTTTATTGGATTTTTACGGATGATTTGACAGGTGATCATAATCTATTATATGTATAGTCCGACCGCTTCACTCAGTCCGCGCCTGCTCGTCGCGCGGGGGGTGTACGGGGGAGCGCGCGGCGTGCTAGCGCCGGGCTTCGCCTCCCGTGTCCAGTATTATCGTCTATGATGGCATGGACAGCACTGCATATCGAAACATCACTATATTTACTTTGTTTGGTGTTTTAATTGAAATTTGTTAAACAATTTCAAACTTTGCAGCAAACAACCTTCTGTTTCCGGCACAATCGGTGCATGTACTTAATGTAATATCGGGGTTTTGTTTGGAATGCATAACTTCGCTATGATTGATTTTGGTTTATTCATTATGATATAAGTTCTGATGACTATTATTGGCCTTCTTTTATGTCATTTATAACCAATAATATGTTATTGTTGCTTGTATGTACGGATGTTATTGTCCGCAATACCAATAGAAAAATAAAACATGAATAAGTTTCTGTCAAAAATTTCATTTTTGGTACAAGCTTCTATTGCCGACTGTACTTTTCTGTATACCAATATCAACTACTCATTGAGACGATTCTAACGAGCCCAATGTCAACGGGGATACGTTGGGTAAGTACAGAGGCTCTAGTATAAGTTTTACCGAAACAAAACTTTACGATCGCGTTTGCGTTTGCTAAACGCGAACGCGGTCGTAACGTTTTGTTTCGGTAAAACTTATACTAGAGCCTCTGAATTCCCATGGCCACCTTTTGTCTCCATCATCAGATCAGCTCGATGGTACCATAATATTGAATTGTCATCCAAACTATACTTAAACCCAAAATTTCAGCTCAAATCGGTCACCGGGAAGTGGGTCAAATTAAACTTGCGAGATTTGTCCCATACTAAAAGGGCACTAAAACGAAATGACAGATGGCGACTTACTAAGATCAGGGAGAAAACTATGGTGAGAGATTTTGTCAGAGACATTAGGAAGAGAAAATGGAAATGGTCTGGCCATATGGTTAGAAACAAAATAGAAAAATGGACCAGACATATTACAGACTGGTTTCCAATACACAGGAAAAGAGGAAGGGGAAGACAACACAGAAGATGGGAAGATGACTTCCCGCCCAAGTGGAAAAGATTGGCACAAGACAGAGATACTTGGAAAACTTTAGAGGAGGCCTATGTCAGTGAAAACTGACAACCTGACGCAATAAAACAAATAAACAAATAAAACAAAATAATATTAAATTGTAGAAAGTCAGTGGATAAAGGCTATTTGTATTTGTAACAGGGCAAGTTAAATAAAAGCTTGTTAAAAAACGAAAACTAGCGTAAATATCGATACTGCTTTCTATTTGGTAGGCAATTTTCGCTATGAAGCGACATCACGCTCTGGGACGATAAGGTTGGAAATGAAAGTGTTTATAAAGAAACCCGTAGTACCTACTTGTACTTATGACGAGAAGTTTTAGCCCCGACCATCACAAAATATGAATCTCGCCCTAACACACTTAAAAACAAATAAAACCCAGTCCCACTTGAAACTACCGAACTTCCAGATTCGTCGCAAATTAGATTTATCACGAAGCGGGTCGCTGATTCAATTCCCGCGCGTGACACGGACGCTCCGAAAGAATAAAGTATGTAGACGTGAGAGAGCACAATACTACAATACAATAAACATTATAAAGTCTTTTATTGAACTTAATAAATAGGTATACTAAATAACAAAACGTTCACAATCAGCTGCAGTAGTCGGGGACTGAGTCGGAAGCGAATACGCCCACCTCAGGCAGGACACACAGAACTTAAGTTCTGAAACATTTGATTGTATAGTTCTGCTATATAATAACTAGCTAGTTATTATATAGCAGAACTATAAGTCTGCGTCTTTAAGAAGCTTCTTAGACACATAGGTAGACAAAGTTTAAACATGCAAATTTTACATAGTAGGTAGTTAACAGATTTTCAGGTAGAATGCAAAAATAGATCGATTTAACAATTATTATAAGCAAAGGTAGAACTAAGTGCAATATAGGTATTATTGCTTTGTTTTGCCGGACTGTTCATGACTTCATGCTTGCAAGGGCATAGTACCTAGTTAACTACTAAAATACTAGTGTTATTATTATTATTCAATTATAATTGTGTAAAATTATTATTATTTTATTGTAAATTACCGTTTGACATGTAAAAGTGCCCTTGTAGCCTATTTGCAGAATGAATAATTGATTTGATTTGATTTGTTTAAAAGTGAATAGTAAACAAATTTATAGTAGCTTATATGCTAAGGGGTTAATAGTTAATAAAACCACAAGCGTATAGTAAGCGAGTTTATATCTGAGGGCAAGATACTCGAATTGTAATTTTAGTTTATATGGGTACGTTGAATTTTTTTGGGCCTGATTTGTTTGTGCAACCTATTTAACTTTTCTCGTTCTCATTTTTTGCCATTACTGCAGAATATGAAATATGGTATATGGCGAGTTTCTATTATTTCATGAAAATGAAAAAAAAATACTCACCGCTTATCTACACAAGACTGTAATACGACCCACGAGTAACACTAATTCACCTGCCACATTATATCGATGTGAATCAATCAGCTAATATTAATTCTTACAAGGAGTTATATCGATCACACTTTACTGATCGGTATTCGGTAAATATGGCGCCGACAGCTGTCATTTCATCGTGAACTGTCAAACCTCTGGCACAAACAGATTTTAACCCGGGTGCCGGGTATTGCTTGACCTCAATGCCATCATGCAACATAATGAAGACAGTTTTTATTTTAACTTGCAGACCAATGGCCGGTTCCAATAATCAATCCACCGATAGTTTTCCTTACAGTTACATTTTCACAGATTACCCGTAGAAAATGTGTCAAAATGTAACTGTTGGTAAGGAAAACTATCGGAGGATTGATTATTGGAACCGGCCATAAAGCACTAATATTGCCAGTCATCATTAACATAAACTGTTTATAAATAAAACAATTTATAAAATTGAAAGTGCGAAAGTTACAGTAAACACCACAAGAGAGAGTGTTTTATCATGGACATGATGAAAAACTCGATGTCCATATTTTAGATCATCAGATAAAAGGGATCGCGTTTGTCAGATTTCTGCTCCTTTATCCTTTCATACGTTTCCACAGTAATGTGACAATCATTGATTTACAGGTAGGTATTGGGTTTTAAAACAATTTATAAAATTTAAAATACTAGAGTTACAGTAAACACCAAGACAAGAGAGAGTATTTTCCATGGACATGATGAAAAACCGAAGCCTATATTATAGATCATCAGATAAAAGGGATCGCGTCTGTCAGATTTCTGCTCCTTTATTCTTTCACACGTTTCCCCAGTAATGTGACAATCATTGATTTACAGGTATTGGGTTTGATTCAGGTCCTGTTTAGAGTGTTTTCTGTTTCACAAAAAAGCGCCTTATACAACATCTACAAGTATATGATTTTGCGTTGTTTTGTATTTACAACTTTTAGGGTTCCTTAGTCAACAAGGAACCCTTATAGTTTCGCCATGTCCGTCTGGCCGTCTGTCCGTCCGTCCGTCCGTCTGTCCGTCCGTCTTCGGCTTAGCTCAGTAACCATGACTACTAGAAAACTGTAATTCGGCATGGGTATATAAGTCGATCACGCCGACAAAACAGAAGAATAAAACTTGAAAAACCATTTTTTTTTGGGGTACCTCCCCTACACCTAAAGTGGGGATGTAAACTTTTTCTCTCGTTAAAAAAGTGACCCAATTTGGTACGCTACAAAAGCACTAAAAAAAAAACTACTTGAACTAGTATGTAGTTGCAATGACAATATTTGTAACGATGCATTTTGCAAAGTTTTGAACTTTTGCGGTTTAAAATGAAACTGACAACGTCACATACCGTCGTGTCACTGTGACGTCGGTGCTGTCAGGCCATTCAAAGTTCTCGTGATTATTTTATGCCACAGTCATGTTGCCAAACTAAAAGCTATGCGATTCAAAACCTCTCTGAAAGTGGTTTCGGAATGGCATCTCACTCTTCAAGCAACTGGGAAAGTACCTACACCTTGCTGAAGACCATAGTCTTTGTAACGCAACTACTTGCTCTGTAGGTAACTGATGTTGTGTTGCTGGTTATGTTTACACATAACCAGCAACACAACATCAGTCATCGCCAGAGCTCCCGAAGATGCATTTTGTTGAGAGAGGGAGCTGCATTTGTTTCTACCTGTCTACACAATGAATCCTAAATTCAGTAAAAGGTCGGAAACGCGCTTGGGACTCTTCTGTAATAGTAAGAGTCCAATAGCTCTGGTGCTTATTTTTTTATCTCCATGAAAATTAACATAATTTGGTTCTAAGTTAGATACCTACGTCATGTTTGGTGCATCAGAAATCGTCGGCGGTAGACAGAAATAGGTTTTATTGAAAACAATGTGCCAGACTTTAGTTTCAAATATACATAGCTAGAACTGAAGCCACAAAATACATATTGCAAATACAGCCCGTCATTTTTAGGGCTGCACCAACTCAATGTTAGTAGGTACGTTAATATTTTTTTTCAGTATTCTCAATGCTTTCAAGTCGATCCACATTTTTCTCAGTGGAATAATTTCATTTCGTCGTTGAGGTTGTTAGGGTCGTGACTAGTCGTGAGTCTGTTAACTTTTCTTTGCGGGTATCGAAAATTACCTCTGTAAAGTCATTTAACTAAATAATTCTTAAAAAAATAAATGAAGCAAGCGCTAAAACAGTCTAAGTTAAAAAAAGTTTTTTTTATCTATTTTCTACATCCTTTGCAGCCTGCAGCAACGAAAAAGTAAAAGGTTTTTGACCTATTAAAATTATATACGAATCGTCTCGGTTCATGCACTCTCTCGTATGTGTAGAGTGTATGTATGCGCGTAATTTTTAGTTCCAAAATGGAGGCCTAAGAATAACATATAGGTACACCTGTCTATGTAACCGCAGACCCGGGAAGCATATTTGCCCCAGTTCTGTAGTGAGCATTGGCATGATTTCCTCGCTTCAGTTATTTGCTGAGTGAAATACGTCCCATCCACTTCGTCTTTTACACCTGACAATAACTACCTCAAGCAACAGAAATAAAAGATGCCAAATCCAATTTGAAATCTTTTTTCCACGACTACTCTCGCTTAGTTTTCTCGTCACGTGCCAGCCCTAATGTACTGCATAAGGGAAAAACAGCTTTCAAGGGATCGCTGTGACGTCATTAGAGGATTCCAATATATCAAAGTCTAAAAGAACGTAAGTGTATACTGTTTCGATAGCTTTCTCTTCCTTGTGGATTCGGTTGAGGTAGCCTCTCCAATTAATAGAGTCGGGTATTGACTATTGAGTGAGTCGAGTAGTTTTCTTTATGGTTTCTGTCCCAATGCTGTTACACATGCTTTTGCCGATAATTATTGAGGCTCTGTACATAATAGGTACCTATGTTGAGTTTTATTTGTGTGCAGATTTGTTTTTCATTGTTTTGTTGAAGTGATTATTTACTGGAGGGTTACAAGTTAGGTGGAAATAAATATGTATTGTTCGTATACCTTTAGAACTGTTACCGCCTAGATACAATAATGGAAACTACTATTTACTTTCAATTTATATTTCATTACAATTGGAGCACCGTATTTAATACCTACTTGTATTTATAATATTAACATTGATTTGCCTGAAAATACAGTACGCTATCTGCTAAACTTGCAATTAAAATAGATGTTTCGACAACAAATCGGCAAATAAATTCAAGCCTAACTCCATTAATTTAATGTTCATTATTATTGGTCAGTTAACGACCATTATTCAAACACTATTATTAAACAAAGCCAAAGCAGATTGTGCTGTGTTTCAATGACAGTAAAGTTAAATTTGCTATAGGAAATGGTGGTTATTATTACTGTATAACTAGTCTCATAACTCAGACAAGTTTGCCTATTTACTAGCATGGAACATGGGCTGCTTGCTTTCAGAAACTGGTATCTTTACTATAGTGATTTTCAGACTTGATTCATACTACATTCGAATAAAGATCATTATTATATTAATGCGAAAGTAATGTATGATAGTGATACACACAGTAGGTATGCTCGTTTATCTAAACAATGGTTAATGTAATTTGTAACTATACAACTGTCATATCTCGTTGTTAGTTTCCTTTTCATTTTGAGATAAATGTGTAAACTATTACCAGCAGCAAAAGATAGCTTTACTTAGGTGTCTGCAAGTTTTGTAACTCATTCGTGGCTCAGCCTGTAGGTTGATGAAATATAACTTGCACCGATTCGCTATACAAATTGATCGAGGAATCGGTGCCAATAACATGTTGTCTACTAGTATAGCTAAATACCCTGTAGTTCGTAGCAGCATTTTTCGTAACCGGAGGCTCAATTCTGTTGAAATTATTTGTGAATCGAACGTTGAGACAATCAAACATTTTATTCTGATGCGAATCCCAGCATCAAATTGAAATAGAATGTTTTTTTGTTGTGGAATACATTTCACAGCACTGAGTACTCCATCAATCCGTTCCCGCAAATATATCCCTGAAAATCGGTACAAACGATATACTTAGGTTATATTTTGAATGTATTATTATCTGTCAAGGGTGATCATGATGCCTACTAACAGAGCGAATCATTTGTTTAAAAAAATATACACACGATATTATTGCGCTACAACATTAAAAAATGCATCTGTGGGTAATATGAATACCATTGATTAGTCGCCTCAAACCGATAATTTCCAAATTTTCCAGTGAAATTTGTGAATCCGGGTGAAATTAGTTCGACACGGCGCCTGTAATTTCGCAACTGAATAGAGGACAATTTGTGACGTCACATGCAGGCACGGTTCGAGGAGCGATAACGCGTGGATGTGGCATTACATATAGGAACGCAACTTGCGTTTATAGGATTATATACAGGGTGTAATTTAATTGGTGATACAAAATAGCAAAATCGGAATTTATCCATGATTCTGCCGTGCACCTCTTTTACTATGGGACCAACTTTGTGTTATGCCAAAAAATTCCAACTATTTTATATTAACTTTGCTCAGTTTAGACTGACGAAAATGTATGAACAGGTGTTTTTTTTTGCATAACACGAAGTTGGTTCCAAAGTATCAGTATTGTTCAGAATCATGGATAGATTCACATTTTGCTATTTTGTATCACGAATTAAATTACAACCTATTATGTACTACGACGGTGAGTTGTAAGTATACGGTCTGGCCGAGAGTAAGTAGACTCCGTCAAGCGTGTTGCCCAGTATTTATTGATTTTAGGATTTTGGTGTTTAATTTTTTTAGAAGCATTCTGAAATGAATGGTCAGCAGGGCATTTGCTCAGTGGTGGTATACTTAATTATAATGTACGAATGTGATGTTTTTGAAGCGTAGTTGTGTTTTGTTTGCTTGACTTTACCCTTTCACCTGTTTCATACATCACAGTTCTCTTATTGTGTCAGGTTGAATTCCACACATAATTATTTCTGCCCGCAGAGCGATGTGTTCCGAACGTGCACGAAAATTAACGCACGCCGAAATGGGCCGTAAGTCAATGACCGCAGGGGTCATTAGGGCGTGGCAAATTAATATTTTACAGGCAACGAAAGAGGATGTTCGGAAATATGGCTTGTGAATTATAAATTGGATACAGAATGCAGATTCGGAAATATTGTTCAGAGTTTGTTATAATCTTGTTTCATTCTGCGTGTGTTATCGACCCGGCCTCGTTGATGGTATTGTAAATTATTTAACAATTAAACAGCTACAGCTCGTGGGAAGCTTTTGTATCGTAAGCTAACAATACAATAATGCAATCGTTGTTTTGTCTAAACGCAAGTGGCCTCTTTTTTAAATGGAATGTTTTTTATGGGATCTCACTTTTTTTGTAGGTATTGTGTTATCAATACATAAAAATTATGAATGCAGTCCCATTCTTGCTTTTTATTTTTTTTCCCATTCACTGCAAGTAGTAACTTTGTAATCCTATATATTTATATGGGATTACATTTGGTGTATCTAGAAAACTGGACCGAAATTACATAATATTTTAGTTTTTCCTTGATTTATACACTACACACTAATTGTATTCTAAATTTGAAGCTTCTATGTCTGCTAGAAGCGCCTTAGAGTTTTGATGATCAATCAGCCAGTGAGTGAGTGACAAAATTAAGAAACTTTGACTAGTTATTCTTTATTATTAAACTACTGGTTCAAATTGAATGAAATTTGAAATAAATCGTGTTTATACAATGCCTGAAACCTGCCACTGAAAACTCAGACTTCTAGTTTTATCCACAACGGAGTTATAGGAGGGTCGAAAATAGCCAGAAATGCTTCGAGAAAAGGATGGTACGACCGTGCCGCTGTTTTGCTCCACTCGACGGCAGTGCGTGCCCACAGATTATTTTTGGTACAAACTTTTATTTCTGACTGTACTTTTCTAAACATCGTCATCAACTACTCATTGAGACGATTCTAACGAGCCCAAACTCAACGGGGTGGCGTCGGTTAAGTACCTACTGAATTCCCATGGCCACCTTCTGTCTCCATCATCAGATCAGCTCGATGATACCATAATATTAAATTGTCATCCAAACTATACCTTTACCCAAAACTTCAGCTCAATCGGATAACGGCGTGACTGAAAAATGGATTGCAAATTTTGACGGACAACTTGCTTACATACATACGAACAGTGCAAGTTAAATAACAACTTATAAATATGAGAATTTTTTATTACATCATTGGCTAGAATTATTGGATAACACATCTCACCTGCCTGTCAGAATGTACCTACCTGCGTTTAAATTTCACCTGTGTGTAAACGCCCCTTGTAAGCCTTGTGTAAACTGATACTGATAAATATAATGTTTGTGACATTATATTCACAGCTCCTTTGAGTACCGAATTAGTTTTTGCGTACAATCCATAAAGGGTCGGTGCGCTTTCGTTCTTTTAGAATCTCAAGCGTCCATAGGCTTTGGTGTCATACACACAGTGGAATTATGTATTATGATTTAGATTACGATTTTTTATTTCATAACTTTGGTAAAATTAAAGTATAAATTAAAGCTAGCTTAATTAATCTAGAATAAGTTATATCATGATCGGATGGTCAAATAGAATATAATCAAATGTGAACTTTATAACATTAAAACAAAGTCATACCTAATTATTGTCCATACCTACAGAAATAAAGAAGATGAGATTAGAACACGACTTTATTATTGAGGGCACAAAGTTGCTTCGATATTTTTAAACCTGTAATTACTTGTAGCTCTGGGAGCTCTAGAACTCGCAAGCCTGGCTTTAAAAATTGTATTTTTATTTCGAAAAACTGAATCCTAAACAAAACTCCTGCTCACAAAATTTCACAAAAACCGGTTTAGTGGAGAACATCCGGACATACCAACGAATTTTAAACCAAACTGAAACGGTGTACTTCTTTTGCTGCACTCGCTCGTTCAATGAACTCGACTGTACAACTCTTACATAATAGATCCCACAAAATGTTTAAATCGGATATGGCTGCGGTTCATAAAATGTGCAAAACCGGTGCATTTTTCTGGCGTTACCGAGGTGAACGGCGTACCATGTGTCATATGTGGCGTATCTAGACGCCAGATAACGCCGCGCGTTTGTGTTTCACACTATTTAACGCTGGAACAAAAATAACATTTCCCTGCCAGCCTCGCTGTTCTGTCACTTTTTTAAGCTCGCCTCAACCCACAAATATATTTGGACGCCGCGATTCGTAAATAGTAACTAAGCGTAGGTAGACGTTTAGTTTTGTTAGGCGTTACGGGTGGGTCGGCGGTCGTGGGTTCGAATCCCGGCTCGTACCAATGAGTTTTTCGGAACATATGTATGGAATATTTACGGTTAGCTTTTTGGTGAGGAAACCAGTCTAATCCCATTACGATCTAGTTTTCCCTCTGGGTTGGAAGACTTGGAAGGTCAGATGGCAGTCGCTTTCGTAAAACTAGTGCCTATGCCAAATCTTGGGATTAGGTGTCAAAGCGGACCCCGGCTCCTTTAGGGGCATTACCGGGAATAACGCTAGGAGAATGATGAGGCGTTACGGGTGGGGTTAGGCGCACGAGCGCGTCTAGCGTATCAGCCTTGGTCACTATTATAAAGCAGAATCAGCAGCAGAGTGCAAATAGGTAAAAAAACCGGTTATCGAAATCGGTAACAATAACCGGATGCTGTGACCCAATTCTCGGCTTCATTGAGATGCATTACTTCCTAGATTGTATGGAATGTCAACATTAATCTATTTTTGAGTCAAATCGGCGCGTTATGCAATAGCAATACTTTTTATTGAAACCTGCAGGCCGATCACGTAACGAATTGTATATACGAGTAGGTACGTCAGGTAGATCTGAATTTCAGCTTTTGTATGGGAAGTTATAAAAAGAAGTTAGCTTCAATACTTGTTACGTGTTTCCATTATCGATTGAGTGTCTTGTTCCCGACGTAGGTAAGTAATAGTTGGTTTAAATATTAACATAAGTACCTAATCCCAATAAAGTGGTATATTCACATGTGACAAAAAATACACATTCAGCTTGAAAAAAGTATTTGTGATTACTCTTCATTTCCCCATCAATCAATCCTCATTCCATATTCATACTTGATATATTTGCAATCTTGCAATCTCGTCGAAACCGACGAAGACTGGAACCGACAAGCCCATTTACATAATTCTCGAACGAAAATACTATCTGATATATGGTTTGCGCGAGAAAAACACGATTATACCTAACCTTATTCTAGGGATTGTATACATACATATACTCGTAGGTATATTCCGGGACTCAGGCTTACTTACCAGCGTAAGTAATAAAATAATTAAGAATCTATAGTGATGTCATGATGTGTCGTTTACGTTAACATTTGCAATTTATACAGGGAATGTTCCTGGCTATACTATACATACATTATATCCATATTAATATTATAAATGCGAAAGTATGTCTGTATGTCTATATGTCTGTCTGTTTGTCTGCTACCTCTTCACGCTTAAACCGCTGAACCGAATTAGATGACATTTAGTATAGAGATAGTTCGGGTCCCGAGGAAGGTCATAGGATAGTTTTTATCTCGGAAATTATCCCCTAAGGATAAAATAGGGGGTGACTTGTATGGAGCTACGATATAAACGAGTTCCATGCGGACGGAGTCGCAGGCAGAAGCTTGTTTTACATAAAATTATCAAGGTCTTTGTAGACTTATTTGTCGTTCTCAAAGCATCACGCGGCCTTAAGAGCTAGTTCACGTTTGTATAAGCGTAACCAAACAGTATAAACAATAATACATTATTTATACTAAACGGGCCTTAATCGCGTATAATTATAGCGTATAGTTATGAGTTAATTATACGCGATTAAGTCCCGTTTAGTATTAATAATGTGTGAGAATCGTGAAAGTTTAAATCAATATAAACAATAATAGACTAGGAAATAAACTAAAGCAACTAAGCTCAACCCTTGAAACTTCTCAGAGCAGTTTATAGACTTGAGCAAACAAGCTACTATAATAGACGCATTGTGGCTCTCCAGAACATTCAGAGTTGCACACATATTTAAATTCTGATAAGTGATAACATATTCATAGTCGCGGGAGTCCGCTGGATGCGGGTGGCGCACGACCGGTCTATTTAGCACTTTTTGGGGGAGCCCTATGTCCAGCAGTGGCCGTCTTTCGGCTGATACGATGATGATGATGATGATTCATAGTTAGATTCAAATATTTGATATGGTAAATATTTGTGTGATGAGCACGAGTAGACGAGTACCTATTTGGTTCTGTTCCTTATTGTTTATTTACTTACACGTCATAATTCTGTGTCAATTTAGTCGAGTCAATAAACTGACAACTTGTATGGAAAAAATTACAATTTTGGAAATAATTTGTAGTAGCTTATTTTTTATGTGTAACGTATATATTATCAATTAAATAGTCACCCAGCGACAAAATCCGACAAAATTTCGTACCTTTCTGAAAGGTCAGAAAAATATTAATAAATATTTTTGTCTTTATTTTGGTTCATTTACATTTGCTCTAAGTATAATATTCAAGATGAATCGTACAAAAAAAGACAATGTATGCTTCATTTAAATCTACATAATTACTTCCGGGTGGAAAGTTGTCGGATTCTTGAATAAATCATCTTAGGCGGCCCTTACACCTGTAAGTTACTTACGTAAGTTCAGTACAAATATTGCTTACAGACTACTTACGTGAGCAGTATTTGTACTGAACTTACGTAAGAACTTACAAGTGTACAACAGGCCTAAGGCCAAATGACAAATAAACAAAATAAAATTAATATCAATTTCAAATGAAATCAACAAAAAAATCGCTATTATAAATTAATGTTTTTCAAAACCGTATTTTGCCTGGAGTGCCATGCTAATTGCTAAATTGGGAGGTGGCTAGCGATGTCTGACTTTGACTCTTATTTTTGCTTTTTGTTGTGTTCTAATTGTAGTTCCCATACAGATATTTGATCCTCTCTAAAAACTGGTTCGAATGGTATCTTGAAAAAACTGTAGGAACGTGGCCAATCAGATATTTATGTCATTGATTGATTAGGCGTTCCTTTGCTGGATAATTAATTAATTAATTCCATGATAAGTTTCTTCTTCTAAGTATCCACTTAATTATTGCATTGGAAAAGATAACATACGTATACATAC
Organism: Epinotia ramella; assembly: GCA_947578815.1. NCBI lineage: Eukaryota > Metazoa > Arthropoda > Insecta > Lepidoptera > Tortricidae > Epinotia > Epinotia ramella. The sequence continues at coordinate 28,634,394 of OX388202.1, forward strand.
TTTCACGCCTTTATCCCCAAAAGGGGTAGTCAGCACATGAAACTTGTGTTCCAGTGCCACTTTTAGCATAAACGTGGGTACAAAACATTTACAAAATGTGATATCACAGTGATAGGTTGCTAGCCAATCACCCACAACACATTTGAACCCTGTTCCTTTTCGACTCTTACGACACCAAGAATGGTGGTGGTGAAATTCTAACCCGACACCACACGGAGTAAAAAATAAAGCACTCAGTAGTCAGCAAAAGTGCATGGTCAAGGCGATTTTACCTACATCTCATTATCGCCCAATATGCACGTTCTTTAGCTGAATGGCAAAATAATATTGTTCTAGTAAATTAGATATGTTGTCTTATAATTTAGTATGTAGGTACATAATAATAGACACTCCAAGTCATAATCCACTGCAGCTAAGCAATCAGCTCGAAACTAACTCGATTAAGTAAGTCAGCATTTGAATATGAGGTGGCTACGGTGGCTACCCGATCGCCAGTGCAAAACGGAGTTAGACTGTTGGCGGGTAAGTACTAAACTAAACTGCAAGTTGAGTGGAACATTAGCCAGCAAGTTACTTAATAGGCATGCTTAAGCCAATGCCGAGTTCCGACGAGATAAGAGAATACAAGAGCTGTACAACTATATAATTAAGACTACAGCCCTAATAATGATGAACTCAACACAAAGGCTGATACAAAGCTATGTAGCTATGTAAGAAGGTATCAAATTCAATAGTAAGGTGAGTCGGGGTAAGAGTATCATACTTTTTTGAAAGTTACATTCAAATAGTGTTTGTGATCTTATTATTGCATTAATTCGTATACTAAAGCGATAAAATATAAGTAAATGTAATATATTTTTAATTGAAACTACTTATCAAGCAAGGAAACTATTAAAACTTGCACTAATTTGAAAAAAAAAAGTGCGGGCTGCCCTCCGGGACTGCCGGCAGAAGTGAAGACTCAATAACATTGTAACAGTTTTTCGATCAGGTCACGTGACATCTTACGGTGTCACCCTAAAAATGAATTTGACGCAAATTTATAAACAATTATCAATTATTTAGGCGGACGGCCCGCGGGCGCGTTGGGTGCGACGGGCCCAACGCGCCGCCGCGGCGCAACGGTGCCGGGGTCTGGCGCGCCGACGGGCGGCTGCAAACACAATACCAATTTGTTTTTGCCATTGCCAAATATTTTTCAAAGCTTTATCTCTTTAGGAATAACGTCTAAATTCGAACTATTCGAATTTGCAAGAACAGCAGATGGCGGTGCACGGTGGCGACCAAAATATCAATTTGATTTTGCCGTTCGTAAATATTTTTCTAAGCTTTATCTCTTTAGGAATAACGCCCAAATTCGAACTATTCGAATTTTCTCAATAGCAAAACGGTGAAGGACGCGTTGGTATTATTACAAATTTATTTGCAGAATATGCTATTGCAAAGAGTGTTAAACGGCTTTATACTCTTACGAATAGCGTTCAGTTTTGAATGAAGTCGAATCGGCTAGCAGCAAAAAGTGACCTCCTTCACATCTGACGTCACAAAACTCTGTCGCGTATTTAACAATTTTTCCCCATCCCAAAAAGTGCTCAGCGCCGCTAAAGAAGTTTCCACTTCAATAAAAATCGGCACGACTGTTCCTTTTGCCCCATGACTGGGGTATGAGTATCGTACGTACCTAACTTGAACTAGGTTAACTCCAGTGGATTTACTTATTTAGTAACACAGTTGGTAGACGCTGACAAGAAAATTAATAAGTTGAAAAACTCTTCAAAATTCTGAGAAACTGCGTTTATACATATTCTGGGGCAAGACATAGTAGGTGTTATCAGGGGTGACAAACCACCTAACACTTAAATAAAAAAATAATGCTTTGAATTTTTAATTCACTTTGAAAACTATACTTTTTACGAGTACCTACCTAATACTCGTAGGTATTAAGTATTAGTATTTAGTATTAATGCCACTCGTGATTACTTTAGTCTTTAACCAATAAAAATCTTTATTTTGTTTTTGTTATACATATACCAATTTGCCGCATTTTATCAGGTGACAAGAACTGAGGCGATTTTTTTGTCTGTTCATAATTGTAATTGTGTCACGATATGGTTGATTATTTATGTTTTTGAGTGCTTGAACCCAACATCCGCATCCTTAAATGTCGAAAAATCGCATTCGTACATCCCTGAATTAAGCAGTGCCAATTTGTAATAAACATGACAATTTATAAAAGGTTTGACAGCCCTGACATTAGGTAAGAGTAGCATATGACTCCCTTTCCCTGGACTGAACTGGCACTCTTGCCCCACTTAAATAATTTGAGGTAAAAATGTTATTGGCTTGATAAAAACTTATAATCGATAGGAATAACAGAAAATAACGATGTAACATAAGAAATAAACTATAAATAATCGACTCATCAACAAACAAATCCGAATGAACAGCCATAAATCACACAAAACCGCTTTTGAATTATACACGTGCACTACCACTTATCACAAGTCGTAACCAGTCAAAATAAACCACGTTTTGTTTCAATATGGCGTGTGAAAAAGACATCTATGATTTGACGATGGAACTAATACACGCCTGTCTGTTTTACCGACGGTACAAAAAGGCGCTCAATTCAAAGTAATTAGCTGGAGAAGCTTTTGGCCCTCTTCCCCCGATGTTACTCTTGCCCCGACTCACCTTAATTGTTAAAAGTAGGTAACGATAATTTAAGAAATGTTGTGAAAACGATTTTACCATAATTAACCCTTTATATGCAATATGGAAAAACAAATCACAGTTATTATTATTGTTGTTTTATTGTGGGCCTTTATGCGCCGCTTCGACCAGCAAGTGATCTATTGTGGCAGCCCTGTTTTAGATTTCACCGTTAAGGCCCGTTGCCTCTAGGAAATTCCAGATTCTTTGGGCGGTGATATGTTGTACCTCTTCTGGGTGCATGATGTGCCGCTCTAGGTAGATACTTCTTTTGTGCATGAGTGTTCCGCAGGAGCAGAGAGCAAGAACAAATCACAAACCATGTTGTTCATACAAGCCCGAAAAAGTATTCGATCTACTTAGTTACGTTGCTCCAGTTAAGTACGCGGTCGTTATTTCGACAGAAGATACCGAATGTACTTATGCAACATTTGAGCCCTCATTGTTACGCTGCTGTCTCAGGTAACTACATATATAACCCAAGGAACACGGACAAAATATGCTTAATGAGTGCCTATTATCATTCTCGAGCAGGAGAATATCCTTGTAGTAGGTACTATTTAAATTAAGACTACAAAGAAAATTAGCAAAGCTTTAATCAACATCGCGTTAATGGAGCACCAAAAATCTCTAGATAGTTATATTTTTTTAGAAAAGTACATTTGTTATCGTTTCCAAAATCAAGCACAAAAATGATAAGGCCATATTAACAAAAAACTACTTCTTATAATTCTTCTTACTTATATCGGACGTATTCGCCGTAAGAGTTTCATGAGATGTACTACACTAATAAGAAAGGGGGAAGCAAAATAGTGAGAAGCAAGACCTCCTTTGTCGCCAGCATACGAATATCCCAGCCTAAACACACCCATGTATATCATAACCACAATTTCAAATTTCCTAGGCAAGGCGCTTCTTTTGAGCGCAGATGACCTAGAAACAACATTTCTCCTTGATGAAGCCTGCATTAACCAGTAGAAAGCCCGAAGGCTCGACACGATGAGGTGATGTGACTCCTTGAGGTGTCGGTGGCAACACGGGGATTAAAGTGTCGGGAACAAGACGAGCATTTAGAAGTGAAGTGCGGTGTAAAGACATGCATGAATGTTAGGAGATGGGGCGAAAGTAATGCTCTGCTATCAGTTTTCCTAAAGAGTTTTTCATCTTGGATTAACCGAGTGTTATACAAACATATTTGGTCCTCGACTTGTAAACTGTTATTCATACGAAGTGTTTATAATATGATTAACGACATGGGATTTTATAAGATCTCGTACTTACAAAACACGTTTTTTGAAAATTGTTAATGAAACACCAGTTTTAAATGAATGAAGTAGCATAGCAATGCACTCTTATCATAAAAACCCGATTAAAGGAACTCCTAGGTTGCCGATTACACTTTCAAGCCAAATTCATAGTGATTAGATATTTTCGTAACACTTGTTCTATAATCATTGGTTTAAATGATAACACAGTGATAAGAAATATTCGTCCATAGTGAGTGTAGTAAACATTGATTTATTAAGTTTATAAGACGTGCATAATGGAAGGTAGCAAACGAAAGAAGACAAAGATGGCTCAGAAAAAACAAGATAAAGTGGCAGTGCCTAGTGCAATAAACAATACAGAAGTCAAAACAACGATTAGTTTAAGTTGCTGCGCCGTAAGTAATTTTATGCCTGCGATCAAAATATAACAACGCCCACTTCTAACTTTCTCGCTCAGCGCATTAATGTTATAACAACAAAATACTAAGATGGAAGTTCGAATATCTACATTTTTTTCATCATCACCATTGCAGTATTCGAGTGATAGAGACGAGGATACAAAAACTTCGATCTCCAAGATTTCGTGGTATCACTCCATAACAACATAGACAGACGAAGCGTTTTCGGAACGATCCCGAGGGGACCCTTGTATATGATACTGTTCAGAGTTGAGATTAGTTGTAATGTAATTATTACTGGCATTCATTTTTTAGGGTTCCGTAGTCAACAAGGAACCCTTATAGTTTCGCCATGTCCGTCCGTCTGTCTGTCCGTCTTCGGCTTAGCTCAGAAACCATAACTCCTAGAAAACTGTAATTCGGCATGGGTATATAAATCAATTACGCCGACAAAACGGTACAATAAAATCTTGAAAAAAAATTTTTTTTAGCTTACCTCCCCTACACCTAAAGCTGGGATGTAATTTTTTTTCTCGGTAAACCCATGGTGTGGGGTATCGTTATTAATATTATGGGTTTCCTAAAACCACTTTTCAAATCAGTAATTCGTTTGCGAGATACTGGGCTTTAAAGCCCTCATTTTTGTTCGAGTCATGTGTCTCCCCACCCCTGCCGGCTAAATGGCTACTACTATGCTATGTGAAAAAAATCGTGGTAGCAGTACATATAATGAATTTAAAAGGAAAACTATCACGGACAAGTAGGCAGAAGTAGTTACCGAGTAATAGTCGACCAACTTAATGTGTACTTCGAAAGGCCAATTTTCGTACAAATTCGGGAGACGCAACCGCACCGCACGTCGATGTAACGAAGATAGACAGGCAACTACGGAACCCTACACTGCGCGTGGCCCGACATGCACTTGGCCGGTTTTACATTAGTATTATAGGGCGTATTAAGTGACACTTATTTATATACTGGCTAACTTTTAGAAATAAGCGGTTTTATAACAGACTAGTTATTACTACATCATCTACAAGAGTAATATTAAAACCATATAAAAGGTGAGCAAGATTAAACGTAACAAACCGCTGCAGAAACGAGTGCACTTTCCCATACAAACACAGAAAGTCCATCTGTGTTACTTAGCGTTATTGAATCATGAGGTAGAGAGAGTTAGATAAATGATGAAATCTGTTTTTTTATTAATTGGTAAGTGCTAAGTACCTAAGTATTTAAGAGCTTTTCCTACTTTGGCCACATGTTTCTCTGATTGACTGCTTGAGATTGCTTTAAAGTATTTCTTTGTAGTTTGAATTTTCCGGTAGTACCGTACGCACATTTTTTTCTAACAGTCAAATTCTAGTAAATAGCTACATAAATTAAATTTCTAAAAACCCCAGACACAAGAAACATACTTAAGTATAGCTAAAAACCATCTCGCCAGGCAAGACTTTTGATTAAAAACACCGCACTCAAGCTGGTTAATTCATTTGGAGCTACGAAGCCACCCCTCATTTTGTCGGGGGTTAATAAATAGAGATAAATAGAACTTGAGTGACACTGACTAAGGCTTCGTTATTACAATGCCATCTTACTTGAACTAGTCAAGTTGTGAAAATATGGCATGGTGGCTAAAAATAATAAAAGGCGTCGTGGCGCCTGGCGTGGTTTGAGTTGAACATAATGTGTTCTAACGAAACAAATTATTTTGTTAAATATTTGACGAAAAACTTGACGTGGATGTTACCACGGTCAAATTTAACTCTGATGTGGTCCACTCGGAATGTGGTCAAAGCGCAAAACTTATCCATTAGTGTGGCGGAAGGCTGTGAGCCTTTCAAGAAAATTCTCGGTCGCTAGTAGTAGCGGCTACTAATGCAGGGCAAAAATATGCAGATGTGCAGTGATGGTAGTAGTAGTTTTAGTAACACTGGGCACTGTGTTGGTGCAATTACTGCGTTGGAACAAACCACAAGTACAACGAGACACAATTGGGACACGTCTAAAAAGGTAGTAGATCATAAAAAGATAAAGTGGGCACTTTCAACATTTCAACCTTACAAAGCCCCGGGGCCAGATGGAATCTACCCCATTCTACTACAAGAAGGCGCTAATGTACTAATCCCGCATCTTAGCAGATTGTACAGGGCGTGCTTGGCCTTCGCACACGTATCGCGTGTGTGGAGGATGGTAAAAGTAACCTATCTACCCAAACCGGGTAAGGCGGAATACAGTGAAGCCAAATCGTATAGGCCGATAAGTTTATCGTCGTTTTTCCTCAAAACATTGGAGAAATTGGTAGATAGACACATAAGGGATGGCCCATTAAGGAGACATCCGCTGCACGAACTGCAATGTGCATACCAGCCAGGGAAGTCAACGGAAACCGCACTTCACCTGGTAACAACCAGGGCTGAACGGGCTATAGAGAATAAAGAACTATGTCTGGCAGCTTTCCTAGACGTGGAGGGAGCATTCGATCGTACCACGTATAAAGCTATCAGCGAAGCAGCTGCAAAACATGGTGTAGAGCCGACCCTATGTAAATGGATAGGCAACATGCTAAATGGCAGACTAATAAAGTCATCTCTCTTGGGGGATGAGATAATGGCCACGGCCACAAAGGGATGTCCACAGGGTGGGGTACTCTCACCAACTCTTTGGAGTTTGGTGGTGAACTCACTCCTGGTAGAACTCAATAAAGGTCCCATCCACACGGTAGGATATGCTGATAATTTAGTGATACTGGTTAATGGGAAATTCCCAGGCACGGTATCGGAAATCATGAACAAGGCACTGCAGACAGTGGAGAGATGGTGCGACCGGCACCAATTATCCATTAATCCAGGCAAAACGGTAGTAATACCTTTTACTAGGAAAAGGACCCTTCGCGGCGTACAGCAGTTAAAACTGTACGGGAGGGTACTAGAACTGTCCAATGATGTGAAATATCTAGGTGTCACACTGGATAAGGAACTGAATTGGAAGAAGCATACAGATCTCACCATCACAAAGGCACTGAGGGTATTTGGAATGTGTAGATCAGCGTATGGCAAAACATGGGGACTGAACCCAAAGGTACTGAGGTGGATCTACACCATGATGGTGAGGCCCATACTGTTGTACGGTAGCCTGGTATGATGGCCAAGGACTTTAATGAGCACATGTAGAGATGCTCTGATGAAAGTGCAGAGATCGGCATGCATGGCTATAACAGGGGCGTTTCGTACCACGCCCACAGCGGCGCTAGAAGTCCTACTGGACCTACCGCCACTTCACTTGGTGATTAAGTCAGAGGCGCGCAAATCGCTCTACAGACTAAGAACTCTTGGACTGTGGAGCGACAGCATGCCAAAGACTAAGCACACGAACATGGAGACTGACGGTTTCCTAGACAGAATAACAAACATGGGAAGCGACAAAATGCTACCCAAGTTTGTATTCCATAGGAACTACACAACAAAAGTTCCATCCAGGGCTGAATGGACCGAAGGTCTAGAACCACCGAGTTCTTGTATCGAACACAGTATATGGTACACGGACGGATCAAAAATGGGATCCGGTACGGGAGCAGGCATTTATGCGAATGACTACAGTAGTAGTGTAAGCATGGGTAGTTTGGCAACCGTCTTCCAGGCGCAGACATACGCCATAATTGCCTGTGTACAGGAGAATATAGACAGGCAAACCAGAGGGCAGACCATCTATATACTCAGTGACAGTCAAGCAGCCCTTAAAGCACTTACGGCGCCGAAAGTGGATTCTAGACTAGTCTATAACGGCGTCCAGGCGCTGAACAAGCTTGGAAAGCACAATAAGGTGCAACTAGTTTGGATACCAGGGCACGAGGGCTTCATCGGCAACGAAAGAGCGGATGAGCTTGCAAGAGGGGGGTCTACAAATCACTTTGTAGGTCCAGAACCATTTGTGGGACTCTCGCAGGGAACCATAATTTCGGCCTTCAAAGCCTACGCCAAAACCAAACACCAACACGAGTGGAGGAATGAGGCGGGCTTAAAGCATTCTAAGCTCTTCATAGAAGGAGTGGACTCGGGCTGGACTAACAAACTCTGGAAATCCAGCAGGAAGCAACTCAGAATCATATCTGGGGTGTTCACAGGTCACTTCGGGGTCAAGGATCTCTTGGCCAAGATGGGATTATCGGACAGTCTCGACTGTAGAATGTGTGGCGAGGAGGATGAAACCATGGAACACTTATTGTGTGAATGTCATGCCCTTGCCAGAAAAAGAATGAATTACTTTGGTAACGGCTATCCGCAACCAAAGGAATTCAAGGTGCTCCCGCTAAGCTGCATCATCCGTTTCGTGGAAATGATGGAGCGAGCTTGGGAGTAGACATAAAGGAGAGGGCAAATGCACAAAAGATCCCATAGGGTCGAAGTGTATCCGAAAGGGCCCTCATCTATATAAGATAAGATGACACTGGGCACTGTGACGGCAATACAGACGGGCTTCGTGCGATCATTTTTAGGGTTCCGGACCAATAAGGTAAAAAAGGAACTGTTATGATGCGGCTCTGTCCGTCTTTCTGTCTGTCTGTCACAATGTTAAATATCCCCGGAACTACTTATGCCATCAATTAGGAATTTTAAATAGTAACAAAGCTGATCCGCGTGTATGAAACATGGCAGATTATGAGGGGGTCAAAAGGACGAGAGCGCTATCAAATAAAAGGGCTTTACTTGCACATTCTCAAACGGTTTTATTTATATCTGACAGAACTTTTTGATTTATGAAGGAATATGTCGAAACAAATACCATTCCGGGTGGTTGTATGATAGTCCGACACAAACTATCGGTGCACGAGTCAGACTCGACATGGCCGGTTTTTTTTCTTTGTATTTGTTCTGTTTCAAATTATTAATTGTTACTTTGTTTCCAGGTGTGTCTCGCAGTGACAAGCATTGTCGTCGCAGCTATCGCATATTACGTGTACACAGTCGTCTGTCATGTCCCGGAGCTGCCTGCGGTCGACCTGGATGTGTGGTGGGGCCCGAACCACACGAAACACAACCAGGATACCTCGATCAGACCGTTCAGAATTGAATTTAGTGATGCTGTAGGTGTCAATGTTGATTTACATTTTAAGCATATTATGTTCGTATGCAATGTAGTAGCGGTTTGGTATCATTCGATCGCAATAGGTTTGGGAATGGAATAACTATTAATTCATACGCATTCTGACGTAATTCTATGGCTAAACTGTCGCCTCCATTCCGGGAACCATGTAAATACATACTCATAATGAAATGTACTGAAATAAAGTGTAAGAATTGATATTGTATGTCCCGGAGATCATTGGATTAAATTGTCTCTATATTATTGAACTGATGAAGTGACTCAAAACGATATGATATGTCATTGAGGACATTCTAGGCTCTTAAAAATGAATGCAAATAATAATAACATCGTGAAATGGCGCGTTCCATTACGCCTCCGATTCACGAAGTCACTTAGTTATTAATGAAAACTTCTTATTTAATGAATTAAGTTTGACAGTAAAATACAATTAATCTGCTTTGCAAGATCGCGCATTACGGTAAACATACTAACGGGTATCATTTGGTGAAAATGACAGTTGATGAGTTCTAACGGTAGTTCGAAACATACGCAATTATCCTGCTGATCAAGTCTTGTATCGAAAAACTGCTATTTTTTTAGGTACCTAGGTAGCTTAAATAACTTTTAAATGGACACTAGCTGCATATAATTATAGTTATTGGCCTGCTTCGTTTTTAATTCCCTGTTTATATACTTACTCACATCTGAATTTTTACTGAAGCCTTGCCATATCTCTATCTCTTTTATATTATTATTTTAAGTTATTATATTTAGTTTAGTTTAGTTTATTTATTCCATTGTGATCATGATCATTTATACATTAAAAGATGTTACATTTGGTCAAGTAGGTACATGATACCCTGCTAGGGTGGACAATATAGGATAAAAAATAAATATTAAAAATGTCAAATAATGTCGAAGTTACAATTCATAGCTCATGCATTATTCTATCTCTATAATTAAAATAATAATAAAATAATCGATCATTAAAATATTCAAAAAAAAAAAAACATCAAATGAGAGAAAACAAATTCATTCATTTTACGCATTCCAGACTATTATCTTATCATTGAAAAATTCATCCAATCTATAATAAAATTTGTCTATTAAAATTTTCTTTAGTTGATTCTTAAATATTTTATCTTTATTGCAATATGTGCGCTGTCCGCCGTGGTTTCACTAATGGTTCCAACAAAAGACCAGCGCCAGTAATCGCCAGCACCATGCGGAGTTAGAACAATTTCGTGACGTGTTTTATTTATAATTTTATTCAATGTTTGTTGTTATGTGAGTGTCACGAATAAATGTTTTTCTTTCTTTCTTTTCTTTCAACAGATGCAAGAACGATTAGTGAAAAAATTCGAGCACCACCGTCGCACAAACAAACACAAGTCATTTGAAGACACCGCGTGGACGTACGGCGTGCATTCATCTGCGCAGGCGCAGCTCTTTGCATTCTGGCAGTACAAGTACAAGATCAACGAGCGCGAGCGGTGGTTCAACCAGTTCAACCACTTCAAGACCAACGTGCAAGGGCTGGACTTGCATTACATGCGAGTGAGGCCCGATGTCGAAAATGTTAAGGTATATAAATATAAATATTATCTCATTCCAGATTTATCATTTTACTTTAATAAAATAAATGTCTAATTAAGCCTCACTTCTATTTATTATTAGACCGAATTCTATACACCTAATCGTGTTATGTTTTATAAAGATACGTTAGACCAAATGCGGAGTGCGCTCAGTCTGTATTTACAGACATTTCTGGAGAGCTACTCCCGTTTCATAGAAGTTGGGACCAGTTTCGAGAAATGCGTTCCGGCGTGCAACCACTATCTGCACCCGAATTAAAACCAGTAACAATGTTATACGGTCAGCCAGGGTACGATTCCGTGTAAGCAAGATCCTACTCTGTCAATGGACACCACGGTTATTAGATAAATAGAAGTGATAGTAGTTAAGCCAGTGTTACATTTCTATGAATCATTCGTCCGGCTTCCTTTGATAATCTCACTGCATTTCGCGTTCAATCCGCGCGATGTACGAGAGCGAGGTCGCGGGGAGGCCTTTCGCACAATTCATGATGAAATATTGATGAAATAAATGAATTTTTATACTGCATAGGCCGTAATGGCACTAAATTAACAAGTCAAAATTCTACCAGCGTTTCTGATAAAGAAGACCACTGTTAAGAAGAAACGCCGAAACAAACTCAACAGTCAGTAATTTTTGGCCAAAAAAACTTATCACAATGATAGTTCTTAACCTACTTAAAATAAGTCAACTGAATATGAATACAAAGAAAAAAAAACATCATAATGCGTTGTTCTACAAGAACACATGTCCGAATAAGCTATATGAATGATTAAGCAATTTTGGGCTCTGGTTTGGGCCATGCATTTATGTCAGTCAGATAGTCCTCATACAGGGTTGAGGAGCCTTTGACATCAATTTTTTTTTTTCAAGTAATTTTTAAGAGCTGGAAAAGGTAGAGCCAAAACTTCATTAGGTAATTTATTATATAAATGAATACATTGACCCGAAAAAGACTTGAAGAACTTTACGAACACGAAGCGTTTTGGTTGCTATTTCATTTTTATTTCGTGTATTAAAATTATGGGTATCAGAATTTTTACAGAATTAATCTATGTTCTTAATGACATAAACATAAACAATATTTTCCTAAATGTATTGGGACGCTACTGTTAAAATGCAAATTTCTTTAAAGAGTTCTCTCACGGATTCTCTTGCTCTCAGGTTATATATAAGCAAAACGAATGGCGCTTTTTTGTAATACAAAGATTGTCTGTATGTTTGCTATTGCTTTACCCCAACCAGAATACCGTACGACATAATACTATGGAAATAACTATGATAAACTAGGCGAGCTGTTTCAACATTTGTCAGTTGTCTAATTTTGCTAATAGTTTATACGGCTGAACTTAGTTTACGCGCCAACACGGCTTTATGGTGACTCCATTGAAGATTTTTGTCTAATGTTATAACCAAGAATATTGTTTTATCGACTATTTCTAAACACTCATCATTTACAAATATAGGTACTTAGTTTCCACCGGTCTAACATTAGGCAAAGAAAATCTAACTGCATAATGAAATGTATCTAATTGATGATTGGATCGCCGAAAAAATTGTTTGAGATCAAACGCAGAAATCTCCCAGCCTTATTTCAGCAAAACATTTGTAAATTGCAACGTCGTTTGATAGAAAGTCTGGCTTCCAGGTACTCCCGATAATCTTGCTGCACGGGTGGCCGAGTTCGTTCCGCGAGTTCTACGAGGTCGCGCCGTTGTTAACCACTCAACGCCTTGGCTACGACTTCGTATTCGAGGTTATAGTGCCCAGTCTGCCAGGATTCGGATTTTCTCAAGTAAGCGTTGTTTGTAATGAATAATAAAAATATTACTGTTCTTGAGGCTAACGGATAATTATCTGGCTTTCATTCGGACGTTATGACGGCGACGCGGATGGAACGGGCCGTGGTCTCAAAAGGTAGAAACGCAAATTATATTATCATGTTAGACCCGCCAATCGCTCTATTAAAAATATGTAGTACAGAGTGCGGGAGTTTAAAGTGTTGTCAATACAAAAAAAACATTAAATGTATTTCTAAGTTATTCAATGTTGCATGACTAGTAAATTGCTATTTTGGATTTAACTGCACTAGATAAAACTGGCACAAGTATATTCCAATATTCTTTCTTACTATGGATATGTATTTTCACGACCATAATATATATTTTTATACTACGACGGCCTGGCTGATGGGCTTCAGACACCGTAGCCTATGGACACTTACGACTCTAGATGAATCGCAAGCACGTTCACATGTATTCACTTTCATCACATTTACATTATGAATTATGCAGTATTTAGTTAAATTATCGCCTTCTTGTAAATTACAGGGTGCAGTTAGACCAGGATTAGGTCCGTTTCAAGCTGCTATAACAATGCGAAACTTGATGAACCGTTTAGGTTTCACTAAATACTACATCCAGGGCGGGGACTTTGGCCATACGATTGGTTCAATAATGGCCACACTGTTCCCCAATGAAGTCTTAGGTTTTCATTCTAATATGCCGCTGACATTGTCCAAGCCTTCGGTACTTGGGACCGTGTTGAGTACTGTTTGGCCAACATTGGTGGATCCTGAACACTGGCAGAAGATGTATCCGTTGAAAGAGAAGATTGAGTTCCTGATTGAGGAAACGGGGTACAGTCATTTGCAAGCTACAAAACCTGACACGATAGGTAAGCCAAATTAGCTTCAGCCTGCCGAATGTTCATCTACTCCATTCTCATTAATGTTTAAACTCACCAAGGAAACTTCATGAACAATTACTGACCTTTTGATCATAAGCAGTTTTGATAAACTTGTACAGAAATTCAGAGATGAATGATTCAAATGTATATATTAACAGCTTTTATTAAGTTTTATTACCTAGCATCTCAATAAAAAATATATAATATTCGAGCCCTAAGAAAGTGATTTAGTATAAATGGTCTGTAATTTATTTTAAATGGAATCACAATTACTCTGTTTCTAAGGACTTAACAAGTTTTTCAGGAATAATATTCTCAATTCGACTTTAACTTTCCGAAGGCCAACCTAGATTTTATTCTCAGAACAGCCAGAGTACCTATTTTACAAAAAACATGATAATCATGTTAAGATCATCTCCAACATAACATTATACAAGCGGGAGCATTATTTAGATGTCGGAACACAGGTAACTCTACGGTATTGCTCCGTAAGCATTTCTTTAAAAATTAGTGACATCCGTTTATTACGATTCCGACTAACGATATAGTTGGTCGCTTCACAGACAATTCAATTTAATTCATCCACACGTTAATTTTACAACATTCTTGGAAGCGAGCGAATGCAACATTTATAAATTTAATGTCCTCGCCGGGATGAGAACGGACATTAGGCAGGACTAAGACTGTCTTAATTGTGACATTTATTCAAAATTTAAAGTCAATAATTATCTCTATCAATTCTATCAATTCCTTAGGACGGAATTGCATAAAAATCCATCCTTCGCACACATTTGGAACTTTGCTTATTAATGAATTCGTTCGATCTGTCAGAATGATATAAACGTGAAGTTTGAATTCAGAATATAAAAAAATAAGATTATGATATTCGAACGCAGGCGCGAGGCGATTAGCGCTAACTGAACTACGAATAGGTATATACTTCTAGACACGTGTGAGTCAAGGCACCGGAATACAGATTATTACTCCAAAAGAAAGAGACGAAAATCCCATTCAGATATCTCAAAGACTTACAAAGCTACAAACGTTTTAATATTGCTTGTTAGAGAGAGAAAACGCTCGCAGTTAGTGACGTCACAATCTGCGAGCGTCATAGTAAATGACAATCGTTTCATATGAAGTTGCGTTTTGCGGAAAAGGGACAGAACATACCCCTTCTTAACACATTCACTGCCAAGAATCGCTACGCTCGTAGCCGGTCCCGTGGTTTTCCTCATATGTAGCGGAAAGCGACTACGGCGTAAGCGCCCGCTAGGCAGGTTCCGGCAGTGAAAGTGTTGAAACTTTGGACACATAACTTTGTGATTATTTAACCTCTTGCTTTTTTCTCCATTTGACTACATATCAAACCGAGAAAATACGACATTATTGATTATTTTATTTAGTGCCTACACCCGTATTGTGTAACCGTAAGCTCAGATATTGTTTTTCTTTTCAGGCATAGTACTCAACGAATCTCCAATGGGCTTGGCGACTTACTTACTTGACAAATGGATGATATACACAGACGGCAACAACAAACTCCTGGAAGACGGAGGCTTGGTCAAGTACTACAACATGACGGATTTAATAGATAATGTCATGGTGTACTGGGTCAGCGAAAGCATTACGACGTCCATGAGAATCTATAAGGAGCTGTCTCGAGTGGAGCGGACATTGGAGCAGTAAGTACCCACACAGAGTGAAGAATTTAAACATATTTTCCGAATCTGTCACTTTTTTGAAAAACTGCTGTAGTCGCAATTGTACATATATTGCGACTATAGGTAATGACTGTTTAGTTACTACATGACGATACAAAAGTTATTACATGACACTAAAATTCTTTTTCGAATGTTTGAGGAGCGACATTGTACCCAAAGAGAACATAACCACTATATTCTAAGGGACGGAACTTCGAACAAGGTTTGGATGACTGTGAACTAAAGTCATTTTTTTTATTCCGTAGACTAAAATGACAACCACAAAATGTCAAACGTAGAAATAATGTGACCAGCTACATACAAACAGTGCTGATCTTTGATATCGGTTTGTGAATAACCGAAAAAATCTTAAATTCATTTTAGATTGAAAAATGAAAATGAAATATGACTAGGCCAGTCAAATATGACTAAGTCATTGTACAATTTTCCATAGAAAAAATTGTCAATTTTGTCAAATTGTACGCTTGTAAAGTTTTGTGGTATAGGCCCCTGATCTCTCGAAGCTGCAAACATGGATATGTCGCAGGGAAATGGCCAAAACAGAGATTTGAACAAATCTCTAAGGGATATGATCAAATCACGCAGGATGTTAAAATGGCGAATCCATTTTATCATTTGCCTAGAAAAAATCAGTCATTTAATCAAATCTCTGAGTCTGTTTAGTGAAATGACGAAATCGGCCAAAAAAGGCAACTCGTTTTTTCATTTCACTAGATTTGTTTAGTGATTTGACAAAATCCCTGAACCGCGTCAGTGAGTTGACGAAACTAACTCGCAAAGCCAACTCGTTTTACCATTTCACTAGACAAGTTTAGTGAAATGATAAAAATCTCAACTCTAGTACGGATTAAGTCGCTAGTGCGGTCGTGTTACCCCCCTCCTGCACCTTACCGCTACCCGCTCTCGCCCTTGAGTGTCAGGGAAATGGCCAAAACAGAGATTTGAACAAATCTCTAAGGGATATGATCAAATCACGCAGGATGTTAAAATGGCGAATCCATTTTATCATTTGCCTAGAAAGAATCAGTCATTTGATCAAATCCCTGAATTTGTTTAGTAAAATGACGAAATCGGGCAAAAAAGGCAACTTGTTTTTTCATTTCACCAGATTTGTTTAGTGATTTGATAAAATCCCTGAAACGCGTCAGTGAGTTGACGAAACTAACTGCTCGCAAAGCAACTCGTTTTACCATTTCACTAGACACGTTTAGTGAAATGATAAAGTCTCTACTGTAACATGGTATAGGTGATGTGATCAAATCTCTGAACTGGTTCAGTGTTACTCTACAATTAAGTTTGATCAAATCTCTCACAAGATGTTTCAGGGATTTTATCAAATCACTGAACAATTCTGGTGAAATGAAAAAAAACGAGTTTACTTTTTTGGCTGATTTCGTAATTTCACTAAATAGATTCAGGGATTTGATCTAATGACTGATTTTTCTAGGCAAATGATAAAATGGAATAGCCATTTTCACATCCTGCGTGATTTGGTCATATCTCTTAGAGATTTGTTGAAATCTCTGACATGATTTAGTGAAATGGTAAAATAAAATGTCGAAATTAGGTAATAAAATAGTATGTCAAATCAGATTTTTTAATCGTATACAAGAATTTTGTAAACCAGAATATAATCATTTTAAGGTGGTTCGCTTTCCATACAAAAAATGACATTCGCAGGGTAACAGCGTGCTATTTTATCTGCTACGTACTGCGCACGTGCGTCTGAGCCGGCCGGTGCCTAATACGCAAGGGCGAGAGCGGGTAGCGGTAAGGTGCAGGAGGGGGGTAAGACGACCGCACTTGAGAGACTTAATCCGTACTAGAGTTGAGATTTTTATCATTTCACTAAACTTGTCTAGTGAAATGGTAAAACGAGTTGGCTTTGCGAGTTAGTTTCGTCAACTCACTGACGCGGTTCAGGGATTTTGTCAAATCACTAAACAAATCTAGTGAAATGAAAAAACGAGTTGCCTTTTTTGGCCGATTTCGTCATTTCACTAAACAGACTCAGGGATTTGATCAAATGACTGATTTTTTCTAGGCAAATGATAAAATGGATTCGCCATTTTAACATCCTGCGTGATTTGATCATATCCCTTAGAGATATGTTCAAATCTCTGTTTTAGCCATTTCCCTGCGACAGATATACGGTACTGGTAGTGGTCCTATATGTATGTGTTTTATTTTAAAATAAAATATAATGTATTCGTCAAAAGCATTGTTTGTATGACTTTTGACACACGTTTTTTTCTGAAGTTTTCCTGAAGTTATGATATTGATCCATGGTAACTATCCAAATGTCGCCATGACAGAATGACAGAAAAAGAAAGTACGGAAGTAAGATATAGATATACGCGGCCATTCCCAATAATCAATCCACGGATAGTTTTCTTTACCAGCAGTTACATATTGACACATTTTCTATGGGTAATCTGTCAAAATGTAACTGCTGGTAAGGAAAACTATCCGTGGATTGATTATTGGGAATGGCCGATAGAGTATTCCTGGTTGTGCCCTAAAGGAGCCCGGGCACCGCTTTGACACCTAAATCCAAGATTAGTCTTTTCTGATCGCATTTATTGTTTAGTTTCGGCACTTTATTAATCCCAGTACCGGCCAATAATGTATCACTTTCACGTCTACATATTCAGAGTATTTTTTTTAAGTTTTATACCAAAACTCAGCCAATAGGCATGATGCCTCATGTTCAAATTGATAACGTAGTGATGCTAAATGGATAGTAAACCATCAAATTATCGTAATAAAGTAAAAACTATAAAATATAATAAAGATCATAAAAAGATATGAACCTTGAAAGTTTAGAAAAATTATTCATTTTATACAAACAAAATTGTATGACAACTATGAACTTAAACGCAGTATTTCGCGACCGGAATTTCCATACAACGATACAACTACTTTGTACAATTGTGACGTCATACTTGTGTGTCTATCAGTATGAAGCGTTTTGCGCTGCCGCCAGCAATGTCAATCTTTGTCTCAAATTGTTGGGTATTTATGTCCTTTGATTGTAGTTGCTCCCATACAAACATTTTTTCCTCTCCAAAAACTGGTTCGAATGACATCATAAAAAATCTTAGTTATCATCCCTATTGTATGACCTTGCCTCAGTGTCGCGTCGTCTATGGACACGTGTAAAAGTGTCTCAGCTGTCAGATTTGGTGGCCATTTTTAAACACGGAATTTCATATAGACAACGTATGTAACTCTTTTTTTATCTTACATCATTGGATTTATGCAAGTTATTTTCCCATACAAAAGTGACATTTAACTTAAATCTACCTGACGCGCGTTACAATGCCTTATGTGATCGATCTGCTGACGTTTCGACAATGGTTTTACCGCCCGTCCCGTGGTCTTAGATGACATCTGCGTGAGAGTTTAAAAACTTTAAAGTGTTAAAGTATTCACTAAAAGACCAGTTGGTGCAAAGAATTCAAAACTCTTGTAAGGCCGAAGAGTCAGTCATATTAAATAGTATTTCGAAGATTTTGCTTTCAGACTTAAATGTGATATTTTATTGTCCGACACGTTAAGAGAAATCTTATTTTAATATTACAATGGTAAAATAAGATTTCTACGATTAAATTATTCATTATTAGGTAATAATGAATAATTTAATTATTTGTAGCAGCCTTCATTTTATTTCTTCAATATCTTAGAGCGTTTTACTGATCAGTTTTCTTTTTCAGGATTCCGACATCAGTCCCAACATGGTTCTTGAGTTTGAAGAACGAACTCTTTTATTACCCTGTAATTTTCCTTCGCTGGAAGTATCCAAACCTCGCTGGCGTCACGACACACGACTTTGGAGGACATTTTGCTGCTTTCGAAAGGCCACAGGAATTAGCTGATGATGTTTTTCTGGCTATAAAATCTTTTAGGAAATAAAGTTTTCCATTCTAGTAATGCTTTTGGGAATGAAATAAATGTATTTAAATACAACTAGCTTTTGCTCGCGACTCCATCCTCGTGGAACTCGTTTATATCGTACAGAGAGTTTGTATGGGAACTATTTCCGGAAAAAAACTATCCCATGTCCCTCCACGGGATTCTCACTATCAAATATGCGGTGTATGCGTGAAAAGATAATACAGCGATTTGATATGCAGAATATAGACACGCTTTCTTTATGATATTAGCAAGGATTGATGAGTAAGTAATTCAAGATTCTATGCAGTAAGTTCGTTACAAAATCCAAATTGCAGCGTAATTAAGTTACACAAACTCAATGCTCAGCTCCGGCTGACGTAATCAGTTTGTCTCCTAATAAACTCGACGAATAAAAGTGTCGGCGTCCCGCTAACTCGATCGCTGCTGACTCGATCGTTGGCGATTACGAGTACTCTTGTTTACTTCTTGTCATTTAGCTGGGAATTACTCGGATTCGTTTGTAAGTATTATCTTATTTTTGGGGATGTCTCGGAGTATTTGGGTACTGAGAAAAAATCTCTAATGGTTCATGATTTTCCGCTGCAAAGTAAGTACTTACTACATGTGTCAATGTAATAATTATGTTGTGACGATTGATGATTTATAGCTTGCCTGGACTAGCCGGTGGAAAAGTAACTTATGGATGATGCAGTTTAACTAATTTATAATCAGGAAAAAACATTACTTAGCCGTTTTTCAATAGTTTTTCGCGTGTTTGAAAAGGTATATCAAGTTTGATAGAGCGTTCAAAATGCATTGTTTTGCACAATAAATTAATAAACAATGTAAGACACTAATAGTCTCCAAAAATACTCATCACAAAAGAACTGGTATCAAAGTTTTGCTTGACAAGTATTTGTAAGTCAAATGAGGTGTACTGCTTCGGATTCCGCCGCTTTGAATTGCTAAACAGATGTTTTTGCCGAGCGTCAGGCGGTCGCTAGTGGTTGAACACGAGTATTTCCATTATAGGTGTTATATTGAGTATGAATGAACCATTGTGAGATTTTGCGTGGTGTTGACTTTCGTAATGAAAATGAAACAGTACTTTTTCTATACTAGGAATAATTACCGAAGTTAATGGAAATAGTAATGGGCTACTTTGACTCCCGGATGCCATAATGCCATAAGCCATTCTCTATCGATCAAGCAGTAAACCTTAGGATTTCTTAGTTTCCAACAACAACACTTACCTGAAGAAACTTGTCTAAAGAAAATACTAGACATGCGAGTTCACTCCAAAGGTAACAACAACCTTTGGAGTTAACTCCAAGATTCGCGCCATTGTGTACAGTTTAATTTTAATCTCCGTAGGTGTATAAAATACTCATAATAGTTACGGATTTTGTACCTGTTCCTTTACAAAAGTATTAGACCAGCCAACTAAAGCCACAGTGTAATAACGCCGGTAATGAGTCGGGATTTATACTACCTATTCCCGATTCTGACATTACATTCTTAACGAATGCCTCCTGTCCCGAGATTGTCCTGGTAATGAAGCATTATTAAAAATTGTTAATGATCTCTGGATGGCAAAGATTGATAGGTATATTCAAGAATTAAATGAAATTATACTTTGTATACCTTAGGTTAGTTGTGTGGTACAACAGCCACAATGTGAAGTGTGCGAGTCAATAACTGTAAATTTAATTCAAAAGTTCCTCATAGGTAGTTTTATGCAAAAAAAGTAACAGAACGATTTTGAATACAGACCTTTTTGTTGATGGTACTGCTGGCTGCTGGTGGTGGCACAATAAAATGGTCATCAGCAACTTTCCCAACTTTTTAATAGCGCAAATTTTCAAACGCGCGTTAGGAACTATCAACTATAATTTTTCGAGGTTTTTTAAAGTTACGTAATTTCTACGCAGAAGGATATTTGCGTAAATTTTTGAAAGAGCGTTAGTTTTTACCTTCAAAATACGACACTTGATCTATATAATACTACTATAACCTCAATACCGATATGAAAGCACTTGTCTAAGTCTGTTCTAGTTACAACTACCGAACTAGTCTACAGAATGTCAGAACAAGTAATCAAGCATTATAAACTTTAAAACTGATTTTCTGCAGCGGAAAAGTTTTCAGGTGCACATAATCTTATTTACCCACGGTGCAAGCGCAAGTTGCGAAGTTGGCGTCGTCGGCAGACACCGACCACCGAACTTGTGCACGGTGGGCACAATGGCTCTTGCTCTATATCATTTAGGTGGATGAAGTAGTGTTTGTTCTGTTACGTATTTAGATTTTGTGGTATGCACATCCACAAACAATATGTTTGTGTACAGGGCCAACATTCTAGATAACCAATTCGGTAAGGGTTTAATTCAAAATTTATACTGATTATACACAGGCTTTTTAGCATTTATTCAATTATAAAATAATTTTCTCATTTCTATTAACGTTTTGATATTAAAAAAATTAAAAAAATATAATATTTAGTGGTAGATTTAACAAGAATTAGTTCCAATCTCATCAGTTGTATACAACTAAAATAATTAAATATGTAACTACCTATATCACATTTTAGATCTAAGTATATAAATTGCTGCATGTAAAGAAAGTTACTTTGACAATATAAGCATGATAGGTAAAGGCAAACGTATCTCGGTACTCCAAAATTCACATTGGGCCATTCAATCGGTACTTGGCACCCTCAATTAGTTTTTCACGCCTTCATCCCTAAAAGGGGTAGGCAGAGCACATGAAACTTGTGCTCCAGTACCACTTTTGGTATGCATAAATGTGGGTATAAAAGATACTAATTATTGAGATTAAGGTATCAAACATTGGAATGTTTACCTTAGTCCGACGAGAAATAACGCTGCTATGAATGCTGAAATAGTACATTGTGATACAAGTGAGGTATGTTGATAATTACATCACAGGCGGAATTATCAAGCGAGCCACAGGTGAGCGTGATAAGAGAGCCGACTGAGCCGAGGATGTAATTATCAAAGCTCACGCGTTTCATACGACGTTTTTCAACACATTTTGCGAGGAAAAAATCCTTTTCATAAGATGAAAATTTGACAGGCCTGCCAAGTTATTTTCTTTACTTATTGATGTCAACAGGTTTTTAACCCCCCGACGCAAAGAGAGGGGTGTTATAAGTTTAAAGTGTCTGTGTATCTGTGTATCTATCTGTGGTAACGTAGGGCCCAAACGGATGGACCGATTTGAATGCGTTTTTTTTTGTATCATAGAAAATGTTAACCCGAGTGTTCGTTTGAAGATCATCAGCTCTTTTCTAGTTGAAGGGATCTGACTAACGTCCTTATGTCCGATGGTTTCGAAATTTGGTACCGTGTTATTTCAATGACATTGAAATTATATGGTAAGGTAACCATGACCTGATCAGTCGTTTGAAGATCATCAGCTCTTTAATAGTTAATGAGGGTATCTGACTTCCTTCCCTCTATGTCCGATCGATTCGAAATTTGGTATCGTGTTCCTTAAATGATATTGAAATTATATGGTAAGGTAACCATGACCTGATCAGCCGTTTGAAGATCATCAGCTCTTTTCTAGTTGATGAGGGGATCTGACTAACTTCCTTATGTTCGATCGATTCGAAATTTGGTACCGTGTTATTTCAATGACATGGAAATTATATGGTTAGGTAACCATGACCTGATGAGCCGTTTGAAGATCATCAGCTCGTTAATAGTTGATGAGGGGTCTGACTAACTTCCTTATGTCCTATCGATTCGTAATTTGGTAGTGAGTCACTTCAATGTTATTGAAAGTATATGGTAAGGTAACCATGACCTGATCAGCCGTTTGAAGATCATTAGCTCTTTAATTGTTGATGAGGGAATCTGACTACCTTCCATATGTCCTATCGATTCGAAATTTGGTACCGTGTTACTTCAATGATATTGAAAATATATGGTAAGGTAAACATGACCTGATCAGCCGCTTGGAGACCATCTCTTTAAAAAGGACAAAATAAAAGTAAAATTAAAAAAATTAAAAACCCCCGACATACAATAAACTCTAAAAACGAACAAATAATATTTTAAAGCTTGCCAAAAATAACTATTATCGCCACATATATTATGTAAGTTCAAATATTTTTATTTTCCAAGTATCGTCGCATGGGGGGACCACTTCAGTCACCCGAAGGTTCTCCGACGCGACGTATACATCGACAAGAATTTCCAGTGGCGTCCATTCTTTTTATAACTTTTCTAGTCACCACGACCCTACATTTTTGTTAATAACCAAACACGCATTAACAATGTTTACAAATATCTGTGAAATAACCTATAATTTTTTTTGTGAAGTTTGCGCAGTGCGCGCGCATTAAATGAAATCTCTAAACAACCAATACAAAATAAAATAAATAATTTCGTTTTAAAATGTTATCTTTATTAATTCATGTAAAATGTTGTCAAAAGTGAATAGTTTTACTAAATTAACCGTTTCTATATCATATCCAAAAAGAAATAGTCAATTAATTAACAAAAAGGATTAAATTTTTTTAGTCGAGTAAGAATCCATTTGCCGAGAATTAAAAAAAAAGCGGTTCATTCTGTACAACACGGTTAGTTTAAGAATGCACCGTGTGCATGCATACATCTTGCTGCAAGGTGCCAACGTGACTTAATCGGGATATAACCATAACACACAAGTATCGTAATGTTATAAAACACGCGTGTTTAATATCCAGGATTATGAGCCTAAAAGCGACACAATAAGAGGTACGTTACGAGTAATTGTGTTGAAAAAGCTTTTTTTATCCATATTATGTGCCCATTGGGCTAAAATAACACAAAACATGTTTGTTAAAAGCGAAAAATCAACAAATTACCTTCATCCAAAACTCGTTACGCGGACAACGAAATAACTCTATTTCGCTGTGCGCCGTTAAATCAAAATCTAAAAATATCTGACGCTGAAGGAAAACGTGGTTTGGCGAATTAAAAATAAACAAACTGGTAGCAGACGCGGATCGAGTCCGCGCAATCGAGTTACCCGCGCTGAGAGTCGCCTTAGCAAACTAGAGGTAGCTCTATTTAAGTCCTCAAATGGATGGTTTACGAGTATGTCCCATTAGGACTTGCATTCGGTGTAAATTGCTGATGTAATCCGTAAGTATTTAATGTGAATGTAACCATCAACATTTTAGCTCGATAATTATGCTACGCTCTTGACCCGCGCACGGAAACTTGCGATAATCTGTGTGAAATTGTTTTTTGTCAAATCTAATCATTATTTCAAGAAAGTGACAGCCAATACAGTCATGTCTTTTGCTGATAAATTCTAAAAAAATATCATTTATGTATAGATAAGAATCAGTAGCGATTTTAAAATTTAAAACAGCCAAAGTTTAATTAATATAGTATAAACAAGTGTGTCAAAATAGTTATTTACGATACAAGTGCCGAAAATAGGAAATTCGCACGTGTATCGTACAACGTTTTACTGTACATATGGCTCTTTAAAGTTTCGACATATGCACGAAAAGTGCTCTTTTCTGCACTAGTGCGGGAAAGTAGCACCATATGTACTGTAAATTTAATTTTTGGTGCAGTCGAGTTCTCCAATATCTGACAACAGACAGACAACCACAACAAAAATGTATACGGACAACCTTTCAAAAATATCTACACATGTGTCTTATGTCAGTAACAATAAAGTCTCTGTAAAGATATTTTTGAAAGGTTGTCTGTGTAGATATTGGAGAACTCGACTGTACAAGATTTTATTGCCGACTGTACTTGTTTATTTAGCGTCATCAAACTACTAATTGAGACAATTCTAACGAGCCCAAACTCAACGGGGTTACGTCGGCTATACTTACCCAAAATTTCAGCTAAATCGGTCACCGGGAAGTGGCTCAAACTTGCAAGATTTCATTACACACATCTGGACAGGTGAAGCTAAATAAAAGCTTGTAAGATTATAAGTATGTAGTTCATATAGCATACCTAACATAGTTTTAACATAGGTACTTAACACATTAGTTAAAATGAGCGCGGTCTCGCCAACAAACTGTTATCGCAGTTTGGCGAGTAACATAACATTGTTAATTGTTTTGTACTTTTGATAAATAAATTAAAAAAAAAAAAAAAATTAACAATGAATTTGATAGTTAAAAACAACGCGCGGTTACCATATTATAGAACAATTAAAATCGGACATTGTTGTAATCAGAATCAGACAAACTAAATTATGGCGACGCGCTAGCGCGAATTAATGCATGCATTTTGTTTTCCATTGAAGAAATACCTGCAGAATACGAGTAGACCGGTTTGTGAAAAATTACTTAACCAGTTACAGTAATACCAACTTTGTATCTTTTTTTGTTCTTTTGGACTAATAAGCCTTACGTTTTAGAAATTTCGTTGCAGAAATTGGGTATCTACGACTCTTGGTGGGATAAAGAGTAGGTACCTATTTAAGCATATACATTAGCCATTTGCAGTAGGTATTTAGGTACATTTGTAAATTATTTTCCTAAGTAGGTATGTAGTCGATAGGTCCTTCTTCGTGTTTTATTTGCTCAAAACCTGGTTTTCCAATGTTCAAGTAAAAAGACGTCTTAAGATTTACGGAGTTTTCGAACCTCGTATTCTTAAAACTTTTCTGTGGATTCGCTTAAAAACTCGGACAAGTTCTGAACTCACGCTATGTGGCCGGGAAATTGTGAGCTAGTACATCAAAGAAGATGAACGAAGGCTGTAATTTAAATAAACTCCGTCCAAAAATAATGCCGTAATCCGTCTCTCGGATTCCTCCTTCATAATTCCTTGCCGACACGCCTAGGGCTGGCTGTTGCATCAACAAAGTTTAAGGTTTTGTTTAAGTACCAATTACCCTTAAATACATACTTGGTATAACGGTATTAGGTACTTGACTTTCCATGATTACAACTTAATGGAAGAAAACTGTAAATTGGTTTTACAAGGACCGATCGTTATATCATAAGTCGTACAATTACCGTGATCAATAGACTTTGGAAAGTAAGTGTAATTGTTTTACTAGGTGACATAGATACTCTACTAACTGTTTAACGGAAAAGTTATAATTTTAGCCCTCAAACTATGACACTTAGTATGTAAGTGTGCATATGTGTCATAACCAAGGATAGGACAAACGCCCGTCATTTTGAAAACTTAACCCTGTTCTGTACAGTAGAGACTTCCTTATATTAATAAAAAAAATTAGGTACTAAATAAGAATAAGAATAGTTTATTCGTGACAATACAAAACAAAGGACAAAAGTAATGTTTTATAAATTTATTTTAAGTACCATAATTTATATGTTTCCAGTGACAAATTATTCAAATGACGATGATTAAGGCGATAAATCACTTTCGCTTTACACGTTTCTAAAGTGACAACGTCAATGCTTGACAAAGATGATTAGAATATTACCTATTTTATCTAAATGGCCAGTAGTAAACAAAGTCATTGAAATCAAGTAGTGTCTAATGCGATGATAGAAGAATAGGTAATTTATTGATAAATGTGTTGAAGTACATTAAATTATAATATTTTGAGTAAACTTCAAAAAAAAAAATATCATTAGGAAGTCTCTACTGTACAGAACAGGGTTAAGTTTTCAAAATGACGGGCGTTTGTCCTATCCTTGGTCAGAACACATATGTATTTTAAGGTTAACTTTATTAAACCCAAAAAAATTGTTTATTCTCTAACCAGACAGACTAGACTCGAAGATTTTTCAGATGAAGACTTAAGAATGAATCAGAAAATGGTTTTTAAGATTCGTTGTCGTAAACCCTTTTAGATTTGAATTTGATAATCTCAAAATACAACGTTAGGCCATCTCTTAAAATAATTAGCTCATTAAAATTAATGGTGGCAATCTGACTCAATTCCGCGGCAACCCTAGCATTAAGGCCTATGAAAAATGAACAGAAATGAATTCTGGAAAATTAAAATTCCTTAACCGCTTATTATTTCAACTTTTTTGGCAGACATTTTGGATTTTCTATTCCGGAACGTGACAGAATCTGTTGAGCTAGTCAGCAATTATATATTATGGTCTGGTAGATTTAACAGAAGGTACTTTTGTTTTTGTAAATGTGAGGATTTGAAGGTTCAGGTGTTAAGTGATTTACCTGATTTATTAGTTAAAAATATTATAACGTAATGTTTATGCAATAAAAACGTAATTTTGTAATATTTTTGTTCAATCAAATAAATGTTAACATGAATACTCGTATGGTGTTAACCAATTCATGTTAACACTTAGTTTCAAATACCTCCTTTCTTCGCGTGGGTATCGCGAAGTGTGTTGTGAGCAATGGACTAGCAAACTACGACTGCAAATACACATTTTCTCCTTGGCACTGACAGCCGACAGGAAATCTGTGCGACATGAGTAAGCTCGCGTCAAAGTACAGTCAAGTGTAAATATATACGACATACAACTTAGGTACTCATAATTCATAAATATTATGTCCCATCGCTCTTATGTCAGTGGATTGAGGTTGCGCTAATTTTTATGAGAAAATTAAATCGATACATTACACTTGACTCTACAAACCTCTACCCCGCGTAGTCAGGAATCCACCTGATAATCAGGGGATCCGCCTTACATCACATTCTCCTCTGAGGATGTTCGGAGGGGACAAATTGACAACCCTGTAGCGTTGGAAGGCATCCGACTATTCGTCCCCGAGCAGTATTCGCGGGCGAGCCGGGCCGCCGGCCCGCCGCACGCGCCGCGTCGGCAACGCGCCCGCGGCCCGTGCGCCTGCGCTACTCAATCAACTCGTGTTGCGGGCGTTGCGGCAGGATGCCGACGTGTTTGCCGATAGCTGGCAAACCATGCTCATAAGTGCACTATGTAATATGTATTGTTAGTAGGTAGTACCTAATGTGCCTAGATTAGTTTTGAGTGATACTCACTCAAAACTGATCATCTACTCTTTAACTTATTAAGCACCATTTTAAATTAGGTCCTAACATTGTAGGCGCCTTTGTTCTTTACTGTAAGCCTATAAATGTAATGTATAAAAAAAATAACAATAAAAAATAATACCAAGTGTTTATACAAAGAGTAAGTACCTACCTAATTATCGTTAGAGCATCGATTCCGAATGCATCCAGAGCGGAGATAACGGGATTGTAACCGTGACGCTCCTTCCATTTCTCATGCTCGTGGCCCTAAACACGGGTTTTCGACACGAAACCTGGGCCTCAATCAGATTCTGGATTTCAATAAGTTTAGAGTGCCGTCTGAGGAATTCTCATTTAACTATGAGGATATTTAAGAGGGAAGAATAGCTTTGCAGCAGCTAGCAGCTCGCGACTGACACTAGGTACTTTTCAATACATTTCAATTTCGGAAGAAAACGGTTTCCACTAACTAAATTTTAACAAATCACTTTGATTTATTTTGAAGTCGATTGCTTCAGAATAATATAATATACGCGTTGACTTGAGAACCTCCTCTGTTTTTTTCGTCGGTTAAAAATTAGGTTATTGTTTAAGTTCGAATTTATTGCAAATTTTTAAAAATGGAAAACCTTATATGCTACTAGCTTTCATTGTGTCAATAAAGAAGTGAATATTTAGAAGTGGAAAAACATTTTCTCTTTTTGCATGGACGAGTACGTGGTATTCATCACTCTTAAAGATAATTCCTACTAGATTTATAACATAATAATGATATTTTTTAAATATTAATATTGCAGGAGTGGAACTCCCATTTGCGAATTTTTTAATGACATACTAAGACTAAGTAATAGAAATATGCTCTACTTCGAGTTTAACTAGTACAGTCGATGTATTCTAGAGTCGCATAGAATTATAATTGGTTTGAATTTGTTGCGCGGGTTTTTGTCGGATACCATAAATAGCGTGTGCGATCAATTCTAAATATATTTCAAATCAAGACGATATGGTCGAATAAACCCCCAGTTCCATATTCCTTGGCAATCCACCCGACTGATGTCCAGGTCTATCGCAAGACAAATTTAAATGGCAAATGAGCGGAAAGGATATAGATACGAGAAGGATTCTGTTGGAGGCCGTCTTGAATGAATTATCGAGCTGTTAGAGGGTTCCAGGATATTGCCAGCTTTGTTAACTGTCAGTAATATATTTTCAACTGACTCAGAAAGGTGATATTCTCGATAATTATCTATCTGTAAAGTTCTGTATCTGTGAGTTCCTTTAATTGGCTTTGTATTAAGGTGAGAAAACAGACTAGGCGCCTGTCTGTTTTACCGACGGTACAAAAAGGCGCTCAATTCAAAAGAATTAGCTGGAGAAGCTTTTGACCCTCTTCCCCCGATGTTACTCTTGCCCCGACTCACCTTACTATGTAAGACTTGTATCATGTTTTTGCAGCTGTTGGTACTCCTTAAGCATACATAAATAGTGAATACATTATGTTATTTCCTTAAGAAGGATTAAAATTTGTCTTTTCCATGTTCTACTTATAATTTTAATGACTTTGCGACGTCGATGTAATGAAATTAGTAAAATTTCGCCTCTGACCATAAAAATTACGAAGAGACCAAAATCGATACAGATGCCTAATCCCTTGTTTTAAATATAAAGATGGTAGTTAACAAGCACACGGCCTATCTGCTGGTTAGCAGACGCGACGGTGTTTGCTTACCAGGAGGCAGGCCTTGTACAGCCGAGGCCGTGACCACTAAGCGTCCATAGGCAACGGTCTCAATACATTTGCGCACCAGAATAATCCTAAGCACGCTACCGACCCTTAATTGATTTGATGATTCGGTGTGGTGACAAATGCCGGTCCCACCCACACTCTCAACACAGCACATCCTCGAGAGCTCTGACGATCTTAAAATACTTAAAATAAAGTAACGTACAATGACACAATCAAGAGGAAATTCTTATCACCTTCATCACGAAGGAACATTGTAATGTAAAATAATGTCAACAGTCTCTGAAATTTTCATTCCCACAGATTTATGTAAGATGAATTTCGTTTGAGTTAAATTTATTACATCTGATACCTTGGGGGCCGATTCAATACTCGACGATAATTATCGAACGACGCCTAAATTAAAGGAGGAAATTTATGGCAATACCGATCAATCAATACGGAATTAACTATGTTAATTGGAGTCGCAGCAGACGACTGCGTTCTATTTTGAAAGAATTTCAGATTTATACAGTACTAGCTTATGCCCGCGACTCCGTCCGCGTGGAACTCGGTTGTATCGTAGCTCCATACAAACTTTCACCCCCCACTTTATCTCCTTGGGGGATGAATTCCGGGATAAAAACTATCCTATGTCCTTCCCAGGACTCAAACTATCTCTATACCAAATTTCATCCAAATCGGTTCAGCGGTTTAAGCGTGAAGAGGTAACAGACAGACAGACAGACAGACACACTTTCGCATTTATAATATTATATAGTATATATAGTTTATAGTATATATAGTATAATAGTATATAGTATGGATAAAAAGCGAGTAAGAAAGCGGAGCCTGGCAAGAGACGGCATAACACTAGGCAGATGAATAATCAAGATACAGTATATAAAGCAAGAAAGGAGTATCGTGGCACTTGTTGAAATTATATTTGTGTTTTCTGTACCACTTCACTACTTAACAATACCATAGATTAAAGAATACAATAGGTACAGTTCATACCTGGTTAAGTAGTCGTAGTAGTTGTCGCCAGATACTAATACTGTTACAAGACATGTGCTACGACACTCCTTGTAAGTAATTGTTTAACGTAAATTGTTAATACTGTAGATTTAACCTCCTTTCATAATAAGATGCAATCGGCTGCAGTTCTGTGGCGGTGCCACCTATATGTATATACTAATAAATACACACTATTTACTTATATACATAAATAATACATATCTAATTATATACAAAACACAACCATATAACTAACTATACATAATATAAATAAGCTCATATTAATAGTTAGATATTTTACTACATTCACAATAAGTTTCTACACAAATACATATACATATACATAAGCACAGATAAAACATATTCATAAATATATAAACATCGACACATATACACTCGACCTGCGCACCGTCGTCAGGCTGTGTCGACCGCGGTGCCTACGCGCACCAACGGTACCCTGTGACGTCATCGCCTGCAAGCCATGCGCCCGCGGCTATCGGCCGCGTGCACGGGCAGTCCGAAACTCACTTCGACGCCGGATGCACGCCGCTTTGCGCTGCTACTCTTTCGCTTTCTATACGCTTATATTGTGCTTTACCTTTACTGTGTGCTTGCCTAATGCTTGTCTGTGCTTGTGGAACATTATACCGCTTAAGGATACAACTGGTGTGTGTTATTTGGACCTGCAAACCTTCCGAACCCTGCACGTAAGTTTGTAGTTATTTAATACGCAGATCGTACATAGCTACACCTACATTGGTGACCCCTTAGGTTGAACTTATTACGCAACCTTACTGAGAAGTGCAAATGGTTGACGGGAAAGGTAATAAAGACGACCAGGGTGCAAACACGTCAGCGAAAGCGCCGCCGGCGCAACCTGATATGGAAAATTCCGCCGCGCAGTTGTCCACCGGTGCCGACACATTCCGTGTCGGAGTGCGAATGCCACCGTTCTGGCCACAAGAACCAGCCGTTTGGTTCGCACAAGTGGAAGGTCAATTTATAATTTCTAACATCACAGCCGACTCGACTAAATTTTATTACGTGCTGTCACAGCTGGATCATCAGTACGCCGCGGAAATTAAAGACATCATTGTCAATCCACCTGCCAATAATAAATATGAGAAACTGAAGACGGAGCTCATCTCAAGACTATCAGCATCCCGCGAGAAGGAACTCAAGAGACTGCTGATACATGAAGAGCTAGGAGATCGCAAGCCATCCCAATTCTTGCGGCATCTTCAGCACCTTGCAGGACCAGAGGTACATGACGAGCTTTTGAGGACTATATGGATAAACCGCTTACCGATGAACATTCAAGCAGCCATAGCATCGCAGCCAACACCGCAGACGCTGGACGCCCTGGCAGGTACCGCTGATCGCGTATGGGATCTTACCCCTGCTACACCACAGGTAGCCAGTACATCTGCCGCTGTCGTGCCGCAGAACGCTGCAATTGACTTCATGGCCAACCAGATTGCAGAACTGACGAGACAGATGCACGAATTGAAGGCAGAACTCAGTTCCAGGTCTCGGCCTAGGAGCAGGCACAACGGATCACAAAGGTACAACCGTAGCCGCAGCCGTGGAACAAGTCAAGGCCGATCCCAGTCTAGCTACCGCAGATGGCCAGTTTGTTGGTACCACGCCAAATTTCATTCGCAGGCAACAAAATGCGTCAAGCCCTGCGATTTCGTGTCGGGAAACGGGCAGAGCAATCGGTAATGGCGGCCGACGATTGCTCCAGCTCCGGTCGCCTGTTTATTACAGACCGTCGTACCAAAATGCAGTTTCTCGTCGACACAGGAAGCGACCTCTGCGTTTTTCCACGCACAGCTCTACGTGAACACCGACCCAAAACAAAATACCAACTTTTTGCCGCAAATGGTAGCGTGATCAGCACTTACGGGTATGCAGAACTACATCTTGATCTCGGTCTTCGTCGGGAATTCAGCTGGAAATTCGTCGTAGCTGACGTAACAAAAGCTATTATAGGCGTTGACTTCCTGTCATTTTACAACCTAGTCGTTGACTGCCGACACAAACGTTTACTGGACAATACGACGTCTCTCTCTACGACGGCGGTATCATCTGTCGCTACTGACACCATATCATCCGTCAAGACATGTTTCGGCGAATCGAGGTACAACGACATCGTGCGAGACTTCCCAGAGATCACACGCCCACCAGGGGTACACCAGGAGCTGAAACACAACACGGTCCACTACATTAAAACCACTGATGGCCCTCCAATCCACTGCACACCCAGAAGGTTAGCACCGGATAAGCTCAAGATAGCCAAACAAGAATTTGAGTCCATGCTCAAATGTGGAACAGCGAGGCCGTCGTTAAGCCCTTGGTCTTCACCATTACATCTAACACCCAAAAAGGATAATGGTTGGAGACCATGCGGTGACTACAGGCAATTGAATGCACGAACGATACCCGATCGCTACCCAATTCGCCATATTCATGACTTCGCCCATCAGCTCGCCGGATGCAAAATCTTCTCCACGATCGACTTAGTGAAGGCGTACAACCAAATCCCTATCAACGATGAGGACATATCTAAAAGCGCCATAGCAACTCCCTTTGGCCTTTACGAGTTCCCATACATGACATTTGGTTTAAGGAACGCTGGTCAGACGTTCCAGCGTTTTGTGGATGAAGTCACACGAGGAATGGACTTCATATACGCCTACCTTGACGACTTTCTCATCTTCTCGCCTGATGAAGAAACGCACGAAGATCACCTGCGGCAGCTATTCACGAGGTTGAAGGAATACGGAATCGTCATCAATCCATCCAAATGCGTCTTTGGAGTTCCTGAGGTCAAGTTCCTGGGGTACCACATCTCAGCCGATGGCACAAAGCCCCTGGAAACTAAAGTTGAAGCCATCCAATCATTCCCTACGCCTAAAACCGTCAGAGAGCTAAGAAGGTTCCTAGGGATGATAAACTTTTATCGTAGATTTATCCCTCAGGCTGCTCAACTCCAGGCCCCATTGCACAAGCTGCTCACCGGCTCCGTAAAAGGATCACATCCAGTCGACCTGAAAGACGAACAACTAAAGGCTTTCCTCGACTGCAAAACTAGCCTTTGCCAAGCAGCACTTTTAGCCCACCCAGACTGCAACGCTCCCCTCGGTTTGGTAACAGACGCATCTGACACAGCTGTTGGGGCTGTGATTCAGCAAAGAAGAGGAGACTCTTGGCAGCCACTCGCATTTTACTCCAAGAAGCTTAGTACAGCACAACAGAAATACTCGCCGTATGATCGAGAACTGCTGGCGATATATAATGCGATCAAGTATTTTAACCACATGTTGGAGGCGCGAGTATTTACAATTTTCACAGACCACAAGCCCCTATGCTTCGCATTTACAACGAAAAAATCAAATTGTTCACCGAGGCAATTCCGACACCTTGATTACATTTCCCAATTTACGACTGACATTAAACATATCTCAGGAAAGAACAATGTCGTCGCGGACACGCTATCAAGGATCGAGGAACTCGAAAGGCCAGTCGATGTGTCACAACTCGCTGAAGCACAAGACTCAGATCAGGAGCTCAAGCAGATCTTGAATGGGGAAAAAGATTATACTATCAACTTAAAGAGACTGACGATACCAGGGACCGCTACAGCACTATACTGCGATGACAGCACTTCGACTCTCAGACCATACGTACCACCCGAGCACAGACGACAGGTTTTTAACAGCCTACACTCACTCAGCCACCCAGGGATTAAGACATCCGCAAGACTAGTGGCTGAACGCTTTGTGTGGCCGAGCGTAAACAAAGACTGTCGCGGATGGGCTCGCGCCTGCGTAGCTTGCCAAAAGTCAAAGGTCAGCAGACATGTCCAAGCACCTTTGGGTACCTACCAGTTACCTAAAGCTAGATTTACCCATGTGCATATTGACATAATTGGACCAATGCCTACATCGCAAGGTTACCGGTATTGCCTCACAGCCATAGACCGCTTTACGCGCTGGCCCGAGGCTATACCAATGGTGGATATAACAGCAGAGACTGTGGCTAAATCTCTTCTCCTTACCTGGATCTCCAGATTTGGATGCCCTACTGACATCGTAACCGACCGAGGAGCGCAATTTGAGTCTGCTCTTTTCAAGTACCTGGCGAAGATATCCGGTTTCAAGCATAGACGGACCACTGCATACCACCCTGCTTCTAACGGTCTTATTGAACGATTCCACAGACAGCTGAAGGCAGCAATCACCTGTCATGCACAAGAGAACTGGACAGAAGCCTTACCGTTAGTCCTACTGGGAGTAAGGAGTGCCTACAAAGAAGAATTGCAAACATCATCCGCAGATTTGGTATACGGCGAACCACTCAGACTGCCTGGGGAATTCTTCCAACCTAGCACAGACACAACATCCGACCTCACGGTTTTCACTGCACGACTAAAGAATATAACGCAGAAGCTTCAACCTGTGCCTACCTCAAGGCATGGTCCGAAGAAGATTTTTATATTCAAAGACCTAGCATCCTCCACCCACGTTTTCTTGAGAGAAGACGCCGTGCGTGGCTCGCTACAGGCAGCATACAGAGGACCACACGAAGTGCTAGAAAGAGGAGAGAAATTCTTCAAGATACGAGTAAACGGAAAGGCCACCACCGTAACTATTGACCGTTTGAAACCTGCATACCTACTCACAGACACGATGCCATGGACTGGAACGCAACCAGCAAAGCAGGTATACCCTGAAAAAGAGAAGGAAAGTAAACCTGAAAAAGAGAGGAGAGTACCTGAAAAAGAAACGAGAGTACCTGAAAAAGAGAGGAGAATACCTGAAAAAGAAAAATTAAGAGAATTAGAGAAAGAAAAGGTTATAAGGCATACCAGATCAGGCCGAAGAGTTACCTTCCCAGACTATTATCGCCCGTGAGACGGTCTCTGGGGGGGACTGATGTGGCGGTGCCACCTATATGTATATACTAATAAATACACACTATTTACTTATATACATAAATAATACATATCTAATTATATACAAAACACAACCATATAACTAACTATACATAATATAAATAAGCTCATATTAATAGTTAGATATTTTACTACATTCACAATAAGTTTCTACACAAATACATATACATATACATAAGCACAGATAAAACATATTCATAAATATATAAACATCGACACATATACACTCGACCTGCGCACCGTCGTCAGGCTGTGTCGACCGCGGTGCCTACGCGCACCAACGGTACCCTGTGACGTCATCGCCTGCAAGCCATGCGCCCGCGGCTATTGGCCGCGTGCACGGGCAGTCCGAAACTCACTTCGACGCCGGATGCACGCCGCTTTGCGCTGCTACTCTTTCGCTTTCTATACGCTTATATTGTGCTTTACCTTTACTGTGTGCTTGCCTAATGCTTGTCTGTGCTTGTGGAACATTATACCGCTTAAGGATACAACTGGTGTGTGTTATTTGGACCTGCAAACCTTCCGAACCCTGCACGTAAGTTTGTAGTTATTTAATACGCAGATCGTACATAGCTACACCTACAGTTCCATGCTGGCCCAGTGCAGGTTGATGATACACCATTGAATTTATAAATTAGTTAGTAGTTAGCGGATGTACGCAAGTTTCCTCAAGATGTTTTCCATCACCAACAAGCCAATAGGGTATTTGACAAAAGTGAAAATAAATTGCTTTTTCATTATCAACAGATTAAACATTACGAAAATACTCGGAAAGTATCAGTCTTTCGGCGTGATGCTGTACGCGACGTACGAATGCTTACTATGGAAATGCACTGTAATGGTCTCTCTCACACGCCAGACGCGGCGCACGAGCGCCGTGCGCCGCGTCCATAGGTCGTACGCCACCTACGCAGTCATTTCGGAGCATTCTGGCGTGTTAATTGATTATGGATGAACAGACAAACTTTCTTCCCAACGTTTGTGTTTCAACACGTTATTTTTATAGTAATTCGTCTTGCTCCTTTGTAAATTTCACCATCTTCGATGACAAAAACGCGTCCGTGACGCTAGAATGCTCCGAAATGACTGCGTAGGCGGCGTACGACCTATGGACGCAGCGCAGGGCGCTCGTGCGCCGTGTCTGTCGTGTGAGGGAGACCATTTTAGTGCATTTCCATAGTAAGCATTCGTACGTCGCGTACAGCGTCACGCCGGACTCGACCTACGGCGTTTGTTGCAGACCACCGCCTAACACAATCCGTAGTTCAAACGTCATTTATGTAGGTAGTAGTGAAGAAATATAAGAATCCTATCCAATCAAGGCACTCTACTGAAAACAAAACGATAAAAGTATATTTCAAAATCGGTCCATTCTGCAATAAATCGTTCAATTCTACATTACAAGCACGTCCCAATCCACCAAATTCACGCGTGAACGGGGAGTAAGATCTTTTAATACAATTTCTTCTTCTATTTGTTTTAGCAATGTGATAAAAAGTAGTCTCTGATTAGAAGCCTCGATTTGGTTCGAACTCTTCGCACAACAATGTCGTTTCAATATGTTGCACGCGTATGCTTCCACGCATTCTGAGGTACCTAACGTGTCAGAGCGAGTGCGCGTAACATATTGATATTGTTACGAGCGTGGGGGTACAGGAAAGAGTTATAACACCTTTTGCTGCCGCTGATTCTCGTTTCCTTGTCCTTTTGAACAGGGTAATGATAGATTTCTAAAGTTTTCTCGCAAATGTAAATAATTTTCCTTCGGCATGTATATCATTAATTAATCACAGAATTACCAACCCACCGCATTGGAATATTTTCTTTAGTTCCCACAAATAAATAATAAAATACTAAATACTACAAATTATTCGTATTAAATTGAATTTATATATTATTGTCTCATTCCCCTGTCAACTAAAATGTAGAGTGATATATTTATGTACTTACTAAATGGATTGAAACATCGATAAACATGCCTGTATATAAATATATATTTTATAGTACGCTATTGTAGCCTAGTTGTTAAGACATGCGGCTGACAAACGACGGTCGTGGGTTCGAATACCGGCTCGTACCAATGAGCTTTTCGCAACTGTACGGAATATTTACCGTTAGCTTTTCGGTGAAGGAAAACATCGTGAGGAAACCGGTCTAATCCCAATAAGGGCTAGTTTTCCCTCTGGGTTGGAAGGTCAGATGGCAGTAGCTTTCGTTAAACGAGTGCCTTATATTAAATCTTGGGATTACGTGTCAAAGCGGACCCCAGCTCCTTTAGGGCACAACCAGGAATAACGCTAGGAGGATGATGATTTTATAGTACGGGTGGAAAATGTACCAAACAAAAAACTCCAGGGAAATGACACGAATAATACAATTCTCAAGAATTCACCTTGGAACTTCGACAATTGCGAAAAATAATGATAGTTCATTCTGAAAAGTTTCCACAAAGCGCTTTTACTTTGTACGCACAAAGTATTTTGAAACCAATCCCACCTTTTTCCAAGAACACTCGGGGGTTTGGTTTAGAACACTCTATGCTTGCAAACCCAGACTACGCTGAAAACTTTTTGTTTAAGTTTAAAAGCAATATAAAGTTATTATTTACAGAGAAAATTGTTAGGACATTCTCGGCCAAACATTTGATTCAGTTTTCTTTGCCTACCACAGATTATAAATCGGTAGATTCAATGTCCCAAAATACTAGTGTTGTCTCTTATTTTTAATAACAAGCAAGGAAATGCGCCTATCTACTAACCAATCAGAAATTCAATTGGTCACCTTTGGAAGACCACATGTATAATTATATAGAACTGATGATCAAGACATCATCAGTTCTTTACTCGTATGTCACCGTTAGATTGTGAACACCGCCAGTTTATAATCTTAATCACGATAGCAAACTGTCAAAAAACAATTTCGTTACTTTACAAACTACCTATCAATGATTAAACGTCTAATTGTGAACTGCAATCGAATTGACATGCTACGCGAGCAAGATTATAACCTGACTGTGTTCATAATTTAACGGTATTATATTTTTTTCCAATATGCTCGGAAATGTGCGCCTTACTGTAGCAAAAGTAGTAGTAGTGTAGTTCTTCGTTACTGACGAGCGCAAATTTCAAAAGTAACATTTCATTACTGTACAGTTTTAGCGGCCAGGAAAGAAGTGTATGAAATTCTATTACCGTATACTTTTTACCTTTTAATCATATGTTTTGACTAAGACAAATTACTATAAACAGCTCATACGTTTACGTTTAGTTACGTTTAAAGTCCTAACAATTTGTCACAACAACTTGCTCTAGTTAGACCGATTAGTAATGTATGGCAGTGTCTTTCCAATTCTTGCAAGTTGGTGTGATAAATTGCGCCCGTTTGTAGTGTGGTTAAAGTTTTCCCTCGTTTTCTTTTTTTTAATCGTCATAGACAAAACGCTTACTTCTGTAAGTGATCAATGTGACGTTTTTAAATATGTCTCAAATTGTTTTAAATGAAGATATAAAAATACTGTCGAAATAAAATTCATAACGAACTAAAATGCGTTTAAATTTTAATCCCGTTATTCTTTAATAATTTTAAATTGAATAATAAATTTTGAATTGCTATTTCCCGGCCTTTGCAATAATGTACTATTTCTCCAATATGCTCGGAAATGTTCGCCTTACTGTAGCAAAAATAGTACGTGAAGTTCCTCGTTACTGTAGAACGCAAATTTAAAAATTTAAACGTCATTACTGTACAGTTTTAGCGGTCAGGAAAGTGTATGAAATTCTTTTACTGTATACTTTTTTACCTTTTACCTATATGCTTTGACTAAGACAAATCACTACAAACAATCAAGTGCTCGTACGTTTAAAGACCTTGCAATTTTTTATTATCTGCAATCAGTTAAACTATAAGCAAATTGGTTGAAGGCTTCGTAGCAAGTCGAGTGCGTCCTCCAGTGAGGGCATCTACTCCTCCATTATATCATCTAACTAGAATGTTAATATGTCTTTTCTTTTGAGCCTCTTTCCATAGTCTCTGGTTGTCAGCTTTACAGCAAGCTCATTCGGATGGCGAATCAGTCTCTCTTTGTACACTTTGGTCACAAAGAGTATTTCTTCCTTCACTGTGTTCATTTCTAGGTACTTGTGGATTTCAGAGTTGGTTGTAAACCACGGAGCATTGCATATGGACCGCAGTATGTTATTTTGCATTCTTTGTAAAATGGAGATGTTGGAGTTACTGGCACTGCCCCACAGTTGTATACCGTACATCGAAACTGGTTTTAGGATGGAGTTGTAAATTAGTAGCTTGTTGTCCGTAGATAGTTTACTGTTCTTTCGCAGTAACCAGTAATAGTCTCGGAATCGGAAACGCAGTTCTTCTCTCTTGGTTTTTATGTAATGATTCCAGGTGAGTCTTCGGTCAAGATGTAAACCTAAATATCGAACATGGTCCTGGTGGGGAAGTATGGCATTTTCAAGTGTGACTGGCGGACAATTACCTCTCCTCAGTGTAAAAGTAACCTGTACAGATTTTGATGCACTTGCCTTTATCCTCCATTTCTGTAACCATTTTGTTATGTTATCAAGGCCATTTTGCAGCTTGTGTGTTGCAATACTAGGGTCTTTGTTGCTAGCAAGTATGGCGGTATCGCCAGCGAATGTGGCAGTT
The DNA here is from genome assembly GCA_947578815.1 of Epinotia ramella. Lineage (NCBI taxonomy): Eukaryota > Metazoa > Arthropoda > Insecta > Lepidoptera > Tortricidae > Epinotia > Epinotia ramella. Next base: position 28,675,064 of record OX388202.1, read on the forward strand.
GTAATACCATCAGTTTGTGGTAAATCGGCTGTATAGATTGTGTAGAGCACAGGTCCAAGTACTGAACCCTCCACTGTACTCCAGCCTTTATTTCCAGAATCTTTGAGGTGTCATCAGTTTCCTTAACTTGGAAAAGGCGGCCTGACAGGTAAGATTCAAACAAGAGAAAGTAGCTGTGAGGCAGATTAGTGCGTATCTTACATAACAATCCGTTGTGCCACACTCTGTCGAAAGCTTGCTGAATATCTAAAAACGCTGATGAACAATATTCCTTCTCTTCCAGTGATTTTCTTATTTTTTCCACCACTCTATGCACTTGTTCGATTGCAGAATGCTGCTGTCTGAAACCGAACTGGTGTGTAGGTATGACTTTTGTGTCCTCAAGTATAGGAAAGATTCTTCGTAGGAGTTTTTCGAAAGCCTTTGAAAGTATCGGTAGTAGACTAATTGGCCTGTATGCAATCATAGCAATTCATACAATAAGAAAATATAACCAAGTGTTTCCTTTGCCTGGGTGATTTTATTGTATATTAATATTTCCGACGAAACAAGAATCCGACTAAACAAGAATCCGGCGAAACAAGAATCCAGCGAAACAGGAATCCGGTGAATCGGGAAGTATTCCTTTTTTGGCAAAAACAAAGGTAACCCTGTTGAATAATTATTTGTAAAATATACCTGAAATTATATGTAATTTAGCCTCATATCCAACCCCAAGAAAGCAATTTTGAAAATATTGACATTTAGTTTTTTTTTAAATATTTTTTATTATTACAAAATATGATAAAATCACAATTACTTGAAACATGTATAAAAAGTTAAATTTTAGACACTGATGATGATAAATACTAATGCAAGAGGAGCTTTTAATCATATTATTTATTAAAATTAACATTTTACTTTTATTTAAAAAAACAATGAACTAAATATTTAAAAAGAAAACATTCAACATTGTTGTTATTGCAATTTTTATTTTGCTCATTATTAGCAATTATTATTATTAGTTTGCTGAAGCGGACAAATATGAGCAGACCCTAACGCCACCCCAGAACTGGGGATGGAAACAGCCAAGTGATAAGATTTGGGAACCATTATGGACCTCAGAAGATACGCACTGGAGAGTTTGTACAGAATTGACGCGATGTGGGTGTGCTACAGACTGCCAAAGGAGATCGTGCATATTATGCAGACGCAAACCCTTGTGCGCCCGTCTGCTAAAAATGCAATAGGAGGTCAGGTCAACAAACGCCGATTTTGAATCTGAAGAGGAGTTAGACACCATTACAGAAAACTGAAAAGGTTTTTTTATTTTTAAATAAAAATAAATATGTGAATATTAATAAATAATATAAATATGATTGAAAACGCCTCCCGCGTTAGTATTTATCGTCCTCATTCTCTAAAATTGAACTTTTTATACATGTTTCAACTAATTGTGATTTTATCACATTTTGTAATATTAAAAAATTATAAATAAATACTAAATGTAAATAGTTTCCATATTGCTTTTTTGGGGTTGGATATGAGACCACTACATATTATTTTAGGTATATTTTACAAACTTGGTATGTTTTGAAAATTATTTTTATTTTAATTTCAAACAAATGACTGAAATATAATGTGATATATTTTTAGAATCGGCTTAGTAAGCCCTTTCATTAGATACCACACACGATAGGTTTCAGAATTTTTTTTTCCATACAAAAAAAAGATGACGTCATAAGTCCTCTCCTTTTTTTTCCCTGTGCTACTGGTCAAATTGATTCTTATGGCCGAAAGATCAATCGTTCCGTTTTTCATGCTTTTAACACCATTTACAGCTTTGTACTGAATTTCGGGGTGTAATTGACATTAATCGCTATTTTAAGATTATAGTAAATATTATTTGATTTCCTCACATTTTTGGAGAAAAGTACAATTCAACTCATCCATGAATTGCTACTTCCCGGCCGCTGCAATAATGTACTATTATAATTTATACCTAACCAAACTTTTATTTACTGTTCGAATAGAAGTATATAGTTTTGAAAACCATTTTTCAGCCTCGTGTTACTGAAATCAGTAATAAATGCAAAATACAAGGTACTTTGCTCAAAATCGTACAATAATCACGAGTGGCTTGGCATGTGTAAGCTGTCTCGCCACGTTGTGTCAATACGATGAATTCTGACATCTTATTCCGATATCGGGAATATTCAGACTCGCTCTATTACTGTCGACAGCGCTACTGGGATAGAGGGATGTTTATTTGTGTTCCTTTTGAATACCAAAGGAGTAGTTTGATTACCTTCTATTCAAAAGGTCATTGGGCATAATCTGACCCGGTTTTCAAAATATTTCCTACAGATATCAAATTATTTGTAAATTATTGAGTGCTAGCCTACATTTCATTTTGTGTATTTAAAAAAAAAAAAATCCGCGGGGGAAGACCGAAAAAAATCGGTAATAATAACGTGAATGAGGAACCGATGTGGGCTTATCCTGTCCAGTCATTTCAATCATGTTTTGCTCTAATTGTAACTTGAGCGTTTGGTTTTTGTAAATAATAGTCTACGACAATGATAACACTTGACTTCCTTGACACCCAATAAATACTATCCCGTGTTTCACCTACTCAACATTGCCACACTATACATGCCAATCCGTTCAAATTAAACGTGCTTGTTTTTAAAGAACCACGACAGAAAATCAACATCATCACCATGAGTACATCACCGAGAGTCATACAGACTCATTCTGACTTCGGTCGTAATGTGCTCCACTGTCAATCTACAAATGTCATCATTGAAATACATGCGAACGAGGACATATTTGTCTGGGCAAACTCGGGAGCTCATTAGTTCCGCCGCGCGCCAACAGAGGGCTATGACGAGTATTATTTTGAATTAGAAACAGAACAACGGACGGTTGTGTTCGCTGTCATTGAGGAAAAAGCCTGACAGGAGGTGGTTGCTCTCTTGGATGGAGAATTAATCGTGTAGAGAGAATGGTGTGACGGAATACGAGAACCGAAATTGCCAGTTCACTGTATTTCACATGAATTTTGTAATTATGCTGTGGAGAAGTCCTTAGTAAAGTTTGTAATCATAGTAACATCGTTTCCTATCAATGCCCGAGAACCCAGGATACGCCCACACCTCGACATCAGAAGTGGTGCCAAATCGGGCTAAGGAAGAAACTTGAGAAAAAATATCTTTGAAGAAATTGTAATTTGATCCATGGAAATATTGACAGATGTCAGAAAAGATTTGAAGGAACAACTGGAAATAATTTGTCTACATTTCTGCTGGGAACTATTGGAATAAAGCGGCATTTACCTACTGCCGCGGCAGGAACCACCAGGCCCACAAGATCATAGTTCGTGACGCGGTAGAAATGCGAGCTATTTTGGAGCGTCGAGAGGACATGAGGTTCCCATGGGCGAGAGTCTGTCGTTAATCGAGTGAGTCGTTTTCATTTTGTTGGTTCTGAGTCTTTTGAAAATAACGTTGTTGAGGAAAATGTACAGGCAAATCTATAGAGAGTTAAGAAAGACCACAAGTAAAGTTGGGTACAATTCTAATATAAGATGTGCAGTTATCGAAGTCATTTATATCATAGTTGACTAGTTTATTGTGTCATATACAACATACGGGTGACAGTTTGAATGCCAACGACACCTATACATTTCTCATTCCAATCATTCCCATTTAAAGAGCTTTTTGTAAAACTATTGGGTGAATTGAGTAATTCGAAGCGCATTAGATATGTAATTCTAGGTAAAATTGTCTCAAAAGTGTTCGGCAAAGTTGACTTTATTGGTTAATGGTGCAAACACATTATTAAAACGCGACGCGACCCGATGAAACGCGACGCGTCACGGTGGGCTGCGCGCCTTAGTAAGGCGTTCATAATTAATTATTTAGTCCATAACTCGATTTTTTTAATCGATTTTTTTTGTAAACACGGGGTTATTTCAGGATTATTAAATAAAAACATAATTTGGAGAATGCAACATTAAATATATATCAAAAAAATAGAAAAAGATACGTGTAAAATTATTAAAACTAAAAAACGTAAAGTAAAATGTTAAGTTATATGCTAGTAATAATAATAAAAATAAATATTTTTATTTCAGGATCAGATTCCATAGATTGTTAGTCACAATTATTGTCCTTCAACTAATATAGATCGTTATCGTCTTCCTACTAATATAGATTAGTAGGTACGATAAATACATCTAAAATGAATGAATTAATTAATATTACATGTTAGGTCATTATAGTATGTACAATCAAGTAAACTTATAACATTAACAGACGGTAAAAAAAGTTTTTATGGGCAATTGCCTTTTGTATGTGATTAATGGATCTGAGTTCAGCAGAAGTCTGTTCAAAAGGTCTGTGTTTTTGAAAATCCGTGACATTTTTCTGGCATGATTGAGCCTACACGCCTTTATATTTTTGTTGGTTGACTCTGCAGCCTCTTCAGACAGTTCACCAATATAAACTAAAGAATTTTCAATTACTATAGCACCGTTTAAGAGCACTCTATGCACGGAAGAGAGTAGGGGATACCATGGGTGTGCGTCACGAGTTGCCTGGCCGTCTCTATGGCATATTCATCAACCTTAGTTATATTTATATTGTAGCCAGATGACATACACTCCAAAAGAACTTCACACCTTTCGATAAGGCATTGCTGAATACCGGTAATTTCAGCAGATAAAGCTGGATTCTTAAAAAATCGAGAATATCATGTGGCGTATTTTGGTTCAATACGGATATTTTCCGTAGATTAACACTTTCTTTCTCACTCAGCCACTTATAATGTTTATTTAGAACAGTGCTTTTTTTTCGAGAATCAGATTTCCATAAAATGACAAGTCGTTGGAAAATATACTTTATTCTGTTTTCCAAGTTGCCGGTATCTACGTTTTCCGCATCCGGCACCATGCCCATTAAGTGCTGTAACAATTGACTGTGTTTTTCTATGTCTGAACCCACTCGTAGACAGCCATAGTTCAAATATAAAACCCCTTGAAAAGGATCCGATGTACTTGCACGTCTGAAAAAAAACTACAAAATTAATAAATATATTCGTGAAATTTGCTTAGCATTGCTACACTTCGGCCTACGCAGGCTTCTAAATAGACAATCTGCAAATTTCCGCAGACAATGGTTTATGGCCGTCAATCTAAACACATTTGTCTTCTTAATTAATAATAACTTATCATGAAGTTTGATTAAGAACATACTTATAAGTTTAAGTAAACTATAATTTTGAAGAATTTTTAAATAAATTAGGTCGTGGCGTAGACTGCTCTTTATATCTATATTTTTAATAAACATGTCAAAATAAGTAGATATAACCAAACAACATACCTGATTCTTGAAGCTCCATTGTAATAAATGGTCACTTTTATCGCAAACTTCTAAAGATAGCCGCTAATGAGCAGTCACTTAATGAGTCACTGATAAGGGTGCGCGTGCAAACGTAAGTTGTATTCACTTTCGAGTTTCCTTAAGGAATGAAAACAAAAAGTTATCCGGAATCTATTTATGGTTAATTACAGTACATTTATCGACCAATGACATGACAGCATTCGATATTTAAAAATGATACATGCATTTTTTTAATTATGAATACTAGCCAGACCACCGCGCGCGTGTTGGTTTAAAGAGCTTTCTGTATAACTATTGGGTGCATTGAGTAATTCGAAGCGCATTAGTTATGTAATTCTAGGTAAAATACCTTGTCTCCAAAATGTCCGGCAAAGTTGACTTTATTGGTTAATGGTGCAAACACATTATTAAAACGCGACACGACCCGATAAAACGCGACACGTGTTGAGTCGTATCAAATTGTATTATTTTCTATGACCAGAATCACAATTTGATACGACTCAACACGCGTCGCGTTTCATCGGGTCGCGTCGCGTTTTAGTAATGTGTTTGCACCATAAAGGTCGCCCGTTTAAAATTATAATGTAATCTACTCGTCTTTGAGTTATTGTATTGTTGCTCTTTTTAACTGCTTTGTTTGTGTGAGGTGCGCAATAAAGAGTATTGGTAATGTATTATACAGAGGAAAAGTCTGAGAGATTGTAGCTTTGTTAATTTGGATGTAATAGGTAAACTCCAGAAACACATTTCTAAAATTCTTTCATCTATGTATCAAACACTTTTTAAATGGACATAGGTTATTATATCCTATCCTGCTGATTTGGCTGCATTCTTTGCTATAGGTGGGCAAAGACGCGCGGGCAGCTAGTAGTAAGTAAATTTACATTGAAATACGGATGCTTCGTACATGTAATTATTTTTATTTCAGTCGGTATAAACTAATTAAACTGCAGTTGGTTATAAATATAAAGAAATATTACGCATAAATGTCGAGGGCTCAGAAACAAATATATATGCTCAATACATAAATATTTGGCCCTTAGCGGCAATTTCAGCCCAAAAATTCAAAATAATATTTGAATTGACAGAAAGAATCGTGTCACCGGTCACCATGTATATTAATTAGTACATTGTGATACCAGTGAGGTATGTTGATAATTCCAACAGAGGCGGAATTGTTCACGCGAGCCGCAGGTGAGCGTGATAAGAGACCGAGGATGAAATTTTCAAAGCTCACGCGTTTCATAAGACGTTTTTCAACACACTTTGCGAAATTTTTCATAAGATGCCTTTTTTTCTTAATGATGGCAAGAGGTTTTTACTCACATATTGTACATCGCCAAGAATTTCCAGTGCCGTCAATTCTAATATTTATAGCTTTTCTATTCACCGCGAGTCAACATTTTTGATAATAACCAAACACGCATTAACAATGTTTACAAATATTTGTGAAATAACCTATAATATAATGGCGCGTTCGTGAAGCTTGCGCAGTGCGCGCGCATGTGTTTGTGTGTGTTGTGTGCAGACTTAGATGAAATCTCTAAACAGCCAATACAAAATAAAATAAATATTTTCGTTTTATTATGTTATCCTTATTACTACATGTAAAATGTCAGCAAATGTGAATAAGTTTTACTAAATTAAACGTTTCGTCATATCCAAAAAGAAATAGTCAATCAATTAACAAAAAGGATTTAATTTGCTAAGTAGAGTAAGAATCCATTTGCCGAGAATTTTATAAAAAGCTGTAGATTCTGTACAACCATGTTAATTTAAGAATGCACCGTTTTCATGCATACATCTTACTGCACAACGTGTCTTAATCGGGATATAACCATAAAACACGAGTGTCGTAATATTATAAAACACGCGTGTTTAATATCCAGGATTATGATCCTAAAAGCGACGTAATAAGAGGTACGTTACGAGCAAATGTCTTGAAAAATATTTTTTTACTAAATGAACGGAGAGTTGAACCTTATTTCCAATTGGAAATCATTTCAAAAACACATATTGCCTGCACCACGTATTCATTACCTGAACCACTCGCAAGCACTAGTTTCCATACAAAACGACATCAAAAAAATTAAAAACAGTCACTCAAACCCGTCCCTCTGCTACCGCTATTCAGTCGAGAAAGACACCGCAAACCATTCCACCATCTCTTTTTTCCTGGGCAGGTTATAATGGAGAGAGCGGGATGGGAGCTCATAATCTGTTAACAAGGCAGCCTAATTGCACTCGCAGCCGCTCTCTGCGTTAATTAGTCGGTATATTAGACGTTCAAGTAGTGTACAAGATTCGCCGTGCGGTGGGTTTTGAGTACTTTTACACGCACTTTGTTTTTCAAGTCACAAAGTTTTTCTGCACATCAGGGCACATGAAATATGGTATACAGTGCGCAAAAATTCAGCCTGTATCTGATCTTTGTTTAGGGTCAATATTCTTTTGCTATTGCTACAAATAATTTTGGGATAAGTACCTATGACGGAAAAAAAAATAACAGACGAGATTTGTAATACTAATATTTAAACGTAATGAATGAATCATTTCGAAAGATTTACGTTTTACGGGAAACAGTAATTTTAGAGGGCATTCATGCAACAGGTCACACATCAAATACTGTTGTCAATTTTGTGTTAAGTGTCAAACACACTGTATTTGTATACCTACCTATTGTTTCAAACTGCTGAAAACCAAACGTTGACCTATTGCTATTCTTGGGATTACATGAATTATTCTGCTAATTGCAGCAGAAATGCAATGTCCTTGCAAACCTCGTGTTCAAACTACTTCCAATTCCAAGATCCAAACAAACCGAATTTATCCCTCAGTCATTTCTTAGCCACTGAAGACAGCCCGCTTTTAAATCTGAATTGAATTCGTATTGGATCCCGTTCAGTATTCGGCAAGCGCGCGCTTATTCGATTTGTTGCCAGTACGGGGCTTGAGTTTGTAAAGCGGGTGGATCCAGTTGTCACCGGAGGGGGCATTTTACTTATTCACTATCAGCTTAGGTAGGACACCGATTACTGAGGCGACGAACTATATTCTCTTAAGGGCTATTTACATGGAGCAACAACTCGCATGCGAGTTTTATTACATTGCAGGGTTTGATTGAATTCGTCGTATTCCGCAAGCCCGCAGCCCCCAATGTAATCAAAATCGCATACGAGTTGATGCACCATGTAAATGGCCCCTTAATCTCTAAAATTACATGCAACTCTTGTTAAATTGACAAAGACGATGCTTTTTCTGAAGTTTAGAGCGAGACGAGGATTCAATGTTTCAAATTATTTTAACAAAAGATAGATAGATAGATCATTTATTGATAAAAATATAAAAAAATACATGTCAGTTTTGCTTATACATTATTATTAGGTCTTAGGTAATAAATATATTGTCATTTTCATTATTAAATTTTTCAGTGACGCTGGTTTATCACGGTTATTTTTGCATGTCATATTGTGCAAAATATTAAATAAAAAATCGGTCAAGTGCGTGTAGGGCGACGCGCAGTATAGGGTTCCGCAGTTATCCGTCTGTCTTATAAGTTACATCGACACGGGCGCTCCAACTATATGGTGCGGGTTGCCTGAGTTGCGTCAGCCGAATTTGCACAAAAGTTGTCCTTTCTATAAGTACATTTTAAGTGGGTCGACACTATTACTCGGTAACTATAACTAGTTACGCCTACTTAGCCGTGATAGTTTTTCTTTTAAATTTATTGTATATACTACTGCCACGAATTTTTTCACATGCCCATTAGTAGTAGCCATTTAGCCGGTAGGGAGTGGGGGGACACAGCAAACGAATCACTAAAATGAAAATGGTTTTAAGAAACCCATAATATTTTTGAACAAGCTATCCAACGATACCCACACTATGGGTAGGAGAGGTACCGCAAATATATTTTTTATTAAGATTTTATTCTACTGTTTTGTCGGCGTGATTGTTTTATATACCTATGCCGAATTACAGTTTTCTAGTAGTAATGGTTACTGAGCTAAGCCGAAGACGGATGACCGGACCGACGGCCAGACGGACATGGCGAAACTATAAGGGTTCCTTGCTAACTACGGAACCCTAAAAATGACACGAATAAGAAGGGCAAGTAACGTTTGTTTTATAAAATTCCTACCTATTATTAAGGATGATCTAAGAAGGACTTAGGTAGACAACATACTTGTTTCTTATTATTATAAGCTCAGTCATTTTCGTACTCAGTGACAAATCTATGAGTCTCTTGAAAGAAGCACTATTCAACAGGAACTTGGTAACTAGATATTCTAAGAGTGAACTTATAACAAGGATTACGTCTCCGGCGAGTTATAAGAGAAATGCAATTTGCTGAGGAATAAATTAGCAATCTGTTGAATAAATTTCGCCCCTATTCAATAAACTGAGAATCTGTCGAAAAAAACTATATTTTCGAGAGATTCTCGAATTAGTGTTCGAGATGCAATATAATAAAACAGCACCAATAAAGTACACTACAGTCAAAGTGGTCAGAGCCTCTAAGTACCTCAATTTTAAGGTATCCTACACAAAGTTAAAAAGGAATCCCTAGGGTACGAATGTTCGTCCGTCTTTGTCATAAGGGTTTGAACATTTTTAGAATATAGATATGCTTCCGGTTTTTCACACAAGCGTATTACTTAACGAACTAACAATGGCCATCGCTAAATCGAGAATTCATATTTTATACCTTGCTTATAAAGTTACAACTTTGCACTAGGCGTAATTAAAGTGTCAAGTTGAATATTCGATATCGACAGTGCTGCGCCAATAAACCTATCACCAAGTTGTAACTAGGCTGGATAAGTTTCGATTGCCTCCGAACCTCCAGATACCTAATTACAAAGTGCGATGTTAAGACTCCGCAGGACACCAAACTTATTTAGTACGAGTGTTCGAGGCTATTTCTTGATATGACATCGTCTGTGTAGACTCAACGCTTTACGTTTAAAAGGTTTGCATAGAAACACTGTCACTTTTTGGATTTGGATGGGTTTCAACAAACTTGTTAATGTTAGTGGTAAGTTTTGAGGAGTTGGTGACATACTTAATGTACTGAACTGATTTTGATAAATGATGTGTCAATCGATTCGAAATTATAACCCGGGTGACATAGGCTACGCGATCTTTTACATAAAAAAATAAAAATTCAGTTTTCCGTAGTTACAGGTTTTTGAACTTTTTATTTTAAACGGATCTTTTCGGCATTGTGACAGTGCCAGTATTTAGTCACTATGTTTGTATGTATCTCCAAGGCTAGGATAGTGTATAAGAATATAAAAAAAACATCACACGGTAAAATGGGTATATTTAAAACAGCGCAGCGATTCGCCTTTTTATTCACACTAAGAAAAACACATAAACAAATAATAATATTTGAAATATGCACAAATACCCCGGAAACATTAACATTACACGTACTTTCCGTCATTTATATTTACAAGGTCCGTAAGTTCCTCAAGTTGCAGTTTTTTAAGTTTAATTATATAATTTTCTGCAAAGCCCCCACTGGGCCTTCAGCTAGTAACAAACTTGCGCCAAGTCCAGCGGACAGGATAACACTGTCTCGGAACTAGGTTATGGAACTAGGGAATTAACTGCAGCCGCTTTCAGCACTCCACTTAGGCTTCGTAAATTACGTTTATTTGTGATACTTAGTCTAATTTTATAAGATGACACCTAATATGATGTTATTAGATAATGAAAAGCAAATATGTGGCCAGAGACACATCGCGGCTTTGCGTTCTGTAGGCAATTTTGCATTGTAGATATACCATGTCGGTAGCAAACAAACATACGGTCTGCTTTTACGACACCGTAGCCTGTGGGTGCTTCTCCAAAAGAGTAGTCAGTTTGTTGCCAGCCCCTTATTTATTTGAAAACTCTGACGGCCTCACCCAAGTGGCATTCGGGGTTCTATATAAGATGTCTAGTCGTTCACATGTACTCCACAAGCTGTGTAAGTCAGCTGTATAAGAGCTGCATAGCTGGCTATAATGCTCTTATAGAACCAGTTTGGGCACAAATTAGACAGCCTTAAGTTCACTCCACTCAACTGTACATTAGCAGTATAATAGCATTATAATAGCAGTTTAAGTAGTAACATCGGACTCAAGGCTGACTTACGGCACTATATGGGACGCAGTGTGAACCATACAACGTACATGAGTGTAATAAAGAGTAACTAGTGGCTAAATACACAGCCTTCACAGTTATAAAATCCGACAAAAGTACTCCAGTGCTACCTAAAGTTCACGTGTGTCCTAAATTATTTCTTAATTTATAAATTCATATTAATAGTTGTGGTTTTGTGTGTGCATTATCAGAAAGACATTAACTCCGGCGGATATCAATATTTGGATATAAAAATGTATGATAACATTGATAACACGCGGTAAGTACTTTTTAATTGACACATAATTTGGATTTCTTTCCTCTGTGTAATCGTTTGTGTCGGATTAGGTTTTATTTTCGCGTGAATCGTTTGTCGCACTGGTCACAAGAGTCTGTGTGAGTGTCTCTCCCCTGTGTATTTGATACCAATCTCATTTCAAAATCGGTGCGTTGGTCCTACGCTCAAATGGCAATGCGCTAACACGAACCAGTTTTTGGACAGGAACAAATGGGAGCAACTACAATTAAACAACACAAATTTGAGACATGATTGACCTCGCTGGCGGCAGTGGAAAACGCTTCATACTGATAGGCAGACAGGTATGACGTCACAACCGACATTTGTTAGTACAAAGTACATGTAGGTATCGAACATAAATACCCAATAATTTGAGACAAAGGTTGACGTCGCTGGCGGCAGCGCAAAACGCTTCATACTGATAGACACCCACGTATGACGTCACTTGTACAAAGTAGTTGTATCGTTATATGGAAAATCAGGTAAATTGTTGTTTCGGTCGTGAAATACTGCGTTTAAGTACATAGTTGTAATACAATTTTGTTTCTATAAACGATTTCGTTGGATTCTATTGGTAACTTTAAATTTACTCTTGGACAATAAAAAAAAATGCATATTATTTTTTTTTACTTTCAAGGTTTATATATCTTTTTACGATTTTAATTATATTTTATAGTGTATACTTTATTACGATAATTTGATGGTTTACTATCCATTAAGCATCACTACGTTATAAATTTGAAAATGAGGCATCATGCCTATTGAGGGTTGGCATCATCATGCTTTCAATGTACCTAAAAATTGTTTTTTTAAATATAAATAACTAAATTCAAGGACACGCATGGACACTAATTGCAGGTAGGTAGTTCGAATTAAAATAATTATGCATTTAATTTGACTGCAATGTTGCGGATATATGCACTTTATTGAATACAACGTACTTATCCACATAGACAATTGAACATTGTTTCCAAGAAAATAAACCATAAAATGAACTAACTTAGTTATATAATTGAAAATAAATGTGGTAAGTTTAAAATAGTTCTTAGTTGAAGTTCTTCGTATATTACGCGAGTTGTAATTTGTTCCTGAGCTGCCAGTTTAAAGACGGTCTACACTGGCTCTAGTTTGCTTCTTCTTTTACCAGGAAAATTATGTTAGAGAACTTAGTTGCAATAATTTAGTGTAGCAAATATGATAATTTGCTGTGAGAAACTTTTACTGGACATAAACGGGTTTAAAACTTTAAATACAGGAAATTGTAGTAATGGGTGTGTGTAGCAATAATTTTGAGTTTTTTGACAGTTAGGAAGTTGACGTGATCGGTATTAAAATCACTAGAGCCACAGTGTATGAAAAAGACTCAAGTTGTTTATTTAGCTTCATAAAATAGCTGGAAGATTGTGCAGGCTGGCAGGTAACCCGATTGCTGTGCGAACTCGTGGCAATCAGGGCATTTAAGCGCGCAGTCACGGCCCAGGCGACTTGGCACGTGACTGTTAGGCGACGGGTAGGGGGTTCGAACAAGAACACTGTTATTATTTTTATTTTTAACTCCTAATCTAGCAAAACAATAAAGAAATACTTGGTAAAACTATACTGTGATTTTGTGTCTAAAGAGAAGTAATAATTGAATTAAAAATATGTTGACCATAATTAAGATCGAAATCCAAAAATCTGAATTTATTCACTGTAAAAATAAGTGTTTCTGAATGTGTATTTAAGGTGGTCGAATTCCATACAAAACGTCATTTGACATTCGCAGGCTAACGGCGTGATATTTTAAGAAACTTATGTTAACAAACTTTCATAAATTGTCTTCCTACGAGTATTTGCGCGAAATTCGCCCTTTCCTAGAATGAACTTTCTTTGCCCGATTTCCGATTGGCAGCAACCGCTTGCAAATTGGCACGCTTGTTCTTCATCACATACAGACAATTTCAAGCGGTTGCCTGCCTTTTTTTTTTTTTGTTCGCTTGCTTACTCGGCTCCGGTCGCACTAGGAGGGATGGCATAAAAATTTCATTATTTAAACAGCGTACACACTTTCAGGCTACCGCTTGTCATCCAGTTGCCTCGCGATATTTTTTTATTTTTATTAATCCCCTCCTATTTCCGAACCGGTCACAGTTGGCTCATTTCGGGTTGCACAGGGCGGTTCCACATCACTTCGGAAGCTCAAATACCGCGAGCCATCCGGTTGCCTCTCCGACATTGAATTACGCGTCATTGCTTTAACTAATAGTACTTACCGCTCTAGTCATGTCAAAGTAGCAGTAGGTGACAAACAATTTTTAGCGGCATTTTAAACTAAATACACTCAGAGGCAATGAAAACGGGTCACTTCCCATGGATTACTTTACAAAGTGACCCGTTTTCATTGCCTCTGAGGTAGCGTACCTTCATAGTTCACATTGGGAGTTACACTCAGAGGCAATGAAAACGGGTCACTTTGTAAAGTAATCCATGGGAAGTGACCCGTTTAAATTGCCTCTGAGTGTAGATTAACGTTTATGAATACGGGCATCATTTTACAGACTTAATTTCCTTCTTGTTTCTTGAACTTTGAAAAAGTTCTTTGTATTTTATTCTGCTCTTTAAATTTGCTTAAATGCGCTAAATACCATTCCAATTATGCTGCGAATTATGAGTTAACACAGGAGCTAATTTATTACCAGTGTAACGATCTTGGATATTTTTAATCTCCAACGCAAACGAGGAATGTGATAAGTTTAAAATGTGTATATGTTTACCTATTGCATCCTAACTCCCAAAAGGATGACACGATTTGCAAATGACATAAAAAACTCAAGCAGCAATACTATTTTCTAAAGCAAGCTTAAGGCATGTGACGAGTTTTGTACACTCTGAAGGATCCAGCATCGTAATGTGTAACTGTGTGTAATTTAATTGAATTGTATTAACATACACTCAGAGGCAATGAAAACGGGTCACTTCCCATGGATTACTTTGCAAAGTGACCCGTTTTCATTGCCTCTGAGTGTAATTCCCAATGTGAACTATGAAGGTACGCTACCTCAGAGGCAATGAAAACGGGTCACTTTGTAAAGTAATCCATGGGAAGTGACCCGTTTTCATTGCCTCTGAGTGTATTATGTAACATTATGAGTTATGATTATGTAGCAGTAACCTATTATGACTTGTAAAATGTATTTTTTACTAATAAAGATCTGTATTCTGTATATTTCGATCTTAACGATGTTTGGTCGAAGTCGGGCGAGTTTGAATTCAAAGGTGGGGTGAAGTCCCTAACCCGCTTGGGGACAGCGTGGGGACTACCTACTGCTCATTCCCTCTTATCCACGAGCCTAATGACGATGATGATGATTTAAAAAACAACTGATCATGTGCGGTCACCCTTAAGCGAGTGAAAAGATACAAGACAGAATAAAACCGTCTTCAAATGTCAGGCGAAAGTAATATGATACCCGAATTTCAATTACGAGTAAGGTATCTGACGAAGACGAAGAAAGCTATTTTGCAGGTATCCATTTTCAACCATGCATGCTGCGTTGTGGACGGAACGTGTAAATTTGATCCTTGAATTGAGGGAATGATGGTTCAGTAATCGCACAGTCTTGATCCAGGGCAAATAAAACCGATTAGCGAACAGTAGGGTTCGCGGGGAGAGTTGGGTTATGAATGGGGAGAGAAGGGATGAAAGGGGGGTGAGATGGGATTTTAAGGCTACTGCTACAAAAATAATGTATTCCAATTTAAAATGGAGCTATAGTAATACTCATCATAAAAAAAAAACGATCCAACAATCTTCCAAAATCATGTTTGTATGAAATCCGATCTCACCCCAATTACGAGGAACTACGGGGTGAGGTGGGATTTCGTGTTTATCGTCAAAGTTATGAAATGGAACTACCCAAAATAAAATAAAAACTAAAATACAAACATCCGGAACACTTATTATATACACCATTCAGTTTGCATATGTAAAAATAAAATGTTATCGAGGTTTGAATGTCAGTTTTGCCCCTACTCACCCCATTTTACGGTACTAAACTAAAGCAGTCATTACAACTGAAAAAATATAGGTAATTCATTTGACTTTTGTCATTTCCTCAATCCATTAATTATATAAAATGTTGTTGGAAACACGTACTATCGACAACACAGCTAACTGACCATCGGTGCACCTTAAGTGCATTGTAATAAGGTTCTATATAAACACAGGATGGTCAGTTAATAGTGTTGTCGTTTGTACCACTATATACGCTACACTATGGACACAATACAAACTTGTAGGAACGCAATAAGAAGTAGTGGGGCGAATCGTAGTGGATTGAACAATATTAAACTGAAATATTTGCTGTATTAAATATATGCAACTCGTTACCTCGTTAGCGTGCGCTTACACGTGATCGTAGAACGTACGTTATCTACGGTAACAATCAGCAAGAACTAGAAACTGCGTAACTACAAGTTGCGAATTTGTATTTGTCTGTGTAATTTATGCAAAAGCAGCTTCAGATGAAGGCGTTTTATAAGCTAGCGGACTCGCGTATTCTCAAACGTGCCAATTTTATCAACCCGCCTAATGCCGCGTCATACGTACAAATGGCTTCTTTTCGTTCAGTCAGATCTAGCACACTTCTCACTGAGGGGCGAAATTACAACTTCGGTGACTTCTTTATTGAGTATTTTTTTGTTTAGTATTGTTTTATTGTGGGCCTTTATGCGCCGCTTTGGCCAGCAAGTGATCTATTGTGGCAGCCCTGTTTTAGATTTCACCGTTAAGAGTCCGCAGTAAGCTCAATTCTCCATACAAACGTAGTTACGCTCTCATTTTAAAAATACGTGTTGGATTGTAACGAAAGGACATTGTAAAAACTCGCCTAAGAACCAACACGTAATTGACAATTACCATAATTCTTATTTTTAATTTTGCAATAGTTAGCATTCATTAGATAGTAACGGACACTTCTTAATTGTGAAATCGAAATAAAAAGGACTTTTTAGATTTTTTACTTTGTACTTACTTATCCTTTGAAGCGAATGACAAGAATGAACTGTCAAGTTATACATGACTTCTATGCCTTTTACATACAGTTCAAAATGGCGCGGATCGGCGGACTTTCCGGAAGGTCAGCGACGCATGAAACTAATGTGCTGCGTTCATGGGCTCGTGTATTTGGCCAATCGCACAATACCTTCACACTCATATTTCAAAAGTTAGTCATAAACTCAATTGTATTATGAAAAGGTAAATATTTTTAATTGAATCTCACATAAATATATGCCTCAAAGAAATTGAATACGTTTTCATTAAAAATAACTATGGTACCCTCAGTGGCCAAACCAGCGTGGTGCCACGCAAAGAAAAAAACGTCAATAACGTTGTCAGATAACAAGACGTTAAAATAGATAGACGTCAGACGTGCAATCGTTTTCGTACCTAACATAAATAAACATTTTGCTCGAATTATACAAATATGTATTTAAATAATATTAAACAAGGCTAGTCATAACTAGCCGTTAAAATGTGCTTAAAGTGCTTACATTAGCTAGCACTAACATTATGTAGTAATCATAGTAATAATGTTTCATAAAAATAAATCATAACCTCAAAATCTCTATTATAACTGCTAATATCTATGTTTTCAGAAGTGTCCGTCAGGAGTTATTGTTCTTACATACAAATATGTGTAATTTCGGACTTAGAAAGGTATATTTTTTCATTGTTGGTTCTTAGGCGAACATTGTATGGACGCAGAACAATGTCCTTTGCATATAAAATTTCATGAAGTATAGTCTGTAATTAGTTTATGTGGCTTCAAATACCATAGTAAAAAAAATACAGCGAATTTAAATTTTTCATACAAAACTTGTTTTTGCTGTATTTTGTTTGTTTTATAAACTGGAACCATATAAACTAATTACAGACATAGATATACCTCATGTCATTGTACATGCAAAGTTTCGTCACAATCCAACATGTAGTTTTAAAATGAGAGCGTAACTACGTTTGTATGGGAAGGTGAAATTCGGCCGAGCTTACTGCGGACTCTTAAGGCCCGTTGCCTCTAGGAAGTTCCAGATTCTTTGGGCGGTGATATGTTGTACCTCTTCTGGGTGCATGATGTGCCGCCCTAGTCCAGAACTGTAAAAACAATTTAAACACCCTGGCAAATACCAACAAAGTCATACTTAGATGGGTACCAGGGTATTCCGACATAGTAGGAAATGAAAAAACTCTCAACAATACAGAAAAATCAGAGGCAATAAAGCTGTGGAAGTTCGCCAAAGGACAAAAACATGCTAAAGCCCTGATAAAAGGGTACAATAATAAACTGTCTAAAGAGCTATTACAACTCAGAAGGCACAAAACCTGCGCAGTGACGAGAATTCTGACAGGACACTGCAAACTAAACAAACACCTGTTTCAAATGGGTATGATACAGGACGCAACTTGCACATTGCAATGCATATTCTCTGCTCCTGCGGAACACTCATGCACAAGAGAAGTATCTACACTTCCACAGCTTTATTGCCTCTGAATTTTCTGTATTGTTGAGAGTTTTTTCATTTCCTGCTATGTCGGAATACCCTGGTACCCATCTAAGTATGACTTTGTTGGTATTTGCCAGGGTGTTTAAATTGTTTTTACAGTTCTGGACTAGTTTAGAGTAGGACTCTAGGGATTCTAGTGCCAGCAGAGCAGCTTGGCTGTCTGAATTGATGTAGATGTGTTGGTTTCTTAGGTTTCTTTCAAGATTAATCTCTACGCATTTATTTATTGCGAAGAGTTCAGCCTGATAGATTGAGGCCTTTATTGAGTAAGTAGTTTCGAAGGGTTTCTAGACTGCAATATTGACAGCTTCAGGCTTTTAGGCTGGTAGTATACCAAGTGAAACACGTAGATGGAAAACAACAACTAATTTATAAAATATCAATTTGGGTACATCTCATGCAATTGTTAACTACCCACAACATATAGGCGGGCGCCATGTTGGGTTAGACTATAACGCCACTAATTAATAGATATAAATTGTGAGAACGCATCAGTAATGCTTAGTTACTGAACGCAACCTTATGCATGCGATCTCACTCTCGCGTTTCGCTGTCTCGCTCACTCGCACGGCTAGAAATTAATGGCGGACGTTGTGTGTGAAAAGTGCTACAAATAAATACTGTATTAATTAATTATCAGTTTTATTTAATCGAGACATCACAATTGGCGACGAGGACCGTTCGAACCATAAGGAAATTAACTTAAGGATCATCTTTGAACCGGCAGAAGTGATTTACAGTGCATTTATTATAGTCCACGTGCAGCCATCTTGCAACAATAAGGCTCTTCTGGCGGTGGCGTTATGCCAGGAAAAACAAATGAGTAACAAAGAATTAATAGAAAAATTGAAGAAAGGCAAACCCAGTTTTATATACAATTGCAACAAGGAACAATTAATTGAAATAGCCGTCTACTTAGAAATTGACAGTGATAACCTAACTGTCGATCAGTTACGGAAGGTAATATCAGAAAACATAAAATCTCAAAACCTCACACCGAAGGTAACAATGTCATACAATGACACGAACATAAAACCATTCGAAGGATCGAATTGGGAAGCATTCGAAAAGCAATTAGAATGTTTAATATTATTACACGACATTCCAGAAGAAAAGAAAGTTCCACTATTAATAACAAAGTTAACTAGTACAGTTTTCGATAACATAATTAACATCTGTGAACCAGTATCACCATTGAAGAAATCATTTGTAGAATTATGCTTACTTCTTAAAAAAAGCTACACGAATACTACGGCACCATCGATTAACAGAGTGGAATTTCGAAAAAGAAACCAAACATCAAGCGAAACCATTGATCAATATATCGCCGAACTCAGAAAAATGGCAAGAACATGTGCTTTTAAGGACACGGAAGATCAGATCAAGGAGAAGTTTATAGACGGATTAGCATCTAATATGATAAAATTCGAATTGTTAAAAAACTCTGACAGCTCACTTGAAAAACTAGTAATATTGGCCAGAGGTATTGAAGCAGCTGTGAAAACATCACATCCAACAGAGACTCAGGAATCAAAGAGTGTTGCACCAATGTTCAAGAACACTAGTAGTTACAGGAACACTAACATTAGTAGAAGAGGTCAAGGCAGAGGAGGTATGGCGGGTGCAAATTCAAAAATGTGTTATTGCTGTGGAAAAGCCAACCATATAAGAGCAGAGTGTTCGCTGCAAAGGAAATATTGTTCGGAATGTGGAAGACAAGGACATATCTATAGAATGTGCCCAAGCAATAAAATGCGACACTCAACAAACATGGTCTCAACAAATGAAAATGACAACCCGGAAACAGTGGGCAACGAAGAGATATTGGATGGTTCTTTAGCACCCCTGTTCCAGGAGTATGAGGTACTATCACTAGGCGTAAGTAAAATACCACCACATTATATAACCTTAGATGTTGGGGGGGTAAAGATAGATTTCCAATTAGACACGGGGTCTGATGTCACAGTCATACCTATAAACGTAGTAAATAGATATTTTTCACAGAAGAAAATACAAAAATGTAACACGGTTTTTAAGAACTTTGATCAGAGTATATCAGAACCGATAGGTATCATTGAAAACCTTGATGTAACATTTAATGCAATTTGTATAAAATTAACAACTTTTGTAGGCAATGAAAGAATGCCTTGCATATTGGGTCGAGATTGGTTATACCAACTAAAGCTGTGGCCACTTAATTTCAATGTCATAAAAGAAAACAAAGAACATGTTGATGTCCAAGAATGTAATATATCTATTAAAACTGTTTCAGAGGCAGAGCAATTAATAAAAAGGGAGTTCGCAGAGGTATTTTCTCCAGGCTGGGGAAACTTCAAAGGGGAGGAAATAAATTTAAAATTGAAGCCAGGTGCATTTCCGAAATGTCTACCAGTGAGGCGAGTGCCCTTTTCACTTCGAGACAAGGTAAAAAATGAAGACTCCA
The DNA here is from genome assembly GCA_947578815.1 of Epinotia ramella. Taxonomy (NCBI): domain Eukaryota; kingdom Metazoa; phylum Arthropoda; class Insecta; order Lepidoptera; family Tortricidae; genus Epinotia; species Epinotia ramella. The sequence continues at coordinate 28,695,867 of OX388202.1, forward strand.
TGCCGATTTTTTAGGACCATTTAATAAGAAAATGATTCTGGTAATCGTTGACAGCTATTCAAAATGGGCAGAGGCTTTCATTATGAATGATATAACCACAAAAACAACTCTAGAAATATTCAAGACTTTATTTGCTCGATTTGGTTATCCACACCAGCTTGTGACTGACAATGGAACAAGTTTCACTAGTAAAGAATTTAACGAGTATTGTAACTTAACTCAAATTAAACACACATTTTCACCACCATACCATCCGGCGACTAATGGCGCCGCAGAAAAATTTGTCGGAACATTTAAAAACCACATAACAAAAATAATGGACAGTGGTTACTCGATGACTGCGGCTATGAATCTTTTCTTGTCTGACTATCGTAGCACGCCGCATAAAAGCAATGGTGTGACTCCAGCTCGATTAATGCTGGGGAGAGAGCTGAGAAGCAGATTTTCATTGCTGCGACCACCTCCTATATCAAGTATACAACATGATAATCAAATTAAGCAAAATAATTACAGTGGTGGAGATCGCCATGTAGATTTCAAAATAGGTCAGAGTATTATGGTCAGGGATTACCGGAAGGGCCACAAGCCATGGATTAAAGGAGTTGTAGTGGAGGAGTCTGTACCCGGAGCAACATATTTAGTCGATGTAAATGGCACAGTCTGTAAGAGACATGTTAATCAGATGCTGGAATGCGGGGAAGACGATTTGTAGATTGTTTGATGATGATGGGTAGAACATCTGCAGTCCAGGTTATAAGTAGGATTAAGAACATCTAGTATTAAATATTTTATGGGCGGGGAGAGTGTGAGAACGCATCAGTAATGCTTAGTTACTGAACGCAACCTTATGCATGCGATCTCACTCTCGCGTTTCGCTGTCTCGCTCACTCGCACGGCTAGAAATTAATGGCGGACGTTGTGTGTGAAAAGTGCTACAAATAAATACTGTATTAATTAATTATCAGTTTTATTTAATCGAGACATCACATAAATCTACATGTCTACATCTACACTAATAATAATATAATAATAATAATCTACACTAAGATTATAAAGAGGAAAGATTTGATTGTTTGTTTGTGTGTATGTTTTGAATAGGCTCCGAAACTACTGAACCGATTTGAAAACATATTTTACCATTAAAAGCCGACATTATCCCTGATGAACATAGAGGCTACTTTTTACCGCGGGAAAATGCTTAATTCCTACGGGAAAACGGGTAATCCGTGCGAAGTCGGGCCGGGCAGCTAGTACTTATATCTTTATATATAAAAGACATCCAAGACACAGAAACAAATATTCATGCACATCAAACAAATACTTGCCCTTACCGGGATCCGAACCTATTTTTCATTCAGCTTCGAAGGCAGCAGCGTCACTACCGAACAGGCTAACGCCTTGGCCACGACTTTGGTCTTAAGCGACCTGCGGCAGCGGTTTTTCTAATTCATTGCGCGTGATCCCAACTAACCACAGTACGTTGCGCGTGTTGACCGCGCAATGAACAGATAAAACGCTGCCGCAGGTCGCTTAAGACCAAAGTCGTAGCCAAGGCGTAATCGGTCGTGACATTACAGTAAAAACCAATGCGTCACGAAACTAAAAACAACAAATAATACTATTTAGGCGACGAAACGGCGTGGCCCCGTTGCATCGTCATCTCCGGTGTAGGATTCGGCAGATTGCCCCGGAACCGTCGAAACACGACACCCTTCGGCCAGAAGTCAGCACATGCGATGGTCTCCTGCAGCGGCCGCGGCACGCGCACCACAAACGAGCTGCAAAGTGCACATATTGGCGCGAACGCAGCTGGGACACCCTCAGCGAGAAGCCGGTCTTCTGACGCACGTTTTCCACCACATCATCAGCCGTGGCGGTGTAATGCAGACGCGATACGTATAGCGCCTTGCTCGGTGTGGCAACCCGCAGACCGGAACCAACCGGTTCTGCAGTACCACACTGACTCTTTCGCAGCTTGCGCTTCCTCGACACCGTTGTAAATCTCTCCTTATCCACATCGGTGCGCGGGGGCTTCTCCTTTGGAGGAACCCGAACTTCACGCGCTCGTGAGGGCGCGTCTCTCCGGCTGGCGGCGACTGACCGACCAGCTACGGCATCAGCATAGCGATGACGTGAATTAGAGGATGGGGCGGGGGGAGGCCCGGCGCGGAGGGGGCACGCGGGCCGTGGAACGGCATGCGCAGTGTCAGCAACATGCAAACTGACCGAGTTGACACTATGGACACGACACGTCATAGTCGCCTGACAGTGTGCGTTTTGTGTCGCCAAACGTTTGCTTGTACTTAAAAAAGGCCTTAGTTGACACTAATACGACGCGTACATATGTACGTTGTACGACATGGATAAAAAACTACCCTTGCTTTTAGGTAAAAATAAACGAGAGATGTCGTTGAGATGCCTTCGGGTACACGTTTGGGTGACTAAGACGTTTATATATTATACGTCAAATGTCATCATCATAATTATCAGCTGAAAGACGTCCACTGCTGGACATAGGCCTCCCCCAAAGAGTGCCAAAGCGACCGGTCCTGCGCCACCCGCATCCAGCGGACTCCCGCAACCTTTACCAGGTCATCAGTCCACCTTGTCGGGGGCCTACCCACGCCGCGCCTTCCGGTACGTGGTCCCCACTCGAGAACCTTTCCGCCCCAACGGCCATCGGTTCTACGTGCTATGTGCCCCGCCCACTGCCACTTAAATTTAGCGATCCGGAGGGCCACATCGGTACGTCAAATGTATTGCTTAACAAACGCTTAATTGAGGTTGTGAGGACGAAAATGTCAAAACCATGTTTGGGTACTCAAACTTGAAAATAAAAGCGTCGAACCCTCTTCGGCACTCCCTGAAGAACAAAACTTGAGAAATAGAATTTCGTTTAAATCTGGAGTTAATAATGGACCATTACAATCTGGTTTTCTACCGGTTGGGAATCACGTTAATTAATATCCGTGATTCACTTCGCTATATTCGATTAGCCATCATTAGAGTGCGCGAGTGATGCGATAATAGTGAACAATGGCATTGTCTCTGCCGCGAGGATATCAGTTAATGCATCTCCCCCTACACACTGTTTGCTATATAAAGGTGCGTGTAATTTATTTATTTAATCGTATGGCATACATTATTTCGCCTTTAAAGTTTGTCACTCTTTAGCACCACCCAGGGGACACGCGCAGGGTTGTGCTAGGTAGCTCCTGCGGCCGTGAGTAACAGTTGTCCCCCAAGCAGTGCATGTAATATGAAGAAAAAATTAGTTTTACTATGACTTTGAAAAGTGCGTATAAACAGAAAAAGTAATAGTTTTCCTTTTAAATTCATTATAATTATTTATGATTTTTTTCACATCGCCAGTAGTAGCCATTTAGCCGGCAGGGGGGGGACATATGATTCGATCAAAAATTAGGGCTTTATAAATAAATAAATAAACATTTGCGGACAGTCTTACACAAATCGACCTAGTCCCAAACTAAGCAACGCTTGTACTATGGGTACTAGACGACGATAAACATACTTATATAAAGATATAAATACTTAAATACATAGAAAACATCCATGACTCAGGAACAAATATTTGTGCTCATCACACAAATAAATGCCCTTACCGGGATTCGAATCCGGGACCTCTTGCTTCGTAGGCAGGGTCACTACCAACTAGGCTAAGGCGGTTGTCAAAAAAGTTTAAAGCTCAATGTCTCGCAAACAAATCACTGATTTGAAAAATGGTTTAAGGAAACCCATTATATTTTTTAACGAGCTATTCACGATACCCACGATATCCACGATACCATAGGCTTAACGAGAAAAAAAAAATTACATCCCCGGTTTAGGCCTAGGGAAGGTAACCTAAAAAAATTTTCTTTTCAAGATTTTATTGTACTGTTTTGTCGGCGTGATTGACTTATATACCCATTCCGAATCACAGTTTTCTAGTAGTAATGGTTACTGAGCTCAGCCGAAGACGGTCGGACGGACAGACGGACATGGCGAAACTATAAGGGTTCCTTGTTGACTACGGAACCCTAAAAATGAACGAAAATATATAAAAGAAATAATTACTTATTAATTATCCACTAGTTGTTAAATGACAATCCGTAATCGGAGATACTATTTCCACTTTCTGTATTGACATTTTGAATATTATTCAATTTTTATTTCTTATTATTGACGATCGTGATAAGGATTCTTATAATTTTGACATTGTATGCGAATCTATATTGTAATTTTAATCTCGAAATAAATAAATCTAAAGAAAAAAAATTTGGACCACGTGGTATGGTGCCCCATCACGCAGGCAGCATTCCCCTGGATTACGATACTCGTAGCAATTATCTGTGCGAGAAAGCTGCCCGCGCGATCGCCTATTGCCTCCCCTAGCCGTTTGCCAAGCACCTTGTGGAGCTCCCACGCGCCCTTACTGCACGGGCCAAGTGTCTGGTTGCCAAATGCTATGAATTCGTATTGGGCGCCGAGGCGTTTATATATTGTCAAGCAATTAAAGAAAATATTCATAGTAACACTTTCTGTCTACATACGGGTATCGGATATCTACGGTTTTTCGCATGTTATCGTCTACGAGCGTGACACTACGAAATAATTAGCAGTGATTGTGTCAACATAATGATCATTAAAATATGAATACCTGATCATAAAACACGCACATTCTCGCAGCGAACGTACTTCACAGGCTCAGAGCAAGGGTTTGAATGAATGAACGACTACTAAGAGCTATATTGTGTAAGGGAAACTTGGGGCAGCCTCCATTGTCTCTGCGGTTCCGTAGCTTTGTCCGACACGAGTATTTTATTGTTTATCGCCTGAGATATTATTGTAATGGATCCTTTAGTGTTTGGGTAAGACCTAGAACAGGGGAGCCCGACGGTTGAACTACCGAAAATGTTGTAATGTATACCTATATTCGTAATATTCAACCGCGATGCTTTTGGGAATACTCGTACTGTTTTGTGAGTTCATATAAACTTTGACGTATTCATCCGGCAAACCTGTCACGTTTATTCCATTCTTATCACGGTTTGTTAATACTAAAAGTGCTGAGAGACGTCTATAATTATTATGAATGTCATAATGGTCTTGTTGCTTTTATGTCACAGAGTAATCAACACTTTGTTATTTCCGTGCACACAGTTAGTAAAGGCGACAGAAAGGGGTGGGTTTTGGGGAAGCCTGCATTATCATATTTGCGTCCTAGCCAATGTAGCGTCCGTGGAGAGGTCATTTCACCCAAATCAGCCTGCTGAGTGGAAAAGAACACGGAGAGTGACAGTTACCGGTTTAAAGTCCAAACAGATAGGCGTTAGTGCAAACGCCAGGGGTTCCCTATCGACAGTTTGACGAGCTCTTGTCCCATAAAGAGATTGAGACACCAGCGCGCTGCTGCTCCTGCAAAGCTGTGTATGACATTTACATGTCATATATGCGGGCGTCACTGTCGCTCTCGTATTGGCCGCACTTTTATTGACGCTGCTTAAATCATCCTTAATTGGACGTAGTTACGCGAAAACGTTCCAACCCACAAGTCACTCGAAAATGAGTTACCATAACCAGGGTACTATTTTTGACATATTACATCATGTGCACACAAAGATGCTAGTATTTTTAGGTTAGTTTCATCAATAAAGTTTGACCCAAATGTTCCAACCCACCATTATGCCAAGGACGTGTACTCAAAATAAAGTAAAAACATTACATGCATACTGAAACATATTGTTAAAAACTCTTAATGGAATAACATATCGTTATAATGTTCCACTTGTCTTGGAACATTATACTAAATTCATAAAACGCACATTTAATTGTTTCTTAAATGATCCATGTGGGTTGGAACGTTTTTGCAAAATCTTTATACATTTTTTATTTCTGCAAAAATGTTCCATGTAATTTGAAACCTTTTAGATTAATCCATACTGTTTTTTTAAGCTGCGAAGACTGTTCTAAATAAATTGGAACGTTTTATTATAATATAAATATAATAATTATTATAGAAGTGTAAGGCCAATGATGATGACGAGTCAAAACTCTTAAACTTCGGTATTATGGAAATAAAAGCGGCGATGTATGTATTTATTACGGTAAGTAATCAGAAATGTACTAACATGGCGACGAATTGATGATGAATTTTATTGATCAACTTCGAAACCATTGGCAGCTGAAATGATTAATAATATCAATAATATTAATAATCATTAATTATTCATGCCAAAAAACTTAATTTTTAATTACACACTTCCGCCAAACCACAGTGCGGTTTGTTGGTAGACGAGACTCGAATAATTTCTTACATAATTTGGCTTCTGCTCTAATAAGAAGATAAGACAGACTTTAACTGGGTAAAAGGTATATTTAACTAAACCATCTATAAATTAAATTTAAATCTATTTATATTTTTTATCTCGTGCGCTCATTCTATTGAAGAGTGTGGAGGATAAAGCGCTCTCCAAAAACAGAGTTAATCCGATATCAATTTGTTAGTCGATCAAACTTGATCGAACCTATAATAAGTGCTTTTTAAGCCTGTTTGAAAGTCAAAGTGTAATAAATTGCAGTAGGTACAAAACAATATGCAATATTTTGATGGCGCCATAAAATAAAATAAATAACGTCTGTATAAATCCTACTTAGTTCTGGAAAAATCCAGACTATCTTTACTAAGCCACTAATTCTCTACAGACTCTTTTAATGCAACTTATTCTTCCATCGCTTAATATTATGCCAAAGCGATTGAAACAATATCCCCGAGGTGATCTCGCCACGTAAAGAAGACTCTGACCGCTTCAAAATCAGCCTTACTGAATTACGATAAGCACCATTCGATCGCAAATAAATTGGTCGGTTTCTAACAAAGTTTGAAATACCGTTGCCTATGAGAATTTGAGACTTATTCCTTTCGCGTGAGAGACATATTGACTGCGTGATAACATTGTATATCGCTCCCAAGTGGTTGAATGCTAAAAACTGGGCTCAGACAAACGTCGCAAACCTTTTATCTAAATTGAGTCCCACTTTGCACTAAGTGAGGGAACTTTAGGCATTATGGGTACGATCATTTCCTTTTATTTTTCTTGTAGTTGAAAAGAGCTTGAGTTGGGGTGCGACACCGTTTTGAATTGAACAGAACATTGCAAAGTGGGGGATAGATGTCTGATTCAGTTGGAAAATGGTAAGGTAACGGGCCATAAGTTCGTGCTAGTACGTCATTTCGTTAGTTTTGTTTCTGAGGCTTATAATAAGCAACTGAAATATTTTTTTTTAAATTTATACATTTGTAAAAAAACTTTATCATTAAACCTTTCCAAAAAATCAAATTAAAAAATTTTAACGACTAAACTAATAGCAACACAACGCTCGAAACTGTCAGTCGGCCGAAAACAGCTGTACGGTGTGCGCGAACTGCTTGTTGACGTAAGGTGCTCGCTCCGACTTCTTAAGGGAATTGAAAGAGAAAGGGAAGTCCATTTGAAAAAAAACTTTTAACAGTGCTTTGTCTAGTTCCTTAACAATGGATTTAATAAGAAATAAGTGTATATTTTGGTATAGGTGTCCCTTAAAATTGCAATAAATGGACTCACGAACTAACGGTCATTATATTTTTCGTCTGGCTCCTATTTCGTGGTACTACCGAATCAAGGACTTTCTTTATACATCCTTGTATCTTTGGTATTTAAATAATACTTAAGAAAATGTAAATGTTAATTTAAAAAACAGATATTGTATTTAATGACGTTTTCATTGACCTAAATTCGGTATATGTTTTATTCACTTCAATTCTCGTAAAACGAGGTTGAACGTGACCTAAATTTACAATTTGAAGGTGAATTCGCATATTTACTTGCAGCATAATTTTGTTTATTGCTCGATTCCTGTAATGTATTTTTATGTTTATTTATTACATATAGGATACTTAATGGTTATTGAACATAATTTAAAGGTGATGTACATTATTGATTGCGGGAATATCCAAGAAATAGTAACACGAAACAAGGGACTACTACTTTTAATACTTTTCCCCAAGTTCGTGACAGAGAAATCTATAGTGGTAGGCAAACACACAGATCAAATGTGTACCCTCGTCTGTTATTTGATATTCTTCTTGAAGAGGTAACATGTGCATCGATATAATCGAATAGTGTTGCCTGGGTAAATTCCGGGAACCTTTTATTTTTGCGGGATAATTTTTATTAAATGAAAGTTTACTTTCTACCCTATTAAACAGTATAGAATTGCTCTTTCAAAAGGGTGTCGTGTGTCCCATACAACATTGTCTAGATTTTAATCTTAGGTTACCTAATCAATCGTAGATAATCAATACATACTTATATCTAACTAGGTAGATACGTTTAAGGAATATTGACGAAAATGATTGAAGATATTTATTATTTTTAACATTAGATATCCCGGGACTTGCTATCCCCGGGACTTTCTTTATTTTTAAGGGTTTTTTTTTTAAGAAGTGAAAGGTATCTTTATACCCTATTAAACAGAATATCGTTTACAGATACCTACATGTCACGTCCAAAGGTTTTGCCTAGATATTTATCTTACGTTAAACAGTTTTGGTTAATATACTCGTAGATAGGTAACCTATGTGAGACACATTTTTGAAAAGGTGACCCTGTACTAATGGATAAGTTATTTAACCTTACATTTCATAAAAAACATCCTGGAGAAAGAAAAAATGTCCCGGGATTTTAAATACCGAGTTTTATCCAGACCCCCTATTGGATTTTTCCAATAATCATGTTAATTACCTTTTCAATAATCTTGTTCAATATCAAATAACAAATGAGGGTTCACAAACAAAATGTTTCTCTTACTACCTGGCACTCGAAAACTTTATGCCGAAACAGGGGCCAAGAACTCACAAACTTAGGAGCAGAGCCAAATTTTATCACGAAATGGGGTTCAAATACGAGGTCTACAAATAAATTATAAAAAAATAGTTATTGAAACTAATACTATATAATTCTTGCATTAAATAATAGGCAAGATATCAATGTTCATCACACAAAAAAATTCAATGCGATATCATGTTCTGTATTGTCTTAAAAAAAATACTAATTCGTAAGAGGCTTAACATGCCGAAACAGTGGACGTTTACCTTATTGGTAAGAACTGTAATTAATAAGTACTGTACTTTTTTGACAATTGTCAAACCTTACAAGACTGCAGAGCTAAGACAGTTAACAACTTGAAGTTGAAAAACGCCCGATGTTTTCATTTCAAAGTTCAATAACTAAAAAACCGACTCAACTGATTTTGTTGAAACTTAGCTAAGAACCATCTTGATTACGTCAACTTTTGGACAAAAAACCGCATTAAAACCGGTCCAATCGTATATGCCACAGACAGCCGCTGATAAACAGACACAAAGACATGTCAAACTTATAACACCCAAGCTAAGGCAATCCCTTCATCTCTTTTTATGCCCCTCTTTTTGCGTCGGGGTTTAAATAAGGGATTGCTTGCTGAGGAGTTGTAAAGACTAGGAAATCAATTTTTTAAGTCTAGTCCCTGCTGTGAGGTATGAATAGAGCTTTGCGCAATAAAAAATCTTTGCAAACAACACACAATTATCACTCCATATTCAAAACATTATAATATTTAAAACAATTTCATTCTCCAAACTTAGATAGCTACGCGGCCAGCCATTATGTTCTAATAAAACAAATAAAGAGTAATTAAATGTCTCATATAGGTAAATAAAAAAGCAAAGTTTATATCAATTACTAATGAAAAATTAATATGAATTAATAACGGCACCTTAGCCTAATGTTTCCTTTTTCTTCTTGTAAAACCAGGGATCTCTTTCAAATAAAATTACTAGACTCATTTAAAAGTTTCAATATGATCAGCGAATATTGTAATGCAATCAATCTTTAATAAGCCCTATAAACGAAGACTTCAGTGGTTGAATGAACGTTATATTTTTCCGTACAGTTTAACACTTTCACTGCCAGGAACCCGCCTAGCGGGCGCCTAAGTCGTAGTCGCTTTCCGCTACATACGAGGACCCTGTTAACACATTCACTGCCAAGAATCTCTACGCGCTACGCTCGTAGCCGATCCCGTGGTTTTTCTAGTATGTAGCGGAAAGCGACTCGGTGTAGGCGCCCGCTAGGCAGGTTCCCGGCAGTGAAAGTGTCAAGAGTTCATTTTTCAATTCATTTTGTCGGGACCCAGGATTTGTGTGTAGGTAGTACCTTTGAAAAAAAATCGATAGCTCAGTGAATAAAGCCTGCAAAGCTCTCTAAAGGAAAACATGGTGTTACATCGAATTTTATTTTCTACCCTTCTAAAATTTACCATTACGATCACCAGTATCTTCGTACAATAATACTCGTATCCCATAAATAGCATTCCATGTAAAAAAGAGGCCAAGTCTCGAAACTCGTCCACCGAAAAAAGTTGTGAGATATTTCGTAGAGCCAAGTCTCAGGCATTCTTATTAATCTTTATTTACTTGCTAAATAAAATTCTGCAACTTGGCAATCACACAACTTTGGTGCATTTATGAATTTTTGCATACCTAAAAATGTAGTATTGGATGGGATTATATGGAATGTTTTTTTATGGGATCCCACTTCTTTTTGTAGGTTATTGTGTATACATATTATTCATTTTTTGTTCCATTCACTGCAAATGTAACTTTGTAATCATATATATTTATATGGGATTACAAATTATTTATGCAGTTGGTGTATCTAGAAAACTGGACCGAAATTGCAATATAATTTTAGATATTTCTTGATTTATACACTAAACACTAATTGAATTCTAAATTTGAAGCTTCGGTGTCTGGTAGAAGTGCCTTAGAGTTTTGATGATCGGTCAAACAGTCAGTCAGTGAGGGAGTGAGTGACAAAATTAAGATACATTGACTAGTTACATATCTCAAAATACTGGTTTAAATTGGATGAAATTTGAAATATACCGTGTTTAACCAATGCCTGCTTGGTTTACTGAAAATTCAGGCTTCTAGTATTATCCACAACGAAGTCATAGGGGCGGTCGAAAATGGCCTGAACTGCTTCGAGAAAAGGATGGTAAGGCCGGACCGTGTCGCTATTTTGCTCGACTTGGCGGGGGCACTACCGTGCCCCCAGATATTCAATAGCACATACATCCCACATTGTTGTTGATAATAAATAAAACTTAAAAATAATATTGTGAGGTTCTATTTTTTACAATAAACCTTTTTAAGGAGGGGAGAATAGATGTGTGTTGAACGTCAATGTGCTGTCTGAGCTTGTCATGTGTTTGTCAATTAAACGTCTATATTTTCTTCAAAGGTTTCAAGCTTCATAAACATTTGCACTTCATAATTATTTCCGTTTAATTCATTATTGAAATGTCTGCTCTAACTAAGCTACGTCAGACGCCCCTACTACAAAGCATTTGGAACCGTACGAGCTACCGCCAGGTCACGGCATGCGAGCCGAGTTGCCCTCCCAAGCCATGCCCACCTCCCCCGAAACGCATCAGCGAAAACTGGGTAAGCTACGGTTTCGACTACGAGAACCATCAAGACGACAGCAATGCCCACCACGCGTCATACTTTTTCACCATCACACTGTGTATAATATTCGGAGGCTTCGCTTGGGCTTACTCTCCAGACGTGTGTTTGAGGGACTGGGCTCAGAGGGAAGCCTTCTTGGAGCTCCGGAGGCGGGAAACTGAAGGTCATCCTCCCATCGACCCTAACTATGTTCCTTTCGGCAAAGTCAACATACCTAGTCAACAAGAATTATGTGACATGGATTTCGATATAACAATATGACTTAGTGGTCTGATATTTTTTTAGTAGGCTAATAAAAAATTACCTACTTACACGGCAGTTTTAATCGATCTTGTTGTCGTTTTGAAACTGCTGCAGGTGCTGGGAATCGATGGCCATCTCATTCTTATGTTACCAGTACTTTGATACTGGAAATAATAGCACTCAAAACTGGTCGTTTTAAGAAAAAAAAAAAACAAACAGGTACGTAAAATAGGTACTTAGGTATCTATTTTTACAAGCTTTTATTTAGTTTCACCTGTCCCGTTGTCTGTCTGTCGTCTGTAATCAAATCTTGCAAGATAAATTTGAGCTAAAATTTTTAGTGTAAGTATAGTTTGGATGACAATTCAATACTATTGTACCATCGAGCTGATCTGATGATGGAAACAGAAGGTGGCCATGGGAATTCAGTACTTAACCGACGTAACCCCGTTGAGTTTGGGTTCGTTAGAATCGTCTCAATGAGTAGTTGATGATGGTATACAGAAAAGTACAGTCGGCAATAAATGCTTGTACAGTCGACAACACAGCTAAGTGACCATCGGAAATCTAATCTGACCTTAAGTGCATTGTAATAAGGTTCTAGGTTTTCACGGTATGGTTAGTTAGGTGTGTTGCTGTGTGTACCAAAAATGACATTTTTGACAGAAAAATATTTAGAATAGCCATACATGCGCCATATTGGTGCTAAAAAAACGTATATCTGTGGCGCATTTTGCATTTTGCCTACCTACTATACTTGGGTAAAATTAGGTACAAAAATGTATAAACGTACCTGAATCACTGAATGTAGCGTTTGCAACACATTACTAACAATTATAAATACCTAGTATTAGTTTAGTATGTCCCGACCGCACGCCTGCATGTGGCTAGTTCGGTAAACACCGTGAAATCGAATGACTGAACATCGAAAATATATATTCATCGCAATTGCAATATTGTTTTTTGAAATTTGCGGTACCGCCACGGGTGGAAAGGGCTCTCATTAGCGACCCAATTAACGAACCTGGAATAAACTTAAACCCCCTTATTCATAAAACTTAAAAATTATGTTATTAAAAAAATTTACTATAAAATGTATTTAGGTATTTTCTCACAAACAAAAATGTCAAAGTGACATAAAGAGAAACGGACTGAACTGATATAAGCGGCATTTTAGTTAAAACACGTTTGATGAACGTATCATCATTAAAAACTCAAATGTAACGCAGGTAGCATGAAACATTAATTTAGTTTTTTTCAGAATTCAATGCGATTGCGTTTTACTCAGGTAAAATTAAAGTGCAAAACAAAAACGGTTAGCACGTTAGCTGACAGTCACGGCGTAAGCCCGCTGTCGGGCTTATCGTGCCCAACTGTCAAACTGTAGCAGGCGGCTTACTTGAGCAGCTCTATTGAGATTACGCCTACTGCGCACGGCTAACAGCCGTTATAAGTTAACGGCAATAGTAATTTTAACTAGAATTTCAACAAGGATAGCGATCGAAATGTAGTAAAATAAAGGGTTTTTCGAATGATTATTGACACATTGATAAGAGGTCCTATAAATATCACAGAAGTTCATCAGCTTGCCCATTTCGGGCGTACAATATTAAACTATATTAATACATGCAGATTGCAGATGTAAAAAAATAACAATAACATATTGAAAAATACAAATACAATATCATATTGAGTACCTATCAAATCCTCCGGGAGCCATCCGGATATGAAAGCCGAGCGGCTTTGTATTTATTACGTGCAGTTTAGACCACGCGCGCCCTTGTCCAAGTTTAACATGGCCCAACTCGCCCTCTACAACATTTGACCAGGGTAGCAGGCATGGTACATCCATGTGGCAAGTATTACGTCTTACTTCACAAATAACAAAACTACAAAAGATTATGTTATGACGTATTAGGCACTCCGTAGCCAGTAATGTAATTAACCAACCGCTTCAAACACGCTGTCTCAACACCGTCAGTATTAGAACTTTCTTTAACCGTTGAACAACTTGTACGAAAACAAAATGTCAGTATTGATTATGTGGGTAGTTTGAGATGTAGGGGTAGGTTGGAAAAGGCATGCAACAAAATAATAAAATCAGTCTTTGCTTAGCTGGTGGTTTCATTGGACACTTCCCAATACCTACATAACATGGCGCAGCCGATATGAACCTAAAACGTACCTATCAGTGTATAATTTAAAAGTAAAAAGTATAAGTGTTAAACTACGTATGAACAGTAAATCAAGTTAGTAGTGCGTTTATGTGTACGCGCGAGTGAAATACGTCAAACGCAAACAATGGAGTCGGTGTTGCATCCGCCATTACCATTTAAATTCGAAAATAACTTAATTAATGTTACTTCGGGCAATTTATGTAAGGAGTGGGAGAAATGGAAGAAAGCATTTTTAATTTATTATGAAGCTTGTGAGATTTCTAAAAAAGATGCCAAAGTGCAAATTAACATTTTACTACATGTGATAGGTGACCAAGGCCGAGATGTATATGATCAGTTTCAAGGAGAGAGTAAAACGGTACAAGAAGTATTGAAGAATGTAATGTTTATTATTTTTTGCTAGTGCATGGAAGTAAACAAGAGAGATAGTAACATCAGTTTATTAGCAAACGCCCCACCCGGGGTACTTAGTATTAAGTTTTATTCTAGACTAGGTTAGAAAGGTAAATATATTTAGACACTAGGTGACCTAAGCCTGCCGGCTAGCTAGGTTCTATTGTAGGGTAACAATCGGTCTTGGCTAGATTTAAGGGGGAAACCGAACCGCCTGCCGCTTTAGAAAATCGGGAATTAATTGGGTCGGGCTTAGCTGAGTCTCTCCGGGAAGGCTCCGTCGCAGCTAGCAGGTCGCCTGCTGCTCAGTGGAGGCCGGCCCACTGTCGGCCCTGACCACACACCTCCTGTAAGGATGCCGTCCATATAAGTATATGAGTGAGGGGGGCTGTGATTTCCTACAGCCGGTAGCTTAAGGGCTATAGACTTTGAAACAGTCGAGAGCGGGACTTGATAGAATCGTCGATCGTTCCCAGTGGCAGAAGGCTGGGTTAAATTTGGTAAAAGTATGATTAAAATCACTACGTAAGGTCTACTGTCGGGTTGGGAGCTTACCTGTTGGAGGATAATTGTCCCACTGGGCGGAGAGAGCTGACAAATGTCAACTCCTGGCGCGACTTTGGCCGCGGGCCGCGGTACCGCTACGTCACCGTTCGTTAGCCAGGGTGAGCTGAAATACCACAATACGACCACACTATAATATTACTCCATGCGGACACAATTCAACAAGTAATCTTTTCGATTTCCCAGGGAAATCGCCTGGAATAAACCGCAGCTTACCCTAAGTAAGGTTAGGGCGAGGTGCCCACCATGTGCACCTTTTCGGACACGTATTTCTCTCGTCCCGCGCTCCGCCAGACCTAAAATATTAATGAATCCAATTAACTGGTAATTGCTCAGCAGAATTCAACACAAATCACCAGGAATATACGTACGAAAAAGTTAAGAAATTAATTATTTGATGAAATGCCGGCTTCTCGCCGGAGAGGAAAAAACAGAGTTGCCAGTATCGAATTGTCCATACCGATCAGGCTAACGTCAAACGTTGGCGTGTACTATTTGAAACAAATAAATTATGCAGGAGCCTGAAACGCTGAAAGGAGGCCGAGTAGCGACAAATTATCAAATACTCGTACTACGATTTATAAATGCCGGGATGGTTTATTTTAGAACCGAGCGGAAACCCAATTTAGCATTCAGGCAACACTGAGTGAAGTAAGTCTGTTTGAGACACCGTTTTAATCGACAATCAAAAAGAACAGAGGCGTATTTCCGCGACGAAAACACAGTTATATATTACACCCCCTTAACTAGGAGAATTTTACGAAGGGTGGACCCAAACGAGTAAAATTCCAGCTCGCCCTCGAGCTGCATAGAATGCCTCGTCGCCACGAGAAGTCATGCACAAATGACATGCAGAAATCTTACCTAAGACAAGGATCCCCGGCCCAGAATCACAAGTCAGTAATACCTTGGCATCAATTGAATCCGCGGGGCCGACGCTGGAAGCAATTGCAACTAGGCCTACGGTCAGCACACGACAGCAGCGTGGATAATCTTAACTAATAATTACAGTCTACACAAATCCAGGTTTCAGGGAACGGTCCCTAACAAAAGTATTCTATTGTAGTTTTGCGGAACCAGTGTTTCATGGCCCGACTTGACACTGTTAACCAGAAAATTTAAAACCCCCCCAATCCGAAAAAATGTAGGTATCACTCCGTGTAGGGTAGTGAACTGAGGCCACCTTTAGGCTATAGGAACAAGGCATGGCTTGTCCTACTCCATGGCCAGATTAATGAAGGTTAATAGGGACTAGTGGTGGCGGGCCTGTCGTGGTATCAGTCGATCAATATCAATGGTACGCTTTAGTGAGTGTTCTGTATCACTTGGAGGCACTCAAGTCCTCGCAAATGGGTGTGTCGCTGTATACAGGCTAAAATGTGTTAAGCGCTTGTACGTGTGTGATGAAATATAACGCGGTTAGAATTAGGCGTACGTGGGATCATCCACAGACGTGACTGGAGGACAGCGGTCGCATCTTCATTTGTCCCAGGAATCTAACCGGTGTTGTTCAGACCCGGAGCGGTTCCGGATGCACTTGTAGGTGGCTTACAATCTTTGACGTGCCATTTACCTAGGAGTTTCCCGTTCTCATCCTCAAGTTCATAAACTAGTGGTGAAAGTTTACGGATCACTCTACACTTCTCATATTTTGGTGCTAGCTTTGCGGCGAAGTATTTGCTCGCATTACTTTGTTTGTAAGTTCTTTTCCAAACCTCATCACCAACCTCAAATTCAATGTCGCGACGCTTGTCGTTGTAATGTTTAATATTTCGATCATGCGCCTCTTGTAGTGCCTTTTTAACACGTATAAAAACATCCTTGAGAACTGTGAGTTTGTCAAGGTAGTCGCGTCTAGAAGAGAATACAATTTCCTCAACGTCTGTGGCATCACCGTAGATGGTGCCGTCAGGAACCGCTTCTCGTCCATGGGTCAACAAGAACGGACTATAATGTGTCGACTCATTTATTGAAGTATTCATGGCAAATTGTATCTCCGGTAGGTGTACATCCCATGTACGGTGGTCCGCTTCGACAAAGCTCGAAACCGCTGTCATAATTGTCTTCTGGTAGCGCTCCGTCGTGTTCACTTGTGGGCAATACACCGGCGTAAGATGTATCTCTGGTATGTTCCTTTTAGCAAAGAGGCGTTGTACGTCGCCGCCTGTGAAGTAAGATGCATTGTCCGCTATGATAGTCTGGGGTATGCCGTGAATCATAAAGACGTGGTCATCGAGACGCTGGGCTATTACCTTCCCTGTGGCTCGACGAAGCGGGAATAGCATGCAATACTTACTGAAGCAGCATACTACTGTTAATAAATAAGTATTTAATTTCCTTGATGGCGGTAAGGGACCAACCAAATCTAAACTTAGACACTGAAACGGCCTCGAACATTCCTTCGCATGGCCCATGAAACCAGGGGTAGATTGCTGACTGTGCTTGTATGCCGCACATACCGAGCAGTTTGCGACGAAACTTACTACATCTGAGTACATTCCCGGCCAGAAGTAACGAAGTTTCAATCTCTTGTACGTCTTCGCAGTACCGAGATGAGCCGCCATTGGAACAGAGTGATTTTCGCGGAGTATTTCCTCCTTGAAATCCGCCGGTATAACCTCCCTCCATTCAAAATCCTTTTGTAGAGCATTTCCCGACTTAGTATATCGGTAGAGGCGGCCGTCCTTTGTCAGGAAGTTTGGACAGGAGGTCGGGTTGTCTTCGCAGCGTTTGCGGACTTTTAGGTACCAAGTATCCAAAATGAAGTCTTTGTTTATTATACATAATGGTACGGATCTCGACAAAGCATCCGGTACCACATTTTCGGAGCCTTTACGATGCTCAATGACGAAATTATAAGGGGATAAGCGACAACCCCATCTCTCCAAGCGACCCGTTGGATTCTTAAGATTAAGGAACCATTTTAGACTGGAGTGGTCTGTTATTATCGTAAATTTTCTACTCCCCTCTAGGTAGGGTCTAAAGTGCTGTACTACCTCGACCACCGCAAGGGCCTCGCGTTCTGTAGCAGAGAAGTTCCTCTCTGCTGGGGCTAAAGAACGACTGAAATAAGCCAAGGGATGTTCCTCGCCTTGGTACTCTTGAGTCAATGTTCCGCCTATGCCGAAATCCGAGGCGTCACAATGCACTGAGAAGCTTTTTGTAAAATCTGGATATGCAAGAACAGGAGCCGTGGTCATGGCTTTCTTTAATTCGTTAAATGCAATGTCAGCTTCTGAAGACCAACGAAAAGGTGGGGCACCTTTCTTAGTAGAGGTAAGTTTGTTCAACGGTCCCGCTATATTGCTGAAGTTCCTGATGAACCGCCTGTAATAAGACGCTGTACCCAAGAAGCGTTTCATCTCCTTACGGTTCGTTGGCACCGGAAAATCTATTATGGCTCTGACTTTATCGGGATCGGTCCGTAATCCATATTCGTCAACAATGAAACCCAAGTATTTTAGCTGCTTTCGAAAGAATTTACATTTGGTTAGGTTAATTGTAAGGTTAGCAAAACGCAACCGTTCAAGGACGGTGCGTAAAAGGGTAATATGTTCTGCGAACGTTTCAGAGGCAATGACGATATCGTCTAAATAAATAAAAATGCGACCATTATACTCTGGCCCAAATAAAACGTCCATGAGGCGCTGCTGAGTTGCAGGCGCCGAAGTCAGACCAAAACTCATGACCTTGAAATGGTACAGGCCACGCAATGGCACCGTGAACGCCGTTTTTTCCCTGGACTCCTGTGAATCTAGCGGTATCTGCCAGAAAGCCGATTTCAAGTCAAGAGAAGATAAAAATTTCGAATTTCCCAATTGGTCTAAGATCTGGTTAATATAAGGCAAAGGATAGGCGTCATGCTTTGATACCTCATTTAACTTTCGGCTGTCCAGGCAAAAGCGTAAGGTACCATCTGCCTTGGGGGCCATGGTAACTGGATTATTCCATGGACTCGAGCTGGGCTCAATGACGTCTAACTCCAACATTTCATCTACCTGTCTATTTAATTCTTCCAGCTTGTGGGGTGCAAGTATGTAATAACGTTGTTTAATAGGCTTCGCGTCTCCGGTATCAATAGTATGGGAAATCAAATGAGTGCGACCCAAACCTTTTGATTCCGATGAAATGGTTTCAAATTCTTTAAGGAGAGACTCCGCTTCTGCTTGTTCTGCCGATGTTAATGATTCCAAACCCTGCAAACACCTAACCTCAGAAGTAAGGATGAGTGTGTGTTCCTCATCCGACAAAGAGCAGTCCTTTCCTAGTAAACCCAAAACCTCCGGTGCTATCTCAAAGGCCTTCCAAAAGTTTATGCCGAACAAGAGCCTTGTCGAGACCCCTGGAATAACATAGAACTTGATTATCGACGTCCTATCTGCCACCACAACTGGTAGGAACACGTATCCGACTACCGGAGATGACGATCCGTTCGCAGTAATAATATGATCAAGATCACTGGACTTGTGAACTGTAACGACATCCTCAAAATATTTCCTGGCATCCCCTCCTAGAATTGAAATTTCCGACCCAGAGTCCAGGAGTCCGTTGTACTCCATATCGTAAATCCTCACCTTAAGGTAGGGCCGTAAATCTTGACCATCTATTAAATCAGTTGGCTTTGTCTTTGAACATGAAGAAAAAAACATTCTCAGTGTCGACAGCCAGCTTTGCCAGTCCGCCGCGTCGAAATGTGACGTGCGCGGATGCTTTGTCGCGTCTATAGAGACGTCCCTAAGCGCGGCATCTATTATAGGCGTACTCCCCATATTAAGTTTACTAAATTGTTCCACTTTGTCCTTCCGTGGGGGTAATGTTTGGGTATGATTTAATTTTGAATTTAATTTTGGGGGCGTTTCTTGGAGGTGTTTTATTTTATCTGAAGAATATTGAATATTATTATGCGTTATTGTTATGTTGGTAGTCGGTGTCAAGTACGAATTATTTTTATTTCCGTTCGCAACTGTTAAAGTTTTATTTTGCCGCGGTCGATGTTTAATGGTATTATGGTGATAATTAGTGTTATAGAATATTAATGTTTGTTGTCCACCTGTATGTGGTGTTCTGTTTTGATGGTTATTGCTACGTAAATGGGTAAGTTTTTTATTTTTAAAATCGTTTTGGCAATCGGTATTGTCATATTGCAGATTAGGGTAAAAAAAATTTTTTTGAAGCTTTGATGTCTGTGGATGAAGGGGAAAAAGCGGGGTGGCGGGGGAACATTTGTTAGGGGGGTTAATGGGCATCCAAGCGTTAGTAGGCATAAGCGAGGGTATGTTAGTATTATTATTGTTTTTAGTGGGTGGGGGACGCTTTGGGTAAGGTAAATGTAATGCGGTAATGGTTGCATAAGTAGGCAATGAGTTAGTGGCCCCACTGGTACTTGGTAGGTATTTGTTATAAATGGTGGGGTCCGTTTGTGCAACGTCTTTTAATTGAATTTTATTAGGGGGGTTCTGCCCCATGTAGGTATTGGTAAATGTAGGTATTTTTTTTGTTATAATATTTTCTTCATTTTTTGTAGTGGTGGTAGGTATATTGTTCAAATGCAACGGAACACTGGTATGGTTTTGGTTGTAAAATATCGTATGTGTATTGTTTGTAATGGGGCACGGTTCATGTTTACATACTGTTTTGTTATAGTTGTGGGATTTGGCCGCCATGCCCGGCCAATTACTTAGTTTTTTGTACTCGACATACGGTTACAGTTTGTGCAAGTTGCCGCGGTTACATTCTGTTCTCCACAACGATAACAAATCAGCTTCTTTGGTGCCCGACATTCCTTAAGGGTGTGTCCTTGCACTCGGCATTGAACGCAAAACTTTGTGGCTACCTCTACGGGTGCCGCCTTTGATGTCAATTTGACTGAGGCACCCCTATAACATAAATCATTAGCCAGTAATTTTGAGTTGTCGGTGCTGGGCTCTGTAAATAACTTAGCGCGTTGACTGGCGGCTTCCAGCTGTCGACACTTATATTTCAATTCCGCTAGGGTAGTTATATCTTGCAAAGCCAACTGCTTCGAGTAAAAAGGTCGGATGTTATGCATGACTGTACTCAATTGCTCGTCGCTTGAAATCGGCCTGTCTAAACGCGCGAAATAACACTGCATGACACTTATAAACTCGATTATACTTTCCTCAACTCCTTGAGTTCGTGATCTAATCTCATTCAATAAACGTTCATTAAAATCTATTGGCAAGTAGTCCCGTAATAATAAGGACTTTAAATCAGCCCACGAGTGTACCTCGGCTTTTATGCCCTCATACCATGATAAGGCAGTACCGGTGAAGAGTTCGCAAGCTGACCGGGTTAAACTCGTCTCCGGGATGTCACGCGATATCCTCAATGCCTCCAATCTATTTAAGAATTGTTTGATGCACGTTTTCCCGTCATAAGTAAGATTTAATTTTTGTACCGCGGCTGGTTTAACCACGGGGGTCTGTAAGGTAAGTGTGCCTTGAACCGGGCTTGACTCCAGTGATAATGAACTTTTGAAATTATACAGTATATTATCTAGGCGGGCGAGCAAATTGGTCAGTGTGGTGAACATTTCCGAATAAGTCTTGTACTCCGACTCTGGGGGAATGAGTCGTGTTAATCGGTGGTACAGGTGATGTGCCACCGCTTGTACCCTATTTAAACTTTTCAGGGAACTTCGGCTCCCTGCCAACTCCTGCAACTCCTCCTTTAATTTCGTCAACTTTGAAGAAATGGTTTCAAGTTCCAATTTGATATCGCCCTGGAATTCCGCTACCTCATCCGTTGGTATTTCTAAATTCAACTTTTTCACCTGGGCCCTAAGTTCAGCCACGGTATCCGAAGGGACTGCCAGCCTAACGGCTGCCTCATAGATTAGTTCATCTTTCCTTAGAAGGTTAAATTGAATTGGGCGTTCCGCCATTGTGACTAATTATCGGTGCGTTTACCCTACTAAGTGATAATAGCTGATAAGAGAGCTTCCCCGGTAGATACGCTTATGTAAAAATATGTTAATTATACCTAAGGCGGTGGCGGTATGGTTTTACAAATGACCGTAGGTGCAAGGAAATATCTAGAAATACAATTGCTGGTAATCTCAGCTTAAGCAATAATTCCTCAATTATTAAGTCTCAACATGTACTCGACATAGATGTACAAATACGTTCACGAGCATTCACTGATACCAGTGGTAATGGTGACTATTAAATTTATAATTAAAGTAGGTAGGTAAACACAAGTATTATTTTCAGTTTTAAGTACACATAATATAGTATTGCTCTTTAGTAAGAGAGGGCTTCTGTGAATACAATGGTAAGTATTTAGTTTATAATTAAATTAGGTAAGTAAACATAAGTAGTATTGTACACACAAACTCCTTCCGGCCTCTGTGTATACAGAGCGTTGTAACCAATGTAATTGCAAAAATGAAGGTGCAAAATTAAAACGGTTGCACACACGGGTAAGGCGGTTCGGCTGTTAACCCCAAATATGCCAGTTTATAGAGCGATGACCTAGAAACTAAGACCGAATAACCTATTCGGGCGCCATGTAATGTTTATTATTTTTTGCTAGTGCATGGAAGTAAACAAGAGAGATAGTAACATCAGTTTATTAGCAAACGCCCCACCCGGGGTACTTAGTATTAAGTTTTATTCTAGACTAGGTTAGAAAGGTAAATATATTTAGACACTAGGTGACCTAAGCCTGCCGGCTAGCTAGGTTCTATTGTAGGGTAACAATCGGTCTTGGCTAGATTTAAGGGGGAAACCGAACCGCCTGCCGCTTTAGAAAATCGGGAATTAATTGGGTCGGGCTTAGCTGAGTCTCTCCGGGAAGGCTCCGTCGCAGCTAGCAGGTCGCCTGCTGCTCAGTGGAGGCCGGCCCACTGTCGGCCCTGACCACACACCTCCTGTAAGGATGCCGTCCATATAAGTATATGAGTGAGGGGGGCTGTGATTTCCTACAGCCGGTAGCTTAAGGGCTATAGACTTTGAAACAGTCGAGAGCGGGACTTGATAGAATCGTCGATCGTTCCCAGTGGCAGAAGGCTGGGTTAAATTTGGTAAAAGTATGATTAAAATCACTACGTAAGGTCTACTGTCGGGTTGGGAGCTTACCTGTTGGAGGATAATTGTCCCACTGGGCGGAGAGAGCTGACAAATGTCAACTCCTGGCGCGACTTTGGCCGCGGGCCGCGGTACCGCTACGTCACCGTTCGTTAGCCAGGGTGAGCTGAAATACCACAATACGACCACACTATAATATTACTCCATGCGGACACAATTCAACAAGTAATCTTTTCGATTTCCCAGGGAAATCGCCTGGAATAAACCGCAGCTTACCCTAAGTAAGGTTAGGGCGAGGTGCCCACCATGTGCACCTTTTCGGACACGTATTTCTCTCGTCCCGCGCTCCGCCAGACCTAAAATATTAATGAATCCAATTAACTGGTAATTGCTCAGCAGAATTCAACACAAATCACCAGGAATATACGTACGAAAAAGTTAAGAAATTAATTATTTGATGAAATGCCGGCTTCTCGCCGGAGAGGAAAAAACAGAGTTGCCAGTATCGAATTGTCCATACCGATCAGGCTAACGTCAAACGTTGGCGTGTACTATTTGAAACAAATAAATTATGCAGGAGCCTGAAACGCTGAAAGGAGGCCGAGTAGCGACAAATTATCAAATACTCGTACTACGATTTATAAATGCCGGGATGGTTTATTTTAGAACCGAGCGGAAACCCAATTTAGCATTCAGGCAACACTGAGTGAAGTAAGTCTGTTTGAGACACCGTTTTAATCGACAATCAAAAAGAACAGAGGCGTATTTCCGCGACGAAAACACAGTTATATATTACAAGAAATATGATAATTTTTTCCTTCCAAAAAAGAACCTTACTGTGGAAAGACACCGATTCTTCACACGTAATCAGTTAGAATTCGAATCTATAGAACAATACGTGTTCGAATTGAACAAAATGGCGGCAAAATGTGACTTTAAAGACTTGTCAAGTGACCTTGTAAGAGATCGACTAATATGTGGCATTCAGGAAGCAGCATTGCGAGAAAGACTTCTCCGAGAAGGCGATTTAACGCTTCAAAAAGCTGTAGAGATATGCAGGCTAGCAGAGATGTCCCGTGTCCAAGCTGATCACATCAAGCAAGAGAACGTAGAACATCACGTCCATGAGATAACATCTAAAACAAATGAAGGTCAACCAAGTTGCTGTCATAAACAACAGTACCATAAAAATGAGCAGGTTGTGCATGCGGTGAGCGCAAGCAGCCCGTCCGGAGGACGCGGGCGCCGCCGCGGGTCGTGGCGCGGCGGGCGCCCCGGTGCGTCGCTCGCAGGGCGCTCTCCCGCAGCTCCTGGACACGACGCGTCAACAACGCGTGAGTGGCAGCGGCCGTCACAGCATCAGAGGACCGGCGGCCATAGCTGTTCGAGATGCGGCTCCATACATAGAAGATTCCAGTGTCCGGCGTTCGGGCAACTGTGCGATAGGTGCCATGGAAGGAATCACTACTCAAGAATGTGTCGCGTGTATGCTATAAGAGGGGAATCCACCGATGAGGTAAATAATAAATTTATTAATGATAATGAGTGGGCTGTTAATTTATCCATAAATAATAAGAATATTAGGTTTAAATTGGATACGGGAGCCGATGTTAATGTCTTGCCGGAGAGGTACCTAAAGTCATTAGGAATAGAGAGAAAGTGCCTTAGCTCAACTTCGATGAGAATACATGCATACTCGGGGGAATCCATACCGGTGACAGGTAAATGCAATTTAAAAGTTATTTATAAAATGAATACGTTCATTTTGGAGTTTATAGTGGCAAAAGTTAACTCAAGTCCAATAATAGGTCAGTATTCCTGTAGTGAATTGTGCTTAATTAAACGAGTCAATGCGATGTCTACGAGTGCGTCCAATGATAAAAAATCGGTACTAAACGAGTATCCCGATGTGTTTGAAGGTATGGGCTGTCTACCCGGGGAATATAGGATACAGTTACAAGACCATGCTCAGCCAGTAATCCATGCCCCAAGAAAACTGCCAATAGCTATAGTAGAACAGGTTAAAAATAAGTTAAAAGAAATGCACGAGCAAGGTATAATTGTTAAAGTTGAGGGTCCCACCGACTGGGTTAATAGCATGACTGTTGTCAAAAAACCGAACGGGGACCTACGCATTTGCCTTGATCCGAAAGATTTGAATAATGTCATCAAGCGAGAACATTTTAAATTGCCCACATTAGACGAAATTACTTCGAGTCTAGCGGGGGCAAAGTTCTTCAGCACACTTGATGCAAAGCAGGGATTTTGGCAGGTAAAGCTAAGTCAAGCTAGTAGTGATCTATGTACGTTCAACACTGCATTTGGTAGGTATAAATTTCTCAGAATGCCATACGGAATTTCTTCTGCGTCAGAGATATTTCACAGACGATTATATGAACATTTTGACGACATAGAAGGAGTAAAACTATTTGTAGATGATCTACTAATCTATGCTGATACTAAAGAATTACATGATATACGCTTAAAAAAAGTATTACAAAGATGTAGGGAAATAAACATAAAACTAAATAAAGAAAAATGTAAAATAGGCTTATCCGAGATAAAATACTTAGGTCATAAAATCACGCAATATGGAGTAAGCCCTGATGACTCGCGCACCAGTGCTATTATGAACATGCCGACCCCAGAGAACATCAAAGATTTGGAACGGTTTCTTGGCTTAGTTACGTACGTAGGTAACTTTATTCCTAACCTTTCCGATAAGACCTATATATTACGCGAATTGTTAAAGAAAGACGTACAATGGCACTGGGACTCGAGGCACGATAGTTGTTTTAAAGCGTTAAAAAAGTGTTTGTGTAATCCTCCTGTGTTGCAATATTATGATGTAAACAAACCAGTAACAATTTCAGTAGACGCGAGCAAGCATGGTCTCGGAGGTTGCTTACTTCAAAATGGTTTACCAGTGTGTTATGTTTCAAAGTCGTTGACCAAGACAGAGCAAGCATACGCCCAAATTGAAAAGGAACTTTACGCGTGTGTGTTTGCTTGCGAAAAGTTTTATGCCTACATATA
Organism: Epinotia ramella; assembly: GCA_947578815.1. Taxonomy (NCBI): domain Eukaryota; kingdom Metazoa; phylum Arthropoda; class Insecta; order Lepidoptera; family Tortricidae; genus Epinotia; species Epinotia ramella. The sequence goes on from OX388202.1 coordinate 28,721,879, forward strand.
TGGAAAAAATGATATTACGATAGAAACAGATCATAAACCGTTGGTGAGCATAATTAAAAAACCGTTAGTTAACACTCCCGCTCGATTACAAAGGATGTTGCTAAGGCTACAGCCGTATACGTTTAACTTAATATACAAGCCAGGTAAGTATTTATATATAGCAGATGCGTTATCTCGTGCGGTGCAGGCAGGCGCGAGCGCCGACGGCAACAGTAGGTCGGCCGACCTCGATGTGCGCGCGCAAGTGTGCGCTGTCTCGTCTAGCAACCCGCTTACTGATACACACTTTTTACAAATACAAAAATGCACGCAAACTGATACGGAACTGCAGGAACTAATTAAAATAATAAAGAGAGGATGGCCAGGCCATAAAAAAGACATTAGCGATGTATTAAAGCCCTACTATGGTTATCAAAGCGAGTTGACTATTGCCTACGGTATAGTCTGGAGAGGCAATCGTGTTGTCATACCAAAATGCATGCGCTCCGAAATGCTGAAGCGCGCGCATAGTAGCCATTTAGGAGTAGAAAAATGTAAGCTTAGAGCACGTGACATTATGTTTTGGCCCAACATGAACGCACAACTGCAAGATTATTTATCGCACTGTCAGGCTTGCTTGACATATAGAAAGCAAAATGTCAAGCAACCTTTGATGCAGCATGAACCTCCAAAAAGAGCCTGGTGTAAAATAGGGATAGATATATTTCATTTTAATGGTAATTCTTATCTGTTAGCAATTGACTACTATAGTAAATTTATAGAAGTAGTTAAGGTTAAATCGGTATGTTCGAAAGTTGTTATTATGAAGTTAAAACAAATATTTAGACGCCAGGGCATCCCTGAAGTGGTCATGTCAGATAATGGGCCCGAATTCGCATCGAACGAATTCAGATCTTTTTCGAAAGAATGGTTTTTCCAGCACATTACGTCCTCCCCCCACTACCCCCAATCAAATGGTCAGGCAGAAAGGGCCGTTCAACTGATTAAAAAAATGTTAAAGAAAACTACTTTCGACCGAGTTGACTTTAATATAGCACTATTAGAGTATTTGAACACTCCACTAGACAATAATTTACCTTCACCAGCCGAACTGTTAAATAACAGAAAGCTGCGTAGTTGTTTACCGTGTGCTCCCACACTACTCGCCCCCAAAATTCCGCGAAACATTGAACAACATTTAAAGTCACGCCAAATGGATCAAAAACGATACTACGATAAGCGTACTAAGAATTTGCGAGAATTAGAAGTAGGCGAAAAAGTAAAGGTAAGGATTAACAATGAATGGCATAACGGAACTGTACATGGAACGGCAGGGCCAAGGTCATATCTAATTAAAATGAGGTCAGGCAGGGTTTTAAGACGCAATCGTAAACAGCTGATCATTGACTCACCGCACCGCGTAGATCGGGCGCACAGGGCTGTAGGTACATACGATGATATAACTGTGCACTCACCGACAGCGCTGCTGCACGGCTCCCGTGATCCAGACCTACCACAAAGCCGCTCAATAAACAATACTAATTACGTAACTCGTTTTGGCAGGACAGTCATTCCTCCTGATCGGTGGACCTACCCTGTACCGGAACCTCGCCGCAACTAGACTAAGTCTTAATATACCTAAGTACATCGAATAAAATCTTATACCGTATATAAAACAAATTAGCATGTTGTTCTTGTTCAATAAATAGTAGAGAGCAAATTAAATAGATAAGAACAATCTAATATTAATAATATATATATATATATATATATACATAAATTTGATTTTAGGTACTTATAATAAATTTGTATTCATTGCATGCCCAGAACAGCACGCAAAGTTATGGGTACCTAGGAAATAATATTTCTGTTCTAAATAATAAAATAAAATAAGCACTAAGCAGTTATTGTACAATATACTTAATTATATGTAATAAAAGTCATCTATTTTTGAAGAGAAAATATTGATGGACTTATAAAACTTGTAAATAATAATGTAATAATATAAAATATAGTGTGCATGTTTCTAGTTTAAACCTGTAGTACATAGTCGTTGAATTATTACTTTTGTTTTTCTTTTTTCAAAAGGGGAATTGTCAGTATTGATTATGTGGGTAGTTTGAGATGTAGGGGTAGGTTGGAAAAGGCATGCAACAAAATAATAAAATCAGTCTTTGCTTAGCTGGTGGTTTCATTGGACACTTCCCAATACCTACATAACACAAAATAAGTTAGTCGCACGTGAAAATCTTTACAAATAAATAAAAATAATGAAAGTTAGCTTGGCAGCGTTACAACAATTTCGTGGGCTCGAAACGGCAGCAATTGCTACGACTTTAGGCGTCGTAGATACCTGTCTAACATGTAATCCGCGTTGCGATCACATTAAACACATACATACGCATACATTTGCATGATCACATACACATATACATTCGTTTAGAAAATTGGTACCTACTTTTAGTTTTTAGTCGTCACATAGTTACTTAATCATTAAAGAAAGAGCGGATCTTCTGCCCCAAAGTACATTATAATACTTACTAGGTATTATCAGAGATTATATACATATAAGTTGAAACAGATTCATGAAAAAAAAAATGTTTTGTGTTGAAAATATAGATCTCCGCACGTCATGATGGGTTGAATTTGGACATTATCTCCAAGAATTGAATATCCACGAAATACTTAAGTTAAAACAGGTTGTCTTGCATTAATCGATAAACCTCCTTGTCTATTCAAAGCCAACAATTTAATAATTCCGCAGCTAATTAAAGTCTACTAATTCGGCGAACTGTGAGCCCTAACCATTAATTAATACGGTGTACAATTAGTTTGTCGTTGCTCGGTTACTGAAGTGTCGGCCTATGTCAGGTCGCTGTCAAGATATAGTGTACCAGGGTGTCAACGGCGACAGGGGATTTCGTCTGTGAGGTGTCAGCCCTATCTATACTTGATAAGCGTTTAGTATTAAAATTATTACACATAGTTTTGGCACTAAATAAATAAATATACGAAAAGGGCACGGCAATTGTTCCTTGACTTTCATGTAACCAAATAGCAAGAAGTAAATCAATAATTTAATATTATTGTATTACGTCAGTAAAGAAGTGGCGAAATTAACGTCCAAATTTTTATCATGATATTTTTTTAACCCCCGACGCAAAGAGAGGGGTGTTATAAGTTTAACGTTTTACTCGTATATATATACATACATGTATATATAAAGTCATTACAATTTCCGTTATGCATGTGTATTTCCAAGTCTTAGTTGGCTGTAGTTTTGGAAATAGAGCTGGGGACAAGCACTGTATGAATAAAAGTTACTTTGGTCATATTTTACATTAGTAAGAGCTATCGTAAAAAGAACTCAAAATGTGTATACCGTCTCAAAATTTTCCGAGCTTTCGAATGATACCCCACACGTTCCTTACAATCCAAAAAAACAAACTCAAACTGCCCCCTTTATTGGGGTTTACACATTTTTGACTTTATTTATATAACTAGGCCATACATTTCTATATCTATACCAAATTTCAGCTTCCTATGTCAAACGGTCTTCGAGAAAACTGGCTGTGACAGACAGACAGCCTCCGTAGTGATCGCATAAGTATTCCGTTGGACCAATTTTGGTACGGAACACTAAAAAGACCATCTTGCAGGCCTAGGCCTCCAATTTTGTACGAAATGCGATTACGGGTCTCTCGTCTTGCTGCGCCCGAAACGTGACACTTCGAAGCCCATTATGAAGAACACAACGTCAATATTTCATTGCATGTTTGAGAAAACTTAATCGATGATACCGTCTAGTCCCCAACAAAGACTATTTATCCCTTTTACGTTGGTTTAACTAGTGTTGACGTCAAATATGGGATAACGTGGTAAATCGGATCACGGGTTCTTTCGGGTTTCAACCGGGAAAAACAGTACCTACCTAGTAAGGGTTATAAATGGGGAACTATAAAGAAAACATACTCGACTCATTTGGTGGACTCTGGTTCAGATCCTTTATCGCGACCTTATTGAACATTGCAGTTAAAGTGCTCCAAAATAATATTAACGAATATCAAGTAAAGCTCAATTATCTGATGGCTCGCAGAGGCAGGGGCCAGAAGGCGTCTTGCTAAATTAATTTTCACAAGTTTCCAATTTAATTTCTTGTCTGATAAGATTTGGTGGGCAGAATACGAAACTAATAAATTAATAATTGTTCCTGGTGCTTTCAAATGAATATTGAATTTTAATCGAATTAAATCAGTCACTGAAGATATGTTTTTGTTTGATAGAAGGAACAATAAAAATTGAGTACCGACCAAACTAGACTTTCTAGACAAGCTTTTATAATTCATATCGATACTTAATACAAAATAAATAAACAAGTGTCTAAGTCACTAACTTGGGATTAGGTAGCCGCCCATAAATGAAATGGGGCGAAACTAAGACTTATTATTTCCCTTAGGCGCTATCATTGTACTGTAGATGCAAAATAAGACAATACGACATCTCAAGTTAGTAACATAATGCACCGATAGATGGCGATATACGCTATACCTTGCACCAATAGATGGCGCTATACCCATGTCGCTGACGGTAACTATACGTTGTATGGTATCAATGTTTAGATTTTCCCAGAATTAATCAGCGAGGCAGGGAAAGACGGGTATGTTGTACCAAACGGAATCCACGGTGCGCGAGTTAGACTCATACTCGACCGGTTTTATATTATAATTAGTAGATAAGTGAGTTAAAACGGAACTGGATTGAATAATGAAAGCAGTTAATCATGGTAGAAACTCTATTTCTTTTAAAATGATTGGAATGAAAAGTAGCTCGAAACGTCCGATATTAAAACATAATATAATAATAATTTATCAGAATATCAGCTATTATATAAAGTTCAGCGGTGTTTCTGTCTCGCTCAGCCATCGGCGACGAGAACGAAATGAAAACGATGGCCGAACGTCAAATCGCATAAAATGAAACGCCATTAATTTCCAATTCACACTTCGACTAACACGCCAGGGATATAGAACTGAAAACCGTTTATGACATTATTGCGAGGTATTTTATGTTGGAAAAATACACTGTACAGTATACTGCACTGTACTTAGGTACGTATTTAAAAACTTACAAAATAATAACAAATGAAAAATTGGTTGAAACATCTATGGGGAAACTTGCTAATAAAATAAAAAAAAAGGATATATATTTCTCCCCCACGGGACAGGCAATGCCTAGTGTGAAGGTCAGTATTATTGTAATAGATTAAGTATGTTTTGAGAAAATAAACTATGTGTATTTGTATTTGGATATATTATATAAATCAGAAAAGGGCATTCTATTGGCGATAAGAGCGGTTATGGTTAAGATTATTTAATGTGGCCGATTTTTTAGGGTTCCGTAGTCAACAAGGAACCCTTATAGTTTCGCCATTGTCCGTCTGTCCGTCTGTCCGTCCGTCCGTCCGTCCGTCCGTCTTCGGCTTAGCTCAGTAACCATTACTACTAGAAAACTGTGATTCGGCATGAGTATATAAATCAATCACGCCGACAAAATATGTTATACATATGTTATACAAACTATGTTTAACAAAATAAATATTCTGATTCTGATTCAAAACAGTACAAACAATCTATAAAAAAAATTTTTTTAGGGTACGTTATCTTCCCTACACCTAAAGCGGGGATGTAATATTTTTTTCTCGGTAAACCCAATGGTGAGTTCAAATAACCTTAAGTCTATACTTACACGGTAACTTTCTCTCAGGAAAGAAACTGACCTACATAAGTTATTATGACAGTGATTGTGTGACTTCGCTAATTCATTGGAGAAATTCTGTTCAATCAGCTCTCTTAGGAATTCTTCATTTTCACGACTTTTGGGTCACCACATCAAAATCTCAACATAGGCAAGCACAGCCTGTTTATGCAGCAAGTACAATTATTTATATATTTTTTGTGTACTCGGGATTTCTGTAAGAATTTGAGCTTTTATTCTATTTTATAAGAGCCAGTACTGTTTTACAAATACTGCACAAAGGAGTGGAAGTTGGTAGAGATTTATAACTACAGAGCCAGTTTAATTAAACTTTAAACTTTTAAATAGTACCCAGCAATAGCTTTTATGTACTATAATCACTTAAACAAGTTTTATTTTGTTTACAAAATATTATCAAATTCTTACCATTACGAAATTATCCAAATGTCGAGTACGTATTAATTAGGCACAAGATAATTAACGACACCTACAGCTTGCCTGTAAACTACGCAAAATCATGATAATTCTGATGAGGTATAGACATTTTTAAAAATGAACTTGCAAAAACTTAATGCATTAACTAAAAAAAAAACTCGCAAACAGCAGAGTTGTTTCTTTAAACAAATTTAAATGGCAACGCGCCGGTGGTTGTTCAGAGGGGTCGATGACACATATCTTGATATAACATGCCAATTAATTGTTATAACACACAATTACTATTCTAAGTAATTTGTTAGGTGGATGTCATATGATTAGATGTTAGTGTTTTATGCGACGGACTATTGGTTAACTACGCAGACAGCTACATAACTGCCCCATCCATCTCTCATAACTCAATGACCATTCAAAATAACAGTAATCTCCATAATTTGGACGATGAATGGAAATTTCGGACGCGTTTGACGTCCGATGGAAACGTCCCGATTCACGAATTATTACAATTATCGATTATTGAATGATCTAGACGACAGATAGTTAGGTATTAGAAGGTCGAACGTTTTTTTTTTATAGGGGACCGGAAAACTTTTTAAAACCTAAGTACATCAAGCGGAGGTTTGTCTCAATTCGTATATGTTACAATACAATGTGTGCACCGAAATGTGCGTTTCGGTTTTTTTTTTATATGTTGCCCACATTAAATTGATATAGTCATTGAACGAGCGAGCGAAGCAAACGAAACTTCAGCATGGGCCAAAATTCTTTCGTATGCCGGGCATCTGGCCGGCTACAGTCTTCTACAGGTCGCATTTATCAACCAATTCTCGTGAAATTTTGTGAGCAGCTTCAATAATTATATGGAATTTTTTGACGATTCAGTTCAACATTAAATAAAACACAGGCTCGCTAGTTCTACAGCTCACATAGCCAATTTTCTAAACATTTATTCCATAATTGCTTACGATTAATGAAGACCTAACGACAAAATGACATTATAACTTACTAGCTTTCGCCCGCGACTTCGTCCCCGCGGACCCGAAATAAAAACTATCCTATATTTTAAGCTAAACGATCTTCGTGCAAAATTTCCATATATTACCAATTTTATGTCTTCTGGTTCAGTGGTTTGAGCGTGAAAAAGTAATATACATACAGAAGATGGACATACAAACATACAGACAGACAGAGTTACTTTCGTCCGAGTTATCCTAAGACTTGACTTTTGGGAACGTCACAAAGACGTATTAGAGTTGTGGCTAACATAAACTGACTGTTGTAATAAAATATTATGATTGATGTTGACTAAATCGATTGTATTCGTGTACATTTTAATTTGATTGAAGTATTACAACAGTTGCCATTCTTCAGTCAAATTAAAGAGTTACTCTTCTTTCACATATAAAAATGTATAAATCTAATTTGTAATTATCAGTGACTTACCCATTCATAAAACTTAAAATGCCTCTGCTAAATAAAATATGCTTTGTCCCTTTCTTACGAACACAAATATCAAAGTGACAGATAAGGACAAACGAATTTTAACGCCATTTTTGCTAAAACAGGCTTGTAGGACGTTTATGAATACGGCCGTTAGTTTTTAACTGTAATAATGTGTACCTAATTGTTTTAAATAATAAAATAAATGTAAAAATAATACTTCTAATAGTTTCTACCGTATAACAACCAAGTCTTTGTCTTCGTCAGAGTTTAGATTCTAAGGTGCCATTGAAGCATTTACTGTCATCGACATCGCGTGCATGGTAATGACCTCATCGGCCGGTATCGGTTTCGGCGACACTCGGGATGCTCTCGGGGGAACACTACAATGTGTCAAACAAGTCGTAGTCAGCTTCAACATAATGGTTTGGTTAAATTGCACCGGGATATACATGTCTCAGAGGGATCTGAGTTGGCTGGTTTGAATAAAGACTTTTAATTAGTAATGTCAAACTTTCGTGACGACTACTGACGTACCGATAGTAAGTTTCCAGGATTGCGAAGCTTCCCCAATGGAAATTTTCTAAAATCTAAAATTCAAAATATAAATTTTCATAAATTCCTGTGAGTTGTTCTCGCGTTCTGAAAGTTACATGTTTCTGAGAAGTTTTTCTTATACTTATAATTTTTGTAAACTTTTCACTACTTGCGTATCTGTAGTACCTTACATTCGTACAATGACTGATAGTTAATCGGGCAAAATAAGTCCACCCGATTAGTGTAATCTTCGATTCGATTTTATATCGAGCGAACTTTATGTAATCGTGTATAAAGTTCGTTCAATAGAAAAAGTCATCGAAAATTCCACTCCGACAACGTTGTCTGACATGTCGGACGACGAGGAATTTTAATTCCTTGCTGTCCGACAACTATCAGGAGTATTATACTCCACTTAGTTCGACCATTGGACCAAGATAATTATTAAAATTCCACTTGGTTCGACCCTCGAACCACGAGGATCGTTGAATTCCACTTGGTTCGACCCTCGAACTACGGGGATTGTTAAATTCATGTTTGAACACAGACATTATAATAAAAATCTTTTTTTTCATAGACTACACCTTATTGTGTCGAAACATATACAAGTACCTATAGCTGAAAGGCGAGGCGATAGATCTGCATGGGTCACTCGAAACGAGCACAAATTAATAACGATTCCCCATAAGCTCACTAAGACAGCAAAGATAATCCATATCGCGGGTCCTATCTTTTACAACAACTTACCAGACAGCATCACGGAAGCAGTCTTCCGTCCTTTAAAGCTAAATTAAAATGGCTTATTGAGCAATGTTTTTATAGTTTTAAGATTTTTTTTAGAATATGAAAAATGTAATAATAATTTATATACCAACAGTAATGGAATGTCACAGTCTAATTAATGTAACCTACAAATAAATGTACAATTGTAAACAATGATCTATAATACCTTATTACCAATAAATGATGTCTATGTCTATGTCTGTGTCTATATATTATTTGGTTTTTATTATAATATATGTGTTCAAACGTTGTCGAACCACGCGGCCGGAGGGGAAAATTCCACCAATTGGTCCGACCACGCCTTAACGCCAAATTCGTATGAAAAATAAGATTACACAAAAAACGTATACCTAACACTTCTGTTGGGTCGTTCCCAGAAACAACGCCTGGCATTTCCCAATATACTTTGCTTTTTTTTCCGCAGTTTCCTGAGTACAAATTTTAAACCGCTGCGTCTAATATTACAGAAGGTAAATATTGGAGGCTGACTACACGAGATGGAAGGGGATTAAGGCTCAAGTCTCTAGTCCCGGGTGATTTGGAACCGATATTGCCTGCGTATACTCGCCGCTAGGTATAGAACTGATCTGGTGAAGCACTTTGCTATGAATTATAATAAGCCCGATTAAACCATGGGTATTAAATCGCTGGTATGATATTGTACTTACTTTAAGGCTGTGCATTGGAAATTATCGCGTGCTTTGAAACGCCGCGCCGTTCTGACTAAATTAAGAAACGATAAGGTCTGATTTTCAGATATATGATTCTTGACTTTCGCGATAAAATAAAATAAAAAAAAATCCAAAATTTGGGTCTGTATTTTTCTTTTTTTACTCAGCCTACTTAAACGATACATTATTTTACGACACAATCAAGTTAATACTATGGTATTTTTTCTCATCTAAAATTTCACTTTATGTAAATGAAACTTCTCTAAGTTAGGTTTTATTGAAATTTGTCCAAAAAAGGCATTCCCGAAGAGTATTTTTTTTTTCCTCGTGCGCGGCAGGCATCAGCGTGTCTCTGTCTGGGGGGCGTGTTCGAATCAAATCAAGGCATCGCCCTAAAGCGATAAGACCGCCTGATGTTACCAATACATTTATTTAATTTACTCTTTTAACATGTTTTTCTTATGTTGTGGTGTAATAAATAATATATTATTATTATTATATTTTTTCAAAATCTCGGGACTCTGGGGTTCCGGACCTTTTGAAGGCATGCGTGGAGCCGAAGCCAACAGCGCAGAGGCCTTTAAAACAAAAATGACTGACGTGACTCGCCAACTCGCTTAGTGGGCCCCACAAAACAGTAGCACGCACAGTGCGACAATGGGGCAACACCTTTGAGTGGCTGTGATGTTGTCGAGAGGTGAGTCTGCGGTGGTCAGATCCCGGTAATCCGGTAATTTTACACTTCCAACCTGGAGCATAGGTCAGACTCTTGCGACTCCACTCTGGCCGGCCGGTTAAGGCAAGCACAGAGGCGAGGGCCAGATCACTCGGGCGTTCCAGAGGTTAGCGGTCACCGGCGGCGCCACTCGCCGTTAGCTCGCCACAAGCTGCTCCGCGGTTTATTACTATTATTATTGCCTTTTGTGGCGTGACAGACATTATTATTATGTCTACTACTGACAATTAATAAGACAATGAATGAAACCACCAACTGGCGCGGCCTGTGCTGCGATGGCGGCAAGGCCACGTGTGTCCGAATTAAGGATAGGATTACTTGAGATTTACAATTGTATATTGGTAATCCTATCAATAATTCGTACACACGTGGCCTTGTTTATCACATTAACAACTGGCCGCAACCACCGCCGCCTTTACGCTCTCTGACACCACTTAATATAACGGGGCAGGTGTTTTATTTGGTCGGTTACACGTTATTATATTAAATTGTATTGGTATTGATTTAAGATTCATGCCATAAACGTAATTGTACAGTACATAAGAGGTTAATATCGTCTGTTTTGTTTACTTTACCTATTTAGGGTAAAACCCGGGTAGTCGCCCCGGGGATATAGTTGCCTTGATTGCAATTACTCTAGTTTCGCGAATGAAACACACATTATTTTATTTATCTATCGAGAGACTCTGCAACTACAACTAAGTTGACCGTGTTGCATGTCTCTGTGCGATTGCATGGGACGGCTAGTTGCGATTAAAGTTTTTGCGGGATAAATTTCCTCTTTCTCGTTAGGCATCTATCCTAAACGTAATATTCATGGATTAGGCAACTATATCCCTTACATGGGATAGTTGTCCCAAAATATATAGGTCCGCAAAAATCGCCAATACTCTGGAAATAGATATTGTTCATTCCTTTCATAAATTTGAAGATAATAAACCAAAGTAGGTGCCTACCCGTTTTACAAATAAATAATCTTGCTCCTTGTACAAGGAGATATAAAGTAATTTCAAAAAGTGGGGCATCTATCCTGATTTTAACCTTAGTAATATTAGCAAGGGCGCAACAATTCAACCATGGCTGTTGTAAACCAAGTATTATGTGGGCAGTTGAATATTTAGCACTAAGCAACAGACGTCAAAATATATTATTTCCCGTGGATCAAACGTAGCTAGCTGTAATCTCATCTTTGTGAATCTGAAGTAAGACCCAACTGGCCCTCTTACCTGCTTATCAGAAAATATCCTTTATCAGCTATGAGTGGAGTTTCTTTAGATAAGGCGGTTATTCCTTTAGAAACTAAAGTTGCTGAATAATGTAATCGCATGATGTTTGTGGGCACGCTCTTCAGTTTATTTTGGTACAATTGTGATACCACAGTTGAATAATAGTTATTTACGATACAAGTGTCGAAAATAGGAAATCCGCAACGAGTGGTGATAAATTAAAACACGACCGAAGGGAGTGTTTTAAATCGACACGAGTTGCGAATTGCCTATTCGCACGTGTATCGTACAAAGTTTTACTGTACATATTATGGCTCTTTAAAGTTTCGATATATGCACGAAAAGTGCCCTTTTCCGCACTAGTGCGGGAAAGTAGCACCATATGTACTGTAAAGTTTTATAATTTCAAACTGCAAGAATTTAAAATTTTGTGAAAACAATTTAACGATTTGGTCTTAAGCTTGCTTTTTTAGGTATTTCTGGCAATAATTAGGTATTTTTAGACAATGTCTTTATCATAATGAAGGCAATTTTTTTAATTTCTCATTCCGTAATTCTATTTTATTGGATTTAAGTTCGAGTGTTTTAAGACCAAGTTATACGACGTTGCATACAATACTTTTTCTACGACTTATTTTAAACAAAAACATGTTTTTTGACTTTTCAGGCACTAAGTTTTTCGTTAGTTCTATTACTATTCACGCAATTTCTTCAGGAGTCCAGTATTTTCTTCTCCATCCATTTTAGGAGGAGGGGGAAGGAATGTACACATTTTTCTTCACTTCACAAATGAATAAAATCTTAGTAAGTTAATAATAACGAATATAGTTATCATATTTCGTCTTTTAATTTTGAACTACTTAATAGAATTTGAATTTAATCAATTAATGTGAACTTAATAACATTTAAATAAAGTCATACCTTATTATTGTCCATATCTACAGAAGTAAAGAAGATGAGATTAGACCACGACTTTATTGCTAAGGGCACAAAGTTGCTTCGATATTTTTAAACCTTTAATTGAGAGAAAATGTTTATTATACAGTATAAATATTTTTACATTTCATTTTACATTATGTAGTTTAGACATAGGCAGCAACAAGCTTTGTCAAAGACAACCCACTCAGGTTGGCGCATTTTATGGATCCCCGGGATGGCAGGTGCCTGGCGCAAAAGTGCCTAATATGCTCGCGGCATTCTCCCGCTGCACTGCCAATGAAATATGCTGGACCAGGTACGAGCCAGCCCTGGGATCGCAACCTTCCACTCTCAAACGCTGACCTAACTTTTTAATAAAGATTTCCCCTTCAGAGCACTAGGGGCCACTTGTTTCCACCGCAATTGGGACGAAGTCGTAAACTGGTTCCACCAAGACTTCCAAGTTTGCATACTTGGTATGCTTGAGCTCCGCCGCGCTCTCGGCAGCCCCACCAGCCCTACGCACCGTGTGGTTGAGATGCGACGGAGCGAACGTGCTTACGCACGTCGCATCCCAAATGAGACTCCGGCTCCTCTCCCATGGAACCAGTGTTAACCCGTCCGGTCTCTTACCATCCGTCCTGCTCAAACCTTGCGGCTCTAACACGCATGGCAGATTTGCGGACACCAATGCTCGACATATAATGTTATTTATCGAATAGTGTCTTGAAAACCTACCCGCACAGCGCCCGCAACTTAAACCATTTTGAACTAGAACTTTGGTGGGAAATTAGAAATATGACACCTTGACACCTCTTTTTTATGGTCTGTTTTGTTTTTAATTTCCTTGCACTTGCCATCCGAACCAAACCAAATCCGGATCCAAACCGAATCGGATCTGTTTATATTTATAATACCAATAATTGGTAAAATATGTATATTCATTGGGCGGATAGGTTCTCGAGTGGTGACCACGTACCGGAAGGCGCGGCGTGGGTAGGCCCCCCACAAGGTGGACTGATGACCTGGTAAAGATTGCTGGAGTCTGCTGGATGCGGGTGGCGCAGGACCGGTCACTTTGGGGGAGGCTTATGTCCAGCAGTCGACGTCGTTCGGCTGATATGATGATGATGAAATAATTTATGTCATACAAATGTTTGATAGTATATATCATAGAGCAAGGAGTTTTGGGAGACTTATTATCGGAGTCATTTTATTTGAGTTAGTGCCTATATAAATGGTAAATAACGGTACAGGAGTAGAAAAACTTTTTAATTTTGCGTTCGTCAGTAACGAGGAACATCACGTACTATTTTCGCTACAGTAAGGCGAACATTTCCGAGCATATTGGATTAAAAATAATAACCCTTTAAGCACATTATATCCTGAAGAATGTGGGAGGCATGAGGTGTTTTAATAACGTGTTTTAAACAAAATTGCAATTACGCATAATAAAATATTATATTTGCATCAGGGCAAATCCAATTATTTGTTCGATACTAACATATTGTTTGTATATTGATACAATCATGCGAAATTGCTTTCATGTAAATTATTCAAGGTTTGGTTAAATCAGACGTTGCTAATAAGTGCTATGTGGGATGACGGGGCAAATTACGTTAGGTATGTAAGCTTTAATAGTTATTTGTTATGCAAGGCTGCAAAGTTGTTGTTTGGCGCAAGTGCTTGTATTGAAAGCCGAGCTAGGGAAGGATTGTAAGATTGAACCATGAGCGAAGCGAATGGTTCAAAAGTACAATCCTGAGCATAGCGAGGCTTTCAAGGCACGAGACGCCAAACAACTTTGCTGCCGAGCGAATCACACAACTTTTCACCTCACCACCGCGAGTAAAATTATGAATGTAATGGAAGTAATTTGGACCTTATACTCGTTTTCAATAAAGGTTTCTTTACATCTCATCAAGATTTAGCATTTTATAATTATTAAATGCAACATAAACATGTTTGCATCTTTAAATAACTCCACCCTCACCTAACATACTGACACTAAAAAAGTCAAAGTATTGTTGGGTACTCCCGGGTAAACTTAGGCTCAAATACGCTTATTTCACTTTTTCCGCTAACTTGGCAGGCATTAAAATTCATATATGTAACATATCTTCTGCACTAAAATCTATAAATAACCACCATTATTTTGGTTTTACTGTGGCTTTAGAACAAAACAAAATTAAATGTAGGTAATTAGGCATATGAGTTTTATCTTAAATTAACTTTTCAAACGGTGCGTTCCAAATTTGGAAGAAGCGAAATTTTTGAAAAATAAAACTAAAGTTTATAATTATTTATTCGTATTGTATCCTTATAAGTCGGTCTAAATATTAATATTTCGTATGTAATTAAGAAATAATAAGCATTATTAATGTAATTTTATCAAAATAATAACAATTAATTATTGGCATAACACCTTCAGTTTGTGAACGCAGTATAATGTGACCTCTCATTCTGTATAGAAAAAAGTAGGATCTGGCGATTGACCGTCACGTTCCAAATTCAAAAACTCTTTCCACGCTAGCGGATATAATGGGCTTTTGGGCGCAGATTTTGAGCGATAAAGCAAGCCTTTTCGAGCCGGTGAGGTGAAAATATACATGTAGTAATAACATGTGGGTTTTTCGGTGTACTGACTAACTTTAGGTGGACTCGACAGTAATATCCTATACAAAAGTTCAAGAAGGCCTGTACATGTCGCTTGTTTTGTGAAATTATAGGAGGTAATTATAATAAACATCATTTATTTCGGGTAGTGTTGTGTACCCATATACACCAGCCATTTAGAATCTAGCAGTCCAGGCGGTCGGACAAGGTGGTAAGTATCACCTTTTCTGACGAGACGAGACGGTTTCTCAAAGCCGCCATGCGTGACCTAACAGTGGCGAAGAAATCCGGAATACGGGCTTCTGCAAACATGCGTGATGCACTGTAATACCGAGGCAGTTTCATAAGAATATTTTTTCCGTGCTGTCACAGTAGCTGACATTGCACGGCTAACGTGCGCTTAGGGGACTTTCAATCTGAAAGTCGGGGGTTCAAATCCCGGTTCGTACAACTGAGTTTGACAAAAAAAGTTATGTACAAAATATTATTTAACATCGACACGAACCGGGATTTGGACCCCCGACCTTCAGATTGAAAGTCCCTTTAGCGCAGTCGTGTAAAAAGAAGAATGATATCCATTTGCTAAAATTCAGCATCAAATATGACAAGTTTTCTATCTGGCGGAGACATGCTATCTCTTACTTCCGTACTTTCTCTTTCTGTCATTCTGTCATGGCAGCATTTGCATGGTTACCATGGATATTGTAACTTCAGGAGAAAACATGAGTGTCAAACAAACATTGCCAAAGTAAAAGAGAATATGAGCACAACATTGCTTTTGACGAATACATTATAATGTTATCTTATAATAAAACACGTTTATTTCAAGTTTATAAACATTGTTAGTATCGTAATATGTATACGATTCTCGCCACCAACCAGTTTAAAGCCAGCATACTAGTACCTAGAACTTTTAGGATTTAGGTTGGGATTCAAATAAAATATTCAGTAGTTTTAGATAATATTTAAATGGTATATTATTTATGTTAATCACTTGGAAGCCAATACGTCCGATTCCTAGCACAGCTTGAGCAGAAGAGTAAAGACAATATGGCGGGCTAGTTAATTTATAAGCTACTACAGTGTTAGTCAATTGACTGTTTATTAATTTTTGCATCTGATAATTTAAATAATTCAACACGCCCCCTCAAAAATTAATCACAGCTTCAAAAAAATTTATCCTAAACAGAACATAATTAACTTCCAAGTCTTTCCTGGTCAAAATACAATCATTAACATTGGTTCAACATTTGTTGCAAGGATTAGGGAAAAACCAGAAAAACCTAATCAAACCAATTCAATATTATGCTGAATCAACATGTACATAATCTGATAATTACTCATCATTTATAATTTATACTCAACATACATTTTATTTAATTGCAAACTCACTTTATTTTTATTTTAGTGCTAATTAAACATGTTAATCACACATATACATACACAACATAAATCATTTCAGACCCATTTTTCCTCTCAAATACTGAAAGGCGACCTGTGGTAACGGCTTGGTCAAGGCGTCTGCCAGCTGCTGACCTGTGGGAATGTAATTTAATATGATTACTTTATTTTCAATTTGTTCCCTTGAGAAATGATATTTTATGTCGATGTGTTTAGTCCGCTTATGGTTAACTGGGTTATTGGCAATACATATACACCCCCTATTATCTTCATAGATGACAATAGGTTGTTCTATTTTTAAATCAATGCTCTTTGCCAATGACCTGAGCCATAGCGCCTCCCTCACAGCCTCAAACAATGCCATGTACTCAGCCTCGGTCGAAGAGGCTGCCACAGACGACTGTTTTTTAGTATTCCAGGTTATGGTGCAATGATCAAATAATTTGAATAAATACCCGGTTGTACTTTTTCTATTATGTGTGTCATTTCCACCCCAATCCGAATCCACATAACCAGACAGAATATCATTATAATTACACTGTTTGTAATGTAATTTTAATGAAATGGTACCTTTCAAATACCTTAATACCCTTTTAAGGCATTGCCACAGTTCTTTGTTATTTTTGTTTGTGTACCTGCTCAGTATATTAATGCTTGTACTTAAATCTGGCCTAGTGCATAACATAATGTACATCAAACATCCTATAACATTCCTACATGGGGCATCGTAGTGTTCGTCAGAATTCAGTGCTTCATAATTTAGTTTATTTTCTAAGGGGGTACTTACTGGGTTACATTCGTGCATTTTAAATTTACTTAAAACAGTGTTTATATATGCACTTTGGTCCAAAGTTATCTCACCATTGGATCTTGTAACTTTTATGCCAAGGAAGAATTTAATGTCCCTTAGATCCGTCATTTCAAATTTACTCATTAGATACTTTTTAAATGTATTCATTGTTTCGATTTCAGCACATATCACCACTAAATCGTCCACATACATATATGTTTTTACGAACGTCACCTTTATCTAATAAATAAATGCACCTGTCAACTGACGAATTTACGAAACCATTTTCTTTTAGCGACCGTTCAAAAACTTCAAACCAGCACCTAGCTGCTTGTTTAAGTCCATATAATGATTTGTTTAATTTACAAACATGATTGTCTATTCCAACCACACCATCAGGAATTGTCATAAATATATCTTCCTTTAACTCGCCATTCAAAAAGGCGGTTTTGACATCCATATGATGAATCAATAAATCAAATTGGTTAGCAAAGGCAATCATGAACCGGAAACTATCTATTCTGGCTACTGGTGCAAACGTTTCGAAGAAATCTGTTAGATATTCTTGACTAAATCCTCTAGCCACAAGACGCGCTTTGTATTTTAATGGCCTGCCGTTTTCATCATTTTTGATTGTGAAAATCCATTTACAATCAACAATGTTATGATCTTTAGGCCTTGGTACTAGTGTCCACGTTTCATTTGTGGCAAGAGAATCCAATTCGTCCCTAATTGCAGCTTCCCACTGAACTCTGTCTGGACGGGTCTTAATTTCGTTAAAAGAGTTTGGAACTCCACACAAAAATGACTGAGCACTTAATAAGTAATCATCGTCAAGATCTTTGTAAAATATAGGGGGACGACCTTTGAGCCTATTACTCCGCCTAAGTTCAGTATCTACTTCTATGCGCTTTGTGTCATTTAATCGCGATGACATATCATTCGTTAAGTCAAGTTTGGATGAATCATGGTTCATTTTACGAATTTTATTAGGGCAATGATGGTCATCAGATTTATCTGTATCTGATTTGTTGTCGTCAGATATTCGAGACTTTATAGGTACTGATTTTGATTTATCAGTTTCGTTATGAGAATTTTCAATATTCTCTTCAGGCGTTGAAGGCCTGGACTGAACAAAATTAGTCTCGTCCACAATTACGTCTCTGACTACAACATACTTTTCGGTTATTGGGTTCCAAACTTTATAGCCGTTTGGTACATAACCCACAAGTATGCCCTTCCATGATTTATCATCGAATTTTGCCTTAACTGTTTTATTATGAACATAGACTGTCGAACCGAATACTTTTAAATACTTTAATAGGGGTTTTTTGTCATGCCACATTTCGAATGGTGTTTTTGAAAGTCTGAGAGCTTTAGTTGGCGTTATATTTATCAAGTAAACAGCTGTTGAAATTGCTTCGCCCCAGAAATATTTATCTAGTTTAGCGCCGTTTATCATAGAACGGGCTTTCTCGGTAATAGTCCTTACCATTCTCTCAGAAACACCATTAAGTTGTGGAGTTCGGGGAACTGTTAGATGATAAGTAATCCCCTTTTCGACACAATAAGCTTTCATTTCAGTGGATAAGTACTCACCACCGTTATCACAATATAAATTGACTAATTTTGTATTGAAGTGTGCTTCACTCTTTGCTACAAAATCTTTGAATGCCGCAAAAACATCTGACTTGTATGTTAATAGATACGTAACACAGTAATGCGTAAACTGATCAACGAATAGCACGAAATAGTTCTTGTTGTCAGGAGTTGGTGGAGTGATAGGCCCACAGACATCGGAATGTACTATAAACAATGGCCGTTTTATATGACTTTTATCTTTTGCAAGATTAAATGGCAGTCTACTCTGTTTCCCATTTATGCACGCCTCACACAAATCATCTTTAGGCGTTATGTTTTTAATTTGATTGATATCGTCAAACATATTATTATTTTTTATTTCTAGAAATTTATTTTTACTAATGTGGCCTAAACGTTGATGCCACAACGTATAGTCACTTGTCATTTGGTTATTTTCGCATACTTGGGAAACAGGGTTACATACGTTCACAGTAGCATCAAAATCTAAAGCAATCAGATTATTAGTTGACCTACCTCGCATGATGACTGTACCGTCTTTGCATATCTGGGCACCTTGTTGATCAAAAATAACTGTCAAGCCGGCGCGTTGCATTTTGGAGACTGACAGTAGGTTATACGGGACATCTGGACAGAAAAGCACGTCTTCCAAAACTCCTTGAATGCCCATGTTGCTAGTGACGTGCAGAGTTCCCTTTTTAGTAGCTGAAATAAATTGTTTATTTTTAGCGACTGAAATTTTCAAAGGAATATTTAAGTTGGTAATCTTCGAGAAAAGATCTTCTCTGTTCACGATGTGATCTGAGGCTCCAGAGTCCAGGAGAAAGGTGATTTTGTTTTCTTGTTCGTCGAGTTGATATTCTCCGGTCATAAACGCAAATCCTGAGTAGTCGGCTTCGTTTTTTTGACTTATTTCAACTGCTTGCACTGTTCTTGTTCTTTCGGTATTTTTCTGCTCGCTCTGCGTTCGTTTGTAATAATAACAGTCTCTTTTGAAATAACCTTTACGTCCACAAAAATGACATCTAGTGAAAGTTGTTTTCTGTCCTCGGTTATCCTTCTTGAATTTACTATCAAATTGAGATGGATGTTCAAATTTCCGTTTTCGAAAGGTCCTTTGAACTTGCAAAACCTTTGCACTTGTATCAGATGAATCATTTTTGAGTTTTACTTCATGGTCCAATAATCGGGTTTTAACAAACGCCAGTGTCAGACTATCTTCCGTTAACGTTTCAATCGCGGTTACGACACCATCATAACTTGAGGGTAGGGTAAGAAACAAGTTAGCCACTTTATCAGTTTCTTCCAATTTGGCGCCCGCTGCAAGTAATTCATCAATCAAATCATCAAAATTCGCGAAATGTTTAATTAGGGGTACATCAGCTTTTAGTTTTAAGGTCAATAATTTTTTTCGTAACGCCAGCTGTGTAGCGACGCTCTTCCGCTCGTATAGCGCATCCAGGCTTTCAAAAATATCTTTGGCTGAACTTTCCTCTTTTGCAAAACCGAGATACGAATCGGATAAATACTCTATTATTATGCTTTTAGCTATCCGATTTTTCGTTTGCCAGTCATTTGATCGTAATATTGGATCTTGATCTACGACGGTAATCACGTCCAGTTCGCTTAGTAACGCACGGATTCGGAACTTCCACACGTTGTATTTTTCTCCGTTGAATGGTTTTATATTTCGTTTTATTTTTGAATTGTCCATTTTTACTAACGGTTAATTTTAAATTACCGCTTTTAATGTAATACTACTTTAACGTTAAACTGGGCCCCATAACCTTTAGGATTTAGGTTGGGATTCAAATAAAATATTCAGTAGTTTTAGATAATATTTAAATGGTATATTATTTATGTTAATCACTTGGAAGCCAATACGTCCGATTCCTAGCACAGCTTGAGCAGAAGAGTAAAGACAATATGGCGGGCTAGTTAATTTATAAGCTACTACAGTGTTAGTCAATTGACTGTTTATTAATTTTTGCATCTGATAATTTACAATACGAGGTTGTAACCAAAGTTTATAACGAAAACCAAAAAAATATCGAGCGCAAACATTTACTCACAAACAGCAATTCGTGGATGAGTTGATTTTAGTGCTGTTCTCCAAAAATGCGAGAAAATCAAATAATATATTCAATAATTTTAAAACAGCGAGTATGTCGATAACCTATTAAGTTCCCGCCCAACTTATGTTTTTAAAGTAGGTATGTACACGGCATGACTCGTGGTGCCAGTTTCAATTGACATGCATAAGAAAATTTAAACATTAGAATCGATCACAATTTTCAATGTTTTATATTATGAAGGTAAGTAATTAAAATTATTAGAAATTAAAGAGGATTGAAATTCTAAACGCATTTTAGTTCGTTATGAATTTTAATTCGATAAACTTTTTTATTTCTTAATTTAAAACTATTTGAGGCATTTTTAAAAACGTCTCTTCGATCAGTTACAAAAGTAAGCATTTTGTCTGTGACAATTAATTAAAAAAAAGAAAACTCGGAAAAACTTTAACGGGCGCAATTTTTCACACCAACTTGCAATAAGTAAGTAGGTAGTAGGAATGCGAGAGACGCCCAGGGACTTAGATAAATCCATAATCATATCATTAACGCTCCCTGAGACAACAAAAAACCGTTTACCTTCAAAATAATTTTCCTTCAAAGTGAATATAAGGTAGATTTCTAATTTATATAATATAGCAAACTTTACGACAGACTTTTTCCTAAATTTGGGAAAAATGAAGTGAAAGAAAAAAGCCTTGGGCGGAACAGTGATAGCCGGCAAGCGCAGACTTCCTTCCTGAAAGCCGCAGTGGAGACAGACCCAGCAAGTCTACACAGTTTTTCATAATTACATCAATTTTTTTGTTGGAGCTCTATCGGTTTCTTACCTGTTATTACTAATTTATTTATTTAAAGGACTATTATTACGAATAAGGAATCAATTGATGCAGTAAAAATATACTAGAAAACATGTTAAGTACAGCGAAGTTCACAATCACTTAAATAAACATGATGTACAATATAAATTATTGGGTTAATCACATTCATCACTCATCATAACATCAAATATGTTTAATCAAACCTAGGAAATAGCCCAAAAATAGCCTAACAAAAAATAGCTGTCATAGTACTCATAGTATTTTGTTGTAACGCTGTATGACTTTGAAAGGTTTTTGCTTTCTTAATAAAAAAAATACAAACCTCTTTCCTTTGATAATGGCCTGTACAGGATTTTTAGTAAGCACACAATAGGGAAGATGCAGCTATAATATTTACCATTATTTTGTGACCAAAATGTTGAAAAAACATGAAATAATAGCTACCGAAACGTTTTTACTTTAAGTTATACAAATTTCAATCAATAATTACCATTTGAAGTAATGTAAAACGGGCCGTGTTTTAATCCAACAGTCAGGGTCAGGGGACGTCACTCCTGACAAAAGTCAAAACTTAGGTAAATGTATGACATCTAGAGATGAACCAGGGACACACAAATATGGCAAATGACACACATGAGTGACGTCACAGGAACTGTAGATCTGTTTAGGCGCGAAAGTTTAAATTGTCAGATTGTCACTTCGTAACAGGAATTTTTGAACATAAATTATAGTATTTTAATTTTTTAATACTTTCGTGGTCTATTTTACATGCGATTCGTTCAAATGAAAGCAAAATATTGCATCCTCCCTATATTATATGCAAGTTTCTAGTTTCGCTAGTTACGTGTTATCGAACCGCGATTGGAATAAGTAGTTGGGGAGTGGTCAAAGTTTATATGAACTGACAGCTATTCAAATCCCTTTATAAAGTTTCTAATCGCACTTTGGTAATAATAAATGTTCGTATGTGTCGAGTAAAACGAAAAGTAACTATACAAATATATATAACGAAAAGTTCAAATGTATAATAGGTAATATAATCCTGCTGTTATTGCCGGCACTATTTTGCACGACACCGCGTAATAAGCAGACACGAAAATTCGATTTGTACAGGCGGCGGTGAACTTAATAATATATTCATGAATTACAAATCAAAGTTGCCTCCGTCCAGGCTCCGTTATGTAAAATACACTTCGGACGCTAGATTCATGACGCCTTGTTTTTTTCTGACAGTAAACTCGCCGACCGGGCGTCAGCCGCGCTCCGGCGTAGAACTATGATCTATAATTACAATTTCACTTCATTTAGATCCATACTTATGTCTGTGATGTCTGCATGTGATGTCGTGGCCGAGAGTGCAGTAGTTGGACTTTTCTTCTTCGAGTCGATTCATTGCCTACTTTCTAGCCTCTACAACAAGGTACTATTATAGCGTTTCTTTGGGATAGGGGCGTGCCGGCAGCTCTTAGGGTTCCGCTGGAAATCGTGCCTGTCTGTGGGTTTTGTAACGTACCTATAAATTGCACATTAATTGTAATTTATCACATAATATACAAATACAATACCTATTTAGTATAACAATAAGTATGCATTATAATCTGATGCTTGACACGAAATTATGTTCTCCCTCGGTTAATAGGTCATCCATGTCACATACCGAATTAATGACGAACTGACTATGAGTGTGTTTGCACACGTATGGTGACAGCAACCCTTTAAATAAACACCTTATTACCCGACTGCCAAAGGAGGGTTATGTTTTTCGAGCGTATGTATGTATGTGACTGTGGACGACAGGACAGCAAGAAAGTTAATTATTCGTAAACCAATATCAAGAACTGTTAGAAATTATTTTTCGCTGTTAGTACTTAAGGTTCTCTAGCTAATAACAAAAAAAAAACAAACTTGGGAGTTATGTTAGTTTGACGACACATTACAGTGTTCGCGTACCGGACTATTGTTCGTGGCAATAATAACATATGGAACGTACCATCTGTGAATCACGTTTCGATAAATGAATACTATGACTAACTAATTATTCTATGAAAGATAAATTCGATGAAGCTACGATTTGACACAAATTCGAAACGATTAACTATGAATAGTTGTTCGATTATTTAAAAAGCAATGAGATGATGATTATGTGATTAGAAAAAAAAAAAAATGTCATTCGTGGAATAGTTTTTGGTGGTATGAAATTTGATGAAAGATATTTCGATAAAGTGATAGCTACCCAATATCACGTCTAGAATTAACAAAACTATAGTATAGCTCATAAACATATAGATTTTTTAAGTATATAAAGAACTCCCTCAAAAATACCCGACATTACATAGCCTAAAGTATAATTATATAGTATCTCTGTTGACGTGAAAGATCTAACATATACGAAATCTACATATTTGGGTTCGTCTATGACGTCTCTAAAAACGTGTCGGTTTTCATTTTAAACTAATTAACACAAAAGTTATGTCCAGAAAACCAGTTTTTTGGCCTAAAATTGTTCAACGTTGATGTCAAATATCTCGAAAAAAATGAAGTTTGAAGTAAATATGGGATACTATATTGCTTAAAGCCGTTGTTGTTAATATAATAAGCTACAAAAAACATTAGAAAACTAAGGGATTCAGATCGAAGGTCATTGTCGTATGGGAGCCCCTTAAGTTACGAAGCTACAACCTCACAAACTTAGAGAAATACCTATAGATAACACATTTTAGCACATATCCGGCGTTATTCACCCTTACTTTAATTGTAATGCGTTCTGTAGGTATTCATTAGGTACTAATTTTGCTATTAATTGCATATAAGATAGGATGAGAATGGAGTGAGCATAAGCTCGCCCATTAGAGGTGTGCCAAGGCTGTGAAACAAGTCTATAACACGATACAGAGGGCGCTAGTCTTAGCGGGAATGTAATGCAGAAATACACAGCGTAAGTCAATGTCCACGTAGCTCAGTTGGTAGAGCAGTCTAGCGTTAATAGAAAGGTCGCAGGTTCGAGTCCTGTCGGGGGCTACAGACGAAGATGGTTTATTTTTCCATTATATTCTTTCTCTGTATCATATCGATTATATAAGATAGGGTTTCTTTTTTGCGTGAATAGAACAAGATGGTTTACTCTGTTATTTGGAGAAGGAGTCGTCTTGAAAAGTCATAACCGTTTTAGAATTTACCTATCCATATTTTTTTTCATACATTTTGCGAGAGATAATGAACATTTTGTAGAACAAAATATTTGTCAATAAACAAGGAACTATTGAGTCTTTTATGTTATATAAGCAAACGTTCTCGTATGTAGGCAAACAACAGCAACGCAATACCGTCTCGTCTAAATATTTGATTTGCGCGAGATGACGTTTAACTGGGGCTCGAATTATGAACGTCGCGGACGAGCGGGGGTTTAAGGTGACTGCTCACTGGCTCCCTTATATTTAACATTAAAGTAATCCGGGCATAAACAAAAGACTAACAGGATCACACGGGTTTGTAGTTTATTTGTTGAAAGAAACTTTTATGTCGAAAGATAAATTGATACTGTACTACAAATGTTATCAAATATTGTGTGCATTAAGCAACATTTATATGACCCTTTCTAAAACCTGCCTGGTCATTCGCCTGTTGTTCATTCAATTGCCAATATAACCTGTTCTTGTGTAATGCCATGAACCTTGTCTAGACTACCGGTGATAAGCTATAGGTCGGTAGTTGTTGACGTCCGTCTGTGACCCTTTCTTATGCAGAAATATTATAATTGAGTGAAGCCATTGTTCTGGCAGTATCTTTGTATCCAGAATGGGATTAAATAGGTGCAGTAGTGGCTTTATTAGTTTATTTTCATACGCTTTGATCATTTCGTTCATCACTAGAACTAGCTCGTAGCTAATTCTTGAATTTTGTTTCTATTTTTAGATTTATTTCCCTCGGTATCCTAGAGTGATGGCGTTCTAACATTATTCTATATTTATGTACCCAATATTCTTGTCCTAACAATATTATAGATGTGAATTTTAGTGACGAAGAAAGTTTCCTTTAAAAACAAATAATCTTATTTTGACATTACTTTCCAGTAATTCTGCTTAAATATTAGAATAAGAATATGCTATCATTTATAATACACGGAAGAAGTGAAGAGAAGAAGCAGAAGCTAGTGTTACATTAATTGTAAAATATACTCAGCTGTTATAAAATTAGAAGTATACAGTACCGGTCAAAAGTTTAAGTTCACTCTGTAATTTCGGTTAACTATATAACGGTATAACACAATGTACTAATAAAAGTATTTAATAATCTTCTATTACATACAAAAAGAAAGGTAATTCTCTAATTTAAAACCACAATTAAATAAAAAAATATCAGTTTTTGCCAACTTTAGACTCTTTAAAATATCCGCCTTTTGCTTTCAATGCTGCCATACACACTTTCGGCATTCGCGTAATTAGTTTTTGCAGTGTTGATGTCGAAATTTTATTCCAACAAATGTGTAGGTATTCCCAAAGCTGTTCTTTATTAGTTGGCCGCATTTTTCTCACACTCCTGTCCAATTCATCCCATAACAACTCAATCGGATTGAGGTCGGGCGATTGAGGAGGCCAATCCATATATTTTAATTCTTTTTGTTTTTCTTTGGATGAAATGTAGTTTTTGCACAACTTCGAAGTATGCTTGGGATTGTTGTCTTGTTGGAAAACAAAACCTCTGCCTACAATCCGTTTTCCAGATCGAAAAGCGTGACGTTGCAAAATGTTATGATACATTTTCTTATCCATTATGCCATTGACTCTCACGAGATCACCAACTTTATCACCCGCAAAGCATCCCCAGACCATAACTGATCCTCTACCGTGCTTCACTGTTGGCATCACGCATTGCTTTATCATTCGTTCGCCTACTTGTCGTTGTAAACATATTGACGACGTCTCCCTCCAAAAATGTCAAACTTCGATTCGTCAGAAAATAAAACTTTAGACCACTGTTCAGACGTCCAGTTTTTGTGTTTCTGGGCCCATTTCAACCTCTTAACTTTATTTTGACTACGTAACAAGGGTTTTTTGGCAGCAATACGACCTTTTAGACCATAGTTTCGCAGACGCCGTTGCACTGTCGAAGCCGATACTCGCTGTTCTCGGGTGGCGTTGAGTTCTTCGCAAATTTCTGGAGCAGTTAGAGTACGTTGGCGTTTGCTCTGCACGCAAATAAATTGGTCTTCGCTTTTAGACGTGACTTTTGGCCTACCTGATCGAGATCGACTGCAATTAAGACCGGTTTCTTGTTTTCGTTTCAAGGTACTCACGACAGCGGTTTGAGAAACCTTCATTATTTCAGCGATTTTCCGCGTCGTGTAGCCCTCATTTGACAGAGCTACAATAACAGCACGAGTTTCGACACTCAAATCGGCTTTGCTACCCATTTTAAATGATTTCTAACTTCACGAAATCTCATAGGAAATACGGAACAAAAATATTAAATGGATCAAATTTTCCGAATAACATAAAACGATTCTTCCAAGAGGTATTTTTATTGTTATTTGGTAGTCGTGGAAACAATTAAACGTTTGAAATTCAAAACATATTCTATATTTGAACATAATTTAATATGATAACCTTATTTCGCAGAGTGAACTTAAAGTTTTGACCGGTACTGTAATGATTGGTTTTTATCAGTGAATATAAAAGACGTGATTATTTCCCTAACGAGTGAGCAACCCTCCTTATGCCAAGACGAGTCGGAACATTATTACATTTCCCATTACCGACGTACGTGATAAATTTTAGTTTGATTCCATCCGTCTGGCCCTAAATGAATATTATATCTGTATTGCAAATGGAAACCTGTCTGAATTAGTATCGAGCTGATTATTCAATATTTGCTGTGGATGAGATAAACATGAAACCTACTCGTAATTGTTTACATTTCTAAATAAACAATTTGCATTTGATAATCTGCATGCAGCGTCAATTAAAATAATCCTTTAAACAATTTCAGTATCGGATGGTCACGTCATCGAACAAGTGAGCATTTCGCATATTCCGTTTCAGGATGGGGCAAAAAAAAACGTATGTCCGGATGTCCATATGGCGCATATTTCAACCGAAATAAAAAAAAAAATAAGAAAAGAATGGCAAGTGATTTTTTTGTACAGCTCACTAGGTATATATGTTTGGCTACGTACTTGTGCAATTTGCACTGATTTGATTCGCGTACGTCATACCTAATCATAAAGTGGTATTTACCGCCTGCTACGCGTACGGAAAATCCCGCTTCCTAGCCAGGGGGAGACGTAAAATGTACTTACCGCGGGTGGTAGTAAAGAAAGTCACAGTTCGCATATTTATTAGGTACGGCTCGGTTTTGTTGCCCTAGGTGAGTAATGTAATTAAATCGTTGGTTTTGAATTCGTACTTATCTAGTTCAAATATTTCGGTTTTATATTCACAACTGTGAAACAGTGAGCTGTATAAAATACAAGCTGTTTGCTTAATTCCACCCGCTTATTACAAAAAAATGCACGGGATACTATATTTTCTATGTCCTTACCTATATTTATATGTTTACTGATCATATAACTAACTAATTATTCTTAAATTTTATTGATAAATTAATAATTATATTGTTATACTTTATTACCATAATTCATCATTTGTTACGCTTTAGCGATAAGGAAACCAAATAGAAAAAAAAACCGTGTTAATTTTAACACGTTTTTTTTTCTATTTGGTTTCCTAAATGTGAATGATGTGTTCACCTATAATTGGGGTACGTAAGTGCCTAAATACCACATAACTTGTAGAATGTAACTCACTATTCTTATGTAGTCTGTTGGTGTCCCGTATAAAATAAATCCTACTATCCTACTATAATAATATTGTAAATGCGAAAGTTTGGATGTTTAGATGTTTGGATGTTTGTTACTCAATCACGCTTCAACGGCTCAACCGATTTGTATAAAATTTTGCACGAAAATAGTTTATAGCCTGGATTAAAATATGGGATAGTTTTTATCTCGGGTCCACGCAGACGAAGTCGCAGGCGGAAGCTAGTAAATAAATAATTTATGACATCGGATGGGTATTGAGTAGGTAGTTCCGGAGATTACCCCCTACATACAAAATAATAATGCTACAAACTGTACCTCTATACTAGCTGCCAGCAGCAACGCAGGCAAACCTGTCGGATAAAGTATAGCCTATAATATCACAGATTTAAATGGTCTTGTAATTTATTTGCTAATATAGCAACGATATAAATTACGATAAGAAATATCTTATAGGACCATCTTTAAAGCAATGTATTCATTGTCTGTGAAATGACAGCATACTTAATATTATGTGTTTTAAGCATTCAAGTTCAAGTACCGATATTAAAACGAGACAATAAACAATTGAAGCTAAACTCGATTTCCGATTACCCCAATCTGTACTTACTCATTTATTTTCCCACAGTTACCCCAGCACGGTACCGCGGGCGACACAACTTTTGATTTCTAATTCATGAAAACATTAAGAACTTTGCTTCAAACTTAAATTGACTTCCTTTGTACAAAACGCCAGGGCTTCTTTTCCTTTTGTCCGCAAACAAATAATTTTATATCGTTCTTATAACGTTGTACTAAAGGCCACTTTAGAGTCACCACACCATTTGTGACTCGTATTTTGTAAATTGGTTATTTGTGTTATATTCATTGGCATTGACAAATATTCTTTGGACGAATTTACTGTAATGTTTCACGTAAGACACTTCGCCTCAGGGCTTTGGATGATGACTGACATTTGAAAATATTGTCGGCGGCAGAATTTAAACTACCATTTGTTTCATTTTACGAATGCGGCTGAGCCATGATCAGACGTAGAAGTTTTGGGGACAAAATGTCAATTAGCTAGGGACTTCCTACCAATATCAATGTATCGATAACAACTTAAAAAACCCAAAGTGGCATTTCATAATGGGAATATCAAAAAAGTTTTTTGTTGGAATCAATAATTTATTCAATTTTGACAATGCTCCTATTGACGTCCACTGCTGGACATAGGCCTCCCCCAAAGGTGCCAAAGTGACCGGTCCTGCGCCACCCGCATCCAGCGGACGCCCGCAACCTTTACCAGGTCATCAGTCCACCTTGTGGGGGGCCTACAGACGCCGCGCTTTCCTGTACGTGGTCGCCACTCTAGAGCCTTTCCGACCACTGCCTCTTAAGTTTAGCGATTCGGAGGGCTATATCGGCTACCTTGGTTCTGCTGTGGATAGCCTCATTTCTGACGCGATCAAGCAGATAATTTCCCAACAAAGCCCTCTCCATAGCCCCTTTCGGTGACTTTGCGCCTTCTTATGAGGCCCATAGTAAGCGATCACGTTTCAGTGTTTTATGTCATCACTGGCAACACACACTGGTCAAAGACTCTCGTCTTGAAACACTGCGGAATATTGGACGAAAAGATGTGTCGTAGCTTCCCGAACGCTGCCCAGCCGAGTCGGATTCGATGACATTACATGTTATCATGATAATATATTAGATCATCATCAGTCATCAACGACAAAATTTCGAAATATTTTTATTTTTCTGGTTTTATACGTAGGTATACCGCGGTTCCCGGATACGTGTGATTTTAAATCGTACGCAAAAAGTACACCGGGAATCTTTGTGAGCGTGAATAACTTGGATGTCATTTTTATCAGCCAGTTTACCGCAATATTCTAATATGTTTATTTTTTCCCTAGATTTTCAATCATTGAGTTTTGCGTTCTCTACCCTCTATCTACTAGTCTATTAGTACTACTAGTCACTTATATTTACACAATGTGCCCACACCACACTCGGCTACAAAAGCGTAGCGCTACGAATGTCTACGCCGTAGCAACAGGCGTAGCCGAGTATCGACTCACTAAACTATTCAGGGAGTTGACTTGCTGCATTTGGTAGAAATTGGTTTTGATTTTGTGGAGTACGATTTTTTTACGGTCATGTTAGGCTGGATTGTCTACAAAGTGTCATCGTACTTCCAATAATAATAAATCGTAAGAATGGAATAACATTTTTAATCACTTAGAAGTGTGTGACAAAATTGTAAGTGGCAACCATATAACATACAATATTATATATATCGAGTATGTTACAAAAAGTGCTTATAAACAAAATTGTGACTAACTTCTTCTTTTTTTCTCAAGCAAGTAGTCAATGACTTTTTAAATTGAATCGAATTTATTTTTCGTTAACCGCTACCATCACGGGTTATCGCAACAAAGACATAAAAAGTGATATAATACTTTTAAATAATGATCTGCTCATTATTAATCCAGGCAATTCCAGCGTAGATAGTGCTTCGAAGTGATGACATTTCATAACTAGCAGACATGTTATCATTTTCTTGTGTCCCATTTTCATTTTAGTTTTGTCTGGTAGTAGGTCAGGTCATTAATATTTTCAATAAATAAAGTAACTAGACATTTCTATATCAAAGAACACAAAATATTTAAAGGTAGTAAGGTCGTAGCGAACTACATTCAACTTGCACTTGACACAATTTTATCGATACAATATTCGAACGTATCACAATAACACTTGAGACGTGTATGCCGAGGAGTAATGAAGTATATTTTTAGTCTCAATCCAACAAAATGAGAAAAATTTATTTAGCATTAAAGTTCCTAACTGATTCTAAAGATTTCGAACCTGAAAATGTTTACTCTGCAATTTCTAGTCGATTTTAAAACTTTTTCTCTGAGGTTAAACTCAATTAAAAGTTTGAACAGTTAAAATATAAAGGTAAATCGGATTGCCTTTAATATTAAATTTAAGTTAAGTGGTAAAATGTGAATATACATTTAACCTATAACTAGGTATAAAAAAATACTACAAGAACTGAATTTAGAACACGCCTTTGACATAGATATATATCGAGGTCATATACCAGTATATTTATGTGTGTACGATAAATTTAAGATGATGCTAATCTGTGATGAAATTTCAAATTTACCCAACCTTCATAATCGATGTAGGTCACAAAAATTGAGAAACATAAGTACCTTACCTAAATACGTATTGCCGCCGTATAACAATGCATACGGCAAAAGAATGTGTGAGTATTTGTTACCTTATATATTAAACGAATGGCCTAACGATGTTCTCCAGGAACTTATTCATAATCCTAGCAAAGTAAAAGTCATTACAAAAAACATGTACTTGTCAACTACCGATGTGATGTAATAACTAGTGATTCTACCCTTTTTTCTTATTTAATTTTAACAACAACTGTAAAACGAGCGACAATAGTGACAGATAAACCGTGCGAATGCAAATGTAAATAGTTTTTTAAGTATTTTGGATAATAAAAAAAATAAAAAAATGTAGGTCCTAAAATTATACCTACAGTGTCAAAAGTCAACGTCAAGCAATACACGCATGATGACTGTTATGATTATGACATTGGCCTATGATCCGTATTCGGAATGACGTCGACTTTTGGGACAGCCTTTATAATGTTTAATAGGTTAATAACGATATCTAAGTGACAATAATGTCTGAAAACTCTCACCCTTCGGCAATCAATATTTTTTCCTACCATGAAGGCTAAAGAAACGGAATTGCTAAAGTAAGCGACCTTATATAAAACACCGCGATATGAAAAACAGGAAGTCCCCGCGAAACATCTATCACGTTATCAATATAGCAAAACACGACAATTTGCTTTGACAAACGAGGCTATATACGCAAAACGCGCGCCTTCCTAACCATAAGAGTGGCAGTATCGAAAATCAGATCTTACAAAATTTATTAGTCTGTGGCGGAGCCAAATTATCTCCTTAATACGATAAAGGACAGTCCTTTTGTTTTTGGTTTTAGAAACTTCACTCTAATACAAGGTATTAAGGCTGCATCTAATACGAACATTTATGAATAAGATGCGAGTTCCGGGAAGTTACCGATGAAAATGCGGTTACGCGGTTGGTTTCAAAATTCGAACCTATCATTTCCAGCGCTGCTGGCCAGTGACGCGTTAGCAACAGCACGGGGCAGACGTGTTCGATTTTCAAACGCTTGGCGGGAAAATCTTTCGTGACAGTTTTGTTTTTAATTATTCTTCCTGGCTTTGGATTGCACCGGATTTTTGTTTTTGGCGGCGAACGGTGAGTTGTTCTTTTCATTTTGCTAAATGTTTGGATAAAGAAAAGTAGTAAACTAAAGACATACATAATACCTTATGAACTATGTTTAAAAACAATACATGGGCCCAAATATTATAAATCAATAAATTGTAAGTATACATATTATAGTAGTATGCCAATCGTTTTAGAAAATATAATAACATGGTAATACCGATCACCTTTCCCGAATTTTTTTTATTTTCACGTTTTATGTATTATGAATTATGATAAAATATTTGGTCACTTATTTTTTTTTGTAGAATTATATGTGATAAAGAATGTTGCTCTATAGCTTAAAACATGACAATACAGTATACTTTTCGGTAGTACACACAATGGCCAATTTGGATACGGGTTTTGGATGGGGGACGATAGATAAGGGGTCTTTATAACATGAGAGGTTTCAAAGTCAAAGTCAAAATATTTTAGTAGATTCTTAAAGAACACTTTTCGAAAGTATAAAATTACAAATTTCTTATAAAATAGCAGTCATCCAGAGATGTAGTCGCCACACTAGTCATAAATATTTTACTATTATTTATAAGGTATTAGGGGGAATGTCACTGACATCTGACCATTTGTGTTGGTCTAGCAAGTATTCGTTTAATTTGTAGTACGCTCTACTCGTACTACTTCATGTTCGTTTTACAATGGTCTTAAACTTATTCTCTGCCCTACTTGTAATGGCACCGGGTAACTTATTATAACAAAGTGTACAGAATCCCATAAATGAGTTCTGGACCTTCGTTTACCAAGTACTTACGGCTATCAATTTATTTTTATTTATTATATTGTATTTGTGAAACGTACAGTTTTTACGAAACAGTTTCTCACTAGAAAAGTATATTTTGTTAAACAGGTCTGTGTGCTTATGGTTGCAGATTAGGTATAGAAGAATATGCTTTTATGTATCTATTTACTGACTATAGATACTGACTATTTCAAAACATTACCTTAGACGCGTGTGTCATGATTGGCGCTAAATAGGTTAAGCCGTGCATGCCATATTGCGCCAATCACGACACACGTGCATTAGAGGACTACGGATGCGTTTCGCTACATGAGTTTAACAAATTCACTGCCAGGAATCGCTACGCTTGTAGCCAATCCCGTGGTTTTCCTCGTATGTAGTGGAAAGCGACTACGGCGTAGGCGCCCGCTAAGCGGGTTCCTGGCAGTGAAAGTGATAACACATTCACTGCCAGGAACCCGCCGAAGTACTTAGCGGTAAAACCACGGGTTCGGCCACGAGCGTAGATTCTTGGCAGTTAATGTGTTCCCATTCTAGCCCAATATGCCTCAAACGTGAGTCATGCCTGTACCGAGTAGCACACATAGCGTTGCTTGGCCTCGAATAGTGTAGCGTTACGGTAGCGTGGCGGTGATTGCGATAAATCTCTAAACCCAAAAAAGAACTCTGTGATTTTGGAGAACGGGAGGTATGCAAATTATCTCCTTTGACGCTTACCTCTAGAAGTCTGTGTCATTCTATTCAAAGTGCAACAAGTCACACACATGACTTTGTGGTCTTCATAATAGCTTTGTGAGCGTCGTCTCAAAGCCGGTGATATCACGAAATATTGTTTTAATTGATTATTTCGCTACCGAATAGCAATTGTGTGAATATCAAAAATATTTTAAACCTTTGTTAAGTATTTGTTGTCTCTAAAGGAAGCATTCAGACGGATATTGTTTATGATTACTGGGTAAAGACGGAACCTTCGAACAAAAGCCGTGGCTTAGGCATCGCAATAAATTCTTTATCCACGAATCCTTCCACATCATTTAGCAACAAACAGTATTATTCCTTTTGCGATACTTTCCTTAACAAAGAAATAGATACAGTAGGCTGGTCACGCTGAATAAAACTATTTAAGAAGAACTCTTTGAATTAGTGTAGCCAATCCATGTTAGTGAAAGTGGACAGGAAAACCAAAACTAGTGTGTGATTTAGGTGTGGCATTCCTGTTTTCTTGACATTGGTTACAATTAGGTCTTGATTATTATAATATTTAGATATATATTTTACTTAAAAGATAGAGAGCCTAGATATTGTAAGGTACTTAAGATACTACTTTTTTTTTTTTATGATTATGGCTGGGGATTGAAGCGTGTATAAAAACGCGTGAGCTAGGTGTCTATACTGTACATGGTACTTTTATATGTATGTTTGTGTTTACAAGTATTTTGCCGCTGGCGTCTTACCCCCAATGTCACAATTTTCCATAAGCGAAGACCTGCCATATATATGGAAACGCGGGATGGTGCGCGGCCCATACCACTTGAATTTTGAGCCACCGTAGTCCCCTATCTCCTCCGTCAAATCTAAACTGCAAATCATTTTTGTAACATACTAAAAATACACAAATTTTACCATCATGTAGAGATGTCAAATTTGAAGAAGTTAAAAAATAAACATAGGAGCATACAACTCTTTGTTAGTCTACTCGTATGTTAGCACATTTATTAACATAGGTCTAAATGAGAAGGAGAAAATAACTATGGCAACTCGAAGTGCAAGGTTTTGTGTGGGCGGCTCGCCAGCCACTGCCTATCGTCTGAAGCGTCTGGATTATCAATTTATGATAAATACGGTGCGCTGTGTAACTAAGTTTTGTATCCAGAGGTATTGCTCCATTTAAATTAGTGGCTCTGTGTGCTGTTAAACTCAGGAGCCTTACTTAAAAAAAAAAAAAAATTGAATCCGTAAAAGAAGGCTGTACATATGTTGAACCTGCTCACAACATTTCACGAGAATTGATTGAGGAATGCGACCAGACCCCGTATCATGGTCGGCCTTATCACGCGATAAGTGACAAGATAGGAGCGTCGTCTCGTTCTATGGAACGGTGTCAGCCAGTGACGGACGCTCTATCTTGTCACTTATCGTGTGATAAGGCCTACCATGATACGGGGTCTGCAGAGGAGAACAGCTGGACAAATGGACATACGACTTTTTGGCCCAAGCTGAACCAGAGATCTTTATTCGCTTTGCTATACCTCGTCAATTATTGTCATATTCTGGTCCATACTCGCCAAGTGTAACATGTCCAAAACAACGCGCGCTACTAATAGTAAACTGATTTGGAATACAATACGTCACTACATTGTTATTAATTATATTTTCAAGTTTTTGTACAGACGCCAGCACGGCTATCACAATTAACAAGAGGTAGATTTTAAAATCGTTGTTTTTTTCGTAATCAGCGACTCGGAAAACCATAGAAATGTTTATTTTCAGACTTTGTCACCACCTTTTAGGGGTTGAATTCTCAACATTTTTTTTACTGGGAAACGATTTTTCGTTGTTATAGCGGACCTGTCACCAGTGGAGGCTTTTTATATGAAATCTTAGGCGTACAAAAAAAAACAGGTCGATTCACAAGAGCTGGCGCGTAATGTCTATGAAATTAATGACAGTTTCATATATTTTCCGCACCAGCTCTCGTGAATCGACCTGTACTTCTGGAATCGTTACATTAAAATATAACTGATAAAGAGATCAGGGGCCGTAGACAAGGTTACAATCGACAAGCGCTAACGCTAACGCTAACGAATAAAATGTATGGGAATGACAGATGCCGACGAAACACTTTTCGTTAACATCTGTCATTCCCATACATTTTATTAGTTAGCGTTAGCGTTAGCGCTTGTCGATTGTAACCTTGTCTAGGCCCCCAGGTTTGCCCCAGCCATAATAGACTGGTGTGCGCACCAGAAAGAAAATAACTGTCTGCTATTCCAGACAGATACGACTGGCAGGCCTGGCTATAGCACCACAGGAATAAGCATCAGAATAAATATGGTAAAAACAAATAGTAGGTATATTTGTTTGTATCATAACTTCACAAAGTACACAATACATATTTATTTAACCTAAAAATTGTAGGCCATCATTTCCAAACGCCTTTCCTTTCCAAAAATGGATTTGCATACATATAACCTCCGCCGGAATCAAATATCATTCAGATTTCTTTCCGAAATCCTATACCTACTACTGTGGCAAACCGAAAAATGTGTAGCAACTTTTTTTTTAATGTTGCAATATTTCTAGGATTATTCAATTATTCTAATACCACCAGAAAACAAAATAATTTAATTAAACCAATTATGTCCTTCTGCGTTAAATTGAAATTGAAATTCATTTATTTGCTGAACATCACGTACATTGTTTTAATATTCTGATAATATCCACACTACATACATCGACTAAGGAAAAAACCTCGCTAAGGTTTTATAGTTTCAGTTTATAAGAGAGAAGTTTATAAAAATTGGTTGTCTGTAAAGTCGTTTATGGACGATCATTTTACGTGATAACGTCATAAGAAAACATAGATGAAAAATTGCATACTTTTATAAATTGAATTGAATGATTATCACTGAATTAACATTATTTTGTTGAGATATACGTCTTAAAAAACTATAAAAACGACACCAATATTGATATTTCGACATTTCAACCCCATTGCACCCCAACAGGGGAGATGGTATTTCACGTCCGCCACGTTAGATTTTAAAATAGTTGTTTTTTTCGTAATCAGCGACTCGGAAAACCATAGAAATGTTTATTTTCAGACTTTGTCACCACATTTACCCCTTTTAGGGGTTGAATTCTCAAAAAACCTGAAACACGAATTTACTCATTTATCGTTAGGAATGCTCCTGTGAAGTTTCGAATAAAATAGTCGATCTTATCTTGTTTCCCCATACAAACTTTGGAACCCCATTTTACCCCCTTAGAGGGTGAATTTTGAAAAATCCTTTCTTAATGCATCCCTAGACCTTATAAGGTTGGAGTCTCTAGAACCAGCGGTTTGGGCTGTGCGTTGATAGTTCGGAACGGGACAATGATGTCACACTTTTTCGTTCGTGCAGCCGGCGTTCATCGATTTATAAGACGTTATCACGTCAAAAACTTCTTTGTCGGAAGTTGGAAAAAAATGCTTTCCGCTTAATCAAAGTAAAAATATCATCACATATTTCACCAAAATTAAAGTATAACTTCCTCCCATTGTTTGACATGATCACTATATTTATCTTGGCGGAAACCGGGATTGCCAGGCAACCCTTTACTTCAGTGCCTCGGAAATAATATACTTTTTTATTTCATGGGGAAGAGAAAGAAGGCCTCTGCCCAGCAGTGGGACAATACGGGCTAGAAATTAATGATAAAATGAATATCGTCAGACAAAACATAGAATAAATTTGTTACTACAATCGTAGTTAATACAAACATTACTGGTAAAATCAAAGCCCTTCCTTTCAGTTCTGCCGTAGTCGGGCAAACAAGTCCTGAAGCTGATTGGGTTGAATGGCCCAACTTTTGTACAGTGGTTTCAACACTCACGTGAACGGCTGGCAACGCTGTTTCAACACGCCTCCGAGTTTGGTTTCCTGTCAGCTTTTCGTACAACTGGTGCTCCCGTGATTCCAGAACTAAGAACTATTGATGTACTTGTCTACATTGTACCATATTTCTGTACGTCTATTTTGAGAGCACTGATGAATACGCAAAATGCCTCAATAACGCAAATATTTAACGTACCATAATATAGAATACAAATATTTACGGACAGTTACAAAAATCGACCAAATCCCAAACTAAGCAAACCTTGTACCTACTATGGGTTCTAGATGAGGCTTAACATACTTATATAGATAAATAAATACTTAAATAGGTACATAGAAAACATCACTGACTCTCGATCAAATATTCGTGCTCATCACACATCTAAATGCCCTTACCGGGATTCGACCAACTAGGCTAAAGCGGTCATCATATATTTCCATTTTTATTGCTCTTCATCAGTCATAATCATTTTCACCTTGGAAGGATATAGGATAGTTTTTATCTCGGAAAAAACATCCTATAAGATGGTAGAATTGTGTTTGGGACAGCGATAATTAAGCTTGCGCCTAACACAATTGAATAGCTATATTTTTCTAAGACGGTAACAAGCTCTACGCGGACTAAGTCGCGGGCAACAGCTAGTCTGGAATAAATATGGTACCAATCATTTTAGTTGCAATGGCTATTTGTTTTTTTATGTCGCAACAGTAGGTAGAAACAAAGATTCGTTATTGATGCTATCTAAACAAGTGACTGTAACATAGTATGACCTATTTATTACATTTTATAACGAAACAATCTATTCGTTATTATGATCAATATACGATTGCCAGGGTGAAAAGGGTCGTCCGGACAACATTACCTCAAATACATTGATATTCGATACATTGGTATTATACCAGTAACACGGGTTTCACTTGAAAAGCTTTTGTTTTTTTCTGATATCTTTGTCTGATTATCCGTCGCTATGATACCTATGATAATTGATTAGGGATCACTTGGTTTACGATTGTATACTGTATTAATTATGCAAATTCTAATCTTACCATCACCATTAAGCCGCATAAAATATTGAAGATTAATCCATGAATCAATCGGTCGCCGACCAAAGCGTCACTATTTTTTTATCGTCTACCAAAAATAAATATGGATCATTAACAGTATTAACAAGCCTGTCATTCCGTTTGCACTACAGCTATAAGGTAAATTATAAATATTAATTCTCCTCTCGTTCCAAATTATAGTTTACATCTACCTAATTTCGCAGTTCCACGAACATCGTTATTGTATTATATCCCGTGTATTGTCTAGTGTTCTCACTCATAAATCATACTGCACATATATTTAGCGGGCGACCAGTAATTTCCCTTGGGTATTCCCATGAAATTCTGTGATCACATCGCGATCCTCTTTAGTATAGCTTAAACGTAATTTGATATTGTTGTTCGTGAATCAAGCCTGTCTGTAATGTTGTTATTGGTGTGTTGTCATCGGAAATAGTATATTATTCACCTAGGGCGGTAAACGAATAATGTCCCAGATTGCGGGTCTTTGACGCCCGAGCCGAAAGTCAAAGTGAAAAATATGCCATCTGAAGCTTTCTCTATTACCGCACGTGCAGATTACAACCTTGTTTGTCTCGCTCTGGCGAGGAATTGAGATATGGCCAGTCTATGTACAGGTGTTATGTAAAAACATATCAACGCAGCTCTATTTTATTATATCACTAAAATGTTAGTGTAATTAAAAACGCACTCTAAATGACATTTGTTTTAATACCACGACAGTGACAACAATTTTGTGGCCTGCAGATATCGCAGGCTATGGATGCGTGTGACAAAGTATTCACATCTGCGAGGCCAATTAACACTTCATTGATTTGATGATTCGTTTCGTCGACAACTAGAGACAAATGCAGATCTCTCTCTCTACACAGCGACTCCTCAGGAATAGGCATGCGGCCTCATGTTCAAATTGATTGACGTAGTGATGCTAAATGGATAGTAAACCATCAAATTATCGTAATAAAGTATACATTATAAAATGTAATTAAAATCATAAAAAGATATGAATTATGCATTTTTTTTATTGTCTAAGAGTAAATTTAAAGCTGCCAATAGAACGCTTACGCTTTTATAGAAACAAAATTGTATGACAACTATGTACTTAAACGCAGTATTTCGCGACCGAAACAACAATTTACCGGATTTTCCATATGAAGCGTTTTGCGCTGCCGCCAGCGACGTCAACTTTGTCTCAAATTTTTAGGTATTTATGTTATTTAATTGTAGTTGCTCCCATACAAACATTTGTTCCTCTCCAAAAACTGGTTCGAATGACATCATAAAAAAATCTTAGCCCGCATCCCTATTCTGGTGACCTTACTTACCACCAGGGGGCCTAGACAAGGTTACAATCGACA
The DNA here is from genome assembly GCA_947578815.1 of Epinotia ramella. Lineage (NCBI taxonomy): Eukaryota > Metazoa > Arthropoda > Insecta > Lepidoptera > Tortricidae > Epinotia > Epinotia ramella. The sequence continues at coordinate 28,762,568 of OX388202.1, forward strand.
AGCGCTAATGCTAACGCTAACTAATAAAATGTATGGGAATGAATGTATGGGAGTGTTTCGTCGGCGTCTGTCCTTCGCATACATTTTATTCGTTAGCGTTAGCGTTAGCGCTTGTCGATTATAACCTTGTCTACGGCCCCTGGAATACATTACGACTCGCTGCATATCTTTCGGACGCGCGTACGCGGCCGAAATGGTTTAATCTTAGAAAATGGTGACGTCATAGACTGTACCTAAGAACCTCATTCCTACTACTAGTAAAATAGGGTTTTTGAAATTGTGTTAAAAGTTACCGAATCTGTATACAAGTCATATTAAATTACTAATATAGATATCGAGTCTGGGAAGCGCAAGTTGAACCCAGTAGATTCAATAACGATTCAAGACGGGTCGTCGAAATGTATGCGTATGACGTTTGATCTCGTAATGTAATTTGAAACTAAATCGATGCAAATTATAATTTCACCGTAGTCAAACGCTCAATTCCGTTAATTAACGCCTTAGAGCAAATCCGTACAATCTGAACTGTTAATTACGTACATAAGCTACGTGATGGGGTATCCCTATATAATCGTACGTCGGAGTCATCGGATTGGATATTGGACCCTGCCTTGTCAAGATAAAGCGCATTTTATATTTAACACGTTCGTGTGATACTGGGTTTTGAAATAAGTGATTTGTATTGTGAATTAGGATTATAAGGGTAGTCAGAACCATGCCCGGAGCCAGTTCGTTAGCAGGTTTTGTTTGATAATCGCGCGGTGTGATTCCGATTCTAACCCATGTTTGGTAAAGATACAACTGTTTAACAGATACCATTGCGTTTTGGCGATTATTTGGGAAAATCAGTTTCGATAATGATTTCATATTATTGATTTAAAGTTCATTTGCACAAAACAGATATACACAAATGGCGAGCTGAATGCCAAACATTCAAAGTCCAATTTTTATGCCAAGTGGGGCATCATGTGAAAGGGCTTGAGTTGCACCTGTGTATATATAGAATAGATTTATAAAAATCATTTTAATGTGAAAAAAAACGTGGCAGTTGTACATAATGAAGTTAAAAGGAAGTAATTATACTTAGTATTAGGCATAACTAGTTACCGAGTAATAGAATAGTCGACCAACTTAAAGAATGTACTTGGAAAGGCCACTGTTCGTCAAAATTAGGCCGATGCAACCGCACCATTTAGTTGTCAATGTAAAAAAGACACAGGCAACTACGGCACCCTACTCTGCTACTGCGCGTGACCCGACACGCACTTGGCCTTTTTTTTATATATTTCTGTCGTCGCGGTTTCGCCCGCGTATTGCAGAGAATGCAAGCGAAACCTGCGGGATTGAAATAACCTTTGACCATTCTAATAGTCCATTCTATGCACAAGTAAAATATTTTTTAAATTGAATAAGTGGTTTCGGAGATTACCCATTAGGTACATACAATACAATACAATACAAATATTCTTTATTGCTCACCAGAGATAGTAAAAATAAAATAGAGGTAAATTCAACATAAACAATGGTAGACAACAGGCGGTCTTATTGTTAAAAAGCGATCTCTTCCAGACAAGCTTTGGGTGGTAAAACAGAACAACAGAATAACAACTTAACTATAAGAAAGACTATACACTTACATAAATACATATATATATACAAGGTGTAAATCATATAACTGAAAACCTGAAAGTAGTTTGTTCAGAATCGAAAGCTGAATCGATTGCACCATCTTTTAAGGTAGGTTGTATTTTTTTTGAAAAATATTTTTTTATTGTGCCGGGTCTAAAAGTTACGAAGGCAACATACGCGAATCAGAGAAATGTTGGAGGATGTTGTTGTGAGGTGAACGTCAGGATCTACGTCACTGACAAGTACTGATTAGTGATTACAAGTGTAGAGTTACGAATCAAGTAGATCTGCTTGATAAAGAAAACCAACGAATATCTTTTGAAATAATTAACGTATTTGTAAATGGACGTATTAATCTTATTAAGGATTAAAAATCTCAGTTGGGGTGTCTGAGGTTTTCAGTATAATAAAATACACCTTGTATATAAACCTACATACACATACAATAACTAAATGTCATAGAAACAGTATAACTTACAGCCGAAAACAAACAACACACACCAAGTAGGAATGACTGGTTACGGAAGAGAAAAATAGTAATCCTTAAGTCTAGTTTTAAAAATGGGAAGAGTTTTAGCACGTTTAATCTCAAAAGGCAAAGAATTCCACAATCGAACAGCACGGAAAGTAAAAAAATACAAACAAACTCCTAATATATTCTTCTCAGTTTTTATTGCATCTTGAGCCATTAAATTGCACGTGACACGCCGCGCTATACTATTTCTAACAAACTGCGTAAAACGTCGAATCAAATGCTTGTCGAACTTCGTACATAATATGGACAATGTTTACGAATCGTCTGTAATATATTCATGAGGGCGATCCGATCCTTTTTTTATTGCTTTTTCACAACCACTTGAGTTTATACGCTGTTGTATCGCTAATTTTGGGAGTGACGTTACCTTTTATCAGTAGTTTGTTTTACATATGAGAAAATGTCATGTAAATCGAAGCTTTCAAACGCTACATAATATTTATTTCATAGCGTAATATAAGCCAATGCTCAATAAATATGTTTAGTAACTCTTTCGCGCGTTTTAGTGTTATTCTGAATGAATATTTAATGCACACAATAAGCTACGGTAGCCTAGTGGTTCAGGCATGCGGCTGTCAAGCGGCGGTCGAGGTTCGAATCCCTGCTCGTACCAATGAGTTTTTCGGAACTTATGTACAAAATATTTCATAAAATAAATAAATAAATAAATTTACGGTTAGCTTTTCGGTGAAGGTAAACATAGTGAGAAAACCGGTCTAATTCCAATAAGGTCTAGTTTTCCCTCTGGGTTGAAAGGTCAGATGGCAGTCGCTCTCGTAAAATTAGTGCCCATACCAAATCTTGGGATAAGGTGTCAGAGCGGACCCCGGGCTCGTTTAGGGCACAACCGGGAATAACGCTAGGAGGATGATAATGATTAATGCACACAATTACATTTTTTTTCCCAAAGTATCACGTCCCAAACGAATTTCTCAAATTATTCTAGTTATAAGAGTTTATTCTTTCGCGCTAATGGAAAGCCAATTTATGAAACTTTGTTACATACGTTTCTTTAAATATCGCGCCGTTAGCCTGCAAATGTGGTGGGTGTTAAAATAAGAAAAAATAAGTATATATTTTGAAAGCATTTTCTCCGCGTCTCAATCGTTGTATGTCAGCTTAAGTCTAACATTGTCGTTTTTCTATTAGGTACAACTACATACTTACTTATATCTGTATTTTTAATGCGAATGTAAGAATTTCGCTTTGCCATCTATTTGCCCCAAAACAGTTTTCTGTAATACTGGAATAGCCAGATTGACTTCGCTCGCTGCAATGCCTATGACGTATTTAAGTCACTGATCCAAAACAATGCGTTTTCGCTTGCTTGATTAAAAAGGCAAAGTTTCGTGCATAAATATATATACATACATTTTGGAACTTATGCTTGCAAGATAAGGTTCAAATTTGTATGTATGAATTTAAAGTCGACCGTGCATTCATCCAAAGTTTTTAGTCGGGGTTCAGGTCGAAGTACCTCACTGTAGAAAATTGGGATTGCGAAGTTATTGCTGATTTTAAGGTCTGTAAGTTCAGTGGTTTTAAACTAAACTCTGGTTAGACGAAGATAGGATAGGTTAGTAAAATACACTTATATTATCACCTAAACTAGCTCGTTAAATAACCCTCCGTGATCTATATTTTTTATTCAATTATATCAGTGCGAATATGATGCAATAAACCGAATCACAATGAGCGTGTTAATTCATTAAGATGGACGATGTTCAATTAATTTAACTAACTATACGAACATTTTCAATGTGTAATTTACGTGGATGATGTTATTCAACTAGACAAGTGTTTACTTGGAAGTTACTTATTAAAAATATTGTTTTAATATTGTTTTATTGTTTTTATTGTTTTACGCTACATAATTCCGAAGAGTCAATGGTCCGAAAGCATTTTTTTTTTCGCATTTCGTAATTCCGAATGCCAGTCCCACTGAAATAATGTTTATTTCTCAGGATATAATACCAACCTAACCTATTTATATGTTTCATTAATTCACCTGCGTCCAAATGGTCGTATAGCGGAAAATGGTGTTTGGAATTTTGAAATGTCGGAATAATAATCTGTGTTCCCTGTTCTAATATGGAATGTTTGGTCTGTTTCAGATTTACGAGCAAAATGAAAAATATTTGCATGATAACTTTTGCTGTTATTGTCTTCATTGCAAGTAAGTGATTACGTAATATTGTAATCTAGGTTCATTGGCGAGGAAAAGCGAGGTGATGTAACAAATGTCAAAGTGTTGACGACCATAAAAAAGGTAGTCATTTGTTTCATCTCCGTAAGAATGTTTCTCACTTTGTCTCGCCTCTCCTCGCCAGTAGACCAGCAATAAGACCAACTTCAATGCGTCTGGTGTAATTACCAACCTAAATGCACCTGGTGGGTGGAGGTGGCCCTGGCTTTTAAGAAATCTAAACCACACCGCGCCGGTATGTTAAACATCGTCACTTTGTACTCTTCAGGAAATCACCTTTCTTTCTATATTTTTCTGTTGACTTCTTTCTTTTATAAAAATATCTGAGGTCACGTGAGCAAAGCTAAAGATTTCTGCCAATTCCGATACATTTGCTTTGAAAAAATATTCAGCGACATCTGGTGATGAGTTTAAGGACTTTGTGGTCTCAAAGACGGTAGAAAGGAACCGCTCAAAATGATTCGCTACTTCATGGTCAGAACTTACTTAAGTTTCATCAATTCGTAGGCAGTAGTGCGGATTTCTCATCTTGCGTTTCCCAGTATCATCGTTGAACTTGCCATACAGATTTAACCTTATCATTGGTGTTCATGACGGGACCTCACGAGACATGCAAGTACGGTACAGCACCCTCGTTTATTCGAGTAATCTTCTGTAGCGCGGAGGTTACTTAAATTCGATACTCATAATAGTTACTGAGTAAAACACGCTTGTCAATGTAAATAAAGTATACCTATTAGTATTCATATTTGTCGTTTCAACTTTCATTACTTTAATTAAACTTTCCTGTTTCGATATCGAATGCCGTTGAAACACAATGAATTTTCAGTCACGTTTTTTGCATCAAAGGATTTCTTTTATCAAAGGGGTCAAAAATCCGCTGCGACCGCCATTCTGTACAGCCGTCATTGTTAAAGCGAAATCCAGACCTCATTACTACATTTAAATGAAAAGAACTCAGAATTGTACGGGGAACTCTGTAGTTTAAGTTTGGAACGAACGAATGAACGAGTGAATGAATGGAGGTGGCCGGGCGTGGCGATTATTCCGCGCTATGCTGACAAGTGTTGTGGAAAAAGTGGTGAAGGCTTTGTCGGATGGAAAAAAAAAGTTTGGCGCTCGATAACTTAGTTGCAAATTGTTTGTTTAGCTTTTTAGAGATCCGGACACGATATATTTTAACTATTTTATTGCAGCTGACAAGTGTTGTGGAAAAAGTGGTGAAGGCTTTGTCGGATGGAAAAAAAAAGTTTGGCGCTCGATAACTTAGTTGCAAATTGTTTGTTTAGCTTTTTAGAGATCCGGACACGATATATTTTAACTATTTTATTGCAACATTTTATTCAATTCGGTTGAGCCGTTTAAGCGTAAAAGCGAGTTACAAACATCCAAACTTTCGCATTTATTATAAACTAGCTTCTGCCCGCGACTCCGCCCGCGTGGAACTCGTTTATTTCGCAGCTCCATATAAACTGTCACCCCTCCTTAGGGGATGATTTCTGGGATAAAAACTATCCTTTTTCTTTCCCCGGGACTCAAACTATCTCTATACCAAAATTCATCTAAATCGGTTCAGCGGTTTAAGCTTGAAGAGGTAACAGACAGACAGACATATAGACAGACACACTTTCGCATTTTTATATTAGTATGGATGGAGTATACATATATAGTAGGATTAACACAGTATACTTTTATTCGAAATGTAGTGTGCTGACGGGCTTTCAATCTATTAAAAAATTCTTTTTTTTTTCAATATTTTTATCTTTTTGTCGTCTATTGTAATATTTGCGTACATCCTTGTCTATGAATTAAAGGAATAAATATTGTTAACAAAGTCCACCACTTAATTTTTATATATGACCTACCTGTTACAAAGAGCCCTAAACATGATCGGATCATTAGAGTATTGGTCGTTCAAGCTCTCTTTGTTTCCAACCATGGTGTATTAAATTTTACTTCTTCTACCCAGGCGGTGACGATTTGGCAAACGTAGTGGGAGGAAATTGCCACTTTATAACCAGCGATAACGGATAGGTGCATTGTGATGGTTAGGTATGATGATTATAACAATCTAAGCGAAATAATAGAACCGAGAGTCAAACGTTTTTTAATACACTTGCGAGGAAAAATAATTATATTCCATTTCGTGGGCTGCTAAAGGTTTTTATGATAACAAACTATAACTGCCTTAGTTAAAAATTTCTATGGCATTAAATATTTATAATTGCTCTTCCTATCTACACGAGTTCAACACTTTTGAAAAAAATATTGAAACAACAACGAAAATGTTTACAAATATTTGTGGAAAATGGAACGCAGATTTTTTTATTCATATTCTGCATTTTCTATGTAAGCAAAGGTATTAGGAAGACCCAAACAAAGTTTCCTTGAATCAAAAATATGAATGTAAATAAAACATTTTTGTGTACTTTTTCCTAAAAATATTTAAATAATATTAAAACTGGCTTTTGTCTTTGTATTTTTCCTTTATATCGTAGCTCCATATAAACTTCCGCCCCCCATTTCACCCCCTTACGGGATAAAGCCTATCCTATGTCTGTTTCCCGGATCCAACTATGTCCACACCAAATTTAGTCTTAATCGGATCAGTGGTTTGAGCGTAAAAAGGTAGACCGATAGACAGGTAGTGTTACTTTCGCATTTGTAATAATGAAATGAATAACCTATAAGTATGTAATAATTGTTTATTCGTTATCATTTATTTTATTGAAAAATATATTGGTTTATATGTAATAAATATTTATTTTTATGGATACAAGTTGCTAGAAAACCTTGTCTATTCAATGTTTGGGCGGTATGTCTGCTTTTGACAGGCCGCTTGAAACATATAAAGCAATACCTAACAGGGAAACGTTTTCCACTGAAACTAATTAAATGGAATATTGATTTAGATGTCAAGTTTTACCGGTTTTAGAATTGTTATTTGTTTGATGAATGAGAATGTGAAATCTTAACCATTCACGAGTCTTTTGTTAAAATGTGTGACTTGGAACAGATTTTGACAGCGGGCGTTATTTGAGGATAACTATAGAACATTGTGTCTCAAGGGAAAAAAATATATATTTACGGCTAGGGCGGTATATTGATTCAAGAGCGTAACGAGGGATTTCAGTGTTAACGCCTAAATTGGAAATACTTTAGCTACTACTAAGTGGCACATCCTGCTTTACACAGCTTCTATTAGAAAAACTGAAATCTCTCAACAATAACGCTTTTCTGAATAACAGGATCAGGGAAGAAAACTAAAACTTGAACTTCTTTTGATCTGACAACAATTACTCTTTTCGGAGTAGCACGTGTAAAAAACTCTTTCCTGAATAAGTACGCGTGAAAAATACCGTGTAGTAGTTCCATTGTGGCAGTTAAATACTTTTTAGTCAGCTTTGAATTCTTACACGCCTTTGAATTTATTGGTAACTATACAAATGCAGGTTTTCTCACGATGTGATTCACACAAAGCAAATGGTAATATTCAAATGTTTCATACAAAAACAAATTGAAAGACAAAAAAAATGCAATGACACCGAATTCCGTACAAAACTTCCGAAAATCTCTTTGGTATGAGCCGGGATTTGAACCCAGGACCGCCGTTTGTTAACCATAAGAATTAACCTCTAACGTGGCTACTATAGTTTCATTGTACTAACTCCTTTAGCTGGAGTGAGGAGATATCTCTTATTTTTATGTACAATGTACCTTACATTGTACATAAAAATAAGAGATATCTCCTCATTTTCAATTCCATTGAAAGTCAAGCTCAGCAAATAAACCTTGATAAACAAATCAATTTAGATTTAATTAAACGCAAATAAAATCGACGGACAATCAGAGATCGATCTGAACCGAATGAACGAATGACCGTGTAAAAGAACGAATGAAATGAGTAATTTGCAATCAATGAACATCGGCTCCTTGGAAGTGTTTTCGAAGTAATTTGTGTTTGAAATGAGATCCTAGCGTCTCTCGGAAATAATTCTATGTCAGCGATATTTAGAATTGTTTGTGCAATGGTTGAATCTGATTCGAGAGTAATTTAAGGAAGCGATACTCGCGTTGATTTTCGGCCGGGTGTTTACATTAGAAACGTCACTACGGTGATATAATACCTATTGATAAAACTGAAAGCTACTATAGGCCAAATGTCCTGCGACCTCTATTTCAGTGACGTCAGATGATGACACGTGATTTTGTCTGACGGCGCTGAATTCCTGGTTTAAAGTGCTTCGACGACCATACAAAACGTCTTTTGACATTCGCAGGCTAACGGCGTGATATATTAAGAAACGTATGTAACAATCTTTCATAAAGTGGCTTTCCATTTACGCGAAATTCCCCATTCCCTAGAATAAACTTGTATAAACTAGAATAATTTGAGAATAATCGTTTTACCAAAGTATCACGAGACAATCTTATTTCTCAAATTATTCAAGTTTAAATAAGTTTATTACCACCTTAAGTTTATAATATGTTAACGAACGCGTATTTCTGCAGCTACAGGACCCGTGAATAATAACACTTTCACTATTAAGTAAATAAGGATAATTTATTGAGTATCACTTAAATGTAAGATTCTCTTAGTGACCGGTAAGGTATGAATAATTTTCTTAACCCCTTCCTAAAAAACTAACAACGAATGTTGCCAACCAAATAACATTTTTCATATTGAAATACATTTTATACTAAATAATATTTAAAGATTGCTTTAGTTGCTAATTATTATTTGGATTTATATAAGAAATACATATCATCAATTAAATTACAAAATAATATCAATGAATATTATAAGCGATTAATTACATTACTCAAATGTGTTTCATTTCTACCCTCAAATCTCAATTATTGAATTTTAATGGCTCGTACCCACATATTTGCTAACATTCGGCCTTTTCTGACATCGCAAGCGTCCTCGGTTTAGGATATTGAAATAGAAAACATCAAAATTACCCATTACTATCCACACATTATCTACAGATCTCTAAAGATTAATTATTTCAATTACAGTACCTGAGTAATTCTCACATTATTTTACATCGAACATAGTCTCAATCAATTGTTAATATAATTTAAGTTTCTTTACAACATACGGCATCTCTGATACTTATCTTGTAACGCCACAAAGGGCTAGTAACACCACAAGGGTTAGCAACGCCACAAAGGGCTAGTACTTACCTGGGAACGCCACAAAGGGCTAGTACTTACCTGGAAACGCCACAAAGGGCTGGTACTTACCTGGGAACGCCACAAAGGGCTAATAACGCCACAAAGGGCTAGTAACGCCACAAGGGCTAGCAACGCCACAAAGGGCTGGTAACGCCACAAAGGGCTGGTAACGCCACAAAGGGCTAGTAACGCCACAAAGGGCTAGTAACGCCACAAAGGGCTAGTAACGCCACTAGGGCTAGCAACGCCACAAAGGGCTATTAACACTACAGACGTTAGTAACGCCACGCAGGGCTAGATTTAAATCGACACACACATGCACAAGTCGTACATAGAACCATAATAATCATAAATTTGATCTTTTATACATTTGTATTAGGATCACGCGATATTAATAAGTTTACATCAACAGACTCTGCGTCAGAATCGCTCTCCATGGGATCATTTCCGAACACCAACCAAGGGTGAATCTTATCTACTGCAAAAATCGATCTGTACGTAGATTTACCATTCTTTTTTGTAATAGGCGTGTCTTCGACCTCGTACCTATCATTACCTAAAACCTTAGTAATTTTGTAGGGTCCGCTACACTTGGGCTGCAACTTCCTACTTTGACCGGTTGGGTTACTCAATTCCCTCTCGACACGCACAAGATCGCCAACATTATACATGCGTGGATACTTTCTCTTGCTGTCGAAACGTTCTTTTTGTTTTCCTTGTTCGATACGCATCCTCTCACTGGCCTCAGCTCGTATGGCGACAGGATTCACATATTCCTGAGCTTCGGAAACTATTTCGTTCATAACACCATCAGAACTACCGGTGGGGTTTAAGCTAAATAGTAGATGAGCTGGTGTTTTATTAGTGGCCTTGTTGATGGTATTGTTGAGCCCCCATTGGACCTTCGGAACACAAACGTCCCACTCGTTATCAGGTTTGCCATGGTTCATTGACGTAAGTGAGTCTAATATGGAACGATTGTAGCGCTCAATTTGACCGTTGGCGCGAGGGCTAGCAACCGCGTTTAATATATGAACAGATCCCTTGTCTTTTATATATTTTTCAAAAGAATGACTAGTAAAACTAGTCCCTCTATCCGTAATCAAGCGTCTCGGTACAGCAAATAAGCTAAAATATTCTTCAAAGACGTTTATAGTGGTACTAGTCTTACAATTTTTCACAGGTTTTATGAATATAAATTTAGTGAAAGAGTCAATTATTGCTAGTATGTACGAATTTCGCTTCTTACTCATAGGAAACGGACCGCAATGATCCGCATGCAACGTGTGAAACGGTCTGTCAGGTTTTTGAATTGGGTGCAACAAGCCTTCCTTAGGACCGCCAGGTACTTTGTTATATGCACAATGCAAGCAAGCAGCACAATATTTTTTAATAAACCTCCGCATCTTTTTGAACCAATATACTTTGCGTATTCTTTCGTATGTCTTTTCATACCCAAAGTGCCCGACGTTATCATGATGGCTTTTAAGTATCTGCCAACGTACGGACTTTGGAACAACCCATAGCAAAGTCACTGCGTCGTCCTTTTTAACCAATCGATACAGCCTTTCATTCTTATATACAAAGTTATTTTTAATATCTATCATTGTTTTAGTTTCAGGGTCTTTCAAAATTCTTACGATTCTTTGTAGTTCGGGGTCGGATTGCTGAATCGTTTGTAACCATTTATACGATGTTTTTATTTTACGATATTTGAATCCGCCGTATCTATATGAAAGACGTGACAGTCGTCATCGCGACATGGTGGATTTTTTGCTGCTATAGCGTTTCTACTCAGGGCATCTACACGAGTCATTTTTGTGCCAGCTCGATATTCTATATCAAAATCAACAAATTCTTGCATTGCCATCCACCATCTCGCCACTCTTTGAACTAAGTCTCTCTTAGTCATGGTGCTACGAATTGCATGACAGTCAGTTACTATTTTAAACTGACTACCAAGCAAATACACTCTAAATCGATTCAGTGCCGTTACCACGGCCAGGGTTTCCAACTCGTAAGCAGAGAAATTTTGTTCCTCCGGTGAGGTTTGCCGACTATAAAACGCGATGGGTTGGAGACCCTGACCAGCATCCTGCAGTAAAATGGCTCCAAGTCCCATTTTGCTTGCGTCTGTGTGAACCTCTAACCGTGCATGAGGTTCGTACAAAGCTAAAACAGGCCTGCTAATCAATATATCCCTCAATTTATTGAATGCAGCTTCCTGTTCAGCTTCAAACCGCCAGGGCTCGTTTTTCTTTGTAAGAACAGTAAGGGGTCTAGCTATCAACGAGAAATTGCGAACAAACTTTCGGAAGTAGCTTGCTAGGCCTACAAACTGACGGACCTCATGTACGTTTTTGGGTGTGGGGAATTTCTTGACGGCGTCGATTTTAAACGATCCCGGCCTTATACCTTCCCTAGAGATTTCATAGCCGAGATATTCGATACAGTCTTGAAAAAACACACACTTTTTTAAATTTAGCGTGAGTTTAGCTTTACGGAGCATGATGAAAACCTTTTCAAGCTTTTCAAGGCCCTCTTCGATCGATCTTGACGGGACTAAAAGATCGTCCATGTACGCAAGCACCAGTTTCTGACCAACGCCATTGATCATCGAGTTTATTGCGCGCTGAAAGACACTTGGAGCGTTCGCCAGCCCGAACGGCATTCGATTAAACTCGTAGAGGCCGTCCGGGGTGACAAACGCTGTCAAGTGCTTGCTGCTCTCAGAGACCGGTACTTGGTAATATCCACTAGCCAAATCAAGGCTGGTGAAGAAATTATTACCCCCGAGACAATCTAATTTATCCTCAATGCGAGGTAATGGATATTTATCTTTGAGGGTCTTCCGATTCAACGCACGATAATCCACACATAGGCGTTTCTGTCCATTTTTCTTGCTGACTAACAACACAGGGCTTGCGTAAGATGATGAACTTTCCCTGATAATACCATTCTGAAGGAGATCTTCTATAATCGCGGACAATTGCTCTTTTTCCTTAAGCGACATACGGTATGGGTTGTAAACTACAGGATTGTCGTCTTTAAGTTGAATTACCATTTCGACTAAATCAGTTTTACCTAGTTCGGACAAGTCTAGTGCGAAACAGTCACGATACTTTGATAAAAGCGTATGAAATACTTCGCGTTGGTTTTCGTTCAGCTTTGTACCTAATTCGACATCTTCTATTGGCAATGCTTGCTGAATTTCATCTGTGACTGTAGTTAATCGTACCATTGGTTCATTGATTTCCTCGTAACTACTTCCCCTAGCTAGCACTTGGTTCTTTTTAAATTTCAAATCGGCTTCAGCTACATTTGAAATCATGACAAAACCTTGACCATTGTTAAAACTATATAACCCAGGCAAAACAATATAATCTTTCTGCGGTGTATTGCAAAATGCAGCAGGTATATAAAGTGATCCGGTAAAACTGCTAGTAGTGCTCACTACTGTAGGTGAGGTGAAGCCTGCCTCAATTAATACTTCGGTGACTGTATTGAGTGCATACTTTACATTTGATTGATTACATCCCTCCCCTGGAGCTCTATAGAAAGTCAAGTCCTTCGCAGTTTTTATAATTACAACGTCTGGTAATTCTGTGAACGTTTGGCCTATCATGACGTCGCTTGGCAAAAGATGGTCGGGTACGACAACAAAGTCGACTGTACTTTCAACGTCATCAACACTTAAAGTACCACTCACCGAACCTAAAGGTCGAACGGTCGAGTTGCCAAATCCTCTTAAATTTGGCATTTTGTCAGAACTTTTCCAATTACCAAATATTTGTTTGGCGGAACTTTCCCTGATTAAGGTGCATGAACTACCCAAATCAACGAATGCACGAGTAAGTACGCCCTCAAGCCTGACATCCTTATAATACTTTTCGCTCTCAAGTTCCGATGATTGTACGTGGGGCATTTCAATATCACTCGTTTCGATACGTCTAACGTCTTTATCTGATGGTGGAGCAGGGAGTTGCAATAGGCCGCCACTATTAGAATTATTTGACGAACCTGTGGTCATCCGATTACGACATTCACTAGCCATGTGGCCCGCCCTACGGCAAATGTTACACTTCTTCATAGGTTTAGTGCATCTAGACCGAATGTGCCCAAGTTCTCCACAGTTGTAACAAACTATTTCAGGTTTCACTAGCTCTATACTAGTGTTCGTTGTATTCGTGGCGTTTTGATTTGGTCTGGGATCTTTGATCCATGGTTTACTGCGTTTATGTGTCATTAAGTAATTATCGTTCTGAGACAAGGTTCTCAGATATGAAAACAATTGTTCCGGTTCCTCAAAACGGCACGAATTTGCACTCATCCTAACAAACTTGTCGTCTATCCCATGCACTAAACATCCTACGGCCTTACGGCCTGTTACGTCACATTTATTTATCAAAATCATTTTTTCGTAGTAGTATACGTCTAATGGCTGCCCTACTCTACAACGTGCATTAAGCATTCGCTGAAGGAGATCGCCATAATTTTCTGTCGAGGGAAAAGCTAATTTTAACTTTTCCACCCACTCAGGCCAAGTATACAGAAGGGATGGAAGTCCTTGATACCAGCGTTTCGCTAAGCCAGATAGCTTAGGTAAAGCATAATGACACGTCTGAGTATCTGTCCATGAATATATTTGAGCGCACTCGTTCACCTTGTGAATCCAACATTCGATATTTTGGGCACCATCATTAGGGTCATACTCAGGAACCACGTTAATATGAGCGGTATAAGCATGACCTGGCAAAATATTACCTACTGCGACACTACTCGCACTCGATTGGCTCGGCTCAGAATTATTGACAGCATGATTAGCTACATGATTTTTGTTAGTACAGCTGCTTGCGGGCAGGGCCGGAGTGAAACTCTTAGACCTTACTCTAATCTGCACATTTCTGGGTTTATTCGTCTTATCATTACTTCGTTTACTCTTGTGATGGGTATGTTTCTTTTGTTTCTTATGTCGCCGACGCGGTGGCGAGGGCGAGGTACTCGAACTACGTGATGATACACTAGACACACTTCTATCTGAGGAATAAGAATAACGACGATGCCGACGTCTAGATAAGTGACGCTTACGTGACCTGGACGCCCTATTATCTGATCCCATGGTTAGCAATCTGTTATTAATTTGGTACAATGTTTTACTTAATCGCCTTGCAACAAACTTATTACGTTACTCACGAAACAAGCATACACCACACGATAATCCACGTGATGTTAACCATAAAACACATAATTTGTCTTTTAACTTTTTAACTTAATCAATCAAACACATTCATATTCCATAAATACATGACACGTTTATCTATTCACGTTATGATATCCTGTTAATTTAATTTGTAGCCTACAGAATTAACCACATTATCATTTCACATGTATTTATATAACAAACAACATAAATTTCCATTGTAAACAACAATCGTACTTAACTATTACTGTCCTTGAAATATCCTCTTACTGCAAAAATTTTGTCAGCCGACACGAAGGAATTTCTTTGAGAATCGGCTTTACTATTGGGATAACTCCGTAGTGAACACTTTTAAAGGTAATCAGTTAATCCTTCCAACGATTTACAAGTATCTCGCGTTTTGTCACTTCACTTTTCACAGCATCAAATCATAAAAAGCCGCGAAATTATGGAAAAAATTCAAATCACTGACCTTTCTCCGGGATCAAATACCTCGGTTCCCGGCGACGTGGGCTGCTTTTCCAGCAGGATTTACACTTCTGAAATGTTAACGAACGCGTATTTCTGCAGCTACAGGACCCGTGAATAATAACACTTTCACTATTAAGTAAATAAGGATAATTTATTGAGTATCACTTAAATGTAAGATTCTCTTAGTGACCGGTAAGGTATGAATAATTTTCTTAACCCCTTCCTAAAAAACTAACAACGAATGTTGCCAACCAAATAACATTTTTCATATTGAAATACATTTTATACTAAATAATATTTAAAGATTGCTTTAGTTGCTAATTATTATTTGGATTTATATAAGAAATACATATCATCAATTAAATTACAAAATAATATCAATGAATATTATAAGCGATTAATTACATTACTCAAATGTGTTTCATTTCTACCCTCAAATCTCAATTATTGAATTTTAATGGCTCGTACCCACATATTTGCTAACAAATAGGATCTTTAAATCAGTAAAGGGTCGGCAGCGCGCTTGTAATTCTTCTGGAGGCGGTGGTTGATGGCGTCTGCTTTACCATCACTCAAGCCAAGCTATTGTATGTTTGTTTGCTACCGTCGTTGTATAAAAATAATATTACTTGTATCTATAACATATAATGATGTACTTATATATTCGTATTATATATAAAGATAACGTGTTATGATATGATTTTCAATAATAATGGCAATAATATAATTTAATTTGTGGGATGAAAATATCAGGTAACTAAGTAATGAGTGATATGTTGAAAAAAATACCTACCTATAAATAAAGCTTGTACTATGGATACTAGACAACGATAAACATACATAAATACATAAAATTTATACTTAAATACATATAAATCATCCATAACTGGGGCACAATACGTGTGCTCATCACACAAATAAATGCCCTTACCGAGATTCAAACCCAGGACCTCAAGATTCGTAGGCGGGGTCACTTCCACTGTCACGGTCATCAAAAAAGTAACTATTATTTACACAGTATACATTCATAAAAGACTGCTCAAAGGAGACCGTCAACGTCCTTAGCCACATTGTAAATTAATAAATAAAGTAAGTCGCAAGCAAAATACGTTACCAGTATATTCCGCAGTGATGTAATTAGCAAGTTTCGAACTTCATTAGCCGGTGTTTGTTCTCGCGCGGTTTCTCGGCTCGCAACTTACAGCCTTTAATAATAGCTACATACATATACCGACCAGGACGGCAACTGTTAAAACCTTCATTCAAAACTTCTGCCACAAAAAGTTCATCGTGTTTGCCAGAGAAATGTTGCGGGCCTACTATGATCAACTTGGCAAGTTCTTCCACGAAGTTTTGTTTTTTGTTCCTGTTTGGTGAGCATTTTATTATAAGCTTGAGCCTAGTTATAGCATTTTTAGTTGATTTTTCCATGATGCCTAAAAGAGGCTAACGCAGCTCTCAGGTTCCGTGAGGTTCACATAATTCTGTCCATTATTGATTTACTGAGATTGAATGATGCATAAGTAACACCATGTATTATAACTTTTATAGTTTTGAAAAGCCTGCGCAATATAAAAATACACACAGCACCCGACAACAGAGGTGCCATTTGCTTTCACTCATGGACCACTTTTCTCCTCTCTACTCTGACTCCCTCTTCTCTGACTTCCAGCACGGTTTACGATGTTTGTAGACTGCAATGTGGCTAATAATTGTATTGTGACAGACCATGTTGAAATCATTGTAAGAAAATAATATACTTAAACTACGATCGCGAATTCAATCTCCTCATATCTTTGGCTGTAACAACTGTGCAATTTAACCCACAAGTTTGTACGTAAACCCCACACCTGTCTACCGCATTACCTGAGCACACTTGAGCTCGGCTCGGTGTCACCGTGACGATTAACATTGCACTTAACGAGAATGTTTCTGCAAAGCCTTCTTGCCACGAGGAAACTTCAGCTCAAAACATACTTGCAGAAGGCTTAAATTTGCATTTTATAATGTAAGCACAACATTGACATTTCATAGATGCAGCGTCTCACGCAAAGACGGTAACTTGATCCATTTTCTAAGTAGAAGACTTACTGAACAAGTTTTCTTCTAAGCCGTCATTCATAACACGATGATGAATTTGATGAACGATGAATTTTAATAATTTCATAGCAATAAATGCAAGAAAGTTTTCTGACATAAATACTTGGACCAAAAAATAAATGATTTCTTTGTCTAAATTGCGGTGTACTGCCGTTTGGGCAAAATATTTTTCGCCAAATTTTACTTGCCATAAAACTTATTGCAGTATTTTTATTTCTCAAGCGAATCTTTAGCACGTAATATTTGTCCCGTAATATTTATTATTTACTAGCTTCTGCCCGCGTCTCCGTCCGCGTGGAACTCGTTTATATCGCAGCTCCATACAAACTTTCACCCCCCATTTCACCCCCTTAGGGGATGATTTCCGGGATAAAAACTATCCTATGTCCTTCCCCGGGACTCAAACTATCTCCATACCAAATTTCATCGCAATCGGTTCAGCGGTTTAAGCGTGAAGAGGTAACAGACAGACAGACAGACAGACACACTTTCGCATTTATAATATTAGTATTGATTATTAAGGAAGGTCTCAGTGACGACGACGAGTGAAGCGAGGAGGAGTGTTAGGTTGACCTGTGATCATACAGTGCGCGAGCCGAGTGAGCGAAACGAGCGTGCAGCAGCCGGCGAAGCGCCAGAACCGAACATTTTTTAGTAATACTTGCATGACACAATAATTATTAATGTATCTAAGTACCTACAAAAGTATGGAGCATTATTCTAGTATGAGACTGACACAAAAAAATATAGTTAAAGCAATTACGCGTAGCTTCAATGTCCGAGAGGCAACCGGAATGGCTGATGGCTCGCGGTATTCGAGCTCCCGAAGGGTTGTGGAGGCGCCCTGTACAACCCGAACTGAGCCAACTCGGACTGGGTCGATTTGTTTCATTTTTTTCTATTTCCGTCCCGGTCCAAGTTGGCTCAATTCGGGTTGCATGTACAGTCAGGGAAATGTATTCACGTACCTTTTTATGCCGTATTGTCATAGTAACAAGAGCTAAAAAGGTACGTGAATACATTTCCCTGACTGTACATTATACAGTCAGTAAGTTAGACTCAATGTCTTTTTTATTGGTCCGGTATTGTTTGTTATATTCTATGAAAATTAAAGAATGAGATTGTTATACAAACTGATGTTCTATCCACAGTGCATTATATACGATTCCATGCAATATTTTGGGAAGAGTAAGTTCTGCCAAACGATACATTTGACTAAACTAGTAGTAGTAAGTAATTATTAGTTACAGAATAATTTAATAAAAATTTTGGAACTGTACAAGTTGCGATAAGTGGTTTTGACTAATGTTTCTTTGCCAAATGATAATTTGATAAAAAATGTTTGGGATGTGATACTTTGGGTAAAGTTTTTTGCCCATACATTAGTAGTCCCTAAATTGTATCTAACAATGAAATTGAAAGTGCTTTTGAGAGTGGACGTTTATCTGATAGGTACGATTAGTGAGTGCTCTACAAAAATCTCCTCGTAAGCGTTGATTGCCCCTTAAGCTGCTCCTTATGAACGGAACCCTCTAACAAATATCTACAGTAGTTGATTGTGCAATCATCTATTGATTTGTCGACTCGTCAACCCGAGGTGTGATTAAATCTTTGTTTTCCGTTTAATAAATTACTAAGTACACACATTTTACTAACTAGTTAGCAGAAATAATACCGGATGAACGAACCGTTGTTCCAAAAATAAAACGATTAACCGAAACGGTATGGTATACCTTCGTTTGACAGAATTTCATTTGCCATAATTTCAGTTGCCATAATAGTTAAAGGGCATAATTTTGTTTACCATACCAACTATTTTTACCATTATATTCATAACACATAATTACTATTTTCCATAATATCATATGCCATAATTTAATTTGCCATAAACTTCATAAACCATTATAGTCATATGCAATAAAATCGATTGCCATATGAATGATTTACTAATGGAATTTGGACGGTTCGGGGTGCGGTGGCCAGGTTGCAGACAATCAAACAGCGTGTGCGCGCACTTGTAATTTCATTCAGTTTAAAAAAAAAATTGCGACACGAGTTGCCAGTGATTTCCTACTTAGCGTTATCTTTTCTGGTATTCGTAACGCTAAATAAATAGGTATGTTATTTTTCTTCTCATAAAATGTTTGCCTTTTACACGTATGGGTTCATATAATTTTGATATCAATTAAAGAGTCAGCCCAGATCCCCACTACTACATAAATCTCCATAACTACGTGTAATTATAGCCCCCTAA
This sequence comes from Epinotia ramella, assembly GCA_947578815.1. NCBI lineage: Eukaryota > Metazoa > Arthropoda > Insecta > Lepidoptera > Tortricidae > Epinotia > Epinotia ramella. The sequence goes on from OX388202.1 coordinate 28,782,144, forward strand.
TGAGTTCCTAAATAGGGCGATTAAGCTCATGGAGCGTTACCATCTGCGATGTTACGTAGAATAATGTGCAACATAATCGTAAAGGTCTATGTACGGTCGAAAAAAATGAAGGTTTGGCACATTTCAACTCTATTGGAATGACATTAAGGTTCAAAAGTGCTAAACATTCAATTTCCTCGACTGTACGTACAGCGTAGGCAAGAATGGTCATCATAATATTTAAGAGATTAAACGCTTGTCCGTGAAGGAAAATCTTGCCAGGCTTGGGGACTATTGCCTGTTCCTGGATGAGACCATCCATGAGAGGGGGCCTGTACCTAGCACTGGGACGCATATAGGCTGATTTATTATTATACTAGCTTCTGCCCGCGACTTCGTCCGCGTGGGACTCTTTTATATCGTAGCTCCTTAAATACAAACTTGCGCCCCCTATTTCGCCCCCTTAGACGATGATTCCCGGAATAAACAATATATGTATACCAAAATTCATTTTAATCCATTTTTGCGTGATTGAGGTCCAAACTTTAGCATCATAGCCTAGCGGCAGCTGCGAGTCGGAAACGATAACGCAGGTTAAGCAAAGATGGCAGCGATCAGTCTTCCGATGGGTGACCGCCTGATGTTTGAGTGGGTGGTTAATATTTAATATAAATGAGCGCTTCCGTGCTTTGGAAGGCACGCTAAGCAGTTGATCCCGGCTGCTGTCTCTGACAGTAGTCGTTAAGCCGAGTTAGAGGCCTTCGGGCGGCTTATAATTACTTTGATGCTTGATGTTGCCTAGATTTTCTTACTTGTCGGTATAATATCAGTATTGCATTTGCGCACTGGTACTCGTATATTATAGGGTGCGTAAGCGGGGCGGTACGAATGCGTACTGCATGCTTACCGCGCCGCATCCGCACAATATTTTTTCTTTTTTTTTATTAAATACACACAACAATCCGTACAGACTATAATCCTATTTCGACAGTGTGGATTTTTCAAGCATGTTGGCTTGATAATTGGTATTAGGTATGACTATAATTACATAGCAGCAGTTATACTATGTACGAGTATATCACCGTACCATCAAAGGCTTAGGTGACACTTGTGAATTCGTTCATCGATAATACTAGTATAATTAGTATAATACTAGTATTAGTAGTCTACGCAAATGTCATACCTACTGACAGAATACCGACAAGTAAGAGAATCAAGGCGACATCTAATCAATAAGAGCTCTCGGTAAAGTAAAAAACACCGCATACCTATTCCGCCCAGCCAAATGTGTTTCCTACAAGGCAAGGATGGGTACGGTACCTAGAGTAGGGTTCGCGAGGAGAGTTGGTTTATGAATGGGAAGAGAAGGAATGAAAGGGGGGTAAAATGGAATTTTAAGGCTACTGCTACCTAAATATTGTATTCGATTTAAAATGGAGCTATAGTAATATTCATAATAAAAAAAAAACGATCCAACAATCTTCCAAAATCACCTTTGTATGAAAACCCATCTCACCCCAAATCCGAGGGACTACGGGGTGAGGTGGGATTTCATGTTTATCGTTAAAGTTATGAAATGGAACTACCCAAAAAAAAAAAAACTAAAATACAAACGTCCGGAACACTTATTATATACAACATTCAGTTGCATATGTATTTGCATATGTAAAAATAAAATGTTATCGAGGTTTGAATGTCAGTTTTGTCCCTACTCACCCCGTTTTACGGTACCCACCAGTGTCGGAGCACCGATACAAGCCGATTCCCACTGGCTTGCCTAAGATTTATTTTGACGCAAGCCTATAGTTATATACTATAAGTTCTAAGTTCACTCTTTGATAACTTTTTTGTTCCGGGTTGCCCATCGAACATTTTCATACGCCACCACTGGTACGCACAATACTAAGTATGTAATTATTAAATATGAATCTCACGCATCTTTATAAAACCGGGCCCAAAGCAATAACTTGGGTAGTCCATTCTTAAAGAGTAGTCCAATCATTTTATTGACAACTGGTATGGAAAATATAACAAATTTGAAAATAATACTTGATATAATATATAATAGTTGTTTTTTTTCTGTGTAACGGATAAGCATCATTTTTTGAGGCAAAATCCAACATAATATTTATGTATAATATTATACATTAAAGGCAAATCATACAATAAAATAGGTAAAATATATTTTGAGAGTTAAACTGTTTTATTGCGAAGGACTAGCTATTACCTAAAGAAGTAGAAAATGTACTAAAAGTAAAAAAAGGTATTGGTAGGTATCAGGTATTCGATTTAATACCCAGATTGAGGTCGTTTGAAAAGGTTTAGGTAAACTGCAATTTTTTTTCGGACGCCATCTTAGATTTTAAATTGTTTCATAGTATGCTGTATTCTTCTAGACAAGCCCTTTTATTTGATACCCATATTATAGGTAGCCTAGTGGTTCAGGCATGCGGCTGCTAAGCGGCGGTCGTGGGTTCGAATCCCGGCTCGTACCAATGAGTTTTTCGGAACTTATGTATTTAATATTTACCGTTAGCTTTTCGGTGAAGGAAAACATCGTGAGGAAACCGGTCTAATCCCAATAAGGTCTAGTTTGCCCTCTGGGTTGGAAGATCAGACGGCAGTCGCTTTCGTAAAACTAGTGCCTATGCCAAATGCCTCTTGGGTTTAGGTGTCAAAGCGGACCCCGGGTTCCTTTAGGGGCACTACCGGGAATAACGCTAGGAGGATGATGATTATAGGGTTTTAATAAAAATAAAAATAAACTGCCATTTTGTGGCGGCGGCGGCATTTAGGTTTTACAATAATACTGATAACACCTAAATTGTATTATCATCGGAACTTAGTGTGTACCAAATTTCACGTCATTCAGTCAACAGAAAGGGGGTACAGTAAACAGTTACTCGATTTGTCACATGAAAGTCGAACTAAATAAAACCGTTTAAAAAAATTACAATGAATCCTGAAGTTTATAGGATTCGTGAATCGTAGAATAACGTTTTTAATGAAATAAACAAAAAACACGATATTATTATAAATTAATGTTTTACAAAACCATATTTTTCCTGAGCTTCTACGTCAAACAAATGTTAGAAATAACAATTTTACCGGCAGCGACATCTAGCGTGTAATTGATCATACACTTATTTGTGTCTGTGTACAGCTGCCATGTGATGCAATAAGATTTAAACTGAAAAAATAAAGGCTTCCCACATAAATACAAAATAAGCATAAACTCCTTTCTCCAGACGCTCACGTGAAGGCACATTACGCACAGTAAAAGTACCGGAGATGCATCACGGCATCCGGGAAACACACAAGCCCTTTGAGGGGTAATGGTAGGGGGGCGGGCGCCTAATGAGCGCTTGTGGGTCGGTTTAACTCTGAAGCCTTGTCTTGGGAGGGGAATTTGCAACATGCTTTAAATATCTTACGCGATTCCCCATACAAATGTGCGTTTATGGTTAAGTTTGTACTGAATTTATGCGGACGCTATCGCTATTGGAAAAATATTATTATTAAGAAACAGCATAAACGAATTACAATTTACTGATATGTACTTCCGGATTTATGAATGCGGACTCGATTCGGCATCAGTAAACTGTCAGTCAAGTCAGTATAGATTATTTACTGTACCTACATGTGTCACTTTTACTGCCAGGAATCCTCTTAGCGGGAGCCTACGCCGTAGTCACTTTCCTCTAGATATGAGGAAAACCACGGGATTAGTTACGAGCGTAATGCGTAGTGATTCTTGGCAATGAATGTGTAAGTTGGTGCTTCCTAATTGGCGCGGGATGTGCTGAAGACTTGCGGTACGAATGCGGAACGGCGTGCGAACCGTGTCGCCTATACTATATATATATACCTATAAAACTACGCAAATGTAATACCGACAGAATACCGACAAGTAGTGAAATCTGGGTGGCATTAAGTAAGCTCTCGTTAATTTACAAAATAACGCATACCTTATACCGCCCTGTCAAATGCTGAAGAGGCCTGATGGATATTTAAATTTAAATCATAAATAATATGACCGGGGAATCTTACACAAATTGAACTATCCTACTAGGTTATAGGTATATAGAAAAGAACTAAGATTAAAAAAAAGTAAATACTCATTGTCATCACTCCAATAATTGCCCTTACCGGGCTTTACCACCCGGGACCATCAACTTCGCAGGAAGGGGACCATCATAGTTTGTTAGGACAATTTCGGTAGTGGTTTGTCCGAGGTTATTTGACCCATTATAATTTCGCGCTGGATACGATTGACTTTCTACTTTTCAGAAAAAGTATATATGTTTTACTTTTTTGCACCCACACAAAAATAGTTTCTTCATTAAAACGTCATATGCCGAATAATTTTTATACTTTTTTTAATTTGTAAAGATATGTGAAGGTAAATTTAAAAAAAATTGTAGCCAGTGGAATTGCTATCTTTTCACGTACAACACAGTCCCAAACTGGAGCGGCCGGCAGTTCGTTAGCGCTTTTGTCGACCAGATTTCAGCCGTTTTCAGCCATTTTCAGCCCTTTCATGAACTCGAGTTTCAGTTTAAATTGCTCTATTCATGGTATGACTTATACTACTATGTGGATTTAATGTTAAAATAGCCGTAAGGATTAAAATTATGCGACTTTAAAGTAACAAATCTTCAATATTCATTATATTTTGCAGGCTTGCATTTTGGATAAATGGTTGAATTATTCTTGAAATGTTAAAATAACATTAGGTAACATTTTACAAACCGGCAGTAAAAACACATATTACAGGGTTCCCTACACAAAGAAACAGTGCTGTCGTCACACCGTTGTTGTATAAAGTTTAAATAAAAATTTCACTTTATTGTCCACAGAGAAAACGAGTTTTTGTTGACATTATTAGAATTTGCTGTTGCGTAAGAACGGAGATAAGGAGTTCGTTTAGAACAATGAAGGTATACGACGTCAACAACATCGTCGATGAAACTGATTCAATATAATATGAAAAAAAATCATCAATATCAAAAAAATAAAATAAATTGCGATCTTTTGACATTCAAATAGTTCTATTGGTTGAGAGTAAGTGGCCGCGTATGCCTGTAGGTCGCAGGTTTCAAGTCCCTTTAATTTTTGCGGTGCAAGAAGGATGTACCCACCCGTCACAAAATCTTGTTCAATAAATACTGTTTAAACGCTCAAAACTTTTCCTTCGCTTGGAAAACCATGAACTAGCGAAGGGAACTTTAATGTGTTTAACTCATAGTGTATCGCTCAAGTGCTTGAACAAGCTGCGCATGCCTTGGAGCCGCCGCTACGAAGACAAATGAAGTCCCTTGACATTAAAGTGAGTATAATACCTCATACCATATTTTCTAGTTTACTGGAAGTGGCTTTGAGAAATGAAAGAATATTTATAAATGTGAAGTCTCCTAGTTCAATTTCACACAATACGTATTATAGGCTCCATATGAAATTGGTAAACTGGCAACTTTGGATCAAAATATCTGGCGTCGGTTAGGAATTCCGAATTCAGCCAATTCAAATTAAGACCATGTATTTTTGTGTTCGAAATTTATTTGTGACCGCGTCATTTGTTTTTCTTTGACATCGTTCTGTTCATAATATGGAGAACTTAAAATATCGCTATATTTACGAATATGAGTTCCACCTCGGCACCAGTGCTGCAGAAACGGCTCGTACTGCAAAACAAAATACGGTACGTTATTGGTTCCAACGGGAACGTTGGTTCTGGAAATGTTGACCTACAGAATAAGCCCCTCGGACGGCCGGAGACGCAAGTTGACAATGAAGAAAAAGTAATTATGGGAGCAGATCCATCGCAAACCACGTCAGAGTTAGCGGCAGGCTTCGGTGTGAGTGATTAAACCATTTTGGTTCACTTGAAACAAATGGGAAAAGTGAAGAAACTTGAAAAATGGATACATGAATTGAGCGATACAAACAAAGAAACACGCGTCGAGTGTTGCGTTTCACTTCTCAACCGGCAGAATAATGAAGGATCAACGACGACAACGACGACATCCGGAAAGGTTCTTCAAAATGGCTGAACCCAGGTGAACCAGCCAAATTCTGCCCGAACCGTCTGGTGGACTAGTTCTGATGTCATCCATTACAGATTTCTTAGTCTGGGCAAACAATCACGGCTGATGTATATAGTCAACAATTGCAAACGATGATGGAAAAGCTAGCCATTAAACAACCCAGACTGGTCAATCGATCTAGCCCACTGCTGCGCCTTGAAAACTAAGGGAGCTGCGACTGGAATGTCTTCGACACCCACCATACTCCCCGGACCTTGCTCCGACTGATTAGCATTTTTTCTAAATTTGGACAATTTTATGCAAGGAAAAAAATTCAATTCCCACGAGGCTGTCCAAACGGCCTTCAAAAATGTTATTAATTCTCGCTCACACATTTTTTTTAGTAAATGAATCAATGAACTACCTTCGAGATGGCAAAAGTGCATAGATAGCCATGGTACATACTTTGATTAAATAAAAATATCGTCCCCTGATTGCGAAAACCGCTTAAGTGCATGACATGTAGTTTTGAGAAAAACGCATTTAAAGATTTGCATGTTAATATTTCTATGAAGGGCCAATAATAACTAAAGCATTTTCGTGTTTTTATATGAACAGTTAATCGCTTATTGAGACTATTTGACTTTATTTACTTTTTGTTTAGGATAAGAGGATAAAATTTAGGGTTTACCGTAAAAAGTGCTGCAGTTAAGCGGTTGTTCCTGAAGACACCTTTTTTTTGTATCTCTTAAAATAATAGCCTTAGATCGGAATTTACGATTTATAATCATTTCTGGTGTAAATTAATAAATGTTTGAACTGAATAAAGTCTTCAAACTATTTCAGATTCTGTATTATTTGAGTTTATTTAAAAGTCACCATGCAGTTTGTAGGTTTTTTCTGGAAGAATTTTAAAATTAAGGAATTAAAAGCACTTATAAGTAGAAAATACATGTGCAATGTTTTGGCACGTGAGGTTTCATTACAATTTTTTCATCTCCTGTGGTTTAATTACTTTATTATTTGTAATGGTCATTTCCATCGTAACTCTAACCTGTTTCTTGACAAAGTTCAATATAAGGGAAAAGGTAAAAATAAATAACAAAGGTGTTCGAAAGGTGCTTAACTGACATTTATCTTATGGGAGATATTTTAGAGTTAGCAATGAAATAGTAATTAGATAAAAGTAGGAATCCAATGAAATAAACAACATATGAATGTAAAATATTCGTTCATTGTGACTAATTGAGACAATTGACTAAAAACTATACGACGACTAGAAAACGCAGAAGGGCGACGCCGGAAGGGAAAAAAGAGAACTATGCAGTGTACCGCGAAGCGACCATGGCATTGCAGAATGCAATCGCCGACGCCAAATCTCGGTCGTGGGATAAGTTGCTGTGTGACCTGAACCCGTGGTCTGAGAGAGATAACCGAAGCTGAATTGAAGTGGGCCGTGAAGCGCCTTGCTGCACGAAATACTGCACCGGGACAAGATGGTATTCCTGGCCGAGCATGGATGATTGCGATGGAGGCGCCTATTCAGTAGCTGTCTCCGATATGGCTGCTTTTCCATGATATGGAAGAAGGCAAAACTGGTTCTCTTGCGAAAAGAAGGGAGGCCTGCAGACTCACCTTCTGCGTACCGGCCAATATGCTTATTGGACCAGGTAGGCAAGCTCTTTGAGCGTATTATCTCCCTCCGTGTAAACATGCATCTAAATAACGAAGGTCCAAACCTGTCGGATACTCAGTTGGCTTCCGCCGGGGTCGATCGACTGTGCAGAGCAGGCAATTTCGCGAGGAAGGGTGGGGCTGGAGATCAGCCTTGACATTGTCAACGCTTTCAACTCTCTGCCTTGGAATGCAATTTGGCGAGCTTTAGTCTACCATCAGTTGCCATCTTACCTGAGGACCGTGATCGAAGCTTACTTATCCGACAGGAGCATTCGTTCCCCCGGTCGTTATGGCGCCGACATGCAGGGAAGTCAGATGCGGGGTACCTCAGGGGTCGGTGTTGGGACCTCTTCGGTGTAATATTGCATACGACGCAGTTCTACGAGCAGCACTCCCCATCGGCGTCAGCGTCGTTTGCTATGCAGACGATACTCTAGTCTTTGCGGAAGGGGACATTTACGTGAGGACCACTAGACTGGCGTAGCTAGGCGTGGCAGTCGTGGTAAATAAGATCCGCAGTCTTGGTTTTATAATCGCGCCACAAAAAACAGAGGCGCGTTGGCTTCATGGACTGCGTCGCGGCAGGGAGCCTCCTGCCACCTCCGTGCAGGTTGGAGAGGTAGAGCTCCAAGTAGGTCAGTTTAAAAAATACTTGGGCCTTACGTTAGACGGTCGATGGAGCTTTGACGAGCACTTCAACCGGCTCGTCCCCCGGATTAAAAAACATCGGGTGCACTGCACAGACTGCTGCCAAATCTTGGAGGGCCAGAAGAAGGAGTATATACGCCGCCTTTACGCAGGGGTGGTGCGGACCATCGGGACGCCCGTGTGGTCAGAGAGGTTGACGCGCAACCGACGTAGTAGAGCGAAGATACTGGCAGTTCAGCGACGGATATCCATTAGGGTCGCCCGCAGATACCGTACGATATCGTACGAGGTGGCTGCTCTCCTAGCACGGTTCCCACCACTTAACATCTTGGCTGAAATGGATTCCCAAGTCTACAATGCCCTGTGCGCAGAGAATGGAGATGCTGCGAAGGAAGAAGTTGCGGCGGTTCAAGAGGGTGCCCATAAGCAGGCCATAATTCACTGGCGTGAACGACTGGAAGAACCCCGAAGTACATGGCAGCGGATAGTTACCGCAATCCTACCACATTTTGACTAGTGGCTGGAGCGGAAAGGGCGTGTTACCTTCGGGCTAACACAGATACTCACCAGACATGGCTGCTTCGGTGAGTACCTACACATAATAGGAAAAGAGCAGACGGCACGATGTCACAATTGCCAGTCTGACCTGGACTGCGCAGCACACGCTCGAGGAATGCCCAGCGTGGCAGTCTAAGCGGCAGGTCCTAATGCAAGAAGTGGGACAAAATCTCTCCTCACCCGCTCTCATAGCGGCAATGTTAAGAAGGAGCTCCACTTGGGATGCAGCTGTCACCTTTTGTGAGAGTGTCATGGTCCGTAAGGAGACAATAGAGCGCAAGCGGGAGCGTACAGATCCTGCTTGGAGGAGGAGCCGGCTACAATAACACGTCGCCGCCACTGCGCCCTGTAGCCCGGGCAGTAGAATATGGCTAAGGTATTTAATGCCTGTCGTACAAGGCGACTAAATGGGACTCTCGAGGCAGCACACGGTCGCAGTTGCGGCCTGCGATCGTCTAAATATAGGGTGACGCTAGGGCGGCACTGGTGCGTTCCGTAGGAGATCCCAGAGCTGTCCGAAATGCGTCGAGGAGGACCATCGGGGGTTTTTAGTCGCTGCGAGTCCGACAATTAGCGCTATCCCCATGGTGCGGAGGTATCCATAACGGATTTTCCTCCCAATAAAAACAAAAAAAAGAGGTAATAACAATCCAATAAAAAGGTATGCGCGCGCGCAGTAGCGTAATTATCGCTCCGAAATAAAAACACGACTAAGTGCGCCAAGTGCGGGCACGGCGTGACCCCCCCGCGGTCCCCGGGATAGCGGCGAAAGTGCACTTAGGCGGTTTTGGTTGAATGAATTGAATGTGGTCGAGGGCGAAACGTAACGAGCAAAGCCGCTTATATTACTTTTAGCATGTTTTTGCTGTAGATCAATTTTAACTATGGATTGATTTGGTGTTCTGACAATACATATTAAAGGTGGTTAGACTATTTTGACAGATGACTAAACACAAATTTTGGTTTTATCGCTTGCTGCAAAAATCTAGTTTATCTGGTTAGCATCTTTAGACTGGTAATTAAATTGCAAGTTTCATTCAAACTTCCACCATTCCAAAAACGCTTTAATAATGATAGAATGTTTTGACCTTGAAAAAAAAAGTGCTAGCCCCCATAACAGACACTTAATAGGTTTTGCCTGGAAATTATTTAGAAAAAACAGCGTTATCTGACGTTATCCTAAACACCAAGTCAGGAATGGAGCCACGTATCAAAAAACGGGCTTTTGTAGCAGGTAGATCATGGAAAGCATAATATAGCAGTATTAATATCTCACTTTTGACCAAAACGGAGCTTAAGCGGTTTTCGCAATCAGGGGACGATATAGTTTCATAAAAAAAATCGTTTTGATTTTTGCCATGTAAAACGCTTATTTCATATGTATGGAAGGAATACTTGAATTCTTCGACAATCATTTGATTCAGTGTGAACCAATGGTAGAACTCGGGGTTTACGGAAAAACACCAAGTCTGGTTAACTTATACTAACTTGCTTGTGGCAACCACAGTTACCAATTTCGCGCACCCTAAACTGATTGCGGGAACTGTGGCTGCCAAGTAAAGTATGAGCTGCCTTGATTAAAAAATCCAAAGCAATTTAGGTTACCTTTTTTAAAATTCGATTGTTGTGAGCAGTTATGACAAAAAATGCAAAAAAAAATTGTCTACCGTTAAATCAAGCTTAAAACAAACTGATTAACCTAATTGCTGCGATTAAGTTCGAGATTCTTTATTCCAATCATCCACCAAAAGTTTGCACACGCACATTCGCCACAATCTTCGTGAACGTGACGCAGCAGAACTCGCGATAAAATAATATTGATCGTATCGTTTTTAGGGTTCCGTAGGCAACAAGGAACCCTAATAGTTTCGCCATGTCCGTCTGTTCGTCTGCGGCATAGCTCAGTGAGGGTATATAAATCAATCACGCAAGCAAAATGGTTGAACAAATCCTTGATTTTTTTTTATGCTAACTACACGTAAAGTGGGCTTTAAAGTCCTAATTTTTGATTAGTTCAAGTGTCTCCCCACACTGCCGGCTAAATGGCCTCTACTGGAAAAAATTGAGACTAAATGAATTTATACGGAAAACTATCACGGCTAAGTAGGCACAACCAGTTACCGAGTAATAGTCAACCAACTTAACGTGTACTTGGAAAGGTCAACTTTAGTATAAATCGGTCGACGCAAGCGCATCATTTAGTTGTGGGGCGCGTCTCGATACTCTCGATGTAACAAAGACAGACAGGCAACTACGGAACCCTACACTGCGCGTGGCCCGACACGCAATTGTCTGTTTTTTTGTTAATTATTTCCCGCCTTCAAAAGATCTTATCCAAAATATCTTACATAGGTTTCTGGGGATTGTGGCACATATTTATATTTACCCACTTACTCCATTGATATGCCGCTTTTGGACTCTTCGATAGAGATGTTAAATGGTATAACCATATTTTGTACTCGTAATATAGACATAGACAAATTAGTCTACGTTATTAAAATTTTTACCAAAATAACCTCATTTGGTTAATTGGTTATTATTGCAGAATGAAGCAATTTTATCAAAAGAGTTACCTGAATTAAGTGTTTTCTGTACCTAGTCACGTATCTTGAATACAGCTAGTTACGGTGACGCTATCGTTCATTAGACCTATTGTCGGTTAGGTTGTCTGCACAGCAACGGGAACGCAAGGGACAAATATACAGTAGCTCCATGTTGGATGTAACCCTCAAAATGGTGTCTCTCTCGCTTGCTAATGCTAGCTTCTATATAGGTTTTGTCTTTGCCGGCGCTCGGAAAGTTGCGAAAATCGTTATAAAATAGTTTTTGTCGAATCGGATGAGTACCTATTCCAAATAGGTGAATAATAAAACATGTTTTAGATTAATATCTTTATTATTTTCCCGAAAGACCAAAAATATCAATCAAAATATCAGTATAGATAGTCCTTTACAAACTTCCATTGCTCTTCTTTTTTTTTTTTTTTATTAATGATTAATACAAAAACAATGAATATCATTACAAAGCCCATCTAGGCAAAACCTTGGAGAGGTTTGTGTGCCGTTGGGGAGTTCTTAGTATTATTTTGATCTAATTTATAGTTAAATTAAAAACTAACGGCCGTAATCATAATCGTCCTATAAGCCTGGTTTAACTATAATGGCGTTAATATTCGTTTGTCCTTTTCTGTCACTTGACATTTGTGTTCGTAAGAAAGGGACAAAGCACATTTTATTTAGCAGAGGCATTTTAAGTTTTATGAATAAGGGGGTTAGTTAGTACAACTTAGTTTACAGAATATAGGTTACATTATTGCATTTTAAAAAGTGCATCTTTAATATTTTTCTTATTTTACAACCTTTCACATAAGTTTTGTACATGTTCAGGTATGATTTATTATTTTAGGCAGTAAGTATGAGTATTTTCGAGCACCATTTAAGTTATTATATTTAGGTAAACAAAATTGGCTTTGGGATGATAACTTTCTTAATCTAATACATCTTTTCTTAACTTTGAGTTTTGTAACATTGTGATATTCATCAATTAAGATAGCTAGTTTATTTTTTTTTGTACAGGAAGTAGATTACAGTATTTAAATAGTTGTGAATAGTCGGCTACATAATGCTCTTTAATATTTTTTGGTACAATAGTTTTGAGTATTCTAATTTGTGGGCTGTATATTTTTCCATATAGGTCTTAAATTCTATGATGAAGTTGTATTTTATGCATATACAAATGTGTAAAAGCAGAAATCTAATAAGTAGATGAATGATTGATAATTGCCAACTAATTTCATATTTTAATATTCACTTTAGTAATCGAAACTATATTTATCGATAAAACGTAAATATTCTAATAAATCCTACACCTAATGCAATAACAACGGAATTATGTAAAACTCGAAGTTAACTTAACGGAATAAATAGAGAGGTAGGTACCCATATCACATTTGCTCAACTAGATTTCTCCCCTTTATTCACTGTACCGGCTATATTGAGTTCCCATCACACGAGGAAAAATGAAATTGACAGTTTCTCACCCAATAAGCACTGCGTGCGGAGATTTTCACCAATTCTTTTTATAAACGTGTGAACAGGCTAGCACGATTTTATTTAAAACTAGCTTCTGCCTGCGACTTCGTCCGCGTGGAACTCTTTTATATCGTAGCTCCTTAAATACAAACTTGCGCCCCCTATTTCGCCCCCTTAGACGATGATTCCCGGAATAAACACTATATGTATACCAAAATTCATTTAAATCCATTTTTGCGTGATTGAGGTCCAAACTTTAGCATCATAGCCTAGCGGCGGCTGCGAGTCGGAAACGATAACGCAGGTTAAGCAAAGAGGGCAGTGGTCAGTCTTCCATGAGAGGGGGCCTGTACCTAGCAGTGGGACGCATATAGGCTGATTTATTATTATACTAGCTTCTGCCCGCGACTTCGTCCGCGTGGAACTCTTTTATATCGTAGCTCCTTAAATACAAACTAGCGCCCCCTATTTCGCCCCCTTAGACGATGATTCCCGGAATAAACACTATATGTATACCAAAATTCATTTTAATCCATTTTTGCGTGATTGAGGTCCAAACTTTAGCATCATAGCCTAGCGGCGGCTGCGAGTCGGAAACGATAACGCAGGTTAAGCCAAGAGGGCAGTGGTCAGTCTTCCATGAGAGGGGGCCTGTACCTAGCAGTGGGACGCATATAGGCTGATTTATTATTATACTAGCTTCTGCCCGCGACTTCGTCCGCGTGGGACTCTTTTATATCGTAGCTCCTTAAATACAAACTTGCGCCCCCTATTTCGCCCCCTTAGACGATGATTCCCGGAATAAACAATATATGTAGGTATACCAAAATTTAGCATCATAGCCTAGCGGCGGCTGCGAGTCGGAAACGATAACGCAGGTTAAGCAAAGATGGCAGCGATCAGTCTTTGGATGGGTGACCGCCTGATGTTTGAGTGGTTGGTTAATATTTAATATTAATGAGCGCTTCCGTGCTTTGGAAGGCACGCTAAGCAGTTGCTCCTGGCTGCTGTCTATGACAGTAGTCGTTAAGCCGAGTTAGAGGAGGCCTTCGGGCGGCTTAAGAACTCCTAACAGTTGAGTTGCCCACTCACTTGACAAAGGGGAGACAACTGTTACTCGCGTCTGGAGGAGCTACCTACCATAACCCTGCACGTGTCCCCTGGGTGGTACTAAAGAGTGATAAACTTTAAAGGCAAAAATAATGTATGCCATACGATTAAATAGTTTATGAATTAGGTTTATTCACGATTTTCGCTACGGTGATAGAATTGTGCTCAAGTTTACCAACAAAGTGAAAATTTAACTGATAAAATAAGTATAAAGTCAAGGATAATCCTACTAATATTATAAATGCGACAGTTTGGATGGTTGGATGTTTGGATGTTTAGATGTTTAGATATTTGGATGTTTGTTACTCAATGACGGTTAAACGGCTCAACCGATTTAGATGAAATTTTACACGAAAATAGTGTATAGCCTGAATTAAATTATAAGCTAGCTTTGACCCGTGTCCACGCAAACGGAGTCGCGGGCGGAAGCTATTATCTGGCCGAGATGGAGTCGGACTTTCGCAGCGATGAAGCGCGCCGGGTGCCTTTGAACGTGTTAAAAGTCTTAAAACTAACGCAATTTCAGATTTTTGTTACATATGCTTGATGTATATAATGATAGCACCATCTAGCGAGCATGATTTTGATACAATTTCAGTTTGACAGAGGTCGTTGATGTTAGTTGTCGATTGGCGCCATCTACCGAGCCTAAGTTTAGTCCAATTTCAGCTCGATAGATGCCGCTTATATTATGTTTTTGATTTTATTTAAACTAATAAAAATAACATACCAAACCGTATTAAATGAGTTTTATTTGATTCTAAAATTATGAAAGGAAAACTAATGTACAACTGTAAATGTTTCTAAGTATAATGCCATACAATATTTCCGTAATTTCGCAAAACATTTTATCAGTTCATATTTTAATTAAGTTTGGCCCAGGTTGGGGTCATGTTGGAGAAACTTGGCATAAATTAAAAACGCTAAGACTGCATGAATGCATTCAAATCCACAACCGTCGATAGGTATTGTTATTAATGCTTAAGCTTTGTTTTTTCCGGGGACCGAGTTTTTCTCGGCTGTACTACGAAAAACTGATTTCTATTCAAAATTAAACAAAACACCAATAACTGATCGTTTACCAAATAAAAAACGAAATAAACTGATAGAAAGAAAACAAAAAAACCTCATTGCTGGGGTTCCATCCAACTCATAGCCATCAACAAACCAACCATTGGGTAACCATTGGTCGTCATCGAAGAGTAAGCCTGCCTTTTGCGAGAGAATACGGAAAAAACTAATTTTCTCGAAAATACGACGATTCTAGATCGGTCTCTCGGCCCCGTAAACCCCTATACTGCACATTTTACAAATATATATAAACAATTTTACAACCCGTGTTTTTTCACGTATTATCTATATTTTGCTGAAAGTTTGAATAGGGTTCTTTTTCATTTCTAGTCAAGTACGAGGGCGACACTGAAAGTCTTTAGAACTGGCCACTTGTAATAAATATAATAAAAAAATAAGTTTAAAATTTGAAAATGGAACTCTTTCTTAATATTTTTGTGTACGAATTCCACTCGATTGTCATTTGTTTTACGATTTGGCGGCAAATTGAAAATTGTGTGTACTAGTGAGCATGAATTTAACGCGAGAAAATTTTCGAGCAATGATTTTTTACGACTTTCGATGTAATTTAAGTCAACAAGAAAGTTATGATAGACTTCGATTGGCCTTTCACGATGAAGCCCCATCTCGTGCTACTATTTACAACTGGTTTAATGAATTTAAACGTGGCCGCACTAATCTCACTGATGATCTGCGTGAGGGCCGGCCTTCTACGGCGACTACTGAAGATAACATCAGTGTTGTGCGGCGTATGAAAGAGACTGACAAAAGAGTAACCTATCAGCAGATTCGTACAAGCTTAGCCATTGGTATGAGTCAAGTCCACAAAATCCTCCATGAACATTTAGCGGTGAGGAAGCTTTGTGCCCGGTGGATACCTCATAATTTGACAGAAGCCCAAAAAGTCCGTCGTGTTGATTGGTGCCGTGAAATGGGTCAAAGATTCAACGGAGGTGACTCAAATGCTGTGTTCGACGTAGTTACGTACGGGTGACGAAAGCTGGATTTACTGTTATGATCCTTAAACTAAAAGACAGTCTGCTGAGAGGGTGTTTCCTTCCGAGGAGTTGCCTACTAAAGTGAAGAGAGGTCGAAGTGTGGGAAAAAAGATGGTGGCCTCGTTCTTCGGAAGGACTGGTCATTACGCAACAATTATTTTAGAGGATCAAAAAACAGTTACTGCGAAGTGGTACACTAACAATTGTTTACCACTTGTCTTGGAAAAGGAACGAGAAAAACGGCCTCGCAGTAGGATCCTGCTTCACCACGACAACGCCTCATCGCACACCGCCAAGCAAACGATCGACTATTTGGCGACGGCAAACGTGGAATTACTGGGTCACCCACCTTATAGCCCCGACCTTGCACCTTGTGATTTTTATTTATTCCCAAAAATTAAAGAAAAACTTCGAGGAAAACGTTTTATGGACGCCGACGAAGCAGTGGCTGCGTTTCAAAAGGCCGTCGAAGAGACCCCTAAGGACGAGTGGGCAAAGTGCTTTTCTCAGTGGTTCTATCGAATGCAGCGATGTATTGATGTGAAGGGAGGCTATTTTGAAAAGATATAATAAAAGTAATAAGTTGCTTGATTGCTCAGTTTTTGATTTTCTAAGAACTTTCAGTTTGACCCTCGTATATGCTTGCCAATTTTCAAGTCTTTAGCTCATAGATTCAAGGGGTTTCCATACAAACTTCAACCCCATTTTGTAACCCTTTTGCACCTTTATCTTTATCATTTTTATAGCCTATCGCGTGGCCAAAGATCCATTGAACGTTTTAGTGAAAGTTGCATAATAATCCATTCGATAGTTTTGCCATGATACCCGGACTGAAACAGACAAACAGAAAACATAACACTCCTTTTCGTTGGGCTGTTGTAAGATGGCGCTGTTGCGTAAAGTAAAGACGATTTTATCCAAATATTCTCAAGTTTGGCCTGTGGGTCACCGAACTCCATCAAACTTTTTTATACGTTTAATATGGTTTGTTGGAGTTCAGACGCCGACAAAAATCTGGAGAATGACCTTCTAAATGCGTGGAAATTGGTGAAGTTCTGCGTCGCGCTATTGAAGTTTTTAATGTATGTTGTATAAATACAACTTTGAAGGAAGCTCTACTTATTATGTCTCACTGACAACCTCAACGAACTTTCACATTTATTATATGTAGAGATAAATACAAACCAGAGTCGCTTCCGAACTTAATATTATTATATATTGTGCATCATTATCATTAGAAGCCTTGTTACACAGCGTGTTAACATTGTAATGTAACGAAAACTAAACCTGTGTTTTACCGCCATATTATTATCGCGTGCTATCCTTGTTTTTGCTCAAGGCGAAAACAAGTTAATGACATTATTTGAATTGGAGAATAATAAATAGATACGTGTTTTACCTATTCTAATATAACAAAGAGAAAGTATAGAAACAGCTTGTATGTAGGAGTAATCTCCAAAACCACTGATGCGATTGCATTTTTATTACAAACTTTTATTTAGTTTCACCTGTCTGTAATCAAATCTTGCAAGTTAAATCTGACCCACTTCCCGGTGACCGATTGAGCTGAAATTTTGAGTATAAGTATAGTTTGGATAATAATTCAATATTATGGTTCCATCGAGCTGATCTGATGATGGAGACAGAAGGTGGCCATGGGAATTCAGCACTTAACCGACGTAACCCCGTTGAGTTTGGGCTCGTTAGAATCGTCTCAATGAGTAGTTGATGATGGTATACAGAAAAGTACAGTCGGCAATAAAAACTTTTACCAAAAATTAAATTTTTGACATAAAGTTGTTTCACCTGTCTATAAAATGGGCTTTTTGGATGGGCATACGCGTTAATTTATCCCGCGGCGTTGATTGCGTTGTTTGCAATGCGAAGGCGAAACGCGCAGACAGCTGGTGATATATTATATTAAACAAACTCGAAACACAAGACTTTCATTAAAAAAAATGCAATCAAATAGTTCTCTCCTGTAGGAGCTACGATACCACAGACTAACACACAGATATATAATTATGTTAATCTTAAAACAGCTCTCGTTTGCGTTGGAGGTTTCAAAATATAGAATAGTGTATCACTACATACATAGTATAAAACAAAGTCGTCGCTTCCCGCTGTCTGTACTAAAACAAACTAAAACTACGCAACGGATTTTGATGCGTTTTTTTTTAAGAGAGAGTGATTCAAGAGGAAGGTTTATATGTATAATAAAGTATCCGTGCGAAGCCGGGGCGGGTCGCTAGTAATAACATCAAAACATCCTTCATAACAGTGACACCAAACTAGTCCAGTTTAACTATTCAAATAACCTTCGGGTGTTGCCAAAAAACATTTTCGTTTCAAAAGCTCCCTTATCACCTACTATCAATCCCCGAAGCGACGAAGCGCCATTGTGAAGCTCGCAACAAAAGATATTATCCGGAAAGCAGCTGCGGCTACATATTATCGTCAATTTTGAGAGAACTTCCATGTTTATACAAACCTACTTTGAAAGGATTACCTACAGGATTATGCAGGTAATATATTTTTCATATCTCATGCTCTGAAAGTGGGTCGTTATTGTTCTAAAAAGTGTGCAGAAAGTGATACGTTTCTGCTCTAGTGCAGAAAAGTAGTGGATTAGTCCTCGCCTTATAAGCATTATGCGGGAACTAACTCTAATAAATATCAATACTTACCCCGCTACTGACAAAGGGAAATAATTTTATTCTTACTAGTTCATGGAATTTATTTTATTAAATATAAAATAAGGTTATGTTGTAAATTAATTACTTTTATTTTAGCTAAAATATTCACTAGGGTCTATGATATATGGTGACAAATGGAATACACCACCCACAAAATCTTTTTTTAACTTACAGTTGTGTATGTGAGCTATAAGGCAGAAACGCATACAGCCACTCTTCAACTAAATAATATTATGTACATAATTTACGTCAAAGAAAATAATGCTCTAGTAATTACACATATGGTATTATGTCTCTTAATTCAAACCGTGCACATAACGGATTTTGCAATCTCACCGACGTAATACTAATAATAAATACAAATAGTATGAACATATTTGAATAGGCTATTTTCATCTATCACAATTAAATTATGAAAGTATGTTATTCATATAAATTTGAGTTTAGGAAATTCGAATATAATACCATTTGGTTATAAAAACATGAGCAATATTTTTGATTTCAAAATTAAAATCGTAGGTTTATTATCTGTATGTCACGTGACCGAATTACACCATATTACCATAATCGCGAGCGAGACAGATATTTGCCTCTTTCTTTAGGACAGGTGAGATGGGACTATATTCTTTCGGCTCGGATGACGTCACGGTAATGGCGGCTGCCGTTTTTGAATTGTATACTTTGAATAAAAATATTGTTTAATTTTCCGTCTGTGTTTTTTTTAGTTTCCTCGTATTCGATATGAAAAGTAGAGTGTTTAACTCGGGTGAAAGTCACTTTCTTACTCGAACCATTGGCGCCAAAATATCTCGTCACAAATAGGTGCCTTTCAGCCCTTGGTTAACAATCTACTATTTCATACGTCTTGCGAGGTATTTTGCTGCGCATTTTATGCTCAAAACTGTAACACTCAAGCATAGTTCATGGTGTCAGTTGTTTTGGATAATCTTAATTTGAGTGGCGAGACATCGACATCGAACAGACAGACATAGTTTGACCAGCCTACTGACCTAGCCATTTAAATAAATAAAAAAAGTAATCACCGAGTTCTCTCACACATGATATTGCCGAATTTTAGAAGCAATTTTAATATTTTTAGCTTTTGTGCATAATTTGTTACGAATATTTTAAGTGTATTTTAGACCTATGGCCGTGATTTAATTCTATCGAGCGAAAATTCCTTAATCATGTTTCGAATCACTGATCTCGCTGCAAAAAAGCCTCAAGATTACTATTCGTATTTTTTTTGAAACCATATTATTATAAACAGACGCATTATGTTTATCGTCGTCTAGTACTCATAGTACAAGCTTTGCTTAGTTTGGGACTAGGTAGATTTGTGTAAGATTGTCCCCAAATATTTATTTATTTATTATATTGTTTCAAAAACTCTGTTCGCTCAACTTCGCTCAGGCGATGGCTGAGATATGCGTCATACTCGTGATCGGGTGCTGTTTGTGGAGTCTGGACTGTTCATGCTTGTAAGGGCATAGTACTTAAATACTAGTGTTGTTATTATTATCGTATTGACGAGAGACATCATTCTGATCTTGATAGTTTTATTGTTATTGACCGTGTACATCTCTGACAATATTACATTAATGTTCCTTTTTTTTTGGTTTTGTTTTGACGCTTAGAGACCGTATACATCTTTACGAACATTAGAATAATTCTAGATTTAAATTAATGTTAAATTATATTAATTGTATTTGGACGCTCAGAGACCTTATACATCTCTGGAATACTGAATTAATATCATTAACTTCTTTTTAATGCTGATACGAGGGTCAAACTGAAAGTTCTTAGAAAATCAAAAACTGAGCAATCAAGCAACTTATTACTTTTATTATATCTTTTCAAAATAGCCTCCCTTCACATCAATACATCGCTGCATTCGATAGAACCACTGAGAAAAGCACTTTGCCCACTCGTCCTTAGGGGTCTCTTCGACGGCCTTTTGAAACGCAGCCACTGCTTCGTCGGCGTCCATAAAACGTTTTCCTCGAAGTTTTTCTTTAATTTTTGGGAATAAATAAAAATCACAAGGTGCAAGGTCGGGGCTATAAGGTGGGTGACCCAGTAATTCCACGTTTGCCGTCGCCAAATAGTCGATCGTTTGCTTGGCGGTGTGCGATGAGGCGTTGTCGTGGTGAAGCAGGATCCTTCTGCGAGGCCGTTTTTCTCGTTCTTTTTCCAAGACAAGTGGTAAACAATTGTTAGTGTACCACTTCGCAGTAACTGTTTTTTGATCCTCTAAAATAATTGTTGCGTAATGACCAGTCCTTCCGAAGAACGAGACCACCATCTTTTTTTCCACACTTCGACCTCTCTTCACTTTAGTAGGCAACTCCTCGGAAGGAAACACCCACTCAGCAGACTGTCTTTTAGTTTCAGGATCATAACAGTAAATCCAGCTTTCGTCACCCGTAACTACGACGAACACAGCATTTGAGTCACCTCCGTTGAATCTTTGACCCATTTCACGGCACCAATCAACACGACGGACTTTTTGGGCTTCTGTCAAATTATGAGGTATCCACCGGGCACAAAGCTTCCTCACCGCTAAATGTTCATGGAGGATTTTGTGGACTTGACTCATACCAATGGCTAAGCTTGTACGAATCTGCTGATAGGTTACTCTTTTGTCAGTCTCTATCATACGCCGCACAACACTGATGTTATCTTCAGTAGTCGCCGTAGAAGGCCGGCCCTCACGCAGATCATCAGTGAGATTAGTGCGGCCACGTTTAAATTCATTAAACCAGTTGTAAATAGTAGCACGAGATGGGGCTTCATCGTGAAAGGCCAATCGAAGTCTATCATAACTTTCTTGTTGACTTAAATTACATCGAAAGTCGTAAAAAATCATTGCTCGAAAATTTTCTCGCGTTAAATTCATGCTCACGTAGTACACACAATTTTCAATTTGCCGCCAAATCGTAAAACAAATGACAATCGAGTGGAATTCGTACACAAAAATATTAAGAAAGAGTTCCATTTTCAAATTTTGAACTTATTTTTTTATTATATTTATTACAAGTGGCCAGTTCTAAAGACTTTCAGTGTCGCCCTCGTACAGACCTTATATCGAATGTTATGGTCATATTTCGCAATTTTGTTTTGTTTCATTAATTTCGTGACATTTTGCTTGTTAACCGTTTATATCGGTCCTTAATCTGCAAATTTTATATTATTATTGAGTAAGATTATTATTATTTTATTATAAATTACCGTTTGACATGTAATAGTGCCCTTGGGCCTATTTGCAGAATAAATAATTGATTTGATTTGATTCGCTGAACCTACGGCGCCTTAATATTTATTTTACTGAGCGTAGAAAAATATTGGTGATAAGCTTACGAGTGTGCTTCATGAAAAACAAGATGCCATGCACGTTTTTCTTTTACTTTCCTATAGGCAGAGATCCCTTACATGGATAAGTTCGCCTTCGTACCAACTTAACCTGTGTTGTCTGTATTTTTACCAATGTCTTGTGTACAATAAAGTATTTACATACATACATACAATAACAACTTCTCGGCATTGTTACCTGCGGAAATATTTCTACGAATGTAAATATTGATTTGAACTTTCTCATAGTGAAGTGTATTGTTAAGATTCTCTGACGGCATTTTCGCGGGGCTATCTTCAATAATCCCCGAGCATTAGATCTGTGTAATTAGCGAGCAATATCAGCTGCGCCCGACAGTGTAATTCCGACGCCGAACAAAGTGCTAATTAGTTATTGATTTCGTCGTTTCGGCAAGCAAGCCACGCAATGTTCTCTTTGAGTTTACAGTTTCGACAATATTATTACGTCATTTATCTTGTATTCATCATTTATTTGATATCTAAAGGACGTGAAATAATTATTCGATTCCCCAATTTACTGAAATGAAATTCGAACTTTAGACCATAACGAAGTCTTTCACGCACGCATTGACAAGTCTTATTTGTTGTTTCACTTCAGCAGGACTAGCACAACTTTATTTTTTTATTTTTTTTATTATCCAAAATACTTAAAAAACTATTTACATATGCATTCGAATAGCGAGCGAAAACCGCGCACGGTTTATCTGTCACTATTGTCGCTCGTTTTACAGTTGTTGTTAAAAATTAAATAAGAAAAAAGGGTAGATTCACTAGTTATTACATAATTTGTGCACCGCTTGGGCGCGCATCGGTAGTTGACAAGTACATATTTTTTGTAATGACTTTTACTTTGCTAGGATTATGAATAAGTTCCTGGAGAACATCGTTAGGCCATTCGTTTAATATATACGAGGGTAGTCCCAAAAATATCCGACCTGACAAAAAAAAACAAAAGAAAATCTAAAACTTTTATTTTATTTTTCTACATAATCTCCTTTTAGTTCTATGCACTTGGCCCAGCGATGTTCGAAAGCTTCAACGCCTTGTTTGTAGTGAGATTTGTCGAGCTCGTCAAAATACCCATCAACCGCAGCCTCCACTTCATCATTGCTGGCAAATCTTTTACCACCAAGCCATTTTTTTAAATTTGGAAATAAAAAATAATCGGAAGGGGCCAAATCGGGCGAATAGGGTGCATGCGGAAGTAATTCGAACTTTAACTCGCGGATTTTAGCCATGGCCTTGGCACACGTGGTGCATTGTCATGGTGAAACAAAATTTTTTTTTTCGCCAGATGCGGTCGTTTTTCACAGATTTTTTCACTCAATTGATGCAAAAGGTTAGCATAATACTCGCCATTGATAGTCTTTCCTTTCTGAAGATAATCTATGAAGATTATCCCACGGCAATCCCAAAAAACGGAGGCCATGACCTTTCCTGCTGATGGAACGGTTTTTGCCTTCTTTGGGGCCGGTTCTCCTCTTCGAGTCCATTGCTTAGACTGTTCTTTCGTCTCTGGTGTGTAATAATGCACCCACGTTTCATCCATAGTGATAAAACGCCGCAAAAACTCCGCTTTATTGTTGTGAAATATTGCCAAACACTCGGTCGAAATATCTTCGCGACGTCGTTTTTGTTCGTATGTGAGCCATCGCGGCACCTACCTTGCGCACATCTTTTTCATATCCAAATTTTCAGTCAATATGCGATGTACAGCACTTTTTGAAATCCCTGCCATGTCTGCTAGCTCGCGTACTTTCAATCTACGGTCATCTAATACCATTTTGTAGATTTTTTTTACTGTTTCTGGCGTAGTCACTTCATTTGGTCGACCACATCGATGTTCATCTTCGCAACTAGAGCGACCGCGTTTAAACTCTGCCACCCAATAGTTTACTGTTGTAAACGATGGAGCAGACTCCCCCAAAGTAGAATCTAGCTCCGCTTTAATAATAGTTGGACTAAAACCTTTCAAATGAAAGTATTGTATCACATAACGATGGCCAATTTTCTCCATGTCTGAAAATTTGTTCACAGCGTCCACTATTGATGGCTACTAAACAAAAGACAAACGACGCTGCGTGTTCGAATTTCAAATTTAAACTTTTTAAAGTGCATTATTTTCAAAAAGAGTATTTACTCAAAATAAAAACCTCTTTAAGCGTGTCAGGTCGGGTACTTCTGGGACTGCCCTCGTAAGGTAACAAATACTCACACATTCTGTTGCCGTATGCATTGTTATACGGTGGCAATACGTATTTAGGTAAGGTACTTATGTTTCTCAATTTTTGTGGCCTACATCGATTATGAAGGTTCGGTAAATTTGAAATTTCATCACAGATTAGCATCATCTTAAATTTATCGTACACGTTTATTATTTTACAGTATCGAAATAGGTAATTATCGTCGTCTTTATGCTTGTTTCTAATAGAATTAGGTACAATTGTTTTTATCATTCTTAATTGTAGCTTATAGATGTTATCCAGGTAAGTCTTATAGGTTCTGCCTGACGACGCTGCACAGTGTGTCCTTGGACCTCATTTTGAGACAGGCTAACTTTATTGGATTATTCAATAGAGAAAGAGGTCACGAATAAAGGACAAAAACTCCCGCGCGGCTCACTATCATAGTTTTGAAATGAATGCAATCTAAACTTTAAGTCCCGGAATCTTAAGATAATCTTTATCTTTAAAAAACAAAAGAAACAACGTATATAAACCTTGACTTTGCACTGCGATGAAAAGGCTTAGTATAAGGCTAAATTATGAACCATTTGTGGCCAGGCTAGGACTTCTCAGTTTCAAGATAATCGTGAAAATGACAAAATCGTATTTCTTCTTTTGTGATTAATGTCTTTAGTATTCGCAGTTTATTTTGGCTTTATAACGTAGCCACAATAATGGACTACCACCACAAAAAAAACCGACTGCATATATGGCGGACTTCAGCAGATATAACATTTTTTAAAAAAAGCCCGGTTTCCGGGATTTTGATAAAATATCAGTGTTACTTTTTAATTGGTTACCTATCGTCTTCTATAATAAATGTGTCCTTTTCGTTTGTAAGAATAGACTCACTTTCATCAGTTTCTGTACACGCTACACTCTCATTGTCATTTTCCCCGTCATTATCGTTATTTAATTGGTAAGGCATTAACATTTCGATGACTGGAGGGGGTAAAGGCATACGTTTTATGCTACTTTGACGTCTACTCAGCCTTGTATGAGACACGACCGGATCGGATGATTCTAATGCTCTATGAATTAAGTCTTCCATTGTGTTTTTTCTATTATCTTTTCGGCTGTGGTGTTCGCGGTCGTATCGCCAAAATGGAGGGTATCGCATGATCTGTACTGGCCTTCAGAGCGTTAATAAGGTATGTGTATGGAACATACCTATAATATTAGTAGCTATTCAAATATAAGAAGCCACTAAGTACTCGTACCTAGCTGAGATGTGCGTCTTCTAATTAAGGTGTTAAGTATCAAATAAAGTCATACAAGTGCAAATCACTTTGACCGAAGAACATCACATGAGAAATACATGACATGACATAAAAAATACGTAAGTACTTCATAATTTCTAGATGTATACAAAATAATACCACATGCCAGCTATATACGAGGTACTTAATAATATCGCCAATAAATAACACTGAGATGTTATCAAAATCCCGGAAACCGGGATTTTTTAAAAAGTTGTTATCTCCTGAAGTCCGCGATATGTGCAATCGGTTTTTTTTGTGGCGGTAGTCCATAATTGTGGCTACGTCATAAAGCCAAAATAAACTGCGAATACTAAAGACATTAATCACAAAAAAAGAAATACGATTTTGTCATTTTCACGATTATCTTGAAACTGAGAAGTCCTAGCCTGGCCACAAATGGTTCATAATTTAGCCTTATACTAAGCCTTTTCATCGCAGTGCAAAATCAAGGTTTATATACGTTGTTTCTTTTGTTTTTTAAAGATAAAGATTATCTTAAGATTCCGGGACTTAAAGTTTAGATTGCATTCATTTCAAAACTATGATAGTGAGCCGCGCGGGAGTTTTTGTCCTTTGTTCGTGACCTCTTTCTCTATTGAATCATCCAATAAAGTTAGCCTGTCTCAAAATGAGGTCCAAGGACACACTGTGCGCTGCGAAGCGACGCGAGACGAGAAAATATTATACCCTCCTCTTTCTAATTTCCTTAACAGTGCGATTGAGAAAAGAGTTGCTAAGTCGCGGGCGACGCAGCTTGACTGCAAGGCAAATTTTCGGATACGTGCATTTGTAGTTTTTGCCCAGAATTCCTTACTGGTCGGCATATTAAGGGGCTACGCGAGGTTTTCATCGATTTTTGACAAGTTTTGAATCGTATCTCCTACTTTTGCACTACAGATAGACCTATCAATCAAACGGCTATCGGTTCTTCAATCTTTTATCTCCATGTTGGTCTACCGGGTTTTGAAACAAACGAATACTTAATTTTGTATGATTAAAAAAAAAAAACTTTAGAATAGGTAATTCGCACGTGTATCGTACAACGTTTTACTGTACATATGGCTCTTTAAAGTATCGACATATGCACGAAAAGTGCTCTTTTACGCACTAGTGACTAAAAAATCATGTTCTGATGTGAGTGGAATAATTATTTCAACCAACAATCACGCAGGGTGCGTTCTTTAGCATGCCAATTTGATCTCAGTTCACAATTTTGTCGATTTGACATTGATAGATTAGTAACAGACAAAAATTAATGCGTATACGGTATTGACAGTTCACAATTATTTGACAATTTATAGTAGGTATCGCGAGTAAAATTATAAACTGACGGTGTTTATTAACTGTTGGTAGCACATATTATATATGTAATCAGTTTGTAATATCGTCGTTTTAGAGGAAGGAACTGTGTTGGAATTAGTTATTTCTATTTAGAAAGGTGTATTGTGAGTATTATCGAAGTTTTATCGAATAATTATTATAAACAATTTATATTAATTAGGAGAAATATTAGCTAAGCTTAGCTTAGCTTAGCTCGGCCTGCAGTACACTTAGGCGATAGGTGTTCGCGGGCTTGGTTTCCGCAACTCGACGTCATAAATAGCGCCTATCTTGCGTAGAAATATTATAAATATTTTTTGTGGCAAAAAATTACCTTTTACTCTCCTACCACATTACTTCTGACAAACGATCTTCAATAACAGATGTGCAAGTTGCGGAAATGTTTCTAAAAGCATGAGAAACCTCTGGGAAAATTCATAAAACATTCAGAAGAATTTAAGAAAGATTCCATTCCATGAACCTATTACATTTTTTGACAAATTACCAAGATCTTTCCATCCGATAATAATCTTCCATCTTGAAGCCCCCTCCACCTCCTAACACATTGCGTACACCATAAACTAGTAGGCATGTAATGAGATGTTAAGATTAATACCTCAGTGTTAAAGCAGAGCAGTAATGTGTTTTAAATTCCTGCTTTAAAGTGGGCTAGTAAGCTGAGCGAGCGGCAGCATCAAGGAAGTTTTCAGAATGCGGACGCAATACATATTGGATCGCTCGCTTATTGCGCATGCATTTTTTACTCGGATCCGAACCTTTTATTGGATACTGCATATTCTATTATACTCTGTTAGTGAATTGGAATATTTTTTTCAGGTCAGTACTTGTTTTCTGATGTTCTATTACACGTTTGTTGCTGAGTAATGAACGGATATACCTACATGAGAAACGGTTTTTGCACAAGACTGAAATGATTTTAAAAGTAAAAATCATCATCAATCATTTATAGTGAAATAGATTATGCGTTTCGGCCGGAATTAAAAAGTACTAATAGGAATAAGATGATGATGACTAACGCCCTTATTCATAAAACTTAAAATACATTGTCGAAACGAACTTTGTTCAGTCGCCAGCAACATTATTCTGCCATGATAAAGCGGGAAAAAATATCTGACACGTTCTTACGGCTCTATAAATAGTGTTGTCTCAGATATTTATGCGCGCTTCGTTGTGGTAGATATTAATCCTGGTGACTGTACACTCCGAGTAAATTCTGTTTCAATAGAGGTTTTAGTAAGTATATTTATCTTCTAACGTAAAGAAAAATGATCCAAACATGTTAAGAAAATTTACCATACACCTTGAGGTACAAACGTATAATTGAAATACGATCTTACAATATTATCATTTGGAATTGGAGTAAAAATATTAGCACAGACAAAGTAATCAAAAGAATGTGAACATGACCTTATTGAAGGCATAAGCTTGCAAATATATTTTTGATTGCCTTTGGAAACGTAAATCTACTAATGGACTCGACTGTACATTACACCAATCTATTCACGTTACACTCAGCCACAACTTCCAATCGGATAAATGTATGAGGAATAATGAAACTTCTGAATCTATAAAAAGAAGTTCATATAGTTCAACCAAAATTGAAACGGTTATATTCAAAATAGACCAGTCACAAGTTCAGTAAACAAGGGTTGCGTTCGAAAATGTTAACATGCGATATGTGAATACGTTATTTTCCCTAAGTTACGCCTGTGTCAGTCGGCTATCGTCGCTAAGCCGAGGGCCGGGACTGAGATAAAGGCCGACAGACGTACAATAGGGCTGTGGGGTGACCAAGGGCCGGTAGATAACTTGGAGTGGACGTCTGAAATATGGCTTGTGGTTGATGGTTTACAAGAAGATGGCTCTGAGGACATAAATTTTCTGTGAGTACTATAATTTAATTTGCATCTAAAATGCGAATAATTAAACGCCAATGATTCGCATTTTAGATGATAATCATTAGCGTAGTGATGGGCGAAATTGATTAACGTGACGCTAGAAATTGTTCATGACACTATTCATACTGATCGTTATCATATCAGCCGGAAGGAAAGGTGGTAGGCCTATGTTCAGCGTATGCCTACGAAAGAGTGCCAAAATGTAATCATATAACTAAGCATAATAATTAAGTTGGTTCGCGAAGCATTTAACAGTTATTCAATTCAAACACGTATTTTCCATAGATTGTGATGCTTAACTTGATTATGTCATCCTACAATGTTATACATGTGTAAGTTTGGTTTTATGTTATTTAACCAGGCAAAAAATCGACACAAAGGGAAGAAGTTGGTACGGGAGTAGACGTGGAGGAGTTCGTGGGCAAATATTATTTAATTTTGATATATCATGTTAATTTAATATTGAAAAAAATAAAAGGCGGATCCCGGGCTGGTTTAGGGCACTACCAACAAAACGCTGGAGGATGATGATTGAAGAAATGAAAACATGAGCCGTTTTTGTTCAATTCTGCAAATTAACGGAGGTATTTCGCCATGAGTCTTTGGTTACTTTCGTCGTTGCTGTGGTCACCCTCCTACTAGCAGGGTGCTGTAAAATGTATGAGTGTACCGTCACTATCGACGTAATAGCGTAAATATCTGTAGGCGTCCGCTTTGTTTTAGCCGCCTATAGGGACCGACGAGTTTTTTATTTAAAGTTTAGGAGTTTCAACTTACAGCCGAAAAGGTTTTTTAATGAGAACACAACAATGGAGTTCAATGAATTAATACTCATTCAGGCATTTGTATAAAATAAAAATAAAATATCAACTACTGAAGCAGAAAGATGCCGTCTTTTATTTGGTTGCTTGATAAGGTTATTTAATTAAATACTAGATTCCACAATTTTAAACAGACAATTCTACATATTAAATTATGTAAGCTCACGCCATGAACGGAAAACATACGTAGGTAAGTATATAAAAATCAAGCAAGTGGAAAATAATTATGTTTAATGTTTGTTTATTCAGAATTGTAGGCCCAGGCCTAAGTTCAAACATTTTAATAACTTATTACCATAAGTATACGCTTATTTACGATCACAAACAATTTACTTAAAATGAACTTAAATTTACACAGCTAAATCTTTCTGAGCATCAATCTTAGGTAATTAAAGAATATAAGCATTATAAAGGACTACCTTTTGCCTACAAATTTGTCCGTGTGGAACATGTTTATATCGTACTCTATACAATCAGAGTCCTCGATTTCATCCTAAGGGATGAATACCTGGATAAAAAGTATCCTATCTAATAAACGATTTTCAAAAATTAACGTTTTATCAATCTGTCTATCTATCTATCTGTGTACCTCCCTGGGATTCAGACTCCATACCAAATTCTATTTTGCCAAAATATTACCTATGTATTTCAATCGGTTCAGCGGTTTAAACGTGAAGAGGTAACAGACAGCCATAGTTACTTTCGTATATAAAATACTAGTTTAGAGTTTGGATATGGATATAAGAATGAGAAGTGAGAAATTAGTTCTAAGGTACATACATAGTTAAAATAACATTTCAGTAAGAATAAGGGCCCTCTATGCTGGCGTGATTAAACCCACTAGTCCATAGTTTCTGCTCAGTAGGTAGAAAATTGCGGGTCTGCTACCAACGAGCACATACTGGGGCAAATTGCTCGCACGACGCAAAACACGCCCGAAGTAACAATATTGCGTGGAAAATAATATTTTGTAGATGAAGTTATGTGAAACACTGGGGTCTTTTATGTTTTTCACACAAACATTTATTTATTGAGTAATGAGAATTTAAAAACATAATATAATAAAGCCTGCCTTATTGACTGGATCTGTGCATCAAAGTTTTAAAAAATGGTTGAACACAAAGTTTTCGATAGAGATAAATGAATACATACTTAAGTCTTTTAACTGTGCATCATTAAAATAAAGAATGTTTAGGTACAGTTAACGAAATATAGTTTTACATTGGCTTGTCGTATGTTTCGTCAAATATAGTCCATTTTATTCATACAACCACACACGCTATTATGCCTGAACATAATTATGTTACTGGTAGCATTGGCTGCATTCTACAGGACTTTTAATATGTGTGTAAACATAGGCAAACTCCACACACGTTTTTTAATTCGGAAATATAATTGATTTTAAACAAGTGCTTGATCAACTCATATTACTCCGTAGGTAATCGATTTACTAGAATATTAGCTTGGATACAGATTGACAGAACAAACTAATCTAACGCATCAGTGCATATAACTGTGTACATACCAACATGGCAAAAGTACGAGATCGTCGAACCGCCATCCAGTCTTCGTTTTAACTTAACTTAAACCCACGATATTAAACTGTTGCAAATAATTTAAATTGCATACAGCTCATTAATATGTATCAGAGAGTCTGCCCAGACGGTCTCGAGTGCGCGCAAACTGCTTCTCATTTCAATATTTTAAAAGAAGTTCTGTGGTGCCATAAATATTTTAGTTTTGTTGCATTAACGCCTTTTTGCTCTTTGTCTCGGTTTGGCAGCGTTCTTTCTTTGAAATCTTTCTCAAGTTAGGTAAGATCCTACCACAATATTCCACATCGATGTATATATGGCAAACAAAGGGTGAATAGTACGTATCGGTCTATATAGTAAAGTTACATAATAAATAATATATCACACATAAAATCTCACATGCACTTCATATCTTTGTAATAGCGGAGTAAATGTAGGTGTGAGCCCTATTTGAAAATAAATCATGAAGTTTATTTTAACAGCATAAGCCATAACAATTTACTATATGTACGTAGTATAAGTTACCTGATTATTGCTACACCCTTCCAGGGTCCATATTGTATCTTAGTTTTAAGTACTTGGTTGCAAATAAATCTTATCTTATCTTATCTTATCATCAATTATTGTCGCTCCTGGCGCCGTAGATACGACAACATGCAAGCTACAAATTATATGCGTACCTAATAGCTTCCATATATCCAATATAGTTCAATAAAATTGCCTCCACCACTTGTCATTATTTTAGTATTACTTAAAGTTCGTATCTTCAAGTGAAAGGCTGTCAAAAACGAGTGACTTGTAATCATAGTTTAAATCAACTTCTCAAGTTGTATAGTTTGTCTACTTTCCAAAAGTATATACTTAAATAAACTTTTGGTAAGTTAATTTAATCATCTTTAATTATAAGATCGGTAACTTTATATCTTATAAATATTACTTAATTAATGCGGTCGCAAGATTAGCCTGCTAATTATACTCCCTTGTCAGGAATATAAGATGTATAAGTCAATCACAATCCTAATTAAAGCCGAACAAGTATCGTTTCGCATTATTCACATTTCAACAACCCTTAAGGACAGCCATTCACAAATATCTGAAGTAAAATATAATTAGCAAATAGATGTTTGCAAATTGAACTGTATATTTGTTATTTTTTACATTGCACAGACAAAAATGTTCTAACAAGAGGATCAATCTGCATGATTGTATTTAACTACCTATACAACAGTCCAGGTAGGTACTATACAATAGCAAGAAAGTTACATGCAAATACTCGTATGTAATTCCTATGTTGAAAACGTTTGCACATTCAGGTTGTTAAAATTTTAAAGTACCTAGGTAAAATCGACGAAGTTAAATCAATTTTTTGAAAACATGCTAGAAATGGTACGCGGATGGCCCCGGCCTTCAATAAAGCAGCGTTAATAAAATACTAGTTTATTCTTGGAAAGGGTTCGCGCAAATGGAAAGCTAATTTATGAAATGTCAAAAGACGTTTTGCATGGAAATCGAGCCACCTTAAGGTCACTTCCACATTTGTACGAGTGTTTCCTTGTCACGGGACAAGCGGCAGCGGAGCAGTACAAATGCGGTACTGCATGCGTACTGTGTCTTATCCTGGCAATATAATACTATTGCGCTAATTAAGGGGCTCCCATACGCCAATGACCTTCGATCTGAATCCCTTAGTTTTCTAATGTTTTTTGTAGCTTATTATATTAACAACAACGGCTTATGGCAATATAGTATCCCATATTTACTTCAATCTCGAAAACAATGTGTTTTCGAGATATTTGGCATCAAAGTTGAACAATTTTAGGCCAAAAAACTGGTTTTCTGGCCATAGCTTTTGTGTTAATTGGTTTAAAATGAAAACCCGGACCAGTTTTTAGAGACGTCACCGACGAACTTAAATATGTAGATTTCGTATATGCTAGATCTTTCACGTCAATAGAGATACGAAATAAGTTTTTTAGACGTTTTGTAAATAACTATTTTATATTCTCTTATCCTATCCTACTAATATTATAAATGCGAAAGTTTAGATGTTTGGATGTTTGTTACTCCATCACGCTTAAACGGCTCAACCGATTTGGATGGAATTTTGCACGAGGATAATTAAAAGCCTTGATTAAAAAAAAGATTAGTTTTTATCCCGTGTCCACGCAGACGAAGTTGCGGGCGGCAATTAGTTACAAATACATCTTAATTAAATAACCTCCTTCTTTAAGACCTTTGGTGAAACTCTAGAAAACATGTCGAATTAGGTATTTTTTCCCTATCGCACAACACTTTGCTTTTTTGAAACTCGTTTTCATTCGTTCGTTTTATTTTCTCGTACCTACGTTCAACTGTTGCGACAACTCTTAGAAAATCTAATGCGGTTGTCAAAGATTTTTCAATATCGCGGCTGATTGGCGAGCGTGTGCCAGCCTGCTCACACTTAAATAGTCGGTATTTTAAGTGCAACAGGCATAAGCAAATAGGGTGGGGTACAGATAAAAGTGACAAGCGAGGCGTTCTAACGACCGACGCTTCCGTCGATAGCGTAATGACCACCGACTGTGAAGTTCCGCGGCGATTAAAAATGTCCACTGAGTTTTGAACGATGCCTATATTGTCTGTAAAATTTGAGATTGTGAACTGTTTTATGTATTACTACTGCACAATTGCGCTGTGACTACCCTCGCCTTCGTGGCAAACTTTGGTTTTACGAGCCACATTTCAATATTTGTAGTCACTGTAGCGACGCATATTCAAATTATAACATCTGGGGGCACGGGAGTGCCCCCGCCAAGACGAGCCAAGCGAAGCGCAACGCAAGGGCACTACCTACCTTTTCTCGAAGCGGTTCGTCGTTTTTTTGAACTCTCGTAACTTGGGTTTGGATTATACCAGATAAACAAAATTCTCAGGATATGATATCAATAGTGGACTTATTAAACATATAAAGTTTCAGTAACATAGCTTTTATACTTAAGATTTTATTGATATCTAAAAACGCCGATTTCGTCACTGACTCACTGATGTTGATCATCAAAACCTCTAGGGTACTTCCTGAAGTCCTAGAAAGCTGAAATTTGGTATGTAAGCTAGTATTAGTACACAATCAACAAAATAATTCAAAAAAATGGAACTTCTACCCCCCAACCCCTTAAAGTAGGGGATGGAACTTTGTATGAGACTTCCGCAAATTTTGATGCTAGGGGTCTGAAAATTTATATAGGGACTCCTTGTTATAAAAAATAAAATACGGATTTCAGGATTTTTAGTAAATCACCCCCCACCCTTTAAATTAGGGGGTTGAAGTTTGTATTTTTCCGCAAACTTTAAATTAGGGCATGAAAATTTGTATGGGGTTTCCCATTCACTTCTTTAGAAATAACTTTACAAAAAGGAATGAGATCCAACCAAAACACGCAACACCCACATTACATGTAAAGTAATGCCAAGACTCCATAGCTCATACAGCTTTCAGCGTGAAAAAGATATCAGATCGCAATTAGCGCCAAGCTTCCTACTCCACACGGCGTAACTCTACCACTACCAGCCACGCTCTACAAATTCTATCATCATCATTAACTTAAGAGTTATCCTCTTGTCGGTGGAGTATTTTCCATCTCTCTCTGTCGTACGCCAGCCCTTTGATTCACTTGACAAATTCTATATCTTGGCTAAAAAGCATAGACCCGTCACTTATTCATATCATCATAAATTCATTCGGCGTGAAAGTCAATGCGGCGACCGGGATGTGCCCAACAAAGCTATACTTTTTAGCCAAGATGTCGAATTTGTAGAGCGTGGCTGGTAGTGGTAGAGTTACGCCGTGTGGAGTAGGAAGCTTGGCGCTAATTGCGATCTGATATCTTTTTCACGCTGAAAGCTGTACGAGCTTAGCTATATTGTTTAGTCTTGGCATCACTTTACATGTAATGTTTTTGGTGGGATACCTAGTTACTAGTTACAGTAGGGAGCAGAATCTTTATTCTAGACTCCATAGCGACTTCGCTCAAGCGAAACAATAATACTTCAGTTATATTCGACCGCGACCGCTTTAGCCTAGTTGGTAGTAAACCTGCCTACGAAGCAAGCGGTCCTGGGTTCGATTCCCGGTAAGGGCATTTATTTGTGTGATGAGCACGAATATTTGTTTCTGAGTCATGGATGTTTTCTATGTATTTAAGTATTTATTTATCTGTATAAGTATGTTTATCGTCGCCTAGTACCCATAGTACCTACAAGCTTTGCTTAGTTTGAGACTAGGTCGATTTGTGTAAGATTGTCCCCTAATATTTATATATTTATTATTTACAATTAAAAAAATATTAAACAGAAATTGGTTGTTGTTTCCAACAATCTTTTTTTAAGATGACAAAGACGATTAGTTATGTTTTTATACGTGGCCAGATCGTATAAAAACTCTCACCTCAAGTTTCAATATCAGTTAACTAAAGAGGACAATAAGTTGTTATTTGATTAGGTATCTATAATCTAGATAAAAACACTCTGTAAGTAACTTGACGTCATACATCTGTCATCGGCACCATAGTTTCGCTTCATGTTAATTATGTAGTCAGGTGACTATTACTATTATAATTATAGATTCAGATCCAAATAAAATGTTCATAGATCCCAGACCAGAACACTACAAAAATGCTGCATGCACATTATACGTCATTAAACAATTGCCGACCGCTGGTGCATTGTTGCATAAATAACGTTTTGTTCGCACGAGAGTAATTAAAATTTTTGGGAACGAAAACTGAGGCCGCGTTAATGCATAATTAAGCCCAACGAGGAACGCTGTTTTGAACGGATGAGGCAGATTTTTTTAATGATTTTTGCAAACAAATTAGGTCTCGTTTCGTTCGTCGTTTCCGATCTCGGGCACATTTCAATGTGTTTCGCACTCACTTCCGAGTGCGTGGAGCCTAAGTGTTTTAAGGGGCGCGTGAAACCGATTGAAATTGGATTGCGATTTTTAGCAAAGAAGGATCTCTTCGAGAATTTGGATTGGAATCGGTATTGTATTTGACGTATACGCTCTACTCCACGCGTGACGCGTGTTAAGGCGCCGTAGGTTCAGCGAAGTTAAGCGAACAGAGCTTTTGAAACAATATAATGCGTCTGTCTATAATAATATGGTTTCAAAAAAATACGAATAGTAATCTTGAGGCTTTTCTGCAGAGAAATCAGTGCTTCGAAACATGATTAAGCAAATTTCGCTCGATAGAAAAAAATCACGAACATAGGTCTAAAACACACAAAAATACACTTAAAATATTCGTAACAAATTATGCACAAAAGCTATAAATATTAAAATTGCTTCCAAAAATCGGCAATATCATGTTTGAGAGAAATCAGTGTTTACATTTTTATTTATTTAAACGGCCAAAAAATTAAAATTAAAAACATGATATCCGCGCTTCCGAGCACGCACTTCCATCTCGCTCACGCTTATGCTCACTGAGAGGGAGAGAAGACCATGAACCTACGGCGCCTTAAGAATTATCCAGTGCGTGGACCAACATAAAACCGATTCCAACACGATGCATCTCTGGAATAGACGTGATTTGCAACGCCGTAGCGCGTAGCAGATTAGACATATATAAGAAATAAAATATTGCTACGTGTGTGAGCGTTGCACTGGTTAAAGAGATAGCTTTAAACTTGCATTGTGACTTTATTCGTTCCTTCTTTCGTTCGGGTCAATCTTGCTTGTCCATTTCCACCACCTTCCTGAACTTAAATCAAGTAGAAATGTTGTACAAACATTTACGAGCCCAAACACGACAGGTTTATCTTGCATTGAGTCTCCATCATCAGACCAGCTTTATGGTACCATATGATTGCCTTGTCAACCGACTGCCATACAGCTACCATAAAAATGATCTGATGATGGAGACTCCATTAACTCAATATAAACCCGTCGTATTTGGACTCGTTGGAACCCTCACAACGATTAGTTGATGACATTACAAAAAGTACAGTCGGCAACAAAAGGAAATTTTGGACAAATACTTATTTCTATTTCAATATGATTTACGTACTCGTTTGCGACAATAACTTGAAAGTGTGTTATATAAACTGCTTATAATTAAATAAGTCGCTCTTGCAATTGACACTAATGCACCACCGAGTTAGTAGTGCTACAGTCAACGTCAAAAAAGCGTTTATTTAAGTTATTAAGTCGACAGTTGAAAGTCATATTGCATTAACACACTAGGAATACATTAACTACTTTACTGCATGTATATTTTTTATCCTGTTATTGTAATAATTGGAATAAAGTTTTTCTTTACTGCGTCATGTAAAAAATAAATGACTATTCTAGGCATGCAAATAGTTAATTTAATAATTTCGAGGTACGTTACACAGAGCATAATAGCCCTAATTACCGACACGGTGCGGTAATAATTAGGTTTGGGTATTGAAATATACCACTGCAGTAGACCGGCTCGACTGCATTGAGAATAGAAATAAAACCAAATTGAATGCGTAATATTCGCGAAAACCGAAGACAATATTATGAATATTCATACATAGATTCACGCCTTTATTACCAAAAGGGCTAGGCAGAGTACATGAAAGTCCAAGCTAGTGAAAAGAGTATAAAAGATAGACAAAATGTGATATCGCATTGGTAGGATCAACCAAAACCATGTCTGTTGTAGGGCCAGGTATCTACAATAAATTACCCTCCGAATTGAAAGAAATAGAAATCGATGTGACATTTCTTAATAAAATAAAAAACCGGCCAAGTGCGTGTCGGGCCACGCGCAGTGTAGGGTTCCGTAGTTGTTTGTCTTAGTTACATCGACGTGCGGTGCGGTTGCGTCGGCCGAATTTGTACAATTGGCCTCTCCAAGTACACATTAAGTTCGTCGACTATTACTCGGTAACTACTTATGCCTTCTTGTCCGTGATAGTTTTCCTAATAAATTCATTATATGTACTACTACCACGATTTTTTTCACATCCCCAGTAGTAGCCATTTAGCCGGCAGGGGGGCCTGGCTGGAACAAAAATTAGGGCTGTAAATCTCGCAAACGAGTCACTGATTTTAAAAATGGTTCTAAAAAACCCATAATGGTTTTGAACGAGCTATCCAAAAATACCCCACACCATGGGTTTAACGAGTAAAAAAATTACATCCCCGCTGTAGGTGTAGGGTAGGTACCCGAAAAAAATTTTTTTTTCAAGATTTTATTGGACTGTTTTGTCGGCGTGATTGATTTATATACCCATGCCGAATAACAGTTTTCTAATTGTAATGGTTACTGGGCTAAGCCGAAGACGGACAGACAGACAGACAGACGGACGGACATGGCGAAACTATAAGGATTCCTTGTTGTCTACGGAACCCTAAAAATGGCTGTATGACAAATCTTTCTACAATATTAGTGAGTATTTATAATATGTTTGTAATTATAATAATTTGTATAATTTTTATCATTGTAGAACGTTGACATTTTGTAATTTGTAATTTATAAATATAACCTAATTAGAAAAATCAAATTAATTTGACATATTAACTATTAAATTCATATTATTTTTGACATGTAAAATTTTATATTTTTGTAATAAATGAGTATGAGTATGAGTAGGTTGCTACTTCGTCTTGTCAGGTGGCAGTGCGCTAAAACGTCCGAACTTGACTCCCATCGGCCAAAATTTTTGCGTAGTGAAGGTCGATAGATGTTCTGTGGGAACTCTCACCACACAGGAATTAAAATTTACGTTATGGAGAGATTCCAACCTCACGACCCTCAGGATGAATCCGGTCTTCACTATCTACTCTACAACTTGTATAAATTAAGCGTATACATAAAAAATCTACTGAAACTGTTTCTTTCTACTTATTTAATTAATTTAAAATCGCTCGGAAGCAATGAAAAACTTTGTTGGTGAAATGTGAATATCTCAATATAGAGTACAGAACAAGTAATTGCTTTAAGTTAATTAAGCAATACAATCATATTTACGGTGAGATTCGCAGTCAAAGTTAATATTTTAATTAAGCGCAATGTCAAACGCACATGTATTATAGGTATACTCATAGGTAGAAAATATATATATTTAGTATATATAATATATTTAGTTCTATTGTTTATTTCTATCTTTGTATAAATGTAGCAATTCGTATTATTAAACCGGTAACAGTGTTTTTTGGGTTCCTTACCTAAATAGAAAAAACCCGGCCAAGTGCGTGTCGGGCCACGCGCTATGTAGGGTTCCGCAGTTGCCCGTCTGGTCTATCTTTGTTTCATCGACACGCGCGCGCAAACTAAATGGTCCGATTGCGTCGGCCGAATTTGTACGAAAGTTGGCCTTTCTAAGTACTTACATTTTAAGTTCGTCGACTGTTACTCGGTAACTAGTTATTCCCGTTTAGCGGTGATAGTTTTACTTTTAAATTTATTATATGTACTACTGCTACAGATATTTTTGAACAAGCTCTCTAACGATACCGCGCCGGTTAATTCAGAAAAAAAAAATACGATCGATTATCGGACATGGCCATGGCGAAACTATAAGGGTTCCTTGTTGAATACGGATCTCTGCACATCTCTTAATATCCAGGAACTACGTATGCTATCGATTTGATAATTAGAATAATTGTAAACAAGACTATTAAAAATATAGAAGGAAAACTGTGGAATATAGAAACCATACACCACCAGAGATAAGGCGAAGGCCCATTATATCCGAAGTTTACCGAATAATATAAATACCTATATCTAGGTATATTTACAATTATCAAATATTAGAGTTTGTGCGGAACCCTCGGTGCGTGAGTTAGACTCGCACTAGATAGTGTTTTATATAATACACAAACAATGTAAAATAATGAAAGACAAATATAGTGCTCACGTGTCTAAGTAGAGTTAGAATATGACATAAACACCCAGGGACTACCCTGACCTATGTCATATTTATCAGATTCATTCCAAAAACAGCCCCGGTTGTCAGTTTTCCAAAATCAAACATATTTTAAACGGAACGATAGGAGACGAAAATGAGTTTTCTGACGCAAATTTATGATTCCGGCTGCAGGCGACGTGCTATGGAAGTTAAGCGGTGCCATTTTTTAGCATTCAGATAATATTGCAAGACATTCGTCTTAAGAAACCTCATATCTCGGCAACCAGTAAATTTGGAATATCGACCATGCGCCTTGTTGATAAGGCTTGAAATTAGAAAGCAAACCTACTTAAAAAATGTGGTTCACGTTGTTATTTGTAAGACGTTTTATCTTGTTCATCGTTTATTACGGAGATATGCCGCTGGCTATTCGTAAAAGATGGTTACAAGGCTGATCAAAATTGTTGTCTTGTATTATAACTTTTTTTAATTTTGTGGTAGGTAGTCCCGGGTAGGATGTAGCCCACTGGTATACTTCTGAGGGCAAGCATACCCTCTTAGCTCCTCAAAGCTTTAAGAACAAATTCAATAACAATAATAGTAGATAATGGAATAAAAAGATGATAGTTGATCGCAGAACTAACCTTGATATAAACTAAGATAAAATGCTTATAGTTCAAGTAGAAATTTTGCGGTTGCCTTTCCTGTAATCGCTGTTCTCTGGTGGAAAGAAGATCATAAAATTCTACTAATTATCTAATGAGATCCTGCTTAAGGTTATCCTTTTACTGTTAATGATGTATGTTCTTTTTCCCTCCACCTTGCGTGGGGAGTTGTTACGTATTATGAGACCAATTTCTCATTGGCAACTACCCGCCGTACATCGGAGCCGTTTTTGGAACCACTTCGGCAAACTTTGACTTCTACCTCTATTGTGGTGCGGATTTGGCTTGTGCAACTCATTGCTGAGTCATGTTCCCTCTACTTTCCTTCTGACAATCGGCTTTTGGGCGTCTTATG
The DNA here is from genome assembly GCA_947578815.1 of Epinotia ramella. Lineage (NCBI taxonomy): Eukaryota > Metazoa > Arthropoda > Insecta > Lepidoptera > Tortricidae > Epinotia > Epinotia ramella. The sequence goes on from OX388202.1 coordinate 28,823,277, forward strand.
AACTTTGTAGTGACAAGGTAAATAAACCTGGTTCACAATTTAAAAAACGCATTTTCGATGTATCGAAATGATGAAATAGTTATGTGAATTGTCTCGCTTCAAGCACTATAATGAATAATTATTGCAATGATATCAATCAAATTCTATATTGTCGGGAGATAGGTTAATATACCAAAATAATAACTTTTACGTCACACCTCGCCATAATGTAAATTTAACCGCACGCTGCACGTACGGTAAAACTCGCATTGTGGCCAGGTGAAGACCTAAAATTGTGTACTCACCACGGGCAGTACTAAAGAAAGCCCGTAATCGCAGGTATTTGTGACCCGAGCCGCAGGTTCTTTCACAACCCATGGTAAGTAATGTACTATTGTAAGCTCAGCTTTAGTACTACTGGGCGCTATCATAAAATGTAAAATTTAAATTTACGACCTAGTGCGCTATGAGCGTAGCTGTATTACCTACTCATGCATATGATAGCATGTTAGATTAGAACGCTACAATATAAGCACTATGCGGTATTTTGACCCCAAGTTTGAGGATGCCCTTCATAAAGAATTTGGACTCGTTCCCCATGTTAGGTCACTGAAAATGTGCCTCAATTCTTTACAAAAATAATACAAACCGGCCAAGTGCGTGTCGGGCCACATGCAGTGTAGAGTTCCGTAGTTGCCTGTTTGTATTTATTACATCGACAAGCGCCAAGTAAATGGTGCGGTTGCGTCGGCGAATTTGTACGAAAGTTGACCTTTTAAGTTGTTCGACTTAGTAATAGTCGACTCGGTAACTAGTTATGCCTACTAATTAGCCGTGATAGTTTTCCTTTTAAATTCATTATAATTATGTTCACATACACCACACCATGGGTTTAACGAGAAAAACAATTACATCCACACTTATATGAGGTACATACAATTAACATGTTATTGTACCGTTTTGTCGGCGTGATTCAATTATATAAAAATAGTAAGGGTTACTGAGCTAAGCCGAAGACGGACAGACGGACGGACATGGCAAAACTATAGTTACCACGGTCACTCTTGTCAATTGATAGCAGCAACCGCCGGGCGGGCGACAAAGTGGATAACTACATCCACTTTCTCAAAGGGACTGGCGATTGCACCTTGAAAGCAGCAACCAAGAGTGGTTGCTGCTTTCAACGATCTCCATAGAGTGAGCGGTTGTGAGAGAGCTCACGACCGCTCTCTCTATGGAGATCGTAGAAGTAGGAACGCGAAAGCGACCAAGTACTATTTGACGGCCATGACCACGACTAAATTGTACCACTAAGTAAACACCAGTGGCGTAGGTACGCAAAAACAGCAACCACATTTAGTATAATCATGGCTGTCGTGAGTGAACGACAAAGAAGAATACAATAATTGCCGGTAAAGAATACATTTCCCGCCGTGTTCCCCGAAGATAATATGGTAATATCAAAGTGCTTTTCTTTTATCCTTGTGTCAAGTCGGCACTGAGAATCCTGCGCCTGCTAAAGTTAGCAATTAAACTTTGTTGTGTATTATAATAACAGAGTGGGTATTAAAAACTTGGAGTGAGTTTCAGAATAATTTTCGGTTTGTTGACAGACTGGATATTATGGAATTTATGGATGTAATTAGACTATGACGGAGCGAGACAAAGCAGTAGACATTTAAAAAATTTGCACATCACATGTTCCATTTTGACGCATGACTGTTATGAAAATAAAAGGCGGGTATTTGATTTACAATATAATGTGATACGTCCCTGGCATGCCATAAGGATATCTACAGTAGAGGTGACGTGCCCAAATATGCATTTGTTAAGTATGTGTTAGACAATTTAAGTATGTAAATGTCCACTTGAATACGCCACTACTACATACAAGAAGGCTTCATTTAAGTTTTTACCTATATATATCTGCTCAAAAAATAAAGATGTCCCTTTATGTCAATTAAGAGGCCATATAGCACGTAGAACCGATGGCCGGAAAGGTTCTCGAGTGGCGACCACGTACCGGAAGCCGCGGCGTGGGTAGGCCCCCAAGGTGGACTGATGACCTGGTAAAGGTCGTGGGAGTCCGCTGGATGCGGGTGGCACAGGACCGGTCACTTTGGCACTCTTTGGGGAAGGCCTATGTCCAGCTGTGGACGTCTTTCAACTGATATGAAAAGGCCATAAAAACGTTATCATCACTACAATTTTGGTTAGATTTATAACAATCACCATTTTAAGCAGCCTTTTATTTTTATCAAATCAACTTTGAGAGCAGTATCGATTTGGTTTAACGTAGTCTGGCGGTCTTTACACATTTAACAAGTATAACTATATTACCCATTTAAATAGGGGTGTAGACACTTAATAAAATAATCAATAATGTCGCATTTTATCGAAAAAGGATTAAAAATGTAGTCAAATGGAGAAAAAAGCAACGCAAGAGGTTAAATCATCACAAAGTTATGTGTTCAAAGTTTTCAGAAGGGGTATGTTCTATCCCTTTTCCTTATAATGAAACGATTTGTCATTAACTATGATGCCCGCTTGTGACGTCACTAACTGCGAGCGTTTTCTTTCTGTGACAAGCAATATTAAAACGCTTGCAGCTTCGTAATTCGTTGAGATATCTGAACGAGATTTTCGTCACTATGCATATTTTTATTGCCTTCTTTCTTTTGGAGTAATAATACATTTCGAGTCTACACCCGTATCGTACTTTCGCATTTTTGTTCAGATTTTTCGAAAGGTACGTAGATGACAACCAGTAAATAAAAATAAGTATTAACGGCTATTCCCAATAATCAATCCGCGGATAGTTTTCCTTACCAGCAGTTACATTTTGACAGATTACCCATAGAAAATGTGTCGAAATGTAACTGCTGGTAAGGAAATATATCCGTGGATTGATTATTGCGAATGGCCGTAAAACGTTTACCGTGTGTGTCAAAAATAATTATGTCAGACTGAAGCAAAAACAGAATCAACAACGGCTTTTACTATATTATATTTGGGTTTATAATTATTACAAACAACCAAAGTAAAATAAAACTATTTTATTTAAAAAATAAATGCTTTTGTGTTGACTGCTCAACCCATTATATTCTATATCTTTCAATAACTTGCAGGAAAAGCAGGAGCCGTTAGCAGTGCAAAGCTACTACCAGCTAACCCTATAGTACCTAGTGTTCGGCTTCATAATTCCCGACCACTACAAACTGAAAAGTACCATAATTTAAACTAACAAAGCCGATTTTTCCTTGAGCTACGCTTACAATTTAAGCTGCACACAGACAAATAAATCAACAGGAATTTAACACCGAGCAAGGCGTTAATGACGTGACAAGTCTTGCCATTCTGAATACACTACACAACTTAACAAAACACCCCGACTCGACCTTATAATAATTCCAATAGAATTGAAATTCATTTAAACAAATAGTTGGAGCAAAACTGTTTTGACAATTTTGATGGCCGAGTCGCATCATTTGTTTTGCTTTCATTTTGGTCTCTATTCAGCAGAGATTAGGTTTATTTTAACTTGCTTAAAATATATTTCATTTGGTTTTCGGGTCATACTTTTGAAAGATTATGCTATGAAAGCAACACTAACGAGTCCGTTTATTTGGATGTTTTGAGGGTAGCCAACCATTTCGTTCTGGTAACTTAATTGCTGAATTTTAGGTCAAAGTAACTGCATTTCAGATAATGTACTTTTAAACCATTAGCTGTAGGTAAAATGACACTATTAGAATAAAATAAAGCACTAGGAACGTGATTTCCCTAAATATTGCAGTATCTTGAGTATGTAAAACAAAAAGCACGTAAAATAGACATATACTTCTCATTAAATACAAACCCAGAATGTGTTCAGCATTTTGCCACTACCCTAAACAGAAATTAATTTCGGTTTCATTTGTTGTTTTGTCTGCAAATGGCGCTTGAATGAACGAGCCACACGAGCGTAATTAGTATCGGATAGTTAAATTCCACGCAGTCTATTTGACTCAACCTATTACATACTAGCTGTTTAAGCGCAAGCAAGCAAATCCGCGAGCTAAAATGGTTATGGCTATCCTGAATCTCCATTCTATATACTGGTAAAATAATAGTAGTAATAATAGGTAGCTCAGGCCCTACATACAAACTTACCCTCACGTAATACAACATTCACAAACTTAAGAGGGTGCATTGAAAATTATCGCGTGCTTTGAAACGCCGTTCTCACTAGATTAAGAAACATTAAGGTCTGATTTTCAGTTTTTGACTATATGATTGTTTATCTGGTTTAATCAATACATGATTGCCTAAAATTTCATCGATAGAAAAAAAAAACAAAGTTGGGTCTTTATTTTCCTTTTTTTACTCAGCCTACTCAAACAATACATTATTTTACGATACAATCAAGTTAATACAGTATTTTATTTGATCTCAAATCTCACTTATTGAAATATAAATAAAACTTCTCTAAGTTAGGTATTTATCGAAATTTGTACAAAAAAGCTATTGCCGAAGAGTGTGCATCTCTATTTCTCGTGCGCGGAAGGCATAAGCGTGTCTCTGACAAAGGGGCGTGGTCGACTCGAATCAAGGCATCCCCTTAAACATTTTATAGTCTATACGAATATAATCAAAGAGGAATAAAAAGCAGCCAAGTGCGAGTCAGACTCGCGCACGGAAGGTTCCGTACCATCAAGACATAGTATAAAACAAAGTCGCTTGCCGCAGCCAATGTATGTTTAGATCTTTAAAACTACGCAACGGATTTTGATGTGGTTTTTTTTAATAGATAGAGTGATTCAAGAGGAAGGTTAATATGTATAATATAGTATCCGTGCGAAACCGGGGCGGGTCGCTAGTTATTTATAAAAACGTAAAAAAAAAACACGTTTGGGATGCGTTATGAGAGCCGACTTAAATATTTATTTTATTTTGTTTTTAGTATTTGCTAACATAGCGGCAACAGAAATACATCATCTGTGAAAACCTCAACTGTCTAGACCTTGTTCTTGAGATACAGCCTGGTGACAGACAGACGGACGGACAGACAGCGAAGTCTTAGTAATAGGGTCCCGTTTTTACCCTTTGGGTACGGAACCCTAAAAAACGGTGAGATTGGACTCGTAGCTTTGTAAGTTTGTAAGAAGGGCGTAATCTCCGGAACCGCTAAATTACGATTCCAAAGATTATTTCACTAGTGTATAGATTGGCCTTTCTATGGCCAGTCTATTTTTAACCCCCGACGCAAAGAGAGGGTCTGTGTATCTGTGTGTCTGTGTATCTCTGTATCTGTGTATCTGTCTGTGGTGTGGTATAGCTCCCAAACGGATGGACCGATTTGAATGAAGTTTTTTTTGTGTCATAGATATTTTTATCCCGAGTGTTCTTAGCCATGTTTCATGAAAATCTGTTAGGCCGTTTTTGAGATATTAGACTTTGAAATGAAAATGCCGGGGGTTTTTCAATTTTTCTAAGTTGTAGATATTATCCAGGGGTTGGCATGCGTTCTTTGCAATACGAGGGCGAAGCCGTGCCGGCAGCTAGTAACACAAAACACCTAACGGTCTGGCCACGGACACGCGCGGCGATTTTTCTAATCCGTTTCGTGTGATCCCAACTAACCACAGTGCGTTGCACATCACGAAAGATTCAAAGATTCAAAGATTCAAAGATTTATTTGTTCAACATAGGTATGTAGGTGTGTGTGTTACATTAGCTTTCGTATCACTATGTGATGCCTGTCGGCGTACAAATATATTGGTCAAAACATGTATTGTGTTGACATAGTAAGTAAAAGTAATAGATAGTAATTTTAATACAATGTCATGAAATATAAATTGATTCATTAAATTAAATTAAATTAAATAGGTCAAAAGAGATATAACAATAAGAAAGAGTGTAGGATATGTCAATATTTATCAAATACACTCGCGGTCAAAGAAACCGGGTCAGTACGAAAATCTGTAATATCTCCTAAAATAATAAAGCTAGGGACATGAATTAAACTGCATATTGTAGATAATTTTATACTGAATTAAATAACATCAAATGGTGGAATCGTAATTCTTTTGTTTAATAAAATTACATAGGAAACAAAAAATCAACCAATTTTACGTACAAAAATAAGCAGTAGGTACTTCACATACAACACAAAAAATAAAAATTAATACTTCGTATTGCCTCCTCGGGCTCTTCTTACAGCTTCTAGACGATTCGGCATGCTGTTTATTAAGTTCTTTATGCGTTCTTGCGGGATATTGTCCCATTCTTCCACTAACGCCTGTTTCAGGTCTCTAAGTGTAGCTGGGGCGGGGTTTCGAGCTCTCCACACACGCCTCCCAAGCTCGTCCCATACATGCTCAATCGGATTTAAGTCCGGACTCCTCGAGGGCCAGTTCATACAGTTGATACCAACCTCCAAAAAATAATCTCTGACAATTTGAGCTGTGTGTGGCCTGGCGTTGTCATGCATAAACATAGAATTTCCACCCATATTAATTAAGTATGGGCCGACATGCTCATTAAGAATCTCTTCTACATATCTTGCACTCGTTAATGATCCATTTTCTATTAAAACTAACTCCGAGCGACTCTCTGAAGAGATTCCAGCCCAAACCATGACTGATCCACCGCCGAACGCCACTTTTTCCTCAAAACATGCTGGAATAAAACGTTCACCAGGCCGTCTGTAAACTCTTTGCCACCCGTCATTTGCATAGAGCATAAATCTGGATTCATCGGAAAACAAAATTCTTGCCCAATCTTCGTCACCCCAGTATCTGTGATCGCGGGCATAAAGTCGTCTTGCTGTTCGATGTATTCTTTCAAGTTTTGGGCCATTGGCCGGCCTATGTGGGGTCAAATTTGCTTCTTTGAGCCGCCGCCTGACAGTCCGCTCGCTGATGCCGTCCCTTCGGGTCTCTAAAAGCTGATTTTTCACTTCAACTGCTGTGAGGTGCCGATTTCGGAGCATGGTTGTAACAATAAATCGATCTTCTCTAGCTGTAGTACATCTTGTTTTGCCAGTTCCTGGTCTTCTAAGGTTCTGCCCAGTTTGTAGGTAACGTTGGAGGACTCGCTGCACTGTAGAAAGTGACACACCTGTTCTTCTCGCTGTATACCTCTGACTTCTTCCTTCTTCTAACATAGTGATGATACGAGTACATTCATCTCGTGTTAGCGGCATGATAGACATTCAAGAATGACCACAAAATAAAACAATGACAGCCTTTTATCATAGTTCTTTGACAGATTGAAAACAATTGCTTAAAAACAAGCAAAAGTAAAACGAACGCAATTTCAAATAAGTACCTAATTGGTTTTTTTTTTCAATTAAACCTTTTTCCAGTTACTACGTAGAACATTGAAGGTTGGATTTAGAAGGATATTAAATTCTCTATAAAACAGAGTTAGTTTCATGCAGATACGACCAACAATTTACAAAATATTGAGGTTTTCGTCACTGACCCGGTTTCTTTGACCGCGAGTGTACATCAGTAAAAAATTCTGTTACCGTATAATATGCTTTTTCCGTAAGAAATAACTTCAAACTCCTGTTAAAATCTACTTCATTTCCAATGTTTGCAAGGATGTGCTGTGGAAGCTTATTGTATATTTTGTGCGACATCCCTAGTATGCTTTTTTGTAGTAGTGCTGTGTTACTTGACTGCGATTTTAATTTGTTCTGGAGACGCATACTTTTAAATTTATTAAACTGATGGCGATTAGTGTTTACAAAATTGACCATTACGTAAATATACAAACAAGGTAATGTAAGTATTTTTAATTTTATAAAATACGGTTTGCAGGTGTCATATCGCTTAATGCCACATATCGACCTTAAACACGTTTTTTGAGCCTTAAATACGTTTTCCTTATTTGTTGAATTTCCCCAGAAAAGTATCCCATACGTTAAAGTGGATGTTACAAAGGCATGATAGGCAGTTAAAACCGATGACTGATTTGCGATTCTTTGCAAATTGTATAGCGCATAGGAAAATTTACTTAATTTTTTACATATAATGTCAGTTTGATTTTTCCATGTCAACTTACTATCGATACTAAGCCCTAAAAATTTTGTTACGTCCGTTTCATTGATTTTATGTCCCTTATATGCTATAGATAAATTGTCAGGTTTGTTTCTTTGTTGAAAGGTCATGATATTAGTTTTGTCAAGATTTAGTTTAAGATTATTATTAGTTAGCCATTCTATTATTTTAATTAATGTATTGTTAATGTCAGATTCATATGTTTTACCAGTTTTTCCAGAAAATATAATAGTACTGTCATCAGCAAAAATGATCATGGGATGTTCCGTAGCCTTTGGCAAATCGTTAATGTAGATCAGAAACAATAATGGTCCCAATACACTCCCCTGAGGTACACCATAACAAATATTTCTATAGTCCGACGAATACATTTCCTCAGTTTTGGTTGCAGGAGAAATCCTTTTTATCTGTGTTATTTGTTTTCGATTAGTCATGTAAGAACGTATTAGACTGAGAACATTACCGCGAATCCCATAAGCAAAGAGTTTGTCATAGAGAACATTGTGATCTACTAAGTCAAATGCTTTTGTCATATCCATATACAAAGCGCATATGGGGATTTTTTTGTCTAAGCAAGTAACAACTTTTTTAATTAACCCATTCAGGGCCCATGACGACACATATGCGTCAGACCGTCGTAGTCGCTTTCCGCTACATACGAGGAAAACCACGGGATCGGCTACGAGCGTAGTGCGTAGCGATTCTGGGCAATGAATGTGTTAAATCAAATATAGCCTGATTTATGGATTTCTTTTTGCGGAACCCTTTTTGTTCATCGGCAAATAATTTATTATTTTCCAAGTAGTTATATATTATAAGCTGCTGTATATTACTCTCTCAATTATTTTGGAGAAAACTGAGATTAGCGCAATGGGTCTGTAGTTGTTCATGTTATGCTTTTCCTCTTTTTTAAAAAGAGGTCTAACAACCGATACCTTTAGTTGACTGGGAAACACGCCATGCTCAATACACAAATTGATAATGTAACTAAGTTAGGGCGAAATAATCTCAGAAACTCTTTTTACGACCTTGGTGTGTATTCCATCATTTCCGGTGCTATTTGTATTTTTTAAGGAACGTATTATTAATTCTATGTCATTTTTATTTGTTGGTTTCATAAATATGGATTTAGGATGATATGTTAAAGTAGTCTTAATATTCCGCGACCGCGCAATGAACAGATTAAACGCTTGCCGCGCCGCAATTCGCGCAATGTCGTGGCCGGCCGTAAAACTCATACCAATACAATATTAATAAGTCGAATCAAATAGGCCCCTTGGAACGTGTAATTTTCCCTTGTCATGCAAATATTGTTAATAATTTTAATTACATCTGAAATTTGAATGTTCCTACAAAATCACCGATCCGGTGACCTCATTTTTTGTAATGAAAATAAAGATTCGTCCAATGCGGTTCAGTTCAGAATTGTCTGTAATTTTATTTCGCACCGACGACGCTTTGGCCTCCAGTCTAAAAATGAAATTTAATTTGCATACGGTAATAATTCTAAAGTTAATACTTTTATGTGTCATGATGACTCATGATCAGGGGGCCTAGACAAGGTTACAATCGACAAGCGCTAACGCCAATAGAAACTAATAAAATGTATGGAAATGACAGATGTTAACGAAAAGTGTTTCGTCGGCATCTGTCATTCCCCTACATTTTATTCGTTTCTATTGGCGTTAGCGCTTGTCGATTGTAACCTTGTCTACGGCCCCAGATCTAATACTAGCTAACACATTCACTGCCAAGAATCAATACGCGCTGCGCTCGTAGCCGATCCCGTGGTTTTCCTCGTATGTAGCGGAAAGCGACTACGGCGTAGGCGCCCGCTGGGCGGGTTCCTAGTAGTGAAAGTGTTAACTTACGTTACGTACTACGGACACGTTTCGAACTCTCCAGGAGATTTGCCTCCCTAGAACATCGTCAACATTTGTTGTTGATGATTTGGGGATGATACTATTATTTTAAAAGAATTAAAAAATACTTATTCTTAAACAGTAAATTTATAACTAACTTTAATACCTAGATCAGGGGGGGGTCACTCCGCCGATCTGCGTGAAATTATAAGTACATGCCGGCGGCAGATCCGGATCTGCTTATTCAGTGGTTGCCCCGCCGTGGCCCGCGACACTCGCGCGCGTGTCTCCCGCATACCAACGTCGCAAGCGCGTAAATACGATGTATGAAGTAAGGGCAACGGTATATTGCATTGCTGCGGGTTGCACAAACAATGACCAAAATTCGGATTGCACGTTTTTCTATGTTCCGACGCGTGAAAAGGATACCGAAAGGTGAGGTAGTAAGCACTAAATGCTCATTTATACCTATATTTTCATAGTAAATCGAACACAAGAATCAAGTAAAACAGCACAGTGTTATACTTTAATTAAATAGGTATCTGTCAACGGCATATCTACATATGTATACATATACATCAAACGAAAATCCCGAATTGTGATTAAATAAATCAGTACTTATTGGACTCATTTACACCTGGCGTGCGACCGCGAACCGTAACGGAGATCGTAAAGTCTATCTCCGTCTCTGTCACTCGAATAGTAAGTGTGACAGAGACGGAGATAGACTTTACGATCTTCGTTACGGTTCGCGGTCACACGCCTGTTATGTTTTCGGTGTTACCTAAGTAGCTGCTAAAGGTGGTACATTTAAATATCTTATTGTCGTCGAGGCGCGCCACTTGCCACCTCCGCGGCGCCGACGCCGCGGCGGTGTCGGGTGCAAGTTCTAACACAGAATAGATAATAGTGCAAAGCTACCGTATCCGCTTACGATCAGGCGGACCGTACGCTCGTTTGCCACCGACGACGTTTAAAAAAGTGACAACCCTATCTTCGGCAAGGTGCGGAGTAATGTCGACCTTCGCGCCGGGCAATAGAACTCAATGACGCGCGGCTGGCGTGCGGTCCGTTGCTAATAATAATTAATAGGCACGTAAAAAGGCGGCATTCGTGAACATCAAAACAGAGGGTCTTCTGTACTTGTACTATTATTAATTCTGTGCCTAGATTAGTTTTGATGCGTTATTACGGTGGTTCATTTTGTATGCGCGCTCTAACACCCGTCAGCATAGATTATAATAATTTAGACAGACGGTAGGAAGCCAGCCAACTTTGCAATGTAATACTGTGATTAATTTTCCACATTAAATCATATAACACATATATGTTTGATTTGATGTAAGTATAAGTGTAAAGCGCTTTAAAAATTCGTAAATTTCATTTATAAAAAACCGGCCAAGTGCGTGTCGGGCCACGCGCAATGTAGGGTTCCGTAGTTGCCTGTCTATCTTAGTTACATCGGCGTGCGCTGCGGTTGCGTCGGCCGAATTTGTACGAAAATTTGCCTTTCCGAGTACCTACACATTAAGTTGGTCGACTAATTACTCGTTAACTAAATATGCCTACTTGTCCGTGATAGTTTTCCTTTTAAATTCATTATATGTACTACCAGGAAGCTATGGTAGCCTAGTGGTTCAGGCATGCGGCTCGAATTCGTTCGAATCCCGGCTCGTACCAATGAGGTTTTCGGAACTATGTCCGGAATATTTACCGTTAGCTTTTCAGTGAAGGAAAACATCGTGAGGAAGCCGTTCTAATTGGGATTAGACCCGTTTCCTCACGATAAGGTACAGTTTTCCCTCTGGGTTGCAAGGTCAGATGGCAGTCGCTTTCGTAAAACTAGTGCCTATGCCAAATGTTGGGTTTAGGTGTCAAAGCGGACCCCGGAATCCTTTAGGGGCACTACCGGGAATAACGCTAGGAGGATGATATGTACTACTACCAGGATTTTTTTCACATCCCCAGTAGTAGCCATTTAGCCGGCAGGGAGGGGGGGACACATGACTCAGACAAAAATTAGGGCTTTAAAGCCCAATATCTCGCAAACGAATCACTGATTTGAAAAATGGGTTTAGGAAACCCATAATATTTTTTATCTACGCACATATCATTAGTGCTCTAAAATGCGTTCAGAAACCGTAGGAAATGACCAGCATTATTACAAACAATTTTACTATGAGAACTTTCTTGTCTGTGGTAGTAGGTAAAATCTGTACTGTAATGTTATTACAGTACAGATTTTTGTAAGGTTATGAGTTTAAATTTGGAACAGCTGTCAAAACTCAAGTGGGTCTCTATTCTAGTATCCATAGATATTAAAACAGTTATCGATGCGAAACGTCAATCCAGTATGTTTTTTAATATAAACCGCACGACATTTGATCAAGAGTGACATGAGAATAGGGACATCATTCGTTTGTCTATGATTTAAAAAAACATTCGTCTTGACGTAGGATCAAATTGCCGCCATTACTTTTGTCATTTCTTTGTTGGTTTTTGCTGCTACGAAAGTAGAATTGTGAAAAGTTGTTTGTAATTCACATTTTAGGTGAAAATATGAGTAGTAGTGACTCCGAGAACGATATGCACACTCCGCCGGATATCGTAAATGCAGCCACGATTGCAACAAAGATATTTTACAGGTAGCACTAAGTAGCAATGCAGGTCATTTTCCTACGGCTTCTGAACCGATCTTAGAGTACTTATGATATGTGTGTAGATAAAGTAGTGTATGCAACTGTACATAATTTAGCCTTAAAACACTCGTGTGATCCTATTATGAAACTCGCTGACGCTCGTTTCATAAAACCACACTCGTATTTTAAGGCCTCTGATTATGTATCAGTTGCATAAACTACTATTACGTCACACCTGGCCATAATGCGAGTTATAACGCACGCTGCGCGTACGGTGAAACTCGCATTGTGGTCAGGTGAAGACGTAAAATTGTGTACTCACCATGGGCGGGCATTCGTAAAGCCCCAGATCGCATATTTATGGCCCTCACCTTCGGTTCGGGCCACAAACACTTGCGATCTGCGCCATTCACGAATTCACCGCCCTAGGTACGTAATGTACTATGAACGAGCTATCCAACCACATGGGTTTAACAAGAAAAATGAATTACATCTCAGCTTTAGGTGTAGGGGAGGTACCCTAAAAAATTTTTTTTTTAAGATTTTATTGTACTGTTTTGTCAGCGTGATTGATTTATATAGGTACCCAAGCCGAATTACAGTTTTCTGGTAGTAATGGTTACTGAGCTCAGCCGAAGATGGACGGACAGACGGACAGACGGACATGGCGAAACTATAAGGGTTCCTTGTTGACTACGGAACCCTAAAAAAGGTAAGTCGTACTATCCCTTTGATATCAATATTATTTTGATTTGTGAGAACGTGACAAAACACATTTTAGTTAACAGAGGTAGAGTTTTTTAAAGTTTGATGAATATTCTTTAATCAATAATTGTGAATTGAGTGAGAGGTAGAGTTTTGTTAAGTTTTATGAATATTCACTAGTTAATAATAGTGCACGAGTGAAATTTAATATGACCTGAGAGTTCATAGTTAATACATAGCCAAGAAAGTTTGTACTCTTATAAACAACTTCAGAAAAAATATTAATTCCTAACTAAAGACAAAAAAATAACACAGCCAACTTTTTATCGTAGAGATCTGTAAAGGTTCCAAGTTTGGCACTAGATTGAATTATAGACATTCATAACATTGACATTGGCGACCGGTTAGCCTAGTGGGTAGTGAAGAGTGAAGCTGCCTACGAAGCTGAAGGTCCTGGGTTCGAATCCCGGTAAGGGCAAATATTTGTGTGATGAGCATGAATATTTGTTTCTGAGTCATGGAAGTTTTCTATGTAAGTATTTAAGTATTTATATCGTCGCCTAGTACCCTTAATACGAGTACACGCCTAACTGAGCTTACTATGGGACTAGGTCGATTTGTGTAAGATTGTCCTCTAATTTTTATTTAATTTAAACCATTTTATTTTCATGCATTTGCATTTAGATACTCTCTGCAGTGTTTATATTACAGACACGCCTTGTCACAGGTATTTAAAAAGTAATGGACAGGGGTCTCTGTGGACATGCTTCCAAAGCCAAACAGAGACCACTTTTGGTAACATGCGCATACATTTACAGTTGTGGCCGGTATAGTTCTTGTGACTTCAGATTCCCATTCATTTGCGTTTATTATGAATGTGAGTATAGTTTACCTATTCTGCCAAAAAGGATAAAAGAAATATCCTTCAGACATTGGACAGCATTCCAGCCTCCAGTCTCCTGTATAAAAGTGCCTCTCGTCATGATCATATCAGCCGAAAGACGTCCACTGCTGGACATAGGCCTCCCCCAAAGAGTGCCACCATGGCCAGTCCTGCGCGACCCGCATCCAGCGGACACCAGCAACCTTTACCAGGTCATCAGTATCTATATAAAAGTGGTTATCTGTATAAAAGTGCCTCTAAACGACGCAAATTTATACCTATTCTTATTTCAACTTCAACAAAGCGTTTTCAGCGATTACACCGTCTGCTAATAGTTCTTTTTATTGCGACCACTTTGGGTGAATCCGCACTCAGGAGCGTTGCACATTACGCGGTCTTATACCGGTCTTAGTTTTAGTACTAATTACTTACCTACACCAACTTTGGCGAAGTGCTGTTTGAATTTATATTGCAATAGTTCTTGTAGATATTACGAAGATGGTTAAATGTTGTGCATGCTGTAATTATGTTAGTGTAGAGTGAGTGTAGAATGTGGCATGACCGTCAATCCGAAGTGAGGAGTTTTAGTAACGGAAAAGGTTTAGGGCCTGAAAATGCGGCGAAATGGTTACAGTAAAGGATGGTACGGCAGTGTTTGCTTCACGCTCGACTTGGCGGGGGCACTGCCGTGCCCCCAGATTAGTGAACGAAACATGATAGGTACACTGCTTTTCAATTCAATTCAATTCTTTATTTCGGACATTGAAATCCATAAGTTGTTAGTAAACACAATCACGACTTACCGACTAGGGCAACTAGCGGGGACTAGGGGGGACTAGGGGGTTTTCGTTGGGCATTCGTTTGAAAACTGTAATAAAAAGAAGGCAACACCTATTTGTGTCAATACAAACCCACGAAAGCAGGAGCAAGTGAAGCGCTAATAAAACAGCGGCCTGAAAGAAAGTCCAAATTTCCCACCCCCCAGCCGACAGAAAGCATGAACTATTTAGCCGTGTTATAAGGCTGTAACAGATTGGCAGACAAATATAACAAATGTCACCTGAGACTCTTAAGAATCTACACAGACTAGCGCGTTACGTGTTAGGTATCTCTTAGGCCCAAAACAGATGGTGGAACGCATCTGCAACGAAACTGCATTGCAACCATTTTGAAACCGGTTTACGGTGCGTTTCAAACCGGTCGCGTCATATGTGGTCTCTGAAACGAGTCTATGGCATAAACTCAAATGAAACTCAAAAGTACCTAGTAACTGCAGTTTCATAGCAGTTGCGTTTCACCGTCAGTTTTGGGCCTTAAACTACTCATATCATAGTTTATTTCATATACTTAGTTAGAATAAACATAAATATAATTTATTGATAAAACATAAAGTACATCAGTTTTACTATAGACTAATAACACGTGCCTGAGCTAGGATACCTTGGCAAAAAAGAACTAACAATTGAAAATCAAGTTATTCATAATATAATACAATATCATTCTTATTGGCTAATAGTACAAAATAGTTAGGAAGTTATAACCTAGGCGCTAACTATGAAGATATAATAAAATAAAATAATGTTAAAGCGATAAATAACTTCCCTGTATCGTTATAGGACATATTCTGTAGGGCTTCTCGTAGCGTTGATTTACATTTCATGTAGTTTAGAGGATATAAACCTAGCCGCGCATTAAGTCTATTAAAGAAGTCGACCTAGGAAAAGAAAAAATCTAGAAGAGAAAGCGTGTCGTTTTTGCGTATATTTAGGACAAACAAAATCTTTACGCCTTTTACTGGCATGATCAGTGTTGTAAGGGTTTGCAGCGTGCTGTTTTAGAACTGTGTGCAATATAAACAATTGGCGAACTGTTAAAACTTCAGATGATTTATACAGAAGGTTAGTGGGGAATTGATAGGGGCGGAAAGTAGAAACCTTGAGGATTGCTCTCTGGGCTCTGAAGAATGAACATTACATGAACATTACATACGTTATATATTTTGTCCCGCAGCTTCGCCTTCTTTCATCGAAATGCCGTGCGGGCAGTTAGTCGATCTCTACTTTACGAATAAAAAAGGTAATGTTAGTTAGTTGCAAGTGAATGTTGTAGGAAATCTCTGGAATTACTTATCCGATTTCAAACATTATTTGACCAATATAACGACAAAGGCTATATTTTAACTCCGCCCCTCCACCTTCGTTACTTGTAATACGCAGGTAGCTAGTAAAAAAATGTATATATTAAAATAGATCTAGGTATATAAAAAGTAAGAAATGTCTACCCGCCGGCAAATTTTAAAGAGCTTCGTTTTAAAAATCCATACTATGTCTCAAAAGAAATTAATCTTAATGAGCCTCGCCTTGGCCCGTGCTAATTGAATAAGGCCACTAAAATTAAAATATTCGTAATGTTGAGTGAGATATCAGTATAGTAAAGGGCGGCTGACTCCGTGATTTGGTCGCGCCGCTATAAGTACATAGACTTGTAATTCCGGCCCCAGGGGTATGGTAGCGCTGCCACGGCACGCACGCGTTCTATCGCAGCGCGTTGCATGCGATAGAAAGGGATGCCCTCTTTTAGGCTGGTTCCTTCAGTTCTAGGTCAACGGAAAGTACCCTAATAACTTTTGATTCCCTTGAGAATATCGAAATATACGTTTTTTGCGGCATTAACGGCCGCATCTATTTTTTTCGCTGACACAGTTGTTTGATTTTTTCACAGCTTCGAGGGACCGTATACTTGAGTATATGGTTTTAATTTCAATCCTCCACGCGTTCCCGAGATAAAGGGTTTTGACAGACAAATAGACGGACAACAAAGTGATCCTATAACGGTTCCGTTTTTGCCTTTTGAGGTTCAGAACCCTAAAAATGCAAAGAAAAGGTGAACTACCTAGGAATGAATATGAACATGTAGTTAGTTAGTGAGAAAAATAACATTTAGAAGCCGGGACAGCCGATATAAGGCAAATAAAACCAAACCACAATGCCACTGTCTTCGTAACACTATCTCATACCGTCTTGTAACGCCTTTCCGCTAGGGCATTACGCCATGCCTCACTTTATTCACTGCTATCAATCATTTCTCAAAATGTACTACTAAATATCTGTCAATATAGACCAACGCACACATCAGTCTTTTCATGTCTCACTTTTGACGGATTGGCTCAATGGATCTATCACTCTTACTGCTTACTGGGCCAAACAAATCAAGACCCAAAGTAATTTTATCTGAAACATTAACAAAGATAAGTAAAGAAAAAACAAACTAAACGTAACCTGATTTCTGTATGTTGAATTTTATTTAAAATTAAGGATTTTCTAGAAAAATCTCGTTTTAACAAAAGTGTGCGGGGCAAAGCAATGTATTCGTAAATTACCGTGGTTAAATTAAATTGACTTTCTCATCGATTGGACTAGTTACCCGGTCTCTAGGTTTCGTGAAATAATTATTTCCTTGTACTCGGGCAGAATTCCCAGCTTGTATCTAACGCGCTAACGCTCGATTAACTCTTCCATGTGGCCGCGTCCTTATAAACCTTTCCCGTTCTGTACAATCTCCGTTAGGGCGCGTACACACGATCATTTAGTTTAAACAAGGACAATGCTTGATGACTCGCAAGTTTTGGAGCAAGATGTGAATAAAATTATGATAAAGTAAAATTTATAAAGTATTTGAAAAAGGCCTCCAGTAAAATAATTATTACTTCATATATTACTGAACTTAAAGTACCATCATTGTGTAAACATGTTCAATGTTTCGTGCCTAGATACATTAGCAATTCATAGTTGACGTCAAATATAAACTGTTCGCCCTACAAATAAAAAACTTAAATTATACCAGTGACGATCAATGTGCTTACTTACCTATGTCAGAAAAAAATACTTTACGCATTTTGGAACTATAAATTATTAAGAACTTAGATTTATTTAAATATAGTGCAATTTCTTGTGTAACCTAATAATATCATTTGTAAATCACGTAGATATCAAAAAAGCAAAACAGAGAGTCAAACACAAACTTTTAATAACATGCTTTTTAAATTGATTCAAATACATGCAGGTAACATTTCGAAGGAGGAATCGACCCGTTGGCTGCTTTTTTAAGAAGCTGTCTTCATGGTAATTACTAGTAAGGTTTTGTTTCCATTCGACAACCGAATCGGCTGTGTGTCTGGTTGCCGGTTCGTGTCTACGTTACGGCTCTCTTACGGCGCTCTGTAAGTGCCACGAGTAATTTTATGCTCCTCTGATAATGCCAAGAACATTTAATATACACGGCTATGATAAGATAAGGGGGATTGAAATAAAATACGAATACATTTGATGTGAGTATCTCTTTCCTTTTCTTCTCTTTTCTTTAATTAGTCAGCATTCGGTAAAATTACAAAAATCAATTAATAAATACAATAAACAATTACAAATATCTGTGCTCGTTTATTAAACAAACTTTGCCCTTATTACATAGGAAACTTTAGGCCTAATTTCTGTCCACTTTTGCAAGTATTGTTTTGTATATGACTGTTTGTTTTCTAAATAAAAGAAATAAAAAAAAACCTATCCTATACCCATACTGTAAATTACAGTATGGGTATTGGATATGTTTTTTTTGTTCACATGCACAGTTTTGTGAATCTTGGTTTTAATTGTATTTAGGCTAAATTTCTTCTCAACAGTGGTCTTCTTTTTCAGAAACGCTGGTATAATTTTGACTTTTTAATGTGCCATTACGGCTTACTTGCAGAATAAAATTCATTTATTTCATTTACACAGCGGACCAGGTTGTCCAAAGAAATCAAATTCAACCCTTGGTCTGCTACGCTAGTCTGCGCGTTTCAATTTTTATTAGTGGTTTATTCTTTGTGTTATTCAGGTTTGACTCAAAGATAAGATAATGTTAAATCCTTATCCAGATATATGAAAATATGAGTTGAGTTAGTTTTATGTTATTAGTATTACGTCTCGTTGTGTGGTTTCCGACATAGTAGCGGGTAAGTTTTTACGAGAGCTTAAACTTTGATTTACGGCCGTTGCTAACTATGTCGCTAACTCGATTGTTTCTAAGCAGTAAATTTAACATGACTTTAACGGCATTAAGTTGGGAAGAGGTTTCTTGGATTCGAATTTTATGACATACAACCGTCCTCACGTACTATTTACGAATATGACTGCTTATATATGTAAAATACACTGAGAAAAACTAAAATGTATCATCGGTCAAAAAATTGGGATAGATACAATTATTTGGCTATTTATATTTCTTCGGAAAACACTTACCTTTTTTTTTAAACACATTACTAGATGGTAAAAAAAATACGCAGGTATTTGACTATAAATAAATAAATAAATATTAGGCGACAATCTTACACAAATCGACCTAGTCCCATAGTAAGCTCAATAAGGCTTGTGTTATGGGTACTAGACGACGATATATTTAATAGATAGAAATACTTAAATACATAGAAAACATCCATGACTCAGAAACAAATATTCATGCTCATCACACAAATATTTGTCCTTACCGGGATTCGAACCCAGGACCTTCAGCTTCGTAGGCAGCGTCACTACCCACTAGACTAACCGGTCGTCTATAAATGTGCTATCTGAGGCTTTTTTTACTACCGCCCGTGGTGAGCACACAATTTTACGTCTCTCCCTGGCCAGGAAGTTGCAGTTCCCGCATTCATGGCCAGGTATGACATAAAGAATCATAAACCGCTTATGTTTTTTATTGAGGTAAGCTAAAACGAACCTTTTTTTAAATGTTTTAAGCCAAAAATGGTGGGATCCAGCAATTGTTTGGAATTCTTAACGTTTTTCGGGTAAAATGTAATAATGCTGAAAGTACAATATAGAATAAATTATCCGTGTACAAGGGTCGGTAATTAGGGCGGGTTGCTATGGCTGTGCGGCCAATAATTATTACTAATGTACACGCGCTATCGTTAGCGGCAAATGCTGCACCCAGGGGCGCCGCACACTGCAACTCCCTAAAATAAATCACTGAGGGTCAATTCGAGACTTGCGTTACTCATTCCAATTTAATTTAAGATGACCGTAACCAATGATGTACTATAAAAAAGAGGTAGATACGTTGTCGATATGAAATTCCGTTTTAAAATTGGCCACCAAATCTGACAGCTGAGACACGTTTATACGTACCATTGACGACGCGACACTGAGGCAAGGTCATACAATTGCTACAGGGGACTATCCGGTGTGCTGACTTCTGGCCGAAGGGTTTCGTGTTTCGGCGGTTCCGGGGCAACCTACCGAACTCTACACCGGACTTGACGACGCAACGGAGCCAAACTGTTTCTGTTGTATAAATAATAATTAGTGTTTTAATATTATATTGTATGTATGTTAGCCTGTAAGGTATTTGTATCTATGGGCCTCAGTTGCCTGAAATAAATGTTTATTATTATTATTATTATTAATTGCCTGAGTTTTAGTGTGCCACTTTTGGAGGGCTTATAACCTATCTACGTCTTTTTTATATTACATCATTGACCGTAACCCTCAAAAGGTTGTCTCGCTAGCTCCCGGAGACGGAGTAACTTAAGACATACCTACATTAAAATTATATTGTAAGAACAGAACATATAATTATTTTGGAAAAAACTACCATCGATTTGAGAAAAAATAATTATCAATTTCTTCGAGCCGCGAAAATGTCACTTGTAAGTAAGTAGTTTTCAAGCAGAAGTAATTATTACATTTAAATAAGTCTCGTTTGAAGAAGGATTTTGGGATTTATTATTTAGAACTAAGTGTCCTCTATGCAAACCTTCAAATGAATACTAAAATATTGAAGAATAGTATGAATTTCGAATCTTCACATCACATCTATCATCATCCTCCTAGCGTTATTCCCGGGAGTGCCCTGAGCGAGCCCGGGGTCCACTTTGGCACCTAATCCCGAGATTTGGCCAATGCACTAGTTTTTACGAAAGCGAATGCCATTAGACCTCTTGCATATCTAGCAATCTAACGACACCTCATATATATGTCAAAATCCATCAAGCCGTTTGGACGTTAGCCCATAAAATAGTAACATTCTTGTCCACATACATCGTAATTTTTCGAGATATTTGAACGGATTTTTTGTCTTTAAGCATACTTTTTTGTCTTCTTTTGTTTTTTGTCTTTTTTGTCGGAGTAATAATTGGAATTGAATGCACAACCCTATTGGGTGGGTAAAGCGATTTTGCATTTTTCCCCTTTATTGACGTTTCGCAGTGACCGCTAACCCTAAGGCAAAATGTTGTGCTCCCTAATGGTGGCTCCAGTCCATTAGCTTGCCCCTGTCTTATGGTCGCCAGCTATACACACTAATTACAAGCCGAGCCTCCAGGAAAACAATATCGGCCTTATATAACAGATGTGTTTCTCATGTTACCTACACTATTCACGATAGCAATAGTACACGATATAAAATACACAGCCTGCCTTACGTGTTAGGTATAAGGTACGCTGTGTGTGGTATTTTATCTCGTTGTTCATTTTGAATATATTGTATTGTATTAAAACGACGACCGATTTCGTTATTCAACAAACGTTTTGAGTGCGGTAAGTAATCTTTTGTTTCCAAAATATCGCACGCGCCGACCACAAACATTGCCCATTCATCGGCTCAGTTCATATTATTTAAACTATATACCAACTGGTATAATAGGATCATACGTTAAATGACAAGGAAGAAAGACAATATCAATTCATTATATTATTTGCTCCCAGTTCGCTTTCTGAAAAGAGGTATTTTTTAATCATTATTATCCTAGGAAAACAATAAAACAGACGTGGTTCTTGTATCAATTATAAAATATAGACAATAGTCGCGCAACTAATAAAGATAACGGAATACCGGAATGTCATCTAGCTCATTATAATATTTGGAGCAGCCTATAACCGGGGAAGTACCTCCGTATAGAAGAGCGCAGCCGTAATATCACCACTACTTGTTGTTTAGGATGAGGTGTTGAGTTCCTCGTGGAGAGTAAGGATGCCAGAGCTCCCGAAAATTGTTTGTTTGTGTTGAGATTGAGAGTGAAAGATATACTCGTATTATGCATTTTGTCTTTTTATAGCTGTGGACACAACGGATCCTTATTTACATCAATAAAATATCGTTAAGGCTAGGTTGTCTGCCTACCATTAAGCAGGCAGTATGCTTGTTTGCTACCGTCGTGGTTTAAAAAAGTGTTAGGTTACAGGCCAAATCTATCATTGTTTACTCCCAGTTAAGCTTTTTTTTAAATTTTGCAACTATTTTATAACTATTCCAAGCTAAGCTTTCATGGAAACATTATAAGGCTTATAGCTGTTCTACTAAAATATGTAGGTTTCCGCACGAGTGGTATTCGTAGACATAACAAGTTTATATTACGTTACATTGCCCGGAAGAGTGACAATAGGAAGACTACGTAATCTATTGTTTGCTGCCGGTATCAGTTGTTTCGTCTGACAGTGTACCTGATATTCGATGAGCTTTTTATGCCGCAAAAAACAGTTATCTTTACTAACGACCACATTTTCCATCTTTAAGTAAGTACCTATCTGGATATCATTTATTACCTATTGTTAAAAGATAAGAAGCATAAGTACGTGGGCATTTTCATCAAATTCAGAGCGCTACGCATGTAGCCAATGCCGTGTTTTTTCCGCTAAATAGAGGAAAGCGTTTACGAACACAGCGCCCGCAAGGCAGGTTCCTCGCAGTGAATGTTTTTAATAGAAAGCCTCAGTGAGTTCCAGACATATTACTAGCGGTAACAATACTTGAATTCACACTTATTGAAAAAACTTATTTGACGTAATCTGTAATATGTATATTTCAGATTTTATTATGTAATTTCACACGTATAATACGAAGTAACTATCTTCATTATAAAATTTTATGAAATTAATTACTAAATTTGACAAGGGTATTTTTCGCCGGAACTCCTACAAATAAACGAACCTTTTCAACGCGTCGTTGTGGAAGAAAAATAATAAATGGATCCTCGGAATATGTTTTGTAACACCTGGAAGCCCGGAATAACTTTTTCCAACAAAATAGGTTACAAGAAAGCCTTATTCTCGTGTTTAAAAAAGTTTACCGAGAGATATAAAAACACATATGTGATTTTCTTGTTTCTTTACGAGTATTAAGGAGAGGAGATGTAATACATAACAGGTGTGTAATACCTGTATGAAACAGTATTTTAAGCCCTATTTGTGCTTAGAAATAAAAAGTAATATGGACGAATAAAATTACGAGGGCACAGAAAAACTATTTAGACGTAAACTTTCGTCGATAGGTATGAATCGATTTTTTTTAGGTTTGCCTTTGTGAATAAGGAACCCTTATAGTTTCGCAATTTCGTCTGTCCGTTCGTCTGCGGCTTAGCTCAGTGACCCTTACTACTAAATAACCAACAATGAGTTTTTTGATAGACTAATAACTACATATAACCCCCTTATTCATAAAACATAAGATGCTAAATAAAATGTGCTATGTCCCTTTCTGACAAAAACAAATATCAGAGTAAGGACAAACGAATTTGAACGCCATTTTAGTTAAAATAGGCTTGTCGAACATTTATTAATACGGCCGTATTAATTATATGTGATAAAGAACTATTGACTTAATACGAATCTGACTAAACTTGTATTTATGGAATATTTAACAAACTGTTAATTATTTTGCATGCTATATGTAAATGGTTGATTAAGCAGGTGCTGAATATTTTGTAATAAGACAATAAACACACATTTTTCTAGCAAAATAAACTATTTGTAATCACGGCGACAATAATCTTAATTTTTTTTTTTTAGGTTACCTTTTCACAAATTACGTCACCCGTAAAGTGGGGATATTTTTTTTTTGGAAGCCTATAGCCAGCAGTGGACTTCTTTCGGCTGAGATGATGATGGTAAAACCTATAGTGTGGGGTATAAATAAGATGGATTTTTAAAAACCATTGTTTAATTCAAGGATGCGTTGCGGAATATTTTCGGCTTTAAAGCTAGGTAGGATTACTTACCAGTCATGATACTAATAATGTATCTACCCTGTGTTATTTTTTATATGAGAGTCTGCTTTCTAAAAATGTAGCTGTCTAAGAAATCGGAAATATCTACGTCTGGGAAACTGATTAGAACTGACTCATAAAATCTTAGAACGAAACATCAAACTTTCACTCCACGAATACCATTGTAATACCCATGGTTGGGATCACGTTTAAATCGTGTACGTTTACCAATGACGGCGAACGCCATGTCAATATACCATTGTTAATTAACTGTCGTTGAATACGTACAAGGACGTTGTCACGGCTCCAGATGTGCTTGTTAATTACCTATTGTACAAACAGTAACTGGATCTCTTATGAACATGACAAATGATGGAAACCTAATACCTTCCATGCTTTGCGGTGGTTGATCTGGTGATAACACGCATCTCAGTTACCTTTTGTGAAGACGCTATTCCCACAGACCAGGTGATATTGTAATCATAAAATAATTTTAATGTAGAGATCATAAAGGAGTATAACCTGCCTCTCTGCTTAGCGTTCGTGGACTATAAGAAAGCCTTCGATTCAATCGAAACCTGGGCTGTACTACAGTTTCTCCAACGGTGCCAAGTAGACTGCCACTATATCGAAGTACTGAAGTGTTTGTACGAGAACCCCACTATGTCAGCCCGACTCCAGGATCGGAGCTCGAAGCCTATTCCGCTGCAGCGGGGTGTCAGGCAAGGGGATGTTATTTCCCCAAAACTGTTCACCGCTGCACTGGAGGACGCTATCAAGACTCTGGTCTGGAGAAGGCTAGGCATCAACATCAACGGCGAGTACATCACTTATCTTCAGTTTGCTGGTGATATAGTAGTCTTGGCTGAGACCAAAGAGGACTTAAGTACGATGCTCGATTACCTAAGTAAAGCCTCCGACCGAGTTGGTCTAAGGATGAACATGGATAAGACAAAGATCATGTCAAACGTCCATGTAGGACCAACTCCCATTTCAATCGGACACTACGCTCGAAGTTGTAGACGATTATACAACGTGTTAATAAAATA
Source organism: Epinotia ramella (assembly GCA_947578815.1). Lineage (NCBI taxonomy): Eukaryota > Metazoa > Arthropoda > Insecta > Lepidoptera > Tortricidae > Epinotia > Epinotia ramella. Next base: position 28,848,457 of record OX388202.1, read on the forward strand.
ACGCAAAACCTGAAAACTGTTTGTTCAGAATCGAGAGTAGAATGCGAAAAAAATAAAAAATAAATTTTTTGACGCGATTTATTTTTTACATTTGTATGGAGCAGGTCGCCCCAGTCGGCCAACACTCCATACAAATGTAAAAAATAAATCTTGTCAAAATTTTTTTTTTTATTTTTTTCGCATTCTATGCTCGATTCTGAACAAACTGTTTTCAGGTTTTGCGTTATTTTATTAACACGTTGTATATACCTAGGACAGACTGTCCAGTTAGGCAGGTCCAAAAAAATACTTTCTTATAACTGAAATTTTGTTGAACTAACAATTTTAAATAATATAAGGAGGGATTGGGCCGGAAAACCTATATTGCCACTTTTATAAATTCTCTAAGATAAATTCATGATATGATTAGGTTATTTTAAACAATCTAAAACTAGACTAGCTAAACAGTACGATTTAATGTTAAATGCAAAGAAAGAAGGATATAATTATATAAAAGCCATAAACATCAAGGGAAACTAATTGCCTTGAATATGTCTGCATTGGTCTGCAACATCAAAATGAAAAAGGCTCTGATAATTGAAATGTATGAAGAAAAGTAATGGATTCCGCTCATTGGTTATCGAGAGAACAGGACGTGTCAAGATTGAATTCAAACGAGATGTGATGGTTGTATTTTCAATTGAGATTGCTTGCTTACCGTGTAGATTAAGGTCTTAGATGGATTTAAGGTATTTTTATCATCGCTTTCTATCCGTTACAAAAAGTAAATTTCTGTCTAAAATTTAATTTTTGCAACAAGCATTTATTGCCGACTGTACTTTTCTGTATATCGTCGTCAGCTACTCATTGAGACGATTCTAACGAGCCCAAACTCGACGGGGTTACGTCGGTTAAGTTTTTAATTCCCATGGCCACCGTCTCCATCATCAGATCAGCTCGATGGTACTATTATATTGTATACTAGCTTTTGCCCACGGCTTCGCCCGCGTAGTAAGTGTAATTTTGCAATAATTGTTGAATTGTTACGCCGGCAACGGCCTACTTACTATTTACTTCCCCTATGAATAAACCTTCGTCAAAACCCGTTATAGTTAATTAATTTTTATTAACTATTATTTAGGTTAGAATTTCACCACCCCCTTTCTCCCCGTAGGTGTCGTAAAAGTCGAATAAGGGAGCAGGGTTGATGTGTGTTGTGGGCGATGGGCTAATTACCTATCACTGCAATATCACATTTTGTAGATCTTTTATACCCACATTTATGCTAAATGTGGCGCTGGAACATAAGTTTCATGTGCTCTGGATTTTTTTGCCGATATCCGTCCAGTAGTTTTATTCACGTTAGTCCGGGTTACCTGTATAGTTTTGACAGCAAAATTATATTATGCTAAAAGACGTAGAACTTTCCATCTCCATCCCCAGTCCCCATTTAACGGTGTTAGAGAATACATTATTTTCATAATCCAAAATAAACTTTTTAGATTAACAAAAATCTTTTACTGTAAACATGACTTGATCCTATGCGAACTTCGAACCCCCTTTAAACACTTAGGGGATGAATGAAAAAATAACGCTGAAATCTGTTTTGTAGTCTTTTAATAAACAGTCTAAACCCAAAGTTAAAAAATATCTTACTTTAAAAATTACATTTCTTTCCATACATACTTTGAACCCCCCCCTATACGGGATGAATTAAAAAAAACTCTGAAATCAGTTTTGTTGTCTTTTAACATACAGGCTAAGACTGACGTTACAAATCTCTTACTATAACATTTTCTTGCTCTCCGTATAAACCTTGAATCCCGTTTTAACCCCCTTAGGGGTGGAATTTTTTCAAAACGCTAAGTGGTTATTTTATTTTAATAAGTAATCACTCTATAATGTTGCAAGTCTCTAGCTCATAAAAAATGTTTCTCATTCTAACCTTGCATCTCTTTTTAACCCCCTTAGGGATGGAATTTTCTAAAACGCTGAATGTATTTTTTTTATGTAATTAGTAATCTTTCTACAACTTTGCAAGCCTCTAGCTCAAAAAAAGTGTTTTTATCCTAACCTTGCATGTTGTTAATAAAATAAATACAAAATAAAATTAAGTGTTTGTATTTACATGCATCCGAGCTCAGAAAGAAGTGTATCAATTACTAAGTCAATTTTAAATAACTTTGGGATGGAAAAATAAAAGTTGTAGGTAAGTATATTATATATTTTTTTGTACCGCCAATCCAAATAAAGTTCAATATCGTGAGCTTTTACCACAAACAAAACGAAACAAAATCTATAGTTAAAGCACGGGTCAAATATCCACACGTGGCACTTAACGCACAATAGCCGTCTCAACCAGGCAACCGATGGAATGAAATGAATGATGGATGGATGATGGTTGGAATGGAATTTTGTAAAACGCTAAAAGTACCTACTTACTGTTTTTGTATTCTAATAAGTAAACTTTCTACAAAGATTCAAGTTTCTAGCTCTAAAGGAAAAGTTTCCCTCATACAAACTTTGCACCCCTATTTAACCCCCTTAGGGATAGAATTTTTTAAAACGCTGACAGCTCTTGTTTTGTATTCTTATAAGTAATTTTTCTACAAAATTTCAAGTTTCTAGCTCAAAAACTAAGTTCCCTCCATACAAACTTTGCAATCCTATTTAACCCGCTTAGGGGTGGAATTTTCTTAAACACTGAAAGTACTTTTTTGTATCTTAATAAGTTATGTTCCTACAAATTCTCAAGTCTCTAGTTCAAAAAATAATTGTTTCTCCCATACAAAATTTGCACCCATATTTAACCCCCTTAGGGATGGAATTTCCAAAAATTCCGTCTTATCCCATGTCTACGTCATAAAAGGAAGGACTGGTGTAAATTTCAAGTTTCTAGTCTCATTAGTTTCGGATACAAACTTTGCACCCCTATTTAATTCCCTTAGGGGTAGAAGTTTCTAAAATACAGAAAGTATTTTTTTTGTACATATCTTAATAAGTAATCTTTTTAAAAAGTTTCAAGTCTCTCGTTCCAAAAATAATGTTTCCTCTATAAAACATTGTACCGGGGATTCAATCCTTATAGGGGTGGAATTTTCTAAGACGCTGAAAGTATCGTATATTTGTATCTTAATAAGTAATCATTCTAAAAAGTCACTAGTTAAATAAAAAATGTTACCCCCATACAAACTTTGGTCCCCCATTTCACCCCCTTAGGGGTTGAATTTGAAAAATCCTTTCTTAGTGCTCCCTTAGACCTTATGAGGAACCTACGTGCCAAGTTATGAATCTCTAGTACCCGTGGTTTGGGCTGTGCGTTGATATGTCGACTTTGCACCCCTTTTAACCCCTGTAGGGGTGATTTTTTTCAAAACGTTAATAGCACTTTATTTTTATTTTTATTATTAAGTAATCTTTCCACAGTTTTACGTATCTAGCTCAAAAAAAAGTTTTCCTGTTACAAACTTTGGACCCCCATTTCACCCCCTTGGGGAGTGAATTTTGAAAAATCCTGGGTTATTGCTCCCCTTGACCTTATAAGAGACCTACGTGCCAAATTTGGAATCTCTAGTACCCGCGGTTTCAGCTGTGCGTTGATATGTCAACTTTGCACCCCTATTTAACCCACTTAGGGGTCGAATTTTCGAAAACGCAGTCTTTTTTGTATTTTAATAAGTAATCTTCCTACAGTTTCAAGTCAAGTACAAAAAATATTTTTTCCCCAATACAAACTTCGAATCCCTGTTTCACCCCTTTAGGGAGTGAATATTGAAAAATCCTTTCTTAGTGCTCCTCTAGACCGTATAAGGAACCTACGTGCCAAATTTGGAATCTCTAGAACTAGCGGTTTGGGCTTTGCGTTGATATGTCAGCCAGTCAGTTTCTTCTTTTATATATTTAGATAGTAGTATTGAATTAAACGATATGATACAGAGAAAGAATATAATGGAAAAATAAACTATCTTCGTCTGTAGCCCCCGACAGGATTCGAACCTGCGATCGGGGTAACTTCCTCGTAAAAAATAACACGAAACAAAAATATGTAATTAAATAATTTGTTTCGTGAAAAGGGTAGTATTGAATTGTCATCTCAACTGTGCCTTTATCCATAATTCCAGCTTAATCGGGAGACGACCAGTGACAAAAAAATTAATTGCAAATTTTTACGGACAAAGTTACTTTCACACATACGAACAACAGTGCAAGTTAAATAAAAGCTTATAATAGTACATTATTGCCGTGGCCGGGAAGGAGGCAATTGCAGGCTGAGTATTTGTTTAAACGGACGAGCTTGCGAGTGCGAAACGGACGAGAGAGCGATTCCGGCTGAGGCTAATATAGTGCTTTTCTCAAAAATGGGGGAATAAAAAATACTAAATTTATAAAAAAATTAAATATCGTTGCACAACGTGAAAATATTTAGGATTTCCCGCCGTTTTTTTTTTTTAACAGAATCGCAAGTGTATTTTTCCCCCAGAAAACGCAAACTATTTGAGACGCATACAAAAACGTCGTGTTTGCAACAGAAAAATACGAGTTGAATTGGCTGAATACGAGCTGTGCCGTCTTTTATATATGCCAGTTACTACTTTAAAAAAAAATTGGTACTCGACAAATAAAGGAATTTATATACAGCGTGTCTCTGACTTAGGGGCTTTAAATGCAAATGTCCATTACGGTCCTGAAACTGAACCACTTTTGTTCCGCAACTTTGTAAAATAACTATTATTTCTATCATTTATTCGTGTTTGAACTTTAACTGTACCATCAATGTATTGCAAACACGGCCTCATTATTTGACATCCATGACACTGACAAGTATGAAAACTAACTAATGGATGATGTACATTGAACATATTATTTTATTTGTATGGAATAATTAAAATATAAAAAGAACGTATTTTTGAAAAGTTGTAGAGCAAAAGTAGTTCCGTTTAAGGAGCATAATTGACATTTGCATTTATAGCCCCAAAGTCAGAGACACGCTGTATAACATTCCGTTTCTTATTTTTTAATTTAGATCTGACATTAAACTATACACTTTACCTTCCAATATGTAGCGTGTTATGTTCACTTTGCGGGCCATTTTTGAGAAAAACAATGAATGGTCTTCGATCAGTTCAACTTCTTGTATTTCACGAAAATGAGGAGATTTGACGAAATTATACTTGAAGGTCATAATAAAGGTCTGTGCCCATTACACCGTATCATACCATGAACGTACTATGAACGTGTCAGGCAAAAAATATTCTTCATATTAAAAAGTGCCGGTGCCGGAACGGTCTAGTGGGCGTCATCTCATAATGCCTCATACAAAGAATATTTTCTTGCATGTGACGGTACGGTTACGGTCATGGTATGATACGGTCTAGTGGGCACAGACCTTAATAGGAATGCGCACCTTCGCCTTCATTGAATGCGACAACTATATCTAAAGGTCTGGATTGCGGTCCGACCATCGACATCCCTTACCACCTAGCAGCCTATCTGTATCCAGTTAATTCTCCTAAAGGCGCCGCTTTCTTTATAGCGGAAAGGAAAACATGATATTTTGAGTTCCCAGGAGCATCAATAAATTTAAAATAAATATAAAATCAATCAAATTGGTTTCACATTATTTCATGCGTTTCTTGAGTTAGCAACAGTATTATTAGTTCACTGTAGCTTAGCCAAATAGTATCGAGTTTGCTCTAGCTAGACAAATCTTTTCAAATTAGCTTTATCTTTATATCTTTTTAAAGAGCGTAGCCGTGTGTGCATAGAGAATCGGCCCTTTTACCAAACGTTAACTGTATTTTTTTTTTAAAGAGCTCTCATGACAAATATTATTTACTGTAAGTTTGAGCTTTCTATCTACGAGATACACAGTAAAAAAAATAAAAATACTCTTAAGAATGCAATCTGCCAGTACCAACATTGTTAATAATAAATAGGTTTGCGACTAAATTATGTGTCCTTCACCTATTTACTGTGTATCTCGTTTGCGGTATGGATAGTATCCTTTATTTTTCAATTTTCTAGTATGAAGTACCAACTGGATTATTTTGAAATAAATATATGTTGCAGGCCTTTATATAGGCAATCACATGACAAAGAACTGTAAGTACCTATCGTTTTTCTAAAAAGCGAGAAAAAAAATACTGAAGTTTTGTTATCTACTTTTCGCCAAGTTTTTTTTTGGCACTATTAGATATTATTTCTAGAATATGTGAGTTATTACATGTATATTATTGTCCCAAAAGTTCAAGTGAATCGCATAAGCCAATGTTGAAAAAAATGGATATTATGAAAATTATAAAAAATATTTTATCTCAGATAATAACAAAGATAGAAAGCTCAAACTTACAGTAAATAATATTTGTCATGAGAGCTCTTTAAAAAAAAATACAGTTAACATTTGGTAAAAGGGCCGATTCTCTATGCAAACACGGCTACGCTCTTTTCAGCCTAGCTGTCTCCAGTTAATTCACCTAAATAGGCCGCTTTCTTTCCAGCAGAAAGGCAAACATGATATTTTGAGTTCCCAGGAACATCAACGTAAAATATCAATCAAATCTCTTTCATATTTATTTTCATGCATTGCTTGACTTAGCAACTGTCTTATTGGTTTCACTGTAACTTAGCCAAATAGTATCGAGTTTGCTCTAAACAAATCTTTTCAAATTGTAACATAACTTGCATGCGAAAACATCTCCTGAGGTCTATGTTATCAGCCATGACAAAATACGAGATTTATAAGAATGGTTTTATACTATAAGCAAAATTTTAAAACGTGACTTAGAAGAGATAAATGTGCCTATTTCATAATTAAGTTTGTTACGTAATGTTGAAGGCTTCCAGACTGCGAGCTGCGTCAATAGCAGTGAGGCCCCAACTTTTCCCATCTTGTTGGTTTGTTAGGGAAATGAGGGCTTGTTTGTTTTATTGCGCTAGTAAGTTGTGATGGACTGACATGCTAACAATGTTTAATTATAATACCTACGGATCTTGGCTTTAATTTTTTTATAAACGGAAAAACATTCATTATTTTTTTAAGATATATCAAGTAATTTTAATGGAATACGGACGATCATTTAGTTAAATATCTTTGAAATCATATTAATGTGAAAAATGTTGCCGTTAGGTACATTTTCCAATTACCTACTCAGCCTATTCGAGGCCATGCATTGCTACGTGTGCCACGACGTAGTGCGTAGCAGGATTTTCCGTTCTGTAGCAGAAATCGCTTGTAGAGGGATGACCCATATGTTAGTCGTTGGTCTTGAAGGGTTGGGTTACCTGTAGAAAACTGATCATTCAAACAAAATAGTTTGTGTGTAATATTGAAGTCAATTCAATAATAATTGTTTTGGTTTACAGTGCAATTGAATGATGTGGTAAATATAGTAGTCAAGTGGCTTATGAGTTTAATATACCAATTTTGGCGTATAGTCAATAACGTACCAATGCATACAACAAACAAAGCAATAGTTAATAACGACCTCACAACGTTATGACCTAGTTTCTCATTTATAATCAACGATGCAGTCGGTGTTGACTTTACCTAATTACCTCTCTCGTTCATCAACGGCTCATCAGATCTGTTTACATCTAATCGGAAATGTAACTTGTACTACTGTACTTGCACTGCACAACTTTCAGTCTTCATTGTCTTCAAAAGTGTACAAAAAGTTTGATTAAAAACGTTTGATGCAAATTTAATTATAAGTTTATTAAAATATGGAAATTGTAGATATACACATCGAGTACAACCTGCGAAGTGTGGATGTTGCCATGGCGGATAAAAGTTGGTTAATCCGAGTAGGTACCTACAGTCCGAGATATCTAGGCACAGTCTTCGGGCCTTCGATCGAAAATGAAATTGTAATCTGGCATAAGAACGCATTTTTAGAGCAAGTGAGAGATAAGTATACACCCGAAGATTGTATTAAGTGCTTAGTTGCTCACGAATTGATTTTATTCATCGTGATAAATATTTTAACAGCGTATGTACCTACGCGAGGGATTGACATTTGCGTCACATACTCCAGTAGGTAAATTATACCTACAGTTTTATAAAACAATTATTTATAATAGCGTGTTTTGTAAATAGGCACTTAATTAAAAAAAAAAAAAAAATTAACATATATTTTTTTTGCATGATTTATCTTCAATATTATAGAGCAAATATAAATTAAACAAAAAACAAAAATAAAGTACTTATATAAAATAAGGAATATTTTTTCTGTTAATTTGTTGTGTCATATTTTGTAGGATTTTGTTTCTATGTAATTATTCAAATGATGATATATCCTGTAGGTAGGAAAATAAACTGCCGTTTTAAATAATTTACTAATTAGCATTTGATTTCATACTGGTGAATATAAAAAGACTGGACTAATATTTGTGGCACGTGAACTGAGCGAACCTCTTGACGATACGACAGAACAGGATTTTTTTTATCATTTATGTTTTATTTTTAATATGTCTTAGGCTTAGTTGTAAATAATATATACTGCCCAAAACAAAATGAGGGCCACTTACATTTTTTAATTTTTTTGTTAATTATAGGACATAAACGAATGGAGTGGCTAATTAATGATGTCCGGCATCCTTCAGAGACCAACCTAATAACTGGAAAAATATTACTGTTTAATATGCTTTTCACCTAACGATCACCATTTTTGTAGTCTCTTCAACCCTATTTTCTTTTGAGTAGCATCATATTCATCTCTCATACTCTGAAAGTAGGTCATTGTTAATCTAAATAGCGGGTTGAAAGCGATACATGTCGCCCCCTAAGCTAGGGCTGATAAGTAATAAAAAATGTGAAGCAAAGGCAGAAACCGTGTACAGCCACACTTTAAAAACATTTCTTATAAAGTAAGCTCAGTTCGACTCTATTTTTTTGGGTTTTCCTACAGTACTGGTAACAAAAAAAGTATGAAAATATACACTTAACTCTCGTGAAGATCCCAGAACCATAATATATAAGGTAAGATGAACTTCTTGAATAGAATAATAATCTATTAATTATGCGAATTTCATGCTACGTTGCACAATAGATAACTAATTTTGCTTCTAACGATCAATGAGGCTCGCTGCGGACCACTACTACACTTCTCTCAAACTTTGCCACACCTTGGTTATATACGAGATAATATTTCGTCAGTTGACAACTAAAATCACGCGATCATCAGGAAGCGATGCCGCTGCTTGCTGAGACAGTGGGGCGCCAGCTCGAATACCATCCTGTGCACGCTGCACGGCTATCACGCGACGGCGCGCGAGCTCTCTCGATTTTTCTCGCACTATCCGTCTCTCTCATTAGAACACTTAGAATAAGAAGGATAGTGCGAGAAAAATCGAGAGCATGTCGCGGCCGTCCCATGATAGACGTGCAGGCCGACCGGTGGGATTCACCGTGGCTGAGCAGGTGCAGCTACATGCCCCCTTATGACAAACCTATATTTATATAATACTAAAATTAACCCTTGATTAAGGTAAATACTATGTTACTAACACGTTGTGAACTTTGATCGACATAAATGATTAGATTGATTGGTTGATTGTTTGAAAACTAACTAAATAAGAAATAGCTGCTCATAAACTCGTCTGTCAATATCAATTCAGTTATAAAAAACGAGGTTTCAAGAGTACTAGTGACATATTTGCGTAAGTGAGTTTTGGTTATCAACTGGCGATTTGGGCGACGTTCCGGGTAGTGTTCGACGCAGAACGAAATGGCGCTGTCAAACGGCGGTCGTGGGTTGAAATCCCGGCTCGTACCAATGAGTTTTTCGGAGTTGATGTACGGAATATTTAACGCTAAATATTCCGTACATCAATTCCAACATTTTTTTCGGTGAAGGAAAACATCGGGAGGAAACCGGTCTAATCCCAATAAGGTCTAGTTTTCGCTCTGGGTTAGAAGGTCAGATGGCAGTCGCTTTTTTAAAACTAGTGCCTATGCCAAATCTTGGGATTAGGTGTCAAAGCGGACCCCGGGCTCCTTTAGGGCACAACCGGGAATAACGCTAGGAGGAGCTGAGTGTCGCGCTGTCAGAATTTTAAACATTTTGTACGGTTATAATATACGTAATATTAAGTTTGGTGTACCAACCCATGGGTTTATGAGCAGTATCGCATTTTTAAACTAGTTATATTTGGCATTATTTAATTTTGGACGTCCCCAAGCACGAAACGAATGCGCTGGAAGTAAAAAACCTGTTACAAGAATTTGGGTCACGTGAGTCTTAATTTGCTTTTGTAGTTCTCCAATGCTTTTATTTCGGATAATTTTAACACAGGTGAGTGAAATAATGTAATTTACTCGGTTTAAAAAACATTTTCACCGCGATAGTTTTTTTGTTACGTATAAATTGTAGTTTACACCGCAACACGCGAAATGAGGCCCCATTTTACCCACAATTCCAATAAAGGCCCATAAGTATTGGCAGTGGTTTTGTGGATGTCTGGATGATGGATTTCCGGTACATTCGGCATATTGACTTGTACAATGTACATTCACAGGGGCGTAATAGCAGTTAGAGCCTACTTATTTCTGTTTTTCAAAATAATTAAAGATCTTTACTTGAATTTTTAATAAAATCAACTTTTTCGAACGAGATGGCAGTCGTTTCCGCAAAAATCAAGGTTTCTAACAGTAAACGGGATGAGGTTGCAATTAGAGTGGGCGTATTTAAGTTTCAACCGGAATAACACTGAGATGCGAAGGGAAGATAGGAACTAAAATGGTTCAGGAACCACCCAGTCTCTGTTTTGGGTTCCGTAGTCAACAAAAAACCCTTATAGTTTCGCCACGTCTCTGTCTCTCCGTCCATCCGTCTGCGGCTTAGCTCAGTGAACATAAACTGTTACTACTAGAAAGCTGTAAATCGGCTTCGGTATATAAATCAATCATGCCACAAAATGTTACAATAAAATTATCTCTACATATAATAAATGTGAAAGTTCGTTGAGGTTGTCAGTGAGACATAATAAGAAGAGTTTGAAGGAAATTGTATTTATACAACATACATTAAAAACTTCAATAGCGCGATGCAGAACTTCACCAATTTCCACGCATTTAGAAGGTCATTCTCCAGATTTTTGTAGGCGTCTGAACTCCAACATACCATATTAAACGTATAAAAAAGTTTGATGGAGTTCGGTCACCCACAGGCCAAATTTAAGAATATTTGGATAAAATTGTCTTTACTTTACGCAACAGCGCCATCTTACGACAGCCCAACGAAAAGTAGTGTTATGTTTTCTGTTTGTCTGTTTCTCTCCGGGTTTCATGGGAAAACTATAGAATGGATTAATATGCAACTTTCATTAAAACGTTCAAAGGATCTTCGGCCACGCAATAGGCTATAAAATTCATAAAGATAAGGATGCTAAAGGGTTACAAAATGGGGTTGAAGTTTTTATGGGAACCCCTTGAATCTATGAGCTAAAGACTTGAAAATTGGCAAGCATATACTTGACTAGAAATTAAAAAGAACCCTATTCAAACTTTCAGCAAAATATAGATTATACGTGAAAAAACACGGGATGTAAAATTGTTTATTAATATATATATTTGTGTGCAGTATAGGGGTTTACGGGGCCGAGAGACCGATCTAGTTTCGTCTTATTTTCGAGAAAATTAGTTTTATCCGTATTCTTTCGCAAAAGGCAGGCTTACTCTTCGATGACGACCAATGGTTACCCAATGGTTGATTTGTTGATGGCTGCGAGTTGGAGCCCCAGCGTTGAGGTTTTTTTGTTTTCTTTCTATCAGTTTATTTCGTTTTTTTTTTGGTTAACGATCAGTTATTGGTTTTTTGTTTAATTTTGAATAGAAATCAATTTTTCGTAGCCGAGAAAAACTCGGTCCCCGGAAAAAACAAAGCTTAAGCATTTATAGCAATATCGAGGGTTGTGGATTTGAATGCATTCATGCAGTCTTAGCGTTTTTAATTTTAGCCGAGTTTCTCCAACATGACCCCAACCTGGGCCAAATTTAATTAAAATATGAACTGATAAAATGTTCTGTTTGCGAAGTTACGGAAATATTGTATGGCATTATACTAAGAAACATTTACAGTTTTACATTAGTTTTCTTTTCATAATTTTAGAACCAAATAAAACTCATTTAATACGGTTTGGTATGTTCTTTTTATTAGTCTAAATAAAATCAAAAACATAATATAAGCGGCATCTATCGAGCTGAAATTGGGCTAAATTTAAGCTCGGTAGATGGCGCCAATCGACAACTAACATCAACGACCTCTATCAAACTGAAATTGTATCAAAATCATGCTCGCTAGATGGTGCTATCATTATATACATCAAGCATTAATAATGTTTCTTCTTCATTTAATTTGCGACTCATAATCATGAATATACACTCGCGGTCAAAGAAACCGGGTCAGTACGAAAATCTGTAATATCTCCTAAAATAATAAAGCTAGGGACATGAATTAAACTGCATATTGTAGATAATTTTATACTGAATTAAATTACATCAAATGGTGTAATCGTAATTCTTTTGTTTAATAAAATTACATAGGAAACAAAAAATCAACCAATTTTACGTACAAAAATAAGCAGTAGGTACTTCACATACAACATAAAAAATAAAAATTAATACTTCGTATTGCCTCCTCGGGCTCTTCTTACAGCTTCTAGACGATTCGGCATGCTGTTTATTAAATTCTTTATGCGTTCTTGCGGGATATTGTCCCATTCTTCCACTAACGCCTGTTTCAGGTCTCTAAGTGTAGCTGGGGCGGGGTTTCGAGCTCTTACACGCCTCCCAAGCTCGTCCCATACATGCTCAATCGGATTTAAGTCCGGACTCCTCGAGGGCCAGTTCATACAGTTGATACCAACCTCCAAAAAATAATCTCTGACAATTTGAGCTGTGTGTGGCCTGGCGTTGTCATGCATAAACATAGAATTTCCACCCATATTAATTAAGTATGGGCCGACATGCTCATTAAGAATCTCTTCTACATATCTTGCACTCGTTAATGATCCATTTTCTATTAAAACTAACTCCGAGCGACTCTCTGAAGAGATTCCAGCCCAAACCATGACTGACCCACCGCCGAACGCCACTTTTTCCTCAAAACATGCTGGAATAAAACGTTCACCAGGCCGTCTGTAAACTCTTTGCCGCCCGTCATTTGCATAGAGCATAAATCTGGATTCATCGGAAAACAAAATTCTTGCCCAATCTTCGTCACCCCAGTATCTGTGATCGCGGGCATAAAGTCGTCTTGCTGTTCGATGTATTCTTTCAAGTTTTGGGCCATTGGCCGGCCTATGTGGGGTCAAATTTGCTTCTTTGAGCCGCCGCCTGACAGTCCGCTCGCTGATGCCGTCCCTTCGGGTCTCTAAAAGCTGATTTTTCACTTCAACTGCTGTGAGGTGCCGATTTCGGAGCATGGTTGTAACAATAAATCGATCTTCTCTAGCTGTAGTACATCTTGTTTTGCCGGTTCCTGGTCTTCTAAGGTTCTGCCCAGTTTGTAGGTAACGTTGGAGGACTCGCTGCACTGTAGAAAGTGACACACCTGTTCTTCTCGCTGTATACCTCTGACTTCTTCCTTCTTCTAACATAGTGATGATACGAGTACATTCATCTCGTGTTAGCGGCATGATAGACATTCAAGAATGACCACAAAATAAAACAATGACAGCCTTTTATCATAGTTCTTTGACAGATTGAAAACAATTGCTTAAAAACAAGCAAAAGCAAAACGAACGCAATTTCAAATAAGTACCTAATTGGTCTTTTTTTTTCAATTAAACCTTTTTCCAGACGTACGTAGAACATTGAAGGTTTCAAATTTTGCAGTGAGAAGTGTCGTTTCGGTTCTCAATTTTCCAGTAAACAAGAATCATTAGGTACATGAATGATTACAATTCACATCACCAAATCTTTTACGAGGGGCTGACATGATTGAAAATCAAAGATTTATTTTAAAAAGTTGATAAAACACCTTCCGAGTTTTATTAATTTTTTTGGTGAAAACAGGATTACATTATATTATTTTTACCGCAAATTGTACTTTTATTTTGCCCTAAAAATAATATGATAGCAAATTAAAACATTATGTTAACCCATAAAAAAATAATCATAACTATAGGACCTACGATGCCGTAAATGTATATTTTTTAAAGAGACGTATAAAGGATGACTCACGCTAGAACGGGACGTGTCCGGCACGGGCCGTTTTCTCAGAAAAACGACGGCGTTTTTGCGCAGCCCAAGCCCGGCCGGGCCACGGCCGAGGCTCGGAAGCGGCTCGGTGTCGGCCCGGTGTCGGTCGCTCATATGTAACACCAACGTTTGACGGCCGGTCTACCTACAACCGAGGCTCGGACTACGCTCGGTCCCGGCCCGGCCCGCACACGGCCCGTTGACCTACAACAACGCTCCGCTGTTCAGCAGCCCGGTCCCGGCTCGTGCTCGGCCCGGGCGGCTCGGACACATACGACAAAAATACGAAGGTTGTAAGGTGTCATATATGAATATGTGAAATATGGGAGTCCAACTAACCTTGCACTTAGTCGGTTTACATTATTTGATGTGCTCATCAAAAATAGTTTAGCGCAAAGGTTTATTAATAAGGGCTATTGTACATCATATTTTTAAGGGCTATTGTACATTATATTTTTAAGGGCTATTGTACATTATACGATATTTTCTTATGAATTATCTTATTAAGACGAAACAAAATCTCTGTTTGTTCTAATAGGTACCTACCTACTTAAATAAGATAGTGCCTGGGCGACCGAGCTCAGCTCGGGTGAAAATATGGCGAAAACGAATTTTCTCAGACAGACCTAGCTATAAATCGATTTCTCGACCCCGTAAACCCCTCATTACAAATCAGTAGAGCCGTTTCCGAGAACGTGATTGCAAATATATACATACTTTGTATGTATTGCTCGTTATTGTGTATTGCTCGTTTAATAGTATAGGATATTTATGTATTTTTTTTGCAAACAACAGTCAGGGTTGGATATATTATAATTTAATTAGTCTGTCTTACTTCGTCCGTTTGAAACTCGTTTATAACGTAGCTACATACAAACTTTCGTCCCCCATTTCTGTTCTTATAAAAAGAAAAAGCTTAGTAGCCTTTTCCTTCACAAGGATTCAATCTACCACCATACCAACTTTCATCTTAATCGTTCCAGCGATTTAAGCGTGAAATGGTAACACACAGACAGACATATTGACAGAGCTTCGCATTTATAATATTAGTAAGGACTTTAAACTTAATATGTTCTAACTGAATATGCAGAAGTAGCTACTGGTTGTCTAACTGTATGTACAAAATACAATAATAAAACAGGACAAGGCATAAAGTATTTTTATTAGTACTAATCTTGCAAAATCACATGGGTTTACATGGTTATGTATAAACACACAACTAATAGTTTTTAACAACCTGCCCATATTGTTACATTACAGTTTTCGTAGTGATTTTTTCATAGCGTGCCTAAGATTAAGCAGATTTAAGTAATGGGCTTCATACGAGATGTGTGAAAATATAGATTTCCATCTTCGTAGAATGATCAGATAAGATTTATTATTACTTCATTACTGTGGTTATTCCGATCTGTTACCCTATAGAATGAATAACAGATCGGAGTAACCGCATAGCTGTCAAAAATAAAGACGCACCACAAAAATAATGACTGCACGGCTATCACGCGACGGCGCGCGAGCTCTCTCGATTTTTCTCGCACTATCCGTCTCTCTCCTATTAGAACACTTAGAACGAGAGGTATAGTGCGAGAAAAATCGAGAGTAGGTATGTCGCGGCCGTCCCATGATAGACGTGCTGATATGCTACGTAGACGACGTAAATGCAGATAAGTATATAGTTTATGAAACTCTTACGGTGCGTTCAGAAAAATTGATGATTTCCGATTTCCGCTTTTGCTAGTCTGATTATCATGCATGTGAACTAACCTTAACGTCGGTTACCGAATACCATTACTTAGAAATGGTAACCAACCTAAAGCCTCGTAGCCTATCTAACCCACAGATTTATAAAACGGCAGCTAAGGGTATGCGCGCACGAGCAACTTTGTCGCCGGCGACAGTACATCTGTCTCTTTCGCACGCTAGAAGTGAGAAAAAGAGAGATGTACTGTTGCTGGCGACAAAGTTGCTCGTGCGCGCCTACACTAAGTCTTGTGACCCATACCCATGACAAGATGTCAAAGTCAAATGTCATGAATCGATTGCACCTGACTTTGACAGCTGTAATCCAATTTGCCGTTGGAATAAAAAAAACACCAATATTTTTATTTATAACATTGAATAATGAAGTATATAAGTATAGTAGGTATTAAACTTATTGAGTAGTTGATTGGCTGCAATGTGCCGCCCGCTGACGGAGAAGTATTTTTCTTTCCGCCGTGATATGTTAGCCTGTTGTTGCTGCAGTATAGTAATCATCTAGACCGGCTCACCTCGCTCGTACATGTAACAAGAAATAAAACGTCCAACTACAGGAGAAAGAAAATTACCACAAGCTATCAGTAAATATACAGTTACAAAGTTTATTTGATGAATTAAATAATTGCACGGTTATTTAATTTTAATTTTTAGTAAGTAGATGCTTTTCACAATCATAACTCCATATAGCAGGACTACGCGATACGCTATAAAAAAAAACTGCAAGATTTAAATATCCGTAAGTGAAAGAATATCTTACAATATCAGCTATAGGTGTACAATAGAGAAATACAATAGATATAAGTTATAACGCTACATCCGGACAGAGTAGAGCTAAACCTATTATTTGCAATTATATCTAGGTACCTATGTATTAGTAAAATTTCGCATCAGAAATGAGGCTATCCGCAGCACCGGACCCAGTACCGCAGCGTGGGTACACCCACAAGGTGGATTGATGGCCTGGTAAAGGTCGCGGGAGTCCGCTGGATGCGGGTGGCGCAGGACCGGTCATTGTGGCACTCTTTGAGGGAGGCCTATGTCCAGCAGTGGACGTCTTTCGGCTGATATGATGATGATGATGATAAAATATTTATGTAGCATAAAGTACAGAAGTACAGAAGACCACAGCTATAATGACTCCATTACTTGCTCAGTAGGTATGTGGTGTGTGTTCCTGGTGGCGAGTAAGGTCGCCAGAGCTCCCGAGGAGTGTTGTTGTGAGAGTGAGAGCGCGTTTGTCTCCAGCTGTCAACATAACGAATCCTCAAATCTATAAAGGGTCGGCAGCGACTCTTCTGGACTCCTAAACATCCACAGACCACGGTATCTGCTTATCATCACTCATCAGGCAGGCCGATTATTGTTTTCCACTGTCATAGTATTAAAAAACCGGCCAAGTGCGAGTCGGCCTCGCGCACGAAGGGTTCCGTGCCATTATCTATAAAACGGCAAAAAAATCCCGTTTGTTGTATCCGGAGCCCCCTTAAATATTAATTTTATTTTGTTTTTTAGTATTTATTGTTATAGCGGCAACAGAAATACATCATCTGTGAAAATATCAAATGTCTAACTATCACGGTTCATGAGATACAGCCTGGCGACAGACGGATAGACATACAGACAGACAGACATACAGACAGACAGACAGACAGACAGACAGACATACAGACAGACAGACATACAGACAGACAGACATACAGACAGACAGACAGACAGACAGACAGACAGACAGACAGACAGACAGACAGACAGACAGACAGACAGACAGACAGACAGACAGACAGACATACAGACAGACAGACAGACGGACTGACAGAAGTCTTAGTAATTGAATATTTATTTACTAATATTTATTTATTTATTTATTGACAAATACATTTACGTGACATTACAGTAAAAACCAATGCGTCACGAAACTAAAAACAACAAATAATACTATTTAGGCGACGAAACGGCGTGGCCCCGTTGCATCGTCATCTCCGGTGTAGGATTCGGCAGATTTTAATAGGGTGCCGTTTTACCCATTGGGTACGGAACCCTGAAAACATCACTGATAACGCATTCACCACGATACTGCTACTTTTTCTGTGCCTACTATCTATTTTACTACCTAACCTACCATTATACGATACTATAGTGCATGAGCTCCTGGGGCACATTACAGTATTACATACAGAGCGGACACGAACCGCCCCTCGCCGAAGTCGGTCACCTCGCAGATGGGCGTCATTTAGGGGGCACGATCGAGTGCAGTTTAGTGCGACCACGTGCGACGCTCTGCTCATACTGATTGAAATTGAACTAGCATAAGATATTACTGAAAACCGCATCTAAATAGGTTAAGCCCCTTCTGAGATTAGCGTGCACAAACGCACAGACAAACAGATAAACAGACAAACCGACAAACAGACATCATTTCTTTGGGCTCTATTGCGTTTATGAAGGCCCCCCATAAAAGTGTTTTTAATATATTTGCCATGTACAGACAGCGATCAGTTACGATTTTATTATATATTATGTATTGATTAGTACGTACTTATTTTTAGCAGTCAATCTTACGCTGGTGTTGGGTGTGGGTCTTGAAATCATCTTGTTTCAGGGTCCAACAACTTTCGTAAGTATCTCAAAATCCATATGAAACAAAAACATTACAATTGGGAAACACGATAAAGACATACCGACAGACAGATACGTAGATAATACACGATAGCGGACAAGGATTCGCATACGGAGAGTTCCGTATCAATCCTGTAACGGCTGTAACAGACGGACGTACGAATCGGCAGATAGTGGAGCCTTTGTTAAGGGTTCAAATATAATCCTTTTAGGTACACAACTCTTAAGAAGATGAATTGAGAACTTCCTTACTTTACAAGTTGGTTAATAAACTGTATTTTATGGTATAAGTTACACCCTAGTTTTTTTTAAGAATACTATGCGAGTCGCCACGCTGAAGAACATTTTGTAATCAATTTAATGTGCTCAATTACTGACACCTTTTGTACCTAATAAATGTGTTTTTATCCTAATAGTTCCAATGGGAATGTCACTCTAATTAAATGAACTATCTACCTACTCCAATTTTGTACTTCGCCATGCCATTGCGATACACATGGCATTTCACGTAGTTTCAACACTTTACTACATGAACAGCTTTCCGATAGTAACTGTAGTGTATTGGTTAGGTACTAAAGCACATAGCAAAGATGCTGATATGTTTGCCATATAGATACTGTGCCGATTCCTCATCATCAATTCCATTTCCATCACCTGAAGAACTAGTAAAGTAAGAAATCTGTGAAGTAGGTACCTACATAATTACTACACTTACTTACGTACTTACATAATTCAAACGATACAGCCCTGTAACAGCCGAACAGCCGGACGGATGAACATATAGAGGAGCCTTAGGGACCATTATGCACCCTTTTGGGTAAGTACAGAACTAAGAAGATACATTAAGTACCTCTTCATTTTTCATGTAAGTTGAAAATAATGCTAGGAGATTTGAGACATACATACTTACATCAAAATCTCAAGTGTCTACATACTTTGATTCAAATTATATAGCCCTAATGGTGGTCATAAGGTCATAAATGTTGTTATCATCATCATATCAGCCGAAAGAAGTCCGTTGCTGGGAAGGTCTATCCCCCCAAAAATGCCACAATGACCGGTTCTGCACCACCCACACCCAGCGGGCACCTGCGCGCTTTGCCTACCAGGTCATCAGTCCACCTTCTTGGGGTCTACCCACGCTGCGCCTTCCGGTACGTGGTCACCACTCGAGAAACTTTTCGCCGGTCTATCGGTTTTACGTTCAATCAACGTCCCAACGTTCAATCCTCCTAGCGTTTTCACGATTGTAAGTACCGTTGTTTTGTGCCATCTACCCTTCCAACCCAGAGGGTAATGTACCTACACCTTGTGGTTAGCTAATCTCAAGCACATGACCGTTTTCCTCACGATACTTACTTATTTACTATTCACAGAAAAGCTATTATCAAGTACATCGACCTTCATCATCATCATATCAGCCGAAAGACGTCCACTGCTGGACGCCGCGCCGCGCTGGCGCTGGCTGCCGGGACCCTCAAAGAGTTCCACAGTATCGATCTAACCTCTAAGTAATATTAAAAGTATTAAAACCGATTAATGATAATAACTACATAGCTGACCGCGCGGCTCCATTACCGCGCATCCATAGTACCTTTGTAACAATATAAAACTTTGTGTCACATCCAAACCTAGTGTATTTTGAGGATAATAAACTACACTTTCACTACACCAAGTCTTTTTTTAAATGATACAGGGAATACGTAGATATTTGAAATCAATTACGTTATTTTGAAGTAATCTTTTTGTTTACGAACAATTTTGACATGTCAAATTATATTTATATTGCGTTGTCATGTACAAATGCAAATAACCATTCATGAACATTTAAACGTGATGCATACTTAATACTTCGCAAATTGATTATAGGTTCAGTAGCCTAAACTATGGGCTAAACTATGGACACTAATGTTTCGGGACACTAGAAATGTGCAATTAATGCAACGTCGATTCGAGAAATCCCCCATTGTGTAATATTTTTATATTAACACAATTCTTGCGAAAGCTGAATTTTGCATGATTTGAAGTATTTGAAGGTACATAGTTGACGATTCTGTGTATAAAGCTACAGACATGCTACCTGAATAACTGCTGCATTAAAAAAAAAATGCTTGCCATTTTTATTTGTTTACAAACACTAATATAGTAAGGTTTGCCGTGGTATGTGCATCTGTGAAAATTAAGTAGTCACAAGTTAGCATTTCATATAAATAATAATTATGCTTTATTATACACTAGCTTCTGCCCGCGAGTCCGTCCGCGTGGAACTCGTTTATATCGTAACACCATACAAACTTTCATCCCCA
Organism: Epinotia ramella; assembly: GCA_947578815.1. Lineage (NCBI taxonomy): Eukaryota > Metazoa > Arthropoda > Insecta > Lepidoptera > Tortricidae > Epinotia > Epinotia ramella. The sequence continues at coordinate 28,869,316 of OX388202.1, forward strand.
ATTTCACTCCCTCCGGGGATGGTTTTCGGGATAAAAACTATCTTCATACCAAATTTCATCTCAATCGGTTCAGCGGTTTAAGCGTGAAGAGGTAATAGACATACAGACAGACAGACAGACACACTTTCACATTTACTACTACTAACTAATACTAGCTTCTGCCCGCGACTCCGTCCGCGTGGAAATCGTTTTTATTGCAGCTCCATACAAACTTCAACCCCCCATTTCATCCCCTTAGGGGGTGATTTGCAGGATGAAAATTATCCTATGTCCTTCCCCGGGATTCAAACTATCTCTATACCAAATTTCATCGCAATCGGTTCAGCGGTTTAAGCGTGAAGAGATAACAGACAGACAGACAGACAGACACACTTTCGCATTTATAATATTAGTATGGAGTATGGATAGTATGGAATGGATATGGATTAGTATGGATTATTAATACTTATTCTGAGATGGGCAGCGGCTGTGACGTTCCTGTCATATCATAAGCCGAGCTGATATTGACTACGTTTACCGACCATTCACATCGAAGCAAAACCAATGAAAGTCTGACCTCCGAACACGCATAGTTGTTATGACCCTCGGAATTGTTATACATATTGGTTGAATGGTGAGGTGGATTGGAAAAGGTTGTGAATATTATGACTGTCACATTGATTATTAAAAATCGTTCATGAGACGTTGTTTGCAATGGCTGGGTTCTTTTATCAGAAAATGTATACTAGGAACCTAATAATGAATTTCAATCAACTCTTTTTACCCGACTGCCGAAGGAGAGGAGGGTTATTACATGGCATGTTTTTTATGGGATCTTGCTTATTTTTGTATGTTATTGACTATTGTGTTATCATCAATATACAAATTAAAAATGCAGTCCCATTCTTACTTTTTGATTTTTTGTCCCATTCACTATGCTCCAATGCAATTTGAGAAACGCCACATCCTTTCAAATTCGTCGGCAATTTTCCTCCACGTCTCTTCGTTTGGCTGTGGCATCACCTCTTTCATTAAACAATAAACTATTGCTGGACGAGTTTCGTCAACAATTTTACAAACGGCAGAATGACCCATTCGAAAATTGAGCGAGAGTGTTTTGAATGAATCCCCGTAGTCAGGAATCTGCAAATAAATTTAACCTTTAGTTTATAATTTACAAATAGATTTAAATGTATAATTATTGAAACGTCGTAGGTACAGTCGAGGAAATTGAATGTTTAGCACTTTTGGACCTTAACGTCATTCTAATAGAGTTGACATGTGCCAAACATTCAATTTCCTCGACCGTACCTATTATTATTGGGTAGCATTACCTATAAAAGCTACGGTAGCCTAGTGGTTCAGGCATGCGGCTGTCAAGCGGCGGTCGTGGGTTCAAATCCTGGCACGTACCAATGAGTTTTTTGGAGCTTAGGTACGGAATATTTACCGTTAGCTTTTCGGTGAAGGAAAAAATCCTGAGGAAACTTCTCATTCATCAAAACGGACCCCGGGCTCCTTTAGAGGCACAACCGGGAATAACGCTAGGAGGTTGATAGTTAGTATCATTGATTACCTATATATATTATTGGGTAGCAGTAGCATTTCTAAATTTAATTTGTTTTGAAGTAGCACCTCAAGCGTCAACTCCGAGCGATTGACTGTTTCCTACCAAAAACTTATACATCCTTATAAAAGAACTTATATACCTAAACGTCCTATTAGTCCTGTACTATAAGGCAAAGATATGCTCTTGTGGATGAGAATAGGCTAAGGAACAAAGTGGGCCAGTGCTGCTTGGACACTTTTCGTCAACATCTTCGCAGATGCTGTACATACCTGTGCAAGTTTCCTCACGATTTCCCTCCAACTAAAACTATCGACATTCTCCACTCACACTGGCGAGTCGACCGTCGCGCACGCCTCCCAAAGGTCCGAAGCACCATTGCGTCGTGAGCGGGAAATACATTCAAATAATAATAACGCGCACATTTATGTTTTCACAAAATTTCAACTCGTCAACGTCACAGAAACAATATAGGATCTGCCCACCTGACCGTACACAAACACAGACACCATAGCCTATGAATACTTGCAACTTGTGTAGTATAACAAGCTTGTTCTCAACAATTTATTTAGACTTCTGATTATGCTTAGTCGAATCGCGGCGTCAGGATATATTTGTGAGTAAGCTTAAAATAAGAAACAGAATAGCGGGGCTGGAGAAAAATGCACACTCACACTCTCATAGCACATACCTACTCAGATTTTATTGGATTATTTATTCGATATTGCTTACCTTAAACAAAGAGCTAGTCGATGTTCGGAGGATATAGGTTTCTGGAACCTTGTAATTTTCTTTTCCAAACAGTGTTTAACTTTATCATGGATATGCACGGAAATAATCTTGTGTCATGTGAAAGTAATCATAAAATTTGTCATCATAGGTCCAACGATCTTTACACAAAATTTCGGATTCTCCTCTTTCTTCACGGGAACGCCAAAGCGGATGCACGCCAAATTGACTTGAAGAACATGGTGCCAAATCTTCTTCTTCGTCTTGAATTGTTGCAACAGCCAATATTACATCGAAATCAGACACTCGACATTTTATTATTTTTATTAGATATTGTATTTAAGATTACGTATTTATAAGATAATATAATTATGATGCAAAGGGATTATGTTGCAGTACTCGAATAAATTGCAATGACAATGTCAATGTCTTTGTTAATGACATTAAATAGCGAAAGCGGCCCGGTCGCGGCCCGGTCGCTGCCCCATGCTATGGAAACTTAGAACCTATTGCAAATCCAGATTTTGATTGAAAACGGTGATGCCACCTACTCGCCACATTTCTAGGTAGCTGTTGCTGTAGCGAACTAAAATATCAGTGTTGTTACATTCAAATATTTTATTTGATGTAGGGAGATTGATACGTGCTACGTAAATGAATATGAGGAGTTAAATAATGAGAAAACCTGTAGTATTCAGGTTTTAATAAACATAAAATTGTACATTATTTGAAATAATACACGGAGAAATATTGAATGACAATGACATGGCAGGCAGGAGTAAAATTAGAGGTTGGCAAGGAAGGAGGTGGCAAATAGATCATATCACGTCAAGGAGAACAGTATATTGTATAATGGTAACACAACATTGTGTCTGCTTGACATAAGTATAATGTCGTTTTGCGTGAAATATGTTGACATAATTTGCGTCAATAAATCCAATTAAAATTTTAATATTTAACGAAGTTTGTTTGTGATTTGTGCATTTATCTATTACTGGAGGACCTGGAAGGGCTATAGACACCGCTAGTCGACCGAGCGCGGCGGTCTGTTGAGAAATATCTAGGAAAATGTAGTACCGAGTGACCTTGGTTTTGGATGAGCGTGTCGTTTTAATGTTTCTTGCTTTATATTAATAGTATGCTCCTTTCCATGCATGAAGTTACTAATGTATTGTTAATAACTTAAATAAATCTGTGTATTCCTCATTTTTACGTTTCATTTCACAACAGTTATTACAAACATTTTAAATACTGATTAATAAAATACGACCGAATTGAGAAGTTCCTTCTTTTTTTTTATCGTTTGAAAAGTTTTATCCGCCACAGCACAGATGGCGCTTGTACGCAAGCATAAAATGCCTTCTCAATTTGGCTGAGTTGCCTGTCTATCTCAGTATGTATATTGTAGTCTTTGCGCTGCCCGTTGTGATTGACACGCAACGCTCGTGAGCGGCCCGGCCGCAGCACGGTGTCGGCCCGGTGTCGGCCCGGCCCGGTGCGAGCTCGGTGACATGTCGTTTGCATAATGTCCCGGCCCGGTGGCCGAGATGCGGACGAGGCTCGGCTCGTTGCAGGCTCGGACACGGCCCGTTGGCGAAATGTGACAACCAAATAAGCTCGTTGACGGCTCGTCACGATTACGGCCCGGGCCCGTCACGGCCCGTTCTAGCGTGAGTCATCCTTAAATCACGCTGGACAGATGCCGCGCGCCGAAATTTATTTTTTAAAAACTATTAAGAGGTTTAAAATTATTATTTAATTACGTTATCAGTTTTTGAATAAATACTAATATGTAGTTACGTCGTAATCTTGAATGAAAAAGGAAGCATTTTGCAAAATACGCTTCCGCTTCTGCTTATGTGGGCGTAAGGACTCTTAACCGACGCCGCGTGCTATCCACGCAATTTCAGTGCAGGACAAGTTGCGCACAGATTATCTGTAACTGCAACTAACTGGATAAGGCCGAGGCAGTGGAATACTGGCCGGTACCATTCAAGGTGTCACACAGACATACGACACTCTTTTATCAGCATTGCTAAATATAGTTGCGGCTTGGTTGCCAACAGTTTCAGTGCAGTGTTTTGGTAGTTTTGCTTTATAAAAGGAAAGTTGCGTAGTTAGGTGTGAAACCGCGTGTGTAAAAATTGAAATGGACTCAAAAATAATTAAAAGTGATCTGATACTGAATTGGCTAGCTGTCTCGTAACGTAATTTAGCCAGGATTATAAATATGTTAGCAAACTTTGCTTAATAAGCAATTCGCCCTGTTTATTAAGCATATAAAGCATTTATGAGCCACATATTTTCGGTACCCGATTGAGCTGTAATGACTACTACTTACACACTTAGAGAGAGAGGTTTGGAGAGTTGACCCTTCTTTCAGCGACAAACGTTTCATCGAATGAATGTTTCGCCGAATTTTAATTTCATCGAAATCATTTTTTTTCTTAAACAGTAAACTTTTCAGGATTGTTATAAAACAAACCTAACCTAACCTAATAGGTTCTACACCATATTTTAGCTTTGCCTAAAAAGTTAACGGTTTCTAAGACAACGAAGTACTATGGCACCTCTGAGCTGATCTGATGACGGAGGCAGGAGGTGGTTATAGCAACTCCTAAACTACAAACGATAATCCCGTCGTGTTTGGAACCATTGGAACCCTCTCAATGACTAGTAGATGACTATGTAAAAAAAAATGAGATGGAAATAAAATTTGTACCTAAAATTTAATTATTATCAGAAACATATTATTAAATAAGTAGTTGCCCGCGGTGCTTCGCACGCCCATTACAAATACAGTTATCGTCACTGTTATTTATCAAAATCTAAAATCGCACCATAACAGGTAGCTTTTGTATGTAAACAATAGGTCAATAAGAATAACGTAAATCCCGTAAATAACGTAAAGCCGCAGAATAGTCGCCTGATACTAAATTCATATTAATGAAAAAAGGGAATCGTACGCTCATAATTGAAAACGTATGTCGTTTTGAACATCGGTGGAGCGGACGTCTTTTCAAGGATTCCTTTTGCGTGGCTAATCCAGTGATACTTTGTGGGCCTTTCAATACTAATCGCCCTTTCTATAGTTGGATTTGTGCCAGTACTGGGTTTGATGTGAGAGGTAGTAGGAGATAAAACCGTGTATGAATACGAAAAATAGTTCACAGACATGCTTGATTCAAGATAAATATTCATGGACCAATAAATTAATTAGGAAGATGTTATAGTATACTATAGATGATGTTATAGTAGGTCTTCTTATCTTGTTTAGAAATAATCATTTCAATTCGAGATAGTATCCCTTTCATTCGTGGTTATCGCGGTATTCTTAATTTATTTCTTGATCAAGCAATTTTTTTCTTCAATAAACCATTCATGAAATTATCAAATGAGACAAATGCTATTTGATCATCCGTTTTGACTGAAAATTATTGGAGTTAGAATTGATTTGTAGTAGTAAAATATATAGTGGTATTTCGTTTTTTATTGTGATTGTGTAATTTATTGTAACATCTTCAGGCAAGCATCAATTAATATTCAGATACCGTTTAAAAAGACTACTTTCTCATTTAAATAATCAAAAAACATAATTGTTATGAAAGCATTGAAATATCGTATGGTTCAGAACATTTCTCATTTAAAACCCTCTTTATACGAAAACGTCGTGAATGTTACCAAAAACAAACCCAACATACTCGTAATATATGTATTTTCTTGGTTTCCGATATTTGAAATTAAACTATTTGGTGATATTTTAAAAACTTCAAAAAACTTGGGGTTTAACAAATAAATTCGGGATTGATTCTGGTTGGGAAACATTTACATAAACATTATTAATGAATGGTTCCGTGATGTTTTTTTACACAATTTTCTCATCAAAGCCCACACAGAGCTAAAAAATGGTTATTACCTTCTAAGAGTGGAATGTGGTTTGCATTAGGCTAATGACACTCCATTTGCGCAATCTAGCCCCAGTGATGATTTACTAATGTACCTTTTTGTAGTGTTCAGTGGAAAAAAGTTAGAAGTTGGATAGTCATGAAGGTTTTTCGCTGACGTTGTGCTACATGAAACGAGAATGGTTTCCTTCGTTACTTTTGTAGTGTTTCTACTAGACAGAGTGGCTATTACCGCAAAGTACCAACTTTGTTAATCAGTGAATCTCCCTCTCTGCCGATCGAATAGGCAAGTGCGATAGAGGTGCATCTCAACGTGAACGACCGAAGTATGCGTTTCGCGGTAGCCGCTCAATTATCACTTTTACAGTTGTATGTTACTGTAGGTACTTAGTTTTTCACACTTCTCAAATGTTAAATTAAATATAAATGTATTCTATCGATTCCATGATTTAATTAGAGCCACTGCGAAACCCATTAACTATCCAATTTTGATGAGTTCTGATCGGATTTCGATGTTCCAATCTAAAATGTCAGTTTCTGTGGAAATGTAACCACATTGCTCTGTTATATTTGGCGTTGCAGTACTTTTGGCAAATGGATCAGTTTTGTTCATGAAATAACGAGGAGGCTGACAAATTGCAATTATATTGTGCTTGAAATTGTTATGCTTAATTAAAGTATCTTTTTCATTTTCTGCAATATCGCTTATTCGTATTAAAGTATCCAACAATTGACTTTTTGTTCCATAACATTAAAAAAAGGATACGTTTATTAGATTTTGTTCTGATGGATTTTTACACAATGTAGGTACATCTGGTTTTGAACTAATCGAAAAGGCATTTTATTTTTTGTGTTACAAATGTTTCATTATATCATGTCTATTGAAAGGAAAGGAAAAGGAAAGGAAGGTAATACCAATAATTTAACCCCTACCCTGCTGAGCTACGCTCGGACCGCTACGCCGTAGTCTTTAGGAGTTGCTACTGCAATTAGAGGTAATGTCCATATGTAGCGAAAATGGCACGTAGCGCTCTGACGTATGTCATGTGTTTCGTGATTAGCGCAAAACTGTGGAGCATTTCACTAGGATCGCGTAAAAAGAGTGACTGCGTTAAAAACAGATTTTATTCAAAACCCGTAGTTTTTTTGCAAATTATTTATTATTATTTCATTACACTTGCTCGTAAATGGTGTTATTCCATGCCTGTATAGAAAGGGACAATGGCCTAAATTGTTAGGGAGGGACGGGAGTAATGGATTTTCATAACTTTCATAACTCTCTAGGGAGTTACGAGCTTGTATAAAAAAAAAAAAAAATATTGAACTGTTTATTTCATATAAATCACAATTTTTTTTTGTGTTTCATGACTTAGCACAATCTTAACTTTTAAAGATTATTAGCTAAGTTTAGTTTAATATATATCATAGATTTGTCATTTGTATTATGTTACTTAATTAATTAAGAGTGTGTGATCTGATTGGTTTAGGCAAATCTAGTTGGCCGCGCGCCACTAGAATTCTGCTGTGATTGGTTGAAAAAAATCTAGTTGGCCACGCGCGGCAAGAACACTACTGTTGTACTGCTCCACTCGCACTGATCTGGAAGTGAAGTTGTCAATTTCGTCAATATTTAGTTGGTATGGTTGTATGATACATAGATTTTCCTGTCTTTTGTATTTATTATTTACTCGCAAATTTAATGAAAAACATTGTGTATAACACGAGCGTAAGTTTTTTTGTTACTTTTTAAATGCACGCACGCATTTTTAAATGCATGCACGCACGCACCCAATTCAGGAAAGAGAAGAAACAACGGCTACTGTTTCTATAGGTACATACCGTTCAAGTTTCTATAAGTACCTACCGAGAAATTGACCCTCGTTCATAGAGTATATTTAGTGTGCTCTTATTTTCAGTCTTGAGTAGTATAGTACTGGGCAATCAGTGGCAAAAGTTTAAACTTGCCGCTGTGATTCGGTTAAAATTGAATTAACTACAAAGCAAACCATTCGAACATAAGGACGACCCCGTTTTACGGCCAATGTTCGTTCCGCGCTGTAAACCTTAATTACTTTACATTATTTTGGTATTAAATTTCGAATTTTGTTTATCTTCAAGCAATTTAATGTTGCCTTATGGAATAGGGTTGAAAGGTTTCTGGAAATAAGTGCAGAATCTGTGTCACATTGAAACTGGTGCGTAATACTTAAGTACCTAAATATGATGTTTATCGGCATTTTTTGTTGCACACTTTATTCTGCTAGTGAAGACACATACTGCCGCTAGGAATAATTTTTGGTACTAAACAAAGTACTGTAATTAGAATTTGTGTTTTCATTTTTGAGCAAAAGAAAATATTAACATTAGAACTATAGGTATACTTAAAACTGTTAATTCATTTCACTGTCCCATTTATTACAAAGAGGGATAATAGTTTTTTAATCAATGTTTGCGATTTTGTTTAAAATGTTCATATATTTACAATATTTAATATACTATCCAGTTTAATAAAATTTAATAATATGCGGTCTCCTGCGATACAGGCAAAGCCACTAGGCTTTGCCTGTATCGTAGTATGTAGCCAGGGACTGGTACTTGTACGTGTAGACTTTTTTTGCTGAATAAATGTCTTATGTCTTATGTCTTATGTCTTATTTAAATAAACTTCTTTGTTACAGATATAGTAAAAGCGCAAAACGCGGGGAGCCTCGTTGGAGCGAAACTGAATAAAAGGTAACAACCACTACGTACCCACGTCACATAAATCTTTCGTGAGCAAGAAATGCTCCTTGGGAAGGTTTAAGTGTAAAATTCTTTAAGTTTCATTGATTTTTTCCTAGTCTTTCTTTTTTTGTAGCCATTGTTTGTCAAAGTCGCACTTTATTTATAGGAGCAGCAGTAATTTTGTCAGGTTTCAAACGCACGGTTAGAACAAATTTTGGTGTAAAAGTGTCAAAATGATATATTATACTATACTATACTTACCAGCAATATTTCGAAGACTTACGCGTCTACTAATATCTTGATTTGATTTTGACATGATAACCCAATTGAATTTAGCTATTTTGCCATACCACATTAAAAAGTCCAATACGGAAGTAAGTCGTACCAACATAATGTCACGAAAGGGATTAGGGATGTAGTACTTAACATTATCAATGTCGATAATATTAGTACGCAACGTTATCGATCGATAAATTATGATGGGCAGGTCCACTGCATCAAGAGTAAATTATTGTACTATATCGACAATCGACATCGACACTAACAAATTAATAAAAGGATAATAAATGTTTTATGTCAGTTTATTTCACACTCATTTAGAAATTATAAAAATTATTAAGGAGTAGGTTGATTAATTTCACCAATTTGTCCATACTATCTCTTTTTCGTTCGCAAGCAGTCCCAATGTATTTCCATATGTCTTCTTGTTATTAAGACAGCTCCCGCTTGATTATCCAAGTGCTGTTGATCTTCAAAAGTAAATCAATGTTTACGCTCGACATTTCGTACTTACATATTTCGTTATAACATCATAGGTTAAACAAACTTGTAAGTAGGTAGGTACCTAAAGTTCTTGGTATCTATTATGCTGGCTTTAAACTGGTTAATGACGAGAATCTTATACATATAAATTTGAAAATAATTAAGTACGTGTTTTAACTGTATTCGTCAAAAGCATTGGTTGTTTGACACACATGTTTTCTCCTGAAGTTCCAACATCCATGGTAACCATCCAAATGCCACAATGACAGAATGACAGAAACAGAAAGAACGGAAGTAAGAGATAGCATGTGTCCGCCGTTGGTCCGCCATGATAGAAGCACAGATAGAAAACTTGTCACTTGTCAGATTTGATCTGAATGTGAGCAAATGGATGTCATTCTTCTTTTTGTTCCTAGTTGCGTGACACTGAGTGATGCGATCTATTTGGTTGACACCTATTTGTCTATGAAGATTGCTTATCGGTTGTGTCACATTGATGTGACGCAGTCACCACTGTTTGCAATTGTCCAATATTTATTAGTTTCGATAATGTTGAATAAAGCCTAATAATTCTGTAAAGCTTGTCTTATTTACAACACTGGGTATTACAGTAAAAGTCTAGAAAATAATAGGGGCGCCACTATCGCAAATATGGCAACACGAATAGTACGACCTAGTAGTAGAAATTTTGATACTTTACTTTTTACCAGGATATTATTTATATTAGGTTACTAATTTAGAAAAAAATATATACAATTAGGTACATATTGGTATAGACATACAAACTCAGAAACATTACCTCTAATAATGTTTCTACAGTGAGAATGCTTGAAATTTACAGTTTTATCAAACAGGACATAACTATATACAGTTTCTTGCTCCTCCAAATATTCCACTTCGGTTACAAACTTAACTTAACTATTAAAACGATCTTAAGATTTATAAAATACATCGCTACAACCAAATTGATCTTATGTAAACATAACCTCGAAAATGTACAATGTAAACACACCGTAATTTATCAATTTACTGTGATTGTAGCGTTAGGAATAAATAAAATCAATAAATATTGTCCAATCCCGACAACATGATTCCGGCTGGATATTCTGCAAGGCATCGCTTGTACACATGGACGTACATACACATTACTTCGCGACGGGAACTACGTATTGTCTTGCTCATTATATGGAATGTTTGATGCATTTGAATGCTAATAAATCCCCGAAATTAAAAATATACGGTAAAATAACAACAGAGAAGACAGACACTGCAGTTTTAGTGACTTAATCAGGACACCTAGTCCAGTGCAGTGCAGTTTTGTGTAAAACGATGTATCTGAATACAAAAATACTAACATTATGTATTTTCATTTTATATTCATGTACACGATGTACAGACTTAAAGCTCGTTTTACCATATATTCACACCATTGTTGTGGTGGCAAATCTATGTATTAGTAAATATCGCCAATGTATAATATTATATTAACCCTCTGCAGCTTTGTTATAATGTGGGCCCGTACCTATAGATAATTTATTTTCTCTTTAAATTCATCCAGAGTCAAGTCTTAATTCGAATTTATTTTAATGTCCTGCTATCAGGCAACGTAATTAAATCGCAATTTTAGTGTAAAGCTTGATTCACATTAAGCTCAGTATCGATGTTTACTTTCTGGAAAGTTTTTTTCATACCACGGCGGTAGCAAACAGGCAGATACGGATAGTAAGCAGACACTGTAGTCTATGGACGCTTACTCCAGAGGAGTCACAAGCACGTTGCCGACCCTTTATTGATTTGAGGATCGTTCGACGATCGACAGCTGGAGATAAATATAGATATATTATCTCACTCTCAACACAGCACACCCTCGGGAGCTTTGGCGACCTTTCTTACCACCAGAAACACAACACCCCCACATTCTTACTGAGTGTTTGTTGCCTGATATAAATAAATAATAGTGTAGTCTTCTCGTAGTATCTTGGGAAATAACAGGCAAAGACTTCAGTAGTTTTGTTTTTCCTTGAAATATTTATAACGTAAAGACATTGATAGTATCCTTGAAATCACGTAACAATCTTTACTCAAAATCAAATCATTTGTGATACACGATGATACCTATGAAGAGAAAAGTGGAAAACAAAATGGGAATTACCTATGAATAAAACTCATCGCTGCACGGGCAAGTCCATTCGCGTACTGCACAGAACGAAGCGTATTATTACCAAGCCGCGAAATAAAATATACTTCAAGTGTGCCTAAGATATAATTTTAAGAGTTCCCTCGATTAATCCAGAATCTCATAATCAGATTCTGACCTAAAGATCATGGGGCCACCTACAAAAGAAACCTTTCCAAACAAAAAAAAATCCCAAATCGGTCCAGGCATCTACGAGTCATCGGTGAGCGTACATAAAAAATAAATGGACCTCCTCCTTTTTTGAAGTCGGTTAAATTCCATGTGCTCTACCTAACACTTCTGGGAACACTGGAATTTATGTATCAAAAAGAATGGCTTAATTTTTTTTTTATAATTTAGAAAAGAATTATTAACTTTTTACTCTGCTGGTGTAGCAAATATAATATAAAACCACGGGGCCGGTTACGAGCGTAGCGCGTAGCGATTTTGCTAGAGAATTAATGTGTTTACATTATTTTTCTCTTACCACTTTTATCTAGAGATAGTTCTAACCAAGAATAAGTTAAAGGAGGTTAAACGTACTGAATCTCCCAGTGTAAAACATGCCCAACAAGGTAAAATCGTTGACATAAAAGTTTAAAAGCAATAAAAGCGTCCATTCCTGAAACAGCTGATAAGAGCTTTTTTATTTCAACGTCCGACGTTAAGCTTTCTTGATAGCTTCCAACGGTTATCGGGACGTCGTAAAATATACGGCTTTATTTTCATTGATAATAATCGTTTCAGGGAAAAGAGATCTTTTTGTTTATATTGAAATTTGGATTCTGGTATATTTCAGTTTTAAAATACGATAGCGTTTTAATAAGACATAAAGGTACGCAGATTGCATATATAAGCTGTGTAATAATCTAAATGTAAAAACCGGCAGTTTTAGCAGCGGCAGTCCGTAAATTTTCGTCCAGAAATTATTTTGTAATTTTTTTCAAAAACTATTCAACCTATCAAGTTCAAAATAATTTTCCTACAAAGTTTTTATAAAGTTCTACTTTTGAGATTTTCTACTTCTGGAGCGATTATCATTTTTAAATACCTATCCAACAATATATCACACGTTAGGGTTGAAATGAAAAAAAAAAAAAACACTCCCCCACGTTACGTATAGGGGAGGTACCCTAATAAAATAAAAAAAACCATTTTTTACTTTACCACTTTGTCGGCGTGATTGATATACATATTAGTACCAAATTTCAGCTTTCTAATGCTAACGGTTACTGAGATTATCCGCGGACGGACGGACAGACAAAGCGAAACTATAAGGGTTCCTAGTCGACTACGGAACCCTAAAAAGTAGATAGTCTAGTTAATATAATAATGTAGAATAAAAATATATCATATTCCTTTTTCTATAAAAAACAAACAATACAGAAAAACTATAAAGGTTTAGCGCCAAATACGGTAATTTAAGACATTTTAAATACAAAGTAAGATTTCCTTAAAAAAGGTTTGTACAAAAAACTTTTTGATTAAACCACATAAAAACACAATAACAAATGAAACAATAATAACTTAAGCTACTAGCTTAAGCCTAGTCAAAAAGTCCCCCACCAGTTGTCCCTGGCGTAAAGGTACCCATCACACTGGCCGCATTACCACGTTGAATGGCGATGGACAACCTTTGCTCCAGGTACGAACCCGCGCGAGCGTCAGACCCCCTCTCCGTAATTCGTCGTCCCACCTCCCTAACGAAAGCAATAGCCTCGGACTCCCAGCACCCAGTAGTCTCAAACGCAAGGGGTACAAAATAATAATAACCGCCCAGGGCCGCATATTTAACACACTTCCTGGCCGCTGCAAAATCTGCAGCAGCACCAGCTGTTCGCACCGTTCGGCTGAGATGCGAGGCGGCAAAAGTACTGACGCACGTGGCGTCCCACAGGAGACACTTTCCCTTCCGCCACGGCATCGGCACCAAAGTTAAGCCATCTGGCCTCTTGCCATCGGCGCGGCAGAGGCCCGGAATTATATTATACAACGTGTTAATAAAATAACGCAAAACCTGAAAACTGTTTGTTCAGAATCGAGAGTAGAATGCGAAAAAAATAAAAAATAAAATTTTTGACAAGATTTATTTTTTACATTTGTATGGAGTGTTGGCCGACTGGGGCGACCTGCTCCATACAAATGTAAAAAATAAATCGTGTCAAAAAATTTATTTTTTATTTTTTTCGCATTCTACTCTCGATTCTGAACAAACAGTTTTCAGGTTTTGCGTTATTTTATTAACACGTTGTATAAATGTGGGCAGCGAGCAAAATATTAACGTTCATATTCACAATATTTTTTTAACTAACGATTACTTGTAGAACATATATATTATTATGTACAAAAGTAAATTTCTTTACAATAAGTCTTTATAAATGTTACAAACGCAAAAGTTTATGAGGCTGTTTGTTATTTTTCAATGCAAAAACTACCGGGAAGGATCTGCTGAAAACTCGTGTGATCCTATTATGAAACTCGCTGACCCTCGTTTCATAAAACCAAACTCGTATTTTAAGGCCTCTGATTATGTATCAGTTGCATAAACTACTATTACTCAATTAAAACCTTCACTCTTATTCAAAAGGCGTTTGTGCAGTGCCATTTTTCGCCACATACCGTAGAAAACAAATACCACTCTTTTTATATGATTTTGTTTTTCAGTGACAAAACAACGACACCAGAGAATGGGAGGGACCTGGAAAAGATCCCAGCGTACCGGAATTACGGTAAGATAGTTAATTTACATAATACACCGTCTTTGTTTTAAAATGACATTGAGACTGGGAGCCTATTTGACTTAACGTATTCAATTGTGAGACTGGGAGCCTATTTGACTTAACGTATTCAATTGGGATATGTTTCGTGTGCGGTCGGCAGGGGGTGCGTCTCATGAGATATAACAACAATATATATAATTTCACAAGATATAATGAACGTTAGCTATAACAACAAACACAATACTTCATAAGGAATAACGGTCAGCTGACATAATATTAATTTTATTATAACGTTTTTTCTATAACTCAGAAATTGACTAATTTCAGTTCGTATAACATACATCATAACACATACCTTTTTGTATAACATATATTACGTATAACAATCATAAAACATAGTATATTTTTGTATAAGGATTATAATATTGTCCATTACGTTAGGGCAGCTAGAAAAAAGGGGAACGGAGGGGCGAAGGTCCACGTAATAACTAGGGCTCGCGGTCGTGCCCGGGTTTCGTGTACCCGTAGCCGGGTCCCCGTTTCTGTGTTAAACGGAAACGGTTTTATGGCCCGTTCGGAACGTGTAATTAGGAACCGTATAATTAAGACCCGGGATCCCGGGATCCCGCGAACACGTATCTTAATTTCACGCGGTTCCGACCCGTTTTCACCATGTAGTGGCGATCTGAGACGTTGCCTTTAAAAGCTACGATAAAGATCATGGCTCGTACTTTACAAATTTCGTTTTTTTACTCTCAAACCTATTGGATATCATAATAAGTTTTGGTAATGTCAAAAATAGTTTAATGTCTCTATAAAATTAAACTGTAAAGTGTCCAATTTTATATTCCTCGTAAATAAATAAAATATACTTAATGGAATATATACACAAAAAAAGGAAAAAAAGGCAATCGGGTGAATAAAATAAAAATCAGTTTTTAAATGAGTAAAAATTGATTATGATAAAAAATCAACTCGAAAATACAATATTTTTAATATACTATTAAGTTAACGTGTCTTTGCTTAACCTAACATCATAATGTCGGTAGATTTTAAATTATTATCTTACTTGCTCTAGTAGCAGGTAATCTAATAAAACCCTTTTCGCTGGCAAGCACGAACAAAAAAAACAAAGGAGAATTAGGACTTTAGTAATCGCTTCCATTTCTTGTTGGAATTTCGACTTTATCGCAAATGCATGGAACTTAATATTTCTTGGAATTCAAAGACTTGTTTATCAATACTTTTTTAGACTTTCGGTTTGATCAAAAAAAAAAATGCAAGACACTTACAATACTCAATGATAATTTAGTGTACATCTAGTTACGGCAAATTAAAATTTATTGAACTGATTGATTTGGCGACCGGTTAGTCTAGTGGGTAGTGACGCTGCCTACGAAGCTGAAGGTCCTGGGTTCGAATCCCGGTAAGGGCAAATATTTGTGTGATGAGCATGAATATTTGTTTCTGAGTCATGGATGTTTGCTATGTATTTAAGTATTTCTATCTATTAAATATGTCGTCGTCTAGTACCCATTATACAAGCCTTATTGAGCTTACTATGGGACTAGGTCGATTTGTGTAAGATTGTCCCCTAATATTTATTTATTTATTTATTTATTTATTTATTGAACTACTAGATTCTGCCCGCGACTCCGTCTGCGTGGAACTCGTTTATATCGCAGCTCCATACAAACTTTTACCCCCCATTGCACCCCCTTAGGGGATGATTACGGGGATAAAAACTATCCTATGTTACTCTCCATCCCTTCAACTATCTCCACTTAAAAAATCACGTAAATTCGTCCGTTTTGCCGTGAAAGACGGACAAACAAACACATACACTTTCGCATTTATAATATTAGTATGGATATGGATATCAACTATGTACAACGTATACATTTTTTAATAAAGGAAAAATTTAATGCTCCGAGCCGGATTCGAACCCGCGACCACAGGCATTCATTTTTCCTTTATTTAAAAATTTATAATTTCGTTAGCAGCGTAACTGCTTAATATAAAATTAATGTACGACGTATGTTTGAAACATGTGTGGCAGTTATTTAGTAAATTACAATAGCCACTGTAATTTTACCGTTAACTCATTCAGCGCCACTCACGACACGTTGTCGTGGCCGCGGAGCGCGCGCTAGACGCCGGTCACGACAACTTAACACGCAACCAAGAACCCGCCTAGTGGGCGCTCCGTAACTTTGGTCAGACAGCCCGCTAGGCGGGATGCGCTATGTGTAAATATAGATGGCTTCAGTGCCAAAGAGCCCGCCTAGCGGGCGCACATCACCACGACGCACAGGGTTGACGCCAACATAAAAGATTTTTGTTATTTAATGTTAGGGGAATATTTTTACCAAATACGGTGCCAGATTTTATTAGTTTCACTCACTATTACCTATCGATAAAAGTTTAGAATATCATTAATCGCAAACAACAAGAATCCAATCGCACCCCAACCCAATGCACTAATTCCAATTAGCTAAAAAATACCACGGTTCATCAAACTGCCCTCAAGCCTACAGTCGGCTACCTGGAATGATAGAACAATACGACTCTAATCTTATTGTTATATCCTTTTGGGTGTTAAAATGAGACTGCAACGGTTAACACCACGAGTAATTCAGGTAAGAACCCGGCTTATCCCCGATAAAACCACCTGCGGCTTTTACTTGAATAAGTATTACGTGATATAATTATACCGTAAGTATTTACAAAGTTTGTTCGCGAACAACATTAAAAAGTGACAATATAATAATGTTTGATCATAAAAATGACTTGGCACAGCCCTGCACCCACCTCGTGCGTGGGTCGCGCGTAGGTACTTATAGTAAAAAGTGCGCTCGCCTAGTAGGCGCTCGGCGTGAAGTATTGCGTTGCACATTATGTGGACCAAAGAACTCGCCTAGTGGGCGCTTATATATTTCTTGGGTTTCTGGGGTACATTCAAGTTTTAGGTCTGGTTGCGAAAGTAATGACCAACAATTAACAAAATCTTTATAAATAACGACTGACTGAGTGGCGAACTATAATCTTACTAAAGACTCATCAGAAATATAAAAATAATTTGGACATATCTTACTAGCTCTAGTACCTACCTACCAGGTAATGTCATAAAACCCTTTACCCCGGTACGCACGAACCAGAAAAAACAAAGGAGACAAACATAGGTAAAAGCTTTCATTTATTTGTTGAAATTTCGACTTTATCGCAAATACATAAATAAATAAATATTAAGGGACAATCTTACACAAATCGACCTAGCCCCAAACTAAGCAAAGCTTGTACTATGGGTACTAGACGACGATAAACATACTTATATAGATAAATAAATACTTAAATACATAGAAAAACATCCATGACTCAAGAACAAATATTCGTGCTCATCACACAAATAAATGCCCTTACCGGGATTCGAACCCAGGACTTCTTGCTTCGTAGGCAGGGTCACTACCAACTAGGCTAAAGTGGTCGTCAATAAAACTTAATATAGCTTGGGAATTCAACGACTTGTTTATCAACTTTCGGCTTTATCAAAAAAAATGCAAGGCACTGATAATGCCTATCCAAAGGCTAATTTTGTGTACATTCTGTTACTGCTAATTATTTTTACCTTGTTGAACTACATCAACTATGTACATGTTTCAAACTAAATCTTGCCGTTAATAATGAAAAAAAACCCTTAAATGACACAAATACATTATTCAATAAGGCAATTTTACTCTACGAGTTTGCAAGAAATAAGAGTATATTATCATAAATCATTTTTACTTCAACTCAAACCGGCGCGGACGGGTCGAGTTGCCTTGCCCGTTACCTGAGCGGAGCCGAGATGAGAAACGTTTCTTGGAAACGGGACGGGACGGGATGGGACGGGACGGGACGGGACGGGACGGAACGGGACGGGTCGGGACGGGACGGATCTTGGCGGGTTCGTGTAATTCGGGTTCTTAGTACCGCCGGGCTTAAGGATACGTGTACACGGTTCGGCGTTTTACACGTATACCGCGAGCCCTAGTAATAACGTTAACACGCTGGCGGTTAGGTTACGAGTAGGTTTAGGTTAGGTTTAAATAATTTGCGTGTTTGTTTTCAAAAACGCAAATTATTTTTATTTTTCGTGTGCCTCACTTATAATAAATTTAAGTTAGGTCCCCACCGAAAATCAGCGCCTCTGCTTGCCGTGTCTTGCAGTGGCTTTATGATGAGTTTTAGTCCTGTTTAACGTCCTCGTATTTAAGTATTTTCTTTATCTTGTTCTTTTTTTTAAGTGTTAATTTGTGACGTTAAATATATGTATTATTATATAATTAATATTTATAAAAAAAATAATTTCAAATAAGAAATGTATATTACAAACGTTTACTGCTAGGCGATTATACTAGACGAGCATTATATTTTTGTGTAATGTTAGATTAATTGAATACTATATGTTTTAAAACTTAGGTGTTATGGATATTATACGCTTTAAGCGATATATTCATTGATATTGATATCTAAATAACGTTGTATTTTACGAAAATATATATTATATTTTGTAATTATACCTTTCGTTCATTATATGCAGTGAACGTTCTACTAAACAAGCTTATAGAAAGTGAGATTATACATGTATTATGATTGTTATATGATAAGTTCTTATACCTCGTATTAAATTACTTAAACGTCGGCAGGCTAGCACTCTTAGTACAACAAATGTGTATCATTGACTCACTCATTAAATAACACTGAACATATCAGAACCGATTGTGACGAGGTACCCACCAACTAACCCATTCACAAAGTTATACCTCTACGACCGGTGTCCGCCATAAAACGGAAACATACATAGCGTTGCTTGGCCTTAAATGTGTAAAAAAACTAAAATTTCTAGATTGAGGTATTTTAGGTACCTATTGACAACATAAAACAAAAACAATAAGACATTGAATTTATGTTCTAGACTTGTAAAATGTGTCATTTTGTCAATAAAGTTCTGATCCTGATCATTTTGTGCACACGCGTTCCACGCGACTAAGTACTAAACCGTTTGTAATCGCCGTTTTCGAAAAAACCGTACGGAAAGTTTGACAAGTTTCTTCTCTGCAGCTGCCGGCACCATATTTAACGTTAACCTGCCTGTAATCGTAACACCCCGTTCACACTGCGTCCGTTTCCGTGTCCTGGAGGCATCCGTCTCTTTCGCACTCGGGCGAAACATCGCAAGCGAGAAAAAGAGGGATGCCTCCCGGACATGGAAACGGACGCAGTGTGAACGGGGTGTAAGTTGGTGCAACCCTCAGAAACTCATGCTGCACTTGCACGATAGGATAGGATTGGCGCGCCAGGAAGTTAGTCAATCTGCAGTCGTCTTTTATTGGGTCATTCACTTCTATTTGGCGAAAACCCCTAAAAAGTTTTCAAACTATATGTAACACTTTGAGTGCCAGGAACCCTCTAGGTAGATGCTCTGCTCGTAACAGCTTTCCTCTGCATACGGATTTTCGCATGGTATCGGCTACGAGCGTAGCGCTACGAAATTATTGGCACTGAGTGTATATTTCAAGATTTGTATTTTTTTTTTTTTTTTTTCTGCAAATAGGCCACAAGGGCACTTTTACATGTCAAACGGTAATTTACAATAAAATAGTAATCTTACACAATAATCATTTAAAATGATATATAAAAGGTTAACAAACTAAATGTCACTAAGTTAATGTAACAAAACAAAATTGCAAAATATGACCATTACATTCGATATAAGATCTGTATCCAGCATTAACAGAAGTTAATGATATTATTCAGTATTCCAGAGATGTATAAGGTCTCTGAGCGTATGTTTTCTAAAGCTTGCCGGCTATTTTCATTCCCAGCCGTGAATTAATATTTTAATGCGCAACAGCTTTCATGAAATTTGTATTTTAATTTAAGTATGCTACAGCTCTACAATTATTCGTGCAAATGTTTATAAGCTTATAACCGGATGAGCTGTTTCGTTAATATTCAAGTTAAAATATATTAAAATTTACTAAACCTATCTTTGGCTCAGTCACGAATCCACGCTAAGCATTTAAGCCTATTGTCTTAAATCCCAAGGACATCCGAATAGTTTAAAAGATTTTTTTTTTAATTGTTTTGATATTTATGTGTTTAGTTCCTCTCTGTTTCATCTAAATTACCATATTAGTGAATGACGATTGGAAAGTTTACCAGTGTAAAACATATCTCTGAATAAAAATTAATTATCAACGGGGCACAAAAACGTGGTATTATCACAATTTATTTTAGTCAGGCAGTACATGAAACTCACGAATGCTTAATGTAAAATAATTTTACATATTTTTAATTAAACGAGTACAAAATAAAAAAAACTGGCGGGCAACGTAACTAGGCGAAAGATGAGTGACACTTTCAAAGCAAGTGCACCCTGTTGAAAAACGACACTTAAAATATCAGATTTAGGAGCTGCGTTCAGATGTTTAAACGAATGATGTCTATTAGAGAGCTATGTATGTTTGTCACCACCCACCAGGCATATTTTAAAAAGCGATGCGAAATAATGAATAGGCAGACAAGGAAGAAAATTATGAACTCTTTGTACCGACCTCGAAGCCGTAAAATGATTTATAGTAGGAATGTAATTAACATGTGTTCTCTTATCTACAATCATCACCCAGATAACTTTAAATCACTCACAGCCAACAACCTAAAACATTGTCATCACGAATTGGCTGCTGGACAGATGTTTTAGAGCGTAAAAAAATATCTCGAGTGCAAATAGGTTTAAGATTTGACATTTGTTATTTATTCAATGCCTCTTTATAATATTTATATTTTATTCAATCCCTCTTTGTGTTTGTCTGTACCATTAATTAATTAATTAATTAATTTATTTATTTTAACTTTATTGCACAATACAAGATAAAGTACAAATGGCGGACTTAATGCCATAAGGCATTCTCTACCAGTCAACCATTGGGCAAAACAGAAACATTTGGTGCAGGCATTTAAAAAATGAAAACTTAATCCAAGATAAACTTCTATCAAATACATACTGAGATAAACATACACATATACAAAATAATATACACTAATATACTCGTATACAACGTGTTAATAAAATAACGCAAAACCTGAAAACAGTTTGTTCAGAATCAAGCATAGAATGCGAAAAAAATAAAAAATAACATTTTTGACAAGATTTATTTTTTACATGTGTATGGAGTGTTGGCCGACTGGGGCGGACCTGCTCCATACAAATGTAAAAAATTAATCGCGTCAAAAAAATTATTTTTTATTTTTTTCGCATTCTACTCTTGATTCTGAACAAACAGTTTTCAGGTTTTGCGTTATTTTATTAACACGTTGTATACATATTATAATTTATTGTCATTTTTAAGATAGATAGATAAATCATTTATTTGGCATTTTGCAACAAAATAAAAATAAAAAAAATACAGAAAAAAGAAACAGAAAAAAAAACAACGATAAAAGAACAAATAAAACAATTGTGGTACGGAAATAGAATTATAAATTAAATTTAAGGCATACTTGTGCGTTGCAATGATTGTGGCCAAAATATTGGTCTGGAGTACCAAGTACAACTTTAGTTTTTTCAATGAATGATCTCCTTTTTAGGGTTCCGTACCAAAAAAGGTAAAAAAGGAACCCTTATGGTGCGACTCCGTCCGTCTGTCTGTCTGTCTGTCACAAAGTGAAATATCTCAAGAACTACTTGAGCTATCAATTTGAGATTTGGAATAGTTTTAAATGAAAGTTATCCACGTGCATGGAAAATGAAAAATTTAAATAAATATTTAAATGTTATATGGAAAAACACGAATATGAGGAGGGGGCAAAAAATAATAATCAACTATTAGGTCAAGTGGGGTATCATATGAAATGGCTTGAGTTGTTCTTTTTGAAACAGTTTTTCTTTTTTTTCTACGTTGGTAAAATTTTGATCTATGAAGGAAAATGTAAAAAAAAATACCATTCCCCCCCTTATCTCCGAAGTTATCGAAGCGAAAAATTTTAAATTATTACTTGTGATTAAGATAAACATAAATATTACTGGAAAAGTATAACTATTTCTGTAACTAGCGTATTTTTTGTTTTATTTCCAAAAATCATTTCCTAGTTAAATTTGCAATTTAATCAACTTTATAAGTATTTTTTTGTTTTGAAATTCGTATAATACTATAGTAGAAGTACTCTCTTTCAAATAAAAAAATCAAAATCGAGATCGGTTCACGTGATAAACAATAATCGCTAAAACACCAACATACGTAGGTACTGAGCTGATTGCCCTTGCACGTTAGTACCAAATGGGGCCGATAGATGGCGCTGACCCCATTCCTACTTCGCGCTGTTTTTTCTAGAATTAATGGGGTTCAATAGCAGGTCAAAAAAAATTCGTTATTCAATTATCTTTGCATAGTTCGATGGTCTTGGTGTAAAAGTTATAAATTCGTTGTTTGAAATTGAATTCTGTTTTGTTTAACAGGCGAAAATTACTTCAGTCTATTTGTCGTCGTATTCGTTGGGCAATTATTAGAATGAAGGTGTCAAATATTGGGACATTTTCTTTACCTTGAGTTAATTAATAGTTTGTACGGAACCCTCGGTGCGCGAGTCAGACTCGCACTTGACCGGTTATTTAACGCAGTTGTTTAGTATAGACAGTTAGGTTTTAATTTATATCGCCGTGCGAAAGAGAAAGCATTCGGCAAGGTGAAACAGACGCACGCGCGGCCGTCGTGACTCCCCGGGCGCATTCGGATTGCGTAAGTGGGACAGACCTACGCCGCCAGAGCGAGAGAGAGAGCGAGCGGCCGCGTGGAGAGTTGATATGGCCGCCGAGCTGTACGGAGGTTCGGTATAATACCTTGTCGATTGTTTTTGGTTTAACTCGCACGGAGCGCCCATACGGAACGGCGCCGAGTTCTGGTGCTTAAGTGGTATACCTACCTAGTTCATGGTGTCTGGGATTAGCTTTGGACTGCAAGGAGTTGGCGGGACGGGTCCCGGTGACCGGAGAGGGTTCGGCCGCCCTAGCTCATGGCGGCAGCCTCATCGAAGACTCGCAGCAAGTACACAAACACACACGTACTCATTCACACAAACACATCCTTGCTGGCGATAATTCTGGAAGCTTGAGGAACGGGGTGAGTAGGTAGCCTTAAGTTACGTAGGGTATATTAAACTTTAGCGGCGTGCATCGCGCCCAAGTTGCTCTCGCCAGGAGTACTGTTTGTATGAGGGTCAGCTGATGGGCCCCTGGCTCTCCGGCTAGTCTTGGCGAGAAAACAATTTTGGTAACCAGAGCGTGGTTCATATCCACAGTGTAGGGTAGATTTTCCTTCAACCGCATTCCTTAGAAGCGGGCTAGCGACGTAATTATTGAAGTTACGAGTAACAAGTACTTACTTATTCTGTAGTTAAGATTGCATTATATTACGATTCCATGTTATGTAATTAAGGATACGTAAACGATAATAGTAATTGGTTGAGTGAATAAAGTTAATTGTTGCGTTTTAGTTACGGAAATAATATATCGGTAATATTGGTAAATTAGGGTTCCGTCGCAAATTTATTCACTCTAAATAAATTATTGATTGGTTTCGGATAACATTCAGTGTCATTATTATTGTTGTTTACTTGCGTGTATTGATGAATACACTGTTATCACGAGGTTTTACTTGTTTTCGGAAGTAATTTGGCGAAATAACAATTTAATAAGTTTGGAACGCGCGGTAGGAGTTTCGCGTGACGGTTTGGTTCACTTATAATTTGTTATCGGTATATTGATACCTAGTCCTTTGAGTGTGGCAATTAAGTTAATTGTGTTAAATCAATATTTTATAATACGGAACCAACTCGAAAAAAGGTTCACACTTGACTTCGGTTGTTGTTAGGAAAACATTGAAGTTGCGATTTCTGATTGTAAAAATATTCATTTAAGTTATAGTGTTGTTTTCTGCTGTGTATTAGAATACTGTTAGTTTAGGGTAAGGTTGCCAGTTTGTGAACTGAAGTTGGTACCATGGCACCCTCAGTAATTAAGACGGTCGCTGCGAAAATTGAAGCGGAGTGAAGATGGTTTTCGCTAGTAATTACGATGATTGGTCGAACGGATCGCGAAGACGCATTACTGTCACGCGCGCGACAAGTAGACGAAAGACATGACGCGGTGCTCAAATGGCACGCAGAATATTTGGCCCTTGTGGATGACGAGGACTCTGAGGGGGAAAGTGGGCCTCAGATTGCTGTGCAGCGCAGCGTGGACCAATGTGGGGAGATGGTTATGAGCATCATTCAGGCGGCATCAGAAATTGAACGGGCGCGAAAGGGAGAGATTCGGGGACCATGCAGGTCGGCTGGCGCGGGGATTCTGGCACCGCTGCCGCCCGTGACCGTGCCAGAATTTTGCGGAGAGTATGCGGACTGGCCCAGGTTTCGTGATCTCTTTAACAGCGTAGTGCATTCGCGTACGGATCTTTCACCTGCGTACAAAATGACGCAGTTAATGGGAAGGCTTTACGGAGAGCCCCATGACATTTTAACGCATTTAGAGATTACGGATACTAGTTACGATACGGCATGGGGCCTCTTAACTGACCGATATGACAATCGGCGGTTAATTATTGATGGGCTCATCGACAAATTATTTGACATCCCGAAAGTATCCAATGTGCAGGAGATACGAGTGAAAATCCTAAATCCGGTCATGGTAGCGGTCAACACATTGGACCGCCTTAAGCTGTCGTTAGGAGATAAGTACATAGTAGTTAATAGGGTACTGCGTAAACTACCGAGCGACGTAGTCGCGCGGTTTGAGCAGGCTCATGGCGGTGGGTCAGCGGACCACCTTCCCTCATATGAGGATTTACGGGCGTTCTTGGAGGGCGAGTGTAGGAGGGCGGATTGCCAGGGGGCAACCACGTCGCGCCCCCCCCTCACCCCCCGCCGCGATAGTGGGCCTAAACTGGTCGAGCCTCGCCGGCGAGTCAGGAGATTTAATATGATTAAATCAGAGGTGTGCCCCCTTTGTCGGGGGGATGACCACGACATTACCACCTGTACGGAATTTAAGGCACAGCGGGTGCACAAGCGTAGAGGGGTGGTCAAACAAAGGAATTTGTGTTACCGCTGTTTAGGCGCACACCAGGTGCGTGAGTGCGGCCAGACCACAAATTGTCGGACCTGCGGGGGGGCCCATCATGTGCTCCTCTGTCTAGCCAAGAGTGGGGAGGCGTACTACGGGGCCTCGTCAGGAGGTCGTTCTCTCCCTCCTGGGCCAGCATCGGGTGGACAACCACCCCCCCCTCGGGGGGGGGGGGAGGTCACCCAAAGGTACGGGACATCGCCGAACGTCGGCATCCCCCTCCCGGGGGGGGGGGCGGTTCCAGGATGGCACGAACGGGCGCCCGGAGGTCCCGGAGGCACCCAGGGGTGGAGGCCACGCCCGAGATGCGGGTAGGAGCCCGGAGGTAAGTCGGGAGGGGGCCGGTTACGCGACTTACTCGCACGGGATGGGGGACTCGCTGTTGCCCCCGAGTAGTCATTTCTCCCCTCCCCTCGCAGAGCGCCCACGCCTGGTAGCGCTTCCGCCTCCGGCAGGACGGTTGCCGGTGGGGTACTTCCGGCCGGCGCGCAGAGCTCAGATGGGTCGAGGGGAATATGACCCTGGCTAGGACCCATATGTGGGACAGGGGCACTCATACCCCCCTGCAGGATGGGGGGGTGGTGGCCCCCGCTAGGATACGGTCGCCTGTCCATCCACAACGGCCCCCCAGTCAGCCACGGTACTATTACCGACAGCTAGGGTTACTGTCTGGGGTACGGATGGCCGTTCAGTGCAAGTCAGGGCACTTTTGGATTCTGGAGCACAAGGTTGTATAGTGTCCAGTCGACTGGTGGACAGGCTAAACCTTAGATTAGAGCCATCACGGGATGGCGCAGTAGGCATAGGTGGCAATCGAGTGCCTCACCTCAGGGGTCAGACTACTCTCCAGTTCGAAATGGGTGACTCGACGTCGATCACTCGAGTGAATGCCACGGCTATTGTTTTAGACGAAGTGGTAGGGGTCCTCCCCCAGATACGGTTACCGCCGGCGGTAAGAGGGTTAGCCAACGGGTTGCAGTTGGCCGATCCCCACTTTGAGATTCCTGGACGGGTGGACGTCTTGCTTGGGACTGACGTCCTCGGGAAGCTGCTACGGAGCGGCAAGCGGGAGCTGCAACGGGACGGATTGGTGGCCGTACATACCGCAGGAGGGTACGCAATATTGGGCCCAGTACGGGAACCACAGGAGTCACTGGATGATAGTCTCGCATATTACGGTAGCGTACTGTCGGAGGTCCTGCAGAGGTTCTGGGCGACGGAAGAGCCACCTACAGCTCCTAGGATTAGCCTGTTAGATGAGGAGTGCGAGACCTTCTACCAATATAACACGGTTCGCCTCCCGTCGGGCAGATTTATGACACGGTTGCCATTTCTATCGAACCGACCTCCACTGGGGAGCTCTCGCAGTACAGCGGAGAAACGGATGGTGTCGATGGAGAGGCGCATGAAACGGGACTCCAACTTCCGTCGGAAGTATGTTGAGTTCATGCGTGAGTATTTGGCTTTGGGTCACATGTCGGTGTCCACGGTGGACTGGCGTCGTGAGGAGCATTACCATCTCGCTCACCACGCGGTCCTGAAGACACCAGACTCCAAAATACGCATTGTATTTGACGGCTCAGTGGCGACCTCTATCGGGGTGTCTCTGAATCAATGCCTGCACGCGGGCCCTAAGATGACTAGGGACATTGCAGACATTTTAACGGACTTCAGGAGACACCAGGTTGTCTTCGTTACGGACGTGAAGATGATGTTCCGCCAAACAGAGATCCATCCGGACGACCGTCGGTTCCAGCTGATATTGTGGCGAGAGAGCCCAGAAGAGCCGATGGTCACGTACGAGCTCAACACCAATACCTACGGATTAAAGCCCAGCCCTTATGTAGCGATGCGTACGCTACGAGAACTGGCGGACCAGGAACGGCTGCGCTTTCCTCGCGCGGCTGCAGTCATTGATAGGGACGTCTATGTAGACGATATTTGCACGGGCGCGGATAGTGTTGAGCAGGCGCTTGTCTTACGGGATGAATTGGTGGCGCTTATGGCCTCCGGTGGATACGAGCTTAGGAAGTGGCTGTCGAACTGCCCAGGGGTCCTGGCAGGATTGCCAGCTGAGCACTAGCAAGACCCACACTGCTTTGAGGATCCGGATAACCCTCATGCACTGGCGATTTTGGGGGTGCAGTATCGACCGGGTCATGACGCCTTCACCTACAGCTGTGAAGCCGAATTGTTGTCGAAGACCTGGACCAAGCGTTCGGTCCTTTCGACCATCGCGCGAACGTTCGATCCAAACGGTTGGATTGCGCCGGTTACGTTCATGGCGAAATGCTTCATGCAGAAGCTCTGGTTGGCCCAGTTAGGTTGGGATGATCAGCTCACGGAGGAGCTTTTACGGGAGTGGTCCTCATTTGCGACCACGTTGCCACATATTACGGAGATTGAAATCCCGCGCAAACTACTCCCGCAGGCGGGAGCCAGGGTAACCCTGCACGGTTTCTGTGACGCGTCGGAGAAGGGGTACGCTGCCGCTGTCTACCTGAGAACAGGGGAGACGGCTGGTTCAGGCATCGTACGCTTGGTCATGGCCAAGAGCAAGGTTGCGCCTGTACGGACCCGTTGGACTATACCGAAGATGGAATTGGCGGGTGCAGCACTCCTGATGCGGCTCTTGAACCATGTGGTGCAAAATTTGCGTGGTACGGTGGACTTGAACGACACGGTTTATGCATGGACTGACAGCATGATAGTATTGTGCTGGCTGCAGACTTCGGTCCACACGCTGGAGGTTTTTGTGGCCAACCGGGTGTCACAAATAAACGCCTCGGAGACTCCTCTGGTCTGGAGACATGTTCCAGGCGAGTTCAATCCGGCTGACTGCGCCTCTCGCGGCTGTCCGGCGCCTGCTTTGGTTGAACATTCTCTTTGGTGGGGTCCGCATTGGTTGGAGTTGCCACATACGGAGTGGCCATTTAATGAGTGCGGCCGGCATTTATTACCCCCAGACCTAGGTTTGCGAGTCAACTTAACCACGGTGGAGGCGGCTACGGCGGACCAGTCTCTCTTAGATCGGTATAGCTCGTTGGGGAAGCTACTAAGGGTGACTGGTTGGATATGGCGGTTTATTTTCAACTGTCGTAAGTCTGCCGCGCAACGGAACATGTCGCGCGTTCTGAGACCTGAAGCCCCAAGCAGCTGTTCTGTTCTCAACGGGCTCTCTTACATTGGGTGAAGGTCGTCCAGGCAGCTGAGTTTGAGGATGAAATTAAGATTCTGCGGACGGGTTCTGGCAGGTTGAAGGGAGGCATTGTCCGCCTTAACCCGTTCTTAGATGAGCATGGACTGCTCCGGGTGGGAGGCCGATTACGGAATGCTGACCTGCCGTACTCGGCACGACATCCTTTGGTGCTCCCCAAGAAGGGATCTTTGGTGGAGTTATTGGTATGGGACCGCCACATCAGGAATTCACACGCGGGCTGCAACGCCCTTCTGGCCATTTTGCAGCGTGAATTCTGGATCCTGTCGGCACGGAGGTTAATACGGAGCGTTGTGTTTCGGTGCTTGCCTTGTTACCGACTCAAGGCAACCATAACGCAACCACAGATGGGGGATCTTCCGCCCGACCGAGTTACGGAAGCTCGGCCGTTCAAGGGCGTAGGTACAGATTTCGCGGGGCCCTTTATCGTCAAGACTTCACGCCTTCGCAATGCGAAATCGGTTAAGGCGTACCCTTGCGTCTTCGTGTGTCTAGCGACCAAGGCCGTTCATTTGGAGCTCGTGGCCGACCTCTCTACGGAAGCCTTTTTGGCAGCATTGGATCGATTCGTGTCGCGAAGGGGACTACCTGCACTGATTCGTTCTGACTGTGGTACCAACTTCAAGGGCGCGGACCGCTCCTTACGGGAAATTGTATCGTTTTTAGGCCAAAATGAGCGGGAGATTGGCACGAGCCTCGCCAGTCGGGGCATTTCATGGTATTTCAGCCCCCCCGGATGCCCCCACTGGGGTGGCATTTTTGAGGCAGTAGTTAAGTCGGCCAAAACGCATTTGTATAGGGTCATCGGCTCAACGATCCTCACATTTGAGGAACTGGCTACGGTGTTTTGCAAGGTTGAGGCGGTTTTAAATTCCCGACCTCTTTGCCCGTTGAGCGCTGACCCGAATGATCTTGAGGCCCTTACGCCAGGCCATTTTCTGATTGGCCAACCCCTTAACGCCTTGCCGGAATATCCTTATACGGACGTAAAGTTGTACCGGTTGTCACGGTATCAAATGTTGCAGCAAATGACTCAAGGGTTTTGGAAGCGATGGTCGCTTGAGTATTTGCACATTCTTCAGCAACGCGTTAAGTGGACGGACAGGACGACCCCACCCTGCGTTGGAGACCTCGTACTGGTTAAGGATGCTAACCTATCACCGTTGTGTTGGCGAAGGGGGCGCATCGTTAACTTGATTACGGGTACGGATGGGTCTCCACGGATCGCAGATGTACAGGTGAGGGACTCGATCCTTAGACGCGCTGTCTCGTCACTATCCCGACTACCGGGAGTTTGAGCGGACCGACAACGGGTCGGTCCGGGGCGGGTGATTGTTTAGTATAGACAGTTAGGTTTTAATTTATATCGCCGTGCGAAAGAGAAAGCATTCGGCAAGGTGAAACAGACGCACGCGCGGCCGTCGTGACTCCCCGGGCGCATTCGGATTGCGTAAGTGGGACAGACCTACGCCGCCAGAGCGAGAGAGAGAGCGAGCGGCCGCGTGGAGAGTTGATATGGCCGCCGAGCTGTACGGAGGTTCGGTATAATACCTTGTCGATTGTTTTTGGTTTAACTCGCACGGAGCGCCCATACGGAACGGCGCCGAGTTCTGGTGCTTAAGTGGTATACCTACCTAGTTCATGGTGTCTGGGATTAGCTTTGGACTGCAAGGAGTTGGCGGGACGGGTCCCGGTGACCGGAGAGGGTTCGGCCGCCCTAGTTCATGGCGGCAGCCTCATCGAAGACTCGCAGCAAGTACACAAACACACACGTACTCATTCACACAAACACATCCTTGCTGGCGATAATTCTGGAAGCTTGAGGAACGGGGTGAGTAGGTAGCCTTAAGTTACGTAGGGTATATTAAACTTTAGCGGCGTGCATCGCGCCCAAGTTGCTCTCGCCAGGAGTACTGTTTGTATGAGGGTCAGCTGATGGGCCCCTGGCTCTCCGGCTAGTCTTGGCGAGAAAACACAGTAATGCTCTTGCATAAAATGTACTAAAACTAAGTTTGTTTATATTATCTATCGTACTATGTATGTCATACCACTGACTATCTAGTACCTTATATACAATGTTTACATACCAATGTAACAAATTTTCGTGTTGCATTATTTTGGCGACCTCAAAATGTACAAAAATACGGGTAGCCAGCAACATGTATTCGTGGTATAAAGTGAAACCAGCAAGAAACTCTGAAAAGAGCAAGTTTCCTACGTTTTAAGTTAAGAACGCCTTACAAATCTTTTCGGGGAAAAAATATCTTCGTAACTTCGCCTCCACCGCAGAGTTTGCTAGAGGCATCGCTTAATATTGAGTTATGTTTAACATAATGAAAACAGATGATAGCACGTTACATAAAAAAGTGTAATGTTGTGCGGAATTCATTAATAACAATTAAAAATCGGCCAAGTGCGTGTCGGGCCACGCGCAGTGTAGGGTTCCGTAGTTGCCTGTCTGTCTTAGTTACATCAACGTGCGGTGCCGAATTTGTACGAAAATTGGCCTTTGCAAGTAAGTACACATTAAGTTGGTCGACTATTACTCGGTAAGTACTTACTCTGCCTACTTGTCCGTGATAGTTTTCCTTTTAAATTCATTATATGTACTACTACCACAAACATTTGCACATCCCCTAGCCGGCAGGGGGGGGACATGACTCTAACAAAAATTAGCGCAAACTAATCACTGATTTGAAAAATGGTTTTTGGAAACCCATAATATTTTTGAACGAGCTATCCAACGATACCACACACCATGGGTTTAACGAGAAAAAAAAAATACATCTCCGCTGTAGGTGTAGGGGAAGTACCCTAAAAAAAGAAATTTTTCAAGATTTTATTGTACTGCAATACTGTTTTGTCGGCGTGATTGATTTATATACCCATGCTGAATTACAGTTTTCTAGTAGTAATGGTTACTGAGCAAGGCCGAAGACGGACAGACAGACAGACAGACGGACACGGCAAAAGTATAAGGGTCTGCCGCCATTGCTGTTGTCATTTTTTTGTTGGTTTTTTGCTGTTACGAAAGTAGAATTGTGAACCCATCTTAGAGTACTTATGATATGTGTGTAGATAAAGTAGTGTATCCAACTGTACATAATTAGGCCTTAAAACACTCGTGTGATCCTATTATAAAACTCGCTAACACTCGTTTCATAAAACCACACTATATAGCATAGCATAATAATAATATCGTCACATCATCAGACACAAGCACACATTCTCACACACACACACACACACACACACACACACACACACACACACACACACACACACACACACACACACACACACACACACACACACACACACACACACAAACACACACGGACACGCATGCACACACGCACACATACACACACGAAAGTTAGTTGATAAGGTAATATATAAGGTAAAATCATAATGTCGGAACTTCATACTAAGTTTAGGATTGTCATATACTATGTTCGGAAGAGCGAGGCCTCCTGACACAGGTTCACCATACCTAATAGGACTCAACCATAATGTATTTACCACCTAAGGTTGTTATGTCAATAAATTATTCTTATTCTATTCTTATTCTATTCTTTTCTTATTCTATTCTTATTCTTACACTCATACTTTAAGGCCTCTCATTATGGATCAGTTGCATTAAACTACTATAATGTGACCAGCTCGGTCGATTGCGTAACGCTTGTACGTATGTTAAGGCGGTGCATTAGAAATTATCGCGTGCTTTGAAACGCCGTTCTGACTAGATTAAGAAACAATAAGGTCCGATTTTCAGATATATGATGCTTGACTATACGATTGTGTATCTGATTTTATCGATACACGATTGCTTCAAATTTTCTCGATAGTAAAAAAAACCAAAGTTGGGTCTGTATTTTCTTTTTTTTACTCAGCCTACTCAAACGATACATTATTTTACTACACAATCAAGTTAATACTATAGTATTTCATCTCACTTTATGAAATTTAAATAAAACTTCTCTAAGTTAGGTATTTATCGAAATTTGTCCAAAAAAGCCATTCCCGAAGAGTGTTACATCTCTTTTCCTCGTGCGCGGAAGGCATCAGCGTGTCTCTGTCTAGGGGGTGTGTTCGACTCAAAATCAAGGCATCCCCTTAAGTATATCTAAATAAATGGGATTTTTAATGAGAACATCGCGCTCGCTCGAATAGTTATGCAATTACTCCTCTGGAAACAGAATAGGTATAGGATGCTTATATAAAATACGTGATCACAGGCAAGTAGCATCATCGACAAAATATGCGTAAACACCGTAATAAAAATGCTACCGAAAATACTTTTAAGGGTAAGAACGTGGTTTATCTCCGGGATAAGATATGTTCCTGAATTATTCACTGTTAAAGCTAGCCGAGTGAATTATTTGCCGCGGGCGTGGAGTAACTTGGCGAATTTATAACATGCACACTTTTGGTATGGCGGGTTTGCTATATAGGAAACCAGTTTTACTTACTGATTCATTATCGTTTTTACAAGGTTTATATAATTAACTTGCCTTGTTAGTTCGTTCGTTGGTTTATTTTCAAGTTCCCGAATTCTCCTCCTCCATGCATTGTTATTATACGGCGCGGTGCCCCGTAGTTACATCACGGGAAGAGGGTTGCGACGTATGGTGCCTGGCTTCAATAGCCTCGGACTAAGGGTGCTGACCTAGTGAGGTCGCTGGTCCGAACCGCGGAAGTGGTCGACGTGCACACAAATTGGCATGTGTGGCCGTCGATTGTTCCCTGCAGCAGCGGAGGCACGGTGCGAGCGTGACGGGAGCTATGTTGTCGTCGCACTCACACACAAGTGGGATCCACAGGCGGAAATAAAACTCCGATACTCTTGAGAAAGCTTGATGGCACGGCTGGTTGGTTGGAGCGAGATGGGTATATGTTGCTCTAGTGATAGTCGAGCTTGTTATGAGTGAACATTTTGCTTGTACTCCACCTTATATATAAACCTTCCAGCATTACCATAACGTAAACATCTTTATTTCGATTAAAACAGTCATTTCTTTACACAATTTTGTCTTAGGTTTTAGCGTTTACATTCCAGTACCGTCTTAATCTAGGTAAATCTAGGTCTTAAGTTATGTTAATCTTGTACAGAATTACTCAGTGCATAATTGTTAATAGGCTAAATGAATACATTTCAAATAGTTTAGGTGAAATACCTATCTAAACACTAAACTTTTGTAGTTTTATGCAAATTAATACTTTTGATTCCTTTGTTACATCTAACAGAGGTCGTAAGCACTATTCTCAGTTATTTCATTAGATTAATATCTTACTGTAGATTAATAATGTAGTAAAGTTTACTATGTTAAGCTTAAGGCTTGTCTAATATTTATGAATGATGTGCATAGTGCAAGTGAAAATTACCAAAACATGAGCTATGCAAAGGAAATGACTATAATTACATGCTTCTAATTAGCTTAAAGAGCTTTACCTACTGTGGCATAGTGCCGTTTGTTCAAATCCTTAAAACTACGTTCGGCGCATTGCCGTTTTAAGCAGAATTAATGAGGAATGAGGAGGCAAAGGTTGTTTTGTGATTCTACTGTCGAATATAAATTAAGTTAATTAAATAAATTTAGAAAAATATGGAAACAACCTTGTATGAAAACTAAATGAACCCAGCTTTGGTTATGTGACTGGAAGCTTTGCAAAGCGTACTCTGAAAGCTTCGCAACCACCGGCTTTTCAGGCGGCCAGGCCAAAGTCACAATCGTTGAGGAATATTCGATTCATGAGGCACACCTACCAAAGGTGTGACCTCTATAAATGGTACAACTTCGTTTACCTATTTATATTTGGAGCTTAAAGCTCTTAACGGAGGCTTTTACCTACACGTTATTGTCAAGTCCGGGTATATTTGGATGGTTAGTAAACTAGACCAATCCGCTCATATAAGATGTTAACTGTAGGGGAAAGTACCTTGACATAAGTCCGAAACCTATGAACCAAAGAGAGCTGTTGAGATGGTAAAATAAAGAGTCAAAGCTATGTATTTGTCTTACAGACGGCTGCCTTGAACAGTCTCCCCTTAATACGTAAGCACAAGAAATATGCTAACCAAGGTAGCTTAATCGAACAAATATGAGTATAAATTTGTCAATCCAAATTTCGTTCTCACCTTTACAATACATGCGTGTACATCAATTTTCAGGAACTACTGAAGCGCGCGCTGCAGTCATATTTACGTATCGATTAATACGAGATGAAAATATCGCGCGCCGCGCTTACTACCTATTTTTTCGTATTGTAGGTAGATCGAAATACTCCCATTCACATCTACCCACCACACATGTTTTATGATTAGAACGAGACGCAAGATATCAAGCGCCTGCTCGCTCAGTGCTCTTTTCAAATGTGGGTGGATTGAAATAATCCTATTCACATCTACCCACCACATAATATGTTTTATGATTAAAACGAGATGCATAATATCGAGCGCCTGCTTGCTCAATACGCTTTTTTCTTATGTGGGCGGATCGAAATGTCTCCATTCACATTGACCCACTACATATGTTTTATAATGGTAGATGGGAATAAGACTACGAGATTTACTAAATAATGACTGTCTTGAACAATCTCCCCCCAGTACGCAAGTACAAAGAACTAATCAAGACTAGTCGAATCTATCAGTACGAGTCTCGAGGTCGGGCGACGGATGAGTCCAGCTGATGTTCTTACCTCTGTGACACGTACCTTGCCATCAGGTCCAGGATAAACTTTCTCTATACGCCCGCGGGGCCAAATACCTCTAGGCAAAGTGTTGTCCGCTATTAAAACAATGTCGCCGGGTTTCAAATTTGGCGTGTCGGAGGCCCGCTTGCGTGGTAACAAAGTTGGTTTATATTCTATGAGCCACTTCTTCCAGAATCTCTCAGCGAGCTGCTGAACTTCCTGCCAGCTATTTTTAGGAGATTTTTTATCGCTGAAACTACCGAAGGGCATCATACCGTTAGACCTATGTATGAGGAAATGATTTGGCGTGAGTTGCTCCTCTGAAAGGTTGGCATTTATGGGTGTTAATGGTCTGGAGTTTACTATGTGTTCCGCTTCCAATAAAAGTGTATGGAGCGTATCCTCAGATGGAACCTTGTCCTTAAGGGTTGCATATAAGGCACTCTTTACTCCCTTGACCATGACCTCCCAAGCGCCGCCCATGGATGGTGCGCCTGGCGGTATCTTTTTCCAGACGATGCGCTTATTTACGATAAAGTCGCTAAACTCAACGCTATCCATTGCCTCTTTTATTTCGCGTTCAGCTCCAATGTAATTGGTACCATTGTCACTGTAAATGATGGTGGGCGTACCTCTTCTAGCCATCATGCGTCTAAGGGTTTGAATCATAGAGCTGGCTGAGAGAGAATTGGCTAACTCTACGTGCACTGCCCGCGTAGTTAGGCAAGTGTACAAAGCGCCCCATCGCTTCTCTTTGCGACGCCCAATTGAGACCTTTAATGGCCCAAAAAAATCGGTAGCTATGGCGGTAAACGCGGGTTGGTGGTGCATAAAGCGTTCTTGTGGTAAATCTCCCTGCTGATGCATAGCGGGTTTACCTTTTCTTATTTTGCACCACTGACACCTTGCGTATATATTACGTAGATAGCTTCGCAAACCGATAATGTGATATTTCTGTTGTAACTCATTAATCACGGTATGATGATTTCCATGATTAAATTGCTCATGATAGTGATGCACAAGCAATCGAGTTATGTGATTTTTAATATCTAATATTATCGGTTGCCTCTGATAGTTAGCAGCGTTGATCTTATATCTGCCATCGAGTGTTAACAGCCCGTCTGTGGACAGCTTTACTGCCAGCCGATACAACTTTGATGACTTTGGTACAGCTTCATTACCACGCAAGCGAGTGAGTTCCTCGGTAAAGTCTTCTTCTTGACATCTACTTAATAACAGATGTTCTGCTATCAGCAGGTGTTTAGGCATCACGTCATTACCTAACGTATTCTTTACTTGCCTAGAGATAAAAATTTCAACAGCCACCAACAAACGACTGAGAGCGCGCTGCAATCTGACGAAACGTGAAAAACGCTGCGGATCTGGCAGGTGAGCGAACCTATCCTTGGTAACATTGCCAGCGGTGGCAGTATTAACCGGTTTACGTTCCTCACCGGTGTTAGACGTAGCCTGTACTGACGTTTTAATTTTAGGCCACTTATCTGGAGACTCTAAAATAAACTGAGGGCCTCTAAACCACCGGTGGTTTATATCGAAATCTGTCTTTATACCGCGTGTTGCAATGTCCGCAACATTTTCACTGGTCGGTACCCAGTGCCAATCGGATGGTCTCGTAAAAGTCTCTAATTCGGCTAAGCGATGTGCCACGAACGGTTTAAATGTCCTAGGATCCGAGTTTATCCAAGCGAGTACGGTTCGAGAGTCAGTCCAGTAGTAGGACTGGCAGATTTCGTAGTCCGTTTCGCGCCGGACTGCGTCTGCCAGTCTGCAAGCTAAGATGGTTGATTGTAATTCAAGTCTGGGCATCGAAATACACTTTAAAGGTGTTACCCTAGCTTTACTACTGACCAGATGTGATGTTTTATTGCCGTCAGAGTCGGTGACTACAATATATATGGCAGTTGCAAAAGCTTTCTCGCTCGAATCGCAAAAGGCGTGCAGATAAGCTGGTCCTTTCGATCTAGGTATATGCCTAGGTATAGCAAGGTCTTGTAATAAGTCCAGACTATCCAACCACTCGCGCCATGCTTTATTTAGATGATCGGGTATCGCTTCGTCCCACCGGCAAGACGCTCTCCATAAATCTTGAATTAGCATTTTGCCTAAAATCGTTACTGGTGACGCCATGCCAGTCGGATCGAAAACGCTAAACACTGCGCTTGTGACCTGTCGCTTCGTAGGTACCCTAAGTCCCTTGACTATGTCTGTAGGTGTATTGCGTAGATTCAAGTTGAAACCTAAGCTGTCATTGTGGTGATTCCACAAAAGTCCTAAGGTACGCTCGTGGTCCGATTTTCCTAATATCGTGGTAGAGTCCTTAGACACATCCTTAACGTTGCATATAGCTCTAGGTTCATTAGATGCCCAGCCACATAGCGTGAACGAGGCCCTTCTGAACACCTTGTCCATGTCGCTAATGGTTTTCTGCGCCTGCTCTACCGTGTCAAATGCGCCCAAAAAATCGTCTACATAGAAGTTACGTTCCGTGAGTCTAGCTACTTCAGGATACGTATCGCGATATTCGTTTGCGTTTTTGTTCTTAACATAAATAGCCGTAGCAGGACTTGACGCACTACCAAAAATCAAAGACGTCATTCTATAAGTCTGTGGAGGCGAGTCTCTGCTCTCCCCGCGCCATAAAAATCGTAAACTATCGCGATCCGCTTCTATGACTTTAACCTGAAGGAACATTTGCTTTATGTCCGAAATTACCGCTATACGGCCCTCACGAAATCTTATTAAAACTCCGAAAAGCGATTGAATTAAATCGGGTCCAGGTAGAATCGCGTCATTTAGTGCTTTACCGCTTGTTTTACAAGCAGCATCAAAAACGACTCTACTTTTTCCCTTTTGGGGGTGAATAACATTAAAATGCGGGAGGTAAAAGGCGCGCGGTGCGTCCGTGATAGAGTCGACTCTTTCAGCGAAACCTTGTTCTATGAGATCATCCATCTGCCTATTATATTCAGCCTTAAGTTTCGGGTCTCTATCTAATTTCTTCTCTAACGTGTATAAGCGTCGCAATGCGTGAGCTTTATTATCCGGTAGAGTCTCATCATCAGTTTTCCACAATAAACCTGCTTCAAACCTATCCTCGTTGGGTATACGCTTACACGTAGATTCTAACAACTTAATAGCTCTATCTTCTGGATCGTTAATTTGTTTACGCGGCTCTATGCCCAATGACTCTATACTAAAGTGCTCGCGTATCAAAGCTAGAGCTGGATCTTGACTATCGCAAGTAGGTTTAATGTGATTAACCGCCCCTAGCAATTTACGAGGAAAATCGTTAACCCCATGAAGCACCCAACCGAGGTGCGTCAGGGATGCGCAGGGTAAAGCTCTACCTGCTTCACATACTTGCCTACTCACTATCAAATGCCATGAGTCTTGACCTATAAGTATAGTAGGTTGTGCTGACTCGTAACACAACTCATCTTCTAAATGCCGTAAATGAGCACATTTACG
Source organism: Epinotia ramella (assembly GCA_947578815.1). NCBI lineage: Eukaryota > Metazoa > Arthropoda > Insecta > Lepidoptera > Tortricidae > Epinotia > Epinotia ramella. Next base: position 28,908,435 of record OX388202.1, read on the forward strand.
AACGACCGACCTATCTACAGCTTGCGACGCAAGGTTCATCTTATCTATCGTATGCGCGGTAAAATCATGAAACTCTCTACTAGAGATACCTCTAATTCTAAGTTTTACTCGCGAAGAATCGTTGTCTATCACCTCGTGACCACCTACTCCTTCGAAGGAGAGGGTTTCCCGTTTACCGGGATGCGAGACTTGCAAAGCTATATCCTTTTGGATTAACGATAGCGTCGCGCCTTCGTCCATCAAAGCGTATGTGGAGATGGTACCTTTTGAACCCTTTAGCTCCACCGGAATTATTTTTAAATACGCTTGTGACTGGTTCGCGTGGTTAACCGAACTAACCTGCTCTTTAGTCGCTACGGTCTTTTCTTTACGCTCTAAGCTCTTCTTCTTGCCATGCAATAAAGCATGGTGTGATGCCTCGCATTCTCCCTTCCCACATGGGTTATATTTGCATTTATTGTATGAGGATGTATGCAAGTCACCTAAACACCGGAAGCAGAGCTTATAGCGTTTTAATGCGTCCCATCTATCGTTAACGCTCAGCTTAATAAAGTCAGCACAACTTGCTACAGGATGATTGCCTGTGCAAATTACACACTTACTTTTCTGACTGTTATTAGCAGAGACGTTATTCCTATTTTCTTGTGGTTTAAACTTCCTATCATTATTACGCCTAGACTTGAAACCGCCTCGCGTTGTGCGCTTGTTTGCCGCCGCAACATAATGTTGCTCCGACTCGGCTTCGCTATCAGAATCATGTGATATAGGTAGAGTTTTCCTATCCTGCCTATGTGCCGCAGACGCGCGAGAGTCGTGACTTGATACGGAATTGTCATCGTAGAAATCACTACCTCCCTCATCATCGGACGACACCGAGCTCTCCCTATACCTATGCCGCGAATTAATGTTATTCACTCTACGTGAGCGCACACCCGACTTGACCTTGGATTGTTCATATGCGAACATACAGTTAAAGTTTTCACTCAAGTCCTGCAAAAATCTTGATAATGATAAGAGTTCCGGCACATCATCAGCGTTGCCCTTGTACCTATACCACTCAAATCTAATTATATTATTCATCTTCTCTACTATACGGCTAACTAACTCAGGAGCGTATAGGTACTGTGGTTTATTCAGGGCTTTAATAGAGGCTACTACATTGCACACACGATTGCTGAATTCAGAAATGTTCCGACTATCATCGCTCATTCGCGGCATCCGTTTGACATTCTGAATTTCAGACATAATAATTACGTCTGGCTTTCCGAAAGCTCTATCTAAAGCGGCAATTACTTCATAAGGATTACTGCATGTGTGTAACATAGACCTTACTGACTCACGTGCCTGCCCTTTGACTGCCTTCCGAAGGCGTCCCATATTAGCTATGTTGGAGAACGAACTCTCCGTATCTAAATAAACACGTTTAAATGCAATCCAATCCGAGGGATTGCCGTCAAAAAGGGGCAAGTCACCTATATATTTGCCCAAGGTGATTTGCTGTGGCATGGGTGAAACGTGGTTGTCAGTCCTATTCATACTGATGGCTTGCACTATAGCGTCGCGTAGAGCGCTAATTTCCCCAGCCGCATTGTTTGGGCTGTGGTTCCTATCTATACCCTCGGTTTCTTGGGGTCTATGCTGTGGTGGCCTACTGCTACCTGGCTGTCCCAGAGTGGGAGAGGCGTTAGCTACGTTTCTACCATGCGTGGCTTCGTTGGGCAAACTAAATACGTTGGGCGGCGGCGCTCTTATAACCGAATGTTGGCTTTCAGCTAACAACAATTCGTACCTAGAAGCGGCGTAAGCGGCGGCGGCCCTAGCTTGCTCCAGCTGCGACGCGCGGAGTTCCGACTCCGCACGTAGTCTAACTAACCTATTGTCTTCAGCTCTTACGGCGTCATAATCAGTGGCGTCAATGACCCTAGGCGGCGTTTGTGCCCGCTCACCTACTACTGAACCGGTTCTCGAACCACTACGCGGATTGACAACATGATCGACAGCGCCCGCGTGTTCTACGTTGCCTACATTCGCGCCTAGTTGCCCAATGTTGGCGTCTAAAATTATTGCGCCCAAAGGGTTGGCGTCTTTAACGTTCGCGCCTATACTGTTGGCGTCTAAAATATCACCATTATTGGCTAAAACGGGGTTCCCCTGTTCGCCTAAAATCGGTTCACTCATCCTGACCGGAATATCGCCTAACCTGCTAGATCCTGCCTGCGGTGATACCGTAATAGTTGTCAGATCCGCAGTGTCGGTTCCATGGCTCCACGTATGGGTAGACGTCGTGGTGTCATAAGAAGACGCACCACTATTACCTTTGGAACTCTCACCGCTGACTGACTCCAGCTGATCCAGTCTACTCCTCGACCTCGTTACTCGACCCTCCCCCTTACCTGTCATCCTAACCTTACCCCCCTAGCACTAACAGTCCCTACCTGCCTAGCACTAACAGGCCCTATCTGCTCGCTCGGCGTACTACCGTATTGATGCCGATTGAGAATGGGAACGTAGGGAGGAAGGAGGTGATGGGTACCGTCTGGCAGAGGACTACTGTGCGATATAGGTGCTCGGGACGTGGTGGAACGCCACGCCCTTCAGCTTGCCAACCTGTGGCCAAACACCGCAAAGTATCATACCAGCAAACGGCCGAGTTATAAAGACGCTCTGAAAAGAGCGCTGCGGTAACCACTCGGTATACCGCACTAAGACGTGTTTGAGCTCTGGTTGACACCGTTAGGCCAGAGCCACGCCACCTACCAGAAGCAACGGGGATTGACGAATACCCGGTTCTGATAGGATTTGCTGATGCTCGATGACCACGACGACTTGACGCTTCGTTTTCGAAGTCTTCCACGCTGGTGTGTCTTCCTCGCTGGTACGCCTTTTCTTGCTTCTTTATCCCTTTTGAGGGCTTTTCGTTCTTGAGGCTTCGTTATCCCTATTGAGGGCTTTTCGGTCTTGAGGCTTCGTTATCCCTATTGAGGGCTTTTCGGTCTTGAGGCTTCGTTATCCCTATTGAGGGCTTTTCGGTCTTGAGGCTTCGTTATCCCTATTGAGGGCTCTTCGTGCTTGAGCTTTCTTGTTTCATTAACCCTTTTGAGGGCTTTTCTTGCTTGAGAGTTCTTTGTTCTTATCTCCTGGCAGCTTCTTCGTACGGCGCAGATTGTTCGAAAGGAGGCAATCTGTTCGCGCTGAACTGCTTGCTTCAAATGGCAGCTTCTCGTACGATGCTTGAAGATTGTTAGAGGATGTCTTCTTTAAAAGGGTCAATCTAATGCTTGATTGTTAGAAGAATCTTCTTTAAAGCCAAATCTTCTGCTTGAACTGCTTGCTTCTTCAGGGATCCGGTTCGAAGGACCATTATACGGCGCGGTGCCCCGTAGTTACATCACGGGAAGAGGGTTGCGACGTATGGTGCCTGGCTTCAATAGCCTCGGACTAAGGGTGCTGACCTAGTGAGGTCGCTGGTCCGAACCGCGGAAGTGGTCGACGTGCACACAAATTGGCATGTGTGGCCGTCGATTGTTCCCTGCAGCAGCGGAGGCACGGTGCGAGCGTGACGGGAGCTCTGTTGTCGTCGCACTCACACACAAGTGGGATCCACAGGCGGAAATAAAACTCCGATACTCTTGAGAAAGCTTGATGGCACGGCTGGTTGGTTGGAGCGAGATGGGTATATGTTGCTCTAGTGATAGTCGAGCTTGTTATGAGTGAACATTTTGCTTGTACTCCACCTTATATATAAACCTTCCAGCATTACCATAACGTAAACATCTTTATTTCGATTAAAACAGTCATTTCTTTACACAATTTTGTCTTAGGTTTTAGCGTTTACATTCCAGTACCGTCTTAATCTAGGTAAATCTAGGTCTTAAGTTATGTTAATCTTGTACAGAATTACTCAGTGCATAATTGTTAATAGGCTAAATGAATACATTTCAAATAGTTTAGGTGAAATACCTATCTAAACACTAAACTTTTGTAGTTTTATGCAAATTAATACTTTTGATTCCTTTGTTACATCTAACAGAGGTCGTAAGCACTATTCTCAGTTATTTCATTAGATTAATATCTTACTGTAGATTAATAATGTAGTAAAGTTTACTATGTTAAGCTTAAGGCTTGTCTAATATTTATGAATGATGTGCATAGTGCAAGTGAAAATTACCAAAACATGAGCTATGCAAAGGAAATGACTATAATTACATGCTTCTAATTAGCTTAAAGAGCTTTACCTACTGTGGCATAGTGCCGTTTGTTCAAATCCTTAAAACTACGTTCGGCGCATTGCCGTTTTAAGCAGAATTAATGAGGAATGAGGAGGCAAAGGTTGTTTTGTGATTCTACTGTCGAATATAAATTAAGTTAATTAAATAAATTTAGAAAAATATGGAAACAACCTTGTATGAAAACTAAATGAACCCAGCTTTGGTTATGTGACTGGAAGCTTTGCAAAGCGTACTCTGAAAGCTTCGCAACCACCGGCTTTTCAGGCGGCCAGGCCAAAGTCACAATCGTTGAGGAATATTCGATTCATGAGGCACACCTACCAAAGGTGTGACCTCTATAAATGGTACAACTTCGTTTACCTATTTATATTTGGAGCTTAAAGCTCTTAACGGAGGCTTTTACCTACACGTTATTGTCAAGTCCGGGTATATTTGGATGGTTAGTAAACTAGACCAATCCGCTCATATAAGATGTTAACTGTAGGGGAAAGTACCTTGACATAAGTCCGAAACCTATGAACCAAAGAGAGCTGTTGAGATGGTAAAATAAAGAGTCAAAGCTATGTATTTGTCTTACAGACGGCTGCCTTGAACAGTCTCCCCTTAATACGTAAGCACAAGAAATATGCTAACCAAGGTAGCTTAATCGAACAAATATGAGTATAAATTTGTCAATCCAAATTTCGTTCTCACCTTTACAATACATGCGTGTACATCAATTTTCAGGAACTACTGAAGCGCGCGCTGCAGTCATATTTACGTATCGATTAATACGAGATGAAAATATCGCGCGCCGCGCTTACTACCTATTTTTTCGTATTGTAGGTAGATCGAAATACTCCCATTCACATCTACCCACCACACATGTTTTATGATTAGAACGAGACGCAAGATATCAAGCGCCTGCTCGCTCAGTGCTCTTTTCAAATGTGGGTGGATTGAAATAATCCTATTCACATCTACCCACCACATATGTTTTATGATTAAAACGAGATGCATAATATCGAGCGCCTGCTTGCTCAATACGCTTTTTTCTTATGTGGGCGGATCGAAATGTCTCCATTCACATTGACCCACTACATATGTTTTATAATGGTAGATGGGAATAAGACTACGAGATTTACTAAATAATGACTGTCTTGAACAGTTATACTCAATGCTGAGGGTCGTGAGCCGTTGTCATAGTTTTCTCTCTAATGATGTTTTGCCAAATATGCTGTTTTCGGTGACATAAACGGCCTCGTGGATCTTAGTATCGAGGGTGGTGCGGATTTGGTCGGTCCATCAAATTAGATTGCGGTTTCTCGGTCTTGACCCCTCCACCACGCACCGGCAGGCGCAGCGTGAACCCCCCACAAAGTAGAATGATGACCTGGTAAAGGTCGCGGGAGTCCATTGGATGTGGGTGGCCGAAGACTGGTCATTGTGGCATTCTTTGGGGGAGGCTTATGTTCAGCAGTGGACGTCTTTCGGCTTATATGATGATGAGGATGTAGAGATGACAATGCAATACTCAAACTCATACATTTACTAATACTATGGTATCATAAAACTTGTTTAATGATGGAGATGGAAGAGGAGCTCCTCACTTACCCAAGGTTAACTCGTCGTGCTTGGGCTCGTTGGAACCTACTTAACGAGTGTACACCATACTTACTACCTAGCCTAGTGGATGCCTTTGCAAAAAAGGCAAATACCTACAGCCGGCCCCAAAAGCTTGTACCAAAGATGTTTTTTTTTTTAACTTATTGAATAATTAAACTTAATATCATTTCACATACATTGTTCTTCTAACACTTTGTAAATAAAACCAGTGTCTTAAATTATTATTAAATAATGGTCACCCTTAACTTTTGACACATGGATATATGGTGACGAATGACGTAACGTAGTGCGGTGTAGGGCGATCAAATTGTGCGAAATAAAGTTATTTTCGCATTAAATAAAAGACATTCGATCTCAATCGTAGCTAAGAAACATTATAAGATCTACTGCAGTATTGGGTGTACCTTCCAATCCGTAATCTCGTCTGATCTGGTCATTCCTGCTCACGTCTCTGAACCATCCGGTATAAAATAACGCGCATAATTAGTTTCACTATCATCGATCACCAACTTAGTATGTAAACGTACTCTAACTTTCAGCCAATGTTGGACCAGGCCGTTACATAATGGTTGCATGGTATAGAACAGTAGTTAGTAAATGAAAAAAAAAACAATGAATAGTTTTACTGCTACTGTTCGTTTCTCACTATTAAAAAAGGAAATTTTAAATAATTACGTTTAATTTAAGTTATGGTATTGAAATTTAACACTAGTTAAAATGGTTTGCCTTATACCCTGGTACAATCAAGTATGTGGATCTGCCGACTCGGCGCGAGCATTCCAGTCCTTAGAGGTACAAGCTGAGCAGGGCTTAGCATACCGTTTAGCGCTCGTGGGAATTTAACCACACGGCTCGAGTGCCGGCTAGTTAGCCTGGGTATACACTGGCAGACATGGAGTACACTTATACTGGGACATTGGACTAATATCTTGGCCAATTGCTGATGGGTCCTGGGGCTTAGATACTTTAAAATATACAGCAGTAATTCTTCGTCTTTGCCAAGGCTGTCGTTATGACCAAACACATGAACAACATTCACACCTGCGTATATTAACTTTATGGAGGTTGTATTATGAAAAACCCAAGAATTCGTTTTGATATGTACTATTTATGCTTAAGTGACTGCCATGTGAGCTTACAACCCTGATGCTAACCTATTAGGAGTACCTATATGTAGGTATTATAAAAAATGTAATGTAATGTTGTGATGTATTCATTAATAACAATTTGAAACAAAAGTTTCATGGACAAAGTCATTTATAGGTTGATTGATTGCGTGACAGTTAAGTAATGTGATCTCAAAGTATCTCAGTTTTTTAAAAAGATTTAACCATTTGTAACAATAAAAAAAACTCTCATCAAATAGCAATCATACTATAATGTGACCAGAAGGTCGATTGCGTATCGCTTCGTACGTATGTTAAGTAGATCAAAATGGGTTTTTTTATGCGCCAGCGGTGATAGATAACTTGATGATTGAAGCGTTTGATAATGATACAACATGGTGTATGGTTGCTTACGGCAGTCGTGAACTTATTTCTGAACATATTTTTTTTATCATTCATTAATGTCCAAAATCGTCTTAAAAATCCATCATCATAAAATAGAAAACAGCGTAAAAAAGTTAAAAAGTTTTTTTAATTCACTGCTATTAAAGACTCAAGCCATTCAGCCACCGCTTGAAAACTTTTTTCAAAATCTCCGTGGAGTTTGCGGAGGCAACATTAACTCGTGCGATGAGCTTCATCCTTAAATTAAAGGTTGCAAAGTTGAGATTGCTCGGTGAAAATGGCATTGGTATGTGGGCTTCGATATAGATTAGCAGTTCGGAAGCGAGTAACTTCGCCCACGCGAACCGCAGAGTTGAGAAAGTTTGGAGTGCATCGTTCTAGTCGAGTTTCTGGCGGTGCTCTAGAACTAAACTGGGTGGAAATGAAGTTACCCGGCGTTCTGTTTATGAACAGGCTCTGGAGTGTTTTGTTTTTACATTTGTTTTTAATTTTAAATGTAACGAAATTTTCACGAGCCTTCACGGGAATAAAAACATAAAATGCAAGACAAAGCGTACTAAATGTAGATCTATACCTACTGGCAATGATTTTTGTTAGAACATATAAATGAGAACTTATTCATAATCTTTTACAAAGCCTGTTTTGCATTTGTCTTTGTCTGTCACTTTGACATTCGTGGTTGAGAGAAAGGGACGAAACCCATTTTAGTTACCTAACAGAGGTTGGCTAAGTTTTATTTATTTATTTCTCATGAACGGTTAGATACTAATTAGGTACATTATTTATGAATAAGGTGGTTACTTTTGATCTAACAGTCTTACCTTTACATACTAGAAAGGCAGTGAATGCTACATGACCACGGGCGAAGCCAAGTTTTAATAGCTGAGAAAAAAATAAATCAAAATTATGCATGAAATGACACTACACACAGACACTCAGGTTAATGTAATACTTTTTCCCCCTTGCTACGCCCGTGGGTTTGCCACTGTTGACGGATTTTTTGGTCGGGCCGTGTCATATTATGCTACTGATGCCTAATTTTTGTACTTATATCTTTTACATTTATATATTAATTCATGTGCTAGTATTTGTTTTCCAGGTACACCTCTGTACAGTGAAACAACTCGGAACTTTTCCACTAGGTAAGTACCTACACACGCTGACTTAAAGTGGCCGTCCATAGAATTTGCTAACTATGTAAACAAACCCCCATTTTGAAATTGTCTTTCACTATGGCGGTTTGTTTACATCCGGTCCGGTTGACGACCGGTTAGTCTAGTGGGTAGTGACGCTGCCTACGAAGCTGAAGGTCCTGGGTTCGAATCCCGGTAAGGGCAAATATTTATGTGATGAGCATGAATATGTGTTTCTGAGTCATGGATGTTTTCTATGTATTTAAGTATTTCTATCTATTAAATATTATCGTCGTCTAGTACCCATAACACAAGCCTTATTGAGCTTATTATGGGACTAGGTCGATTTGTGTAAGATTGTCCCCTAATATTTATTTATTTATTTTATTTATTTAGCTAGCAAATTCCATTGACGGCCACTTTAGTGATTGATGGCGAGAAGTGAGAAGCGCTACATCGCTGTTGGGTATTTAGATGTGTCTAGTGTCGATAAGCATTGATCAATAAAATGGTCACCTTTATTTAACCTTCTTCAAACACCTAAGTTTGTTCATGTCTTGTATTTCTTTAATGTTTTGTGCTTATTATCGTTACTTCTAAAGTCGTCTTTACTGTAACAAACACGTACCTTTGGTTAATTTTAGTAGGTATTGTACAAAAATTCAAGGAATTCAGAATGACTTTTCTTAAGATGATTGTGAGACAATGGAATTTGTGTTAAAGTTTTACTTTGATGAACGATACATTAGTAAAGTGGTTATAATAAAAGAAATACAGAGAATTTCTGCTTGTGCTACTTAATCAATTTTAATGTTCAACTGTGTAAATATCCCGCAAAGAACACTGTTTGAAACATCCAACTTCTATCATTTTCCTGGGTTGAGGCTAACTAGTATTGCATTTTTAAACACGAGTAATATTTTATAAGATTCTTAAAACCCGAACTTTAAGAATGACTCTCGAAACTTTCCAGCCAGTAAAAACTTTCCCACCACTCTTTGGGAGTCTTTGGCGAAAAATTAATAAACCTCGTCGAAGTATGATGATGAAGAAGTTAGTTCCATTTGGAGTTCTTAATTCTAACCAGGAGGCTGGTTGTTGAGACTGATACTAAAATTATGCCTTGGCATGGCTGGTTGCTGTAACATTTGACGTATTTCGTAAGAATGTTCAACTACATTATTAGTAAATAATATTATCAAGAGGAAAAGTCTGTGAGATTGCGGCTGTGTAAAATGTAAGCTTGGGTTTAATGGGTAAATAATCTCCGGAACAGCTTATAAGATAAAAAAAAAACTTATTCCTGCGTGTAGAATGAACTTTCTGGATGGTTATCAATACTAATATTATAAATGCGAAAGTGTATGTGTGTGTTTGTTTGTTTGTATGTTTGTCCGTCTTTCACGGCAAAACGGAGCGACGAATTGACGTGATTTTTTAGTAGAGATAGTTGAAGGGATGGAGAGTAACATGGGATAGTTTTTATCCCCGTAATCATCCCCCAAGGGGGTGAAATGGGGGGGTAAAAGTTCGTATGGAGCTGCGATATAAACGAGTTCCACGCGGACGGAGAAGCGGGCAGAAGCTAGTAAGTTATAATTTATACCCACACGTTTTCTGCAATATGCATGCGAATAATATACCTAACCTCACAGATATAAACTGCAACACAAGTTTAATGTTTCGTTTTCTGAATAAGAGAGAGTAGAAATTATATTCCATATTAAGCTACAGAGCAGTTATTATTAAGGTGGCTCTGATGCGTTAGGTAGAAATTGTTATAGAACCTAGTGCTTTGACGATAATATTTGCTGCGCTAAAAGGCAGATTCCGGGAACAGATTTTGCTTGTTCCACGAAATCCCGTTATGTAAAGCGCAACCAACGTTAGTTCGCGCCCGGGGCTAAACCGAGATTGTTTGTCGATAGTTGTAAATGAAACGCGTGGGTATATATGTAGTTATAGTTCATTGTCTATTATATAATTTTGCTTATTTCGGTACCTATAATTATCTGAACCGGTTCGATAAATACTGAGAATTAGACTAGATGCGGATGTAGCACATTCAAGTTTTATTGGTATAATTATTAGAACTTTTCTAATTCTGTCCACATTATCGCCAACTATCCTAATAGCATACTCGTATTTTCTTTAAAATTACTTTAGAAAAACTTAGTTTATCGGTATTTTTAAGTGTTTTTTTTTGTATTTTTAACCCCCACCAAAACCGAGGGGTGTGATAAGTTTAACATGTGTATCTGTGTGTCTGCCTCTGCCATAGTAGCTCCCAAATGGACGAGCCTATTTGAGTATGTTGTTTTGAAATATAAAAGTTCTGACTGTAGAGATGGTTTTTGGCTATGTTTATTTTGTCGGGGGTGTCTTAAATTATTGTTTATTCATGTAGTTATGTATAATTTGAATCTACACTGTTTGTAGTATTTGTACGATAGAATCAGATTTTCATAGTTCAGCTGCAGTGAGAGCAATAATAGTACGTTCCTATAATGAAGCCTGTTGTTTTGGTTATGGAGTTTGACGGAGCGAGTGCCGTTGTATGGGTATTTAAGTTTTAACAGAAGTACAGAACAAAATTTAAGTCTGTATTCTAGGATAAAAAAAACCAGATTAAGACAAGTAATAAACATAACAAAACACATACTCATAAATATAAAACACCTTCATATCTCTTGTTTACCCTATTGTTAAAATAATTTTAGATATTGTGAGTCGTTGTTGATGTATCATTATTTTTGATTAAAAGCTATTACCGTCTCGTACTTATCTCATCATCAACAAACGCTGCGTTGATTCAACATTATTCAAATTCCTTGACTAAACAAAAAACTAACAATTTAATTATACAGGCAAATATTTCAACGGTTAACTGTGCATAAATTTAGCATAGATTAATGATATTACCGCGAAACAGAGGGCTCGTGCCGCGGCATTAATGCCGTGTGCGAATTTATGACGACGTGCATGGCATGACGCACGGCCGGATAACCGGATAGTTTGTGTCTAGGCTTGCACAAATTTGGATAATTTTTGTCCCTATTTACAAGTACAGTCAAGTGCGAAATTATGTATCGGTTTAATCCTCTCATAAATGTGTACCAACACCATAACCCACCGATATTTAAGAGCGATGGGACATATTTATGAGTTAGTTGCATACACCTATATTGTTAACACTTAACTGTACTAGAAAGAATAAATCACAAATTACATGGCGTGTTTTTTCAGTACACCAATCATTTACGAAAATAAGGCAATAACGTATTTTATTTTAAGTTCAATTTTGTTTATTGTTGAATTAAATACTCTCACTGCACTGTTAAATTTAAACGATCGAGTCAGTAAGTGCGTACTGTTGTTTGAATGGCCGCCAACGCCGCCTTAGTACATTACTCAGCATACGGATTAGGCCACACATACCTTGCTATACTTGTTAGAATATGGTACAATTTTGGTTATTAGAATATGTTTCTCAAGCACATTATGCCAGTATTGGCGTAGAAATATTTTGGCACTAAAGAAAATAAGAAAACATCAATTATAAAAAAAGAAATATTATAAATTAACGGTAGAATTTTGTGATTTTCGCTCCAACTCAATTAATAATGCTTCATAATCTGCGTTAAAATCGCGACATTTAAGATGCGTCACTACTTGACCGCAATGTCATCGTATTTTAAGTTTTGATATTATGGTCAATTATACATATCACAATTGAGAGAGTCACTTGGTAAGTAGGTACTAGCTCAAAGAAACTTGTAAGTTGAAGACAACGTTAGTTGTTTATACTAAACGGGACTTAATCGCGTATAATTAACTTATTTTATTTACCTCACTGAGGTGTCGGTCAGACTATGACAAAGGGGGCCCGTTAAAAAGACATAGAATTTTTTTGACCAAAAGTGAAAAATATACAGTAATCATAAAAGACTTAGAAAAATTTCGTGCAAAACGCTAAAATAAGCATGTTTTGTAGAAAAAACTTTTGTCTAAAATCAAAAACGGCCGAGATATTTTACTTGAAAGTTGGGAAAATTCTAGGACTTGTAAAAATTTCAATGGGTAAAAATGATTTTCAGACTTATTTAATATGTTACTATTAGGTAGTAATAAAATGTCCGGTTCTGGCGCTTCGCCGGCCGCTACCGCGGCACGCTCGCTTCACTCGCTCGGCTCGCGCGCTGTAGGGTCACAGTTCTTCCTAACACTCCTCCTCGCTTCGCTCGTCGTCGTACCTACACCGACCTGCCTTAAAGTTTCTTCATACAAAACATGCTTATTTTAGCGTCTTCTATACCATAGCGGGTCCCACCCCCAAAAAGACTATAAAATAGGGGTTATAATGACACAACATACATCGAAAATTTTACAAGTCCCAGAATCTTCGTGTCTTTGAGGTCTAATAATTCGGCCATTTTTTAATTTAGAGAAAAGTTTTTCAAATAAAAGAAGCTTATTTTAATGTGTTCTACACGAAACTATCATTTAAAATGGGTGTCATAATGACACCACTTTGACGAAAACTATTCTAAGTGTCTGAAAAACAAAATATTTGAAGCCCCATATTTCCGCCATTTTTCATTTTAGAGAAAAAAAATTCAAATAAAAGAAGCTTATTTTAATGTGTTCTACACGAAACAATCATTTAAAATAGGTGTCATAATGACACCACTTCACTCGAAAAAAGTCCCCGGCCCCCTTTATCATAGTCTAACCGAGGTGGTCCCGACGTTTCGGATGTGTTGCAACATCCATGGTCACGGGTTTGGTCACGGGACAACTGGCTTGAGCGGGTATCAACATCTTCTTGCTGCGCGGGTTTTCCGAACTACCTGCATTTGGTCTTTATTAACCACTTGTACACTAGGGTTGTCACCCGGCCGACACACAACACTAATAATATCCGGTGATATAACGGCCGGCCGGGTGACAACCCTAGTGTACAAGTGGTTAATAAATACCAAATGCGGGTAGTTCGGAAAACCCGCGCAGCAAGAAGATGTTGATACCCGCTCAAGCCAGTTGTCCCGTGACGTGGATGTTGCAACACATCCGAAACGTCGGGAGACCTCAGTGAGGTAAATAAAATAAGTTTATTATACGCGATTAAGTCCCGTTTAGTATAAATATTGTGTGAGAATCGTGAAAGTTTAAATCAATATAACGTTAGTTGTCTTCAACTCGTGGCGTCCAACTTCACAAGTAGGTACTTTTACTATGAGATAATGTACGAGCATGTGTATATGAGTATGTGTAGGTGTTTATTATCATCATCATGATTAAAAATATACATAAGCACTTGTTTTTTAATCCATTAAAAGATGATATACTTAATTTAAGCAAGTTTATAAACTGAATAAAACGAAAATAAAATACATAGCATAAGTACTCGTTAGTTTTAAATTTACTGAAAAGTCAGATGTACAACCTTAATTGGTCACCACTTGGACCACTGGACTTTGATGGGTGTCTAAACATATTTTGGTTGATAAAATAAATATGTTTTGAACACTGATTTCTAATGCGAAATTACTCGCATACATTTTAGTAAATTTCGAGAAAACCCTTGGTTCCATTTCACCCGGTATTGCAATATTTTGTTGGATACCAGTGAGTTCTTCTTCACAAAATTGTCTAGGTTCTTTTTTATTCATGAAACATGCTGCGATAAAATATTTTACTATGACAAAAATATGTATTTGTTTCAGAATAATTTCACACAGAAAAACCAGACGAAAAGGAAATATCAGCGGTAAGCTTCCTTTTTTACGATCTCTATGAGAAGAGCTATTCATATAGAATACTGTATCAAATGTAAGTGTACCTACTCGTTACTATGAGGTAATATTTCTTCGCGAATTTTATTATTAAAAAGATACCAAGCTCCACCTGTCTGGTCCGAGTACAAAAAGATTAATTTTGTTTGGTTACTTTTGTATAGACACAAACGCTACCAAATAAAAATAATCTTCACACTCCTTAATTGTTTTACTTATTCATATTACGTTTGTTCTATCGCAGTATCCCGCCTCAGGAGAGATTTAGTATCAAGCAATATTATAATAACCCACAATTTTAACGAGAAGATTGTAACACCCGGGGACGACGTAAGTAATTGTGTTTGGAATTGTTTAATTTTGTCTCGGTAATGTTGTGCACGTTTGGATACTTAGGGGTGCCAATGTTTAAGGTTAGCGTAAGCGTATACTAACCTTCGTTTTTAAACTCACGGGTCTTTGCAGCCCGGTATTTTGATTGGTTGCGTGGGGATATGGTTCCACCACGAAGAGGCCTCATGGAGGTCTAATAAGAGACATCTATGTAATTAAAATCAATGTAATATATAGAGGTATATAGGTAGTACTTACTCATGCTAGAAACCATTCTAGTACATCGGTAGATACTCGCGAAACAGTCCCAGTGAGTGTTGTGTATTATGAGTAAAGTGGAAAAAGTAATATTTTTTATTGGGAACCTGAAGTGTCTTTCTGCTGTGCAAAGGCCTCCCCCTGCTTTTCCAGTATTCTCGATCCTGATACCCTTTGAGTCCAGTTCATTCCTAAAACTGCCTCTCTATATAGCAACGTGTAAATGACGAGTAATAGCACATTATAAAAGATAATTTTATATTTTCCCAGGTTAGTTTACAATGCACGGCAACAGCCGAGAGGCCGCCACGGTTTGTGTGGGATAGAGACGGGGTGGTCATCTCTCCAAACACAGAGCAAAGGTAGGACTCCATTTTGGTGAAATAATCATTTTGAAACTGACGAAGTGTTTGAAGGGTAAATATAATTGGCTCAATGAACTGTTTCTTGTTGTTATCTTGTCCCGGTAGCCAGGAGACAACATGACAGAGTTTCTCAGAAGTTTTACAACATGGACTTTGAATAAGCGTAGAAGACATTCCATTCCAACCAAAAGTTTTAGAGACATAACATGACACCAGCAAAAGAAAAAAGTTTGATTCACTCACTCACTGTTGGTGAAATTCAAAATCAAATACAAAGACACATTCCAGAGCTTATGCGTTTTCAAAATAAATTACATTAACAGTTACTTGATTCAACTCTCATTCGCAACGCAAACGCTTCGACTCCGGGCTTAATTTTACGTAAACACATATTAAGGGGAGACATGCAAAATGTTTATTTTTAATGTGAAAAACAAGCTAACGTGGCCTATAGACTAGTGGGAATCTAGAAGGGTTGCCGACCCTTGGTTTAAAAAACGGTTAGGTTGTTAGGTGAACTGCGCCCCTACAGCGCTCGAGCCGGGCGAGCGAAGCGAGCGTGACGCGGCAGCGTCCGGTGAAGCGCCGATTAATGTGGATAACGTGTCATTCTCAGAGCAAGAAGTGGTGTGCTATCATATTATCAACTTTAAAAAAACAGGCATTTTTGATAATTATCAAATTAAATAAAATCTGTGTTTTTGTCAAGATTACTCAAAACATTACAAGCGAGTACTCGAACAGTTTCGAACGTTTTCAGATACACCATAGGCCAAATGATGTCACCCAACGGGGTGGGTGTGGTGTCGCACTTGAACATTACTAGATCAAGGGTAGAAGACGGAGGATTATACTCCTGTATAGCGGTAGAAGGCGAATCCAGCGTCATTCATTCAGCCAGAATTGATGTTTATGGTAAGACTGAAACTAAAAACGGATGGCTCCTATACTTATAAAGTGCACCTACTTGGCTGCACTTGGTTTTTATACAACTAGGTACATAGTAGATACCTCCTCCCTCGTCCTCCATTCGTCGTTATCTTCAATGCTGAGGATCGTGAGCCCGTGTAGATACATTGAGTCTATTCCTATATTTAAAATGAAGAAAAATATCACCAGCAGCACATCCTTGTAGTGAGTCATAAAGGTCTAATTAACCTGCAATGATTTAAACACATTACAGTAAAATCACAGGAAGCAGAGTTTCCTTTTAACGACTTTGTTTCACGTTTTAGGTCCACCGTATATCAGGGCTTTACCACCCATAAAAGTACAGAGCGGCGAACCTTTGAAGCTGCGATGTCCCTACTACGGTTTTCCAATAAGGTGGGTAATATTATATTTAGAAACTAATTAATAATAAAACAATTTAAAATTAATAACAATTTCAGTAGGTACAACCGGAAAAAACCCTACAATAAAATATTGGAATACTGTATACTGTAGAATAAGTTGGAAATTACTCCACGGACAAGAGCCTAGTAATGATGATGAAATCTTCTTTTAAATGAATTTATTAAAATCTTTGGTGCACAAAAGAAGAAGTTATCATACAAAAGGTGGGCTTAATGCCAAAAGTATTCTCTACCAGTCAACCTTTGGGCAAAGCAGACAGATTGTGGGCGGTGCAACTTCAGATATAAACTCGCTTTGGATATACACGAATAATAAATGACACATATATATGTGGCATCCTGGTCAGGACTGAATGACTCGTCTGAAGCTGCAGCGGAACGCAAGCACCATCTGTGGCACTGCTCAGTTGGGGTTTATAAATAGTATAGGTAATATCGTGTAGCACAGACCCTACGTGGAATGTAAAGTAAACATACACCTAATTCATTCTTCACATAGCAGAAACGAGTTTCCTATGGACTGTGATAATCAAAAAATAACAATCCTTATTTTATTTTTATGGACTTGAATATAACAATTAGCAAAATGGGGCAAATTTTGACGGACATACCTTAATGAGATTCAATACAAGTGATATATGAGGGCTAAAGGTATCGAGGTCTCACTGTCATGTGAGATTTCTACATGTTGTTTAAGCCAAAAGTTTTTCCAAAATCTGATAATCGTGTAGGCCTTAAAGTTGACTACTTGCCCTTTGTTCACTTGCTAAATGACAATGGCACTAAGCTGCTTCAGATATTTTATATACTCTGGGAAGGGAGTTATAAAACAAAATATAAAAATAGATACTCAATAACATCAATGATATAGCTACTTACATAACAATACGGTAATTAATTTATTCGATGAATGAATCGTCGCGCATGCATCACAGGGAATTTTCCGTCCCTGAATGGTTTTGTAATGATCGATAAATTGCATTCAATGACAGTTTTTTTTAATGGAAATTACTTGTTTGTGTTAAGCAACGCGACCGTAATGCAATTTTGGTTTTAATTATGACTCAAATTTCATACGTGCTTCTTGAAACTGAATTGAGTAACGATTACAGGTTTTTAATAAATATTATGTTCAATGTTCAACGTTCGTAACTACCTACCTTTGTCCAGTACGTTGAAATTAATTATATAATAAAACTATATACTGTTTAAGATGTTATATTCTCGGTTTTCAATATAGCTCAACTGCGGCTAGATTTAGTTAATTTTAATAAGTGTAAAAACCTACCTTTTGATGAATTTACTAACATGACAAATATTTCAGTAAACTGGACTGGGAACACAAGGGCAAAAAACTATTAACTGCTATGATATCGCAACATCCACGATATAAGAGATCCAATAGAAAACAAGAAAAACTTGTGAAAAAGTCTACTGATAGTGAACTAAGTAGATGTATATCATCTGACGAGAATAAATGTTTGGTTATAAACTATAAGGAGAATAGTGACGTCGATAATGTACAAATTTCCCAAAATGGAGATATTTCTAGCAATGACGAGGAAGACAAAACAGAGTTTAAAATAAGTGAAATATTTCGAGTGAAGCGACAGTTGTTTGAACCAATTGAAGATGGAGTTCTAACTATCCTGAGAGTCACGAAGGAAGGGAATGGAGAATCATATACATGCATCGTGCACAGTCCGTCGGGTGAGATGGCTAGAAGGTAAATTAATGCTAACGTTCTTATATTAATATCCTATACCGTTTATTTATTTCTAAACTACTTACGATTACAGACCATAGAAATTTGATTCTTCGTTAATTCAAATTTTACCGAACACCGTTTACGATTGCAAACGGTTTTGTGCAACCCAGGGTGGGTAGCGCCGCGGTTACTGTAAAGTTTTAATTTCAATTGGTGTTTTACTAGATCATGGAGATAGAAAATCATAAATATTAAGGGTTTTTTCTGCGTAGTACACCTGTAAAATTGCTGACGTATGTATTTAAAATGTTTTCTATACTCGTATTAGTCCATGATTCGGTCAATTTGAAATCCTTTTTGATCATACAGTGAATTAGGTTCACGTCTCTTCGTGGATAAGAGCTGCGAAGCCTAATTTCTGGTTGGACTCTTAAGCCGCATGATTTGATGCAATCAAATCATTTTTTATATGCACAGAAGCCATGCACATAGGCCAACTATTAACCTCAGGAAAGACGACTTTTGTTTTACTCCAGCTGGTATAGAAACAGGGATTCACTTGAATACTTGATACCAAAATAATTTTTGTAATTAACTAGACGAAAACGATACGTGGAATATCATGGATACAATAATCCCGTAATTTGTCAAAGAGCCGGTTGCGCGATTATCGCGCAACGCGATATACCTATGCTTTATGATGAAACGAATATGTCCCAACACAATATACCGCAGTGGATACACATAAATACATAAAGGAACAAGAGTAACATAATATAGTACCTATATTTCAGCCAGTCATTGTTTTTTACATTAACAAATAATATGCGTAATTATTTGAGTTAATTAAGCTTATTGATAAGTATTCACTATTTTAAACATGAAACAGAAATAATACCGAATTAAATAAAATGGATGATATTAATTTACACATCTGGCACAACGGCCATAAGACTTTACTTCCTGAATTGCTGACAAAGTGAGGAAATCTGGGCCAAATCAGTATGCTCACGTCAAAGTACAAAATACCGCATACCGATCTCGCCTCGCCAAGTCATGAAATCGCCAAAATGTGATTCCAATCTCCAATATGATTGCACGCCACTTATCTCGCGCAAAGCTGCATACACTTCATCAGCACACCGATTTCCTGGGACGACCAATTGGGGGCTAGCACAACTGACGCCGCGCCGAGTGAGACAGGAGACGCTTCGCGAAGTAACTCAGCAGCATGTTGTGCTAGACGTATTGGGGGTCGATTACTCTGTTCTAAAAACGTAGCTTGTCAAATATTAAGCCATATGAAATAAAAGCAGCAATAAATTTAATCGTAATTATACTCCCTGTATTACTGCGATTAAAATTATTGATATACTTGGGTATTGGAAACTGGAGGTACTCGATATGTGTCAAAAACATCGTTAGGTCAAACTTAGTAGGTACCTAGAATATCAATAAAATATCGACATTGGAACGTTCGTTCTAAAGTGCATTAAGGTACAAAAGAAAACTGGGTAATAGTTGAAATAAAATGGTTGAAAGTGATTTGATTGAGGAGTGAGGTTTTCTTTTTACATATAGGTTTCAGAAGGATAGTGCGCGTTGAATTGAAATTAGATTTTAATGCCACTCGTAGGTATATCTCAAATCAACCCAATTATTATTTGAAACTAATTTGTTAGGCTACAAAACTTTTACCCGATTCAATTGTTACGTGTACGGACAATATTATTTTTGTGTATGAAAAAAAAGAAGATATTTAAGGACCGGCCCTCTTACAAGTACCGGAGGGATTTTTCGCTCAGTGACGCTGAAGTTAGTTGGCTTCCAGATAATATTTTGTTGATTGTGGTTCTCTCGTAAGCCAATGGTAATCGTAGAAACGAGGAAAACAGGCGTAAAAACTTTTCCTCGTCTTTTCAACAACTAAGGTACGCTTTTAGCTGAAATGCATCTATCGGTGTATATAAAAATTATGCAGAAATGTTTGCTCACGAGCATACCTTTTTCTAGCAATGTAAGTTTTAATATGTAAAATGTTTTTTTCTCAAACATGAAATATATATAATTATTGACGTTACGTTCCTTCAGTATCACGTTTCCGATGCGGCGAGACGCCTATAATGAAATTTTAAATACAATTGGTGGCCTGCAAAGAGATCTTCTTTTGTTTCATATTCAATTGGTGACCCGACATCATGGCATTCAGCCATTAAAATATTCTTCAGTTTTTATTTAATTTCATTGCATGTTTGAAAATAGGACTATACAAAGTATACATACCTCGGTCGGAACTAGGGATTGATTGATTTCCAAAACAAAATACATATTGTTGAGATCTTTCATTTAGTGAAATTGAATTCGTTCCACCGCGTCATGAAAGTGAGTTATACTATACAATACATCCATACTAATATTATAAATGCGAAAGTGTGTCTGTCTGTCTGTCTGTCTGTCTGTCTGTTACCTCTTCACGCTTAAACCGCTGAACCGATTTGGATGAAATTTGGTATAGAGATAGTTTGAGTCCTGGGGAAGGACATAGGATAGTTTTTATCCCGGAAACCATCCCCCAAGGGGATGAAGTGGGGGGTCGAAGTTTGTATGGAGCTACGATATAAACGAGTTCCACGCGGACGGAGTCGCGGGCAGAAGCTAGTATACTATATGGGTAATTGCGTGACGTAGTGGAACGACTATGAACCAAGTTTTACTACATTGTGTTTTTTTAGATCCTTCGAAATCCAAGTAGTCGAAGCTCCAGAGCTGGATGAGTTGAGAATGGGCACTGGACTGAAGGAGGGCCAGATCGTACAAATCACTTGCAACATCATCAGTGGAGACCCACCCATCTACTTCTCCTGGTTGAAGGATGGCAAAAAAATGCCTGCCAGTCTCAAAGTAAGTGTTATTTGTTTTACAAGCTTTTACGTCTCATATCACTGTCAGTACCAGAAACCCGCTAGTACTTTCACTGTCAGGATCCCGCCTAGAGGGCGCCTACGCTGTAGTCGCTTTCCGCTACATACGCAGAAAACCATGGGATCGGCTACGAGCGTAGCGCGTAGCGATCCTTGGTAGTGAATAATGCGCTCTGCTCGTAGATCATTTCGTCTACATACAAAGTTCGCCATGTAATCGACTACGAGCGTAGTAGTGCTATGGAATCTTTGGCAATGAATATGTTTTGTACAGTTCGTCTGTGACAACGCAGGATTATGGCACCAACGAGCTGATCTGATTGGGTTTATTAGATCGCTCTCAATGAGCTCACGTTTATGACTGCAAAAAAGTACAGTCAAAATCTTGTACACGCGATATCAAAGATGTGCACCTACACTTTTGTGCCTTATTCCATTGCAAAAAGGCAAAAAATTAAGACATCTCTTTGACGAAAACTGTACCATATTTTTTTTTGACTGAATCTCGTATATATTTCGTATAAGTTTAATAACCTTTTTAAGTTTTTATGTCCTGTATTTGATTCGTGTTTTGAGGTGTGCAATAAGGAGTATTTATATTGTATTGTATTGTAAGTGCATGAAGTCTCTTTGTAAGGTCCCACCGCCGGCGAGTAGCGAGTACTCTCATAGTAATTCGTACTCGCTTGAGCGAGTAGCACGTAGTAACACTCGCTTACTTGCCGGCGGTGGGACCAGTGCCTAAAGCAAATAATGCAATCCCATCAATTTGCTAATGAAAATGAAGCTATATCCATTGTATTCGAGCCACC
This sequence comes from Epinotia ramella, assembly GCA_947578815.1. Classification (NCBI taxonomy): domain Eukaryota; kingdom Metazoa; phylum Arthropoda; class Insecta; order Lepidoptera; family Tortricidae; genus Epinotia; species Epinotia ramella. The sequence goes on from OX388202.1 coordinate 28,930,460, forward strand.
TCTCCTTTGCGCTTTCCCTCAGTGGTGAGGTAAGGCCGAAGCAATCTCGCAATGTATTTCACTCTGTTATCTTTTCATACACAGAGGTATTGCCGTGTAACAATCGCCCCTTAGTTACTACGCGTTGGCTTTAGTTCCGATATTCTACCGGAAGACGTAAGCTCGTGAGCACTAAAATAGAGAACGATGTAGGTGATATAGCAGACCATAACAGCTAAAGCAAATCGAACTTTAACTCCCTTTTACATAGAACTTAAACTTAGTTCCATCCATTCATCCAACCATTCAATTTCACAGCATTACAAAACTCTATTATCTTTGTTTCGGCACATTCCCTCAAACAGTTTAACGGGACAAAACGTATTTTAACGAAATTTCTACAGATTCACTGCTAAAAATAGCTACACGCTACCATCGTAGCCGTTACCGTGGTTTTTCCTGGCAGTGCAAGTGTTCAACAGCAAAAATAGGTTTGATAAAGAATGAATAAAGCAATACGTTTTTAGGTATTTGATAATTATAAAAAGCCCATTATATACAGGTAAAATATTTTAGACAAATTATACACAAAGGGTATTGTTAATTCCTGTCACTCGGTTTAGAAAAAAAAACATGTAATTTACTCAATGTTTCGTTGTTTGATTTTAATACTTCTTTTAAGAGTATTTTGTGATTTTCAAGTAATTATAGGGTGCTTAGTTTTTTTTAGATGTTATCCACAACTCTTTTTGCGATATTGCAAATTGCAATGTGGTTTTATAATTCTGTGATACTCGAATTCATATTGCGTACTGCTTTGAATAAAATTATTTACCTATTTATTTATTTATTATTTAATTAGTTTACACGGCCTTACAGCGAACCAATACGCCGAGAAACCAGATAACTTAATTATGTACAGTAAAACAACTTACAACTTACAAATGGTATCACCTTTAGGATAACATTGCACATCCAAAACACTGGATATATATATATTATGCGTACACGGAGGATTGCCTGTCATCCATCGCCTCACAAAATCTCAAACATTCCTGGCACACGGTTACCCATCGCCACGCAAACAGGTCACATTCCTGCACCGATGCCAAGTGCATATTGAGCAGAGTCAGTGCGCGCGGCAGCGGCGCGCTCCGACGCGCTAAGGGCCCCCCCACATTACGGCGTCGACGCAACGCACAATTTTGTATGAAAAACGTTCGCAAGACGCCGTAATGTGGGGGGGCCCTAACGTGCGAACCTCCGGCACCGCCAGCAGGGGGCGCGCGCGCGCACGCAGCTGGACGCGGGGGACGTCCGGAACGCTGAGCCGGAGTACGCTACCTACCAATTGGATAACGTCCGACTCCCCGCGGAGAGAACGACAGACTGTCATGACAAGGTCGTTATTTCGCCTCACTTCCAAAGAGTTATTAAATGATGCCTCGGTGAGTTTCTTTACGTCGGTTTTTCTCGAGGCAGAGGTTTCCGAACTGGTGGTAGTTTATCGACATTCATAGGTGCGTTGCATGTCTGTAATATGCCTAAATTGAAGAATAAGTAACTTTAACTTTGACTTTTTGAATAAATATTGTTTTGTGTAAATTTTTCATACAATATCCAATTGGAGTTGAAAAAAAAATCTTAAGTCGCTAAACTCGATGTTGTTCCCCGAGGCCTCTAGTTCGTGGCTCTATAGAATTGTTACCAATATAGGTCACACCACTAACCTTGTTTTCACTCCATCCTGTTTTTCGATTGTGTTTGCGTTTAGCTGGATTACGAATCTGATATGCACAATAACCGGGGTGCCACAAATAGTTGTGTTTGTTGTATTGTTGGCATTCAAATTGGTTTTACATAGTTTGGGCGTGAAATTTTGAATATTGACAAATGAGTAGGCAAATCGGAAATCATTGTGATTGATCTTCGAAATTTTAAGGAGCATAAGTGCATTTTTAAACTTTTCCTTTATTTAAAAATGTATAATTTCGTTAGCAGCGTAACTGCTTAATACAAAATTAATTGAGCATAAGTGTGTTTAATAGTACATTACTGCAGAGACCAGTAAGTAAGCCATCCTGGACGAGTATGATTTAGCCGGCCGAGCCGAAGGCGAGGTCCGGCTATAATACGAGGCCAGGATGGCACTTATGGTCGAAGCGTGTATAGTGCTTTTCTCAAAAATAAAACAATGTTTGAATAAAAGTTAGAATAAAAAATATATAGGTACAGTCACCAGCATTAGTATATGCCATAACAAAGGCAGTAGAAGTAAAAACTTGAATACCTAATTTTAATCTTGCAAAAAAAAAGAATAAAAAAAAAAGAACAGATATAAAGAAAAAAAAAAGAACAAAAAAAAAGAAAAAGAAAAAAGGAAAAAAAAGAATAAAAACAGTTTGTCTTACATCAAACTATTTCCCCCCCCCAAGCCTCGTCCCGAATCTCTCCCCATCCTACCTCCTACGGATCGGACGTCATAAATGTTCTATATTTAAATATTATGATATGTAATGGGATTTCATACTTACTTACTGGACACTCTTGTTCTATACTATTTAAATATTATGATATGTAATGGGATTTCATACTTACTTACTGGACACTTCTAAAAATTGACCAGGATGAATCACTTTCGGATACTATCTGCACAGATGTTATGGGAACATTTCGTACTATTTTTGAGAAAATACCCTTATCACCCTTAGAATCCTGTCGGGGGCTACAGCCGAAGATGGTTTATTTTTCCATTATATTCTTTCTCTGTATAATATCGTTCGAGCATAAGTATGATTTAAAAATAACGCTGTGTCAATTAACAAGGTAAAATTTTATGGATCCAGGCCGTTAATCGACTTTTGATGTCCATGAACCACTACGAGTTTATGTCGAGGAAAAGTTTCTCATGCACGTTTTTGCGATGCTGTCCCTGTCATATGCTTGTCACGATATCATGACCCAAGCCTAGCATTTTCCGTTCCGACTATCTGGAACAGAATATTATATAATAGGTTATTTCGACGTCCAATTGGGTACGGCCTACTGAATCAACAACTGATTGATCTTGATTAGGAAACCTGTTTATAATACTCAATACGATAATTTCGCCAACGCAGGTAAGGTAATTAAATTAATTCGATCCATATTCGGTTCGAGCTATGCGTTACTTCATAATAATTTAATTGTATTATTGTTGTATTTAACCGTTAATCGGCATTGTTAACCCTTTTCCAAGCAGAGGCGATATTGTACTCATTTACCACATGCTACCATTCAAACATTTATCTTAAGTTACATGAGCTAGACTCGGTTATGATTTTTCAAGTGCCGGCCTGAAAAAAGCTTAAGGTATGGGGTATTGAGGCGCATAAAGTATACAGATTCGTATTATTTGTATGTAGAAGTTTATTTTAACACGGTAAATAAAGCGCTATATGTATGTTTTTAGGGGTGTTGACAATAATTCGGAAAGTAAATTATTTAATTGACTAATGGCTGGTTCCAATAATCAATCCACCGATAGTTTTCCTTACCAACAGTTACATTTTGACACATTTTCTACTACTTAATCTGTCAAAATGTAACTGCCGGTAAGGAAAACTATCGGTGGATTGATTACTTGAACCGGCCATAAATGAAACAGTAGTAATTAAGCAAAGCCAGAAAAAAAAATCTAAATCTATGGTGACCACGCGTTATCCTTCAAGATATCATATTTGGTGCCTTGAGCTTGGTTTCTTTTGCTTAGTTAATGTGTTCTGCCTTTTCAGATAACCGAGAGAAGTTCAGAACTATTCAGCGTGCTAATCATCAAGAGGGTGTCATTAGAGCACTGCGGAAAATACACTTGCATCGCCACCAACCACGTTGGGAAAGTGAATCAGACAGCTGACCTTTACATTAACGGTAAGTCTACTCGTCTACGAAACGGCGAAGTACCTACCTAAACTTTACAAAATACTGTAAGCATGGCAGTAAAATTCCAACTTGTTCCATTAATAGAGCAGATAATAGAACTAGTGGGAATAGAATAGACCTTGCAGCGCGCTGAAGGCGCATTTTCATTGGTCGAGAGCGTCCACAGTCGGGGTGCGGTGATTTTCCAAAACATGATGTTGATGATGATGAATGATGGTCGATTGCAGCGCGCGGGAGTGCCCTTGGATGTACGATCAAGCATAGATTTAGATTTCATAATAGTACATTACTTACCAAGGGCTGTAAAAGAAAGAAAGCCCGAAGTCGCAGGTATTTGTGACCCGAGCCGCAGGCGAGGGTTGTAAATATGCGATAGAGGGCTTTCTTTTTTACTGCCCGTGATGAGTACACAATTTTACGTCTTCACCTGGCCACAGTGCGAGTTTTACCGTATGCGCAGCGTGCGGTAAAACTCGCATTATGGCCAGGTGTGACGTAAAATAAATTTACATTATAAGTTAACTTTAAGCTAATTTACACGAATTTAACTACAGAGTAGAAGACTGGTAGACTACAAAGTAGAAGAATTTGGCAATGCGCTTCTGACTCCTCTGGACTCGCAGGCGTCCGTAGGATACGGTGACGGTTCATTAGTAGGTCGTATGCCTGTATGCCTCCGTTGTAGTTAAATACAACTTGGCTTTTGGTTTCGCAGTAACTGAGCCCTGTAATTTGTAAAATAATTATCCCAATTTTCACTTTAATTTCAAGTAGATGGTTACTTAAGTTGCTGGTTAGTTCAGAAAGGTTCTTTAAATGAGTAAATTATTTAAGCCAGCCTTAAAAATATGGGCGGTCTGATGACATATTTACAGTTATGTTTATATGTATATGCGTAGCAATAGTTTATTGAATCGTACAAAACGGTTTACAATGGCAATACCCATGTAAGGGGCGTCTCCCATGCATTTCCTAATAAAAAACTTCGCTGTCCGTCTGTCTGTCTGTCACCAGGCTGTATCTTAAGAACCGCGATAGCTAGACAGTTGAAATTTTCACAGATGATGTATTTCTATTGCCGCTATAACAACAAATACTAAAAACAAATCATCATCCTCCTAGCGTTATTCCCGGTAATGCCCCTAAAGGAGCCCGGAGTCCGCTTTGACACCTAATCCCAAGATTTAGCATAGGCACTAGTTTTACGAAAGCGACTGCCATCTGACCTTCCAACCCAGAGGGAAAACTAGACCTTATTGGGATTAAACCGGTTTCCTCACGATGTTTTCCTTCACCGAAAAGCTAACGGTATATATTCCGTACATAAGTTCCGAAAAACTCATTGGTACGAGCCGGGATTCGAACCCACGACCGCCGCTTGACAGCCGCATGCCTGAACCACTAGGCTACCGTAGCTCTTCTCTATCAAATGATGATGAATCTATGTATGGGTAGCCATACAAGAAACGTGTTTTTTTTGCCGCTTTGTCTGTCGCCAGGCTGCATCTCAAGAACCGCGATAGCTAGACAGTTGAAATTTTCACAGATGATGTATTTCGGTTGCCGTTATAACAACAAATACTAAAAACAAAATAAAATAAATATTTAAGGGGGGCTCCCATACAACAAACGCGTTTTTTTTTTTTGCTGTTTTTATAGATAATGGTAAGGAACCCTTCGTACGCGAGTCCGACTCGCACTTCGCCGGTTTTTTGTAAATTCCTAGTCAATGCGCTTTCTGTATAAACTATTAACTCGTGTTTATTCTGTGTTTTATGTGTTGTCCTGTATTATATTTATCTATTCTAATATTATAAAGAGGAAAAATATGTGAGGTTGTAGCTTTGTAAGTTTATAAGTTTGTATGTTTTGGGTAATCTGCGGAACCACATATCTGATTTCAAAAATTATTTCATCTGCGTGTAGAATATACTTTCTGGATGATTAAAAATATTTGTTTGTATGAAAGTGAGTTATTATTTAATAAAAGTGGTGAGGTGATATGGTTCGTTACAATCAGCCATAATATAGCGTGCAATATTAGGATTATATCAGCATGTCATTGAAAATGTTAGATAAATAAAATTAAAATTACACATGGATGTCAAAATTAGGAATATGAATTCAATAATAATAACTGAAATGTATGTAACACATACCTACTGTCCCAATGAGAAAAGAAATTAAAATAAATAGAAGAAAAACAGCAAAAGTAATGCAAATGACAAATATAATTCAATTGCAAACAATTTGACGACCGCTTTAGTGCCCAGATTCTGCAGTGCATCAGGTATGTTTGCCGATGCTCGCGTAGATGATTTTCACGCCATAATGCGCAAAAAAATAGCATCCATTAAAACCAGAATACAGGGTAGTTCCAACAGTATTCTAAGTATATTAGTTGACAGAGCCGACAGTCCTCTGCAGAGGTACTGGATATCGGCATTAATAAACCCTCATTCTGAGCAGGTTTATTATGTCAATTAGGTAAAGTAGGTATTAGTGTAGCATAAGTAATTATATAGTTAACTAACCTAGTTTTAAGTTTACTAACTATCATGGACCACTGTTGTCTTGAATAAAGAAATTTTGAATTTGAATTTGAATTTGAATTTAGCCTAGTTGGTAGTGACCCTGCCTACAAAGCAAGAGGTCCCGGGTTCGAATCCCGGTAAGGGCATTTATTTGTGTGATGAGCACGAATATTTGTTTCTGAGTCATGGATGTTTTCTATGTATTTACGTATTTATTTATCTATATAAGTATGTTTATCGTCGTCTAGTACCCATAGTTTGATTTGAATGATTTGATAATTTAGGTTTAATTTTGTATGTTGTTAAATGAATTTCAAACACAACTCACGTTGTTATTGAATAAAGAATAAAGAATAAAGTACAAGCTTTGCTTAGTTTGGGACTAGGTCGATTTGTGTAAGATTGTCCCCTAATATTTATTTATTTATTTATTTATAATTAGGCTAATTTTATCCCGCGAAGCCGCACGGCAGGGTAGTATATGTATTAACCATACAAAGACTATCTTGCGTTTGTTATTTTGCCATCTGCGGCCCGGTCGCTTACCTCTTAAGTATAGATAAATATCCATCGAAGAGTAACAAGAACAATATTTTTATCCTTATCCATTAATAGTACATTACTACAGAGGCCGGGAAGTAATGGGTTCCCGGCCGAGTGCCACAAATTGTGGAATGGAAATTAAAAAAGACCATCGTGCCGGCCTAGGCCTCCAATTTTTTATGAAATGCCATTACGGGTGTCACGTCTCGCTGCGCCCGAAACGTGACACTTCGAAGCCCATTATGAAGAACACAACGTCAATATTTCATTGCATGTTTAAGAAAAGAGTATTTATTTATTTATAGTGGCTCCTAAGTGGATAGACGAGCCGACCAACTCGTCATTGCTGCTTGGCCAGAGAGGAGTTGTATACTGCAATGCCAATGGCTACCCCACTCCGCAAATACACTGGATGAAGAGAGATGGTATGTTAATTCTATGTAGCGTTCAATAAAATTCGCTATAGGTATAAAAATATACATTATGATAGTTACATGTCCGGTCTCATCTCACACACATATATGTCCTTCCACATTGGGAAGATACCCTTCATCCCGTGTTGTTGATTGTGATCTAGACGTCTCTTCAAGGCTTCGCGAGTGTTCTATGAAACCTAAGAAACCCAGGGAAAGCGACGTATATCGTATCGCCCTAGGACGAGCCAGATGTAGCCAGGCGCAAGGAAGGGCCAGTTCGGGCGCGTTCAGTATGAGATCCTGGAGTCCTTGAGTCCTGCAGACGGCAGCCATGGAGTTTTTAGTGTATAGAAATAGCTTGTAACCCAGTCGTCCCCCGATGTATAGATATCCTGATGTACCTGGTTCGCTTATTTTCGCCAAAAAGTTGTCTCTTCAAGGCATTTAAAACAAATAAGTTTATAAAATGAAATTGTACGTATTGAAATGAAAGTGAAAAGAATGACTACCTACTTTTCTGCCTGGACCACAAGCCGCGTTGTCTAATTACCACTACAATCCCCCGCATCCAGTGGGCTCCCACGATCCCTTACCAGGTCATCAGACTACCTTGTGGAAGGCTACTACCCACGCTGCGCCTTCCACCCTATCGGCCATCGGTTCTACGTGCAATGTCTCCCGCCCGTGTGTACTTACTAACATTAAATTTTATGTATGTATTTTCAGCAACTCTCGGGATCTGGCGACCAGTCCTCGACCTAGCAGGCGGCGGCATCATGAGCTACCCCAACGGCACGCTGGTGATCGAGGTGGTCTCCCTGTCCGATGAAGGCATGTACTCCTGCAACGTGGAGAATGGGGTCGGAGACAGTTTGAACAAGAACCTATGGATCAGCGTTAATAGTAAGTATGTCTTTTTTCAGTAAGTCTCGCGATCTGGCGACCAGTTTTCGACCTGGCAGGCGGCGGTATCATGAGCTACCCCAACGGTACGCTGGTGACGAGGTGGTATCTCTGTCCGATGAAGGCGTGTACCCCTTCAACGTGGAGAATGGGGTTGGAGACAGATTGAACAAGAACCTGTGGGTCAGCGTTAGTAGTAAGTATCTTTGTTTGACAACATGCTAAGTGAGGGTTCTATTTAGCACATTATATAATTATGCTTGTAACTTTATTGGTTGTACTTTTTTTCTTTACTTCGTGTGCTAAATAGATAAATCCTTATTCACTGGTATCACACCGCGATTAGAAGATTGGAGGTACGAGTTTTACCATATAAATACGTTAAAGTTTTTGTGAACCGATAGCCATTCCATTCCCGAATTCATCGCGGTCGGATAATAGCCATATCGCGATATATAATTGTGCGCAATTCAGATATATGTGTTCCATACAACACGCGACAAAGCCAATTCAGGAATTTTAATTGGTCATAAACCGCCGACTAGTCGATATCATTAACTGGACAACGTGTATCCTGAAATTAAAGTGAATGTAAAGCTTGAACACAGGTGCGGGCCAGCCATATCGCTGAATTCCATTAAAACTGCTAGATTGCATTGACCGACGGCTGCCACGCATATTTTTTAGTAAACGGGACTTAATCGCGTGTGTTTGTATTTTTTTTTAATAATGTGTGTGAGTCGTGATAGTTTAAATCAATATGATGGTTCCCATACAATTCACAAGACAGTGCCCCGACGATAAACCTCACATAACTTACATCGGCTTTGTACCTTCGGGCTTGGACCTAACAAAGAAACGAGCACTTTCGCTCTAATTGATAATTATCGCGGAAAAATTGACAAATCTCGGTCGTAACCAGTCATAAAAAAACTTATATACTATATTCACTGTGCGCCTATGGAACAGTCTCCCTGTCAAAATTCGGCAATCTCCAAACAGGTTTGTCTTCAAAAAGTCCTCACAAAATTTATTTGCTGGCAGAACTAAAAAATAACCTATCTGATTTACCATAATATATTTTTTTGTGCAATAAAGATTCAATAAATAAATAAATAAATATTTAGTGAGTCATTCCAAAATATTACTTTTCAGAGCCTGTGCACTTCGAGACAGTAGGCTCGAATGTGACGACCAAGGTGGGCCTTCCAGTTACACTGACGTGTCGGCCGCTTGGTGACAACCCTATTCGGGTCAAGTGGAGCCTGAACGGCAACCCAGTGGACTTCTCTACTTCCAGGTGATTTTCTTATATAAGTACTTCTTGTAATAATAGTTCATGAAGGCAACTATATAATATAATACAAATTAAACTGATATTAAAGGAAATAAGCACTTTAATAGAATATTCCGATTTTACGAAGTAAAATAATTTTTCACTCAATTTCTCGTATTATGTTCCTAACGCCACCTATCGTAACGTAAAGTAACTAACTAAACACTCGAGGGGTGAATATTCGGGCAATACCACCCGGTCTACCGCTTTTCACATCACGTAAGCAGTGTCATTCAAATAACCTAGATGGCGTTATGAACCTAAAATCTTATTCTTTTTAACAGAACGATTACGAATATTTATTGTACTGCAATTACAAATTTTGCATGAATTTAGGAATCTACATTTTGGGAAATCTAACACTATCAGTGCCAAAGTGGCGAGAACGCTCTGATGGGCGCACTGCTCGTATACGCGCTTTCTTCTACAAACCGTGTTTCGCATGTTACGAGTATGTCATCGGCTATATCGGCATAAATAAAGAGTAATGAATGATAATAATACATTGAAGCTCCGGTAGCCTAGTGGTTCAGGCGTGCGGCTGTCTAGCGGCGGTTGTGGGTTCGACTCCCGACTCGCCCCAAATAATTTTTCGGAATATTTTCCATTCGCTTTTCAGTGAAGGTAAACATCGCGAGGAAATTGGTCTAATCCTAATAAGGTCTACTTTTCCCTCTGGGTTGGAAGGTCAGATTCGTAAATAGAAATCTTGGGATTTGGTGTCAAAGCGGACCCCGGGCTCCATTATGGCACAAACTGAAATAACGCTAGAAGGATGATGATAAAAATAAATTGTTCATTCATTCCAAGAAGCCTAAAAACGAATTACACTTCTGCCCACGGTGCCATTTGTTCAAAGACAAAATGTTGTTATATATTTTTTCTGGTTTATTACTTGATTTTATTTTAATACTTCAGGATATCTGTATCCGAAACGAAAACTCACAACGGCATCAAGAGCGCCATCAGCATCAGTTTCGTGGAGAGCAGAGACGGGGGACTCTACGAGTGCAGAGCCAGCAACCCGTATGGGGTAGCGACTTACAATATACACCTCAGGATACTAGGCAAGTCCTTTTACATTGCATCGAGTAAAGGCAGTTTAAACCACTTATTAGAGGGTACAAAACCTTCCTTATGTTATTGACAGCACGTTGGAGTGAGTTGGGACTAGTGTATCTAATTATAAGGTATGTACAGTACAATACACACCACATGAGTTTGCGCCTCCGACACCTATGCGACGATACTTGTAGCTAAATGACTGAATTGTAAGCTGTCAAACTGTTACCTAGTTAAAAAAATATCATCGCCGCTTTTCAACTTGCTCTTATTTTATTTATTTACTTAACTTGCTTTTCAATGATCAGTGTGTTCATTCCACTGAGTGAGACACGTTATTACCTGAGACGGAATGACTGAATGATAAGGTGAAAAAAGTTCACCTTATGGCATCTTTTCACCAGGAACAAGTGTGTGATTGTTTGGAGGAATAGCCTAGCTTGCGTGTTGAGGCAATTCCTTCAGAAATAATTGTGAAGTATTTTATACAGGGTGCCATCGGAGACGTAATCAGAAATGACAAGACTTAATTAAGCATTAAACTGAGATTACAATGACACAGGAATGGAGGTGGTTAGTTGCATTATTTAAACTTAATCATGCAATCTTTAAAATTAAATTATGTCCTCTAAACAGCGTGGTCACCCTATAACCAAGAAAGAGATGCAAAGATAAACTTGTTTCACATGCGTAAGAAAGATAACCAAAGAGGTTTTGATTAAATAAATAGGGTAACCATAATTTGGTGAATCAGCGATTTAATTTAGGACTAAATTACCAAAAAAAAAGAACGTTTAATTTCATGTAACTCCTACTATGTTGAAATGATGGTCCAATTACTAGGTCTGAAAAAGTGGTTTCTGATTACGTCTCCGATGGCACCCTGTATTAAGAATCTTCTAACTTGTAATAAACTATAAACTCCAGAGCCCCCAACTCCGCCACTGGACTTGCAAATGGACTCTGTGACGAGTGACTCGGCCAAGCTGTCGTGGCGCGACACCATCAGCGCCCACGTTCAATACTACAACGTCCAGTACGCCACTAGTGACTTCATGCTTTGGGATACCGCTAAAAGCATCAATATTACTAGGTAAGAAAGCTCAGTTCTGAATCAAACCGACGTTATTCGTCAGTGAGTCGACAGAGATACATTCAAGGAGAGAAATAATCTTAGTTGCGATCGCAAAAGCTCGAAGTCACTTTTTTAATAATAACTTGCGCTTATTGAATCACCAGTTTAACATTAGTGACCCTGACGGCAAAACTTACGGTGCTAGGTTCTCATCCCTGTAAGAGAAAACATATTTTGTGGGATGGACATGAATATTTTTGTTTATGGGTCTTGAATGTTTTGTGTAAGTATACATATTATCGTATCTTACATCTAACACAAACCTTATTGAGTTCACTGTTCGTTTAAATATCGATGTGTGTAAGATTGTCGGCTAATGTTTAGTATCTATTTATTTATATTTTGCGAAATTTCAATTTTACAGACAAGACAGTGACATCCGTCAAAGCATAGAACTCAGGGACTTGGTGCCAGCCGTGGACTATAGGGTTCGCGTAGCTTCTGGCAACCAGGTCGACCTCAGCCCCTACACTCAACCGGCGCATTTCACTACGCAGCAGAAAGGTGATTTAAACAACTTAGCTAATAATTTATGATAAGTATAATGGGGTCTACTAAGAGGTCGAAAAAAGATGCTTAGTTACGAAGAATATTTTTTTTTTTTTTTTTTTATGATATTAGAGGCAAACGAGCAGACGGATCACCTGATGGTAAGCGATTACCGCCGCCCATGGACACTTGCAACACCAGAGGTGTTGTGAGTGCGTTGCCGGCCTTTAAGATGGGAGTACGCTCTTTTCTTGAAGGTTTGAAGGTCGTATCGGTCCGGAAATACCGCAGGCGACAATCCATTCCACAGTTTAGCTGTGCGAGGCAGGAAGTTTCTGGAGAAGCGCACAGTTGAGGACTGCCAACCATCTAAGTGGTGAGGATGGTAATGTTGTCGCGTTGGACGATGGCGAAAAGAAGCGGCAGGGATTAATCCGAACAATTCCTCGGAGCACTCCCCGTTATACATGCGATAGAAAATGCAGAGAGAGGCCACATCTCTACGCAGCGCCAAGGGGTCAAGCCGATCCGAAATATGCTCGCTGTCGACAATTCGAGTTGCTCGTCGTTGGATGCGATCCAGAGGGAGAAGCTGGTATTGGGGTGCCCCTGCCCATAGATGAGAACAGTATTCCATGTGTGGGCGGACCTGCGACTTATAAAGCTGCAGGCGGTGGGCCGGTGTGAAATACTGTCTCGATCTATTGAGCACACCGAGCTTTTTTGAGGCTAATTTGGCCTTACCCTCTAAATGGCCGCGGAACTGGACTTCACTCGAAATGTCGATGCCAAGGATTCCGATACTGGCTGCGGCAGTCAGGGGAGTGCTCTCAAAACAAGGTGACACGTCGAACTTTAACTTTTTTGCGGTAAACGCGCAAACCTGTGTCTTGGTAGGGTTAAAACGGACTAAGTTAAGTCGACCCCATTCAGAGATTGCACTTAGGGAAGTCTCAATTTCAGACACAAGTTTGTTCCGGTTCTCGATGACGATTTCCCGAGAGATATTGGTACGGCCGGTGTAAGAGGCATCACCTGTACTATCATCAGCATAACAATGAATTCCGCTGATTTGCAGCATTTCATTGATATGCATAAGGAATAGCGTGGGCGATAGCACACAACCTTGGGGGACACCAGCATTCACAGACATGGAGTCGGAGCATTCCCCGTCAACTACGACCTTAATGCTTCTGTCTGCTAGAAAGCTACTGACCCATACACATAATCTCTCGGGAAGCCCATAGGATGGTAGCTTCGAAAGAAGTGATTTGTGCCAAACCCGATCAAAGGCCTTCGCTATATCCAAACTAACAGCCAATGCTTCACCCTTAGTCTCGATCGCCTGTGCCCAACGATGTGACAGGTAGACTAGAAGACCAGCCGAGCGGCCTCTACGGAAACCGTATTGTCGATCGCTAAGCAACTGGTGGTCCTCTAGGTACCGAAGGAGCTGGCAGTTGATAATGGACTCCATTATCTTCGAGAGAAGGGAGGTAACAGCTATTGGCCTGTAGTTGGACGGGTTTGAGCGGTCGCCTTTTTTAGGGATCGGATGCACCAAAGCTGACTTCCACGAGGTCGGGACTACGCCAGAAGAATAAGAGAGCCGAAAGAGACGCGTTAAGACCGGAGCCAACTCGGGAGCACACCTCTTCAGCACAATTGCAGGGATTCCATCAGGCCCACTCGACTTATGAGTGTCGAGGGAAAGAAGAGCTTTACGCACCGAGCTTTGGTTGAACCGGATATCCGGCATACAGCTCTCGCACCGCGGAATGGTCGGCGGCGCGTTTCCCCCATCATCCAAAGTCGAGTTGGACGCAAAGAGTTTACCCAGAAGATCGGCTTTGTCTTTTGCGTCGTGGGCCAATGAATCGTTATCCATGTGCAGAGGCGGAAAAGATGGCGTGCAGAAATTCCCCTGGATAGCTTTGGCAAGAGACCAGAACGCACGAGTTCCCGACGGGAGGCGCTCTAATTTCTCACCAATTCTACCAATATGCAGCGACTTTGCTCTGGCAATATCTCTTTTGAAGGACCTGGAGGCAAAGTTAAACTCCTTTTTTAATACGCTAGTCTTTTCATCCCGTACTGCCGCTGCGTCTACCCAGGCTTGGTAACATTCATGCTTTCGGCGAGAGGCCATTTTACAGAAGCGACCAAACCAGGGTTGGGATTTGCCACCAACAGGGACCACAGAGGAAGGAATGAAAAGCTCCATTCCCTGCAGTACCACGTCAGCAACAGAATCAGCAACGACGTAGGGATCATCCGGCGTGAAGCAAACCTGCCCCCAAGGGTAAGATGCAAAGAAGGACCGCATCTCGTCCCAATCTGCTGACCTATAGTGCCACACACGGCGGCCACAAGCAACTCGCCGAAGCGGCGGGCACGCGAGTGGCACCGTACTCCGGATCAAGCAATGATCCGAAGAACCGAGTGGGGCTTCAACGGATACATGGTAGTCAACCGGATGAGAGGTCAGCAGAAGGTCCAACAGGGAAGGTTCCTGGCCTTCCACATCTGGGATTCGCGTAGGCGCAGTAACCAATTGTGTCAAGCCATATGCCAGAGCAAAGTCAAAAACAGATCTACCCGCATGATCAGTCTTGCTAGAGCCGAGCCATTCGGCGTTGTGGGCAGTAAAATCACCAAGTACAATAATCTCAACGGATGGGATCTGCTGCTGCACAGAGTCTGCAGCCGTTTGGATCTGCTCAATGAGTCGGTCAGTTTCGGCATCACCACTATGGGACCTGTATAGGCACGAATAGAAACGGGGATGGTCAGCGTTGTCGATACGCAGCCATAAGGTGGAGAGGTCCCTACCTTCAAGATTGCTGAGGCGGCGAAAACTGATATCGTCTCTAACGTACACGCACACGCCAGCCCGCCAGAATATTATATATCGGCTTAGTTTTTCTTTCTCCAAAGTCCAGAACTGCCAGACACTACAGGGTTATTTGTATTCCTGCTTAGGGGTTGTATATAGCGAAGTTGATTAAAACTTCTTGGACCACATAGTAAACCATTTCGAGATATGCACATAAATTCCATAAAAATGTCAGCTCGTCCACTTTTTATTATTAAAAAACGAACTGTCTTATTATTTTTATTCTTCTGACCCACATAAAAGCCTAAGCAATTAAATAATTTGATAATTTAAAAACAAAATGTAATTGTAAAAGTAAGAAGCTACGGCTCAAAAGCAGTTAGGCTTTCGGGCTCATCCAGTCGGAATTCATGCACTGAAATCAGTATCTATATAATTGATTCACTGACTAAGTTACGTTCTGTGTGAGGCTGGCCTTAATAGCTATTTTTCATTCCAACTACTACCAGGGTATATGGTTTACAATTTTGCTAGAGTCGGGAAAACGAAAGTTGAACCCACTAAACTCAATTACGCGGCAACACTGTTGATCAATATGTATGCGTATGACGTTTAGTGTTGCCGTGTAATTGAGTTTAGTGGGTTCAACTTTCGTTTGCCAGACTCTATATATGGTTAATTGATAATCCAAATAAATTATGTGACTTCAGCTCCATCGTCCACGCCGCTGGGAGTGCAAGTCCAAGTCACTGACAACCCCGGAGAGCTGACAGTGTCCTGGCTGCCGCCGCCCAGAGACAGCCATAACGGACACCTGCAGGGGTACCACGTCAAGGCGGTGCCGAGGGTCGGGAGTGACATTGGTACGGAATAGTTGAAAATGATTGTAAAGGCTTGGTTAAATAGCTGCGCGAAGCCAGCGGGACATAACCGCCTGCGTTTTGAGTGCGCAGTGCCTGCGGGGCGCGGCAGAAGCGGGATGCGATACCGACGGTGCGCAGTCTGAGTGGCGTGGCTAACCTGCCCCGTTATTCTGTAACTTGCTAAAACCTCACCTCACCCGTCACACACTAATATATCTTGACACCGCGATGCGTAGTAACTAAGCGTAATCAGAGGGGTAATCAATCACGCAACGTTTCGTACGCGCGTTAGGACAGTTTAACTGTAATTTTCCCATATACATTTATGACATTAGGTCTACCTAACGGGCATACAATGCGTTAAGTGATCGACCTGCAGAGGTCTGGTTTCGTTAAGCGTGACGAGTGAGGCGTGTCCCGAAAAACCGTACATTTTTGTGTGCAGCGCGCAGTGGTCGCGTCGCGTGGGTATCGCTTGCGTCGCGCACTCTCTGTAGCTAAGATTTAATTTATGTATAACGAGTGTACTGATTTCATGGGGATATTATTAGTTTTCTATGAAATATAAAATGCCGATGCCATATCAAATTTAACGTTTGCCGGTTAAGTATTCTGTAAAGTACTGTTGATGCAACCCGCCCTCGTTGCATTAGAAAATTGATTTAAATGTTATATTAACTTAAACAACTTTCTGCAGGAACTGATGATACACAAACTAAAGTCCTCAAAGTGATGTCGAGAAAAGGAAAACAAGAAACATTGTTGAGTGGGCTTTTGAAAAATACAAGGTGGGCTTTAATTAAACAAAATAATAATTCAATATAAATTTGATTTTACATTGAAGTAAACTGATCAAGAAAGTTATTTTATCACTTACAGATATGCAGTTTCAGTGAGTGCATTTAATTCAGCTGGTAATGGTCCGTTTTCATTGCCCGTGTATCAAACTACTAGAGAAGGAGGTAAGTCTTCAAATAATTATATAAGAACGAAGAGGTTAAAAATATTCATACACGTCTTTATTATGGTCAGCAAAACATTGCTCGCATATTTTTGTTGCAGAGTGTATAATCTATAAAATGGTTTGCACAATGCAATGGATTAGGAATATGTAGGTATTTGTTTAAAATCATTGCTTATTTTATCACAACCTCACACGGAATAATTGACTTTCTTTAAACATGCGATATTTGTAGATGGGATAATTAAATTTTACTAAAATAGCCCAAACATGATCAAAATTGATATCAATACTGGGGCAAGATTGCTCCCCACCCATTAAGTTTATTTAGTTAGTCCAAAATCTCGTATGTACCTATATGTTGCAACCGAGATTAGATGGGAATTAAAGGTGTCCATTTGCTATATTATAGCTACAGTCAAAGTTTCTATGAACTGCCAGCTATTCGATTCCCAAATTCATTGCAGTCAACGAATACAGTATTATCAAACCGCATATAGAGGGGATGGTGGTGACAGTTGTGCCATATAAATCCGTCAAAATGTGAACTTTTATTATTATTATTAGGTATTTTGTTTAATAAACACAATATATAAACAGAACAGGGGTATGCATCTAAATAATTAAATATAAACAACATCATATATAAACTTAATAATTAACAGGGTCCCACAACACTGTCGGAACAGTGTGTCTGTGTGATCACTTCACAGTACAGAGTTAACTGACAGCTATTCCATTTCCAAACTCATGCCCTGATCACCTCGTACCGAGTAGAGTGGCGAGAGAATGCTTCTCGGCGTAAAAGTGGCGAGACAGTAGCTCGGATACCTTTCTATCTACTAGGCCAAGTACTGTCTCGCCCATTTGCTCGGTACGTGTGATTGGGGTATCATCGAGGGTGAAAAATACGAGAGTTGATGCTTTGTTTACAGCCCCCGAGCAGCCGCCGATCGGTTTGGAGTGCCGTGGTGCGTCGTCCACCTCGCTTCGGATATCGTGGCAGCCCATCACGGCCCACGGCGCTTCTTTGCTTGGATATTCCATCTTTTACACCACTGAAGGTACCATTTACTGATTTAATCTGTGTGGGATCAGTTCAAAAACTTGCGTAATAATCTTCTTAAACATGTATGGGTAAGGCCGTTATTTCTTGTTCTTGATTAAGCAGTTTAAATCGTCTACATTTTAATCAATTCCAGTGTGTTACGAATTTTAGTAATCCATTAATATGGCTAATTGGCGTAACACACTGGAAGTGATTAAAATGTAGACGATTTAAACTGCTTAATCAGGAACAAGAAATAACGGCCTTACCCGTATAGCGTTATTTATTTCGAAGTATCTTTTCAAATAAGTCAACAAAGACAAAAAAACGGAAACCGTTGACGCAAAGATAACATTGTGGGATAGAGTTTTAACAGTGTGTTCACAAGGTAACCCATTCGGAGCCAAGCAGCGCTACGAACGTGTAGCAGCATCTCTCCGCCTGTAGCGGGAATCGCTCTGCTATGGGCCTTGAATTGGAAAAAGCAATAATATCTACAGTTGAAGTAAAATCAAACTTTTTCACCAATAAAAAAAAGATATCTTGTGATTATTTTTGGGTCTTCACAAATAAATTGTTGTATGTCCATTAATTATTTAACGTTTTACATCTCGCATTTCGGTGCAAAAAAAATGTGGTTTTGAACACATTCTGTGCCAACGACTTCGTAGTGCTACGCTCGTAGCCGATAACATTTAAAAACCCATTTGTAGAGAAAAATGCCTACGAGCAGACCGCCCACCTTGCGTGTCAAGTATACATTTAAGTTAACGCACAGAGGCTCTAGTATAAGTTTTACCGAAACGAAACGTTACGACCGCGTTTGCGTGTAGCTGTCAAATCCCATACAAATTGAGGGTAAAACGCTAACGCGATCGTAAAGTTTTGTATGTAAAACTTATACTAGAGCCTCTGATATAATTTTCCAGATGGTTCGTGGCAAAACATATCCTCACCTCACACGGAGGTGTACTTGCAGGGGTTGATGAAATACAACAACTACACCGTCAAAGTGGCTGGCTTCTCCAACTACGGGCTTGGACCGTTTTCATATCCAGTCGTGTGCACTACCTTGCAGGATGGTAAGTTTTCCAAACATTCCTTCTTTACTTGACGTTGGTGAAGAATTATGACTTTTGAAAGAATATCTGAGAATATACGAGTATGTATGTATGTATGTATGTAAGCACTTTATTGTACACAATAACAGGTTAAAGAATAACGAGATAATAACGAGTCAACATGGACTATAGATAGGTTTCTTTTTTGAAATGTCATAATCATAATTATGTTTATGCCATTTCAGTACCCGGGCCGCCACCAGTAGTTAAAGTATTGGTATCGTCGCAGACATCTCTACTCGTAAGTTGGAAGCGACCGTTGCATCCAAATGGCGAGATTACGCATTACACCGTCCATGTGAAACCAGTTTCCAGGTACACACTCTTGACGTTCGTTTCTTTTAAAAAAAGTTATTTTAGTAAAAAATATGTATTCATAGAGTAGTCGAACTGTTCTATTATATTTTGATACAATTTCGGCTGCTCAAATCCCGTTTCTTGGTTTCGCAGGCGCCATGTTTATGTATTTTACGCCACTCTGTCGCCAGTCATTTCTTTAATATTTATCTACTCTCCATCTTTTCCTTGTCCTACGTTGTTTCTTACAGCCTTCCATAACCATAGTGTTCTTTCTTGGTGGAAATAATGAAATTTTATAATTCATTTAAGTGTCAGCTATCATAAACGTCCCAGTAGTCTCATTCCACTCGCATCCCAGATTTTATTAAAACCGCTTCAACCAGTCTCACTGGAATGCAAATTTGTAAAGTAATCCAGTGTGCAACCCACCCGCGTGGTCGTGCGCAGCACATTTCTTTTGGATTTCCGTAGACTACCTCTCCCACGTCCTATAAAAGCAACAGCCATGTTTAAAAAAAAAAGACCGGGTTGCACTCCGGGAGTGCTGGCAGAAGTGAAAACTCAATAACATTGTAACAGTTTTTCGATCAGGTCAGGTGACATCTTACGGTGTCACCCTAAAAATGAATTTGACGCAAATTTATAAAATCAATCAATTACTTAGGCGGACGGGCCCGTCGGCGTGCCGACGGGCGGCGGCAAACACAATACCAATTTGTTTTTGCCATTGCCAAATATTTTTCAAAGCTTTATCTCTTTAGGAATAACGTCTAAATTCGAACTATTCGAATTTGCAAGAACAGCAGACGGCGGTGGCGACCAAAATATCAATTTGTTTTTGCCGTTGGTAAATATTTTTCTAAGCTTTATCTCTTTAGGAATAACGCCCAAATTCGAACTATTCGAATTTTCTCAATAGCAAAACGGTGAAGGATGCGTTGGTATTATTACAAATTTATTTGCAGAATATGCTATTGCAAAAAGTGTTTAACGGCTTTATACTCTTACGAATAGCGTTCAGTTTTGAATGAAGTCGAATCGGCTAGCAGCAAAAAGTGACCTCCTTCACATCCGACGTCACAAAACTGTCGCGTATTTAACAATTTTTCCCCATCCCAAAAAGTGCTCAGCGCCGCTAAAGAAGTTTTCACTTCAAAACATCAACGCCGATATTTTGATTCTAGCACAAGTTCGCCGCAAAGCTACCGAGTAGAAGCGACGCAAGAGTCCAACCTGTCCAGACACTTGACGTTCCCAGTATCAGGATTAACTACCGGAAAACAGTATGAAGTGTTTGTGAACGCACACACTGTGGCCGGAGAGGGGGCGGCCAGCAACAGGGTTCACGCAGAATTATCGTCTAGAGGTAAAGCTAGTCAATAGTAAGATTGAATAGCCTACGTTAACAACCTTAAATTTAAAGATCCTGATAGACTATTTTTTATGAACGATACGAACGATAGAACGAAGTAAAAAAATACTGTCATTCGTTAAAAATACATAGAATCGGTTACTGATAGAAAATATATTTGCGTCGGTCAGCTAGCCCAAGACGCGCGGCGTTAGATACGGTTTTAATTACATATGTACCTACTACCCAGCATTACGAACAGTCTATATAGTGAAGCCGAACAAAACCAAGCCTTATAAGTAGATACACGCTCTCGCACCATTACACCTTATACCTTAAGCAAATAACCCAACTTATAGGGATACTTTCTTTCTACTGGCAACACTCTTACGCCTTACCTTTAAAAAGTTGCTTCAGAGTGTAGTTCGCAACGCGGCTTCTGCATTATTATTTGCTCTGACATACTACCAAGTGTCCTAGTATTTTATCGCTTCAGTCCTCGCCTGTGATTCGGTGCATGCTATGTTCATACATCGAGTTTAATTTATGAATGTCCGCTCACCGCCCTGTCCACACCGCGCCGCGCCGTTCTAGTGCTATATGATCAAGAATCAATCGAGTTTTCGTTTCCATTTTTCAGTTGTGGCTGGAGTAGCATCCCTCGGGGGTCCCATATCGGTGGGCGTGGGCAGCTCGCTGCTGCTGGTGTGCCAGTGCGTGGGCGCGCCGCCGCCGCGCACCGTGTGGTACCACAAGCACAACATCATCACGCACCACCCCAGGTTCACCAGGAACCACGACGACAGCCTTCTCATCAATAGTATGATTTTTTGCTAGATAAGCATCAAGATATAATAAAGGAGATATCATCTGCAATCATAATTGATTTATATGGAATTATATCGGGTAGTTCATTAATATAGACAATAAATAACAAAGGCTCAAAGCACGCTACCTTGAGGAACACCGAAGTAATTACATTTTAGTTCGGATCTATAGCCAGTTTCAACATTCAATTCATTGAGTTTAACAATTTCCACACACTGTTCTTGAGGAACACCGAAGTAATTACATTTTAGTTCGGATCTATAGCCAGTTTCAACATTCAATTCATTGAGTTTAACAATTTCCACACACTGTTTTCTATCTTTTGAGTAGCTTTTTAACCAGTTGAGGGCAAGACCTCTTATTTCATATTTTTCAAGCTTGTCTAAGAGTAACGAGTGGTCAACAAAGTCAAAGGCTTTTGACATGTGAAAAACTTGTGAAACCTTTGCGGGTCTTAGATGTTTGTGGATCTCGGTTATTTTCCGTTGAGTTACACTCATAGGACATTTGCTTCAAAGCTTTAATCAATAATATTCATCATTCGTGTAAAGTAAAAAAAATCTGTGGTTTCTTTTGTCAGCGCCGTATTTTAAAATAAGCCGTTCATTTAAAGTCATTGAAACAACACGCGCTAAACATTTCATCACTGTCTCTGTTGGTATCTGGTTTGGTTTGATATCTTGAAATTGGCAATGTGCCTTTTAGACTAATCCAAAACCTCAGCGTCTGCAATCAATTTGTTGCCAAGTTCTTTAAATTTTTTTTTTTGGCCGAAACTGTTCGATTTGCTTCCCATTACTGGTTTCCGCTTTTTCGTAGTGGCTCATCAGCTTCCTTACTGATATAGCCTTGATGTTTTCAGATATAGACCAATCGTTAAGCGGCAACTACACCTGCCTGGCCAAGAACCTGTACGGCTCGGACCTGGTGTCGTACGGGGTGTCGGTGCTGCCGACGCCGGAGCCGCCGGCGGCGCGCGCGGCGCCGCGCAAGCACGCGCTGCGCCTGCAGTGGGACGCGCCGCGGACGGTGGCTAGACACCAGAAAATAAGTGAGTACTATTGTGTCTTTGTAGGTCAGAGGGGTCATAAGGAGGCTCAAAGTCACCCAAGGGCAATGGAGAGGGCTATGTTGGGACTTTCTCTGCGTGATCGCATCAGAAATGAGGCTATCCGGCAGCAGATCCAAGGTAACCGATATAGTCCGCCGAATTGCTAAACTTAAGTGCCAGTGGGCGGGGCATATAGCACGTAGAACCGATGGCCACTGGGGTGGAAAGGTTCTCGAGTGGCGAACACGTGCCGGAAGGCGCGGCGTGGGTAGGCCCCACAAGTTGGACTGATGACCTGGTAAAGGTCGCGGGAGTCCGCTGGATGCGGGTGGGAGAGGCCTATGTCCAGGAGTGGACGTCTTTCGACTGATATGATGATGATGATGAGATCAGAGGAGTCATCACGTAACGTTTAGAACGCGCGTTGGGACAATCCAACTGTCAATTATCCATATAAAAATTGACAGATCTTCCTAACGTGCGTACAAAACGTTAGCAACAGTCAAGCATGGTGTCGTCGTTTGACTATATCAACATGTCATGTCCCTGGCAACCCCACTCTCTGTTTTAGTATGAGTAAGCCCTACCCTGCTACGTTTTGTTAACCTAATATGTACCGATATAGTACCTACTTAACAAAAATACTGGGTACTGGTACTGGGGTTGGTGCAGAGATGCTCTCCAGCAACCCCACAATTCAAATTATGGTACCTACTCTCGAAAATATAAAGGTACAATTGGGTACAATTTTTTCACGTACTCAGAAATACCAAAACAGAAAGTGGGGTTGCCAGGGAGCATGACATATATCAACACTATATCCATTACATTATAGGGAGCGATCTAGTGATGTTATAAAGCTATCTGGTAAAACTTATCATAACTTTTCCGTCTCAACACGTAAGAAAGGGAGTTAAAATGGTCTTAACCTGGTGGCTATGGTGTTGTTAGGTCTTGAATTGCGGTAAGAAAAGATTAAACTCTATTTTTATTTAATTTGGAACCCTTAAGTCAGTAATAATCTTAGAGCCTGTCTTGTGCAGACGAAGCGTTTTGCGCGCGAGGGCACTCGCGCGTAGACACCCGCGCCTACCCGAGGTACAGGTCCCGAGGAGCTACAGCACCCCGTCCGCGTTTCAAAACTCGCGCGTAAAACGCGTGCAATGCGGACTTTTGACTCGCTCGTTTTACACGCGAGCGCCGCGCGAGTCGAGATACTCTGGCGCCATTGGAGCGTTAGTATGCGCGAGTCTGTGGCGAGTGGACGTATTTGGTTCAAAATGGAGCGCGATAAATTCGATACGGTATATTTTATTTAGCTAAATCTCTCCCCTGTAGAA
Source organism: Epinotia ramella (assembly GCA_947578815.1). Classification (NCBI taxonomy): domain Eukaryota; kingdom Metazoa; phylum Arthropoda; class Insecta; order Lepidoptera; family Tortricidae; genus Epinotia; species Epinotia ramella. The sequence goes on from OX388202.1 coordinate 28,954,477, forward strand.
AACGTGTTGATATAGTAAAACGCGTATTCTGGACGCAATATAAATTAAAGCGCGCGAGTGGATTCGCGCGTAAATCGTGTCACCTGGACAGGCTCTTAACGTATTGGTGATGACCGGGCTCCATGATTTCACATATCATCCACGCGCGGCCTATTCGACCAATCTATGTCTAAGTGTAAGGCCTGAGTGGACGCCCCGCTCAGAGCGGGGCGTCGAGCGTCCATATAAATTGCATTTGTTTTATATGGACGCTGCACGCTCCGCTCTGCGCGGGGCGTCCACTCATTGCACTAAGACACTTCACTTGGCGTTTCAGCTTACAACTTATCCTGGAAAGAAGCAAATGGCTCCTGGCAGGACGCGTGGTCCCAAAAGGGTACCACTATCCAGGGTGCTCAGGAGTATACTCTGCAGGGGTTGAAATGTGGCACGCTGTACTCGCTGAGGATGACGGCAGCTAACAGTGTGGGATCTAGCCAGCCAGCTTATATCGATGCCACCACTCTAGGAGGAGGTACGGAACATAATAATAAATAAATAAATATTTGGGGACAATTTAACGCAAATCGACCTAGTCCCAAACTAAGCAAAGCTTGTACTATGCATACTAGACGACGACATACATACTTATATAGATAAATAAATACTTACATAGATAACATCCATGACTCAGGAACTAAAATTCGTGCTCATCACACACATAAATGCCCTTACCGGGTTTCAAACCCGGGACGTCCGGCTGCGTAGGCAGGTTCACTACCAACTAAGCTACGGAGATCTAGGCTACAGCACATAAATCATGCTTAAATATTTAAGTTTTGCTAAGAAAAAATGTTCGCGGTTTAGCATTTAATAGTCCACAACCGTTTTGTGCGCCTGCTTTATAATTATTATTAACCCTATATTTTTTTCTAAAATGAATATGTAGGTTCTATACCGAGCAAACGACGCTCGAACACACGATTTTTTCGCCAAGTTTATGTTTAAAATAATAATTCTTAATTTTAGCGGTTTGCAAGAGACTGCACAGGAATGTAAACTTATAATAAAAGCGGCTAAGTGCGTGTCGGACCACGCACAAGAAGGGTTCCGCGCCTATTAAAAATAATAGAATAGAATACAATAATTTATTGACCATAACTTAAAATAACAATTTTCTTTAGATACACTGACTTCCACACTAGGCACAGCCTGTATCGTGGTAGTCAGATCGAACACGTGAGTTACAAATATCATGCGGCTACGAGTATTAAAAGAAATGTAAAGTTTTTTATTTTTTTACACAAATTGGGCAAAAACATGCAATTTGTTGAATGTGTGCGTAGTGTAGTGTGAATGTTGAGTGAATGAGAGTGTGTGTAGTGTTGATGTAGGAGAGGGAAGGATGCAAATGGCTCTTTACTTCAGGGCTTCTTCAGCCTGTTCGTAAGTCCAGGACAACAACAGCTCCCGTATTAATGTCTTAGCCGCGGCAAGTCGGCAGAGTATTATGTCACAGACTTTCACGATGGGATTATAAACACGAGGTAAGGTAAATTTTTTGAAGCGTTTTGCAAATGTTGTTTTTGCAGTAGGTATCGGGACTTTAAAAACTCTTTTCTTTAGCAGGTCAGGATATGATGGAAGTTCCAGAATTGTCTTTTGAGTGAAGATGGTGGCACGATACAAAAATAATTTACGAACGCTTAATACTTCAGCTTCCTTATAAAGATCTACAGTAGGATAGACCCGGGATCTACGAAGGGCCACCTTCAAAACTGCTCTCTGCGCGCTTTCCAAGATTATCAGTAATGATTTACTACAGCTGCCCCAAACTAGAATACAGTAATCTAGGATAGACTGACACAGGGCAAGATAAATCAATCTCAACAACTTTTGATCAGCACAATTTCTTAATAATTTCATTGTGTGTATAAATTTGCGCACTCTGCTACATGTAACTGCAATATGCTTTTTATTCTCCTCTAAAATAACACCCAAATACTACGAGTATTTGGGTGTTATTTTTTCACAGAATCAACTCTGCCGATACACGCGCAATCACATCCCGGGTCATCAGTCACAACGAAAGAGCGGCACAGTTCGAAGCATGTATTTTAAGATTACTCATTGGGACCATAGGGCGCGACGAAGCTGTTTTATGAAAACATAAAAATTGCGTTTTGGCTGTATTAATAGTAAAGGTCGTATCGTTACTGAAATGTTTTGGCACTTACGTCCTTTTCTTTAAGGAAGGCAGTTTTTTATAAATATCTCGAAAACCTTTGAACCGATCTTGTTCAAAACATTTTTCGCTAAAAGAATTTATTAAGCCTTATGTCCATGATTTTTTTTATATTATTAAAATACACGGTTCAAAAAATAGAGGGGGGGGGGACACAATTTTAGTGACTTTCGGGGCGATTATCTCCGACTCTAATCACTTAACCTAAAAAATGGCTGAGAAACCTTATATTTATTTTGAAAGGCCTGTCGATTGATGTGGCACACGTAGGCTTGCAATGAATTATTTTTTTTTGACTTTCAGGTTTATGTATGGAGTGCACCCCTAAAAAAAATTTTTTTAGAAATTTCATTACAAAAATATGTAGCGGTTAACAAAATACACCTATGCTCAAAATTTTATTCAAATTCACCTCATAGTTTTCGAGTAAAATGCCTGTGACATACGGACGGACAGACAGACATGACGAATCTATAAGCATTTGGCTACGGAATCCTAAAAACGACCCCCAAACCCAAGATCGGATCTAAAATACTACATATAAAAAGGTTGCAATATTTTTTTGACACAGAGTTTACAGTGGAGTCATACTCGTTAATCTGTTTTTTTTTCTAGTACCCATTGCTCCAACTAGCACGGAATGGTTCTGGAGCAACTCCTCCCACATTTTCATACAGTTGAGCGGCTGGGACGACAACGGTTGTGAAATTATCAAATGGGACGTGGAATACAGAGAATTAATGAGTAAAGTTTGGAGGAAGGCCGAGAATCGACTTGTAAGTTGTGTTACTACTTCTTTTAGAACGAAATTAATGTTTAGTAAGTAAATTATAAATTTAAATTAAAGGAAACATTGACACCCACGCCTCCCTAAGGCGTTGTAGGAAGAAACCGATTGAAAGATTTAGTGGCCGAGACAGATTGATCCGATAGCTCAGTTGGTAAGTTGCGACGGGCCATAAATGACTGTGGTCGCCGGTTCGAATCCGACTCGGAGTACGAAATTTTTCATTTTTGCCATTAATTCAAATTTAAGGTTAAATTGGTATAGGACTTGAAAACGGTATTCAGTTCACCTTTAAAACCTGTATAGCCAAACCAATTCGTTCACCCACATCCACCAAAGTATAATAGTAAGTTTATGTTTTGAAATATTACAGCTTGATTTCTTTTTATTTCAGCCATTCCTGGACCAAGTTTGGAACCACTACGCTGCATCTTCAGTCTTAAATCAGCCCAACTCATTTGTGATAGCAGATCTCAATCCAGCGCAGTGGTACCAAATCAAAATCACCGCTGAAAATTCCGCTGGTGCTACGACTTCAGTATTTTCTTTTGCTACTACTACTTTGTTAGGAGGTAAAACCAGTATTATTGAATAGCATATGGATTCATAAAATCAGATTTTATTGCGAGGATTAAATATATATTATTTTTTGATAAAAAATTGGCAAATACATTAAGGGGCTCCAAGCGCTTTTTGGCTAGTTTTGACGAGTTTTGAGTGGATATTCCTCCGTCAAAACTATAGATATATTTATGGTACAAACAGTTATCGGTTCTTCAATTCTTTATCTACATTTGCACGAGAGTTTAAAAAAAAAATGAATAGTTATTTTTTTATGATTTATTCAAACATGGTCCAAAAAAGCTCTCTTTTCGATATTAGTATGTTATTTATGCACTTTTATATATGAAATCTACATATAACTGTTCCTTATTGACGTCTTTAAAAACCCACGAGAGATATTTATTTTTAACTAATTTTTACAAAAGTTACGTCCAAAAAAGGGTTTTTTGGCCAGAAATTGCCAAAGTTTGGTGCCATATATCCCGAAAACTGTGAGTTTTGATGTGAATATAGGATACTATTTTGGTAAACCACGTTGTTCTTAATACGATAAGCTATAAAAAACACGAAAAAACCGACAGTTACAGATCGAAGGTCATTGGGAGCTAGGAGCCCCTTAAGGCAACAGCACGGTTAGCACAAGACGGTGCGCGAGCTCTCGAGTTTTCTCGCACTAACCGTCTCTTTCTTATTAGAAAACTTAGAAAGAGACGCTGCAAAGACATGGGTAGTCAGCCGCATTCGGTGACCGACGGCTACAATCGCCAATGGGGCCCAACTTAGGAAGTTATGTAAGGAAAAAAAAAAAAAAGCAATCGCCAATATAATTATGTGACCGCAGCACGTCTAGCACACGACGGCCGCGATATACTCTCGATTTTTATCGCACTATACCTCTTGTTCTAAGTGTTCTAATAAGTGAGATAGTGCGAGAAAAATCGAGAGAGCTCGCGCCCCGTCGCGTGCTAGCCGTGCAGTAGACAGACTAATGTGAAGACGACAGTTTGAAACCAGGCGAACTGAGCAGTGTAATCTCCGCTTAAGTGGATATGTATCGGCATTATATATAAACTATTTGTTTCAGAATCTATTGGTCCACCTACAGATCTTTTGGACCTCAATATGTTGGTCATCATTTGCAGTTCTATTTTATTAACAATTTGCACGTTCACCTGCATCTACATACTTGTCAAGAGACACAAGTAAGTACGCAAACGTAATAATATTTCAGTACTCTCCACTCACTTTGGGTGCCACCTTAGTTCAACTTTTACGGACAATAAATACTATATAGATTTACGTAAAAATACCGATAGAGCTTGCCTCTTGGCATAGACAATTCATACATTACTAAACTACGCTCATGCCATACGCCATACCCCAAATATTTTTTTCCGGTGCATAAATAGTAGCCCCATCACGCATATTTCTGGATAAAATCTCAGAACTTCGTTCGATGGTTAACCCTCCCCACGACACACACGATTCAGCAATGATGACCATTCGCTGGTTTCCATTTCCAAAAGTTTTATATTTCTCATACGTTTTAACTATATTTGAGATTTGGAACATTGTGCATGTTTTTAGCCATCAGCACCTGACAGACTACCGAAACTCGCTAACAGCGGAGTGTAAGTCTGAACGTAGTAACGTCACGGTCAACACGCCACAGAGTGTCCCCAATGAAATGAACAACAGGGTCTACAGCACGCCAGTCCATTTGACTGCTGAAACTAAACATGGTGAGTAATTCAAATAGTAGTTTCATTACTGATACACGTAGTAGGCATACGATTAGATATATATTATAGACAGCCGAGCTATTGCTTCAGAGCTACAACTCAGTGTTTACTTTGAAACTTTCGTGTCTCACTGAATCCTACTAATATTATAAATGCGAAAGTTTGGATATTTAGATGTTTAGATGTTTGTTACCCAATCTTAAACGGCACCACCGATTTGACTGAAATTTTACACGAAGATAGTTTATAGCCTGGATTAAAATATAGGATAGTTTTTATTCCGGGTCCATGCAGACGAAGTCGCGGGCGGAAGCTAGTGCACGATAAAGCAGAGAAAAAATATTCAATAGAAGGAATACAAGCAGAGATTCGTTAAACAGAAGTAGTGATTGCGGGCTTTCGTTTTCACCCAAGCGTGAGAAATTATTTTCAATACAAACGATGATGCAGGGTAAATCGCCAGTAACTAGCCACCGTTCAATAACTGACCACCTCATACTAAAAGTGAACTCTATTCACTACACGTCGATGTAACGAAGATACACGGGCAACTACGGAACCCTACACTGTGCGTGGCCCGACACGCCCTTGGCAGGTTTTATTCAATTTAAGAAGCTATTATTTAAAACCTAACCTTAGGTTCTTTTAATGATCTGATTTAAATTTTTCCCAGAACTGTACGAAATAAGTCCGTACGCGCAGTTCGCCATTGGCTTCAGAACGTTCGGGCACGTGGACAACCAAGAAGTCCCGAGCAGAGCGCATCTGCCGAGCAACAGCAAGTCGCGGTACGACAGTGGTGAGTAAAGCAATTCCAATAGTTATTTGTGTCACAAGGGAGCAAAATAGTATATTTACGGCGAGGGCGGTGTATTGAATCCTGAACGTAGCGAGGGATCCTACAATTGGATTCTTACGTAGGATCCTGAGCGTAGTGAGGGATACAAGTGTTAACGCCCGAGACGAAGATAATTTTGGTACCGAGTGACACATACTATTTTTCACACCGAATATGAAGAAATTTAAAATGATGCTGTTAAAATTACTTAACAAGTTTTAACAAATTTCTTAATTTTTATTACTATTTTTTAAATATTTCGAATAATTCATAGATTTTTATACAAGTAACGTTGTTAAAATTAAAACTTGAAATATGTTCGTTTTAATCGATTACGATGAAATTGCATTCGATTATTTTTATTAAGATCTGTGTTAAATTGGCATATTGCGTAAATGCTACATGCCAATGAATAAATTAAAAAAGTAGCTTGAATAGAAAAGTTGCATTTTGATCCCTCTCGTCGTGGAGCAAAACTTACTTTTCCGAATGAAAGGTGTGAAAAAGTATTAGTTAATCTCCTCATTTGTTGATTTTGGGGTTATGATATTGTCGGGTTAGTATACTAATCTTACAGTTTTCTCTGGTATTAGTTAACTCTTTGACTTATTGCCACGACACAACAGCAGACTTGCATCAAACCATTCTGTATTGTAAAAGCAAGCGGTGTGCGTTAAATCTGAATGTATGGAAAGTTTGACACTTTTCTATGAAATGACAGATGCGCGCGTTGATCAGTCTGTAATAGTGAGTTGGTGCAACCTCCTTGCCAATTTATCTTCTTCCTCAAAGTTTATCCCTAGTTCTATCTTCTCTCGATACATTATGGTTTATAGCTGAGATCTATCGGAGGTTATTCATTGAACCATTATTTTAGTTATTTACATAGCCGTCACAAAATTGTCAGCTTAGATGTGATTTTAATGGTCTATTATTTTTCCACATCTGCTGAGTAATTATAATCAATCCCTTGTCTTTTACTATGCGTTGTAGTTTAACTTTTGTTTTCTATTCTATTGGAATTTGGAATGTAACTAATAAGCTTTCTTTGTTATTTACAGAAACAAGTTTCCAAATGCGCTCGGAATCTGAAGAGAGTGATTGTGTATCACGAACAACTACACTGAAAAGCGTCCCAAGAAGTAAGTATGAGCTTGAGCTTACTTTCCAGGCTTATAATATTATGAACGCATAAGGTTGGCGTAGAAAATACCCAAGTCATTTATAAGAACTGGTTTATATTCAAAAGCAACAATTACAATTGCATACAAATCGTGCTGGCTGCGCTTGGGGTGTAAGTTTCGACTTCGGGGTAGGGTTGAAATGTGTTGTAGGCGTAAAACTAGTGCCTACGCCAAATCTTGGGATAAGGTACCAAAGTGGACCCCGGGCTCAGTCAGAGCAAAAAAATATTTACTTAAATGATCACCTTTATGCTTCAACAGAATCAGTACGATTATTATAGCTTATTTTTATTAATTAACCTGATTTTTTCTTCTAGAAGGCTGCAGAATCCCACACCACAGGTAGCCGATGCATTAAGAAAATCAAGGCTTTACATTATTTTTTTATCAAAAGGTTGTGTTAACCTGTAACGATTTTATTAATGTATTGCCGAGTATCTACGTTCGTATAATTCGATGAGTTGCAATTTAAGATTATCTTAAATTTATTATGGAATGTTTTAGTTTTATAAGTAACTTACAAACTATAGTTGTCGCAATATCAGGTGCTTGATACCGGTCACATCATCAGTGAGTATACTTTATTGATTACTATGACCTGAAAGTGAATTTTAAATGATCAAATATGTATAGGTACTATTGTCAAGATTGACTATAAAGGCGACAACAGACCGATGTGCAAGTTGCGGAAAGTTCCCAAATTATTGTCAAATTCTTGGAAATAGGAAATAACAATGATATAGAAAATTCTTCTTTTAGAAAATTTCTCGAAAAGTTAGTATTTTTCCATTGGGAAAAGTATCATTTTTTTTTACTTTCCATCAGCACACCAGTATCTGCGAGAATTAAAGATTTTTCATGTTTATATTGTAAAAGCTCATAGTTATCCCATTTCTGCACCAATCATTTTGAGTCGAACGATTTCGTCAAACAGAGCTAAATAAAGCAAATTGTCTGTACAAATCATACTTAGCTCATAACGTAACTTAACTTCGATTAAAAAGCAGCCTTATTTGCCATCGACAGTTAAAGATGGACTTTTGAGATTGCATGGGTTATTCTTAAAAAGTTTTCAGACAGTAACTAAAGCGATAGTGCAAGTGATTTGTATACACACACACACGTAACCTAACCAAACAAAAGATGCTTCGAATGCTATGGCATCCGTCACCCCGAACGTGTTTAGATAAACTGCAAAGAAACGCCAAAGAGAAATCATTTGTAAAGCTAATTATTATTAAATTAATATTTTTATCTCTATATTTTGTCTTTTCAACCATATCGAAAAATTGTCTACACAATTTAAGAAAAAAAAAATTCTAGGAAGACTTTTATTGTAGGTATTGATCAAATGTAAATATTTTATGTAATTAGTTAGGTACAAATACATTAATTTGTCATCAAGCAGTAGCAGCATACCCTTACAAACCAAAGACTATTTCATAGAAGCTATTTTATCAAATGTGCTAAAACAGATAATCGGAATAATTTCTAGTTATTTAAAATAAATGTACATTTAAAAATATCTAATGTATCAAATAATACTTGCCATTTTCTACGTGCATGTGATGTCAGTAAGAGTGAGAGGGGCAGTAATGTAAGAAAAAGGTACTTACATTGCATGATCGTGTGTGTTTTACTACACCTGGGGTTCATTCTAGGAACGGTACAGAGTGTAACAAGACTTGTACCACAGCATGTTCTCAATATAATTTGAGACATTGGTGCCGTTAAGAAGCCTAAGTCTTCTGGTACGAGTAGATGTCGCTACACGCCTCCCTGAGGCGTTGTAGGAAGGAACTGACTGAAAGATTTGGTGGCCGAACCGGAACATTAAACTTATAAAATTTTCCTTTATTTTAAAAGTTACAGCATGTACCATTCCTAAAATGGACCCCTGATATACGTTGCTTTTGAAAAATGTATGTATGTATTTAAAGTAGTCGATGAAATTATTATCTTCAAAAAGACTGATTGTTTAACGTTTATTTTCTTATATTTAATGTTAGAAATAAAATTTCGAAAATATAAATATTAATGTTAGAATTCTTACTCCGGTTGTTTGATTTTATTACCTATTCTAATATTATGATTACAATTTTCATTAACATTTTCAGGGGTCCCCTTGGATCGCATAATGTTATTTACGCTATTATTGTTTCGCATAATTGGTGTGACATAATTTGTTTTGGCATTATTATGCCAAAACAAATTAGTACTTTGGCCTACAACTTTTTTGGCATACTGCGCAAATAGCGTAATTTCAGATGAACTAATCTGTATTGGCCGAATACACATTACGCATGCTATTGTTTGGGCTAATCATTATTTGGTATATCTGTCATTATCCATAATTTTAGTTTTCTAAATGAATAAAACTCAGTTTCCAGTGTCCACTTTTTGTGGACGCGGATTATTGGGTCGTGCATTATCAGGGCGGACAAAAATGGCTTGTCATAAGCGAACTCTGTTTTAGGTCGGTTAGGTTAGGGTTCACTTGTGTCCCTAAGACCAGAAATAGGCACTCCGCGCAGCATTTTCAATATTAAAATTGCTTCTAATAATCGGCAATATCATGATTGAGAGAACTCAGTGATTATTTTTTATTTTTTTAAACGGCCAAAAATTTAAAATTAAAAACATGATATCCGCGCTTCCGAGCACGCACTTCCATCACGCTCACGCTTATGCTCAGTGAGAGGTAGAGAAGACCATGAACCTACGGCGCCTTAACTTGAAAGTTGTCATTTATACAATGAAACAACATGAGTGCAATAAAATACTTGAGTTCCTTTTTATCCAAAAGAAAATTTTGCATATACGTGCCCATGTGACATGAGAATTACACCGTACATACGTGAGCGGGGCTGAGGTCAGTTTAATTATGTGGCTTATTGTATAGGTACTGGTCAAATCAAGATAAGGACAACTAACATTTTAAATTTTATTGTTAACTAGCTTCTGCCCGCGACTCCGTTCGCGTGGAACCCGTTTTTATCGTAGCTCCATACAAACTTTCACCCCCCATTTCACCCCCTTAGGGACTGATTTCCGGAAAAAACTATTCTACGGCCTTGCCCGGGACTCAAACTATCTCTATACCAAATCTCACCCGTACAAACTTTGCACCCCTATTAGCTTAGGCTTAGGCCCGCTTAGGGGCGGGTTTTTCCAAAATTCTAAAATGGCTTTTCTTGTACCTATTGTAATAAGGAGTCCGTACATAGTTTCAAGTCTAACACTTAAGATTTTACTCCATCCCCATTCAAACTTTCAACCCCCCTTTTTACCACCTTGTGGGTGGAATTTTCAAAAATCTACCTACTAATCTATAAACTACCTATTGTGAGAAGATCAGCTTTCTAGGTTTGACGGTTTAGGCTGGGCGTGAGTCAGTCAGTAAAAGGTAATCTATTGCTTGGATGATAGGATTAACATTAAAAAAGTTAGTAATTTAGTATGTATAGCTTCTGCCCGCGGCTCCGCCCGCGTGGAAGGCGTTTATCGCGAATCCCTTTTTTTTTAGAATTCCTAATACCAATGCTCATCGTTTATTTGTCTATATTTAATTTGTAAGAACGTAGAAAATGAAAGGTGGCAGAATATTTAACTATATTTTAATAATTTACAGCAATGCTTCTCTTTATACGATATTAGACGTATAGCCGTCGGGGATCAAAACAAAAAGCTTCGTAGGATTGCTAACACGGGATAAAGCCACATAAAGCTGACCGTGCGAAAAACAACATACATAATAAGCTCATTGCCCTTGCACGTTAGTACCAAATGGGGCCGATAGATGGCGCTGACCCCATTCCTACTTCGCGCTGTTAAGATTTTTCTAGAATGAATGGGGTTGGGACGGGTATATTTCAATAGCAGGTCAAAAAAAGATCGCGATTCAATTGTCTTGGTAGTTCGATGGTCTTGGTGTAAATGTAAAAGTTATTCGTTGTTTGAAATTGAATTCTGTTGTGTTGGGTTAAAATAAGTAATTTAACAAATGTTGGGACATTTACTTTACCTTGACTTGAGTTAATTGACAGTTTGTACGGAACCCTCGGTGCGCGAGTCAGACTCGCACTTGACTGGTTTTTTTAAATCAACGCAATTGCCCAGATATAATTGAGGAATTTTTAGACAAAGAATAAGAAGTAAAAGTATATAAGTTGGTCTAGGTGACAGGGTAGATAGTTAATTGTATTTTACGTCCCTAAATAGCACCCCTGGTAATCTGCTATCTCTTCCAAACAGAAACGTCATAAAATTGGCATTTATTTTTCTTATTTTTTTTTCTTTAATTTCAATACTATCTTGTATGACTATATTCCTTGGTATTCACATCCATATATTTTTAATTTATACTGATCCAATTTCTAGAAATTAAAAAAAATATATTGATGGCCATTAAAACCCACCTTTAACTTTGTTAAGGGAGCTGGGATACATTAATAAATACCCTCTTTTTTTGTTAATGACCACGGGATCATTCTAAAACGACTGATATCTAAGCCATTTCAGTACATACTTGAAACTTGCTTGAAACTGTAATCAAATTAGATTCTACTGAAGGACTTTTGTGTCAAATGTTTACGTTAATGATTACCTGTGTTGTATTTTTAATTTGTACGCCAACTATGTACCTACCTAAGTTTATTTGTTTTGAATTTTGAAATTTATTTAACCTAAATTTCAGCCAATTCAGCTCAGTATTTGTTTTACCTATTATTCAATATGATATTTTATTATATGTATTGATTATTTAGTAACTATGAGTATTACTACCAGTTTCTGCGATACTTATACTACGTGAGTTAAATTGACATAACTTTTTTATTTATTAACCGATTTGAATAAAATAAACACTAAATATTAAGGGAAGTCTAGCATAACATACTACTGAAAACCGCATCCAAATCGGTTAAGCCGTTTCTGAGATTAGCGTTCACAAACGCATAGACAAACATAGAAACAGACAAACAGACAGGAAATTCAAAAATCATTTTTTTGGGCTCTATTGCGTTCATGTTCAGTTTTTTTAATATATTTGCCATGTACAGACAGCGATCAGTTACGATTTTTATTTTTATAGATTAGTAGGTAGATTTTTGAAAATTCCACCCTCAAGGTGGTAAAAAGGAGGGTTGAAAGTTTTAATGGGGATGGAGTAAAGTTTTAAGTGTTAGACTTGAAACTCTATGTATGGACTCCTTATTACAATAGGTACAAGAAAAGCCATTTTAGAATTTTGGAAAAACCCGCCCCTGAGCGGGTTAAATAGGGGTGCAAAGTTTGTACGGGTGAGATTTGGTATAGAGATAGTTTGAGTCCCGGGGAAGGCCGTAGAATATTTTTTTTCCGGAAATCAGTCCCTAAGGGGGTGAAATGGGGGGTGAAAGTTTGTATGGAGCTACGATAAAAACGGGTTCCACGCGAACGGAGTTGCGGGCAGAAGCTAGTGGAATAAAAGTATATATTATAATTATATTAACTTGGTGTCAGTTTTGCAACGAAAATTAAGCATACAAATCATGTAAAAATGAACTTTTTTCACATTTAATCAACGTGTATAGGCATATCATTCATAAATTAAACAGAAAAAGTTAGTTTTTATACAAACTGAATGCTTAATTGCCGTTACAAAAGCCATTACACCGAGCTAATTTTACATTTAACAATTCACGGTAATTGGGTGCACGAATTGAAAATGCCCAGGTACCTACTGTTTAATATAATTTTCACGTAACGATCACCATAATTGTGGCCCTTTATTTTCTTATATATGCTGATGCCAAAATCTATTTATTACTGCCGTAGTGTGTGTGCTAATGTTTAACGATGTTCCAAACATAAACAGTATTTTCAATTGTTCAAAAAACAATCCTTTCAAGAATAATGTCTTTATCGAGCAAAGTTGTTCTAACTTTATTACGGACTATGGAATCTCAGTTAGAAAGTTCCCATATAAAACAGTTTCAAACTACCAATTTGTTCGGGTAGGCAGTGATCCGGAAAATTGGCGGAAAACTTACCCCAGCCCGAAGGGGAGGCGTCTTAAAATATCGCTTATGCCTTGTAAGCTTCTAAAGGTAATGCCTTTGCTCAGCAATGAGTGTTAAACGCAACAGAGTTGTTTGAAATTACGACTGTCTTTGTATATCAACACTTATCTTGGAGTCCATCCGAGACTATTAATGTAAGTCTTGTAAAAGTGGCCACTGAAAATTATTCAGTTACTGAGCCCCATTTTTTATGCTGTAGCAATTTTCAATATTCAAGTTTGCCAATGTTAATTGAATTGCAGAAAAGTTAAGGTGGTTCGACGACTAATAGAAAACGTCTTTTGACATTCGCAAGCGAACGGCGTGATATTTTAAGAAACTTGTGTGTGTTGTTTCCATTTGCGCAAAATTCCCCCTTTCCTAGAATAAACATGGAAAGACTAGAATAAGATGAGAAATTAGTTTGTCACGTGATATTTTGGGAAAAAGATTATTCTCAAATTATTCTAGTTTATACAAGTTTATTCTAGGAAATGGGGAATTTTGGCGCAAATGGAAAGCTAATTTATGAAAGTTATTTACATAAAGTTTCTTAAAATATCACGCCTGCGTATGTAAAAAGACGTTTTTTATGGTCGTCGAACCACCTTAGGATCGTTTTTGAGACAAAGCTTTTATTGCCAATAACTTATTTGCACATTCATCAACTATCTCAAAAAAACGACTAAGTAGTACGAGGGCTGCCTTTTAAGTTCTGTCGTTTGCAACCCTCCCGTGATTGCATAAAAAAGAACTAGTGTCACGTTAAAATATTTGAATTTAGAATTCGAAAACAAAAGAATGACTCGAAATCGGCCCAACCGTTTTAGTACAGCGTTCGTTCAAAGTTGACAAGTCAGTTGTGAAAATGGAAATTTCGAAGGAAAATTTACGTGCGATAATTTTTTACAACTTCAAAAGGGGCTTAACGCGACTTCAGTGCTTCGAAGAGTTGACTACGGTTTTCAATGATAAAGCACCATGCCTTCGGACTGTGGAACGCTGGTATTTAGAATTTCAACGTGGTTGCTCTAGTCTTGGTGATAGACATCGTGAAGGTCGACCAAAAACAGCCGTAACCCAGGAGAACATTGATGCTGTACGGCAACTGATCATCGAAGATCGCCATGCGACATACCGTGAGATAGAAGCTTCCTTAAGTATTTCAGGGACCAGTGTTCACAGTATTTTGCATGATCACTTAGGCGTAAAAAAGTTGATCTCACGCTGGATACCACATTTACTCAGTGAAGACCAAAAAACGGCTCGCGTTCGATGGTGTCGCAAAACCCTGCGGCAATTCAACCGAGGAAACTCGAAACATGTTTACGACATTATCAGTGGTGACGAATCTTGGATATATGCCTACGATCCCGATTCTAAACAGCAGTCGACTGTTTGGGTGTTCCAAGATGAGCCAAAACCGACCAAAGTAATACGCTCACGGAGCACTTCGAAAAAAATGGTCGCCACGTTTGTGGCGAAAAGTGGCCACGTTGCCACCATCGTGCTCGAGGATCGTAAAACGGTTAATGCTGACTGGTATACCACTGTCTGTTTACCAGAAGTCATCGGCGAGTTTCGAAAAAATAACCCAAGACGTCGTATAAGACTGTACCACGATAATGCGAGCTCGCACACCGCCCGGCAAACTATTGCGTTTTTAAAAGAGCAAAACGTCGAAATTCTGGAACACCCGCCGTACAGTCCAGACTTAAGCCCTAACGATTTTTTTACTTTTCCAAAAATCAAGCAACGACTTCGTGGTCAACGGTACCAGACGCCTGAAGAAGCGGTTGAGTCATACAAAACGGCCATTTTGGAGACCCCGACTTCAGACTGGAATAAGTGTTTCGAAAACTGGTTCGATCAAATGAAAAAGTGTATTACATATCACGGTGATTACTTTGAAAAACAATAAATACCATTTAACACTTAAATTGTCTTTAGATTTTCCAAACGACACAACTTAAAAGGCAGCCCTCGTAGTAGTACCTACCAACATTTTACGAGTATTTATTTATTTAATCGTATGGCATACAATGTTTTATTTATTTATTTATTTATTTATAAACCCTTAATTAACACTAACAGACAAGCTATGCATGTTAATTATACAGGAGGATATTATACAATGAGGTGCTTAGGTCTATACAATACAGTAGATATCAATAAAGTATGGAACTTGAAGCCGTAATAGACTCGAGATATCGGCTGCTAGTCGAGAGAAATTGAGATTCCGTGCTGTGGAACATATCCAGTTTGCTGTCGCTGTCCAGTATATCATTGAGAAGAGTCAAGGCATGGTGCAGTGGTGAGTGTGATAGAGCACGAGTTCGTGCCGCCGGGACAGCGAATAGAATGCGGCGACGGGGCCGGAGTTGAATACTGGGGATAGGACGCACTTGGAGTGAGATTACGGATAACAAAGAAGGGCTACTAATCTCGCCGCGTATTAACCGAAAGAAGTATTTTATGAGGGCCAAATTCCTTCTGCACTCTAGAGAAGTATAGTTTACCATTCCTAGTATAAAGAGCCTTTTGGCCTTTAAAGTTTGTCACTCTTTAGTACCACCCAGGAGACACGTGCAGGGTTGTGGTAGGTAGCTCCTGCGGACGCGAGTGACAGTTGTCCCCCCTTTGTCAAGTGAGTGGGCAACTCGACTGTTAGAAGTTCTTAAGCCGCCCGCCTCAGCTTAACGACTACTGTCATAGACAGCAGCCGGGATCAACTGCTTAGCGTGCCTTCCAAACCACGGAAGCGCTCATTTATGTTAAAGGCTCAAACATCAGGCGGTCACCCATCCAAAGACTGACCGCTGCCATCTTTGCTTAACCTGCGTTATCGTTTCCGACTCGCAGGCGCCGCTAGGCTATGAGCGCTTCATACATATCGCTTTACGAGTATAACAAGCCCTAACACTACGATTAAATTGCAAGTCATTTACAAGTAATAGACAAGTTACCCTCTCGTTATACCCTGCGTAACCCTTAACCTTTTGAACGCTCTGTCAAAGAGAAAAGTTGTCAACGACACGCCAATTTAAGAAGACATTTCATGCGGAGTTAAACCTTATTTAAGGGCTTCTTGGCGAATACCTACTTATAGCAGTCGTTCGCGTTGAACCTGCGGCGCGGATGGATATATGCGTCGAAAAGGGTAATTATATCACGCGCACGTTACGAGTTCTGACACGTTAGCTAAGCTAAAAAGCCACCATTAGATATTTTAAATTTGTACTACCTGCGTACAGTATCGTAGGTTAGTTAAAGATTACTTGTCTGTGATATTAACAGAATCACTTGTTTTATTATACAATTCAGGGATATACTCTGTCATCAGGGACAAGGATTTAAAAATCCTATTTTCTAAGGACGTAGGTTTGGACCGAATCCAATTTGCCGCCCTAGCGACCTCGCGGCGCTCAAATGTAAATTACACCGTTTTTGCATTTCCCAGCGTAAGTATATGAATGCTTGAATATTTTAAAATGTTATAGTCACAAAATAGATGTGGTAATGTGAATATTATTATAGAGATATCGTTGTCAATATTAGGACCTGTAATCTCATGATTTGATTATTATTTGAAACCTGTCTCGCTGCCGGCGGCACTCTATGTTAAGTTTTATATAGTGTGTTGTATGTTTAGTTTGTTAAGTAGAGCCCGACAATCCACTTCATTCACTTTTAGATTCCATTCACACATTTAGACCTGGCATAACGATTAAGTACCAATCAAACTAACATTAGGTGCTAATGTAGCAACGTGAGTCAAAGGAAGTGAAACAGATTCTAAACTGTGATAACTATTAGAGTGCTACGAAAGCACTCGATGCAAACTATGCCTAATTGGAAAGTCTATGAATACATCCCGGAACGGAAGCGAAGTACATGTTGTAAAGAAGAATTTATTTAGAATAAAAAAAATATATACAAGAAATATAATAGAAAAAAAGTTACGCTGTTACATACCACCTACCTCATACCATATACCTCACTCTACTACCATGTACATTTGCCTGCACAAACCTTTTATAGAAATCCTGTGTGGTAAATGATATTCTTATATCTTAAGAGGTTCTCCTCTTTAGATATAATTAATACACTCATCTCTAGTACCTATCACTGCAATATCACATTTTGTCGATCTTTTAAACCCACATTTATGCTAAAAGTGGCGCTGGAACATAAGTTTCACGTGCTCTGCCTACCCCTTTTGGGAATGAAGACGTGAATGTATGTATGTATGTATGTCATCTCTAGTGTGCGATTCGGAGGGCTATAATATCGGTTACCTTGGTTCTGCTGCGGATAGCCTCATTTCTGATAACTCCTCGAAAAACTCCCAGCATAGCCCTCTCCATTGCCCTTTGGGTGACTTTGAGCCTTCTTATGAGGCCCATAGTAAGTGACCACGTTTCCGTGCCATGCGTCATCACTGCCAGGGAGACACTGCGGAATATTGGATGAAAAGATGTGCCCTAGCTTCCCGAATGCTGCCCAGCCGAGTTGGTTTACTTGCCTCCAAATTGGCTTCCGTGCTGCACAAATTTCGTCAAATATTTGACAACTCCTCGTTTGCAACGCGACAGAATTGTGAACAGAACTACAAGACAAACTTTAACAAGCAATTAAACTGTACCCTCCACAGATTAATTATTTGTTTGCCCAACTAACTGAGAGCCGGATTGGCGTTATGTAACTAGGAGTTCTCGACTATAATCAGATTGTGGTGATAAGTATTGATGTCATTGCCTTTATAAAACAAAATGATATTTTTTTGTGAACTAAGTGAGATTGTTTATCCCAAATCGGGCTTTTCAGTTTGTAACCTTAAGTTGGGTGTTACTTAAAGTTCAATCTGAAAAGCCCGATCTAGGGCGTCCAGAGATGTTTGTATCATGAGCAACGACTATTTGTTCGTGGGTCTTGGATGTTTTATATGAACATCGTTGGCTAATACCCATTACATTACTGTAATAACTCGTTAAATATCCTAGACCAACATACCCAACATAAATTCTTAATGATTTACGTCGTTTCTCAAATAAAAATAAGCAGACTACTGTTACCAGAGGGGTACACACGTGACGTTTCGAACGACCGTTAGGACAATTTAACTGTAATTTTCCTATACATATTTCCTATGTAAGAAAATACACAATTTTACGTCTTCACCTGGCCACAATGCGAGTTTTACCGTACGCGCAGAGTGCGGTAAAACTCACATTATGGCCAGGTGTGACGTAAAAATATATATTTTCTTACAATTCCAAGAAACGAACCTCAAGTCACTGTTTTTGTCTATTACTTAACATTCTCTATGCTGTATATCTATATGGGAACAAATATAATGACCACCAGAAAATACTTTGATACCCTCAAGCTTTCTTACCAAAAAAATGTACTGAACACCAAAAAAAGAATTCTACCATTACAATGGTACTACCTGTTTTAGTAACGACTGCACAATTAAATTGTATTCAAAGATCAAATTTAGTAAATGATTACCAAATTTAGTAACTGAGCACCTAATCTTAGCGAAGAAATTATTACAATATGTCTACCTAAATAAGTCACTATGATTGCCATAAAATGTATGCATATTACCAAATAAAGTAGTACTTGCCACTCAACTCCGTCGCCCCGCCCGCGCCGCGAATTTAGGGAATATGAAGAGGTATCAGGTTAGTAAACATTTTCTAGTAACTTAAATGATTCCTTGGTTATAGCGATCGAAAGGTAAAAATAGCTACCAAAACCCGAATCAGCGTACCCCACTTCCACGTGGTCTTGTCTGTCTTACCCCTAGAGTGTATATAAAAGCCCGCGGAGACAGAAGCTTGCGAAGGAGGTCCTGAGCTGAGCGGGTGCGCACGTGAAACGAAGGGCCGACGAAGCAAGTTTCTGGCGGGAGCCCGGGCGGAGGGCGGGAGACTGAGTTAGTTATGGGTTAGCAATGATTAGTTGGGAGACATTTTCTTTAATAGGATAGTAAGATGTTATAATTTGGTTTTCATTTAACATAAAAATGGTGGTAACATTTTGGTGATCATTTACTATTTATGTGTTAGCAATGATTAATTAGGAGACATTTTATTTAAATAGGATAGTAAGATGTTATTATTTAGGTTATCAATTTCACATTAAAATGGTGAAAAAAATTAGGTGCTCAGTTACTATTTTTGGTCGTCAAAAGTATTTTTTTGTGTTCATATTTTACTATATCTGGTGGTCCGTTAAACATATGCCTATCTACAGTGTGTGTCTACGACCCGGGCTTTTATAAAGACTGATGATAATATGCTTCGTTAACAATTGTTTGCACGTATTAGTAAATCATAATTATGTAAATTAACTGCGCAATTAATTTTCCAAAATACAAACCTTCAATGGACTAGATGTATGACGCCGTACTAAACAAATTATGACGAGCTGTCACTTACACTTACTTGTCAATTTACTTTGCTGTACATTGCTGGCAATTAAACGTTTGTTAGAAAGTTAACGAAGTCTGAGATCTAGTTTATTAATTAAATTAATGTCATGGTTACATTATAAATATACGTTATATTAACCTCCTTTAAGAAAAGCCAGGGTTGTAGACACACACTGTATATGACGGGCGATAGGGTAAGTTGGACTCGTTGTAGGACATAATTTATTTCTTTAAGCAACGAAACGTAAAACTGTTCCTGGTTAGAGTCGTCCGTACGCCAGTGGTCCAAGCAAATAATGGCCCCTCCTGCCTGGGGTAGCTGATTTTACACCGCCCCTCCACCGGTCTTGCACGGACGTCAGGCCAGACTCAGTTGATGCGCACCAATCCAGCGCTTGCGTTTCGTTGTCATTTGATGTCCCATACTAATGACTTCCCGACATATATATTGTGATATCGACATAAAGAAAACCCCCGACATTAACTGCTTAAGTATTTAGTTTTGGCAACGTGCATCATAGAAAAGACATTACAACCACATTCTATATGACCCAGATATTCTCTTCGAAAGATTCTAAAATCATAAATTTGGAGCACCGTTAGTAGGAACTAGCTTACCCGAAAGCAACTTTATATTATCGTAGTTCGCAAGTTGTGGTTGCCGTCGGTTGTTTCGGAGGCGTTCGGCGTCAGGAGACAATTGGACTGTCCGGTGCTGCATGCCGCAGCAAACTCACTTCCATGCACTGTTGCTAGATCACGACTTTATGTGACGTTTCATTTATGTTGTGGTGGTCGTGCTATATTTTTATAGTAACGCCACGGTAGATATACAGGGTGTGGCCTGTAATAGGAGCAAAAAATTAAACGGTGGCTTATTAAGTTAATCAGTAATTATTTCCAAGTGGTTAAATTGAAAAAAAAAATGAAAAAAAAATAGAAAAAAATAATAAGTAAAAGCGTACGTGTGTTCTTTTGCTTAACTGGAATGATATCCATTTTGTTTTACTTCAAAAACACCAAAAAATCTTGTAAAATTGAAAAAAAAAAACAAAAAGAATTAGAAAACCAAAGTTAGTATAATCGCAATTACGAAAGTGCCCAGTGTTCTACCAAGATAGTTAATGACTGGCATGCTACGATATCGAGATGTCGAGATCCATTACTTAGGTATCACAACTTCAGATAAGATTATTTCCGAATTCAAGAATCTTGAAACACTGGTACCTTTACAGAATCACTGCGGATAATACATAGAGTCAGCCCTTAAATTTATTGCTCCCATTACAGGCCACACCCCGTATACCTAAGCTTATAAGGTGGATGTCACACTGCTTCTCGTTGTATGCAAGTACCTCAGTTTGTATATAAATTCCGTGTGGTACGACACACTGCAACGCACCTCCGTCCGGCGAAATTTGTATGCAGGTCGGCACCTCCGTCCGTTGATGCGGCCCAGTGTGACGACCGCCTTACCCTTACAGTACAACATTCGTGCGTCACATCATCCGATGTGATGTGACACACTCATAGACACGCTTCGCTACAGTAAATTGAAGCGCAGGTCGGGAAATTCGGCGGTTCATAAGTCCGCGTGTTGCGCATGTACCACGTAGAATTGTTTTTCAAGGTCTTAAAAGGTCTCAAGAGACTCTAGTTGGTTCTGCTTTAGCGAATAATGATGTGATTTACTTTGGCTACGCTGTCATCTTTGTCACTGAAAAAAACGATCATGTCTATATAGGTGTAAATTATCACTCGTAGGAGTATGTGGCCTGCGGCCGGGGCCGCACCATAGTTGTAGTGAAATCAGAGTCGCGTCACTAATCGTTCGACCATTGCGGCCCCGGCCTCAATCCATGTTATTGCTAAGCTGAGAGCAACCCGGTGCATCATGTAATAAATACGTACCGAAGTCAGAAAACCCGTGGGTATTTTATTTACAAGTTTCCCAATTAACATTATATTCAAACTACAGTGGATTAACCTAAAACTCGCGTACTACTGTAGTCTCGTGTATTATTTGTAGCAGCGAACAACAACTAGATGGCCACGCGATGACAATGAAAACTTTACGCTTTACAAATCAGACATGGGTAAGTCTAAGATTCCATTTAATACGTATCAAATACAATTGATTCCAAGTGCTTGATTCCCCGTCATTCTTTGTATCAAATCAACATCCTCCAAGCGTTATCCCAGTTATGCCCTAAAGGCGCCCGAGGTCAGCTTTGACATCTAATCCCAAGATTTGGCATAGACACTAGTTTTACGAAAGCTACTGCCATCTGACCTTCCAACCCAGAGGGAAAACTATACCTTACTGGGATTAGAGCGGTTTCCTCACAATTAATCTTTGTATCAAATAAAAAGTAAAATATGCGTGCAAGACCAAACACACCCGTGTTCTATATATTTTTATCATCAGCAAATACGCTTTTGACATGATTGAGACAGAGCCAGATTTAACCACCACAGATGATTAGTTTTATTTTGATTCCATGTATGTATATACCTAAGCATAATCATTTTGAGTGAATGCCCGAAATTTACTTCATAGACACTCGTCAAATTATTAATTAATTGCGTAGCAACGATATCGATTGTATTGTTCTCTTTGTGATAGCGTAGGTAGATAACCATTCGTATTGACAATATGAAATTGTATTCAATTCATTAGTGACCGAGTAAGACCAAATTTTGGGGCTGCAGTTGCCTTTATGTAGAAAATCATGTAGACTACAATCAACCATAGGGCATATAAGTAAGTGCATATAAATAAGGTGCTAATTGCATGATATTATGTAAGAGGGGACGCCGTCCATGTGAATTAAGTGGCTAACCAAAAATGTGGCTTTAAAGCCCTTAACTTCGGCAAGGTCCACAGAAGAGATGCAAACCTAAATCTCTGTATGACTCTACAATTATTTACCTGTACATACAAATGGTCCTTGTCCCACCGCACTCCGCAACTTGCTAATCTTCCAACTTGGATTGCCAGCGTAGCTGAAACTTCCAGCTATTACTATGCATTGCTTTAGTCTGATTTAACTTTGCCTGGAAGGAATTCAGTTTTCAAGTCTTTGGTATAGATAAATTAGTCATTTGCTTATCGATACGATACGAATTGATTGCTACAGTTATTTTCAGGTTGGTTATTGTATAAAATTGTATACATAAATATCAACAACTAGCTGTACCTGCGACTTCGTTTGCATGGTAATATGGTGGGAGTTCTAATTTAACCTATCAAGTAAAACGTTGAACAAACCTATTTTAGCTAAAATGCCGTTAAAATTCGTTTGTCTTTATCTGTTACTCTGATATTTAAATTAGTAAGAAAGGGACAAAACTCGTTTTATTTAACAGAGGTATTTTAAGTTTTATGAATAAGGGGGTAAAAGTTTAGTAGATGTTTGTGGCCATAGATCCAATAAGTAGGACACAGGCTACAGCATTAAATGTTTATTGATCTTCTTCTCTACATATTTTTAACACTGTTTTATATTATTAAATAAATAAAAACGTGATAACTGAAATGATCGTGAGTCACTCCGACTCTCAGGTAAAGATGTGTTTAGGAATTAATAATAGATAATCCTTTCGAGTACCCATTCACCGGTAAGTGTTTACGCGGGATAAAAGATCTCTTTTTAATTAGACAACCATTTTTAATAAGACTGGCAACCCAGAACATTTTTCTAGGCTTCTTCCTCCAATCAGGCCGCCATCTTGGAAAATCAAAGAGTATGTAAACGTGCAGTAGATGCAACAATTTTCTGAGTTCGGATTCAGTTATGGCCATCGTGATTTATTACACTCGTATAAAAAAAAAATACTTAAGTATTGATTTAATCACCGACATTTGGATTTTGTAAACTTTTGATAATGGATAGGATCTGGATGGATTTGATCTTTATAGTTCCCGAGGATGCACTGTGTTGATGCAATTTGTCTCAGCGATTTGTGTCAGATTTGATGACAAAGTCCTATTTAAGGTCCATGCGGATCGTCAGATATCGATTTTGATAGCAATCGCAGCAAGACAAAAAAAAAAAAATTACGACCATTTTCAGTTTAAGTCAGATCCATACACATTTAAGGTCCCACGGTATCCTCAGATATATATTTTGAAAGCAATTAGAAGTTAATATAATAATTATAGTCTTCTAAATTGCTAATGGGTTCATATCATATTCGGAGACCATACTCGCGTCGCGTACATTATTTATATAAGAGAACTGACATAGGATTTAAATAAGTAGAATTTAAGATCTAAATAGCAACTACACGTTGCCACTAAAATTATTCATAAAAACTATTAAATAAAAAAAAGCAACTGGATGCTGCTATTTTGGCGCAAAAATTAAGATCTTTAAAGCGTCAAATCAGTAAGTCTAGTAACTTTAATGTTCTACTAA
Organism: Epinotia ramella; assembly: GCA_947578815.1. Lineage (NCBI taxonomy): Eukaryota > Metazoa > Arthropoda > Insecta > Lepidoptera > Tortricidae > Epinotia > Epinotia ramella. The sequence goes on from OX388202.1 coordinate 28,978,720, forward strand.
TAAGGCAAAATAGTCTTAGGAAATTGTCACTTCTACATTTTTAATCTTTGAAATAATGTCCGCCATCGGCGCGGATCTTATAAATTACAGAAAAAAACATGTTATTTAAAAAAAGACCGGTTGCCCTCCGGGAGCGCCGGTAGAAGAAAAAAAAAGGCCCCCCACTTTCTTCTGTGTCTCTACATAGGCTATAGGCTGAATGTCAACTTGAATTTCTATACTGATTTAATACATACTGTTTATTGCTGATTAATATAAATACTGACAGACCAGAACGGCTATCACAAACGGCGCGCGAGCTCTCTCGATTTTTCTCGAACTATCTCTCTCTCATTTAGCGCATATAAGTTTCCATATCAGAATCGATTATTTTTTTATGCTTTAGAATTTAATATGCGTTTTGTGAAGGTCTATCACAACACCGGATCGAAATTATTACTGTGGGATAGTTATGGCAAGCCCGCCATTTTAACGTTACTAACAGTTGACAGATATGGCGGCTACGATTTCAAGTAAAAGAAATGAATAATTTAAGGAGGTCAAATGTTTCCGAAAATTAATTAACCGTCGCAGTCGGATAAAAACTATCCTAACCGGAAGCTAGAGTAAGAATGTACTTATGAAAAAAGTTACATGTTTTCCCGTTCATGGGAAGCTGAGATCACGCGGGACACACCAATGCTTAGTTTGATACTGGCCGATTCTTTTTTTAATTTAGAGATTTATTATAAGTGAGAGATGAGAGATGAATAAATATGAACTACATATCCTCATAGTAAGCTCAATAAAGCTTGTTGTGTTATAAATACTTAAATACGTGGAAAATATCCAAGACTCAGAAACAAATTATATTCATGCTCATCACGCAAATGGACCTTCAAATGGACTTGCTTCCAACTTATTGTCGGTTTCAAATTGATATTTTGTGTTCTAAAAGTTTGGAATAATGCAAGAAAGTTGAGGCCATCAAGCATAATAAGATTAAAAAAAACAACAAGCACACAGACATGACAATACCACCAAAGCATGTAAACTTTAGACATGTACACTAATGTTTGTGACGGTTTAGCGTCGCCAGAAGGTAGGTAGATTGCAGCCGGTCGAAATTAAAATACCGGGAATTAAATTTACAATTATTTATTAATGTGAGAAGTAGAACCGACTAGGTCGCGGGTTTATTATGAGCTGGCAATTAGAGCAGAAACCATGTCCTTGTAATTGGGGTCACTTCCCTGCACCGGCTAACGCCACGTAGTCCACGCAGATCTTGGAGCAGGAGTTCGAGGTTCCGGGATTCGGGTCTGCAACGCAGGTCTACCGGATACGCGCAGAAGCATGCGCAAGAAGGTGGGTGAACTCCAAACTGAACCCCAGACTTGGTCCCTGGAATACCCGGAAAATAGGCGTTTCACAAAAAGTCCAAATTTGTGTAAGTGACTGCGACATCGGGATTTTTAATGAATAAATGTGCTCTTATTTTAGGTGGCTATATAAGTGAACCCCAAAGCATTTAATGGTGATCAAAGGATGTGGCAGTCACAAACAAAATCAACAGTTTTATGATAAAGCAAATTAAATGAAGTGAAATTATCAAAACATTAAGATGAAATGTACTAACTAATTACAATATGATCAAAACCTTATTGTTGCATTATACGACGATTGTCTATGAAACTGCAATTTAATTAACTAGAATAAAGTGTGCGTTAGCTAATATTACATGAGGTTTTTATGAAGTGGGTAGATGATTATTTCTAGAAGCACCTAGAAGCGTGATGTTCCCAGCATTATTCGAATTGGCAAATAATGTTATAACATGATTTCGACTAATGTACAGTGAGAACTACTTTTATTTTTAATATTTGCTACACGAAAAGTGGTTTATTTCTATCTATGTTAACTTAATCTAAGTAGAATAATATTCACAACACTTACCCGATTCGGGGAAACACTAGAACTTAACTTTAGCACAGGTGATAGGTATTTATGGTTCACTCCAAAACTGAGTATCTGTCACACCATATTATTTAGAAAATATATATAATCCATCTTATGGTTATTAAAGTGGTTGACCTGTCGCGGTCCTCGCCGTAATGCAAATGTCAAGTGACGTGTGTTTCTCCTTCACTGGTCGCGGCCGCGTCGCTTATCGCGAGTCGGTGACGTCGCTCATTGTATTCCTAACTTGTTTATCTAATAGTAAAAGTGCGTAGTCGATTCTGTCTGTATGTAAATTATTTTTATTTGTTACAGTTGAAATATGTGGATTAGTGATTTTTGAGTTGTAATTATATCTTTATGTATAGTTTAGTTGTTTTTTTTATATTTATAGTTTAGCAGTCATAATTTAGTACAAAAAAATAGGAAAACCGTTACATGTTATAAAGAACCAACTGAAACTATACGTTTTTTTGTTTGACCAACGGTATCACGAGGCAATTATACTCTTTCTAATTTCGTAATAATATGTATTTTGTCCATGACCCGAGTACTATTGACAGGTGCATTCTGGTCCCGGCATCACAGCTGGTGCTGCGTGAAAGGACGACTGCATGCGGCGGCGAGACGGCGCCGGGTGAAGAAATACTGCCAGTGCGGAAAAGGGGGCCGCCAGTTTAGAAGACCGAGATGGCTCATGCTTAGAAAAAGACTTAAATTTGTAAGAAACATTTACTTCTCTGCCTTCATCCGGGAATCAATAAGATATGAACCATTCAAGGCCAGGCACGGCACGTAATTATGAGTCGTACCTCTATACGCGATTTCTGCTTTAAAGCGGACCAAGTGATTTCCGATACTTGAGATTATTTGCGTTGGCTGAATTGGAGCAAAGTTCATTCAAAAGCAATTCTACCGTCCAAGGTTTAGATTCCAATTCCAGTTTTATAAAAGGTCAGCCAAATGAACGAATCTCAACTATACAAGTATGGGCTGACGGATATTTAACACGAAGCGTTAGTTAATCAAAAGTGGATCCCCAACATTAAACTACATCATGTTTCCCATTTTTAGGGTTCCGAACCAAAAAGTTAGAAAAGGAATCCCTACGAGGTGACTCTGTCCGTCTTTCCGTCTTTCACGTTAAATATCTCAGGACCTACTAGACAATTTGGATAACTTAAAACATGGAAAATTAAAAATGGAAACATTATATTTTCTTTTCAATGAAAATTGACAGATACCTATATGAGGGAAACATAAATTAAATTCCAGTTATAAATTATGTTAGTGTGTTTAAAATAAGAAAGGGCTGGAGTTTTTGAAATCGGTTAAATATAAAGAATACAGAAAAAAAAGTCGCACATACAATTCGCCTTGCGAACAGCCCCTCCCCTTCGTCCCGCGTTGCGCACGAAGTGTGCCGGCACCTGTACTACGATGTACAACCATTTTTAATAAGACTGGCAACCCAGAACATTTTTCACACGAAGCGTTAGTTAATCAAAAGTGGATCCCCAACATTAAACTACATCATGTTTCCCATTTTTAGGGTTCCGAACCAAAAAGATAGAAAAGGAATCCCTACGAGGTGACTCTGTCCGTCTTTCCGTCTTTCACGTTAAATATCTCAGGACCTACTAGACAATTTGGATAACTTAAAACATGGAAAATTAAAAATGGAAACATTATATTTTCTTTTCAATGAAAATTGACAGATACCTATATGAGGGAAACATAAATTAAATTCCAGTTATAAATTATGTTAGTGTGTTTAAAATAAGAAAGGGCTGGAGTTTTTGAAATCGGTTAAATATAAAGAATACAGAAAAAAAAGTCGCACATACAATTCGCCTTGCGAACAGCCCCTCCCCTTCGTCCCGCGTTGCGCACGAAGTGTGCCGGCACCTGTACTACGATGTACAACCATTTTTAATAAGACTGGCAACCCAGAACATTTTTCACACGAAGCGTTAGTTAATCAAAAGTGGATCCCCAACATTAAACTACATCATGTTTCCCATTTTTAGGGTTCCGAACCAAAAAGATAGAAAAGGAATCCCTACGAGGTGACTCTGTCCGTCTTTCCGTCTTTCACGTTAAATATCTCAGGACCTACTAGACAATTTGGATAACTTAAAACATGGAAAATTAAAAATGGAAACATTATATTTTCTTTTCAATGAAAATTGACAGATACCTATATGAGGGAAACATAAATTAAATTCCAGTTATAAATTATGTTAGTGTGTTTAAAATAAGAAAGGGCTGGAGTTTTTGAAATCGGTTAAATATAAAGAATACAGAAAAAAAAGTCTATCAAGCGTATTTATTTTTTCTCAAAAGGAAACATTTAAAAATTACAGGAGTTTATAATAACTACCTTTGTTTGCATTTTTTTTTCTTCAAATTCCAATTAACTTATTCTGTAAGTAGGTACCTCCTTTCCAATGAAATATAAATGGTTCACGTGATAAAGAATCATCGTTTAAAAACAAACACATACTACACACTAGCTGGCAAGTTGGTTGCAATAATACCCAATAGCGATAACTTCTAATTTATTCATTAATTCCTCGACTAGCTGTACCTGCGCGACTTCGTTCGTATGTTAATGTTGGTATTGTTTGTGGGAGTTCTAATTTAACCTATCAAGTAAAACGTTGAACAAACCTATTTTAGCTAAAATGCCGTTAAAATTCGTTTGTCCTTATCTGGCACGTTTTTATTTATTACGTGATAACTGAAATGATCTTGAGTCACTCCAACTCTCAGGTAAAGATGTGTTTAGGAATTAATAATAGATAATCCTTTCGAGTACCCATTGATCGGTACATAAGTGTTTACGTGAAACAAAAGATCTCTTTTTAATTAGACAACCATTGACTACCATTACAGGTGCCGGCAAACTTAGTGCGCAACGCGGGAAGAAGTGGGGGGACAGCTCGCACATACAATTCGCCTTGCGAACAGCCCCTCCCCTTCGTCCCGCGTTGCGCACTAAGTTTGCCGGCACCTGTAATGGTAGTCAATGGTTGTCTAATTAAAAAGAGATCTTTTGTTTCACGTAAACACTTATGTACCGATCAATGGGTACTCGAAAGGATTATCTATTATTAATTCCTAAACACATCTTTACCTGAGAGTTGGAGTGACTCAAGATCATTTCAGTTATCACGTAATAAATAAAAACGTGCCAGATAAGGACAAACGAATTTTAACGGCATTTTAGCTAAAATAGGTTTGTTCAAAGTTTTACTTGATAGGTTAAATTTTTCTTTCAGAACATTTTTCTAGGCGTCTTTCTTCCAATCAGGCCGCCATCTTGGAAAATCAAAGCGTATGTAAACGTGCAGTAGCTGCGACAATTTTCTGAGTTCGGATTCAGTTATGGCCATAGTGTGATTTAATACACTCGTATAAGAAAACTACTTATTGATTTTAAAATTTGGTTTTTGTAAATTTTTGATACTGAATATCTTTATAGTTCCCGAGGATGCACTGTGTTGATGCAATTTGTCTCAGCGATTTGTGTAAGATTTGATGACAAAGTCCTATTTAAGGTACATGCGGATCGTCAGATATCGATTTTGATAGTAATCGCAGCAAGACAAAAAAACTAAATTACGACAATTTACTGTTTCAGTCAGATCCATACACATTTAAGGTCCCACGGTATCCTCAGATATATATTTTGCTAATGGGTTCTTATTAAATATTATTTTAAATATTTTACTTCAAAATTATCTGACAGAAAACTTGGCTGATCATAAATATTTCCATGGTCACATTGTGTTGATTGTGATGTGCATACAATTTGTCAGTACAACTCGTTTGACAGTTGGATCAGCAGCGCAACATGCCTCCAGACGATAACAATTAGTCAGTTTCTGATAAATTGGGGCTGACAAATCGTGACATGTATACACACCATCAAATAGAGTATAAGGCTGAACGCAAGAACATCGCTATGCCATGCCATTAAAAAAGCGGCCAAGTGCGTGTCGGACCACGCACAACGAGGGTTCCGTGCCTATTACAATTGGTCGTATCGATACTGAAATCTTATGGCACTTACGTCCTTTTCTTTAAGGAAGGCAGGATTTTAGAAATATCTCAAAAACCTTTGAACTTATCTTGTTCAAAACAATTTTTTCTGAAAGAATTTAATAAGCCCTATGCCCATGATTTTTTTCATATTTTTAAAATACACGGTTCAAAAAGTAGAGGGGGGGACACAATTTTAGTGACTTTCGGGGCGATTATCTCCGACTATATTCACTTAATCAAAAAAATGCTGAGAAACTTTATATTTTTTTTGAAAGGCCTATCGATTGATGTGCCACAAGTGGACTTGCAATGAAAAAAAAATTTTTGACTTTCAGTTTTATGTATGGAGAGCACCACTAAAAATATTTTTTTTTTGTTGTTTAATTACAAAACTATGCAGCTGCTAACAAAATACACCCATCCTAAAAGTTTTATTCAAATACACCTCATAGTTTTCGAGTAAAATGCCTGACATACGGACGGACAGACAGACAGACAGACATGACGAATCCATAAGGGTTCGTTTTTTGCCATTTGGCTACGGAACCTTAATTAAAAAAAAGGACGAGTCAGACTTTTGACGTTTCACGTTATATTGTTGAAATTTGTTGATACATTTAATCAAATTACGCCTCAATACGAATTTAGCGCATATAAGTTTCCATATCAGTATCGATGATTTTTTTATGCTTCAGAATTTAATATGCGTTTTGTGAAGGTCTATCACAACTCCGAATCGAAATTATTACTGTGGGTTAGTTATGGCAAGCCCGCCATTTTAAAGTCACTGACAGTTGACAGATATGGCGGCTACGATTTCAAACAGAAGAAATTAATAATTTAAGGAGGTCAAATGTTTCCGAAAATTAATTAATCGTCGCAGTCGGATAAAAACTATCCTAAACGGAAGCTAGAGTACTTGTAAAAAAAGTTACATGTTTTTCCGTTCATGGGAAGCTGAAATCATTCGGGGACACAACAATGCTTAGTTTGATACTGGCTGATTCTTTTTTTAATTTAGAGATTTATTATATGTGAGAGATAAAACATAGTGTTACATTTATTTTCTCAAACGTGCAATGAAATATTGACGTTGTGTTCTTCATAACGCTTCAAAGTGTCATGTTTCGGGCGGATTGAGACGAGAGATCCGTAATGGCATTTCATACAAAATTAGAGGCCTGCAATATGGTCTTTTTTAATTTCCATTCCACAATTTGTGGCACGGCGTTCAGCCAATTCAGTTCAGAAAATTAAAGTTTGATTTCTTGGAGTTTTTTTTAATTTATTTCATTGCATGTTTGAGAAAAGCACTATACATACCTCGGCGTGCAAAGGGGTTGCCAGTCTCATAACTATCCGTCCTCGCTACGCTCGGGCGTCTATATGTACTCGGCCGGCAACCCCTTACTTCCCGGCCTCTGTAGTAATGTACTATTTATTTTTTCTAAGGTCCATGGTTGTGCTCCTTGTGCCGGATCACATACCTGCTGCCACGAGCCTTCACCGGGGCTCGAACCAAAGCTGCTTCCAGCAAAATCGATAATCCAGACTTCACAGATGACACCCAAACCAAACAAGAACGTAAGTATGTTTAAAGGTGGGATTCCACCGGTGTGCGGCACTGTGCGGCACAAGCATTTTTGTACTGAATATGCTTGTGCCGCACAGTGCCGCACACCGGTGGAATCCCGCCTTAATACTTAAACCGAAAAACATCATAATAGATTCAATAGTTAAATGCATAATAGTTATTTTTCATTTTATAAGTATGTACCTTTATTTTAAGCTACTGTAGCCGAGCGGTACGGCACACGGCTCGTACGGGTTTAAAAAAAATACTTATGTATGAAATATCATTTGATATTTAACAGTGGCTTTTCGATGAAGGAAACACATCGTGAGGGAACCGGTCTAATTAATCCCAGTAAGGTCTAGTTTTCCCTCTGGGTTGGAAAGTCAGACGGCAGTCGATTTCGTAAAACGAATGCCTCCTCCAAATCTTGGGATTAGGTGTCAAAGCGGACCCCGGGCTTGTTTGAGCGCTAACAGGAAGAACGCTATAGGAGGATGAAGTATGTAGGTACCTACTCGTATATTTTATCAAACGGCGGTCACTTTTGTTTTGTTATTTTTATTTAAGTAGTACTATACATAGATTAATCACTCAATCTTGAGGTCGCGGGTTCATATGTTGGCTCGTACCTTAGGAGTTATCGAAAGCTTATAAGTCTTGATCTTATATTTTATTTTATTTAAATTAACAGGAATGTGCCTGCAATAGCCAAAACTGCGGTGACAAGATGGTTCAGCAAGCTGCTCTACAAAATCTCTGCAGGTTTACCGTCGATGCGTACTTTACCTAATGAAATGTATAAAAAAGGTGTCGTTAATAGTATACTTAAGTATTTTCTATTTCATTTACTGCGGTTTTTCACAACGACAAAATGTACATACTAATTTGACATGGAAATGTTATAATAATACTGCCATCATTACAAAATTATAATATAACCAACGAGTAAGTATTGATTGTGTTCCTTACCTACTACCTACCTACTCACTAACCTAGGGCCACTTTTCCATTAAATGACTTTGTTTTCTTGTTAAGAAAGATGGCAAATTGTATTCCTTCTGTATCACGATTTAATAAACCGAAATGATTAAAATTATCACTGTTGTAAATGTGAAAATTGTCACTGAATTTTTTGCAACTTTTATGTTACTCAGAATCAAGATCTCTTCCCATTGCAATTGGAAAAAAAAGAGGGTCCCAAAATTTCCATAACTTTTTGAAATTCTTATTGTGTTACGTTATCGCCATACAAAGTAGGTACTTATATGGGAATGATAACACAAAATGGTAAACATCTTTGGGAAATTTTTTTTCTCCTATTGGGATCGAAAGAGCTCGTGATTCTGGGTAGAAATATTATAGAAGTCCTAGACAATTTTACAATTAATAACAGAAACATTTTTTTGAGAAACGCTTCTAAGAATATGATACAAACTTTGTACTTACATAGAAAATACTTTCAAGTCCAATTGGTTTATTTTCTAAATGTATTTATTTAGTTATTGTATATTTCGCGATATTTCCTATGAACCATAATTATAAAGCTTTTATTTGGTTACTATATTTGTGTTTGTGTTATGATATTTATTGGAGAATCTGTAAAAAAATCCTGTAAAATCTTGGGCTATTCATTTTTGTGCACACTGTCACAGCCTTGTCTGTCTTTGTAATTTTAAGTGTACTTTATGTCGAAAAAAACGCTTAAAATATTTATTGTAAATACCTAATTAATTCATCATTACATTAACAGCATTTGCACAAAAATGCCAGTCCATTTACCTCTTGATCTCACTGTGTTTTTTACGGTCTTTCTTTATGCTCCAAGCCAAATAGACTTAATTGGTCTGAAGATCAAACCTCCTCGGGCCGTGCTTAGAAACAAATTGGCCTGATTTGCCTTTGTGGTGTAACAGGGTTGAAGCAAATTGAAACGCCTGCTCAGTATTTCCACCTTTCTAGATTAATATGTTTTATCGGTGAAGACTTAATTTAGGTACGAGCCGACTTGTAGACTACATACATACATATAATCACGCCTATTTCCCGGAGGGGTAGGCAGATATCACGGATTTGCACTTGCTACGATCTTGATAAACCTGTCATGCTTCATTCACTTACATGACATTCTTCATACATGCTCGTCCGTTTAGCGTACTTTTGACGTGACCTTTCTTTAGGATCTCTCCGATGTGGTCGGAAAAAGTTCGACGAGGTCGTCTTATTCCAACTGTACCTTCTACGTTTCCCTCATACACTCTCTTTGTTATTCTCCTTTCACCCATCCTCTCTACATACACAAACCATCTTAGAATATCCTTCTCAATTTTCTTTACTAAGTACATTTTAAGTCACTCCACACCTCTCACTTATCACATTATTATTTCTTATTCTACCCCTAAAACTGACCCACAGATACTTCGCAACGCTCTCTACTTTAAGACAAGTTATAGCACAACAATACACAATATACAATTTTCTGCTTTTGAAGTCGCACGCGCTGCGCCTACTTTTTTGTAATTTCATATAAAGATCGCGCTTTCCATATAGAAGTTAAAAGTTTTATTCTTAAGAGTGCACGTCACATCAAGAGAGTTTGGGCTGTGTCGTTGAGGTATCTTTAGGCGAAGACCGGTGGTAAGTCAGATCTGCGCGCCCGGTGAGTAGCTGAGAGTGCCTTAAGAGAACAGGAAGCCCTGAGGAGGCTCCAGACCTGGACGCTTCAGGTATGTGATTGTGCACTTTCTCTTCTGTGTCGATTGTCGAAATTAAAAATTATTAACGTGTTTCTCGCATTCTCGGATTTTGCCTCCGGATTTTTCCGCCTTTCTAGATTAATATGTTTTATCTAGTTTCGGGCCGGCTTTAAGACTAATTTTATTATCAGTGATCGTAACTTTTGTAGCATTTTTGGTGCAGCGTAGAACGGAATTGGTATAAAGAATTTCAATCCTAATGCTTAATTAACGTTAATAACTTTAATATTAACCTTAATTACCAATTTTGATTGATATTGTCTATATCAATTCCGTAATACTACGCTGCACCAAAAATGCTACAAAAGTTACAATCACTGCTAATTATAGCAAATTGAGACGCCCGCTAAGTATTTCCGCCTTTCTAGATTAATAAAATGTTTTATCGCAGTTGATGCGCAGCCCGGGTAGACAAGGTGTACTGATGCCCTGGGCGGGACGGGTGACTGGGTCACGGGATCCCGCTGGATGCGGGTGGCGCAGAACGTAAGAAGTTATGCCGTAACGGGGGGTACCTGACTGCATTCTCAAGACCATATTTTGCCGATGAACGACTATATGTGTGGGGCGCGAAGTGGCTGCTATAAAGCAGGAATTGATGCAGTGTTTGCGGTGTATGCATCGAGTTCTGCACTAACGTAACCCCCATGGAAGACACCGTCCGTCGGCGATGATGATGATGATGTTAATTTCGATTTAGTAGACTATTAGGAATTTTATTTTTACTACACACTTAGAACATGAGTTATTTTTTTTATTCTTCATCTTCTTCCCCCCATATCGCATTAAATATTGATCCTAGCGACAAAGTGTATAGAATCTTTATTCGAGAGAACTTTATGTGTATTACTTCTTTATGGGTATGGCCTGTCGTATCGCATAATGTTAATCGTCCTAAAATTTTTTGGCCGAGAATGTTTGGCATAATGTTGAGTGGCATACTACTTATTTAGCCTATTCATTTTTGCGCATACACATTTAAAAGTTCTAAAGTATGTTTATCCTAATATTGATTACTCGAACATCGAATTACCTAAAAATAAATAGTCCTAATTTTAGAATAAAAAAATAGACCTTAATCGGTTTGGTTTAGCCATATAAGTACCAACAGTTTGGAACTGCCAAGAAATCTCAGAAATCGTCAAGACCGTTCTATTACCAGCGAGAACATTCCAACTGTAATACCCGACGACAATCCTCGTAATCGCGTGTAGAACAAACCTGCGAAACCGACGTGTAATCTGTTTGTAGCTAACGAAGCAGGAATACCGAATGAGCCGAGTCAAGAATTCAGGACGCAATCCCGGGCGTACTGCTCAAGTATTAATGATTGCGGTTTAATGTAAAATAGGTTACGAGGGATCTTTAATAGGTGTCTTGTGTGACCTACATTTATGCCGGCTGTACACATTGGGCCAACCTTGGCGCGTGAGCAGAATGCAGCTATGCAAACGAATGAGAACGAAATAAAGCCCTCTTCCTCTAACGCATAGCTGCATTCTGCTCACGCGCCAACGTTGGCCCAATGTGTACAAACCGCAAAACAACTAGTAGGCGATACCCTCAGACATTGTCAAAGGTGTAAAAGAAAGCGTTTTATTTTTGTCTGTTGTCTCGGTGTTTGTGGGTGGGTTTCTACAGGTCCCATTTCTCAACTAGTTACATTTTGTGAGCAGGTTTAAAAACTATACAGAGTTTTATTGTCGATTCAGTTTTTCGAAACGAAAAAATAAATAAACAAAATACAGGCTCACATAGCGACCAGTATATACACGACTTTATCTTTTTTTTATGATACAAAGAGACCTCCTGGCCTGTCTTGGCAATGAACGCCGGACGGAACTCAGTAATAAAACAATGGTCTAAAAGTCCATAGAGGCATTTGCCAGTACTTTTTTAACGGGCGATTAGCGGCACAGCGTCCACGTCGGAAGTTGCCAGACACAAACGTATGACGTTGCTTCGGGAGTCTTGATTGTACAGGCGTGAGCGTTTTCATAGTCGCCCCTCAACCGGTGGTGTGTCGCCACATCACGCGTCGTTCGTCTAAATACGTATTATAAAAAGGGTGTTATAAAAAGGAGAGTTATAAAAACTATGGAGCCGTGTAAATCGAAATAAAGTTTATAAAATTATTAATCTCTTTATAAATATAATTATAATAAATTAGCCTAATGGGAATCCATCATTTTACCGAAAATAATTTCATCGATTATCGTTTCCCATAACACTATTCGCAGAATTTCATCATCACACAGGAATCATTCCTCGAACTTCGTTAGATCGCTCAAACATTTGCTCGAATTACCATTTACACAAAAATTAACTCATCGAATTTCACTTCATTATTTTATTTGTCCATCGACATAAGCCGTTTCACCACTTGATAATATACGTTTCAACGAACTGAGTCGAGACTTTGGACGCCTACCTCTCCCTCTGGATATCGGATTATCTTCCTATTCTAGTCTAAGGCAGGTCAGTGTAGGCACAACGACGAGCGAAGCGAGGAGGAGTGTTAGGTGTACTGCGACCCTATAGCAGAACCACTTTTTAAATATTATTTACTCAGGCAAAAATATATGGAACGTACCAACAGTGAACCGTGTTTCGATAAATTAATACTATTACACAACTGATTATTGTATGAAAAGTAAATTCGTTCAATCGTTACGCTACGATTTGAGACAAATTCGAAACGATTTACGATGAAATGCTGTTTATTTAAATAAAAAAGGGTAGTATTTAAGCGAGTGACTGTAAATCAAAGTTTTATGTGTCAAATTTAATTAACTTACGTTATATTTAGTATCACTAAGTGAGCGACTGACTGCGAGTGACGAGAAATCATTAGAACAGCAACTTACAAACATTAATTTGAGTTACTTAAAATACAAAATGAGAAGCATCATAATATTTGAGCGACCTAATATTTGTTTGAGTGTCAACGTTACGTCCTGCATTTTTTTTAATATTTGGCAAATGTTTTTTTTTATACTGAGCGGCATTTTATCTTAAATGAACTGTTTTGAATACAAAAAGCACTTTGAAAAACACTATAATGAGCAGTTTTTTCCGCTCTTTTATAAAAAAATTAACCTCGAAGACGAAAGCGGGAGCAAATCTCCCCGCTTTCGTCTTCTGACCTATCCGCGATTCGAGTCGGTTTTGCCACTAAGTCCTTGTTCCCACTTCTCTGTATTTCTAGTCGCTCACTTAGTAATGTAGTCGCACGGATAGAATTTTAATATCTGGAATGGATTAATCAAAACCTACTTTTTGTAATAGTTGGGGAGCTGGCGAGCATTTCGGTATATGATTTGCACACGTTTCACGTCGAGGTGGATTGCAGTTTAAAACATTACGAATTGATTTGGTCCAATCAATTAAGGTCCTACGTCGCTGCGTTTTCGCGTTACAGCGGATTGAAGTTGCTTAAAAAAACGATGTATTAAATCATTTGCACATGTATGCCTCTGGAGTTCATGGTCACAATCATCTTGTAAACGAAGAAAATCGAAGAGGCAGACATTCAGGAATCTGCATTATCATGGGACGGAGTTGTAAAAATGTTTAAAAAAAGGCCCTACTAAGTCATTTGCACGCGGTTATCATTGCGCCCATTCGATTCACTATGTCTCCATGGATTCGAAAAAAAATGTGGCAGACACTGCTCACTGATTTTGTTTTTGTTTTTTCAGATTTTTTTTTCAGCACGTGCTTTTCACGTAGATGAACTTTGGAACCACAATATTAAAATAATAGTCTTCGTACTCGAACTTGTCAATGACATACTCCGGTAGTGCGTTTCGAAACGTTTAAAAAAACAAGAATGAAGGCGGGATGTAGTCTTGTCTGTAGCATTTTGATCAATTCAATTTATACCTGATTGGCAAACCAAGCCGGTATAAATTGACCAAATTGATTGATTGATTCGCCAAAGCGTCGGGTTAAAAAAAAAACAAATGGTCTGCCTTTGGAATATCAGAGGCCTGAAACGTCTGCCTCATCGATTTTCTTGGTTTCCATAAGGAGTTCAAACATCAGTCCAAGAGACAGACGTGTGCGCATAATATAGCACACCTTTTTTTTTACATTTTTGGAGCACTGTCAATAGACAACGCATAGGCAACATGTTAGCAGACTATTTTTCCGTGGTTCTTCTCATTGTTTTTGATCGAACAATTCAAATCTGCCAAGTTTGCACTTCATATTATACAGTTTTTTTTAATCATAAAAATAAATAAAAAAATTGCATACTACAAAAGTTAGAGCCCTGGATGTCTGCCTTTTCGATTCTAAGTGTTTCCAGGATGACTGTGATCATCAGCCCCAGAAGCAGACGTGTGCGCATAATATAGCACACCTTTTTTTTTAACATTTTTGTAACGCTGTAAATTTACAACGCAGCGCCACTATGGTGGCAGACAACGTCCTTGATGTTTCTTAGGGCATAAATGTCACTATTAATAACGTCTGCCTTGTGTGCTGATCATATCGAAATTTTGCTCGCCAGCTCCCTAACTATAAGCTCGTTCGGAATTTTATTATTAATCAATTTTAGTCGCTAGTTTAGTTATTTTTTGCTTACTCAAATTCATACCGCTCAAATTATTAAAACAGTATGTCATCATCAGTCGCTAAGTTTTAGTGTATACCATCGTTTTATAATTCCCCAATAAAAAACAATGAATTGATGATTATGTGATTAGGAAAAACAACGTAATGCAATTCGTGGAATAGTTTTCGGCGACATGTAAATTGACGTTAAAATGATACCCGCCTATATACGTCCCACTGCTGGGCACAGGCCTCCTCTCACGGATGAGAGGGAACGGGCAGTAGTCCCCACGCTTACCCAGTGCGGGTTGGGGACTTCACATGCACCTTTCAATTTCTTCGTGGATGTATACAAGTTTCCTCACGATGTTTTTCCTTCACCGAAAAGCTAACGGTAAATACCAAATGATATATAAAGTATAAGTATGATGAATTATATACAAAGTAAAATATAAAACTATACATACACACCATAACATCATGATAAAAACCTAACCTGGTACCGCCGACAGCAAGGCGGGGCCTAATAAGCTACCGGCAGTCAGGGCGGCAGAAAGAGGAACCTCCTGACTATCCCTATACCACCTTCTGTATCTGACTCTTGATCCAGCCGTCTAGCGAGAGCATCTATTATTATTATTATTGTCGAATTTGCTATTGACCGCCACCGCAGGCCGCGCCGGCCAGTGCGATTCAGGCCTTATTGATACCGTACCTACTCCCCACCGCAAATCGGAAGTAAACAACCTATGTATACAAACAAACCCATGAATACAACGTCAACAGAATTAAGCAGTAGGTATATTATACCTTGTAAACTTAGTCGTTATTCGATGGTTTGAGCGGCTAGTGATTACTGCTCAGCGTAGCGAACAGAGCAACTAATCTAAGTTGGTGAAATACTCCCCTGCGTACACACTGAAGAGAAATTGAAGCGAAGCCACAGTTTTAAATTAGCTTTTACGTTGAGTTACATAGTGTGTATACACTCTACGGATTACCTTTGTATGGCCTAATAACGTTTTGCCTAATTCCGGTTTGCCTAATTTTATTTAGACTAATCGTGTTTCACATAATAGCTCGTTTTGCCAATTTTTTATTTGTGTGAAAATTATTTTGTCTATTACCCGCTGCACCTAATTATATTTGGCCTTATTTCATTTTACCTAATTTTTAGTTTGTATAATCATATTTTGTACACCGTTTGACTGACATAATTACATTTTGTCTATAGTCAATTAAGCATACTTTAATTTTGTCTGATCACTCCCCGCTCTCCGCTCGGACTGTCGCCAGAAACTATTCTAGTTATTGAATTTAAGCTTTCGCTAAGTAAATTCTTTAAAAAAAATTGTTTCTGGCGCTTCGCCGGCCGCTACCGCGGCACGCTCCCTTCGCTCGCTCGGCTTGCACGCTGAGGGTCGCAGTTCTACCAAACGCACCTCCTCGCTTAGCTCGTCGTCGTACCTACACCGACATGCCCTAAAGTATACATTGTAACCCGAACGCAGACAGCAGCAGCAGGCGACGGGTCGAGGTGTAGCAAAGGGTAACCAGAAAATTCATAGTAGTTAGCTGGGCAGTGACAGTACTCCACCTTAGCTCCGGCGCTGCGGATAGAGCAGCCATTTAACCCTCGCGTGACATGGCAGCTGCTCCCCCTCCGCGTCTTCGGCTTTTTATATACACTAGGCACTCTAGCCGGGGGTAGGGCAGACAAGACCACGTGGATATTGGGGGGCTCCGATTCGATTTTGTTACCTGTGTCTCCAATGCATATAAAATACAATATCTTGGACCTAAATTAGGCAACAAGTTAGTAATTTGTACAATAAGTACTTTTTAACAAGTAAATATTATAATTTCAGTATAAACAAAAAATGTAAGTAAAACTGTTATTCGGCAATGTGATGATTAGTAAAAATAATAATCGACAAAGTGATTTGTAGATAAAATAATATTCGGCAAAACAAGAGTTATGACAATCGTCATTTAGGGTAAACGTATTTCTAACAATTATTATGAAAAATTAAATTGTACAAATTGACTTTAGACAAACAATGCATTATACTGAAAGTTGTTAGACAAACTGAGATTAGACAAAACGTTATTAGACCAAACAAGTATTTATAAACCAAAACAAACTTTTTTATCAAATATTTTTGTTTTGTCTTAATTTAACGTGGAAAATATGCTGTTGTCCACGTTAATCCCCTAGCCTGATCCCCCAGGGGAAAAAAACGGTTAGGTTGTTAGTTGAACTGCGACCCTACAGCGCGCGAGCCGAGCGAGCGAAGCGAGCGTGACGCGGCAGCGTCCGGCGAAGCGCCATAACCGAACATTATCATTTTTTCCTAGTTGAATATAAAATAATTGCCGCTAATTCCCCTGGGGGATCAGGCTAGGGGATTAATGTGGATAACGTGGAAAATATAGAGAGGTCGCTAGCGGCACTAGTAGTAGCGGCAGCGAATGTGGTCGAAAGATACGTTTCATTAGTCCATGTGTGGGTAGCTCAGGGTGAGAGCGCTGTAACCGGCAATGCATAGGAACAGGTCCGAGTCCTGTCTTGGTCTTCAGACGATGATATTTTATGTTTCCATTATATTTGTTCTCTGTATCATATCATTTTAAATATTGTTTCAAAGTCGCAGCGAGGCGCTCTGAGGACCCGGAAGACAACTACGATGGCTACAATAAGTAAGTAATATTAAGTATAATAATAAGTATTTATTATTTTTTATGTTTCCAGATAGTTTTAACGTGTACTGAAATAGTCTATATATGCACATATTTATTCCTATAAGCCTAAGTAGCTAGAAACAAGAACTATAGAGTACTATAGACTCATTTTGCTAGACACAAAATCACTCTTATTTAAATCGGTTGTAAAGATGCTAATTTTTCTGATTTCAAGTAAAATTTTCTCGGCCGTTCCCTTTTGAGTCATGATCATTTAAAATTTGAAGCTATATTGTAAATTGTACCTACTGAATAGGAAGGAAACAGGAAATTGAGAATTGGACAGTGATATTTCCTAGAGAGCCCCGTCATAAATTTACATTGATTGTTCGCAACAAACTTAATATTTCTTCATGGTAGATAATTGGTGAACTTCGTTATTATAACGGAAATTGACGCTCTTGAATGGAGTAACTGGAGTTGAAGCAATGGAAATGGGTAACCAACCGATTTAAAATTAACCCAGTAGGTATCATAAGATTATTGTCGGTGGTAGATTATAAAATGTATTTGAATGACAGTTGCCATGTTTACTTAATTATTATTATCAATTTACACGAGGACGGTTCGTAGTAGTAGGGCCAGTATTCGGTTAAGGCTACAGATAATGACTTAACAGGAGTAAAAACTTAATCTGTGGTTAAACGTCAAAATCTATTCTTGGATTAAACATTAAGTATTCTAGTTTGGCTGAACCTCCGATATGACTGTTTCATGTCTCTGTTATTCTCATGTTGAAAGGCAGAGACATTATGGTTTTCTGATATCGCTATGACATGCTGGGGATATTTCAACATTTTGAAAGCTAATTAGGCCGCTTCCTCGTATGGCGGGGCGGACTCATGGTATGCAGTATTTCCTACTTTAACGAGTCGCGTCGCGCGCGACTGAGTGTCTCATATCTCACTCGCACTGTGCACATTAGAAAGAGGTACTAGACTTTCATGTCACGCGTCGTGTCGCGGCGTCAGTTGTGCTAACCCCGCTGATTTCCTTACTTGTCGGTATACTGTCAGTATTAAATTGGCGCAGTAGTTTAATATTTCGGTTCGCTTCATTGACATTTAGGGACGGACAGTAAAGTATCTGTTCTAACAGTACAGCTTAATGGGGAATTTCAGTAAAATATACGACACGCAAAGCATTGTTTCGTTGAAACGACAAAGTTATTTTTTTCAAGTAGTTCTTAAGACGGAACCAATATGCCGGCAGCCTATCAAACCAACATTATGGACGGACCCTTACCCTAAGTTGCTTTTGATAACTGTGTCCTTAATTATCTTGCAGCAAACGAGAAAACTATCGACGCAAACAAATTATACAAGGGCTTCCGCGGGTCGGCTAACTGATAACTTATTACTAACTTGTATATACACGGTGGCCCGGGAAGATTCCAAATAATCTTAAACACGTATTTCTGATGCCCTAAGGAGTAAATAAATTCCAAAAACTGAGTTCGGCTCAGTTTTTTTTATTTACATGCATTGTTTGCTAGACCATAGGACCATATGTATGAAAAAAAGTGAACTCCCGGGACATGAAGTATAATAAATATGGATGTAGCAGAATCCACGCACGCTTAGCGAAATTTCATTTGGATATTGAATGAATGAGGCGAGGGCTATTCTTTCAGTAAATAGATCATAATCTACTTATCATCATCATCACCTTAGGTGGACGCTTATGACCAGCAGTGGACATCTTTCGGCTGATCTAGTTATAAAATATCACAGTTAGAAGTTGGTGATAAATATGGTCATCCGTCAATATAAATTAGACGATCAGTAAATATCACGACATGTCGGCATCGTATCATTAATTATCGTTTTGCATATTAGGTTGAATTGAAGAAGGCAAGAGCGGTTGCTTTAAGTAGGTATTATGAAACCGTGTTGTTCCGGTGCAACAATAAAGAAGTTATTAAAGAAACTAACTACTAAGTCTTATTAAAAAAAAGCCTTCAAAAGATAATATTGGTATGATCGTAACAAGGCGATAGTTTTCAATAACCTTTATATCTCCTCTTTGTAAATAGGTATTCGCTTTTGTAGCTTAATTGGAAATACGCCTGTTTATTAGGATACATTTAATCACGGGGATACCGTAGCCTGGCTTGGAATGAACCAAGATCATTCTAAGGTACTAAAGGATTGATATGGCTACCTTAATATTTATAAATCTATTTAATTTGTTCTATAAGCTAGGTATGCGCTTTAGCAAACTTTTGTGATGTTGTTCTGCTCCGTCATCAGACCACCAGTAGTTCATAAATTACACAGAAATTAATATCACTATCAATAGAACCCAAACACAGTAAAAATTGATCTATGCCTACTTAAAGCTCCCTACGATGTAGTTCTGCTCCATCGTCGGACCAGCAGCTAAACTTGTACAGAAAATACTCAGCAAACACCATCAATAGAACCCAAACACAGTAAAATAGATATATGCTTTCTTAAAGTTCCCTGCGATCTACTCCATTATCAGACCGTCAGCAGATCATGTAAAAAAGTCATGCTGAACCGGCAACCGCAATTCGTTTGTGTATCTTTCTACCGCTATCGCATTTGCAAATTCGCGTTTTGCGGGAGCCGGTCTGGGCTGTTCTTTGTTGAATATATTTTGACTATAAATGGATGTACCTACTCCTTGTATATGTGTGCACAATACTAAATATTAGGGCTCGCATTTTTCGACCTAGCAAGATTGATATTTGGCAAGTGTAAAGATTATAATTGCATTGCAAAAGTTTTTGATATTCATCACTTATTTTTTTCTATTATATAGAGAGTTGTTACACTTTTATTTGCCCTGCTCAGATACAGGGGTCCAGACTCAAAAATCGGATGTTTTTATTAAAGCAAAAAAAATCGAACTAAGCATTATATAACCTTTTCTCAATTACTTATTGCATTGTAATAACCATTTCAGTTCCATCCCAGGAACTTGGAGTACGGAGCTGCCTCAGGCTGAACCTCATTAATCGTTGGTTCAGGGGGTCATGCCTCAGGGACCCTTGGTCCAAAAGCCATTGGTTCCGGAACTTTTGAGAAAGTAACTTTTTATTATGCAATTTAATTGTTAAACAAAGTCTCATTATTTATGCCCGTCAGAGTGGAGTATTCAGGACTCATACCTAGAAATATTCATATATTCTAATGGGACAAATCGTGTTTTCGCTTGTGGACATCGATAGAAAACCCTTCTCCGTCTGAAGTAAATTTCCGGTTGGGAGTACCGTAATCGATTAGGATTCTCTTCCGCGAAGTCCTTGACCATGATGTACAAGGGTAAACAGAAATGAGCATCGACTACTCTCAAGGTGGTTTTCCACCGGATGAGCGCGGATTGAATTGATTTTTTATTTGCACGCTAAATTGAACCGTACTGCTGTACTGTTAGAGTGCAAATCACACTGAAGATTATTTTCAAGCGCTTGACATCGCGGGAAAATTTCTTCAGTGTAATGTGCATTCTAATAGTACGGCAATACGTTTCAATTTAGCGTGCAAATAAAAAATCAATTCAATCCGTGCTCATCCGGTGGAAAACCACCTTAAGGCCCACTGATCAGGAGGGTGTAGCTCGCTCTTGGCAGGCTTTACTTGGTGTTACTATATAAGTGTGGTTGACGCAACCTACCCTAAGGGCGGGTTGCACCAACACACAGACACACAGCCAGATCATCGTTAAATATGGCGCAGGCAGTTGTTATTCCATAGAAACTTGTCAAACTTGCCGTACATACAAATTTAAAGGAACACCGCTTACGACCGACACACGGTTTGGTGCACACACGAGTTTAGACTGTACACACGTAACACCATTAAGCGAAACAAATGAAAGGGTCAATAAAACGAAGCGATGCAGCAATCAATAGCCACCGCAGGCCGCGGCAGTGTGATTTAGGCCTAAAACTCTTTGTAGAAAAATATAAATAGTATATTTCCTCTATGTCCTCAAGTGTGTATATGTTTACAAAAATGCTGTTGGCGTTTAAATGGTTTTATCTAAATAAGAAAGTAATAATCGCGAAAACCGAGAAAAATCAAAGAAAGGACGTACACTAATAATAAGTACACCAGAACATTATTTTAAGTTGTAAGCTATTGAAAAAAGAAATAAAAAGATTTAAATTTAAAATAGTTATAAAATCATGTGACAAATCTGGTTGAAGTTGAGTTTGTTGATGGGCGACACAGAGCTGATCACAAGCCTTCTGGTCTTACCGTGCTTTTTAGGATGTAACCGTAGACCGTACGTAATTGTATGCTGTGTTCGTTATTATCTAAATGTATGGAAAGTTGCACGAGTTTCTATGGAATGACAGGCTGCCTATGCCAACGTTGATCGGTCTGTAATTATAAGTTAGTGCAACCCTTGTGGCAACCTCTAGTGAGATACCTTGATATCGTACCTAACGCAATCTTCATATTTACCTTACTGCAGTAGTGAACATTAAAAGTCAATGCTTCTTGCAGATGGCCCATCGTATCTGGACAAACACGCTTTCTGCATTAAAAGAGATTAGTTCTGTAGAAAACAACCTATTACAAACCATTGTAAATTCTAGACTAACCACATTTTCAAGTTTATTTTAAAATTTTGCAGTTTATTTGCAGATGGAGATTTCCCACGGACGAGTCGAGTTCTTAAAGTGGGCACCAACGTTTTTTGTTTTATTTACTATGAATAAAATAAGCACGCTTCTTTGCTGAAAGACCTAATTATACCATTTTAGATGTTACTAAAGGGTGAATATCATATACGAGTATTTCATGTTTTGCACTTGTCCACCCATGTTAACTTCGAAGATATTTGACTACAAGGGTCAAGTTTTTTTTGGGACGAGATCATTCTTGGAAACTACATTCCCGTCAATAAGAATGGCAGATTTTCACACGGAACATTTAAATAAATTGGCAGTCGAAAAATCCAAGCTCTTTGGCGCGTCCACAACTGTATTTCAATTTGAAAACGGCTAAAATTATATTATTTATTTCGAAATTTACCCTTCAAATAGTTTTTCCCGTTTGTATAAATGTTGAATTGCGCTGGTTTAAGTAATCCGTATTTTTTTGAATCAAAAGTTATTATAAAATGAATTTTGTCCAACCAAAAAACACCTAATTGATTTGGCCAACTTGATCAGCTAACTGCAAAGCTATCTTATTATTTGAACAATTCCTACCTAATGTCCCCGCACCCTTTAGTTACCATCTTCCCCCCGAAATCTATAAATCGCTGCATTCGGTAGATTATTTTGTATATAGCTGTTTGTGTTTTTTTTTTCCTATAGGTGCCTAATAATTACTTCGGTAATCGAATTAATGTAATAAAATGAGCCGTAATTTTATTAACTTTTTTAACGTATGTATTCTACGATTACCTACATTTATATTTGATATAGGTAATGATATAATAAATAATTACATTATATAAAAAAATGTTTTGAACTTACCCTTTTCTCGCATTATTCGTCGCATTTTCTAAGTTATATGGCCCCTGTTTGATATGAGTCTATAATTTCTCTGGTATATTTTATAATTTCTTTGGAGCAGTCCTGATTTCTTTGGCAATCGACATTTTAAACTCCTAAAACTTGAAAACTCCTTTAGATAATTAAGGCAGAATAACATATTTTTACATAGATTAAAGTGCTCAACAAAACAAGGTATGTTATATTTATATCATTTTGGGAATATCTATGTAAAAAAAATGTCGCCATAGAAATTAGGAAATTATAAACCAAATCTGATATTCACCCTAAGGTAACATTTACGTGTGAATTTTTGTGTGATTTATTTATAAGATTATAATTGGCATCAATTGACGATTGCACTTTTAGCTAATATATATTAGCATTTGACTCTGGAACTTAACCTTCAGTTGTCATGTGCGCCTTAAGAATTTGAATTTTAGCTTCCATAGGTAATTTCATTTTTACATGGACTATAGAGGTTGCAAAAGTTAGAGCCTATTTTTTTTTAAAGACGAACATTTTTCATCCACATAAAGGTAATCAACGTAGATGTATGCGATGTCCAATGACAAAAAAGGGGCCGAGCAGTTAGTTTCTTTCAAATGAAAATAACAATATCTATAAAACCTGCCAAAAACTCATTCAAAACCTAACGTGTGTCCTTTGTCCGTCCCCACAATGGTGCCGGGAAACTTTTTAGACCACGTCATATTACGCGAGGAAATGTATTGTCGTGTTAAAATTATGCCGAGCTAGTTCGTGACGTCATTGTGGGTACCATCGGTTTTGTATCACGAAATTGTAAAGCGAACGAGTGAATTAGTTTTTGCCTGTCCAGCTTGTTAAGTTAACATTCTATCATGTAAACAGCGGTATTTGGATGGCAATTTCAGCCACGTCATTGATCGAAAAAATATAATTTAGCTTTTCGTTGTAGCGAGATGAAAATTCTTTTTGTATCGATACTGAATGGCATTGAAGTCTTACAAGTTCTTTGTGACTATTATTGGCCCACATCTCAATTCATATGCTATACGATAAGGTTTTTTTGTCCTTCCTAGTTTTATTTGTATCGAATCCGCGCAAACTATTTTCAGGTTAATATATTCTGTACCTGTACGTAGATAATGAGTTTTGCATATACACAATTCGACAGCATTCAGCGAAACTCCAGTCGGAGCCTGGAGGCTGTCCTGGTTAATCACGTCATGAACACGCGAGATCCGCGACAGCGCACCGCGATTAAATTTAATGCTCCATCGTATGGAGAATGGACCTTAATTACACCCCTTTGCAATGGATATGTCTTCTCTAGCCTTCGTGCGATAACAGGTGGGATTTAGTTTCGAGTTTGGGTATTTCGTTATGAAAGACACTCGGTAATAACTAGCTTGTGTGATATGACTCAACTACAGAATTATGATTATATAGATGTAAACAATGTAATACAGGGTCTACAGACTACCAGATAGATATGGTGGTCAGCTGCGATAATAATGAATAAGAGCCGCTAGTTACCACATTTTAATTCAAGGTATCTAAATTCTCTGGATAAACAAAACTGTAGGGTAGCGCAAACATTTCAAGTACACTGGGCAATTTATTTATAGGTAGGTACGCATATTCTTTATAAGTATGGGCATCTGGGTACATACTAGATATAATAACTATATTAACTCCCGTGGACGCGTACCGCCCGCCGCTCGTCGCCAGCATCGCCGCGCCTGCTGCCGGCGCCGGCGCCCGCGCGCCCGAGCCTGACTCCTTAGGTTCAAACTCTAATTTAGACTGGCCTTGTAATAAGTGGAATTTTTACAAGGCTAATTTCCATATGCTATACCATTCGTTGGCAAGTTTAGAATGGAGCCATTTGTATAATATCGATGACCCTAATAAAGTAGTTGATTATTTTTATGACAAGATTAATAAAGTTATGGATGAATGTATTCCTATCAAAAGGCAAAAGCATGTAGACTCTAGGTATTCTTACCCTGAATGGTACACGGCTGAGCTCATTTGCGACATTAAACGTAAACATACATTGCATAAACAATATAAAATGAGTAAAACCGATTACAATTATGAATTATTTTCAAAGTGTAGGGCTGCTGTTAAGATTGCAATAGAAGCAGAACATGAAGCATACATGGACCGTGTTCAGAAACATTTAGCAAGGGAACCCAAAGCCTTTTGGGATTTTATAAGAAGTAAGAGAGGGAACGTTAATAAAAGAAAACTAGTAGGGGACGGACGCCAACTATCAGATCAGGAATGTGCTAGGGAATTTGCCACTTTCTTTGAGTCGGTTTACAATCCAAACCCGGCTCGTCTGGAAGTTAAAGCAGCGGACGCCTCCTCGACGGCGAGCAGCGCGAGGGTGCACGTCGCGAGCCTGGAGCTGGCGGAGGTGCAGCGGGCCCCAGGGCTCCCAGGAGCGCTCCAACCCAAGCGGTCCGCAGGTCCCGATCCCACCTTATATTTTTAAGGACTGTCGCAGTGTTCTGGCTGAACCACTGCAGTATATCTTTAATACTTGCCTTAAATCCAAAGTGTTTCCTGACAGGTGGAAGTTAACCAGGGTGGTGCCTGTACCGAAAGGTCGCGGTGGACCGAATACCAGCGATTATCGTCCGGTGGCAGTATTGTGTACGGTCGCTAAGGTATTTGAGTCTGCAATTTACCAATCGGTTCAGGCCCAAGCCAGCGGCCAACTGACTGACGCGCAATATGGCTTCCGGAAGGAACGCAGTACCACAGGTAACCTACTGCGTCTCATGGTCAATATAGTGCCGGCTGTGGATGCAGGAGACCAGGTGGATGTGGCGTACTTCGACTTCCGGAAGGCATTCGATACCGTTGACCTTGATGTCTTACTCGTGAAATTGGCAGACGCGGGTTTCACTCCACATACTCTTACTTTATTTGCCAGCTATATGAGTAACAGGCGCCAGTATGTGGACTGTGCTGGTCACGTGTCAGAACCATATTTCACGAGGTCTGGCGTAAGTCAGGGGAGCAATTTGGGTCCCTTAGAGTTCATTTTAATGATAAATGACCTTCCTGACGTTGTTAGAGATTCCATTTGTCTACTCTTTGCTGATGACCTCAAGCTTGTCCGTAGAATAAATGACAGCTCTGACTGTATTAAATTACAAGAGGATATACATCGGGTGGTTGAATGGAGTCAAACGTACAAGCTACATTTCAACGCGACAAAGTGCGCCATACTCTCATTCACCAGATCTCGGAATCCTCTTTGCTACCAATATGTGTTAGAAGAGACACCGATGCAGCGCGTTGAAAAAGTGAAGGACTTAGGGGTGCTGCTGAAGTCCGACCTCACATTTCGAGACCAGCAGTGTTGTTGCAGTATGTAAAAGGGCTTTCCGAAATCTGGGGTTTGTGATGAGACAGGCTCATGCGTTTACTAACATCAAGGCGATACGTGTATTGTACGAGGCAATTGTCAGGAGTCATCTAGAGGGCAGTGCGGCCATCTGGAGTCCACACGAGTCGAAATACAGGCAAATGTTGGAACTTATTCAGAATACATTTATTAGGTTTATATATTTATAATTATACGGAGTATACCCTTTTTACCCGTTAATGTATCCTACATTGTTCGTCTTAGGAATGGTAGGATACAATAAACTTGAAGTTAGAAGGGAACTGGGGCTGGCTTCATATATATTTAAACTGATACGAGGCAAGTTGAGCAATCCTGGAGTCCTGGCGGAGGTGCGTTTGAGCGTACCGGATCGGCATGTGTGGCGGCGGCGGCGGCCGAGCCTGCTGGCCGAGCCACGCGCTCGAACGCAACTCCTTCGCCAGGCCCCCTTTACGCGCGCAATTCGGATCCTTAATCGAGTAGCGATCGAAGTAGATTTGTTTTTTTGTCCTTTGCACGAATTTACAAAGGCCACGTTATATGTATTGTGTTACTGTAATTTGTAATGTACCTATGTTTTTTATTTTTCTGTTTTGTGTCAAATTCCATACTGTCGAATTAGGATAGCCTGTAAGGATGGTTGTGTGTATGTTAATAAATAATAATAATAAATAAAACTATATTAGACATAATATATTATTCCCTTATAATTTAAATTTTATTAGGTTTACCCTATAAGTGCCTGGAAAAGTTCTTCAATACACCTATCTTTTTCACTTTTAATGAGTACCTACTAAAAAGGAATTAATTAAGAAAAGTTTGATCATGATTCCCGGTATTTTTAGTACCGCTTTATGCAATTATATTTCAAATATGTAAATTAGGCCCCTTTATCCTTAACTTTCGGGAACACGGCAGAAAGTATGGTTGTCCTTCTAAATTAAGCTTTCAATACCCTTTTAACTAACGTGTACTTTAATTCATATGTTAATTGAAACATTATTTTATCAAGCCGCGAAAGCGGAGACACGCACTGGGAGTAATCAACGTCTCCGAATTAGGCAAACTTATGCAAATGGCGCCGTCAAACATTTCCACCATGAAACAATTCATAACTTACAACCGACAGTACACGCTCGTGGTAAAACGAACAATTCCTGCCATGTTATTTAAGTATAAGAATTAATTTATCTAGCACACAAAGTAAATAAAAAATGCCTATGTCCAGCAGTGGACGTCTTTCGATAGGTATAAAGATGATGGTGATTATTTATAATTTATTTCAATTAATTCCCCACTTGTGAGTATAACTTGACTATATAATTCAATGATGTCATATAAAATAGAGGTAGATAGGTAATAAGCCCTCCAAAAGTGGCACACTAAAACTCAGTCAATTGTATGATCTTGCCTCAGTGTCGCGTCGGCAATGGTATAAACGTGTCTCAGCTAGCTGTCAGATTTGGTGGCCATTTTGAGACACGGAATTTCATATAGACAACGTATCTACCTCTTTTTTATATTACATCATTGATATAATTTGTAATAATAATACGAGTATGTACCCTACATAATCATCAGAAATTGCCTGAGACGATTGGTCGATTAGCGGAGTGAACGTGGAACTAAGATTTGCATATTAATTATATGGTGTACTGCCTTTTTGCCGATTATGTTATATATATTTATTTATTATATATTTCTAAGAGGTTGTCGCCGTTTATTACATGAACAATGTTACATATTCGTCAATGCTAATATTGAAAGAGTACTTAGATTGTTAAAAGTTTACAAAATAATAATGACTTTAATTCAAAGCAAACAGTACCTATAGCAGAAGCTGCAAAGAACATCTGAAGATTAAAAAACACACATTTCATTTACATTTCTAAATATAAATACCACATCTACTGCCTTCAGTGATCTGTCCACGAATACCCCCACTCAGAAATTGCATATTCTACAATCAGAATACCGAATCTCGTTAGACGCTGGATGCCTCATTGAGGATTCCCTTTGACTTGCTCTCCAGGGCCGCCATGTGTGTCTGAGGAGACTGAATTAAATATATCCATTTATTTTAAAACGTATTTTAATGCTATAAATTTTAATACCACATATAGTATAAAGCAGAACCGCATTTTCTGCCGCTTCTTTCCGCTGGCGGTGAGACCCCAAACCCGCGTGGTAATTGGAAAAGCGAAACGTATTTTTGTAATAAATTACTGCGAAGAGTTGTATCAGTATCACGCGCTGTTTTATATGCTTTCAGACAACAAATCAGCCTCTCTGTAATCTGGCGAGTGTCAAAACTCGGGACGTGGATCGCAGGTGGAATAAATTAATTCCAAGACCTTGCGAAAACGCGGGCTAATATTTACAATAATATTTGGATGTGGTATTAAACTTAATTTGTATTCAAGCAATTTAAACGTCGCAATAGTATGAACGCTTACATAATCGATATGATACAGAGAAAGAATATATTGGAAAAATAAACCATCTTCGTCTATAGCCCCCGACAGGATTTGAACCTGCGACCTTTCTATTAACGCTAGACTGCTCTACCAACTGAGCTACGAGGACAGTGACGGAAGCTGTGTATTTTTGCATTACATTCCCGCTAATACTAGCGCCCTCTGTATCGTGTTATAGACTTGTTTCACAGCCTTGGCACACCTCTAATGGGCGAGCTATGCCCGCTCCATTCTAATCGAACCACATCAGGTAGTTTCGGACAAGCGAGAGAGATGGCGCTGGTGTAGGTACATGCTTAGCAGTGTTCGTGATAAGGGTATTTAAACGCTTACATATTACATACGTATATCACATAGAACTTCAGTTAGATCTCCTTGCGTAAAATAATGTTAATTAATATAAACATCAGCGGCAATCCCCAACGAGAACATTCATACACATAATAAGAGTCATGACTATTGAGTAAACCTTTTTCACAGGTCTGGAAAATTTCAATTTTATGGCAATGTCACAAAATCTTTGACAGGGAAAAACTTTCCTCGCTTTTCGTGTACCTACATTTTAATGAATGCCACGAATAACGTTTGTAGGTAAACTTTACATATTCATTTAAATTTATTGCATAGATAATAAGTACAAATGCGCCTTCATGCCTTCTACCAGTCAACCGCAGGGCTAAACAGAAAAGCTTATATAGGTGCATGCAGTTGATCAAGAAAAACACAAATGAAAAGGATAGGTAGCTATTGAAAATACATTTCCTAATATAATAAATAAATCCATTTACTTACATAAATACAATAAAATATAAGGTACATACATATTACTTTTCTCAAACATGCAATGAAATATTGATGTTCTTCATAATGGGCTTCGGAGTGTCACGTTTCGGGCGCAGCGAGATGAGAGACCCGTAATGGCATTTCATACAAAATTGGAGGCTGCAAGATGGTCTTTTTTAATTTCCATTCCACAAATTGTGGCACAGGATCACAGCGTTCAGCCATAAAAATTAAAGTTTGTTTTCATGGAGTTTTATTTAATTTATATTATTGCATGTTTGAGAAAAGCACTATGCATCGGCGTGAAAAGGGGTTGCCAGCCTCATAACTATCCGACCTCGCTACGCTCGGCGGTCTATATGTACTCGGCCGGCAACCCCTTAATTCCCGGCCTATTGCGTACCCAGTGCAAAAAAGCTGAACTTACTGAAATAGACACCACTTCTTAAATATTACATTTGAGTTATAAATAAATAAAGCAATTTATCAAAGCCCTGGTGTGGGATGTAACTTGCGTTGACACCTTCGCCCAGTCCCACATCCAGGGCACCTGTTCACAGGCCGGCGCTGCTGCCGACCAGGCGCAAGTAAACAAGCGCCGCAAATACTCCTCCTTGTTACAGGATTACGATTTTGCGGCGCTTGCTGTGGAAACCTTGGGTCCCTGGTCGTCAGATATGTGTATATTTTTCAAGGCATTGTCTTCGCGGCTGGTCCAAGCAACTGGTGACCCCAGAGCTGGCGCTTACCTCTCGCAACGAATTTCCATTGCGATTCAGAGAAGTAATGCTGCCAGCGTAATGGGGTCCATGCCGCAGTCTGACCTCCTAGAGGCGGTGTTCTTTTTATAACTATTTTTTTATGCTTTCACTTTTAGTTATAGCCAATTTTTATTTTTTTTATTGTTTATGTTTTATCTTGGTATTTATTTATGTTTAAGTTAGCTTTAATTTATATTGTAATTATAATAAGTTATTATGTTAACATTGTATAGTTCATAATTTATTAAACAAACTTGGTATTTATCAAAACCACATCACATTAACCCTGAACGAAATTTAATTTAAAAAATCGCAGGCGATTGAATGCCTTCCTCCGTTGAAAATATTCAAAAGTTTCAATGCCTCATCCAAGCGCACGATGCTCCCGGCATATTGCGGCTTAATCTGCATGTCGTTACGGCGTCTCGACTCATCCATAATTCACGTAATGAGACGCGACAGAGAACCAGTGGACTGGACCGCAATAGGGGCGCAGACACAAAATAAAATAGGTAATCAATAATGTCATATTTTCTCGAAATAGGATTAAAAATGTAGTCAAATGGAGAAAAAATTAAATAATTATCAAGCTATAAGTGTGCAAAGTTGTAAGAAGGGGTTTGTTCTGTCCCTTTTTCGCAAAACGAAACTTCATATGAAACGATGACGCTGGAAGAATGTGACGTCACAGAAGACGGCAACGTGCCGCGCTGCATCGTGGTCGGCGCCGCCGTCGACGCGGCCCCCCCGGCCCGGCAGCATCCTGTAATGTGACGTCACACACCGTTTGCGTTTTTTCTCTCTAACAATAGTCCGGTACGCGAACACTGTAATGTGTCGTCAAACTAACATAACTCCCAAGTTTGATTTTTTTTTGTTATCAGCGAGAGTACCTTAAGTACTAACAGCGAAAAATAATTTCTAACAGTTTTTGATATTGGTTTACGAATAATTAACTTTTTTGTAAGGAACACTTGTAAAACTTTGCAAAGATTATACAAGTTATTGTTTTTTCCTATAATGCATCGCATTTGATTATTCAAACCTTACTTATCGTTTTCTAATAGTTTTGTCAAGAGATTACGTCAGCAAAAAAGGAAACGATTAAAAAAATTATAAATCTCCTGAAAGAATATTCAAGTGACTAGTGGCTACTATAATGCATTCAAAACTACTAAAATATATTGCAGCACAAATTTCTAACAGATTTATCAATAGTCTTTTTTTTTATTAGGAATTATATCTTGAAACCATTCTCCTTACCATAAAAAAAATCTCATAAATTCTCAAGTCGGCGTAATTCATTTCAGTTCTATCGAAGAATATATAAACACAAATTCTAACGGATTCATCAATAGCTCTTAATTGCATTAGCTTATCAGTTATTATCCGCAATTTAAATCTTTCGCGCGCGACTCGTGCGATTCGTGTGCAGCGTGCTAGCAGCCGAGTACCTCTATTTGGTTACTTTTTTTTACTACTACGTGGGCTTGTAGTCAACTAGTCAGTTTGTGTTGTATTATTTTGATTGTTTTTTTATTCAGTAAATTATTGTTTTTTAGGATTGTAAATCCGTAGGGTTGCGGATCTGTAGATTTAGGAGTCAAAACAATGACCGAGGGCACTGTGTGACCCGCCGACGCCAATGATGGGTGAAGGGGAACAGGCAATGCACCATAATACTAATATTCACGTTAACCTTCGTCACTCCATATTCACTACTGGTACTGTTTTGTATTGTACTGATACTACTGATGTTGTAATGGTAATCTGTAAAACTGAGACAAATTCCTATTCCTACCGACCTGTTAATCCCCAAGGAACGTTTTCAGTTGTGTTTTAGCCCTCCTACCACGGAGCAAGTTTTAAATATTAAAGAAAATTATTATTACATTTACGGAACATGAAACCACCTTTTACTCTTTATACTACCTATTAGCTTATTTTTACGATAAATTAACATCAAATAACGCTACTTATAAACCAAATTGAAATTACCGGTAATTTACCGGTTAATAGGTTTTGTCCTACTCAAGTCGGTAATTTACCGGTTTTGAATTTTGCTCGGTAATTGCATATTGCATTCCCTATTTCTTACATACGTTACGTAAACGCCTGCTTTTAGTTTTGTATGTTAAGTTAACATACACATTGTATCATATTAAGGCGAAACATTCTCTTCAATCATATTTAAGGCTAACCTTACCAAATATAGCAACGAAACCAAATGGCTATACTATGATTACATACATACGCTGGACAAAGAAAACCACTTATTTGGCTGGGCATAATTCAGATTTATTTCAACTTATGTAATGCCGTCTTCAACCTAAGGCGTTGTAAGAATGAACTGATTGAAAAAAAAGGTGACCGAGGTGGATTGTTCCTATAGCTCAGTTGGTTGAGAGTAGGGAATGCAAAACCGGTTTTAACCGAAACCGAAGAAACCCGTTAACCGACTGTAAGAAATCGGGCCGCGGCTGGGTCGGCTAGAGATCTGAGGGGTAATCACAAAACGTTTCAAACGCGCGTTAGGACAATTCAACTGTCGTTTTTCGATATAAAAAAATACATTTAGATCTACCTACCGGTCACTCATACGTTGTTTCAGTGGGTCAATCTAGCTTGTTAAAGCTACACAATAAGTTGATTATTGAATAAGTCATTGCATAAGTACGTTGATAGTTACTCTTTAGGTTGATGAAGCTTATGAGTGTATAATTAATAGACGGAAAAGTCATCATTACAAAGATTTATTTATAAACACAACACAATATAAGTTAACACAATCCTAAAATCAACATTCTTTCATTTTGCAAGTGAGCTGATCAACAGAGGGGAGGCTACCGCGTAGGAAACAAGCAACGACGGCGTGCTGTGATTGGTCATGACGCTCTCGCCGTCGGCGCACTAGACTCGCGCGCAGTTCGTCGTGCGTTCAAATTTAAAAAATAATTGATTAATGAATACAATGTGGAGCTATTGATGAATTACTTAGATTTTTTATCAATCGATGACTATGATAAAGCTGGATTATATGTGACGACTAGAATTTTTTTGAGATTTATTTTAAAATAATTAGAAGGCTTTCAACATTAAACTGTTCATACAAATTTAACCTATTGATAAATATGTTATTAATTCAAACTTAGGTTATCTTTGATAGTTTTTAATAGTATTCAGTAATCAAAACCCACTTGTATATTCTTTTAGAGGAAATATATATTTTTTATTCGTTTCGGATTATACTGACGTAAGCACTTGACGAAAGTTTTAGCAAATTAAAGTGGAGATTATAATAGTAAAATGCGATACTCTATTGAAGAAAAATACCACTTGTATAATCTATCCCTGGATTTACAAAGGTCGCTAAGAAAACGCTGTGTAATACCAAAAGCAACGTCAAATTTCCCTATCTTTTTTTACTACTAGTAGTACTCATCATATTCTAAATATTAACAAAAACATCGCGACCTTGGGAATTATCGAAGGTGCATTCATTTTACGTACCGTACTACAAGCAATATTAAAACGGTTGTAGCTTCGTAATTCTTTGAGATATCTGAATATGATTTTCGTCACTAGGCATATTATTTTGCCTTCTTTCTTTTTGAGTAATACCTACTAATTTTCGAGTCTACACCCCTATTGAGTTCAATAGATTTTCGCTTACTTGCTTGGATGTATTTCGACAACCCGTTGACGTATTTTGGGTTTATTTAGTGTTCGTAACTTGACAGAAGAAGACATCTAGGCCTTTGAGGTCTGTGTCATTCTGATATTGAGTGATAGATATGAAAGTTGGAATATGTGCATTTGTCTCGATTATCGCGGCCCCAGCCCAGACTCATTTATTTTTGAAGTGTATCGAGGGGTGACGTTAAACATCGCCTGTACGAGCTATTTCATTGAGTGTAAATTGGTCACGTGGTGAGGTGGTCGTCGTGGTGTTCTGTAACTTGGTTTAACGTTATCAAAGTTCCGAAAAGAGCCTTGGGTTGTTAGAAGGACCTAAAAATAAGATAATTTTGAGTTAGGTCATAAAACATTCTAGTACCTATCCATCGAGTTTTACCTCTTTCGTTCAAGGGGTGTTTTAAAACTGATTCAGTGCACCTATATTCAGACACGGTTACACAAAAAAGTGTTTTTTTAACGATAAGTTCCAGTTGGGTATAGGTAGGTACAGGTACCTACATTTACCGTTATTGACATTTAACTGTCGGGAAATCATGGACTGTTAATCTACTTATGTAGTAGTAGAAGTAGTAGTTAAACTCCTTATTGTACACGATAATAGAAGTAAGATTTACATAAGGATAGGCCGAAGGTGAACTATTCCTTTAAGGGATCTCTTCCAGTTATCCTTTACAGGTTTGTTGTTAACCCATTTCTTTATCTAGTTTTTGGTTAAATGCCAATGAATAATAGGAACGTCAGCAGAAGCTCAAAGCAGGTGGGGTATACAAAGTGGTGCATTATTTTATATTTATTTACTTTGTGTTGTAGGCAACTTTAGTAAATATCAAAAATAATAACACGAGATATCTCAGGACAACTTTTAGCAGTACTTGGAAATGATGGGTAATTTTTTTGATGTCTCGTTCATAACTTCTATTGAACTATCAGGTATTTTTCTTATGGTGACGCGCTCTGACTCGGGTATATTTAATAGGTTAAAGTTAACTCTGCGACACTAATACCAGAAGAAATGTTGCCTGCTCTGAATAGTGAATACGTTATTATTAGGTATCTAATTATAATAAAATTGTATCATAATTCATCAAAAAGATACAACGCAAATGATTACCCTATTCCACCAGAATATCTAATCGAATATTATGTATGTTTCACCTACTTTTCATTTCATATGTTTTTTTTTTCATTTACAGCAAACTTTTCAGGATTGTTTGAAAGCAAATCTAACCGAACGTAATGGTACTACGCAATGACTTTTTGTCGTAAGTACCCAAAAAGTAACGGTTTCTAAAAAAACTGCTGAAATGCAAACTCTGCGAAACAATCAAATACATTCATTCGATAAAACGTTTATCGGTGAAATAAGGGGATACCTTTAAAATGTCATAATACTCGTAGTCATAATAAATTCCGTTATTCGTTTTCAGTTCGGCCTGATATTTAAAATATCCAATTAGCCATGTTTTACGTAGTATTCCAATTCATCTAATTTAATGCTGCCTGACATTTTCCAAGTAGCAAAATCAAGCTCGCATTAAAAATGGACAAATTTTGCAACTTTTCCTAATTTGTACTAGTGAAAAATTATAACACTAGCTTAAACTCTCGCGCTTTTTACACATATGTATACATATATTATTATTTTACACGGGTCTAACGCGTTATTTATTTACCTTTAATTCATCAGTCAGTCACCTGTGACCATGGCCGGTGCAACCCCCTCTCAGAAATAACGTTAGAAATAAAGGTAAATAAATATCGCGTTAGACCCGTGTAAAATAGTAATATTTATTTATAAGTCTATTGAAAAATTCTCAATTCGCTAATGGATTTTAACAATGGTTTTAATCCACTAGCGAATGGAGATTTTTCCTTAATCGGTAATGACTGATTAGGATTATGAATTACATACTTTCCATACTTATACCATTCCAAATATTTTATGAAAACGCACATTTTCTTATTGTTCTGTTATTATTGTATTAAGCACTTTATTTCTTTAATCATACGTTCACGTCATGATAGATCAATGGTTTCGTTGAATTCGAACTTTATGTCAACATTGCCAGCGTTGTGGAATACTTAGGTAAAAAAGATAAAAAACGTCGAACATAGATACAGTGTATTTTTTAAATATATATTTATAAGAGCTCCTGTGACTCCATGTATTCCTTATTCTGCCACCAAAGGAGACAAATCAAAGGCTTTTGTATTGCGGAAAAGCTGCATACATTATTTAGAACGAGTTGTGATAAACAGAAAAAATTGTAGCTTCATTTTATAATTTAAGAGGCTGACAAGACCCAATTTTGTTGAAATTAATCCTCAAAGGCATTTTGGTGTTGACAGCGTCTTAACTTTGTCAGCCAAAATTTATAACGAACCTTACACGTGCCACTATGTTAAAAGACTTTAACATATTAAACCTCGTGGAGCGACAAACTCGAGTTTAATCGGTGAAAATTATTTTCGCTATGTATGTAACTAAATACTCGTCAAAACAATCAGCGCCAGCATTTTGTGACAGGAGGTAGTGAGAGACGGACAAGTCAGCAGGTAAATAAATACATTTGCAATTTGTATGTTCTAAGTAGGTACATAATACAGGAAAGGGACGCAACGGCAACGGTTATTGCAATCCAGCGCGGGAATGCTGCCTGCATGATGGGTACGCTACCTAGCCCATTCAGGGCCCATGACGACACATATGCGTCAGACTGCCGTAGTCGCTTTCCGCTACATACGAGGAAAACCACGGGATCGGCTACGAGCGTAGCGCGTAGCGATTCTGGGCAATGAATGTGAGGCTCCTATATATAGGCTTTTCTTACCTATATATTTAGTTTTCCATATTAATTTAATTATAGCTACTTTTAGTTGTATTTTAACGTTTTTTCAAGTGTATTATAGCCCGACAAGCCGCTATTTGACCCTGGGGTAAATGTTGCTGTAAACCGCACAATATTCATATTATGGCAATAATTTACTACGTCATGTAATAGTCTCGTCTCTACACACTGGCATTGTTATGCTTGTTGAATGTTAAAATTCTATGCTTTATAATAATTACCTTTTCATCCGTTTTCCAAGTACATATTCGATACTTAAGTATTTTTCAGATTCTGACACTGTGACCGAAATATTCACTGTGACCGTCTACAATGTGACATGAAATTTCTAGTCAAATCCTAATTAAATCCGACCAAACTAACCAGTTCAATCAAAACCTACGACTGCACTATAAAATGTCAGTACCGGTCATTCAATTTTCAACTTTCGGCATATTTATTGTTGTTTATTTTACAATTGCCAAGTGTTTCGTCTTCCTTGCTGTTTGTTTTCATCGGTGACATTCGATGACTTCTTACGTCTGTTGTCAAAGAGTACTTACTCCTTGCCAGTAAAAGAAATGAGTTCCATTTAAAAATTCATAATGTGACTAAGGTCAAAAATAAACTTGTCACCGTCCTTTTGTTTAGAGATCCAAATTTTATAAAGCTTATTGTACCTATGTGACACGGTTACAGTAGTCATATGAACTAATGCTTCAAAACAGTAGGTATAAGGAAATCGAAATATGGACTTCACTATCATTGATCATCATGATATAATGAAGCTTTCACCTTTTTGTAAAGAGCTTAGGAGAACTAGCATCAAAAAGCTATAGAAGGATTTGCCTGAAAAATAGATTCAAAATCCTCTGGTGCTGCGCTTCAGTCTAAGCCAGGTCCGGGCAAAAATGCCCTAGTTCCCTAGAGTTATGTGATACTCAACTGACTAAAGGATGGCCAACAATGCAAGGAAAAAAAATACCTAAACAATATCGAGATACTACACATAATACATTGTCACGGAGTGACATTTTAATTTAATTATTTATAAAGCAGAAAATGCAAAATAGCATGGTGTAGTACCTACTGCCTTAAAAAGTCAACACAGCATCTAAAAGGAAGTCTAAAACAGCTTTAATTGCGCTCTATTGAACCTGTGGTCTGTGTTGTCAGCTTAGGGAAAAAGCTCATTTTTAAGGATAGTTAGAGATCGAATTGTTCTTTGTTTGAAGAGGGCAGGGTAGCTTGTCCATCTTTCTCTTCACTTTTGGAACCGGCGTGTCGCAGCACGGAGGCTCTCTCCAGTGCGCGCCCGGTAAACCACAACTTCCTCGAGCTGAAGGTCGGTGAACTTAGTTTTCATAATAGGAGAGACCCTGCCATTTAGCAGTTCCGTGGAAAGATAGATTAAATAATATTAAAGACCGTTCCAATTTAATTTCTTTTGAGAGCTACTTTCTGGTACTATAACTTAGGTACTAACACATTTAAATAGGAAATATAATCTGGTTAATTCTTGAGATAGAATTCGTATACGACCCAAGCTTTAAGCTGAGCAAATAAACTTAAGAATTACCCAGATTAATAGAAATACATACCTTCATAGTTTTGTAAAGGAGATAACTGGAAATACAACATAGGTATGCCTAAATACCGATAGAAAATAAAGTGTGTCATAAATTATAGAACCTGTTTTATTTGATTTCCAAAAGCTTCCCATGACTTGTGCATCGATTCCATTTGTTTTTAACACATTTGTGTAATTTTTCCATTTTCACATATCCCTGGTGATTGCAGCTCTTTTTGAGCTTTAGCCGAGCACAGGCAATCCTCCAGGTGATAATATCGAACTGCCCGGCTTGTACAGTCGCCATCAGACATATCGAAGCGGCCAAAGTGCTCACAAATATCTGAACACGTCTCTATTGTCGAGTCATTAGAGACGTTTTCAGATATTAGTGAGCACTTTGGCCCCTCCGATATATCTGATGGCAAATGTACAATAGGTTTTCTGCTCACATAAAACGTAACCAGAACATGTTTTATGCTACTGGGCCTGATCCTATGTTATGCAGGCCTTGAAATTTAAAACGATTGTACATTAAGACAACGCTACATAAGGAATTTCCAAAGCCGTTGGAAGTATTCGAACCCGGGATCACTAGCGCACTACATTGGTAGCGCTAACCAGGGTAACTGCCTACAAGACAAGGCGGCCATCACCGTCACATTTATTTTAATTATATTAGAGACCAGAAATTAGTTGGTTGCGTGTTAATTCATCAAGTAAAGGTTTATATTTGTCTTGCTATATTGCTATTGAGCGAAAATATTTTTTTTGCATTTATTATGCTTACTTCTGTCCATGTTAATTGACCTGTGTCACTAATAAATGCATAAGTATTCTTTATATTTCTATTAAATATAAAATAAATATTAGGGGAAAATATTACCCAAATCGAACCAGGCCTATAATAAGCTCAGTTAAGGCTTGTGTTTTTGGTACTAGACGAGGATATATAAAATACACTAGCTTCAGCCCGCGACTTCGTCTGCCTGGACCCGGAATAAAAACTATCCTATATTTTAATCCAAATTGGTTGAGCCGTTTAAGCGTGATTGAGTAACAAACATCCAAACATCAAAATATCCAAACATCCAAACTGTCCCATTTATAATATTAGTAGGATTGAAATAAATAGAATACAAGCAAGTTTCTACCTACAAACTAACACATTGTCCATTTTCCGCGCTATCCGTGTGTAGTGTTTCCCAGCGTAAATAAGTCTATCTCAATATTCTCTTTGAGCGTGATCGCCATCTAATGCCACCCCTAGCCAGTTTTCATTAAAACTAGTCTGTTTCGCCACCGTCCGTCCATTCTACTATATTAATTAGTTTCATCCTTTTACGGGACTTTATTTTACTCAGAGTCATTAGCCGTAAACAAGTTAAAAGAGTCAACATCGCGAAATCGTTGGGACCTACATTAAATCTATAAACTACATCTTATTCTCGTAAGACCTAATCCATTAATTTGAATATTGTACTTTCGAGAGCTCCAAATTTTTTTTTCTAAAGAAATGCTTCAAGGACTTATGGTTTACACTGATTTTGTTTTAAATCATTTAAGGCCGTGGTTCCGGACGCCAGCGGGCAGCAGGGCGACCAGACATTGATGTCGCTCGAATGTATGAACTGCCGCACATCGCCCCGCTGCCCGCTGGCGTCCATCCGCGGCCTAAAAAGATGCCAAGTATCTCTAAGGATTTACTAATAAATTGAGAGCTCAGTTAGGTATCTTATAATAGGTAAGCGAGGAATTTCAACATAATCGGTCTACAGTTATCCGTTTCTTATTATCAAATCTGGCGTTCGTTATATTGAATAACACAATTTTGTGTCAGTACATCTACGATACTATTGCAAAAACCAAAGTAAAAGCTACAATCACGCCACCCTTCTTCATTTATATGTTAAGTCCAAAATAGCTTGACTCAACAGAAAATTATCACCGAGAGGCACCGCGCGGCGGTTATTTTTATTACAATGTTATGTATGTCGTTATTGACTTCTCTATTCGTAAACGTATAGAGTCTACTTTGGTTCGTTTTGGCCGCAAATATATTGAAATGGCAGCAGAGCGGAGAATAACCGGGAACGCTTGCTGTAAGCCGCAATCTGCCGACATTCAGGTGCTTTGAGTGATAAGTTAGGATGGGAATGGCTTCTGTATTGTAATGAAGCGGGGCGAGGTTGAGATTTTCTGTTAATAGTGCCATCTCTCGGCAATTACCCCATTTTCTGTTCATGATGATAAAAATCGGAATATTATGTTGAAAATCTCGTTAACAGTTGTAAGCGCCAATACATAATATTATAATGCATTGGCGCTCATAACTGTTGGCATGATTTTTAACATGATATTTTCATTGTTATCGTCATGAATTATAATAAAAACATCATATTGTTGTTGTGTGAATCACTCTAAAATGGTTATCGACTTTTACTGCTTTTTTACTGAAATACCATGATATTACAATACACCCCTCCCAAGAGGCAAATTGCTGCATATTTTCCAAATGTTAACTCAATCATTAAAATTATGAGTTGTGTTGAGCGCCAGGCTCTCAGACTCTTTGGTAACGACTCCACCTTTAAGTCAAAACTTCAGTCTCGGACACCGACGGCGAGTAGCTTGCCTATCGGTGTTTTATCGGATACATTTTGGAGAGTGTTGCCCGTTCCATCACCGAAGGACCAGGCGTAGGGAGCGAATTCATCCTTATGTTGTGAACTTACCACTTATTCGCACGAAGCGATTTGCCTCGTTTTTCTTAATGCGAACTGCTAAGGAATGGAATTCGCTCCCTTCAGAAGAAGGAGGAGTAGTTCTCCGGAAATACAGATTATTTCCTGAGAACTACGATCCAGGTGCCTTCAAGACGAGAATGAATAAGCTTAATCTTAGGCTCTGTCAACCACTCAATAAAATAAAATTAAATGAGTAATGATTAATTGAAAGTAAGTACACACTGCTAATAAAATTGTAAACTTTAAAAGCCTTCGAATAAACTGTGCCTAAGTTACTTACAAAATACCAAATACACAAAAGAGTTAGACAGCGGTCGAGACGATGCCATATGTGTCTGAAAGGCGGCAGTTTAATTAAAGCCTGTTCCACACTAGTCTACCGCTTTATCTGAATTTGAGCAGATCGCACCGTGAAATATCGGCGCCGCCCGCCGAATGTAAAGGAGGTAGTCCTCGCATTACCATATCGTTTGACGTCTCGAGCCAATTTTATTGCTTTTGTTATCGCGCCCGGCAATGGAATTTAAACAGCCTCACTGAATTTGTTGTCAATTGGATTTTCGGGATACGGGGGCAGTGGCGAGGAAAACCATGACTGAGTCAGAATCGTTTCTGTACCGTCCCTCTTTCCTGTGGACACATCCAAAGTATTAAGACCATGTTTTGTTGCTGGACTCATGTATCTTCTGTGAGCTGTAGAATTCGCGAGCCTTTCTTTTTTTTTGTTTTTAAATTCTTTTGACTGGTAGAACCTATTCACAAAAAACGAGATTCGGCTGAGAAATGCGACCTGTAGAGCATAACAGCCAGACGCCGGAAATACGACACATATTTTTTGCCCTATCTGAGACGGAGAACTTCGTACGCTTCGCTCGCTTGTTCAACAAGTAGGTATGTACGTTGCTTTCGACTAGTGTGTTCAGAAGAGAAGTTTATACAGTACAACTTGAACTTTTAACTGGGTCAACAAGATCTACATATTTGCTGTCCATATTTTTTAAGATCATCATTTTTTTGAACTGCCATTATTTAACAGTTT
The DNA here is from genome assembly GCA_947578815.1 of Epinotia ramella. Taxonomy (NCBI): domain Eukaryota; kingdom Metazoa; phylum Arthropoda; class Insecta; order Lepidoptera; family Tortricidae; genus Epinotia; species Epinotia ramella. The sequence continues at coordinate 29,021,113 of OX388202.1, forward strand.
ATCAATATTATTACAGTTCATTTTACTAGAATCTATTAGCCCACACGGGCTTAGTGTAGAGCCCCCCAAGTGTGTGGGAGTCTGCATAGATTAAGTCACCGCAGAAAAATATTGCGAAGCACAGCTGTTTTATAATCTTTTCATGTAATTAACTATTTAGGTTCTACTAATTCTACATATATTTAAGTCCTGGGTTAGGAGGTTAGATGACGGTTTATTCCACATAATTTAATTTAATCGTATGGCATATATTATTTTGGCCTTTTTTAAAGTTTGTCACTCTTTAGTACCACCCAGGGGACACGTGCAGGGTTGTGGTAGGTAGCTCCTGCGGACGCGAGTAACAGTTGTCCCCCCTTTGTCAAGTGAGTGGGCAACTCGACTGTTAGAAGTCCACATAAACAAGTGCTTATGCATTTTTCAAGGAATTGTTCGTTTATGGACCTCTAGAACGAGAACCTTCAGGAAAAGGCTAAGAAAGATTCTTCCCGTATTTTTCCCACAATTTCCAGTCAGTAAATAGAAAAAGGATACAATTGAAGAAGAAGCTTGAGTTCTGAACTTTGTCCTGATTTTGTCAAAGTAGGTACACAATTATACAATCGCCTCGCCGAGTATTATAAAAACGGAACCCTTCTTTGTTTTATTTCCTAGAAGCTGTTTTTAGTATCTCTATTTTCTTTTGCTTTGTATTTTATTCAGATTCAAGTTTGAAATAATTAAAATCAGCTCGTGCAAAGCAACTAATTTAGCCTGGATATTCAGCAATCCACCTGACACATAAGAACTGACATATAACAATGTCACATAAGAATTTATCGTCAGGTGACAACCAAAACTCACTAAGTAACAAATACCTGCTTAATTAAAAGGTCGTATCTCGATATCGACTACGTACCGAGATACGAGGTTTTGAAGAGCAGTGACTGTTTTGGTAGTGACTTTTGGTCGTCAACAGACGTTATAATATAACCTATCACAAACATCTCTCAAATCTATTTTTAATTCATGTTCCGAAAAAAACCTGACTATCTTTAATTTTTCTATTAGGAAAACGTTCAAATGCTCGACGCTGTACTAGTATATGGTATAGGCACTCTATGTCAAAGCAATTTGGGTTAAATTCGATCTAAGTATGTCAATATGCCTAATTTAAAAATTTACAGTTCAGCTCAGTCATTCCTTTATCTATTAATGGCTGGTTCCAATAATCAATCCACCGATAGTTTTCCTTACCAACAGTTACATTTTGACACATTTTCTACGGGTAATCTGTCAAAATGTAACTGTCGGTAAGGAAAACTATCGGTGGATTGTTTATTGGAACCGGCCATAAGCCACTCAATAAACTGTCAAGTTTACTATTGACCGCCACTGCAGGCCGCGCCTGTGTAAGGAATCACACTGGCGCGGCCTGCGGTAGTGGTCAATAGTTTTGTAAGCTAATGACAAGTTTACTATTGACCGTGCGTGGCTTTATTCAGGTCTTATGAATAACCAGCATAGTGTTGTGATTTAGTGTTCGGTCGCGCCTTGAAGAGTCGAGCCGTTAAAGCCAAGAATAGCGTTATGCAATAGATACTGAAAACACTCGATTTAGCCTAGACGGATAGTCACAACACTAAACTAGCCAGTTCGCACTAATAGAGTATTAAAGCCCAGTTTACATCGCTTGGGTTAGGTCGTGTGGAGCGGCACGCATCAATGAAAACGTGTAAGCTGGTACATACGAATACAAATTCGTAAGCTTTATTAAACAACAGACATTTATTAAACTATTGTCGTATTTCACTATATTACTACCAGCTATATCTAATATCTTACACACTAGCACCTCTAAAAGACTACTTCTAACGTGGGTGCAGCAGCAGAAAACGCCAAAAATCTGAAACTTAGTAAACATGGAGGCGTCGTCAGAGAGTAAAACTTCGTAATCTTTGGCGTCGAGACCCTCGGTCCGTGTGATCCCATTGCGCATACGTTATTTATCTGGGCACGAAGCGCTGGAGAGCTGGTGGCTTCCTCGCGCAACGTATCAGCATTACAATTCAGCGTGAAAATACCACCAGCATTCTCGGTAAGTACAATGCGTCGAGGGCATGATTTAAATTTAACTTAGTTTTAATTTAATTTAGTTAATTCAAATGATATGCCAACATTTGAACGACTCGGCGAAAACATAAACGAAGTGTGCCGGCAGTTGCAGCATTGGTTTTTGATAAATGGGCTGCTATTGAATGTCACAAAGTCCAGTATCATGGTGTTTTCAGGTCGATCTCTCGCTACGATACCTTGGAGTGAAATGGACTGTCCAATGCCAGTGTGCGACGAGTGTCGGTTCCTAGGATTTACATTAGACTCGAATTTAAATTGGAAACTTCACATTGACAATTTGTGTAAAAGGTTGTGTGGTGCAGTGCGCTGCGAAGATTAAAACATTTAATCTCCGATGACATGTTGCGACAGGTTTATTTTGCACATTTTCACTCAATAATGTCATACGGTACTCTTATTTGGGGAAACTCCACGGATGCCAATAGAATACTGATAATACAGAAGCAGGCTGTGCGCACGATCGTTGGAGTCACACGTAGATATTCGTGCAGAAATTTTTTCACTTCGCAGCGCATCATGAGCGACTACTCATTATACTTGCATGAAGTAATAATGTTTGTGAGAAAAAAATTGGCAATGTTTGAGCGAACACATGCACCTGGAACACAATCTCGTCGCACGGGGCAGCTGAAAACATTCCCACGTCGAATGGCCCTAGCGACTAAAAACCCACGTATAATAGGCCCAACTTTTTATCACCACCTGCCCGCTGACATAAAATCTGAAACGTCTGACGATGCATTTGGCCGCAAAATCAGAAACCTTTTATTGGATCACCCAATGTATTCAACTAGGGATTTTATGGAAATGAGATTTACTTAATTTGATTTAATACTACTTTATTTCTGCTATTAAATTGATTGACATTTTCGTATATTATTATTTACATTTTACAATAAACTGTACTTTGACGATCCTGATTAGGTGATACGAAATAATAAAATTGTGATCATTGTATTTATAATTTTTAATATTGTTATTTTGAGACGATTGTGATGTAAATTCTTATAATTTTGACTAAGCCAACTTTGTACTGTAATTTATGTCATGAAATGAATTAATCTAAAATCTAATCTAATCTAATCTATACATTGAAGAAAATACATCGCTATACTGAGGGCATTTATGATGGTTTATTTTTCCATTATCCGTGTCTGTTCCGTTATATGTATCGTTTCAGATCGTGGTTACCTCCACGTTAAATTGACACGAAACAAAAAAAAAAAGTTTGTTTTGTTCAAAGATGTAAAATAAATAGTTTTTATATCTACTTAAAGTATTTTGGAGGTGCCAAGTAATAAATTTGTGCAAACTTAATAAAAAAATATTCAGCACAATACGTCACAAATGGTGTGGGTAGCCAATACTCATTGTTAGCCAAAAATAAAGCCCAGATTGATATTTTCCCAGCAAATTCTTTTCAGTCTGGTACGTGCCGACGAGATATCTTTGTCACATAATCATTCAGTCAGTTCGCTCAATCCGTCCATTCGCGCGGAACTGTTATCTCTTTTTTACTTCGTTCAACAGATATTTTCGCATCGAGTCTCAATAGTTTAGTTATTTTGTTGGAAGCCGGAGATTGCTCAAAGAGTATTCTCTCGTTTTTCTTCGCAAAGCTTTTCAATGCTGCATTTAACATAGGCACAAATTGCCAGGAAAAGAAAAACTCTTTGGTAAGGTTTTGAAATAATTTTCACACCTAGCTGCACTATCCTCCTAAGGCCCAGCATATAATACAAAATGACATTGAAATTGGAATCGTGTTGTGCCGGAAATAGAGTTGACTTTCGTTTGTTTTAAAAAGTGCCCGAAACAAAACAAATTCAACTCTATTTCAGTTGAATATAATGTAAACTCCTTCGACAGAATAAGTCCTATGAGTAGGCCAATGGGTCTTAGGAGGCTATGTTTTGAAATGGGATAACCTAATAACCCTCGCGAGTGTTACAAGTGTTGCAATGCAGCGAGAAAAGGCATTATCTATACCTTCTAATACGAATATTATAAATACAATAAGTCTGTGAGATTCTAGCTTTGTAAGTTTCTCTGAGGAGAAATCACTGGAACTACTTGGGCGATTCAAAAACTTTCACTTTTCGTTAGAATTTATTTCTAGACAGGCTATATTTTATCCTGCGAGTTGGCCTGCGTTCTTCGTAAAGTGGCCGTCAATAGAAATTGCTAACTATGTAAACGAACCGAACACATCCATATTGTTTCCATATTGAAATTGTTTTTTAACCCCCGACGCAAAGATAGGGGTGTTATAAGGCTCTCCCTCATAATCATAATCATAATCTATTTATTGTCACGATCCCGATCCCTAACATCGTTTGTCCTAAAATCACTTGCTTGAACTGTTTTGTCCTAATGGGCCCTAGCCCTAACGATCAATTGCTTTAACAATCATTTTCCATAATGTAATGATTGCCCTAAAACTCATTTACCCTAAAAAAAATTACCATAATTATTAATATCCCTAATGTTTTTTTGCATATACCTCGAAATCCCTAATAACGTTTCACCTCATGTAATTTATCCTAAGTACTGTTGTACTAAAGGGCATTAGCCCTAACGATCAATAGCCACAACAATATTTATTTATAATGTAATGCTGCACGACAACCCGTGTCCACTTTTTGTGGACGCGGATTATTGGGTCATGCATTATCACAGGGCGGATAAAAATGGCTTGTCATAAGCGAACTCTGTTTTAGGTCGGTTAGATTATGGTTCACTTGTGTCCCTCAGGCCAGAAATAGACACCCGCGCAGCGGGGTGGCGTCGACTCGCTTCACGGCTATCAAACAACTCACACAAGCGAACTCTGTATTCAGTCGGTTAGGTTAGGGTTCACTTGTGTCCCTCAGGCCAGAAATTGACACCCGCGCAGCGGGGTGGCGTCGACTCGCTTCACGGCTATCAAACAACTCACACAAGCGAACTCTGTTTTAGGTCGGTTAAGTTAGAGTTCACTTGTGTCCCTCAGACCAGAAATAGACACCCCGCGCAGCGGGGTGGCGTTGACTCGCTGCACGGCTATCAAACAACACACAGACAAATATAGGACAAACTACAATAGGCCGTACAAAGTTAAAAAATATAATATTAGGATTAACGATTATTAGGCTTACTGATAATTATGATATATGACTATTATGGCACATAACGTCAGAACATATACCATTATGGGGAAAAAAAATCATCCATACGATGTTAGGAAAACTAAAGATAGGGCATATGAGTGTTAGGACAAATGATCATTATGACATAAAACGTTAGAGAATGCAAAAATAGGTTAAAAAACGTTAGGGATTCTTTCGTATTATAAGTTAAACGTGTCTGTGTATCTGTGTATCTGTCTGTGGTGTAGTAGCTCCCAAACGGATAAACCGATTTGAGCACGGTTTTTTTGTGTCATAGATAATTTTACCCCGAGTGTTCTTAGCCATGTTTCATGTAAATCTGTTCAGCCGTTTTTGAGATATTGGATTTTGAAATGAAAATGTCGGGGGCTTTTCAACTTTTCTTAGTTGTAGTTATCACTATGGCAGTTTGTTTACATAGTTAGCAAACTCCATTGACGGCGACTTTAATACGCAGGCAGCTAGTCGTACCAAGGACGGCTGACTCAGTGATTTCGTCGCGCCGCTACAAGTACTTGCCCCTACCGGTTCCAGCCGGTATATTAGCGCTGCTACGGCACGCACACGTTCTATCGCAGCGTTGCACGTGATAGGAACGGATGCCTACATGTAGGCTCGTTTGGCAGAGAACCTTCTGTACGTAGTAGGTACTATTATTTATTATGTAGTCGTACATAAGTAAGTCACAAGTAACAGAGTTGACTTAAATGGCCTCCAGCACCACTAGAAATTAAATTAAATGAAAACGAGTAGCAATCTCATTTCAAGTCTTCCTTTAACACTCGTAAAGTTTCCATATTGACTGGTACAGGATTATAAGTCTTTTCTAAGTTTGTTGGAGAGTTAAATTAATGTTTAAATACTAAATTTGTAAATTGGGCGTATTTGACTTGAGTAAGAACCTTGAAGTAACCTTACACATGCCACATTCACGCCTTTATTAAATAAAAGAGGTAGGCAGATCACATGAAACTTATATTCCACTTTTAGCATTAATTTGGGTATAAAAAATTGACCAAATGTGATATCGCAGTGATAAGTTGTTAGCCCATTGCCCACAAGACACTTCAACCCTGCTCCCTTAGTCGACTTTTACGCACCCACGGGAAGAAAGGTGGTGAAATTCGGAAGTAACCCAATTATACAATTCTTTTAAAATAAAGATCATACATAGTTAACCAACTAAATAATATACGTTTATTATACTAAGTTTTAGTGTAGCCCTTTAAAAGAAATGGAATATTTTTCGTCATAGATAAATATACCTAAGAGGACAATCTTATCTTTCACAAATCCAACTATCTCCATATATAGTAAGCTCAATTGATAAGTTGATTTTGAAAGAGGTCATAACTTTGTACAATAAAGACCATATCCCAGTATTTACCCTGAAATGGCCGATGAGTTAAGAAATTATTCACCTGTATCGTGACCCGAGGTAGTTAATAAGCTTTGTTCACACGAGCAAAGCAAAACTGAGCTAGTTTTTGACATTATTGCAACATGTCTCTATATTATTTATAATTATTTTTTTCGTAACACAATTGATTTACTTGTTCTTTTATCGCTGTTCTCTCTGTTTCTTTTTTTGTTTCTTTTTTAATTATTTTGTTGCAAAATGCCTATTAAATAATTTCTCTATCTATCTTATCATAGGTTTTGCAATTAAGAAAAACTGGAGGACACTAGGGTATTATGATACTGTTGTCAAGCGGGCCTAAGATGGAGCCCATTTTATCACTTATCGCTGTCGATAAGACGCCCGTCTCGTTCTGACAAGTTTGAGAGTGCAATGTAGAAGAAAAGGCTCAGAATGCAAATATGTGCAATGTGCAAGAAAATAATATTGACATATGGCACAAGAAACTTGCTCATCTAAACTAAAATGACCTGAAATTAGCCAGCAAGAAACAATTATTGCAAGGTTTATGTCTAGAAGAAAATGAAAAATTAAAAGTATGTGAAACCTGCATTGAAGGAAAATTTTCAAGACCTCCATTTCCAAAAACAGAGAAAAATAGAACCAGTGAACCGCTTGAAATTGTACACTCGGACGTGTGCGGTCCAATGCGCACTGTTTCACCAGGAGGAGCTCGCTACTTCGTCACCTTTATAGACGATTTCACGAGATACACTAGAGTGTATTTCATGACTCAGAAAAATGACGTATTGAAATACTTTAAAGACTTCAAAAATGAGGCAGAAAATTTCACTGGAAAAAGAATTAAATTTTTACAAAGTGACAATGGAATTGGTGAATACTTGCACAAGGACTTTACAGACTTCTTGAGGCAATTTGGCATACAGAGACGCCTATCCGCTACATACACACCGCAACAGAACGGCTTCGCAGAAAGAAAAAATCGTACGCTTCTAGATAAAGCACGCTGTTTGCTAATTGATGCTAAACTACCAGATAAATTTTGGGCAGAAGCTATTCATACAGCAAACTACCTAGCAAACAGAGTACCGAGCAAACCGATTGAAGACACACCATACAAAAAATGGGTAGGAAAAACTCCATCTGCGAGGCACCTTCATGTTTTTGGAGCAAAAGCGTTCACGATGAATCATGACAGAAAGAAAGGAAAATTTAGCCCCAGAGCACTCGAAGGAATATTTATGGGTTACTCCGAATCTTCCAAGGCGTACAGAATATGGGTACATAAATATCAACGAATAGAAGTCACTAGAAATGTAAAAGTGTTAAACAAAATGCATTATGAAGGAAATGAAGAACAAAAGGAGGATACAGATAAGGAAATAGAAATCACATTGATAGATGAAAATAAAGTATCTTCTACTTACCATGATGACGATAGTTCTTCGCCTTCACTTCCAGAAAATGAAGACACTGATAATCAGGAACCTGAAAAAGAAAGTGATGATGAACAACCCGAAAAAGATAAAGATAATTACCAACCTGAAATGGAAAATAAAAACTATAACAGTGACGATCAACAACCTGAAAGAAAAAAAAATGAAGAAAGTTTCGAAACAGGTAGGCCAAGACGTGCTAGAAAATTACCTGATTAATTCAAAGATTTTGAATTAGACCTCAATGACGAAGAAGAAAGCTACTTCTCATCTTTCTGCGAAGAAACTAGTGGTGAAGACTGGAATGATGCAATTAAATCTGAAATAAAAGCACACATTAAAAACGGGACGTGGATTATAGCAGAAAAAGGAAATAACATGAGAGTTATAAATTATATAATGATTCTAAAGAAGAAGAAGAATGCAGATAATACTGAAATAAAGAAAGCACGACTAGTCGCACGTGGATTCCACCAAAGAGAAGGTATAGATTACCATGAGACATTTGCACCCGTTGCTAAATTGAGTTCAGTGAGAACTGTGATGGCAATGTCTATAGCTGAAAACATGCATCTTTATCAAATGGATGTTACGACTGCCTACTTGAATGGAGAAATTACAGAAAAAATTGAAATGAAAATACCAGATTTTCTACAAGAATATTTGACCGAAATAATAATCGAAGAAGGTGTGAAAGGAAATACGCCTATACTCAGAGATGCAAAAATAATGTTAGAGGAAATAAAAAACAATAAAAAAGAAAAAGTCAGTTTACTGAAAAAGGCTATTTATGGTCTCAAACAGGCTGGACGCCAGTGGTTTTTAAAGCTGGATATGGAACTGAAAAATCAAGGTTTCTTGCCTACCACTGCAGATCCATGTGTGTACATAAAACGTCAAGGAAAAGAAAAAACCATAGTGACGATTTATGTTGATGATATTTTTAATAGCTTATACACACAAAGAAAATTTAGAAAAAGTGAAGAACTATCTGTCAAAGAAATTCGAAATAAAAGACATAGGATAACCTCAGCGCCTGATCGGAATAGATATAAAAATTGAAAGTAAACAAATAAAATTGAATCAAACTACTTACATTGAAAATATCCTCAAAAAATATAACATGGAAGAATGTAAGAGCGTTGCAACTCCTATTGAGACAGGAATAGACCTAAAAACAAGTGATGATGTAAAATCAGACTTACCTTATCAAAGACTGATCGGATCCCTGATGTATTTGGCAGTGGCCACCAGGCCTGATATCATGTTCACAGTGACATATCTTTCACAGTTTAACAACAGCTATAGTGAGGAACATTTCAAATGCGCTAAACGCGGTTTACGCTATTTAAACGGCACTAAAGATGCAAGCCTGATTTATAAAAAGGATGGAGAAGACCTATATGGCATGGCTGATGCAGATTGGGGGTCCTGTAAGATTGACAGAAAATCCTTTTCAGGATATTGTTTTAAATACTCAGGTGCCTGTGTTAGCTGGGCAACAAGAAAACAAAGAACAGTGGCCCTTTCAACGGCCGAGGCCGAGTATGTATCTCTCACAGAAGCAGCTAAAGAGGCAATATTGATCAAAAGTCTATAGTTATACTGAATGATAATCAAGCAGCACTGAAGCTTAGCAAGCACCCTATTGTTTCTTCCAAATCGAAACACATCGCTATGAGAGAGCACTTCATCATAGACTGCATTCAAGGAGGAGACATTGAAGTGGACTATCTGGAGACTGGACTCATGGAGGCTGACTTGATGAGGAAGGCCTTACCAGGACCAAGACTTAAATATCTAAAGGAATGCCTAGGACTAAAGTAATTTGTGTAGTAGTACATCGTGAGGAGGAGTGTTAATATTATATAATCTGTGCTGACACTCTGCCCTAATACTCTTGTCTATGCTTGTTTGTCATATCTAGCCGCTTTTGTCTTTATGTCCACGACATCTTACTATTATTGTTAATTTGTGATCTTGTTAAATAATACAAGCTGAAGAAGCATTCGGCGTTTTAATTATCACCTACAAAACTTAGTCCCACTGAACACGTACCTACCAACAAGTTTTGTCTCCTTATCAATTTATACTCTAGTCTAAAAAAACATAATGGGGGTCCAGACGCAATGACATTTCATTTTGACGATCCATTGATCGTTCAGCGCGGTGCAGTGTTAATTCAAAGTTTGAATTAACACTGCACCCCGCTGATTTCAAACGCGCTGCGCAGCGAAATTGGTACCTACAACGCAAGTTACGTTGCGCAGCGCGCAGCAATTACTTGTCCTTACGTCCGGACCGAGTTATTCGCAACGCAACGCGAAGGTAATGTTGTTATATTAAATTATTATATCTTTACGTATAATAAATTCCGTAACAAGTATAAATTAAATTGAGTAAATTCGAAACAGGTCTTACGTAATTTCATGTAGGCGATCGCAAGGGAGGTGTGTCAACATGGCGTCCAATGAATTCTAAATGGGAGCAAGCAATTACCGTGAAGCTCTGTTGTCTCATTAAAGTTTGTTAGTTCCACTGAGTTCCAGCAGTTTCATTAGGGACTTGGTTTAAGGTAAACAATTTGGGCACACACATGTTGGTGAATCGAAAACAATAGAATCAAACATTCAGCCTGGGCCATTTTTGTGAGCTTATAAAAAGTATTTAGGAGAGTCGTTTATTAGATCTCCGGGAGGAAGGTTTTTGATTAGGTTCTTGCTTATAATATTAATAATTAGGATATCACTTCACTTCACAATCATCACTATCACTACACTGGTTGAATTTGTACATGATTAAAATTATTGACGACTAATGATTAATAATTACAATAAAACTATTTGGGATCATCCTATATGCAGCGTGACGTCAAATTGATGTCATCGGCATGAAAATTACGGGCTCTGGTAATGATCGAATTACATCAACGAATACTCACACCTTTATATTAGGTACTTTATTTTACAGGCTATCCGATTATCTGTATCTATCGTATTCATAGGCGCTAAGGCTAACGTACAGTCAGCGTCATATAGTTAGTAGCAGCCAAGGTAGCCAATTTCGGTACACGTCTTCATAACTGTAAGAATAAGGGTGTGTTACGAAATATTCGAATGAAGGTAATGGTGACGCAGCTTACCTGTAGGAACATAGTTTGTACCATAAGTAATTTAACAATTTGTAACATAAGGCAAACGTCCCAGTGTTCGACAAGGGCCTAATACACGGCATCTTCAATCTTAATACATAGCGAAAATATACGTGAACAATCAGGAACAATAGGATGTCTAACATTGGAACAATAGCCTTAGGTAAGCATGTAGGTACCTAAATAATTTATGATTTGTTTCCTCGCTGCAACTACTGTCGTATTATTACATTATGAATATAGTGTTTACTGCATTCGTTGCAGTCTGTCATCGCACATCAATGCAAAAGTTATGTTAAATGAACAAATATGACAAGAATCGCAACCGAGCAAACCGCTCCAGCAGAATTGGCGGCAGGCCAAATGGCATTGGTTTTAAATTTTTAACTTTAGTAAGTCTTAAGTCAAATCTCCTCACCCTAAATCTAGACAAAACAAATTACATGTGCTTTACCAAATACAATAACACCCAACCAGAGTCTATGCTACAATTAAAAATGCATTGCTGTGATCTGAGTGACTTCAGACACTGTAATTGCACTCAGCTTAAAAAAGTATCCACCGTTAAGTACCTCGGAGTCATTCTGGACCAGCGGCTATCATGGCACTCACACATAGATTACGTTAACAATCGAGTTAGAAAATTAATATGGATCTTCAAAATTCTTAGACACATCGCTGATAAAACATTACTCAATCAACTGTACAAATCACTAGCACAATCAGTAATTAGTTACTGTATTGTAGTCTGGGGTGGTGCTACAAAAACAAAATTTCTTCAGTTAGAAAGAGGGCAAAGATGCCTTCTTAAAGTAATGTATAAGTTACCCTTTAGACACTCCACACATGACCTCTATATAGATAATTACATTCTTAGCATGCGAAAATTATATATTTTATTAACTGTATTAAAAGTACACAAGACTTTGAACTATGTACAACCTCTTAAACCAAAACGCATAAATCCTCCTTGTGCTCCTATATGTGGTGCAAAATCGGCCTTTGCCAAAAGGCAATACAATACAGTATCATCTCTCTTATACAATAAATTAAATAAAACTATCAATATTTACCCGATGCTATTACGAAACTGTAAGGAAAAAATAACGGAATGGTTGATCACACTCACCTATGAATACACTGAATCTCTATTATCTTAAGTATGTAAGCAGAAAACACACGCACACACACACTCACACACACACACACACATGAGCATGCACTAAACTAAATTAATATTAATTAATTATTTTAGTTTGTAAGTACTAAAAAGTAATTTAATCAATCAATGAAATTGTATCTACTAAACTGTATTACAACCATGTAGAGGAAGAGCGGAGCCTCCCAACACAAGTATTGCTATACTTACTGGGAGACGCCAGCCACGAATGTACTTTTACCTACTTTAGTATGATACCAATAAAATATTTTTGATTTTTGATTTTTTTTTGAACTCTTTCCGAAACGAAATTGATGACAGTATTAATATTTCAGCTAACATCGAGTTAGATGCATCGGGAATGGGTATGATTCCTCGATATGGACCCATTTTGGCACACAGCCGATACTATTTCTATTTTGAATTGTCACTTTCTAAGATAACGGCGTTTTATTGAAGAGAAGGAATAGTTCAAATAGGAATTTGGTCCGTGAAAGTAGGTGCTTTGTGCCTTAGCTCGGTGTAGCATCAGGACGTTTGATAGTAGACTGATTAGTGATAACATAGATGTATGTGATGCAAAGAAACAACTACAATTGAAATAAATGCCAGTCCTATACTTACAGATAATAGTCTGTTAGAAGAACTCGCGAGTCTGTATAAAGAAAATGTTTTATGTGAGATTTCCCAACAGGTGCATCTACGAAAAAAATATGAGGAAAACAGCTGGACAGCCGGACAGCTGAACAGGTGGACAGCCGTACAGGCGAATAGCCAGACAGGTGGACAGGTGGACAGCTGGACAGGTGGACAGCCGTACAGGCGAATAGCCAGACAGCTGGACAGCTGCACAGGCGGACCACCACACAGCGGAACAAAGCGAGACATCCGGGCATACAAAAGAATTCTGGCCTAAGCTGAAACAGAAAAACTCGTTCGCTTCGCTCGCTCGTTAAAAAAAGGCCCTTAATCGTAATCGTTCATCAAATCTATTCCAACTAAAATGTCGTTTTAAATCTCTTTGTCTTTGCGAGTGTGCCTGTGCACTGAGTTGTGCATCTGAGTGAGTAATCTGTTTGCAAGATAGGAACAAAACACACTTTAGTTTATAGAGATAGTTAAGGTTTATAATAAGAAAGAGGAAAGAGGTAGGTATATCGATTTATACTTTTACGATTCTCACACATTATTTTTACTAAACGGGACTTAATGTCATCATCTCTATAGACTTTACTATTACATTAGGAGATTGAAAAATTCGCACAATAAAATAAGACCTGCGTGGCAAATCATAACAGATCAAACCATAAAACCGCTCGTAATCGCGTATAATTTACTTATTTATTTATGTCTCTGAGGTCTATCTGACGCATGATTCTTCCTAAATATTTATTTGTCTTCATTGATTAAATAAGAGTTGGTATTGGTTGGCATATCTGTAAAAATATTTTACTTAAAAATGAAATGATATTTGCGCCATACCATGGCACTAATCACGTTTAAAAAGAACAAAAAGTTGTTGAATTGAATTTTAACCCGCGTAGCTGCCACAATGGCGGCGAGTTACAGCATTTTGAACAAATACCGCGTGCAGATGACATCGGAATCGGGTCGAATCGGTATGTAACGCGAATGTAACCCTATTGGTATGCACACATGGTGTGTTTTGTGGCTATTGGGTTGGATGCGACTGTAGACGAGGCTGCGCTTGGCAGTTTGAGCGAGTGAAATATTGTGGTGGGCATTGTTTATCCAGGAAAACAGGAGATAAAATGTTATAAATAAAAGCTGCTAGCAAAGTTAGTAAAGTAATAGTGTATTTAATATTCCAATTGGGAATATGATCCTAAGAAAGTGTATTTATATATTCAAATCAAGAAAAACATTTTGATCTGAAAACCAACCTTAATCAGACATAAACAAGCTAGACACTCCGATGCCCTCCAAGTTAACATCAAAGAGCTGCGTTGGTTATAAAATGAATCCGACAGACATGCAAAATAGAGAAATACAGTAAGGGAATTAACAAAAACCGGGGCAGAGGACGCGCGCTGAATCTAGAATTCAGTGCTTATAAAGCTTTGTGAGCAAAAAACTGGGTCATTCCTGTACTCTAGGGGACACAAAGTACATTATTTCTGTGTATAATTTGTCAGCAGCCAATAGTATTGTCTGTATACTTCTGCACGAAAAAAGCATTGATATTTCCTATGGTCGGATTGCAGTGGCCCGGATTATTTAAATGATATAATACATATTAGGTGCGTCATAGTAACAGGAAGATAAGGCTGAGGACCAAATTCTTGGTCAGTAGTTAGCCTAGTCTGGCGGTAGTTTGCCATACAAACTGAAGAAGTGAACAAAGTTCCGTTGTGACACAAAAATTAACCATAGAATTGTAAGGTTCATTTGCGTGTCACAACAGAAAACTTTCATAGAATATTTAATTGAGTGAGTTAAGCTGGCAAGTATTTGGTGCTTACCCATAAATAAGTTGGAATGGTGGCTTACACCAACATACCATTACAGACCGATCAACGTTAAATGTAGCGCCGGGAGCTGTAATTCCATAGAAACGTGTCAAACTTTGCATACATGCCGATTTTAACGAACACCGCTTACAGACCATTTGGTGCAACCCACCCTGATGAATAATGAACAAGTGCGTGTCGGGCCACGCGCAGTGTAGGGTTCCGTAGTTGCCTGTCTTTCTTAGTTACATCGACACGCGCGCGCCATCTAAATGTTTGCGTAGGCCGAATTTGAAGTTGGCCTTTCTAAGTACATTTTAAGAAGTTGGTCGACTAGTACTCGGTTACTAGTTATGCCTACTTAGCCGTGATAGTTTTCCTTTTAAATTCATTATATGTACTACTACCACGATTTTTTTCACATACCCAGTAGCAGTCATTTAGCCGGCAGAGGAGGGGGACACATGACTCGAACAAAAATTTGGGCTTTAAAACCCAATATCTCGCAAACGAATCGTTTTAAGAAACCCATAACATTTTTGAACAAGCTATCCACCGATACCCCACGCTATGGTTAACGAGAAAAAAATTACATCCCCACTTTAGGTGTAGGGAGGTACTCCAAAAATTTTTTTTTCATGATTTTATTTTTTTGGTTTGTCGGCGTGATTTATTTACCCATGCCGAATTACAGTTTTCAAGTAGTAATGGTTACTGAGCTAAGCGGAAGATGGACGGACAGACGGACGGACGGACGGACGGCCAGACGGACATGGCGAAACTATAAGGTTTCCTTGTTGACCATGGAACCCTTAAAACGAAGTAGACATTATCAAAATCTATAAAAAAACATATATATATATAGATATATATATATGTAGATTGAGCATTATGCCACATTAACAAAAATACAGAATCGAGGTTAATTATCTTACTCGTCTCAAAACGAGCGCACACGATAAGTAATTAACCAAACCGATTGCAATTTTTACGTTTAGATACGTAGGCCCCAAGGCAAATGCCGTCTTGCAATTTGTCGATGATTGAACTTCATTAAGTGGCCATATAGACTTGAGACAAAATAAGCCCAGGCCGAATTGTCAAAGTTATGATTCCATTTTCTACCGGGAAAATTTTACGTAATCCAACCATTACGTAGAAACTTTAACTTGTGAAACTACGTAATGGTTACACAATTACAAGTTTATTAGATATTAGAAAATAAAATTGAAAATTCTACAAATCAGCTCTACCTCGTCTATATTAGCGACTATCTCTGCATGCAATTAACCACTAGGTACTAACAGTATAGGTACAGTGCTTTACCAATAGCTTGGGTACGGGGACACCAGTAACCCCCCCTCCCCTATTCTCTAACTTGTTTTAAGCTCACCTCAACGCTCACCCACAAATATATCGTGACACCGTGATGCGTAGTAACTAAGCGTAGGTAGAGGTCTAGTTTCATGGCGGGGTGAGCCGCATTAGCGCGTAGCGAATAACAGCCCAGTACATGACCATGGCAGGTCGATCACGCAACGCATTGTAGACACTTACGATAGGTAGATGACAACAACATTGCCACGAAACGTAAATGTCAATAATAAATAATGTAATGTAATGTAATATGAAAAAAAAATATATTTAAATTGTCCTGACGCGCATTCGAAACCTTACGCTCTAGTTTACGTTTTTGAATTATAAATGGTCCCGGAATGTCAGCTACATGAAATTGAAAGATAGTCTCGTACTCATGCAGATTGAATAAAATTTATCACGCACAAGGTGGTCTGACACCATCAGGACCGTGGGATAGAGAGCGCTCCGTTCAGTTCAGAGTCGCGATGTGGGGGTCTGAACTTCAGACCCCCACATCGCGCGCCGCTGCACGATAGCTGCTTGCATAGCCGAGGGCTGCGTCGTATCGAAGGACATTGCCTTCATGACAGAGAATAGTCATTAAGGTAACGACGAACGAATTAAAAAGGAGAATAAACCATTTTGCACACTTTATATGCCCAACAATATACAGGGTGGCTCATTCAGAGCGGTCAGTATGGGAAAGTCTGAAACTATAAGATATACGAAGATCTGTTCTTAGGAACCATGTCATCGATTTTAGTAAGAAGAAAAACTGCATTCATACATTTTTAAAAAACATGTACTCAGCTCGGGAATCGAACCCGGTCGTTTTGAAAAAAAAAAACTAACACTATTTCTATTTAGATATCGATTGTGTAGGTCTTAAGCAGTAAATGTTTCAATGGAACATGATGTCTAAAATGAATAAAAGGCATTGTTTTCACATACTTTAATTTATTTTAGTAGGTGTTCGAAGTGACCACCGTTTTTTTCAATACAATATTCAACACGTTTAGGTAACGATCTTACTATTGCATTTTGTATCTTCATGTGGTGAATTTGCGTTAAAATTGACTCTATGGCTGCTTTTAGGTCTTCAACGGTGTCATAGCTTGTTTTGTACACTTCATCCTTAACATAACCCCACAAGAAATAGTCTTGAGGCGTTAAATCGGGCGACCTCGCGGGCCATTTGATAGGGCCGTTCGTACCAATCCATTTCTGGGAAAAGTGCTCAGTTAAAAAGTCTCTAGCTATGCGACTATTGTGAGCCGGTTGCTGTTGAAAATAAAGTTGTTCTCTTACTTCTGCTGACATTTCTCCTAGGGCCTCTAAAAGATCTTCTAAGATTGCAAGGTACTTGAATCTATCCAAATGTCCATTATAAATTTTAAACATGAGTACCTTATTATAAAGTAGGCCGACCCAGCAGTTAAATGAGAATCTAACTTGACGGCGTCCTTCGTGCATTCTTAAGGGATTTTCTCGATTCCAATAGTGATGATTTTTACGATTGTACATTCCGTTGTTGGAAAATTGCGTTTCATCAGAAAATATTACGCACTTAAAATAAATAAAAGGCATAGCATGGCAGGCGAGCTGAGTACAAGTTTTTTTTTAAATGTATGAATGCAGTTTTTCTTGTTACTAAAATCGATGACATGGTTCGTATATCTTATAGTTTCAGACTTTCCCATACTGACCGCTCTGAATGAGCCACCCTGTATACGGCGCCCCGCACTGCCCATACGAGTATAGTAGGTTTCATCCACAGTTTCCCAATTAGCGGGGCCGCTTTGTCCGCGCCACTGTCAAACATTCGAATAGTTCGGCACTAACGACCACCGCAGATAATGCACTCGTGCAATATAGTCGACGCACTATATTAAATTATTGTTGAACTGTCGACAAGTACCATTTCGGGAAATCGATTTGAATGTTTGAAATCAAAGTTTTAATAACGTTCTGTTTTTGCAAACAAAGTGTTGTGGAGTTAAAAAGGCTGTACCTTCGTTAGCCATTTAAACGGAAACAAACGATGAATTAAATATATATATACATGCACAAAGTATAACGGGTCGTGGGTTTGAAATACTTCGGGAGATTTAACATTGATATAACCTCTCCATGACGTGGCATCGACTGGTTAATTAACCAGTTAATGTGCCCAATCATGACAGCCACGCCATGATAAGGTTATATCACTTATTTTGGTATGCGCCAAGTCTATACAAATAAACCCTTAGATATTAGTAATATCAAAAAAAGGAATAATACCTTCACCCATTTTCATTAACAGCGCTTCAACAACTCGGTACACCCTTAGATAAAAATGATCGTGCCAAACATTTTCTAATGTGATTGGAATCGTAGCACCAAACAAATAAATCAGATACTACCTATACTCTTTCTGATCGTTATTATAACTGAAAATCTACACCAACCTAATAATGCATTTTAATTTTACCATCCAAAAATGAGTTAAATATGTACGTTACCCACATGCGACGTCAGAATTAGCTCACCAAAAACTAATTTCACGCCGCAGCGAGGTCATAAAAACATTTGCGAATCACGAACTGGTGAAATTCATCGCGTTGCTTGACCGGGGCGAGATAACCAGGTTGTTTCTGTGTTCAGCCTCGTTTGTGACTGCTTTAATAGTAAGCTAGTACTTACTGGTTATACATATTACACAATAGGATTTGACTTCACGTCGTATTGAAGAGCCATGAACTCCACAGGCGACATATTGTACGGAAATTCAACTCAAAGTATACCCGTTATTTTTGCTTTTGAGTATCGTTATATTGTTAACTTGGCAGCAGTCAAAAATTATATCAAACACAATAGTCGTAAACGACACTTTGTTAACGTTTACGCATCTAACTCTTATATGGTAAAGTATGCACACAGTCCAGTCAAACTGATAACTGTATGGAAAAAAATACAATTTTGGAAATAATTTATTATAGCTGATTTTTTCTTTGTAACGGATATAGTTTATCAATTACAGTGGAACCTCTATAATACGTACCTCGATAAGACGAAATCCTCTATAACACGAAATGGTCCCTTCCCTTCAAGCCCCAAAACCTCTACAAGCCGAAATATTTTACCTCGATAAGACGAAGTAAATAACGATTCCCTTCAACGTTTTTCAGTTCAGTCTGAACTCCACAGCTCGAAAAAATATAAGTATACCTCCAAAAAAATGAGCGAAGCCCCCCGCAGAAGAAAAACAAACAACCGTTACAGTTGTATTATAAGTAGGTTAAGCCTTATAATAATTTGTATGTTAATTAAAAATACTTAAAACAATAAATCACAAAACGTTTCCCATGACATAATAATTCAACTATTTAATGAATCATCCGAAAAGTAAAAACACACGATTTAAAATTACTTGTAATTACCATTCCACGAACTGAATTGTCGACAACATGAAAGAAAATACATGAAACGTTGACTTGGAAGTGATATTCGACGAAGTGAGTGTCGACAATTTGATGATAAACCGTTCCGCATAACATTGCCGTAGGTACCTATATATCAGCGACATTTTCATCTCGGTTACATGAAGCCTGTCTCTAGTCTGAACCGGGTAAGAGCCGATTTTACTGTCCTTTTATAGACGTTCCCTTTAAGAATTACAAAAATATGTACTAATAACAATTATTTGGTACTGCGTAACTAAGTAACTTAGCCAAAACCGCCTTGAATTAAATTGATTTATTGGTTGATTTGTGGGTTTACAAAAGTTAGGTGCATGTCCACCACATATCCTGTTAGGGCACAGCCGCAGATTAAATGGTGCTTAGGGGCAAGGATTTCACGGTTAACTTGAAAGTGCAGTAATTGTGCAGGTCCTGTTGAAATATTAAAGGCAGCACTGCAGCTGCGCATATCGTATAAGCCCGTATGCACTCGTGATAGGCGAGAAATTCGGTCTCGCAAACGTATCGTTGCGCTTGTACCGTTGCCAGCATGGCAGTCAAGTTTTTTATCATTGTAAAATGAGAGTACCTAACAATATGATGAAAAAGTACTTGTAAAGTAGGGTGACCAGTTCAACAGTTAACCACACTAAATTCAAACCACCACAACTCATGGTTTTTCATTTCAACCAAACTTTTTTCTAATGTGGTCGAAAGCCAGGTTCATTAGCTACATAGTGGCATTTAAAAACTGATTATTTTCTGAACGATAACTGAGAAAAGGATGTTTTTTTATTTAATGGGAATTGGCTAACTGTGTCCACACTATCGTACACTATTAACCGGCGAATTTTCAACAATTAACCACCGGGTACACAATTAATCACCATGTATGAAAAATATTTATTTTGTAATAATAACACGTTAGGAATTTAGATTTTTTATTTTAGAATAAAGAGTAAACTACTACAAGTTTAACAGAAATATTTCTTCTTCGTTATAATAATTATTACGAGCAAATGAACATGGTCATAAAATCAACAAATTTACTTGGCACGTAACTACTAATCAGTCTAGTAAAAAAGACGAATAATTGGTCAAATCAGACTTTCTGAGGTTTAATAATAACAAAATATGACTGAAAAAAGAGGTCAACTATATACCTACGTATAAACACAACAATATTACACAACAATTATTTTGGAATAAAGAGCAAACTACTACAAATTTAACAAAAATATTTCTTCTTTAGGTATAATAATAATTATTATGATCAAATATGGTCATAAAATCAACAAATCGTACGTGGCACGTAACTACTAACCAGTATAGTAAAAGACGAATACCTAATTGGTGAAATCAGTCTTTCTGAATTTTAAAAATAACAAAACATGAAACTGAAAAAGAGATCATCTATACCTACGTAAGGTAAACAGAACAATATTACACAACAATTATTACACGACAATTATTGCACGACAATTATTACACGTTAATTATTACACGACAATTATTATTGTTTTATGTAACTTTTTTCACGTATAAGCGAACTGTCGGGTAACAAACTTGACATTCTTTACTAGCCTTCCGTATGCTCATCCCACCTTGAACTAATTCAATTGCCTTCTTCATAGCATCTGCTGAAAACCCTCCTTTTTTCGCTCTTGTTTATTAGTACGCCCCATCTAAAAAATGCACAATAACATGATTAATTATACGTTTATAATGGAACCTAGAAAACAGAACTAGCTCACAAATAGGTTCGTACACAATTAACCATAGTACACAAGGTTTACGTACACAACTAGCCATAGTTAGTACACAACTAGCCATGGCTAACTGTTGAAAGTAGCATTTTGGCTAATTGTAGAACACCCTGCTCCCAAAGCCGTTACACTAACCTCACTTTTAAATGAGCGTCGCTACGCACACAGTACCTATACCATATCAAGTATGTTTAAAGAGCCTACACAACCGACACATAATCATTCTCGAATTAATAAACTAAAAGAAGTGAAAAGGAAACTTACTCACGTTATTTTTTTTACTTTTTCCATCGAAAAACACTCACTTCCATGTCACACAACCGACGCCTGCGCGAACTTGCTGCAAACTGGGGACGGGGGAGGGGAACCGTTTTGACATCTAAATCGCGCGGTTGCACGGAGCGGCAACGTTGCGTTTGCCAAATAAAGCGATGGCTACTTGTGTACGAGTGGCTAACTGTCAGACAGGTGACCCTACTCAAAAAAAGATTTTTACTCACACAGCATGTTCTATTACGAACTTAATTGCAATATAGTGGAGTTTTTGTGACTGTTCTTTTATAAGTATTCTATGTCGTTACTTTAAGGTGTTCAATTTCATAAGATATTAGCTTCCGCCCGCACGGCACTTCGTCTGCGTGGACCCAGAAAAACATTCTAACCGTTTAAGGCGCCGCAGGTTCATGGTCTTCTTCTGGTTCTGGTTGGTGGTTCTCTTACGGAGCATAAGCGTGAGCGAGATGGAAGGCCGTGCTCGGTAGCGTGGATATCATGTGTTTTAATTTAAATTTTTTGACCGTTTAATTAAATAAAAAAGTAATGACTGAGTTCTCTCAAACATGATATTGCCGATTTTTAAAAGCAATTTGAATATTTTTAGCTTTTGTGCATAATTTGTTACGAATATTGTAAGTATATTTTAGACCTGTTCGTGATTTTTTTCTATCTAGCGAAAATTGCTTAATCATGTTTCTAATCACTGATCTCGCTGCAAAAAAGCCTCAACATTACTGTTCGTGTTTTATTGTAACCATATTATTATAAACAGACGCATTATATTGTTTCAAAAACTCTGTTTGCTTAACTTTGC
This sequence comes from Epinotia ramella, assembly GCA_947578815.1. Lineage (NCBI taxonomy): Eukaryota > Metazoa > Arthropoda > Insecta > Lepidoptera > Tortricidae > Epinotia > Epinotia ramella. The sequence continues at coordinate 29,043,630 of OX388202.1, forward strand.
TGAACCTACGGCGCCTTAAGGGTGATGAGTAACAATTAAAAACATCCAAACTTTCACATTTATAATATTAATAGGATTAGTACGAATTTGCTATCATATTGGTACTTATGCTGTTGTATGTGTTGCGTGTAGAGTACACAGCCTGACCAGCGCAATGCCTATATAAATATAATATCAATACGTATATGTTTGGCGTGGGTTCAACCCCAGCTCGAACGAGCTATGAAAATAGTATTCTCGTTCGAGCTAAAATACTGAGGACGGGAATTTAAAAAAAAACTTTTGAACGGGGGTGGTGTGGCAACATTGTTGCACAACAGGCTGGTTAGGCTGGTTGGGAATATAATAATAATAATAAATACTCTTTATTGCACCACTACAAGAGATAAACATCTTACAATGCTTAAAAAATAATGGTAACAACAGGCGGTCTTATCGCTTTAAAGCGATCTCTTCCAGACAACCTTTGTACAGCAGGAAACACTTAAACTAGAATTGATATATGAAATATATTTATGTCTAGATTTTTATCTGTCATGTGACCCATGGTTCGTATGCATTTCTCAAACATGCAATGAAACAAATTAAAAAAACTCGAAGAAATCAAACTTTAATTTTCATGGCTGAACGCCGCGCCGTGACCATGTGCCACAAATTGTGCCTAGGCCTCCAACTTTGTATGAAATGCCATTCCTCGTCATTCATATGTCGTCTCGCTGCGTCCGAAACTTCGAAGCCCATTATGAAGAACACAACGTCAGTTGATATTTCATTGCATGTTTGAGAAAAAAATATTTTACCTCCACTCACTCTCTCACTCAGTATACACTCATAAGTTTATATTGTGACGCAAACCAATACACCAATCTCCAATCCAACCAGCATTTCATTTCGTCAAGATCCGAGGAAGACGCTGAACCCGTAACCGACGGGATAGGACTGGGAGGCTGATTCCACAGCCCTCCTCCAATAAATAACGGGTGCCTTCCACCACCCGCACATTTATACCCTATCTTGGTGACCTAGTGACTACGCTAAATCTTGGAATTAGGTGCCAGAGCGAACTGATATTTTAGGGTAAAAACTTGAAAAAGCTAGGAGGATGAAGTATCTTGAACCGAAATAACTTTCTTTGCTAGGGACCCGCCTAGCGGGCGCCTACACCGTAGTCGCTTTCGACTACATACGCGGAAAAGCACGGGATCGGATAAAAGTGAAGTGCGCGCTTCTCGGTGATTAAGAAAACGATATTACTAAAGCAATCAATCAATCAATCAATTATTTATTCTGCAAATAGGCCACAAGGGCACTTTTACATGTCAAACGGTAATTTACAATAAAATAGTAATCATACACAATAATCATTTAAAATGATATATAAAAGGTTAACAAACTAAATGTCACTAAGTTAATGTAACAAAACAAAATTGCAAAATATGACCATTACATTCGATATAAGATCTGTATCCAGAATTAACAGAAGTTAATGATATTATTCAGTATTCCAGAGATGTATAAGGTCTCTGAGCGTCCAAATACAATTAATAATTATTCTAATATTCTAAGAGATGTATACGGTCTCTAAGCGTCAAAACAAAAAAGGAACATTAACGTTATATTGTCAGAGATGTACAGGGTCAATAACAATAAAACGTGTCAAGATCAGAATTATGTCTCTCGTCAATACGATAATAATAATAATAACACTAGTATTTAAGTAGTTAATTAGGTACTATGCCCTTGCAAGCATGAACAGTCCGGACTCCACAAACAGCACCCGATCACGAGTATGACGCATATCTCAGCCATCGCCTCCCTCAACCATATGTTAGGGAAGGTGGCGACCCGATCAACGACGCCACCGTAAGCAAAGCCCTTTAAGCGAGCATGACATATTCAAGCCACCGGACATTGATAATAGCAAAGATTAAGCGACTTGTTCGGCGAGAAACAGCATTACGTGCTCTCTTCTTACATAAAACGGTACAGTTATTTCAGGTAGGTATGTACTTATAATGATTACATGTATTTAGGTATATTCCTAATAGAATCAGACTACTACTGGCTTAAAGGCATTTTTGTCGTTTAAGAAATCGTTGACAGTATAATACGCCTTGCTTAGCAAATTACTCTTAACATGAGACTTAAATTTACTGTACGGTAAATTAACAATTTCAGTAGGTATTTTATTGTAAAAACGTATGCAGTTCCCCACGAACGACGTGCTAACCTTGCGGAGACGACTGGCCTTCACTGCGATCTTGTTTTTACTTCTGGTGTTGTAGTCGTGGATATCACTGTTGAGTTTGAACTCATGAAGGTTTTTCCGCACATACATGATATTCTCAAGAATGTATTGGCATGCTACAGTAAGAATGTTTGCCTCCTTAAATTTGTCCCTGAGAGAATCTCGAGCTTTTAGTTCGTATATGGAGCGTACAGCTCGTTTCTGTAGCACGAATATAGTCTGGATATCAGCCGCCTTCCCCCACAACAGGATTCCGTAGGACATAACACTGTGGAAGTAACTGTAGTACACCAGCCTAGCCGTCTCAACGTTTGTTAACTGTCTTATGCGTCTTACTGCATAGGCTGCCGAACTAAGTTTTCCGGCTAGGGCGGCGATATGCGCATGCCATTGCAGTTTTGAGTCCAAGGTGATACCTAAAAACACTGTTACATCTTCAAATTCCAGCTCATCGCCCTTTAATTGGATCTTGGTATTATTTACCTGCTTGACATTAGGTAAAGTGAATCTGATACACTTTGTTTTCTTAGAATTTAGCAGTAAATTATTTGCTGTAAACCATTTCACAACAGTGTTGAGAGCATCATTAATACCATCGAAGCTTTTCTCTTTCCTGTCTACCTTGAAGATAAGCGACGTGTCGTCTGCAAATAACACTATATCATGTTTATCTTGCAACACATTTGGTAGGTCATTGATGTAAATCAGAAACAGAAACGGACCCAGAATCGAGCCTTGAGGAACACCAAGAGCAACAGTTGTCCCTGCTGATTGGGTCCCATTGATGACTACTCGTTGTGTTCTCTCCGAGAGATACGATGAAACAAGATCAAGAGCACCGTTTTTAATCCCATAATGTCTCAACTTTCTGATTAAATTCTCGTGATCAACGCAATCAAATGCCTTTGATAAATCACAGAACACTCCAATAGCATCTTGAGCCTCTTCCCAGGCATCAAAAATATGTTTAATTAGTACCACCCCTGCATCAGTGGTAGAGCGACCCCTAGTGAATCCGAACTGATTGGTATTGAGCAGTTTATTGCAACTAAAGTGGGACATAAGCTGATGAAGAATAAGATTCTCAAAAACTTTGCTTAGTGCCGGTAGTATTGATATTGGCCTGAAGTTGTTAGGGTCAGTTTTCGTTCCTGATTTAAACAACGGGATAATTTTACTGTGTTTCATGAGGTCAGGAAATACTCCAGTATCAATACATTTATTGAAAATATCAGCTAAGAAAGGTGCAATTGATTCTACAATGGAATGTAATACTTTGACTGAAAGGCCCCAAAGATCTTCAGTCTTCTTTAAGTTCAACAATTTAAACGCTTTTATAAGAATAGGTGGGGTCACGTGAGTGAATCTAAAGATTTCTGTACATTCAGTTACATTTGCTTTCAACAACGATTCAGCGACATCTGGTGATGAGTTTAAAGACTTCGTGGTCTCAACGGGTACGTTAGAAAAGAACCGCTCAAAATAATCCGCTACTTCATGGTCAGAACTTACTAAAGTATCATCAATTCGTAGGCTGTAGTGCGGATCTCTTATCTTGCGTTTTCCAGTTTCAGTGTTGATAACTTGCCATACAGTTTTAACCTTATCATTGGAGTTCTGAATCTTTTTTGACAAGTAATCGGCTTTGGCGGCGACACACATTAACTTAAAAGATTTCGAGTAGTTCTTAACATACTCTAGAAATTCCGGTCTTTTATCAGTAGTTCTCGAATCATACAAGTCGTAGAGACGGCGTCTTTTCTCGTGAATATCCGGGGTAGCCCAGTCGCTAAATTTAGTCTTGACTTTGCTTTGAATTTTCCTTAAATTAAAACAGGCATCAAATTGAAATGAAAGCGATTGAGAAGACCCACTTTAGCTATCAAATAGAACGAGGCGGAAGATATAGCCACGTATAATATAGCCAACTATCTTGTATCCTCCGCCGCTAGTGTCAAGTCCTATATCGATGCAAATGGCGCCGGGAACAGCTGTGACGAACCGCACGCCGCCATTACAGTCCGAGCCCATTGCGTGTACTGAAGTAGGGCGAGGGCCTAGTGTAAGCGGGTTATTTATTTAATCGTATGGCAAACAGGATGACGAATATACATAATGTAACATACATAATCGCTATGAATTAACATTAAGGCTAATCAGCCACGAGTAATCAACTTTGGCTGCTGCACTGCACTCAACGAGAGCCTCGCAGCAATTAAATAGAAGCGTTACATACATTTAAGACCATTAAAACGCTGTTCATAGTAAAGTAATGTTTACTATGGAGATAGAACATTTATATTATCTTCCCTTCTTCAAGATGCATTTGTAAAAAGAATTCTTGATAACATTTTATGATATGTTACATGTTATTGTAATGTTTCTCTTTTTAACTGCTTTGTTTGTGTGCAATAAAGAGTATTTGAATTGTATTGTATGACAAACTATAATATGTACAATGACACACTTTTAAAAACACAAAATAATGTTTTTTTTATTAAACAGCACCTAAACGCGTGACAGTGAATTAATTAATTTACCTCTTTGGGAAAATAATTATTTGCATCTATCCCTTTGTTTACCCGCTACCAAACGCACCACGCCTCAACGATGAGCCGAATAGTCTGCGAGTTGATTGGGTAATTCCAACATGGCTCGCCAATGACAGAAACTTCCACGCCGATGCCCAGGTCGAACGCTTGGATAAGTCTCAAGATGGACTATCGCTGTTGAGAACGTAATTAGTTTCATGGTCAATTGGCTGTTAATTCTGGAGAGGATAGAGTGTATTAAAACATCCATAATACAGCATGCGATTAGGCTAGTACAGTCAGCGTCACATAGTTAGTAGCAGCCAAAGTAGCCAAATATATCGGAACACGTCTTTATTACTATAGGAATAAGGAAGTGTTACGATATATTTGACTACTTTGGCTGCTACTAACTATGTGACGCTGACTGTACACTCAACGTCAAAAGTAAAAGTGATCAAACTCAATATTTCAAAACATGTTCTAGCATGACGCCCCAGATATTATAACTAATTATAACAAAGTGTAATTTTTAACTGAACATTTAATTAGTCATAAGAAATGATCATAATAACACTGCTACACAAAAACGCAATGTCAAATCGATATATCAAAGCGGAACAAAAGACAGTCAAAATTTCAAAATGTCGAAATGAGATCTCGACATCCAAGAAGGATTTATTTAAAATGTTTGGAAAAATTCAAGCTGAGTAGGAACTCATTTCAACCCCTGAGAGACACGAGAGGTGTTATAGTGGTTTCGCGTGTTTATCTGGCGAATATTTAACCGACATTAAGGCGCCGTAGGTTCATGGTCTTCTCTCCCTCTCACTGAGCATAAGCGTGAGCGAGATGGAAGTGCGTGCTCGGAAGCGCGGATATCATAATTTTTAATTTTAATTTTTTGGCCGTTTAAATAAATAAAAATGTAAACACTGATTTCTCTCTAACATGATATTGCCGATTTTTAGAAGCAATTTTAATATTTATAGCTTTTGTGCATAATTTGTTACAAATATTTTAAGTGTGTTTTTGTGTGTTTTAGACCTATGTTCGTGATTTTTTCTATCGAGCGAAATTTGCTTAATCATGTTTCGAAGCACTGATTTCCCTGCAAAAAAGCCTTAAGATTACTATTCGTATTTTTTTGAAACCATATTATTATAAACCGACGCATTATATTGTTTCAAAAACTCTGTTCGCTTAACTTCGCTGAACCTGCGGCGCCTTAACCGAACATATAAAATGTATTCCGAGGTGATCTGATCTGGTGAGGCGAGGTCCTGCAGTCCCGAAAACCCGTATTTTATAGATAGGTAATCAGTTTAATTTGACAAACTCAATAATGACTTTAACTGTTTGAATGACATGTCTCTTACTTATGACACATTAAGAGTTAATTTGCGCTATTGCATTAGGTTAACCTGTTATAATAGTTGCTATATTGATATAAATAAATAAATTTTGCTTCTGATAAACTACAATACTTAGTCGGTAACATCTGACTTAATTTATTGTATACTAGCTTCTGCCCGCGTAGCTCCATACAAACTTTCACCCCCCATTTTAGGGAAGTGGGGGGTTAGAAAGTGACAAAAAGTAACCTAGGTTACTTCAACTATCTCCACTTAAAAAATCACGACATTTCGTCCCTCCGTCTTGCCGGGACAGACGGACAAACAAACACACACATACACTTTCGCATTAATAATATTAGTATGGATAGTATATAGTATGGATTATTTTAGGACCATATTTCATTAGGTTTTTTGCTGTTGCCTGGTACCTATCCTATTTTTTCACAATGCATTACGCACCAGTTTTAAGAAACTATCATTACATTATATATCGGATCATTAGGGTGGTGTCCCCGTATTAAAAAAAATGTTTTCAATAAAATTAAAATGACATAGAAAATATGCATTTTTTTAATAATTAATAATGGAATAGTACGTATAGGCATAGTATAATAAAGAGTACTACCGTACAGTATGGACACTCCCTGCCTCCCGTTGAAAGTGCCGCCCACCCGCTCTCAGTTATCTCACAGTTACCGGCTGGCAAGGACGCGACGACGCGGTGCGCAGAGCGGAGGCAACGTAAAATATTTAAATATCAAACAAATATTTACAAATCCTTTTGTAATGGGCGTGTGTTGTGCTGTGTCCGGTTGTTTAAGCTCTATAAACGACAAAACTAGTTTTAGTGGAAAACCAACTTACAATAGGTACCTACTTATGTTTAGTATTTATTTTACCTTACCGGTTTTAGACCTAAACCTATCAGATCACACTGAAAACAACACAATATCTATATGAACAAAAAATCATGTTTTCAATTTACGTAATATTTTGGTGGCCTGAATATCCTTACAAAATTTTTGTTACCTACCTAGGTACTTCGTTTATACTGATTCAAAATAGGAAACTATTGCATAAATCGAGCTTAGATACCCACCTGCAGCATAATATGATTCTTATTTCTTCCTAATTCGCGCAATGAGTTTTGAGTCATTGAGGTCATAGAACTTGAACGCGGGCGACGCGGCGCGCGGCGGTTTCTATTATGCTAATAACCTTGCGCGAAAGAATATTCAAAAACTGGATCGACAAAATATTCTATTTAATCATAGAATATGGTCACAAAATTTCATGAGATTCGGTTAAGAATTGCGACCTGTAGAGGAGAAAATCCGGACATACAAAAGCAAATTGCTCGAGTCAAAACATAGACCTTCGCTTACGCTTCGGTCAATAATAATCTCAGAAAATAGAGTTAAAAACGTTTTTCTTTATAATTAATTACAAGGACACAAAATAATTCGACGCCGCTATTACACGGTCATCTCATATTGCCGATTGCGTTCCCGATTCGCGAACACACTAAAATGGCGGCAACCCTAGCATGTCTTATCGCACTCACACAAGAATGGTACGCGTTCACCTACACGAGCTTAGACTGTGCGTAGGAACGCATTTGTTTCATACATTTGATCGCCAGTGTCCGAGGTGTGGTATAGGTCTCTTAAAAAAAAGTACTTAGACTTAAACGCACCACACGACCAAAATAGTAATTTATTTGATTTTCCATATAACAATTAGGACTAATAGGAAGCTGTTACGTCATAAGCACATAGCACGTAGAACCGATGGCCAACGGGGCGGAAAGGTTCTCGAGTGGCGACCACGTACCGGAAGGCGCCGCGTGGGTAGGCCCCCCACATGGTGGACTGATGACCTGGGAAAGGTTGCTGGAGTCCTCTGGATGCGGGTGGCGCATGACCGGACTGGCACTCTTTGGGGGAGGCCTATGCCCAGCAGTGGACGTCTTTCGGCTGATATGCTGATGATGATGATGATGATGAACGTCATAAGGTAAACGTCCTAGTCCTCGACGATGCACTAGTGTATGACATGAGCACTTTAATGACAAAGTAACATGGGTTAAATTCGAATGATGAAAAATCATCTTAGTTCGAATCTCACCCATATTCAAGACATTTGCTGACACTTGATATGAGCTGCTTTGGCAGAAGCCAGTGAGATCTGAATTTGTTTTATTTTTTGCCTATTTGTGTCCTAATTAACTGCTCCTATAAAAATATTGATTTTTCTTTAAAAACTATTTCGAATGCCATCGTAAAATAAACTTAGGGATCTAGCCTATTATTAGAGCACAACAAAAGAATAAGTATTATATGAGTTTTTAGTTGTATTACATCTCATAGCCTATACATACAATATAGCGAGTCAGACTGACAAAGAGATCCTATTCGAAATAATATGGCCAGGTTATAGTACAGTTATTTGTTTTGTGTATGTCCTATGTAAGTCCCTCCGCAGGGCACAGGCCTCCTCTCATGGTTGAGAGAGAACGGGCAGTAGTCTCCACGATGGCCCAGTGCGGGTTGGGGCCTTCACATACCTACACCTGTGAATTTCTTCGCAGGTGTTTGCAGGTTTCATCCAATGATTTTCCTTCACCGAAAAGCTAACGGTAATATAATGGCGGAATTAGAACCGTTGACACACACGTAAAGAATCATAAAACGACACACTACAGTACACAATTGAGCTTAAAACATAAATGAATGCTCTTGTACAGCCTGCCTTAGCCGGCCCTAAGCGTCGGAGCCCAGTGCACTTTCTTTGCCCGACAATGAATAGGACATCATTAGTGCTGCTTTGCATAAACTTTACAAGACGCCATGATTTGCTATTGTTTGTATTTAAATGGGAATATAAGTTGTAAATGAGTCAAGATTGGAGGATTTGGTGAACAAAAATCATGACGAGAATTTTAAAATCTTTTTTGCAGTTGTTGAAATTTTACTATTGTTATAAAACCATTTTAGTAGTGTTTTTGGTACAAAACTATAATGGCGTCTTGGGGTGAAATTTCTTCTTTTTAACCGACTTCAAAAAAAAGGAGGAGGTTCTCAATTCGGTTGTATTTTTTTTTATTATCATTTTTTTTTTTCAATGTTTGTTACCTACCTCAGAACTCCGTCATTGATGAGCCGATTCGTATTTTTTTTGTTTGTAAGTACCTATATGCTTCCAGATGAGTCCCATTTTTTTTCTAAAATTCAGTTCAACTCAATTATATTAGGCACGCGTGTAGTGATCTTGGTATTTTCTATTATAACTCGTGTATTTACACCCGGAAATCATTAATTTGGTGGAGTGGAATTGATGATGAAGACCACAGATGACTTATGGAATTCCGCAATTATGTACTTAAAAGTACAAAAGTAGCGTCACAGATAGCGTAATAAGATTCTGTTGAAATAGCAACTAATGAAGTGCCAAAGGTGATCCTTGTGTAATCGACGGAAGTCCTCAAATATTATCGGCCCACATACAGCGATTCGGTTTTTTTCTCTAATAATCAACGCATTTGCTCTCGGAAGTATCACTTGATTTAATTGAAGGACAATTGTCTTGTTATATACATATAGAGTCCTCCTTGCCATGTCCGGTGACAGCAACTCCGTCAATTATTTATATATTTGGATTATGGAACGCTCTAATGTGGCTCGCAAAATCAAATTTTGTTTTAAAAATGCGGTCACACGAAGTTGTCCAGCTTTAGTATAGGTAGGTGTAGAAGGCTTGGGCAGTCTTTTGCCATCCATGTGCACGACGTGGCCACACCACCTCATAGAGTCTCAATATCAGGCATTTTGAGGCGTAAACAAACAGCCACTACAAGGGAGTCTTACTATTAATAGCCTTATAAATAAATATACTATGTGATAAGCCGTGTAAATAGGCAATTTTAACTATGCGGTAATGAGCGGTGCGGAGCTGAAGGCAAGGTTACGCCGTAGAATAAATTTAAAGACAAACCAAATTGTTAATTTGGAAGAGCTGAAACAACTTACCTTTAGGTTTTTCGGCGTGCAGCTTGGAGCGGGATAGTCCGCGGTCGGGAAGAAACGCAAACAGTAGTCCGACGGCAGGAGCATAAACACTGATTTTGTTGGCAGTATAATTATAGCGGTGAGGAATATTTTCGCGGTGACAGGAGTATACAGAGAATTCCTGACGGTTTCTTGCTTTGCTGTTTCAAGCGGGTGAGCGAGGAATCCGAGAAGACGATTATTATCACCAATTTAGGCGTAAATATATTATTATTGCGGCGATATAATGCGGTGACAGGCGTCTTGGAAAATTGTTCACAGGCAGACACTACTTTTTTTTTCTTCTGAAGTATGAAGGCGGTGTAGCAGTCTCAGCAGCTTTTAAGAAAGGAGGTCAAAAGGGATTTTGCTCTGACGGCGTAACCAATATGTGTGACCAACACCGTTCACCGCATGTTATCTTCACTTTATACCCAAAATTGAGCGGAGACAACGTAGAACAAAGTATTTCCATCACAGAGGGTTTTGTAACTTGACGTTTGGTCCTAAAGCGAGACAGGTTGAAGATGCTTTTATCAGTCCTTGTGCTCTCAATGAGTCCACTGCATTTTTCTTTCGAGTTTTTTAGTACAACAGCAAAGTATAACGCGAACAGACAACAGAACAGAACAGAACAACAATTAAGGTTGCGAACTTCTCAGGACAACCAGTTTTCTTTAGCTCGACCCAAAGGGCTTCGCGTGGTACCCGATATCTTAATCCCAAGTTTCCAATGCTCATCAAGTTAAAAAGATTTTAATTTGCAGTTCCATCATATTTGTATAACAAATCCCATAAAAAACGTTCCATGTAAAAAAGAGGCCACGTCTGGAAACTCTTCCACCGTAAAAAGTTGTGACATATCTCGTAGTACCAAGTTTCAGGCAGTCTTATTATGTGGTGCGCAGATAAGGCACGTAGTAGCGCGCAAATAAGGCGCGTGGTGAGCAGGCGCGTAGTTGTAGCCAGCAGGCGCGCAGATGTGGCGAGCAGGCGCGCTGATGTGCGCGCAGGGTACGAGCAGGACAACCAAATAATTCAGACGTAGGGATCCTTCTTGAGTTGCGGGGCCAGCTGTAACCCCGCAACTGATCAATTTAGAAGACTTCTATTTGGAAGTCGACGTAGAACTGCGGGATCCGTCCGTTGTATTTCAGATTCTAAATTCACAAATTCAAATTTACAAGGTACCAGGACTACATACTTACATAAAATTATTACAACCTTAGCCTAAAAGTATACAACCTTAACTTCATGGTAGCGCGATTGACAAAATCGACTTATCTATCGTTGTATGACAGGTTGTCAAAATGTAAACAAACAATTTAACTGTTTTCAGGAAACATAAAAAATTGTGAAAAGAATGATTAAATACAGCCCAAAATAACAGAAAACAGGTAAGGACCGCCTAAACCGCACGTTAACATTAGGTACCAGCGCGCAGAAATGTATTGTTCAAACTTTAGCGTTACAGAAGGAACCAAGGTACCGCAGCTTGATTAATATTGCAAGGACGAGGCGAGCAAGAGGGAGGTGTTGCACGCGCAGATATAGTCTTTGACAGCAACTGCAACCATCAGTAAAACAGGTAACGCTACAATATAACTTTGTAATCCTATATGTTTAAATGGGATTATAATGATTATTTTTGCAGTTGGTGTATCTAGAAAACTGGACTGAAATTGCATTTTCCCTTGAATAATAATACACTAAACACTAATTGTATTCTAAATTTGAAGCTTCTATGTCTGCTAGAAGTGCCTTAGACTTTTGATGATCGGTGAGTCAGTCGGCAGTGAGTGACAAAATTAAGAAACTTTGACTAGTTATAATTCTTAAACTACTTCAAATCGAATGATATTTGAATTTTATCGTGTTTATACAATGCGTGCTGAAAATTCAGGCTTCTTGTTTTGTGCACAACGAAGTTATTCGGGGGTCGAAAATGGCCTGAACTGCTTCGAGAAAAGGATGGTACAGCCGTGCCACTGTTTTGCTCAACTTGGCGGGGGCACTGCCGTGCCCCCAGATGAATGTTTTTATCTATAATAGTACGTACTGAAAAAATACTTCAAGAAAAGAGCGTACTCTGCTCTGGTGTTGCAGGTGTCCATGGGCGGCGGTAATCGCTTACCATCAGGTGATCCGTCTGCTCGTTTGCCTCCTATAACATATATAAAAATAAATATATATATATATATATATATATATATATATACATACAAATTTAAGTCTGCACAGAATAATCTCAAGTTGCAGAAGTTCACTTAAAATTGTTATAAGGTATGCAAATATGGATGTTTTCACGTAAATTTCTAATACACACATAGACAAATTAAATCGGAAAACATACCTGCTCCTCTTTGCGTCAGTTGGGCAGAAAAGGCATAACTATTTATTGAGAATCGGTACAGTCACAAGCAATCAGGGTCGCGCGGGTGTCAGGTAAGGCCGGTACACAATCGGTCCAAATCACGTGTTAATTGCCGCTGGCACCTCGCCAGACCACCGCGGCCGCCATTACGACCAACTACTGATTTGCACTGCTTTAATGAAGTGTACAAGCTTCTTTGGCATTTGTTTTTAATACATTGTAAGCTTATTGCTGGGGCGGTATTTTTCTTCGTATACTTAGTTATCAAATCATCATGTAGACGATTTGTACAAAACTCACACCGTGATAAGTGGGTAATTTGCAGGAAAATGTAGGGGCAAAGGTTAGTTATTATCGCGCACCTTATTTGCGATGGCTTTATATAAAGAATACAAAATGTATCCCTGGTTCATTCTTGTTTTTATTTTTTTCTGATTTTAATTCCATTTAAATGTCACAATATTATTTCAGAGTCAGTTACAGAAATCAGCGAATAAAACGCCAAAATACTTTTCATGTCGACTTGGTTGCATTGTTGTACTACAAAGAAACATATAATAAAACAGCATCATAATACAAAGGCCGTATCGTATAAAAGACAATATCTATCAGCTCTCTTCATTTTAGTAAAGTAAATCGAGTCTGGATTGAGAGAAATGAAGATGAATTCATTTATTCATTGAGACTGTTAAGAATGTATTCTTACGTTATAGGTAAAAAATTCGAGCAAATGCTCACTGCCACACTCGCATAACTCGCATTCATTAATCTATTTCCGGAATGCTAAAAAGCCTTCACTAGGAGCTTAAAGCGTCGACCACGTACCAGCTTAAAGCGTCAAGGGTGCGGGGAATAAAAACTTAAGTGCGTTCCCCACTAAGCCGAGATCCGGAACATCGGTAATAGGACCCTTGTGGGCCGGTGTTCCGATACCCGGTTAAGTCACTAGTTAAAATTTACATCTAACGAAGATGTAAATTTATTTTAACTAATGACTTAACCGGGCCGGGATAAAACTGGCTTGTTACGTTGTTTTTACTGTATCACCGATGGCCAACATGGTAGACGACGTGTTAAACAAATAGGTACACAAAATACCGAACTAATTCCAATTCAGCACTAAACTTCATTTGAATTACATGAATCTTTGTGTTTTGTACGGGAACATAAACATTTTCATTATCATCATTACATTATGTAGGTACATATATGCCACATTGTTGGGCACACTCTCGTGGGTGAGGAGGGCAACCCTATTTTTTATATATGCCACGTCGGTCAACAAACGTACGGTCCGCCTGACGGTAGCCTAGGGACACCTAATCCACGGGATATCTATTCTGGCCTATAGACCTCAGGAGCCGAGCCGCCTCCTTTGTCTCGGTGCCATTTGGATGTATCCAAATGGATGGACGCATATTTTGACTGTATTCACGCGTGCGTGCCACATTGCTGTTAAGTAATTCTTTGAGGTCGTGTATCTTGTTTTGATATTAACTAGCGCGAGTTGCCTTGACGTGTTGATGTTCCAAACGTACTCAACGTTGGAACATCATCGTGACACACATTCACTACCATACCATTCGGATGGCGCGGTGGCACGTAGCACTTCGTTTAGATACCCGTCGGGCCGCGCCAATTATGTTTAATCGCTACAGTTTTGAGATTCATGGATTGATTCTGGCGCGGTGCTGCTGCATTCGACGGATTCGGCCATTTGAAGCGGTCGTTCGAAGCGTTAATAATCTAAAATCATATTTTAACCAGGGTTTAACATCACTGTGCCATTGATCTCGGATCACGATAAAACTTTATGATCCGTATTGTCCGCTAGCAGGAAAAATAATACCATTGTGTACTAGTCAGGTTTTTCGGGAATTTCGCTGCCGTCGATGTTTCTTAACAATCTTCTCCAAAGTTATTTTTGTTCAAGTGACGACATTTTCGACTGATACATAACATGCTTGAAACTTGTAAGCGCTTCCTTTACTAACTTAAGTGTATTTCTGCGTTACTTTATTTATGTTTTTTCTTCGCTTTTTAGGGTTCCGTACCCAAAGGTAAAACGGGACCCTATTATAACTCCGCTATAATAGGTATATATATATTAAGACTCCGCTGTCCGTCCGTCTGTCTGTCTGTCATTCCGTCTGTCATCAGGCTGTATCTTATGAACCGCGATAGTTAAACAGTTGAAATTTTCACAGATGATGTGTTTTTGCTCCCGCTATAACAACAAATACTATAAACACAATAAAATAAATATTTAAGGGGGCTCCCATTCAACAAACGTGATTTTTTTGCCATTTTTATAGATATTGGTACGGATCCTTTCGTGCGCGAGTCCGACTCGCACTTGGCCTCTGTTCCTCAGTCTCCATTTGAGTTTACAATCGCAGTCTCAGTTCCTCTCTCGCTACAAGACTCGATATTGAATATACCGCCGCAGAAATCAAAATCAAAATCGTTTATTTATTCTGCAAATAGGCCACAAGGGCACTTTTACATGTCAAACGGTAATTTACAATAAAATAATAATAATCTTACACAATAATAATTTAATTTTTATTTTTATATATAAGTTAATGTAAACAGAACAAAGTTGCAAAATATGAGAAGAAACCAATTAACCATTTTTGTATTTATTAAGGAATAAAATTAGATTCTAAATACAGACACATGACATTATCATTATTATTGATTGTTTCAATAATTGTTATTCATTAAAAAACCCTACTTTATTTCCCTGAAATAATATATCTTATCTTGCTTGCAAGTCTTGCAACTCTGAATAATGATTAATTAATCCTATTGGCTACTGTTTCTTTTTAATTATTTTTGCTAATTACTTAATTGTTGCCAGCACTGAAAACTAATGTTGTACCTAGAAAATATATGTTTACCCCTCGTATGCTTAGTGCCAAGCATTTGAACCTAGAGTTTTCAATCTCAAGGTCATATTTTGATTAGCAATTTTTGTCATCCGCCTACGAGGGGGGCAATGACTATCGCCGAATTGTAATAGATTGACCCTAAGGCAATTTAAAAAAAAAGAAATGTCAATCAAGATTCTACCGCTACCCGAGGTTTACATCGACTTTTGACAAGTTTTGAATCGTATCTCCTACTTTTGCACTACAGATAGAATTATAAAGCAAATGGCTTTCGGTTGGTCAATCTTTTATCTTCAATTTTGTTTACCGGATTTTGAAAGAATCGAATACTTAATTTTGTATGTTTTTTTTAAACATTGTCTTAAAAAACACTTATTTCGTATCTCTATTGACGTGAAAGATCTAACATATACGAAATCTACATATTTGGGTTCGTCGATGACGTCTCTAAAAACGTGTCTAGGGTTTTCATTTAAAACTAATTAACACAAATTTATCGCCACTATACCAGTTTTTCGGCCTAAAATTGTTCAATATCTCGAAAACAATGAACTTTGAAGTAAATATGGGATACTCGTACTACCTCTATATTGCTTAAAGCCGTTGTTGTTAATTTAATAAGCTACAAAAAAACATTAGAAAACTAAGGGATTCAGATCGAAGGTCATTGGCGTATATAGGAGCCCCTTAAGGGCAGGTCGCACCAACTTAAATTACAGACCGATTGACGTTAAATATGGCTTTAGCAGCAGTCATTCCATAAAAACTCGTCAAACTTTTCATACATTCAGATTTGAACGAATACCGTTTACGATTACAGACGGTTTGGTGCAGGACACCCTTAGAAGTCCTCGTTCCTTGGTAGTCCACACAGATATCTTCAAAATTTAATCCGACTGTCAGATTACACATCTGTTTGATTGCCAATTTTTACATATAAAAATTCAAAATTATTTATTCAGTAACTTAAACTATTTAACAATATAAAGGCTGGTGCCTCTTTTTAAGTAACCGCTCCTCCACTGTGGTAACTAACGTATAGATAAGAAATTACAAGTTGAAAAATCGTAAGCTAACGAAGGAAAAACCGTGTGTGTGTTGTGAATGTGTGTGAAAACATATAATGCTAACGTAGTTTTTGCTGGTAGTAAAAGTGTTCAATAACCACCGTGAGCAAATATTCTGGGAAAAAAACTAGGTGTCTTCATCGTCTCAAACATATTCAAAGGCGTTTTGTACATATGATGGTCCAGAGCCAAAATCAGCAGGTCGATCTCGTTACGCATTGTACGTACGTCAGGTACAAACTGACAATGTTGATATGGAAAAAATACATTTGCATTGTCCTAACGCGCGTGCGAAACGTGACGTGATTACCCCTCAGGCCTTTTAAACGTCAGTGAACCTTTGGATGTGTGAGTTGGTTAAGACCTTGGAGGAAGCACAAATACTCTTTACTGATTAAGTTTGTATGTCTGTTGAGTTACTTTACGATAAAAATTTTGCTAGCGCTAATTATTTTCTTAATTCTCGAATTATACAATATTAGGCAAAATATAATATCCCGTAGCGTTCTCATTACCGCACGAAGTAAACATCACATTCAGGCTACGATGTGCTACACGTCTCGTAGCATCTGCTAAATTTCTGCTACGCGGCGTAGCTTTCTACGATATTGCTGCGCTCAAGGCTTATAATTGGTCTTTCTCACGAAGTCAAAGCGATTTACACCAAAACAAACTTTTCTAGAGTATAAATAAAGTTGAATTCGCTTTGTTTCAGTGACTAATACAATTTGTGAAGTATCTATTAGAATGCTAGACCATCCGTAAGGGAATATGTAGGACCTAAGTTTGAGATGAAACTTTCGCAATTACTGCGGAGCTTACATTAGTTATTTCCATTTTCATCGTAAATGTGTTCATTAGTACAATTTATTGTGTTCTTCATGTTTAAGGGGTACAAACATAACTGCTTATTAAAACTAGCTTGTAGGTACTCTGAATGTTCATTTTTAATTCCTTGTAGTCCATACTCCTCCTTCAAGATATTTAATGTTTTTCCAAACTTTGTAGGGTAGACGTAGTGTGCTCCACAGTGACCCAATTCTTCACTTTCAATTTTATTTCATAACAATAGAGGTGGAAAATAGGTGGCAATTATTAGGGATTAAGTTGTCAATCATTGGGACGTTTACCGTATTAACTATATTGCTACAAAGTTTATATGGCGATCGCGTTCAATTCATTCAGACATATGAATGAATATAATTAATTTAATCCAGAACAAGTCCATATAGCAAATACATCAGGTATTATTGACAATGTGTTTCGAGTGTAAATGGGTGAGGCGAGGCCAGAAGGAGGGACAACTACGTATATTGCTAATGGCTCTGTGAGCATTAAAAATCGCGCCTCTCTTTTTTGTTTTGAAAAACTGGATCGACAAAAAATACAATATGAATAATAGGGGTGTAGACTCGAAAATTATTATTACTCCAAAAGAAAGAAGGCAAAAAATATGCCTGGTGACGAAAATCCCATTCAGATATCTCAAAGAATTACGAAGCTACAACCGTTTTAATATTGCTTGTTAGAGAGAGAAAACGAAAACAGTGTGTGACGTCACATTACAGGATGCTGCCGGGGGGCCGCGTCGACGGCGGCGCCGAACACGATGGGCACGGCACATTGCCGTCTCCTAGTGACGTAACAATCTTCCAGCGTCAACGTTTCATATGAAGTTGCGTTCTGAGAAAAAGGGACAACATACCCCTTCTTAAAACTTTGGACACTAATAACTTGGTGATTATTTAACCTTTTGCGCTGAGTACGTTTTTAATCCTTTTTCGAGAAAATATGACATTATTGATTATTTTATTTAGTGTCTACACCCCTATTATTGAACCGAATCACAAAATTTCGCGAGAATCGGTTGAGTAACGCGAAAAGTAGAGGAGAACAGCCAGACAACCGGGCATACGAAAGCATTTTGGCCCAGGCTGAAACAAAGAACTTCATTTGCTTCGCTTGCTGGTTCAACTAGGAAGAGTAATTAATTGATTATTACTGCACTAGAGAGCTTCATCTTATGCCATGTCGTCACTTACCATCAGGTAAGACAAAGATCAATAACTATCAATCTGTTATAAAATACTCGTTATTGTCTCCAAAACTGCACCAATTAAGTAGTTCTCTTCTTCTTCTTCATCGTTTCACTCTTGACAGAGTGGTCGTGGTCATCATTTCAGGTGTTGGCAGCAAGCTTCACAACACGCCGCCACTCCTCTCTGAGTCACCTTCCTTATGCTTGCGTGTAGTGATGCTTCTACTGCAGCTTTTATCTGGTCTGTCCATCTCATTGGTGACCTGCCTCGTGGTCAGGTGCCCTCGACCTTTCCCTGGATCACGAGTCGCTCGATAGCTACGTCTCCTCGACGACGTACGTGCCCGAAAAAATATTAGGATGCGAGACTGCACTACGGATGATAGACGCTGTTTGATGCCGAGTTCCTTCAATACGGACTCATTGGTACGAAATTTAGTCCTTTATACCCCAAGCATTTTCCTCCAGCACCACATTTCTAGAGCGTCTATCTTCCTTCGCTCTACTTCACGTAGCGTCCACGTCTCTGCAGCGTAGAGAAAAATAGGGAACACAAGCGCTCGTACAAGCCGGATTTTCGTTGCTCTATAAGTATTGTTCCTTTATAAACAAATTGATTAGTTAGTAGGTACTTATGCCATCAATTGCTACATCTAAATGTCAACGTTCTATGACGAACGGTCGTTGAGGGAACTGCCAGTTACAGACAGATGCCGGGCGTTCGCATAAGTGTTCTGTTGAACCAATTACCAACATTGCTTGGTCACAGAGAGTCAACACTAAATAGTGGCAAATATACTATATCAATCGACTTATACGCAAACTGAATGCTATTACAATTAATTCCTCGTTTTAGTTCGCCAGTAGAAAGAAAACACATTTTAGAAATAGCCTAGCGGGTCATTTTCACTCGATATAAACTCAACCATCAAAGACCTGCAGAATTGATAGAGTAATAATGATAATATTTGTTGAATTTTAGACTTTTTGTACGCAGGAACTTAGATTTTCAAAACTATGGGCGTTCGATAGAACGTACATAAGGACACACATTGGTCATACCATATGCTTGGTTGCCACCGTCGTAGTATAAGAAAATTACGACGCGACGCCTTCATGACATTGACAATAAGGTCATGAACAGATATTTATGTACGTACGAGTATATTAATACCCCTGACTGTAGGTACAGTCGACTACAAAGAGATCGATACGGACAAAGTTACAAAAATATGTATACACGACTGTATTGCCTTATTATTAAGGTCGTGTATACATATTTTTGTAACTTTGGCTGTATCGATCTCTTTGTAGTCGACTTTACCACATTACACAGCATGATTTCCGGATGTTGCTTCAGGAAATTCGTGCACGTAGTCATTTTGAATTTCGAAATTATGCTACCCTGACTCGTTCGCATCGGCGCAGTCGAGTAGAAAACAAAAGCCGAGCAGACAAATGTACCACGGATGGTAATGAACGTCATCCATCCGTTGCGCCACTTCGTTCGGCTTATTTGTACTGTACCTACCTTTTGTTGTATAAGCGAATCGCGAAAGCTAGCACAAACAAATGAATGACATCTATCAATCCACGAGTACCACTCTGACTAGTTGACCTGTGCAGATAAAAAGTTTATCCCTGTGGAAGTATTTATGATATTAACAATTAAATAGAATTTATAGCCTCAACAAAATATTCTACTTTTCTTATTATCTTTTTGCATGGGCAGTTCTGATCAGTGCTTGTTTATATTTGTTCTTTGGCAAAAGTGGCAATTCGTTTTATTTGCTTGTGATGTTTTTTGTCCCATTCGTTCAATTGTATAGCTACAAGTAATAGCGCATTGTAGTCACAATCTAATCAAAATACGTATTTTTGACGATTACGCTTCAATAGAAATAATTTCTTTTGTAATCAGCTATATCTCTGTTATAACTCTATGTATGTTTTTATTTGTATTTGCTCAACAAAACATGACAAAACGTAGCGTGGGTATTTTTGCAGTGAACGGTATTACTCAAGCTTCGAATCTACAAGCATTTGCCACTGTAACTTCATAAACAATACAGCGGCTAATGAAATTTTTGTCTCGTTAAAAACTGAAGGAAAATGGACGAGATGTTTTATTGCCGAGGGTCATTAGGGTAGTGAGTGGTTCGTTTTGAAATAGGAAACAACACGGAGGGAAGCTAAAGACGGAGACGACATTTTGACAACAATATGACAACGGTCAATTAATGAAGGCGTATTACGTCAATCAAAGATTTATTGTTGTTATTCTGTCCCGACGACCCAAAGAGACAATACGCCAGAGTTTTTTAGAAAAATTGTTACGACATAAAAAGCGTTGAACATAACAAGAAAACCCCACATTCGGTAAATACCCGTACCCATATAAACATAAGTAACGAAGACGAAACGAAGAAAGCGCAAACGAAGACGTCAAAAGTCTTTATTAAAAAGGAAAAAGAGCTTTTGACGTCTTCGATAGCGCAGCTACTTTTCATGCTGACTGTACTAGTGTATGACATGGGTACTTTATGTCAAAGTCAAGTCGGCTTAAGTGTCCGCATTAAGCCCGGCCGAATTTCACCTTCCCATACAAACGGAGTTTCGTTCTCATTTTAAAATATATGAGTTCGATTATGACGAAACTTTGCAACTACAATGACATGTGGTTTATATATATCTATGTCTGTAATTAGTTTATATGGTTCCAGTTTATAAAACAAACAAAATACAGCAAAAACAAGTTTTGTATCAAAAACTGACATTCGCTGTTTTTTTTTTACTATGGTATCTGAAGCTACATAAAGTAATTACAAACCTGAATATACCTCATGTCATTTTACATGCAAAGTTTCGTTACAATCCAACACGTAGTTTTAAAATGAGAGCCTAACTACGTTTGTATGGAGAATCGAGCTTACTGCGGTCTCTTAAATTCGATTGAAGAAGAATCCTCTTAGTTCGTATTTAACTCATAACGCTTTAAGGCGCCTTAGGTTCAGCGAAGTTAAGCGAACAGAGTTTTTCAAACAATATAATGCGTCTGTTTATAATAATATGGTTTTAAAAAAATACGAATAGTAATCTTGAGGCTCTTCTGCAGGGAAATCAGTGCTTCGAAACATGATTAAGCAAATTTCGCTGGATAGAAAAAAATCACGAACATAGGTCTAAAACACACAAAAATACACTTAAAATATTCGTAACAAATTATGCACAAAAGCTATAATTATTAAAATTGCTTTTAAAAATCGGCAATATCATGTTAGAGAGAACTCAGTGTTTACATTTTTATTTATTTAAACGGCCAAAAAATTAAAATGAAAAAACATGATATCCGCGCTTCCGATCACGCACTTCCATCTCGCTCACGCTTATGCTCAGTGAGAGGGAGAGAAGACCATGAACCTACGGCGCATGGCAAGGACCAGGACGTTTACCTTATATACTTCGTTGTTAAGTCGTGGATGTTTATTAAAATAGAAATGCACTTGCCTCTTAATTCACCTCTGCAATCTTCAATGCTCCACAGCGCGGGACGTCAGAACGAGGGCCCCGCGTAACTGATGACGTCGTTACCGGGATATTATTTTAAAACCGTTCTTTCCGAATTAAACTCATCCCGGGATAGATTTACGGTTCGATTTAGATAGACCTGGCTCATTGCGATGTCGTTTATGCAATAATTTATATTAATATTGTCAAATCCATCATGCCTTGGAGTGTAAATTTCCAAATAAAAACGTGTTTAGGTTCTGACTGCCCAGTCAGAATAGTGCTGTCCTGAATAGGTATTTAATCAATCGATATATTAACTCTCTCATTCATAAAACATACTCATACTCACTAATAATGTGTTTTGTCCCTTTCTTACAAACATACATATGAAAGTGTCAGATAAAAGCAAATGAATACAGAAATTTATTATCGATAGGTTTAAATCCCTCGGTCTGTCACTAGGAGGACATGTCCCACTCCGAACTACACTTTAAACCGTAAACTGAACGATCAACATCAAGGGGTCTGTTAACGTCACCAATATGTGACATACATTAAATGTTATAAAATATGGCTTGGGCAAACCTCAAATATAATATAATAAAAAACCTTTCATTTTTTTTAATCTTTTGTATCTATCTTTAGAATGGAAATTTCATTCATTTAATTAATTAATTAATTCATTTACTTTATTGTTTTAACTAACAAATGTTTTATGCACCTCAGCAGCTTAAACACATTTTGTGCTAAAAACAATGAACAAAATGCGATTATCCAAATATCGTATTGAATTATTTCCGTAAACAACAAACTCAATTTGCCATAAGAGCTCTCGTGGGTCAAATTAATCGGCCATCAAATCAGAATCGATTACAAAATGGAAAGCTTCTCGTAAATCGGATAAGTTGTAACCGATACCGAGATTTTGTTTTGGCTAAAGCTAGAAATACGGATGTATTCAGACAAACTAATTGGCCTCATTTTTCCTAATATTCGCGTTGTAAATATAAATTGAGAAAATACGTTCAAGTGAATTGCCGGTTTTACCAAAGGCAAATTATACCTGAGATGAGCTATATATATATAATATTATTATAATTATTCCTTTATTCAATTTTCTTCTTAGACTAGGTTTTTACAATAAATAAAACTATACATACAAAACACAAATCATTATAAAAACCTAATCTAGGGTACCGCCGGCAGCGAGGCGGGGCCTAAGCTGCCGGTGGTCAGGGCATCAGAGACAGGAACCTCCTGACTATACGCGCAGTATCCAGAAGTACCGCCTTCTGTATCTGACCCTTGATCCAGCCATCTAGCGAGAGTCTCTTGAGGTGATGGTCGAGACTCTTCGCTATTAAGCCGTTCGCCGAAACGACTATCGGGACGATGATCGTCGAATCAACATCCCACATGGCGGTTACCTCGTGAGCCAGGTCTAGGTACTTGCTGGCTTTGTCCTTCTCGGCCTTCAAGAGGCTCTCGTCATGGGGGATGGTGATGTCGACTAGCACTGCCTCGATCGATCTGTCAGCACGATATCAGGCCTATTGGCAAGAATAGTCCTGCCCGTGATGACAGATCGATCCCAATAGAGCGTGGCACGACCATTTTCGAGAACTGGCGCAGGTGTGTACTTATAGTAAGGGACTTCGGAGACCACAAGACCGTATAGCAGAGCAAGTTGCTAGTGAACAATTCTGGCTACAAGGTTATTCACCATTTCCCTGGCAGCTAAACTTTGAATTGGTATATTTCCGTACCTAATTGACCCAAAGTGATGCCTATTCGATAAATATGTTTATTATTAAATATTTAATTGGATTTTATTGTAACTTAGTAGAAAATTGTTAAAATAAAAAACGCCAAGGGAATGAATGCGTATTAAGACGTACAATATTATGTGCGTCTGAACTAGGATGATCCTGTGTCTCAGACAAATATAATAATTACAAACTAATTACATTCGTATGTCGAAGTACATTCATATTAATAAATCACCTATTAAAATTACGTTATGTATACATAATCACAGTGTCAGCATCTGCAATTGCGTTAGACTAGGTCAAGCAAGTTTAAGTAAATTGAGTTCAATAAAATATGTGTAACAAATAAGTGCTTTCGTTGCGGCCTTGCGTTTAGTAGGATGCTGTTAAGATATGCCGAGTTAGTAAGAAGACCAATTAATAAAAACTCGATTGGCTGGCACTTCTATGACGTAATTACAGCTCTCAGCATCTTTCTTGCCCGACTTATAACTCAATCTAATGGAGGTCAAGAGTTTTTCCCGAGATAGGTCCCGCAGTTTATCGGCTAGATTCTGTTCAAAAATGCATTTATATGTATTTATATATAAATGCATTTTTTTATGTTATGTATTTTGTATATTATGTATTTATATGCAACTTCTTGTTCTTGTAGGGCTGAGGGTACGCCGGATATCACAATTCTGGGCTTGCGTTTGTAAGGTTCGTCGATGGTGAGGCTCGAGGAGGTATTTTTGAATGTTTGCTTGAGTTTCTCGATGTCACTCTTGGTATCCGTGATGATAGTGATACCACCATTTTTGACCTTTCTCAGCGCTCTTACAAGAAATTTCAGTTGCTCGGGTTTTATGATTTTTTGGACTAAGTTTTTTTTGTCCTCACTTGTTGGAGTTCAGACGCCGACAAAAATCTGGAAAATGACCTTCTAAATGCGTGGAAATTGGTGAAGTTCTGCATCGCGCTATTTAAGTTTTTAATGTATGTTGTATAAATACAATTTACTTCAAGCTCTACTTATTATGTATCACTGACAACCTCAACGAACTTTCACATTTATTATATGTAGAGATTACACATTCTTGTAGAAATTATTTCGCTAAATTGCAAAAAATACGTCTAATGGAATACTTGAATTCAACTATTTTAACTGATCTATTCACAAATCGCCCCAAACATTGGCCAAACATGGGCTCGTGCAGGGTTTGACTTGCAATTTAGGCCAATGTTCGACGAATCCAGCCCGCGGTATTTGCTCGGTGGAGCAGCTATTCAGCCCCAAAATCCGGGCAAAGTCGAACTCTGCCTTCGTTGTATCTTTAAATTATTCTATCCTAGTCGAGTTAAGTTACCAAAAAAACTTATTTTTTTAAATAGAATTAAAAAGAACATAATTTTTTATCACTATCAATCTGAAAGTTAACTTTATTATTGTTTTTTTTTTTACTATTAATCATTGTGTCACTCTTTGGGGGAGGCCTATGTCTAGCAGTGGACGTCTTTAAACTGATATGATGATGATGATGATTTCTTTATAATAAGTTATTAAGCTACGGTAGCCTAGTGGTTCAAGAATGCGGATGTCAAACGGCGGTAGTGGGTTGAAACCCGACTCGTACCAATGAGTTTTTCGGAAGTTATGTACGGTAATTTGATATTTACGAGTACCTTTAGGTTTTCGGTGAAGGAAAAACATCGTGAGCAAACCCGCATACATCTGCAAAAAAATTCAAAGCTGTATGTGAAGTCCCCAGCCCGCACTGGGCCAGCGTGGGCAATACTGCCCGTTCCCGCTCATCCATGAGACGTGCATATACTTCCCACTGTTGGGCACAGGTGGAGACGGAAGTATACAAGCTGATTTATTAAATTATTATTTATTTATCTAGACATCTAGCGTGTCTAGCGTGTCCAGCCAAGTTTAAAGCAAAAAGGAACTGGCGACGCAGCAGTCGCGAGTTATATTACAGGAACCATTTGGAGCCACTTTTGACTTCTTCTCACACTATCTCAAACTCAAAACTACACTAACTCAAAATCCATTTAACATAGAAACATACAATTTGGTATATAAATTAAAACTCATTATAGATTAACGAGAATCCGAAATTTTATATAAATATATATATATATATACTGGTAAAACGGTTATCGAGATATTAACGTTTAAAAATCGGCATTTTTATCTGTCACTTACTTACTGAGTTCGAGATGACCAAGAAATTGTGTATACAAAAAAAAAGTCAAAAAACTGTGAATTTTGATGTATTATTATTTATGTTCGTTACCTCAGAACTCCATCATTTATAAACCGATTTAAAAATATATTTTTTTTTCTTAAAAGAGTCTTCCAAAGTCTGGGTCAGGATCAGGATAAGGGTCAGGATGATGGGTTCCTGGAACTTCAAATATTATAGGGGCACCTATAAAAAATTGGGTAATTTGTATAGTAACTCGTGCATTTGCTCGTGAAAAGCACCATTTAGTGAAGTAGAATTGTGATCTGGTCAAGATCTGATGGAGTCCTGAAGGAATCGAGAGAACTCTTCAAAGATTACAGGCATGCCTGTAGGGCTTTGGGTGTGATTTGTATAGTAACACGTGCATTATCTCTCGAGATACACCATGTGGTGAAGTAGAACTGATTTAGGAAGAAGAATTGTCAACTCGTTCTGTTACGCAATCACTTAAGATCTATCACAAAGTCATCAATACGGTTGTGCCCTAGAGGAGCCCGGGGGCTTTGGCATCTAATACCAAGAGTTGGCGTTGGCACTAGTTACTAGAGGGAAAACTAGATTTTAATAGGACTAGACCTTCGTCACAACGTTTTCCTTCACCGAAAAGCCACTGTTAAGTATCAAATGATATTTGACGACCGGTTAGCCTAGTGGGTAGTGACGCTGCCGACGAAGCTGAGGGTCCTGGGTTCGAATCCCGGTAAGGACAAATATTTGTGTGATGAGCATGAATATTTGTTTCTGAATCTTGGATGTTTTCTATGTATTTAAGTATTTTCTATCCATTAAATATATCGTTGTCTAGTACCCATAACACAAGCCTTATTGAGCTTACTGTGGGACTTGTGTATGATTGTCCCCTAATATTTATTTATTTATTATTATTTATTTATTTATTAGGTGTCATAGCGGACCCAAAGCTCTTTTAGGGACACAACCGGGAATAACGCTAGGAGGATGATGATATCGTAAATAAGTTATATGAAAACACCCCGTTTCGTGAGCCGGGGTTTGATACTCGTGACCTCCATGTTGAAAATCGCGGGTCTTGCTGCTCGGCTACAGTAGCTTGGTTAAACCGCTATATTGTGTCGAACGCGAAAGGACCCGAATTCTGCAAACACTCGAGCTGGCATTGTTTCACAGCCCGGTACGGTCCGGTACGGAACGACCCTCCGCAAATATCAGCGTATTGAGATATTTGGATAAGCTGCGAATGTACTTGCCTTTTCAGCTTACTATGACGATTCTATATATTATAACTAATGCTAATATTTCAGTGGTAAAATGCGGGTCCAAAAAATCACTAGTATTTACATAAATATCGAGAGATTCCAGCTCCTATATAGGACGAAAGCGCACCCACTCCTTGTCAATGGATACTAAATAATCATTGGTTTGACTCAGTTTGCATCCATATAAATGAGGTTGTGGACAAAATACGAATAGCACAGAGAGCCATAATACGAGGCTATGCTAGGCATTAAACTACAAGACCGAGTGAGGAATATTGAGATCTGACGTCGCACGAAGGTGCCTGACGTTCCAAGTGAAGCTGGGTAGCACACCATGCCAGGCAGACTAACGGCGGGTGCCAAAATAGATTGAAATTGGTGCCCGGTTCCTGCCATATCGAGCGTCTCGGACTTACGCCTGCTCGATGGGTTGAATCACAATATCTTAGATATAACTATTAGCTCAGGACCGGGTCGAGTGGAGTACTCGAATAGAGGTCTGTGCTCCACAGTGGACGATCACAGAATGGAAATGATGATGATTATTTGTTCACACAATGGAGTCACTAATAACGTCATTAGGCACATGATCGCTGTAATATGATACCAAAAAATGGTTTTCCCAAAGTATGACTAATATCTCAAATTATTCTAGTTTAATTATTATTCAAGAAAAGGGGGGATTTCGCGCAAATGGAAAGCCACTTTATGAAAGTTAGTTACATAAGTTTCTTAGAAAAACACGCCGTTAGCCTGCGAATGTCAAATAACGTTTTGTATGGAAATCGAACCAACTTAAAATAATACGGAAACATAAACCTAATATTCGTTACAGGAAGACCAATGCTTTTACCGAAATAAAATGTTCAGGAGCGGGTCGAATATCAAGTTCTCGTTCACTGAGAAAAAAATATTGCTGCATGCAACAATAAAACTTTAATAGGGGAGAGCCGACGCAGGTGTTTGTTTGCCACAACAAAGTTTTTATTGTCAAGCCTAACCTTGTCCTTATAACAACAATAGCGACAATATATGCTGCAACAATAAAACTTTAACGGGGGAGAGCCGACAGTGTTATAGTTGCCACAACAAAGTTCGTATTGCCATGCCGAAGATTGTCCTTGCAACAACATGAACATTGCCAAAGAAAAAAAAATAACTTAAAGGCCATAACTATTCTAAATTTGCTGTTCCAACAATGTTAATTCACACCTCTAGCTTTTCTCGTTTTGCTCTTGCAGCAATATTGCTTTGTGATTTACCTACTCTCCTTTTGCTCCTACAGCAACGTTACTTTGTATCCTTACCTATTCTCTTTTTGCTCCCTCAGCAACATAACTTTGTGCTTTACCTACTCTCCTTTTGCTCCTACAGCAACGTTACTTTGTATCCTTACCTATTCTCTTTTTGCTCCCTCAGCAACATAACTTTGTGCTTTACCTACTCTCCTTTTGCTCCCATAGCAACGTAACTTTGTATCCTTACCTATTCTCTTTTTGCTCCCTCAGCAACATAACTTTGTGCTTTACCTACTTTCATTTTGCTCCCTCAGCAACGTAACTTTGTTTCCTTACCTATTCTCAGTTTGCTCCCTCAGCAACGTAACTTTGTACCCGTACCTATTCTCATTTTGCTCCCTCAGCAACGTAACTTTGTACCCGTACCTATTCTCATTTTGCTCCCTCAGCAACGTAACTTTGTACCCGTACCTATTCTCATTTTGCTCCCTCAGCAACGTAACTTTGTACCCGTACCTATTCTCATTTTGCTCCCTCAGCAACGTAACTTTGTACCCGTACCTATTCTCATTTTGCTCCCTTAGCAACGTAACTTTGTACCCGTACCTATTCTCATTTTGCTCCCGCAGCAATATTACTTTGTGCTTTACCTACTCTCCTTTTGCTCCCTCAGCAATGAAACCTTGTACCCGTACCTATTCTCATTTTGCTTTCCCAGCAATTTAACGTTGTGCCTGTACCAACCTATTCATTCTCCTTTTAATTTCCCAGCAATTTAACTATGTGCCCGTAACCGACCTTATATTGCTTCCTCAACAATTTAACTTTTTTCTCGTACCTAATTTATTCACCTGTGTCATGTCGATCCAGCGGGTCCTGAACTCCTGACTTGCTGGGGCGATGAAACCAATACCAATTGATAGATATTTTGAATGAGATACACGCGATTCTTTGCGATTCATTCAAATATCTTAAATATCAATCAATTATTATAGGTTTCATCGCCCTAAGTAATAGCATATTAGGACTCGCTGGAAAAGTTAAATTGTTGAGGAAGGAATAAAAGGAGTGTAGGTCGGTACGGGCACATAGTTAACCTGCTGGAATACTAAAAGAAGAATGAATGGGTGGTACAGGTATAACGTTATATTACTGGGAAAGCCAAATGAGAATAGGTTGATTTGGTACAGGCACAGTGCTGGGAAAGCAAAAGGAGAACAGGTTGGTACAAGCACAAACTTATATTCCTAGGAAAGCAAGAGAAGAATAGGGTTGGTGTAAAGTATATTGCTGAAAAGGCAAAAGTAAGTAGAAATAGGTTGGTACAGGCACAAAAGTTACATTGCTAGAAAAGTACGACATATGAGCGGCATAAATAAATATCGTCACTAAAATGTGTCTATATAAACTTGTAGGTTAGTTGATCACGATCAGGTTTAAGCCCGTCATACATATAACTAATATAATATCTATAATATACCTTTATATACAGGTTATCCCACAAACAAACGATAATTCTTCGACAGCTGATAAGAGCAGCTAAAAAATTCTATCGATTTATCCCCCATGCCCGGGTATGTTCCGCGATTTGTAGTATTTTCAGTTTTTAAAACCATTTACGGATCAAAATGATCAATATCTCCGAAAAAACTAAAAACCGCGGAACGTACATATATAGGGTGGGGGAAGAATTAAATCGATAGCTTTTTAGCTGCCCTTATCAGGTGTCGACGGATTATCTAGGGTTACGGGACAAATGAAAGAGACCACACAGAGAGCTATGATATACATAAGCTATCGTAAGATATTCAATTCAATTCAATCATTTAATTCACAAAAACACTTTTATTATACGTCGTAATGCTTAGGTATTTGTATGACGGGCTTTATGAGATGTAGAGTTAAGTATAAAAACAAGTCAAAAAAAGTATTATAGGTAGGTATATATTTATTAACAATTTTCTAAAGACAAAAAAAACATTTTCATTCATAAAGAGCGACTTCGGTGACTGATGTTGGCGTCGTCGGATATACCTACTTGTCAAGTGTTCAAACCGCGAAGGCGTAATTACGTCAGGCATCCCAAGATACCATGGAGCCATGGATGAAATATCGGGCAGCGCGGCGGAGTCGGTGAAGGCCGAGCCCACGACACAGGCGCCGGGCGGGCGCCGCGCACACGGCGCGGAGCCTCACGCGCCGCGCCTGCCAGCGCGCCAGCCGCAGCGACATGCCCAGCCCCGAGCCCGCCGCGTCGCTCAGCGCGCCGCACCAGCTGAGCGATAGACCGCGATCCCTGACGAATAAACAAAAACGTACTAAATAGCGACATCAAAATTCACCGTTTTATTCTGTACAGTCGACCGCATTAAGATCTCCAAATGCAAAGCGAAAAAAAATATCTACGAAGGTCCTGCCGGCCCTTGAAATAAAGTCGTGATAGAAATGTATGTGTGCTTTGTGGTGATAGATATTAATGCCCATGACTTTACTAAATATACGCTAATAGTCAGCTTAATTAGAATTTGCAGTACAATTACACCGTTGTGCCATTAGTACGGGTATACGTTTTTTATATTAACCAGAAGTATGTCTCCTTTAATGACCTGCCACAATATTGAACAGTTTAAATTTATATTTAACGATCGTAGGTGTTAATTACAGAAAAACCAATTTCAAATAGAAATATAATTAGGTACAGATACAGAACTCGGTAAGGTTGTATGTCGAGCGAATAATTAATATACCTTAACAAATACAGGAATAAGAATGATGAAACTTACCTATCATCCCTTGGCAAAAGGTGCCCTAAGGCATTTTCTTCCAGAAGACTTGGAGATCACTCACTTTACTTAACACACAACGCGCACATTCCGTGTCAAAGAACTACTGGACTGAATTGAGAGAGGAGACACAGTCGCTAGCAACACTTTGTTGTTCGGGTAACTAACGTTGTTAAATGATATAAGTACACAAGTTAATCCGCTAACAACATTGACGTTGTCATCTGATTGTTGAATTTAAATATTGTTATATGATCAAGATATCCATAGCTTCGGGTACTATAAATATTGGACGTTGTTAAATGATATAACTATATAGATTAATAAGCTCACAACGGTGACGTTCTCATCATATCAATGCTTTGAAACTTTGTTATATGATCTAGGTGTCCATAGCTACGGGCACAATAATATTCGACGTTGTTAAATGATCCAAGTATATAAGTTATTACGCTAACAACGGTGACGTTGTCATCATATTAAGTCTTTAAAACATTGTTATATGATCTAAGTGCCCATAGCTGCAGGTACAATAAGTATTTGACGTTGTTAAATGATATAAGTACATAAGTTAATAAGCTAACAACGCTGTCGTTGTCATCGTATCAATGCTTTTAAACTTTGTTAAATGATCAAGGTACCCATAGCTGCAGGTACTATAAATATTGGACGTAGTTAAATGATATAACTATATAAATTAATACGCTCACAATGGTGACGTTGTCATCATATCAATGCTTTGAAACTTTGTTATATGATCTAAGTGCCCATAGCTGCAGGTACAATAAATATTCGACGTTGTTAAATGATATAAGTACACAAGTTAAAACGCTAACAACGCTGACGTTGTCATCGTATCAAAGCTTTTAAACATTGTTATATGATCAAGGTATCCATAGCTGCAGGTACTATACATATGGGACGTTGTTAAATGATATAAGTACATAAGTTAATACGCCAACAACGCTGACGTTGTCATCGTATCAATGCCTTTAAACATTGTTATGTGATATAGGGTCCATAGCTGCAGGTACAATAAATATTCGACGTTGTTAAATGATATAGGTACACAAGTTAATACGCTAACAAAGCTGACGTTGTCGTCGTATCAATGCTTTTAAACATTGTTATATGATATATAGGGTACATAGCTGCAGGTACAATAAATATTCGACGTTGTTAAATGATATAAGTACATAAGTTAATACGCTAACAACGCTGACGTTGTCATCTAATCAATGCTTTTAAATATTGTTATATGATATAGGGTACATAGCTGCAGGTACAATAAATATTCGACGTTGTTAAATGATGTAAGTACACAAGTTAATACGCTAACAACGGTGACGTTGTTATCGTATCAATGCTTTTAAACATTGTTATATGATATAGGGTACATAGCTGCAGGTACAATAAATATTCGACGTTGTTAAATGATGTAAGTACACAAGTTAATACGCTAACAACGGTGACGTTGTTATCGTATCAATGCTTTTAAACATTGTTATATGATATAGGGTACATAGCTGCAGGTACAATAAATATTCGACGTTGTTAAATGATATAAGTGCTTAAGTTAATACGCTAACAACGGTGACGTTGTTATCGGTATCAATGCTTTTAAACATTGTTATATGATATAGGGTACATAGCTGCAGGTACAATAAATATTCGACGTTGTTAAATGATATAAGTACATAAGTTAATACGCTAACAACGCTGACGTTGTCATCTAATCAATGCTTTTAAACATTGTTATATGATATAGGGTACATAGCTGTAGGTACAATAAATATTCGACGTTGTTAAATGATGTAAGTACACAAGTTAATACGCTAACAACGGTGACGTTGTTATCGTATCAATGCTTTTAAACATTGTTATATGATATAGGGTACATAGCTGCAGGTACAATAAATATTCGACGTTGTTAAATGATGTAAGTACACAAGTTAATACGCTAACAACGGTGACGTTGTTATCGTATCAATGCTTTTAAACATTGTTATATGATATAGGGTACATAGCTGCAGGTACAATAAATATTCGACGTTGTTAAATGATATAAGTACTTAAGTTAATACGCTAACAACGCTGACGTTGTCATCTAATCAATGCTTTAAAACATTGTTATATGATATAGGGTACATAGCTGCAGGTACAATACATATTCGACGTTGTTAAATGATGTAAGTATATAAGTTAATACGCTAACAACGCTGACGTTGTCATCTAATCAATGCTTTTAAACATTGTTATATGATATAGGGTACATAGCTGCAGGTACAATAAATATTCGACGTTGTTAAATGATATAAGTACATAAGTTAATACGCTTACAGCGCTGACGTTGTCATCTAATCAATGCTTTAAAACATTGTTGTATGATCTAGGTGTCCATAGCTGCAGGTACAATAAATATTTGACGTTGTTAAATGAACAGGAAATCTATAGTTGCAGGCACACTAAATATTCGACAATAAAAAGATTGTAGCAGGCAATAAGCATGATTAGTTGCTGTAGCAAAATAGTTTAGTTGCAGTAAATATAAACACGTGACAAAGCGTTTATTGTACTTTGTCAGCCTTTTTTTTTCTCAGTGATTATTTCATGAAAAAAATATTTTTCATAAGCTAAACAAAAACTTCGTTCGAGTTGTAAAGTCGGGTGTATACGGGCAAGTCTGAAGCGTGACCGTTACCCTGGGCTTGAAACGTCGAGATGTATTTGATACATAATAAACGCAATTAAATCCGTTTAAATCGTTTTACTTAAGAGGAAACGCAAAGGCCGAGATAATTGAGAAATAGGTATTTGTAAAATGGATTGCTGTCGCGCAGTGCCTGATCAAGCGAGCGCGAGCGCGATAGAGACAACTGCAGCTTGGACCGAAAATACCTATTAAAAGTAAATGAAATCAACGTTTCGTAGTCCCCTGATTTCTTCTCCAAAACTTTACCTATTTTACATTTTTTTTTATTTATAATTAAAGAAAGGCTTTGGCCGTGTTCCTATGTTTTCCTTTTTTTGAATAATTTAGTGAAAATTGTTTTCTGGATGTTTTAACACAGCGGAATTTCTGGCATTTTTTTTAGGTTTTTGAAGGTTAATATCTCTTTTAAGAATAAATTTATGAAAAAACGGAAAAGATAGGAACATGTCAATAGTAGCCATAGATTAATGGAAAAAAAATATTGCTCTACTGCCATTATCCAGGGAGAAAACAGGGGACTACGTTTGTATGGAAAAACGGCTTTTGTGTTTCCTTTTAATGAGTAATAACCGCAAAAACCAAACTGAACTTATATATATATATTGATAACAAGTTTCTGTCAAAATTTTCATTTTTGGTACAAGCTTTTATTGCCGACTGTACTTTTCTGTATACCATCATCAACTACTCATTGAGACGATTCTAACGAACCCAAACTCAACGGGGTTACGTCGGTTAAGTACTGAATTCCCATGGCCACCTTCTGTCTCCATCATCAGATCAGCTCGATGGTACCATAATATTGAATTATCAGCCAAACTATACTTATACCCAAAAATTCAGCTCACTCGGTCACCGGGAAGTGGGTCAAATTTAACTTGCAAGATTTGATTACAGACAGACAGACAACGGGACAGGTGAAACTAAATAAAAGCTTGTAAAAATATAAAACATTAGAAATCTTCCAAAGTCTTCCAAAGTCTTCCAAATCCACGGCCCAACATACAACATACAAAAACAATACTTGTACTAATAAAGTTAAAATTTAAACACATTAGTCGTACAGGTCAATTATATTGGCGCATTGTTACGTTGAATGTTACATGGACTGGATTTATTTATCTAACCTTTACTATTCTAAAAATAATCGAGACAAGTGCCTACGGAACCCAACAGCGTTATTTTCAGAATCAGGACCCTCGAATTCGGATGAGAGTCATGAGGATATGGGTAATTATAATTGTTGTGTCAACCCCCACACCAACATCAGCACTCGAAACCATTTCGCAAACTACCCCAATATATCCTGCAAATTACTGCGTCCGTCTACATGAAATAGGATTAGTATAGCACGCCAAATTGGAGGCTTGATCGGTATTATCATATAAAACATCCACACAACCTTGATTAAACAATTTGAAGCCTTAAAGCTACAGGAATAGCGTGTTTTTAGCGGATAACCTAGTTTTCCAAACGCAAATAGTACTTGATCCTCCTGTCTCCCTGAAGCTACCATTCAGTTGCTTTCCGTGCGTGACGAAGGTCGCCCGCGTTTGCCTGCTCTCGAAGTTCCCGCGTAAATCTCGGAGAAAACTTTTGGAATTTAAAATTCGAACGTTATTGAGGTGCACGTCACGTGGAAGTGCAGTGAGTAAACTGATGTAAATATTTAGTGTAAAGTAATCGTACATTTTCTAATAAGTATATTCGATACAGTTACCTGTAACGGATTTGAAACCTTTGTGTACATCCAACTTAGCTACGGATTTACTAAAACTGAGGTAAGATCTCACCATATTTATAGTACTTTATATGACAAATGTCACAAATGACATTTATAATATTATCAGCTAAGTTACATTATAAAATAAATATTGAGTTTGATATATTTGCGAAAATAAAATTATAAAGCTTTATTTGTCCTACGTTGTAAACTTTTTATAAAAGTATACAACCTAACTTTATGAATAGCGTCGGTTCCAAAAACGTCTGTTCATTGTATGTATAATTACATTTTATTCATATTCAATCACTCCCCTAATTTTAAAATCGGGTTTTTTTTAATGTTTTCGAACGAGCGAGCGAAGCGAAGCTATAAGCTTCAGCTTGGGCCGAAAATCGTTCGTATATCCGGTGTTCCGCAGTCCGGCTGTTCCCCTCTACAAGTCTCATTTCTCAACCGAAATTCTCTTGAAATTTTGTGACCCGGTTTGTTAAATAGGTACACAGTTTCTATGTCGAGACACTTTTTCAAAATTCTAAAAATATCTATCAAAGGTGAACATCCCTATTCTAGACATAAGAAGTTATAATATTTCACTAAAGTTGTTGCATTGAGATGATGCGCCGTGCTTCCACGCGCGTGTTTAAAGTGTCACGATTAGGACAAACGAGCCTGAATAAGAAAAACCAATTCAAATTTCGAACATTTAACTAAATTGACCCCCAGCAGCCAAATACCGAAACTATCATACTATGGAAACGTATATAAGACCAACCTACTGGTAAATTGCCTTAACTTTGTGTTGTTATTGATTCTTTAAATTGTATACCTTATTACTAATTAAATAAAGTCTTCATTACAAGCATTATATTTTACGCTTAAAAGGAATGAAAATATTTTGGTATTCAGTCTGCTTAGACTGTGGCTGGGTGAATCTGCGGCGGTTATACGTTTACTACAAAAGTTAATTCTGGCCCCGTATCATGGTCGGCCTTATCACGCGATAAGTGACAAGATACACCGTCAGTACGGGGTCTGAACATTATTTATTAATATACGTAGGAACATAAATAAGGACATAAATATCTGTACAGGACTCTATTGTTAATGTCATAAATGCGTGTACAGATATTTATGTCCTTATTTACGTACGTATATAAGTTGAATTGAATGGAGTGGATTGAACCCTGACTGTACAATTTTAATGATTAAAATAAACAGCTGACGGGGCCTCGATTCGAGCTGAAAATTTTTAAGCATGATGACCAAGAGGTATGGAACAAAAGCGATATTTTAGGAATATCCCTCGCTAAATAAGACAAATTGAATTGGAACCCTAGACTAGTATTCTAAATGTGATGCGTCCCCGCCGTGTCCCTTGTTTCATGTCTGTTATTCTCGTTTTGTAGCATGACACATTTTTGACGTGAAACTAATAAAACTAGATGTGTGATTCAAGTAGTTTTTTTTACAAAGTAACCAGGGTGCAATAGAGAATTCTCTGTAAAAAGCTTTGATCTAAAGATGACCCACCCTGTGACA
Organism: Epinotia ramella; assembly: GCA_947578815.1. Lineage (NCBI taxonomy): Eukaryota > Metazoa > Arthropoda > Insecta > Lepidoptera > Tortricidae > Epinotia > Epinotia ramella. Next base: position 29,080,936 of record OX388202.1, read on the forward strand.
TGGCGAATAAATCCCGCCAGTAAATAAGCATTCTCCTGATGGTGGAGTCTCAAGTATCAGTATCAGTAAAAGATAAAGAAGAACATTCTGGTAGAGCTTAGACTACACATTGAGGAACAGGCAAATGATTCCAGAGGCTCTAGTATAAGTTTTAACGAAACAAAACGTTACGACCGCGTTCGCGTTTAGCTGTCATATCCCATACAAATTGAGGGTTAAAACGCAAACGCTATCGTAAAGTTTTGTTTCGGTAAAACTTATACTAGAGCCTCTGGACGTTTTCACCACAAGTGAACAGTCTACAAAGTCTCGGTACAACATCATTGTTACTTTATGTACAGTAAGGGGTATTAATATACGTACATAAATATCTGTACACGCCTTTATGACATTGACAACCGAGTGAGACCGAGTCCTGTACAGTCAAGTATAAAAATATGGGTGCCTACAACTTATTCATAAATATGTCCCATAAATCTTATGTCAGCGGATTAAGGCTTTGGTACTTATTTATGAGAGGATGTTATCGATAGTCAACCGGGGGTATTAGGGACGGCGTGGGGAATAGGGACGAAAACCGGGAATGACATTTACCCGATAATTTCTCAAAAACTACCAATTAGAAATTTTATCGGGTTATTTAAAATAATAGTAGAATAGTTGGATTCAGTAAGGGCAACACTGGAAGGGCATGAAGTTGGTGCTAGATTGTCAAACTAACCGTTTGAAGTTGGGTCTCGGTGACGGCAGTTTTTTGCTCTGCAAAACTTTCTTAATAACTAATCGTTTTACTACTAAGTAGGTACTTTCAATGGTGCAAAAGGTGTTCAGAATTTAATGCAGAACCTGTTTTTAGACACGGTAAGTCAACATTATCTTTGTTTTGTAAGTAAAAATGCAAAAATAGTAATGCATGGAAAATGTTGAAAAAATCCGAGGTTTATCGGGACGCAACGAGGGTTATTAGGAACGAGCGTGGGGTAAAAAGGCACGCCGTTGGAAGTTAATAGGGACGTAATAAGTTGAAATCAGGACGCTAAGGGGTGTACAGGGACGGGGCTGCCAAAACCTAGTCTCGTTTTGGTACAATTCGGTACATTCAGAGCTAGTAAGCACCACTACCTACTTATTTGCCAGCTTATTATATTTGTGACAGCGCTAGCCATGTTTCCCTATTGGTATTCGCCTCTATTGACCCCATATCCAGTATGAATAGGGACAGCCTGATTTTTTTTTTTAAAAAGGGTTTAAATTTATTTTTTTAAGAAAAATATTTTTATGTTTGAGTTCTGAAACACAAGATAAAAGTTTTAAAACCTTAACTTTGTAAGCGCTTATAGAAATATTCCGCTATAATCACGTTAAAAATTCAAAATTGTACCTAATCACCCCGGTTGACGGTACATATGCACTTGACTGTACAGATATTTGTATCCTTATTTATGTACGCAAATTACTTAATAACTCGGACTGTATATTACAAAAGTATCTGCAAAAAAATATTTTATCAGAGCCTCATGACAAATCAACGCCAAAAAAGTAATAAACACAATATCATTTGTTATAATAAAATCCGAAATTAATTCATTATCATAAGGGTAAAATTACTCATAAGAAACGCCCGTTATTCCCTCCAAAACAAATTGTCAGCGCTCATGATCATGACCGTTCATTACGCACGTTTGCGTCGCGCGACAATGGTTTCATTTTCACGTTCTTGATGTTTTGTATTAACTTCTGCTGGTATATGTGTATCTGTGTGTAAAATATATTTGTACTTCCCATGTCAATTGGAAAACTATGTGGATAATCAATAAGGCATTTTTGGCATAAATCGCCATAAAAAAATCCTCCTAAAAGCCATTTATTAACAAGCGAGGAGGTACGAAGCGTCGGGCGTCCACTAGTTCGATGGATTAATGATATTAAGAAGGCCGCTCGTTACCTAAGGTAACTTTTAAATTGACGTGAGTTCATAAAGTTTCGCTTCAGAGCCCCGATTGCGCTGCCTAATGCAAAACAACGTTTTTTTAAATAAATGCAAAAAAGATACATAAAATGTGTGATGTAGGTAGATCGATAACAGCTGTCAGTTATGCTATATGTGTGTCGCTTACGTCAGTCCGGAATAAATCCTCGAACCAACCAGACGCCTATCATTTGCAATACCTACCAGGACACCTAATATCCCGAATACACCACAGTGGCGACGAATAGTGAGTGTCCGCGTGTGCAACAATTACATAAATAATTGGGTCAACAAAAATGTCCATCGGCAAGCTACACGAATTCAATGTTAGTAATGGGGCGTGGTCGTCGTACATGGATCGGGTGGAGATGTTCTATAAAGTGAACGTAGCCGAAGAAGATATGAAGGTACCGATTTTAATCGCTGCGATGGGTGATGAGGCCTATGAGCTGCTGGAGAACCTGGCTAGTCCTACTAAACCGGCGATGCTAACCCTAGCTCAAATAAACGACCTAATGGCGCAGCATTTACAGCCAGCGCCATCAGTTTTGGCGGAAAGATACCGGTTCAGACAAAGGCGCCAAAATGTCGGTGAAACCGTATCTATGTACGTGGCGGAATTAAAACGGCTGTCTAAACATTGTAAGTTTGGCTCGAACTTAAGTGAAGACTTGCGGGATCAATTCGTGTGCGGCTTATCTAGCGATATAATTAGGCAGCGGTTGTTTGCGGAGGACGACAAGGTGACCTTCACAGCAGCAGTCAAACTTGCAACTTCATTAGAGGCAGCGGAGAGGGACGCGGCGATAGTGGAACAGGTCAAAGTAACAGGTTCGAGAGGGACGGGTGAGGTGCAAACCGTTATGTTTGCGAGTAGAGGGAGGTCTTCTAGCACATTCGGCGGGGCGCAGGCGCGTGCGCCTGTATTTACGTCACAGCGGCGGGGTGCTAATGGCCGCCAAGAGAGACATTGCGAGGCTTGTGGGGCGCATAGTCATAATTATGTCAACTGCAAATTCCGTGACTATGTATGCAGCAAGTGTCAGCGAACAGGCCACTTGCGGCGCGTGTGCCCGGACTGGGGCGCGGGCGCGGGCGCGGGCGCAGCGGGCCGCGGCGGAGCGCGGGCCCCGGCGCGGCGCGGAGGGCCAGCGGCGGCAGCGCCGGCGCGGAGTGCCATGTATTATGGGGACGCCGATCGCGAATCCAGCGAGGAGCACGGCGGAGATATCGAGGAAGAATTACATCACTTATGCCTAAATAACTACCAATCGGTGAGTTTACCGCTACAAATTGATAATACCGTGATTCAAATGCAGGTCGATACCGGGACGGCAATTTCATGTGTGAGCAAGGTTACGTATGACCTATATTTTTCTCATCTGGGTATAGGTAGTGACAGTACGGTGTTGAAGTTTTACGACGGAACCATTATTAAACCATTAGGTATAATTAGACCCATGGTGACGTACAATGGCTATAGTAAGCAATTAGAATTGTTTATTATTGAAGGTGGTACAACTTCTCTCTTAGGTAGGCAATGGCTGGCCGAGCTGAGCATAGAAATACCGAAGTTTAATAATTGTAATTTTGTAGTAAAGGAGGCTAGCGGACCATTTAGTGACGAGATTGTGAATTTACTTGGCAGATTTGAGGAGTTGTTCAGCGACGGACTGGGGCGATACAAGGGCGGAAAAGCGACATTGAGGGTGCGCGAGGGTGCGGCGCCAGTGTTTCACCGTGCGCGGCCCCTGCCGTACGCGCTGCGTGAGCGCGTGGACGCCGAGCTGGACGCCATGCTGCGCGCCGGCGTCATCGAGCCCGTCGACTGCTCCGACTGGGCCTCCCCTCTGGTACCTATTAATAAGCCGGATGGCTCACTTAGAATTTGCGCAGACTATAAAACCACCTTGAACCCGTATTTATTGGTCGATCGTTACCCGCTACCTAAAATAGAGGATGTTTTGGTGAATTTAAATGGTCATATGTATTTTAGTAAAATTGATCTATCACAAGCGTACAACCAAATTGAACTGGATGAATCCAAATGTTACACCGTCATAAACACTCATAGGGGGTTGTTTCGGTACAATAGACTGGTATATGGGCTTTCATCCAGCGTAGGAATTTTCCAGCGTATCATGGTTAATTTATTAGGTAACATACCCAACGTCGAAATATTTTTAGACGATGTCATTATTGGAGGGAAGAGCAAATCGGAACATTTACAGGCTTTAAATTCGGTTTTCCAGCGTCTTCTTACTAGTGGGTTAAAATTAAAGAAAAGTAAATGTGTTTTTCTCGCCAAGGAAGTGACATACTTGGGGTATGTTGTGTCTAGGGAGGGTATTAAGCCGGATATCTCAAAAATAAGTGCAATCTTGAAAATGTCGCAACCTCGTAACATTTCAGAATTAAGGTCATTTTTGGGTACAGTAAATTTCTTTGGCAGGTTCATTCGGAATCTCAGTCTCAAATTGTCACCTCTTTATAACCTCTTAAAAAAAGGAGTGGAATGGTATTGGAGTAAAGAGTGTGACGAGTCTTTTGTACAGGTCAAGCAATCGTTGTCAGGCGCCGGGGTATTGAGTCATTACGATCCAACCAAACGTTTGATAGCTACTTGTGACGCATCCCCGCGAGGGGTGGGGGCGGTGTTGACTCAAATCGGGCCTGACGGTGAGCGCCCGGTCGCGTTCGCTTCACGTACACTAAACAGCGCGGAGACAAACTATTCACAAATTCACCGCGAGGCCTTAGGTATTATATTCTGCGTTAAGAAATTCCACCAATATCTTTATGGGCGTCATTTCACGTTACGTACGGACCATAAACCGTTAGTATCCATTTTTGGGCCAAACACGGGTATACCAACAATGACAGCTAGCAGGATGCAGCGGTGGGCAATAATCTTAGCGGCTTATGATTACGACATTGAATATGTGAATACAAAGAATAATTGCGCGGACGGATTGTCTAGGTTACCGAGTACGGCAGAGTTGAGTAATAGTTCATATGAGTTAATTCCAGAGCAAACTTATCTTCACTTTGCACAAGATGCGTTGCTATTAGATTACAATAAGATAAAACACTACACTATGCGCGATCCGGTCTTAGCTAGAGTTTTGACTTTTATTAGTAATGGCTGGCCAGACAACTGCGATTTAGAAGGGTTAAAACCATATTTCAATAGGAAGAATGAACTATATGACGAGCTAGGTTGTGTTATGTGGGGTCACCGGGTGGTGGTGCCGGAGAAATGCCGCGAGAGAGTATTAAAGATTTTACACGAACCACACATGGGCATAGTTAAGACAAAGGCGTTGGCCCGCAGCTATGTATGGTGGGCAGGCATCGACGAGGCGGTGGAGGCGGCGTGCCGCGGCTGCGCGCCGTGCGCTGAGCTGGCGGCCGCGCCGCCGCGCCACGCGCCGCGCTGCTGGCCGTGGCCCACGCGAGCTTGGACCCGAGTACATGTAGACTTCCTGGGCCCTCTATATGGTAAAACGTATTTGATAATGGTGGATGCCATGTCCAAATGGGTTGAAGTGTTTCAAGTACCCAGTACGGCTGCCGGGTCTACTATGGAAAAGTTGAGTGAAGTGTGGGCTAGGTGGGGAATACCTAAGCAGGTGGTAAGCGATAACGGGCCTCCGTTCTCGAGCCGAGAATTCTCGAACTTTTTGTCCTCGGACGGTATCGAACATATTTTCACGGCCCCATATCACCCGGCGTCGAATGGGGCCGCCGAAAACTCAGTTAAGATTATTAAACAAGTGATTAAAAAAGCAGTTATCGAAAAGGCGAATATTATAAAATCCATTAATACCTTCTTAATATATTATCGCAATACGGCCCATTGTTCTACCGGCGAGAGCCCCGCGGTGCTAATGACGGGTAGGCATTTACGAACTCGTTTAGATTTATTAAGACCTGATGTAGGATTCAAAGTATCAAAGGTCCAACAAAAGCAAATTTCAGCATCGGGGGGGTCGGAACGGAGAATAGATGTAGGTGAGGACGTGTGGTATCGTAAATATTTGAAAGGTGAGAAATGGCAGCCTGGAAAAGTGACTAGGGTTATAGGTGAAACAGATTATAACGTAAGTGGTTCTGATGGTAATGTTATTCACCGACATATTGACCAATTAAGACGGAGAACGAGGAGTTCTATAGTCTGCCCAATGAGTAGCGAGGAAGGGACCGAATCTGTAACGGGGATTCAGTCTCCACGGGTACTCGCGAGGCCCAGTGATGGAACTGGGACGCCACGGGCGAGTACCAGTAGGTCGGAGCAGACGACGGGAACTTCACCGCCGAGGTACGATGCATCGTCGGGCCAGAGTATGGGGGAAGGGGAGGAAGACGACGACGAGTGTTTCTCTACGCCGGGGAAGGAAACGGTCAGCAGTGATGCACAGACCAACCGACTGTCACCCCCTCTTGTATCGACCCGGTCACGTCCCGTTAGGCAGTGTAGAATGAAAAAGCCTCTGTATAAGATATAGGTAGTTTCTAAGACACTTAGCAATAATGTTATATTCTTTAGATAGTATAATAATTATACCCTTTTCACGAACGAGACGAAAATGGTTTGTTTTTCCATTATATTCATTCTCTGTATCATATCGTTTAGTATAATAATTATTATTTTCTGAAGTGAATGTAATTAAGCATTGAAACTAGTTTAGAACACTTTAAGTGAATAACCCTTATGTATGGTTATCCCATTAGGTATCTTATTCTCAGCGCAATAGGGTACAAATCGGATGAATGTGGTTAGTGGAACGGATTACATTGTAATATAAAAATACATTCCATCGAAGACACAGCTAACCCGTTGTGAACCTAGTTGCTATGAGATTAAGTTCAGTAAAGCATGTTGTATTAACAAGATAATATGTAAATGCATAATAACGTGTAACCTAGTACAGTCGGCCGCAAGTTAAGTGTGGAAGAGTGTGATGTAGGTAGATCGATAACAGCTGTCAGTTATGCTATATGTGTGTCGCTTACGTCAGTCCGGAATAAATCCTCGAACCAACCAGACGCCTATCATTTGCAATACCTACCAGGACACCTAATATCCCGAATACACCACAAAATGTGAGCGTATGGCTTTGTGTGTTCGTTATCCGTTTTGCAACAAAAAATCAATCCCCATTTAACACTAATCAGATTTTCAAAATGTCTTTACAGGAACACATTATTTAACGGAGGGCGCATGAACTACCTCTTCACATATATCAACACGTTCGGTATTCGGGCGCACAGGGTGGGATTTTTCTTCAATTTTGTTCACTACATTTTTATGATTTTAATCGCTGATTAATACTATTTTAAAGTCCATAGTGAAACTCCTAGCCACCTATCACGTTTAGTTTTCAAGTAAAAAAAATCTAAACACCAGATCAATGACGTCATCAAAACATGTTTGTGTTTTATTTTCGTAATTAATGCCACTAATGCCCCCATTTTTTGGCTCCATATCCAGGAAACAATATTCAGTAACGTAAAGAAAATACTAGACTGTAAAGTTAATACTCCGGAAGATATTCAATATTTTATTATTTTTTTTTAATTATTTTTTTTTTCATAGTTTATTAACGGTCGCATTTTATTTTGGCTTTAAAAATCGTGTGATGAGTGTACCTACCATGCCTCAAATTTTTACGATGTTACCTTATGGGATTTGGGATTAATAGCGTTTCTAGGTTTTGGTTCCCTTTCTATGGAAATACACAAACGAAAATAATATCAGAGTTCAGAGGCGAGGGTTCTGTTCTGCTTACTTAACTGGCATGAATTCTTTACTATAGTCTTCGTTATTTTCGGGCATTAATGCAGTATGTGGCTCAGAGAGACTTTATAAGTGACAGAACTTTTGGCGGTATAGGTGATCGTTTTCGTTTACTATGGCCGTCTTTTAATGACAAATTTAATGTGAAATAAAAGGGTCCGAAGATTCGAGAGCTCGCCGAAAAAGGTCGAAAATTGTAGGATATATTTTTCAAGTGTAGTATCATTAAACCAGCGATATTGCGATTGTACATACTTTTCGGCCACAGATGCACAAAATACACGAAATTAGTTAGTGCCGATTGGCAAACCACATGAGAAAGCCACCTAAATGGTATGAAAATCGTCGACAAGCCATATTGATATAAAAATATTTTTTCACTTCTCATGCTTAAAAAGTGCGTCATATTAGGCTTAGCAAGCGGGGCTTAAGTAGTACATTTAGCCCCTAGGAAAAATATGTATACATATTTATGATTTATAAAACATTTTAATTTGACCAATCAAAACAGTTCAACGTATTACATCCACCAATCACAACTCTTTAAAAAAACATTAGTATTTGCTATCAACTAACCAGAATAAAGCTAGACATTAAAATCGACCAATCAGGAAACAGAATTAATTTCAAACATTAGGTGTTTTTTATTCCCTAATTAACAATAATTAAAAAAATAAACGCCTCTGACCGACTATAGCCGCGTCCAAACGTTCCAGAGTGGTTGACTACATACATGACATGAGCTATGAAGATTGAGCGAGATAGACTGCTGTCTATCTCGGCTTATCGTATGCCCCGTATGCTGTCCGCCACGCTCGGCCGTTTAGACGCGGCTATTAGAAGGTCAGAGGCGTTTATTCGTGGTGTGAATATTTTGTATCTGTGTCAAAGCAGTTTATTAAAAACAATGGCGCCAAATTGAACAATCTTTTCGCCTTGGTATAATTGTTGATTGTGGATGGATAATCTTTGTTTTTACTATTTTCTCGCAGTCGAAGTGAAAAGTAGAGTGTATAACTGGTCTAAAAGCCATATTACCCCTCGAACTATTTCCCCTCACTTCGTTCGGGAAAATAACCATCTCGTGCTAATATGGCAATTTAGGTACTATTATTAGCACAGTGTATCTTCTGTTATTTTATAGTTTTAGTTATTGAAAAATTGAACCAGCCCTTTTTTTTTATAAGTGAGGTGAAGAAATCAGTCATGTATTTCGAATATATTTCTAATCACCTTCGAAATTTTGTTTGCGACTACTACTTTTCCGTAAGTATATCAATTATAAGCAATAAACTCATGCGCCCGCGAAGGTTTCTATTTTTAAACATAAGGTGAGTCGGGGCAAGAGTAACATCGGGGGAAGAGGGTCAAAAGCTTCTCCAGCGAATTCTTCTGTATTGAGCGCCTTTTTGTACCGTCGGTAAAATAGACAGGCGTGTATTAGTTCCATCATCAAATCATAGATGTCTCTTTCACACGCCATATTGAAACAAAACGTGGCTTACTTTGACTGGTTACGACTTGTGATATGTGGAAGTGCACGTGTATAATTCAAAAGCGTTTTTGTGTGATTTATGGCTGTTAATTCGGATTTGTTTGTTGGTGAGTCGAATATTTATAGCTTATTTCTTATGTTACAACGTTATTTTCTGTTATTCCTATCGATTATAAGTTTTTATCAAGCCAATAAAATTTTAACCTCAAATTATTTAAGTGGGGCAAGAGTGCCAGTGCAGTCCGGGGGAAGGAAGTCATATGCTACTCTTACCCCATGTCAGGGCTGTCAAACCTTTTATTAATTGTCATGTTTATTACAAATTAGCACTGCTTAATTCAGGGATGTGCGTATGCGATTTTTCGACATTTAAGGATGCGGATGTTGGGTTCAAGCACTCAAAAACATAAATAATCAACCATATCGTGACACAATTACAATTACGAACAAACAAAAAAATCGCCTCAGTTGTCACCTGATAAAATGCGGCAAATTAGTATATGTATAACAAAAATAAAATAAAGATTTTTATTGGTTAAAGACGAAAATAATCACGAGTGGCATTCATACTAAATACGAGTACTACTACTGTAATACCTACGAGTATAGGTACTCGTAAATAGTATAGTTTTCAAAGTGAATTAATAAGTCAAAGCATTTTTTTTTTATTTAAGTGTTAGGTGGTTTTTCACCCCTGATAACACCTAGTATGACACCCTTGCCCCAGAATATGTATAAAAGCAGTTTCTCAGAATTTTGAAGAGTTTTTCAACCTATTAAGGTATTCATTTTCTTGACAGCGTCTACCAACTGTGTTACAAAATAAGTAAATCCACTGGAGCTAACCTAGTTCAAGTTAGGTACGTACGATACTCTTACCCCAGTCATGGGGCAAGAGGAACAGTCGTGCCGATTTTTATTTTTTTACAAATTAGTGCATGTTTTAAAAGTTAAGTAAAAGTTTAAGTAGTTTCAATTAAAAATATATTCAATTTACTTATATTTTATCGCTTTATTATACGAATTAATGCAATAATGAGATCACAAACACTATTTGAATCTAACTTTCAAAAAAGTATGATACTCTTACCCCGACTCACCTTACTACGGTTTTGCAACAAGTAGTGACACCAAATCCCAACTGAAAATAAAGTTAACCTACCTAGTGTGTGACGACCCTAACTGGAATATTTAAAAATTCATATCTCGCGAATCCTGGGATATTTTCATTTACTTTTCTTTCCTAGTGATAGTGCTTCTTATAAACTATTAAATAGTTGTAAAATAAAATGCGACCGATATAAGATTATCGAGAAAAAAATGTTTTTATTTTTTTTTGAAAATTGATGATATTGTCCTCTACGAGTCATCGATTCAAACTTTTAGTGAATCATACTGGTATATCAAACCTAACTTTATATTAACATAGGTTTTATTACCCCATTGGCAGCCTGCGATCTATGACGATAACATTATTTTATTATGATGAAGGGTTTACAAAGTTATATAAGAATGATTATAAAAAGAGGCACGAAATGTGAGTAATTACAGTTTTCATATTTCTATGGATTTTTATGGCAATTTCTCGATTTATCGAAAATATCAAAAACTATGGGACATAGAACTGTGGGAGTTTCAACGTTCGCTTTGATAATTTAAACATTTAAGTAGAGTTTCGCAAAATTGAGTAAAAATCCCACACTGTCAAGTTCCCGCTGTCAGATAGCTCTCGTTTCTTGGGATTAGGTATTGAGATTGGAATAAGGGACATTATATATTTAAGCGATGGCGGTCAGTATATAATTAGTAACAAGGATCTTGAGCGTATTGACTGAAACGGTGAAGCAAACTTGGGGGAATGATATTGCATAGTGGAAGCTTTGAGCAACAAATCAAAGGAATCCAGTCAACCGTTCGTATTCAGCCTAAGTCCCGTATACAAGACTTGGGTAAACATGAGAGAAAGTGTATCAAACTAAACGCACTGGAGATCGATTTGGTTCATTACTTTGCATGCTAATAAATCACGTTGCAATGTGAAGTGATGTACTAAATTTACCGTATACTTTAGAAAATAAATTTACCTACTTGCGAACGATTAAACGATATTATAGGTTAATGATATTAAGAAGATCGCGCGTTACTCATGGATAAGACTGGCTCAGGATTGAGACGGGTGGCGTACTCGGAAAGAGGCCTATATGCTCATCAGTGGCCGATTATAGGCTTAAAATGACGATGATTTTATATTGAAAGCTGTAGTCTTGAAGTATTTGAATATTATGATGATGATGCAGATATACTAATAAAGATGGTGATATGTTGATAAGACCTAATTAAGGTAATTATGAGTAATTCGGTAAAGGTGCACAGGCATCCTGCTATAGCCGGCAGGTAAGAGTGAGACAACCACACCGTTGACAGGCAATTATTGCTCAAAATGTCACTCGCCTAAGGCACTTTTAATGCAGAATTCCCACATTGTAATATGTTTAGCCCAGGCTAGAGCAAAGATTATTCTTGACTCTTTCCATTGCAACATTCAAACGTATGCAAACAACCGGCCAATTAACATCTGCCTATCCAGCGATAGCTATGCAAAACCGAAATAAATCCCTCTGCAAGACGTCGCGATCCTGAACTCATTCCGGATTCTACCCCGCGACGTAATTCGGACAGATCCAAATAAGGTACTGGGGAAACTCGAAATCGAGAACCCCGTGAGTTCGACGTTTTGATACGCATACAATAGGGTATCACAAAGGGTAGGTTGTTTTATCTGAACTCAAAGTTAATAAATAGGCAGTCATTCATTTTGTAACAGATACTTTGATGTACGTATTTGTTTTAAATTGTGTCGTGTGGAACGGTAATTTTCAGTGAATTTGTTACTTTGCATGTTTATAAGTTAAGGATTTTATTTTATTTTTATTATCATATTTAATTGTGTATATACTTTTTTACATTATTATTACTATTGTAATGGGTTTATTGCCTGAAATAAAGAAGCATTCATTCATTTATTTATTTATTTCACCAGTATATGTGCCATGTATATGGATGGATAGGACCTTCCGAATGGACATAAGCTAATGTTATACACATGCAACCACAACTGGAGTTACAAATGACATGGTGACGATTGAAAGGTTACCTCAAATAGGATTTGTTATAGTGAATTTTGCCTCTTCTAGCCGTCTGTCTTACCCCTTTACTCATAAAACTTAACAAACCCCTGATAACTAAAATGTGCTTGGCCCCTTTCTTTTAACAAACAAATAACCGATAAAGACAAACGAATTTTAGCTAAACCAGGCCTGCTGAATAACACCATAAAGCAAGAAAATAAATCGTAAAATATTGCTAAAAACTTATTACCGTAAACCGGGGTTACTTTGATTTGCGGGTCGACATTGATAACAACTTCCATCCACTACTAAAATACTTGTATGAAAGAGTTTAAAAGCACCTTAGTAGTTTCTTTCGCATTATTGGCAACACTGGTAGTTGCTTCGTCACATAGTCAACTAGTACGTGCGTAGTGCAATTATTTCATGGAGAAAAAAAATGTTAACGGCAAGGACACTTTTTCTCTTGATTACCATGGCTAAAAAACTTCGACCGTACATATGTCAAGAATAAATGCAAGTGATTTGTTCGGTATCTTATGTTAGTCACTGGTTAGTAGTGAGTTAGAAAAAAAAATCCTCAATCCTAAAACCCAAAACTGCACCCGTAGCCGGGGAATCCATGGGTAGGGGTGTCTTTGATCACAATGATCACCTATATGTGGTGAAATTGACTTAACGATTAAGCCTCAGGAATTCGTTTTCTGGCGCTTTTTGTTATTCATATGAATTATAACTTAGTGTATATGGTTTTTTTTTGTAGGAACAATACCATAATATGACAAGAGAAAGATTGAGTCACGTAATTATAAATATTACCTTGAAAAATCCTTGAAAAAACCTTGAAAAAAGGCTGATTATGTCTGTGATCAAAAGGTATTAAAAGGTAAAGGTACTTTTATACCTGTATAAGTAAAGTTCTTACGTTTTTTCTAATAAATAATTTAATAAATCTTTTGAAATTATCAATTTGTATCATTTGGTAAGTTATCAAAGTCACCCCACACTCTAAAAATATAAATAACTGAAAAAGTACTGGTTCGAATTTATATATTTTATTTTTTACGAGGTTTTTAGCGGGTTTACTTTACATTGACAGTGAAAAAAGTAGGGGTTTTAAAGTAACCCCATTCTCAATGTAACTTTGATCGCGTTGTTTTTATTTTTTTCTGTGAAAAATATAAGTCCATATTTTTTTTTATTTGGCAGGCCTAAAGAAGAGAAAAAACCGATTATTATATTTTAATTGTATGTTTTTACGTATAATAGGATCGTCAAAGAAGGCTGTCAAAGTCTAAAATTGATCAAAGTAACCCCGGTTTACGGTACCATAATAGCTTACACATGCCTGATGAAAAAAATCATAAAGCTAGTTCGTTAAATATTGCCAAAAACTTTTACCATAATGTATTCCAAAAACATTTGGTGGATGATACTATGGACTACAAACTACTTAAGTTTACCTTCGTATCTAGCCGGTCATAAAACCATGACAATGAATACACAGAGTAGCAAGTATTCCTTACCTTACAAAGCCAATAGTAGGACCCGAAGCTCATTCAAATTCCGTGGCGCTATTTGAATTGGAGATTTTACAGCCTTTAATCTAAAACCGGCGGCGACAGGGACGTGTGCCGCTTTCCTGCTAATTACCGAGCAGATGCTCCGAATAACAGTTTCTGGAAACCCCTTGTCATAAAAAGGGATCCACAGTTGGCAAAATTTACATCAAGCTATCGATGGTTTGGCATAATTCTTCTTCATCATCAACATCATCCTAGCGCATTCCCGGTTGTAGCCTAAAGAAGTCGCGGTCTGCTTTCGCACCTAATCGCAAGATTTGGCGTAGGCGACTAGTTTTTACGAAAGCGATCTTTCAACCCAGAAGAAAAATGAGAACATTTTGGAATTAGACCGGTTTCCTCGCTATGTTTACTCTAACCGGAAAGTGACTGTTAAAGTCAAATGATATTGTAGTCGCATATTTTTTCGCACGAGGCGGGTTTCGAAGCATGGAACTCCAGATTGAAATTCCCGTGCCTTACCACTCGTCTACAGTGACTCATTCTGCTCCTTTTCGTACAATCAGAACAATTCTTGCTACTTACTTATACAGTAAAGGAAACTTCCACCTTGTCATGTATCTGTAATACAAATTTCAAAAATGTATTGATAAAAAACTAAAGAATATTAAGCAACGCTATTTATTCCCATAAAAAGATCTTGAATGCGGATTTTAGTTTTAGAATTTTGTAAGAGTGGAACTTTCGTTTTTTTTTTGAGAATTGTTTGCAATGTCGTCCTGGGAATATCTAAGACCGTAGAGCGTTTGCGGGTGGACAGTCGCGGATTTTCGAGTACAGATTGCTTGACGCGGTCCACGTTTTGTTCAGTTGTAATCGTAGGTCGCGGGCCCGGTCCTCGCTTATTTACTGCGGAACCTGTAGCTCTAAATCGTGCTACCCAGCTCTCAATCAATTTAGTTGATGGTCCATCACAAATACGCCGTATATTGAAGTGAACACAAAACTTACGCCTTGCGATGATGGGCGAAAAACCGTTGGTTAGATACGCCTCTATTGCATATGCACGCTGCGCAGCTGGCCAGCGATCCATTTTGACTTATCAATCCGCAACTCTCGCAATACCTACTAAAAGACCATTCGGCATGTCCCTCGGACTTCACGTTCGAAAATTATTTGAATTTGAAATCGGAATTCTGCTACTGACCACCTTGTATAATGTCCCTGCAAATCCAGTTAGCTTTGTCACTTTGCATCGAAATGTGAATTCAATGTGTCAACTCATTCTGATTGATGGCGAACGATACATAAAAAATTAAATAACCAAATTAACCTTCCGAACGATAAACTTATGCGTACGCCAGTAACTATGCCCGCTTCACACTTCCCCTTTTTCTTTCTCTTCTTTTTTTCTTCTCTTGATAATATCCGTATCACATTTATTTTTAATTCGGTCCCTGAATTTATTTATTTAGCCATGTAGTCAAGCAGACGTACCTACATTGCAGTTAGCAGCAGCTGGTTATGCCAACGTGTACAAAATCATCTGCATATGAATAGAATAAGGCATGTTGGCTTGAAGGATAGCCTTCATATGAGAACGCATACCTACATTGCAGTTAGCAGCAGCTGGTTATGCCAACGTGTACAAAATCATCTGCATATGAATAGAATAAGGCATGTTGGCTTGAAGGATAGCCTTCATATGAGAACGCACATGTTATTCTTCCACTCTGCAACTGCTAACGGTACTAAGTCTCAACCATTTAAACTATCTTACCGTTGTTAACTGACTTCAAAGTAGCACAACTTTGTTAAGTTACCTAATATATTTTTTCAAGATCTATTACTTTTTATATTCAGCAATTTGTGTTTTTTGTAAGACTTCTTAGGGACTTAAACCGCTATAACTTGTTTGTTAAATTGTTAAAAAAAGGTAATCTGAGAGCCAGATCTTCAAACTTTACAAATTAAGGACAATCGACTTCAGACAATTAAGTACCATTAAACGATTCGCGAAACAAACTGTATCAAATAAACCTTTCAACAGAAAAGAAAAAATGCGGAGTTTTACACGCCTCTCATTTAAATACTCTGCCAGAGTTTCATGTCAATAAAACGGCAGTTTTTGACTTTTTTCCCGGAGTAGCTCAGTTTTCGTTATGCGTTTCAAATAAGTTAGAATTCCCTTACAAATACTTAATTATACAGTTCCAATAAGTTCCTCTCGTCGTTTACCATTGTACTTTTAACAGGATTCCATGGGAACCAATTCTGAAAAATGATATCAACGTTTTTAAATATCATAACTGTTTTGGTGCATGCATTTCTTAGTGCATTAACCCAGTTACGTTCATAACGAGGTAATGGAACAAGCATAAAACGATTTTATTAAACAAAAGGGGTGAACTTCATCGTTATGCCAGATCTGAAATGAAATTTACAAACAGTGGAATGTTACTTGCGTTATGGGTAATGCAAAACGAAGGCTAGTTACTAAAACCAAATGGAAGGTACCTTTTCTAGGCCAACGACTAACATTTAAACTCATAAAGTTTCCTCACCGCTTTTGAAATTCAATGCTCAATTCTCATTCAATTTCAATCAATTGCCTTTCGTTTTCCAATAGACTGTTCTATGTCCATCTAAGAATATTTTCCTTGTTATTATCCGACTGTATATAAATCATCATCACAATTATCATCATATCAGCCTAAAGACGCCCACTGCTGGACATAGGCCTCCCCCAAAAATAAATATCCTACTAATAATAATTTAAATGCGAAAGTTTGGATGTTTGTTACTAATTCACGCAAAAACGGCTGAACGGATTCAGATGAATTTTAGTATACAAATATAGTCTGGACATATTATAGAATACTTTTTATCCCAGTAAAAGTCCAACAAAAGGAAGTCAACGCGAACAAACCCGCGGGCACAAGCTAGTACCATCGCCAATACATTTAACTGACCATACGTGCACTTTAAATGCATTGTAATAAGATTTAATATTAATACAGAATGGTCAGTTAACTGTGTTGACGTTTGTACTTAGGTAATAAATTGGGGTCTTTGAGTTTGTAGGGAAAGCCATTTCAATGGGTAGATTGTTATTTCTTCTTCATTAATATTTGTGATGATAAAATCATATTCGTAAGACATGCCAGGCAAATCAAATTTTGAATCTCGACTAGTGATCTGAATAACACGTGGCTACAAATTAATATTTATTACTCCAGGAAAAATACGGTTTTGAATAACATTAATTTATGAATGAACCAAAATAAAGACAAAAATACTTATTTGTTGATATTTTTCTGACTTTTCAGAAGCTAGTTAATTTATCATTTTTTTGATGTCTGAAAATTTGTCGGATTCTGTCGCTGGGTAACTATTTAAATGATAATATATCCGTTACACATAAAAAATTAGCTATTGTAAATTATTTCCAAATTGACAATTTTTCCATACAAGTTGTCAGTTAATTGCTGGACGTAAATAAAAGAACTTGCCGCTGTACAATGTACCTAAATATATTTCACATTCAAGGAATCAGTTAAAATACAGATAAGCTTATATCGAGTCGATACTACCGTTGTTGACAGTGGCCCTCCAGAGACCGCTGGATCGCATCCGGATGGTTTTCGATACGGCGCAGAGATTTCTATTCACTGTGTAACTAGGTAATAGATGTTTCTTTGGATTAGATATTCTTACTTGGAGTGAACTGATAATGGCAGGGATCAGACATTTTTTGATCGCATGGTAAGACGTTAGCCATAAATGGAGTCGAAGAGAGGAGGATCAAATAATTTTCATTTGGCCCCTTTGCAACCGAAAAATCGTGATTACCCAAATTAAAAAAAATACTATAAACACACTTTAAAATAAATTATCTCTGGTATAGTGCGCAAAGTTCATGAGTCCTAGATAGGTATTTCTATATTTAAAAAATATGTTTTATATAGGTAAGTAACTATACGTATATTTAAACTCGAAAGCTATGCCTAAAATATTACATTTTAATTTGGGAACAAATTGTTCTAGTACGTATTCTTCGTTTCACAATAACTACGAGTAAGTAATTCTATGAAATTCAATTTGCTTTATTTAAAACCATTGCTTTTCGCCCGTTCGTAACGAATGGCTGTGTAATTGAGAAATATATCGTGGCGTGGTGAAATATTGTTCAATGTAGGGAGCGTACGTTTACTTCCATCTGCCGGTATAATAAGAAACAACAAATACCATTGCTTTGTAACAAAGTAACTTGATATTATTTGCGCTGCTCGGGTAAAAATAGAAAAAATACGGAGAAAGCTAATTTTCCCATACATGAGACACAGCTACAGAGCACACAGTACCCCTTAATGTCATTGAAACCGTTAGAGCCGTTTTTGAGAACGTGATTTTAAATATATATTTACAAACAAATGTTGCTCATTAGATAGGATGATTATCAACAACTGAAAAATATTTACATAATTATTGAAAATTCTTTCTAAACAAGACTTTATTGTTGTTATAAGGCTGCTTAGAAATTTTGGTATGCGTACATTTAATTAGCAAGTCGACTGTAGTTACAATAATATAAGTTAATAGCATCGCATCGCATACACGGCCAATTTTTCTGTTCCCGACCATTATTAAATCTTGTTCAGCCTACAATAAAAAAATGCAATATGTCCGGAAGTGTCCACAGTTGCAAAGATGGTACGTAAAAATCCTCGTTACAGACCAGGGCTTCAGAAAGTAAAAAACATTACTAAGTATCCCACAGTAAATGGAGAAATGTATGAAATACCATTCCTGTATCATTTTTAAAATTATGATAAGGTGGTTTGACAAAGATGGAAACAGCCAAATGCTCATTGCAAGATTTTCCACGTTGTCTTTTTACTGTTCGGTAGTCAACAAGTGGGACGCTGTTAGATAGCTTGTTCAAAAAAAAAATCGGTTCTTAAAAACCATTTTTCATTTCACGAAGCCGTTTGCGTAATAACCGCAACGATTAGTCAGCGCGCGCGTTTTGATGTAACAACCCTACACTGCGCGTGGCCCGACAGACACACACTTTGCCGGTTTTTATATTGTTATAAACGAACGTTTCAAATTGTAAAATAAAAATATACGCAAAACTAACATAAATCTCATAAATGTACTAGCGACCCGCCCCGGCCTTGCACGGGTACTATAAGTATTATATTATACATATAAACCTTCCTCTTGAATCACTCTATCTATTAAATCCGTTGCGTAGTTTTCAAGATCTAAGCATACATAGGGACAGACAGCGGGAAGCGACTTTGTTTTATACTATGTACTTAGTGATTAATTTATTATAAATACATCATAATCATAACACCTATGTAAGGTTGGGTACCTCTGTAATGATTAACTATTCGTATTTGATTTTACGAAACTGTACTTTTATTATCGGGTACTATGTGAATGATCATATCGATATATTTTTGCTTGTAATATTGACCAGTATGAGTATACTTAGTTTTAATTAGTGGTACAATTTAAACAACGTAATACGTAATTTAAAGTAAGGATATACTTAATTTGTATCACATTAAACTAAAAGATTCATTTTAAAGCAACACCATCATACATCATGTAAATTAAATTATGTATTTAATGTCATTACGGTCATGAAATGCGCAGGCTACATTAATTAGCTATTAATTAAAGTCCAACAAACGAAGTTTACATTTACGCTTAATGAAACGAATTAGTTATTCTTAATTAGAGAATATCGAACAAATTAAGAAGACCTACGGGGACTATACATATACCTACATAGGCTTTACTTGTTGTTTCGTTTAAGATATGAAGTATATAAATACTGACATAATTGTTATACATACATTTATGTCCATAGAAGAGCCTTAGCGATCATCTGCAGTGAAACTTCAAAAAAAACATTAGGATTTAAATATCTGAAAACCTAGCAAATAATCAGGTATTTATAGTTCTGAAAAGATAGTGTGGTATCATAAACACAAATAAAAAACTTAAAATAGTTTAATAATGCCATCATTTTATTAACATAAATTTCAAATATTTAAAATTCAAACCAGGATCAAATGTTTAATTTATTTCAAAGTAAATGAACTCTGGGAATCGGATCACCATCTAAATTAGCACAGCCCTGTGCAAGAAGCAAAGTTTTAAAAGTAAATGTCAGGTGGAGTGTTGAACCCCGAGGGGATGAAAGTTGTAAAATAAACTTTCTTACCCAAGACGGATTGGGTATCGGCAAACTTGAGTTTTTTTTTTCTTTTAACTGTTATACTCATGCAGGGTTGTCCTAAGCAGTTTCTCGATACGGAACCCGTCACAATACGGGGTTGGTTGGACAAAGCGGAATGTCATATCTTTTACATTTGGAGCAACCTAGCTCTACCTTATCGAAGACCGCATGATATGATAATATTTATTATTACTCTGTAGGTTCATTGCTTGCGTTGAGCAAGGTTGCCAGAGCTCTGGAGTATACAATCTGTATACAATTATTTTTAATACTCGTCGACCTTAGTGTTTGAATGAAGACTTCGTATTACACCGACTAAGTATAATCATAATCACATACTTTTCTCTATGGAGCTCCCAACTCAACTTTTTACAACAGTTTAGACAACTAAAATGAATTCGATCAATCACGTGGCGCCTTTACTGAACTTTACTGTTTCAAAATTGCATTAACTCCGAGTCACTACAATGCGACGGTAACGATATTGTTCAAAAACCAAACTGCGTTTTTCTAAAATGAAAGCCTATGTAACGACACCTCATATGTCAAAATCCATCAAGTCGTTTTGACTGTAGCTCGTGAAATGTATATACGACGGTCGATGACCCCTGCTCGGTGTTAGAAACTTCCCAACACGAAATTGATCCAACCTTTATTATAAACTGTCAAACCAAAACAGAAAAATATTAATAACGTGGGTCGTTCGCTCGTCAATAAGTACGGAGCCGCCCACAACTTTTGCAATTAATACTTGCCCGTGGCTCTGAGTTGCGGCGAAAGTTCTGGCGACGGGGTACGCCGTTATTTTTAATGAACTGATGAATTTCTGTGCGGATAATCAGTGGTGCTGTGCGGATGTCGAAATGTTAGGTGTGAACTCCGATACTTACACATATGTTAGTGATGTGCATGGGTGTAGGAGATGGTTGGACCATTGTCTAGTAACTAAATGCGCGTGGGAAACCATAAACAATGTTTCAATCATGTACGATGTATATTGGTCTGACCATTTTCCTATGCTTATAGAGTGCAGCATGAATATGTTAACTCCTGTGTATGTACCGCCTATAACATTAAATAATAAAGTAATCTGGGGGGTGCGTACTGAAGAGCAGATAGAAGAGTATCGCGAACTATGTAATAGTGGGCTGAGAGGCATGGACTTCCCGCAAAGCTTAAGTACCTGTTGTAATCATAGTGAGACATGTAACGACCGTGAGCACTTTCTCGTTTTAAATAGTATGTATAACGAGGTAATTAGGATACTTACACAGGCAGCCGTTATGTCGTACGCATGTCGTAAACGCCGTAAGGGCGGTTATGTGGCCGGCTGGAACAAGTATGTTGCAGAAGCACATGGGGAGGCCCGGCTTCATTTTCAACAATGGGTGTTAATGGGTAAACCATCACGGGGACGATGGTATAGCCTAATGTACGACAGCAAAAAGCTGTTTAAGTCCAAATTGAAGTGGTGCCAGGATAGGCAAGACCAATTAAAGATGGATAGGTTAGCCTTGGCCCACAAAGATGGGGACTTTAAACAGTTTTGGAAAGGTACGAGGAAAATGGATGTGAAGTCTGGCCTGCCTGTGAGCGTGGGGGATAAGTGTGACACGGTTGAGATTGCAGAAGTGTTTAAGGACCATTTTAGGGTCAAATCTCTGATCGCTGGCCGTGATGCGGGGCAGGGGCGGGGTGGAGAGTCTGTTAGGTCCGGGACTACCTTTACAGCTAAGGAGGTTGCCACAGCAATAAAAAAAATGAAAAGAGGGAAGTCCCCGGGGCATGACAGTCTCAGCATAGAGCATTTCAAATTTGCTGGTGTTCACTTGCCCCGGGTACTGGCCATGTTTCTTAGCTTGTGTCTGAGCCACTCTTATCTGCCGGAAGCTTTCATGAGGACTCTGGTGGTACCGATAGCGAAAAATAAAACGGGTGACCTGTCAAACCGGGATAACTATCGGCCAATCTCACTTGCTACAACAGCTGCGAAAATACTCGACCGTATGCTGGACTCAATACTGGAAAGGCACCTAAAGATACAGGATACACAATTCGGCTTCAGAAGCGGTCTATCCACAGAAAGTGCCATCTTATGTCTCAAGCATACGGTTGGGTATTATACGCGAAGGAAAACGCCGGTATATGCATGTTTCCTCGACTTGTCAAAAGCTTTCGACAGAGTGGAATATGACATCTTGTGGAGAAAGCTAGAGGAAACAGGCACTCCGGCGGAGGTGGTGGCTATTCTTAAACACTGGTACCAAAATCAGGTAAACCAGGTGAGATGGGCTGATAGGCTGTCCTCAGAGTATAGGCTTGAGTGTGGGGTTAGGCAGGGAGGGCTCACCTCCCCCAGGCTGTTCAATCTCTATGTGAACGAGCTGTTGGTCGGACTCAGCAGCATGCATACGGGCTGTTATATAGATGGTGTGAGTGTAAACAACATAAGTTATGCCGATGACATGGTGCTGCTGAGTCCGTCGATCAGTGCCCTGAGGAAGCTGCTAGCGGTGTGTGAAGCTTATGCGGGGGAACATGGACTGCAGTATAACCCCAGGAAGAGTGAGGTTATGGTGTTTAGGCCAGCAAGGAACAAAAGAACCCTTATACCCAATGTTGTACTGCAGGGTACCCCGCTGGCTGTTGTGGATAAATTTAAATATCTGGGTCACATTATAACCCACGATCAGAGAGATGACCTTGACATTGAACGTGAGCGCAGGGCATTAGCAGTACGGTCAAATATGTTGGCCCGCAGGTTTGCTCGATGCTCCACTGAAGTGAAAATCACGCTATTTAAGGCCTTTAGCCAGTCCTTCTACTCGAGCAGCCTGTGGGTGAAATATACCAAAAGAGCCTATAATGCCCTGCGCGTGCAATATAACAACGCATTCAGAGTGCTGATGGGACTACCTCGGTGGTGTAGCGCCTCGCTTATGTTCGCTGAGGCCCGCACGGACGGTTTTCAAGCGATTATGCGCAAGAAAATCGTCTCGATGCTGAGCCGATTAAGGGAAAGTTCCAACAGCATTCTGAATGTCATTGCTGACAGGTACGACTGCCCTATGTTGGCGCACTGGATCGGTCAAATCAAGGCAATCGCGAAATTTAGATATAAGTAATTAATCACTGTAATATACCTAGGTTAAGTTATACTAACAACATATGGATGTATAAAAAAAAAAAAATGGTCCGAAATAAAGCTATTTATTATTATTATTATTATTATGTTATTATTGGGGCAATGATTATAGCAATACGTTGGTGTCGTGTCTTGTACTTCCTACTTAGACCTAACTACTTTAGTCCTAAGTGCTTCATTTGACCTAATGTTTGATTGGACCTAATGCATTTTCTTCTTCAATAATAAACTCTATAGAATTATTGCAAAACAAATAACCTAATGTCTTCTATTTGATGATAATTCACAGTTTCGAAAAAAAATGCATTAAGTCTAGTTAAATATTAGGTAAAAAATTTGTAGGTCAAGTGACAGGACCCCGCTAAAGAAGCCTATATTGGTGTTTGTTTTTCTCAAACAACATGCAATGAAATAAAAAATAAAGCAGTTCATATCTACTTGGCCGCTTTTCCAGTTTCTGCAGTAGGTACGTACTACTATTAATGGTATTCATCTGGCTTGGTCACGGGACGAACTGGCTTAAACGATTATCAAGAACCCGTATGAATATGTTCATACCCGCTTAAGCCTGTTCATCCCGTGACCAATGATATTGTGTTGTGACACATCCCAAACGTCGAAAAGCGTTCAAGAGATAAATAAATAAGTTAATTTATAATGTATGTAAGGTAATGTGTGATAATCGTGGAAGTATAAATTAATAAACTCTAGATAGGTATCCATCCTGATCCTCTCGGTCCACACAAAGCTACAGACTCTTTACAGACATTATCTTTTCAGTCCCTATAGGTAAGAAAGAATACTTAAATAAAAGTGGTCGTATTCCAAAAAGTTGGTACATCATCCGTATCAAGATCGGAACGATCCCCGAATCACTTTGAAGATACAAATTTTAATTGAATTTCAATCAAATTATTTATTCACCAAATAAGATGCCAGCGCTTCGGGAATGATACGCAATAGGGTTGCTACACGTGTCGTTTCTATATTAATACGTAGCATGCTGCCATTTTTAACCGACTTCATTGTTATGTAAGGTAAGGTAATTAGGTAAGTAAATTAGTACATTTAAGCTTTTGACCATTGAACGAGTGAGCAAAGCGAAGTTCTCCGTTTCAGGTTGGGCAAAAGTTATTTGTGAAATTTTGTGAGCAGGTTCAAGAATTATATAGGTACTCAGATTTTTTTATCGATTTAGTTTTGTGAAAATTAAAAAAAGACTGGCTCCCGATTTCTACATCTCACAGAGCCAGTCAATCGTGAATCATTAAGAGGTTTAAAGCATGTTTTATAATTTAATGGTAATGTGAGATACAACGATCGCATTCCAATTTAATTTCAACGTGTTTCGTACGTTCGCTCTGAAACGTTGACTTGCCACGCGTATTAGCCATAGCACACACAGAGAACGCGAAATGTATGTTTCGCGTTTTTTTAACTTGCCGGTCGTTTGCGTAACGTTAGGTAGATTTTATTTTTATTTTTTGCATGGTATAATGACAGTCTGTTTTTATTTTTTGTATGGTATAATAACAACTGTCCTAACGCTCGTAATGCACCCTCTGATCCGGCCGATCTTTCCTTTCAAAGAAAAAACATTAAAAAAGCAAAATATTGCCAATAAAAGGAGGTGACTCATTAATTTTACAGAACTAGAAATATTTGGCTAACCCTACCTGGTGCCGGCCGGGTAACACGAGTCAATGTTATAATGAGATCCTTCGCTGCCGGTACCCATCCGTTTGTTTTTCATTATCGGTTATTATAACGAGGTCTAATCCTTTCATGTTTAGGAAAACGCATGATTAAAAAAGTAATTATCACACGCATAAACCTTTTTTTAATTAAAGCCTGTCATATAATTACATAATAATAATAATATATTTCTTTAGGGTTTATAATGTATAATTATGAGCCTACACCTAAACTAAACGGACTTTATTATCTATATTAAATATGTGATATTACTTTTTCTATGCAATAAAATTTTATCATTATTCCTAAACTAAACGCTCAATGCGAATCGATCATTTACAGAATAAGACCCGGTACGCACTAAGCAGCTAGCCGCGTGCGGCTTGCCGTGCGGTTGGACAAAACATATGAAACCGCAAACGCAAAACCTCTACGCACTAAGCGGTTGGCCGCAACCGCACGCGGCTAGCCGCTTAGTGCGTACCGGGTCTAAGTCTTTGTCAAAAAGTTCATTTTTGGTACAAGCTTTTATTGCCGACTGTACTTTTCTGTATGTACACCGTCATCAGCTACTCATTGAGACGATTCTAACGAGCCCAAACTCAAAGGGGTTACGTCGATTAAGTACTGAATTCACATGGCCACTGGCCACCTCCTGTCTCCATCATCAGATCAGCTCGTTGATACCATAATATTGAATTGTCATCCAAACTATACCTTTACCCAAACTTTCAGCTCAATCGGAAAGCAGGAACTGACTGAAAAATGGATTGCAAATTTTGACGGAAAACTAATATATTAACTATCATATTTACATACATACGAACAGTGCAAGTTAAATAAAAGTTTGTAAAAAGACTGGATCATAAATAATAAATAAAAAAACATTTACGTCGTTATGATTCCTAATACGAATTTTGCTGTCGATCATTTCCAAATTCCACGTTGAAAAATGTCGAAGATCGGACATATATTTTTATAAACCATCCACGGTGGTAAACAACTAGGCCTGTCCGATGGTAAGCAGACGCCGAAGCATATGGACACTTGGGTTATTATGGGTGAGGTCTTAAGTACGGTTCTTTGGGTCCCAGGTATAGAATATATCGATCGCTAGAAGTGTGACTGTTATGGTCCTACTGAGACTTGCCGGCGGAATAAAACAGCCTATTTGAATTTATATTACATGACAATGCAATGTAAATTCAAATAGGCTGTTTTATGCCGCCTTAATTACAGAATAGGAAACACGGCCAAAAACAAAAAAAAAGCAAAACGTTGGGTTCGTGAAGCCGTTAGCCGAGTGTCGCAACGATGACGTCACGCGTCTCCTCCCGAGCGCATGTGTATGTCTGCACAGCCAATGAAAATTAAATTTCATGTGCTCTGTCTTTATTTAGGTATCTATATATTATGTATGTTTATCGTTTTCTAGTACCCACATAGTACCAGCTTTGCTTAGTTTAGGACTAGGACGATAAGTGTTATATTGTCCACAAATATTGATTTATTTTAATTGGGGAGGAAAGTTGAGGTCACGGGAAAATGTTAGTTACACATGTAACATAAGTTGGAAAACAAACTTGGACTTCGATTTGGGATGAACGGTCAACATTCTAATCAGAGAATCGTTTTCTGTAATCGGGAATCTAATCCGCATTCTGTTAGTTTAGAGATTGATGTGTTTAATTTGTAGTGATTTATATCTCAAATAACTATAACTAAATTAATAAATTGGGTAATTCTCTCTACTATACGAAATACGTTGTCAAAGCCAAGAGCGTTGAACTTGATATTTGATTGATTGTGAACAAAGTAATGCTCACATTTATAACACACCATATTTTATGTAAGGGAATTCAACCTGCAATTTAATGAATAGTACAAATTCATCATTTAACTTAATTATTATTATTTTTACACAATTCCATGCCTCGGGAGGATTCCGCGTGTGTCCGAGGCCCTAAGGAGTAATAATAATCCTATAAAGAAAGCGGAGTTTGAATATATTTTTTTTATTTACATACATTTCCAATTTTTGCTTGACCAATATGCTTGAAAACAAAACGTGCCGAACTCAGTCTATCTACTTTATATGACATTTTGTACACCTTAGGGCCTCAGGATACATTGTTAAAATTATGTGGAAGGCTCCCAGGGAACAAGGAATATAAAAACAAAAACGAAAATGACAAAGAGGTAGGTAAATGTGCCTAACATTGAATTAATGCTAAAATTATTTTGTTTTCGTATTGATGTCACCCTACAATGCATGACTTTTTTTATTAGGGAAATAAAATTATATGTGATAAGAATGGGTATTTGCTGCTAGGAAAAAATAGTAAAAAAAAAAAAAAAAACTTACAGATTCGGAAAAAGGGTTTTTTTATTCATGTTCCACATGTGGAACTCCATGCATTAAGATTCATTTTATGACCAAGTATAGAGATAAAAAAATATGTCACTTATTCGTTTTAAATACGGTTATTTTAGTGTTACAGGTGAAATTTTCTGAAACAATTATTATCCTTGTTTAGGCACAGTTCAACTCTGCATTTTTCACAGCCTACAAACGTTTTCCCTCGGCATCCAGGATATTTACAACGCTGACGTTTTGCGTTCCATATAGGAAAATGGTCTATTCGATCTCTCCGTACATCTTGGGGAGGAAGAATCGCCACGTTTGACTTTTTTGCTTTTTCAGCTATCAGGTCTTCAGTTCTAGTAGATGGTCGACCAGCCTTCTTGAGCATCGATGGGCCACACATACACAGCGATTTTGCCAAATCGAACTTGAACTTTCTAAGTTTTTGCGGCGTTGGTTCCTGTTTCTGCTCTCCGACTCTTTTGTAAAGCAGCCAGCAATTTATAACAGTGACGTCAAGGAGATGATAGAATATTCTTAAATACCACTTTTTTGTTCTCATCTTAATCTTATCTTTTCCAAGCAACGAGTCTAGCAAGTCCACACCTCCCATATGTTTATTGTAATCTCGCACTATTTGCGGACAGTCAATATCTATATATTTTTTGTCTTTTTTGCAAAACCTTCGAATTTTTTGTGTTGGCTCCTGTCCAATATATGACGATGTTAAAACGACAGGTTTGTTATCGTACCACATAAGTGTAACTACCTCCGTACCATCTATATCAGCCACCCATTCTTCTGAATAGCCCCTCTATTTTTGCCTAAACGATTTTTATTTACAGTGCCCAGTGATTGTATACCTTCTTTACACAAATAAGAAATCAATTCAGGACAGGTGTAATTATTGTCGAAGAATAATTTGTGATTTTGGAATCGTGGTATGCACCGAGCGAGGCGAATAACTATATTAGCACTCGCCCCTAAATCAGGTTTGTTAACATTTCTCAACTCTGGGTTATTCTCCATTCCCGAATATATTTCAAAATTATAAGCAAATCCTCGATCATCGCACAAAACCAGAAGTTTATATCCCCATTTATGGGGTTTGTTCGGGAGATATTGTCTCAAAATATTCGAGGCCTTGGTAGCACACATTTGTTCATCTACTGAAAGTGCTTCTCGTTTTGGTATATCTTGGCATTTTTTTCGAAGAGTTTCTAATATAGGCCGAATTTTATGCAAGCGATCGTGTCCCGGTGATCTCGATGGCGGCTGAACAGAATTGTCATTGAAATGTAGAAACTGGCGAATTTTTTCAAACTGGTTTACTGTCATAGTATTCGAAACTAAAGGTAATCCCAGCTCAGCTTCCCAATACATACGAACATTGGGTAACGGAGCAAGACCCATCAACATATATATTCCCAGGTATTTTTTTAATTCATACTTTGTGAACTTGAAGGGCGAATTCACATTTTTTTGGATACTAAATTTGTGAGTTTCCTCAATGATATGGTTGAGTAAGTCATCGTCAAAAAAATGCAAAAAATATTGCAATGGCGTATCGTATTCTAAAATTGATTGATCCAGTTGTACATTTCCAGTAAATTGGACTGATGGGGTTCGAAACTGCTTCTTTCGCCACAAATAATGTCTTTTCTTTTTTTTAGTAATGCTTCGAGCAGTTTTTGCGGTTGTCGATTGGTTTGAAGCGGCTTTCAAGGTTTTAGCAACTTTCTTAGCGACCTTGCATGACGTTTTTGAATGTGTGGTTGCCTTTTTACCTAGGCCTGATGTACTCGCTTGAGGTTCTTTCGGTGATGTGAGCTCTTGAGGTGAAGCTGTAGCGTAAGTAGACGTAACCGATGAAGAAGCACAGCCTCTGGTGTTGTAAGTGGGTATGACCGAATCAATACGTGGGAAGTTACCTGAATTTGATGCCGCCTCTGAAATTTCAACTGATGATTCGGATATATGGAGTTGTGCCTTATTGTAAAGAAGTCGATTGGAACCGTGGTCAGCTCAACTAATTCAGGACTCGATGATCGACTGTGGTCTGACTCACTAGATTCTGCACAGGCCCGATTTATTGTTGCCCGCAATATTTCGATGTCAAAATCACTATCAGCCCCCGATGAATCCAGGTCGTCTTCACTTCCCGAAGGTATTGATAAATAATGTTCAATATCCGCATCTCGTAAGGGTTTCTTTCGTTACATCTAAAAAAACGTGTAATTATTAGTTTAATAAACTACTTTCTATCAATTCTTAAACAATGTTTACGATTTTGAGCCTTATCCCTTAGAAATACGTTCTCAAATTACTACCTATTATTCGACGTAAATATACCACAAAACCACAAAAAACCGTTCCTACAAATTAGGCCAATTTAAAACTTATGCTGACATCATAAGGACTCTGTCAAGTGCAAACGTTCCTCACTTGTTTTGTATAAGCAATATGAACCTCAATGCATAGTGTACCATATCGGGAACGTTTGAAAAATATTGCTCGACGTTATCTCAACACTTCAAAACTATAAAATTAAACTTACCCTTGAATAATACACAGTTCCACAGTCACAGTATATATTTTTTCTTGCTGTTTAACTCAAAAACGATTATTTTGTCCCACTTTGAAACTTGTCAAAACAGATTTTTGCATCAACTGCCGAAATTTTAGTCGATAGGTCGATACTTTAGATATTTACTGCTACCTAGCGGCAACACGCCGAACTATTGTATTAGCCTTGAATGTGAAGTAATCATTAAAGTATAATAGATGTCACTGCCTACCTCATTCTTAACACAATCCGACCATATGTCGGTTGTGCCATATATGGAACTGTATGCATTGTAGGGATGTCATACACTTGTGCAATGTCGAGGACTAGGACGTAAACTTATTTAGAGTTCCATTATATTATTAATTCATCGTATGGTTTATATATTTTAAAGACAACCAATTTTTACATTAACAATATTGAATACAAGTATATACGCATTGAAGGAAAGGTAAGGTGGATATAAGATAAAGAAGAGAGATATTTGTAAAGGATAAATTAATCTTTTTTTTATTTTTTATTTAATGATTAAGACAAAAACAATGAAATATTTACATGTTATCGTAACAATGCCCATCTAGGCAAAACCTTGAATCTTGCTGTCTACAGGAGTCTATGGTACTAAAACTCAAAAACCCAAAACAAACAATCAAAAAGCTGGACCTCAAACTTCCCGTGTATTATATATGCTTTTCTCTTAAACATAAAGTTATTTCATACTAGGTTTTGGTTTTAAATCCTAAAAAGCAGCCAGATATACTGTTTAATGACTATCACAAACTTTAAATAAGCTAGCCTGCAGGTCTACCGCAAGGAAACCTTTTCAGAACTTTTTAAAATTAAGCATCAGTTTTTTCTGTCTGAGGAAAGTGTAAATCTCTATTGAAAGTTGGAAAAACCGTATCCAATTAGAAGTCGTTGGTTACGGTAGCTGGAAATAGAGTTTAATTATACTATGCAAATTTAAAATATTACCATAGGTGTCATAATGCTTATCGTAATTCTTGAGATAGGGTTTTTACTTGTGCGCCTAGGAGCGAGACCTGTTCTTTGTACCCTTCCAGTTTCTCCTGCAGAGTTTCAACTAGGTTTTTTTATGTTGTGTAGTTCCGTCTGGCCATCAGAATCTGGGTAACTCTTGGCGTCGTCAGGAGATGAAGGTCTCGTAGAGGAGTTCATTGGAGTAAAAACGGAGCGTCATCTGTCTGTGGTGTGCAATGAGTCTCTCTTTTTTTTACCCCTTTGTGAAATAGAGCTGAGGTTCGAAGAGTGGCATAGGTTTTTCAAAGTCACGTTTCCTTCCGTCTTTGCCTTATCCCTGTGCATCTTTAGACCAACTCGCTCGGAGGGTTTCAAGAGGTCATCGAACTTTGTAGGCACTCTAGGTGCAAGAAGTGGTGTCATACGTTTTAGTAAGATTCGCCAAAAGTGTTCAGAGGCTCTAGTATAAGTTTTACCGAAACAAAACGTTACGACCGCGTTCGCGTTTAGCTGTCAAATCCCATACAAATTGAGGGTAAAACGCAAACGCGATCGTAAAGTGTTGTTTCGGTAAAACTTATACTAGAGCCTCTGATGTTTTTGATCTTGACTCGAATGTTTAGTTTTGTAATCACTCGATGCATAATAGTAATGGATACACCCCGTTCACACTGCGTCCGTTTCCGTGTCCGGGAGGCATCCCTCTTTTTCTCGCTTGCGATGTTTCGCCCGAGTGCGAAAGAGACGGATGCCTCCCGGACACGGAAACGGACGCAGTGTGAACGGGGTGTTACTGAGCTAAGCCGAAGACGGAAGGACTGACGGACGGCCGACGGACATGGCGAAACGATAAGGGTTCCTTGTTTACTACGGATCCCTAAAAGTAACCAAATCATCTGAATTTGTAGAAATAAATCGCTGTAGCAAATTATTTACAAAGAAAACATTAATAAATTATATACTAAAAACACCACGGTAAAATTCTCTAAATATGCATATTTTGGTGCAAATGGCATACAAATTGGTGCAGGAGTTTTCGAATTTATCAATAACGTACGACGGACGCGGCCGGCGACTCTGTTTTATAATATGTACCTATAGATAGATAATAATACAAAATAATTAAAACCGGCCAAGTGCGTGTCGGGCCACGCGCAGTGTAGGGTTCCGTAGTTGCCTGTCTGTCTTAGTTACATCGACGTGCGGTGCGGTTGCGTCGGCCGAATTTGTACGAAAATCGGCCTTTCCAAGTACACATTAAGTTGGTCGACTATTACTCGGTAACTTATGCCTACTTGTCCGTCATAGTTTTCCTTTGAAATTCATTATATGTACTACCACCACGATTTTTTTCACATCCCCAGTAATAGCCATTTAGCCGGCAGGGGGGGGGACATGACTCGAACAAAAATTAGGGCTTTGAAGCCCAATATCTCGCAAACTAATCACTGATTGGAAAAATGGTTTTAGAAAACCCATTATATTTTTGAAAGAGCTAGAGGCCCATGGATCTAACGAGCAAAAAAATTACATCCTCGCTTTAGGTGTAAGGGAGGTACCCAAAAAAAATATTTTTCGAGTTTTTATTGTACTGTTTTGTCGGCGTGATTGATTAATATACCCATGCTGAATTACAGTTTTCTAGTAGTAATGGTTACTGAGCTAAGCCGAAGACGGACAGACCGACAGACAGACAGACGGACGGACATGGCGAAACTATATGGGTTCCTTATTATTTACGGAACCCTAAAAAACCAAAAAAAACAATACTACTCGCCAAACAATTGGTTTGCCTCTGCTGAAAAGTAGGACAGTTTCTATTATGCCCCTTTTCCCTGGAGGCACTGAAATCTAAGTCAGATTTCCGTGAAAGTACTTATTAGGCTTCGTTTTTGTTGTTGTTTTGGAAATCAAACCATGAAAAAGTTTTCCTTATTTGGGAAAAGTCATTTATTCATAAATGATGCAGGGATACTATCGTCATCATAATCATCAGCATATACAGAGTGTGTTATCCATACGTAACAAACCTAAAGCTTAGTTTTAACAGTTTTATATTCCATCTCTTTAGTGATATTGATATCTATCCTGCAAAATAAACAAACTGGTAGCATATCTACATACATGCGTTACGCAAAGCTTCATGGGAACCGTAGGAACTATTCGGTGCAGATGTGCCGAGCAAAGTTACCTAATTACCCAACTTTATCCTATCCGCGATGTGGGTTTGACACGTACGGCGTTTATTTATGTTTTGTATGTTCTGAGATAAAATACGTGTTGATCTTTGCATAATCCATATCCATACTAATCCATACTAATCCATACTTCCATACTAATATTATAAATGCGAAAGTGTGTCTGTCTGTCTGTCTGTCTGTCTGTCTGTCTGTTACCTCTTCATGCTTAAACCGCTGAACCGATTTGGATGAAATTTGATATAGAGATAGTTTGAGTCCTGGGGAAGGATATAGGATAGTTTTTATCCCGGAAATCATCCCCCAAGGGGATGAAGTGGGGGGTGAAAGTTTGTATGGAGCTACGATATAAACGAGTTCCACGCGGACGGAGTCGCGGGCAGAAGCTAGTATTATATATGCGAAAGTGTGTCTGTCTGTCTGTCTGTTACCTCTTCACGCTTAAACCGCTAAACCGATTGCGATGAAATTTGGTATGGAGATAGTTTGAATCCCGGGGAAGGACATAGGATAGTTTTCATCCTGGAAATCACCCACTAAGGGAATGAAATGGGGGGTTGAAGTTTGTATGGAGCTGCGATATATAAACGATTTCCACGCGGACGGAGTCGCGGGCAGAAGCTAGTAATATATAAAGAGTTAAAAATGTTCTATTTAAGTCGTCTTCTCATTCGACATGCCAATGCCGTGAATATATTTGTTTTCAAAAACGTTTATGAATCTTATCAACATATACAATGTAGGTTGGGGGCGCGTTTAACCGAGAACGAGCTACAAATGTAATATACTTTTTGCATTTCACGAAAGCGATTGGTCGCGTTCCTGTTATTACGACGTTAAAGTCAATAGACACTTTGAAATGAGACTTTAACACATTCATTGCCCAGAATCGCTGCGCACCACGCTCGTAGCCGATCCCGTAGTTTTCCTCGTATGTAGCGGAAAGCGACGACGGCGGTCTGACGCATAATTATGTGTCGTCATGGGCCCTGAATGTGTTAATTAGACTTTTTTATGAACTTAATCACTTACTGGGTATTAGTTAAACAATTGTTTTAAAAAAAAAAGTATATTATTAACAAATTATTAAATTAAAATATTAAAGGTTACTAACCGAAATGGCACTGGTTCTGAAATAATAGTTTGATGTCTCAAATGAACACATTCACGGCCAAGAATCGCTACGCTCTACGCTCGTAGCCGATCACGTGATTTTTCGAACGGAAAGCAACAACGGCGTAGACGCCCGCTAAGCGGGTTCCTGGCAGTGAAAGTGTTAAGGTTAACACTTTCACTGCCACGGTAAGCGCGTATAGTGGGCGCTCTGTTCCTAGGCACTTTCCTCTACTTTGCGGGCAAACCTCGGCATCGACACGCTGATGGCACGGTAACGCTACGAAATTATTGGAAGTGAATGTGTTAACAGTGTACTCCAGTAAAATTTGCTTTTTCGTGTATACTAATATTATTACTAGGAAAGTGATTGAGATTGCAGCTTTGTAAGTTAGTAGGTAGGGAATAATCCCCGGAACAATACTCAATATACTCATACGATTTCGACAACTATTTGACTAGTATATACATAAATAATATAATGGACCTACAGGGCGCGGTGCATTGGAAATAATCGCGTGCTTTGAAACGCCGTTCTGACTAGATTAAGCAACAATAAGGTCTGATTTTCAGATATATGATTCTTGACTATATGTTTGTTTATCTGATTTAATCGATACATGATTGCCTAAATTTTCTCTATTGAAAAAAAAAACAAAGTTGACTGTTTATTTTCCTTTTTTTACTCAGCCTACTCAAACAATACATTATTTTACGACACAATCAAGTTAATACCATAATATTTTATCTTATCTAAAATCTCACTTAACTAACTATAAATAAAATTTTACTAAGTTAGGCATTTATCGAAATGTGTCCAAAAAAGCCATTCCCGAAGAGTGTTGCATCTCTTTTTCTCATGCGTGGAAGGCATAAGCGTGTCTCTGTCTAGGGGGCGTGGTCGACTCGAATCAAGGCATCCCCTTAACCCCGCAGCTCCGGCACACTCACTTTAAAGCTCCATACAGGGCAATATATTATTGTGCTTAATACAATTTTAGCCCTACACTCTTCACTGTTAGGTTTCACATTTAGGATTAAACACTTCTCTAGTCACTACGGGCGACATGTTTCGAAATCTTCAGGAGTTCTTCTTCACAATGATTGTTTGTGCGACATTGCCGCAAAAACTCCCGAAGAGTCCGAATTACATTGCCCGTAGTGACATTTAATACGTGAGTTTTACCGTGGATTTATTAGTATTATTTTAAACATGTATCACAAATGTGTTCTCTCGTTATTAAAAACATATAATAAGAATTTGTTTTTCCATCGAAATGAAAGCGGTAGTTTGCATTCAGTTAATGCAATTTCCCGGCGGGTTATTCGCGTCACAATGCAATGCCGTACATTCCTTAAGCTGCGTCTTCATTTTAACTTTTACGATAAATATCATTAAAACACCATTTTGATACTAAAAATTAAATGTGATTTACAATATATTATACTTATTCTGGTTATAATTTAAAAGTCATACAGATATTTAGAAATACTTATCAACGCAGACTCAAGATACATACCAGATATATATATATATATATATAGTCCTCCTCATCGGTTTCGATGACGGCGACCCTTACATATTACGAATTCTGATTCGCCCTATTATGAGCTCGTATATGGCTAGCTAGGCCAAACTTGCTCTTAAACACTCTATTGCATGGGTGACAGTAGAGTTGGCCAATTGCGTTATAGGTGTACGCGTAGGAGGGTTTAGGCCTCTCTTTCCGTAATTGGCGTTTTGCGTCGGAAGCTATTAGGCGATCTTTTTCAAAAGATTTTATTTTGTGAAAGATGGTGGATCGCCAAGATGGCCTTTTCGCAGCTAACTCCTCCCAGCTCTCATAATCGATAGCGCAAGCGCTCAGGTGTCGTTTGAGCACGTCCTTATAGCGCAGGTGCTGACCGCCGTGCTTCCGCTTACCCCCAGCTAATTCTGAATAGAATACAGCCTTAGGCAAGCGACGGTCATCCATTCGATGGACATGCCCACTCCACCTGAGCTGACGATGCATTAGGAGAGCCTCCATGCCATACATCCCGGAGCAACGCAGAACTTGAGAATTCGGAATACGGTCTTGCCACTTGATCTTCAAAATGTATCTCAAGCATCTTAGATGGTAGGTGTCTAGTCTTTTTATGTCTGCTTTGTAGAGGCACCATGTCTCTGCTCCGTATAAAAGGACAGGGATGATTAGGGCCTTGTAAACGCTAATCTTCGTCTCTAGCTTGAGATCATGGGACTTCCAGACCCGGTCATTCAGACGTCCAAAATTGGCAGCAGCGTTGGCGATACGTGATGGTATTTCGGAAGCTAAGGTGTTATCATGCCGGATAGTGCTCCCAAGGTACTTAAAGTGATGAACTTCTTCTAGTGGTTTCCCATCTAGATTTAGTACTGTTGGGTCAGCTTCAATTCCTCTTGGTGGCTGTTTGAGGATTTGAGTTTTGGATGTACTTATAACCAGGCCGAACTGTTGACAAGACCGATTTAATGCGTCAACGTAGCTCTGAAGATGAACTGTACTGTCGGACATAAGGCATACGTCGTCCGCATATAGAATTTCCAGTATAGCTATCCTCTGAACTCTGGACTTCGCTCTGAACCTTGATATGTCGAAGACACCTTTATCTGTTCTGACGTTAAGCTGGATCTGGTTGCTACAACACTTTAGTGCATCTCTCATGACTACTGAAAAGTATATGGCAAAGAGTGTGGGTGCCATTACACATCCTTGTTTGACTCCGCTTGTGATCCGGATATCCTCAGAAAGTTCGTTTTCATGTTGAACCTGTGCTTTCATACCAACGTGGAATTGGCGGATCAGGTTTACGAACTTCCTTGGATAACCGGACTTCTGAAGAACAAGCCAGAGTGCTTCACGCGGAACTCTATCAAATGCTTTTTCGAGGTCTACAAAGCACATATAGAGAGGCCGTTGGTGTTCGAAGCTTTTTTCCTGTAGTTGCCTTACAACAGCTATAGCGTCGATGGTTCCTCTACTAGGACGGAATCCACATTGGCTTTCTGGGAGCTGTTGTTCAGCTAATTTGCTAAGGCGGGTGTTTATGATGTGCGCGAGAATCTTACCAGCACTAGAGAGGAGCGATATACCTCGGTAAGAGCTGCAATCGGAGACATCCCCCTTCCCTTTGTACAGCTTACAAATTACCGCGTCCTTCCAGTCCCGTGGCACCTCCTCAGTATTCCACACTCTTAAAGCAAGATGGTATAGCGTGTTAACAATGTTTTGCCCACTGTATTTATATACTTCAGCCGGAAGTTGGTCCATACCGGGTGTCTTTGAGTTTTTGAGACGCTTAATTGCTCCAACGAACTCTTCAAAAGTTGGTGGCTCATCCAGGCTTTGACAGACTGGTAGTTGTTCGAGTGAATTAATGTAAGATAAGTTAGCACTGAGCGCGTTTGGATTTAAAACATCATCAAAATGTTCTGCCCATCGCTTTAATACGGCATTTTTGTCTGTAACTCGGTTTTGCCTATCTTTCGAGTACATTGGAGCTGTTTTCCTGACTCGTGGGCCAAAAATGGCTTGTATGCCCTCGAAAAACTTTCCAGTCTGATTTGTGTCTGCGCAGTGCTGTAATTCGGCAGCTTTCTCCTTCCACCACTTATCCTTCAGTTCGCGAACCTTGGCTCTTAAATTGTTATGGGCCTCTTTTTTGCCATGAGAATTCGCTGACTTTGAGTTTAATTCATGTCTGTGCCTTTCAACAAGCATCCTAATGCTATTGTCTGATGCGTCAAACCAGTCTTGGTTCTTTTTCTGTGGTTTTCCGACCGTGTTTAGAGCACAGACATGAAGATCCTTTGCAAAGGATCGCCACTCCTCATCTGTTGTAGAATACTCGGTCTGCGGAGCGCGCTTGGCAAAAGCTGAGTCTAAAGTATTGCTTAACTCTGAGGATGTAATAAGCCTAGAGAAGGCCACCTTTGATGGAACCTTGTGATGTGCGCGTCGTGGAGCTTTAAGCATTAAGTGTATCTTCGACCTAATGAGACGGTGGTCAGTCCAGCCCATCGCCCCACGCATCGCTCTCGTTATGAAAACGTCACGTAGGTCCTTACGGCGAACGATTACGTAGTCCAGAAGATGCCAATGCTTAGACCTAGGGTGCATCCACGAGGTCTTATATTTATCGGCAAGGCGGAAAAAAGTGTTCGTGATGCCAAGATCGAATTCAGCACACAATGATAATAGTCGCGATCCATTGTCGTTACACTTTCCAATACCATGTTTCCCGAGCACACCGTTCCAGAGGTCATAGTCAGTGCCAACACGAGCGTTAAAATCCCCCAACAGAATGACCTTGTCATGCGTTGGAACACCTTCAAGAATTCGACGAAGTTGTTGGTAGAATGCCTCTTTATCCTCATCCAGTGATGGCAGAGTAGGTGCATAGGCACTGATTAGGTGGACATATTTATTATGAGCGATTGGAAGGCGCAGAGTCATGAGACGGTCATTGACACCCTTGGGTAGGTCACTCAGATCTCTCACCAATCCGTTACGAATAGCAAAGCCCACGCCATTACCCGCCCTTTCACCGGCAGGACGTCCGCTCCAGTAGTATGTATAGCCGCCAAGTTGTTCACACAGCTCTCCACAGTCACTCAGGTGGGTTTCACTTATCGCAGCAATATCGATTTTGTATTTGGCTAATTCTCTCGCAATTAGAGCAGTCTTTCTCTCTGGACATAAGTTACGGTCATTGTCCAGAAGGGTTCGTACGTTCCATGTAGCTATGCAAAGTTGTTGTTTGATTCCTATCTTTTGTTTATTTTTCTGTGTCTTTCGACCGCATTTGTCGATGCCCAAGCGCCCGCGGTTAGGCACTTAGGGGATACGTGAGACGGGCTATGTTTGGGCCACCTTTTCTAGGCCCCTCCTCTATGCAGAGGAAAGCAGAGCGATCCTAAATAGGGCTGCTTTGTCGCCAGTCGTGCTGCCGAACTCAGAGTCCCGCCTCGGTCGACTCCGGGAGCGACCACTCTCTCCTGGCCGCCTACGTGCAGGGTGTCAACTAAAGCCTTGGCACATCGGTACCTCAACCCCACCGCCGACACCCCATCGCCGCAGGACTTTTTATAGCTCGAATCCAGAGTAAATAGCTTGGGTCATCTGCGCGTGAACTTATTTAAAGTGGACAAGCGGTTGCGCGGGTGCAAGTCCACTTCACTCGTCCCTACCTCTGTGTCCCAATGGACCGGTGAACCGATACGATTGGAAGAGATCGAGATGCAGTGAAAAAACCGCAGGTCACTAAATGGACTCTGACATGCGCCCTTAAAGTTTTCCACATTACCCTGCTGCATCGATAAAATAGTGACTTATATCGATGTAGACTTTTTTAAATGGGAATCATCCATTAACTACTCTACAGATGTTCGTAGATGTAGTCCCCTTCTTTAGGTTTAGCCCACTGACGTGGTTGCCCGGGATGTGGCCGCTGTGGCTACAGCTTCTTGGAGCCACTGAAGAAGAGATTACGGAGGTTATCATAAGCACAGAACACTCCGTTACACCCCAAAAGACCGACCGAACATACCAGATATACAGACCAGAAAATAGCAATGGCAAAACTACCTTTCCATAACAAAAAACATATATTTACTTCAAAAATATCGAGAGGAACGAAAATATTATTCATTAAGAAATAGGTTTCAACGGTAGCCTAGTGGTTCAATTCGATTGAATCCCATAGTGCTCATGCCAAATCTTGGCCTTAGGGTTCAAAGCGGACCCCGGGCTTGTTTAGGGCACAACCGGGAATAACGCTAGGAGGATGATGACATATGGATCATAGCATTTTACGGAAGTGAAACATGGACCTTCCTTGAGCCAGAATGATACGGAGATATTAGACAAGTATACTTCATACTTAAAATAATTGAAGGAGTCGAGGATGCGGAAGACCTAGAATAAACTACATAGAGCAACATTTTATTTACCTCACTGAGGTCTCCCGACGTTTCGTATGTGTTGCAACATCCATGGTCACGGGACAACTGGCTTGAGCGGGTATCAACATCTTCTTGCTGCGCGGGTTTTCCGAACTACCCGCATTTGGTCTTTATTAACCACTTGTACACTAGGGTTGTCACCCGGCCGACACACAACACTAATAATATCCGGTGATATAACGGACGATGTTTTTTGACGCTGGCATTTACTTATGATAGGATTCCACGAAGATGAAATCTTAAAACCGTCGTCCCGGTTGAAATTACGATGTTTTCTGATTTCAACGGCTTCACGTATTTTTCTACTGTAGAAATGACGTTCCGTAGACAGGACTTTCGGTTTATGAAGCTCAATCCAGTGATTTGATCCTGACTCCAACAAATGCTCGGCTATCGCAGACTTATTCACCTGCCGATTTTTGACAGCCGCAATATGTTCCTTGACCCTTTCCGCGATGGTTCGCTTGGTCTCGCCAATGTAGGAACTTCCACAACTGCAGTCAATCTTATAAACTCCTGGTGATTGAAAGGGGATAACATCCTTTGGTGATCTTAGATGTCCCACGACCTTGGATAACGGCATGTATATGGTATTAGTGGAATACCTTCGCAGTATTGTACCAACTTTGTCCGTTACTCCCATAACGTAGGGCATAAAAGCTGGTTGCCTTGGAACATCAGGATGTTTTCCTCTAGACTTCCGTCTGGGTTGCCGTCCGTCTAACTTATACCCATTCCACCTAAGGACCTTCTGAATATGCGACATCTCGCTCTCTAAAAATTCAGGATCACAAAGGTCCTGTGCCCTGTTCCGCAGGGAGTTAACCACAGACTGTAGGTGGCGGGGGTGATGGTGAGACAGAGCCTTGAGATACTTGTCTGTGTGTGTCGGTTTCCTGTAAACAGTGTGCGTCAAGGACCCATCCATTCTACCTATCACTTTAACATCCAGAAAAGGCAGACTGCGTTCTGATTCCAATTCATATGTGAACTTTATTTTTGCGTGAATGGAATTCAGATGCTGGAGTAATTGCTCAACTTCCTGCTTGCCACCTCTTACAATGCAAAACACATCATCGACATATCGTTTCCATAACTTCACCGCCCATGGTTGTAGATGTATATTGGATTCGAAGTGTTCCATCCAGATATTTGCCATTACCGGAGCCACCGGGCTACCCATGGCAACACCATCAACCTGGAGGTAATGCTTTCCGCAATATAAAAAGTAACTACCTTCCAAACAGTTCCTTAGCAATACCATG
The DNA here is from genome assembly GCA_947578815.1 of Epinotia ramella. Lineage (NCBI taxonomy): Eukaryota > Metazoa > Arthropoda > Insecta > Lepidoptera > Tortricidae > Epinotia > Epinotia ramella. The sequence continues at coordinate 29,122,424 of OX388202.1, forward strand.
ACTGACTCCGGCATCCCGTTATCTCTTTCTGACGACTTCCAGACATTCTTTAACGGGAACATTGGTAAACAATGACTCAACATCAAAGCTCACCATCATCTGGTTCCAACGTTATGTCCTTGAGAATATCCACAAAGTGAGGGGAGTCCTTCACAAAAGACGACGTTCCACCCACAAGCGGTTGCAACACCGATGCAACATGCTTCACAAGATCGTTAGTTGGAGAAGTCCCGTTTAGTATAAATAATGTGTGAGAATAGTGAAAGTTTAAATCAATATACATACATAGAGCAACTCAAAAAGAGAGTTAGAGAGTTAATGTCCGGTCATACCAAGATGTCAAAGAGGTTGCGTGGGATCGGATTAGATACGGCCTACTTTGAGATACACCGACAAGAGCGTCTTAAATAAGAGGACGCAATCATTTACATAATATGTGAATAACGGTCATAGAGGCTTCAACGTGGCATAGCGAAAAATATAAAAAAGTAATTTTCAAGATTCAATCAAAATATTATCAAACGTCATTTTAATTTCATTACCTATATGAAATAATGAAAAATATCATTGAAGCAAACATTTGCTTGCTACATACCTACGCAGGAATTGAGTTAACACGTTCACTGCGATAGAAGGTCTAAAGACCCCCTGCTAGTACTCCCGGGCGGTGCGGGCAAAAATATTGTGGTTTCGCTCTGGTGCGGACCTCGTAGCTTATAGAATTGTATAGGTAGAAAAGAGTCCAATATATGGTTTGTATTCTATTATAATGTAGAATTTTTTGACACTTTAAAACACGCAGGAGGTCTTAAGGCCTCTCATCGCACTGAGAGTGAAAAGTGTACGTCCAGTGCGGATAGGGGGTCTAAAGACCTCATATCGGTAGTACGGGCTTATCCGCCCCCTCCCGCACCTGTCTGTATCTATGATAGTCGAACTATGACCCAGTGATGTGCACGCGTCTATGAGCAATGTACGTAATTTATTGCATTTGCTCGTAAGTGAAAATACGTACATTCGAAGTAGTAAGCGTCAATTGTGTTTAGTGTTTAAGTTAAATACTCAAGAAGTGTTGTTGGTTAGTGAGTAATATTATCAATAAGTATCGAATCTATAGGTAATGAATCATGGGTCGTGTAAACAAGAGATGTCGGAGAATGCTAGAATTAGCACAGAAACAGAATGAAGTGCAAGACGATACCTCTGTGCCAAAATATCGCCGAGTTTACCAAAAAGTTACTACAAAAGCTAACAAAGTAAGTGAGCCGTCTTCTAGTAGAATAAAAATCCTTGAAGATATTACTATTTGTCCTCCAACTGTTGCTACTACGTCAGAAGGAATTGTTTACCAAAACGCTACTGCAAATTGCGACGTGACAGTAAGTGAGCCGTCATCTAGTAGCATAAATATTCTGGACGATATTACTACCTGTGCTCCTACTTTAGCTGCTACTGCAGAAAGAAGTGATTGTTTTAAAGATTTGTCTGTAACCCCAAAACGTCGCAAAATTGAACGTATCGCTAGAGAAGAAAATAACGACAGTACAATTTTCGTAAGCCCTAGCTCACGACAAACTTTCCAAATATTACAAACTGTTCGAGTTCCGGAAACTCCTTCAACAGATCATAATTTTAACACATCCAAATGTGCATCTCCGTACCAAAACAATAAAAACTTAAATTTGTCATCGACAGTTAGTAGATGTAGCTCTGTAAGTGATTTATCTTGTGCACAGTATTTGACATGCCCGTTGAATGATCAACAAGTCTCTGAGATATTGTCGATGCCTAAGGAAGATAAAGAAACCTCTCAGATTACACCGATTGAGCCTACAACTTCAGACAGCTACACCATAGAACCAGAAATACCTCAGGCTGCATCGATCGAACCTTCAAATTCAGATAGCAATACCAATGAACCGGAAATATCTCAGGTTCCAAACGTTACGCTTACCTTAGCGGCAAGTTGTACCAAGGAATCAGAAGGATCTCAACAAGCAACATCGATCGAGCCTAATTCCTCAAATAATCTTATTAAAAATGATGGAGTCTCTGAAAATATTCCTGATCCAGTATGTCCAGTTGCACCTTCGACGCTAAGCAACAACGATATTGAAAACCAATCTGTAGAACCAATAAACACAGAATCCTCTAAAGGTACATCTACTAGGTCTGTGCCTCAAAATACACTTGAAGACATTATCAGCGACGACACCTCAAATGACGAAGACTACACCCCTGAAACTGACAGTTCAGATAGTTCTTTGTCTGATTGTAGCGATTCTTCTTCTGAAAATGAAAACGCTCTTGATGAAAATGTAGAAAACAGTGACATTCTATCTGAATGTGATGATATTGGATGGCAGGATATAACAAATACAACTCCAACTTTTAAAGAACATGAAGGGTTTTCTACAGTAAATGTGCCTATATCTGCAAAGACGCCAACTGAGTATTACGAATTATTTGTCACGGAAGAGATAATTAACAAGATGGTTCTTGAAACTAATAACTATGCACAAATGTACTTTATCAATAATCAGCGTGGAATCAAACGTAAGTCACGGGTAAAGGCATGGACTTCAACAGATCCAGAAGAAATGAAGAGATTTTTAGGAATCCTAATGGTAATGGGCTTAGTAAAAGTTCCACATATTAACGACTATTGGTCGAAAAAAAGTATATACAGAAATGAATACATTGTATCTATAATGAAAAGAGACCGATTTTTGCTGCTACTAAAATTTTGGCATTTTAGTGATCCCCGGGGTACTGATAAATTGAGTAAAATCAATGATGTTTATTTGATGATGTTAAACAGATTTCAAACCATCTTAAGGCCGGGGAAAACTTTAGTTATAGATGAGAGTATGGTACCGTGGCGAGGGAGATTGCAATTCCGCCAGTATATTAAAAACAAATCTCACAAATATGGAGTAAAACTTTACAAACTATGTACTCCCGAAGGATACACTTATAATCTTCTTATTTACACTGGAAAAGGAGAAAATGGTCGAGAGTTGGACCATGGACAGAAAACTGTTATGAGATTAATGAAAGATCTTTTAAACGAAGGAAGGCTGGTTATTACAGATAATTTTTATAATTCCATCGGTCTTGCTGAAGAACTGATGCAAAATAAAACTTTTCTCTGTGGCACTCTTCGTCCAAATAGAAGAGGCCTTCCAAAACGCATTATTTCGACCAAGCTTAAAAAAGGTGAAGTTGTTGGAAAAATGAACAGAAAAGGTGTAAGGATCTTAAAATGGCATGATAAAAGACCAGTTTATATGATTTCAACTTGCAGACAACATAATGCGACGATTGTAGATACTGGCAAACGTAGAAAAGTTACTGGAGAGCATATAAAAAAACCCGAATGCGTTGTAACGTATAATGATAATAAAAAAGGAATAGATTACAGTGACCAAATGTCGTCCTATTATACTCCACTACAACGAGGCTTAAAATGGTTCCGAAAAGTTATGATGGAGCTCTTATTTGGTACTGCTTTGGTGAATAGCTGGGTGGTGTTCAACATGCAGAGGGAGATTAAAATGCCAAAGAAGATATTTTTGGAATCAGTTATTGAAGGATTTACTAAAAAACCCACATCCAATGGCGGTAAGTTTTTTTTATTTATTTATTTCTAAAGCTTTTAGCTAAGAAACAAATCAAATTATTTTTTGATGAAAATATTTTGATTTGTTTTTCCTTAACTTAAGATGAAGACCCGGGTTCGATTCCCAGCTTGGCCACCTGTGGTGATCGCTTTTTTCTTTGGATATGTTTATTTAAGTTTATAATTTATAGAATAGTGTGACTACTTAGGAAAAAACAAATCAAAATAAGCCGGGAATCGAACCCGGGTCTTCCGCTTACGTTAAGCTGAAGACCCTGGATCGATTCCCGGCTTGGCCACCTGTGGTGAACGCTTTTTTTTCTTTGGTACATGTATATTTAAGTTTCTAAAGCTTTTCTTTTTTTATTTATTTATGATTTTAAGCTTACATTATAAATGATATCAAAGGGGTGTTTACCATGTATGTTGGTTGGTTGGTTGATTAGTTATTAGGGCTAAAAAAAAAACAACATACAAGGTAAACACCCTGTTTTTAACTAACTGAGAGAGCGAATCGAGTGAGTTTTATTAGTCAGGGGGACGGCGTCGTCGTTCTATATTTAAAGTTCATACGTATGTATGTGGCTAGGTTTGTTTGTACCGGACTGCACCGGGACGTAAATTAAATAATTTCTAAAGATATTTAACTGAAAAGAACATCATTGTTGTATTGTTTCAGGTAATTCACGTACTGCCACTCTAACTAAAAATCATGCGTTTGAAAAAAATGGAGATAAACGAAGAAAATGTGCAGGATGTTACGAAAATTTGCGCACTACGCTGTCCAGTCGGGAAGCCAATAAAAAAGTTAAGAAAATTAAATCTTATTGCCGTGATTGTAACAAGCCACAGTGTCTTAAATGTTTCTATAACAGTCATATGTGATTCACTTGCAATATATAATAAAGAGTTTTGATTTATCGATAAAATGCATTTTTATTAGGAACATCACTAGCAGTAAATACAAATGTACCTCAAATTCAGTGCTGTAAGAGGCCTAAAAGCCTCCTAATATTTTTTTGTCATTATTCCATATTCTGACATGAGAACGTCGGGCGAAGCCAAAACAAGACAAAACAATCCTTTAGCAACAGCCTTATATAAGTATCATTCATAAATTTGTGAATTTCATTACAAAAAAATCATTTTAATATTCTTGTTCCTTGAGTGGTCTTAAGGCCCCTAACCGCACCGGTAAAATGGTACAGTTAAGGCATAAAGACCTCTTACAGCACTAATTGAAAGTTAGCAATATTTTGAGCCGCAGTGAACGTGTTAAATAATGATTATGCGTTTACACTTTTCAAATACAGTAACAATTTCAATTCAGTGCCTTATAGAGCCCAGTAGAAAATAGTTATTTGTGCAATAAGAGAGCAAAGTTTGTTTGGTGTGCACGCCAGATAGACGTAATGAGTAAAATCTGTGAATTGTAACAGTAATACGGTTAGTGTTTAGTAATGTGTCAGTGTCACACGAGACTATTATTATAGACACTAAAATATACTTTGGTTTCTCGCGTCTTATCTCGCATTTCTAGTATTTACTAACGGCGCGGCCGGCGCTGAGGAGTTAAACAAGCAGTCACGTACGCCTAATTAAGTTTTCTTCCTGAATAATCACGAGACGAATAGGTACGTGATACTATGATATATTTTTGAAGTGAAAACATCTTTAGCGGCGCTGAGCACTTTTTGGAATGGGGAAAAATTGTTAAATACGCGACAGAATTTTTGTGACGTCAGATGTGAAGGAGGTCACAAACTTTTATATTTTGCTGCTAGCCGATTCGACTTCATTCAAAACTGAACGCTATTCGCAAGAGTATAAAGCTGTTAAACACTTTTTGCAATATCATATTCTGCAAATAAATTTGTAATTTTCTTCACGCGTCCTTCACCGTTTTGCTATTGAGCAAATTCGAATAGTTCGGCCCGTCCATTAATTGATAATTGTTTATAAATTTGCGCCAAATTCATTTTTAGGGTGACACCATAAGATGTCACGTGACCTGATCGAAAAACTGTTACAATGTTATTGAGTTTTCACTTCTGCCGGCACTCCCGGAGTGCAACCCGGTCTTTTTTATGTGAACTGAGTATGTTCTCACTGCTGAGGTGAAAAGTATGTTACTCGAGAGCAAAGTATTTGCATCTCGGGCTTTAGATTCCCTCGCTGCCTTCAAGATTTTAAACTTTGAATCACGAGCGTAGCGATTTTAGAATCTTTCGCTTCCTCAGGACTCAAAATCAGCACTCGCAGCAAAAACAAACTTTGCTCTCTTATTGCACAAATAACTATTAAAGACCATAAAATTTATAAATGAAATTTTAAATGTTACGTTATTTCATTTCTTTTCCTTAATTTATTACTTAGTAAGTACGCACCCTTATAAGTTCGTCGACGGAACGAAAATGATAATTTTCTTAGCAGGAAAAGTGGAAATATATAGAGTTTCATTTATGTATAGGCATTTTCGTAATGGAGAGAAAGGGGCTTAGTGAAGTGTAAGGAAATAATAATAACGCATAACTTCATTTGTGTACCATAGAAGGTATTCCTACATCCCTTTTTAATATGCCATATTCAGTCTTTTGTTGTTTATTTGTCTGAGTTTTCCTGTTGTGTTTACGAATATGTTCTCTAAATAGAGGCATGCATAAATACGGTGGAAAGTAAAAAGGTAAAATTGGTGTTACTGAATGGGTCATTCAGAGATTAAGTGTGGGTTGCACGAAACCGTCTGTAATCTAATCGTAAGCGGTGTTCGTTAAATTCTGTTAGTATGGAAAGTTTGACAAGTTTTTATGGGAAGACAGCTGCCGGCGCCATATTTAACGTTGATCGGTCTATAATCGTTAGTTGATCCAACCCACTCTTAGGCTGGGCTAAATGGACTGAATAATAATCTGAAACACTCACGAGCAAATATAACCGTACACTTTGGCCAGAATTGCAACAAGAGGGTGTACCTTTTTTTTTGTCTTGAGTGATTCAGATTATGATTCAGACTGTGTGAACCTAGCCTAGGCGACTTCCCGATAATTTTGTCGATGCGGAGGCGGTAGGATATCAATGAGCTGTTAGTGTCAACTGTCAGTCGAGTCAGTACCGATTATTTACTGCGCGCCTTCATTTACCGACTTCTTGCCTTGGCGGGGAGGAATCGGTATAAGGTAATTTGTACTTTGACGTGAGCTGATGACACACAGGTTTCCTCACTTGGCGGTATACTATTAGTTTACATTTGCGCAGTAGTAATTGTATCATGCACGGAAGCTGGGCGGGGCGCTTGCAGTACTGCGTTACCTCCCCGCGTTCACGTAACCCACGCCAGAGAGGAAGCACTCATTCAAATTACCGCATTTCAATTTTCGTGGCATTTGGACCTGATACATACATCCGGCCATATTTAAAATTCATTGTGAATGATTTTGAGATTTAAGGATCGCTGGACAGTGCTGCCAGCATTAGTATTTTTGGTAAAAACGCGTTGACTTCTCATTCATCGACTTTGTAGTAACCAGTTTTCATTACATCAGTCATTTTATAAAGTTATTCAACATGCATATACATATATATTTTAATTCTGATAAAAACTGGCCATACAAATCTAACCTACTTTAAGATCTCACATTTTTAAATAACAGCAATTGTTATAGGTATCCAATAAAGCAAAGGAATAGAGTTTTATACTTGTTCATAATGTTATATTATTCATATATGTAAATACATATTTGGATTTTGCATACAACTTGGCACTCATTTAGATCTCCATTCTTTTTGCGGCGTAGCCCACAGCCAAGCATAATTTTTGTATTGAACTTGGCTCTCCTTTTTTACATTTATGTTTTTGGTGGTATATCATTACTTTTTGTAAAGAAAACTAGGCAGGTATTGAGATTTAATGTTTTTTCTTTAGCGCTTTTATGCAGATTTACTTCTGTTCTGTGTATAATTATGTGGTCCCGCGCGCCGCCGATGACACACCGTTGGCCGGTTGTTTAGCGCGTATTACACGTTTTTTGTATGGGGACACCACTTATTTTTTGACTTAACTTTATTTTTATATTTTTGTTATATAGCAAATATAATATTACATATATCGGGATAGTTTCAAATATCTGCTTGTAACGGTTCCAACGCTACAACTTAAGAAAAAAAATTGTATGGGGACCCATCCTATTTTTAAACTTTTTTTTTTTTGGATTTTTTCTACGCTTACACACAATTACCGAGCTGGATTCCAAATTTCATCCTTCTAGGTCATCTGGAAGTAGGTTAGGTTGAGGTACTATATGTCAGTGAGTCAGTCAGTGCTAAAATTTACGACTTTTTGACCTTCATATCTTTATAACCGTTTGAGCTAGCTTTATGAAATTTGGGCTTCTAGACGTCCTTATGGATATAATTAAACACACGCAGTTTTATGTGTTTACGATAAAGAGGTTTTAAGTTATAGAATGGTCAAAAGTGGCACCAAGTGGTTCGTGTAATATTGCACTCGGCGCTGGCTAGCCAGTTCCTTTGCTTGAACTTGGCTTGACACGCTGCTGCGTGTCCAGATATCGTACCACCTCCACACCGAGAAATAAGGAAGTCGCCTAATGCGAAGTCATCTATGTCTGTCCTCGCAATCAAAGTAGTGTGATCGGTGGTAGCCCGTATAATCTAAATCATAATTATAAAAGTGGGCAGGAAAACAATAGCGCTCTCGACCGGCCGTTAAAAGCCAGCGTTGGACAGCTGAGCAAGATTAATCGCCGCCTCATCAATAACGGCCATCGCGATTAGCGCCGTATCATATGCTACATACATATATCCAATAGGAGTCACGTGACACCGGGCACGTGTCTGAGTGTTCTCGAGGTTGCGTCGCCTCAGGCACCGCAGATGACACAGGACAACAGTCGAACGGGGGGCTAGCACAAAACACGCCGCCGCACCGCGACGCGAGTCGAGAAAGATCTACCCTCCTCTTTATAATTTGCACGGTGTCAGTGAGACAGGAGACGCTCATTCGCGCGCGAAGCGACTTGGTCAGCAAGTTGTATGTATGTATGTAAATACTTTATTGTACACCAGACACAGGTAAGAATACAGACAAAAAAAAAGACAAGTTTTGCTAGACGTACTGGGTGCCCGTAGTGACATTTAATAAGTGAGCTTAACCGTATAACTTAAATCTCACGAAAATTTAATTTGAAGGGTGTGCACCAAGAACCCGCTACGTGGGCGCTTGGGTTGTAGGTGGCTATACGAACGGTAGCGCTAATAATTAACTTATAAACAAAGTTTAAGCCGGCTGGCAAATTATTAGATGAGCTCCCCAATTTCTTTGAGATGTCATCATCAGATCTTCACCTGATTCTCCAAATCGGTCCAGGTGTCTTCGAGTAATCTGGGAACATACAAAAAACATAAAAGATTCCGACGAATTGAGAACCGGCTTTTTTGAAGTCTGTTAAAAATTGCTGACACTGATTGTGTCAGGCCACTTCCGTTTAGCAGTGCAGCATTGAGTCGGTGCTGTATCAAAAGTTGTTATCTGCCATTGTCCAGTGTAATATTATACCACTGAGCAAATATCAAATTCTGACTGTAGTCAAAGCCCTTACTTGATTTCCGTAAATCTGGGCGACACGGCATCAGTAAGTGGCCTTAATCTCAAAAGTTTACTGTTTAAAAGGATATCTGGCATGTCATATCCCCACTTACATGTGAATCTGTCTCTCAAAACCAAAATGACTGATACATGGGCAAGTGCAGTGCGGGTATGTCCTATTCTATCAACTATACTGGATATCGGCAATGGAATACTGATTTTTTTAGTCTTTTGACTAGTCGACTGTGAGAACTTGATCTAATAATGTTTTTCATTGTTTTACAAATAAAATTATTATGTCTTTTTACTATTAACAAAAGCCACTTGTTTTTTCTAAAAGCCACTAAAACTTATTCAAAAATACCATGCGATATCTCTTAGAAAAAGTGCCAGCGTTTTTAATAACTTCAAGTTCCGAGTAATGAGGAAAGTTTAGCTTTTAAGTTTTTTTCTTTCGTGTCTTGCAAAGTTGTTCACCGACATTTATTTATTGGCCTCGGGAAAACCGCCCACGTCGATCTCTATAAACAACGGTAAAATATAGCTCTTTAAAACACGGTCTTGGCTTTGGGGACGGCAGTCCAACATCATATTGAGCGTACACTTGGATAAGCAGCGGCAGGGCATAAGAGGCGTAGCCATATTATCGTCACAACAGCTGTTTTTTAACAAACATAATATGTTATTACTTAAATTATGATCTATTGGATATATATGATCCATAATAGCTTGCAATCAACCACATTGATAAACTCCAAAGAATGTAAGGTCTATTTTTCTAGAACCAACAGGTAGTAAACTAAATATCAGCAACAATATTCAAAAAGAAAAGTGCGATTTGGAGTCGCCCACCTAAGCTTCAGCTCTTAATTACAAATGTATTATTTTCAGATTTTTGCCTTTTTACTCGCCAAATTTCATAGTTCTAGGTCAACGGAAAGTATCCTATAAATGATTCCCCTGAGAGTGTCAAAGTCAGTTTATGGAATTAGACAGACAGACAACAAAGTGATCCTATACTATTAGGGTTCCGTTTTTTCCTCTTGAGGTACGGAACTCTATATTAGAGCCCTAGCAATGAATTAATAAATAAAGCTTGTACAAAAGGTACTAGAAGATGACCATATTAACACATAATTATAAATACATACTCTCTAGATGCAGTATACGAAAAACATCTAAGAAACGGAAAAAAAATATTCGTGCTCAACACAAATAAATACTCTATTCGGGATTCGAACCTGAAACCACCGGTTGAGTAGGCTAGTATTTATATAGGCTATATCAACTAGCCTGAAGTAGTCGTCAAGTATTGGATCTCAATGTCAAAAATGATACAAACAATGGACCTACTTACACCAGCATACTTCCATATTTACCAAAGACAGTATTATCTTCAGGTGTGATACCTGTGATCCTGGGAACAACGGTTGTTTTACTCGCAGCTTGCCTAGTACAGAAAAACAAAATCAGTAATAAAAGGATAATAAATGTTTTGTCAGTTTATTTATTTCACACCAATTTATTAATTATAAAAATTATTTAGGAGTATATTTATGTTTACGAAATTTCACCAATATGTCCATACTGTCTCTTTTTCGTTCGCAAACAGTCCAATGTATTTCCATAATTCTTCTTGTTATAAGACAGCTCCCGCTTGTATTATCCAAGTGCCGTAGATTTTCAAAAGTAAATCAATGTTTACGCTCGATATTTCGATATTTCAGTTTTATTTCCTCCTAGCTTTCTAAGTTGGGCCCCGAAGGGACCCTTTAACTAATTGCCAATGACAAAAGCACGGCCAAGAGCCAGTGCTAGCGCGGCAGAAGGCCAACCCTCAAAACGAAACTTAACTAACCTATATAGCAATTAGTCAGATTCGGATAAATTGGGACTGACAAATCATGACATGTATACACCCCATCAATCTGTCGACTCTTACGGTCATGTGACGTGTTGCGAGTATCTCTCGAATCTCACGGTCACGTGACGTCTTACGGTCACGTGACCTGTGGCGAGTTTAACAATTTTTCCCCATCACAAAAAGTGCACAGCGCCGCTAAAGAAGTTTTCACTTCAATCAGTCAATCTTGCAATCAGTCCCGACAAGTTACCGATAAGATATTCTTAAATGTGTAGAAGATGAGCGATAGATTGTTAAGAACGTGCGAGATGAGCAAGTAATTGTATGAGTAGAAACTAGTGTATAAGGCACTATAAATAACCATTGTGCAGACAGTACTTCAGAGTCTCTCACTGCGTGTGGACTTCCATAAACCCCTCTAGGGTGTAGTCCACACTCCCGCTTTCTGCTCCCCCATCAACATCTCATAATGCAAGGCAAGTGGGCACTAACATGAACCTGCATCAACCACTGCCTAGCAAACTGTTTATTCATCCACTCAACGTTATTTTAGTATTTCCTATATACTATCGAAACATGGAATCCCTTCGATAGCAAAGTAGTATCTGATTTCAAACTCTGTCAATGTTGAAAACATTACGACGGAACCAACGTGCACGAGCAAAATATTCGATACACACACTAATAAAGCGTAAATTCATAACACCCGCCACGTAAGTGCATCCATAAAATCAGCCGCGCTACTAACCCCACCGTATGAAGCCCCATCTTACTTTTATGCTTTATAAGACGTAGTTTTATGTCTTATCCTACTGCGACGAAATATCGACGGGGAACGCGGTCAGGGGTTGTTATAATAAAGTTCTAGGGGTGGTGTTATATCACTTCTTGTTTTATGCTTTTGAACTTCCGTGGACAAGATGGTACCGTGTGGTATTGGGTGAGAATAGCACCACCTCTTTTCATGCCTCAGGTGTCTCGAGAGTTGGCTATGTGAATAGGGTTGATAAGCGATGGGCTAGCAACCTATTACTGACGTTATCATATAAAATGTTTCTGTTTAGCCCAATTCTTGACTGGTAGAGAATGCCTTATGGGATTAAGTCCGCCAATTGTACTTATTTTTTACAGTAAAGTTTAAATAAATAAATATGGAATTTCCCATTAATTCCATCTAATAACCTTCTGTTGCAAAAAAAAGACCGGGTTGCACTCCGGGAGTGCCAGCAGAAGTGAAAACTCAATAACATTGTAACAGTTTTTCGATCAGGTCACGTGACATCTTACGGTGTCACCCTAAAAATTAATTTGATGCAAATTTATAAACAATTATCAATTATTTAGGCGGACGGCCCGCGGGCGCGTTGGGTGCGACGGGCCCAACGCGCCGCCGCGGCGCAACGGTGCCGGGGTCCGGCGCGCCGACGGGCGGCGGCAAACACAATACCAATTTGTTTTTGCCATTGCCAAATATTTTTCAAAGCTTTATCTCTTTAGGAATAACGTCTAAATTCGAACTATTCCAATTTGCAAGAACAGCAGATCGCGGTGCACGGTGGCGACCAAAATATCAATTTGTTTTTGCCGTTGATAAATATTTTTCTAAGCTTTATCTCTTTAGGAATAACGCCCAAATTCGAACTATTCGAATTTTCTCAATAGCAAAACGGTGAAGGGTGCGTTGGTATTATTACAAATTTATTTGCAGAATATGCTATTGCAAAAAGTGTTTAACGGCTTTATACTCTTACGAATAGCGTTCAGTTTTGAATTAAGTCGAATCGGCTAGCAGCAAAAAGTGACCTCCTTCACATCTGACGTCACAAGACTCTGTCGCGTATTTAACAATTTTTCCCCATCCCAAAAAGTGCTCAGCGCCGCTAAAGAAGTTTTCACTTCAAAAATCAAGAAACACATTACAGTCAAATCTGAATGTGAAATTGGTCCCTGCTGGTCGATTGCGCAACGTTTCGTACGTAGGTACGTCCGGTATATCTAAATGTATCTTTTGGTAAGTATGGGAAAATGACAGTTGATTTGTCCTAACGCTCATTCGAAGAGTTACGTAGTTACCCCTCCATTTCGTGTATTTACACCCGGAAATCATAAATTTGGTGGAGTGGAATTGCATTGCATTGATTTCTCAATTATGTACTTAAAAGTACAAAAGTACGTCACAGATTCCGATAAACGTTGAAATAGCAACTAATGAAGTGCCAAAAGTGATCCTTGTGGAATCGACGGAAGTCCTCAAGTATATCGGCTCACATACAGCGATTCGGTGTTTTTCTCTAAAATCAACGCATTTGCTCTCGGAAATCAGTTCATGTGGTAAATTGAAAAAGAAATGTGGAAATGTTCTCGTGGCTTGGCGGAGTACTAAATTGAAGTCGGTTAAAACTTTGTTTTTAAAGTAAATTATGCTCATATAATTTACCAAATACCAATAGATTATTCTATTTGTTACAAGCCAGGAAGTAACGTAGCTTAAATAAGTTTTTGTCAAAAAAACCTTTTTGGTACAAGCTTTTATGTCGGCTGTATTTATTTGTAAACCGTCATCAACGATCCCGAAATCACCGGGGTTACGTCTGTTAATTCCTGGATTCCCATGGCCACCTTCTGTCTACATCGTCAGATCAGCTCGATGGTACCATTATATCGAATTGTCATCCAAACTATACTTAAACCCAAGATTTCAGCACAATCAGTTGAAGATATCTGCATCAAAATTGAGTTGCAAGATTCCATCCGAACAAACATAGTTACATACATTGCAACTTAGTTTAATAGCTTATATAAAAATATTGACGTGAAACCACATGGGACTATTAGATTTGAAATTGAAGGATCGAATATGACTCGGGAGACTTAAAATTCGATACAAGTTATTCAACGCTGATGCGAAAGATATAGATGTATCGAATTCCCTTTTAGATCCCTTTGGATTTAGATTGATGCCGTATCGAGCAGCGTTTGGTGGAAATAGAACCGCAGAGTAATTTTTATAGGGATCCGTGACACTACGAAGTTTTAATGTTCAAGTAACTATACACATATTATACTGTTTAATAGTGCAGATGGCTCGCCACCGTGTCTGGTGGCGTGTTGCGTTCAGCACCTGATAGTTGAAGTAAAATGGACACCCTCAACACAACCGTAATAACTAAAAATCATATTGACAGATAAGACTGTCGGTTTAAAAAAAAGGTTTTTTTCCTTTTGGGAGCTACGACTCCACAGATAGACACACAACCACACAGTCACACATATTAAACTAATAACACCCCTCGTTATCGTCAGGGGTTAAGAATAGTGACCATCACACAATGACATAAGACACAACATAAAACCCTAACATAATAGTAGTAACGAACCTTAATTAAAAGGAGTTGTTTATGTTACTTTTACTGTCTATAAGAGTCAATAATGTAGGTCAAGTCGGCTGACAAATTATTTTTCACGCCACTGCCCAGAATTGTGGCGAAAGATAGTCAGAATTGAGGCTTCAAAGCTGTACATTGCACAAATAAGCCTTCTATGAATTCAAACAGGCCAACAATGTTTTCGTAGTCCAGTTGGAACAACGATTCGACCAATCAGTCTCCCCCAGCACGGGAAGGCACCTCGTTGAGCCGCGCTCCGGTGTAGTTTATTTTACTACATTTGGATTTATACTTATAATTATTTGCTATTTCCTACGTAATGTCTCTGCCAAAAGTGCAATACGAGGGCTGCCTTTTAAGTTGTGTCGTTTGGAAAAACTAAAGACAATTTAAGTGTTAAATGGTATTTATTGTTTTTCAAAGTAATCACCGTGATATGTAATACACTTTTTCATTCGATCGAACCAGGTTTCGAAACACTTATTCCAGTCCGAAGTCGGGGTCTCCAAAATGGCCGTTTTGTATGCCTCAACCGCTTCTTCAGGCGTCTGGTACCGTTGACCACGAAGTCGTTGCTTGATTTTTGGAAAAGTAAAAAAATCGTTAGGGCTTAAGTCTGGACTGTACGGCGGGTGTTCCAGAATTTCGACGTTTTGCTCTTTTAAAAACGCAATAGTTTGCCGGGCGGTGTGCGAGCTCGCATTATCGTGGTGCAGTCTTATACGACGTCTTGGGTTATTTTTTCGAAACTCGCCGATGACTTCTGGTAAACAGACAGTGGTATACCAGTCAGCATTAACCGTTTTACGATCCTCGAGCACGATGGTGGCAACGTGGCCACTTTTCGCCACAAACGTGGCGACCATTTTTTTCGAAGTGCTCCGTGAGCGTATTACTTTGGTCGGTTTTGGCTCATCTTGGAACACCCAAACAGTCGACTGCTGTTTAGAATCGGGATCGTAGGCATATATCCAAGATTCGTCACCACTGATAATGTCGTAAACATGTTTCGAGTTTCCTCGGTTGAATTGCCGCAGAGTTTTGCGACACCATCGAACGCGAGCCGTTTTTTGGTCTTCACTGAGTAAATGTGGTATCCAGCGTGAGATCAAC
Organism: Epinotia ramella; assembly: GCA_947578815.1. Classification (NCBI taxonomy): domain Eukaryota; kingdom Metazoa; phylum Arthropoda; class Insecta; order Lepidoptera; family Tortricidae; genus Epinotia; species Epinotia ramella. Next base: position 29,138,014 of record OX388202.1, read on the forward strand.
TTTTTTACGCCTAAGTGATCATGCAAAATACTGTGAACACTGGTCCCTGAAATACTTAAGGAAGCTTCTATCTCACGGTATGTCGCATGGCGATCTTCGATGATCAGTTGCCGTACAGCATCAATGTTCTCCTGGGTTACGGCTTTTTTTGGTCGACCTTCACGATGTCTATCACCAAGACTAGAGCAACCACGTTGAAATTCTAAATACCAGCGTTCCACAGTCCGAAGGCATGGTGCTTTATCATTGAAAACCGTAGTCAACTCTTCGAAGCACTGAAGTCGCGTTAAGCCCCTTTTGAAGTTGTAAAAAATTATCGCACGTAAATTTTCCTTCAAAATTTCCATTTTCACAACTGACTTGTCAACTTTGAACGAACGCTGTACTAAAACGGTTGGGCCGATTTCGAGTCATTCTTTTGTTTTCGAATTCTAAATTCAAATATTTTAACGTGACACTAGTTCTTTTTTATGCAATCACGGGAGGTTTGCAAACGACAGAACTTAAAAGGCAGCCCTCGTAAATGGACTCGTCTCGAAGTCACTCGTCCATGTAATGCTTACTTTCTAGCTCCTACAACACTGTACTAATGTTTTTCCTAATATTGTGGACGTCGTTGATACTAATTCATACTTCGTGACAGCATTCGATACGATCACTTTTCCTTTACTTACGTTTATTGTACCCGCTCCTTCTGACACGCTGAGACCACTTTCGCATTGTCGGTGCGGGCTCGGTGTGGTATCAGTAAACTTACAGCTGTCATTGTAAAGATTATATACTGCGCGCCAATGTTTAAATAAGTGTTTCTTGGTTGATGCTTCTGGATCGGTAAAGTTCAAAATAGCACATACCCTGATTTACCCTAGCCTGAGCGTATTATTTCGATACCATATTTGAATTTTAAAATATGATATCGAAATAATACGCTTACGGATATACTCCCTGAAAAGTATTGTCGCCGGCCCCTTATTGATCTCAATCCCTCTTAATATCGGAAGGATTTGGGGCTGTAAGCCGTGCTCCAACAAGAAATGACCAGGTTTATGCCAAGGTTCTTCATCTTCTAACACATAGTGTCCCAAAACTCCCAAAGCCGTGAGATATATAAGTACCTATAAAGATTAATTGTCTATCTTTCTTTGAATGTAGAATTACGTGGGCGTGTCCTATTTACAATTCTTTAAATATATCCCCTCCGTGTCGCATAGCCGTGTAATATTCTATAAAACATATTGAAAGTGAATCCGAAAAAAAACTGTCATTTTGGTACCTATACTTAATTTGATACATCCAAGTTGATCCAAAAAACGATTTACTCATTCGGCGCAAACGCAAAATCGTCAACACAAATGATGATTTTGAAATTGGACCAAAAGTAATTCACCAAAAGTGAATTTATTTAGTTAAAATTTAATTGTGTCTATATTTTTTTTATGACCAATTTTTCTTGTTCAAAATGAATATAGCCCAACTGGGTTTTTTCCATTATGAACAAGGTTCATGTCCAAATACGTGCAAGTTAATGTTATCTAATGTAAATTAATATGAAAATCGTCTATGTTGTACAAAATTCATATAATTATATGACGTTTTTCTAATTGGTCATATTTATGGACAGGACGTAATTACATTTTAACATTATTGAGGCTGGACAATTTTCCATGTCGAAGATTTTCAAATTTACATTATTCAGATTCGATAAATAATTTCGAGTTGTCAATTTCCCATTCGTGCTGAATGAAAGTAAATCCAAAAACCAAGTGGGAACGGTACCCTAACGTTAGAGTTGTTTGTAAGGAAAATGCTTTTGGACCACGAAAACAAATTGTCGCAAAAACACGTAGCCTGAACTAGTTCTATATCCTTAATTCTTATCTGGAGGCTCATTTCAGTGCTCGTAAAAGCCGAAGCAATGGCAAACCCAACTAGCACGATAACGAAACGCCTCTAACAAACAGAAGATAAAACAAACAATGGACATAAAAAATGTATGAGACAACAAAAATCAAAGAACTTGAAACGACTAGTCTAACATGACCTCCCTTGTTCCTCCCAGAGAGTATTCTAAGGGTACGTAGCTGCTGTTTACGAGAAGAGGGCAGGGATCAAAGTTTAATGGTTTTATTGACCTTGTAACATAAATTATTAGGGCATGTCTCGTTGTACCCTGAAACAGCGGGAAGGGATATAAAATGGGTATAAACTGGGTGAACTCAAAAGGCCAATAAATTGTGTTATACAGTGTAGTTTTATTACTGAGCCAAGTGCCGCCGTAAATGAAAATGCGGGGATATGTTAAGTGCGTTTTATATTGCCTATATTATGGCTCAATCATGGGATACGTAGATGCTACGAAGCTGTCAAAACATGTATCTAAAAATGTTACAATAAGTATCTATAATAATAATATATACTTACCGTTTCTGTCCTTTGCAATTTCTTTTATAATATTATATAATAGACAAAACATATGACGCAATTATTATGACAAAGCCGTTGCTCGATCAATTTACGCAAGTAACGAATTAGGGATTAGATTAAATCACTTAATTTCTCCCAATTATATGTTTTAAGTGTAATTGCCATTTTACTTCCACTGCAATGAAAAAGTATAGCAAATGGTGCAATCAATTATAACAGTGCCAGTATACCATCCGCGATATTTGACTGACGGCGACATGATTCCACTTTCATGCTTCTGTCTTTTGGAAGATTTACTGTCATTCGGGACAAATGGAAAATCGACAATACAAAATTACCATTATAAAATTGGACCTTGTATGGAAGAATGACAGTTGAGTTGTCCTAACGCGCGTTCGAAACGTTACGTGATCAGCCCTCTGCTGTAATACTTACCATCAAAAGTGAATTTGGTGAAAATGTAATTATGTCTAAGTATACATTTTTTACAAGCTTTTATTTACTTTGACCTGTCCGTTGTTTGTAATCAAATTGCAAGTTAAATTTGATCCACTTCCCGGTTTCTGATTGAGCTGAAATTATTCACGAATATGCAAATCGCGTGACAATGCAATATTATGATGACGTGGAGCTGATCTGATGATGAATTTGGAAGGTGGCCATATGAACTCCGTAATAAAACCACATAACCCCATCGAGTTTGGGCTCGTTAGAATCGTCTCATCGAGTAGGTGATGACGGCATCCAGAAAAGTAAAGTCGGCGATAAAAACTAGTACCAAAAATGAAAGTTTTGACAGAAACTTGTTATTAGCAATATTTATCTTGTTCAAAATGAATCGAGCCCAAATAGAATCTTTTCGACAGAAACTTGTTATTAGCAATTTTTATCTTGTTCAAAATCAATGCAGCCCAAATAGAATCTTATCCAATATGAAATAGGTTCATATTTGAATACGTGCAAAGTCTATGTTGTCTTATTTAAATTAATATCAAATCTTAATATGAAAATGGACTACATATTTCGTACTAAACATATTTGAAATGACGTATTTCCGATTGGTCATATTTTTAGTGTACGTAATTCCATATGGACGTATTATCAGGTATGTCAATTTTACTTTTAGGACGTAATTATTTTAAATTTTATTATCATTCAGTTTGGATAATTTTCCATGTCGTGGATCTAGAAATTGACTGTATTGGGATTCGACCAATAATTTCGAGATGTCAGTTTCTTATTTGTGCTGAATGACAACTTTTAGAATCAGAATGATAGAGAAAAGTGGCTATAGGTGCGTCCCCTTCTGTCGGACGAACGGATAGATTACCGGTTAAGATGAGAATCACTTACCTTAAGCCTAGCCAAGGTATTTCAGAAGCCCCTGTTCCTTGTAGAATGCACACATATGAAAACAGGTCACGATTTTCACTCGCAAAACTTAGAAGCCGTATCCTCGGAATTTTTTCAACTGTTAAGACCAAGTTGCCGTGAGATGTCCCATCTTGTCTCAAAGCGGAACTTAAGTACGTCCTAAGTGCAGCTTAAAGCTTAAGAATCTCTTAAACTTTTTAAGCGCCGCGTCTTCCTTGCTATTTTGTTTGGGGTAATGCACTCTGACAAGTGCGAATATCGAGTTCAGTTTAGGAAACTGTATATTGTAATGCAATATGCTAAATGTAAGATGATGCATACACGTATGTACGGTATCTGTTTGGCCCTGTATAATTTACTAACTACATGATGCTCCAAATATAGGCCACAACGTACTTAACAAGGTTGTAGGTATACATCACTCTAATTTGAGCTAGGAATGGATTATTAGTAAGTATCATATCCTACTAATCCTACTAATATTATAAATGCGAAAGTTTTGATGTTTGAATGTGTGGAAGTTTGTTTTAGATGTTTGGATGTTTGTTACTCAATCACGCTTAAACGGCTCAACCGATTAGGATACAATTTTGCTCTAAGATAGATGCACCTATAGCCTAGATTAAAATATATAGTTTTTATCCAGGATCCACGCAGACGAAGTCGCGGGAGGAAGCTAGTAATATAAATACGAGTACGACAAAGTACAATACCTAGAAACGTCGTAAAAATAAACTTTTGTTTATTCTACGAGAAGAATTTTGTTAAATTGTACGGACGTTTAATTCAATAACCTACTTCCACGTAAACGTCCGAGTGCTCGACGTAGCACTAGTATATGGTATGGCACTCTATATTTAGGATATTAGGATTTTTCTTCATTGGAATTTAAGCCATGTCACTTTGACATAGAGTGCCCATGCCATATACTAGTCCAGCCCAGCGTCGAGCACTCGGACGTTTACCTTATCTGCTGTAAGAAGGCAATACATTAAATACATCATTGAGTTTAGTTGTTTTATATGAGTACTAAATAAAATCCACAATTCACAATTTAAAACCATACCAAACATTTGCTTTCCAGAAAATGGTAGCCATTTGGACCGGGCCGTAATAAAATTAATCTCAACTAGCGACCCGTAACGGACTCGTTGGAATCGATGCTCTCACTTAAAAAATTCCAGCTTCCGTTGAACAGAGAAAAAAAAGGAAGTGCATATTTTATTTTTTCCCAACGCAGTTAGGAGAATTTACTAATATACTAGTATGGTACAAGTTAACTACTCATTGAGACGATTCTAACGAACCCAAACTCAACGGGGTTACGTCGGTTAAGTACTGAATTCCCATGACCACCTTCTGTCTCCATCATCAGGTCAGCTTGATGGTACCATAATATTAAATTGTCGTCCAAACTATACTTATACCCAAAATTTCAGCTCAATCGGTCACCGGGAAGTGGGTCAAATTTAAGTCAAAATCAAGATTTGATGACAAACAAGTGAAACTAAAAGCCAGTAGGCCAAGATACAGACTCAGCCTAGTTTGGTCATTGACGGACAGCCTCGATTTAATGTAATATTTGTTTTTGTGAAATAAACTATTTTGTATTTTGTTGTATTTTTGTATTGTAATTAAAACTAGCTTAAACTATATGAATTTATATCATGATCGCCAAATAGTATTTGAATTGGAATAAAATGTCATGTAGCATATATTGTAACTCAAATATTATAGTCACCATTCATTAATGTCTAGGCAAAAATAAATATCCGTTAATATCACATAAAGATCGTCGTAAGAATAAGAAAAGTTTACCGATCCGAAACCGCCTTTCACTGCGTGCTCACACATGTACCTGCAGCTTAAATACTTATTGAAAATAATTAATGACAAGCGCAGATGGCCGTAGAGATTTTGCTGACAGAAATATCAAACAACTTAGTTTTCATCCAAGGGGTACGTAGTTGATAGGTTATTTATGTAGAAAAAGCACTGTTTTTAAACGCGATAAATTAAGATGTACTGTAAAAAGACTGAACTCTAGCAAAATCCGAGTATGCGAGAAACACGTTAATAATTTCTAATTTCGACAATCGAGACAGAAGAGAAAGTGCACAATCACATACCTGAAGCGTCCAGGTCTGGAGCCTCCTCAGGGCTTCCTGTTCTCTTAAGGCACTCTCAGCTACTCACCGGGCGCGCAGATCTGACTTACCACCGGTCTTCGCCTAAAGATACCTCAACGACACAGCCCGAACTCTCTTGATGTGACGTGCACTCTTAAGAATAAAAACTTTTAAATTCTATATGGAAAAGCGCGATCTTTATATGAAATTACGAAAAAGTAGGCGCAGCGCGTGCGACTTCAAAAGCAGAAAGTTGTAGTAGCAATGGCCACAGGAAGTGGTTATCCTATAGTGTTGCCCTACATAAACGGAAGTTATATTTAAAGTTACCATACGAAAACCGATATTCAACACGAGAGTTGAACATTCCGCTCACCTAAATAAGCAGTATTTACGATACTAATAAACGTTATAAACTAAACAGATTGCTTAAAACTATGACTTAAAAGTTAATATCGATAACATTAGTTAGCCAGTGGCAGTGGGCACAGTTTCACGACTGGCCTTCTGTACTGACCAGTGGGCGTCGTGACCGTGACGACTCTACATACACCATCAGCTCCCGGATGTAGAGCTGAGATGCGACCTAAAGGCCATTTTAACGGGCTTGTCTGTTCATTAATTAACAAGACCAAAGTACCAACGACAATGTTTGTGTTAACCTTATTCCATTTAGTCCTTTGTTGAAGTGTGTGTACGTACTCCGCATGCCATCTGCGCCAAAAGTCTTGATGCATTTTTTGAATCAACTTCCATCGATGACAAACACTAATCTTTTGATCAACAAGGTTCTCTTCAGGGATAATCGACAAAGGCTCTAAGGTAAGAAAATGTCCAGGGCTAAGTGCCGACAGGTCGTTTGTATCCGAACTTAGAGGCGTCAATGGACGCGAGTTAAGCATTGCTTCGATTTGTGTGAGGACGGTGTAAAATTCCTCGAAGGTTAACCTTTGATTACCCACGACTCGAGCGAGATGCGTCTTTACCGAGCGGATCCCAGCCTCGGCTAAGCCGTTAAAGTGCGGGCTACCCGGTGGATTAAATGAAAATTTAATCTCTTGTGCATCAGCGGCGCTCTTCATAATGGAACCAAGATAATTACTTGCCCCGACGAAGTTGCGACCCTGATCAGAGACAATATTGCTACACCGTCCACGTCGTGCGACAACTCGCTTTAACGCACAAAGGAAGGCTTCCGTAGATAATTCCGAAGCAAGTTCGATATGGATAGCCTTAGTGCTGGTGCAAACGAATACGCAAATGTAGCCTTTGTATGTTCTAGCGCCTCGTCCACGTCCGAAAGCGATATCAAAAGGGCCTCCATAGTCAATGGCGACAATCGAAAAGGGTTTTACTTGAGAAATACGACAAAGAGGAAGGTTTCCCATTAGCGGCGCCGAAACCGGCGATGGGTTGACACGAAAGCATTTGACACAACCACTGATCACGGCCTGAATGGTTCGCTTGGGCGACAAAATCCAAAATGATTGCGAAAGTAAATTCTGTAAAGTTTGAGCACCGGGGTGTAGAAATCTTTTATGATATTCGTCAATGATTAAAACCGTTAATCTATGGGAGCGAGGCAACAGTATGGGGTGCTTTATCGAAAATTTGATTGGAGAATTGACTAAGCGACCGCCCACCCTGACAATACCCGCGGTGTCAATAAACAACGAGAGCTTGCGCAAACTCTTTGGCAATGAATTCAAACGACCCTCTCTCAAGTGATTGATCTCTACACCGAACGTAGCAAGCTGCACATGTTTTACTAAAAACATGAGAGCCGCAGTCGTTTCAGACGACTGTAGAGATCCGACAATCTTTCCATCCTTCGACGACAGTAGAAAACGGAAACAGTGGGCTAACACACGCTTTAAAGTGAAAAGCGAGGAGAACCTGTTGAGGAGTTCATCAATTAAGTGAGGATCGCTTGCAACAACCAGACTACAAAGTCGTTGCTCGTCTGCGACAGAGCTGTTTGGTGGCCCAGTCAATGTAGACCGAGGCCAGTCCTTTTCCGCTTTTCGGAGCCAGGAGGGGCCTCGCCACCAAATATCACATTCGACAAGATCTTCGGGCAACAAACCTCTCGACCCAACGTCGGCGGGGTTATGTAGAGTGCTCACGTGGCGCCAGCGATCAGGAGCGATAATGTCCTGTATATGGCTTACCCTATTGGCCACGAACGTCTTCCAGCGCGACGGGCACGATTGGATCCAAGCTAAAGCTACGCTTGAATCGGACCAGGCGAATATTTCCGAGATATTATGTAGAGGTCTTAAAGCCTCCTTCACCGACAGCATTAGATCTGACAGAAGCACGGCAGATTGAAGCTCTAGGCGTGGTATGGACTGTTTATGCAGAGGCGCGACTCTAGATTTCGCGCAACAGAACTTTACAAATGTAGAGCCTTCTGCACTGACCGCCCGACAGTAAATGACTGCCGCATATCCACGCTCTGACGCGTCACAATATCCGTGGAGCTGCAACGAAACAAAAGAATGAACAATGCGTCGGGGAATTACGACAGATTTTAACAACGACAATTGCGATTTAAAACGCATCCATTCCGAAGCTATTGCTTCTGGCACGTCCTCATCCCATTGGACCCCCGATGACCACAAAACCTGCATCAGATATTTCGCATGAAACGACGCTGGACACAGAAATCCTAACGGATCATAAATGCGTGCGATGTGCGAAAGGATCATACGCTTAGTACACCTCTGGTCATTGGGAGTAGTAACTTCAAACTGGAACGAATCTGTTTGTGGACGCCACGATAAACCTAATATTTTAAGCGACAAGTCTGAAAGTTCGTCAAAACCTTTAAAATCACTCGAGTACAACTCAGTGGCAGGAAGATCAGCGATAAAACCTTTATGATTGGAGGTCCATTTTCTTAAATGGAACCCACCCGACGACAATATCTCAGAAAGGTCTGATCTTATTTGTAAAGCCTTCTCGATAGAGTCAGCGCCTGTGACAACATCATCAACATAAATGTCTCTATCCAAAACTGGCGAACCGTCAGGATAGTCGGCTGCGGAATCCTTAGCTAACTGCGCGATACTTCGAAGAGCCTGGTAGGGGGCGGACTTTACCCCGTAGGAGACCGTCCGCAGCATATAATCCTTAACCGGGCTGTCAGGGGATTGACGCCATACAATCCTCTGGTATTCAGCATCCTCTTCCGGCACGACAATCTGACGGTACATGGCTTTAATGTCACCTGTGAAAACCACTTTATGCCACCGAAATCTGGTAAGGATATCAAAGATATTTGTTTGCAGCTTAGGACCCGCCAGAAGCGTATCGTTTAGCGATATACCATTGCTATCACGACAGCTAGCGTCGAAGACACAACGTAGAGGCGTACTGACAGACGCAGGTCGAAGGATTGCAAAATGAGGGATATAGTAAAATTTCCCAACACTACTTGGGGGAGGCTCTACTTCCTCCATATGACCGCTAGACTCGTAATCATCCATGAATGAAACGTAAGCTTTACGAAAATCTGCATGTCTAGCAAGCTTGCGTTCCAAGGAGAAGAGTCTGCGCATCGCGATTTCACGAGTGTCCGAGAATACAGGCTTGTTCATAGGATCAACGAAAGGAAGGGGTACCTCGAAACGGCCTTCACTCGTACGACAGAATTTATTAACGAAAGTATCTTCGCAAAGTTGGTCCTCTTTCGACAAAATTGGTTTACTAGGGCTACTAACATTTTCTAACTCCCAGAACCTTTTTAAAGAGCTATCCAACGACAAATTTGATTGCGAAGAATTCGACACGAAAAAGCAATCTTTCCGACGACAAGTTTTGAAAGATTGTGAATGGCTCTCATCGCATCCACCCATGATGACCCATCCAAATAGAGTTTCAATAGCCTTTGGCTGACCCGGACATCCCTGACTCCGACCACTCAGCAACGATGAAGCGAAGATGTCTGCATTAAGCAGTAAGTCGATTGGTCCAGGATCACCAAAGTCAGGATCAGCAAGAGTAAGATTCTTAATATGAGACCACTCCGAAGATCTAACTGCAACACATGGTTGATCAGCACAGATAGAGGGAAGCACTAGTGCTTCACAATCGAAATGAATTAAATTTGTTCCATTAGGTTTAATGGAACACGACAATGAACCATGTGGTTTAGCTACTGAATTTCCAATTCCAGAAACTGATTCACCCGTATGATGTATATCTAGTCCAAGCCGCTTCGCACAAGGTTGTGATATAAAATTGCTTGCACTTGCACAGTCCAACAATGCACGAGCTTGCTGGTATTGGCCAGAACTATCCCGCACCGCTACCTGAGCAGTAGCAAACAACACCATATTATTATTCGAAGCAGATGTCAGAGTGACATTGTTGGCGGATGAACCACTAGCGACAAGTTTTGATGACACATCAGCATCTGGAGCCGATGATTCAATCTTATTAAAATGTGGCAGTGTATGATGCGAATACCCACACACACCACAACGCGATGCCTTTTGGCACTGCTTCACTTTATGGTTACTTGAAAAACAACAAACACACAAGCCCCTAGATTTCACAAATTTAAATCGAGCATCAGTACCTAATTTTATAAATTTTTCACAGCATGCCAGACTATGCTGGTCAGTACAGAATTCACACATACTTGAAGTGGTGACAAGAGTTACCTTTGATTTTCTCTGATTATAAGTTGCATTAATATGAACTTTATTTTGCAAATTATTGTTTGAGCACTTTAAATCTGATGCATCCAATGCTCGAATTTGTTTCTCCACAAATTCTTGCAATACTTCAAACTTGGGAATATCATTGGAGTTAAATTCCAATAAGAATGCTTCACGGGTAGATTTATCGAGCTTGGACCACAATAAATGAACCAGCATGAAATTTTTATCTGGCAGGCCAAGCTTTTCTAGCACTTGTAAAGTTTCCCTAAAGATTCGATTCACTTTCTCCATTTCAACTCCAGATTTTGATTTAACTTGCTCACACAACAGCATTTTTTCATAATAACTAAATGCAATCTGTCGCTTTCTATTATAATACTCATTTAAGGCGTTATATGCATCAAGGTAACTCTCATCTGATATAGGATAATTCTTGATCAAATCTAGAGCCTTACCTTGAACACTGGTTAGCAAGTAGTGTAGTTTTTCAATGTTTGAAATGTTACGTTTGTGAATTAAAGATTCAAACAATTGGCTAAACGACAACCAGTTCTCTAATTTGCTATCGAACGGCTTGATTTGAATCTTTGGCAACTTCGCGGCAACATTCTCACAACTATCACTTATTGTTTTAACTACCGGCGCGCGCTGTCGTAACCGCGACAAAATTGACTTATGTTTCATTTCAAAATCTGTAGTGACAGGAAATTCTGCACTGCAGTCTAGACTATTTGCTATCACTTCCCTTTGAGCTCGGTGGAAATCCGCGGCGATTACATTTATATCGGATTCGACATAACCTACTAAATCCGTTCCGTGAATACATTCTATTCTCATCATAGCGTAATCTCGCTCAACCCTGCTCATATTTGCCTTAGCATCACTGTTGGAATCGTTGTCCGACATCTTAATCAAAATTCAACTAAAGTATACGCGACAAACTAACGAAAACCGACAAATAGTTGTTTTGTTTACAATGTCGATGTCAATCAACGAACGAAAACTTCCACGTGACACTGACAGCTAGCTAGACACTGGCAACCTACACGTTGCCATACGCAAGAAAAATTACTGAATGAATGAACGGAATGAAGGAGATTCGTCTATGACACGAACTATCACAATGTTACCAACTAAAATCTACTACACTAAAGATCAACACTTCCTGTCCGCCATTATACACCAATTAAAAGTTTACCCTCAACTTTTTTATCAAAAATTTTACAACGCGAAAATTATGATTTTAATGAATTCAGCCTTAAAATAGGTGACTTTTCACAATACGGCCGAAGGACCAATGTTTTTAAACGCGATAAATTAAGATGTACTGTAAAAAGACTGAACTCTAGCAAAATCCGAGTATGCGAGAAACACGTTAATAATTTCTAATTTCGACAATCGAGACAGAAGAGAAAGTGCACAATCACATACCTGAAGCGTCCAGGTCTGGAGCCTCCTCAGGGCTTCCTGTTCTCTTAAGGCACTCTCAGCTACTCACCGGGCGCGCAGATCTGACTTACCACCGGTCTTCGCCTAAAGATACCTCAACGACACAGCCCAAACTCTCTTGATGTGACGTGCACTCTTAAGAATAAAAACTTTTAAATTCTATATGGAAAAGCGCGATCTTTATATGAAATTACGAAAAAGTAGGCGCAGCGCGTGCGACTTCAAAAGCAGAAAGTTGTAGTAGCAATGGCCACAGGAAGTGGTTATCCTATAGTGTTGCCCTACATAAACGGAAGTTATATTTAAAGTTACCATACGAAAACCGATATTCAACACGAGAGTTGAACAAGCACTTAAATGTGTAATGAAAATAATTTCAATTTGTTGATGTGCGCGGAAAATTCAAAACTATTTTGGATTTAACGGAATAAATGAAAGAAAAAAAAATATTCATGGTACAAATAACACAGGAAAATCCATAAAATCACAAAAATATAATTAACGCGCCATGAAATGGTCAATGCTGTCGGTTTAATCGGCCAGCGCTGGTGTTCCGTCGGGGCCAACGGGTCAATGCCATTTTACATAATATTGTGACACTTGCTTTGTTTATACCTAATGAATAAAAAATTTGTTTCAGGTCCTGGACAAAAATGGCCGTAAAAGCACTTTTACTCTTCGCTTCAATTTCAATGTTGAATATAGGTAAGTTTTTATTAAAGAACTATGCGATGTTTGAAAAGAACTAATTGAATGCACGTGATATGAAAATTCTGCGAATTTTTTTCTCACCGGGATACACTCTTATTACTTTATTCATATTTTTAAATTGCCTGTTGTCAAATAAAAAGCCGTTATCAGTAGTTGGCTATGTGATCCTGTTACATGTAGCAACGAATTTATACCAGAGCAGAGATAACTCAGCCCGTACAGATTCGTATAAACTATATCTGGGGGCACGGCAGTGCCGTCGCCTAGACGAGCCAACCGAAACTCAAGGGTAGGCAATACCTACTTTTTCTCGAAGCTCTGCGTCGTTTTTTGAACTTGGCGTTTGGATTATACCAGATAAACACAATTCTCGGGATATGATGTCAATAGTAGACTTCATAAACTTGTAAAGTTTCAATTGCATAGCTCTTACTTTTCTTGATCACTCTCACAACTCAAGTTGATCATCAAAACCCTTACGGTACTTCCTGAAGTCCTAGAAACCTGAAATTTGGTATGTAAGCTAGTATTAGTAGTAGTAGGTTTTAAAAAGCTAATGTTAAACGATATGATAATGCACTTCAATATAAATAAACTGCTTACGAATAATCAGTTTGTTTCACAAAAGGACGTTCCACGACTGATGCCGCATCCGTTCTTATTAAACATATTTACAATATTTGGGAGAATTCATGTGATGCAATTGGTATTTTTTGTGACCTTTCTAAAGCATTTGATTGTGTGGATCACGGAACGCTCATTTTGAAACTGTAGCACCACGGTCTGTCTGAAAATGCATTATGTCTTATGTCGGGTACGTATCAGAATGTCTAAAGTTAAAAAAAACTAACGTTAAAATAGCCTACGTTCAAAATACCTAAAGGTTTTTTCACCTAAAACTCAAAATACCGAAAGGTTAAAATGGGTACGTATCAGAATGTCTAAAATTAATAAAACTAACGTTAAATAGCCTACGTTCAAGATACCTAAAATCTAAATACCTAATGGTTTTTGCACCTAAAATCAAAATACCGAAAGGTTAAAATGGCTACGTATGGCAATGTCTAAAATAAAATAAAAACTAATGTAAAATAACCTACGTTCGATATCACTAAAATCTACGCTTTTTTAGCTATATTCTATATACCGAAAGCTTAATCATTAGGTATTTATGTTTTTCTTGGTAGTAAATTGCCTAATAGTTATTAGTAGTAAGTTCAAATAACAAGTTTTTCCGATCTTTTATAAAAAAAATAACCTCGAAGACGAAAGCGGGAGCAAAGTTTTTTTATTTTTTTATAAAAGTGCGGAAAAACTAACAATTTGAGAATAATTTTACCTGATCTACTACTTCATACAAATAGCTCGCAAGTGCATAATTTTAGGTATTTTGACCATGTGGTATTTCAAATGTTGGTGTATCAAACTTAGGTGTAATAGCTATTGATATTTTAAACATTAGGTATTTAGTCCAATCGGTATTTTAAACATTAGATATTTAGTCCAATCGGTATTTTAAACTTAGGTAATTCGTAGGTAGGTGTCAGTTGCTTAGGTATTTAAATGCATTAGGTATTTACATTTTAGGTATTTATTTAACGTTAATTTTTTTTTAACTTTAGACATTCTGATACGTACCCCTTAGTCTTCATATCTCAGCAATATGACACAAACAGTTGTTGTAAATGGAACCCAGTCTAGTCTAGTGGAGCTGCAGTAACGTTAGGCGTGCCTCAGGGCTCTATCTTAGGACCTTTTCTATTTTTGGTTTATAGTATTATAGCGTTAGCCTGCCGGCCTTCTTGGCGTCGGCCCATGGGGTTGCTGACCTAGTTGCTGAGATTTTATCATTAGATGGCGACGGGGTAAGCATACCGTATGTGGCCGACGCTGTGAGTCGGTGGTTGGCTATCAACCCAGGTGCGTCTGTCCCGGAGAACCCAAGACTCCAGCGCGCGTGGGATGACGTAGGGTGTAAGGCCACCTTGGGCGGTCTGGTTGGAAGCGCTTCGGGTGTGGACCGCGCAAGGCTTCTGGCAGTGTCGCGGCTGGAATCGGGGGCTTGGCTGCAGGCGTTACCCTCCCCTCCTGGACGGTGACTCGTTGCGGGTGTCCGTCGCTCTCTGTTTGGGCTGCGATGTATGTCAACCACACGTATGCATCTACGGTTCCACGGTGGGAGCTGACGGCCATCATGCATTGAGTTGCCGGCGATGCGTCGGGAGGCATCCGCGTCATCATGCCTTGAACGACGTCCAGAGGGCGCTCAGGTCAGCGGGTGTTCCGTCCGTGCTTGAGCTTCCGGGTCTTAGTCGCACAGACGGCAAGCGGCCTGATGGCCTAACGTTAGTGCCGTGGGAGAGAGGGCGGTGCTTGGTCTGGGACGCTACGTGCGTCAGCACCTTCGCCGCCTCTCATATCAGTCGCACAGTACGTGCGGGCGGAGCGGCGGCCGAGTCTCAGGCGGCGGTGAAGCGCCAAAAGTATGCTCCTTTGGGCTCGGGGTATATTTTCGTTCCGTTTGCGGTGGAAGCGGCGGGCTGCTGGGGTGCTGACGCTAAACAATTTGTGCGTGACATAGGCCGTCGACTAAGGCAAAAGGGAGAGGATCCCCGTTCCGAATCGTTTCTGGTGCAGAGGCTGTCCATGGCCATCCAGCGTGGTAATGCTGTGAGCGTTATGGGCACTTTTGCACCGGGAGCGATAACGAACGGGGTTGACTAAACTGACTGTAATATTTGTCTGTTTGTTTTAGTAGTCATGTAATATTTGGACTTAAGTTTTGTATACTGTATGACTGACATTATTAGTATTATTTGCCGATGATACATCATTAATCTTTAGGGTTGACCGAAAATCAACAGACTTATAGCAAAGTTAATGGCACACTGGCCAAAGTACTCGATTGGTTTACCGTTAACAATCTGCTATTAAATGCCAAGAAAACGACATGTGTTAGATTTTCTTTTCCTAATGTTAGACCGGTGGAAACTAGTATATTTGTAAATGATGAGTATTTAGGAATTGTCGGTTAAACAATATTGTTGGTTATATTAGACAAAAATCTACAATGGAGTGCCCATATAGCCGTGTTGGCGCGTAAACTAAGTTCAGCTCGCCTAGTTTATCATAGTCATTTTCATAGTATTAAGTCGTACGGTATTTTGGTTTCGGGTAAAGCAGATGACATACAGACAATCTTTGTTTTACAAAAAAGAGCCATTCGTTCTATATATACCTAACCTTAGAGCAAGAAAATCCGTGAGAGAACTCTTTAAAGAAATTAGAATTTTAACAGTAGCGTCCCAATATATTTATGAAAATATTGTTTTCATTCTGTAAAAATTCTGATGCCCATAATTTTATTTTAATACTTACATGTAAAAAAAAATTGTACCTACCAAAAAGTTTCGTGTTCGTAAAGTAAACAAGTCTTTTTCGGGTCAATGTATCCATTTTTATAATAAATTACCTAATGAAATTTTCGGTCTACCCTTTCCAGCTTTAAAGGCTGGAAAATTACTTGGAAAAAACATTAATGTCAAATGCACATGCAAATGCAGGGTTGAGGACTATCTCACTGACAGAAATGCATGGCCCAAACCAGAGCCCAAAATAGCTTAATCCTACTATTATCCTACTTCCTACTAATATTATAAATGCGAAAGTTTAGATGTTTAGATGTTTGGATGTTTGTTACTCAATCAACCGGTTTGGATTAAATGTCGCATGAAGATAGTTTGAAGCTTGGATTAAAATAAAGAATAGTTTTTATTCCGGACGCAGGCGAAGTCGCGAGCGGAAGCTAGTCATTCATATAGCTTATTCGGACATGTATTGTGTTCTTGTAGAACAATGCATTATGATGATTTTTTTTCTTTGTATTCATATTCAGTTTGACTTAGGCCCTGATCTGCAACAAACGCCGTAGGTCGGGTCCGGCGTGACGCTGTACGTACGAATGCTTACTAAGGTGAGTCGGGGTAAGAGTATCATACTTTTTTGAAAGTTAGATTCAAATAGTGTTTGTGAACTTATTATTGCATTAATTCGTATAATAAAGCGATAAAATATAAGTAAATTTAATATATTTTTAATTGAAACTACTTATCAAGCAAAGACACTTTTAAAACATGCACTAACTTGTAAAAAAATAAAAATCGACACGACTGTTCCTCTTGCCCCATGACTGGGGTAAGAGTATCGTACGTACCTAACTTGAACTAGGTTAGCTCCAGTGGATTTACGTATTTAGTAACACAGTTGGTAGACGCTGTCAAGAAAATGAATACCTTAATAAGTTGAAAACTTCAAAATTCTGAGAAACTGCGTTTATACATATTCTGGGGCAAGAGTGTCATAGTAGGTGTTATCAGGGGTGACAGGTTTGTCAAGATACCTAACACTTAAATAAAATAAAAATGCTTTGATGTTTTTTATTCACTTTGAAAACTATACTTTTTTCGTCTTTAACCAATAAAAATCTTTATTTTGTTTTTGTTATACATATACCAATTTGCCGCATTTTATCAGGTGACAAGAACTAAGGCGATTTTTTTGTTTTGATCTAGTTTGTAATTGTGTCACGACATGGTTGATTATTTATGTTTTTGAGTGCTTGAACCCAACATCCGCATCCTTAAATGTCGAGAAATCGCATACGCACATCTCTGAAGCAATGCCAATTTGTAATAAACATGACAATTTATAAAAGGTTTGACAGCCCTGACATGGGGTAAGAGTAGCATATGACTCCCTTCCCCCGGACTGAACTGGCACTCTTGCACCACTTAAATAATTTGAGGTTAAAATTGTACTGGCTTGATAAAAACTTATAATCGATATGAATAACAGAAAATAACGATGTAACATAAGAAATAAACTATAAATATTCGAGTCACCAACAAACAAATCCGAATTAACAGCCATATATCACACAAAATCGCTTTTGAATTATACACGTGCACTTCCACTTATCACAAGTCGTAACCAGTCAAAATAAACAACGTTTTGTTTCAATATGGCGTGTGAAAGAGACATCTATGATTAGACGATGGAACTAATACACGCCTGTCTGTTTTACCGACGGCACAAAAAGGCGCTCAATGCAAAAGAATTCGCTGGAGAAGCTTTTGACCCTCTTCCCCCGATGTTACTCTTGCCCCGACTCACCTTATGGAAATGCACTCTGCGACTCACCTTATGGAAATGCCGTGCGCTGCGTCCATAGGTCTTACCGTACGCCGCCTACGCAATCATTTCGGAGCATTCTGGCGTCACGGACGTCGCGTTTTTGTCATCGAAGATGGTGAAATTTACAAAGGATGCGATTAAAATGCTTAATGATCTTCACGTTGGTAAGTACAGTTGGCTAAAAAAATATTAACGTTCATCCATAATCAATTCACATTAGCGCGTGCGAGAAACTGATCGCAGTTTGCGCTGGATGCCGCGTCCTAGAGTTACCATAGCAGTTTGCGCTGGACGCCGTGTCCAGAGGACGCGGCTTTCAGCAAACGCCGGACGCGACTTACTAGATCGATAGTGGGACCGGATTTTTGCCCTAAAAGTTTTGATAATTCTAAAGATGGAAAAGTGATGCTTATATGACATGGGACATATTTTTAAGTATATTTGCAAAATATTGATGAAAAGTTAGAACGAGCGTTAGGTATAAATTAGGTATTTATATATTTTTATTTATAATTTGTGAATATTGAATTAAAGTGCAAAGTTTTAGCTTCATCGTTTATAATATGTATGACGCTATATGTTATTAAGTTTGTAGAACTTTTTTTACGCAGCTTCTTTGTCAAACCAGAATTAGGTTATTACTTTGTCGATATTGAATTAAAGTTTAAAAATCCTCAACAATATCTCTAATTTCTTAAGTTAATAGACAAAGCTAAAAATGTAGAAGAATAGAATACATGCTATAAAAGTAATATGCGTTTTTTGTCCTGTAAGATCTAATATTGAATTAGAGTCTGTAAAAATAAGTCTAATACTATAAAATAATATATGCAACCATATTATGAAAAGTAAGAAAATTCTGTGTATTGCTTGCATTAATAATAGTATAATTTATTTAAAATGGCGCGAAATTCATAACCACGCCGCGCTGGCCCTTTACTCCAGGCAAAATACGGTTTTGAAAAACATTAATTTATAATAGCGTTTTTTTTGTTGATTTCATTTGAAAATGTCATTCTAAGATGATTTAGTCAAGAATCCGACAATCTTTCCACCCGGAAGTAATTATGTAGATTTAAATGAAGCATGCATTATCTTTTTTTGTACGATTTATTTAGAATATTATAGAGCAAATGTAAATGAACCAAAATAAAGACAAAAACATTTATTAATATTTTTACTGACTTTTTAGAAGCCAGTTAACTTATCATTTTTTCGATGTCTGAAATTTTGTCGGATTTTGTCGCTGGGTAACTATTTAATTGATAATATATCCGTTATACATAAAAAAGAAGCTATTATAAATTATTTCCAAAATTGACATTTTTTCCATACAAGTTGTCAGTTCATTGCCTGGACTACTTCAACGGCGGCGCGCGGGGGCCGATCGTAGCCGACCTAGCGAGCGATACCTCGCCCCGCCCCGCCCTCCCCGCATTACCGCGCAAGCGCTGCTGTTGTCTTCAAATCATTCATTTGTTTGTTTACCGTGCACATATTAGATGCAATTTTTAATACATTTGCTCAAAAAGTGCTACTTTTACGTAGCTGTTTAGCGTGCGGAAAGTTGATTTTCACGAACTAGTGCTTTTCACTTTTCCCACTCAATAATCGTACAAATTGTACCATTAATTATTATGTCAATAAAAAATAAATAAGATAGAGCTGTACTAAATAAAATGATTTTTGAACTTCATCATTTTTCAACTGTATTACAATGACGTTTACAGAATTAATAATATAAAAGTTTCGAATTCCTTACTTGTTGTTTTTCTTATTTTTTCGCAACTGTATTAAAAAACGTCGTTGTGTAGATTACTATACATTGATTCGAAGGCTATATCGGCACACAAAAGAAGAATGGAGATGGAGGCACCAGTAGCACGCCTAGTGACGATGAGGAATGCTTTGATTTTCAAAACTTTTGTTTTTTTTTGCAACGAAGCTGCCAACGAAGTGTTTAAACAGGGTCAACTCAAACGCCCTGTTCAAGTCAGAATCACTGTCAGTGTCAGCGAAATAAAGAAATGTACTACACAGATGTTGTTAAACGCAGCTATAGCTGCTCGCCTCAAGCAAACCAATGTTAGTTTGCCCCTGATTACGGATTGCTGTTACGAACACCAGGGTCATGTTGCAGGGTAATATCGCCGGTTAGCGACCACCTAATTTATGGTTCCGGTTTGCGACCACTCATTTCAATTGGTTTCAGGAATCTACCGCAAAAAACGACAATATATCCTTTCAGTTTTTTCAGTAGATTACATACATACATACATATACTCACGCCCGTATCCCATTGGGGTAGGCAGAGACTAAGGAACGCCAAATACTACGGTCCTTAAATACTTCTTCAATAGATTCCTGTTTAATAATTACTTTAAATAATAAATGCGGGGCACGGTTTATTTAGAGTGCGTTGTAATGTCATTTTATTAGGTATATTTAATTGAAAAAAAAAAATACGTTGTCTTTCACGTGGTCGCTAACTGAAGCTGGTCGCGTAACCGGGGCGGCGTATTGACCCAACGTTATTAAATTAAACATTCCAATTTACGTTAACACTTAAAATAGGCCGTTTCTGCTCTAATAGTACCTGATTAAAGAAAACTTAGAAAGTAGAGCATAATTTAAACCAAAACAGTGAGAAATATATTCTTTGATTACAAATATTATTTGTATGCAGAATGTAATGATAGAGAATGAAGCAAAGGTTTGTCAAGATCGTAGCAAGTGGAAATCCGTGATCTCTGCCTATCCCTCCGGGAAATAGGCGTGATGTACATTTGTATGTATGTATGTATATTATTTGTAGTAAGGTAAATCTCCAATAACTGGCCACTCTTGAATAATCGGCCCCCTCATACTAAAAATTAACTCTATTCACGTATAATAGAATAGATATAGATAGTATAAGGTGGCCAGTTATTGACGATTTACCCTACTTGCTAGGAATATTCGAGACAATTAAAGGTTTACTAAGCAGAAACGTCTGCTAACGAAGTTCTAAAGGACAACGCTCCCTAGGATGAAAAAAAACATGAAAATTTTGTTGAAAAAACTATTTTGCCTATTAATGTGTATTATTTCAAAAAAAGTGAGTACCTTTACATTTTGAGGAAAAGAAATGTGAATGGTGACCCAGATTTGAGCTGTATAGTAAAATGTATGGTCAAAAAAAAGTGGTCAGATTGAAATGAAAATAATGTATGTCATAAGAATCGTTTCACAAACAACTTGAAAAAAAAAATTACTGGTAAAAGTAGGAAGAATCTAACCACTTACTTTTTTTTTCTTTTACATTTTACTATGAAGCTCAATTCTGGTTCAGTTAACAGTTTTCACAAAATATATTTTATTGAAAAACTAATCCTTACTTAAAAAGTTTTTGCACCTTCATTATTTAAAAAAATACTTAAATACACAAAATAGTTTTCTTTTATTCAAAATATTCAGTTCTTTTTTTCCATACTAAGTGTGCGGTGTTTTTTCGATCAGAATAAAAAAAAATCGCCAGTAGCCTTTTCAGGCTTGCGTAGGCAACAAGGAACCCTTATAGTTTCGCCATGTCCGTATGTCCGTCTGCGGCTTAGCTCAGTCACCCTTACTACTAGAAAGTTGTAAGATTAAAATTGAAGACTTTATTCTATTGCACTTCGAAGAATCGAGATTAGACTGTAAAAATAAGAGTTTAATTTTAATAATAATGAAAAAAAAAAGTTCTGCGTTTTAATTATTTTAGTTATTTTGTGAAAAAAGCTGCACAGAATAATGAGAAGTCGCAGAAGTTCACTTAGAATTGTCATTAGGTGTAAACAAATATGAATAATTATAATGTTGTCGTAAATGGTTGTATTTTTTGTAATTTTTTACTATTGTGTTAGCCATTCATACTGACTTTAATATAAAACAATAAGTACCTACTTTATAAAGGACTTAACGTCGAAAATTTATAATATTACGACTGAAAATTTTATTCTTTGACACTTCGAATAATCGAGATTATACTGTATTAATAAAAGTTCGCTGTCAGTTATATTATAATGTGAAAAAAGTTACAATTATTTTTTTTGACTGTTATTGTAATAAAAATATACGAGCTATTCACAACTATTTTTATTATTTCTGTTTATCCTGGTTCCTATTGTCATATCTTGTCCAGTCCTATTCGCCGTCATGTATTATACTTACCCCACCATATTATACGGTCATTACGCCGGTTACGTGACCAACTTCGGTTAACGACCACCGTAAGGACAAGGTTTTTTTTTTCAATTAAAGATATAATAACATTTAAACAGGCTGTAAAAATGCCTCGGTACGTACGCAATTTTTAAAGCAGATATTAGTCAGGAATCTACTTAAAAAACGAGAAAATATCCTCTCGGTTCACCATTACTCCCGAGTGGTCGCAAACCGGCACACTAAATTAGGTGGTCGCTAACCGGTGAAATTACCCTACATCCTAAATATACAATTTCATCTAAGGTAAATTGAGTTTAACTATAGCTTACTGCTGACCACGTCGCAAAAAAATACATGTAGGTTATTTGTTAGTAGGTATTTATGCAGCTGGCTTAAAGGAGTAACAAAACATGGAAGAGTGGTCATTTGTATAAGGGGCGATCCCTAAAATATTTTTAAATTATGTGTATAACGCGATAACCAGTTCGACGAAACCGCGGGCAATCCCTAGTATAGTTGGTAATAAATAAGGATACATTTCTTCTTTGTATTTCCATTAACGTACGTATAACAAAATAACATGTGTTTTGCCATTGGTATTTATTCTTTGTGGATTTTTTTATGGATCGTGGACGCAATCAAGGGCACTCTACCGTTGCGTTGATCGCTGCCTGCTGCCACAGCGCACAGCGCGGCGCGCGCATACATGCCGCGCTTTTTAAATGTATTCATTTACGCACGGAGTACTTAGGTATCAATATTTAGTGTCGCCGTAAGTTTATTTTTCTTAACTTTTGTTTGGTAACTGATATCATTGTCATGATCGTTTACTATTAACTCTACAAACTTTAATTCAATATTGGCTATACTGTTTAACCGGAAATCAATATCTAGACAAGCCGATTGTCTACATTTCTAACTTTTTTCCAATATGTTAAGTGGATCGACAATATCGTAACTTTGCAATATCAGCTACTCTAATTCTTTATTTACAAAATTATTTGCATTTTTACGTTCACCAGGATGCAGAAGTCCCAGATTTCTAAAAACAGAATATTGTATATAAATTAAAGTGTTATTGGATATGTTACAGTTTTTTGTAACTCTAATTCTACATTGACATAGTTATTGGTAAAAACTAAAATATTTCAATATAGCCGAAAGCTCCACCTAAAATTTTCTAACTTTTTACATAAGTATTATTTAACATGCCTCCAACGACATATCAAAAAAGAAAAAACTTTAATGTTGTAATAACCCATTTTTGTTCAACCGCTGGTCTATTACGGCGTTTGTTGCAGACCAGAGCCATACTTTAAGTAGGTTAAGAACTATCATTGTAATTAGGGTTTTTGGCAAAAATTGACTAACTGTTGAGTTTGTTTCGGCGTTTCTTCTTTTTCAGAAACGCTGGTAGAATTTTGACTTGTAAAAGTGCCGTCATGGGCTACTTCCAGAATAAAATTTCATTTATATCATTCATTCAAAATTAAAAAAAAATATACTTCCTAACTAAAGGATGGAATTTAGTATGAGACTTCCCCTTTTGATGCTAGAGGTCTGAATTGATATAGGGAATAAATAATAAAATACATATATCAGGATTTTTATTAAATCACCCCCACCCTTAAAATTAGGGGATGGAAGTTTGTATGGGTTTTCCCATACACTTCAACCTCATAAAAAGGAATGATATTTCACTAAAAAAATACATGTAAAGTTATTGCCTTAGATAACAAACGCATTTCAATCATACACAGGTAACATATTTGACACATTATTATTAAATCATCCTCCTAGCGTTATTCCCGTTAATGCCCCTAAAGGAACGCGGGGTCCGCACTGACACCTTATCCCAAGATTTGGCATAGGCACTAGTTTTACGAAAGCGACTGCCATCTGACCTTCCAACCCAGAGGGAAAACTAGACCTTATTGGAATTAGACCGGTTTCCTCACGATGTTTTCCTTCACCGAAAAGCCAACGGTAAATATTCCGTACATAAGTTCCGAAAACCTCATTGGTACGAGCCGGGATTCGAACCCACGACCGTCGCTTGACAGCCGCATGCCTGAACCACTAGGCTACCGTAGCTCTTGTAATTAAATATTGTTTAAAATTCTAAATTGTTTTACCTTTTACCATAAACATGGGCGTCCCACTTAAAATGATATTACATCAGTATTTGGAAGTAATTCATACCAAAAACGAAATAAATATCAACAAATTTAAGCAACACAATTGTATATGCTTAAACTGTATATACATAGATTGGTGTTTTGATTTCCGACGAGTATAATTTTTATACATGAGCTAGTGAAGCGAGCGAATGTATAATTCGACACGAATCGGAAATTATCTTTACGTGCGTGTACGTGTACCATACAACGTTTTACTATGCCTTGTGCGAGGAAATGAAATAAATATTGAAATGTCAGTTAAAATAGATAGGTTAAGAGGGGGCGCTCCGCGAAATCGGGGTTCTTAGATTGAATATTTACCTATGAAAAACTAAAGCGAATGCCAGGAAAAAGAACATACCAAAACTACATCATATTTGCAATTGAATCGTCTGAACAAAACCATACAAAACCAAAATTGCCTCGATAGAAAAGAACCGCCAAAACATGTCTTATTTTTACTCAATTTCAATAGTGTGAGGTTCCCGTGCATATAAATTAAGTAAAAGTTGAGTGTATAATAGCTTTTCACATTACCTAATGAAAGTACTAGCGGGGTATTTTTATGTAGTCCCTTTTCAGACTTATTGAGGTGAAACGTATTTGGCGTATAGGCCTTTTTTATTTAGCGCGATACCCTTTCTCCCGTCGCGTGTTTCGTGCGGTTCTGTATATCTTTTGTTGCCGTTCGCGGGCGGAGTCAGTCGTAATCGCTCCGCTGAGACGAGAGGACTACGTTCTGTGCTCTCACGACAGCACGATGAACATAATTATTTCAATAATATTGTGACCCAGTATATTCGTCCAGTGAATGAACGTATCATTACATTCCAGTAGATATTTTGCTACATTTTGAAATAATATATTTAAAAGTCGACCTTAACATATAGATCTTAAAGTTCAAAATACAACTATAAGATTACGCAGCGATCGGCGGGTGACCGGCTTCTTAGAATAATTTGTGCAGTACATGCAAAACTAGACGAACATTTTTCTGTCGATCGTGTATTTACTTTATGAAAGATTATCACTATCACTATCACTACATAGTATAAAACAAAGTCGCTTCCCGCTGTCTGTCCCTATGTACGCTTAGATCTTTAAAACTACGCAACGGATTTTGATGCGGTTTTTTTTAATAGATAGAGTGATTCAAGAAGAATGTATAATATAGTATCCGTGCGAAGCCGGAGCGGATCGCTAGTTGAGAATAAATCCGCTTATGTTCAAAATCGATGACTGAGAGGTCTAAATACGAATTCATAGTCAGAAATATTTCAAAAAGTGGTCGCATTATTTAAATTTTTTGAAACATTCGTTGTAAATTAATATGCGCGTTTTTTTAAAGAACAACATACATTGCCAGGCTTCTCGAGGGTGAAGATTCTAGAAATGATGTCCATTTTGAATTCCAAGATGGCGGACATTGCTTTTCGAATTTAAACTTTCGTGAGACGTGTTGAAACAGTACTAATAATTACACGGTTCAACTCACGTATTAAATGTCACTACGGGCGACATGTTTCGAACTCTTCGGGAATTCTTCTTAAGGATGAGTGTTTTCGCGGCGGTGTCGCTTGAATCTTGTCGTGATACAAGCGACACCCCCGCGAAAACACTCATCCTGAAGAAGAACTTCCGAAGAGTTCGGAACATGTCGCCCGTAGTGACATTATTGACATTGTTTTTCTTTAAAGTCATCACGGGTGTCGCTTTTAGGGTTATCGAGAGTGCAGATTCCAACAATTATTGCCTGCGAACTTGGACATTTTGATATTAAAAAAGTGAACATACCTAATTATGCACTTTTTCTTAAATATGTTCAAAATTGATAACTAAAGGGCCAAAGCGTCTCCATTGTCTCAAAGTACGAATCCGAGATCAGAATTGAAAAATTTGGCCGCCACACGGTAGTGGCCTGAAAATCTGACTTTCATAGACATGATCGAAGTTTTCATAATATATTATAGTTTTTTTTTAATGCTACTAATAAATTCACGTATTAAATGAAGCGACAGGCGACATGTTTCGAACTCTTCGGGAGTTCTTCTTCAGGATTAGTGTTTTCGATGTTTGTTTTGAAGAAGAACTCCCGAAGAGTTCGAAACATGTCGCCTGCCATGACATTTACATTAATTTTTTAACCGTGGATTTATTAGTAGTATTTTAGATATGTCTCACAAAAGTTTAAATTCGATTATAGCTGTTTTTTTGCTTTAGCCTTTTACGAGACATTATTATGCTAAATTACAACCCTTAGGTGATTTAGTAAAAAAACGGAAGGTCATATTTCAGTGATAGCTCTCGAAACTGACATAGCTACTAGCGAAAATTATATCTTCAAATATAGGTACTTACAGATTTTGTCTTTCTTTCCACTTATTATAATTATCTATAGGTATTCATCATGTTTCATCTGACTGTCGGGGCATATACTATGCGAGAAGGAGCGGGGCAGCAATAGACGCATCAGCGCGGCAGGTACGGGGCGCGCGGGTGATTTCTGATTTTTCCCTGGCGATACGCCCCCTCTTAAAATTGAATTTAGGTAGGTTGTCACTGTCAGGTAATTATTATCTCGAGCTGATTTAACAACTTCTCCACATCTTTTGCTGTCAAGCTTATTATTCACTTGAAACCATTCTACTTATTGTTGTTTTGGCACGCAATTAATTTTGACTAACTCATTATCTTCCACAATAAATACACTGTAGGTATAAAAAACAAACTAACACTATTGGAACGCAATAATAAAATATTATTAAACTATCATTATTGATTACTCACTTTCACTCGACATTTTCAACAAATTTACACACAACATTAATGGCGGGCTTTTTGTGTTTTAAATACATATTTACTACTGCGCATGTGCAAATCACCGCCATGCCGTATCGCAAAAGGCATCAGCAAGATAATATATGCGTCCAGCCAAACACATTAAGTGAATACTTAAAAAAATAATGAATTTATTGATCAAATTCCAAATATAAAAAGATTAATAAAACATTTTATAAATTATTAGTATGTATGTACCATTTATTTATAAGAAAAGTGTTATTGAAATATTTGTTAAACTTTTATCAAGTAATAAAAACTGTTAATAAAAAATAAAAAAATAAAAAGTAAAGTAAAAAGCACTAGTGCGAAAATGTGGCACTTTCCACACGATTTGGCTGCTTGGAAAAGGCTCTTTTGGAGCACATGCATTGTAAAGTAGATAGTAAAGACGTGTAGCGAAATATTTGGCTGCTACTAACTATGTAACTATATGACGCTGACTGTACAAAGGAATTCCTCAGTTGCAAATAAAAATAAGTCGCTTTGAAAGAGTTAACGTTTATTTCGAACGGACTCCTTTTGTTATCGAATTCAACTCGCTCGTCTGTCATGTGCTCATAATGTAACTTTGTCGCATTGTTTCGAAAACTGCGTGTTGCGTACGACGAGTTGCCTGTAGCCACACAAAAAGCAATTACATACTCTTCAAATTCACCACAATAATAAATTATCCATACATTTATCTGATTCATTATTCCCAATACGGTCTAGTTTCCTCCCTGAGTTGAAAGTTCAGATGGTAGATGGTATTTCGTAAAACTAGTGCGTACGTCAAATATTGGGAATAGGTGCCAAAAGCAGACCCCAGCAGGCTTCTTTAGGGCACAACCCGGACAAACGCTACGAGGATGATGATATCTGATTCGTAGGCTCATGGGTAACTTAGCGAATGCTAATGTATAACCCGGTTACAATATCTGTGGACCTGGCGTCGATGACGTCAAGTCGGCGCTCTGGTACGGTGAGCAAGGCGCGCGGGGCGAGCGCGGGTAGGTAAAAGAGAAGGGGAGGGGCTTCACATTCCAGCGAGGTCCACAGATATTGTAATCGAGTTGTACGGTGATCCATACGTCATATTATCAGCCTGTAAAGGTAGGTACATATATCTATTAATTACTTAGGCTTGGTGATCCGAAATGAAACGGGATCATGCATCCTATGCTGATACGGATATGCTTCCACTATGTTTTGTCAGCGATAGCTGGTCGGTCACATGACGCATTGTAAATGAGACATTTTGTCCTAACGTGCGTCCGAAAAATAGGTACGTAATCACCGCTCTGGACCGCCCAAGTGGGTGGCGAGGCGACACAGTATAGCCTTTTTTCTTTATAGCCCGGCGTGGCTGAAAATTGAGATAGTATTAGTGGTATCTCAAACGGTATTAATTCATCATCCTCCTCATGCTCCTAGCGTTATTCCCGGTTGTGCCCTCAAGGAGCCTGGAGCCATGGCAAGGATACCTAATCCCAAGATTTAGCGTAAGCTTCTACGAAAGCGACTCCCATCAGACCTTCCAACCCAGAGGGAAAACTAGACCTTATTGGCATCAGGCCGGTTTCCTCGCGATGTTTTCCTTCACCGAGAAGCTAACGGAAAATATTCCGTACATAAATTCTGAAAAACTCATTAGTAAGAGCCGGGATTCGAACTTGAGACCGCCGCTTGACAGCCGCATACCTGAACCGCTGGGCTACCGTAGCTTCGCTTAGCTCAAACGGCATTAATTAAGTAATTAATAATCATTGAAATTGTTTCAAAACGGTTTGAAAGCAACTTATTGTGACATTGACATGACACATGAAATAAAAGTAGGTATGTACCTCCGAGTCCCGGTATCTCATATTGAACGAACTTACTTCGTTAACCTTCTAGTAGTGTATCAGTTTTGGAACCTTACTTCAAAAAGATGTTATGACGTCACATACGCACCTACACATTGAAAACCTAATCCTAAAAATGAGGAAACTTATATATGTCTTTAAAAATCTGAGAGCAGTGGTAAACATACATTCGCTAAAGACAGTGTATTCTGCACTTGCGCAGTCACTATTAACATACTGTATTGGTGCCTGGGGCGGGGCTGGCAAGACTTTGTTCCTAAGATTTAGAAAGGGCCCAGCGAGCAGTCCTGAAGGTTATGACAAGTAAGCCCTTTTTATATCCCACCACTGACCTTTATCGTGACTGTAATGTTCTTACAGTCAGAGCTCTATTCATTAGACAGATTATTATAAGGAAACACAAAATGTTACCCTTCAATCAGGATCTAGTCAAAAACAAACGTCGCATTGACCTCATCTGTACAACTAACACTCACCGTCTGGCTTTGTCTGGACGGCAATTCTTCTATCTGAGTCCGAAACTATACAACCGTATCAATAAAATAATTTTTATCTACAGTGCCTCATTAAAAGAATGCAAGTCAAAAATTACAAAATGGTTGGTCACATTAACATATAATGAGCTCGAGGATCTCCTCGAGTTTCGGTAACCCACTTTCTGCCACCCTCTCTCACACATACACACACACACACACACACACACGCGCGCAAGCATGCAAAAGCGCAACTGCGCGTGCCTTATTCATTGCTTTGTTCCAAATTCTTATTGTAAGTTTTCTACTAAAGCTCTTTATAGCAGTACTTCATTTATCTACCTCATAAGTTTCCATAACTGCAAAACGGGTATTTACTAGATTTACCAAATTGTGTCGCTTTCCAGGGTGAGGGCCTGGAGATCTGTATTACAGGTTTTTCAATACCTAGTTCAGACTCCAGTCCCTCACAAAGGATACTTTGTACCACTTTCATGTTTACCAACTAGTTGTCAAACTGTTTTGTATGTCCTTTGTGAGGTGAAAATAAATGAAATTTATTATTATTATTATTTATTATTTATAAACAATATTTTCACTGGGGAAAGCTGCAAAACTTATTAAATTAAAATATTGAATATTTTGATAACAGTAAGAGTCTGATGACTTGGAGAAATTACCTTTATTTGATCTAATGTCCCCGTGCAATTAACGGAAATTGTCGGAAACACGTTGTACAGCTTTAAATAAAAATAAGTAAAATAGTTCCGAACAAACGTCCGGTTTGACGAATTCATATAGACACTCGCCGCTACAATAAACTTGGGCGGAATTCGGCGCACTCAGTGTACAAGTATGCATCTGGTGAGGTAGGGCACAGCGAAATGTCATCCCGCTGGAATTTGGAGCAGCCCAACTGGGGAAGTACCTCCGCCTTGCAGAAGACCACAGCCATAATAACACTACTACTTGCTCTGTAGTAGTGTTGTGTTCCTGGAGGTGAGCAAGGTCGCCAGAGCTCCCGAGGATGCGTTGTGTTGAGAGCGAGGGAATTTGTTCCTTCAGCTCTCAACACAGCGAATCCTCAAACATATCAAGGGTCGGCAACGGCCATGTTACTCCTTTGGAGTTGCATGCGTCTATAGGCTGCGGTGTCCGCTTACCATCAGGCGGGCCGTACGCTTTTTGCCACCGTCGTAGTAAAAAAAAAAAAAAAAAGAAAAAAAAAAGTTTACGATGAAATGAAAATTCGCCGAAACATTCATTCGATGAAACGGTTGTCGGTGAAAGAAGGGTAAACCCTAAACTGTCGGTGAAAGAAGGGTAAACCCTAAACTAATGGGTTCTACATAATTACCTTTTAGCTTTACCTAAAAAGTTATCAGATTCTGAAAAAAAAAGTTCGATGAAATGAAAATTCGGTGAAACGTTTGTCGGTAAAATGAGGTATCCCAAATACCATCCTGACACTTCCAAACAAGATGGCCTCGACCTTGAATAAATTATCCTGTGTTTACCTTTAATCCCAGTAACTCTTACTATAGCGAACTTACACTGATTACAAGGCTGAAATTAAATTGAAAATGCAAACTTAATCCTGAATTAATTTCAGGCGTAATTTAAACTTTGAACCGGGAAAATTGAAACGCGGTCATGGGCTTCGGATCGTGTCATGCGATTAATCTAAATTTTGGTAAAAAGTTCGGCGACAGGCATGTTGCTGCGACTCTTTGTTTATACGACTTGCAACGTTTTTGTGATAAAAATTCGGCTCGTAATTTTTGTGTAAAAAGTAACTTTTTTTTTTATCGATGAACAGGGTACAATTAGAAGAAAACTTGTACATTGTAGTTTGAATCATATAGTCTGTAAGCCCATGTGCCAATTGCCTACGACGACGACGAACATCAATCAATATCAACTCACAAGTGCCTATACCTACCTAAGTACCTATGTTCATAAGAAGTTGGCGAAAACAAGCAAAATGTTCGAAAGAGAAAGTTAATTTCGGTTCCTGAAGTATTTTTATGTAACCACAATAAGTCACAGAATGGCTATAACAAACAGCGGGGCGACTTCGTCCAATACAAAACCCATAATTCTACTAAAACGAAAACCGCAGACCACCACACAAGGTGGACTGGCGGACATGGAAGTCCGCTGGATGCGGGTGGCGCAGGCCCGGTCATTGTGGCACTCTTTGGGAGAGCCTAATGTCAATTAGTTGACGACTTTTTGTCTGATCTGAGGGATTCACTAGCCAAATTGCTCGTGACACAAAACCGATCCCGAAAGTGTCGCAAAGTTGCCGGACATCGCTCGTCATGTAGCGCAACACGCGATTTCATAGTTCGACTTGTTGCCGACATATCGAGCGACGCCCGGCACTTCGCTCGACGTCGCTGACGACACCGTTCGAGTGACGTTTGCCACCACTTTATCACCTAGAGCATATTGTGCTACGTAACGTTGACATATTTAGCATAGAGGTTGACTAATTAGTCTAATTACTCTATTGCTCACGGCATTAAGGTCACCTTTTGTACAATAAGTTCTTCTTTTGTGCAATAAATGCCATTCTGAACGATGCGGGAAATCATTAATTAGCCACTTATCAAATTAGTTTATGTCCAATAATTAATAATATAATAGAAATATGTAACTGGCCCTTATTTTGTTTTGAGCAGTATATAAGGTGGCTAAGGTGCTAACAAATTAGGTACCAATACTTTTAGAGCTGATAGTACTCGTCTCTAGGAGTAGACTTAAGTATGAAACATTTAAAAGTGTGTATCACTTTTTGGAGATCATTAGGGAAACAACGTTACTGCGTAAAACACCCTGTTAATGAGATCAACAATCCGTGATTAAGCCCTCTTTGATTGTCTTATGAAACCTCTTGACTGTCACGAGTCAATGGCCACTTCACTTAGATAATTAAATGTCAATGTCCAGTGTTTCTTAAGCTAATTGATTACTAACAGTTTTCCCGCCAATCATTGACGTTTGTCACAAACGACGATGTTCACTTGACAGATAGTGTTAAACATCTTGTCAGTTAAATGCACAGGATGATTATGTTTGGGCAAAATTTTAATTTATTTATTTTGTTCCGGAAACTAAAACAAAAATATCATATAAATTTTTCTTAATTTATATTTAAAGTTAATTGTTTTAATGTAATGTAACACCTCTTAAAATATTGGTACTTAATTTGTAAGCACCTTATATACTCGTATACGTAGTTACAGGTTAAGTTAATTAAGGCGTATAAAAACAATAATATGTACAAACGGTCTAACTGCTCATAAATAGCGCTGTGTTAATATAACAAATGGGAAAAGTTTGAAGACGCGATAAAGGTAATCTTAAGAATTACTTAACTGATTGGAGGGGTCTTTTTCCGATACTTAGTTGTAATTAAATGGAAGTTCAGTGAAAAGTTTTTGGACTCAATAAGAAACTTAATAAAGGTTCGACAATGAACTCTTTAAGGAAGGTATAAAATACAAGTACCACGGAAACTGTTTAATTACTTCTTATAGCTTTTTAATAATAAGACATCTTATTCATGATAGAAAGGGATGTTTCTACGATATCGCTTTTTACAGGTCCTATTCATTTGGATTTGAAAGGACAGTCCAGCAGGTTAATCACGTAACGCATTGTACGCGCATTAGTTAGACCTATATTTCAATTTTTATATGGAAAAATGACAGTTGGATTTACCTAACGCGCGTTCAAAACGTAACGTGATTGGTCAGGGCAGGTGTTCCATGCATTTCATTTCACAGAAGGGGACATCGTCTCTTTAATATTTCCGGCTTCAAAATCAGAATGTCAGGGACATCAAAGTGGACATTCGTCCCCTTCTGACAAATAACGCGGATGGACTCCTGGCCCTGAAAGTAGTTGTATCCCTATTGCCATCAATCAAAATAAAAACATTTATCCTGATGCTAATAGGCCATAAAGGCACTTTTACAAGTCAGAATGAACATAATATCTATTATTTTTAAATCAAATCAGTAAAAAGAAAATTAACACAAAGACACAAGTAAATTATTAAAGCATTACATGTCAAAAATCAATAAGAAAAACAAAATACAATCCATATTTCTTAGCCATGTATGTATGTCACATAGCGTCAAAATTTAAATAATTAAATCTGATAGGTAGGTATACTCAACGATAAGGGTCATTAAATAGCTAATATTGGATTGGGCTCTTAGCTTAAAAAACGAAGTGATATTCCGCTCAACACTATAATGAAGTAACTTGTCATCACAAACAGCACCCGTTCACGAGTATGACGCGTATCTCAGACACTGCATTTAAAATCTCGAATGGGGCCGTAGGTCCAATACAAAACTAGTGGCTCTGTGTTCGAAAATGTGACTCGAAAAAAAATTGAATATGTATAATTAACGAAACTGCTCCAAAAATTTCACGAGAATCGGCTGCGAAATGCGACCCGGCCTCGTATCATGGTCGGCCTTATCACGCGATAAGTGACAAGATAGAGTGTCCGTTACTGGCTGACACCGTTCGATAGAACGAGACTGACGCTCTATCTTGTCACTTATCGCGTGATAAGGCCGACCATGATACGGTGCCTGTAGAGGAGAACAGCTGGACAGCGGCAGCAGAGAGACAGACACCGGGCATACTAACGATTTTCAGGTCAAGCTGAAGCATAGAACTTAGTTCGCTTCGCACGCTCGTTCGATGAAAATAAAACACCTGAATTCGATTGTAGCACACGCATTTCAATGAAAATTCGAACATTCGCATGAATACAAAAACAGAAAAACAAAAAATATTTTCTAGCGAAAAACATCAAAGCAAAAGCCGCGTACAGAATGAATTATTTTCGCATTCGCATTTTGCCTCGGCTTCGACGGAAAACTCGTAATTGTAAACGAAAAAGAGACAGCACTGAATGAATGTAGTCGTGGACTCATTAAAATTTGTACACGCCGATGACTCGACGAGTACGATATTGTGTACAGAGCCTGTATAATAACTTTGGCCGCGAACGGATCCGTATTTCAGATATTCAGAGGACTTCACGCTCCGTTGATTTGGGAGAACTGTGAAATATTTGATTAAAGACGAAATGAAACTTTTATACAATTTACCGCGTATCGTTATAGAAAGTACCGCTATTTACAGCGATTTGATTTAAAAATATTTTTGCAAGTTCGATATTTACTGTATTTTGATATATTCCGTATAGCCTGATATAAAAAAAAATGTTAGACATTTATATATGTTAATCTTTGTATTTTATATGTGTAATAGAGTGGCTGTGAAATCATATTTATCACTCAAACGCAGACTGCCTCAAACCATTAAGAAGGCATTTTTTTTGACACACTTATAAGTTAAATGTATTAGGAAAGTGAATGTTTATATATTCCATATAAATAGGGCTGTTTAATCATATTATATATATCCATATTCAATACATATTCATTTTTTTTATAAAGTATAATCTTGTAGTTTAGCGGTAGGCATAGATTGTGTAAGAATTTTAATTTCCTATTTTTCTACTTTAGCACGGATTTCAATGTTTTTCTATAAACGAGTGAAAATGCGGTTCCTGTGTGGAACCACGTGGCTACCGGGCTGAATCACCTCAGGTGACCACTAGGTACACCAGTGCCAAGCGGCTTCCTTTGTTGAAGATGTGCAAGGTTGATGACACTAAATACCCGACTATTAATTACGATACTTCGAAATTATTGACTAATCTGTGCGTCAAGTTACATGGCAAATACATATGTTTTACAGATTGAAGAGTGATAGAATCAGTAATTTAGGTTAAGGAACAATGGAACTGACGTACTTATCATAACTGATTAAACGTTCCTAAAATAATAAAGGGTAAATAAAGATTTAAGTGGAACTAACAAAGGTTTATTTTTGGTGAGGTAGGGCACAGCGAAATGTCATCCCGCTCGAATTTGGAAGCAGCCCAACTGGGGAAGTACCTCCGCCTTGTAGAAGACCACAGCCATAATAACACTACTTCTTGCTCTGTAGTAGTGTTGTGTTCCTGGATGTGAGCAAGGTCGCCAGAGCTCCCGAGGATGCGTTGTGTTGAGGGCGAGGGAATTTGTTCCTTCAGCTCTCAACACAGCGAATCCTCAAATATATCAAGGGTCGGCAACGGCCGTGTTACTCCTTTGGAGTTGCATTCGTCTATAGGCTGCGGTGTCCGCTTACCATCAGTCGGTCCGTACGCTTGTTTGCCACCGTCGTTGTATTTAAAAAAAAAAAAAGGTAGTTACATTGTTCAAAATATGCCACCGATGTATATCAAGAAACCCTAATAAGTATGTACTTACTATCTTACTATTTCTAAACCTTCAATTATAATTCACGAAACCCTTATCGTATGACAGGGAACCCTTTCAAGGCCCTTTCGATGGCTCAATTATTAATTCAATTGATTAATATTGTAATGCATGGGTAGTGTTTAATCTTGAGGCTGACAGAAGCTGAATAGTCTCAATATTAAGCTACCATATATTAGACATCTAATTTTGGTATACCAGCCGGCAAACTTCTTGAACATTAGATGACGTGGTGGGGGAAGTTGTGTCAAGCCAAGTTCAAGCAAAGGAACTGGCTAGCCAGCGCCGAGTGTAATATTACACAAACCACTTGGTGCCACTTTTGACCCTTCTTTAACTTAAAACCTCTTTAACGTAAACACATAAAACTGCGTGTGTTTAATTATATCCATAAGAAAATCTAGAAGCCCAAATTTCATAAAGCTAGCTCAAACGGTTATAAAGATATGAAGGTCAAAAAGTCGTAAATTTTAGCACTGGCTGACTCACTGACATATAGTACCTAAACCTAACCTACTTCCAGATGACCTAGAAGGATGAAATTTGGAATCCAGCTCGGTAATTGTGTGTAAACGTAGGAAAAAATCTAAAAATAAAAAAAAGTTAAAAAATAGGGGGGGTACCCATACAATTTTTTTTTTATTGTAGCGTTTCAAGCAGATATTTGAAACTATCCCAATATATGTATTATTATATTTGCTATATAATAAAAATATAAAAATAAAGTTAAGTCCAAAAATAAGTGGTGTTCCCATCCAAAAAACATTAAAAAAACATTAACATTATGAACAATACTTGTTCTATATAATATATATTTGGATTTTGCATACAACTTGGCACTCATTTAGATCTCCATTCTTTTTGCGGCGAAGCCCACAGCCAAGCATATTTTTTTTATTGAACTTGTCTCTCCTTTTTTACGTTTATGTTTTTGGTGGGATTACTATACACCGACAAGAGCTTAGCTCTTAAATAAGAAGAAGAGACTAACAACTCGCTTTGGAATGTAATAAAAAGAAAAAATATTTTGCTTCAGTTGTTTGCCGTCTGCTATAACAATTGTTACCAATGAGAGACAAGTAAATTGTGCAGAGATTTGCGATTAAATGATAAAAACACGAAAATTAAATTTATTGTACATAATGGGTCATCGTCAGACAAAAAAACAAAAACCGTCTTATCTGTGGTCAATAGTTATGGTCTTAGGTTATAGGTTATAGGTGTACGCGGGCTTGGTTTCCGCAACTCGACGTCATAATAGCGCCTATTTTGCGTATGGGTTATTGGCACTACTGTTATTCGTGCCAACCCAGTTCCACCAGGAAGCCTAGCAAACCCTTTACGTTGCCGACGGCCTCCGGTAGCGACCCCGGTGTTCCGAGGTGTTTTGCCCGGTATTCTGTCACCCCAGGGCACGTCAAGATGACGTGGGCGGCTGTCTCTTCCTCTTCCATGCAGGCTCTGCAGAGAGGACTGTCTGTAATACCTAGAGTGAAAAGGTGTTTGTTTAGTAGTGCATGACCAGTTATGGCTCCTGTCATGAGACGGAGTGCCGGCCTCTTCAGCTGTTTTAGCTTCCTTGACAATCCGGGATTGATTGTCGGGAGGGCCTCCCTGGTTTGCCTGCAGGTGCCTAGGGTATTCCAAATTTTTTGGTGTTCTACCTTGGTGTTTAGTCGCAGTGTACTCCGCAGCCATGCAGGGGGTAGAGGGATCATAGGTTCCGGTCCTATGGCTTCTGATTCTGAGCCTTCTCTAGCCAGTGCATCCGCTGCGTCGTTACCACGTGAATTGCTGTGTCCTTTGATCCATTGCAGGGTTATGTCGCAGTTGGTACATACCTCTGATAGAATTTTGTGGCACTCGTGTATCAGCCCAGACGTTGTTGTGTAACCTTGCAGGGCTTGCAGTACGGATCGACTGTCGGAAAGTATGCGGATGGGATATCCACTTACCTCCCTGGAGGCGATTGCATGAGCGGCCATTATTATGCCCATACACTCTGCCTGGAAGACTGAGTTACGGATTCCTAATGGTGTCGCGATTCGTATGTTTAGGTCTTCCGAGAACACTACTGATCCGGTGCCTGACCTTGTCTTGGACCCATCCGTGAATATTCTTAACTCCCTGGGGTTAAGTCCTTCCTGGAGGGTTTCGTATAGTTCGATTTTGTACTTCTTGTCGAAGACGAACTGTTTGGGGATGATGTCGGTTGCTGCCTCTAAAAGGGGTTCCCTACCTACAGCCTCGTAGAGTATCTCGGTGTGTGGAACCCTGGGCGGTCTCCAGAGATGCTGTTTTTTGAGCCGTATGGCTGACGCCAGGGCTTCTTGCCTGATGAAGAGGTGTAGCGGCGGAATGTCCATGATGGCTTCCAGGGCTGCAGTCGGTGTGGTCCTCATGCAGCCGCTAGCCGCCATGCAGGCCAGTCTCTGGAGGCGTTGTAGTTTAGCTTCGACCGTGGTTAGTGTGGTGCGAGGCCACCACACTACGGCTCCGTAGCTTACTATTGGTCGAATTATTGCCTGGTAAAGCCATAGAGTGATCTTGGGGTTTAGCCCCCAAGTCCTACCTACCATTCTGCGGCATTGCCAGAAGGCGACTGTAGCTTTTTGGATTTTGTTGTCTAGGTGACTGCTCCAGTTAAGTTTGGCATCTAGTATTACACCCAAATACTTTACCTCTGTTGCCAATTGGAGCTCTGTATTGAACAGTCTGGGTAGGCGGTAGGTCCCCAGATTCCGTTTGTAAGTGAACATTACCAGCTCGGTCTTCCTTGGGTTGACTGTTAGTTCATTGTCGTTGCACCATGGCGAGTGCGGAACGGGTAACGTCGCACACTGTACCTGCGTGAGTGCCACTCGTGAGTATTGCTATGTCGTCAGCATACCCGATGGTGTAGTGATGACTGTTGTTTAGCTTGGTGATTAAGTCGTTGACCACCATGTTCCAGAGTAGTGGCGAGAGGACACCTCCCTGGGGGCACCCCTTCACTACCCTTGCCTGCTTTGTCTTGTCTTCCCCGAGCCTAATGACTCTTTGACTTAACATGTTGTTTATCCATTTCGTCATAACCCCACTCACTCCGTGTCTTACCAGTGCTGCGGTTATGCTGGTGAATTTAGTCTTGTCAAAGGCTCCCTCGATGTCGATGAAGGTGCCTAGACACACTGACTTGTTTTTGATCGCGGCTTCAGCTTTGGTAACCACCGCATGAAGCGCAGATTCTGTAGTTATGGTCTTATATTTATACATAATAATATGTTTTTATCGCATAGAATTATAGAAGAAACGACGCCGTTATGCGTATTCAGAGTTCAACCATAAATTAGGCTTTATAGTTAACTTTGGCAATATTCACACAAGAGACGTGAACCTAAATCTTACAATGACCTTAATAGTACTTACGTTGTCGATCTTTTTTTTTACTCCGAATCTTAGTGACCCGAATTTTATACAATGTTAATAATATAGCAGGAATGTAAGGACTTTCCTGTCCTACTAAATAATTCCTATGCTACTTCTAGATTTTTACTGTGAGTACGAGGTAGAATACCCTATTAAGCAAGCCCGTACATCTAGTAGGTAGTGAATTTGCCTAAAATATCTCTGTAGTCATGGCCTCCCAACTAGAACAACGTATAATTGATACTAAAAAGAACTCATAGATGGCGACACAGGTACCGAGCGAAACATTTGAACCAGTAATCGTGAAGATAGAATGATTTTTACACCTTAATAAATTCAACGTACCTTAATTATATCACAAACATACTTCCGCACATACAATAAAGGTATATTTTATAAGTTTAGTAAATGCAATAAAATTTATACTAAATCCATGTAACTCGTACTATACGAGTCAGCTTTCAAGCTTGCTACGTCTTATTGGGTACTGTTACTAGATGGCGCCATCACGGGTCGCGAAAGTTCTATGGAGCCACAGGCTCTAAGCATTTGGTTATGTATATTTTTGTGTGATGTGTAATATTGTCTCTAAAATACTACTTTCATATCGAAAAAATCAAAAATACTCGATTTGTTGCCCGGGAAGTCAACGCCATCTGGTGATATCTCAATGTATTACTAAAGGCTGACAGCGTCATAGCCGTGGTAGCTCGGATACTGCATCTACTGGTGTAGCTACGGGACTAAAATTGTATACAGAATTGCCTACATTAGGACGGTACACTTTTGCTCTATGAGATTGGGTATCTGTACTTGTATTCTTTAATCTGTGCTGTAGTCAAATGTTGGCTATTATGAAAAATAGCAATTAAAAATGAGTGAGTATTTACTTTAAAAATAATTCACCGTACATAACAAAAATTTAAAGAATGATTGTTTACCTGAACTTGTTCTTAAATAAACTATGATATCCCTATGTCAGAAAATACCGTATATAAAGCTAACTATAGAAAAACCACCTCTACACTATTCAACAAACGAATATGTACCTAAATGCACAGACCATCAAACCAAGCGTCACAATTTGTTCTCCACGCAATATCTCACAGGATAATCCCTTCACGTCAAATAACAATAGCATTTTCTATCCGATATCACTATTATATATACACTTCAATTTATATAATACGTGCTATGATAAATGTACCTCATTTTTCATATCAATACTTCGGCATATTTCCCGCGTCGCCTTAGCTCGGTGACGTTGACGTATGGCTCGTATATATTTTGGTAACACCCTAATGTCGGAAACACTAATCGAACATAGAGCCCCTTTCATTGAATCGGTAGGTGTCTG
Organism: Epinotia ramella; assembly: GCA_947578815.1. NCBI lineage: Eukaryota > Metazoa > Arthropoda > Insecta > Lepidoptera > Tortricidae > Epinotia > Epinotia ramella. Next base: position 29,178,614 of record OX388202.1, read on the forward strand.
TGCGATTTTCCTGGAAAATATTTTGATTATGACGTGACGTGTTGAAAGGGATTTGCGTGCGATGTGCACACAAAACGATCATTTAATTACGTAGAGAATGGATAGGTTATTAACACTGGTTTAGGCTCAGTTCTCTTTTAAGTCACTTAAAGTCACTGACTGTTATGTTTAATATAAGCCACAACTAAGTTGAGGCTGTTGTAATAGGCCAAAACTAAGCTCAAGTGTCGTTGTTAATACAATACAATTTTACTTACTCTTTATTACCGACCTCAAAACACAGGTGCTAAGGACAGATGTATTAACATTCGGAAGCACAAAAACGTCATTCTAATTTTCATAAATCATTATCTGTATGGGGTCGGGCGTATATGATTGGGCATATAACTAATTTAATAATCATTTGGCAATGACAAAAAAGTATTCAATTGTTCCGATTGGACTTCACCATTGCTCTGTCCAATGACTGTGTCCGTCATCCCCAACGCGAATGCTGTGAAAGGTTCATTCAAGGGTCCTCGCACAGCACAATCACTTCCACTTCTAACTAACGGCTCGCTGTCAGAATGTTTGGCCAACATGAAGTGCAGTGGAGCCCGTACTGCGAGGCGCTAACATCAGAATTTCGGCTGAAAGCACTTAAGTTTAACCACACATTATAGACTACCGAACTCAACTTGAAAGACTCGCTCTCGAGCAATTTTCGTTCATTATGTACCATGTCTTTGTGTATTCTTTTGTTTAGGAAAAACTAATGCATTTTGTTAAGATTAAGAGAAGCGATAAACTCGTTGTGTTTTTGATCTTTATAAGTTTATAATTTATGTGACTGAGTTGGAAAAATATATTGTATATAATATTGAGCAACTTTTTCATTTATTTATTACTTAAACCAATATCAATGACAACAGTTTTGGTCCACTGGGTAGCGACTCTTGCTGCAGAGGTGAAGGTCCTGGGTTGGCATCCCGGTTAGGGCATATATTTGTGTGAAATGCATGTGTGTTAGTTTCGGAGTCTTTAGTGTATAAAAATATGTACATATAAAAGTATTCAATACATATTGAGGTTACTATAGGGACTATTCCAATTTATGTGAAATAGACCCATAATATTTATTGAATGCACCCAACTGACACACACTTAAGCTTGGCACTTAGGTACGTAAGGAATAAGATATGATCCCTTGATTCACATATGATTTCAATGCGTGAAAACCGCGCCGTAATCCGGACGCAAATACCTATTATGTAGCTTTCGCATGAACTTTGCCTAACTTATATTAGGTCCCTACCTATGAAATTGGCGTTTTTTTCACAGATATTATTTTGTACGTGTTTTACTCATTTCTATTGCAACTTCCAAATCATTTTTTAATGTCAATATTAGACTATGTAACAAAGGTTATAAATACAAATAATAGGTTTTAATTTTTTATTTAGTGTTTCAAAATAAAGCTTGAAAACCACCCTTTTCATGTGCTGCCGGTTCAAGTGTTTCAATTACGTATAGTTTTATGATGCGAACTATTTTTAAGTAATTAAGATATGTGTAGCGTAGCTTAAAAGTTTTCTATATTCCTACCAAAAAATTTACTTTGGTTTGAATTTGACATTGCTGAATAATCCGCAAAATGCAATGTATGAAAATCACAGTTTTCATAAAATTCTCCATACAAAACGCCAATTTCATAGGTAAGGACCTAATATTATATTAGTAAGCCTGGAACGAAAATGGATAAAGGAAAGAGAATAATCACAAATTTAAACTAAATGGCAAAACGTTACTGGCCCGATTCATAAAAGGCCATTTCAATTCCTTTTCATCATTTGCATCTGTCATTTGTTTTTTTATCAGGGACATTTTAAGTTTTATTAATAAAGGGGTTAATCTCATAGATATTATACAGACACTGAAAAGATACGCCTGCCCACTGGCTGGCATTGCAAATTTTCAGCGACGTGTGGCACAGTACGTAAGCGAGCCTTTGTAATAAATCACACGTATGTAGATAAGGATAGTTCTCCCTACCCTCATTGTACTAAGACAAATTCTTAAGAGGAAACACTAAGGTCGAGATAATTGAGAAATAGGTATTTGTAAAATATATTGCTGTCGCGCCAACCTCAAGCCTCCCCCCGCAGAGCGCGATAGAGACAACTGCAGCTTGGACCGAAAATACCTATCAACGTTTCGTGGTCCCCTGATTTCTTCTCCAAAACTTGACCTATTTATCTATTTTTTTTTATTAAAAATCAAAGAAAGGTTTTGGCCGTGTTCCTATGTTTTCCTTTTTTTTAATCTAGTCAAAATTGTTTTCTGGATGTTTGAACACAGTGGAAAATCTGGCATTTTATTTAGGTTTTTGAAAGTTAATATCTCGTTTAAGAATAAATTTGTGAAAAAAGTAAAACAGAGGAACATATCAATAGTAGCCATAGACTTATGGAAAAAAAAAATTGCTCTACTGCCATTATTCAGGGAGAAAACAGGGGACTTTATACGTTTCTATGGAAAAACGGCCCTTGTGTTTCCTCTTAAGATCCAAAGTATTCACTTTATTGTTGATAATCTGGAATATCCAGGATATTTCACCGGCAGCGTTACATAGTGCGGTGCTCTTCAATCTAGTCCTTTGATGGTCAGCCCGATCGCACAATAGATATTTAGAGCGCCTCGATATTGAACCAGAATACTGAGAAGAAGATTCAAGGATCAGTAATAGGAACTTCAAACTTTAATTCGATGTTGCTACGAGAGACAGTTCTCTGAGTTTGGTGTAAATTAGTTGTTTGTATTAAATATGTCGTACCTATTTATTGAATACTAGCTCTCGACCGCGCCTTCGTCTGCGTGAACCCGGAATAAAAACTATCCTTTAATCCAGGCTATAAATTATCTTCGTGCAAAATTTCATCCAAATCGGTTGAGCCGTTTAAGAGTGATTGAGTTACAAACATCCAAACATCTAAACATCCAAACTTTCGCATTTATAATATTAGTAGGATTAATTAGCAGAACTAGCTGCCCGCTGTGGTGTCGGGTTAGAATAGCACCACCGCCTTTCTTCCTGTGGGTGTGGTAAGAGTCGACTAAGAGAACAGGGTTGAAGTGTGTTGTGGGCGATGGGCTAGCAACCTGTCACTGCGATATCACATTTTGTCGATCTTCTAACTCACATTTATGCTAAAAGTGGTACCGGAACACAAGTTTAATGTGCTAAGGGGTAGGCCCTTTTAGGGATAAAGGCGTAATGTATGTATGTATGTATGTACTTGCCCGCGCGGCTCCACCCGTGTACTACAGAGGATCCGGGTCATACAGAGATTTAGGTCCGCGTCTCTCTCCTGTGGACATTGCGAATGGTTTTTTGAAGTAAAAACTTCTTTAGCGGCGCTGTGCACTTTTGTGATGGGGAAAAATTGTTAAACTCGCCACAGGTCACGTGACCGTAAGATGTCACGTGACCGTGAGATTCGAGAGATTGAATATTCGTAAGACGGATACGTAACCTGATCGAAAAACTGTTACAATGTCATTGAGTTTTCACTTCTGCCGGCACTCCCGAAGAGCAACCTGGTTTTTTTTATGTTAAGGGCTACGAGTATAAAGCTTAATTATTGGTTGGACTCCTAATCCGCTTTAACGGCGTCTCCTCTTCTAATAATACACATAAGCCCTTCTATTGACCACGAGAAAGATGAGTTTTGTTTTTTTCGATGCGACCCATCCAAGCGAAAGCGCAGGACCTACTCGTAATATAGGTCCATTCTATAGGTAAACTCGCATTATTTGGTGATACGCCTAATTCGGTTAATAGGTACATGTTTTGAAGCACGCTACCGAATAAAGCTGGTGAATTAACCGAATTAGGCGTATCACCAAATAATGCGAGTTTACTATACTGGTGGAAGATTTTTTAGAACGGAATGAGCAATTCCCGAGATTATCCATGGAATCAAAACCTCAAATGTGCTGGAATATTCTGCGACCTTAGTAAGGCGTTTGATAGTGTGAATCATAAAATATTACTAGACAAATTACATTATTATGGAATACGGGGGCCTATATTAAAAATTCTCACGGATAGAGTCCAATTTGTTCAAATATCTGACGTAGATAGGTTGGGGTGTATTGAATATATCAATCAATTCTGCTAAGAAAGCGGTTGACTGCGGGGTCCCCCAAGGATCTGTCTTTGGCCTCTTGCTATTTATTATTTTTATTAATGATTGACAGTGTACTATAACTTAAGGAACAGTTTACCTCTATGCAGACAACACACGCATTATATTTAAAAACGAAAATGATGTAGCATTTAAGGCTCAAATAGGCCAGACATGGGTGGATTAACATGGATAAAACGCTGTATTTCCCTTTTCTAAGACATACAAACAGCATGACGTACGACTTGCCTTTACCCATAGAAAAAGTCACTAATGCCAAGTTTCTAGGCGTAGAACTAGATACACAGTTGCGCTGGTCAAACCATATAAGTCTACTAAGGAAAAGACTGGACAGTACAAAATACAAAATACAAAAATTCTTTATTTCGTAATTAACATTGTACATTTATAATATAAGGGATGGAGCCGCCCGGTAAGCAAACAATGCCTGTATCAACAGTGCCTGTTACGCCTTAAAAAATCTGTCTAAAATGTTGAAATCTTCGGTAGTTAAGTTTATTTTGCATATTTTGAAAGCTTAGTAAGGTACGGCCTTGAGGTTTGGGGCAATAGTGGTCATGTGAACCGTGTTCGCATACTACAAAAAAAAGCTCTTAGGCATGTCGAAAAATCAAAGCCTCTCGAACACTGCCGTCCACTATTTGTAAAACATAGAATACTGACCGTGATATCGCTTTACATAATACAATATTATTGTATTTACTATGCATTTATAAATAAGTCCAGTTTTGTATGTAAATAGTAACAGTAGACCAAGTAGATTATAAATAAAATAAAAAAATAAAAAGCCTTTTTATTTCTCACAACATACTAAATTACATTACTTTTTTTCTTATTTTATCTTAAGTATTATTTCAATATAATTATTTTACATGCAGTGATAATTTGATTTAGGTACCTACATAAAATACATTACTTAATATCTCATTATTTCTAATATTTAGTAACATTCAATTCAATAACAATTTAATCTACATATGTATGTCATGTCCTAAATTTAGTAAAAAATATTCTTAATTAATTAAATACATTGTTACAGAAATTCATTTGTTTTGAATTACTTAATTTTTAATTTCAGTCAAGTTTCTGTGAGAACCCCTCCTGTGAAGGTAAAGGCCTCCTCCAGTGATGACCATTTCTCTCTATGTTTTGCAGTTTTTATCCAGTCTTTTCCTCCTATTTGGGTGATGTCGTCGGCCCATCTTGTTACAGGTCTGCCTCGCTTTCTAGTCCCTGCAGGTCCCGGCCATGAAGTTATCCGTGCTGTCCAGCGATCGTCGGACAATCGGGCTACGTGGCCTGCCCATCGCCATTTTAACTTTTGAGCATAAGATAATGCATCGGTGATATTTGTTTTCTTGCGTATGGTGGTGTGCCGTATTTTATGAATTTTTCTTATTTTCAAGATGCTTCTCTCCATACTTCTTTGGCAAGTTGTTATTTTGTTTCTCAACCGTTTAGTGAATTTCCAGGTTTGGCAGGCGTATGTTAGAGATGGTAAGAGGCATGAATCCATAACTTTTTTCTTTAGGTGTAGTGGTAGTTTGCCTTTCATAACTTCTTTTTGAGCCCAGTACTTTTTCCATACACCAGCTATTCTTCTGTCTATTTCGAGGTCATTACTTTGTTTTTCAAAAGAGATTTGCTTCCCTAAGTAAATGTAGCTTTCAACGTATTCCATAGGCATGTTATTTAGAGTGATCACATTTTGTATACTATTTGTCATTATTTTTGATTTGCTTAGGTTTATTTCTAAACCTACCTTTGAGCTTTCTTTTTGGAGGGACTCTATCATGGTACCTAGTTGAATACTATTTTCTGATAGTAGTACTATATCGTCAGCAAATCTCAAATGGCTGATGCGTTTGTTATTTATGTTTAATCCGACTTTTTCCCAGTTTAATTTACTTATAATATATTCCAGTACAGCAATAAATATTCGAGTAGATTATGCAGAGACAATTTTGACATTCAGCTACCAAAATCTAATAATTATGTAAATTTTAAAAGAAGTATTGAATATAATGGTATAAAAGTTTATAATATGTTAAATGACGAAATAAAGGAATGCAATAATATAATATTAGTGAATTTTCTAGAAAATTAAAATCCTACTTGATTACTCGACCATTTTATAACTTGAATGATTTTTTTGATAAATTGTATACATAGATTATTGGTGTAAATAGATTAGTATTATGACGTTTTAAATTAGAATTTATATATTGCATGCCAAACTATGGCGGCACATGCCCTCATGTAAATTAGTTCTACTGACATGTACATTTATATCACCTGTGTATGTTTTGCAAAATAAATCATTTCATTTCATAACACGATTTGTTTCATTCAAATATTTTCAGTTTCTTATTGAGATAGCTTAATACTCTACGGATTATGCATGCAGTGCAAAGTACAAAGGCCTTTATTGTTCTCGCAGCTACTAAGTGATATTGGGTAAACATATGAATAGAAGCTTCACCGACTTTAAAAATATCATCAAAACTATTCACGAATTCACAATAACTGAAACCAAATTGGAATACTCGTTAAAAATAAAAAACACGGTACAAAATATTTTCATTGAATAAAATTCACAAATGATAGCAAAGAGAAATAACTTCATGCATTTCGTACAGCCGGCAGCGCTATCCAAAACGGACGGGAACTGTTAGAAAAAAATGCATTTTTTTGTTGATCCTACAGATTCCGACAAAGCGTACGCTAACAGCGGGCTTCGGCACAGAGCGAGCGGTGGGGATAGACAGCTCACAGCACGACGGATGTTTTAGTGCAAATAGACAATCTATTATATATGCCCAGGCAAAACGCAGTTAACAATTAACTTTAACAATTTAGTTCCCCAGTTTTTTGTGAGGTTTTTTTTATCATTAACTAACAATGATAAAAAAAACATCAAAAAACTGGGGAACTAAATTGTTAAACTTACTTATTTTTCGAAAAAAAAGTAACAACAATAATCTACACTTAATAGATTCGACCTCATAGGCACTTTCAGTTGAGTTTTAGAAAAGGTTTCTGCCACATTAACATTCTGCGAAAACCGAATATGCCAAGTCTGTTATGCGAAAACCCATGATATTGAAGCTAGTCTACAGATAATATTATCAATAAATATCGACCATGACAATAATTTACGAAATGGTATATAATGGTAATTAATCGTGTGCTAATTAAATAGCAGTTTACAAGATGATTCCGAGATCTTGGGCAAAGATTTTCCCTCAATAGGGGTGTAGACACTTAATAAAATAATCAATAATGTCATATTTTCTCGAAAGAGGATTAAAAATGTAGTCAAATAGAGAAAAAATCAACGCAAAAGGTTAAATAATCACGAAGTTATAAGTGTCCAAAGTTTTAAGAAGGGGTATGTTCTGTCCCTTTTTCGCAAAACGCAACTTCATATGAAACGATGACGCTGGAAGATTGTGACGTCACTAAGAGACGGCAATGTGCCGTGCCCATCGTGTTCGGCGCCGCCGTCGACGCGGCCCCGCGGCAGCATCCCGTAACGTGACGTCAAACACTGTTTGCGTTTTCTCTCTCTAACAAGAAATATTAAAACGGTTGTAGCTTCGTAATTCTTTTACATATCTGAATGGCACTTTCGTCACTAGGCATATTTTTTTGCCTTCTTTCTTTTGGGGTAATAATAATTTTCGAGTCTACAACCCTATTCTTGATTCTCCTTCCCCTTTGGATTGAAAGGGTTTTTTTGTGTTGCGCTAACTGGATACTATTAGCCCTCACGTTAATCGCTGAAATTTAAGGTGATTCGCTTTCCATACAAAACGTCTTTTGACATTCGCAGGTGAATTTATCTGCACGCCACTTGCACATATTTTTAATCTTAGTTTGTCCTCAGGTTCTTTTCCTGAAGCTTGGAAAAAAAGCGCGGTATGCCCAATCTTTAAAAGCGGTCAAAAAAATAACCCAGACCATTATCGCCCGATATCCCTTCTCTGCATTTTTTCTAAGCTTTTGGAGAAAATAGTTAACAAGCGACTGATAGAATTCTTAGAAAAACACCAACTTCTCTCCGATAGGCAATTTGGATTTAGGCGAGAGCGGTCTACAGAAAATGCCGTGGTTTTGCTGTCTAACCTCATCGCAAAACAGCTCGACCAAGGAAACAAGTGCATTGGAGTTTTCCTTGACCTTGCCAAGGCCTTCGATACCGTTTCAGTGCCGATCCTCCTAAAAAAAACTTGAACTTACTGGCATACGAGGCTCGGCACTGGCACAGATTAAAGAATACAAGTACAGATACCCAATCCCATAGAGCAAAAGCGTACCGTCCTAATGTAGGCAATTCTGTATACAATTTTAGTCCCGTAGCTACACCAGTAGATGCAGTATCCGAGCTACCACGGCTATGACGCTGTCAGCCTTTAGTAATACATTGAGATATCACCAGATGGCGTTGACTTCCCGGGCAACAAATAGAGTATTTTTGATTTTTTCGATATAAAAGTAGTATTTTAGAGACAATATTACACATCACACAAAAATATACATAACCAAATGCTTAGAGCCTGTGGTTCCATAGAACTTTCGCGACCCGTGATGGCGCCATCTAGTGACAGTGCCCAATAATACGTAGCAAGCTTGAAAGCTGACTCGTATAGTACGAGTTACATGGATTTAGTATCAATTTTATTGCATTTACTAAACTTATAAAATATACCTTTATTGTATGTGCGAAAGTATGTTTGTGATATAATTAAGGTACGTTGAGTTTATTAAGGTGTAAAAATCATTCTACCTACACGATTACTGGTTCAAATGTTTCGCTCGGTACCTGTGTCGCCATCTATGAGTTCTTTTTAGTATCAATTATACGTTGTTCTAGATGGGAGGCCATGGCACTGGGATGGTTTCAAAGTTATCTCACAAACCGAAGCCAATATGTCAAGGTCTGCGACAGTGTCAGTAGGGACTTATCGATTAGTTTCGGTGTTCCGCAAGGAAGCATTCTTGGACCAACTCTATTTTTAATTTATATGAACGATATTTTGTCACTTCAGATGGAAAACTCCGAATTGATTTGTTACGCTGATGACACTGTTGCCCTTTTCTGTGGTAGTTCGTGGGATGAAGCAATTTGTATGGCCGAAGCTGGTTTATCGGGTATAGCGAATTGGTTAGATGGTAACTTATTAACTCTGAATGCTAAAAAAAACAAATTTTTAACGTTTCATAAAAGGATTTCATCAGCCCCCCTCTCTTGTAATGTTCTAAAATTGACTTCTAGCAAAGGTACTCACGAATCGATTGACCGAGCTCAGGCGGTAAGATACCTGGGAGTGATTGTTGACGAGAAGTTGTCCTTTAGACAACATATTGAAACGTTGTCTGGCCGGGTTAGAAAAGTCATCTACATTATGAAACTCCTGCGAGGTGGCGCACCTAAGCAGATTCTGATGTTGGTATACTTTGCACTCTGTCAATCTATTCTACAGTACTGCATTGCGGCTTGGGGCGGAGCAGGTAAGACTGCAATGATTGGGCTGGAGCGGGCTCAACGTGCCGTTTTAAAAGTCATGTTGAGGAAACCTTTCCGTTTCCCTACCGATGATTTATTTAAAGAAGTAGCGCCGATCCTTAGAGTTCGCCAACTTTTCATTGTAAAAGCTGTTGCTGAATCTCACCAAAAGGCTATTGCTTCAGTTGATCATGTCAGACGTGTTCAAAAACGCCTTAAACATTTATATCTCCAGCACCCCCGAGTCCAGACTGCTTTTGCCAAACGCTTTCCTTGTTACCTACATCCCACTATTTACAACAGGGTTTCTAAAATATGCTCTTTTGACACTATTCCTAATGCACGACTGAAAACCACAGTAAAAAAATGGCTTCTTACCCTTTCATACGATCAAACCGAAGATATTATTAAAGCATAACTAGAGTGTCTGTACTCTCACACACACACACACACACACACACACACACACACACACACACACACACACACACACACACACACACACACACACACACACAAGCACACTCACTTATATATACATATTATATATACACGCATGCACCAGGTTTTTAATTAAGTAGATTTCATTTTAGTTTTTTTCTATAGCCCGCTTTTTTATTGTTTAACATTCCATTACATTTTCCAAAAACGGCCGTACTATTCTTTATTGTTATACTTTGAATTGTCAAATCTAGTAACTCGGTTCCCAAGATACAGGCTGTGCCTAGTTTGGGCCCGACGGTAATTCTCACCAGTGTACAAGCTTTACTCATAAGTTTAACCAAATAATTGTAAGCTATGTTTCTTGTGCAACTTTTGTTTGGTAAATAAACGATTTTTAATTTAATTTTTTAATCACGTGATAATTTAAGAAACTTCTGTACAACTTTCATAAATTGGCTTTCCATTTGCGCGAAATTCCCCCTTTCTTAGAATACCACTCCATAAGCCTGCGAATGTCAAAAGACGTTTTGTATGGAAAGCGAACCACCTTAGCCGTCACAGTAATTCGCGTTTTCTACTTATAAAATTAGACCCAAACGAAAAATAGAGATTAAACCAAAATTTGGTTCCATAATTTGACACCCACACTCTCAAACTTGAGTTAAGCCCTTAATCCAATTTGTTCAAATCGAGCGTAGCTCAAATATAACAAAATATTGTTTTTATATAATCACTCTTCAACCTTTGTTTGTTTTCCAAACTAAGCTGACTGTCCCCTAAAAAACTATTCCATTATCCCCTCTATGAGAGGTTATATGTAAAGGTATAATCCGCGCCATACTCTGCAACCCGCCCCGGACGGCAGTTCATGCATTTTAATGAGAGCTGGTGCATCGTCCGTATGCAAACACGGTCTGCATACGTTAGTTCTATACATTTATGTATGTTTTTGCCCTACTTGTGTCTTTTTTGCCGTGTATTTTGGACGGATACGAATTTTCTTTTAGAGTTTTGAAGGTTCTAAACTCAGTTGAGGGCACTTGTTGACTATAAAATAAATGCGTGCATACATTTCTGAATTAGAGCAGAAGAATGAAGCGGACAGATCGTAACACAAGCTGTAGTACCTATGGCTTTGTTCAGTTATAAAAGTGTGTGATAGAATTTTCAAATTCCTATTATTCTTTGGACGCATGGTTTTTTTCGGTCGCTTTGGCACTCTTTGGGGGAGGCCTATGTCCAGCAGTGGACTTCTTTCGGCTGATATGATGATGATGATGATGATGGTTTTTTTTATAATAAATAAAAATTCCTACCTATGCAATTCATTCTTCTACTGTTTGTCACAAATGTTTATTCATGTATTAATTCACCTTACTTCATTTATGAACATAATTTGTACATACAAATGGTACGAATCAGTAATGTATACATAATATATTCTTTTTTATGCACATGGTGTGCACTGAGGATAAAATTCAGCTAACCTATATTTTGTACGTAAGCATCATCGACAATAGGAATTGAGCAGGATTAATGACCACTCACGTTGCACCGCGCACGAACGTCGCCCGGGGCTCGGTTATCTAAATACATAATCCGTATACGGACATTCGGCTAATGGTGACAGGGCCGCGATAACAGTTGTCCCGGTAACAGAATTGGCACGTCTCTATCGCTTTTCTATCCTGTCGGTCAATCTGAGACATGGACAAGCATGAAAAGTTCAAAAAACTGTAACCCGACAGCGGAAAATTTAACCGGGCTTTTTATACCAAAGCCTTTGTCACTTGGAGCAAAATCGGATAAACACACGAAAATACAAACATAGGCTGCTAAAAACATAGCTCTTCCTTTCGGCTCGGCCGTATAATCATTTAGTCAAGCTAAAATGGCAATATGCTCGCGGCGCCACATTTTGGATCTAAAATCGGGGCCCTCTCAATACTAAATAGTGACAAATGCCAATCCAACCTATCCCGAACCTTTATTACCTTACTTATTCTTAAGCTCTGGCATATGACGGCACTGCTGTGTTAGGAAACCAGGCTTTTTTTGTAAGACCGTAGATATTTTTTAGACCCGACCTGGTTCATGGGAATAACGTAGCCGGCCTAACTTACCACTCAAGTGTCCTCTAGCAATAGGTCCAGAAAAAAGATGATTTTTACGGGACACCTATGTGGGCATCATTGTGGCAGGTTACCTATAAAATTATGTTGAACTTTTTACTTCGCACATCAAGACACCTTTTCATAAATATTATATAAGGGCTCATTAGCGTCGTGTGACAACACCCCGAGCCTTCTAACAAGCAAACTTGTAATCCTACTACGGGTCCATTAAATTGTTGAGTACTTCGGGCGTTCGGGTTCCTTGTCATATTGTTAGATTGTTCTTTATTGAGAAGTTTAGAAGAACATTAGTCTAAGTGTGGGTTGCACCAATCCGTCTGTAATCGTAAGCGGTGTTCGTTAAAATTTGAATGCATGAAAAGTTTGACAGGTTTCTATAGGATGACAGCTGCCGGTGATAGATTTAACGTTGATCGGTCTGTAATCTTCAGTGTGCAACCCGCCCTAAGTATTTTTTACCCAATTGTCTCCGAAGGTGGGTTATATTTTTCAAGCGAATGTATGTAGACAAGAATTTCACGGGCTACAGTCCAAACGGTTTGAAAGACCTTGACATATTAGGTGTCGTTGGATTCCAGGTAACTATCGAAGTGGTAGGATACACTATGATATACTTGCAAATAGCATTTGGATTTCTCGGAACATCATTTGATTTCACTTGTTCTCTGAAAGACATAACTGTTTTTTGTTTTGTTTTTAGTTTCTTTTATTATTAATCTGTATTATATGTCTTAACCCAAGTGCATAGGCAAGTATGTAAGTACAGTCAAGTGTAAAATATGGGTGCATACAACTTAGGTACTCATAATTAAATATGTCTCATCATACATATTTATGAGAGGATTAATACGATACATATTTTTGCACTTAAACTGTTGTGCAAAAATATCTAACGCATTTTTAGGGTTCCGTAATCGACTAGGAACCCTTATAGTTTCGCTTTGTTTGTCCGTCCGAAACGTCTCAAAAGTAAAACTTTATAAAAACTTTCTAGGAAAATTATTTTGAACTTGATAGGTTGAATAGTTTTTGAAAAATTTACAAAAACTACGGAACACTGAGCGTGGCCCGACACGCTCTTGGCCGGTTTTTTTACATGAAATGAAAATTAAGTAAATATACATTTAAATTGCCAAGTCCATGATCAAAAGTTTAGTTTTGATTTGTTTCATAATTATCGTAAAATGTTAAGTAGGTAAGTAATTAAACTTCGAACAGTTAAATATAAATAGTCTAAATAATAATCTACTGTAACTAGTAGTGTAAAAAATGCAGCTCTTTTTATCAGGGAACCCTAATTTCGCGCTTGTTCCGATCCTTTGTTTAAAAAAGCAAGTATCATAGGGGTGCTAGGACGTTCTATAAGAGCCTTATAAGCTTGTTTGTTTTATAATGATGCCAATTCAAGGGTAGTGTCGTCCATCAAGTCATTTGAACCTTAGGTTCATCAACCTCCTAGCGTTGTTCCCGGTTGTGCCCCTAAAGGAGTCCGGGGTCCGCTTTGACACCTAATCCAAAGATTTGGCAAAGGCACTAGTTTTTATGAAAGTGACTGCTATCTGACCTTCCAACCCAGAGGGAAAACTAGACCTTATTGGGATTAGACGGTTTCCTCACGATGTTATCCTTCACCGAATTAATATGAACCTTAGGTTAATAGCATTATAAGCCTATTTTATTCCTCTTTCATGCTGGTGTTTAAGTGTTATAGCTGGAAAAAATATATATCACTGTTTAATATAATGTTCACTAGAATACGTTGTAACTTTCACTGTGGAGCGATGAAAATTGTTCCGTTTAATGCTAATTCTACAGCAGCAGTAGAAGAGAAAAAACCTTCGACAGCCATGGTGTAAGACTCGTCGAGTATAAATATGTAGGTACTTAAAGTAAAATATGACTTGTATAAAGCTGTTTTCAAAAAATATTCTTGCAACATAAAAAGCTTGTCCCAAATCCCATTTTAATTAAAAACTTCTCTGTTACCAACTTTCATTATTAAGTAAGAATATTATGTAAAGCTTGCCATTTCTTATTAGTTTCGCAATACTACCTGTATTTCAGAAAGTTAATCCTTACCAGTTAATAATATAGCGACTCTCATACGCTATAAATAATGTTTATTTGTTTCAGACGCTCTTCGTGTCTACAACATACGCCATTCATCTGCTTTGAGTGCATCCCGGGAAGACGTCTCTCCGATACTCAAAACGTAAGGATTTTGAACCCTATTTGTATGTGCTACATGAATAATTTTCCGCTAAACGGGTCAGCATTCATATTTGATATTTCATGAATATGTTTACGTTATTCTGAACTTTAACCATAGAACATAAGGTTTCTTTCGGTTTGAACCGGAATGAGGGTGAATGTTGCTTTCGAAATAATAAGTTTAAATGAATTTGAGTTCTGTTTTTTGCGGGTCAAGGTTGATTTTACTAAAACCATTAAATGTAGTGGTAATTTTAATATTATAATGAGAATGCGAAATGGAATAAAAGAATATGAGAACGGATGAGACTGCAGATGAAAAGTTTTATTTGTATCTCTTTTGAAAGAGGAAACATGGTTTTTGCAGATTTTGCCGTGCCTGCCGCGTATTTACAATTTTATAAAGATCGAACGTATAACTTGCAAGGCTAGTACAAAATCACGCGCGAGATAAGCTACCCGTCTTTCTCTAAGCGTTCTAATAAGAAAGAGACGAATAGTCTATGTCGCGCGCGGGAGAAATTAGGTACGTGCGGTTTGTGATTTATCAGGTGAGAAAGTGCTTTAGTTTGTCTTTTCATAAACATGATCAATTGATCATGATCATACCTAAGTAATCATTCAGACGACAGCGCTTATACGTATTATCAAACATAATGTTGATTAAATATATAAATTAGCTTTAGTTGAAAGTTTTTGTAAGTAGGTAATTCAATTATAGTAGATGATAGTATCAATTATCTATCAGATTCAGTACCCACCTAAATAATAAGTGCATGGTACCTACTTGGTTGATAGGTTAACGCACACTTATCGCCCCGGCACCGGACTGCCACCGTTCCAGCTCGCGCCGTATACAGCAACACACACTTATTAAAACCGTAACGGCATCGGCCCAGATCGGAACAAGCTCGCGGCAGGTGAATAGCCCCGCGTCACCGGGTGAACCGCCGCAGCCGAGGGGACCGCGCGTGGACGCCGCGCCAGCGGGGCGTCGGCGAGACGACCTATAGACCATGGGCCCACTCCTAATATACCTACGTCACATGACAACATGATAAAATTCATGGCAGCAGGTCGAGAAAGTTGTGTTGAGCAAGAAACAAAGTTGGCAACTGTGACGCCGTCTGCCAAGTACTTCCGGCCATGTCAGGACTGACTGACTTAGCTTTATTCTCTCTACGAATTAAGGGCTAAATGATGCCTCATATCTCGTGTTGTTGTCACATGACGTAAATATACCTACCCATACAAATTCTGACCGGAAGTGAAGGACTTTCAAACTTAAGGCTATTTTTTTTCTTTTTTCTTGCTCAGCACAACTTTCTCGACCTGATATGCCATGCAGTTTATCACGTTTTCATGTGACGTAGATGTAATGGGAGTGGGCCTACGGTCTACTACTTCAAGCGGTGAACAGCTCACAAAAGGCGCGGCGTTGCCGTGCGCAATCTTGGCGTTGCTGAGCTGGTGCTATTAAGAGCTTGCGTCGGGTTTACACCGGGTGGATGGCAGGTGGAGGGGGCGAGTCGCAGGCGATCCGGTAAGAGGTGATAAGTGTGCGTCAACCTGTAATGTCTTCATTCCTAACAAGTGTATAAATTCAGTATCTAAATGACCTGATATAGCACCATCTACCGTTGTAACAGCTTGGGATTTTATTTTTTATGCCCTGTTTGGCCTGTGGAGCGGCCAGTTACAGATATAACAAAAGTTACCTGAGAGTCTTATACATTCTACGGTAAACAAACGTTTGCTCTCTAAAATACAGGTAGTGCCATCTATTGGATAATTGGACTAGGTGACCGTTGTAGATAGTGCTATACTGCACGTCTATGATGAGACGGCCGCGACATACTCTCGATTTTTCTCGCACTATCCGTCTCTTTCTTATTAGAACACTTAGAACAAGTGGTATAGTGCGAGAAAAATCGAGAGTATGTCGCGTCTGTCTCATGATAGACGCGCAGATATATAAAACGGAATATATTTCAGCCACGAAATACCTAAATATGAAGAAGAATAGAATAAAAGCTCATATTTATTGGAGCTCTTGTATTAAATCCCTAGGCCCTATCGCGGTCGAATCCAGCCAATATTTGCCGCCGATCCTATTACGGCGGTGCAGGCAGTTGGTAAGTTTTCCGATCAACTCTTGAGATGTTGAGCTTTTCCGTTGAACTTTTATAAAACGGATTTGCAACTGTAGTTGGCAACAGTAAAAATAAATTATTCTTACATATAATAAAACTCTCGGAAACACTTGGAAATGATATTTCAACTAATTTTTAACCGACTTCAAAAAAGGAGGAAGTTCTCGATTCGTCGTAATCTTTTATTTTTAACTCCCGACCCAAATGTTATATAAGTTTAACGTGTCTGTGTATCTGTGTATCTGTCTGTGGTATCGTAGCACCCAAACGGATGGACCGATTTAAATGCGGTTTTTTTTTATAGATAATTTTATTCCGAGTGTTCTTAGCCATGCTTCATGAAAATTTGTTCTGCCGTTTTTGAGATATTGGACTTTGAAATGGAAATGCCCCGACATTTCCATTTCAAAGTTTTTCAACTTTTCTAAGTTGTAGTTATCTAGGCACACTTGAAGCGAAGTAGTGTACCTACTGATTGCAGTCGCTTAAAAGTTAGTTCTTAAAGTAAATGATTGTTATTTTAACCCTTTTAAAATTATTGTTATGGCAACCATAATTGACAGAATCCACATCGCTGTAATACTGGTTGCGACTCTAATTGATCGGCGACGGGTAAGGTAGAATATAATTTTTGCAAAAGCTACAATTCCACAGATAAACATATATGTGGCTGACATATACACTGACACGTCTAACTTATAACACCCCTCTTTTTGAGTCGGTGGTTAAAAAATGGACGCTGTTTGATTCCAGGAAATCGTGAGGTCACTTGTTCCTATTTCCCTACAAACTTCACACCTACTAACAGAGCGTTTTCGTCGTTTCATAAAAAGTTGCTGATTAGTCAACATTCCTGTTCTACTTGATAAGACATTAAAAACAGAAATAAATGTTTATTCATTTAAATCCTCTGACCGTTAAAGAGTTATTATTAGCATTGCAATGTATTTTACACAACTATAAATAACGTATAATTTGTGACGGCGCTATAAAAAAGCCTTTGAAGAATTTCCCGTAAATATCACAATCGAACCATTTTACTTCATTTTGTAAGTATTTCCTATCGGCTTACTGTCGTTGGCTTGGTGACAGGAACTCTACGAGGCTTATTTACGTACGTTTACCGCACGCTGAAAGTGTGCACCCTATTGTAGCATTTTACTCATTTTCATGTCATTTCCGCAAAGGTGGCGAAAAGTTATTGTTAGGAATGCTAATAACAACAGGTAACAAAGAATTATTATGTTGTTATTACATCGTTAAGTATGTTTATAACAAGCCTTATATGTATTAAAATCCGTGTAACTTTGAAATGTATATATAACAGATTTGTTTAGGGATTTGATAAAATTCCTGAAACACGGCAGTAAGTTGAAGAAACGAACTCGCAAAGTCAACTCGTTTGATCATGTCACTAGACACGTTTAGTGATATGATAAAGTCTCTACTGTAACATGGTATAGGTGATTTGATCAAATCTCTGAACTGGTTCAGCGTTATTCTACAATTAAGTCTTATCAAATCTCTAACATGATTTAGTGAAATGGGAAAATAAAATGTATGTTTTGCTTTCATGTGTTTTTGTACAAAGTAGTTACAAAAAAGTGAGTGTTTGGCTTCATACTTAAAGTACCTACTTACATATTTACTATATATACATACATAATATTCTCTAACTAAAGTATGATGCTATTACGCTTCGTTTGTATTTTTTTGTTTAGTTTTTTTTGTACAAAGTTATGTGGGAGTGGGACTTTTTGATGGTTAATATATGGTGCTGACAGCTAGATGATGCATAAATAAATAAATAAATATTAGGGGACAATCTTACACAAATCGACCTAGTCCCATAGTAAGCTCATTAAGGTTTGTGTTACAGGTACTAGACGATGATATATATAATAGATATAAATACTTAAATACATAGAAAACTTCCATGACTCAGAAACAAATATTCATGCTCATCACACAAATATTTGCCCTTACCGGGATTCGAACCCAGGATCTTCAGCTTCGTAGGCAGCGTCAGCGTCACTACCCACTAGGCTAACCGGTCGCCAAAGGAAGGATATATCGTGGTTTGAATTGTTTTAGAATGCCGAATGATGCAGTGTATGTGGACTTGAACGGTGCGATGTATATACAGTGTGGAAAGTTAACTCAGGCCGTGGAGGGAAACTACCTTAAATCCTTGAGCTAGCTCATTTTACTTAAAGGAGACATTCCTTTATTTTGAAAAAGAAACAAAACTGCATTTAAAGATTTTCTAAAACTCGCTTGCCTCGCCCGGGACTCGAACCAACTAAATTTTTTAAAAAAAACACACCCTATTTTATTATACTAATCGATAGTATTAATATTCAGGATAAAATTTCTCAACAAACATTTGGTCTTAAAAATAAAAACAATCGTTAAATCTAACACTAACTTTATTTTACTATCAATTTGTTGCTAGCGTGATGGGAACCTTTGCGCCTGGAGTGGCGCGGGGCGGGTTATTCGATACTTAGTTTTTAGTTTAGATTAGTAGGGAATTTTAGGCTTAGGTTTCTAATTTTAATGTATTGTTTTATTTTTATTCTATTGTGTGACATGTATTATTATTTTAAATAAATGTTATAGTATGTATTTGTTACACTTAAATTATTTAACTGATAAATTGTTCGAAATGAGCCCCGTGGTTCCGTCTACACAAAATTAGTCGCCGTTGAAATTCATTTCTTGTAGCCTTCATCAAAGTGTTGTGGTGTATGCCCCTAATAACATTTTCTACCGCAACCCTTAAGCTCTTGAACGGTTTCATAAATAACATTTTTTACATGACCCCATAAAAAGAAGTCCATGGGCGTCAGGTTTGGACTTCTTGCAGGCCATCTAATCGTCCCGTTTGTACTATCCAGGTATTGCAATGTTCATTGAGGTAAGCCCTGGCAATTCTGCTGTTGTGGGCAGGTGCACCATCTTGTTGAAAAATGATATTATTTCGTTCCTCTTCTGGTAGAAGGTTTAATTGATTTTGTACAAGCTCCAATATTTCAATGTATTTTGCTGCATTCAGATGTCCTTCGTAAATGTGCACCAAAACAACCATATTACTTTTGATTCCACACCAAACATTAAACGAAAATTTGACCTGATTGTTCGTTTCACGGACACGGAATGGATTTTGACGAGACCAGTAATGATTGTTATGTCTGTTATACATTCCATTATTACTAAAGTTTGTTTCGTCAGACCATACAATGTAGTCTAAGAAATTTGGGTTGCGGGCTATTTCTGTTCAATGATCTTCACAGAACTGTAATCTCCTGTCACTATATCCGGGATGTAGTTTCTGCACCAATCGCCCATCACGATAACATTTGTATTTGTATTTTTTCAGAACTTTAAGTACACTAGTATGGCTGGTGCCTATCTCTTGAGCAGCTTCCCTGCTTGAAGCTTTCGGGTAACACTCAAAGTATGTCAAGATTAAAGATCGTTATCAACGTGCTGTATTGGTGGCACAGTATGGTTGACAAAAAAAAAAACAAATTACGCAAGTATTTTAAACATTATATATTTCACAAATTATGGGATTTATACATATTTATAACAACTTATCCAAATTGTAGTGAATAAATGACTAAAATTTGTTCAACAGATTTGGCTGTCAGTCGTTCACGACGATTGGAAAAATCCATCCACTCTAGATACAATGTGCATTGGATTATTTAGATTAGGTAAAATAAACACTTCGCGTAATGTAATTCGATTTTCAGCTATAGTTGTATTTTATGACATTTTATGTCATTTGATGTACATTGTTTTAAAAATATATAACCGAAAAGGTTTTGTACCGTAGAGAGTTATATCTAGAGGTGTAATCCTAAGAAGGTAAGTATTTATTTTATGGTTAAGAACAAAAGTGAATATTCAAATGAATTTGTTTTTTCTGCCAACCATACCCTTTGCCACCAATACAGCACGTTGATAACGATCTTTGGTCAAGATGTTTAACTCAATATCGCTATAGTCCAAATTTTGTTGTTGCGGGCGTCCAGTCTTCTTTTTAAAACTTCCAATGGTAAGTAAATTATTCACCATTCGAGACAAAACTTTTCTAGATGGTAGTTCTCTGTCTGGATACTTCTCGCGATACCACTGCAGAGCTAAATCGTAGCTCTTGTTGCAAACAAAGTAAGCTTCTAATAACTCGAATTGTTCTTGATACGCCATTATTCGATAAATACGTAAGGGAAGCAATACTACTTAAATAAAATCTGTGTAAGTATAAGGGTATGTTTACTACGGAACCCTAAAAATGTCAGTGTAGTATTTATGTTTGTTAATATGATTCCTCCATCAATTATCAAAGTAGTAAAGTGTCTACGTAAAAGAAAATGCTTGGTTTACTTTTCAAATAATATCAACCAAACCATTTGTGTCATCAACAAATAGTACCTGATATCAACAAAAACATATATCATCATGAGATGATTATATAAAGCAATAATGATATTGCGTTATATAATCAAGCGCATGACCTCGTTTCCGCAAAGTTGACATCTAACATATTATATACCATTTATGACATATCTCAAATATCTCATTACTTTTGTTACAGGTCTTTTCACCTCCAAAGAAAACTAACTAATGGTAAGTTTTTGCATAGTTAGTGCGAATATTTATTAGTATACTTTCGTACCTACATAATTTTCTAGAAATATTTAGACTTATCTTAGTAAACATCAGAATCTTACATATAAAAACACATAATTCAAGTTCCTTTTTATTACTGTAAATTGTATATTTTCACTCCTTCTAGCCCGTTTATAGGGAGTAAAACTAGTTTTTGATCCCACTGCTTTTTTTTTCAATCTATCTTTGGCCAAGGGGTTGCCCCCTTTCATTCAATTCAGTTTTACTCCCTGCACACGTGTCATAGACCACAATAAACATAGAGAAGATAGCTTTAAAAACATTAATCTAAAAACAATGTGGGCCAGAGCGAGGCCAGAGACAATATGTAGTTTCAGTAGCGTGTGAAAGGAGACACTTTTATTGAGCGTTTTTAAATACCGCGCTTTTTTCTTGGTGTAGCGCTTTGTCTTCCTTGAACGCTTTTGAATATTACCTATACTTATGATGGAGATAAATGTAAACGTTACCTAATGAAATTCAGCGCAACGAAAACGAACAAAAAACACACCCAATACAGAGCAACTATCCTTTGCGTTCGCAACTATTTAAATTGGGGTACCGACAAAGGACAAAGGGGACTAAACGGCTATATGAACACATTGTACGAAGCTATAACTCATTTACACTATTTTAACTCAATTTACTGAACACAAAACACTTTTCAACCAAAAGCTCAATTCTGAAACGATACATTTAGATAGTCTAGCAAAATCTTGAGGCCAAAATACGTAACTTATTAGTTACCGATACTCAACAAACATTTGGATGATACCATTATTTTAAAGAAGTGTGATTTATGAGCACTACATAAGCTACTTAACGCCAGTAGGGTTTGTATTAAAATAAACATGACATACCAACAGTTTGATGTGACAGTGACAGTGATATGACTTGACGCTCGCTCAAAAATGTATGCGATTAACACAGCAATTTGTGTTAAAAAGGCAAGCGTTATACTCGTGCAGAGGTTAAAGATTAATACACAGGTGACAATATAAAGTTGGAGAAATAGGGTGAACCAATATAAGCGTGCGCGGGCTGTTTTTTTTTTATTACAAATATTTAACATGACGTTACAGAAAATCCAAAGCTTCATGAAAACTAAACTATATACTTAAATAACAATTAATTAAATAGGTACTGTGGACAAAGTACCTCCTACAAAGTGCCTCACAGTATCTCAGGTATTCATAATACACAACCACCCATCGCCACGCAAACAGACCCCGCAGCCAGCCGGCCAGCAGCTGGTCAGCCTTATCACACGATAAGTGACAAGATAGAGCGTCCGACACTAGCTGACACCGTTCGATAGAACGAGACGACGCTCCTATCTTGTAAATAAATTAATTAATTTTGATTAAGCCCCTTATTTCGCCCATTTTGGGGGCAAATATTCTACATATTATAAAATAAATCTGCTGTACTGCTTTTATGTTTCTAGCCACAGTTTAATATTAAAAATCACACATCTCTTATGTGAACTTTCAACCCCTATCTTAACCCCTTCAAGGAATGAATTAGGAAAAAATCCCGTATCAATATTTTTGACTGTACATTAGGAGCTTGTGGCCGAAGTTTTAAACGTCTAACTCTAAAAACGACATGTTCCCATACAAACTTTCAACTCTTTTTTAACCCCCTTAGGGGATGAATTGTTGTAACGTCGCTTAATCATTTGCTCTGCTTTTTAGTAAGATACCTTCATACAAAGATTCAAGTCTATAACTTTCCAAATGAACGATTTCCATACAACGGTTCTACCCCTAATTCACCCCCTTAGGGGTTGAATTTCGAATAAATATTTCTTAGTACACGTCCACGTACTGTAAAGAATATTTTTTCCAAATTTCATGCTTATAACTTTAGCGTTTTAGGAAATCACACATTACTTATGTGAACTTTCAACCCCTATCCTAACCCCTTCAAAGGATGAATTTAAAAAAAAACCCTTATCAATGTTTTTGACTGTACATTAGGAGCTTGTGACCGAAGTTTTTAATGGATAACTTTAAGAACGACATGTTTCCCATACAAACTTTCAACTCTTTTTTGACCCCCTTGGGGGATGATTTTTTATAACAAAGCTAAATCATTTGTTTTGCTTTTTAGTAAGAAACCTTCATACAAAGGTTCAAGTCTATAATTTTCCAAATGAACGATTTCCATACAACGGTTCGACCCCTATTTGACCCCCTTAAGGGTTGAATTTCGAAAAATACTTTCTAAGCACACGTCCACGTATTAGATTAGAGTCGTAAAGAATATATGTTCCAAATTTCATGTTTATATCGTTATCGGTTTAGGCTGTGCGCTGTCTGTCAATAGATTAGTAACGCAAGAGTTTTATATATATAAATAGATAATGTGTTTTCTTAGATTTGACATGCTTGCCAGCTAGGTGTCAACAATATGAACACACAGCTTCGCACATCTCTAGTAGATATTCACCCTCAGACGTCCCCTGGGGCGTCGCGTGAAAGAATTAAAGAAAGTACCTTTGTATATTCAATTGAATGCATAAGATATCAAAGGCATATTTTTGAGGCGCGACTGTTACGTCATAAAAAACCGTATAAAAGTAAAATTCCCCTAATTTGTGTCGTGCTCGGTGTATATTCTGGGTTATAAGGTACTGATCTAGGCAATTTACCCTCATACAGGTACGTCGACAAAACCTTTTCTACAGGCCAGCTAAAATTCAACCTTATGTCAATGTGAGTTTGACATGGAAAACTTATCTCACTTTGTCTGTAATTCGTTTTGAAATTGGATGATATTTATTTTCAACCGAGCTACCATTAAAAAACCGCATCCAAATTCGTTTCATGGTGCTATTGTGTTAAGCAGAGGTCTAAAGTTATCATCCTCCTAGCGTACACTTCGCGGTCCGCTTTGGCTCGGGCACTAGTTTTATGAAAGTGACTGCCATCTGACCTTACCCAGAGAAAAAACTGGACCTTCTTGGGACTAGGACAAGGTAGACCGGGTTTCCTTCAACGCAGCTGTCAAATATCAAATGATATTTCGTACATTTTTTTAAATTCAAACATTACGCAATTAAAATAAATCTCTTCTGCGTTGAAGTTTGCACTTTTAGCAGTGCAAAGTGCACTAATCCTGTTCAATTCAGGCCAAACCAGTTGGGTATAAGCGGCTTGAACCCGATTTCGGCGGTCGACGGTCGTAACCTAGCGCAGTAATCAAGGGATTTGGAAACCAAATAGAATGGATTTTTTCATTAAGCTTTAAGATTTATTAAGGGAAACTCTTAAGAGATTGGCTTTGGGATTGGGAAATGCAATTTGGTTTTAAAGTATTTGTTAAAGTTAATTGCCTTAAATTCCACAGGACCACGTCCAGTAAGGACTAAGCTTCATTTTTATTTAATTAATTCGTTCGTTTGTTAAACCATTCATCAACTGTTTAGTTTGACCAGTGCATTGATGTAAATAACATCGAATACTCTCCAAAATTCAAGGAAATAAAAAACGATCTCTAATGATTTTCGAGCAACAAAAGGGCTAATGGTAGCCCTTATTTATTTATTTAGTCTTTATTGCACAAAAGAACAACTTATCGTACAAAAGGCGAACTTAATGCTTTATGCCTATGCTTATTGATTTAGTTCCACCCGCGACTTCGTCTGTGTGGACCCGGAATAAAAAATATCCTAAATTTTAGTCCAGGCTATAAATAAACCATCTTTGTGCAAAATTTGATCCAAATTGGTCGAGCCGATTAAGCGTGATTGAGTAACAATCATCCAAACTTTCGCATTTATAATATTAGTTGGATTGAATGATGGTGTTACGCAAATACACAGCCCTTCTGGTGGTAACTTGTTTACCGTAGCCTATGAATGCTTGCAACTACAGGGGTTACACTTTTGCAAACAATTTAAGTCGTTTGACAGAAACGCGGGTTCTCGCTTGGCAGAGTTTGTAATGCTTTAACTTTACCTGTTTCTAACTCGGCAAAAGGGATTCCAACACGTTCTCATACAACGGTTAAAACGGCAGTAAAACGTAATATTGCTTGCAGTTAAAGGTCCTCTACATTGCGCCTCATTGTGGTATGCGTCAATACAACGGCATGATAATTTAAATTAATTCTGATTTATATGTTTGACCAGTCTTAATTGAAAGTGAGCTCAATTTCAATTTATTGAATTGCGCTAAATTTAAATGAATACATATAATATTGAATGGCGACAAAATATCCTATGTTGATTCCGAAGGTCCATTTTAAACAGTGGTGAAATATTTTTGGTGAGTATTCTCCGGAGGTTAGCCCTATATACACAAACTCGCAAATCTACAAACTTGAACTTTTTGTAATATAAGTGTGGATTAGTGTAGATAATTAATATTATGCAGTGACACTAAAAACGATGACTAAATATCCACGCTGCATTGCTTACGACTTCAGAGTCTTTAGACCTGGGCACGACCTGAGACCATCAACAGCGAAGTTCAAAGTTTTGGGTATCTCCATCTCCCGTAACAGAGATGCAGATACACGAACTTCGAGTTTTGATTTTCACGAAAGCGCCGCTGCCTACAGGCCGTTCTAGGTTACTTTATCATTATAGATGTTAATGTAAACCTCAGAGAATTACCGAGATTTCACTAGATGGTGTTGCTAGCTAATATTTTTTGTACTTAACACGTTCGGCGGCGGTAACGGCTAACACCGTAAAATGTGTACCACGCTATATGACAGTACGGCTATCACAGTATTTATTCGCGATTGCCTAAAAGACAGTACGGTCCTTCCAGGCCAAAATCCATACCATTGCTACGTAGCAAATTTTTACTGTCATGTGGGGTACAACAACGATGAGACTACCGCCGAAACTAAGTGTAATTCTCAAACTTGATTTGACCCTGACTCATACAGATGCAAACGCGTACTCACGCGCGCAGTACGGCACTTGCCGATGTCGTTGTATGAGAATCTGTTCGACGCCCGCGCCACTGTTCCGCTCCGCGTGGCTCACGACGGACGTAGCAATGCTACGTATTGTTATGCAAAGTAGGTATAGTTTACGAATTTTTTGCTTGCGAGTTCTTTCTTTTATTAAATGCAGCAATTGAGATTTCATAGATTTTAGACTCATTTATTATTGAATATTCGTTTTTTATACGCCACAAGTGCATTTTACTGAGATTTTTAGATGCATAGAGAAAAAGATGACGAGGTACTCAGGTTGCTGCTAGAAGAAGTGTCTATCCCCGAATCTTCTGCAGAATACGAACCGCTTAGCGTCGATGGTGATTAGTTACGGTGATAACCGTAGTTACATAGGCTATGATTAAACTTTAATTCTATATGCCAGTACGGGTCTTCCCGTAGTGCGGTTATAACCGTTATCGCTCCTGGGTAGAGAAAAAACAACTATGTAAATAATCAGAACTGCTACAGCCGTACTTTCATATTGTATGGAGAAATGTACTGTCATTCGAGTACATACCATAATTTGGGTACCGCCACCGAACGTGTTAATTCAATAATATTTTTGTCCTTGTCTTCGAAATCTGGCCAAGTCGAGCAAAACAGCGGCACGGCCGTACCATCCTTTTCTCGAATGTGTATTTTCTTGGCTCACCACCTATTATTTATTTGTACCTACTACATTTATATTTATCAAGTCAACCCCAACGCGTTGCAAAGTTTTTGTTTGTAACAACACACCTATTTGTGGATTTATTCATATTTTTCTTATGTTTGTGTTTTGCACTACGGGGGAATATCCAAACATCGAATAAATTACAAAAACACTGTGTCCACTGTGCTAACACAACATTATAGTTACTACATAATTGAAATATAGCATTGACATACCAGTGGTACCGTAGGTACTTATACAGGGTGATTCA
Source organism: Epinotia ramella (assembly GCA_947578815.1). NCBI lineage: Eukaryota > Metazoa > Arthropoda > Insecta > Lepidoptera > Tortricidae > Epinotia > Epinotia ramella. The sequence goes on from OX388202.1 coordinate 29,205,818, forward strand.
GGAGACGTGAGCAGGATCAACCCTACACATACAGTTAATGTTAATGGATCTTTTACCATCGTAATTAAGTTAAACGCCCACAGTTTTTTTTTACATTTTGTGTAAAAGTTTCATTCACAATAAATCATGGTCACCCTACACAACTAAAAAAAAATTCACGTTAATCTTACCAATGCTGGTACGACTGAGTAGCTTATAAACTATTGAATCCGTAGGGTTGGTCCTGCTCATGTCTCCTGAATCACCCTGTATATTTCTCAGCTATTGTAAATTAGCATTTGGTAGCCTTGTTAAGAATTATACTAGTAAGAGAATATTTCTGGTGATAACAGGTGTCAATTTATAGTAATTCCCTGATGTTCCGCTGTATGTCCAAATAATTTCACCAACAACGCCATCTAGTTTCTTTTTTGCGCTCGCCTTGCAGCTATGTGAGCTGCAAACGTCAAACGATTCAAGCGAAACTGGGTCATAAGGTGTCCATGCATTTTTGCAAGCGATTGTACATGTGTTACCTGTTCTTTAATTGTTCTGTTGTTGTGTTCCGCTCAATGTACAATACATTACATACATATATTATTTGTCGTAGGCTTATAGACAGTTTGCCGAGCGAGCATAGGATGGTTGCAATTTTATCACTTCTCGTTATGGATAATCCGTCACTCTCAGACTCGCATATTTGTCAGAACGTGACGGATGTCTTATTCATAGCGCCCACCATCTTAGGCTCGCTGACCTTCGCATCAATAGAGCATGGCATATACTATTCCTGTCTCTATCTTATGTTAAAGTCCAAGAAAAGAAAAGGCATAAATGTTCCTGCGGGCACTGCGGCGGTGTTGAAACTTTAAAAGACGCTTGTGGCACGGTGTGGCATGTGCGACGCAATATGGCTGCGGTCGCCATCGAGCCCTAATGGCGCTCCCGTAATTAAATTGAAATCTTGATCGCGTTTGTGCAGACGGCGAGAGACATGCATTACGTGCACTATTCGGGCGTTCGAAACGTTTCTGTACAGGAACGTAAGTACAATACATGAAAACTTTACTCATCCCAATTCTAAAACTCTATTTCTCCTGATCTTAGCAAGTCAAGGATTTTGGGCTCCACTTGCTATCTAGCCCCAAGAATTGGCGTATGCACAAGTTTTTGCGCAACTAACTGCTATTTTACTAAGTGGAAAAACTTAACCTCTTTAAGATCATTCGCGACTGTAGGGCTCTAACTTAGGTACTATAGTTGTGTAGTATTTTTTTTTTTTTTGGGGTGGGACCGCGCGTAATGCTGATGGCCATATAGTGAAGCTAGTATGCAGCCGCTTGGAGCTATAGTTGGTGAGATCTTACTTCGAATATTTGACAGCTGTCATCTCAGCACAATTTATGTCTTTATATGTCATCATTCACGTTTATTGTACCGGGATGACAGCTGTCAAATGTAGGAAGTAAGGTCTCTCAAACCATACAAGAGTTCACTCCATACCAATGACACTTTGCTATTTGTCCCACATTTTACGCATAAGATGAAGCAGCGCCCATTGCGGGATGATTTGACAGATTACTTGATAACACACACACACAACTACAATTCTTGTAGCTTGTTCGCTTTTCAGCGTAAATAAAATACAGATGTAGTGAATAATATTTCTTTTTTCTTTTTTGTCGGGTAAGTTCGTATTTATCTTGCTTTCTCAATTAGCATATAAAAAGAGTGGTTCTGACGTAATATTATGCAATATCAAGTGGTACAAAAGAATACCTACGCGTCCGAATGAAATGACAAAAGTTTAAAAACACAAACAACATATATGAAAATTATATTTAATATAAAAACTAGTAAGCAACTGTAAACCTTGTCTAAGATAAAACCGATTATCTTAATGGTAAATCGATTGTATTATCATGAACCGAAACCGAAACCACAAACAACTAAATTAGGCTTCACAATTTTTTTTCCATTTTTTATTAAAATGGCGGCAATTGATGTTTCCCGAATAAACTATATTTAATTTTACTCTAAGCATGAAGATTTCGTTGCAATGAATAATTTTGTGTTGTTTTATTTAGGTAGTCACTTGACATTGATTGACAAATAAAGTTTCATAATACTGATGGACATGAACCTATCAATCATTTAATACGGCGACTGAGTAACACTTCGGATTTCGGGCATAGTCGTATATCCGATATTACCCGATCGAAAAAAACACTACATCCATAAATATTTTTTATATTTAAATTAAATATAAATTACTTATTCTACAGAAATATAATTTCTTCCAGGAACAACCTGCGCTTAATACCGCGATAATAATGAACATCGTTAATAAGTAACAACTCATTACCTGCGAGTAGTTAAGTCAGCGAGCGACTCATTATATATTAACTGAGAGTCATTTTGTCGCTAGAAACATTCGTAGGTATAGCCGGAAATAAGAAGATTGGTAGTAACATTATCACAGTAATGCCATTATTTCAAGTAAATATTATATTACAAGAAACACGAGAATTACTAATAGGTATTACACGTATACTCGACGTCAAAGATAATTATGTTTACACTTTTGCAACTTAATCCTTTGTAATAAGGCGGAAAACGTATATACCTACACTTTGGCGTAGCGTAGACTGTAGTACCTAATTATGTTTATGTTACGTGGATTATCGTTATGTTATGTCATACTGGCGTCTTCGTGAACGAGAGATCGGAGCCCGGCGTCTCGCTCTCACGAGGCGCACCGCTGTCGCTGCCGCCGCCGCTGGTAGTCGTATTAGCCGAGCCCTGCGCTGCGGCGCTACCACGAACTTCGAAAGTCGAAGTTCGTAATACATGCATCCCTGTCACTCGAGTAAGGGAGTGCGATAGAGATGGAAATACCCGAACTTCGACTTTCGAAGTCCGAGGTAGCGCCGCTGAAACGGTATTTAGCGCATGAACCTGGTACTTCACCAGGCGCGTAAGTTTCCAATTCCAAATTGTTATTGTACAGGGTGACGGGAAATTCGACGTATTCCTTGAAAGGGGTTATTCTATAGCTCATTTGCAATGATTTAGATCCAGTCAACCGGGGGTCAAAACTCATTGGTTTGCAAGTTATTCGAGTTTTTAGATTTTTTTTTAGAAAACCCACCTGGCGGCCTAAAACTCGTAATTGTGAAAAAACTAATTAAATTTAGACCTCAAAAAAGGATTTATTTAATAGCCAATAAATGACTGATTAAGGAAAATAATAAAACATGCCAAAACTTTTCAAGATATTGCAAAGAAAAGCATTTAAAGTCACAAGTTTTTAAATTTTGTTCCAAATTTTGTAACACTTCGAGGCATTATTTAAAAAAAAAGTATGACACATCGCGTTAAAATTACATAAATTAGTTCCTCAGTTCATAAGCTTTCATGAAAGGTACAATTGGCGACATTTTTGCAATAATTCTTAATAATAATGATAATAATAGCGGAGCAGGTAGGCAGCGTGCCTTCGGCGACGCGACAAACAAACCAATTAAGGGGTGGTATTTTACATGTTACAATGGCTTTGTCTTCGGTTCCTTATCTTATCTTATCTTCTTAGGGTAGGAGTCACTAAAAGTTGTCTTTGGTGTTTTAAGTAATTTATTAGATGGTCTCTTGATTTTCTTTACTTAAATGACAGTCACAAGGAAAGGATTGAAAAGAGTTACTAGCAATTTCATTAATAAATAAAATAATTTAATCAATCATAAAAAATCAACATAATAAGTATCTTATAAAGTCACACTAACCTTAGATACAAGAAAGTAAAAAGAAAGACTTAATTAAAACTAAACTGCCTAATAATTATCTTTAAAAAAACTCTTAAAAATCACAAGTCTTGCTCAAACTGCCTGCCTCGGTTTCGTATGCAAGCACGAAGCCTTTTTCGAACTTCAGTGATTGTCACTCGCGTCGAAAGCCCTTCTTTCATTGTTTGTGCAGCTGCTTCAATTTTTTGCCGTAACTCTTCATCGTTATTTATCGGTGTGTCGTAAACCAACGCCTTCATGTGACCCCAGATGTAAAAGTCACATGGAGTTAAATCTGGACTTCTGGCTGGCCAAGGGGTTGGGCCACCTCGACCAATCCATCTTCTTGGGTAGTGCTGATCCATCCATTCTCGCACACCTCGGTGAAAGTGAGCAGGGCAGCCATCGTGTTGATAAACCATCAATCTTGTGGCAAGTGGCACATCCTCCAGTAATGTGGGTAACTCTTCTCTTAAAAAATGTTCGTACGCGATGCCGTTTAATCGCGCTGGCAGAAAGAACGGTCCGATCAAATTGTCGTGCACGATTCCCATCCACACGTTCAAAGAAAATCTTTGCTGATGAGCTCCTTCATTGGATTTTCTTGGGTTTTGACCTTTAGGCGCCCAAAAGTGCAGATTGTGGTAGTTTGTAATTCCGTCACGGTCGAAATTGGATTCATCGGTCCATAAAATTCTCTTCAGGTAATCGGGGTCTTCAGCATCAGTATTAATTAAAAATCTGCAGAAATCCACCCTTCTTGCTGGGTCTTCCTCTTCAATTGCGTGGACTGGAGCAAAATGATATGGATACTGCCGAGCTGAGTGCAGGGTAAACCACACCTTCCACTGAGAAATACCGAGCCGGTTAGCAACAATTCTCGTCGAGGTAGTGCCGTCTGCTCGGAAACACTGTAGGATTTGTTCCTCTTCAGCAGGATCATAAATTCGAGGTCTTCCAGCATCAGCTTGCTTGCGTCGAACTGTTCCTTTTTCCCGAATAAGTGGATACGTCGTCCCAAACACACTTCTGTGAGGTAAGCGGCGGTTAGGGAAACGACGTTGGTACTCTCTTCTAGCTGCAGCGGAGTCACCATCACAGAGTCCGTAACAATAAATGATGTCTGCGTATTCTGCAAATTCGTAAGCAGCCATTTGCAAAGGAAGCTTAGTTGTCAATAATCGTCCGAATCGGAAAGAAAGTTGAAACTAACTGATTGATTACTTAATGCATGAAGAATTATCAAGCCTAGTTTAGCCCCTCTCCCAGGTACTCCCCCACCTCATGAAAATGAATAAGATAAGGAAAAAAAATACATAAAAACAGAAATGAACAATTAACCTAATGACCCTTAATTGATTTGTTTGTGTCGCGGCGCCGAAGGCACGCTGCCTACCTGCTCCGCTATTATTATCATTATTATTAAAAATTATTACAAAAATATCGCCAATTGTAATTGTGCGTGCTCGCTTCCACGTGCGATTAGCTAACGTGTCAGAACGAACGCGCAAATTACATACTAAATTTTAAAGCAGCTTCAGAGGAGAAAATAGACGAATATCGCAACCCTAAATCTAACTATGAATGTAAACGGAATTCCAGCTGATCTCAAGTTATGCAAATGTGAGGTAACATTAGCGTGTATTCTAGAACACATCAATCATGTCGCCATAATCTCTTCTACTTATTTCGTGGTTTCATATTCAAAATGAGACGACGAATGGGGTGTTGAAGATAGTTGAGCAGTTGAGCACGCGTGAACGAAACGCTTTGAAAGAAAAGATAAAAAAGAAAAAACATTTATTCGTGGCACATAAACACAGGAAAATTCATCAAACTACAAACATATAATGAACGCGCCATGAAGTGGTCCCGACTCAGCATGGTGCTGACCTAATTGGCCAGCGCTGGTCTTCCGTCGGGGTCAACTGGTGACTTTGCTGTTTCACATTTTTGAATTTATCAATTTCATTCAACTGCGTAAGGTAAAACCAGAGGAGTGATCACGTAACTTTTCGGACGCACTTAAGACTATTCAACTGTCATTTTCCTATAGAAATAGTGACATTTAGATCACCTGGGGCCCGTTTCATGAAGCAACAAGTTACAAATTACAATACCTTTTGATAGAAAGAGACTTTGCTTGTAATTTGTAACATGTTGCTTCATGAAACGGGCCGCTGACGTTCGTTCAATGCGTTACGTGATCGACTTGCGTAATGCAATTGTGATGATGACTAAGATTTTTTTATGATGTCATTCTAACCAGTTTTTGGAGAGCAACAAATGTTTGTATGGGAGCAACTACGATTAAAGAACGCAAATACCCAAAAAATTGAGACAAATATTGACGTCGCTGGCGGCAGCGCAAAACGCTTCATCCTGATAGACACACAAGTATGACGTCACAATTGTACAAAGTCGTCAAATCGTTGTATGGAAAATCAGGTAAATTGCGGCGACTGTATAGGGCTCTAACTTAAGTACTTAGTTGTTATACAATTTTGTTTCTATAAAAGCGTACTTAGTTGTTATACAATTTTGTTTCTATAAAAGCGTAAGCATTGTATTGGCAGCTTCAAATTTACTCTTGAACAATGAAAAAAATGCATAATTTTTTGAAACTTTCATCTTTTTATGATTTTAATTATATTTTATAATTTATACTTTATTACGATACTTAATTTGATGGTTAACTATCCATTTAGCATCACTACGTTAACAATTTGAACATGAGGCATCATGCCTATTGTGATTGCTTTTGGGAAAGGGTTTAGGGGATGAAACTCTATCTTTCTCTCTCTCTCTGACACAATTCGAAAGAAACGGCCGGATGCTTTATTTTATATTTTAAATATCATTATCACATGATATCCGTGGCGATAACACGCCTCCTGGTCATGTGAGCTTGTCGGCTGGCTATAAATCGCAGGCCGGACTAAATCCGGTCGCAGCGGTTTAGCCGTACGTAATCCTTGTTTTGGCTAATGATAGTTGGCTAGATATTGCGCTAGACAGGTCGCGCGTAGGCGGAGCGGGCAGCGTTTATACGAAATAATTGTTCGCTAGCACGATTCCAGATAGTCTAAATAGTAAGTATATTAATGACTAAACTCGACGCCGTATATAGATTCCAAAAAAACTACCCATGGGTTGCCATTAAAATGAAATAGTTTTGCATCGGTAAGTTTTTACTTTTCTAAATTATGTACGTATGTTATTTATTTATACATCATTGTAAACTTAAAATTAAATGCAACCGCCTAAATAAATAATCTTATGTAAATATTAATTTCAAAAAAAAAAATTGATTGAAACTGTTTTGTAGAAGAAAAGTTCATATTACTGTGCTAATACTTCAGGTTTCAACAACATTTGGTAACTATTAATATTCTCATAATGTGCGTAAATCTTTTTGATATGGACATAGTAACAACAAATCACGTGTGGCAAAGTAGTGTGTATGAATGTTTGTATGTTTGTCAGTCAATCTCGTAAAAACGGCTCAATTGCCTGTGATGTATTTTGTCACATGGATAGTTTAAAACCAAACCATGAAATAGAATGTGTAGAATACTTTGTATATCTGAAGTAATTCCCGAAGGATTAACATGTCTGGTATTTAATAATGGCATTGTTGTGATAACCTTAACGCGGAAGAATTCGCTGGAAAAAGCTAGTAGGTAGGTACGTAATTGAGTACTTGGGGGTAGTGCTTTGTACATAATTCGTTTGACAAGCCGAAATGTGTTAGGCGATGAATGCAAAGAAAACATCAAAAACATAGGCTGATTCTTATTAACACCTAAGTAACAAGGAAATAATAAATTTTTATGCATGGGTTGGTTACATCTGGAACGTCACAAAGACAATGGCATTTGTGACAGTGACATTCGGTCATCTTTGGTAGCTTAGTTAGTTAGTTAGTTATCCTGGGCTCTTTTCCGCAAATCGACATCCAGTGTGCCTATTTTGCGTGAATTTGTGGGGTAGCGCTACTCTAACCACCCCAGCTCCTCCAGAAAGTTGGTGAGTGCCTTTGTGTTTATGATTGCGTCCCGTAGTGTGTCTGGAGACCCTAGGTGCTTTTTCCTGTATACTTCTACCTGCTTGCAGTCCAGTAGAATGTGTTTGGTCGTTTCTTCCGCCTCCATGCACGCTCTGCACATGGGGCTATCTGTGATACCCATGTTGTAGAGGTGTCTGTTCAAGGTATTGTGTCCTGTTATTATTCCTACTATCTTGCGTAGTTGGTTTCTATGTGTCCTCAGTAGTGCTGTTGTGAGTTTGTTGTCGCGTTTTGACAGAATCTCTTTGGTCTGTCTGCATGTGTCTATCTGCTCCCAGTATCTTTGGTGTAAGTCTTTGGTGTATAGGTCAAGTTGATTGTATATGTAGCTTTGTGGCAGGGGTAAGATTGGTTCTGGTCCGTATGCCGTTGTTTCTGAGCCTTTTCTGGCCAGTTCGTCCGCTGCATCGTTACCTCTTGAACCACTGTGCCCCTTGATCCATTGTATGGTAATGTTGTTTTTATCTGCGCACACCTCTGTTAGGTTTTGGTGGCATTCGTATATCAAGCTAGATGTGATGTTGTCACTGTTCAATGTTTGTAGTACCGATTTACTGTCTGAGAGTATCCGTATGTTTGTGTTCTGAACTTGTCGTCTCTTTATGGCATTGCAGGCTTCAATTATCCCTACGCATTCAGCCTGGAATACCGTGTTTTGTTCACCCAGTGGTTTGGATATGTGTATGTTTAAGTCCTCCGAGAACACTCCACATCCCGTTCCGGTATCTGTTTTCGAGCCATCTGTGAAGATTCTTAGGTCTGTTTGGTTTAGTCCCTCTCTTGAGTCTTCTGTTAGTGCTATGCCGTAGTCTTTCCTGAAGACTGCAGTTCTTGGTATTTTGTCGATTGAAGCCTCCATGATAAGGAGGCTTGTGATCAGTCTGTTATGGATCTTCGTGTGTGGTGTGTTTAGTTTCGTCCATAGGTTGAGGCTCTTTAGGCGTATTGCCGTCGCAGCCGCTTCCTTTTGTATGTGCATGTGTAAAGGTAGGAGTCCTAGCATTATTTCTAGTGCCGCTGTTGGGGTTGTTCTCATACAACCTGTAGCCGCTACACATGCTAGTCTTTGCGTTTTCTGGATTTTGGTAATTGCACTCGTGGTTTGGGTGCGGGGCCACCATACTATGGCACCATAGCTTATCATTGGTACTATCACCATTTTGTATAGCCACAGTATGATGTGGGGAGCCAGGCCCCATCTCTTCCCCACCATCCTTCTGCATTGCCAGAAGGCTACTGTCGCTTTGTTTAGTCTACTGTCTAGGTGTTTGCTCCAATTAAGTTTTTCGTCTAGTGTTATACCTAGATATTTCACCTCTTTCGAGAGTGTTAGTTTTGTGCCAAATAATGTTGGCATTTCGTAGGTACCCAGTTTTCGTTTATTTGTGAAGAGAATTGTGTCGGTTTTCTTTGGGTTTACCGATAGGTCATTCTCCTTGCACCATTTCTCTATTATTTTAGTGCTGTTTGTGTGAGTTCACATAGTGTGCTTATGATCAGGCCGCTGACCAGTATAACTATGTCATCCGCGTATCCTATAGTAAGAAAGCGGCTATTGTTTAGTTTCGTTATTAGGTCGTTTACTACCAGGTTCCACAGCAGTGGTGAGAGGACGCCTCCTTGAGGGCATCCTCTTATGACTAGTGCCTGGTGGCTTTGGTTTTGGGATAGTCTTATAATTCTTTTCTTTAGCATGTTCATAATCCATTCTATGAGTAGCTGTTCGGTTTTGTGTCTTTCTAGTGCTTGTTTTATGCTGCTAAAGTTGGTCCTGTCGAACGCACCCTCTATATCAATGAAGGTGCCTAGACAGGAGTTCTTTCTAGCGAGCGCGTCTTCTATGTTTGTTACTACAGCATGGAGGGCTGAGTCTGTCGACTTGCCTTGGCTGTAGGCATGTTGGTTTGGGTGTATCTTTATGTTTTTGAGGGCCGTGTCTTTTAAGTCCCTGTCGCAGAGTCTCTCCAGGGTCTTTAACATGAAAGAGGTTAGGCTTATGGGTCTGAAGGATTTTGGGTCTGAGTAGTCACTCTTTCCTGGTTTCGGTAGGAATATTACTTTTACCTCTCTCCATTTTGTTGGTATGTATCTGTATGCAATACAACTGCATAGGAGGTTCGATAGATGCTCGGTCAGCTTAGGTCCTCCCCACTTTAGTAAGGCAGGGTAGATGCCGTCCAGACCTGGTGATTTGTAGTTGTCGAAACTGTTTATCGCCCAGGTCGTTCTGTTTTTCTCTGTTATTCGTTCTGCTATCTTCCACTCGTTATCTGTTGGGTGATAGTTCTCCTCCTGTTCTGCCCAGGTTTGTACATCAACTACTTTGCACCCCGGGAAGTGGGTTTCCACCAATAGACTTTCAGTCTCAGATGGATTACTGGTGGTGGTATTGTCTGGTCTTCTCAGTGTGCCTAGTAGTTGATTGGGTTGGCTGGCTAGTATTTTCCTTGTTCTGTTGGCTTGTGTGCTACTGGATATGTTGTCACAGAAGTTCCGCCATGAGGCAGATCTTCTATATCTTATTCTTTTTTTGTATTCGGCTTTGATCGTTTTATATTTGTCCCAGTCATCTTCATCTTTTGTATTCATTGCTCTGTTCAGTAGTCTTCTCATTTTGGTTCTCATCCGTACCATTTCTGAGCCCCACCAGTTGGAGTTTGTGTTATTCCCACTGACTGGTGGTGCTGATAATGGGCATGTGTTTTCATAGCTCTCTGTTATATGTTGCGTAAATATGTTTACCTGTTCCTCCAGTTCTGTAGTGTTGTAAGGCCTGTGTGTGTTCGTCTTATTATCTAGTTTACCTACCAGAGTCTGCTTGTACGCCTCAACGTCCGTGCGTCTCGGGTTTCTTCTGGGGGTTGGTTTGATTGTGTCGGCTGTGAGGTCGTAACGGATCCACCTGTGGTCGGAGCACGATAGCTCGTCCGACACATGCCAGTTGGATACGTGTTGAGCTGCTAGCCCTGTGCTTAAGGTAATGTCAATTATAGTGTTACATCTGCGGGTGACAAATGTAGGTTTTGATCCTGTGTTTAGGATGTCCAGGTTAGTAGTCATTAGGTATTCAACAATATCGTTACCTCTTTTGTTGTTTGTTTCCATCCCCCATAGGTTGTGGTGACCGTTGCTGTCCGCCGAGACGACCAGCTCCAGTCCTTTGTGTTCGCAGTAGCGTATAAGATTGTTCATTTCTACCGGAGGGGGTTCGTCCTCAGCCGCCATGTAGACGGAGGCGAGAACTATCTCTGGTATGCTTGAGTTTTGTGTTCTGAGGAGTTTTATAGCACACACGTCTCTGGAACAGAATTCAGTTAGTGGTTGTGCTATTATGTTACGAGATATATGTATACATGTCCTAGGTTTATTTTGTGTGTTGTATATTAATTTACCTCCGGTGTTGCAGAGGCCGTTTATACGTGTGTTCCTGATCCACGGCTCTTGGATCAGGATGATTGATGTATCGTTAACCTCCAGCCACCTTCGAAGTTGAGCCGTTGCAGTTTCGCTGTGCTGGAGGTTAACCTGGAGGACCTTACAGAGCGAAGGAGCCATCGGTCGATGTCCCCTCCACCTTCCTCCCCTTTAGGTCCAGGAGACTGATCCCCTTGGTGCATCCCTCTTCGTCTTCGGAATCCAGCAGTATGCCTTCTTCCATGTCTGAGTTGGGTTCGTTGTCTGCGCCATCAGTTTCCATCTCAGTTGGTGAGTTGATGGCTTTGCTCACCTCACTCTGGGTGCTGTCCTCCTCAGGGTTTGCGTCTGTTTTCGGTGGGGTATCTTTGAAGTGTCCCCCACTATGCTGGAAACGAATGTAGACTGACCCACACAGGTAGTTCAGTTTCCTGTTCCTTTCCAGCACAGCAGGGACCACGCTCTCCGGTATGCCCACCAGCATAAGTGTACATCCCCTTGTCCTCAGAGGGATGGCTTGGTGTATGGTCCATTTCCTCACCTCGGCCCACGAGTTCTGGAAGTTGAGGACCCTTCCTACCTTGGTGAGGTTGTCTTCTATGGACGGGATCAGTATGCCACATCTAGTTTTTCTGACCATCTCGTCCTCCCTCTTTCCGACGAGACGGTCTCCGTTTGCTAGTGTGGCCGTTGCTAACCAAGTCATCAGCCACTGTTTGGTTTTTGCGTCTTGGCACCACAGTTTCAGGTAACCATCCACCACACTTGGTCTACCCGAGAATGCAGGAGCCTCCGCTATGGTGTCAAGATCGGTTTCGATGGCTGCCTGGAATATTGCATCCCCGATCTTCCTCTCCACCTCCTCAGCATCTTGCTGCGACAGTCTGCCCGTGCGCTCACTAGTGATAGCAACCGTCAGATCTGTCGCCGCTGCTGCTGCGTAGGTGGGGTGTGTTTCCTTACATCCCAGGGAGTCCGTTTTTTGTTTTTTGTGCTCTCCTCTGGGGGATATGGTTTCATCCAGGCGGGCCCTTTTGGAGATCTTGGTCTCCTCCGCTTTCGTTGGTATTTTGGAGGTCGTCGCTTCCACTGCCGGTGTTATTGGGGCTTCGACCTCTTTTGTTGTTGTGGAGGCGCGTCTCTCTGCCTGTCTCATTAGTCGCTGCCTCTTTCTCTGGGAGACCTTCATCCTCATGAGATCCCCTTGAGTTTGTTTTTCCGGCTGGGGAGGTTTCTTGCCCCTAGGTTTGCACCTTATCTCCCAGCCGGGATCTATCACCTGCTCCGAGGGTTCAACCGGGGTCGTCCCACTCTCAGCGGTTGTTGGTTTGGGTTGTGAGGTTCCAGCAGTCGAGTTCTTCATCGTCTCCGGATCGGTCACCTTGGCCGGGGTTCCTTTCGGTACCCCAGCGTCCGGCGTCCTTTCTGGCTTCAATGAGTCCTCAGCCGGTCTCACACCTTGGTTTGGCACCTCCCTCGGCGGTTCAGCTTGCGCCGTCCCAGCCGAGAGTGGCGTGGTTGTTTGTTTTGTTTTTTTTTTGTTGTTTTTTATTTGCTTCCATTTTTGTCCCACGAGTAGCTAGGGAAAGTTTGTCCACCTACGCAGAGCCCCGCTTGCGTAGGTAAGGCTAATTACAACGGGTTTCGCCCGGTCCCCGAGGTCCACCGTTCGCGACTGAGCTTCCTCTCAGCCACGCATCCATCGGCACGGTCGGTCACACCTTAGATTAGGGTTTTTAGAGTCGAGGTTTTCTCCTCCGGGATGGGGGACAGGGAATAGTGGGATGATGCGGTCAGGATTTGGTCTAGGTTGGGTGTTTTGGAAGTACTGGGAGTGGATTCTGGGAGGAGGTAGGTTAGGAGATGACCTCGACTTGGGATTGGTTCGAGTTCATCCTTCCACTGTCCGGGTCCATGTTATTGGAAAACGGGCTATCCGCAACCTGCCCACCCGCTCGGTCGCTTTGGAAGAGAAGCGTGTCTTTCCAGGTGGAAGTTCCAAATTCGCGTCACTAGACTGTTTCCAGGAAACCTTCAAGCGTCACTAGCTCGTACCTTCCACCTAGACGACCCGAGTCTTTGGTAGCTTTTTTTTTTTTGGAATCTAAATACGGCGTTAAAAACGAATCATGTGTATGTTGTAGTTAGCCTAACATTGTGTTGTCTTTTGTTTTAGATCTTTCAACCGATCAAATCACCTTTTGGACAGTTTTTTCAAGACACTTTCGTGTAGCTCCCAACCTTGACGCTGGCATAATTGTCCCACTGGACAGAAGCCATTAACACAAAAATCGATCGATCGATCGATACGGCGTTGAGTTTACAGTGGAGATGTTGCTATGCCATGCCAGGGACGCCATATTTTGAATCTCGAATCCTAGTTACCTTGATGGCAGAATGGGTAGTGGTTCGTAGGTGGTGCTTTCATGTCTCTGTCATTTTCATTTTGATAGAAAGACACTTGAAAGTGGGATGCACATGTCATGTCAACGACGTCACCTTTAGAATGTGGAATCGGGTCTCTACCCTTATGAAATCGTGAGCTTGTCGGCTGGCTATAAATCGCAGACAGGACGCAGCGATTTCGCCGTACGTAACCCTTGTTTTGGCTAATGACTTGACATTGTGCAGATAGTTAGTGGTCACGCATAAGCGGAGCGGGTAGCTTTTTTTCGTAAATTATTTTAAAACGGGCAGCGAGATCAGTAATAGTATTTCTGTAGCATAAGTAGTGTCCCTGAAAGTTAAGTTATACTATTTAAGACTAGTATTTACTATACAAATATAGGCTAATTACAATTTCAGTCTTTATTGACAAACAGAGTGGTATAGTTGGGATTATTGAATGTAGCAGATTTTGTTATAAGACCGTCATTGGAATTTCAATCTTTTACCTTGCACGGTAGGTTGCTTTTTAACCCCCAACGCAAAGAGAGGGGACTTATAAGTTTAACGTGTCTGTGTATCTGTCTGTGGTATCGTAGCTCCCAAACGGATGGACCGGATACGTTGTAGTTATTGAATGGACTACTTTGACGCAAATCGGTCAACTTAAATAATCTCACCTCAAGTATGCCTGCTGTCCGAGAACGACATTGTTCTCATTTCGTTAGTATTTTGTTTTTATCTCTCTAGGCAAGACCTAGCCTTACTAGAAGCAGTGTGCACGCATAATGTGCATGTCACGTACCAATTTAAAGCCCTCTAGAGTCAAACACGGTACCCAACACTTACATGCCACTTTCATAGGTTTGCCGCAGCACTAATAAATACCCAAAATACCCAAATCCATACTATAATTAAGGCGCCGTAGTTCGTAGGTTCAAGAGTTTTTGAAAATTATATAATGCGTCTGTTTAGGTATAATAATATGGTTTAAAAAAATACGGATAGTAATCTTGAGGTTTTTCTGCAGGGAGATCAGTGATTTGAAACATTAGATTAAGCAATTTTCGCTCGATAGAAAAAAAAAACGAACATAGGTCTAAAATACACTTCAAATATTCGTAACAAATTATGCACAAAAGCTAAAAATATTCAAAAATCTTCTAAAAATCGGCATTAACATGTTTGCGAGAACTTTATGATTACTTTTTTATTTATTTAAACGGCCTAAAAATTTAAAATAAAAAAACATGATATTCGAGCACGCACTTCCATCTCGCTCACGCTTATGCTCAGTGAGAGGGAGAGAAGACCATGAACCTGCGGCGCCTTAAGTAAATATGCGTCATCATCATAACAGCCGAAAGACGTCCACCGCTGGACATAGACCTCCCCTAATATGTATATAAGTACATTTATTTATTTATTTAATCGTATGGCGATCTGTAGAATAGGCGAATATCCATGTGATATTTTTATGGGAGCTATTTCGCTGAAAGTGTTGTCGCTCATTTAGCACCACCCAGGGGACACGTGCAGAGTTGTGGTAGGTTAATCCTGAGGACGCGAGCAACAGATTGTCCCCCTTAAGTACCCACATTGTACAGTACCTATGTACCTACTATATAATTTTTGAAGTGAAAACTTCTTTAGCGGCGCTGAGCACTTTTTGGGATGGGGGAAAATTGTTAAATACGCGACAGAATTTTGTGATGTCAGATGTGAAGGAGGCCACTTTTTGCTGCTAGCCGATTCGACTTCATTCAAAACTGAACGCTATTCGTAAGATTATAAAGCCGTTAAACACTTTTTGCAATAGCATATTCTGCAAATAAATTTGTAATAATACCAACGCATCCTTCACCGTTCTGTTATTGAGAAAATTCGAATAGTTCGAATTTGGGCGTTATTCCTAAAGAGATCAAGCTTAGAAAAATATTTACCAACGGCAAAAACAAATTGATATCTTGGTCGCCACCGCCGTCTGCTGTTGTGCTGTTCTTGCAAATTCGAATAGTTCGAATTTGGGCGTTATTCCTAAAGAGATACAGCTTAGAAAAATATTTACCAACGGCAAAAACAAATTGATATCTTGGTCGCCACCGCCGTCTGATGTTGTGTTGTTCTTGCAAATTCGAATAGTTCGAATTTAGACGTTATTCCTAAAGAGATAAAGCTTTGAAAAATATTTGGCAATGGCAAAAACGAATTGGTATTGTGTTTCGCCGACGGGCCCGTCCGCCTAAGTAATTGATTATTGTTTATAAATTTGCGTCAAATTCATTTTTAGGGTGACACCGTAAGACGTCACGTGACCTGATCGAAAAACTGTTACAATGTTTATTTATTTATTTATTTATTTATTTAAGGATTGCCAAAGGAGTTCACAATGTTACATTTTATGTGGAAACATCAAGTATTTATATGTCTAATTGTGACCCTAATAATAGGCAACCACGACATGCGTTACAATTTTTGCGTTAATGCACTAAATCTAGGCTATCTAGGCTTAAAACTAAATCACTCATACTATGGTTCAAGGTTCAACAACAGATCCCTGATTTTGCGTTTGAAGCTGTTATGAGAATCACAAAAAATATCGATGTCTTCCTGTTCTGTAACGAGATCATTGTAAGCACGCGACAGGCGAGGTACAGGTGAGTGCTTGCCAAAGTTGGTTTTACAAAAAGGAACGTGAAATAAGGCGCGAGGCATGCGAGGTATTTTAGTCGGGACGCTTAAAGTGAACTTATCAACAATTTGAGGCGAATCAATTAGATTGTTCATGGTTTTATACAAGAAAGACATACTAAGCAACGTTCTTCTGTTATTTAATTTTTCTAGTTTAAAATGTTTAATTTTGTCTAGATAGGATCTTACATGGCTAGGTGGTTTATACCGGTACGACAAATGCGACAAATGTTATTGAGTTTTCACTTCTGCCGGCACTCCCGGAGTGCAACCCGGTCTTTTTTTTATACTGATATATTATATGATAATAACTACTTATAATAATATATTATGTACTATAAATCGTACGAACCTATGGAGATAGTTGAAGACCCTGGGAAGGACGAAGGATAGTTTTATAATTTAATATACTTAATACGTAAAAATTGGACCAGCCTCAAATGCAGAATACGGTCTCTTATAATTTACATTTTGTCTCAGTTATGTACAAACATAATTACTCTTATTGCAGTTTGGTCTTATCGATGACTTGCGCACTGGATCCGGTTCCGTACCCATTAGATACAAACTTACAAATCTTCAACCACAGACTTTTCCACTTTATAATATTAGTATAGATAACTAAGACAAGTGGCAAGTGTCACAGCTGTCTATCTTGAGCAGAATTATAGCAAATACCCCGCACCGCACCGGCCACGTTAAGCCATACTGCAGCTGGCTTAGGCAAATGCAATCGGCTTTGCGGCCGTTTCGGACGCAGGTGGTCTTGCCGTGTTGCACACCAGAGCCAAATATATACATTACATTTGGCAAATGTAATATATGTTTAATAGAAATGGGTAATTACCAGAGGCCGGAATTCTCGTGGCACTTTCGAGTTGCCATAGGGACTTCTAATTTATCGACTTCCGATATTCATATTATATCGATACATTTGACTGTAAAAGAAGTAATTTAAAACCAGATAATTAGGGAAAAATGATGACTATCTATTTCTTTCATAGAGAAACTAATGTTGAAACACTTGTTAGCACTAAAACAGACTTTGAACATGAAATTGATAAAACACTGAACTGAACTCATTAAATGTGACAATGTTAACTTTTCATTATTTTCGTTTGGTTGCATATACAGGATGTTAACGGGGTCATGATCCGGAATGACAAAAAGCGAATAAGATGATCATACTGAACAACCTTTCCCATGGGACCAACCACGAAATCGCAAAAAAAAAAGAGCCAATTAAGAGTTAACTGTGAGTTAACTGCGATTTAATTGAGAGTTAATGTATGGAATACCTGGTTTTTTTTGCGATTTCGTGGTTGGTCCCATGGGAAAGGTTGTTCAGTATGATCATCTTATTCGCTTTTTGTCATTCCGGATCATGACCCCGTTAACATCCTGTATATTTAGCGATAAGAGCGTCCGTTGTTTACCTCTACTTTCAATCTTCTTTAATATGTTGTGTTATATAGTTTATCCATATAATATCAATATCGGACGATAGTTGATAAATGAGAAGTCCCTATGACAGCTCGAAAGTGCCACGAGAATGCCGGCCTCTGGTAATTACTTAGTATGTTCCTGACAAGTGTGGTTGCTAGGGCTCCCGGGGACACCTGTGTTGAGACCGAAGGACCTGCTTTTGTCGCATCTTCAAAACAATTACACGTCGGTAACAAGCATGTGAACCCATGACTCAGGAACAGATATTCGTGCATATCACACAAATAAATGCCCTTACCGGGATTCAAACCCACGACCTCTAGCTTCGTAGGCAGGGTCACTGTCACTACCAACGAGGCTAAACCGTCAAGTAGGTACCCGAGTCTTCTATGTGTCATGGGGTTTTTACAATACAACTTTCTTTAAAGGAAGCCTGGGTGGCTCAGCTCGCAATGGATAGGTAGGTATTTATTATTTCCATTTAAGTATAAACTACTAGCTGCGCGCTCAGCTCCGCCCGCGTTTTAAAGAGAACCCTGCGTAGTGCCGCAAAAGATTTTTAAAATCGGATTAGTTTACTCCCCACTAACTTCACCAACCTACAACCTCGCAGCATTTGCATCTTTTGAATTTTAGTTGGTACTCGTATAGATAAAAATACTGTCCTGACCACAGATAAAGATATACACTAGATAACTTAAACACCTCAATCTGTATGAAAAACGACCGTGTCACTTTTTTCTACCTACTTTGACGTCACACGGGCGAATTAGTGATCTGAATTCCCCGTTGTCCGCGGAAAATCGATTTTGCAATAAGGTATTTTCTTAATATTCACGGGCAACCGGCTACCACAACAGACGCGCGCGGAATGTAAGTCGGAGTGCCAACTCGGAGTCCGAATTCTGACACGCGACGTACATGCATTTGCGTGATCTACATATACCATTAGTCTCTGTATCTATATCTGTGGTCCTGACCCCGTATCATGGTCGGCCTTGTCGCACGATAAGTGACAGGATAGAGCGTCCGTCACTGGCTGACACCGTTAGATAGAACGAGACGACGCTCCTACCTTGTCACTTAACGCGTGATAAGGCCGACCATGATAAGGGTCAGTCTGGTCAGTTCGTCAATTCGTAACGGATTGAGGGTCTGGGACACTTAATCAACAACCCAGTTAACTGAGTAGGTAATGAACCAATTGAAATTTCATCAACATTCATTAACTATGTAACAAGCTGTGGTGTACAATATGTTTAAATGCATGCTTAGAGGTCGAGGGGCGGTACGGACGGCTGCATTATGCAAGCCGTCGCCAGCTGACAGCCGCTGCAGCCCGCTTGCTGTCGACCGCTTCAAACAACACTGGATTGTATTTTGACCCTTTACAGGAGAAATAGGCTCCTGACCAGCTAGTGATTTCATGAGCACATTCTGAAAACTTCCTAGTTCTGAATTGTCTAGGTCTATGGAACTTCTCGGAAGAATGGCTTAGTTAGGGAGCGTGAATGATCTCGCGGACCGAATGCATATCAGCTAAAAGCATCAATTTTCGGACAAATAAAATTAAATCAAAAATTTTGTCGTTTTGATAAGAAATCGCGAAACACAACAACAAAAGCCTGATTTGAGATTCAAAAAGTAACGCCCGTCCCGGTCATAGTGACTCATCCATTTTGATAACTCAAAAATCAAAATCAGTACGTTATACAGTGGGTCACTTTTTTTTCCATGAATCATAACTCGGAAATAAATGAACGTTGGATGTTGATATTAAGGATGTGTATATATTTAATCTTTTTCACATTTGTCACATTCTTTTTTGAAATAAGCTATAGATATTACAATAAAAGTGTTTTTTGAAGTCTGAAATGAACCACTGTGGCGGATGAGGTCGAAAAAGTGGCTCTGCCTCATTTATACAGTGGTTCGGGGTGGTACACAATAGACAATTTGCAATTAATTTCTCAAAGAAAAAACATAACTTAAACTATACCTTCAATTTGTGCAACAATCAACTGAGTAGAGTAACACAAATCCGTGATCTTGGAGTTATAATGGACTCAAAATTATCATTTACACCTCATTTGGACTCTATTATAAAAAAAGGCTATAAACAACTAGGCTTTATTCTACGGCTAGGAAAACCTTTCAAAAATAGTGTCACCTACAAAATCTTATTCAACAGTTTTGTTCGCAGCCACCTTGAGTTTGCCTGCGCAGTTTGGAAACCGTATCATAATATCCATATTAATAGAGTAGAACGGATACAAAAAAAGTTTATCAGAACCCTTGATTTTAGAACTGGTCACACTCATACTAACTATACGGAGTCATTAACTCATCACAAACTCCAAACTCTCAGTGACCGTCGAAACTGTGTAGATTCCGTCCTACTCTATAAAATTATGCGCAATATACATACAAAATAAATATTAGAGTCCCTCCTAGGTATCAGCGCCTTTGTCAGAAAAATAAATTGTTTTCCATTCCTTACACGCGGACGTGTTACGCTAAAAACAGATTTATACGTCGTGCTTGCAAATTTATTAATGAAGATGTGAAGCTTGATAATATAGATTTGTTTAACTGTTCAATTATAGCACTTAAATCCGCTTTTCTGTAATTTTCTCTCATTGTCCTATCATAATATATTTTTAGACTTTCACAATTAATAATGTTGTATACAAATTTACGGATATATCACTAGAATCTATTATAAATTAAATTTAGTACAAACTGTAAAACTGTAAAATTAAGGAAACTCCAGGTCTTATTAGCAAGCAATATTTATATAACCCTTTTTTGTAAACGACTCTTTGTTTCTTAAATAAATAAATAAATAAAATAAATAGACAATTACGGATTATGTATAACACATGACCCTAATCTGTATAGAACAAAGAAACAAAAGATAAGCGATATCCTAATTACCTTTTTGCCATTAAGACAATAGAAATAGCTGCCCTGTTATATAATGAATTCTAATTCATCTCAAGTCTTGACAATCAATTAACTCCAAATATCAGTTTCACGAAGTCAATATCGTTGTGAATAGGTATTTCTAAAAAGTCGTTTCCTTTTACATTCTCTTTATTTAAATTTTGTTGTGCCATATTTTATGTGAAGTTCAATAAAAATAAGACTTAACGTTACCCAATAAATAAAAGCTGATTTATACCTACTGTTTTATTAAATATTAGTATAATACGGACGGGCTTCAAGCGAGGGAACCAATATGTACTTTTAAAAGCTGAGAAATAAAATGTTATCTCATATTAAAAGGTCAAACAGTTGTAACGTGGGCGCTGCAGCGCTACGTCACACGGCGGGCACACCACCCGACCGCGCTCCGGGGAGAACGCCGGGGCGGCAGGCGGGGGGAAGAGCGGTACGACGCACCGGCCGCCCCACCATAACGCCCCACCACGCGACGGGCATAAAACCCGCGGCGCCGCGCCGAGAGCGGCAGTGTGGCCCACCGACCGCGGTGGAAAGCACTACCCCCTCCCCTCCTCACTCCGAGGCAGCGCTGGCAAGTCCTCGCTCGCCCGAGTTCCCTACCACCTCGCTCCGAGGCAGCGCTGGCACGTCCTCGCTTGCCCGTGCATATCCCGCCTAGCGTACATGGCAGTGGGGCTCGTCCTCATTAGCCGCGGACCTAAGTGAATCACCCTCGAGTCCTCCCGAGGCAGCGCTGGCAAGCCCTCGCTCGCCCAGGACTCCAGGTTCCCGTAGTCTCGAGGCAGCGCTGGCACGTCCTCGCTTTCGCCCAGGCTTCCGATTAACCATCCGCTATATCCTGCCATTAACAAACGCCGTCCGTAGAGATATAAGTAGTTCCGCGACAATACCGCCGTACCAGAGTGTGCGACATTTCATACCGCCGTTAGGTTTTAGACGTAAGATTAAAGTGAGAATAAACGGGCGTGAAAGACCCATATTTGTGAACCATTAAACCAGTGTTTGCCTTCTGCTCCTCCTCGATCCCTAATCTAACCTCTGAGCTAGTCAGGAAACCCTCGTAAGGCCGTAGCGCTCGAGGGAGTTGTATGTGTCCTAAACCCACACATCACATCTGGCGCCCAACATAATTACTCACATAAGAGTTGAACTAGCTCGATAGGGATAATCGAGGTCATTATTTATCATCCGCATAAATTACCGCCGTACAGTGTTTAGTTCCGATAACGTCACCGTTTGCAGGACAATCCGTAGGGTGACAAGGGCTCGATCAGATGCCGACAGCCTGGATCTACCGCCTCAAGAAACCGGAACTCATCGACGAAGCCGAGAGCCGAGACATAACGACCGAAAACTTAACCGTAGAACAGATACGAAAGTGTCTGGTTGAATCCGTAAAGGCAGACGAGAAGTTTAAGACACCGGAAGATTCGCAGTCCGTAACCATGGAGAACGACGAAGATAAGGGTAAGTCGAACAGACTTAATAAATTGATCAAGGAATGGAACCTCTCATACGGAACGTCCGAAAACGCTGTAGAATTCGTGGAAAGGCTGGAAGAATTGGTAGACGCCAGTGGCATAGACAGAGAGGACGTACTACCAGCATTACCACGCATCCTGAAGGGAAAGGCCCTTCATTGGTACCGAAACAATTCCGACTCATGGGAGACTTGGGAGGACTTCCTGGAGCTGTTCAAGCTCTATTATTACCCGAGCAACTACGAGGAAGACCTCATAGTCAGGATAGTCGCAAGGAAACAAGGGCACAGAGAAAGCTTCACGGAATATTTAACGGACCTACAGACGTTGATGAGAAGGTATGGAAAACTTGATGAGAAAGAAAAACTCCACCGTATCCACGAAAACATGCTACGAAACTATAGGTTATATATCAAGAAGCAGGATTACAAGAACCTTAGTGAACTGGTGAGGTTGGCGGCTGAGTATGAGAACATACCAGCTCCATCCTACGGGAATTATCCGACAAATTACGCGTACACCCCATATGCAGGCCCATCCAGACAGGAGCAATGGCGACAAGAGCCCAATGCGACACGCACCATGACGAAGGGTCCCGGGTACGCGACACAATACGCACTACCACACGTCACACCTGGCTATACACAATCAGACCGACAAGCACGAAGGGAAAACCCAGACGACAGCACGGGGACAAGGATACATCCCAAATACGACCCGAAGACGTGCTGCTGGTCATGTGGTAAACCGGGCCATGACGCCAGAGAATGTAGGTCAAGGCGTCAAATATTTTGTAGTGGTTGCGGGAGAATGGGCGTATTAAGCAAGGATTGCTGCAGGACGGGAGCACGTCCAAAGAAGGAATGCCTGGGGGAAGCGGACGATCAGAACCGCGACGATAACCGGATTTACATAGAAGCCAAAATAATGGGAACTACACACAGTTGCTTGGTGGACACAGGGTCCACAAACACGTACATAAACGAACAAGTTTATAACGCCTGCCAGGGACAAGGTGCGTTGGAAAAACACACCCACAGGGGAATCGTACTAGCTGACGGGACGAAGACGCAAATCAGCAAGAGTCTGTTAGCGAATATAGAGTTGAAAGGAACGAGCATCAAGCACTGGCTACGAGTACTCCCATCAGCCGCACACACAATCATTGGTATGGACGTACTAAGGCGTGTCGGGATGGCAATAACATGGGTAGCCGAGATACCGGAGTCGTTGGGGGCAGCCACGACAGCGCAACAGACACCCGGTCCAGAAGGGACAGTCATAAGACAGCCGGCAGACACAAGCGACAAAGTCGTAACACGAGCCGACAGCGACTCGCAGCCCGAAACAGCTCAAGTTTTAACTGAAACACAAAACAAGGAACTGGCCGACA
Organism: Epinotia ramella; assembly: GCA_947578815.1. NCBI lineage: Eukaryota > Metazoa > Arthropoda > Insecta > Lepidoptera > Tortricidae > Epinotia > Epinotia ramella. Next base: position 29,229,425 of record OX388202.1, read on the forward strand.
TAGAACGCGACTGGTACAAAGCTAAGCGAGCGCAAGTACAAAACGGAACAGAACCGTCACAACAATACCGCTTAGAAGATGATAAATTGTACTGGAGGGCACCCCACCTCACGCACAACAAGTATACAGATCCCGATTCAGAATGGAAAATATGCGTACCGAATGCCGACAGGAAGGAGGTAATAAGTCACAACCACGATCAACCCAGCGCCGGACATTTAGGGATAGCGAAAACAATCAAACGTAAATCATGAAATATGTGAGGGCATGTAACGCCTGTCAAAAGAATAAAGTGTCACAGCAAAAGAAAAGCGGACTAATGCACATTAATAACGCCAGTAATCCATGGGAAATGGTGACAAGTGATTTAATCGGTCCATTACCAAGGTCGTCCAAGGGGTACAAATGGATAATAGTGTTTCACGACAAGTTCACCAAATGGTCAGAAATAATGCCGTTGCGAAACGCCACGGCCAGCACAATAGCAAACGCGTTCGAAGAGCGGATAGCGTTGCGATACGGCTCGCCGCAAGCGCTTTTGTCCGACCGCGGACCACAATATATGTCTAAACAGTTTAGGGATGTGCTACAAAAGTATGGGACGGAACACAGGCTGACTCCTCCATACAGTCCGAATTGCAACCCCACAGAAAGGCAGAACAGAACTCTGGAAACAATGATTGCAACGTTCGTGGACGACAACCATAAACAGTGGGACAAACACTTAGCGGAATTCAACTTTGCTCTAAACACTTCAGTACAAGAATCAACTAAGTACACCCCAGCCTTCCTATTGTACGGAAGGGAACTAAGAAACCCCAAGGATCGAAACGCGTTACCGACGCCCCGAGTTAAAGATAACAATAAGTTACAAGAAGTGTACGACCTAGTAAGGCGACACCAGAACAAAGCATCCGTCCAGCAGAGCAATACTACGATAAAAAAAGGCAACACTGGGAACCAAGAGTAGGCGACTTAGTTCTAAAGAAAAACCAAGTTTTGTCAAGTGCAGAGAAACACTTTTGCGCGAAACTAGCCCCTAAATACATAGGCCCATTTAAAATACAAAGCCGAACGTCACCAGTAATATATATATTAAAGGATCCCGAGGGAACCGGGAAAACTATTACAGCACACGTGAAAGACTTAAAACCGTATAGGCAATAAAAATACAAACGATTCTCAACTCTAAACGCAACCGAATAAGGACCCCTCCCCCGGCGTAGTAAATTAACTGGGCGCGAAACCGGCCCACCGATAAAGAAAATCAACCCTATTGATAGAGAAACAAGGTTGACATTCGCCCACACGCACCCAGCATTCCATATGACGACAACGAATAATAAAACATTCACGCGATGACCGCTAACGTAAAACGTAGTTACATAATTTGAATGAACACCAGGCAATTAGATAAATCCCATAACTAATATTACTTCTTCTTGAGTCATGGATGTTTTCTGTGTAGTTAAGTATTTATATCTATTATATATATCGTCTTCTGGTACCCATAACACAGGCCTTACCGAGCTTACTAGGGGACTAGGTCGATTTGGGTAAGATTGTGCCCCTTATATTTATTTATTTTATTTTAGTTATTTACTTCTGGTGCGTGAGTATAACCCACATCACATACTTATGCCAGGATATTAGCCGAGACGCGCTAATACACCTCACCCCACCCGTCACGCCCGACGAAACTATACCTCACATTACGCTTAATATCTACGGATCGCGGGGTCACAATATATTGGTGTGAGAGCGGTGAGGTGTCGTCAAAACAAGGTATAGAATAACAGTGCTGACGCCGACTCTGCGCGGGCGCAGTAACAGGGTAGAAAAAGGACCGGAATGTGACCGGACGCGCACGCAAATACAAACCCTGTGTCTCAGGACATAAGGTCGAATTTGGAACAAAGACGAATAATACATACATGGCAGCATAAAACGAAAGTAAAAGGAAAATATATACAAGGAAAACAGCATAGAGAATCTGGGAGTGCTTTGCCGATAGGGAGAGAGGAAATAGATTGACGTCCGCAACAAGACGGACTGCTCGTACGCATACCGGCGCGCGGGCAACATGACTGACAACAGGACCGCGCCGCACGGCATATTTACGTACACGAACCACAGAAAAGGGTCGGTAGTTAGGAATGGCAAGAAATGAAACTCACTGCAGGTTCAACATTTTATCAAAGCCAACACACTATATATTCGCAGGAGAGATGATCCCGCGCATAAGAACACAAGGAAACGCACATGATAATTTAGCGTAATAAATGTTATGAAGGTTAGTTTTTATCTCTCGTGTTTTACAAAAAGCCCGTTCATTTTAACGGAATAATATTATTTCCACCCAGAAAGTCTCCTCTAAAAGATCTTTAAAAAAATACCGAGATCGTTTTATCCGTCCATCTGATTCATCTTTTAAAGGAAGATTTTTTTTTTCACTGGGTGCGTGATAAACTGGCCAGGGAAAAATGAGCCTAGAAAAGAAAGAAAGAAAGAAAGAAAGAAAGAAAGAAAGATATATTTATTCACAAACACACAGGACACACATATTAAATAATAAAATAAACAAGAAAAGCACATAAAACATGAAAAAAAGTGTGTGAACATGAGAAAAGAGCGGCAAGTTAAAAAAAACAGCGTGTTGCAACACCGTGTATACTTAACGCTTGGAAATAGTAATGATACTTAAACAAACATTTTTTTTTTCTTAAATTCACATAATGCAACTGATCAAGCAGAAAGAAGTAAAGCTACTTATATGAAGTAAAACTCTTCAAAATTTCAATTTTGACGAGACATAATTATTGAAGTTTTTATGATATTCTTCCATGTGAAATAATATAAGCTGTAAGCCACCCTTTAATCTTCTCAAAAAGCAAAAGAACTTTATGGAAAAATTTATTATGGAACAGTTACTTTTTTATTTCGCATATCAAGTATCAAGATAGGACATCATACTAATTTAAAACGTTTTTCACATTTGACAATGATATTACTGTTGCCATATAAAATGTTTTAAATAAATCTCAGGCTCATCCATCCCTGGCCAGACTCTAACGACTATGCGCTATTACTAACAACAAATAAATAATATAAAAACCGGCCAAGTGCGTGTCGGACTACGGCGCTTAAGTTCTTTTCGTGAAGAAGGCAGTTTTCAGCAATAACTCTTAAAACCTGTGAATACAATTTTCGTTCAAAGTATTTTTTAAATTACACTGTTCGAAAGATAGTCAGTGAAATGGTGTGTTTCAGAACGACTATCTCCGAATATATTCACTTAATAAAAAAATGCTGAGTAACCTTTTATTTATTTTTAAAGACCTAACGATTGATGGGCCACGTGTTAACCAACAGTTTTATATATTTTTTTGACTTCAGGTTACATGTAGGTATGGAGTGCCCCGCTATAAAAAAAATTGTCATTTGATAACTAAACTATGTAACGGCTAACAAAACACACACGGCAGACGGACAGACGGACATGACGAAACTATTAGGGTTCCGTTCTTGCCAATAAAGTCACAAATTAAAGTGTACTATTCGCAAACGTTTTCCTTGTTTCTATTATTGTACAAGCCCAGCCCAGCCCTTCCCCACGATTACGATTCGCGCTTGGTGTTTCGGCATAATATGCTTGTGTAGAAGCCGGCTCCAGGGGAGTGCACCGGCACGTTGTTCGGTACTTGAATATGTATGAGAACTGTCCAATCTTGTAATGAGAGCCACTGAGCACCTAGCGTCTGCTTGATCTGCATTCTGTTTTCACACTGGCATTTAAATTAGGCCTTTGTGGCTGCCACAAAACTATACATACTTAGTGATAATTATATCTACGCCAACTCGCAAAATAATATAGTGATAATCGATATGATACAGAGAAAGAATATAATGGAAAAATAAACCATCTTCGTCTGTAGCCCCCGACAGGATTCGAACCTGCGACCTTTCTATTAACGCTAGACTGCTCTACCAACTGAGCTACGAGGACAGTGACTTACGCTGTGTATATTTGCATTATATTCCCGCTAAGACTAGCGCGCCCTCTGTATCGTGTTATAGACTTGTTTCACAGCCTTGGTACACCTCTAATGGGCGAGCTATACGCTCACTCCATTCTCATCGAACCACATCAAGTAGTTTCGGACAAGCGAGAGAGATGGCGCTGGTGTACATTTAAATACCCTTATCACGAAACAAATTATTTTTTATTAAATATTTTGTTTTTCGTGTTATTAGAAAGCGTCTAGCGTTAATAGAAAGGTCGCAGGTTCGAATCCTGTCGGGGGCTACAGACGAAGATGGTTTATTTTTCCATTATATTCTTTCTCGGTATCATATCGATTATAAAATGATCGGGGTAACTTCCTCGTTAAAAATAACACGAAAAACAAAATACTTAATAAAAAATAATTTGTTTCGTGATAAGGGTATTTAATATAGTGATATCTCACAGATGGGACGTAACCTACCGGAATTTTGGAACAAGTTCATCTGTGCTGGATATTGTGGATCAACAATGGACAATGGAGAAAAAACAGTACATAAATTAATTATAATTAATTAATTAATTACGCATGCTCCGTTTATGACAATATTTATTTGTTTGCGTTTTTTGTTTGTATTTTTTCGCTGTCCACCTGCAATAAATATATCCCAATTCCTGATACGATTTAATTTCACATTCAAGAATAATGCAGGTAGAGCCACGGGTTAAAAATAAACTGTAGAACCCAAATACCTATTCGATATATTGATAAAATAATTTTAGAAATCGGATGAATAATTTACTGAAATTTCAAACATGGACACCCCGCTGGATGCGGGTGGCGCAGAACCGCGGTCACTTTGGCACTCTTTGGAGGAGGCCTATGTCCAGCAGTGGACGGCTTTCGGCTGATATGATGATGATGATGACAAACATGGAAACTGTTAGTTGTTCATTTTATTCCTAATAATATTAGGACATTGTAATCGTATGACTATCATGATAATTTGATAATTCTAGGTATAAACATCTAACATCTCGCTAATTAATTACCCAAACCCAAACATGAGATTTTAATTTGCTCCTTATTTATATAGTTACTCCAAAGTTTACATACATTGCCGTCATGTACATGTTACATACATATATCGTATTTGGCATTCGTTATCTTCGCAACGAACGGAGCATCCGAACCATGTTTGGAATTAGATACAACTCATGCTCGAACGTATCTGCATAAAGGTGTACGCACAAAGGTGTTTAGTATTCCGAATGTTTCACGTTTCGTTTCAGAATAGTACAAAAAGTAAAATAGGGTTGTGAACCCTAATTTTATTCTTACTCCAAAATAAAGAATGCAAATAAAATATGCCTAATGATGAAAAGCCTATTCAATTTAATTCATTGCAGTAAATGTGACAGCGTGTCTATTTATGTGTGAAATTAAGATGTCAAACATTGGTTAATTTACTTTATACTACCTACGTAAGGGTAACTCGAGGAGTAAAGATAGAGTGACATAGTGTAATTTAGAAATATAATCGATGATTAATACATACCAGTAAGTTTTTCTAACTATAAAGCTGATATTAAGCAATGAGGATCTTTAAGAACGTGTTAGACTTCCTGGTTATAATAAGCCCTGGATCTTACATATAGTGCTGCCATCTGGTGCACGTCATTTTAGTCAATTATATTTAGAGAACGGCATTCCTTATTTGGTACGTTGCGAAGAAATACCATCGAAAAAGAGTACGAAGACTCCTTTTACATGGTTATAACAGGAACATTACAACCATTACCGACGCTACAATCAATATTTTTCAGCCCATGTGTAACAATCACATGTGGCTACAAAAATAACAGAACTGTTCCACCTACACCAAATCGTGAATCTTTCTTATGTTTAGTATTCCGCCTGATAGCGGTCAGTACCACACCTCGAGCCGACTTAATAAATAATTCAGACCTCCGCGATGTATTAGAGTACTGCTAAATATTTATAAGAGTCCTATCAACTTAAGAGATTAATTTTGTGTATGCTTAAGTAGAAATATTAGATAATTGCGAAAAGGATGTCTGGGTAGTTAGGTGCAGCCTTAATGGTAATTGGTTTTTGATACGCTGTGTAATATAATTAAACGTAAAGTTGCTGGACATTATTAAGCCGAAGCTATAAGTGAAGTAAGATGATAATAACCCATTAAAGTTAGCACCACCACCTTTCTTCCGGTGTCGCGAGAGTAGATTATGGTGATCGGGTTGAAATGACCTCATTGACTATAAGATTTTTTTTTGCCGGCTGCGGCCGAGCCAATAGGAAGGGACATGATTTGAGCAGTCTATGTTTGTATTTACGTATGTTTCACCGTAGCGGTTAAGACCACCGATTTTGATGAATTTCAAAAATTAGCTCCGGGTGACATCACCTTTTGAATGAAAAAAAAAACAATTTTTCAGTTAATTTTCCGTAGTCGGGATACCGTTTTTAGAACTTGTTTTCCTTGTTTAAGTGTGTTGTGGGTCATTGGACTAGCGACCGTTAAACCTACAATGCTAGAAATGGTTACTACCCCTTTTTGTAAAACAGGCGTGATTTTATGTATGTAGTTGACTAGAAGAGGAAGCCTGCGAAACACAATTGCACTTGTTGGACGATGCTCAAAATGTAACATAAAATAACTACTTTTGATACTTAAAAAAGTAATCGTTTAAAAAAAGCTTGTGTTGTCCCAATCAAATCCAAAATAAAAAGTGACATCTGACGTATCCCACTAAGATTAGTTGATCTGACATAATGGATCTGTCAATATTAGACCTAATTCCAGTTTGGTAAATATTAGGTATATTTACTAAGATTATTGAATGTTTAAATATAAAAATTAACCCAAGTATTGCGCTAACTAACATAATTTATTTTTAATGTATTTGCGTCAAAGTTAGAATAACTCTGCGAGATAATTGATTGATTGACATAGAAAAGCAATATTTGTCGCATGTCCAGTAAGCCGGGCTCAAGTGGGCGTCCAACCGTTGTCCGACGGAGCCGCCGCGATGGCAGGATTACTGCCGTCTTGGGCGGACATGCCAGCGACATCTAGTTACTGTGACATCAACAAATTAGGACAAAGCATGGGATTTTGGACATGTCAGAGTTAGGTGGCTCCCTGGGTGGGGCGGGATCGACAGGTCGATCACGTAACGCACTGTGCGTACGTTAGGTAGATCTAAATTTTAGAAGGAAAAATGACACTTGGAATGTCCTAACGCGCGTTCATAACGTTACGTGATTACCCCTCGGTATGCGGCATTTTGTACTTTGACGACTTCCTGATTTTTCGGTACCATATGTATAAACTGACAGTCGAGTCAGTACTGCTCGCCTACATTTAACCCCTCGTATGCTGTCGTTCGGATCTTTGCCAAGATTTGGAGCACATCTCAAAGTCAGCATTTGATGGGACAATTTTGACATCCGCATATAAATTGATGCACGGACGCGGGCGGTACAATGCGGGGTTTAGCATCCTGCATATCGTTCCGACAAATCTGGAAGGCGCCTTACTGATTAAATCAGTCGCTGACCAGGGAGCCGATTTTTGACTTTAGTTTAGAGTGCTCGAAAATTAAATAAAAGGCCATATCATTGTAGTGTCAAAATTACAATTAATGTTATTATTATTATATATTAATATTATTTTTATGTCTGCGTAGGTACTATAAAACACGTAGGTATTAGACACGTGTTCAATATGCAATATTATAACTTGTATCAATACATATATCAATCTGTTACTTTTAAGCCTTCCAAGAAGACGCTACGCTTTAGCTAATATCATTTAAATGCTGCTAGTATTGGGGCACGAAGTAACTTTAAAATGTATACCACAAGGATATTAAGTCAACTAATTTAATTCGTGGCTTAAGCGTGTATTGAATATCTTGAAAACCATGACCTGCTTGTTAGTAATCTGTAACCGAACAATAAATCGCGTCTCAGACGATTTCTTCATTTTCATAAATATGTTGTAGTCACAAATTCCATTATAAAAAATTCCCTGTAGGCAACATCTTATCATAATGTGTACAAAAATAGTTAAAAGATCCTTATGGACATTCCTGTATGTCATATTTCCGTGCGAGCGACCACACTACATCACAATATCAAGGACACCTACTTTATTGAAGCAATACCATTCTGGTGATATTCCGTTCCCGAACAATTCCGAGAGCTGTCACTTTCGCGCGACCACTCATCCGTATGAAGGAAGCAACCTCCGTAATTCAACTGCCTCGCTTGTCTCGGGAATATCTCGAGATATGTCGCAATCGTAATTTAATGCTGAGATAATCTCGAGTACAAACTTGAGACTTTGAGACGGTAGGGCTAAACATTATGTACAAGACGCGTAAACTTAACTTTTTATAAGCAAAAAAATATTTATCGGGTTAGCCTTTTAGGGCTTTATAGTATTTTAATATTAATAATTAATCAAAACTTAATTTAATAAACATTAAGAGATTTGACTAATTTTATTAAGTGAAGTGCTAGGTAGCTACCCCGCCTCTTTTAAAATAGAACACTTAAAAAGAGACGGGTAGATTATCTCGCTGGCGGTCTTATTGGGTTGTAAATATTCATAAAAATTACATTTAATAAACAATAAAAAAGTGTAAGTGGTCTTAAGTCTTTCCTTGCAAATATAGTAGATTGTATGACAAGGGGCTGAAATGAGATGGTTATCTTCCCGAGCGAAGTGGGGGAAAATTATTCGAGTGGTAATATGGCTTTTAGACCAGAGTTATACGCTCTACTTTTCACTTAGACTGCGAGTAAATAGTAAAAACAAAGATTATCCATCCACAATCAATAATAAATTCCACAGCGAAAAGATTTTCATTCGAACCTTACGAGACATAACATATTTTATTATTTTTGTTTGATTGACATGACATATTATTTATGACATGTTATTACTTATTTGGTCCTGTTTTTCTCTATGAAATTGTATAATTATTGTTTAAACTCTTGCTTCCTATTTCCATTGTATTATTACCTATTTTTTTTTTGAAGTGAAAACTTCTTTAGCAGCGCTGAGCACTTTTTGGGATGGGGAAAAATTGTTAAACACGCGACAGATTTTTGTGAGGTCAGATGTGAAGGAGGTCACAAACTTTTATATTTTGCTGCTAGCGGATTCGACTTCATTCAAAACTGAACGCTATTCGTAAGAGTATAAAGCCGTTAAACACTTTTTGCAATAGCATATTCTGCAAATGAATTTGTAATTTTGTCCACGCGTCCTTCACCGTTTTGCTATTGAGCAAATTCGAATAGTTCGAATTTGGAAGTTATTCCTAAGAAGATAAAGCTTTGAAAAATATTTGGCAATGGCAAAAACAAATTGGTTGGCGGCGGCGACGTTGGGGAATGGCGCGGGGCGAGCGGGGGGGCATCGGTGCCGGTCCGGTGCGAGCTGCGACGCGTCCCGTCCCACTACCAGATCAAACCACACACAGCAATGACGCGTCCGTGATTTTTATAGTAACATTTTTGAAGTGAAAACTTCTTTAGCGGCACCGTGCACTTTTTGGGATGCGGAAAAATTGTTAAACTCGCGACAGGTGTCACGTGACCGTAAATGGAGAGAGATTCGGGATGAGGCTTGGGGGCGGGGGGGGGACCGTTGCCGTAGTGGCGATGCGGCGCTTACCCGTTCGACCGACACACAATAAGTTCTCACGCGCTAATTTGCAAGTGAAATAGTTTACTTCTGTTGCTACGGTATTGTCAAATTACAAAATATTCAATTTTTCACTTCTGCCGGCACTCCCGGAGTGCAACCCGGTCTTTTTTTTTTATAAACTGTTTGACACAGATACAAAATATTGACACCACGAATAAACGCTACTTACCGTATTTAGACGGGTCCAAACGGCCGAGCGCGGCGGACAGCATACGCTGCATAAGATAAAGCGAGATAGACAGCAGTCTATATATCCCGCTCAATCTAATAGCTTATGTCATGTTTGCAGGCCACCCCGCTTGAACGTTTGGATGAGGCTATAGACGGCCAAAGGCGTTAATTTTTTTTAATGATTGTGAATTCGGGAATAAAGAATGCCTAATATTTGAAATTTATTCTGTTTCCTGATTTATAGCTGTATTCTGATTAGTTGATGGCAAATACAAATGGTTTTTTAAACAGTTGTGATTAGTGGATTAATACGTTTTGAACTGTTTTGATTGGTCAAATTAAAATGTTTTAAAATCATAATAGTACATTACGTACCCAGGCCGGTGAATTCGTGAATGCCCCAGATCGCAGGTGTTTGTTAAATATGCGACCTGGGGCTTTACGAATTACCGCCCGTGGTGCGTACACAATTTCACGTCTTCTCCTGGGTGTGAAGGGAGATTTGCCGCTGCGCCCGTGGGCGGTAAATCTCACTTACCGCCCGGAGTGACGTAAATATGTTTACATAAATATTTTCCCTAGGGGCTAAATGTACTACTTTAGCCCCGCTATCTAAGCCTATTACACACTTTTCGAGCATGATTAGTGAAAAAGTTATTATTAATAAAAGATTTGACTAATTTTATTAAATGCGTTAAGGGCTACCCGCCTCTTTCAAAATAGAACACTTAAAAAGAGTCGGGTAGCTAAACTCGCTGGCGGTTTTAAGCTAGCCGTGCTCATCAAAATTACATTAAATAAACAATAAGAGATTTCATTATTTTGTTAAAATCAAAAACACCTGGTAATAATTTACTTCTCCAGTCGTTTACTTTTTGTTGCGCAATTCTTATGTTCGCGCTTTTTCTTATACTAATTCCAAATACCCACATAACATGTAGCAGATGTCATAACAGCTGTCATAATAACTATTTGCCGTCACGTTGTGATTACGGTGGTGGCGCTCGAAATACCATAGTAATTAAACTACGTTCCACATATTTCCCGAACATCTGCTCGTCAAATATCACGATGTTTGCCGAAGCCAAATAACTTGTAACGCAAATATTTGGACAAATACCTACACGAGTAATATGCCTGCGGCGGTGTTGTGTTAAGGTCTTAGCGTTAGAGGCAGAACAAATGATTGGTTGTCAACTAACAATGGGCCCGAGATTTCGTGCTAATAGGTGTGGTGGATTAATGTTGTTGTTAATATAATGTAATGTAGGTATCTATTCTACCGCTGTAACATTTACACGTTCGTAGAACTATTTAGGTTAATTGATATTTATATGACTTATTTACAAGCGGAGATTTAACTGCGAGTCAAAAATCGACTGCCTAAGTATCGCTCTAATCTAGAGTTTAGACTTTGAACTTGTTTGACTAGAACGTAGTGTGACACTTTTTTATTAGTACGAAACACTCTTCTCAATAAGTCCATTCTTAATTAGTTTATGTATGTCTTTAACTGTCACTTGGTTTTTTTGTAGTAAAGGGACAAAACCAACATTAGCATCGTCAGTTTGACGAAAGCTTAATAAATGAAGATAAAAAAAGCTACAGAGGTTTGTTAACTATGAATGAAGAAAAATGAAGTACCTATGTGTATCAGAAGGTACGAAACACGTTGTCGTCACCGCGAATTCTTTACCTGCCTAAACTTCTTCCCTCCCGGGACGTTCTTTGATGTTGTCCCGAGTTACGAAGAAACATATTTCTCACAATGTCAACATTTTTCTTTCTTGCGGAATATTTTATGTCACCGGGCCTTATTCTGCTTGGTTCTTACATTGATTTAATGGACATATTTGAATTGAGTCACGTCTGACAATACACGCATTTAAAAAATATACCTACGCAAAGTTAAATTTCCCTCAAATATCATAAAATTTGCTCTGGATAAACTTATAAACAGTTAACTTAGTGGAGCAGATGGCTGGAACAAATTATCGTAAATGTAGACACGCTGAACAAAAGCACCAGGGGACCGATTTTTGACTTTCGAGCGGTCGACTCCTTCACTCGAAAACTGACAAAAATGATGAAAAGCTATTTTGAAAAGACGATAAAAAAAAAATGAGCGGTATTGACCACTCTTATTCAATTCTATCAATAGCATTTACTTTTATTTAATTTTCGAGCTCTCGAAAGTCAAAAATCGGTCCCCTGGTACTAATTAGGTACATAGCTTTAAATTTTTGATAGGAACCAACTCCGCCGTCAGCCATCTTCAATTTATGGCGGCCATTTTTAATTATAGGTATATTATTAATACGAGTATCTCAAAATCTAAATCACGTAGTTAACATAGCTATCCGCTCACTTGATTTCGGATTCTAAAAAAGTTAGCCTAAATTGCTTCTAGTTTTTCATTATCAATGCTGCCCAGAATACTTCGATTGGCAACCACAGTTGCCACCATCACTTTAGGGGTCCGCGAAATTGGCAACTGTGGTTGCCACAAGCAAGTGAGTGGCTATGTAAATTTTATGTGAATATAGGTCCATCATTGTGGAACTTGTGGATGATTACATATATCTTGGAAAGTGTTTATCTTTTGGCCAAGAGACCCAGGGGAAAGAGGTCGCTAGACGAATCCAGTTAGGATGGGCTGCGTTTAGTAACCTAGCGGATGTCCTAAAGTCCAAAATCCCACAGTGCCTAAGAAAAAGGTATTTAACCAATGTGTCTTGCCTACCCTTACTTACGGGACGGAATCTTGGGCACTCACCAAGGGAGTACTGCACAAAATGAATGTGGCGCAGAGAGCCATGGAGCGAGCCATGTTAGGCATCTCCCTTGTAGACCGTGTCCGAAACACTGAAGTCCGGCGCCGAACGAAAGTAGCGAACGTTACACAGTTAAAGTGGAGGTGGGCGGGACACTTGGCGAGGAGGAACGATGGGAGATGGACAAAACTGGTTACTGAATGGTGGCCAAGGTCATCGAAACGGTCAGCGGGCAGACCACCAGCTCGATGGACCGATGATATCTGCCGAACAGGAGGCAAACATTGGATGAGATTAGCACAGGACCGAGGAGAGTGGCGTAATAAAGAAGAGGCCTATACTCAACAGTTGGTGGATACGGGCTGAATAGATAGATAGATAGATAGGTCCATCCCGGCTAATCTAAAGTTAGATGTAAGGAGGAGGGAAAAAGTGAGGACATCATTTCACGGGCTATTCTAATTCACTGTTTTAATTTGTTCCAGGGTCTTCATTAATATCGCAGCATGGGGTAACGAGGACGTCTCAACATCATCACAGGTCAGTAAGGTTGAGGTAATTTCATGTGACTGACTTTTTATAAAACTTTTATTGCAATTGGAATCTTCAACCGCGGTAGAGTTGCTTTATGAATGGAGTACTTTCACGCTAATTGGCCAACTCAAATAAGCTGAAGTATACCGTTATATATATTACGCTTGACAAAAAACCGGCCAAGTGCGAGTCCGACTCCAACACGTTTGTTGTATGGAAGCCCCCCTAAAATATTTGTTTTATTTTATTTTTAGTATTTGTTGTTATAGCGGCAACAGAAATACATCATCTGTGAAAATTTCAACTGTCTAGCTATCGCGGTTCTTGAGATACAGCCTGTTGACAGACATACGGATGGACAGACGCGAAGTCATAGTAATAGGGTCCCGTTTTTACCCTTTGGGTACGGAACCCTAAAAAGAACCAAGTCCTGCCTGTAACTCAATAACAGGCGTGCAAACAGCATGCAAACTTGATCATTAAATTACATAATGATAAATTTAATATTGTGCATTCGCCTGATATACAGGGTGTCCAGTAAATAATGGATTACCTTCTAACCACCAATAGGCCACCGTAGGCTGTTCCAGAAAAAAAAAAAAAAACAACAACAACAAATCAACAACAAATCATTACATTTCTCGTTACCACGATGATAACAGTCAAATAAGGAACCGAAAACTTAAAATTATGAAAAGTGTGAAAATCTCGAAAACCAGGGAACTTTTACTAAACCCTAAAGTGGATTTTCTGAACCAGCCTAAGGTGGCCTATTGGTGGTTAGAAGGTTATCCATTATTTACTGGACACCCTGTATAATGATGCAATTATATTCCTCCCATCGAAATAATAATAGTATTTGGTGCGGGAAACAATATGATGGTAACAATACTCACGACTAATGAAAACGGTATCACATTTGATTTACATATACGACGCCGTGAGTCCCTTCGTAATATCGCAGAGTGCTCCGTTTGGCCCGGCTCCCTTAGGAAGTACCTACGCCATTCGCTCATATATATACGTAGGCGAAACATTGTACAAGTAGTACAATAAACACACAAAGTACATATGCTCTGAAATCCGGACAGACATACTGCGAATCATTTTCCTAGAACGGATTTACTTGTGGTTGTACTAGGCACAAAGAGAAGGCAAACCCATTGCCTTTCATTGTTAAGTGGAACCGCTAATTGTTAACGTTGTGCTAAGTATGATATATAATAAAACTAGCGACCCGCCCCGGCTTCGCACGGGTACTATATTATACATATAAACCTTCCTCTTGATTCACTCTATCTATTAAAAAAAATCGCATAGGCGCCGTAGGTTCAGCGAAGTTAAGTGAACAGAGTTTTTGAAACAATATAATGCGTGTATTTATAATAATATGGTTTCAATAAAATACGAATAGTAATCTTGAGGCTTTTCTGCAGCGAGATCAGTGATTCGAAACACGATTAAGCAATTTTCGCTTAATAGAAAAAAATCACGAACATAGGTCTAAAATGCACTTATATAATACGAATATTTTCGTAACAAATTATGCACAAAAGCTAAAAATAATAAAGCTGCTTCTAAAAATCGGCAATATCATGATTGAGAGAACTCAGTGATTACTTTTTTATTTATTTAAACGGCCAAAAAATTAAAAAACATGATATCCGCGCTTCCGAGCATGCACTTCCATCTCGCTCACGCTTATGCTCAGTGAGAGGGAGAGAAGACCATGAACCTACGGCGCCTTAAAGATCTAAGCATACAATAGGGACAGACAGCGGGAAGCGACTTTGTTTTATATACAATGTAGTGATTTGTTAATACCGAGTTTGTTTTAATTTCAACCTTGCTACTTTAACAAGAGAGTCACTATTCGAATAAGTATTTATTGCACAGGGCCTTTTCATTTAGATGCATTTGTGGCACGTGGCTAATCAATGGTTTTTTTAACCGAGGGATCTTAAGATAAGATCCGTTCTAGCAAAAAATATTCGCAGTAAGTATAATAATACCCTTATCTGTTATTTGATAATGACGAATATTATATATATGTCCGGTTTTTATTATATTCCGTTACTAGCTTCCGCGGCGACCCGAGATAAAAACTATCCTATATTTTAATTCAGGTTATAAACTATCTTCCTGCAAAGTTTTATCCAAATCGATTGAGCCATTTAATCGTGATTAAAGAACAAACATCCATAATACTATATGTATAGTATGACGGATCAAAAAAAATACCTACAGCCCTGTGTCTGGTGGTATGATATGTGGACGACGGACGGACAAACAGCGGAGTCTTAGTAATAGGGTCCCGTTGGCATCCTTTTGGGTCCGGAGTCCGGACACTAAAAATTGTCGCGCGTCTAAAACAAAAATGACACAAAATATCGTAAAAAAGATATATGGAATTAGAATAAGAATGTAAAGAAAGAAAGAAAGAAAGAAAGAAAGAAAGAAGACATTTATTCATGTATAATTTTGTTTTTGTACGATTTTGTTTCTCTTTCTGTGTGATTGTAGCAAACAAACAAAAAACACTCGGCATGTTTTCACGGAGGCCGTGTCACCGATTGTCAATGAGAGTCCCTAAAAATAAACAAAATTAAAACTAAACTAAACAATCAATTTTATAATTTTTAGGCTCCATATACCCAAAAATTACAAAAGTGAACTAAAAACTAGCGTGTTTCAACACGCTGTTTTGAAATAATGACAAATATAACTTGGAATAACACAAATTGGTGCACCTTAACAGTATCACACAGATTTGTATAGAAAAAGTAACCAGATCAATAAACTTACTCTTACTTTATAGCTATGGGAGAAAAATACACGTGTTGTTGGCGCCTTAATAAACCCATATATCTCTAGCACCTAAGGGAGCAGAGGGCAAGCACTCTGCGATATTACTTAAGGCTCGACGTACTGGGATGTGAGAATGAAATCTGATACGCAAATATCAATTTACGGAAGAAAATGCCGTTTTAAGAGTAAAATACGCAACCGGGCCTGATTTACGTACCTACCTACAGTCTCACAAAAATAAGTTGACAAATAATTAATGAAATGTTTTTCTTTTGTTACACGACTTTAACAATGTGACATCAAAAAGTTAAACTAAAGTATTTATGACTGAATAAAACTCAAAACACAATTTAAAAAGCTGTTAAAATTATCGACTAAATGTCGTAGCTCATTCATGACTCTAAAGCTTTAAAGCTACATTGACGACTCTCAGTGCGTGATTTGTGTGTTTAACCGAAAAATACCGGTATGTTTTATAACCGATATGACGTCATATCGGTTTTCAAATAGCGGTTTCGGTAGCGGAACCTTTATATTTCGCTATGTACCGTTATCGCTTTTTAAAGGTTACCGATACTTCGGTTTTGGCGTCGTTTCCCAACCGCCGGCGCTGCCGTTTTGTCTTTCAGTTTTGTCGGTTCTCTTCTGATCCTTTTCTGATTCGTTCGTTCGTTCCTATTGGAAGAAGTTGTCCATGTAATTGTGAGTTCGCTTATGTTTTCGGTAACCTTTATAATACCGGTTTCTAACCGGTATTACAAATCTTTCGTTCACCTTTAAATCGATAACGGTAACCGATATTTCAAAACGGCGCGCGTAACCTTTACACCATTACGGTACCGTAATGGAATACCGGTTTCATACCGGTAAAACCATAACCGAAATCAGTCCCTGGTTTAGTGCAAACTCTTGCGTCTAAAATTGGCCTTCAACTGCAATCCATTGGATTTAAACCGGGCGAGTTGCGGGGCCACTCTTTCGAGTGTCTGAAACAAGATAAAATGTCTCCGCACCACTCCTGCACACTAATAAACCTCTGAGATAGATAAAAAGCCTGTTAAAATATTCACCGTTGGCTGCGAGGAAGGACTGCAGCTTCCAGAATATCCTGTCCTGCATAGGTTTTCTGAAATAACGTATATTTTTATGGCAGAATAAACATCAAACCATCCTAGTCGTATATCAAACTTGTATCCATAGCATACTCTTGTACGGAGCTGAGACCTGGACATCGTACGCCAAACACGAACGTCGGCTTAATACGGCATTCCAAACATCTTGGGCATACACGGGAAGGACAGGGTCACAAACCAGAGGGTGCTTGAGGTTGCACAGCTGCCCAGTCTCTTTGCGCTGCTTAAGCAGAGACGCTTACGCTGGCTGGGGCATGTGCATCGAATGCATCCATCGCGTTTGCCGCGGCGTGTTCTGCTTGGGGCCGTAGCTGATGCCAAAAGAAGCGACCGTCGATGGTGCGCCAGGACTGTGCCAAGCGAGATATGCACGCATTCAACATTCCGGTTCACAAGTGGGAGGACCTTGCCGTGACACGGACAAGTGGCGCAAACTTGTGTCTGGTCGTAAAGTCCACGATCAAGCGTGGTTTAAGACACTCGCAGAATAAGCGCTTGGCTCGGCATCAACGTGGCACCTGTTCGCTACAGGCAAATTACACGTGCAAGGCTTGCGGTCGTGTATGCCGCTCCTGCATTGGCTTACACAACCATGGAAGACGTTGTCTCTCTTCTTGACACTGCTTGTATAGTCTGTAATAGACCTAAAGGCCATTGATAATTATGATTATTATTGACGTATTATTGTTTATTTATTTATTTATCCAACTTTATTTGTTCACTACCGTTAGCTTTTATCATTTATAAACATCATAAAGCCTTCCCATTGAATATTTCAAATAAACAGAGATATGAGCATAACGAAGCATTTGAAAAACCGCCATGCATTAACGGCCATTCTGTACAAAAACCAAATATTGAAATGTGAATACTAAAATCACACTATATTTTGAAATTAAATGCTATATCGAATGTTAATTACTGTTTATTATGTCACTGGGCTTATAATAGGATGACAAAATAGAAGAAGAGAAATGCAGAGAAATGGGACAACCCTGTTCTGTTATTAACCCCCGACGCAAAGAGAGGAGTGTTATAAGTTTAACATGTCTGTGTATCTGTAGATCTGTGTATCTGTGTATATGTCTGTGGTATCGTAGCTCCCTAACGGATGGACCGATTTTTATTTATTCAAAAGCTGATGTGATTCCGAGTGTTCTTACTCGTAGTCATGTTTCATGTAAATCTGTTCAACCCTTTTTGAGATATTGGACTGAAAATGTCGGGGGTTTTTCAACTTTTCTAAGTTGTTTTGGGTAAAAATACACTCGAGATGCCCGCAAATATAATTGTAATTATATTACGAGTATATTTATCGAAAATTTTATCATTTAATGCCTGTAATTGGCTATATGGTTTTATTATTTTGTCTATAAATATGTTGCGCTGTTGGTTTTCCATGTATCAATAAATAAATTAATTAATTAATTAATTAACTGCCTACTAGCTAAATTATTTTGAACTGTGTACCTACTTACAAGCATGTGGATTTTAACCTGAAAATAAATATAATTAAAAGATACGTTGGTGTCCCATCGTCCGTCAGTATGGCAAATCAAAGATAGATTGAATTTCGTGAATGGCCTAACTTGTTGATCGTCAGCCAATATGACGTCACAAATAGAAAACTCAATAAGAAATATACTGCAGCGGAACATTTAAACACGTATGGCTGCCGTGCCGTATGTTTGCTCTGCATTTTATCTCGCGAGATGCAGTGGGACGCCGGATAAAACTCGTAAGAGAGAGCCACTCAACAATATTGCTCTAGACACCCAGAGTACCCGTCTGAAAACAGTACGTACACTATGTTCACTATTTTGCATTTGTGTGAGCTTCGTAAATATGTCTAATCGGCATGGTCGCACCTTTGCAATAGAATAGTATTATTATACCTAATATAAATATGTTCCCAAGGTTTTAAATAAATAAATATTAGGGGACAATCTTACACAAATCGACCCAGTCCCAAACTAAGCAAAGCTTGTACTATGGGTACTAGACGACGATAAACCTACTTGTATAGATAAATAAATACTTGAATACATAGAAAACATCCATGACTCAGGAACAAGTATTCGTGCTCATCCATCACACAAATAAATGCCCTTACCGGGATTCGAACCCAGGACCTCTACCAACTAGGCTGAAGCGGTCGTCACTGTACCATGCAAGTGGTTGTCTACGTATACCAAAAAAAAAACATTATATATACATATATTTTGACGGTATAACATATGCTGCTCAATGCTGTTTATCTATTCTAGATGTAATACTATGAGTAGAACGTTAGATTATTTGAATATAAATAAATGATATTATATAGTTTTATTCTAACAAAATTACCTGCATCTTCTGCTGCTCCTGCTTCTGCCGTTTCCGTATATTTTTGCCATAATACTGACGATAGAAATATCTATTTATTTGTAATTTTCAAGTATTTACAATATATAAACAGTATACTCGTATGTACAGCTACTGATTGTCCATGACAGCTTTAATCTCTTACCTTAGCCCTTGTACGTACTAAGCGGCTAGCCGCGTGCGGCTTGCCATGCGGTTGGACAAAACATATGAAACCGAAAACGCAAAACCTCTACGCACTAAGCGCAACCGCACCGCAAGTGCCTATGGGGAGTATGGGGCCTTGAATATCGACGGCTGTAAAAGTTGCAAAATCCCCTATTCGTACTGATCTTCTTCTGTGTACTTATACCGGGTACCCGCTGTTAACGCGATCCTTTCTGCTAGGAATCCCATTTCAAAGGGGTTTTTACCAGTTTAGTGTAAGTACGGGTACCAATTGTTTACTTTATAATAGTACATCGCCAATCGAATAACAAGTCTAACCCTGCCCAGTAAGTTTTATTATTGGGAAACCAGCGAAGCTTGGGAACTATCCTTCAAATTGAATGCTACCCTAATCCTGTAATTGGAGGATTCCAATTAGTAATATTAGTCGGGAGCGACCAGTTTTGACACTGCCGGACTTGAGGGTAAATAAACTTGGCATGTTTTATTAAAGTTACCCGGGTTTTGTGGTGATGCCGTTTGTCAAATGGAATTAGGATGATGGCACCGATTAAAATATTTATTTATTTGGAACTGTGGCGCACTAAATATGTGTATTCAGATCATCATATATAAAGAAAACCTCCCATTTTTTGCCATTATCAATCTTAATTCATAAAAACAATAGAGGTGAAGAATAAGTTACAACTATTAGGCTAAGGGGTATACTTAGTTTAGTTTAGTTAAGTTTTATTGATCTCTTAATACAATTGTCACATAACTAATATGTTTTTGCATAACATTTATTGTATAAAATGATCGGGGCGCAAACCTTACTAAAAACTTAAAATATGAAAATCATCCCTGAAAATAAAGCTGCGCATATTAGTGAAGTTCAACCAATTAGAAAGAAAGAAAGTCAATACATTTATTAACGTCAATGAAAACACAAATAAATAAATTACATAAAGACTAATGCCCTTATTGAAATAAAATGCCGTTATCTTTATCTGTCACTTGTATGAAAGGGACAAAACACCGCTTAGTTAGTTAACAGAGGTCTACCAAATTTATAAAACATTATACATTAGGTACCCCCTTATTCATAAACGTCCATAAAACCTATTTTAGTTAAGATGCGGATCAAACTCGTTTATAAATCCTTATCTGCCAAGTTAACTTTTATGATTCTGTGAAGGGACCACCTCTTAGATAACAGAGGTTAGTTAAGTTTAGCGAATAAGGAGATAATATGTCATAAAAGTCATTAGAATAGGTATGTAATATCTGTAAAAAAGTCATAAACAGCCACTTATAAGATTACGGTATTATTGCCATACCTAGTACAAATACTTGATTCCATAAAAGGTTTAAACATCATAAAACACGTAGGGCAGACATTATCCGGAATATATTTACCGGCTCGTACGTTGTTTTACAAACACACCGTCGTTTGGAGTGAAATTTATGACCCTTTACTTAGAAAGTTACCTCTTACTGCGTGTCACACCAGTCTGTAATGTCCCAATGATACTTACTTACTCCGCTGGCTCAGCGACCCGAAGTGGATCTTGGCCTCCGATACGAGTAAGCGCCAGCGCGCCCTGTTCTCTGCGATCTCCTCCCAGTTATCTGCGTGCAGGGCGCGAAGGTCTTTCTAAACCTCGTCCCTCCAACGATATCTAGGCCGACCAACCGGTCTTCGACCGCTCGGCCGTCCTACGTTCTCTCTCTTCACCGCCCTGTCTACTGGCATTCTCTCAAGGTGTCCAAGCCAGCGGAGTCTTGCAGATTTGATTTCTCCTATGATGTAGGGCTCGGACACCATATCCTCCAGTTCCTGGTTTTTGCGGATAATCCAGCTACCATCTTCCCTTTGCACTGGGCCCAAGATCTTCCGAAATATCTTCCGTTCGGCAACAAGTAGCTTGTTTTCTTCCTTTAGTGTCAGTGTCTACGATTCGCAACCATACATTAGGACCGGTCTAATGGCCCAATGATACGTTAAAGTATTAATATACACTAGCTTCCACCTGCGACTTCGTCTGCGTGGACCTGGGATAAAAACTATTCTGAATTGTATCCAGGCTATAAACAATCTTCGTGCTAAATTTCGGTCCAATCAGTTGAGTCGTTTCAGCGTGATTGACTAATAAACATGCAAACTTTCTCATTTATAATATTAGAACCTTAACTTTCCGGAAACCTTCCCCTAAACTTGGCAGCGGTATGTTTAAATGCACAATTTTTCTAGTCACCTTTTATTTGGTTTTTTTTCTAGAATGATTTTTCGTGCTCTATACAGCGCAACCTAGGTTTGAACCCATTTAGGGGGCTACCCGAGGTTTTCATCGATTTTTGACAAGTTTTGAATCGTATCTCCTACTTTTGCACTACAGATAGAATTATAAGTCAAACGGCTATCGGTTCTTCAATCTTGTATCTCCATTTTTTTTACCGGATTTTGAAAGAAATGAATACTTAATTGTGTATGATTTTTATAAACATTGTCTAAAAACACACTTATTTCGTGACGACGTATTCTCTAACATATACGAAACCTACACATTTCGGTTCGTCTATGACGTCTCTAAAAACGGGTCTAGGATTTTCATTTTAAACTAATTAACACAAAGGTTATGGCCAGAAAACCAGTTTTTTGGCCTAAAATTGTTCAACTTTGATGCCAAATATCTCGAAAACAATGAACTTTGAAGTAAATATGGGATACTATATTATATAGCCGTTGTTGTTAATATACCTAATAAGTTACAAAAAACATTAGAAAACTAAGGGATTCAGATCGAAGGTCATTGGCGTATGGGAGCCCCTTAAGGTAAAAACGGAACCCTTCCCTTATGGTGCGACTCTGTCCGTCTGTCTGTCTGTCTGTCACAAAGTTAAATATCATTGGAATTACTAATGCTATCCATTTGAAATTTGGAATAGTTTTGAAGAAAGCTAATCCACGTTTATGGAACATGAAAAATTAAAATATATATTTTTAATATCTATCAAAAATTACGGATAAGAGAGGAGTCAAAGTTTATTTAGTAGGTCAAGTGGGGTATCATAATATGAAAGGCCTTGAGTTGGACATTTTAAAACAGTTATTCGTTTTGTTTTCTACAATGGTACAATTTTGAAAATACCATTTTTGTAATTGAATACCTATGTGTTTCATATTTATTCTTCAAATTTGTATGAAAGCATTCTGAAAGTACCCTTTATATAATAAAAAAAGATATATCGAAATTGGTTCACTTGATAAAGAAATATCTCTGTAAAACGAATATACCAGCTTGCAAGTTATTAGTAACGTAGCACCAGTCATAATATACGAGTTTACGCAATAACACGCTAGATGTCGCTACCTGTAACTAGACCTCGCTACCATGATACGGGGTCTGGGTCGTGTAAATTAAGGCATGTTAGACGATCTCTGTTAAATAGCTAGTAAGCAGTGGATTGTATTGGCACGAGACCAATGTCAATCCCCGCAAAGATTACAGGCCGCTAAACCCTCGCCGCTAATTACAAGGGACACCAACAATACAAGATAAGATTACAATACAAGATAAGATTACAGTTAAATATTATATCTAATTGAGTGAGTGATTATACTCGTATGCACGAATGGTTGGATTATGGTTCTAATTGTACGTATGTATGTGAATTTTTAACTGTACCCATGTGACACAACACAGCAACAAAACTAATAACACACGAATACGTAACGTATGTAGTACCTACCTGTACTTAACCCCATGAGCAATGTCTTAGAGCTAATCTTTGACCAATATTGATCAGGATCGAATCCTGGTAATGGCATTTATTTATGTGGTGAGCACGATTATATGTTCCTGAGTCATGGATGTATTTAAGTACTTATTAATATAACTATGTATATCGTCGTCTAGTAGCTTTGCTTAGTTTGGGACTAGGTTGGTCGATTTGTGTAAGATTGTCCCCCAAAAATTAATGATGTGTGGATATAGCATAGGGGCTAAATATTTTTTTTTTATGCAACGGTGTAACTGGCGGCTTATTTTATTCCCTAGCAAACTCGATATGATATAGGTAACATCAATGTTGATGTCATAAAAATTCTTTAGACCCTCAGCAGTCTCGGCGGAAAATATTCGTGGACACGACTCGGCTATTACGAACTTTTTTCTTTGAATGATCAAAGTGTCAGCTTATTGGCGTTTTCATATATAAATTCATGAGCCGAGTGGTTATTAGTAAAAAAACCTTTCAGGTCGGTCATGAATGAATCAGTTGTTAGTGTAATTTTGAGAGTCTATTTCAAATTTAACCCCCGGCGCAAAGAGTTATTTACACATTTGCTGAACTGCCCTAGATAAAATATACAGGGTTTAGATAAGTGACATCGAACCGAAAACTGAAACGATCGTTTTAGACCATTGTCATCAAATAAGTGGTATTTTATACCGACTTCAAAAAAAGGAGGAGGTTCTCAATTCGGTTGTTTTTTTTTTTTTTTTTAATGTTTGTTATCTCAGTTAGAAGTCCGTCATTGATGAACCGATTCGATTTTTTTTTTTTTTTTTAAGTATATGCATCCAAGTGGGTCCCATTTTTTTTTTAATTTAGTTGGATGATGGGATCCATGAGGAATTGAGAGAACTCCTAAATTATATTAGGCACGCGTAGTGATTTTGGTATTTTCTATTATATCTCGTGTATTTACATCCGGAAATCATAAATTTGGTGGAGTGGAACTGATGATGAAGACCACAGATGACTTATGGAATTCCTCAATTATGTACTTAAAGTACAAAAGCACGTCACAGATTCTGATAAGATTCCGTTGAAATAGCAGCTAATGAAGTACCAAAGGTGATCCTTGTGGAATCGACGGAAGTCCTCAAATATTGTCGGGCAACATACAGCGATTGGGTTTTTTTCTCTAATAATCAACGCATTTGCTCTCGGAAATCAGTTGTAAATTGGAAAATAAATGTGGAAATGTTCTCGTGGCTTGGCGGAGTACTAGATTGAAGTCGGATAAAACTTTGTTTTTAAAGTAAATTATGTTCCGGTAACTCGAGGAATATCATTTCTCATTCCAAATAAGTATTCATTCAAGAATCAATAAATGAAAATAAGCAATATTATTGGCATTCAGAGTCTGATCTTTTTCCGCCTGGAGTGTAATTTTACAGTTTGCAATCCATTACAGCTTTCGTGTGGTAAATTTAGAATTTTTCTTGGCATATTTCTATTGTTTTCTAATTTAGAATAAATATATCTATTTTCCAAGAGCCTTGTTCGAAAAACTTGTACCGTATTTTTTATGTTTTTTCTTACTTAGAATGGTTGATACTAACAATCCTTATACATGAAACAAAGTTTAATGTATGGTCGTGACGGAAGTAAATTTTTACATGGTAGTAAAATCTGGACCACTTTTTTTTCTTGTAATAGAATTGTTAGTATCAACAATTCGAGTAAAAAGCAAGGTACAGTGAGCCAAGAAAGTGGTCTACCACTTTTCGACTCTATTGCATGCAAGATAAGGTCCAAAAGTGGTAGACTACTTTCTTGGCTGATGGTACAGTTTATTTTAAAAACGCTCGTACAAAATATGCCTTACCTCGCAGCTCACTACATTTTTAAGTTACAAATGCAACTAAGCGCGATGCACGCTAAGTAAAATTCCCTGTAGGTACGCGCTGCACAGTAATGCAGTTTGTGTGTTTGTGCGCATTTACATTAGTATGATAAACGGCTTGCATCCGAATATAACTAGATTCACAGTAGGTAACACAAAGATAAACCCGGTTAAGTGTGGGTGAGAAAAAAAATATGGACGCTATTTTAAAAGTTTTTCACAACAGATACCAAACAGCGATTTGGCATACGAACAAGGTATGGGTTCATCAAACCGGATTTTATAGTGACGTGACGCTGAGAATTAATTCATGACAAATATCAAATGATTTATTGTATTATTAATATTATTGGATTGTATTTGATAGATAAAAAAAAAATAAAAAAATATATATAAGCGTCATTATCTCCTACAAATGAACTCAAGGTTTTTGTAAAATACCCTGTTACCCTGAAACTTATGAAAAACCAACAAGGTACTACTCGTACTTGTACCTACTTATCTATTGCAGAATTGTTCTGGCTCCTACTGAGTACCTACCTACATTTTAATGCCTTATTATTAATCTTGAACTGTTCTTGATGTTGGAAATCCAACCGCCGTGTGATTAAGTCTTTATTTTTTGTTTCAGAGGGCAGGACCTAGATCCAGGATACCACATTTTCGGTAAGTGGTTTTTAGGCTTCAACTTTCAGATTCCCTATTATGAAGTTATTTTCCATTAGCATACCTACCTATTCGTAATTAACAATGCTAAAATACTTTCTGCTCTTTATTCAGACAAATCCCTAGCGAAGTAGGTATTAAAAGTATGAGAAATGAAATATGTTTAAAGTGGAGTAAGCTGCTAGTGAGATAAGCCGGGTTTTAAACCAAGGCAAGTTGAACTTAAACTCGGGCAAACTGACGCGGCTTCAAGGAAATGTTGGGACACAAAGCCGCTTAGTACAACTAATTACCTGAACGTGATAGTGTAATTCAACATAAAAATTGCAATACTAAATATATAGCATAGACCAGAGGGGTAATTACGTATCTTTTCGAATCAGCGTTAGGGCTTAGGGCACATCAAGTGTAATTTTCCCATTTAGAAACTGACATTTCGGTCGACCAACGTGTACGTACTGTAGGGAAGGCGCTCAGAGTAACAAATACGTATGGGTTTTAACTAGCGAACGCAAAAACCATAGAAGTCTAAGTAGCGTCGCAAAATGGCCCCACAAAATGGGTGCCATTGCCATTATGCGGGGCTGGGGGCGGGGTGTCAAAACGATGCCAGGCAGCCGTTTAGTTCGAACTTGCGCATACCGGGTTTTAGGCACGGGTTTGGGTAGAAATGTATAAAGAGCTCGCATTCTGTTTTTTTCGTTCGCTGGTTATATATTTATTCACTTAGCTTAACAAGAGGTCTTCTTATGCGTGTAGCGTGGCCCAGAGGTCAAAGCCTCTGGGGCAACTCCTTGACGTCTTCAAATCGTCTTGTATTTATAAACTTCCAGACAGCTTGATTTGAAATGAGAATAGTACGCACAAGAAACATTAACAAGCCCACACAAAGGCATGCGATGGCATGCTCATTGCAAATAGGTTTCGTCCGTGTGTAGTGTGCAAACTGGTTCAATGTTGGAAAAACTTACCCCCGCGTACCGAGCTGTCGTCTAATGCGCACAACCACAACTCAGTCGCTTTTCTACTGACTACTGCTCCAAATGTGTCTTTGCAAGTGCTCTTTAGTTTCTACGTTTGTTTACAAGCGGCTTATAAACTTTGAACACTAACACAATCCGTGGCTTTGTTTATGTTGGATCTCCTTAACTTTCGCTATTTCAACTTGTTCATTGTTAGTTAACAACATTAATTGCGAATTGAAGACTTGGCAACTACTAGCGCAGATCTTGCTCTGGCATGTTTGATGTCAATGAACCTGAAAAAAAACATATGATGATCAATTAACACAGTCATATTGCTTTCATTGTATGGCAGGCTCAATGGAACTTTGACCCCATCAAAGTACTCGTATTAAAAAACAAAACATCGTCTGGGATTTAATATCTATTTTAACTATTTGCGTCGGCTCTTGAAATAAAACTGTGGTGACCAAACCCACTATTCCTGCATATTTTATTGTATGGTCATGGGTTTCCGTCAAGATTCTTGACCCAAGATTTGCGTAAATGCCGTATATTTATCGATGATGACTTTAGAAAAAAAAATCGTTTTGCAGACGCAACTTTTTAGGTACAATGAGTTTCCGTTAAGAGTCTATTTAGAGGTGATGTTAACGTTTAACCGGATAACCTTTCACCGGAGTCATGACAAATTGTTCCTTTCTGACCTTTAAGGCGCAAGTCCAACTTTTTTAGAATCAATTTTCCTACATCTGTTGGTTCGCAGTATTTCCCAGAGGAAATAAGGTAACTTTGAACTACCAAATTGACTTGGTAGAAAACAAATAACAGGGGAAATTCCTTCGGACGAACCTTTTTTTGTATAGCAAGTGCCGATCCCAAATTGGCGTGCACGAAATAAGAAAGCGATGGAACGAATCGACAAGTTACTTGTTGTTGCGTAAACTTTTTGTGCCGCTCGTGAGTAACAGTTAGGTAGATAAAAACATATCTACTTATATTTAATCGTACCTATGATTTTACAATATGACTGGAGGCTGACGATAGGGAAATATCCATCCGGCGCATACAGTCACCAGCATTTATAAACATTCAATCCGATTATATTTTTGGGGCCGTTAACACGTGTCCGCGTCGGTACGGGCCCACTTTTCACTGTGTACGGACAAATTCACTCCCACCAATTTCGTAGAACTACCGATGACATGTGACCAACTATTTGTAGAGGAAAGCGCCAAGGAGCCGGGCGCCCAGCTGGCGTAGCACAGTTATATTGTAACAAAATTGGTTTAGGGATAATAAAATAACATAAACATATCAATGGTAGTCGCTTTCATAAAACTACTGCCTCGCCAATGCTACACTCCATTGGAGCACAACCGGGAAATCGCTAGGAGGATGATGATTCGCATGTAAAACATGAACTCTGTTCCAGGTACAACAAATATAATGCTTCGTCAAATAATGCGAGGTTTTATGAACACATTCATAAACGTTCCAAATTACACCCAGAATCCGCTGTCCAGTATCCCAACGTAAATAAACAGCGTAAAACCACACATAATATATCTAACATAAGAATGCTCCCTTAATTACGGCATATAACTTTTAATTGGCAAAGTTGGGGGCCGCGGTTAGTGACCGTCAAAGGGTCCGATGTTAATGTTACGGTTTACAGCAAGATGTTAAATGTTAAGAAAATAGTTTCATGGCAGGGTTTGAAGGACTCTTGGGGTTGGGAAGGGTTTAGGATTAGGTTGATTTAGGATTACGATAGACACGTTTTTGTACTCCATATCTACTAGATACCTTGCCAGCACATGCAGTACAAACGCCAACACAGTTAGTTAAGTGTATATATGGTCAGTTGACCATCCTGTATTTATATACAGTAACCTTATTACAATGCACTTCAAGTGCAGCACGGATGGTCAGTTAGCTGTGTTGTCGATAGTATATACTTATTTACGTTAATTTATTTTAATTTGTCTCGTATACCTAATGGAAGGATAATCAGAAAGTACGAGTATAAAAGGTAAATGAAAGAATCGTGCAAAGAAAAAAAGCTATTCACCGCGTTCTTACATCTACCGGCCAATATCAAGTATTTGTGAAATATTCAGGCTCATATTATTATCTGCGTACTTTACAGTAATACGTGTATTGCACTTCACTCCGAAACAAATTTGACTCCCTGCAATAACAATTCGTTTCCCACCACCGAATAGCAAAACCCGCAAACCTACAATTCTAAGGAAATCCCGCTCGTGAACCCATATATCTGCGTAAGCCCCTATTCTCAGCTCGGGACATTTAAAAAGCAAATCCCGGGTGGCTCTTATCGAACGCTGAATTTATTCCTCAAGGAGCTAGACATTGGTTTTCGCAGATTCAGGCAAGTGTGGAAATAAACTATATTTATTGCCACCTGACTGACACTTGCAAAAATGACTTCATGAAGCTCATGCTGAGTTGGGCCTACTTCGTGAAACGGCACAGATTCACTTTTTTATTTGCTAATCGGGAAAGGTTTTCCATTTCGTATCGTAATCAAGATGCTTGTGACGCGCAAAAAGATGTATCTTGGTACGTGATGCCATTCAACGCAATTATTTAGATTTCCTTTGCACACCGTGAATGTAGGTACACCACCTACCATCGCTGCGGCGGCGGCCAGAAAGCTGTCTCAAAATTTACCGCATATGACCAAATATATTATTCATGTTGGCTCGTACCACACCGGTTTGCGAGTTAGCCTTAGCATAGAAGACGAAAATCTGTTTCAACTTTACGAGTTCTTTTACACGTGTATACATATTCTTGGATAGTACAATGTACTAACTCATAAATATGTCCTATCGCTCTTATGTCAGCGGATTAAGGTTTCTGTAACAGTCCTCCGGGTAGGCCTAAACAGATAAATGCAAGTGCAAAACATATGATGAGATCAGGAAAGAAAACTACAACTTTGATCCCTCATTTAAGGACAACATGAACTCTTTTCTGACAGGTGTGAAGAACACCTTATCATTGTCTCGAAGACGATTTTATCAGACGGAATTCTGAAAACTTCATTGTCTCTTGGTTAACCGAAGCATCTAAGAATCAAACTTCGTTTGTATAGAATAAGGCTGGTTCAGGGGATACTTCGCTTATTACAACCCCGTTGTTTACATAAGTCGATGTTTCTCAAACTTCGGCAATTATCGAGTCGCCGGCGTCACCGAAAGTTCGCTGGGCTTTTGAGATTAATTCCCGTTGATTACCTACGCCGTACCGCTCCGAGTTATTTGGGGTTAAAGTTTTAAGTTAATGTCTACATTTTAACACCTGACATGTAGGTATACGATTTATTATGTGTTAATCAGACATGCTTCCCGACACGCTTCATGCATGTGACTGTATTCAACGATTAACGTTAATCGAGAAATAAGCTAGTGTCCACCAAAGAAAGTTTTTAACTGACTTGAAAAAAGGAGGAGATTTCCACTGTATGTATTTTTTGTAAATGTGTTTACCGATTTCACTTTTAACAATGGACCGATTTTCAAAAAATATATATTCGTAAGTGCTTACCTTAGCTTATACTTCTGAGGTGGTCCGGTCCTATCCAATCTGCGCTGATTATGGGATTTTATTTATTTATTTATTGAAAGATAGTTACACAGCATAACAGTCGAAACTAAATCACTGTGAAACAACAGAAACAACTAATACAATAATCAGACAGAAGAGAGACATACATCCATCTTCTCGCTGAACCTCAAACATTCATCACGCATTACAGCCCATCTGCTTGCATGCTGGATGCATTTGAACAGCATTTCATGTGGTAAAGTGGAAAGGAAATCTGAAAATTTGCATGTATGTGGCTTGACAAAGTACTGAATGGAAGTCAGTTTAAAATGTTCTCAAAGTACTCAAATTATATTTTTACCACTCTACCTGCGACACGTATCAATTATGGTGGGTAGGTTAAACGAGTAAAACTAGAGATTTTCCTTTTAATTTTGTAATTCTGTGACCTAATATTGTGCTTTCATTTGTGCTTCACGTTATTTAGTAATTATGAGCAGCTAAACTATGAAGCCTGAAACATAATACCGTCAAACAGAGGTTCACAAAGCCCTTAAAATAATCTAAATGACGGAACTCACACGATAATGATCCCGAGTCATCCGATTGTTCTCGTTAATGAGACAGTCTGCTGATTTGAGAGGTCGCTGAACCTGTGGTGATTAAAATACTAAAATCGTGTGCTGACTATGCTTTACACATGTGCGGTTTTGACTGTCAATGCATAAGATATAATGTTATTTCAATACCGACATCGTTAGCCGCTCACTTGATTTCGGATTTTAAAAAAGGTAGCCGATTTGGCTTCACATTTTTTAATCAAAGCAGCCCATACTTCGCTTAGCAACCACATTTGCCACAATCAGTTTAGGGGTGCGTGAAATTGGCCACTGTGGTTGCCACAAGCAAGTAAGTATTGAGATGTAGTATAATATGTTATAAACACGACTATGGTTGAAAGATTTGTCGACCGAGCCGACAGTTCCGACAGCTCAGTTGCCTAGAGCGACGGGCTGCTTATGCCTGAATGTCATAGGTTGCAGGTTGCTTGAAGCAATCTATTTTTCTATTTCCCCCTTTAATTTGAAGCCCTTCTATTGGTTGAATTCAGTTAATATTAATTCATACTATATTAATTAATAATAATACCTAACCTAACTTAAGAGGAAATATGAATAAAGAGATAATTATTTTCATTTATTTAATCAAAATGTGTTACAATTACACTCGTCTCTGCAAGCTATAATTTCACAATGGGACTGGAATTATACAAAGTTATATATTATTCATAAAGACAACTAGACGGTCAGTAACATATGCTTCTCACTCAGCATTCCAATTTCCTGTTGATTTCCGACCGTCTCCACATATAGGTGTCCGTCCGACGTATGTGCAAATTTAACGGGCTGGGTTCTGAATTTGTTTCTTTTTTAACGTAGAACATTCAACATAGATCAAAGATCAGGGGACCGATCTTTGACTTTCGAGCGCTCGATAATCAAATAAAAGTAAATACGTTTGTAGTGTCCAAATTGCAGGCACTTACTTTCTACCAATATAATTGAATACGAGTAGTCAATACCACTCGGTTTTCAATTTTCTATCGCTATTTCAAAATAGCATTTCATTATTTTTGTCAGTTTTCGAGTGAAAGAGTCGAGCGCTCGAAAGTCAAAAATCGGTCCCCTGGTCTCGTTAGTTTAAGTTTGCTGAGGGTAGAGTGATTGTAGGTATAGAGGATTGATCACGTAATATTTCGATCGAACGTTAGAAAAATTCAACTATAATTTTCCCATGTAAAAAATTCATTTAGAGGTAGATCTACCTATCGTACGTGCAAAGCGTTACACTGTGTAGTAAAAAAATAGTAAAAAAAAAATAGTAAAAAAAATAAAAATAAAATAGTAATAGTAAAAAATATTTTCCACAGGCCAGGTGAAATTCAATCTTGTGTCAATGTTGTGCAGGCTTCAAAAGAAAATACAGCATCGTCACAAATTAGAGGGATGCTTTGTAAAATAAAGGTACACATTCAGTCAAATGACTAAATAGTAGGATGTAGTAATATACTCCTATTCAATAGATTCCTATTGAATATTTATTTATTTATTTATTCCATAAATTAACACCTTACAGTCAAGCTACACGTGTTAACAGGAGAGCCATAATATTAACACAACGTATAAATTATACAATAAAAAACATACAATTGAATACTACTAAAATATTCTAAGATATATTGATGGAACTTGGATTAGAAATAGACTCCAAGTACCTGGTGGCAAGTGAGAGATATCGAGATTCAGAGCTGTAAAGTATATCCAGTTCACTATCGCTGTTTAGTATACCGTTCAGAAGAGTCAGTGCACGGTGAAGCGGGGAGTGCGACATGGCTCGCGTCCGCGCCGGCGGTGACGGAGCTGAACACCTGTGATGGAGGGCATCCGTAAATGGATAAGAGCAAGCAATGATGGGTTAATCATTTGGCCTCGTATTATCAGAAAAAAATATTTTGTATTTTGTATATTTTTTATTAAAAAGTAATGGAAGAAATATTAAGGGTATGGGCCTCATAGAAGGGCGTCACGTGCAGTGTAGCTACATATGATACGGATTGTCACTCTCATGCAAGTATCCAAAACACTGATGCATGTCGCTGTGCATCAACTCTCCTATGCACGCCATGAGTTGTCGAAAGCCTGCAAGGTAAAGATGGGTTCACAAATTTACTCAAAAACCATTGATTGTGTGTTCACATTCGGTTATAAAATGTCAGGGCTACACGGCTAGCTAGCGGAACAAACTAGGGATATATGAGGGCTTTAGTTGTTTCTATGATGAGTTCAAAGTAACATCTTAGGGCGGCCCATCGAATCTTTCCGCTTGTCCATTAATGGCCTCAGCTGGTTGATAGCGTTTCGTACGGCCATTCGGTAAATCTATGACAGCGTTTCGTACGGCCATTCGGTAAATCTATGACAGTTTATTGTATGGAAAAAATATCAGTTGAGTTGCCCTTACACTTGGTCGAAAAGTTATGTAATTACTTATTAGGTTTGGCGCTACTACTGTGATTGAACGATCCACGATATTACCACAGGGACGCTACGAAAATAATTATACATCTATACATACGTAACCCTCTATACTTTCGTATCTAATTTCCCTATACGTGCACAGTGTTTCGAGCGAGACCATAATAATGGTTGGTAACAGGTACACTAGACAGCAAAAGTCCATGGTCAATTCAGAAACAGTTTCGCTTGTCCGCCGAATCCTACGCCATCTATGAGCACAACGTGTAGTATTATTATAGATGTAAATGTAAGCCTCAAAAGTTAAGCGAGATTTCACTAGATGGCGTTGTTAGCTGATTTTTAATGAAATAAAAATTGTTTTCGTCCGCGTCTTCGAAATTTCTATTTACTTGGATAACCACCACCTACTATTTTTGTATATTTATCGAGTCAACTTTAACGCATTCCCGATTTTTTGTTTTTAACAACACACCTTCGTGGAGGTATTATTAAATTTTCTTCTTCTTGTTAGTGTTTTGCACTAAGAGCGAACTCCAAACATCGAATAAATTACAAAAACATAATTTGGCTGGACGCGGCCGCGGGTTTGAACCCGAATTCTCAGGTCGACTTTAAACTGCAGTCTATTTGCCACTGGGCCATTTGCCATTAATTGAAATTAATCATCAGTTTGTTTTTTTATACCTACAGATATCCATTACGACTACGTTTAGTATAATAATTGAAGAAGGTAGATAGATGACATATAACTACCGTAATCTTTTTTATTACACTCACTTCGTATTCATTCGTTAGCCGTTTACCAATTGATTCCTTTCTTTACTAATATAGCAGTATGAGTTTTATCGATTGATCTTTAAAAGATCACAGTTAATTGCTATTTAATATAATGTATAAACGTAAGTAGTTTTTACATGTTTTGTAATATTAATGATACTTAATCTAATTACCTACTCGTATCTTACATTGTTGTTATTATGTAATACTGTTGTTACAGCGAAAAAACGGTTGTTTTATGGGCACAAAAGGAAGGATCTAGTAGATCAGGTCTCAATCATACCATTATTCAGCGTGCAGCTATGGTGAATGGTGATGACCTACGAAGAAAGTTGCTTATAACCGATAAGCCACTTCCACGCAAGTGAAGAGTTGAAGACACAGTTCGCCGTTGCTAACAGATGCACAGAAAACGGCACGGTTGTAATTTACCCTATAGAATTTAAATGATGGTGAAGTGTTTTAAATCCAGTGAACACGGCCGTTTAAGTTTATGATATCGTAATAATACGTATGATAATGTTCGCGTAGTTCCTAACATGGAGAAGGTGAAGAAGCCGACCAAACAGTGCAGTGCAGTTTACATTTAGATTTATACATTATGTTTTAGGAAAAGGCCGGGTTATGCTAGACAAATTAAAAACAAAAACATTGCTTAGTAGGTATGATGTTTGCATTTTTTTTATCGCTTTACTATTCGAAATGTGATTGTGAGTTATTATTACTTATTATTAACTATATAATCATAAGTTCTAACTAGTGTAAGTAACCGTGAAAGTCCGAATAATATTATTATCATTATTAAAAAATCAATAACAGTTTTCATTATTTGAACGCTCACATAGGTATAGATATATATATGTATAAGTATGTCAATTAACATCTAAATCCGTTCGATTGATTTGAATGTTAGATAACCCGGCCTTAAGTTAATAATTGTTAATGTTATATTTATTGGGGGTATAGCTTCAATCTTTTTCCAATTTTCGGAAATGAAACTTAAGCTATCACCTTAATTAAATGTTAGAAAAGTTGCTAAGTAACTATTACTAAGTTCTATTAAAAAACTGCGTTAGCAGTACTGTAGTTAACGAAATAAACACAATAAAAACAAAAAAAGCTGTCTTAATTATTTAAGTTATTAATATTTTATTTCATTAAACGATTTTTATTTATATCTAAAAAACTTCCATCTAGAAATACAAAACTATAAAAAAGCCAAAACATAACTTATTCTAACATTAACAGGGAATCGATCTTCGATCGATCTTGGCTGCCGAGTTTATAGCACATGTCTCAATCCACTGGGCTGTCGCATCATTTTAATTACTAGTGGAAATATAGCATTCACATATCAGTTGTATCACACTTAAATAAAGCTATTGTAAATTGGTATTTGCTAATAATTAGTATAATTACACTATTAGGAGAATACTTCTGGTGATAATAGGTGTAAATTTATAGTAAATTGGCTTATGTTCCGCGATGTTCAAATACCATCGCCAAGAACGCCATCTAGTTTATTTATTGCACACAACGTGCAACTATGTGAGTTGCAGACGTCAAACCATTCAAGCGAAACTAGGCCGTAAGGTGTCCATGCATTATTGCAGCCGATAGTACACTCACAAATTACCGGGACGTACGGCATCGGCGAATGCTCTGTAATTAGTGTTTACTCTCATAGTGGGGCCATGAAACAAATGATACCTTTAATTAAGCTCGCTTATTTATTTAAGTCTAATTATGCATTTACGTAATTTATAAGGCTACGGTGGCGAAGTATAAAGTGATATTGTTCCTACGGGAAACCTAAGTCAATGATAATCGCTCCTTGCAGTGCCATGAAGATTCTAGCTTATGTAGGTACACGCCGACGGTGAAATAGACACTGACAAGGAGGTAGAAGTAACTTTGTCTTAATTGACAGTATGGGAACCAATACGAGAAACATTATAGGTTGCCCTGAATTCACTCATTCAAATTCTGTCCGTCATTGGCATTTAGTTAAGGGCCCCTTGGGGGCCCAACTTGAAAAGACATGAGGAAAAAAAGAAATCATTTAAATTCTCTCCGTGTATTTGTTAGTACTGTCGCCATGAACTATTTCGAAGCAAACCAGATGCTCACAAATATCTGAACACGACTTTCAAGGCGTTAGAGTGCACGTTCAGATATTTTAAGTAGAGGAAAGAGTACAGATATATTTCATGACTACTGTACAAACTTCACTCTCATACAAAAAACTTTTACCATCATTTTACTTTTTATTGATAGGGGTTTATCAATACTTAAACGAAATAATTTGTTTGGCGCTTAACATTGGACTTTGGTGTATTTACTAGTCGAGTAAAGTGCTCGTGTCCCTAAAGGGTCGTTACTTAAGTTGTATAGTGAATTAGAATTTAGGGGGCGTTAACTTTGAATTTTCTTTTTGTTACGGCTAACTAAGCAGAGTAGGTATACTGAAACGTTGGAAACTCTAATTTCACAAATTCTCATCCGGAAATTGTTCCGGGTGAATGTGAAAGTAGAGTTTTGTATTGGCAAAGGATTTACACAGTACCATTCCTAACTATCGATTGCATGTTTTTATAACGTAGGAGGCTGGGTTCAGTTTAGTTTTCGATAGATGGGTATTTTATATTTTTCTGTAAACAATACTAATGTTTCATATGTTTAAATTTCCCGCGATCACTGTATATTTATTTAGTAGTAATAACATATTACTAGTAACTACATATTACTATGTCGAAGGTGCACAAAATGTTTATAGTCACACAATAATTATTTCGCTTACCCAAAAACAGATTAGACATATTATAACAGTCTTTCATCGTATGTAATTTTTCAAGTTCAGTTCGAGTCACACTAGAAATCTAAAACAATTATCATCCCAATCAATGTTCATCGCAAAAATATTATTACTTTATTACTCGTTCTCCAGAATAGATAAAAACGTAAATATGTACTTCTGTACATAATCCTAATCCTTCTAGATTACTGTCTAACAAACTCATCATGGCAGGAAAAATACCAAATCCCTTCCCTTGCTTATGCCTCGTCAAGGATGTCAAGTTTACGCGTCGGTGTTACGTGGGTGTTACTAAGACAGCGGGAATTATATATATCAGGGTCAATGTTTAGTAATAGGGAAGATGCATTATTTTCAATTTTGTTTTCATTTGAAAGTATCGCATGTAGAATAGACCACGAAAGTATAAAAAAATTAAAATACTATAATTTATAGTCAAATATTTCTGTTGCAAACTGACAATTTAATCTTTCGCGCCTAAATGGATCTACAGTTCCTGTGACGTCCCTCATGAGTATCACTCGCCATATCTGTTTGTCCGTTGGTTCGTCCCTAGATGTCATAGAGTTGCCTAAGTTTTGACTTTTGACAGGAGTGACGTCACCAGACGCTAATTGCTGGATTAAAACACGTTCCGTTTAACATTACTTCAAATCGTAATATTTTATTGTTTGAAATTAGTATAAACTAAAGTAACAACGTTTCTATTATTTTATGTATATTAACGTAGCTATTATTTTATGTTTTTTCAACATTTTGTTCACAAAATTAATGGTAAATATTATAGCTGCATCTTCCCTTTTTAATAGATTCGGTGGCGCCACGCCACGGCGAGCGGGCAAGACGTGGCAACCTTACTTAATGAATGTATGAGTGAGATTATTGAATGAGGCCGACTTTATATAAAACTGGTTTTGGAATTGGCATCTTCTACCTTTGACGTTAGAGTTGGTTTTTGAATAGACTACTTTGATGATTCGGTCAACTCAAATAATCTCAAGTATATATGTGTAGGGGTAGTGTGTAACTAAACGTATTGATTTGTAATCGGTTTGATATTTATCTTGCGCGTTCACTCTGACACGTAATGGTGGATTTAGTCTAAGTGTACACATACATAAATAGAAATGTCAACGTTTCTTAGCGAAAATGAACGAATGGGCATCTGGAAGCAAGAACACGTGCGGCCAATACCAGACCAATTTAATTTTTAAATTGATTTAGCAAATTGACGACCTGATTGGCTTACTTGGTAGGTAGTGACCCTGCCTACGAAGCCGGCAGTCCTGGATTCAAATCCCCGGCATTTACCAGTGTGATAATCAGATACTGAGTCTTGGGTGTATTCTATCTGTTTAGTGATTCTTATATATATAAAAATGTATTTCGTCGTCTAGTGTCCATAGAACTTAGCTTAGTGTAGTTTAAGACTAGGTCGACTTGTGAAGGATCGTCTTAATAATATTTATTTGGTTCTACGCTTTATTCGGGGAATATCATGTAGTTGACCGACGCACGATAAGTTTCAAGTTTCAAAAGGACAAAATATACCCATTTTATAAAGCGTGACACTCGACTGTTTGCCTGTCCCGTCGCTGTCGGTGCGGCTCTACGGCAGTCTCTCAAATTGTCACTTTGCAAGCGTACCTTAACAAGCGGTGTTATACTGTGGAACAAATTAAACTGTACGGGACAATGTACACTGCGTTAATTTACTGTAGTAAACGCAATGTCGTAATATTATATGACGTCTATCTATTTATGGAAGTATCACATGTTTTTAAGGAATATGTTTGTTTTTTGGTTTGGGTTGGTTTTTTTCTGCTATATGCGCGGTCTGTGCAAGGGTGCGTTGTGTTAAGGCGGGATTCCATCAGTGTGCGACACTGTGCGGTACAAGCATTTTTGTACTGAATAAGCTTGTGCCGCACAGTGCCGCACACTGGTGGAATCCCGCCTTCACATTCGTCTCCAGCTGTCAACACTGCGCTTGTGATTCTGCTCCATTCACAACTGTCCACTATAACCATAGGCTATGGTGTCTACTTGCCCTCAAATTGGCCATATGCGTGGTACAAAAAATATTCTTCAAGTTTCTAAGTATTTTCCTCAACCAATGATACGATGTGTTATTTACTAATGGAGCTCGGTGTAGCGTTCTTCCTAGCTCCCACTAGTATGTAACTTAATGACACTGCTGTACAAAACGCGAGTTATCGAGTAAAGGCTGCAACACTGGCGCGGGCTGCGGTGGCGGTCAATAGTAAATTTGACAGCTGCGCCGCGCCAGTCTGTGAGAGGCCTAAAAGGTGCATCGAAAGTCAAAGTGGAAGACATTGTCAAAATAATTGGTAGGGTAGGTTCTTAGACAGGACATTTTTTAAATATAAAATTCATGTTTATGCAGCAAGTGACGCGCCAAGCTCCTGTGTCGGTGATCCATAATTTGTCCGCCATATACGTTTATTTCTTTTTGCTAAGATTTTCCTTTTCCCGTCTCGATGTGTACGAGGTTCGTTACAGCGAGGGCAAATCGATGTTTTTCTCGCCGGCGCTCGATTGGACCCTTTTGTCCTTCTATCGTAAGTGATGGCAACGGCCCTTTGTCTAGCGCTCTATATGTGAATGTGTTATTTAAATAAGGCACTTATTGTACAAAGCGGAATAGGGTAGATTTTAGGGTATTGGCTTCCTGTAGAAAATCAACATAATTCTACCAAAGGGCTCAGTTCTTCACTACATAACAAGCTCACGGCGGCGCTTACTCATATGCATGGATTAGAAACGATTTAATGATTATTTACTTAGTGTCCTTTGGGGGCATGTTAAACCTTCCATTCCGGTTTTTGTCTATGACAGAAGTCTTTGAGCCTGCTACGGAACCTCGACCGGACCTTCGACGGCGTGACTTCCGT
Organism: Epinotia ramella; assembly: GCA_947578815.1. NCBI lineage: Eukaryota > Metazoa > Arthropoda > Insecta > Lepidoptera > Tortricidae > Epinotia > Epinotia ramella. The sequence continues at coordinate 29,269,493 of OX388202.1, forward strand.
TGGTGGCTTGTCGTGAGTTTTCCAGCTACACGGTCGACGGACCACGTCATGTTACAGTCCTCGCGGTTGCTAGCGCGCGCTTAACTAACAAGGGTGTCCGAAGGTTAAACAAAATTTTACCATAAACAACTGTCTTATTGGTCCGTCCTGACCAAGGTGGCTCTGTCGGAGGGGCTTGTTGGCGACCGTATAGCAGGCGCTATAGCGAATCTTCGGATAGCTTGTGAAGTGAACCTCATTCGACGTAGCTTAATCGCACTAAGAGACTCGATTTTGCCATTAACAATTTCAATATTATTCTTATCATAAGTAATCATAACTGACTATCAGTATTATATTAAGGACCAGACATACGGAGATGTAAGTGACAAGGCGCAAAAACTTCAAATACATTTTTCACATCTCATGCTCGGAAAGTGTGTTTAAATATTAGGCTTAGCAAGCGGGTCTAACCGGGCATATGTTATCAATCACTTTGCTTACGAAATGACTAATGTACAGTTAACTCCACGTCACATTTGAGATCCAGTGTCTAGTTTGATAAAGTCTATAACTGACATTAATTTGATTACTACTTGTGTCACTTCAGTAGTATTTATTTATTTATTTATCGTATCGTATGGCAAATACGTGTATTTAGAACCGTGAGATCTTCGAAAAGACAGTACGGTTGCCATTTCTGATACTGTATGCATCTAAGGGCTAAAGTAGTACATTTAGCCCCTAGGGAAAATATGTATACATATTTATGATTTTGTAAACGTTTTAACGTGACCAATCAAAACACTTCACCGTATTAAATCCACCAAACACAACTGTTTAAAAAAAGCCTGAATACAGATAGATATTAAAATCGACCAATCAGGAAACAGAATTCATTTCAAATATTAGGTGTTTTTATTCCCTAATTCCCCATCATTAAAAAAAATAAACGCCTTTGACCGTCTATGGCCGCATCCAAACGTTCATGCTATGAGATTGAGCGAGAGATTGCTGTCTATCTTGCTTTGTCTAATGCCTCGTATGCTGTCCGCCGCATGCGGTCGTTTGGACGCGCCTATCAGTCAGTGGCGTTTTTCTTGGTGTCAATATTTTGTATCTGCGTTCAAGCAGTTTATAAAAAAAAACATGCCGCCTAATTGAACAATCTTCTCGCCGTGGAATTTATTATTGGTTGTGGATAGATGTAGATGATTTTTGCTTTTACTATTTTCTAGCAGTCGAAAAGTAAAACTCTGGTCTAAAAGCACAGACCACTTAACCTATAGACTCCACTTCATAAAACTTTGTCTAGTAACTCAGTATGCCAAATTGGCGGGGCGCGGGGGGCGACAAGTGAACTGTGATTGGCTAGCTCAAGGTCAACGAGCAATCACACGAATCACACGTGACGCGCACCATTTTGGTTAGTGATGGGACACACTCGAAAATAATACTACAGAATATAAATGTAAATATTTTTAATTGGAATGAAATTTAACATTAAAGAGAATATTATATTTTATTGGTTTCGGATTTGAACAACAAGCGTCTGTTGTTATTCGTGTATTTGAAACACTGGTTTGAAGTGCCGCGAACAAATTACGCTGCTTGTAGCAGGAATCCATTTTTGTGACTGTTTTGTGGCGTCTATTCAAATTTGGTTTTGTGTAGAACATTTTGGAAATCTGAAAAACGTTAAAAATATCATCGCATCATCTGTTGCACCTTTATTACTAGAAAAAAACAACTTATTATTAATTATTATTCAAAATTGGTTTTTGAATCCGTGACTTTTCCATTTTAAAATAATAAATATTAAGGGACAATCTTACACAACTCGACCTAGTCCCAAACTAAGCAAAGCTTGTACTATGGGTACTAGACGACGACAAACATACTTACGAGTATATAGATGAATACATACTTAAATACATAGAAAACATCCATGACTCAGGAACAAATATTCGTGCTCATCACACAAATAAATGCCCTTGCCGGGATTCGAACCCAGGACCTCTTGCTTCGTAGGCAGGGTCACTACCAACTAGGCTAAAGCGGTCGATTTTCTTTTAAACATCTTCAATGCATGTATAGAAATAAATATCACTATTAGAGTTAAAAACAATATACTAAAAAACAAAACAAACGATTATTTACAAATACAATAAACCTCTCATAAATATATACAGTATTAGTAGTATTTATTTCAATAATACAAGTTCGTTCTGTACGCTAGGTATTAACACTTCAATATTGTTTTACGGATATCGGTGACGTACGTAATCGATCAGTCACATCACTAATTAAGACACTGCAATGGTGCGACAAAGACGGAATTACACAAAATTGTAAGCGAAAGAAAAAGACAGCCGTTGAAAGACATCAACGCGTCGCCACGTTAAGAAACTTTTACTTTATAAATTGAAATTTTAAATTATTATTGTTTTTTCGTTGTAAAAAGAAAAAACCTGCTTACCTGTGAAATGATCCCATCCTTTTGACGACTAGATGTCATGCTACACTTTCCACACAGTTTCACCATATAATTAGGCATATTTTGTATACTTTATAGCCAAGAAAGCAGTTGAATATTGCATGTTACTTCGTGAACGGTCGACCGCGTACTAAAAGAATGTTTGGGGGCGTGGTAGCTGCTTGGTGCTTTTTATGCTTAAGCTTGGCTCACGCGGGCGCCTTAGTAAGCGGGGTCTATAGGTTAAGTGGTCTGTGTCTAAAAGCCATATTACCACTCGAAAAATTTCCCCTCACTTCGTTCGGAAACATAACCATCTTGTAGTTATATCGCTTGTTTTAGACCCTTGTCATACAATCTACTATTATTATAGCCCGCGGCATTTCAAACTTAAAAGGTACTTTGCTTCACGGAAGGAGCAAAATAGAATTTTGCTCGCGGTTTTCGAGCAGCAAAATTTACTTGATCGAGCTGTTTAGGTGAAAAAGGTTTTCGTTTCATTCTGGTCTCCTAAATGGTTCAAAAGTGACCCTAAATATAGATTTTGTCGATGGTGTAGCCGCTAATACATATTCCATACCATTAAGTTCCGTTCGGTGAAGCTTTGTTATTTAAAACCGGTTCACAATATAAAAAAAGAATGAACGAAAAAGTTTTCACAAAAAGCGAAAAACACCGTAGGTAATATTTACGAATGCATAAAGCTTTTAGGATATTTGTGGTAGTCTGCGGGTCTGCGGGTCTACGGTCCTACCGAGAAAATTTAATTTAAATTCAAACTACACGTTAAAATAGTCTCATTCTATCTTCCACTGAAACGTCATCTTTGTTAGATCCCGCTCTAACGCATTTATAAACAGATCAATTACGAAAGGCATTATTTGTTGCATAATATTGGTCGGCTAATAAGAGTCATTACCATTTGAATGTAGGCCGTCTCTATTTAACCAACTTTAAAAATATAAGGTTATATGGGTACGTTTTTGAACAAGCGAACGAAGTTCTCCGTTTCAGCTTGGACCTTTTCCGTATGTCCGTCCAGTTACGTATGTTTAATGGATGAAAAACATGAACAAAATACTTTTCATCCATTAAACAGATGGGTGCAAATCGTGCCTCTATTCATATCTTAGGCTATAGTTGCATGTTTGTTTATTGATCGTTTCGTTTATGTTCAGTATGCCAGTTGTAAAAATTCTTCAACGGTTACCCCACAATTTACAGGGAAATGTAATCCTCCTAGAAATGTAATACAAAACCAATATTTTATCTCTCCATTACCAAACGCTCTACTCCGTAATAAAAGCACCTGTCTTTACTCGTAAACTAGTCCCAGGTACCTTTTCGTTTTATTGCTTCACTGTCTTTTTTTAAATGTTGGAGATGTAATGTATCCGGACGATAGGATCGGCGAATTTATATTACTTCTCCGTACATTCTAATAAATAGTAGTAGAGATTTACGGTCGTATTCATAAACGTTCTACAAGCCTATTTTAACTAAAATGGCGTTAGAAATCGTTTGTCTTCATCTGTCACGTTGGCATTTGTGTTCGTCAGAAAGGGACAGAGCACATTTACGCCATTTTAGCCATTTTAAGTTTTAAGAATAAGGGGGCTAGTGATTCTGCTCGCTGCTGGATTTCCATATTAGATAATTAACACATTCACTGCCAATAATCGCTACGCGCTACGCTCGTAGCCGATCTCATGGTTTTCCTCGTATGCGGTTCGCTTACTGCAGTCGCTTCTACGGCGTAGTTCCTGGCAGTGAAAGTGTGAACATAACTCAAAAAAGGCGTATTTTAATTATGGCGTGATTATCTCTCCAGCCACACTTATATTATTACGTATTTTCTTCTCATCCTATAATGAATTACAAAACGTACCAATGAATGTTGTATTAATTTTATTATTTAATTTGACAGGTTGCGCTTGTAGTGATCTTTTTCCACTACGTAGCGAAAATCGTCTACAAAGTTAACAGAGAATTCGCTTAGCCCATTCAGCGCCAACCACGAAACGTCAGAATGTTATTGGATATTTTCGTTACATATGGTCATCAAGCTCCTGCGGACTACGGCGTAGCGCTACGAGCGTAGCGTGGCGCTGAATGGGTTAACGGACACCGCGGCAAAAAATTTAGGAGGGGGAGGGGGGGGTGAGGGTTTTTTTTTTATACTGATAATTAAAGCAATTCGCAAGTTTTCACTTCTGCCGGCACTCCCGGAGTGCAACCCGGTCTTTTTTTTTTTACCCATTCAGGGCCCATGGCGACACATATGCGTCAGACCGCCGTAGTCGCATTCCGCTACATACGAGAAAAACCATGGGATCGGCTACGAGCGTAGCGCGCAGCGATTCTGGGCAATGAATACGAGCATATGTCATATATTATACGATTTAGGTTAAAGTAGTTTAGATATCAAATTGCGTTAGGGTAATGTATCGCACAGTAGTATAGTTTTAGGATGGATATTAAAACGCTAGTATGGGAGTGCGCGGTGCGGCATGGTCGAGGGTAAACCGTAACTACTGAACCTTGACACAATGACAATATTTATTTTTAGATATGTACAATAATTTTATTAGCTTATGGAAAGGCCTATGTCCAGCAGTGGACGTCTTTCGGCTGATATGATGATGATGATTGTTAAAACAAGAAAATCTATATATTTAATCAACTTAATTGTTAGAAGGTTAGCTGGCATAAGATCCCTTATAGGATAAGATCACCTATGCACTATGCTCTTGCGTGGCATGTATATGTTTTAACCTATTAATGAGTACAATAAAGTGTTTACATACATACATTGAACACAGTTGCCATACTTTGAGAAAATAGCTATTCAGTTAGTTTTCAACGATTAAAAATACATCAAAAATTTATTGACATCGGCATCATTATCAATACTTGTATACAGAGACATAATATGCACATAAATAAAAGTAAAATTTAAATAAAGTATGAATAAATGACTTATGAAATTTCTTAACAGTCAAAAATTAAGTGCATGTTCTACAAATTGAATTACTTATTTCGGTAGATAATGCCGTATGACATTAAGTCCATCACTTGTACGATATTGTTTACTGAGTAATATAGATTGAATAAATAAATACACCACCAGCTTTTTCCTGGATAAAACCCTCCGTTGAAATCAGACGTCGACCAGAAGCACATACTGGTAGAACAATCAGAATTCTTGTCCGACAGAAATACGCTATAAAAACTTCTCTATTTTACTTTAAAATGAAAACACTCGGCTTTAATTACACTACGTCAATCGTGAACCTAAATTTGTAATTTTAAAGTTGGAATTTTGCCGGTTTGACGAGGGTTCACATCGTCAGAATTAAACTTCTAATTTGAATCCTTTAATCCGATATTAATTAAGTATCTATCCTTAGCTACAATACTCGTTATTCAAATAAATCCCATTTGGAGTGTTACAATGTGAAGGTCTACCTATCTTCATAGACTTATTCTGAGACTCAGAATAACCAAGTATGGATACTTGACAAGAACTTGATAACCACAACATACATCATAACCATAGCCGAATGATGTGACACACACACACACATTATGTGTAAATTGTATTGTATTTGTACTCCCTTTGTCTCTGTGTGTCTTTTGCGTAGTGAATAAATGTCTTCTTTCTTCCTTTCTTTCTTTATGTGCTCGTATACTTTATATAGGAGTGATAGAGAGATATACAATTATCATTTGTTGTCCTTGTCATAGTTTCACCTTTTTCGGTTTGCCGTAGTCGGATTTATAGTGATGGTAAACAAACTATTACTCTCCCAAATTAAGTACGAGTAGGTCGGTAAGCCGTTTTAAAAACATGTTGTCCATTTAGCTTCCTGAGGATGTACGCCTGGGCGTATATGTGTAATTCTGAGATCAGGCAGGTTGGTGGGGTAGGGCACAGCGAAATGTTATCCCGCTCGAATTTGGAGCAGCCCGACTGGGGAAGTACCACCACTTTGCAGAATACCTCAGCCATAATAACACTACTACTTGCTCTGTAGTAGTGTTGTATTCCTGGAGAGCAAGGTCGCCGGAGCTCTCGAGGATGCGTTGTGTTGAGAGCGAGGGAATTTGTTCCTTCACCAGTCTACACGGCGAATCCTCAAGGGTCGGCAACGCCCATGTTACTTACTCCTTTGAAGTGGCATGAATCTATTGGCTGCGGTGTCCGCTTACCATCAGGCGGGCCGTACGCTTGTTTGCCACTGTCGTTGTATTAAAAAAAGGCAATGTGCAGGCATGCAAAAATAATGTATTGACTTTACGAGTTACGACGACAATCTACAGACTTTTGCATTTCCTTATTTATCACTTTTAAACTAGCTGGAAGGTTATTTACACAATTTATTTTACCGCACACGCATAGCTATCTCTGCAACACCCATAGCTAACTAAAAATGTAGAGAAATCAGTCCGTAGAGTGCTTTTGTCTCATGCGCAGTAACAGTGTTGACCAACGAGGGTGAAATTGCTTAAGTTCCAAAGTAAGAGTCATAAGAGAGCTCTATCATCTGCTTGAAACCAAGCACGACGTCGAACATTCGCAGTAAATCTACACTGTCTACCTTCTCTAGGCATTGTTGGATAAACTTATCGACAATCTAGTTTCCGAGTAGAACGATAGCATTCTTGGATTTATGGGCTTCGGTGGGAAATCCAAGCCGGTTGAATTTAACTTCATGGATGCCGGCGCCGCGGTCCGAGGCTAGAACTTGAATGTGTTTTAAACAATAATATATTGGAAACAAACGGGCGAATATTGCGTGAGTCGTATTTTACGAACGACATGTAAATAAAATTTTTAAAAACCTGAGAATAGTTTTGAAATTATCGGTTATACTATTTTTGTTTTTTACCACCGTTTTTACAAAGATCCATCTATAGACAGAACGTCGGTAAATAATGTCAAAAATGTACTTAGTTACTATTTGATCAAGCGCATCTTTCTAAAACTGATGGGTGATCATGTAACGTTTCGAATATACGTTAGGACGACTCAACTGTCAATGTCCCATACAATAAGTGATATTTACGAGTAGATCTACCTGACGTACGAACAATGCGTTACGTGATCGACCTGCTGGGCTTTAATGGGTTTTGAATAAATTAATCATACGTAGTTGTATTCGTTAGTATTAAAGTTTACTCTATTCAGTTAACCTCTGCGTTAGATAATTTGCTGGTAGGCACAAACGTGGTAAAGGTTGCGGGAGTCCGCTGGATGCGGGTGGCGCAGGACCGGTCGCTTTGGCACTCTTTGGGGGAGGCCTATGTCCAGCAGTGGACGTCTTTCGGCTGATATGATGATGATGATGATCAGGTACAAACGGGAACGAATTAACAAAATATATTCTCAATTTTATACACTTGGGGTGTCTAAGCCTGCCATGTTATTATATTAACTGAATCACAACTACCGTCTTAGAAAGTATAAAGTAATACTATTACACCCTCGGTTGTCATTCCTGAACATAACACAACCTTACATATTTCCTTACTAAGTAGCGAGCTTTCTGACCAGTTGTGGAAAACTTTACTTCTGCCCAGGCTGAGGTAAATGAAAATACAACAGCTGCGTACCTACCAGATTTAAAATATACTTATTATAACTGATCGCTCCCCGGTATACCTACCGATACCGCCATTTGCAATCACAGCTTCTACCTTTAAATGGTTTATAAATACCGCAATAACAAACCGAAAATAATCCGACTACTGACTCGATTGAAATAAGTATTACATTTGTTGCGTGCACTCCTTCTGACACGTTCGGCTTTGGGCGCGTGAAATCGAGCGCGCAGTAAATGTGATTTCAATCCAATCATTTTAGTGAAACAGAGCCTCCGGACTTTAATTACAGTGCTGTCAGAATGTCACGCAGCTTCAGTCGCGGCAGCTAAAATATCAGTGGATTTGCATTGAAATTGTTAGTGGTTATAAATAGTTTTGCTGTTCCGCATATATTTGCATCGTGTGACACGGCGAACTTAGCTTTATTTTTGCGAGAAGTGGCCAATGGCAATGTTTTTCTAAATGCATTTAATCATAGAAATACGAAATATTAGAGATGACAAATAACAAACTCGAATACGACCTCTGGGTGTAACTAAATTTAATAACTGGGAACTAGGAAAGTTATCTCGAATTGCAATTTCAAACTAGATACACAGTGTGTTAGATTATTCGAATCTGACTGCAACAGTAATAACCAGACATCATAAATGTTGTAGCATTTTCGGTGCAGCGTAGTGTTGGTAAGGGAAGATGTATAAACAATTTCAAACGTAATGCTTAATTCGATTCGATTGATATTAGGTAGTCTTTACACGGTAACAAACATTAACAGCAACCTACTGGTGATAGCTACTAGATGGTATGAACTGCGTGCATGTAAATACAAACATGAAATTAAATCCCTTCCTTTCGGCTACGCAGTTCGCGTTAAACGATATTAAGGCGCCGTAGGTTCAGCGAAGTTAAGCGAAAAGAGTTTTTGAAACAATATAATGCGTCTGTTTATAATAATATGGTTACAAAAAAATACGAATAGTCATCTTGAGGCTTTTCTGCAGGGAAATCAGTGCTTCGAAACATAATTAAGTTAATTTCGCTCGATAGAAAAAAATCACGAACATAGGTCTAAAACACACAAAAATACACTTAAAATATTCTTAACAAATTATGCACAAAAGCTATAAATATTAAAATTGCTTCTAAAAATCGGCAATATCATGTTTGAGGGAAATCAGTGTTTACATTTTTATTTATTTAAACGGCCAAAACATTAAAATTAAAAAACATGATATCCGCGCTTCCGAGCACGCACTTCCATCTCGCTCACGCTTATGCTCAGTGAGAGGGAGAGAAGACCATGAACCTACGGCGCCTTAAAGGAACTGTGCAGTACCGTCCACAAATGTATATTTTTGAGGCCAGTAGGTGTATAATTATTTCGCATAATGAATGCACAAAGCCGTCTCAGCCACTGTACACCCGGCAGTACCGACACCCGGCAGTACCGACACCCGGCAGTACCGACACCCGGCAGTCCTTCCTTGGATTCTTTCGTGCATGTTATTAAATTTTTAATTAAAACTCTTGTGCTAATCCGGCGGAACTGAAAATATAAAACGAGTTGAAAAGTTAATCACATGTTGAGATTACGGGAATTTCCTCGCAAGTATTAATTCCATTCTCTATTAATTGACGAAGCAAATTCGAATTTACCTTTCCCTTCTTTCTAGACATTTTTCTATACAGAGTGTTTTTTTTAAATGGGACAGTATGGGGAAATCCGAATCTAAAGGAGATAGAGGAAAAGTGTCCAAGGAGACATTAGGTGTTTTTTGATGTAAACAAATTTGGCTCGTTAAAATTTTTGGTCAAGCGTGAGTTGTTCTTAAAAAATTATAAAGTTGGTCAATTTTTTTTTTGACGCGGGTCGGCTCTGTTTCATGTAAGGATTATTTCATTGTATGGAAAGAAAAAAATCTGAACAGCAGAAGTTGGTCAAATTTAATGAAAACTAATCTTCATACAGTTGGTTTATTACTTGAGTAAATGTTCGATGTGGCCGCCGTCTTGTCTTATGCAGGTACGAGCACGCTTCAAGACACTTCTAGTTGCATTTAACAGAGACTTATGGTGAATTGTGTTTAAAGTGTTGTAAACAGCATCTTTTAATTCTTGTACGGAGTTGTATCGGGATTCATAAATTCGACCCTTAAGGTAACCCCATAAGAAAAAATCTAATGGCGTTAAGTCGGGCGATCGTGGGGGCCACTTTATCGGCCCATATGTACTCGTACCCATCCAACGGTTTGGAAACTGCTCGTCCAAACACAGTTTACTTGCCCTACTGTTGTGGGCTGGTGCACCATCTTGTTGGTAGATTATCTTACCAAAGTTCCTTAAAAAAATGTTCTTCTCTTGAATCATCTGGAGCTCTTATCGATTATCGAAATTTAAAAATGGAATAATTTTAAATATATTTTTACACGCCTAGGCACTTGTAACAATATTAAAAGGTGATACTGCAATTGTATGAAGATTAGTTTTCATTAAATTTGACCAACTTCTGCTGTTCAGATTTTTTTCTTTCCATACAATGAAATAATCCTTACATGAAACAGAGCCGACCCGCGTCAAAAAAAAAATTGACCAACTTTATAATTTTTTAAGAACAACTCACGCTTGACCAAAAATTTTAATGAGCCAAATTTGTTTACATAAAAAAACACCTAATGTCTCCTTGGACACTTTTCCTCTATCTCCTTTAGATTCGGATTTCCCCATACTGTCCCATTTAAAAAAAACACTGTATATTAGATATCTTTGTCAAAAAAAATATGGGTAATTTTAAAGTTGTACGGAACGATCAGAGGTGATTTATATAAGTTTTGGGTCACGTTGCCATAAAAAATAGATTTAGATTTATTTATTACACGATAAAAATTACAATATAAAGCATAAATGTCAAGTTTACAAAAATTTCTACCATGTTCGTCAATTTTTATAATAAAGACTTAATGAGTCAACTGTAAATACAAAATAGTTATTCACGATACAAGTGCCGAAAATAGGAAATTCGCGACGAGTGGAGATAAATTAAAACACGACCGAAGGGAGTGTTTTAAATCGACACGAGTTGCGAATTACCTATTCGCACGTGTATCGTACAACGTTTTACTGTACATATGGCTCTTTAAAGTTTCGACATATGCACGAAAAGTGCTCTTTTCCGCACTAGTGCGGGAAAGTAGCACCATATGTACTGTAATATTATATTATCTTATTATTATCTCCCGAAAAGGATCGTCATTCATTACACACAACACAATAACATAATATTTTCTAAACTATTAATATGTCAAAACCACATTCAATTTAAACAAGGATTGTCACGTTTAAAAACACGAATAATAATCATAGTTCATAACATTGATAAATATAAAGTTAACAAAAATAAATGTCAATTTTAGAAAACAAAATACACAATTAAAAAGTCATTTCCATGTACTCGTACGGAGTACAGAGGGTTTTCCAACAAAAGATTTCTCAGTTTGCGCCGGAATGTTTCGTCATTTGGTTCATTCCTTAGATTGGCCGGTAAGTGTTCATAATAAGTGGGTCCGATGACGCGGGAGTTTTTTGTTGAAAGCGCCATGCGACAAGGAACCGTTCTCAAGCGCCCAGTAGAACGGAGTTGTTCCCCGACAAATCAACACGTACAAACTGGGAAATATTTTTTCTTACAAATAACAAACAGTCAAATTAGTATTGTGAGTAGTGCGTCATAATGCGTTGAGATTTGAAGAGTTCTCTAAAGGGTGCCTATGCTTCACTCCAACAAGTGTACGGATTGCTCGTTTTTGCACGATTAACACCCTTTTAGCATCTGTAGAACTCCCTCAGACGAGTGTGTCGTAAGAAAGAAGTGAATGAAAATAAGCAAAGTACACCTGTTTCAATGCCTCCCCTGAGATCAATGGTTTCAGTTTTCTCAACGCAAATACTGCACTACCCAATCTATCGCATAAACTGTCAACATGGCGCTTTCAATTCAAATTAGCGTCAACTATGAACCCAAGAAACTTACTCTCGTCACATATTGGCATCGGACAACTGGCCATGCACGGCGGAAGCGGAATCTTTCGGCCTGAGAAAAGGATTATGTTCGATTTTGCACAGTTTAATAATAGTCCATTTGCCGAGAACCAGTTCCCTAATTGACTACAAGCCTACAATATCTTCAATATATTATATTCGACTCGCCTGAGTCACCTAAACTAATTTATCTTCTCTGGTTCTCATCTCCAAGTAATCCCATCCCATTGAAATTAACGCAACGGAATTCCAACCTTACTTATATTTTTTGACGTGTTTGAAAGGATTCAGTTTAATTTTATTTTACGAGCGGATATTCAATTTACGAACTGAAGCCAAAGTCAACATTAATTTAATAAATGACTCTGGCGTTAACCAGTCTATGCGCACAAAGTCGCGGGCAAATGCAATATCATTAAGATACAATCCTGACTGAAATAACATTCTCATATTCAGTATATACCATGACATGACTAACTTTAATAATTATGTCAACAGTTGATATTTTCATAAAAATGTAGCTAGTTATTTATTGTAACAAAGTAAATATTATGCAACTAAATTAGTAGGTACATGTACATTTTAGTGGGTAGGTACGTGTTCGACGTAAAGTAGAAAGAAGAAGAAAGAAAGATATATTTATTCACAAACACACAGGAAATAATAAAATAAACAAGAAAAGCACATAAAACATGAAAAAAAGTGTGTCTCTGCGGCAGTGAACCGGACACTGGCTCAGCATTATGCTGAGGTGTCAAGACACCTACAGCGCTGATTTTCAGCCAGCACCGTTGGTGACTGACGGAAACGTCATACAATTTAATATATAAACTACTATACTAATACACTATTTGGATAGACGAGAGAGAAATAAATATAAATACCAGGTGATATGTAATGTAGGCCTACCTATTAGTAAGTAGGTATGTTATACTCCTAGAAATTAGAACAGTTTTAAGGAACTAAATGCGTGACAAAAAATATAATGCAATGTATGAACCCCTTTAAACGCCATTGTCTGATAAATCAGATGAAGTGAAAGTGTAACACCTTCCCGGATTATCATGACAGAGAGTTGAAATTTAAGAGTATCTATTTTGTCGTTCGGTGGTTAAAGGGGAATGAAGCAGTACGATAGGTAGTGACATTTATGATAAACAGCCATTTATAATATGTGTTTTACCTAAACCTGTTTATAAATTACTTAACTCTGTACTGTACACGATCACACAGACCAACTGTTGCGACAGTTGGTAAACTGATTATTTTACACTGATTATTTAATTAATAAATAACAATTTGTGCTATGCCGTATGAACATACGACAATCAATTTTATGCGATCAAAAGCGGACCCAAATCATTAACCTTTATACTTAGTTTCTAATCGTAGTAAACAACACATAGGCGCGAGCTAGAGTAACGATTAGTAGACAATTTATAACTGACTTGTTGAACTGATGACCTTAAGAGGATTGCTGGCGGTGGCATGATGGGGAAGCCCAGAATCGAATACTATGGCGCAACATCATGGAGGCCAACGTTCAGCAGTGGCACAGACTATATGTATTTAGAATAGATTTAAACTTCACTTTTTATTTTAACTTCAGGAGGCCTCTTCTTGTTTCGTGCGCCGAGCAAACGTGTCAAAACGAGCGCGATATTTTACAAACACTTTGGAACAGTTAATGTAAATTTCGATTTCGAAAGTGAAAAATTAAAAAGAGTGAAGAGAGAAAAAATCGTCGCCACAAGTGGAGCCCAAGGTTAGTTCATTTAGAGCAATAGACGGATTCCAGAGGTCACGGGTTCAAATCCCGCTCGTGGCAAATACTTTTTAAATTTTTCACTCCGAACGAAATTTAGTATTTCGTTAGCAGACGCTTCTGCTTAGTAAACATTTACTGATAGTTTATGTAGGTCAAGCAATCCTTGAGAAGACCACCTTTCGACTGTATGGTAAACAGTCGAGAGACCGCAGAGAGACGAAGGATACTTACATTATAGGTATTAATTCGATTCTCTCAGCTAACGTAGCCGTAGGTACCTCGTTCCGGAGTGGTATCGCTTCAAGTCGAGTCGAGACGGGCTATACGTCACATGCGTCGATATTGTGTCGTAGGATACGCATGCATTTGGCGGGATAACGTACATTTTAATAGGATCTTCTAAGAGAAGGAGTTTTACCTTCTCTTATAAGAGGCAGTGATGACAAAATAGTGTGAGCTGTTATTTGACAAAAAAACTTTTTCACCAGTTTCATCAGTTACAAAAGGGCATTCATTACAAATAATATAATTCTTATGTCTGTATTTTTTGAACTAATCTTCCTTGTTACTCTTCTCTGCACCACGGACATTGCAGGGGGGTAAACACGAAACTTGTCGAACGAGCGCCCTAAGGCAATTCAACTGACATTTTCCTATACGTAAAGTGACTTCTAGATCTAACTGACGCACGTACAATGCGTTACTTAAGAGGCTCCCATACGCCAATGACCTTCGATCTGAATCCCTTAGTTTTCTAATGTTTTTTGTAGCTTATTATATTAACAACAACGGCTTTAAGCAATATAGTATCCCATATTTACTTCAAACTTCATTGTTTTTGAGATATTTGGCATCAAAGTTGAACAATTTTAGGCCAAAAAACTGGTTTTCTGGCCATAACTTTTGTGTTAATTGGTTTAAAATTAAAACCCTCTGCCAGTTTTTAGAGACGTCATAGACGAACCCAAATTTGTAGATTTCGTATATGTTAGATCTTTCACGTCAATAGAGATGCGAAATAAGTGTTTTTTTAGACAATGTTTAAAAAAATCATACAAAATTAAGTATTAGTTTGTTTCAAAATCCGGTCTGTCAAAATGGAGATAAAAGATTGAAGAACCGATAGCCGTTTGATTTATGATTCTATCTGTAGTGCAAAAGTAGTAGATACGATTCAAAACTTGTCAAAAATCGATGAAAACCTCGGGTAGCCCCTTAATCGATCAGCAGGACCCAACCTTATTCGCCCCATGCCCGGCGATCAAACAATTTCCTTCCCCAACCAACCAAACCAACTTTGACGTGAGCTTACTGATATCGCACAGATTTCCTCGCTTGTCGGTATACTTACTGTCAGTGTTATATCTGCGCAGAAACGGGTCGGTTTGGTTGCAGTGCTGCATTCGTACCACCACCCCCAGCATTCACGCATGGCGCGCCAGTCAGGAAGCATTGATTGAAATGTAGTCGCGCAATAAAGAATAAGTACTGACTAGACTGGCAGTTAATGTTGACAGCTGACAGCTTACTGGTATCGTACCGCCTCCGCACCGACAAATCAGGAATTCGTCTAAATCTGATTTATCTGATAAAGATGAATACGCCACCTAGGTATCATCTGTAGTAGCGGTCTCTGAACGAAGGTATTTTATCGTAATTGTTCCTCTAATGTACACTTGATATTACTTACGTGTTAAGGCGCTCTTTGTCTTGGATGAACGGCAAGCTCCGAACCCCCGAATCTACAATTACAATAAACTAAACCGAGCAACTATTGTAGTAGTGGCCAACCTAGCGAGCACTTTAGCAGATTGCCGGCTACGCTGCGATCTCGACCCAACAACTGGAAGAGCCATTATTTATCTAAGGTGTACGTTCTGTAATACATATACATTATACATTTACTCGTTTGTATCTAATTCTGTACTGGAAAGGTGCATAAACAGGGCATCGTGTTAGAACGAATTTGACGTTAGTCCTTTCAGACAATGAGAGAAAGGTTTTCCCTTTCAGTTTTTATGACAATGAATAATAGAATTACACCTAGCCTGTGGAAAATGTTTTACCATAGGGACCTAAGCATAAATAGGGACTTAGACATTGCTGTCACAAAAAGATTTTATAAAATAATTCCAATTGACCATGTTGCTGCGATAAAATTACGTATTGGCTGTCATATATGCTTTATGACGGATTAAATTGATACATTATATTTATAAATCTGCTTAAATCTAAGATAATCATCCAGCCCTTCATTATACGACAAATAATTCTAACGAGAGTAAAATGATATTAAACAATTAATTTAGGCGGTAAAAGATAATTCATTCAAGTTGACAAAGTATCTGTGTCGCCACCAATAATGTGATTATTCACCCGTGAAAGCCACATCAAGTAATTCTTATCTTGGGAAACCCCTAGAGTATTTACGACAGGTGTTTGTGGTTGGAACTCTTAAGTAGGCCCTGAAAAATTCACGCCGTAAGTGCCTTCTGAAAATTTAAAAACTGGTTAAGAAGATGACAAAACTGAGTTCGGCTTTTGAGCCGTTAGGGTTCCTGGGGGATGTGGGTTGGGTTTTTGACATGTATTTCATAGAGTTAGTGATTAAAAATATTTTTTGCTAGGGCTAGCATACTAGTACAATGTTGTAGAGGGTAGAAAGTGAGCAATAGATGGACGAGTGGGTTCGATGGCCGAAGGCAGAAAGGTTCTCGAAGATATGAGTCCAGTTATTGGATGAGACATTACATTGTCCTTTCACTACTACTGCAAACGAAATTGCATACAAAAATCATTATAAATTAGTATTTATACCGAATAAAAACATTGCGCTTTTTACGGAAAAAACAGCAATCAAACCCGGTGTGTTGCGGTTCCACAAAAAATGCTAAAACCAAAATAAAATAGTATATCTCAGCTATTCTATGAATGAAAGAATTATATATTGGACAGATAAAGCTGACGTAACAATGCCTAGAAGCATCAATCCTCGACATTAGAACATTTAATTTTAACCTTAACAAAAAAAGCCGTAAATCCAATATTGACCTTAGCTTATCAACAGTCTACATTCCCTCCACCCCGATTGACGTTGATTAATGTCATAACTCCCATCAACACTAGGACAAAGGGTTGTCATCAATCAGGAGAAGTGAAACTCAAAACGCACCGGTTCTGCTTCATCACTGCTCCAAATTATTTTTTGATCCTGACTTTATTAATCTTGTGACGAGATAATGGTCTTGTGATGAGCTCATTTTTGTACGCTAATCTTTCACGGGTTAAAACTCGTTTGTGTGATACATGCCTTTGTAAACAGAATTTCCCTAATAGATCGTCATCCAAGTGTGTAAACAAAAGGACAGACTGATTTAATTTTAACTTAGTAGTAAAATGGGGTGAGTAGGGATCGCGAGGAGAATTGGGTTATAAATGGAGAGAGAAGGGATGAAAGGGGGGTGAAATAGGATTTTAAGGCTACTGTTACCTAAATAATATATTCCAATTTAAAATGGAGCTACTTGTGGTAAAATTCATAATAAAAAAAATCGATCCAACAATCTTCCAAAATCACCTTTGTATGAAAACCCACCTCACCCCAACTACGAGGGGCACGGGGTGAGGTGGGATTTTGTGTTTATCGTTAAAGTTATGAATTGAACTACTCAAAATCATAAAAAAACTAAAATACAAACGTCCGGAACACTTATTATATACAAAATCCAGTTTGCATATGTAAAGATAAAATGTTATCGAGGTTTGAATGTCAGTTTTGTCCCTACTCACCCCGTTTTACGGTACGTATACGCAACCACACGTCATCCTCAACACTCATCATGTATGGTATTAAAAAAAGCACATTATTCTTTCGATTAAATAAAAAATCACACTGCTACAGTGTCTTGGGGAAACCTGCGAACATTTGCAAAGAAAGCCAAACGTGTACGAAAAGTCCCCAACCAGCACTGAGCCAGCAAGAGAACTGCTGCCAATTCCCTGTCATCAATGATGATCATAGTACCTTGTATTTCTAACCATGATCTTATGATCTCCATGGCACTGCCAATCGAGTCGTAATGATGTCTTTACAGCCTGTGATTATTCGGGTCTATATTTCTCTCTCGCTTTCCTTAACACGTTATTATGCCAAAATAAACGATTTCACCCGAATTTTAATACTTTTCTGAGAGCTCTTTAACTATACATACCTAATTACAATTTCAGAAAACACAGCAATATTCATTTTACGTTAAATTTCGTAAAGTGAGGCTATTATAGCAAAACAAATTGGATGGAGTATAATGTACTTATAACATAACATACCCCTGTAACTGTGCTGTGTATTTAATTGTGCTACCGAGAATTCAAACTCTACCCTGTATAGATGTGAGTACGTTTCTTTATTCAATTGCAATTGAAACTTCCAAGAATCGAACAAAGAGTTCGCACAGTCCTAGTGTCGATTTAGTGTCATTCGGCACAAATGGAATATCGTCGACACGAAATGACCATTTCGAAATTAGAGCAAAAGTAATACCACCAAAGATGAGCGAGCTTGGGAGTTAGGCATAAAGAAAAGGGCTAATGCATGAAAGACCCCACTGGGTCGTAGTGTATCCGAAATAGCTCTCATCTAGATAAGATAAGATAATACAATACAAAGGTGAATTTGGTTAAAATTTTATTGTGTGTTATTTTTTTATGACCAATTTTTTTCTTGTTCTAAATTAATCTAGCGCAAATGTAATTTTTTCCAGTATGAAATAGGTTTATATTCAGATTCGTGCAAAGTGAATGATGTCTAATTTAAATTAATATCAAAATTTAAAAGTACTAAGTAAATTATATAACATAATCAAATAATCATATTTCATTTCGGATTCGTCATATTTTCGGAGTGCACGTGATTCCATATGGGCGTATGTCTTTCGACCTATATCAATTATGTCAACTTTACTTTTAGGACGTAATACGGGTGTAGACTCGAAAATTATTATTACTCCAAAAGAAAGAAGGCAAAAAAATATGCCTAATAGTGACGAAAATCCCATTCAGATATCTCAAAGAATTTCGAAGCTACAACCGTTTTAATATTACTTATTAGAGAGAGAAAACGTAAACGGTGTGTGACGTCACATTACAGGATGCTGCCGGGCGCCGCGTCGACGGCCGCGCCGAACACGATGCAGCGCGGCACGATGCCATCTTCTGTGACGTCACATTCTTCCAGCCTCATCGTTTCAAATGAAGTTGCGGTTTGCGAAAAAGGGACAGAACATACCCCTTCTTCTTAAAACTTTGGACACTTATAATTATAACTTTGTGATTACTTAACCCTTTGCGTTGATTTTTTCTCCATTTGACTACATTTTTTATCCTTTTTCGAGAAAATTGATTATTTTGTTTAGTGTCTACGCCCCTATTACAATTTAGCATTATTCAGGCTGAACATTTTCCATGTCGGAGATTTTCAAATTGACATTATTCCGATTCAATCAATAATTTCGAGGTGTCAATTTTCCATTTGTGCTCAATGACAATAAATCCTAGTGGCACAGTGCTATCTGACAGCAGAAATAATAACAAAAACTGAAATAAACAACCAGAGTTCCCTGCAAGCAGTGCACCCTGTCTATATTTAATAACGCGCCAGATTCTATTTCGAATGACGAATAATTTGTTTATATCAAGGTATCGGATTTTGTCGTTTGAGTAGATAAATAGCATCATGCGGGTCACTGGTCTCGAAAATGACTACGCTATGGAGTTATACGCACGGTGGGATTGGGCTGACTTATTCCGGACCGTATATTTTGTAGTCGGTAATGTTGGTATATATTATATATAGGTATATTTTTTATTTATTACATTTCATACGGAGTGTGGCCTGTAACACGGTCGAAATAGGTCACGTAAAAATGGATATCATGGTGTCGGAAGAAGTTATTTCTGATTACGTTTCCGATGTCATAGCTTGGTTTGGGAATGGGCTTGCTGTCGACTAGAACATTCACTGCCATGAATCGCATCGCGCTACGCTCATAGCCGATCCCTTGGTTCTCCTCGTATACAGCGTGTCTCTGACTTTGGGGCTATAAATGCAAATGTCAATTATGCTCCTTAAACGGAACTACTTTTGCTCTACAACTTTTCAAAAATACGTTCTTTTTATATTTTCATTATTCCATACAAATAAAATAAAATGTTCAATGTACATCATCCATTAGTTAGTTTTCATACTTGTCAGTGTCATGGATGTCAAATAATGAGGCCGTGTTTGCAATACATTGATGGTACAGTTAAAGTTCAAACACGAATAAATGATAGAAATAATAGTTATTTTACAAAGTTGCGGAACAAAAGTGGTTCAGTTTCAGGACCGTAATGGACATTTGCAT
Organism: Epinotia ramella; assembly: GCA_947578815.1. Lineage (NCBI taxonomy): Eukaryota > Metazoa > Arthropoda > Insecta > Lepidoptera > Tortricidae > Epinotia > Epinotia ramella. The sequence goes on from OX388202.1 coordinate 29,289,759, forward strand.
TTAAAGCCCCTAAGTCAGAGACACACTGTATAGAAGCGACTACGGCGTAGGCACCCACTAGGCGGGTTCCTGGCAGTGACAGTGTTAGTACGCACTTCAACGATATGACAAAACTATACTTCCATTCACAAAGTTATCTCGATCGAGACACATTCAACTATAGAAACAATTAAAACCACAACGAAAGAAACTTTAAAACGGCGAATGTACCTATTATATGTAGATTCTCATAATCATCATCATCATATCAGCCGAAAGACGTCCACTGCTGGACATAGGTGTCCCCCAAAGAGTGCCAAAGTGACCGGTCCTGCGCCACCCGCATCCAGCGGACTCCCGCACCCTTTACCAGGTCATCAGTCCACCTTGTGGGCCTACCCACGCCGCGCCTTCCGGTACGTGGTCGCCACTCGAGAACCTTTCCGCCCCAACGGCCATCGGTTCTACGTGCTATGTAGATTCTACACCTACATATCTGTGAACATTATTAAAATGTCATTTTATTATAACTACGTGCTATGATGGCGCTATCGCTAGTTCTATTTGTGTAAGATTGTCCCCTATTTTTTTTTACCGAAATAAATTACCTTAATTAGGGTGCTTAACACCGAAATTTTTAAGAATGAAAAGTTAAGGTCTGTTTTTATATTTATTCATATTACAGTTTTTTTTCTTATCATTAACGCGAGTTCCGTTTTTAGCATATAAGTACATTAAAAATCATTATTGAATTACTGGCCGAAAATAAGTGAAGTTTTTTGATGTTGTCAAGATTATATATTTCCTGTCATGAAACTGATAACAATTGAGTAGTAAAATGTAAAAAGAAAACGTACTATGGAAAAATGCTATGCTTCACTACTCTCTCTCTAGCTATCCAAAAATAAAAAAACTGACGTTAGATTTTCACTTATTAGATTAGAACAATGTAACAGGGTGCATCACTGAAGTTTAAAATTTTCGGCTTTTAAGGTCCACCCTAATCTTAATGATTAAGATTAATTGGCAATGTTTATTTTTATTACAAAAGGAAATACATAGGTGTAGGTATATACAAAAAGTCTTGGTAAACTGTGCGACCGTACGCAATAATCTGCAGACTTCTTTGACTCAGTTTCTGCTGCAAGTTGCAACTTGTATTTTAACCGTTTTCTCGCAAGAAAAATTCGAGATGCATTACATACCTAATCTATTTCAGCTCGGACAGATTGGTCCAGCGTTTCACGAAACGTTTAGTCAGGAATTGGTGCCAATTTCGTTTGCAACAGCTTCCGGCGGATTAGCAGCCCGTTCCAAGATTCTCGAGAACAAAGACGAAAACAGGGGATTATATGTCTGGGAGTGTATGCGGTTAACTGTATTGGATTTGAATGACTTTAGTATTTGTCGCATGTGCTTGTTCTGACACGTGAGTATTCCTGAGTGTGGTCAAGCCAACCCCAGTAGCCACGTCGGGTACATTCGGCTCTCGCGTCGCTCAGACGCAGTATTTCATTCAGGGTACCTTAAGCCCTTTTTAGACCTGAGTTCCGTCTAAACTCAGTTTGACGCAGAGTATAATTGCCAATTTGTTATAGCGTGGTAGTTGCTTCGCAATTAATTAATACGACAATATTTTCCCATGACACTTTATTCAAAATAAACCCTTTTTTCTAACCTCCAAATACACGTCAACAAGAAAACCATAAACAACAAACAGGTTTGAGTTACGTTACCACATACTTCCCTGCTTACATAACTAATACTAAAATAAAACTAATCTAACAGTTGACTACACTTTAGTAACTGATTGGTATACGCGGCACGCGGGTTGATGTACCGCCGGTTAGTTTAGTTTAAATGCTTTTATTTAGCTCTACAGAGCAGTAAATATACATGATTTTGGTTGGACTCAGTCGCCAACAGCGTTGCTGCGCTTGCGCAAAGCACTAATAACAGTGTTACTTTGTGACGCATTTGTGAGGTAGTGTGTGGGAACGAGTGCATTCGAAAAATACCACACTAATTCTAATTCAATAAGTTTAATCAAGCAGACCCAGGGGTAAGCAGCAGTGGTGCCAAAAGAACGCAATTTAAACTGAATGAGACCTTTATAATGTAGGTAGTTTCAGCGGGATACAATATTTCGATGTAATGAGGTAAGACTGCCAAGATTTTGGATGGTAGCGGAGAAAAAGTTTTTATAACAATAGACAAGATGATTGAGCTTATTCGACTTCTTTGAAAAAGGCCAAGTCGTGCCAAAAACTTAGTTACCTCGATGTAGTAATTAGTCGAATGGAAGTCAAGTAAGTCAAAACATAATTCTTGCAGGGTACGCCAATACCTATTGTACATTTCGTCTTCTTAACCACCGTAACCGTGAATCTCCCTGTATCGTACATGTAAGCTACGGTTTCCATTCGAATTAAATTAACCGCGTTTAACAGCGTCAGAAATCTAAATCGCCAAAACGTATCCCTCTCAATTGCTCAAAGGTTAGCTAGAAGAGATCCCTAATAGGGATAAGTTCGCCTTTGTATTTTGATTTATTGTGTGATATGTATATTCTTTAACCTGTACAATAAAGCGCTTACATACAAATAGGTATCGAGCGATTAACCATCTTAGAGCCTTATCACACTTGCGATTTGCGAGCGTGTTTTCTATACAATTATCAGTCGCGGCGAACACGCTGCGTGATCGCCTTCATACAAAATACGCTTGGAAATCGCAAGTGTGATAAGGCTCTTAAGCGTGAATCTCCCTCTATAGTAAATTGCCGGTAGAGTTCTATTTACAGTGCACACTGGTAGAAAATACCAATTCTAGACGTTTAGATATGAATATCTCAGTAACCGTTTGAGTTGTATTTATGGGGTTCTTGTTAATCTAGGGGGGTTTAATAAATGACCCCATGTATTTACGTTCAATAAATTATGATTTATTCCAGGGGAAAATGTGTCTCCAAATGGTTCATGCATGTAATACATATAACCAGACATTATTATAATTTTTGTAGCATTTTCGGTAGAGCATGGTTGTGATAATGGTAAACAATATCAATCAAAATTGTCAATTAAGGTTAATATTAACATTATTAACGCTAATTAAGTATTACGATTGCAATTGTTTATACCAATTCGGTTAACAACTTTACGCTGCACCGAAAATGCTACAAAATTTACGATGTCTGAATATAACATACAGGGTGTAACATAAATGGGGTAAGAACCGCTCAAGGCCGTATTCGGTAGCGGATTGCGATTCCGAATATCACTTCTTTTTATTTATTAGACCACTTTAAAATACACATGCAAAAAAAAACACAATTTCAACATTACGTAGTTGCGCCCTCGCCTTGCTTCATTGAAACTTTAGCAGGGACAAATTCACAAAGCGTTTTAATAGTGAACTTAGTTGCGGCCTCGCCAGTTCTGAGGGGTAATCACGTAACGTTTCGAACGCGCGTTAGGACAATGCAACTGTAATTTTTCCATATAAAAATTGACATTTAGGTCTACCTTACGTACGTACATACAATGCGTTATCGGCCTGCTGGGCTTGAACTGCACGTCTAACATGCGACGGCCGCGACATAGCGATTTTTCTCGCACTATATCTCTTGTACTAAGTGTTCTAATAAGAAAGAGACAGATAGTGTGAGAAAAATCGAGAGAGCTCGCGCGCCGTCGCATGATAGCTGTGCTGGGGCTCACACGCTGCCACGTGTCTAGATTTTATATTAAGTATATTTTAACGTTACCGTGAAGGACACAGACACAGACCTGTCCGCGTTCCCGTGTGATTTGCACACGAGATTAATATTTGCCAAACGGACCCGAGAATCGAAACAGACATAAACATCCCACCAAAAACATTACATGTAAAGTGATGCCAAGACTCCATAGCTCATACAGCTTTCAGATTGAAAAAGATATCAGATCACAATTATCGCCAAGCTTCCTACTCTACACGGCGTAACTCTACACCACTACCAGCCACGCTCTACAAATTCTACATCTTGGCTAAAAAGTATAGCTTTGTTGGGCACATCCCGGTCGCCGCATAGACTTTCACGCCGAATGAATTTATGATGATATTAATAAGTGACGGGTATACTTTTTAGCCAAGATATATAATTTGTAGAGCGTGGCTGGTAGTGGTAGAGTTACGCCGTGTGGAGTAGGAAGCTTGGCGCTAATTGCGACCTGATATCTTTTTCACGCTGAAAGCTGTATGAGCTATGGAGTCTTGGCATCACTTTACATGTAATGTTTTTGGTGGGATCTCATTCCTTTTTGTAAGGTAATTTCTAAATAAGTGAATGGGAAAACCCATACAAACTTCCATCCCCTAATTAAAAGAGTGGGGGGTGATTTACTAAATATCCTGAAATACATATCTTATTATTTATAACAAGGATAACAAGGACCCCCTATATCAATTTTCAGACCTCTAGCATCAACATTTGCGGAAGTCTCATACAAACTTTCACCCCCTTGTTTAAGGGGTTGGCGGGTAAAAGTTTCAAGTTTTAAGATTTTTTCGTTGTTTGTGTACTATTACTAGCTTACATACCAAATTTCAGCTTTCTAGGACTTCAGGAAGAACCTTAAGAATATTGATGATCAGCAGTGAGTCACTGACGAAATCGGGGTATTTTAGATATCAATAAAATCTAAAGTATAAGAGCTATGCAATTGAAACTATATAGTTTTAATAAGTCAACCACTGACATCATATCCCGAAAATTTTGTTTATCTGGTATAATCCGAACCCAAGTTAAGAGGGTTCAAAAATACGACGAAGCGCTTCGAGAAAAGGTAGGTAGTACCCTTGCGCTTCGCTTGGCTCGTCTTGGCGGGGGCACCCCCGTGCCCCCAGATACCTACGGCTACTCGAAATTTAAGCGGGATTGAGGAGATATTCTACGTACAGTCGAATTCTCCAATATCTATACAGCTCGCCACCACCTTTCAATAATATCTACACATGTGTCTTATGTCAGTAACAATAAAGTATCTGTATATATTTTTGAAAGGTTGGCTGTGTAAATATTGGAGAACTCGTCTATACCTTTCTATAGGTACCAGGAGCGTGGCGTCAAACATCCGTAGGCAACCCTGAGCAAACTAAATGATGTGACATAACAATAAAGTTCCGAACTGTCATAAAATATAAAAGTCAATGGAAATCGAGTTTTATGGACGCCACACTACACATAGAAAGATAATATATGTAACCCAATTTAAGTAACAACATTTATAAGCCGAAACTTCTCTTTAAATTTTCTCTCAGTACAAGTATGGGGTTTCGTTAACCTACTTGTAATGAAGAACGTCGAGAACCCACCTACCTGCACTTTTGGAACAATCTATAATCACAATTTAGCTTGATTAGAAACTTCTAGACTGAAAAATAGGACGTAGGTGTTGTAGATAAAAACATTAGCGTTACACAGAGCTAGGGATTCTGGGATTCAGCGAAATACGGGTGGACGCTAGTCGCTAACGATGCCGCACAAGTCTTCGGCGACAGCGACTTGGTTTTATCCGAAATGATTTGTTTTTCGAACGAACGCATGTGGGTGTGTCGTCATGTAGCCTAAACGCCTGATAAATGATGGATTACGCGATAGATTTTTAATTATCATCCTTGGGAGAAGATTTTTTTGGCATATTTTTTTAGGATAAAAAACATCGCATTGAGCCCATTAGGTAAGTTTAGATTTGATAAATAAAAATCCTTTAATCGGTTTTGCAAAAATAAGTATGACAAATATAACATTTGGGAAAAAAAATGTCATAACTCATTTTAAGTTAGTTAACCGTTCAGCACGCATGAAAGCGAGAGAGCAAAACACACGAGCTTGGAAGCGACACAAAAATAAACCTCTGAGAGCGGTTACACATGACGACTTTCTGTAGCGATACAATCGCGCTATCCAGCCCCGGTATTGAATAACTTGTTTTAACCTCACCTCACCCGTCACCCACAAATATATCTCGACGCCGCGATTCGTAGTAACTAAGTATAGGTAGAGGTCTAGTTTCATTAGCCGTGACGGGTGAGGTGAGGCGCATAAGTGACCTGTGTCACGCTACAGTCGCGCTTTCCTAAAAGTCTGCAAAAAGTCAGCGTGTGTAACCGCTCTGAGCGTTGTTTTCTGTCACTATTATTACTTTGCGTACTGAAACCGCCCGCAGCTAGCTCGCGCGCCATCCCCTAACGAGCGGCAGCGCGTTCCGAGATTTTATCTTAATTTCCCGGCAGGATGTACACGCGTTTGGATTGCATCCAATATCCCTGTGGAAATGAAGCCGAATGAGGGAATATTGTTTTTATGTAGGCGGAATGTTGGGACCACATTCAAAAGGTTACTTCAAAAATGTGTCTACCTACCTATCTCCAAGTTCTGACTTATGTGACACGCAGAAGTAAAGTTAATGTCCCACCGTCTGACACTTAAATTGTTTACCTTTTTTTGTTATTCTGAACTAGCTTATGTTCGCAGCTTCGTTTGCGTGAATGTAATTTATTTGAAGTGCCTACCCGAATGAGGTCTAGTTCTGAATTAGTTATATTTAGTTGAGTTATAACCGCTCGGTTTGGTTATATTTAATATATATGCATCAGGTAGACAAGCAATCAGGTACCTATTTCGAGTCTTTCCATCGTTTTATTTAAAAGGGAAATGAACGTAGCAACTAGGTACCTTAACCAAATCGTTTCAGAATACTAATCCAATCAATACCCACAAAATTCAGAGGGAAAACTTCCGAACTGACTAACAAATTTGAAATTCGCTTGGGCTTTTTTCTTATATAAATACACGCAAAGTTTCCAATCTTTAAACAAAAGTAGCGGAAAGTAATCAAGCAGATTGGCGAGGAACCCAAACTGGCGCCGCGGGCCGACGATGAAAAATTAAAAAGTTACAGCACAGTGCGGCTGTAATTACAGTGTGATAAAATATTTTAGCACGATAACCGAGTTCCGATTGAGTGATTAAATATGGATCCGGGTTTTACCGGCCATCTCGAAAAAAGAACGGGAAATATAGCAAGGGCAGTAATAGTTTATTGCGCGTTAAGAATTTTGATGTCAGGTATACAGATACGGACGGACAGGTCATGTTTTGAATTCTTCGCGTTTAACATTAACGCCAATTTTATTTATAAAGCGAATTTGTAATACACACTCGTGGATAATTTTATTATAGTATTTTATGCAATGAATAAGTAGGGTCTTAAAACGCGAGTGTCGTGAGTTGCGATGCGAGCCTTGACGAGCATCGCAATTAAAGACGCCACGAGCGTGTTAAGACCAAGTTATACAACGTTGCATACGATACTTTTTCTACGACTAATTTTAAATAAATAGCATTCGACTTTTCAGGCAGTAACTTTTCCGTTAGTTCTATTACTACTCGCGCAATTTCTTCAGATGTGCAGTTATTTTCTTCTTCGTCCATTTTAAAAGGAACGTACACATTTTTCTTCACTTCACAAACACGAACAAAATCTTAATAAGTTATTAATAAGGAACAGTTATCATATTTCGTCTTTTAATTTTGAACAGGAACAGGAACTTTGGTGGGAAATTAGAAATATGACACATTGACACCTCTTGTTTATGGTCTGTTTTGTTTTTAATTTCCTTGCACTTGCCATCCGAACCAAACTGAATCCGGATCCGAACCGAATCGGATCGGTTTATATTTATAAATAATACCAATAATTGGTAAAAGATGTTATATATTAACACACAATACATGATCATTTATTTTTATTTTAGTAAATAATTTATGTTCTACAAAATGTTTCATAGTAAATAAAAACTTATTACCTATTTCGAAAAAATTGCTTATGAAATTGGTACCACTGCAATATAGCGGCCGATTAAAAAAAAGTTAGATGATTTGACATAGTGGTGAACAGTGCTTTTATGAAAAATGTATGAACCATAAAAGTACGCTACAAACAGTGCGTTTATGGGCCATAGAGCATAGAGTTTTTCGACGACTTATTATCGGTATCATTGTATTTGAGCTAAAGCCTATACCTATAAATGACAGATAACGGTACAGGAGTAGAAAAATTGTTTAATTTTATTGCAATGGGCTCCTTTTTCTGCACTTACAGTGTAAAGGTAAAAAGAAAACCATATCATACTTGTACGACCTGTCTGATGGTAAGTATATTAATTACCGTAGCCTATGGACATTAAGGGGTTTTTCAATAAATTATTCTTATTGTAATTCTTATACTCAAAAAAAAACACTTCGGCTTTATATAATATTAGAATAAATAATTATTCGTATCGCGGCGGATCTTGATCCCCTATGACAGATGCTATCTCAGTTTTACGTTTAAAGGTTATAAATTGCACAGAGATGACAGCTGTCATAGGGATCAAGATTTTCCGCGATGCGTATAGTTACAAATAGGAATTTAGTCAATGTATAGTCTATTTAATAAATATTGTAGAATGGCGGAGAATTTAGTTAATGTATAGTATTTATAGATTCCTCGCAACCACGTAAAATAACGAACATAAACCGTCTAAAGTTGGTGAAAACGCTTAATCGTTAATCTTTTGGCGAGCTATTATTCTTGTGAAGTGTCGGAAGCTTCTGTAACTTATGAAAGGCCTTGTCCACAGATACCACTACTTTTGGTGTTAATGAAAACGTGTACTTTTACATCTTTGATGTCTCTTTGCTCGGAATTTAGACATTAACATACAATGATGTATAATAAAAAGAGGTAGGTAGATAAGTTGTCTATATTAAATTCCGTGTTTAAAAATGGCCACCAACTCTGACAGCTGAGACATGTTTACATTGACGATGCGAAACTGAGACAAGTTGGTTCAATTGACTCAGTTTCAGTGTGTCACTTCTGGAGCGCTTATAACCTATCTACCTCTTTTTTATATTACAGCATTGTTGACATAGGAAACTTTATTCAACTTCACATTTTATTACGGTGTATAATATGCAATACAATACAATACAAATACTCTTTATTGCACACCTCATACAAACAAAGCAGTTAGAAAGAGAAACAATACAATAACATGTAGGTACAGGTAGACAACAGGCGGTCTTATCGCTGAAGAGCGATCTCTTCCAGACAACCTTTGGGTATCGGAAAAACTAGATTATGCAGTATAGGTGGTGCCGTATGATACAGTGTTTAGACTTAAACTTATTAAGTCCTTTGTAAGGCAAACTTTGCAAAATAGAGCTTATTATAGATTGGACGAATATTTACCAGATAAGGATATATGGACAAATGTTAATGCCATTACTTAAGTTACCTCTTGTATATATGTAAAAATATGACGTTCAAAAAGTGTTCGCTTGAATAAAAAAATTACTTACTTACTTACGTACTTACTATTACACTTAAGGAGGAGTTAAGGAGGAGACTTAAGGAGTTATCAAAAGAAAGAACACATTTTTTTTTTTTTTTTATCAGTGGCCAGTGTTTATGACGAACGTGCACGTTTCTCTTAAGAGTTTTTAAGAGATTAGTTTTAACGAGCGGGTATGCAAAAAAATGTATAGTGATGTATTCAATTAAAAAAAACACCTTGTTCTACCACAGATAAAATTAAGTAGTTATATTCATTTGATAGCTTATTAAAAAGGCTTACTTTGGTGAAAAATCTGGAGGTGTCTGTGAAGTGATAATACTTAAAAATATTTTTTTTTTAATAATCTCTATGTTTTTTTCAAGTTTTTGTATGGCAATATATCCTAAAATTAATATCATATAATTGTCTGTATTATATGCACAATATACGTGACTCACGTCAAAATCGGCCAGCTAGAAAAAAAATATTGAGGAAAAATCAGATTTCGTTTTATTTATTTTTTTAAACTATTAAGTTTTGGGAGCTGAAATTTGGCATACTCGATACTAATAGAAAGACAAATCAATAAAAAAAAATTCAAGCCAAAACTCGCTGGGGGCAGATTCACTTAGCTTATCCTGGCATGGCCTTTACTAAAGTTCGGTCTATAGAAAAACGAAACGCTCCGGGCATACCTCGCCTTAACGCCAGTACCGTCCAGAATAGAAACGAGTAGGTAAATGAAATTTCCTTTTCTTCTATGGACCTGTGAAGAATAATGAAACAAAATGGTATTTATTTTCTCAGAACCAATACAATATGTCAATTGGATTAGAACAAATCACTGGTAGTGGTAATCAACAAAAACAGATTAGGTTTGTTCATCATTGATACTAATGAATCAATTAATTAATGAAAGCTTCATTTAAAGGCCAAAGGCAAAGACAAGCCAAAGATATATTGGAAAATTCTGAAATAAAAAGTAAAGTAAAGTGAAGAATACAATTAGATATTTTACTTTACTTGTTCGTATGCCTATTTTTACATGTAAGTAATGCTCACGAACGTATTATAATTTGTTAGTTATCTGCATGCTCACTCATATTTTATGTTATATCTTGTATTTTCTCTATTTAAGTGAAATGTTAAATTTCTATTGAGAAAAATAAATTATTTAACCACAGATATTTAGAAATATAAGAAGGTTTCTGACGCTCAGACAGACAATGCACTGCACGTAAAACACAGGTCTAGTAGACATCCAAAAATGCATTTTAACTTTCTTAAATTCCTTTATAATGCAAAAATGTATTTGACGTTGCCTCGTCTGTCTGAACCTACAATACCTACATAACTATTAACATTGGCCCTTTTAATTCGCAGGTTGTTTTAAAAATAAGCTTTCTGTCGTATCAATTTTTGTACGGAACACTAAACATATTTACAGTATCGAGTTCATAAATATAAGTACGTTGCCAAAGGTTCAAAAATATCACAGCAACCTTTTGTCTTTAACAATAAAGTAGTGTTCACATATAGTTGATCCCATATTTTCGGTCTCGACTGTACATGGTCTATGCCAGAAAAAAACTACCTACCATGTTCATAACAGTAGCGAAATATTGGGTACCCTAGCGGCAGCAAACATACCGTTTTGTTTCCCAAAATTACTTTTTCACCCTTATATTTCACTAGTGCCGTCGATTTTTCGTGCATGTGAATATTGTTACAATATCAGCGCAGCTCTCCAGAGCAGAAACTTGTTATCAAATATATATTTTAAATATAGTAACGCGATTTTATGACGCTCATTTTATTTTGGCTAGTTCTTGAAGAAAGTCTGCCAGTAATGCGGATCTGGAAGAAAAAAAAACATAATGAATAATAGTGTAAGTAAACCAATGTACTTAATTAGTTTGCACGAGTACAACGCCATCTAGTGAAACTATTGTCAGTCTTTATAATTTGATTTTTAAAACTTTGAACCATAGGACGATGTTAATTATTGGAAGCGTACCTACTTGCATGAAAAATTTAATTTAGATTGTATGAAAAAGAAAACATGAATCAATGTCTATCAAAAGCTCGCTGTATAGGCTTATGATGTATGTTGATTGTTAAATGTATTTAGTACAGTCAGAGTTACGGGATAAAATATAGCCTAATGGCCATCCCGAAGGTCCATTCAAGTATTTTTTAGTTACTCATTAGTTTTAGAGGTTACAAACTTACAAAGCTACAAACTTCCATTTCACAGACATCTCTTTATTTTTAGTAAGCATAGAAAACATACGTAGACCCCCACAAGGTAGACTGATGACCTGGTAAACGTCGTCGCGGGAGTCATCGGTCGTCGGTCATTATGGCACTCTTTGGGAGAAGCCTTATTAGAGGCCTATATGTCCAGCAGTGGACGTCTTTCGGCTGATATGATGATGACAATGATAGTAAACATACCGGCCATGGCTCACTCCATCGCAGAGCTTAAACATGTAGCTAGGGCACGTCTCCGGATGCATGAACCGAGCGTGGAACAGAGTACCCTGGCAGATGCAGTACAGCAACTCCGGTAGAGGGACTTTGGTCGTCAGTACTCTCTTCTCGTACAGAATCGTCGTGTACAGCTATAGAAATTGATAAACATATTATACAGCTATTGTGAATATGGATTTTTTATTTGTTTTTAATCAAACATACTCGAGTGCTCGAGGCGTACTGTTTGGGCACCCCTCGGACCGTTACCGGACCGGTAGTTATTTTATTTTATTGACGACGTAATAAGGTTCATAATTATAGGTCCATTTGATAAGAATTATAGCCTCTAATACTACACAATATCTTAAAAAGACCTCAAAAATGTAGGAACCTCTTCAATAGAGCGACGATAATCACCGAGATCAGAACGGGTGAAACGCTCCGAGAAGTGCCCATTTAGGTATTAGATTGTGTGGATCTCCCTGTGAATTAGGATCTTTTAGGTTTGTACCTCTAAGAAAACATAATAAATATCGTATCATAATGAAGCGTTTAGTCCCAGACATACTAATACTATAAGGCTTTCTTTCTCAAATCTTCTAGCTAAAGACAACTTATTATTCTTCTTCTTCTTCGTCGTTCTTCATAACAGTCATAATTGAGGATCGTGACCATTTACCAAGTTCTCATACGTCACCGCCAAGGGCCATCCACCATCAGCTGCTCAAGGAGAAATGGTATACTCACTTTTAACGCCGCTGTGACCGACGCAGTCGCAAACCCTAGCCTGGGGCTGAATAGGAACGACAACCCGGCGAGGCATCCTGCTGGCAACGCATACGACGCCGAATCAGCGCCTCGTTTACGGCACAAGTAGCAAACCACAGTCTGCAATTGATAATTGTCATCATTTTCATTATCGTCCCACGACAGGTTCCATGACAATTGGTGGAGGGTACATTCCCTCTCTTCATTGATATGGGATAATTTTATTTCCTTCTTGTTATCCAGTAAGCTGCGAGGGGGTACAGTCATGTTTCATAAAATGTTAATCGACCTAGCATGTTACAACATACATGAATTTATGTTGAGGAGGACTGATGACTAACCAAGAAAATATATATATAGGTATGTAATTGGAATGAAAAACTTAAAAATGTGAAATAATGAAGTTAAGTAGGAGTTGTAATTTTATTGTAATTTTATTTAATTAAAATACTAACTTAGATTAAATTCTAGACCTGACCAATGGATAGTAAGGCATATAAAATGTATCTGACCTAAATGATGTTAAATGACATGTAAAATTATTTATAATTTTATCAATAAATATCTCAATCTCAATCACAAAACAGTGGCTAAAAAACCATAGTATCCATGTAAGCATCTCCGATGATATAAAGGTCAGAATAAATATGATACCTATATACTTATTCAATTTCCACAGGGTGACCATTAGAAATGATCCTACGAATCGTATGGGTTTGTTAAATACAATTTTGACCGTGTTTACGCGACGGCGCGCGAGCTTTCTCGATTTTTCTTGCACTATCCTTCTCTTTCTTATTAGAATACTTAGGACAAGAGGTATAGTGCGAGAAAAATCGAGAGTATGTCGCGGCCGTCCCATGATAGAGGTGCAGGAGTGTTCATTAGAGGCGTGAGCGTTCCATACTCACCTGAGAGCACGCTTCCCGATGACAAATATCTTAATCTAAGATACCAGTGTGTGTTGCCACTGAAACATGGTCGTTTACTATGGGCCTCATAAGAAGACACAAAGTCACCCAAAGAGCAATATAGGGGCTATGCTGGGAGTTTCTCTGCTGTGTGGTCGCTGATCAGAAATGAGGCTATCCGCAGCAGACTCAAGGTAACCGATACCAACCAACCAATCAAGGTAATTCGTTCTGTTACAGATAGATCATATATAGGTATTATAAAAACGCATACATAAATGGTGTCAGATATAACATGTATACCTACTACCGTACCGGAAGGCGCGGCGTGGGTAGGCCCCCCACAAGGTGGACTGATGACCTGGTAAAGGTCGCGGGAGTCCGCTGGATGCGGGTGGCGCAGGACCGGTCACTTTGGCACTCTTTGGGGGAGGCCTATGTCCAGAAGTGGACGTCTTTGGGCTGATATGATGATAACACGTACTAAAAAATCGTACCTACTCTGTAAATACCAATGTATGATCCGAAGAATAAGCCCATTTTAAAATGCTGGCGCTGGATAGAAGCGAAGGCTTTACGAGGCGAGCTGATCTTGGGGAGAATCACCCTCGCAAGAGTCAAAGCTGCCCCTAGTCCAAAGTTTTTGGCAGTACCCTGGAAACATACATGATCACGTTTAAGTTTGGTAAGGTGTTTTGAGTTGAACATTACTGTTTTGTGATTCTCATTTGGTACGAGGGCGACACTGAAAGTCTGTAGAACTGGCCACTTGTAATAAATATAATAAAAAAATAAGTTCAAAATTTGAAAATGGAACTCTTTCTTAATATTTTTGTGTACGGATTCCACTCGATTGTCATTTGTTTTACGATTTGGCGGCAAATTGAAAATTGTGTGTACTACGTGAGCATGAATTTAACGCGAGAAAATTTTCGAGCAATGATTTTTTACGACTTTCGATGTAATTTAAGTCAACAAGAAAGTTATGATAGACTTCGATTGGCCTTTCACGATGAAGCCCCATCTCGTGCTACTATTTACAACTGGTTTAATGAATTTAAACGTGGCCGCACTAATCTCACTGATGATCTGCGTGAGGGCCGGCCTTCTACGGCTACTACTGAAGATAACATCAGTGTTGTGCGGCGTATGATAGAGACTGACAAAAGAGTAACCTATCAGCAGATTCGTACAAGCTTAGCCATTGGTATGAGTCAAGTCCACAAAATCCTCCATGAACATTTAGCGGTGAGGAAGCTTTGTGCCCGGTGGATACCTCATAATTTGACAGAAGCCCAAAAAGTCCGTCGTGTTGATTGGTGCCGTGAAATGGGTCAAAGATTCAACGGAGGTGACTCAAATGCTGTGTTCGACGTAGTTACGGGTGACGAAAGCTGGATTTACTGTTATGATCCTGAAACTAAAAGACAGTCTGCTGAGTGGGTGTTTCCTTCCGAGGAGTTGCCTACTAAAGTGAAGAGAGGTCGAATTGTGGGAAAAAAGATGGTGGCCTCGTTCTTCGGAAGGACTGGTCATTACGCAACAATTATTTTAGAGGATCAAAAAACAGTTACTGCGAAGTGGTACACTAACAATTGTTTACCACTTGTCTTGGAAAAAGTTCGAGAAAAACGGCCTCGCAGTAGGATCCTGCTTCACCACGACAACGCCTCATCGCACACCGCCAAGCAAACGATCGACTATTTGGCGACGGCAAACGTGGAATTACTGGGTCACCCACCTTATAACCTTGCACCTTGTGATTTTTATTGATTCCCAAAAATTAAAGAAAAACTTCGAGGAAAACGTTTTATGGACGCCGACGAAGCAGTGGCTGCGTTTCAAAAGGCCGTCGAAGAGACCCCTAAGGACGAGTGGGCAAAGTGCTTTTCTCAGTGGTTCTATCGAATGCAGCGATGTATTGATGTGAAGGGAGGCTATTTTGAAAAGATATAATAAAAGTAATAAGTTGCTTGATTGCTCAGTTTTTGATTTTCTAAGAACTTTCAGTTTGACCCTCGTACAAGGAAGTTTATCTGAATAATGTTACCGAGATATCTAGCTTGGATCCATGTAATTGTTAGGGCGCAGCTAACATGGAGCATTATGTCTCTTTAGATAGATAGATAAATTATTTATTTGTTTGCTTAATACACACAAACATTACGATAAGAGAAAAAAAAAGGCCGAGATGCACTCCGGGAGTGCCGGTAGAAGTAAAAACTTAAATAATTTTAATTTTGCAAAAAAAAAGTTTTACTTATAATACCTCAAAAACAACATAAAGTGGTACGATAAAAAAGAAGACAATAAAATAAAAAATGTGTACCGATCAGTGTAAAGAAGGAAAAGAGGAAGAAAGGAGAGTCAACGTCGTTTTGAGTGCACAGTCACACAACGAAATCTGCAACCAAATAGCCGCGCGGAATTCCTAACACTTGCTTCTCTATGAGCATCTTCTTAGTGCAAGGCCTGAGTGGACGCCCCGCTCAGAGCGGGGCGTGCAGAGTCCATATAAAACAAATGCAATTTATATGGACGCTCGACGCCCCGCTCTGAGCGGGGCGTCCACTCAGGCCTCACACTTAAAGTGCTTTTGTACACGTATTCGGTAAATGAGCAAGACTAGAGATGATAAAACTTAAAATTCAGGAATCTCGCGATATCGCTTGATTTTGCGCTTGTTATGAACGGCACTCTTATAAATAAATTAAGATATGCGTCAGAACCTTTAGGATATGTTGCCAACATGATTCTCTGTGTGGACAAGGGTTGGCGTCATCGTGAGTTTTCTCCTTTACTTTTTCTGGCGTGAATAACCTGCAAAAAAATAGGTGACATTCATTAAAATAATCGAACTTAAATAAATAAGTACATAAAAAGTATTACGAATTTGTTTATGCGGAAAGGCAACTAACTACTGTAAAAGGTACGAGGGATAGTTTAAAAAAAGACCGGGTTGCACTCCGGGAGTGAATGAGTGAAGTTGAATATTAACGTTGTGCATTTTTGATATTTTGGAATGGTTAGGGAATAATTTAGTAGTACATAAAAAATGGCCTGTCTACGCATCACGCGTAAAGGTGAGATCTCACCTTACGGTCACGTGACCTGTGGCGAGTTTAACAATTTTTCCCCATCCAAAAAAGTCCACAGCGCCACTAAAGAAGATTTCACGTCAAAAAAAATTGTGGATTTCATTTATGAAAGCTCCGAAATTTTTATATTGAACATACTAACCAAAAGAGTGGCGTCCGGTCCTTTTTGTCTCCCTCCAGGCGCATAAGGTAAAAAAGGAACCCGCTACCCAGCATGAACATAATGGTTTGTTTCGTTTTAGTCATAGATATGTAACCGGTTTTATCCATAGTCCTTAACCAGTACTCTAACATCTGGAAAAGAAAAAGAGGTATACTTAATGTAACGAACTACTCCTCCCTACTTTGCAGTTAAAAAATTACACGGCTATTGGGAAATTAAATAAAATTTTTTTTAATCGAGAAATGTATTCTTCAGGTTTCGACTGCCTGTTCAATGCCAAAGATCCAAAAGAAGGTTCTCCCGAACGAGCCTAAACCTGGCCATCCCTTTCTATCGCATGCAACGTGCTGTGATAGAACGCGTGCATGCTGTCTAGCAGCGCTAGCATACCGGCTGCAGCCTTATAGCTAATACTTGTAGCGACCCGATGAAATCACGGAGTGATGAGCCACCCCTGGTATCGGACGCATTTCTTAAATACAGTCTGGTTGTGCTTTTATATCCGTATATAATTAAGGCATTTAAGTCAATAACTGAGTAGACTGAAGAATAGACGAATTGAACGTATGGTTTGACGTATTGACTTGGTTTAACCTAATAATAGCCGAATATACATAGATCCCATCAAAACCAAACAGGCTTGATTCCGGTTAATTTGTGAATGAGTTCATAAAAATAAAATATGTGAACCAACTTATGCCAACTAGCAATAATGTAGTGTTCACATGTTTTTGGTTCTTAGCCTTTACACAATTCGAACTCGACTGTGCATGGTCCAAGTAGGGATTAAGAGTAGCATGTATGAGTCGATGTATGAAGTATATGTTAACCCCTTCTATTATTAAATTACGGAATAAATGATCAACAATCATCATAAACTAATTAGGTGTACTTAAGCGTAAAGGAAGCGAACTTACCAAGCTAGAAAATAAATTGATAATCAACCCTCTCCTGCTTGGGGGCTCAAGATATATACATACACCATTTATAGTACTGGGTACAAGAATGAAAGCATAGTAGTGGAATTTACCACCCAAGATTTTCCTGAAATTAGACAAACGAAAAACAATTATGCACGTAGCCGCAGAGAATATTAAGGTATTGGAATTACTAATAAATAAATTAATAAATTATACGTTCCACTACTGCTGGGCAGGGGCCTCCTCTCATGGATGAGAGGAGGATTGGGATTACTAAATTAAATGATCTCTATCTCTACATATAATAAATGTAAAAGTTCGTTGAGGTTTTCAGTGAGACATAATAAGTAGAGCTTGAAGGAAATTGTATTTATACAACATACATTAAAAACTTCAATAGCGCAATGCAGAACTTCAACAATTTCCACGCATTTAGAAAGTCATTCTACAGATTTTTGTCGGCGTCTGAACTCCAACAAACCATATTAAACGTATAAAAAATTTTGACGGAGTTACAGTGACCCACAGGCCAAATTTGAGAATATTTGGATAAAATCGTCTTTACTTTACGCAACAGCGCCATCTTACGACAGCCCAACGAAAAGGAGTGTTATGTTTTCTGTTTGTCCGGGTATCATGGGAAAACTATCGAATGGATTAATATGCAACTTTCACTAAAACGTTCAATCGATCTTCGGCCACGGATTAGGTTCTAAAAATTATAAAGATAAGGGTGCAAAAGGGTTAAAAAAATGGGGTTGAAGTTTGTATGGGAACCCCTTGAATCTATGAGCTAAAGACTTGAAAATTGGCAAGCATATACTTGACTAGAAATTAAAAAGAACCTTATTCAAACTTTCAGTAAAATATAGATAAAACGTGAAAAAACCATGGATGTAAAATTGTTTATATATATTTGTAAAATGTGCAGTATAGGGGTTTACGGGGCCGAGAGACCGATCTAGCTTCGTCTTATTTTCGAGAAAATTAGTTTTTCCGTATTCTCTCGCAAAAGGCAGGCTTACTCTTCGATGACGACCAATGGTTGGTTTGTTGATGGCTGCGAGTTGGAACCCCAGCGATGAGGTATTTTGTTTTCTTTCTATCAGTTTATTTCGTTTTTTTTTGGTAAACGATCAGTTAGTGGTTTTTTGTTTAATTTTGAATAGAAATCAATTTTTCGTAGTATTACAGCCGAGAAAAACTCGGTCCCCGGAAAAAACAAAGCTTAAGCATTAATAACAATACCTATCGACGGTTGTGGATTTGAATGCATTCATGCAGTCTTAGCGTTTTTAATGTATGCCGAGTTTCTCCAACATGACCCCAACCTGGGCCAAACTTAATTAAAATATGAACTGATAAAATTATACGGAAATATTGTATGGCATTATACTTAGAAACATTTACAGTTTTACATTAGTTTTATTTTTATAATTTTAGAATGAAATAAAACTCATTTAATACGGTTTGGTATGTTATTTTTATTAGTAAATAAAATCAAAAACATAATATAAGCGGCATCTATCGAGCTGAAATTGGACTAAACTTAAGCTCGGTAGATGGCGCCAATCGACAACTAACATCAACGACCTCTATCAAACTGAAATTGTATCAAAATCATGCTCGGTAGATATATACTTCAAGCATTAATAATGTTTCTTTTTCATTGAATTTGCGACTCATAATCATGACATGAATATATTATTGTTAATATCCGTTGTAACAAAGATCTGAAATTTCGTTAGTTTTAAGACTTTTAACACGTTCAAAGGCACCCGGCGTGCTTCATCGCTGCGAAAGTCCGACGCCATCTCGGCCAGTTTTATCCCTTATTTAATAATAGCTTCCGCCTACGACTTCGTTTGCGTGGACACGGGATAAAGCTATCTTATATTTTAATGCAGGCTATACACTATCTTCGTATAAAATTTCATCTAAATCGGTTGAGCCGTTTAAGCGTCATTGAGTAACAAACATCCAAATATCTAAACATCTAAACATCCAAACATCCAACCATCCAAACTTTCGCATTTATAATATTAGTATAGGATTATCCTTGACTTTATACTTATTTTATCAATTAAATTTTTACTTTGTTGGTAAACTTCAGCACAATTCTATCACCGTAGCGAAAATCGTGAATAAACCTAATTCATAAATTATTTAATCGTATGGCATACATTATTTTTGTCCTTTAAAGTTTATCACTCTTTAGTACCACCCAGGGGACACGTGCAGGGTTGTGGTAGGAAGCTCCTCCGGACGCGAGTAACAGTTGTCTCCCCTTTGTCAAGTTAGTGGGTAACTCGACTGTTAGGAGTTCTTAAGCCGCCCGAAGGCCTCTAACTCGGCTTAACGACTACTATCACAGACAGCAGCCGGGATCAACTGCTTAGCGTGCCTTCCAAAGCACGGAAGCACTCATTTATATTAAATATTAACCACCCACTCAATCATCAGGCGGTCACCCATCCAAAGACTGACCGCTGCCATCTTTGCTTAACCTGCGTTATCGTTTCCGACTCGCAGCCGCCGCTAGGCTATGATGCTAAAGTTTGGACCTCAATCACGCAAAAACGGATTAAAATGAATTTTGTTATACATATAGTGTTTATTCCGGGAATCCTCGTCTAAGGGGGCGAAATAGGGGGCGCAAGTTTGTATTTAAGGAGCTACGATATAAAAGAGTTCCACGCGGACGAAGTCGCGGGCAGAAGCTAGTAATTTATATTTTCACGTAAGTAAGTTTATTCGATGGCTCTTAACGAAACTGCTTTTTACGAGGTACGTTTTTATTACTCTTTACACTTTTGTACCACTCATTTTCTTGAAACGTTAGTGTTGAATTGCTGATGAATAAACCTTATTAAGCAATCATTTTTTTTGTAAAAAATACGAAGCATTTTGCATACTTCAAATGAAAAATTCTACTCACAGTAAATAAGAACAGGTTCAATGCTCTTTGCGAATTTGTATTGAAAAGATAATCTGTTTTTTGTAATGATAGGTTACCATGTATGTATGTAGCATTTCGTTACTAAATCAATATCTAGGCATAGAAATTTACCTCAAAAGGCATCCAAATATGGTACCGGTAGTGGAGACAACGCACCCGAGAGTTGTGGATCTGACGTAATACTCCCCCATTTTCAGCCAATCCTCCTTTTTCTTCAGTTTTTTACCTCGCATTAAAATTTGTGCCTGAAATTGTAAGTTTTTAATTCCTAGGGTTTCGTACGATTCTGTAGGTAAGTGAATACAAACGTCCATCACAGGTATCGAGTTTCGTAGTCTTTTTCCAGTGAATTGAGGGACAAACTTAACATTGCCATTGGAAATCTGTAGTTCCCGTAAATCAGCATAAGTCACGGTCAGGTACAAATTGCAAGTAATGTTAGAATCCCAAAAATAAACGTTTTTCGGATTCCTGGAATTTGTTATAACCTATAAGCCATAGCCCCTTTTTTACAGCACAAGGTATTGCTTATACATTTAATTTCAACTTCATACCTCCACGCTTTCCTAAGGGACATGACAGACGGACAAACGGGCAACGAAGTGATCCTGTATGTAAGAGTTATTGGCTTTCTTTTAAGGTACGGAACCCTAAAGAAGGCGAGACTTTGCTAAAACTAGAGCAAAAACAGTTCCCAATCCACCCTCACGCTATGGCCACACTTTGCCCGAATGTTGTTGCCGTCCTTGTCTAACATATAGTATACGCTAGACGAGGACGGCAACAAATTCGGGCGAAGTGTGGCCCAGGGGTTATGATGACCACAACGACCACCACCGCTTAGTTACCAACCAAACGAAGAAGAAACTTTACGTACCGCATAAATTACGGAGTAAAACTTTGCACTTCCTATGTACGAATGCATGATTGTTAGCGGCATGGATCCTATACAACTTTCACTCCACGGATGTATCAGCACACTGCAGTCTAGATTCGCAAATCTCTCCTCAAACAGCGGCTTGCTTATTTCCACCATTATGTACTTTTTCTATATTTTCAGAGTACGTATTTCGAAACAATTTAACACAACTCAAAACATAAACGTCGACTAACTGGTTTTATACACCATGCTTATGACCGGACAAGGTTAATTTATTCACAATTACCTCCTTGTCTTGTTACCTCAAACGTTTAAAGAAGGTATTAGGTAGCCTGGGTTTGGTTCGTCACTTTACATCGCAATGTGATATCAATGATACTGTGTTGCGCGAACACATTCTGTGTATAGCTCGGCGATGGTGTGAACAAGCGTGCGCAAGTAATTGAAGTACTAATTCGTTGCGAAGTGATTAAGCAAAACCTTCTATGTTAATGTTTTTTTTGCTGTAAAATTATTGTTATGTCTATCAATACTATACATATTTTATTATAACCTTATTTCTATAATCATGCAGTATTTAGTATTCAATACATGCTTGGAAAATAACACCCTTGATTTAAAGAATTTAGGTTCTAGAATAAAATAGTTTATAGAAAACGTAGGTATGTTGCAAATTCTTAGAATTAATGGTCGGTTGCGGGCTGAAATCTCGCTCGATAATTATTTTTTGATGTTCTAAGTGAAGATTATTATTTCTGCCGCTTTGGTTTGATCAAAATGACAAAGCAACTAGACTCGATATATCCGGTACACGCAGGACAGCAAATATTTTTCCCTAGCTACTATTCCGAAACACGCTATTGATATATTGAGATAACATTAGAGTCATATTGCATGAAAGAAGATTGTCAAGATCGTGACGATGGGGCCCCATGTAATGGAGTGGTGGGACACGACAAACCTTGGTTCGAACTCTTATCCTACAGGCGCAAACCAAGACACCAAGCAACGTAACTACTGCTCTTCCTCTTTCATCTCCGGGCGGGATATTTACTTGCCAATTATGCGTCGTGGCTATCGCTCCTGGGCTGTTATTCGCTACGCGCTAATGCGGCTTAACCCGCTGGTCACCCGTCACGAAACTAGACCTCTACCTACGCTTAGTTAGAACGCATTGCGGTGTCAAGATATATTTGTGGGTGAGCGTTGAGGTGAGCTTAAAACCAGTTACGAATAGGGGGGCTGTATCGGCCTTACAAGCCACTTACGTAAGTGCTGCACCGCTTATGTGGGCGCTGTTTAAATCATGTTATCATAGATGCATAAGGTCTATAATGATGATGATAATATTGCATAATCTCTCGGCCTTCGTGGGGTTATACAGTGCCAGCTAGAGAAAACGCAACAATACGATCGCAATCTAGTTTTAATACTACTGTGGTGCTTTCCGAAATGGATCCCCTGCTGTTGGTAGATACGTACAGCCAAGGGCACCAATATGTATACATCATAACCGCGTGTTCACACTGCGTCCGTTTCCGTGTCCGGGAGGCATCCGTCTCTTTCGCACTCAGGCGAAACATTGCAAGCGAGAAAAAGAGGGATGCCTCCCGGACACGGAAACGGACGCAGTGTGAACACGCGGTAATGTCTCAAAAAAATGTAGACAGACTTTATTTCTGCAACAATAAGGTTGTAGTATACATATTTATGAAACTTTGAGTGAATAAATATTGGTGCCTTTGACTGTACTGTAAAAGGCAGGAACTAGCTAGTAGCTATTAATTTATTTACCTATAACAAACAACGCTGTGGAAGTTAATTAATTGGATGTATTTTGTTTGATATTACTCCGTAAACTCGAAGGTTTTTCTAGGTATTCAATTATGAACCGAGTATGGCACCGAATGAATTTACTAGTGGGTCTGTGGGTATGTGGTGTTGTGTTCCAGCACGGCTATCATGAGACAGCCCGCGAGCTCTCTCGATTTTTCTCGCACTATCCGTCTCTCTCTTATTAGAACACTTAGAACAAGAGGTATACTGCGAGAAAAATCGAGATTATGTCGCGGTCGTCTCATGATAGACGTGCTGACCCCCTAGCACACTAAGTTTTATGTCGGACATAAAGCATTCGTCCCTTTCTGGCAAATATGCGAGTGCGAGAGGGACGAATGCTTTATGT
This sequence comes from Epinotia ramella, assembly GCA_947578815.1. Classification (NCBI taxonomy): domain Eukaryota; kingdom Metazoa; phylum Arthropoda; class Insecta; order Lepidoptera; family Tortricidae; genus Epinotia; species Epinotia ramella. The sequence continues at coordinate 29,313,463 of OX388202.1, forward strand.
CCGACATAAAACTTAGTGTGCTAGGGGGTTTGGTACTGAATAAACTCGCCGGAGCTGCGCTGTGTCTGTTGTTGCGACACGACGAACCTTAAATTAATAAAGAGTAAGCAGCGCCACATGACCGGTCCTGCGCCGCCACTCTTTGGGGGAGGCTTATGTCCAGCAGTGGACGTCTTTCGGCTGATATGATGATGATGATGATGAAGAAGAAGCAGCGCCGTCTGCTTACCATCAGACATGCCGTGTGCCAGTTTGCCACCGTCATAATATAAAAAAACTTTCATTTGATAAATTTTTAATTTATTGTACACGTTTTTATTTAACTACACGTGAGTGTATTGTTCACATTTATTTGAATTAAATCTTTTTATTATATGTATATTCAAATATTTGCATGTCACTGTAAAACGATACCGTGTTACGAGTTGTTTTTACGAAAAAATAATAAACACGAGTTTGTTCAGCGTTCGCTTACATGCCTTTCAGAGCTCATCGCGTATTCTGTGTGTTCGCGACATCCAATATGTATTGTTTAGTGTTGTATTTACAATCATGCTACTTTGTATACTTGTTTTATCTCACGAACGCGCGAGCCATGATTGAGTGGGATTACACTAACATTGTCAGTTGAAATTAATGCGCATGTCAAGTCGATTAAATTAGTCGGATTGACTTCGGAGCTGCTTTTTATTATAAAAAAAGGGATTCCATTTTTGGAATAGATAAGTATTTCTTTGTTTGCAAACTTGACTCAGTAAATATTCTTCCGATGTAATATGGAATTATTTATTGTGATTTAGTGATGGACATAAAGAGGCAACGTACCAAATTATCATGTTACAATTTACGGTTGTATCTCCGAAACAATCGACTGCTCTTTGACTTATTATTATAAAACAGAAATGGCAGCCTCGAGGGCCTTTGCCAGAGTCAAAGTAAATTAACTATGAAATAATGAATTAAACCATTTATAAAAACAAATAGACGTTACTCTCGCCAAGATTGCGACAATCCTCCCGATTACTATCTCTTTGACTTGCCGTGTGAGTTCTTTTAATACATGGCTAGTCACATAGTAAAAAGCAAAAATTAGCTCGATAACTGGGGGCTACTCTTTTTCTTTATACAAATCAATAGCTGCATATTTTACAAAACAAAATAAATAAAGGTAGGTACTACACCACTAATTTACCAATTATTTATATATACAATGAAGATATTTGTACAGTAGAATTATTTGGGGTTTACCACTGACAGATAGTTTGCCATCATTTAATTTTCAATTTTAACCTCATACAAATTCAGTAGTTATTTCTAAATCGGTAGACGTGGGTATCAGTATTCTGAAAATTGCTTTATTTGTGTGACATTAAAGTTGAAAATTAAATGAAGGCAAACTATCTGTCAGTGGTTAACTAACAGTAATCGTAACTTGGAATGGGGGTTACTTTAATTCGGGGGCGACTTTGATCAAATAGGATTTTCTCCGAAATCATTGAGTTTACTTGTAAGTGAACTGTCGGGGGCTACAGACGAAGATGGTTTATTTTTCCATTATATTCTTTCTCTGTATCATATTGATTATAAAATGATCGGGGTAACTTCCTCGTTAAAAATAACACGAAAAACAAAAATATTTAATTAAAAATAATTTGTTTCGTGATTAATTGTTTTTTCATTATTTTCATCGTAAATTCATGGTAATAACTGACAATAAGGACGTTGTTTGATTGTGACGTCACAAGCAAGTAATCCTTGCAAATTGCTTACTAACGGAGCGTTTTTGACCTTTCATAAAAGGAAGCTGATTTGACTTTTGTTAAATACCATATTGTGTCATTCGGCTGTCATCCTTGTAAAATAACCTCAAAACATCAAGATGACGATGTAACTACTCAAGCAATCTGAAATAGATAGTAATTTAATTCAATTTCAGTGAGGTAAACTGCATTCAAACGGTCCCTTACAGCAGACTGCAACCACCCTGAAAGCTAAAAGATAAGAACTGACTGAACCGAATGTAAATTCCAAGGTCATTCATTTTATCACGTTCTATCTCGTAGTTAGCATTCCACTGCGAAAGACCGTTTTGATGCGCATTTATTCAAGCACGTAATGGGGCTTCTAAACGGGCCACATTGTCCTGCAATTTCTGGCCGGCAACTATTGCTGTCTTACGCTAACTTTGTACGCTAGAGCAAGATGCACATACTTGCCGGCCACACATTGCCGTAAAAATGTTGCCCGTTTAGAAGTCCCGTAACGTAAAGAAGTGTCAAAAAATGAGCGCACGGTATTGAAAGTACTGCATAAATAAGAACTCACAAACACTGCCGATATAATGACGTTAGCATCGTTTTTGTATTTCTCGTGCACACTCGCTTACACGCCTTCTGATTTCAAAGTGATTTCAATTCAATACATCGAGTCAAATAGAGCCCTAATACCTGTTTACAAAAGTTTTCAGGAAGCCCATTATCTTTGACGTCCTTGACAAATCCCTTAAAAATACTTCCCGATCAAGCAAAATGTATAATATGGAGAACTTCACAGTTTGTTTAGCAACAATGCACAACGCAGCGGGGGAAGTTTTAATAGACCGGCAAGTTGCACGGACTCGCACCAACTTGGTCCAACTCACCCAGCATGGGTATTCACAACGCTCGACTACAACTCGCCGCCTAGAACCTGTATATATCTGAACTCCGACCACGCATAGTTGTAACGAACCACTGGCTTAGAGACGCCGGTCGAGTGGTGAGGTGAGGCCAGACAGGTCGTGAATTGCATGTCTATTACGGTCGACACCTATTTTGAGACGCTTCATAAATCCTCCTGTGTTTCGTTGATGAATTAGTTATAGTGGGCAGGCATTTTAATTAAGTTTTTAATCATTTATGCGGATGTCCAGATTTCATTACATGATACATGTTGAATTTTAGATAAGTGTCTGTCAAAAAGATATTTTTTCGGTACAGGCTTTTCTTGATAACTGTACTTTTCTGTATACCGTCATCAACTACTCTTTGAGACAATTCTAACGAGCCCAAACTCAGCGGGGTTACGTCTGTTAAGTTCTCAATTCCCATGGCAACCTTCTGTCTCCATCATCAGCTCAGCTCGATGGTACCATAATATTGAATTGTCATCCAAACTTTACTTAAGCCCAAATTTTCAGCTCAATCATAATCAGAACAAACATAGTTACCTACACACACACAACACACACACACACACACACACACACACACACACACACACACACACACACACACACACACTACTCTGTAAAAAGTTATGCGTGGTCATACATAAAAAAAAATATATACGCGTTGACTTGAGAACCTCCTCCGTTTTTTTCGTCGGTTAAAAATGACATTAGGACTGTCCTCACGCGCGTTGGAAACGCTACGTGATTTGATTACCCCTCTTCCTCTATACTCAAGTCCAATAAGTACTGAGTATTTAGCCTTAAGAAAATACTTAGGTAACAAATCTTTACGGCTAAGAAAGTACCCACAACTACGAGATACCAAATAATACCGTAATAAGCATGTTCAACAAAAGCGGTAACATAAATACGTGTTGCCTAAATACAATTTTAATTATTTGGGGCACACATGTCAACGGCGCACGCAGCAGTGTCAGCCTACGTCAGAGAATTATAATTCTGAGTAGGTACAAATCCTACGTGGAGAGGAAACAAAATGCTACGATATAAATTAGATTCCCCCCTTTTGGCAACTAAAAGAAGAATTATAGTTATATGATTAGCGGTAATTCCTTATCGGTTTACTAAGTTGTCGGATTGAGATGTATGTATTATCTAATTGTTTGTTGGAAAGAGGGTTAGGGTTCACGAAGCTATTTCGAATTACAAATTTAATTTACAATCCTAAACTGGCATCACCGAGGCGCTCGAGTCGACCAATAAGGCCTGAAATAGTAAATTTAACGGCTAATGACCAGTTTACCCCAGCCCCCCCTATTCTGTAACTGGTTTTAAGCTCACCTCAACGATCACCCACAAATATAACTTGACACCGCGATGCGTAGTAACTAAGCGTAGGTAGAGGTCTAGTTTCGTGACGGGTGACCGGCGGGGTGAGCCGCATTTAGCGCGTAGCGAATAACAGCCCAGGATGGTCTTATAAACATTCGGTGGAGACTGGTACTCGTAAAGAGCCCTCATGTTGGGATCTACGAGTATGAATAATTGACGGAGCACCTCAAACATACTGCCTACCTTTACCTTAGTATTTTTATAATAACTTAAGCATGAAATGATTGGTAAACATGGACCTATATAATACTCAGGACAAGCTATGGCAATAATAATACCACGTCCGAGTGAGATGGTAGCATACAAATCTCAATAAGTGTGACAAAAAGGGAAATATGATTCGATGTCTTTGATTTAGAGGTTGTGGCAAGTAAACCGTTAACCGCCCAAATTAAGTAAGTAAGTAGGTTGTTTAAGGCCGCTTTAGATCTAAATGCAGTACACTGATTCAGAGTGGCAGTGTCGAGTCTAACTGTCTAATTAGCGTGCTTACATGCTAACAGTCTTTACACTAGTCTTTCTGTAGAGTCTTTCTGATTTAGTGTAGGTACTGCATTTAGATAGGTCTAAACCCCGCTTTATGGTAAGCCATCAGCTATTTTAAGATCGGTTCTTAATTTAGCTGCATAGGAGCCTTTCCGTCCCTCATTGTGGCAACACGTATAGTTATATCGGGTTATAGTTTGTCGCGATACTAGCTGTGAAGCATCACGGTCAAAGAATTCAAAATGCAGCGAGCAAAAGGAAATGACGCGCCGCTGTGTCGGCCGGTCGCCCGCCGCGTGTCCGTCGCACGCCACGCGCAGATTGTGCACTGACGAGTGAAATGCTCAACATTTTCGCCTTTTAATAGAATTTTATTTTCAATTGCAAGCGCTTTCTGCATATATCTAAAATATGGTAGGAAGAGAGATAAATCGATTGAATGTTTTATTCTATTCCCCAACTGCGAAAGTCGAAGTTCGGGTATTTCCATCTCTATCGCACTCCCTTACTCGAGTGACAGGGATGCATATATTACGAACTTCGACTTTCGAAGTCTATTAGGTTTCCAAATAGTTAAAAGTTCAAGCAATGCCATTTATTTACATGACGATTTTTCTCTAATAATCAACGCATTTGCTCTCGGAAATCAGTTCATGTGGTAAATTGAAAAAGAAATGTGGAAATGTTCTCGTGGCTTGGCGGAGTACTAAATTGAAGTCGGTTAAAACTTTGTTTTTAAAGTAAATTATTCTCTTGTCTTATATGGAGTAGGTAAGGTATAAGAGTTGGCAATAACATTGAATTTTGTTTCGCATAATAGGTGGAATGAATTTAGATTACATTTGGCACAATCTAGAATAAACCATGGATTGGCATTGGCACATGGGATACCTCTATCCCGAAAAGTGACCCTGCTGAAGCTCATGAAACTAAATATCAGGATGAACTAGATATGAGAGCCCTAGGGCAATTAGTTCATAATAAACTGATTACTCTAAGAGTTAAAAATAAATGTATATACGTAGGTAGGTAGAGGTACATTCAACGAGTATTCAAACAATAATGCAATATTTAACTCAAACATCGAAAACAAACAAAACAAAGATCTAAATAAAATACGTCCAGTATTCATCAGTTTTCATTCTGTATTCAATATACCCTCAATTCTAATTAAATCATGCATATTTCGCCTCCGCTTCTGCATGGCTAACCTGTTGTTTGTTTTACAGACTTTTTAAGGTTCCCCAGGGATGAGTAGGGGAGACTGGGGTCAATAGGAACGCGGGTCACTTGAAACAAGCATAATTATATATATATAATAAATTAGTGGTATCGGCGGGTTCTCTAGGAAATAAATTATTGGCTTTAGTGTCGGGACTTGTCTAAACATAAGTTTCGCGGCATCGAACCCATTTGGTTTTTTTACGAGGATACATTACTTTTCACCCCATGGAATAAGGGATTTTTGAGATATAATATTTTGTTTAAATCAAAAAATGATCGCATTTTAAATATTGCGTAAACCACTATACGCATAGATATTTTAGTCGATTTTATACTATCTTACTCGTACCCAGACGCTTCCAATATTTTTCTACATAATTTAATAATTACGAAGGGGTTGAAGGGGCAGTTGAAACAAAAATATTGGGGACAATAGAAACAGCTACTAATTGCATATCTATTTTTTTATACGTATTTTTTTAAGTAGGAGGAGGAGGAGAGGTAGCTATCGAGCGACTAGTGATCCAGGGAAAGGTCGAGGGCACCTGACCACGAGGCAGGTCACCAATGAGATGGACAGACCAGATAAAAGCTGCAGTAGAAGCATCACTACACGCAAGCATAAGGAAGGTGACTCAGAGAGGAGTGGCGGCGTGTTGTGAAGCTTGCTGCCAACACCTGAAATGATGACCACGACCACTCTGTCAAGAGTGAAACGGCGAAGAAGAAGATTTTTTTTAAGTACGTCGATAATCTGTACAAAAATACCACAAAAGGACATACTACTGACTGATATAATACTAGTAGAAAATTGGAAAAATAGACAAAACTAAAAAATATGTTGATCATTATTGTAAGTAGGTATTGTTACCAAAATAAGTCCTCAATTATGGGTAGGTAGAAGTCAATTGGGACTAAATTATGTTACATTCGTAAGTAGAATATCAGGTACTTAATATCTTTGGGGAGAAATCAATTATTTAAGTGATTATCATAATTTAGTAAATATTTTAATCTTAGTTGTTTCAACTGAGCCCAACTTTATAGTTTCATCTGACCTAGGCTTAGAAATAACGTTTTCCGATGTTTTGTAAAATAGGGGCGCAGAGCGGCAGGGGGAGAGGGGCTAGAGGGCACTAGGGTAATGATTGCACGTGGGCACATGGGCACTACATTGGCTAGAGACACCTCTGCCCAGCGTCTAAATTACCTTTACTGTCGACTATGAGTCAATTAACAGATCCAGAGATACAAAAACGGATCGCTATTTGGAATGAGCCATGCCGCAAATCACGCATCTTGGATGGTGACGACCTTATAGTCCCGCGCTGCGATTCTAACCGCCTTAATTGACAGAAGGGAACATCTCCAGAATATCACTTTTGTTCAAATATATGATTTTGGAAGACAGAGATATGGAGGTGGGGACATCTTACATTTTGAATGTCAAATCGGGCTCTTACTATTATAAAGTAGGAGAACAATTATTGTGAGTATAGTTTTACATTCCATTACGAGTACCTACTTTACGGTTCATCCTTTCTTTGCTGCTACTAAATCAATCATTATAAAAAACATAGTCAACGAGTTCTATAGGTATATAGAATGATAAAAAAACTCGAAACCCTTCTCACTAAGTTTGTCGATTAAAAACGAGCTCAGGTAGCAGTAAGCAGTAAGGTTTTATAAATAGGTAGGTACCAGCTGATCTTCTCATATTTTACTTTAGTGACTGCGAATGTGAAGAGGGAAGCTACCCGTCGACTTAGTCGGCCATCCACGAATCAGCCGAATAAAGCTAGAGATTCCGAAATATGAATTATTCAGCCAACGTGCAGAAATGTGAGAGACAGAATTTGAACTGTGCAGAAAAACGCTTAACTATGTATCATAGTTACCAAATTAAAGAAACCGGCCAAGTGCGAGTCAGACTCGCGCACGAAGGGTTCCGTACCATCTAAATATATAAATGAAGAAACTGACTGACTGACTGACTGACATATCAACGCACAGCCCAAACCGCTGGTTCTAGAGATTCCAAATTTGGCACGTAGGTTTCTTATAAGGCGTAAGAGAGCACTAAGAAAGGATTTTTCAAAATTCAACCCCAAAGGGGGTGATATGGGGGTCCAAAGTTTGTATGGGGGAAACATTATTCGTTGAACTAGGGACTTGAAACTTTGTAGGAAGATTACTTATTAAAATACAAAAAAAGTACTTTCAGCGTTTCTGAAAATTCTACCCCTAAGTGGGTTAAATAGGGGTGCAAAGTTGACATATAAACGCACAGCCCAAACCGCTGGTTCTAGAGATTCTAAATTTGGCACGTAGGTCCCTTATAAGGTCTAGGGGAGCACTAAGAAAGGGTTTTTCAAAATTCATCCCCTAAGGGGGTGAAACGGGGGTCCAAAGTTTGTATGGGGAAAACATTATTTTTTGAACTAGAGACATGAAACTTTGTAGAAAGATTACTTATTAAGATAGAAAAAAAGTACTTTCAGCGTTTTAGAAAATTCCACCCCTACGGGGGTTAAATAGGGGTGCAAAGTTTGTATCCGAAACTACTGGGACTAGAAACTTGAAATTTACACCAGAACTTCCTTTTATGACGCAGGCAAGGGATAAGACGGGATTTTTGGAAATTCCATGCCTAAGGGGGTTAAATAGGGGTGCAAAGTTTGTATGAGAGAAACATTATTTTTTTAACAAGAAACTTGAAACTTTGTAGGAAGATTACTTAATAAAATACAAAAAAGTACTTTCTGCGTTTTGAAAATTCTACCCCTAAGGGGGTTAAATAGGGGTGCAAAGTTTGTATGAGTGAACGTTATTTTTTGAGTTAGAAACTTGAAACTTTGTAGAAAAATTACTTATTAGATTACAAAAAAGAACTGTCAGCGTTTTAGAAAGATCCACCCCTAAGGGGGTTAAATATGGGTGCAAAGTTTGTATGCGAAACTACTGGGACTAGAAACTTGAAATGTACACCAGAACTTCCTTTTATGACGTAGGCAAGAGATAAGACGGGATATTTGGAAATTCCATTTCCTCAGCACCAACAATAAAAATATAATCTCTAGTATTGTAGAAAACGATACTTCATTAAGTAACTTTGATTGGTGTCACTATATAACACCTGGAGGGCGGATAATGGAAAGCCTGCGCCAAATTGAAAAGAAATTGTCAGCGTTTAACCGAAATGACTATTGTGTAATAATAATCGGCGAGGAAGACTTCGAGGAACACGATGACTACGCCGACTTAGTCCGTCATATTACAAAAACCCTGAACCCTATTGTCCATACTAATGTAATTGTAGTATGCCCCACTTATATTTGTGGCAAACCTATTTTTAATTATAAAGTAGAAATGTTCAACAGCATGCTACGTAGCGACATACCCTTCCATGTTAAGCATTATTCTTTTGATGCCAACCTCGACCTGTCTTTGGACATGTTTTCAAGCCACATGGGGCGCCTTAACAATCGTGGAATGGAAAACATAATTGGTCATGTAGGATTATTTATATCCTCAAATGCACAATCCATGCAAGCTGAATCAGGAAATAAACATACGCAGCGTAAAATTTCAGATTATTTCGATGTGTGCACTAAAAAACAAACGTCGCCGCCACAAGTAAAGATGATCAAACATCTTTTTCGTGAAGAAAAATAAAAACCAAATTATAAATAAACCTTTTACCATTTTCCACCAGAATATCGCTGGTGTTCTAAATAAAACTGGAGAACTTGAAATTGCAATTTTAGAATTAAAAGAAAAGAATACTGACGTTGATGTTTCATGTATTACGGAGACCTTTGTCAAAAAAGGCGAGGAACATTTCCTAAATTTACAAAATTTTAAACTGGCATCATATTACTCACGGGAGAAGAAAAGGGGGGGGACTTGTATATTACTTAAGGAAAGCCTTGATTTCGATGATTTGGCTACAATAAATCACTTAGTAAAAGAAAAAGTTTTCGAAGTCTGTGGTATCAAAATAAAAATGCTAAATATTATAGTAGTATGTTTATATCGTACTCCAGTCTCAAATATAGAATGCTTTTTTAAACTACTGGAAGAGCTTTTTACGATCTTGAGCCGCTATAAGGGCAAAATCGTAATAGCGGGAGATTTTAACATTGATTTTTTGGGTAAGAGTATTCAAATGGTGGAAATGCTTCTAAACTATAATTTTAAGTGTCATATTACCCAACCTACACGGCAAAAAACGTGTATTGATAATATTGTAAGCAATATTAACGAGGTTAAAGGGAAAACTCACAGTATTGGTTTATCAGACCACGATACAGCGCAAACCATAGAATTTTCATTGGAGTCCCCGTTTAAAGAAAACTTATTTGAGTTTATATATAAACGGGATTTCTGTGACTCTAACATTCATAAATTTCAGCAATGTATAGGTAGCCTCACTTTTAACGACATAATGACCTCAAAAAATACAGAAGAGTCATTCAGATTATTGCATGACACAGTCTCACTTTACTTCAACCTATGTTTCCCCGTTATAAAAATTCGGATATCAAAACAAAACAAAAAATTGCAATGGATTACGAAAGGTTTGCGAAAAAGCTGTAAAACTAAGAGTAAGTTAAGATTTCTGTTTTACAAGAATCGAAACCGGTCGGTGATATCAGAACAGTATAAATTACAGTTTAGAAAATATTCCTGGCACCTAAGGAACTGTTTTAATGCCGCTAAACAAATTCATTTCACCAAGATTGTGAATGACGCTGATAATAAAGGTAAAGCTACTTGGAATATCATCAAAACTAACTCGGGGCGTTCTTTGAACCCTGCACAAATCACGGCGATACAACATAATGATAGACTAATAACCGATCCACAAGAAATTGCCAACGTTTTCAATAATTTCTTTATTGATATGACTCAACGAAATAGCAACCAAAACTATATTTGCCCCTTCGATCGGGTAACAAGAACCATTTTTATTGAACCTACGGACCCTCATGAGATTGTTAAAATAATAAAGTCCCTGAGGAATACGAGGTCAGTCGGTATAGACAACATTAATGTTCAGACGCTTAAAGCTATTGCAAATGAGATAGCCGTACCATTAGCACATGTTGCAAACTTGTCATTCGAGCAAGGACATTTTCCCACTAAACTTAAGTTTGCAATTATAAAACCTTTGTTCAAGAAAGGTTTAAGGACAGATAAAAATAATTACAGACCAGTGGCGCTTTTACCAGTTTTATCGAAAATTTTTGAGAAGGCTATGTATGCAAGAATATTAAAATATTTAAATAAAAATCGTATCCTCTGTGCCGAACAGAGTGGCTTCCGTAAAGGAAAATCAACTACACATGCCGCATTTGATTTGGTGAGCAGCGTACTTAATGCACTAGAAGCTAACGACACAGTTGTAGGCTTAATTTTAGATTTAAGTAAAGCGTTCGACTTTGTAGATCATTCGATTATGCTTCAAAAAATAGAAAAATATGGCATATGGGGGCCAGCATTCAGCTGGCTGCATAGCTATTTATCAGAGCGTCGGCAAATGACTCAAATTCAATATAAATCAGCTACCGATAACTCCAATTTAAGTGTCAACTCTGCCTCACGAATTAACCACAGTGGAGTACCACAGGGCAGCATTTTAGGGCCACTTCTGTTCCTGCTCTATGTAAACGATCTTCCATCATGTATAAGGCATCATTGCCTTTTATTTGCCGATGACACAACGATAATTATTAAAGGCAAAACCCACGAGATTACAGAGAACATAAATACTACCTTAACGGACGTGTCAAATTGGTTGCAAAAGAATGGTTTATGCATGAATGCTTCCAAAACAAAACTGGTTCGATTTGCGACAAGGAATAGTAAAATAGCACCATTAAATATAAAAATGGGTAGGTAACGAGCAAATTGAAGAAGTAACGAGTACCATGTTTCTAGGCATGGCCATAGATACGTATTTAAATTGGAAACAACAAGTAGATGTAGTTTCCACTAGAATTAATAAATTTAATTTTGCCATAAAAAAACTGAAAGCTATTACTTCTGACAAAACCGCGCTACTAGTTTATCATAGCTATGTTGCTTCGGCATTGCGCTATGGAATAGTATTGTGGGGAAATGCCACAAACATTAAACAAGTCTTCGTAGCGCAAAAAAAATGTGTGAGAGCTATAGCCGGCGTAAAGTGGTCTGAGTCATGCCAATCGTTATTTAAAAAATATGGGATCCTGACCGTTCCAGGCATATATATTTATGAAATGTGTAAATTCGTTAAATATAATTTGGAATTATTCGTTCAGAAATGCAACAAAGGCAAACGAACATTAACGCATTTGGCTCTGGTAGTTCCAAAAGTCAGACTATGCGTAAATAAGAAAAACTGCTATCAAATGGCTGTCCGCATTTATAACTCACTTCCTATCTCATGGACACAACTTCCAAGCCGACGATTTTTGTATAAACTGAGAACCTTCTTGTTGGATGAATGTTTTTATACTCTGGAAGATTTCTTTCAAAAAACAAATGTTATTAAATAGATAATATTACTAACCTAGTTACTAAGTACTTTAAACTGTTTACTATTAGGTCCTAAGCTTATATTGTATGCCGAAATACGGTTGATTGTGACACACTCCTAACTCTATTGTAACACCTGTATTATGTACTAATATGCACAATCTGACAATAAATAATTTCTGATTCTGATTCTGATTCCATCCCTAAAGGGGTTAAATAGGGGTCCAAAGTTTGTATGAGAGAAACATTATTTTTTGAATTACAGACTTGAAACTTTGTAGGAAGATTACTTATTAAGATACAAAAAAGTACTTTAGGCGTTTAAGAAAATTCTACCCCTAAGGGGGTTAAATAGGGGTGCAAAGTTTGTATGAGTGAACTTTATTTTTTGAGCTAGAAACTTGAAATTTACACCAGAACTTCCTTTTATGACGTAGGCAAAGGATAAGACGGGATTTTTGGAAATTCTATCCCTAAGAGAACTAGAGACTTGAAACTTTGTAGGAAGATTACTTATTAAGATACAAAAAAAGTACTTTAGTTAGTACAATTCACGCCTTTATTCCCAAAAGGGGTAGGCAGAGCACATGAAACTTATGTTCTAGCGCCACTTTTAGCATAAATGTGGGTATATTGCAGTGAAAGGTGGTTAGCCCATCGCCCACAACACACTTCAACCCTGCTCCCTTAGTCGACTTTTACGACACCCACGGGAAGAAAGGGGGTGGTGAAATTCTAACCCGACACCACACGGGAATAAAAATAATAGGAAATAAATAATAATTTACCATAACGGGTTTTGACGAATGGTTATTCATAAGGGAAGTAAGTCAGTAAGTAGGCCGTTGCCGGCGTAATAATTCAACAGTTATTGCAAAGTTACACTTACTACGCGGGCGAAGCCGCGGGCAAAAGCTAGTTATCTATAAAAACAGTTAAAAAAAAAAAAGTTTCATTGTATGGGAGCCCCCCTTAAATATTTATTTTATTTTGTTTTTAGTATTTGTTGTTATAGCGGCAACAGAAATACATCATCTTTGAAAATTTCAACTGTCTAGCTGCGACGCGGTTCTTAAGATACAGCCTGGTGACAGACAGACAGACGGACAGCGAAGTCTTAGTAATAGGGTCCCGTTTTTACCCTTTGGGTACGGAACCCTAAAAAAGATATGGTACCGAATTCTATAGATCCGATTTGGACATTATTCTTTCCGAGAGCAAATACAAAAGTCACTTTACGAAACGCCCTCGATTTCTCAAGAAACCCCTAGACTCATGTCTGACGGCAGTAACAGTGCCATCATTGCCGTCAAAGAGATATAATAGCGTTCAAACTTTCAAATAAAAATATATTTTATCGAAGTCAGCCTTCATTTATGTAGAATAGACTCCGGCAAGTAGAAGATCTACGAAATTGTTTTCCATGACCAAGATAATATAGGTACCTACGCATAACGAAAATAGGAAAACGAAAATAGGAATAGGGAAATTTTCCAAACCTATCTTAGGGGCGTGTTTCTATAAAATGGTCTGACTGCCGCCACAACGGCTAGGAAGCTCGTCGAGGTTCCGTCCGACCCACGATATTACCGAAAGCCCAGGAGATGTATTTACGTAATTTGTTTCTCCGATGTTTGGACACAGGCCTAAGGCTGCGGCCAGAAGTTATATCTGACTTTAACATACTGATGGCTGAGAGTGAAAAAAACAAGTTTTCTTATCCTGCGTGTTGAGTCCTGTGGGCAAATTGAAGTCCCTACATGGAAATAATGTGTATAGTATTTAACGTTGGCTGTGTCCACAGGAAAATGCTAAATTTCTGTAGGACCCTGATATCATATTTGTTTAGAGATTATTGAGTAGGGTATGCAACGTCTTGCACAGTCGTTCTGACACGTCAGGCTCCACACGTGTGGAAACGGGAGCATGCAACACATCGCACACCAAAGTAATATCAACAGATCGATACAAATAGATCGCAATAAGTACAGGTTCAATTCAATACTGACATTGGTCAAGATTGAACCATCAATTCTATACCTTAGCTTCTACTTATCAAGTTAGCTAAACGATAGGTAGGTACCTACTTAAATCATGATCATTATTATCTTTGGATATCTTACAATCGCAATTCGCACCTGCTAGCTGGTTATCGAAACTGAATTTACGTCGGTCAATTAAACTGTGAGGAATTTCGATTCCCGCTTAATTGGAATTTAGTGCCTATAATAATCCTTAAATCGACGATATAGTTTCCTCAAACACAATGATTTGAAATATGCCTACAAGTTACTAACAATAAACTAGTATATTTATTATTTTGAATCCAATTTATAAGTATTACTTAAGCATTATCTAACCTAGGATTTTTCTTGCTAAAATCGTGTGTTCAACAGGCAGTCCCTGCAGTGTCTTTTTACAAGCTTTTATTTAGTTTCACCTGTCCCGTTGTCTGTCTGTCTGTCTGTCTGTCTGTAATCAAATCTTGCCAGTTAAATTTGACCTACTTCCCGGTGACCGATTGAGCTGAAATTTTGGGTATACCTAAGTATAGTTTGGATGACAATTCAATGTTATGGTACCATCGAGCTGATCTGATGATGGAGACAGAAGGTGGCCATGGGAATTCAGTACTTAACCGACGTAAAACCGTTGACTTTGGGCTTGGTATACAGAAAAGTACAGTCGGCAATAAAAGCTTGTACCAAAAATGAGAAGCTTGTATTGAACTGGTTATAGAGGCAATCTTTTAATTCGGACGATGGGCACATAAAAGATAATAGGGCCCCAACTAGCACTCAGCTAGCAGCCTAGTGCGTTATCTAGCAAGAACTGGCGGGTTCTTTTATTAGTGGGCCCTAGCCTAGGTATTTGCTCAAACTCACCAATGTCAGTTCTAGCGGTCATCGGGTGTAGCATGGTTTATTTTATCACTTACCGTTATGTAACACATCCCTCACTCTCGCACTCGCATACTCGTCAGAACATGACGTATGTCTCACGCGCGCGGTTTGGCCGCGGCCTTACTCCGTGGTCAGAATAACGAGAATGTAATGATTTCATTATTCAAATGTCATGTTAACTGTTTGTTCACTAATTTCTCACAGATTTCAATTCCTCTCAAGCGTAATTATAGTGGCATCCAAGGATTCATCTCAATTATGGGATTCCTGTAGAGGTGCTTGAGATTCCCCACAAATTCATGACATCGGTCTCTCATCTCATCTCTATGGCATTCGGGTAAGGACCAAATTCTTGGACAGCTTAACTCACTCAATTAAATTTTATATGAAAGTTTTCCGTTGTGACACGAAAATTAACCATACATTTCTATGGTTAATTTTTGTGTCACAACGGAACTTTTTTCACTTCTTCAGTTTGGATGGCTAACTACCGACTAACCAGCGGTTCTAGCATAACTGACGCCGCGCCGCGACGCGAGTCGAGAAAGATTTACCCATCTTATTCTAATTTGCACAGTGCGAGTGAGATGGAAGACGCTCAGTCGCGCGAGAGGCGTCTGAGCAGCAAGTTGTGCTAGACGTAAGGTATTTTTCAACATTAATCCTATTTTACATTCAACGGTTTTTAATAATTTAAATATTTATAAATACCGAACTGCGAAATAGTATTACCTAATCAATACATAGACAAAAAGTAGGTTAGGTAGGGGTAAAGTAGATGGGTAAGGACCAAATTCATAGCCAGTGTAGCAGAACTTGCTGCTCAGACGCCTCTCGCGCGACTGAGCGTCTCCTATCTCACTCGCACTGTGCAAATTAGAATAAGATGGGTAAATCTTTCTCGACTTGCGTCGCGGCGCGGCGCGGCGTCAGTTGTGCTAGACCCGCTATCTGTTCAGTTTCATTCAAGTCATATTGAATAAATAATAAATAAATATTAGGGGATAACTTTTATACAAATCGAACAAGCCCCATGGTGGTGGTGGTGGGGCTTATTAATAGGACATACATACTTAAATACATAGAAAACACGCAAGACTCGGAAACAAATATTCATGCTCATCACACAAATATTTTCTCTTACCGGGATTCGAACCGAGGGCCTCCAGCGCCGTAAGCAGTGTCACTACACTACCCACTAGGCTATTAACCGGTCGTCGAAATATTTCTATTTGACAACGATTAATATAAGGTTTGCGTAAGAAGTCCCGGAATCAAACACGACTATCATCGTCTAACAGAAATGCGAAAACTTAGCGACCACACCGCTTGACCTCTCTGGGAGCTGGAAAATTAATGTTCCCACTTGATCTGACATACAATGCGGATGTTCAACGGTTCAAACCCGATGGTACCGTGATTCAATCTGACTTTCACCCAGCATAACTTGGTCTATTTAAAATGATATTACAGCCCCCGTGTGACCTTTATTATCCAGATCTCTCGGGTAATGGATATGTCATTTTACGTTGGGCGCTGTAGTTTGCCATATACGTTTTGACAAGCCAGTGGACCGAGATAAAAGGGCACTGGAGTGAATCAAAGTGTACCATAGCTATGTTTACGTTTATTCTAATGCGAATTGAAGTGTGAAAATGAACGCGACGTTTGAACGAAATTGGGGTTGTGAATAAGTATAGGTATTGAAAATGTGACGTCTTATTTTGGGTGATAGTGAGAATGACTGGCGCTAACGTCGTTCATACGTGAGTATACAAAGTCTGCTGCTAATGAAAAGAACGAAATGGCTAAATACCTATCCAAGTATCTATACTAATCGGAGTATCAAAAGGCCAACGAAACTTATGGCGTTCTGCCGGTTTTAGTTATGATTTGACAACATCTAATGCCTAGACAATCATATCAAAATCACATAAAAAAAACGCAAGCAAAAAGTACCTCATAATTAGAGCATAAAGTCGTTTTTTGCTTTGTTCGCTTGAATGTAAATTCTAACAGTTTCGGATAGAGTACCTATAGATACCTAGGTACCTACTTCTTCAAAATGGTTATACATTATTAAGACAATAATCAAATAAACATATATATTTCCTTTCATTACCTTTGCACATACAACCGTAATGTGCAAAGGTGAGTTATAAAAAATCCTCATGTTTTGTGCTTTTTATTTTCAGGTATGTTTCGCGAGCACATAACATATGTACTTACTTAGAAACAGTAATTAAGGTAAGCCATAGTCCTACTTATAAGGCCCGAAACAAGAAGAAAAAGGACTTACACGGCGTAAAATCATTCTACTCAGGTCCTTACAATATTTATAAAACGATTATTATTTGATGATTTAAAGATAGCGGGACGATTTGAACGCGTTCAGCCCCCCTATTCTGTAACTTGTTTTAAGCTCACCTCAAAGCTCACCCACAAATATATCTTGACACCTCGATGCGTAGTAACTAAGCGTAGGTAGAGGTTTAGTTTCGTGACGGGTGACCGGCGGGGTGAGCCGCATTAGCGCGTAGTGAATAACAGCCCAGCTTTGGCTTGTTGGCGGGAGCATGCCAACCGTGGAGGAAAATCGTGGAGACCTTTTTTGCGCAGCAGTGGGGCACATGAACGGACTTTATATATAAAGAAAAGGGATCGCTTTGTACACTTTCCATACAAACGTTTTTTGAACTACCTTGCTTATAAGGTACCTACTTACATAATTATTGTTAAGGTTTTTTTAGCAAATCTCGTTATTTGATTATAGTGTTCTTTTTAGGGTTCCGTACCCAAAGGGTAAAACGGGACCCTATTACTAAGACTTCGCTGTCCGTCTGTCTGTCTGTCACCAGGCTGTACCTATCTTAAGAACCGCGTCGCAGCTAGACAGTTGAAATTTTCACAGATGATGTAATTCTGTTGCCAATATAATAATACTAAAAAACGGAATAATATACATATTTAAGGGGGCTCCCATACAACAAACGTGATTTTTTTGCCGTTTTTTATAAACAATGATACGGAACCCTTCGTGTGCGAGTCCGACTCGCACGTGGGCGGTTTTTTATGTTTTTTATTTCACAATCATTAAAAATAAAAATATTACTTAAACATAACACAACCGAAATGAGAACTTCCTCCTTTTAAAGTCGGTTCTAAATATGATGATTTTGTTTTATAAGTCACCAATGTGCTCCAAAAAGCTTGTAGGTATGTTTTTAAGGTGCACATTGACGTTTTATGCTTTCGTAGAGTCGGGTCATTTCGCTGGTTACGCGACCACCTTCGGTTAGCGACCACCTGAAGGAGAAGGTTTTTTCTATTGAAGATAACATCAATTCTACACACCCTATTGAGACAATTACTTGCTGTAAATGCATTTTTTTGTTGTTTTAGAATAGAAATCTACTAAAAACCCGAGAAAATATCCTTACCTACAGTTCACCAACTCAGCTTAAGTGGTCGTCCACCGGCACATTAAATTAGGTGGTCACATTCCATAAAGCTCGTGCATAAGTGAGAATGTTGGGGGAGAAGTTTAAAGTGAATTAGGTAGGATATAATCTCGAAAATACTTATCCCAGACTTATCCACTATCCACATATTATATGCCAAACAGGGTCATTCACATTTCAGTGCACACACACAGAGATGTGGATGTCACCACCATGTCTCCACTATGTGTAATTACGCTTTATTTAAGAGTCCGCAGTAAGCTCGGCCCAATTTCACCTTCCCATACAAACGAAGTTTCGTTCTCATTTTATAACTACGTGTTGGATTGTAACGAAACTTTGCATATACAATGACATGAGGTATATCTATGTCTGTATTTAGTTTATATGGTTTCAGTTTTTAAAACAAACGAAATACAGCAAAAACAAGTTTTGTATGAAAAACTTAAATTCGCTGTATTTTTTTTACTATGGCATCTGAAGCTACATAAACTAATTCCAGACCCGGAGTTTCGTTACAATCCAACACGTAGTTTTAAAATGAGAGCGTAACTACGTTTGTATGGAGAATCGAGCTTACTGGGGGACTCTTAAAATGAGAATCGCCCACAGAGGGTCACGCACACACGCAAATCAAAGTGGAACCATTCAAAGTGTATGTCTGAGATTGTCTCCCTGATGTCCTACTCGAGGATAACAGATCAAACATCACTAAGATCGCACGCGGGGAACAGCAATACTATACAAAAAATAGTGAATTCGTGAATGCCCCAGATCGCAGGTGTTGCAATATGCGATCGTGGGCTTTACGAATTATCGCCCGTGGTGCGTACACGATTTTACGTCTTCTCCTGGGTGTGAAGGGAGATTTGCCGCTGCGCCCGTGGGCGGTAAATCTCACTTACCGCTCGGAGTGACGTAAAAAATGTTGCACACCTCAAACATGAATCATATAGACATAAAAACTTAAAAACAGAAGTTAACAACAGGCGGTCTATCGCGATCTCTTCCAGACAACCTTAATGGATCTTAACAACATTAATGGATCTTTGTGCAACTGGGCATTAAAGTCTTAACGCAACTGTGGCGTCACCTACTTATCCTCAGAAGGGTACAGCGAACAAAGCCAAGCCCCGAACAACAAACAAAGGGCATTTCAATAAATACGCCGCCGGCTGTTGTCACACCGTATGTGCTCCGTTTCAACCGACTTTAGAAAAGAATAATTATGATCTCAATTTAACTGATTTTTTTTCTTTTTTTGTGTGGTTACTTCTGCTTTTCTGATTCTCTTGTCGAAACTGCGATTTTGGTGAAATCGGGGAGTCGCCAGCACCCCTCACGTAACTAAATATTTTGAGGTTCATTTTAAAGCGACTTATTCGACCTACGCTTACTGAAATATCAACCAACCTTTACCTGCTGGGTTAAGGGGCTACCCGAGGTTTTCATCGATTTTTGACAAGTTTTGAATCGTATCTACTACTTTTGCACTACAGATAGAATCATAAATCAAACGGCTATCGGTTCTTCAATCTTTTATCTCCATTTTGACTGACCGGATTTTGAAACAAATTAATACTTAATTTTGTATGATTTTTTTTAAACATTGTCTAAAAAAACACTTATTTCGTATCTCTATTGACGTGAAAGATCTAACATATACGAAATCTACATATTTGGGTTCGTCTGTGACGTCTCTAAAAACTGGTAGAGGGTTTTCATTTTAAACCAATTAACACAAAAGTTATGGCCAGAAAACCAGTTTTTTGGCCTAAAATTGCTCAACTTTGATGTCAAATATCTCGAAAACAATGAAGTTTGAAGTAAATATGGGATACTATATTGCTTAAAGCCGTTGTTGTTAATATAATAAGCTACAAAAAACATTAGAAAACTAAGGGATTCAGATCGAAGGTCATTGGCGTATGGGAGCCTCTTAAAGTAAAATAAATAATTGTTAGAATTGGTTTTGAAAATTTAATGTTATGTGTTCTGCCTACCCCTCTTGAGAATATAGGCGTGAGGTTGAGTCATACAGAGATTTAGGTTCGCGTCTCTCCTGTGGTTGCCAAGGTTTCTTGGTCGGCATTAACAACGTCTCCTCTTCTATAATTCATGTAATAAAAATATCCTTTCCTACTAATGTTGTAATGCGAAAGTTTGGATGTTTAGATGTTTGGATGTTTGTTACTCAATCACGCTTAAACTGCTCAACCGATTTGGGTGAAAGTTTGCACGAAGATAGTTTAGCCTGGATTAAAATATAAGATAGTTTTTATCCCGGGTCCATGCAGACGAAGTCGCGGGCGGAAGCTAGAGTAGATGCAATGCACGCAGGGAGGACAACTTTTGTTTTTCGACGGTGTAAGTATGACCCGGTTATGATCGTATTAGAGAATGCAATCTCCATCTCGTGAGTTTCGTACAATTTTCGTACGCGTTCTCGCGAGATTGAACATTCCATGTAAAACACTGCATGAAAAAAGTTTCATCTGACTGACTATTAAGTACTTTTTTTTTATTTTTTTTAACGAAAAATGACACCTCAAATATGGACTGAAGGAGTGAAAATGCTAAATGTCTTTATTGTTACGGTTTCTTTTCAGATGACACTCGTGGAGAAAAATGGATACAGTGTCCATCGTGTGAGCGATGGACACATGAAGAATGTGCTGGTGTCGATAGCACTTCATTTTTGTGTGAATATTGCCATAATTAGTATGCACTTACGGCGGAAACTTTTAACGTAATATTCATTCCACATATAAGGCTGATTACAAGTTCCTAAATAATTATAATAGAAAAAAATGTGATAATTATAATACCTTAATTACTAACGGTCCATATTACGCACCCCTAGGCCGTATTATAAACATATAGTGGTCCATATAATGTTACCATTTTTGAAAGGGTTAATTTTGAGTTGTGTTAGAAGTACGAAATTTTTGTTAAACATTTGTTTCTTTATGACATTATTATTATTGTTAGAAGATTGCCAGATAATTTCTCGACTGATTCGTTTTTAATACAATTCCATTTTAAAATCCTATGTTTTAATTACTAAAATGTATACGGTGGTCCATATTTGGGGATTTTACCTACTTTAGCCCCGCTATCTAAGCCTAATATGACACTTAATTATATATTAAAACCTGATAGTTGAATACATAGGTAACAATCAAAACATACTTGTAATTATTATTTTTTTTTAACAAAAATAGTTTCCATTTCACATACTGTTGATCCTATCCATTCAATGGAATTCATAATGGTTTCAATGAAAAACGCCGAATCTCGCGAGAGCTTGTATATCTAGAAATCTGTACGTCTAGCACAACTGCTGCTCAGTCGCCTCTCGCGCGACTGAGCGTCTCCTATCTCACTCGCACTGTGCAAATTAGAATAAGATGGGTCGTTCTTTCTCGACTCGCGTCGCGGCGCGGCGTCAGTTGTGCTAGCCCCGCTGGCGAGACTGGTTTTGTGGTCCCGCGAGATCTCGCCCTGGTCTGAAAACTCGTGAAATTGTATTCTCTAGTATCGATAGAAGCATAAAACCGACAGCGTCGGTTGGCCCACCAGTTGGATCCTATGTGAGTCCCATCAAGTGCACCAAAACGTTTCACCTTAAATGGAAACAGGCCAAATGCGGTGTGACAGCACGCTATCACAGAGTTAAAGCCTCTCCACACGGCCCGCGTCAGCCCCAGATTATTTATCGCCGTTATTTATTTACCGCGTGTGAACGCGCCTTTGTTGAATAAATGCGGTAATAGATTTCGTGGGAATAGTGAGTTGGGTTTGGATTTATTGGTTCCGGTGCGATTTTTCAATCAAACGCATGAATCGTAGATCAACCGGAACGCTTTGAACGCGTAATAAATGTAGGCAACTCTGTCACAATCCTACTGACTCGTTAAGAGCAAATATAAACACTTTCAGTACCAGCACGGCTATCACAGGACGGCCCGCAAGCTGTGTCGCGGCGACATATACTGTCTCTTTCTAAGCGTTCTAATTAGAAAGAGACGGATAATTTTTTTCGCCGCGACACAGCTCGCGGGCCATCCTGTGATTGCCTCTGCTCGTAGCCACTTTCCTCTACATACAGATTGTAACAGGCTACGAGCGTAGCAGTGCTACGAAATCTTTGGCACTGAATGTGTGTTACTCTATCCATTTTGGGTAGGGTCATTTCGCTGGTTACGCGACCACCTTCGGTTACCGACCACCTGAAGGAGAAGGTTTTTTCTATTGAAGATAACATCAATTCTACACACCCTATTGAGACAATTACTTGTACATGCATTTTTTTGTTGTTTTAGAATAGAAATCTACTAAAAAAACGAGAAAATATCCTTTCAGTTCACCAACTCGGCTTAAGTGGTCGCTAACCGGCGAAATGACCCTATGCCATCACATTAGCATCGATTAGGCCCGCCAGAATTCCGACGCCGAATTCGGCCGGGTCTGCCAGACAGGCGGACGGGCTGAATTCCGCTGCCGCCTATCTGTGGCAGCGCCAAACACTTTTATGTATTTAATTTATTTATTTTTTATTGCACAAATTAATGTTAACGTAAATACTTCTCCTACTCGCCGTTCCACCCGCGTCAAAAGACCCAACGGCCGCTATTTAAACTTCGCGGCATAGAAGCCCTTAAGGTTGACATTCGCGCAGCACACGCCCAAATGTCGCGCGGTGCTTATGAATGTGTTTAAAAACATTAAAAACACGGCGGAGCGGACCCGGCTTAAGTATACGGTTTTATTCTTAAATTGCATTTGCCATTCATGCGTCAGTTGTACAAAAAGGAGGTTTTAATTCAAATAACTACGATGTTTGAAAACCTATTGGAAAAAATATTTATTTATTACGTTTGGAAAAAAGGTCGCGGGAGTCCGCTGGATGCGGCGGGTAGCGCAGGTCCGGTCACTTTGGAGCACTTTGGGGGGGGCTATGACCAGCAGTGGACGTCTTTCGGCTGATATAATGATGATGACGTTTGGAAATTATGACATTATTTTTTTACTTTATTATTTTAGTTGTATTTTTCTTTTACATTATATATTTTTTCTAGAAACATTCTAGACTAGTATTTTTATACAATTTTTATTTTTTATGGTGTGACGATCTTATTGTTATATTATTATTCATAATTTGGCACCTTCTGTATAAATTATCAATTATAAATGTTAAAATTCATAACCACACCGAATGTTGACAAATCTGTCTGTCAACAACCGATGCAGTATAATTCAAATGTTAATCATAATCATAATCATAATCATAATTTATTGCGTTTCATGTTAGTATAATAATAGGTCTTAAAGCTAGGTACAGTTAAACATGAGCTCTGTTGAGCATAGCAATTTCTTAAAACTACAAGTTTCAAATTCAAAATGTCAAAATTGTGAAAATGTACATTCGAGTCCAAACCTTGCTGGTTTTTCGGGATACCCTATAATCCCTTTATGATCAGGTCAGTTTAAATAACCGAATAAAACAAGCATTACAACTGAAGTTCATTTAATACAGCCCAAACCAGTGGGACATTTTGTCAAATATTCAACTCTGATTCCATCTTTCATCATGCTATTAACACCTACAAGCATGCAATACTTAGTACAATATATTGGTGGTTCGGTCACTTCAGTCAGTTATTACCACTTTGATTTTTTATTGGCAGTGATACGATAGTAATGTTCGTTTTACTTTCGCGCGATAAGTGTAACTCGTGTGAAATACAATTTATAATACTAGTTTATAATATATAGAAGTAACAATCATTTATTATTGAACGCAGCAGCCTTTTACGTATTTAAAACGCGGCCTTCGAAACATATGCACAACGGCGGGATCATTTACATTAGAGCAAAGCTGAAATTTAATAGTTTATGTTTGATGAAAAACGCTCCTACTTTTTCATCAAACATAAACTTTTTTTCTCTTTTCGCTCATAATGCAAATCTGGCTTCATCGGTAACATTATGTTCAAAGTTTGTACAGTCGAGTTCTCCAATATCTATGCAGACAACCTTTCAAAAATATCTACAAATGTGTCTTAAATGTCAGTAAGTAACAATAAAGTCTCTGTATAGGATATTTTTGAAAGGTTGTCTGTCTGTGTAGATATTGGATAACTCGACTGTATGCAGTGCAACATCCTTTGTTGCGTTATCAGAAAGCCGCACACTTTAGACCTAAAAGTTATCATGTTTCAAGATTTTTTTTTTATATATCTATGCTAACTTCCGTCCCTCTACGCTTTAATCTTCTTCGGCCCCTTCTTCGAAGCTCGCTCCTTCGCCTTTTCCAGGAGCGGTGTTAGCTTCTTCTCCTCAGCTAAGATCTTTAGTAACTGTACTATAAACGGTATATAGTTGTGCTTTCTCCGCGCCATTTCTTGCTGGTATTTTGACATTTTTACGTCCTCGTACTCTATGAGCATTCGGAGTCTGGGTATCTCGTTTTCAACCTCTTCAGATTGCATGCCCATCACCTGTGACTCGTTTAGGAGTTCTTCTAGCTGACGTTCGTAGATCATCTTCCTGTCTGAGACTAGGGCCATGAGGTTGAAATGGATCTCGCCTTCTGTGTAGCTGCAATGGAAGTTATACTCGTAATTATTTTTTATTCCTCAAGCAATTACAATATTTTCGTTGTTATGGTCAACGTAGTATTCTTTTTATCCGAAAACATTTTCTTCATTAATATAAAGTCTGTTCAAAATAAAATTTCTCCAATGCTCAATTTATTATTTTGGAGTTACTTCCGAAGTAATAATCATAACTATCTTTTCTGGTTTTATTTAGTCTGGTATTTACATGGTCTAAACGCGATTGTTTTATGTGTCAATCGCAGCGACGCATGCGAATGCGATCAAACGCAGTAGTGTTTCGAAGTATGCACGACGAACAGTTAAACGCAACAAACAATATTAAGTAACAGTATTATCTGTTAGTAATAATAATATTATAAAGAGGAAAGATTTGATTGTTTGTTTGTGTGTTTGTATTGAATAGGCTCCGAAACTACTGGACCGATTTGAAAAATTCTTTTACCATTAGAAGCCGACATTATCCCTGATGAACATAGGCTATTTTACAGGAAAACGGGTAATCCGTGCGAAGCCGGGCCGGGCTGCTAGTCTGTTATAAAACGGTGCGCGTCAAACGCATAGCTTTTAGCGCAGCGTACGCTTAACGCTTCACTGCCAACGATTTCGTAGCGCTACGCTACTAGCCGATAACATGCGAAAAACGGTAAGTAGAGGAAACCGCCTACGTGCAGAGCGCCCACCTAGTGGGTTCCTGGCACTGAGAGTAATAAGGGTTCAATGTTACTTATACACTGGAGAATACAGTTGTTTTCGGTAGTAACAAAGCTGAGTATTTCGTTTCTAATAGGCCGCACCACATCGAGCCAGTCCTGGTGGAATGGGGCCCTCGTGGGGCCGTCCAGCTCGTACAAGCGCCGGGTAGTTAGTTTCTAATAGAAATGACTATTGGAAATGCAGTCCAATGGGTGAAGAACTTACATATTAATTCGTAAACATGTAGACTCGCTGACTCGGGAATATTGCCATACAATAACAAAATATAGTGATTTATACTCACACGTTGATGCGCTTCATGATGATGGGCCGGACCACATCGAGCCAGTCCTGCTCGGGCGCGATGGGCCCGTGGTCGAGGGGGCCCTCGCGGAGCCCGTCCAACTCGTACAGGCGCCCGTCGATGGGCATGTAGCCGACGAAGTGGTATACGTCGTCATCCTGGAATTAAGTTTTTTTTTTTTATACGACGGTGGCAAACAAGCGTACGGCCCGCCTGATCGTAAGCGGACACCGCAGCCTATAGACGCATGCAACTCTAAAGGAGTAACATGGGCGTTGCCGACCCATCAAGGGTCATCATCAACATATCAAATGTTTGAGGATTCGCCGTTTTATGACTATGCCATCAAAAAAGTCTGATTAATCAGTTTGAATGGTTCCATATATAAGTGGATAAAGTGAGCAAAGTTCTCAAAGACACCTCATCCATCCTTGAAGACATTATCCTTTTGGAAGTTGGTTAAAACGAAAACTACTATCAGTTTTTGTTCTTCAGCAACAATCAAATTTATTTCTCAGGAGCAACTTGATAGGCTGCATTTATGCATTCTGAACCATACCTCTAAACACTAATCAAGCCAGTAGGTACATAAATAAATACCAACCTTAGAAGCCATTTTCTGGTCAAACTCAAAATGCATATACGGTGACATGGAGTTATGCGCCATCCGTATGGTCTGCGAATTGCTCAGTGTCAGACCCCTCATGCGGGGGTCGAAGGACATGCTAAACTCCTTCAGTTTCGTCAGCTCAGGGCCTATGTCTACATCCGGGTGGACGCAGTTCAGAAGTAGACTGACCACGGCCTGGGTAGCGCAGGCATTGTTTATCACCTACAACATAAGATTTGATTAACACAAGAACTAAATGTAAATTCATCAAGTTACTGGTTCAAAAGCAACTTCTCGCTGGACAAGACATTCTACATAGATTATTTATTTAGATCAGGTTATTATTATTATTAAAGCTTTATTTATTCAGTGTTTAAAGTAAAGTCGCCGTCAATGGAATTTGCTAACTATGTAAAAGACAATTTCAATATGGCGGTTTGTTTACATAGTTAGCAAACTCTATTGACGGACACTTTAGTAGGTATTTACATTTCAAATGTGGAATTAGTTTTGTTAGCTTTACTTTTTTTTTTACTAAATTAGAGCAGGTTAATTTTATTATTTTATCCTGAATGTACTCTGATCTTTTAGCTAAATATAGTTTTAAGTATAACATTTGGAAGATAGATGCTTTCAGATAAATTGCTATTCAGAATAATTTATTATGCAAGCAATTGGTACAGTTATAAAGCTGAACAGAAATATATAGAATGTGCTTATGATTGGTCGACATTGAAAGCCGAGATCACATCTTCTAGGGGATTGTTTCAAGTTCTTTACCACTGTTACCCAAATTGTTGTCCCCATAGATTCACCTGTTTAGCAAAGTAGATTTTGTCAAGTCGATTGTCAGTCACAACCGGGCCCACTGGTTCTTCATGTTGCAAGAATTTGAACAGAAATATGAGTCCATGGACAGGTCTGTAACAAATAAATTTGGTAACATAGTTATATTTTCTCAATTAGATAATTTTATGATTTGTGGAGTGCCAATATGCAACTTCGAACCGGGCGACCGCGTGGGCGCTTCGCGTCTCGCACTGACCCTAAACTATTCTTATTTGTCTGCTATATTGTGAACAACTTATTGGAATAAACAAGACATATATTATATAAAATTTGTAATACAAAGAAAACAAATGCCTATTTGAACAGGCCCAGTATACAACGCCAAGAGGCTGAAGCCCCAATTGGATGGAGGGATCTTAATATGCCGATTAATGCAGCCCTCTAACAGGCAGCTGACCGGAAGTCCTGGAGACAAATACTGGCTATGCTACATCGGCAGTCATAATCCTCAATAAGTCAGTAATGAGGGACCGATTGAGGAGGACGAGGATATGAACAGTCCACAACTACATGCAAGAGAGGCCAGCCAGTCTAACATTTTTTTAGCAAAAAGAAACCAAATCATGAAAACATCATTTTTATTGTAGTACAATGATTCCTCAAATAGCAATGTCGAATTTTGTGGAATCGTTTGAGCTTAACAACATTCCACTATAGCATTAAATCCCAGAACATTCATGGAAATCTGAAGAAATTACGTATACAAATGGTAATGCCTACCTGAGATTTTCAAAAATTCCTTCATCTATGGTCCACAATTCTTCTACTTGGACACCTTTGGCCCCTGTAATAAGTAAACACAAATTTTACATGTACTTTGGTACTAATATTCTAAACTACTGATTATAGTTACTTGTTAGGGTTGTGAAGTAATGTACTTTAATATTTACCGAATTTCCTGATAAGCTGTGTAAAAACTCCTGGATCACTCTCAATTAGACACCAGTCACCCGCGGATTCCATGTTGCTGATATACTGTTATGAAAAAACATTATCATCATAATTTTTTCGATCGATGCCGAATCTTGAGAATTAACTTGCAAACAATAAACATAACCTCTAAATCTGAATACTAATAAAGTTTAGTCAAAACTGTATCTCACTTATTAAAACTGTATCAATTTATTCTTCGAAGATTTTAGGCGTCATAGATTAATAAAATAAACTATATAATTGGGAATATTTATCTGTATCCACAATCTATTTACCAATCAAAATTAAAAGAGCGGCTACTATGACTGAACACTACAATTACCTACAGTGAAGAAAGCGGGGGTGATCTGAAAATCTGAATGCCCAGAAATCTTGAGGGCGAATGTAAGTATGTAAGATCTAAATTTACGATGTTTGGATTTAAAACACAAGTAATTTGCAAAAATAACTCTTTTGCAAGTCACGACGTCACGTCAGCGTCACGTCAAGAACCAAACCGAACTAAATGTCAAACATTATTCTGCCAAGTAACGTAATTGTCAATACTCACTGGACTCTACACTATTGTGATAGAGCTCAATTTCGGATTTATGGATGTAGCTTATACTAGCGAAATCAGAACTTATTCGCGGACTGGCGTCAAGCGGCGCCATATTGCTTGCGTTCCGTTGCGCGCGCAGATTATTGAATAATTCAGCGCTACGCGGACTTTTCAGCAATACGCGCAACTAGTTTGTGTATTTTTTTCAAGAGTAAATGTAGTTATGCATTTTGATAAGAAAATTGCATTGAAGTAACTTATACTTATACAACATAACTAACAATAAAACATAATTATACCTTAATTTTTTTCGTGATTATTTAAAAATGCGTGTAATGAAATGTTGTAGACAACTTCAAAACGTTTGACACAATCATGTAGTGGCGGCCAGTGCGGGCGCCAAATTTTTTTATTTTAATTATTTGTATCTTTCAATTAATGACTTAATGAGGTAATTTTAAATAGTTATTGGTAATTTGAATATTGTAGTAAAAGTTTCACGTTTTCTGTGATTGCCGTTTTTTATATTTTTGCGTGATAAATGTAGGTAAGATCATTAAGTAGATAATACCTAATATTGTATCGGTAAAGTACAGTCGACAACACAGCTAACTGACCATCGGAAATCTAATCTGACCTTAAGTGCATTGTAATAAGGTTCTAGGTTTTCACGGTATGGTCAGTTAGCTGTGTTGTCGACTGTACCTACTTAGAATCACGCCCTACCACTTATTAAAACGCCTTATAATATTGAGTAGGATTAGGATGGCATAAACAAATTATTGAAGGTCAACAACGAACTTCTGGTTCTTCTGGAGTCGCAGGCGTCCATGGGCTTCGGTGTCTGCTTACCATCAGGCAGGTCATCGTCGTACCTACCTAGTACTCGTACTTATACAAAAATATCTTAAATCACGTTGAATGCAATTATTCGAGTTGGTCTCACGCATCGAAGTTGTCACTGCCACTAGTCTCTATTAGACAGCCATTAGTGCTTTGGTAACAGATATTTTCCACATCCAGAGATGATGATGTTCCTCTGCCATTATTCCCATATCCCTCACCATTGACATAGGTAGGGCTGTTAAAGGGTTTTCCATCTGTTTCTGTCCAGTACGTCTAGCACAACTTGCTGCTCTGTCGCTTCCCGCGCGACTGAGCGTCTCTTGTCTCACTCGCACCGTGCTACTTAGAAAGAGGAGGGAAGATCTTTCTCATCTGGCGTCGTGGCTCGGCGTCAGTTGTGCTAGCCCCGCTGGGGCCGTAGACAAGGTTACAATCGACAAGCGCTAACGCCAATAGAAACTAATAAAATGTAGGGGAATGACCGATGCCGACGAAACACTTTTCGTTAACATCTGTCATTCCCATACATTTTATTCGATTCTATTGGCGTTAGCGCTTGTCGATTGTAACCTTGTCTAGGCCCCCTGGGCGGCAAACCTCAATCTCCTTGCAGCCAAAGCCCGTTGAGGCAGCCCGTTTGTCGACTGGGCATCTCCAAGTGGTGCCAGGCCGACATGAGTTCCCTTTCCCGGAAGCTTGCCATGTTAAGCTTTGCCAGGACATGTCCTGGTTCCATATCAAGTGACATTCCACCCTCCCTTCCCTTCCCTTATTTTACCTAATCTGTGGTGTCAGGAACAGGATGGTACTTATTTTTTTATATTTTAGTCCATACGGATTACTATAACGAGTTTAGAAGCCCTTTAGCTTGTTTGTCGTGCCTATCAGCGTCAGTTAATGGAAAATGTTGTTAAAAAATCCATCAACACGGTTAATAGCTACTTAATTGGTTCCTAGAAGCCCCCGGCCGTCCATCCGGTAATGCAATCTGCGTGCAATCGCGCTGTAATTCGATGCAGGAGGCGAGGCGGCCGGCATGCTGCTGTGCGTAGATATTCTCTACCTAGGTTGATTGCATAGGTAACTATATAGGGGCCCATTACGACACAATTTCGAATTTAACACCTATTAGTACCTCCTACATAAGGAGAAGCTACGGTAGGTAGCCGAGCGGAGTGGTTCAAGCGTCCGACTCACAGTTCACACGTTCGAATAGGTCGTGTCGTGCGTTCGAATCCCAGATATTACCGATGAGTTTGTTGTAGGTATGTAGGTAGAAGAGACGGAATCATATGCTTTGATATGTACTAGGTACTAGCTTTTCAATAAAATCGCTGTGCCGCCAACCCTATTACCAACCATATTTTATAGTAGCTACTAACCCTTGTGGGTGACATTTTGACATGCGTTTTAGTTATATGTTGATTTTCATAATCCATTGTTATTGCTGTTATTGTTCATTTTGTTATAAATATTGATTTTATGTTTTACTAAGTATTATATTGACGATCACAATAGAGACAGGCACCGGTCCGAGCTCGGTTAGAGTGCTCCCGAAGCAAAGTTTTTTCTATGCGCCTTTCATCAAAATAATTATTATCAAACATATTAATCCAATAAAGTAAGGTCAGTGCTTATAACTGCTTTAGCATAAATGCATTGAAATCAATTTAAAACAGTCAGGATGCGTTGGGCGCGACAAGATGGGCTCGTAACCCAATAAAGCTAGCATCGCCGCAAACTGCAATTACGCGCGTTTGATTGCCACCTGCTGCCTGTTATTGGTCAGCGATGCTAGGGCTGTCGGTTTCGATGCCATTAATGTAGGGTCGGGAATTACTATTTCGATTTGATTGTGGGTTTAGATTAAACTAGATTTGGATGACGCATAGCTAGTTTCAGGTTTAGGCATTAGGTTGATCCGCAGGATAGGTACAGTGCTCAAGCCGGTGGCGTGCCGTACTTGGGTTGACGCCGTAACATATCTCTCTCTGCATCGGTCATCATGACTGAGGATCGTCGTCAGCATTAAGGTTGCATCTGGAGCGGATTTACCTTCACCGGTTTCTGTCCTGTCTAACCGTTTAGAATTTGGAGGACGGCGAGTCTTTCACTTGATCGGTCCATCTTGCTGTCCGTAACATATATTAAGTATAACCCTTCTCAATGAAGTATTCGTCACAGTTACATATTTGTTTTTTTATCCTTGAGGAGTTGTGTTAACGACACTGGAGTTATTTTTTGTATTTGGAGTATTGGTGCCTATAGCTTAAAATACCTCCGACGTAGTTTTGCCTTGCATCACAATTGTGGCCCAAAAACTTCTCAATTACCTGAACGTTTTAGCACGCAGGTCCTTATGACCTATATTAGTAATACTTTACCGCGTCCGCACTCCAAACCGCGATTTCCAGTTTCTCAGAACAACTAGGTATTTATTCGGTACCTACTGAGTATTATTATAATAAAGTGTGCTCAGCAGTCTTTCCTGTCTAATTAAGTGTAACATTGTTTCAGGACTTGATAGGAGAAAACGAGTTCACCGCAGTCTGTCCGATGGCCGAGTCATCATCACACAGCACTTCACAGAAAGGACTGTTACACCTGGCGGTGATGTAAGTTTAAAATGCAAAGTATTTTTATATTCCATGTTAGCAGTAGATAAACAAAACAACACTGGCCATTTGTAAACCTCTTATAACAACGATACCCTATGCAGCAATTCCCGATATCTCTGCAACTCATCCCTATTCATAATCCCCATCTAATTCGCATCTAACTCGTTCAAGTTTTCGTTCACATTCATAATTTATAATACTTCATATTTCTATCTGCATCAAGGTATCCCCCATATAACGCGAAAAGTAGTATAGAATAGGTTATTGGGAATTGTATGTGGGCACCTTGACAATGCGGATGAATGGGGGCGAGTTGGCAATAGGGACAAGTGTGGAACACAAGATAATACAAATAAATTGGGTAAAGTCATCACCCGTCAACGGGTCAACGTTTAAATGTTTTTTGAAGTGAAAACTTCTTTAGCGGCGCTGAGCACTTTTTGGGATGGGGAAAAATTGTTAAATACGCGACAGAGTTTTGTGACGTCAGATGTGAAGGAGGTCACTTTTTGCTGCTAGCCGATTCGACTTCATTCAAAACTGAACGCTATTCGTAAGAGTATAAAGCCGTGAAACACTTTTTGCAATAGCATATTCTGCACATAAATTTGCAATTTTAACCAACGCATCCTTCACCGTTTTGCTATTGAGAAAATTCGAATAGTTCGAATTTAGACGTTATTCCTAAAGAGATAAAGCTTTGAAAAATATTTGGCAATGGCAAAAACAAATTGGTATTGTGTTTGCCGCCGCCCGTCGGCGCGCCGACGGGCGAGCCGGCGGCCCGTCGCACCCAACGCGCCCGTGGCCCGTCCGCCTAAATAATTGATAATTGTTCATAAATTTGCGTCAAATTCCTTTTTTAGGGTGACACCGTAAGATGTCACGTGACCTGATCGAAAAACTGTTACAATGTTATTGAGTTTTCACTTCTGCCGGCACTCCCGGAGTGCAACCCGGTCTTTTTTTATTGATTGCGGTTTCCAAAATTCCGGCCACTGCAGTACCTACTATGTTACGGGAGGTGTAGGTGGTATACGCGTAGATCTATGCAGCTGGCATGAAAGATTTGAGTTTTTCTTCATATTAAAGCAAAATATACTTGCCTATAGGTACTTGAGTACATTTTTTAAATGAAACTGTATCATTTCAGATTAGCATGCAATGCTCAGCCACGGGAGACAGGCCGCCTCAATTCACTTGGGAGCGGGATGGGGTCGTGGTCAACACTGACGCGAGGTAAAATAGGCTTGTGTGACCTAAAATTTATTTACGATGCCATTCGAACCAGTTTTTGGAGAGGAACAAATGTTTGTATAATAATAATAATTGTTTATTCATGCTAAATACTTAATCGTGTGTGCAACTACAATTAAATAACATAAATACCTCGCTGGTGGCAGCCGAAACGCTTCATTTCATACTAATTGACGTAAAATTATGACGTCACAGTTTGCTATTTGTACATTTTGTAACCAATCGTTGTATGGAAAAACAAGTAAATTGCTGTTTAGGTCGTCGTGAAAGTTGTTGTTAAGTACATAGTTGTCATACCATTTAGTTTCTCTAAAAGCGTAAGAATTCTATTGGTAGCTTTAAATGTTCTCTTGGACGATAATGATAATGCATATTTTCTCGTAACTTTCAAGGTCCAATCTTTTTATGATTTTAATAATATTTTGTAATTTATACTTTATTACAATAATTTGATGGTTTACTATTAGAGATGGGCTGACTATGGGTTTGTCCGACTAGGCCGATCGTGGACTACGGCTAAAGTTCGGGTGCAATCGGGAAACTTCGTTTCGCTATTAGTCCAGGCAATGAACTGACAACTTGTAAGGAAAAAATGTCAATTTTGGAAATACTTTATAATAGCTTATTTTTTATGTATAACGGATATATTATCAATTAAATAGTTACCCAGCGACAAAATCCGACAAAATTTCAGACATCGAAAAAATGATAAGTTAACTGGCTTCTAAAAAGTCAGTAAAAATATTAATAAATGTTTGTGTCTTTATTTTGGTTCATTTACATTTGCTCTATAATATTCAAGATAAATCGTACAAAAAAAGATAATGCATGCTTCATTTAAATCTACATAATTACTTCCGGGTGGAAAGTTTGTCGGATTCTTGACTAAATCATCTTAGAATAACATTTTCAAATGAAATCAACGAAAAAAACGCTATTATAAATTAATGTTTTTCAAAACCGTATTTTGCCTGGAGTATATGCCGTCGAGCTGTCTGTATGCGTTCAAAGTACCAAATGTGATAATAAATCTGTATTTGAGTAAAATATAAAACTAATGGTAAAAAATGGCAGTTTAATCGAATTTAACACATTAACACACATTTTTAACATGTCGCCCGTAGTGACAGTGAATACGTGAGTTGAACCGTGTATTTGTTAGTATTAATGGCAGTTTACTTATTCTATGTCTCGTTTTCCTGTGATCCATAAAGTGCCGACTAATCGGCACATTTAGCCGACTAGTCGCCGACTAGTCGCTGACTACAAAAGAGGCCGGATAGTCGGCTTTCCCGACTAGTCGGTACATCTCTATTTACTATCAATTTAGCAAGATTTATCAATTTCAACATGAGGCAACTACCCTATTTAGGCTCGCCACATACCTACAAGTTGTTACAGGCTGAATTACACAGCTGAATTCCGCCGCCAAATTCGTCTGCCTGTCTGTGGCAGAGCCACAGATTTTACCTATTAGTTGCGGGTGGAACTATCCAGCCTGTATGTGGTGGCTCTTAAGGTTTTTGTACGTACCAAAAGCTATCTTTCATGACATGTAGCAATCTTCACATCTGCTCTGCCTAGTCTACCGACGTTCAATATGTTACGAGTATTGGAACATTTCCCTACTACCGTCACCGGCATTGATCACTGCCATCATAAAGCGGGAAAATTATTTGACTCGTCCTAACGGCCCTACAAATAGAGTCGTGTCAGATATTATGCGCGCTTTGTTGTGGCAGATATCGTAGTACCCAGCATTTAATTTTCAGGTATTCACTGGGTCAGTTGATGACTTCAGATAATTCAGTGGTGGCCCAATTGAACATTACACGAGTCCGTGTAGAAGACGGTGGTTTGTACTCCTGCATTGCCGCAGAGGGCGACAATTCAGCCGTCCACGAAAACCGGCTCGATGTTTACGGTAAGATCTAGATGTGGATAGACCCCACCGTATAAATCCGTCTTAGCAAAGCGCGCCCCTGCTTACATGCATCCACAAGTTTACAACAACATAAATTTGTAGATTGCATAATATACAACAGCACACAGTAGGTAAAGTACAAAAAAATATAAAAACATGGTTTGCGCCCATGTCGTACAATGACACGGAAGCTCTCCTTCATCCCTGATAGTGACGTTCAATTTTAACATGCCCACACACACACACACACACACACACACACACACACACACACACACACACACACACACACACACACACACACACACAAAACGTCTCTCCAAAAAGCTCTTGTATAAATAAACTTTTATATACCTTCCTCAAATGGCCCTCTGGTCTTGATGTTTCATAGCCTGGTGAAAACATAAGTTTGCACTCAGTTGTGCGCAGGGGCATTGTGATCAATAGTTCACACTCTATATGCCTTTATTTACAGGTCCCCCGTACATAAGAGTACTGCCGCCGATCAAAGTTCAGAGTGGCGAATCGATCAACTTGAGATGCCCCTTTTACGGATATCCTATTAGGTGGGTTTTGTTTTGCATAGGTTGAGCATTGTAGCAAATTCATATTGGTGTGTATACTTAAATGATGTCCTTTTTTTCACAGCAAAATCGATTGGGAGTACAAAGGCAAGACAATTAACTCTAACCCATTCCAATCCCGATACAAACGTAACCAGAAACGAAAACGAAACGTACCAACGGTGAACATTAACGGGATTTTGACACTCACCGAGGTTTCCAAAGAGGAGAATGGTGCTGTGTTCACTTGTATAGTGACCAGTCCTTCGGGAGAAATGGCGAGACGAGCCTTCGAAATACAAGTTATAGAAGCACCGGTATTGGACGATTTACTCCTTGGAAATAATTTACAGGAGGGCCAGATTGTGAATGTGTACTGTAATGTCAGGAGTGGGGATCTACCCATACACTTTGAGTGGTTAAAGGATGGAAAGAGAATAGCTAGCGGTTTGAAGGTAACTTTTACACGAAATATACATCTGTCCCTTTCACGATCTATAGTTCAAATAGTAGATTGTACGACAAGTGCATAAAACGCACCATTTTACGCGAGACGTTTATGGAGATAAAATCGAGTGTAAAATGGGTTTTATGGACGAATTGTACACTCTACTTTTCACTTCGATTGCGAGGAAATGAAAACTATAAGTTTATTTCATGAAGTTTTATTGTGTACTTTGGCTGTTGGTATCCTTGCCTTGGTCTTAGGATACTAACGAAACACAATAAAATAAAAATAAAGAGTTTATTCTATGAAGTTAAAGTTGCTCGTGTGGCTGTTGGACCGATTGCCTTGGTCTTCGACGAAGATTTTACTTTATGCACTAGAGCTAAAAAAGCGATTTTGTCGTCTACCCACCACTTAAAGTCGAACTTTACGAGCATGAGAAGTGAAAAATAATGTAGGTATATAATCTTTTGCCTAATGTTCCAGGTAGTAGAACGAAGTTCCGAACTCTTTAGCGCCCTAGTAATCAAGAAAGTCTCCTTAGAACACTGCGGGGTGTACACTTGTGTTGCCTCTAACCACGTCGCTAAGGTTAACAGGTCTACGGAACTTTATATCAAAGGTATGTAAAGTTTGCATCATCTTAAGAGTTCCCAGGAAGCTCGACACAAGTCGGCAACCCAAACAAACGTACTCTATATAGAAAATATAATATAGGTAGAAGAAGGTTTATATACCAAAACTTGTTTTCTCTCAATTTTTTTCTAGGTATTATAATTTGTAGCACCAGAAACGGCCTAGATATGGCGGATCCCATTAGGTATACAACGTTTCATGTTATTCTAGCTCGCAGTTTTAAAATGATTACCTACCAAGCTACGTTTGTATGGATAGTCGAGCTTCCTGGGGACTCTTAAAGTATTTCAAGTTGCTAAATGGAGCACTTCTAAAATCCCCTAGGTATGTCTTTAATCTGCCCCAAGTTTTTTTCTCAATCGTATGTTTTGCAATTCATTTTCAGTGGCTCCAAAATGGTTAGAAGAGCCGTCCAACTCGTCACTTCTGCTAGGAAGGCGGGGTGCAGTCTCATGTAGTGCGAGTGGATATCCTCAGCCTCAGGTGCATTGGATGAAGAAGGACGGTATGTGCTTGATATCATTATCGTCACGTAAATGCTCTTTTTTATTTTAGTCGTGCTTAGTCACTTGGTGGATCGGTTTTACAACATAATGTACTGTCGGTGACCAACCTTATTCAATACATTCTAATTGTGCACGAGTGGAGCACACTGGTGGTGAAGCGAATTTCCTCGTATCATTATCAGCCGATCATATATAATTTTCCTGTATGATCGCGTCTCCTCGTTGGAATCCATAGGATGTGCTGAATTAATTATGAAACTAAAAATGATAACCTTTTAATACTTTGTAAAGCAGCAACAATAAATTACCCTGGTTTTATAAAGATCCATTTGATGAAATTTTGATCTTATCTCGTAAAAAGTAAAGTCACTAAAATTTTATCTGACATTTGGTTTACCGCATTGTTATAAAACCGGGCCTTACCGGGCCGGGGTATATGCTAATACTTGCCAAGCTTAAAGCTGTTTTCCAAGTTTAGTACATTTTTATATCGTCTCCAGCGCTTCTTGGCACCTGGCAGCCAGTTCTAGAGCTCGCAGGCGGCGGCATACTCAGCTTGCCCAACGGGACCCTCATTATAGAGGAGGTGTCGTTAGCTGACGAGGGACTCTACTCTTGCAACGTGGAAAACGGAGTCGGGCAGCCATTGAGCAAGTCCGTGTGGATGAGTGTCAATAGTAAGTCTATCAGAAAACAAACCTCATTGCTTTTCATCTGCACTCGGGCTTAGCGTATCGAATGTTTTATTAGTTCTCGAGGCGATCACCAGAAGGCGCAACGTGGGTAGACCCCCACAAGGTTGACTGGTGACCTGATAAAGGTCGCAGGGTCCGCTGGATGCAGGCGGCGCAGAACCGGTCTTTGTGGCGCTCTTTGGTCCCGGAAGGTCATGTCCATCATCATCATCATAGCCGAAAGCCAGTGATGATGACTCGGACTTTGGAAGGCACGTTAAATAACTAATTGAATTGGTTGTTGTTTAGGACAACAGTCGCTAGGAACAAGTAGAGGCCTCTGCGTGCTCTAGAGGCCTCCAAACAGTCAAGTTGCCCACTCAACGAAGCCCATAACCATAACGGTATTTAGCTTTAAAAATAGAGAGTCTATACCATTGATGAGTTGTTGGTGGGTACTCCTAACAATAATTGGAATAAGTATAGGAGAATTATGATCCAGGTGCCTGCAAATTACACCCACCATAAAAAAATCCAGTGGCTAAGACTATTCTCGTACGTTTAAATTCACAGAGCCAGTCCACTTTGAGTCCTCCACAACCAATGTGACGTCACGGTTGGGGCATCCTGTAATTCTGGTGTGCAAACCTCTCGGAGACGACCCCATCAGGGTCACGTGGACCCACAACGGAAACGTCATTGACTTTAGACATCACAGGTACGTGTGTCAGTTGAATTGTAGGCGTGTTTTACATCATTACCTATAGGTATTAGTATGTTGAACTTACGATGATGACCTTAAGAGGATTGCTGGCTCGGGCTGGATGGGGAAGCCCAAAATTTAATGGCACTTATGGCGCAACATGATAGAGGCCTACATTCAGCAGTTGGACGAACTATAGCTCATGATTGATTAATGTTGAACTACCTACTGTTTAATAATCCTACAGAAGTGCATGCAATGTTTAATGTTATTCCAGCACGCGGTTTCAAGATGAGAGCCATTTATTGGGGAGCTGACTTGTGTCGAGCTTCCGGGGGACTTAAAACAACAGAAATCGTAAATCAATAATCTATAAGTTCTTGCGTAATCCCACGGTTTTTTTTTCAGATCGAAATTTACCGAGACGAAATCAACGTTAGGAGTCGTCAGTACCATCAATATCCAGTACTCGGAGACAATGGACGCCGGTCTGTACCAGTGCCGAGCTAGCAACCCTTTCGGCGCCGCGAGCTTCAACATCCATCTCACTATTTTGGGTAAATTAAATTATTCGTTGATCTTTGTATCAATAAATTATTCTTTACTAGCTGATGCCCGCGGCTTCACCCGCGTGGTCATACGAAAATATAACGTTTTGAATTTTCCCGTGGGAATTAGATGTTATCCCGCTGGAAAAATTAGCCTATGTCACTCTCCAGCTTCTAAACTATCTCCATACAAAAAATCACATTAATACGACGCTCCGTTGCGACGTGAAAGAAGGAGAGGTAGGGCACAGCGAAATGTCATCCCGCTCGAATTTGGAGCAGCCCAACTGGGGAAGTACCTCCGCCTTGCAGAAGACCACAGCCATAATAACACTACTACTTGCTGTAGTAGTGTTATTATGGCTGTGGTCTTCTGCAAGGCGAAAAAAAAAAGGAAAAACAAACACACACACACACACACATTCGCATTTATAATATTAGTAAGGATTAATACTGTGGATTGATTAAGTATCATACTTTGTAATTTGAGACCAACATTAACAATTATGAACTACCTATAACATAATGATTATATGGCACAAGTTTCGTTTGGAAAACTTGATCATGTTACCTGTTGACTTTCTTTGTGTAGACAGACTTATGTGCAGTCCCTGGCCCTTAACGTGGATCAGACTTAACGGTCGCACATCACACCGCACACCAGAGGCTCCAGTATAAGTTTTACCGAAACAAAACGTTACGACCGCGTTCGCGTTTAGCTGTCAAATCCCATACAAATTGAGGGTAAAACGCAAACGCGATCGTAAAGTTTGGTTTCGGTAAAACTTATGCTAGTGCCTCTGCAGGTCGATCACGTAACTCATTGTACGTACGTTAGGTAGATCTACGAGTAAATGTATTTTTTTATATGGAAAAATTACAGTTGCATCTACCTTACGCGCGTTCATAGGTTTTATAGTCATATTTTACTTGACGTATTGGGCCATTTGGCCTCCTCTCATGGATGAGAGGGAACGGGCAATAGTCTCAAGTCCCAACGCTGGCCCAGTGCGAATTGGGGACATGTGAGAAGGCCTGTGCCCTGTAGGAGGACTTATGTAGGCTGATTTATTATTATTATTGGGCCGTAAAACTTGACCATAGAACCTCGATAGGTTCTATGGTCAGTTTCACTCGATCTGCCCAGCTAGCACTATAGGGTCGATACCCTAGAGTAATGCTAGCTGCTGCTGCAAGCTGGGAAGATCGAGTGAAACTTGCTTTCTTTACGATTTCTTAACGAGCTCCGCCATTTAGTGTTTTCTAACCCACAGAACCTCCCACACCACCGTCAGACCTGCGTATCGAGTCGGTATCGTCTCGCGCCGCGCTGGTGTCATGGCGAGCCTCGGGCAGAGCACATGCGCAGTACTACGCCATACAGCATGTCCCGCAGCATTACAATGTCTGGGAGCACGCGGCCACCATCAACGTTACCAGGTAAGACGTGTTCAACTCGGTTATAAATTGTTCTTCTGCGGCATATTGTGCGCGCGCGAGCGGTAGCGAACGGACGTGTTATAGTGGAGTGTGTTTACAATTATTTGTGTTTTCAATGGGCACCAAATGCGATGCCTGCAAAGACGTTATCTACGGCATTTCGTTTATGGAGTGTGCTCAAGAGACTTGCAAAAAAACATACGACCTGAAATGTCTGGCGATGACCACAGAACGATTTGAGGAGCTTACGCAGGAGTACAAGGAGAACTGGCTTTGTCCAGAATGTGTGTGCACTATTCCCAAACGAGGAAATGCTGAGACACCGGTCCGAGTGAACTTTATGATGAACAAAACATTTACACCCTCGTCGGACGGTCGGTACGTAAACACGGAGCGCGGCGGCCAACGTCATGTTACCAACCAGAATGAGTCCATAATTGACTATGAAAGTAAAGGGAAGGATTTCTGTATGGAAATACTGTCGCGAATGGATGGGATCAGTAAGCAGTATTCAGAGCTTCAAAACAGATTTATTTCGACAGAAAATGAATTGAAAGAATTAAGAAAAATAATGGAGGTAGTTCAAGAAAAAGCAAATAAAGTTGATATATTAGAAAAACAAATTAATATCCTTGTCGAAAATAATGAGCTATTACGAAAATGTCTTAATCCAAGCAGTTCTACACAAAAAAGAGAAGATAGGCTTCTAAGTAGGATAAAAATTCCTGCATCATCTCCATCGGTACCCGTGTCGGAAGAGGTCGGTGAAAATGAAGCAACACTGAAAGAAAGTCAACATCAATTATCGTCATCAACGTCGAAATTATCATTTGCGGAGGCAGCCAAGAAAAATTATAATCTGAATATTGATGCTCAAACACAGTGTGGGGCCACGAAACCCGCTAGTTTAGTTATCAGTAAGGAAAATCAGATCGCAAACGAATCTAGAGTAAACCCGACAAGTGAACCGCAGAAGACAGCACAGGGAAAAG
This sequence comes from Epinotia ramella, assembly GCA_947578815.1. Lineage (NCBI taxonomy): Eukaryota > Metazoa > Arthropoda > Insecta > Lepidoptera > Tortricidae > Epinotia > Epinotia ramella. The sequence goes on from OX388202.1 coordinate 29,355,830, forward strand.
AAGAGGAAGGAGACTGGATACCGGCGAAGAATAAGAGAAGTAGATACCCTAACGGCGAAGTGAAAAGAGGAGGAAGTACTACCGTGAATGACATAAGAGGTATGGAAAAAAAGAAGTATCTACATGTTTGGCGATTACAGAAGGACACAGAAGAAAAATGCTTAGAAAAATACGTGAAAAGTATTTGTGGAACTGACGTATCGGTTAAAGTGGAAAAAATTAAACAACGAACGGAAAGGGATTATGCCTCCTTTATTATAGGAGTTCCGGAAAGCAAATACGATGTCTTATCTCGACAGGAAAACTGGCCAGTAAATATCGAGTTCTGCGAATGGGTTTGGTTTCGTCGCCCCCAGAATAATCGAACCCAAGAATAACTGCACTATTGATATATACTATCAAAACGTCAGAGGTCTACGAACAAAATTGGAGGAGTTTTCTTTGGGGGTGGAGTCTTTAGACGCTGATATAATTGCGATCACTGAAACGGGTTTAAACGAATCCATTTATGATGCGGAAATGATACCGCCTGGTTACAGTATTGTAAGGTGCGATCGAGCGGACGGGCGCAAGCAGGGCGGCGCGTGTCTCGTGGCCACACAGCGACTCGAGCTGCGGCGAGTACCGGTTCCCGATAACGTGGATATCGACAAACATGTATTCGAACTAGCCGGTGCTACTGTTTACTTACGTAAAAAGTTTTTGTTTTTTTTATGCGTTGTATATATACCACCAAGCAGTACTGACAATGAATACATGTTATTGTTTAGAATCATCGAACAATATTGTAGTAAGTATAGCGATGTAATAGTGGTAGGTGATTTTAACTTACACTCATGCTCAAAGGGTATAAGTGCATATTACGATTTCTTTGTGACATTTTGTGGGTTCACTCAGAGTAATGAAATAAATAATTGTAACGGTCGTTGTTTAGATTTAGTTTTTAACAAAGTAGTGGAGGGGTCGGAGGTGCAGGTGCGCGAGGCGACGGCGCCGCTCGTGCCGGTGGACGCGCACCACCCGCCGCTGGTGGTGCGCGTGCGCCCGCGCGGGCGGCGCGAGGCGAGGCATGCCCGGCAATGCGACAATAAACCTGTCCCCGATATTGAAACTCAATGGAACTTTAACAAAGCGGACTTTCCCCTTTTATATTCAAAAATCGCTGCAGTGGACTGGACACCTTTGTATAATTTAGATTTAGAAAAGAGTTTAATTTATTTCTACGATACTTTTAATTCGATAATAGAGGAGTGTGTTCCAAAAAAATTTCTAAATGGGGGACGATCCAAGTGCATCTATCCTGAGTGGTACACGGGTGATATAATTCGAAATATCAAAGTTAAAGCTACTCTTCATAAAACGTATAAATCTAGTAAATCAACCGTAGATTACGAAGCGTTTACTCAGTGCAGGGCTCGATTGAAAAATCAGATAAAGCAAGCGCATGAACATTATCGAGATCGGGTACAAAGTCATATGGTAAGAGATCCTAAATCATTTTGGAATTATATGAAATCTAAAAAAAGCAGCAGAGGTACGAAAACAATATTAATGAATGGAGAACCTTTATCCAGTGAACAAATAAGTAGTGAATTTGCTAGGTTTTTTCATTCCGTGTACAGCGTGGAGAAGCCAAAATTGGAGGTAAGCGCCGCAATAGTGGCAGCGGGCGCAGAAAACAGCGCGGCGCGGGTTCAGGTTGACAGGCTAGATATACAGGACGTGCGGCGAGCCCTTCAACTACTTAAGCCAAAAAAGTCTGCTGGTCCGGATGGTATTCCCTCGTACGTATTTAGGGACTGTAGAATGGTGCTGGCGGAGCCGCTATTGCACATCTTTAACATCTGTCTTAAGCTAGAAGTATTCCCAGAAATTTGGAAAATTACTCGAGTGATACCGGTACCGAAAGGTGGATCAGGAGATAAGGCAGAGGATTATAGACCGGTGGCGGTTCTGTCCACACCGGCAAAGGTATTTGAATCGGCTATTCACAAACGAGTATATGAGCAGGTGAGCGCGCAGCTCGCGGATGCGCAACACGGGTTTCGTCCGACACGAAGTACAGCCAGCAATCTTCTGAGTCACGTAGCACAGATAATACCTATAATAGATAGTGGGGGTCAAGCCGATACTGCTTACTTTGACTTCAAAAAAGCCTTCGATCTCGTCGATAACGACGTGTTGCTGTCAAAGTTGGCAGGCTTCGGTTTTACCCCACACTTACTTTATTTTTTTGCAGACTATATGAGGGACAGACGGCAATATGTAGAATATGAAGGGCACAGATCGATACCTTATTTTACGAGGTCAGGCGTAAGTCAGGGTAGCAATTTAGGGCCTCTCGAATTTTTATTAATGATAAACGATTTGCCTAAAACAGTAAAAGATGCTAAGTGTTTATTATTCGCAGATGACCTTAAGTTGTCCCTGGCGGTAAATAGTGGGGATGACTGTGAAACGTTGCAGGCGGATATCGACAGAGTCGTACAGTGGAGCAAGAACAATCTTTTACAGTTTAACACCAAAAAATGTATGACTATCTCTTTCTCTAGGGCACGTACTCCCATTCAAAATAGTTACAAGGTAGATGGAGATTTAATGGTTAGAGTCACAGAAGTAAGGGATTTAGGAGTTAGTTTTAACACTGAGTTAACGTTTCGAAATCATATTTCTAAAATTTGTAAAAAAGCATTCAGGAATCTAGGGTTTGTACTACGGATGGCTAATGGATTCACAAATATGAAGGCCATAACATCTTTGTATAATGCGTTGGTTAGAAGCCAGCTAGAATACAATGCTGAAATATGGGCTCCACACGAAGCAAAGTATATTCTTATGTTAGAGCGGATACAGAATAAGTTTATTAGGTATATGTATATGAGGCAATATGGCGTATACCCGTTTTATCCGCTGATGTATCCGACATTGTTTATTTTAGGCATGGTCGGATACAATCAGCTGAAAGTCAGAAGGGAGCTAGCACTTGTTACATATATCTTTAAGCTGCTTAGGGGTAAGATATACAATGCGGATATATTGGGGTCGGTGGGTATTTGTGTTCCGCGCACGACCGGGGCGCGCCGTCAGCCCGGGCTGCTGGCCGTGCCGCGCGGGCGCACCAAGCTGCTGCGCGAGGCGCCGATGACGCGCGCGATGCGCACCCTGAACCTCATAGCCACGCATGTAGACCTATTATCTTGTACGATGAGTGAATTCACAAAAGTAGCATTAGTAACTCTTTGTTATATTGAATAGTTCGTTATTTTATTATAATAGATAATTTTTTTTTGCTACATTATCGCATTGGGTTCAGCCTGTAATGATAATTGTATGTGTGGAAATAAAAATAAATAAATAAATAAATAAAATATTTACGAAGGCTGCGAAGGAAACTGTCTACATTGATTGAAACGCATATGTGCAAAAGGTCGCCAGAGCTCGCGGGGATGTGTTGTGTTCTGAGTGAGGGACCTGCGTTCGTCACTAGCTACTCGTATCAACACAACGATACCTCTAATCTATAATCAATATTTTTCGGCGTGTCTTTCCCAACCTTCATTAATATATAACTATATATATATTTTTAATTTATTTAGAAACACAAACAGTCGCATAAACAAATATACATATAAGGGGTAGATACACATACAGTACCAACAGACGTAATGCTAAAGACCTGGAGGTTCATTAATATTATAATAATTGTGTTAACAAAAACGAATCTTAATCATGCAACTAAAATTAATGTAGACATTTTTCGGTTAGAATACAAGGAGATCTGAAGAGTAACATTTACATTAGGTAATTATAATACTCCTGGAAGAACTAAGAAAATAACTTACAATTTTACTAACAATTTGATACTTAACAATGATTGATGAAAGGGATCAATATCGATCAGATACTTATGATAAAAACTAGGGACTCGTCTGAAAAAAGTATGCCGTGAGTAATTTTTGCGCGAAAAGCTGATATGGAATAGAGATCTAGGAATAATATGTCGCAGAAGCTAAACTATTTAAGTATAATAATAGTTATTTGTTATACAAGGGTGCAAAGTTGTATTTAAACATTTTTAACCGCGAGTGTCGAATCGAAACACGGGCTAGCGAATGGATTCTAGTAGGGTTGAACCACGAGCTAGTGAATGGATTCTATTGTTGTATGGTTCGAAAATAGAATCCTGAGCGTAGCGAGTGTTGCAACACACGAGACGTCAAAATAACTGCAGCCGTGTGTAACACTATCTTTTCACCTCACTAAAGCGAGGGAAATAGCATTAGCATAATGTCAAAATGTCCCACAAAAGTTTAAATTCGATAAAAAAAGTTATAATAAAATGAAATAAAAAGATTGAAAAAAAAGCATAAAAAAAGAAAAACAACATTAAAAAAAAAGTCCCAACAAGTACAACTATCACAGTTCCGCAGTGCGGGACTTTTCTGTCTTGATATGTACCGTCGGTGCACGCGACTACTATGCTATTACGTACCTCGTTTTAACCTCACCTCGCCCGTCACCCCTAATATATCTTAACTCCGCGATCCGTAGTAACTAAGCGTAATTAGAGGTCTAGTTTCGTTAGGCCTTAGGAGTGTGTAGGGTGAGGTGAGGTGAAAGCGCGCGTTCAGAATACCAACCCTGCTGTCCGTCGCCCACGTCACCGTAGTCGTAGCAGGAAATCAGCCCTAAAGGTCAATGCCACGATGCGTCATTTAAACGCACTGCAGGAACTGATTTGACGAATTGCAGGGTTTATCCCCATTGCAAAAGTTGAATACTCGCGTCCTGGATTGTGTGCGCCGATTCTCAGACCTATTATCTTTTTGATTTAAGTACCCAATGGGATCTTTTGTAGGTAGTTGCCCCTCCATTATATTTATTCCAAAGCTCGCTGCAACATTCCTACCAAACGGATCATGAAGCTCAGCGGAGTACTCTGAGTTCCTCTGGTTCAGGGTAATCATTACCGAAGTTATCCGGCAAGGGCGTCATCTTTCGTAAGGTTAAATATTTCAGGAAAACCGCCAAATACCTACCCTTGGACGCAAAACGCCAATTACGGAAAGAGAGGCCTAAATAGGTACTATGTGTACCTACGCGTATTAACACAACTGGCCAACACGTATTAATACAATTGTTTAAGGGATGCCTTGATTCGAGTCGACCACGCCTCCTTGACAGAGACAAGCTTATGCCTTCCGCGAACGTGAAAAAGAGATGCAACACTCTTCGCGAATGGCTTGATTGGACTTTCGCTAAATATATAACTTAGTGGAGTTTTATTTATATTTTATTGATTTTAGATGCGATAAAATACTATATTATTAACTTGATTCTGTCGTAAAATAATGTATTGTTTGAGTAGGATGAGTAAAAAAAGGAAAATAAAGACCCAACTTTGGACCCAACTTTTTTACTATCGAAGAAATTTTAGGCAATCGTGTATCGATTAAATCAGATGAACAATCATATAGTCAAGAATCATATATCTGAAAATCAGACCTTATTGTTTCTTAGTCTAGTCAGAACGGCGTTTCAAAGCACGCGATAATTTCCAATTCACCCCCTTAAAAGCCTATGTTTAGCCTAGCCAGCCATATCAGAGCTCACGACAGGGCAAATTCATAATTGCTAGGGTCGCCGTCGTCGAAACCGATCTAAATTTAGCCGCGCCCCATCAATAATAATTGACGTCAATGATTTTTAGTAAGGACACAGACCTCCGACAAAGCTTGGAGCTGCAGAACTTGCGGCCGGCCACGGCGTACGGGGCGCGCGTCGCCACGGGCAACCAGGTCGGCGTCAGCCTCTACACCGCGCCCGTACACTTCACTACGCACGAAGAAGGTACATTCGTAAATTATACATACCTCAAAAAAAGTACAGTCGGCAAAAGCTGGTACCAAATAATAAAATATTGTATACTTTGTACACTTTATTAGTGCATTTCCTTAAACCTCAGCGCCTTCCTCACCCCCCAACAACGTGCAAGTGGAGCAAACAGAGAATCCTGGCGAGCTCCGGGCGTCCTGGATGCCTCCGCTCAAGGAGACCCACAACGGGCTCATCGTGGGCTACCACGTCAAGGCTGTTCCTCAGGGCGGCAGTTCAGGTGAGAAACAAGAAGCACGAGGCATTATTTCGCTATACATTTCCTTAAACCTCAGCGTCCTCTCCAACAACGGCCAAGTGGAGCAGATAGAGAACCCCGGCGAGCTCCGGGCGTCCTGGATGCCTCCGCTAAAAGAAACCCACAACGGGCTCATCGTGGGCTACCACGTCAAGGCTGTTCCTCAGGGCGGCAGTTCAGGTGAGAAACAAGAAGCACGAGGCGGTATTTGCCTATACATTTCCTTAAACCTCAGCGTCATCTCCAACAACGGCCAAGTGGAGCAGATAGAGAACCCCGGCGAGCTCCGGGAGTCCTGGATGCCTCCTCTAATGCCGGCTGTACACATTGGGCCAACGTTGGCGCGTGAGCAGGATGCAGCTATGCAAACGCATGAGAACGATATAAAGCCCTCTTCCTCTAACGCATAGCTGCATCTGCTCACGCGCCAACGTTGGCCCAATGTGTACAGCCGGCTTAAAGGAGACCTTCAACGGGCTCATCGTGGGCTACCACGTCAAGGCTGTTACCCAGGGCGGCAGTTCAGGTGAGAAACAAGAAGCATGAGGCATTCTTTGCCTATACGTTTCCTTAAACCTTAGCGTCCTCCAACAACGGACAAGTGGAGCAGATAGAGAACGCCGGCAAGCTCCGGGAGTCCTGGATGCCTCCTCTATAGGAGACTTACAACGGGCTCATCGTGGGCTACCACGTCAAGGCTGTTCCTCAGGGCGGCAGTTCAGGTGAGAAACAAGAAGCACGAGGCATTCTTTGCCTATACATTTCCTTAAACCTCAGCGTCCTCTCCAACAACGGCCAAGTGGAGCAGATAGAGAACCCCGGCGAGCTCCGGGCGTCCTGGATGCCTCCTCTATAGGAGATTTACAACGGGCTCATCGTGGGCTACCACGTCAAGGCTGTTCCTCAGGGCGGCAGTTCAGGTGATAAACAAGAAGCATGAGGCATTCTTTGCCTATACGTTTCCTTAAACCTCAGCGTCCTCCAACAACGGCCAAGTGGAGCAGATATAGAACCCCGGCGAGCTCCGGGGGTCCTGGATGCTTCCGCTCAAGGAGACCCATATCGCGCTCATCGTGGGCTACCACGACAAGGGAGCAGTTCAGGTGTGGACAGGCCCAAGGCATTACCTACACTAGGAGCGTCTACGATTGCACCTAGTTCCACCGTTATTGATAAAATCCTTTTATAACATTGTCAGAGTATGAAAAATGTAACGGAACATAGGAATAATACGAGGACTCCAGCTGTGATTCCATCCAAATCCTATAATCACTGAAGGAAACTCAGAATATAATTTAAAACGAATGATATTTAGAGAAGTACCTACAAACGTATTAATTGCAGAAAATGTTTTTCTGTGTCAGATAACGGTGATTCAAGGACCCTCAAGGTTCTCCATCAAGCTGGAAAACAGGAAACTTTATTAAGTGGACTTTTAAAGAATACAAGGTAATATTTGCTTTCTCCAATACAATAATGGTAAACGATGACACACGTATGTAAATTGTACAGTCGAGGAAATTGAATGTTTAGCACTTTTGAACCTTAATGTCATTCCAATAGAGTTGGCATGTGCCAAACCTTCATTTTCCTCGACCGTACTTACCTACTAATTCATATATTTTCACCAGGTATGCTGTGTCAATATCAGCCTTTAACAGCGCGGGCCCAGGACCATTTTCAATAGCGGTGTTTCAAGATACTAGGGAAGGAGGTAAAACACAGCGACACTGTAATTTCATTTAGCTAGTTACTTATTTTTCATTAACTATAGATTATCTGTTGACTATTTCTTAGGAGACAGTAATATACCGTTATTAAAAGCCAGATACATAGGTACTCATCTGATGTGTCATGTCGTGACGCGATGGGACGCTATCTGTTCTTTATATTTTTAGTACGATTAGATTCATACTAAACTGATGCGCTCTGCGAGAGCGGATCAGAGATCATCTCCTAAGATAAGTATGAATCCGGCTTTAGACTGGATTCAAAATGGCTAACTGGCTGAAACTAGCTGACGAGGATATCCGTAGCAAGTGGTAAAAATCTATGAACCGCGTGTGACGTAGATAATTCTGTATCGGTCTGAACTGAACTGAAGCTTCTTTGCGTTTTCATTCGTCGGGGACTTCCATGTCGCGCTGACTGAGGACTATAGGGGTTTTGAAAGGAAAGACAACACGCTTTAATTTTCAAGCGTAAATCTCAGTAGAATACCATCAGGCGGCCCATGCGCTTTCAAGTATGCTGGCAACATGGTACAAAAAATCTTGACCTATTCCAATAGGAATAGCCTAATAAGGCTGCGTTACGTAGTCGCCAGTAATCTGTATTCCGTGCTCATGTATTTATTTTTTATTTATTTATTTATTAATACTTGGAAAATCAACAGCGCAACATATTTATAGACAATAATAAAACCATATAGCCAATTACATGTTCTCACTTACTCATAGAAATAAACTAACACAAAGAAATCTATAGCCAAACTTAAACTTAGCGTACATTACGCACAGTAACCAATCGCGTAATAGCAAGGATGGCAACGCGAATATATAAGTAGGTACAAGGTAGTTAATAAATTAGGATATATTATACACTCTAGTACGAGTAACCCGAGCCTACATCTGAAGTATCATACATGAAGATCTTGTCAGTTTAGATTTTATTGCTTGTATGCTATCCCAAAATATGTCTATATCTAACTTAAAACTAGAACTTTGTTTAAACTCTTGCCTGCTCTGCACAAAAAACTATTCTTTCTATATTTAGTAGAAACATGGAACATGCTAATAGGACGGAAACTTCTTATAGTATTCAAATAATTTTTACCAAGTAAATTGGGACAGTCAACATTGCTTCTTAATATATTTAACTAGTATATCAGCAATTTCACGACGCTTAACAAGGCGTATCAGGTGATGCTTTTTACTTAAGGTTAAATAATTAGCTGAACTATAATGTATACGCATTTTATAGCAAAGAAATTTGTACAGTATATAGGAATGTATCGAGTAGTTTGGCGACTACAAAGCGAGGCCTGTTGTTGGTTGTTCCAGCGCCGGAGCAAGCGCCGCTGGCGGTGGAGTGCACCGCGGTGTCGCCGACGTCGCTGCGCGTGGGCTGGCAGCCGCTCGCGGCCGGCCGCGGCGGACAGCTCCGAGGGTACAGCGTGCTGTACGCGGCTGAAGGTACGCGGATGTTCCAGCGCCGGAGCAAGCGCCGCTGACGGTGGATTGCACCGAGGTGTCGCCGACGTCGCTGCGCGTGGGCTGGCAGCCGCTCGCGGCCGGCCGCGGCGGACAGCTCCGAGGGTACAGCGTGCTGTACGCGACTGAAGGTACGCGGATGTTCCAGCGCCGGAGCAAGCGCCGCTGACGGTGGATTGCACCGAGGTGTCGCCGACGTCGCTGCGCGTGGGCTGGCAGCCGCTCGCGGCCGGCCCCGACGGACAGCTCCGAGGGTACAGCGTGCTGTACGCGGCTGAAAGTACGCGGATCCACTAACCAGTGGCGAACGGTGTTTTTGACATTTTGACATTCGCAGGTGAACGGCGTGATATTTTAGAAAACTTATGTAACACGACACTTTCATAAATTGGCTCTCCATTTGCTCGAAATTCCCTCTTTCCCAGAATAAACTTGTATAAACTAGAATTATTTGAGCTGCGACCATTAGTCTGCGAATGTCAAAAGACGTTTTGTATGGTCGTCGAACCACCTTAACACAAACACACGAGATTACGAAACTGACATAACAATAACTGAATGAATTTGTAAAGTTGTAGAGCCGCTGACTTGGAAACAGTGCCATACGATACGACCAGTCAAAACAAGAGTTAAATGTTACTCTTGTAGACGAAGCATCTTCCAGATTTATATTGTAACAGCGTAACGTAGCCTTTTTCCAACTACAAGCCACAGCCATACTTGACAGAATACCAACTATTTACTGTATGTGATCCGCATGTTACTTCAAGTCTTATCTTTCTTTCGTAGGTAGCTACGACTCTAACAGATAATTTATTTGGACATTTAGTCAGAGCTGTGCTATGTGCGTCTACGTTTTAAGCCCTATAAAGCAATAACCTCTTTGTTGAATGGGAATTAAAAAGATACTGTTCCTTTCAGAAGACGCATGGCACAATCAAACATCGCTCCACACGGAAATATACCTGCAAGGCTTGCTGAAGTACTCCAACTACACAGTGAAGGTGGCAGGTTTCTCCAACTACGGCGCGGGGCCGTTTTCCTATCCAATTGTTTGTGCTACTTTGCAAGACGGTAAATATCGAAACAAAAAAGTTAGAGATAATTAATGTCTACTCCTATCTAAAAAATTACATCTTTTGGCAACTTTTATAATGCCAGACCTGACCCTTGACACCTTGGCAAATCTCGATCCCCGAACACCTCTGAGTCCGCGGTGTAATTTCACCCGAACACTTTGGCGACCCCTGACTTAAATCAAAGGGCTCGTGCTACGCGGCAGGGATGGCATGATTTAAGATTCCTAGCTATCAAACATCAATTTAGTAGTACATACATACTATTTACTCAGTGATAATACCAAGATACATAATCTTGTTGCTTTAATTACTCACCTACTCAAACCGGTTGATACAAATAACATAATTAATTAAGTGTTTGTAATGGCCGCTTCACACAATGGGCCATCCTGACCCATCATACAGGACGCAACTATGCGTTAAAGGGAGTAAGACATATTTATGTCTCTTTCTAACCGCATATCCGCGTCCTGAATGATGGGTCAGGGTGGCCCATTGTGTGAAGCAGCCATTAAGTATTTGTAACCTGTTGAAGTTTTATTCCCTACCAGTGCCAGATCCACCAGCTGACATCAAAGTGCTGGTGCTGTCGAGCTCTTCTCTCCTCGTCAGTTGGAAGAAACCGGAGCATCCTAATGGAGAAATACTCTACTACACGGTTTACATTAAACCTACTTCTAGGTAAGGCTGCTTGAATGGTAAGGCCCGAACTCTTGCTGCTAATACATATACATACACATACATCATCATGTGTATACATGTCATGATTTGTCAGCCTCAATTTATCAGAAACTGACTAATTGCTATCGTCTGGAGGCATGTTGCGCTGCTGATCCAGCTGTCAAACGAGTTGTACTGACAAATTGTATGCACATCACAATCAACACAATTTCGACTTTGGAAATATTTATGATCAGCCAAGTTTTCTGTCAGATAATTTTGAAGTAATTTTTTTTTAAATATTATACATAATAATAATTTGTATTTAGCCTTTCCACAAATTTAACAAGCATTTATTAAAGAGATTGTATTTTAAAGGTGTTATAGTGCTATAAAAACGCGTTTTATAGTCGATTCGAGTCAAGCTTTGAAGTCTTTGTATTTTTTTTTTAATCAGGTTTGCATTTTACTGCAAATAGCGATATCTTAGGAAAAATTAAAAATATCACAATCACTAGATAGTGCTTTGGTATGGCAATATTATTTTTACTAAATGGTATCCCTAAATTGTCACGATTTGTCAGAAATTGTGGCTGACAAATCAGAACTGATAATTGTATGGTTTGTAGAGCCGATAAGTCAATACGTACGCACGCAATATGTATGAGTACGAGGTTACATTCAGCACAATACATATTGCGACGTTTTCCTGTGGTCGTTCGGGCAATTGACCCTAGCTTTAATACGGCTCGTCGTGATATTGTCGATGGCAACGCTACCGTACAGATTTACCAACCAACACAAAATACCTACTGTAATACCTTCTTCTCCACGTTCCATTCCAAGCCGGCCTATCCCAGTGTCAATTTGGAGCGAAACTAGTACCTACAGTAGAATTATTTGGGGTTTACCACTGACTGAAAATAAGTACTTAGTTATTTCTAAATCGATAGACGTGGGTAACAGTATTCTGAAAATTGCTTTATTTGTATGATATTAAAGTTGAAAATTAAATGAAGGCAAACTATCTGTCAGTGGTTAACTAACAGTAATCGTAGCCTATCGCACACAATGACGTTTCATATATACGATTACGATTACATAATACGTAATTTCATTGATCGCACACCGTCATAAGAATATCAATTTTATAACATCTTGCTAACATGACCAAAGAAGTAATCCCATTGCAAAATATGAACTGTTTTGTAAGAACTTAACCTGTATTCAATTATTTTTTTACTTATTTTGACTTTCCGGCTATTGTATTATTTTATTATCATATATTATTATTTCCAAAATTTGATGATCATTTCGATAAAAAACATCGGAACTAAAATAGTTATTATTTTGGATGTTCAGTCATGTGGTACGTTGACCGCTCTATTTATTAATTAATCTAACTACAAAGTTACATTTAAAACATAGCCCTTATACAGTTTCTCTGCAGGAAGACTTTTAAAACATCTAATAAGTAATAAAATATATTTTAATATTCTTTTAAAAATACGTACATTAGCGAGTTGAATGTCCTCAGCACGGCTATCACTATCCGTCTCTCTCTTATTAGAACACTTAAAAAGAGAGGTAAGTATAGTGCGAGATCTCGATTTTCGGTATCGGCACTCATATTATGACTGCCTATATTATGAGTGCCGATACCGACCTTGCCGATTTGAGCCGGACCATTCAACTAGACATAGATGCAATTGTAAAATGGTCCCATAACAACGGCTTTTTGTTCAGCGCAGAAAAAACTAACCTACATTCTGACGGCGCTTACTAAAACTGCGTACTGCGACTCGATTTCATCATTCTAGGTAAAAAAAAAGGATAACAACTGTGTACAAACGAAAAATAAAGAGTTTACGTACTTATTTATTTGTTTAATTTATAAGTTTCACAAAATATTTATAGATTTTAAGAGATTAAACTTATCACGAATTTTTCAGATAAGTATCCTCTTGTCTCGAATACATACAATAATGAGCTTGAAAGAGAGATAAATACTTACCCAAATTTGACAACACCAAAAAATTGCAAATTTTGACGAAACCGAAACATTACATCTGATCAAAAGATTAAAAATCGATAAAAGTCCCGGATCAGACGGAATAACAAACGATTTACTAAAGGAGAGTGCACCGATTTTACTTCTACCTCTGACAATACTTTTCAACAAAATAATTCACCACAAAGAAGTGCCGGAAGAATGGAAAAAGTCGGTTATAATAATTCTGTATAAAAAAGGAGATCCAACCGACATATCAAATTACCGCCCAATCAGTATGATGTCGAGTTTATACAAAGTGTTCTCATCAGGTCTTCAAAACAGAATAACACCCAGAATAGAAAACTACCTGAACACATCACACGCGGGCTTCAGAAAAGCTTTTAACACATTGGATCATATTTTTGGCCTTTATTGACTATCAAAATGCTTTCAACAATTGATCATGCAGCAATATGGACAGCCCTAAAAGATGCAGAAGTTCATCCTAATTACATTACAATAATTAATAAGGTTATAATTATAATTATAACTGTACTAAAGATTATTACAATATGAATATAATGCGATTACTGAGAGCAACTCTTCAACTCTGAATTAGGAAAATAATTTTAAACATATTGTTTAAACTTAGCATCACAAATGTTTTCCTATTTATTCATTAGTCTCAAAGGAAAAAATGTATAATTAATTACTACAAGTTTAGCCATAATTATAGTTATGTTAATGATTATCCTTATTACAATAATAGTTCCACTACAATTACTGTGCTCCACTCTAAATAGGCTGAAAAGCAGTTTAACATTGGGTTATTTAGATTTCAGCTGGAGACCTACTTATTTGTCTAATAGTGATTAAATACAGTTACATGAGATCTCCAGTTTCCAGGCTGTAGAATTTGCTCTATCGTCTCGTACCTAGTTGTTAAAATAGCTGTCTGATACGACGGCTGCTCGAAAACTTCCTGATGAGCTGGTTATTCCTGCACTAATAAACAATGTGCGGAGCCAGCCCGCAATGATGGTGCGAGATGCTTCTCGAACTTTCCCTCTGGTTGTAATGAACAGGCTTTCTAGATCGTTTTGACTTGGGGTTCTTCTTTGGTTCGAGATCCTAATTAGTTTGCGAACCCATGAAACTAGATCTAATTTAAGATTCTCGTTTTGGGTTCATTTCCATCCTTATTGATGATGTGAATCTGGTTTTGAGACAAATTTCGACCATAGGAATATTTCAGAGCCTGAATCAACTAGTGAGATGGGCTTCATTTCTAAGAGCATCAGATTATAGATTCTTCTACCTGAAGCAAGTAAGAGAAGAGCTGCCATATAACTTGATACCTCAAATAGGCTGGTCTCATTTATATTGTACTTAATTATTGATGGATTTGTCGATGAGAAGACCCACATCCTAGATTGGTGCTCCTGCTCTTTTGGGTTTCTCGTTCTGTTCCAGCTTTCCGCAACAATTGAACTAGAAAACGTTATTACAACCGATTTATGTAGTAGAATAGCTCCTTATATATAGCGAGCTTCTCACACCTGGTGATAGTTCGCCAGCTGGGTAATTGTTAAGAGCGCACCAGTTTATCCACTTCCTCCAAACTGCTCTGTATGTGTTCTGTGTAGATTTGCGCCATGAAGACTCGAGAAGGCTGATGTTGCTTTGAGGCCAGTTTTTTAAGGACCACCCTGTATTTTCCAAACCTGCAATTGCAGGTTGCCCACTGCTGGAGGTGGCTCGTTGGTTCGCAGATCCACTAGGTGTTTCTCTATCTCCGGAATCAGCATTGGGGGCTCCGTCGACCTCTGATGAAGTTGAGCTAACCAAAAATGTTTTCCCATGTGGGGGGCTACTAACTACTGCGCTAAGATAGTCGCCTACGCAATTGTCTAGAAAAATGTCTGTGAAATGCGGCTGGGTAGCGCATACGCGGTCTCAGCAATCTAGTAGGTATATAAATAATATAATCTAACTTCGTGAAACAGAACACTATGAACTTCTGAACATACATAATAGTACATTCCCATTTATTAGACGCATTAGCCGAAGGCAAGGGCGATAGGTACATATGCTATCTGAGGCGTTCTTTATTACCGCCCGTGGTACGTATACAATTATACTCTCCCTGGCCCGCAAGTGGGTTTGTCGCATAGCGTGCGGTAATTCCTACTTTATGGCCAGGTATGAAGTAAAAGGTAGTGAAGAGACGAGCGTTTTTCAGCAACGGTCCCCCTCAAACGCACCGTGTGGAGTGGGCGCTCCGCAGCGCGGAGATCAAGGAGCTGGGCGCGGGGCGCGGCTACGAGGCGTGGGTCACCGCTGCCACGCGCGCCGGCGAGGGCGCGCCCACGCGCCGCGTCGCGCACTCGCCCTCGCCCAGAGGTAGGTATCAATATAGCCGTCTAGTCAAACATACCCCTAGCTTCATACCATTCCACATCACGAAACGTTTCCGAGAAGTAGGTGGCACTCATCCAAAATAGTGAAATCACTAAACGAGTGAGTCATATTTGAGTGTTTGGCTCTCATCACCAGATGTTTGTATAATGTAATAATAATAAAAATATTTGGGGACAATCTTACACAAATCGACCTAGTCCCAAACTAAGCAAAGCTTGTACTATGGGTACTAGGCGACGATATACATACTTATATAGAAACATAAATGCTTATATACATAGGAAACATCCATGATTCAGTAACAAATATTCTTGCTATAATTACACAAATAAATGCCCTTACCGGGATTCAAACCCGGGACCTCCGGGTTCGTAGGAAGGGTCAACCAACTAGGCTACAGAGGTCGTCAAACTTCCACTCAAACAAAACATCACAAATATGTCAACGGTTTGAGATCATCCTTCTTAAGTAGTTACAAACTCTTATTTTTCCTGTAGTGGTAGCCGGAGTGGCGTCCCTGGGCGGGACCATATCGGTGGGCGTGGGCAGCTCGCTGCTGCTGGTGTGCCAGTGCGTGGGCGCGCCGCCGCCGCGCACCGTGTGGTACCACAAGCACAACATCATCACGCACCACCCCAGGTTCACCAGGAACCACGACGACAGCCTGCTCATCAATAGTAAGCTGTTTACTACATTTTATCTTTTCTTTTCTGCCTGTAATTCTCAGAGCCAGCTCGAATCTTTCATCATATCAGCCGAAAGACGTCCACTGCGGGACATGACCTCCCCGAAAGACTGCCACAATGACCGCTCCTGCGCCACCCGCGTCCAGCGGACTCGCGACCTTTACCAGGTTATCTGTCACCTAGTGGGGGGAAGACACTGCGTCTTCCGGTACGAGGTCGCCAATCGAGTACCTTTGCACGCTTCGTGCAACGAAATGTATAGCAATACTTTACACTCTTCTCTATTTTCTTTGGATTGGCTAGCATTTTTGTGCGCCGTCTTAAAAGTAACCTTACGAATGACACCAATCTAAACTTTTTATGCAGACATAGATCCGTCTCTCGGCGGCAACTACACGTGTCTGGCCAAAAACCTGTACGGCTCCGACTCGGTGGAATACTCCGTGGTGGTGCTGCCGCTACCTGAAGCGCCGATCCTGCGTGCGACGCCACACAAGCACTCTATACTTGTGGAGTGGGAGCAGCCCTACTACTCACACAACAAAAGCAGTCAGAAGATTAGTAAGGGCTTCCCTAATTCACAATTCGTAAATTCACATTTATATGACGATGGTGTATACCCGTCTCTCTTCGATTCACGAAAACTTCTTGGGGCAACTGGTTTAATCCCAACTACTTAGGTCTAGTTTTCCCTATTAGGAACTGTATCGAACGTATAGTATTATGAGCAGAGCGTCGACCAGAGTCGTACCGGTCACGTAAAAATAACGTCACTTTGCACACAAGATGTTGTGATAAATAAAAGTAACTATTGATGAAGCTTTATACCGAACCTACCTTACCTACCTTTATAGCAACTTTTTATACAGTAGTAAAAATAAATACTACAATAAATAACTAAACAATTACAACGTCAAATTATTGTTCATCTGAATGACAATGTCAGTCAAAGACTATTTTAAGTGCCTATATCGTTTAATTAAAAAGGTATATAAGTCGTAACTGTTTACGAGAGGACTATTTGAAATCTTCTTAAGTGTGGTTTGACGTCATTGGCACAAAAAGTACGGGTCCTGTATCCGAGACACCCCGTGGTCATCCTACACAAACACTCCTAACTCGTGGATTGACAACAAAGCATGACGTTTTCTTGGATACTGTCAAATTCACTTGACGACCCACTGTTATACCCCCTATTTTCCATTTGGTGCTGAATGTTGAAATAAAGGAAATTCTGCGAAATTTCTCTACCTCTCTCTATTCGGGGATTTAACCACCGTGGATTTTATTAGATCTGTCCATTTTGTAGGAATCGGCCGCGGGAGCGACAACCTTCGCCTCCTCCTTGCATTATAGAGCTATTTATAAATGGACTTTTGTAAAGAGTATTGGTACTGTATTGTATATTTACCTTCACTTGTATCCTCGTCAGGCTACAGTCTAACGTGGAAGGTGGCGAACGGGCCGTGGCAGGAGGCGTGGCCGGCTGCGCGGCCGAGCCTGTCCGTGCAGAAACACCTACTGACAGGACTCAAGTGTGGTACCAAGTACTCCGTCCGGATCACCGCCACCAACAAGGTGGGGACGTCGCAGCCGGCGTACCTCGACGTCAGCACGCTCGGAGGAGGTCGGTCTACATTACTTTCTTCAGAGGCTCTAGTATAAGTTTTACTGAAACAAAACTTTACGATCGCGTTTGCGTTTTACCCTCAATTTGTATGGGATTTGACAGCTGAACACGAACGCGGTCGTAACGTCGCTGCTGACGTCACTGATTCGTGACTCTTTATGATCTTGTTATTATCTCCGCTTGCGGTCCGTCGCTGGGTGAAGTGAGGAGCCACACCTCCCTTCATTACAAACCGAGCTATAATGATGAAAATCGAAATTCAATGTTCAGACTCGACCGACAGAGGTGGGGATATACGAGGGCGACACTGAAAGTCTTTAGAACTGGCCACTTGTAATAAATATAATAAAAAAATATGTTCAAAATTTGAAAATGGAACTCTTTCTTAATATTTTTGTGTACGAATTCCACTCGATTGTCATTTGTTTTACGATTTGGCGGCAAATTGAAAATTGTGTGTACTACGTGAGCATGAATTTAACGCGAGAAAATTTTCGAGCAATGATTTTTTACGACTTTCGATGTAATTTAAGTCAACAAGAAAGTTATGATAGACTTCGATTGGCCTTTCACGATGAAGCCCCATCTCGTGCTACTATTTACAACTGGTTTAATGAATTTAAACGTGGCCGCACTAATCTCACTGATGATCTGCGTGAGGGCCGGCCTTCTACGGCGACTACTGAAGATAACATCAGTGTTGTGCGGCGTATGATAGAGACTGACAAAAGAGTAACCTATCAGCAGATTCGTACAAGCTTAGCCATTGGTATGAGTCAAGTCCACAAAATCCTCCATGACCATTTAGCGGTGAGGAAGCTTTGTGCCCGGTGGATACCTCATAATTTGACAGAAGCCCAAAAAGTCCGTCGTGTTGATTGGTGCCGTGAAATGGGTCAAAGATTCAACGGAGGTGACTCAAATGCTGTGTTCGACGTAGTTACGGGTGACGAAAGCTGGATTTACTGTTATGATCCTGAAACTAAAAGACAGTCTGCTGAGTGGGTGTTTCCTTCCGAGGAGTTGCCTACTAAAGTGAAGAGAGGTCGAAGTGTGGGAAAAAAGATGATGGCCTCGTTCTTCGGAAGGACTGGTCATTACGCAACAATTATTTTAGAGGATCAAAAAACAGTTACTGCGAAGTGGTACACTAACAATTGTTTACCACTTGTCTTGGAAAAAGTTCGAGAAAAACGGCCTCGCAGTAGGATCCTGCTTCACCACGACAACGCCTCATCGCACACCGCCAAGCAAACGATCGACTATTTGGCGACGGCAAACGTGGAATTACTGGGTCACCCACCTTATAGCCCCGACCTTGCACCTTGTGATTTTTATTTATTCCCAAAAATTAAAGAAAAACTTCGAGGAAAACGTTTTATGGACACCGACGAAGCAGTGGCTGCGTTTCAAAAGGCCGTCGAAGAGACCCCTAAGGACGAGTGGGCAAAGTGCTTTTCTCAGTGGTTCTATCGAATGCAGCGATGTATTGATGTGAAGGGAGGCTATTTTGAAAAGATATAATAAAAGTAATAAGTTGCTTGATTCCTCAGTTTTTGATTTTCTAAGAACTTTCAGTTTGACCCTCGTAGGAACTTCGATATACGATTTTCGCGGCAGCGCCGCTGGAATAAACTCGATGTTGCGTCTAAAAGTAAGGTTCTCTTTCGAAAATTGTACATAGCAGCTCAGCGACAATTTTCCTCTTAGGTACACTACATAATTCCGAAGAGTAATTTGTCCGAAAGCATATTTTTTTCGAATTTCATCATTTCAAAAACCGTTGTTCGTAGAAGATTTAAACTATTACCCTTTTTTCCATGGAGGAAATGCATGTAACCTACTCAATACTGATAGATTATATTGAATCATCTTCGTCAAAAATTCGTTTATCAAAAAATAGCCTTCGGAATTTTGTGATTTCGATATTTATTTATTTATTTATTGATAAAAACGTTTACATGACATTACAGTTTAACAATCAATGCGTCACAAAACATAGACTAACAACCAAATTCAGAATTATATTTCACAATAATTAAAACAAATTACATTGGAACTATAAAACAATATAATTAAAGAAAACAGAAAAAGACTTAACTAGCAACAGATGACTGCCGTTTATCCATCGCCTCGCAGAACTTCATACACCCAGCTACTGGATAAACATCACATTCAGGTGCTGATGCGAGGAGCGCGTTGATGCAGTTGAGCGCGCGAACAAGTGGTGATTTGCCGTGAGACACGGTGCGCGCTTCCGGCACTGCCAACAGCTGACGGGTGCGTGGCCGGAGATTAAAATTGGCCTTCGCTAGTGATATACTTAATGCTGCACTCGGGGAAATTGGTCTTCGGATATTTTGTGTGTTCCCATTCCTCTTGCATGTTATAAAGGCTGAATTCGGTGATCGTCCCTAGCGCCGATCCCGCCGGCGAGCAGCGAGTGGGTGTGGAGCAACAGCACGCACATACACGTGCAGCGCGCCGGCTGGGACGACGGCGCGTGCCCGCTGCGCGCCTTCCACGTGCAGCACCGCGCGCTCGGAGCACGCGCCTGGCGCGGCTCGCCCGACACGCAGGCTAGTAACTAAGCGGGTACTTTACTAACTAAACGTGTCTGAACACTATGAATGTTAGTACTTAGTCGAGTAAGTTTAGTTCATTATTTAGTCGAGCCGATCCAGTTTTCTGGCGAGTAGTGCCCTCCTCCACATTTTAACACACTGAAAATCACCCACAAAACAAGCGTGAACCTCAAGATAGTTGAGTTCATTACTTTATCGCAAGGCTATCCCGTTGGAGCGAAGATATAACTTTGAAATTTGTTGCAAAATGTTTAGTGTGCGAGTGTCTTTGGAATGTACTGAAGCATTATTTAGGATCTTCCAATGCAAATTTTCTAATTCGGTTACTACTTCCACAGAGCTACACGGAGCTCCCATCATGGAACACATACGAGTCGAGCCGCAGCGGGTCCTTCGCCATCGGGGACCTGACGCCCGGCACATGGTACCAGGTGCGCGTCACGGCCGCCAACGAGGCAGGGAGCGTCACCACCATCTACACATACGCCACTAAGAACGAGGATGGGAGTGAGTAGACAGTCAAACCATCTTTCCCACAGAGCAACACGGACCTCCCATCATGGAACACATACGAGTCGAGCCGCAGCGGGTTCTTCGCCATCGGGGACCTGACGCCCGGCACATGGTACCAGGTGCGCGTCACGGCCGCCGACGAGGCAGGGAGCGTCACCACCATCTACACATACGCCACTAAGAACGAGGATGGGAGTGAGTAGACAGTCAAACCATCTTTCCCACAAAGCAACACGGAGCTCCCATCATGGACATACGAGTCGACCCGCAGCGGGTCCTCCGCCATCGGAGACCTGACGCCCTGCACATGGTGCCACGGCCGCCAACGAGGCCGGCAGCCTCATCACCATCTTCACATACGCCACTAAGAACGACGACGGGAGTGAGTAGACAGTCAAACCATCTTTCCCACAGAGCAACACGGAGCTCCCATCATGGACATACGAGTCGACCCGCAGCGGGTCCTCCGCCATCGGAGACCTGACGCCCTGCACATGGTGCCACGGCCGCCAACGAGGCCGGCAGCCTCATCACCATCTTCACATACGCCACTAAGAACGACGACGGGAGTGAGTAGACAGTCAAACCATCTTTCCCACAGAGCAACACGGTGCTCCCATCATGGACATACGAGTCGACCCGCAGCGGGTCCTCCGCCATCGGAGACCTGACGCCCTGCACATGGTGCCACGGCCGCCAACGAGGCCGGCAGCCTCATCACCATCTTCACATACGCCACTAAGAACGACGACGGGAGTGAGTAGACAGTCAAACCATCTTTCCCACAGAGCAACACGGATCTCCCATCATGGACATACGAGTCGACCCGCAGCGGGTCCTCCGCCATCGGAGACCTGACGCCCTGCACATGGTGCCACGGCCGCCAACGAGGCCCGCAGCCTCATCACCATCTTCACATACGCCACTAAGAACGACGACGGGAGTGAGTAGACAGTCAAACCATCTTTCCCACAGAGCAACACGGAGCTCCCATCATGGACATACGAGTCGACCCGCAGCGGGTCCTCCGCCATCGGAGACCTGACGCCCTGCACATGGTGCCACGGCCGCCAACGAGGTCGGCAGCCTCATCACCATCTTCACATACGCCACTAAGAACGACGACGGGAGTGAGTAGACAGTCAAACCATCTTTCCCACAGAGCAACACGGAGCTCCCATCATGGACATACGAGTCGACCCGCAGCGGGTCCTTCGCCATCGGGGACCTGACGCCCTGCACATGGTACCACGGCCGCCAACGAGGCCGGCAGACTTATCACCATCTTCACATACGCCACTAAGAACGACGACGGGAGTGGGTAGACAGTCAAACCATCTTGCCCACAGAGCTACACGGTGCTCCCATCATGGAACACATACGAGTCGAGTCGCAGCGGATTCTTTGCCATCGGTGACCTGTCGCCCGGCACGTGGTACCACGGCCGCCAACGAGGCCGGCAGCCTTATCACTATCTTCACATACGCCACTAAGAACGACGACGGGAGTGGGTAGACAGTCAAACCATATTTCCCACAGAGCTACACGGTGCTCCCATCATGGAACACATACGAGTCGAGCCGCAGCGGGTTCTTCGCCATCGGGGACCTGACGCCCGGCACATGGTACCACGGCCGCCAACGAGGCCGGCAGCCTCATCATCACATACGCAACTAAGAACGAGGACGGGAGTGAGTAGGGGAACCTCTCACAACCTCGAAGAATTGTTTCTCCGAATGCGTCATTTGGCCGAAGACATTTTGTTCTGTAACCATTGACAATTCTAATCATTTGAAAATTGTATCATGTGCAGGATTATTAGGTTAGGTAAGGTTTGGTTTATATACATGCTGAAAGTGATACAGATATTTAAAAAAATAACTAATTCGGAGAAGTTGTGATGTCCAGTAACTTATAAGATTGTGGCGACACATTTATGCATAGCTAACATATAGGTCATCTATATATGTTAGTTAGGCAGGCGGGCTCGCCAGTAGTCCCTTACCCATAGGCGCATGTAGACGCTATGGTAAATAAATAATATAGAGTGAACTTTCGGTACTACGAGGGCTGCCTTTTAAGTTCTGTCGTTTGCAAACCTCCCGTGATTGCATAAAAAAGAACTAGTGTCACGTTAAAATATTCCCTTACCCATAGGCGCATGTAGACGCTATGGTAAATAAATAATATAGAGTGAACTTTCGGTACTACGAGTATATACTACCTTGACATCCACATAAAGACTCCCTATATCTGGTGACCCCGACGTGATAAAAAAACTTGCGCGAACTTTGACTGACCCCTTTTAATTTGCTTTTAAAGGTGAAGTGGGGCCGCCAACGGAGTTTCTAGACCTGAACATGCTCGTGATCATCTGCAGCTCGATCCTACTGCTCATCTGTCTCATCAGCTGCATTTACATACTCGTCAAAAGGCAAAGGTCAGCACACATGTCAGCATTTATATTGAAATCTTGAATTCCTTCCAAACTTCGATTTTCGAGCACGCCACGGGATTTAGACTCTCCCTCACGGATTAAACATATTTGGAGCTGACAACTGTCGAAATGGCGAAATGAGAGACCCTTTCACCAACTCGACAATAGGCATGATGCCTCATGTTCAATACGGTATTTGACTAAAATCAAATCAGCTTCTTTTTATGTAACGTCAAAAACGCTCCGTTAGTATGAAATTTGTAGGGATTACTTGCATGTGACGTCACAGTCAAATAACGTCCTTATTGTTAGTTTTTATTAATTTAAAAATCTTACAATAGCAAACATAAATCAATTCAATTCAATTTCAATTTCCGAGTATTTTCGTAATTTTCATCTGTTGCTAATGAAAAAAAAAATATTTTCACTGCTGTCAAATACCCTATTGATATGAACCTTGAAAGTTTAGAAAAATTATGGTTTTTATTTTATTGTCCAAGACTAAATTTAAACCTGCCAATAGAATCCTTACACTTTTATAGAAACAAAATTGTATGACAACTATGTACTTAAACGCAGTATTTCGCGACCGAAACAACAATTTACCGGATTTTCCATACAACGATACAACTACTTTGTACAATTGTGACGTCATACTTGTGTGGCTATCAGTATGAAGCATTTTGCGCTGCCGCCAGCGACGTCAATCTTTATCTCAAATTTTAGGGTATTTATGTTCTTTAATTGTAGTTGCTCCCATACAAACATTTGTTCCTCTCCAAAAACTGGTTCGAATGACATCATAAAAAAAATCTTAGTCATCATCCCTATTGTCGGACACTGACAAGTCGCATTGCATTGGCGGATTTACAAGTACCTAAAGATGATGATTAGGGTATCTGTGAACCCAGAGAATAAAGATTTGGCACTGGTAAGTAGGTGAGAACCCCCGCCAGGTTGAAGCAATTCAAAAGATTTTCTATCTTGTCTAGGTGTCTTCCCTTGGATGATTCCCTGTCTCATTAGTTATAGAAGTTCGTGTTTCTCATTACGTTGCAGATTATATGGGACAAAATAGGTACCTACTGCAGTTTCCGTTTTTTGATCATCTTTAAAATGTCAACTTTCTTATTTTCTACCTACACATCATTTGATACTCTATTCTTATGGTGGAGCAATCGTATTTCATTTGATTTACAGAAGCGGCAACCTAACAGAGTACCGTGACTCGATAACAGTAGACAACAAGTCGGAGTCGGGCAACCTGACCGACAACACGTCGCACACGAACCTGGCCAACGTGGGCAACCTGACCGCCGCCGGCAAAGAGAATGCCATCAACGCGCAGAACAGGATCTACAGCGCTCCCATACACATGAGGAACAATAGTAAACATGGTGAGTTCTGCAACCTGTTGGGCAACCTGGCTGGCGTCGGCAACCTTACCGCCGTTGGCAAGGAGAACGCCATCAACGCGCAGTACATGGTCTTCAGCGCGTCCATACACATGAGGAAGGCAAGTTCTGCAACCTGTAGGCCAACCTGACTGGCGTCAGCAACCTTACCGCCGTTGGCAAGGAGAACGCCATCAACCGCGCAGAACATGGTCTTCAGCGCGTGCATTCACATGAGGAAGGTGAGTTCTGCAACCTGTAGGCCAACCCGACTGGCGTCGGCAACCTTACCGCCGTTGGCAAGGAGAACGCCATCAACGCACAGAACAAGGTCTTCGGCGTGTCCATTCATATGAGGAAGGTGAGTTCTGCAACCTGTAGGCCAACCTGCCCGCCACCGGCAAGGAGAACGCGATCTTGAAACGGCACTGCTAGGACTCACGGCCAGCGGTGTTCCGATCTCTCGCTCCCACGTATATGGCGCACCGCTGCCGCTGCCGCCGCCGCGCCGCTCGAAGTTATGGCCGAGCTTAATGTGAAACTCGATCAATTTGTTCAAGATTTTCCCCTTAAGTATATCAATTTATCCGCTAAATAACTACAACTTAGAAAAGTTGAGAAACCCCCGACTGAACAGATTTTCATGAAACATGGCTAAGAACACTCGGGATAAAATTATCTATGACACAAATAAAACTAAACTGGTCCGTTTGGGAGCTATGATACCACAGACAGATACACAGATACACAGACAGACACGTTAAACTTATAACACCCCTCTCTTTGCGTCGGGGGTTAAAAAGGAATAATGTTCTCGGTACCTATCATGGACTTTCGCAAAGTAAATTCAATCAATTACTTTTTAATTTATTTATACTCAAGCCAAAAGTCTCCTTCTATTCGTACTCTAGTAAAGGGAGTTGAAAAGGGCATTTCATTTGTAACCCAATGTTTCAGAGCTGTACGAGATAAGTCCGTACGCGCAGTTCGCGGTGGGTTTCCGCACGTTCGGGCATGTCGACAACCAGGACATGCCGGCTCGACACAAGCACCGCTTCGACACAGGTCGGACTACTCATATTAAATACTGCTTGCCTTTGACGAAGGCGAGTCGATTGATGATATTAGACTTTAACTTCATAATAGGAACGCGCCAACTTAGCCTTCGTGAAATGCGACAACTAAACTAGCAATGTGGCCCATCCAGTGGCAGATTTTTAGCCTTGGCCGCCCTGGGCCGTGCAGTATCAGCCGCGCCTTTCTCATCTCCCACTATTTAGGTAGGTAGGTACTTGGGTTTTTAGCTACGATAGGTCGCCCCTAGGGCCTTAGAGCTAATTCGCCACAGCTAGCTTTGCACGAGTAATATTGTAGTTTTTTTGTTTATGTCCTTAAGTCAATCTGTTTCGCAGAAGAAGACGCGGATAAAGTTAGTAAGTAGGGAGACCCAGGAGGATCGTGTTAATTTTTTACTTCAAAAAACGTAAATCGCTAAAGAAAATTTCAACAATTATAACATCAAAATTAATGAAAATGTTAAAGTTTCTAAGAAAATCGTCAAAAACCGAAACTATTCCTCATGTCACAACTCTCCTAAAACACCGAGATAAGTTGTGACAGGTACCAAGGTATGTTGTGGCAGCAGTATTGCACTATTTGATAAATAAAATACACAGTTATATAAACTATAATCAGATAAAACATATTATTTGCAAAAGAAAGTTGGTACTATCGCCGTCTTATAGCATTCAGCACACCACACTACAAGGCCAAGTAAGTTTGCATATATCAAAAATAAAAAAATAAGAGGCGTTCTTATTGCAGACTGTACTTGCAAGATTTGACCTAAACAAACGAACGTACAAACAAATGAAAATATTGGAAGTTAATAGCATATAAAACTATTCTATCTAGCAGAAAATTTAAGGCAAATATAAAAGTTGTGATTGTGAACTGTCTAAACCGTTCACAATTTAAGGCATTCTTTTTCGTCCGTTTCAATCTATCAATTTAAAATCGTCAAATAGTGAACTTGGATCAAATTGGCACGCTTCGTGCACCCTGCACGCTGATTGGTTGAAATAATTATTCCATTTACATGAGCTTCCACTTACATCACATCATGGTGTTTTTTTTTACTAAACATGTTATTTCATTTATATTTAGGTACACTTGGTAGTGTCGACGGAGCCCCGCCGAGCGGGGATACTGTTTCTGGGCGGTATGCCCTTCTAGTAACTGAAGCTGCCTAACTAACTTAACCTACCTAGTCTGTGTATATATGCGTTCCGTAGCATGTCAATTTGAACTCAGTTCACAATTTGACGATTTCACGTTGATAACTGTTTTGACAGTTCTCAATTTTTCGACAGTTTATAATATACACAGTATATGTCATGCCTACAAACGCTTGGCGCGTGCTACGTCAAGTAAGGCGTCTCTGAAGAAACAAACGAGAAACGAGTGCTGATGCTAGCCGGCTAACGGTCATATAGTTAGGTTCCGAGGAATCGTCTTTGTCACAAATCTCCTCTGACACTACCGACACTCTAAACCGCCTACGTTAACTTAGTACCTACCTATGCCTACGTCTGCCTACTGTGCAAATCGAGCGATGTCACAGCTTTAATAAGTCTAATACATACTTATAACCCAGTCTAATCATAATTGTGCTTATTCATATTGACAATTTATGAAAATAAAAACTCCTAGCGGGATCTGACACATGTGATATAGGCACTGAAATTTGTCTTTGTTTACAGAAACCAGTTTTCAAGTGTGTTCAGAGTCGGAGGACAGTGACAGTATATCAAAATCCACTCTGAAGAGCGTGCCCAGAAGTAAGTTCAATAATGGCCGGTTCCAATAATCAATCCACCGATAGTTTTCCTTACCGGCAGTTACATTTCGACAGATTACCCGTAGAAAATGTGACAAAATGTAACTGTTGGTAAGTAAAACTATCGGTGGATTGATTATTGGGATCGGCCGATAATAGAGTCTGGCCAGGGATAAATGAGCCTTTTTTATATGGCAACAGTAAATATCGTTGTCAAATGTGTCAAACGTTTTAAATTAGTATGATATCCTAATCTTTCCATAACCGTTCCATAATAAATTGGACTGTGTTTGCCTTTTAAGAGAATTAAAGTGTGGCTTACTGCTAATGTTATTCACATTGAAGAATGTCATATGAAGTTCAATTAATATGTCTCGTCAAAATTGAAATATTGTAGAGTGGTTTTGATTATTTTTCTTAAATATAAAGTAGAAGGAAATAAAACAGTATTTCATATAACTTTACTTCCTTCTGCTTGATCAGTTGCATTTTGTGAAATGACGAAAATTATTATTTTTTCAAATATCATTTATTATTTTATCACGTTAAATAAGCTGTTTTTTTTAAATTTGCCGCTCTTTTCTAGGCTCATTTTTCCCTGGCCAGAACACTACGTCTGTGATATTAACAGGCCAATGATCTATAATTTGTGATAGGTACCTTAAAGGAATCATCGCTGTCACCACTAGACTACTGAAACTACTATATTTTAAGAGCATTTTTTAGGCCTTACCTACTATGTAAAATATTACTGACAGAATTATTCATCAATATCTACCTATTTACTTGAGATTATTTGAGTTGGCCGAATTCCATCAAAGCAGTCCATTCAAACATCAACTCTACCGTCCCAGGTAAAAGATTACAATTCCATTGACAGTTCTATAAGAAGTCGGCCACATTAAATGATAAGATAAGATAAGGTAAGATTTATTTGCAACCAAGTACTTAATACTAAGATACATGGACCCTGGAATGGTGTAGCAATAATCAGGTAACTCATACAACATAGCAAATTATATAAATATATATAGTAAATTTTTAACTTACTAATATCGATAGGTACAAACGACAACACTGTTAACTGACCATCCTGTGTTTATATTGAACCTTATTACAATGCACTTAAGGGTGCACCGATGGTCAGTTAGCTGTGTTGTCGATGGTACCTACCTACCTATTGATATTTGTAAAAAAATTACGGCGAACACATTATAAACATGTATCTTCCATAAATTGAGCTACGGAATAGTAACATTGATCATTTCATCGTTCATCAATCATTTAGTGTACGAATGATATGTCAGTTGGTACATCTTTTATCTGGTTGGGAATATTACTATATTTTTTTATGGCTCAGTAATATGGGCCATTTTTATATATTTCTAGTTTAGGTTCAGATCTCAAACATACACTTTGTTGGCTGCTCCTGTGTGATGTGTCTGAGACAAACTCACGCACGACAGGTGTCTAAGCTTTGCACCGCTTCCATTATCAGTTTCAATCAGGTACCTACTAACAAAACCGTGTCTTTTTCAGAAGCATGTCGGCAACCACACCACAGATAACTAGACAAGGAAGAATTATCTTTTTAAATGGTAAAGGAATAAGATTCCTCGGACCATTGCCAAGGTGCCAACGTTGTATGATATAGTTACGAACTTTTATACGAATGGCGCACATTCCAGTTCTCAAAGAAAACGAATTGTCATCGAAACAAATACTGCCCTTAAACCAATGTACCTACTTAATTTATTTAGAAGGTCGTCTTAACTGACGATGCGGGCCGTTTTAAAATGTAATGAATTAGTAGGCTATAACACCTTTACGAACACTAAAAGGCTCTACCTACCTTGCCCGTAAGTTCATTTTATTGTTATTATGTCTAATAACTAAGCAAAACCAAATGTACTACCTAATTGTGAAGAATACATAAGTATAACTTGTAGGTCACACATTGTATAACTAAGGTAGATGGATTGATTTTCCTAAAGTTCTATTTCGGTTACCATCCGAAATATTTAAAAAAATACTACAGGCAAACCGCTAGCGTTCGTTTCATAATAATATTATTCCTGTCGGTAATGAGATCAATGTCCACAGAATTGTTGTGTAATGGAGTTCCCATGACGTCAATGTGAAATACTCATCTGAGCTAACCACGAAGTGAATTCGCAATACTTTACTTGCAAGAATGATCACTACTGGCCTAGCCTGTTAATGCCAGAAGAAATAGTGTTTTCTGACATTACCAAAATAACTATACAATACATGTACCTACTTACCCTTTTCTCAAAAATATTCGGCAAAGTTTACTTTATTAGTTAAAAATAAGGTGCATAGTTTATGGTTAGTCAAAAAATAAAAAACCTTGCCGGCTCGATTTTGCTCGACAACAATGTTGCATACAAATTCCATTATTTGTCGAGGTATAATTAAAAAAAAAGTTACAACGGCCATATAAAAAAGGCATAGGTCCTAAACAGCCAAAACGGAACATCAGTAGCTGTGACTTATCGCGACTTTTTAGTTGCCTCAAATAAGTTATGGCGCTTTCGGAAGAAAAATACACTTTCAACTTATTATTAAAAAAAAATTAAAGGCAACGCAAAAAATATTGTATTTTTACATATCAGGCCAGTTGTTTTTTCGGAAAATATTGAAAGTTGACGTGTAGATGATTCCAGATTTAAAAGAAGCTGCAAGCTCAGTTATTGATATTTTTTTCCCTGCAAAGCCAAAAGACAAATATCTAAAGGCGTAGGTACGACAATTTCATGAAGTGGCGAGAAGAAAAGCATGTAGCCTCATCTTTTTCAGAAAGTATATTTTTGTTTTCTTGCACAATTTTTGAGAAAAGCGCTATATTTGTCTCAGCCGGAAGGGCAATTGCTGGCTACGTATTAAATTAAACGGACTCCCAAGGTCGTCCGTTTAAAATTAATACTCAGCCAGCAATTGCCTACTTCCCTTGCTTCGACAATAATGTACTATTTTTTTTTGTTCAGGTAGGTACCTACTTTTGTTTTCTTAGCTAATTAGCTCAAATAATAGTTCATTGATTTTCGAACTGACAAGCAAGACACGGCTTAAGAAAAAAATATCGAAGGGAAAGATAAAACATACTCATGAAAGCAATTGCATTATATGTAATTTAAATATACCTTCTATTCAAAAACAAGGACCGCGGTCACGCGTGTTGCAGTTTTCTTCAACATGAAGCTTTCCTCTCGCAAATGGTTTAGAAACAAACAAACCAAGGTCAGAACAAAACTTGCCTAATAATTATAAGGAAATCCGCACGTCTATATAGTTTAATAAAACATTATATTTGTATGCCAGATGACGTTTAATTAACGTAATGTAAAAATATTATAGTCGAAACTGTTTCAATAAGTGAAATTACCTATAAAAATACAATACACTTGTTGCTCAAACGGAAATGATTAGGTAGGTACCTACGCATTTGACGCACCATTGTATATTCGTTTATTTATATATTTACATCGCCGTGTACCTAATAAGGTACTTAAGTAGGTACCTACATGAATTTCTACCTACTTTAATTTTATAAAAAAATAAAACTTACTTTAGCTCGTTTTGATCCTATGAATGTTATGTATAGCAATGTTGTACACGGACTAATTTGAGATTGTGTAACGGTTCTCTATTAAAAACGAAGCACATAATTTAGTAACACATTGTTTAATTATCATTTATGTAAGTGCCATTTTCAGAACCAGCCTAGACAAAGTTTGAACATGACCATTGGTTGGTTTTGAATGTCGGTATACCGGCCTAAATTGTTATGTTGTGATATTGTTGATGTTAAAAGTTATGTTAACCTACCTATGTGTTCTAGTCATTGTAAAAATTGTAAAATAGTCTGTAATAGTTGTTAAAATATCTACCTACATAATACGCATATGTATGTATGCTAGGAGAATTGTAAGCTGGTAGCGAAATGCTAAAAATATCTACAAGAAGACTGATTATTCGGCATAACGATGGTTGTTTGGTTTCATATACAATTTTGATCTAGAAATAATTATAATAAATGTTAGATACTTAACTTCATGCGTGATTATTCTCGTTCATCCTTTACTTTACCTATGTATATTTTTACCAAGTGTCTGCTAACGAAATTCTAATTTCCATAGAGAACAATTCTAAAAATATTCGCCACGAGTGAGATTTTAACCCGCGAGCAATAGTGGTTCCCGCCCGTGGTGGCGAATTTCTCAGTCACTTCATTCTTCTAATTACGATTGCGGAGGCTTGTAGCGAAGTCTAACGCGAAGTTATAAGAACTTCTTAATCAGCACCAACGTCTCAAACGTTGAGAATCGTCAGTAAGAATGTGCTACCCCATGGGTACCTACTAACTGTAATTTTTTCATCAAGCAGAAGCTTCTCCAACGAAAATCTGATTTTCACTCAAATTGAAAAGTGATTCCACCACTAGTGGAACCCTTATAGCTCAGTTAATTCCAAACATTGCACGGACGGAATATGACGGAATCCAAAAGTAGCGGGTTCAAATACCACTCGTAGCGAATATTTTTATAAGCTTTTATTTAACTTGCACCTGCATTGCATTGCATGTAAGCAAGTTGTCCGTCAAAATATGCAATCCATTTTTCAGTCACTTGCCGCGTTATCCGACAGCTGAAATTTTGGATAAAGGTATAGTTTGGATGACAATTTAATATTATGGTACCATGTGGCCATGGGAATTCAGTAGGTACTTAACCGACGTAACCCCGTTGAGTTTGGGCTCGTCAGAATCGTCTCAATGAGTAGTTGATGACGGTATACAGAAAAATACAGTCGGCAATAAAAGCCGTTGTACCAAAATTGTACCTAAAATGAAATATTTGACTGAAACTTATTTCATTTTATAAGAAGCCATGGAAGAGGTAAATTGCGGTCATTTTAACTTGATTATCTATATCTGGAGGTCGTGGGTGTGACCCCGATACGTACAAACGCAAACACAGTTAACTGGCCATCCTGTATTTATATTTAACCTTATTACAATGCACATAAAGTGCACGGTCAGTTAACTGTGTTGGAAACAGGTCTTATCCCACCCAACAAGTTCTAGTTTTTCCTCTGGGGTGCAAAGTAAGATGGTAGTCGCTTTCGTAAAGGTTTACTAAACTAGGTAGTGCCTTCGTCAAATCTAGGTCTAGTGCCAAAGCGGACCCTGGATGTATCCTGAAGGCGCCCCTTTAGGATACAACGCTGCGCAAAAACGATAGGCGGGTGATGATTGCGCTTAATAATGTATTGTTTAATGTTGCCTAAGATAAAAACGGAAAACAAGGACACAACTTTGGACTTCTGTAACAAAAATTGCAGGCGGCTAATTCTGTAAATTTCGAGATTATTATTGTGTCTCAACCAGGTGAAAATATCGGTGTAATGAAACCACTATTTAACTTCAGCCTCTTTATTCGTTCTATCACAACATCACATCAACGTCGCATACTCTAGCATCGACTAGTTGCCTTGCGCATTGCTCAAGCCGAAGCCTTCACAGTGGTCACAGACCAAGCTTCATTCATCGATCGGCGGCTCCTAATCCATCATTGTTAAGTTTCACAACATCACAAATTATACGGACGCTGAGACTATCCCGCATCGAGAATTGCAAGCATCGCTAAATTCACTGTCATTATGGCACAATTATATGGCGCTTACTAACTAAACTTTATCCACTATCTCCTTAACCCAATCGACGTAAGTTAAAAAGTTAGTATAAATTCCGGGTTTGCCTTCCGTCCCGCAAACGAAAAAACCCTTGCTGGTGACGCCAGCCAGCTCGGCTCTCTCTTTGTACTCCACGAGGGGACCGCCTGAATCACCACGGCATGAGTCTATGCCCTCCTCTCCTCCCGCACAAATAACGTCATGAGGTAGATCAGTGTGTCTATACGCCTTTTGGCAATCCGAGAACTTCCACTGAGGTAATTGAATGAACTTCTTCGTATCGCTGTACTGGATAGATTTTGCAATCTCGCCCCAACCCGAAGTGACGAAGGTAGCGTTGGTAGCCGGGGCAGACGGAAGACAAATCGGTCGAATGAAATCTGGAAGGAAAATGCAGTTGTTAATGTCTACTTGGGTAAAGTGAAACAACTTTACAGTATTTTTCTAAATTGAAACCATTTGAAAAGACACTCTGCTTGATTGCATGATTTTAACATGAATTTGAATGCTACAGAACAGTTTAAATAGCATAATTTTGTTCCTGTGTTAAAGAGGTAAATTAATGCTCCAGACGAATTAAGGACAACTAGAAGGATAAATTGTCTTACCGGTATATGGGGCGTCAGTGCGGAGCGTCAATACCGCGATATCGTGGCTCGAACCGGCGTAGCTCGGGTGGATCGTAACGTCAACGACGTCTATTTCAATCGACTCCGAGCATACGCCCTCCACGCAGTCCTCTTCACTCCTTAGGTCGTACTCTCCTAACCGTACTTTGTACCTGGAAAAAGGAAAACATTACCGTTAGAGACGAAAAGCCGAAAAACTTTAAAGACACAATCGCTTCTTTAACTGTTTGGATAAAAAGGTAATAATATTCATTCAGTTTACAAACACGGCACTGCAAACACTGCAGTCTAACTTTTAGTTTGAAAGTAATCGTATCCTGACAATATTCTCTATTATTTAATTGGGGCATGGGACACGAAAACGAAACGTGTTAATACTTACATATCAGCTTTAATCTTAACGCAGTGTGCTGCCGTAACTACATGCCGTTTGCCGACGAGCGTGCCTCCGCATCGGATGTCTACCGCGCCGCCGCGCCGGTAGTACTGCAGCAGCACCGTCCACGGGTTCTCGTGCACCGGGTTGGAACTCTCTTCGACGCCGCACGGCTGAGCTACTAAACAAATTATACACACTTTTAAACACGGATCAGGAGGCGAAATAGTTTAATACTATGCACGAAAAACATTTGTTATTCTTCAGGCAAAGTAACTACCGAACGGAATTATTTTCACAATTTCGCAGGCAACTATTACAAATGGGGGCAAATTGATCACTTAGTGACAAAACGCTCAAACTGGTTACTTCGATGTCAACAAAAGCCAAATAGATACGCAAACACCCTTATTGAGTATAGAATCTATAATATCTTATAATATAAAGTTTTGTAACTCACCATCAAGTCCGGGCAGACGCATCGCTTCGACGGCAAGCAGCACGCCACAAATCACAACAAAAGACACACAACAGAACATCTTGCTTTGAATCTTTTACCTAAGTAAAGAATATATAAAGAATATTTGAAAAAATGTAGTCTGACACCCCATAGGAGATATAAGATAAAGTTAAGCAATTGAATTGCTGAACAACTTGGGGCTTATATGCCCCTATAAAGTTGTTCGGCCAGGGGCCAAAGGCGGAGTGAGCTTGGTTTAGCATTGCGGGTGCTTTTAATGTGTAAAGTTTTCCTGTAGTTGAATAGGTAAACGATCAGTTTCCTTATTAATTATCGATGACGTTTAATGAAGTATGTAACTTCCCTACGTAATACCGAATTTAACGCACTCTGTGTCGACGCTTTTTGGTGGGTTCATATCAACGTCACGATGTAGGCAGATAACAATTAATATACAGTTAATGAATATATTCGTATTATATAATGTACTTAACAGCCTCAAGCAGCCCTGGGGCAGCCAGAGAGGCTATCTAAGGTTCGATATTAGCGGTAGCTATACACCGGGTAGCTATGCATCTCCTTTTGTATGTCAATACAGGGTCTGAACGACAACGCACCGAAGACTGAAGCCATTCAGACCATTTTTGAGAATTGTAAGACAGTAGAAATATGCCTGGAAGGAATCTAAATTTCTGAAAGTTTTAGTGAAATGTGAAATGACGGACGAGGCGGGAAAAGCCTGACGCTGCCTGATGAGCTGAAAGCACAGAAAGTGTAAACGTTGCTGCTTATTTGCGTTACTTAATTTGTTTTTATTTTTATAAAAAATATAAAATACGAGTGAACGAAGTTCTCCGTTTCAGCTTGGGCCAAAATTCTCTCGTATTCCGGATCTCCCGCTGTCCCGCTGCTGTGCGGCTGTCCCGCTGTCCGGCTGTTCTCTGCTGGTCGCATTTCTCAACCGATTCTCGTGAAATTTTGTGAGCAGGTTCGATAATTATATTTTTGTTGTCAAGTCAGTTTTTCAATATTTAAAAAAAAAAACAGACAATTCTACATGCTTACAGGGCTACTAGAAGAAAAATAGACTAGAGAAGAGTTTGAATGAGAACTTTTTTCCTGAAGTTTCTGGCAAAAAATGTGCCTTAATTTCAATTCACGGTAATGGTCTAAAATTATGATCTGTTTCCGTACGAACGCACCCGTATGTTATTTGGAACGTCAAAATGTCGACAGATTTATCTATAGCGAGTATGGCTAAACTAAAGATATATTAATTGTATGGAACGGCTATTGTTCAGTATTTCAATAAAACTAACAAAAGTCTAAAGTAAGAAAGTAAGTGCTGTTGGTAGGTAGTTACTAAATGACTGGAGTGGCCGGGTACGAGAGTGTTGGTCCCGTCTTAGATAATGGACAGGGGAAATAAGAAAGTGTATTAAAGTATTAAAGGAATGCTCTGGCATCTCCACATTCCTTTAGAACATAGGTAAGTAATGAACGATGAAGAGCAGGCCGCGGAAATCTCTGCACCGTAAGATAAAGAGGAACTATGGAGCCGACACATTAAAATTTCAACTTTTTCTCATTAATTTTTCCCGATAATCCCGATCCTGAATGCCTTTATAATCATCCTGAAGTCAGATTAAAATTAGATATAATAAAACATAATTTATTAAAATCTCATACATAACTAACTATTTTGGGTCAGTGATCCAAAAAGGGTCTTGACCTCCGGAAAGAGAGCAAGCCACTTATCCCGATATTACGCCACTTCCTGCCAGCTTTCGTCTTGAAGATGACGCAGATCCGCCTGCCCGCTATTGCTATCCCCCCACCGATACCTCGATAGCTGTAAAAGGGTATGGTGGGTTAGCTACTAGTGTGTACGTAGTAATACCTACATACCTACTAGTTATTCCTCATTTTAGATTTTATGTTACTTGAAATGTTTATGCAATTATTAATACCACTATTGAATTTTACATGTTTAGACATTACAATATGTTTAGTTATTTTAAAAATAATAGTTTGTAATAATTAAATGAACGATTATGAGTTTTAATGGCGACTCCATAGATCGCTGTCATCTTACCGTGCAACGAGATGTCCGCGGCCTGATGATGATTTTAATGTAAGATATATAAAATTACCTAAATAGTGTGAATCCATCCACCCAATAGGTAAGAAAGTACCGAGGTACCTACTCGTACAATACAATACACGCCTATGTTTCCAGAAAGACAAAGGTCCTATTAATAGTTATTTTCAACTCACCAGCTTGGAAAGGCTTACTTTATCGCTCAAAATATGCGCCCAAAAGTCCATTGAAGGGTAAGCGAATGAATGGTTTGATAGTACGATCCTGAGCATAGCGAGACTTTAAGGCTCGAGATGTCAAACAACATTGCTGCCGAGCGTAACGCACAACTTTTGATCGCGAAGATAATACATTTTTATTTTACTGCGGCTTTAAAACAAAACAAAATGGAATGTATACCTACACAGGAGATTGCTTATTATATACTTTTTAAACGGTGCGTTCCGAATTTGTATGAATCGAAAAAAATACAACAGGAAATTACGATTCAATTTTTTTTTAATGGGACCAATTATTATAATAAGTTTTATACATTTAATTTTATCTAACAAAAGTAACGAACTCAAAATACGATACGTGTCTGAAGTGTCTGAACCTATGACAATTATATGGGAGGTCTCATTTAATATAAATAATAGAAAAAAAACTCACGATAGAGCGTCACGTTTGAAATTCAAAAACACTTTCCACGCTAGCGGATAAATTAGACTTAATAGCACACATATTATCACCGAGAAAGTAAGCCTTTCAGAGCCGGTGAGGCGAAAATTTAATTTTCAGTGCCACACCTAGCAATTGTGGATTTAAAGACGGAAAATGTGATATTATACTGACAGACTGCCCAAGAAACACTTCAACCCTATCCCGTACTCGACTTTTACGACGAGAGGAAAGGTACACCCACTGGTATTCTAAACCGACACCATACGGGGAAGAAAATGTCTATTAATTAAATATATTTAAATCAGAGTACACAATTTCAGTGTCTAAGCAGGATGCTCACTTTGCCACAGCAATGATAGTTACTTATCCAAGTACAACGCAGTACCTAAAACTTGTTCTAAATCTCGAAAACCTTCGCTCAAGCTTTTTCTAACACTCGATTTTTTTTAATGTGCCGTTTAATTACAAACACATTTGAACCAATTGAACAACGATCTTATACTAAATTCGCATACCTAACCTAACCCAATTAATATGTTTGATGGTTGTTCTCGCAACACAAGTAGGAAAATCCGGCGCATATAAGTGAGATCACAACACTTCAGCTGAAACTGTAGCGTTATAGACATAGAGTCTTATATCCAATGATTTCAGTACCATGAAAGGCTTTCAGACTGACGTAAGAGAGGAGTTTGAAAAAAATGGCACCACCCGTAATTGTCTTAAGAGGAAACACAAGGGCCGTTTTTCCATAGAAACGTTTCCATAGGGGATTGTTTTCTCCGTGGATAATGGCAGTACCTAGTGCAATTTTTTTTCCATAAATCTATGGCTACTATTGACATGTTCCTATGTTTTCTTTTTTTTCATTTTGTTCTTAAAAGAGATATTAACCTTCAAAAACTTAAGAAAAATGCCAGTTTTTCCGCTCTGTTCAAACATCCAGAAAACAATTTTGACTAGATTATTTTAAAAACCGGCCAAGAGCGTGTCGGGCCACGCTCAGTGTAGGTTTCCGTAGTTTTTGTATTTTTTTTCAAAAACTATTCAACCTATCAAGTTCAAAATAATTTTCCTAGAAAGTTTTTTATAAAGTTCTACTTTTGAGATTTTTTTCATATTTTTAAAATGTATGGTTCAAAAGTTAGAGCCCCCCCCTCTAACTTTTGAACCATACATTTATACCATACCAAACAATAAAAATACATACCAAAAAAGATTAGCCCCCGCTCATTTTTTTTTACTTCTGGAGCGATTATCTCCGAAAATATCATCAAAAAATCAAAAAATGATTTTAGCAAACCCCTATTCATTTTTAAACACCTATCCAACAATATATCACACGTTAGGGTTGAAATTTAAAAAAAAAACACTCCCCACGTTACGTATAGGGGAGGTACCCCAATTTTTTTTTTTTTTCATTTTTTATTTTACCACTGTCGGCGTGATTGATATACATATTAGTACCAAATTTCAGCTTTCTAGTGCTCACAACCGTGAGCACTAGAAAGCTGAAATTTGGTAACCACTAACCACTAACCACTGAGAATATCCGCGGACGGACGGACAGACAAAGCGAAACTATAAGGGTTCCTAGTCGACTACGGAACCCTAAAAAGGAAAACATAGGAACACGGCCAAAGCCTTTCTTTGATTTTTAATAAAAAAATTGCGCCAAAGTTCATATAAAATTGCAACTTAACTTCGATTATTGGATTTCCGAAAAAAAATCTCATACAATTTTATCTCTTATTGATCACTATTCATAATTATTTGTGCTAATAACTATCGCAACTCCGAATTGTCTATATTCATAATGTTATTCAACATAAGTATCTCTGTTACTACTATCTATGTTTATATACTTTTATATCATAACGATTTTTAGCAATATAGTTTAATATCATATTTATTTCTATAAATACTAGTAGTTATTGCTAAATTTTGTATTAATGTAAAAAAATGGCCGATGTGATCATGAAGAACCCATCAAAATAAGCATAAAACTTCAAATAAACTTTTCTCTGATATCAATTAATGCCAAGATAGTGGTATAAGTTCAAGTAGGCAGTAGGGAACAGGGACTTAGTGGCAAAACCGGCTCGGATCGCGGATAGGTTATAATAGGAGACGTCTTCGAGGTATTTTTTTTTGAAAAGAGCGGAGATGTCCATTATGAAGGAAACTGTTATATAATTCATAAAAACCAAATTATGAGTTAAAGTCTGTTCTTAGTAATGACTTTATGAAGAAACATTTTATGAAAACTGTTCGTTGATTGATTCCAATGATTTCCAGAAATTAAGGAACAAAAGGTAGGAAGAAAAAAAATATGAAGAGTGATGATTAGGATTACAAAGCGGTATTACTAGAAAAAAATCGACACATCAATTTTATATGATCCAATGTGGACCCGGTTACATCCCCTGGGTCATTCTTTAAAACTATGATTTTATGGGGTTTAAATCCACTATACACGTATTTTTGTGATATAGGTAAACCCATTCCATGATGGGGCATCTCCTTAGCATGATAGGAGTCCAATTTATAGTATTATTTCTAAGAAACTCTGGCACTGTTGTCTCTTGGCTTACCGGGAGAGAATAACAACAAGAAAAAAGCGGCCAAGTGCGTGTCGGTCCACGCACAACGAGGGTTCCATGCCTATTAAAAAGGTCGTATCGTTACTGAAATCTTATGGCACTTACATCCTTTTCTTTAAGGAAGGCAGTTTTTTAGAAATATCTCAAAAACCTTTGAATGGATATTGTTCAAAACAATTTTCGCTGAGAGAATTTAATAAGCCCTATGATTTTTTTCATATTTTTAAAATACACGGTTCATAAATTAGAGGGGGGGGGACACAATTTTAGTGACTTTCGAGGAGATTATCTCTGACTCTATTCATATAATCAAAAAAAATGCTAGGAAACCATATATTTATTTTGAAATGCCTATCGATTGATGGGCATGGGATGACACGTGGGCTTGCAATGAAAAATAAAAATTTTTGACTTTCAGTTTTATGTATGGAGTGCACCCCTAAAAAAAATTTTTTTTTAGTAATTTAGTTACAAAACTATGTAGCGGTTAACAAAATACACCTATCCTGAAAATTTTATTCCAATACACCTTATAGTTTTCGTGTAAAATGCCTGTGACATACGGACGGACAGACAGACAGACAGACATTACGAATCTATAAGGGTTCCGTTTTTTGCCATTTGGCTACGGAACCCTAAAAAGTTGAATTGACCCAGGTATCTTATGCGTGGTACACACGACAACGATTTATCGTAGCGATTTGTGCGCAGTCCGTTTGTGTGCAGTTTTATCGATCGTGTGTATGACAAATCGTTCCAGATGATCGTGGTACCAGCGCACCGCGTCATAGTACCAGTAGTAGTAGCAGCTATGGTTCTGCCTATGCATTACTCACCTAGGGCGGTAATACGAAGAATGTTGCAGATCGCAGGAATTTGGCGCCGATCGGAAGGCCAGCGCGTTAAATATGCGATCGGATGCTATCTTTATTGCCGCCCGTGGTGACGAGTACAAAATTGCTGACCAGGACGTGGGATTTTCTGCACGTGTAGCGGGCGATAGTTGCCACTTTGTGACCAAGTTCAAGTTCTCTGACGACCTCTGTAGCCTAGTTGGTAGTGACCCTGCCTACGAAGCTAGAGTCCCGGGTCCCAGGTTCGACTCCCGGTATGGGCATTTATTTGTGTGATGAGCACGAATATTTGTTCCCAAGTCATGGATGTTTTCTATATATTTAAGTATTTATTTATCTATATAAGTAGGTATGTATATAGTCGTCTAGTACACATAGTACAAGCTTTGCTTATTGCCTTTGATTTGTGTAAGATTGTCCGAAAATATTTATTTATTTAAGTGTGACGTAAAAACTATTCATTATGATTTAAAGCCAGACCAGATATATGGCGCGCAACCATATTGTGGAATTTCATAGAAACTACTTACCTAATAAATTGTTATGGTGACATTGACAGCTGAGCGCTGACATACGAACCACAAAACAGTGCCTTCATGACGAAACTCAGGTTTGAAAAATAAAATACACAATGTTAGGAACTTTCTTGGTCGGTATAGAAAATGCAATTTCTGTAATTTAACACGTTCACAGTCCAGTGCCCCATACATGGGTCACGGCGAACTATCTCCACAAGTCCGTGCCCCGTATATGGGTCACGACGAAATATCTCCACAAGTCCGTGCCCCGTACATGGGTCACGACGAAATATCTCCACAAGTCCGTGCCCCGTACATGTGTCACGACGAACTATCTCCACAAGTTCGTGCCCCGTACATGGGTCACGACGAACTATCTCCACAAGTCCGTGCCCCGTACATGGGTCACGACGAAATATCTCCACAAGTCCGTGCCCCGTACATGTGTCACGACGAACTATCTCCACAAGTTCGTGCCCCGTACATGGGTCACGACGAACTATCTCCACAAGTCCGTGCCCCGTACATGGGTCACGACGAACTATCTCCACAAGTCCGTGCCCCGTACATGGGTCACGACGAACTATCTCCACAAGTCCGTGCCCCGTACATGGGTCACGACGAACTATCTCCACAAGTCCGTGCCCCGTACATGGGTCACGACGAACTATCTCCACAAGTCCGTGGCCCGTACATGGGTCACGACGAACTATCTCCACAAGTCCGTGCCCCGTACATGGGTCACGACGAACTATCTCCACAAGTCCGTGCCCCGTACATGGGTCA
Source organism: Epinotia ramella (assembly GCA_947578815.1). Taxonomy (NCBI): domain Eukaryota; kingdom Metazoa; phylum Arthropoda; class Insecta; order Lepidoptera; family Tortricidae; genus Epinotia; species Epinotia ramella. Next base: position 29,398,117 of record OX388202.1, read on the forward strand.
CGACGAACTATCTCCACAAGTCCGTGCCCCGTACATGGGTCACGACGAACTATCTCCACAAGTCCGTGCCCCGTACATGGGTCACGACGAACTATCTCCACAAGTCCGTGCCCCGTACATGGGTCACGACGAACTATCTCCACAAGTCCGTGTTCCGTACATGGGTCACGACGAAATATCTCCACAAGTCCGTGCCCCGTACATGGGTCACGACGAACTATCTCCACAAGTCCGTGCCCCGTACATGGGTCACGACGAACTATCTCCACAAGTCCGTGCCCCGTACATGGGTCACGACGAACTATCTCCACAAGTCCGTGTTCCGTACATGGGTCACGACGAAATATCTCCACAAGTCCGTGCCCCGTACATGGGTCACGACGAACTATCTCCACAAGTCCGTGCCCCGTACATGGGTCACGACGAACTATCTCCACAAGTCCGTGTTCCGTACATGGGTCACGACGAACTATCTCCACAAGTCCGTGTTCCGTACATGGCTCACGACGAACTATCTCCACAAGTTCGTGCCCCGTACATGGGTCACTATAGCCGACCAAGTACGCACTCAAATCACTATAATTATAGTTGTTCCATATATTTAGGATAGTTAGGGATCAATTAGCTAACAATTAACTCTTAATTTGGTGTTTTTTTTTCGCGAATTGATGGTTGGCCCCATAGTAAAAGTTGCTCAGTGTGACCTTTCCCATCACCCCCTGGCACTTCAGATCACTACTTAAAAATCACCTTGTACCGCCGAGTATAATCCGAGTGCGTACCTGGTTGTTTCATAGTGCCCCAAACGTAGCAAGGACGTGTGATGGAAGTAATTTGCTTGGACATCCAAGAAAATTGAAACATCCGCTCACTTACCGCCCGGGCTTACGTAAAAGAGCTTTTCCTACAAATTGTTAAGAACGTCATTTGTGTTTAACTCGTTCCACTACGTCACGAAAATTAGCATACAATGAGTAACTTTACAGCAGGTGTTGCTGATGGTGAGGTTGAGGTGAAGGTGAGGTTGATGTGTAAAATATTTGTTTGAGCTTATTGCGCGCGCGCTGTACTAGCGGCCAAAACTATTCAAAATGCATAATTAAATAAAACAATAGGTAGGGACAATAATCATTTTAATTCACCAATTTAATCAATACATTCTTTACTTATCGTTAAGTGTGGCAGGCGCCACTGTGGCAGAGTTGACATACCTAGCGAGAATCGTGGTGAAGCAAAAGTACCTACACATTACGATGTTACACAGTCCACAGTATACAAACAGGATGAAACAACTCATGACATTAAGTTGATAATTATTACAATAACCTTACCCAAAATAAGAAAGTTATCTTGGCCAGGTGACATGAAATTTTAAATTAAAATAAACTACCCCACTGATACCTGTATCGTCATTATTCACCACAACATACAATTATCTACATAGTAATCCTAGTAATTGTGTATTAGGCTGAAGTAATGCAACGATAATCACGGCATGTTATAACTTCACATTAGTATATTATAATCGTAGTAGGTCATTTCGGGCACATAGGGACACATAGCACGTAGAACCGATGGCCGTTGGGGCGGAAAGGTTCGCGAGTGGCGACCACGTACCGGAAGGTGCGGCGTGGGTAGGCCCCCCTCACGGTGGACTGATGACCTGGTAAGGGTCGCGGGAGTCCGCTGGATGCGGGTGGCGCAGTACCGGTCACTTTGGCACTCTTTGGGGGAGGCCTATGTCCAGCAGTGGACGTCTTTCGGCTGATATGATGATGATGATGAGTAGGTAATTTCCGGTTAGCCTTTAGATTTTTTCAGCTAGGTTTTTTAATTTGAAATACCTACTGCTAAAGTAATGACGTAAAACAATGCGAAATGAATGTCGGGTAGCAATTTGAATGTCGCGTGACTGGTTTATTTTTGCTAAACAATTGCGTGTTGCTCATACAATTTTAACGGGTTGAATTGATTAATCACGTTTATTAGGTACTTAATCATTACACCCCTCTTTTTATGTCTCTGTCTATCGCTTGAAAGTTGTAAAAATAGAAATAAACATACACCTACTTACTACCAAAAACTGCCAAAAATATAATCAGTGATTATTTCATGCATTTTTATTAGAACACCTAGTTAACTAAGAACCATCTTTAATCAATGCTTGCATAAAACATGACTGTAATCACCACAATTCTCACGCCGTCAAAAAGCAAGGTTATACAATCGACAACAGGACTTATGGACGTTTATTAAAGGTTACTTTTTAAACAGATATGTCAGCTACTCTACACAGCAATTGTTTTTATAAACACACTTAAATTACAGTTTAAAAACTACAAAATATCAGTACTGCTCGTTACCAGTTGAAAAATATAAAATAAATGTATAACTTAAAGCAATGACCATTTAAGATATGTGAGATTTTGATATTGTACGAGCGTATCTACAAGAAAATAGCTATTCTATTACATATATATCTACTATTTCAATACAAGCTTGCGCATTAAAAAAATAATAAGTTAGTTAGCCTCATTTACTACCTACCGTCCTTACAAAAGGTCCAAGTATTATCTTTTAATATAGTAATCATATAAACACTACACAGTACAAATATTCGATATTAATATTAAAATTCGTCGAAGCGTCACGAATACAACATGGCGGACGTTTACATGGCGGCCGGTCGACGCTCGCATTCAAAAAGTATTCTCAACTCAAAGATATGTCATTTTCATATACTTTTTATTTTTGTATATTGGTTAAGAGTTCTTAATACATTTATACGGATCTGAGAACAATTGTTACACAAATTACTTATTCTAAATATCAGACACTTTAAAAACGAAATACATTGAAAAAATAATCTTTCAAGCGTAGGTAAACGGACCGAATATGCATCTTTCACTTAAAACTATTTCGAGAAAATTCAACTTACCGCTACCCATGATAAATCCCGCGACTGCAAGCGAGTGACCGAGACACGTGCTTTAACAACTGCTCACTTCCTTATATGACCATTTTTTGGTGATGAAACATCAATTCATTCCATTATCATTCGGTCTAACCCCGATTATACCGATGAAAATATTGGTTATCGGTGTAAGATTGATACGAGTGATATGATATAGAAGAGAAAACATACCATTAAAAGAAATGGAAACTTTAACGTTGGGTTGAGTATCCACCACAGCTGAGCGAGGCAGCGGAGCGGAGTGCGAGGAAAAAATCCTCTTATAGTAAGAGATGCGCAATGCCTTTATGCTGGGGCCACACTAACGAGAAATGCCATTAATTATCGCGATAGCGCTACCTCGCACATATCTGGTGGATACTCGCCCTTAACGAGTAAAAAAAAACAAAGCAAATAACAATTCGGGATATAAGTTTATGTTACTTAATCACACTAACATTGGCGACATCCGACTTTCCGTGATAAAAGAGCCACTCCGATTGCCAAAAGTCAGCCAGTTAAGTTCCGTTTTACTGATAAAGTATGTATGATTCGACGCCATTGCTGCATTAACTGGCATTAGTTAGATAAATGTTCACATCAAACTTTCCTGTATTTCCTGGCAGCGAATTCATGACACAAGTTTGTCAGATGTAAAACCATTAACTTAGTATAATGAATTTTACATTGATAATACTCATTAAACCTGTCCGAATAAGAGTGAATCACTAGAGAGCAAATCCACAATCAAGCAATTTCATGGAATAGTCGAAAAAGACGATACGTAATGATGATGATTCATTAGACATTTTACCCTAACAATTACGAGTATATTATTATTGAATGGTGAAGACGAGATGGAATATCTTTGCTATATGATTCATTTCCTCTACTCGATGTCGAATGTTACAGAAGTTAGTATTACCCGATTCATTTTTGACGACCAGTTAGCCTAGTGGGTAGTGACGCTGCCTACGAAGCTGAAGGTCCTGGGTTCGAATCCCGGTAAGGGCAAATATTTGTGTGATGAGCATGAATATTTGTTTCTGAGTCATGGAAGTTTTCTATGTATTTAAGTATTTATATCTATTATATATATCGTCGTCTAGTACCCATAACACAAGCCTTAATGAGCTTACTATGGGACTAGGTCGATTTGTGTAAGATTGTCCCCTAATATTTATTTATTATTTATTTATTTTGGGCCACGGTTGAGCAATTCAGTCGCATCGGAAAATGTTTCCGATTCCCGGGGCCCTATTCAAGAAAGTACTGTTGCTAACAAGGAAAGGTACGCAACTGTCCGGCTCCGATTTGATTTATTTTTATTATGTTATAGAGTAGTCTAAAATAACAGACACTTATTTTTTTTAGCTGTTCAAACTGTACCTGTTGGGAGAAATTGTCCTTCAAAGTACTGAAAAGTGACCAAACTATCTTCTTCTTCTTTACTTTACTTCTGTAGAGAGATTTGTTCAAGCAAATTGATAATTAATTACTGGTTTCATTATATGTTGGAGAACATGAAACAATAATAGACACGGGTTTTGTTATTTCACCTCAAACTCATATTTTATATAAATCAAGACACGTCAAAGTTTCATAGTTTGCTTGAACAAATCTCTCTACAGAAGTTAGAGAGTTTGGTCACTTTTCAGTACTTTGAAGGACAATTTCTCCCAACCGGTTGAGTTTGGGCAGATAAAAAAATAAGTGTCTGTTATTTTAGACTACTCTATAACATATATAAAAATAAATGAAATCAAAGGCGGACAGTTGGGTACCTTTCCTTGTAAGTGTACATGGACTCTAAGGTATCACTGGCCATTTGACCACTCAAAGTCTGAGTCAAATTATATCTCATAGCTTTTTTGAAAAAGGCACTTGAAACAGAACCTCCTGCGAGAAGAATGCGTAATAACTAACGGTCATTGTGATCCAACACCCTTTTGAGGTCAGTCGTTAGTATTTGCAAAAATTCACTGGCATCAAACACGCTTTAATAAACAATATAAAAGCCCAAGTTATTGCATTATTTTTTATGACAGTTACAAACTTTAACCTTTCGTATCTCTTGTTCCGGACCCGCCCGGAGAGATTTGAAACTTTCGTGTAAAACTTCAGGGTCATGATTTAAGTAACATTCTTTTACATCTGCATACCAAGTGTTAAAGGTGGGTTGTACCAACTTACAACTGCGCCAACACCAACTACCAACTTGCGTTTTGCTGTCAAATCCCATACAAATTGAGGGCAAAACGCAAACGCGATCGTAAAGTTTTGTTTCGAAAAAACTTATGCTAGTGCCTCTGTAAAAACTTATCGAACTTTCCAAGCAGTCCGATTTTAACGAACACCGCTTTCGAATATAGACGGTTTGGTGCAACTCACTCTAAGAGAAAACTTGAAAAAGAAAAGTCTCTATTTAATATAATTGTCAAAGTGTCATTGTTAACTAACTTTTACGCCATAATTTGTGACATTTCAAGTAACAATACTTTCTGAAGCATTTCCTTCCTTCCCGATATATTTGCATATGGCATTGTATAATACGTTATGAAAGGGTTACACATATTAATTAATAAAGTAAAAAACCCATTATCTGGTTAGATATACGTATGCGCGGAGCAATCGAATGTGACCTTTATTCCCAAGAGTACAAGAGTGTAGGCAACCATTCAGGAAAGGAAAGGGTTATATGTAATGTTTTCCTCGTCCCGCATAGTTACACGCATTTACGTCATTCACCGCTTCCCATGAATGAATGAATATAACAATCGTGCATTCCTAGCAACAAGAAGATGTTCGTTGTAGGTACTACCTATTTAAGATTAGCCGAGCTCTTTATATTTGCAATTTTTATAACGTTGCTAACGTTGCTTTAGAAACCAAGAACTGTGAGGAAACCATTAATTATAAAAACAATTTCTCTTGTTATCGTTATTGACGTCAATAGCCTTATTACATCGTTATACAACCGCAAATTAGGTCCTTATATATCCTTATTCAACGGACGTAGTTCCGGCGCGGCTTAGATGGCCTAAATTAGGTATTAATGAAAATAAAGTCGGAGAGTTATATTTGTAAGAACAACCGCTAGTTTTCTCTAGTTCCGGAATACGATTTAGCACTTCATTTATATTCAAGTGTCGCATCCAATTTAGTTACGGTAGAGTACAACTCTATAAGTGGATAAGTTTGATGTAATTTTTTTTCTATTTTGGCCGGCGTAGACGAGAAATAGTACAGGTCTGTACGAAACAGTAATATAATGCATCGTTTTTGTCAATTTTACATAACTACTAACGTATCAAATCTTTACAAATATGTTGATATCTTTGTATGTACATAACCTAGACAGTGACAACACATCGCAGATTGCAGTCAATGTAAAAAGTTATACACGCTTTTAAAATGAATAATATGTTCTATTAATTTTCTGTCTCAGTAATAATGTATCTCACTAACCACTAAATACAAAAAGAGACGGATGGTTTATTTAAGAGGATATCCGCGACAATAGGCCGTCGGTTACAATGCATGTTCATGTGATAGCTAAAGCAAATCTCACTATGAAGTTCGCTGCCATATTTCTCATCGTATTGCAACGTTTGTCTTTTGTTTCGTGAAGCAGTTACATTGTTTCATAAATCATTTTATGCAACTTCAATCCACATTCGTTACATCTTTTGACACGAAACGTGCACTTTACATTTCATAAATTGTACTATCCTCTAGCCGCCCACCCACCATGCAAAATAAATTAGCAATGGAATTTTAATGAACTACAACAGAGAGAGAGAGTTTATTTTGTTTTAAAATCGTTCAAAGTTTAGATAGGAGTAAATTCTACTGAAGAAGAGTGTAACATTGCATAGGCCTTTGAGCGGCTAAAGGTAGACTTAGTCGATAACGACATAATAGACGTGTCGATTTGCACGTATTGCGTTGTATTGGTAAATCAAGAACCAATTCGAATATTCGTACATTCTTAAATTCACCCGAAACTCGTTCTATTTCGAAGGTGAAAAGTAGCAGCGTCTAAAACTTAATACAAGTACTACTGAACCGTAATAGCAAGATAAATTGACAATTTGTCTGGCCGGCACAACGTTGACAAATTGTCATATAAAGCAGCACCAAACAGGACCATTTTAGGGAAACTTTCATTTCGATATTATTAAGCAAAAGAGGTGGTCACGAGCAATCTTGTAAAAACTAAATGTCAACGTCTGTACTTAGATGCCGTTAATAAGTTGTTTATTATTTAGGCTACAATTTGAGACGGTCCTTTCTGGATCATATATAAATAACACATATTTTATCTCACGAAAGTCTTTTAATCTATACATGTCGAAAGTATGCGCACGAGTCATCCGAACAACGTTGTTCGTACAAACGTTAGGGCGGCGCATTCGAAGCCACGTATCACTTGGCGTGCTACGTGTTTTCCGAACTGTAGCGGAAATCGCTCGTAGAGGCATGACTCAAATGTGATTCATTGGCCTTGAATGGGTGGCTTTCTTGAGATAAAACATCTGAACAGTCCTATAATCAGGTTGTTGCCAGGATGTTGCGCAACATTACATACGTGTTGCGCTGTCTAGCGTATTTTGGGTGCGGAGCGGTCGTTGCAGTGTTTGTTGCGGCGCAGTGTTGCGCCGCGCTTGATCTGCTCCATAAGCGAGGTGTGGCAGATGCGCGGGTCCGGCTGCAAGAAGGATGCAACACATTACACAGTGAAAATAATGTACCTGCCTCAATCAGCTGTCATTCTTCTGTCCAGTTAGCGAAGACAGTGTGACAGAGTATCATAGAAAAAACCATGTCAAGAGAACCCCCTCATTTGGTAGATTTAAATCCATAAAATCGCAGATATCAAAAAAAGTTGATTGGGCGTTTTTCAAAAAAAGTGTACAAAACTTTTTTTTTTAGATTTCGTTTTTTTTTTGTTTATCTTACTCAGAATCGTTGACACTATCGATCCTCATACAAGAATAAAAGTTAGCTTAGATATTTTGTACTTAGCGGTGACCCGAGCTTACTGATGTCGCATAGATTTCCTCACATGTCGGTATGCTGTCAGTAGTAATATCATGCGCGGACTCCAGCGCCAGTCGGGAAGCAGTCATTTAAATGCGCAGGAAACTATCGGTACTGACATTAAGGAATGTTTCCGGTTGCTATCCATACTAATATTATAAATGCCAAAATGCGTCTGTCTGTCTGGTAGCCTCTTCACGCTTAAACCGCTGAACAGATTTAGGTGAAATTTGGTATAGAGATATTTTGGCATAGTTTTTATCCCGAAAAATGTTCCCTAAGAGGGTGAAATGGGGGGTGAAAGTTTGTACGGAGCTACGATATAAACGAGTTCCACGCGGACGGAGTCGCGGGCAGAAGCTAGTTTCCCATAAAGGATAGATATATCTTCGGAGGACTAAAAAGATAGTTTTCTACAGGATTATCATCATACCTATATACGTCCCATTGCTGGGGACAGGCCTCCTCTCATTGTTCAACAACAATTTTATCAAAATATCCGAAGCTAGGTTTTAATTTACAATGTAACCTAACTCATTCTGATCGGTAAACGGGGAAAATTTAGAGCAAACGATGCGTTGTCAATCAAATGAATTCGTTTTGTTGCGAAAAAAAAGTTTTCCTTTATACGCATCATTTATATTCGAACATTTCATGCTAGTTTCGCACACGACGTAATGAATTTCGTTGAGAGTTATAGTAGCGAAGCGCACACATGAATTTCACGTCAAATGTTAGTCAGAGCCACCATCCGCAATCACGTAGCCAGAGGGATTACCCCGCGACGTCAGGTCGCGTAAGTGTATACCGATGGCAGGTCAATGTAGATTTCTGCCTGTTTACCTGTATAACAGTCAATAATAAAAACTGCCAATATTCATAGTAGGCGACATGTTTCGAACTCTTCGGGAATTCTTCTCCAGGACGAGTGCTCAGCACTGCTTCAAGCGACAAAACACTCATCCCGAAGAACTCCCGAAGAATTCGAAACATGTCGCCACATAGAGTGACATTTAATACGTGAGTTTAACCGTGGATATATTAGTAAGAGATGGATCAGTCAGGATCTCTCAGGTACCTATCGATCGTTCACTCCACGAAAAAGCATCCAACTCCTACCCATGGCATGGACAGCGTAAAAACGAGTAGCGAATATACGAGTATATTCTTCATCATAATATAAAATGATAATTATATCATATGTAAAAAAAGTGTTGTTATATAACAATATTTTTTTCTTGACTCATATGAGTCAAGAAAAAAATAGCGTAATTGCGACTAGTATTGTTTCAAAAAATTGTTGCGCACCCGCCTGAATTTTATTTTCTGTGGTAATATTTTTGTCTTTCATTTTTTTGTCATAACAATTCATTTGACTAAATGTTCAGTGTCTAAAGATTTTCTGCTGTAATAAAGTATTTGCTAAAAGACCAAATGCCTGAACGTTATTTTTCGTAGTAATATTATGCGGAGTGAAAATTGATAATATGATCCCTGTTTATATAGATAGGATCGAGCGGATTCAGAGAAACTTCATAATATATATTAAATTACGTATCCCATATTACTCTTCTAACTATATTGGTGTATGCAAAAGACACCATCTCTTGCCTCTGTCTGAACGTCGTGAAATTGCTGACATTATACAGTGTATCAAAATAAACAAATGTATTTTTGGAATCGCAATACGTTATCGAACATGCCCTTGATCACACCCCATTATTGATACACCAGTGTTGACTGTCCACAACTGCTTGGTAGTATTATGTTCAACACTCCTAACAGGACTAAAAGGTACTATCCCCATATTTCTGTTCCCTTTGCATGACATAGTATAGCAGGCCCCGTCATGATGCTATTCAACAAATTGTGGACTATACAAAGCGACGCCTATCGGATGCAGATCTTCAAAATACTAATCTAGCTACCAGCATACTTCAACCTCTGCATGTTTTTAAACTGAAAGTAAATGAAGACCACCTTAAACAGTATGGCGTATACACGTGTATATTTTGTTACCTATCATAACTCATAAACATAAAAATAAAGCTATTTTATTCTCGAATTAGATTGTCATTATCATTATATGATGTAATTTACTTAAAGGCAGTTAAGTAGCTACCTGTATATACTGTGTATTCTTTTTGTATAAGTATAATATGATAACAATGATAGGGCAAGTTATGGTTTATTTTTTTTTACACTGAGGCTGAGGAATTCTCTAGAACATTATAACATATGCTGGTTACTACATATACTGTGGATGGCCTATATGTAGGTATGTGTCGGAAGCAAGGCGTGTTGCACAATTATATCCCTATCTCGCTCTATCTTATAACTTCGAATGACTTTTTGAATTTTCACAGCTTCAAGGGATTGCAGGCTTGTATTTGATAACTAACATTAACTAAATTAAATTAAAACTAAGTCAAATCTAAAAAACGACCTCGAGGCATTGTACCGAGGATGCTGGCGGCATTTCCTCGCTGAATTGCAATGCTGATGCTGCCTATCTATCTGTGTTTGACACAACTAACAACTTCATCTTAGTACTTTTTTATAGAATTTGTGCGGAATCCTCTTAAATGTTGTACGATAGAAAGATCGATATTTTCTGTAGAAAATGGCAAAATCATAGCAAAATTTAATCAATGTTGTCGTGCTTATATTCACGCGATTTTGCACCTTAGTGGAAACCGCATAGAGTTACTATAACGTTGTCAATATCGTAGGTACTATTGACTTTTCAATTGTATGTCACCCACCGAAATGTATCTAAGAAACATACTTGGAATAAATTACGAAATGTGAACAAGTCTCTGTCATTTTCCAGTAAGATGTTTTGACAATTTCAGTTTTCTCTAAGGAGGTTGGCGACTGGTTTAACACGTTGATGGACACTACTCCAGACACAATAGAAATAACAATAGAATTACGCCTATAGGCGTCTACTGGCCATCAATGCATTAAATTCTTAATGTCACCAAAAAAATAATTAATCCTAGCTCAGTGACCTGTCACAGTAAAGTGAGATAGTGTGTGTGAAATGTAGTGGTGTGCGTTACTGGGGAGAATTACGATAACGTTGCGCCGCCTGGCGGATATTTTGTGTCGCGTATGTAGCTTTACTCGAATAAGAAAGCCTTAAGTTAAAGAAGATGTTTTGTATAGTGCTGGAAAAAAAAACTAAATAATTGAAATTCCTTGTACGAGCTTACTCGTACAAGGAATCACAATTATTTCGGTCTTAACCGACGAGGAGACCTGAGGCTCTAGTATAAGTTTTACCGAAACAAAACTTTACGGTCGCGTTTATGTTTTACCCTCAATTTGTATGGGATTTGACAGCTTTAAACGCAAACGCGGTCGTAACGTTTTGTTCGGTAAAACTTATACTAGAGCCTCTGGACACAACTCTCGATTTTTCAAAGTTTCAAGCAATTAGATGATACTTCATTGGCTTGCACTGAATCTCAATTCCAGTTGAGTAAGGTGAACTCTTGCGGACGATATTAGGAAGATCGCGGGTCACTTCTGGATAAGATTAGCTCAGGATAGGGACGGGTGGCGGACTCAAAGAGAGGCCTATGCTCAGCAGTGGGCGATTACGGGCTGAAAATGATGATGATGAACTCTTATGATTACATCGACACATCACAATGTACGACGTAACCACATAACTATATCATCAGTCAGTAATACATTACAATTACAGGATTTCCTTCGTACGCGGTACGTAATACTAGCAGATATGCAATTCTCACACACACGGAAATTCCCAATGTTATCGTATTGTAAATGTAAAATTAATTTCATAATTAAATGGGTATTTATTTAAAAAGCGGTTGGTGAGTTAATGTCACAGTGAAACGAAATTTTAAAATATTATAGCCTTCAATTTCAATAGAAAATGCAGTATCTGTCCAGTAATAAAATAGTATGTCAGTAAAAAAAGCTATATTAATCCGTCGAGAAGTAATAGTAGAAGTGTGACCAAATAATAGGCTTGTGTACTAAGTTGTTTTACGACGCCATTAGAATCAATTTTTGGAGAGGAACAAATGTTTGTATGGGACCAACTAAAATCAAAGAACATAAATACCCAAAAAATTGATACAAAGACGGACGTCGCTGGCGGTAGCCCAAACGCTTCATACCTACTAATTGACATAGAAGAGACATTTGTACTAATCGTTGTATGAAATATCAAGTAAATTGCTGTTTTGTCAGCGAAATACTGCGTCCTAAAGGCATTTCCATAGTCGTACAAGTAAGGATTCTTTTGGTAGCTATATTATATATATATAAATGCATATTTTTTCTAAACTTTAATATCTTTTTATGATTGTAATTATATTTATTTTTATTTATACTTTATTACAATAATTTGATGGTTTACTATCCATTTAGCAACACAATGTTATCAATTTTTACGTGAGGCAACTACCCTATTGTTGAGCGGAGATTGCGACTCGGCAAGCGTAGTGTAGGACGCTCTCCAGCTATGAGAATATGATATGGCTGTCGGGAAGCCGAAAACGGGAAAATAACGTACTGGGCGATGATGATGAGGTAAATAAAGCGAAACGAAATAGTGGTTTGATTTAGAGTGAGTTGCACCGAACCATCTGTAAATGTTAGCGGTGTTTGTTAAAACCTGGTTGCATGTTTTTTTTTACATGTTTAATGGAACACACAGCCACCGACACACCCACACCCACACGAGCGACACGAGCTGCCGACATTGATCGGTCTGTAATCGTCACGGATCGGATGGAATAACCTCCTTGCTCACAATAATATATATGGACATAACTCCCAAATTAATTAATTGTCTAATTCATTTATTGAAATGATTTTATTTAATATAAAAGGAAAGTTTACATGTCAATGAAAATACACTTCACTAATTTCAATACACTTATTGAAATTAGTTTCGAACTCCTGGAGATAACAATGCTTTCAAAATAATTGGTTGGTTGTCGTTGTCGTAGGTAGATATTTTTTTATTATGAAGAAGTTTCCTATATAGTTAAAATACACTATATAATCAAACTATCTCTATATATAAAACCTCCGTGGATATACTTTTTCGTGCAAAAATATTTGGACATTGTTTTAAGTAACATTATTTCAGTAATATATTCGCCAAAATATGTACCAATAATAATAATCAATATGATACAGAGAGAAAGAATATAATGGAAAAATAAACCATCTTCGTCTGTAGCCCCCGACAGGATTCGAACCTGCGACCTTTCTATCAGGGATGTCACGAATGTCAGTTCTAATGTAATACATTCGCGAATGCGAATATTTAGAATGCGAATGTGCGAATGCGAATATTAAGGAAGTACGCTAAAAACCCAACGTGCGTAATCACTTTTTAATAATTTTATTAATTACAAGGATAAAAAGCAATCACAAGTCACTACACTACCCAAGTAAAAGTGCTTTCTAGGTCAAAATTAATCACGTGGTACGGGTTGGCGCGCTTTGCGCATGCGCGAGTCGGCGGCAGGCGGCCGGCGCGGGCGGAACACGCCACGACTTGCACATATACTCGCTACGCTCGGCCGTCTATATGTACTCGGCCGGCAACCCCTTACTTCCCGGCCTCTGTAGTAATGTACTATTAATTAAATAATTTGTTTCGTTATAAAGGTATAATAATAATAATGGTACTGGCACGACAATGTTCCTATTAAGATACTTAAGTTTGCGCCATTGACATTAGGGGATTGCGAGCGGAGTTTCTCATCACTTAAGTACATTTTTGATGTGGTACCTACTGTTTATTTTCCTTAATAAATCTACATTATAAGAAATCTTTCTTATTTAGTTACCAGGAATCAAAACTAAATCTCAAGTACGATTAATTGATTGATCAATTATTTAATTAATTTTGGAGTCATGTCCACATTATTGTAAGCAATGACGCTAGACGTTGACGTTTTGGTGCAACCCGCCCTAATATTTTAAGTAATGTGTACGTAATACCCAAATACTAGTAAGCGTAGTATCATAAGCGTGACATCACCACCCCGTCACAAAACTGTTTCAAGGGGCCGGTTCAAAGGAGGACAACAAAGTTCAAATCTCACCGATATACATAATATGAATGCATAATAAATAAATAACCTTCTCGGTTGCGGTAAGGGATCTTTTCCTCGTTGTAATGACTACAACGTTTATCCGTGACGTTTATTCGCATTGCGATTACTGCATTATCCGATTACGTTATAGCACCTACTTCGAATGAAGGCCGGGAAGGAAGGGATTGCCTGGCGAATGTGTAATTGACGGCCGAGTGTGGCGAGGTTGGAAATCCCTAGTTACGGACGTGGTCTGCAGAGAGGTATCCCCAAATATGCCCGGGAATTTAAAAATTATAAAAAAGACAATTAAAATTTGATTCGATAGACCTGTAAATTCGTGACGCCCGTGGGTTTCCGCTAGTTCCCGCTAAAACCACGGCATCGGCTACACTACGAAATGTGTTGGCAGTGAATGTGTGTGTACGGTCTAGGTAATCACCTGCGCTTGCGTGTTGATGTGGTCGCGCACGGCGTCGGCGCGGCCCGTGTCCAGCTGTCGCCGCTGGTGCTGGATGGTGGCCGACAGCTTGTCCAGGAACGCGGGCTGTACGGCCGGCTTCGATGCTGCGGAACAAATTGATTCGTTTTTGTACAGTCAGCGTTATATGTATAGTTAGTAGCAGCCAAGGTAGCTAAATATTTCGGTACACGACTTTATTACTTTAAGAATAAGGGTGTGTTACGAAATATTTGGCTACTCTGGCTGCTACTAACTATATGACGCTGACTGTACCTAAGACATTCAAAATAAGGAAACTACCATGAGTTTCTGGCATGTTCAAATATAAAAATCGGCCAAGTGCGAGTCGAACTCACGCGCGAAGAGTTCCGTACCATTATCTATAAAAACGGCAAAAAAATCACTTTTGTTATATGGGAGCCCCCTTAAATATTGATTTTATTCTTTTTTAGTATTTGTTGTTATAGCGGCAACAGAAATACATCATCTGTGAAAATTGAAACTGTCCAACTATCACGGTTCATGAGATACAGCCTGGTGACAGACTGACAGACGGACAGACAGACGGACGGACAGCGGAGTCTTAGTAATAGGGTCCCGTTTTACCCTTTGGGTACGGAACCCTAATAAACGGGTCACTCACGTCTTAAGGTAGAATATTGCGCTCTTGATTAAGAACCGCTCTTCAGTTCGAAACATGTCGAGCGATATTGATCCATTTCATTACATTCAATTTTGTTCACGAGGTACAGTCACCAGCATTAGTATCTGCCATTACAAAATAACAAAGGCAGCAAAAATATCTGACACGTCCTGACGGCCATAGAAATAAAGTCGTATCAGATATTCATGCGAACTTGGTTATGGCAGATATTAATGCTGGTGACTGTACTGTCCTTATTATAATGATGCAGACTGTACTAGCAGTAGCAGCCAAAGTAGTCAAAATTGCAACACGTCTTTATTAAATACTGTAGCAGTATGCATTTCTTACAATATTTTTGTCTACTTTATATGATGCTGACTGTAAGTAAGGTCACGTGTGTAAACTTTGGATGTATAGGTACGTTATCATCTAAACTCAGAGGAGAGATTAAGTCTTTGTGACGAAGTGCTCCTTTAGTTTATTAAGTACCAAAAGCCGTTACTTTTTTAAATCAGTACAAAAATAATATAGTAAAACATTATTGAAAACGCTGGTATAAATAGGGTTAATCGCCAATAACTTGCCCCCATACTAAAACTGAACTCTGTTCCCCTACAAACAGAATTCAATTTAGTATAACGTGGCCAGTAATTGAATAGTGGCCAGTAATAAAAACATTATACTAAAAATTAATTGTATTATAAGTGAATAGAGTCCATTTTTAGTATCAGGTGGCCAGTAATTGTACGGTAGCCAGTTATTGGTAATTTACCTTACCTACGTTTTTAATCATGAACCTATAATACTCTCGACAGGCTATGGTAATAATAATACCACGTGCGAGCGAGCTGGTAGCACACAAACCTCGAGAAGTGTGACAGGAAGGGAAATATCATTAATTGTCCTTGGCATAGTTCCACTTATTTTTATTTGCCACAAATGATTTAGTATGAAGTTGTGGCACATAAAGCATTACCCGTCCAAATTAAGTAGGTTGTTTATGGCAAGTCATCAGCCATTTTAAGACCAGTTCTTATTTTAGATGATGATTTATAGATATGCCCAGCCCACTGCCATTTAAGTTTAGCGATTCGGAGGGCTACATCGGTTACCTTGGTTCTGCTGCGGACAGCCTCATTTCTGATGCGATCACGCAGA
This sequence comes from Epinotia ramella, assembly GCA_947578815.1. Lineage (NCBI taxonomy): Eukaryota > Metazoa > Arthropoda > Insecta > Lepidoptera > Tortricidae > Epinotia > Epinotia ramella. The sequence continues at coordinate 29,414,475 of OX388202.1, forward strand.
GAAACTCCCAACATGGCCCTCTCCATCGCCCTTTGGGTGACTTTGAGCCTTCTTATGAGGCCCATTGTAAGCGACCACGTTTCAGTACCATATGTCATCACTGGCAACACACACTGGTCAAAGACTCTCGACTTGAGACACTGCGGAATATTGGACGAAAAGATGTGCCGTAGCTTCCTGAACGCTGCCCAGCCGAGTCGGATTGGACGATTGACCTCTTTCTCGAAGTTGGACCTACTTAACTGGATAGTCTGTCCTAAGTATACATAATCGTCTAAAACTTCGTGCGTAAAGTGTCCGATTGTAATGGGAGTTGGTACGACATGGGCATTTGACATGATCTTCGTCTTATCCATGTTCATTCTTAGACCAACTCGCTCGGCAGCTTTACTGAGGTCATCGAGCATCGTACTTAAGTCCTCCATGGTCTCGGCCAAGACCACTATATCGTCAGCAAACCGAAGGTGAGTGATGTACTCGCCGTTGATGTTGATGCCTCGCCTTCTCCAGTCCAGAGTCCTGAAAACGTCCTCCAGTGCAGCGGTGAAAAGTTTTGGAGAAATAACATCTCCTTGCCTGACTCCCCGCTGCAGCGGAATAGGTTTCGAGTTCAGGTCCTAGAGTCGGACTGACATAGTGGCGCTCTCGTACAAACACTTCAGCACTTCGATATAGCGATAGTCTACTTGGCACCGCTGGAGTCTGTAGTACAGCCCAGGTTTCAATCGAATCGAAGGCTTTCTCGTAGTTTAACAAATTACAACATTAAAACTTGCCGATACACCTTTAAGCCACCAAACTAACACGACTAATATGGCTACCAGTTCAAGACAGTCGAATAATATATCACGACAAAAGTAGGTATATAAGCAAGCGCAGATCAGAGCGAAATACAATTTTTCTCCTGATAATTTCTAACGATAAAGTAACTGGGAGTTAAACCACAACCAAAAGCAAGCAATTAGTGTAATTAATATGTTTGACGTTTTATCATCATATTTATACCCTGTTCTTCTAAGCGTTCTTGTATTAACCCTTCAAACGTCAAAGAACCCTAATATCGTCGCAAGTATCAGAGTACTTGAAAGATGGAGCGAAGTATGCATTTACTCATTTTTGTTCGATAATAACTGACCCCCGTGTGGTGTCGGGTTAGAATTTCACCACCCCATTTCTTCCCGTGGGTGTCGTAAAAGTCGACTGAGGGACCAGGGTTGAAGTGTGTTGTGGGCGATGGACTAGCAACCTATCACTGCAATATCACATTTTGTCGATATTTTATACCCACATTTATGCTAAAAGTGGCGCTGGAACATACGTTTCATGTGCTCTGCCTACCCCTTTGGGAATAAAGGTGTGAATGTATGTATGTATGTAATAACTGAAGTATCGTTGATCGGAACGTCTTGAAATTTGGTATGAGCCAAATCGGTCAAGGGGCTGCCGAGATACAGGTGCTTTTCTAGCTAGTTCACGTTTCGGAGCGAACCACTAAATAATTGAATTAGTTACTTCGCGACCACGGCGCCGATATCCACAGATAACATGTGATAGCGTAAACTGCATAGTAAGCTAGCTTAACAATATGTTGGGGATTTGAGTGATATGTTTGTAAGACGACTTAAACGTGAGCGCCAGGATGGCGGGTGCACCTCGGGAATTTCAATGAAATGTTGACAGATATTTGGTACCAACTATGCACCTCTGCGTACCTTTAAATCTACATACAAACTTTATCTCTTTATATTATTAGTACGGATATAGAGATCCGCAGCAGAACCAAGGGAACCGATATAGCCCACCGAATCGCTAAACTTAAGTGGCAGTGAGCGGGGAACATTGCACGTAGAAACGATGGCCGCTGGGGCGGAAGGGTTCTCGAGTGGCGACCGCATACCGGAAGGCGCAGCGTGGGTATGACCTGGTAAAGGTCCGCTGTATGCGGGTGGCGCAGGACCGGGCATTGTGGCACTGTTTGGGGGAGGCCTATGTCCAGCAGTGGACGTCTCTCGGCTGATATGATGATGATGAGATATAGATTTTACGCCACGCTTGAACACAAACGCAGCCGGATACGAACCTTTTCCTTTGGGCGGCGGGTCAGCGGCGGTGATGGTGGAGATGCCGCGGCGCGTCGTGCGCGGCGATAGTTGCGGCGCGAGCTTCGCGCTCAGAGTTGCGATCAAACCGCTCTCTAAAATTAAAACAAGACAAATTTTATTACAAATCTAGTTGCAACAACAACTAGACCGGTTAGTCTAGTGGGTAGTGACGCTGCCTACGAAGCTGAAGGTCCTGGGTTCGAATCCCGGTAAGGGCAAATATTTGTGTGATGAGCATGAATATTTGTTTCTGAGTCATGGATGTTTTCTATGTATTTAAGTATTTCTATTTATTAAATATATCGTCGTCTAGTACCCATAACACAAGCCTTATTGAGCTTACTATGGGACTAGGTCGATTTGTGTTAGATTGTCTCCTAATATTTATTTATTTATTTAATACAGGGAGTATCAAAAATGGGGTGTGAACCGATCAAGGGCATGTTCGGTAGCTTATTGTTCACACCCCATTTTTGATACACCCTGTATGTACAGAAAATTTTGACGACCGCTTTAGCCTAGTTGGTAGTGACCCTGCCTACGAAGCAAGAGGTCCTGGGTTCGAATCTCAGTAAGGGCATTTATTTGTGTGATGAGCACGAATATTTGTTCCCGAGTCATGGATGTTTTCTATGTATTTAAGTATTTATTTATCTATATAAGTATGTTTATCGTCGTCTTGTACCCATAGTACAAGCTTTGCTTAGTTTGGGACTAGGTCGATTTGTGTAAGATTGTCCCCTAATATTTATTTATTTATTTATTCATTTTATTTATAATGTGAGATGTAATTTTTTTTTGTGACCTTAATTGGAATTTGAATAATGAACTCATAGGAAATTAGTAGTATTCGTTTTGTTTTAAAATCAAACGAAACATAACAAATGCAACACTGTTACAATTTAGAATGGTATGAATTCCAAATTGGAATTCCAAAGTATGAATTGAAAAGGCTTGAGGTTATGTTACGACGTAAATTTACTTTCAGGTCTTAATTTATGAATGAACATTACATTATTTTTAGTTAGAAGTATATAAATACCATAAGAATTACCAGTTTTGAAACTGAAAGGAAATTATTCATTTTTGTTTACTATATAAATCCAATGACGTCCATTCCTATATTATTTGTCATATAGTTACACAACTTGTTTGTAAACATTTGCAGCTGGAGAGGTTTTCCCAAGCTCAATGCGAAAACAATTCCAATTATGCATTTGCTTATGTTTTTTTTATTTTTGAAGTGAAAACTTCTTTAGCGGCGCTGAGAACTTTTTGGAATGGGGAATAATTGTTAAATACGCGACAGAGTTTTGTGACGTCAGATGTGAAGGAGGTCACTTTTTGCTGCTAGCCGATTCGACTTCATTCAAAACTGAACGCTATTCGTAAGAGTATAAAGCCGTTAAACACTTTTTGCAATAGCATATTCTGCAAATAAATTTGTAATAATACCAACGCGTCCTTCACCGTTTTGCTATTGAGAAAATTCGAATACTTCGAATTTGGGCGTTATTCCTAAAGAGATAAAGCTTAGAAAAATATTTATCAACGGCAAAAACAAATTGATATTTTTGTCGCCACCGTGCACCGCCATCTGCTGTTGTTGCAAATTCGAATAGTCCGAATTTAGACGTTATTCCTAAAGAGAACGCGAAAACACGCGCGCGCTTTGAAAAATATTTGGCAATGGCAAAAACAAATTGGTATTGTGTTTGCCGCCGCCCGTCGGCGCGCCGGACCCCGGCACCGTTGCGCCGCGGCGGCGCGTTGGGCCCGTCGCACCCAACGCGCCCGCGGCCCGTCGCACCCAACGCGCCCGCGGCCCGTCCGCCTAAATAATTGATAATTGTTTATAAATTTGCGTCAAATCCATTTTTAGGGTGACACCGTAAGATGTCACGTGACCTGATCGAAAAACTGTTACAATGTTATTGAGTTTTCACTTCTGCCGGCACTCCCGGAGTGCAACCCGGTCTTTTTTTTATTATTTTTGTTTACTTTGATATATTTGATTACTTTGATATTTTTGTTTTTGTTTACATTACAGTCTTTGTTTTTGTTGACATTGCTTGTGTATGACAACATTACCCCGCGAGGGTGAAGGGTGGGAGGGTTTATTTCATTTTCAACCGCTGCGTGGACCGCGTGCTATGTTATGAAAACAAATGTTTTGTGTATGTTTTATGGACACGCAGGTGACAGCTTTTACGTTTTTGATGTCACACACAAGCAATGTAAACAAAAGCGAACATTTCAATGTAAACAAAAACAGATTAAAATTTGAAAAAATAAACAAATGTATTTTGGAATTGTTTTCAAACAAAAAAAACAAAAGCGCAGATTGGGTAGACCCAAGAGACAAGGTGGACTGATGTCCTGGTAAAGGTCGCGGCAGTCGGCTGGATGCGGGTGGAGCAGAACCCATCATTGCGGCACACTTTGGGGGAAGCCTATAACCAGCAATGGACATCTTTCGGCTGATATGACGATGACGACAGGGCCTATGCCCAGCACGTCAAGCACACGACGGCCGCGACATACTCTCGACTTTTATCGCACTATACCTCTTCTTCTAAGTGTTCTAATAAGAGAGTGACGGATAGTGCGAGAAAAATCGAGAGAGCTCGCGCGCCGTCGCGTGCTAGCACAGACCAGTAAACCTATAGACGTCGCTTGGTCGGGCGACCCCCCCTGCCACACATACGGTGAATTCACTCTATATTTGAGACACCGGACCAATCACTTACGCGCGCGGCCTTGAATGCACCAATCACAGCGCACTAGACGTCCCCCGCGCCCCGCAAGTATGGCAGCTTTGTTTGTAAGTAAAAATTAGGCTAAGCGGGGTCTTTAGGATATATGGTCTGTGCGTGCTAGCCGTGCTGATGGCCTACAAGAAAAAGGTGACTCAGTACATCAAGGTATGGACTCACGTTCGGAATGGTGCCTGTCGGCGCTGTGGGCCCTAGCGGCGATGTTCCTCCGCATCGCCAGGGGGCTGAGGGTGTCGTGGCGAGCCATGTTGTTGTACCCCGCGATAATCTGTGACGGTTGCGCGTATATCGTGTTCGACGTGTATTTCTTCTCCTGTTGTAGTTTGAAACCTGAACAACAATAGTACATTACTACAGAGGCCGGGAAGTAAAGGGTTGCCGGCCGAGTACATATAGACGGCCGAGCGTAGCAAGGTCGGGTAGTTATGAGGCTGGCAACCCCTTTTCACGCCGAGGTATGTATAGTGCTTTTCTCAAACATGCAATGAAATAAATTAAAAAAAACTCCAAGGAATCAAAATTTAATTTTCTTTAATCTTGCAAGCCTAGGCCTCCAATTTGTATAAAATGCCATTACGGGTTTCTCGTCTCGCTGCGCCCGAAACGTGACACTTCGAAGCCCATTATGAAGAACACAACGTCAATATTTCATTGCATGTTCGAGAATAGTAGATTACTGCAGAGGCCGTGAAGTAAGGGATTGCTGGACGAGATTGGGGTAGACGGCCGAGTCGTAGACGAGGCCGAATACAACGAGTTCAGCAATCCCTGTTCCGGCCGAGGATTGTATAGTACTTTTCTCAAACGATGTGAGGAAATATTAAAATTAAAATAAATACTAGGTAATCAATTAAATAATAGATAATTTGCGCCTTTTTTATTTTTTAAACATGCCATTTGAACAAGCCGTTCGAGCACCATGTTTAACCGCACATAAAGTATAGTACCATAGATTATTTTTATTTTTTTTATGAATCAAGTATGCTTACAGTGTCTAGTGGTGGTTGGCAGTATGTAAATTTTCCTTTGTCAGTTTAATATTAGTAAGCAAATTTAAAGAGTTGTTAGAGTAGCGGACAATAATGGTTTTACTTAGGGTTTTCATACATTACTTCTTGGCGTAAGGCCAAGAAGTAATGTAGGGAGCCATAAACAAGAAACTTCACGTCTTCATTTCGTGATATTAACGCGTACATTTCCGAGCATGTTTGAGAAAAAAACATTTTGTGCACATTTTTTAAAATCTTAGTGACAGAGTTGTTATATGTTAAAATGTCTTAGGGGCCGTCCTCACGACGGTATGAGTTGCTTGCGGCCTTAACATAGTAAATAAAATTTTGGGAACAATCTCACACATATCAACTACTACTATCAAACCAAACAAAGCTTGTAATATGCAAGCAAACCTTGAACTATCCTTATAACCTCTATTCAGCCAGTATCCAACCACTACTGAGTATAGGTATAGGCCTTTTCTTTAACACGCTACTCTCCTAGACCCTGTGCTAATCACATCCACTGTTTGCTTCCTCATCGGTAGATATCATCGGTCAATTCTTATATCGATATAAATAAATACTTAAACGTACATAGAAAACATTTGTGACTCAGGAACAAATATTCGTGCTGTTCGCACAAAAAAATGCCCTTGCCGGGAGTCTACGCCAGGACCTCTAGCTTTGTAGGCAGAGTCACTACCAACTAGGCTAAAGTGCAGTTAATGTTTTCTTTGTCGGTCATACATACATACAGTACCGGTCAAAAGTTTAAGTTCACTCTGTAATTTCGGTTAAATGAAGCTATAACACAATGTACTAATAAAAGTATTTAATAATCTTATATTACATACAAAAAGAAAGATAATTCTCTAATTTAAAACCACAATTAAATAAAAAATTATCAGTTTTTCCCAACTTTAGACTCTTCAAAATATCCGCCTTTTGCTTTCAATGCTGCCGTACACACTTTCGGCATTCGCTTAATTAGTTTTTGCAGTGTTAATGTCGAAATTTTATTCCAACAAATGTGTAGGTATTCCCAAAGCTGTTCTTTATTAGTTGGCCGCATTTTTCTCACACTCCTGTCCAATTCATCCCATAACAACTCAATCGGATTGAGGTCGGGCGATTGAGGAGGCCAATCCATATATTTTAATTCTTTTTGTTTTTCTTTGGATGAAATATAGTTTTTGCACAACTTCGAAGTATGCTTGGGATCGTTGTCTTGTTGGAAAATAAAACCTCTGCCTACAACCCGTTTTCCAGATGGAAAAGCGTGACGTTGCAAAATGTTATGATACATTTTCTTATCCATTATGCCATTGACTCTCACGAGATCACCAACTTTATCACCCGCAAAGCATCCCCAGACCATTACTGATCCTCCACCGTGCTTCACTGTTGGCATCACGCATTGCTTTATCATTCGTTCGCCTACTTGTCGTCGAACATATTGACGACGTATCCCTCCAAAAATTTCAAACTTCGATTCGTCAGAAAATAAAACTAGACCACTGTTCAGACGTCCAGTTTTTGTGTTTCTGGGCCCATTTCAACCTCTTAACTTTATTCTGACTACGTAACAAGGGTTTTTTGGCAGCAATACGACCTTTTAGACCATATAGTTTCGCAGACGTCGTTGCACTGTCGAAACAGATACTCGCTGTTCTCGGGTGGCGTTGAGTTCTTCGCAAATTTCTGGAGCAGTTAAAGTACGTTGGCGTTTGCTCTGCACGCAAATAAATTGGTCTTCGCTTTTAGACGTGACTTTTGGCCTACCTGATCGAGATCGACTGCAATTAAGACCGGTTTCTTGTTTTCGTTGTAAAGTTTGTCGCAAAGTACTCACGACAGCGGTTTGAGAAACCTTCATTTTTTCAGCGATTTTCCGCGTCGTGTAGCCCTCATTTGACAGAGCTACAATAACAGCACGAGTTTCGACACTCAAATCGGCTTTGCGACCCATTTTAAATGATTTCTAACTTCACGAAATCTCATAGGAAATACGGAACAAAAATATTAAATGGATCAAATTTTCCGAATAACAAAACGATTCCTCCAAGAGGTATTTTTATTGTTGTTTGGTAGTCGTGGAAACAATTAAACGTTTGAAATTCAAAACATATTCTATATTTGAACATAATTTAATATGATAACCTTATTTCGCAGAGTGAACTTACCCTTTTGACCGGTACTGTACATACATAATATATACAGGGTGTAATCGTTAAGTGTTTACAGGCCATAATTCCGTAAATACAGCAGATATCAGAAAACTTCTAACTGATATCGAAAGTACGTTACCCAACGAGTAAAATTACACTAATATCGTTTTTGAAATAAAAGCAGAAATATCCCAAATATTAACTTCAAACCCTTCCATAAAAAATAAAAAATGGAATTAATTATGTAGTGTAATTTAATTTTATTTATATTACTTTATCTATTTAGAAAATATTATTATTGTAATTTTACTCGTTGGGTAACGTACCTTCGATATCAGTTAGAATTTTTCTGATATCTGCTATATTTACGGAATTATGGCCTGTAAACACTTAACGATTACACCCTGTATATAATCACGCCTATTTCCCGGAGGGGTAGGCCGAGATCACGGATTTCCACTTGCTACGATCTTGACAAACCTTTGTTGCTCATGATGATAATAATGAGCGCTTATAATCTCTGGCACGTGTGTGGCTGCCTGCCTCGCACAGGTTCACTAGCGCGCATGCTCTAATAGCATGCTCGGAGCCTCGTTCAGATTAATTTTGGCATTTCAAAGATTTTGAAATACATATAAATACCAAAAAGTGGACGCTGCTTACCAAAGAAAAACCTGACATCAGTGGTGGTGGTTTTCCTAATACTTCGTACTGACAGAGCGATCTCGACGTCTCATAAAACATTGCTGACACCAAGGCTGTATTCGCACAGGTTCACTAGCGCGCATGCTCTAATAGCATGGCGATCACAATAGATCAGCGATGGTCGCAGTGATATAAGGGCTCTCTAGTCCGGAAGCCACTACCAGAATAATAATAATAATGCTCTAATAGCATGCTCGGAGCCTCGTTCAGATAAATTTTGGCATTTCAAAGATTTTGAAGTACATATAAATACCAAAAAGTGGACGCTGTTTTACCAAAGAAAAACGTGACGTCGGTGGTCAGTATTTTCCTAATACTTCGTACTGACAGAGCGATCTCGACGTCTCATAAAACATTGCTGATGTGGCTATCAGTCAAATACCGTATTAAGGAACGTGTATTGGTTAAACGTAGTCAAATGAAGGTATTCTTGGGATTAGGTATTTAGGTATTAGTGGTATGAAGTTATGACGAGTAGTGGTTTGTGCCCAGGGTTTATCCGCATCTTGTTTTTATTAAAACCGCAACTCTATTGGTTGTTTTCGAGGCTAACTCGTGACGTACAATGTTGTTGTAAACAAAAGTTGAACGTGAATAAACAAAATTCGTTTTCTCCGTATCTTCTCTATTTTCACCCGAGCAGAGCTCGGTCGTCCATGGACTATATATTTTAACGACCATTCCGTCGCCATTCTCCTTTCAAATAATATCGAAGATATTAATCTTAGCTCTGCTCGGGTGAAAATAGAGAAGATACGGAGAAAACGAATTTTCCCAGACATGAGACACAGCTAGATCCATTCCAAACTTCATTGAATTCGTCCGAGAATGTGATTACAAATATATTAAAACATATATATAGGTATATATTTATATACCCATATTTCTTGTTTAATAGTATAGAATTTATGAATACCGCTAAATTCACTGAGAATCTTCATTTTAAATTGTGTCCATTAATATTTAGCTTCACAGTTTGTCGTAAAAATCAATCCCATAAGGTTTTATTTTTTGTAGGCCAACACAACCGCAGTTGGCGAAGTTGGCGTATGCAGTACAAGTGTATCTATTTCGGGGAAAAAAAGACATATAGTACAAATTCTTTTTCTAGAACGAACGTTCTTTTTCTCTTTGTACTAGGCACAAGGACAACACAAAACCACTGTCTTTAATTTTTAAGTGTAACCGCTAATTATTTAAGTTAACTATTGATTGATATCGATCCTGCAACTATTAACAAAAAGTTGTTAATACCAATATACCTTTCGTTTTAATTTGAACCTCGTTATGTTAACAGTAGAGCCACTATTCGAGTTATTTAATTAATTAAACATGGCCTTTTTTTGTCACGAATAAATGATATGATCTATTTCTATTTTGTTTCTTTCTTTAAATGTCAACAATACTTAGGGAGAGAAAAACTCTGAATCAGTTCCCTGTTACAACGCCTTGGAGGCTTGAAACGACATCTACCTTAAAGACCCCACCCCCTCATTCATAAAACTTAAAATGCCTCTGCTAAATAAAATGTGCTTTGTCCCTTTCTTACCAACACGAATGTCAAAGTGACAGATAAAGACAAACTAATTTGAACGCCATTTTAGTTAAAATAGGCTTGTAGAACGTTTTTGAATACGGCCGTTGGGATTCTTGTAATAGCACCGACGTCTAAAGTTATATATAGGTCAGTTCAAGAAACGCGTGCGCAAAGGTATAGCCGATTTTTCATCATATACTTTTCGAGTAAAATGCCTGTGACATACGGACGGACAGACAGACAGACAGACATGACGAATCTATAAGGGTTCCGTTTTTTGCCATTTGGCTACGGAACCCTAAAAATGTGCATATCAAAAATATGTAAACACGACTTCATTGTTAAGATCATAAGGCAGCTCAGATATTCTTGAAGCTTTACAAACACATAATTATGAAGTCGACTTTACTAACGTTGTCAGATGGTACCATCGCCAACACAGTTAACTGACCATCCGTGCACTCTATGTGCATTGTAATAAGGTGCATTATAAATACAGAATGGTCAGTTAACAGTGTTGGCGTTTGTACAAGCTTTTATTGCGAACTGCACTTTTCTGTATACTGTCATCAGTTACTCATTGAGACGATTCCAACCAGCCAAAACTCGACGGGGTTTCGTCGGTTAAGTACCTACTGAGGCTCTAGTATAAGTTTTACCGAAACAAAACTTCACGATCGCGTTTGCGTTTTACCCTCAATTTCTATGAGATTTGACAGCTAAACGCAAACGCGGTCGCAACGTTTTGTTTCGGTAAAACTTATACTAGAGCCTCGAAGTCCCATGGCCACCTACTGTCTCAATCATCAGATCAGCTCGATGGTACCATAATATTGAATTGTCATCCAACGAACTGACCCCGTATCATGGTCGGCCTTATCACGCGATAAGTGACAAGATAGGAGCGTCGTCTCTATCTATCGAACGGTGTCAGCCAGTGACGGACGCTCTATCTTGTCACTTATCGTGTGATAAGGCCGACCATGATACGGGATCAGTACGTTTAGCGCGACTGAGCGTCTCCTGTCTCACTCGCACCGTGCAAATTAGACTGAGGCGGGTAGATCTTTCTCGACTCGCTTCGCGGCGCGGCGTCAGTTGTGTTATAAGGTAAATAAAAATTTTTGTAATAAAAATGGCAACATACGGCCGCTGTTCATCCTGTTAGCTTTTGGTTAAGGATATTTAATACACATAATAATTACGACACATGGCGCTGTGGACACCCGTCACCACGTGGCGGAAGTCATATCCACGCTAAGTGATAAACCGACAATTATACGCTCGGTGAGCAGCATCCTGTGAAGTTTTGGTTAAGGACATTTTATTCCCATCTATAATGTAACGTGTGCGTGTAATTGTATGTCCATTGACGTGTTGCTGACGTCTTTAGGCTGACCAACAAGTACAACTAGCAATTAGACGCAGTCTGGACATCCCCTGGCACAATATATGCACTATTATTCGCTATTGAAATACAATAAATATCTGCACGCACTGTAATGAGTGGCGGAATTAAGATATTTTACATTTGATTTGTATTTGACGTGTATTGGCCATGCCCAATGAGATGTTGAGTGGACACCTAAACTGCCGCTCTGAGATATCTGGGTTGGGATTTATTTAGTTATTCTAGGGACGCATGCTTAACAACAACAGTGTACTAATAAGTTATTTTATTCCTAATTTCAGAATACGTACGAGTCGTATGACTAGTGACAAAACAAAAAAGTTAAAAAGACGCAAAACACAAAAATAATATATATGCTTTAGGTCAGCCCTGACAGGATATGTTCTGTAATATTTTAATGATCTCTAACACATCTAACATCTTTAGGAAACCGGTCTAATCCCAATAAGGTCTAGTTTTCCCTCTGGGTTGGGTTGGAAGCTCAGATGGCAGTTGCTTGCGTAAAACTCCCTAAGCCAAGTTGGTGGTAGTTGGTTGGTTGGTTGGTGGGTGGTTGGTGGTCATCATTTTCCTAGCGTTATTCCCGGTTGTGCTCTTAAGGAGCCCGGGGTCCGCTTTGGCACTTAGGTGCTTATGATCCATTAGGATTATCTGCGTGCGACGTGAGCGATCATTAGATCTCTCACGTCGCACTCAGATAATATACTTTATAACTATAGACAAATACAGTTGTAGCACACACAAGCGGTAAAACCACAGGATAAGCCAGATATCACACCAACGTCACATCATTGTTCAAATACGCCGAAAGTGCTTTGTTCTATTAAAATACCTAAACTATTGGTTACGTATGACACTTACCAGTTTGCCCATAGTGTGAATCATTCGACACCCTGGGTCCGAAACTAGAGAAGGAATTATTCTCTCCATAACTAGGCGTGGAGGGGCTGGACCCGTGGGGAGAACATTTCCCGTCGCTGTACACTCCCATGTTGCTACCGTACAAGTCGGAACTCGAACTGTTCAAGCTATTCTTCCGCACGTATATCGAGTTCTGTTCGACGAAAGCCATTATCCTGTGGCCTGTCTGCCCGTATATTGGGTTAAGATTCCCGGTGCTGTTTAGGCTGGTGGTCGAGGAGAAGTTGCTCTTGGCCTGTTGGAAGGTGGACATGGACTGCGTGGGGCTCTGGGACGGGTTCGAGTTTGGGGTCTGGTTCGCGTTTGTTTGTAGCTGCTGGAGACTGCGTCGTACGAGGCCCGGTGAAGCTGGCATGTGCTTGAGTTCTGTTAGTTGTTTCACTGTCTCCGCAACGTTTATGCCTGTGGAACAAGCACCAACATGAAATGGTAGATTGTATAACTTGTGCATAAAACGAGCCGTTTTACCTGAGACGTTTATATCCACCCGAGTCACCGGCGGGGATAGATATTGAAGTCGAGGGATGAAATGGCTCATTTATGCCCGAGTTATCACTTGGCTTTTTACTTCGATTGCAAGAAAATTAAAAATATTTGCAATATTTAATGAATAATAGCCCATTCCCGTGACTTAACATTTTAAAGTACTGTACTTGTGTACTTTATGTTTAATTTTCGACAAGTAATATTAGACAGGTACTTCATACTGCCAAGTCATTTAAATAATAATAGACTTCTATTTTATTAATTTAGTAATAGAGAACACGGAAGTGTAATTGATCAAATCAAATAAAATATAAAGTTTATTCTACGAAGTTTTATCGTGCGTGTGGCAGTAGGCCCTCTCATCTTAGTCTCAAAATAATACTTTGTGCACTAGAGCATAAAAGTGGCATGTGCAGCTTATAAGCAATCTTTGGATATATCCAATCCAGCACAAAGGTGAACTTTGCAAGCATGAGAAGTGAAAATACTATTTACTTGAGACCAACTAAATACTTATAAAAAAAAAACAAATAAGACCTGTACACTTTCGCATGGGAATGGCTAGAGCGTCCTCTGCCCGGGGAAGAATGGAGAGGGGGAAGAGAGGCCTTTGCTTTAGGAAGGGGCGAAAACCTGAGTTACCAAAAAAAATACGCATTAATACAATAAAACGCTATATTTGTATGTGTGTGTGCGTTTGTTTGCAAAGGTTGGTAGTTTTTAGGTAAAATGGCCGTCAATAGAATTTGCTAACTATGTAAACAAACCGCCATATTGAAATTATCTTTCAGTATGGCGGTTTGTTTACATAGTTAGCAAATTCCATTGACGGCGACTTTAGTAGTAATGCGTAACGTAGTAGTAAATACGTAGCAGAACTTATACATTATAAATAAAATGATTATTTTTAATGCGTTATAGGTGTTTTCGATCGGGAGTAATTTACGGCGCATCAATTGACTGAACTGTAATGTTACTAGAAAGTGATTGGTGATTTCGTGCCTTAAGCATAATTTCCACAATGACTTTTCAGTTTTAGGTGAAGGTAGAAGGTTGATGATTAAATGACGGAATGTGGGTACCTAGCGCCAAGTCTATATTGTTTAGAATTGACAGTGAACACGATCAGTTTTCATGAAGGTGATTTTGTGACTTAATAGTGTTTTCGAATTTTGTTTTTTTTCTTGATCAGTATAAAAAGTCAAAATTCACAAATAATGAAATCCGATACAATTAATAAAAGATTGTAAAATCCGTTTGTGAGTCTGAAGCTTTGAATTATTTCAGTTACACTTTAAACAGGCGACCTTATGTGGTAAGTAAATAAGCGATTCAAGATAGGGCCGATTTTTCAATTCACAGATAAAACGATCTGTCAGATAAATGTTAGCTCTGTCCTTTTCTTTCATATGACTTAAGAAAAAGATGGTGATATTTTTAACTGACGGATAACTTTATGTAGAGATTGAAAAATCGGCCCTTAATCGTTTAACGTATATAAGTGATTATAGTTTTAATGCTAAAAGTTCAGTGGGCCTTGTTTAAATACATTTTAACAGAAAGCATGAGACTTACCAGAGTTAGCCTCAGAGTCTGGTTGCAGTAGGAACGCGGGCGGCGGAGGCAGGTTGTCGACCTCGTTAGGACCCATCCCTGGGCTCTGGTTGTTACCCTGGAATCATCATCATCATCATCATATCAGCCGAAAGACGTCCACTGGACATAGGCCTCCCCCAAAGAGTGCCAAAGTGACCGGTCCTGCGCCAGCCTCTCCAGCGGACTACCGCAACCTTTACCAGGTCATCAGTCCACCTTGTGGAATCATCACACACTGTAAATTCTTTGAATGCTAAGAACGTCTAAACTGTCGTTCTCGAAGCGCCATGAACGAGTATAGCTGTTATGGCGTTCGCTGTCAGAGCAACCTCCACGTCTTTTACGTCGGTGAGATTGCCAAATCCGTTATGTGCATAATTTACGTCAAAGAAAATAATGCTTTAGTAATTACACATATGGTATTATGTCTCTTATTTCAAACCGTGCACATAACGGATTTGGCAATCTCACCGACGTATAAGGTTTGACTAAGATCTCTTGTAACAATGATGTTGGCGTGACAATGTGTCTTTTGGCTTTGTGAACTGGCGACGAAAATATTAAATGATGTCTTATTATAAGGATGTGTTTGACGCGCCTTTGGGCCACTGGCATTGCCATTTCACGTCATCTACTTGAATCAACGAGTATTCGAATAACCAGAAAAAAGTACAGTTTGTTTAACAGTTTGGCTTCCCCCGCAAAACTGTCACACTTGTCCTACATGTTTCAAACCATCGGGAATCGTAAGTTACATCCGTTAAAACTGATCGTGTGGGAAGTTTGACAGTGTTCTATGAGATGAACGGCGCCATATTTAAAGTTAACCGGCCCATAAAGTGTAGTTGTTGCAACCCGCCCTTAACACTTTAGCTGAAGGACCTGTGGACGTACTATCAACCGCATGCGTTGAACAGTCAAGTGCAAAAATATGTATCGATTCCATCTTCTCATAAATATGTACCAAAACCCTTAATCTGCTGACACAAGAGCTATGAGACATATTTATGAGTAAGTTGTATGCACCAATATTTTTACATTTGACTGAACAAGTAAGACCGCACATTACGGCCACCAGTAGCGAGCGGGAGTGGCCCGCGGATTGTGGCTCGGACGCGGCCACTCAATCGCTCCGTGGGCGCCGAGGCTATACAATAGTACATTGTTTAACGAGGGGCGGAAATGGAATATTGCGAACAAGAGTCTATCAGAAGCCCGACGCCGAAGGCGGAGGGCTTTTGTTGACTCGAGTTTGCAATATTCTTACGCCCGTGTTACACACAATGTTTTTCATCACATTTGCGAGGAAACAAATACATTTTAGATGAAATGAATACAAATCGTAATAAACACTGCATCATGTCAGTCGTCCATTTTGTTGAATTTGACGTGAGGCGCGTATGGCAAAGACCCTTCGGTATACAGCCACGACTTGAAAACACTTAAATACATTTTACATAGACACTAAATAACTACATATTAAATCTGTAAATAATTCAGTTAAACGTGTTTAAGTCGTTTTTTAAGTTTAAATTTATTTATAAATACGTTTTGAGACATCGCATTTGATATAAAACCTCTTTGCTTTGTAACTGCCGCATGAGTGACAGATACAATTTAAGAAAAATACCATTACGCCCGTGGGCGTAACACAGGCTATTACAGCTCTGTATGTCTGCGCATTATGAAGCCCTTTTCGAGCAAGTGTGATGAAATAGTACATTGTTTAACGAGGGGCGTAAGTGGAATATTGCGAACAAGAGTCTATCAGAAGCCCGACGCCGAAGGCGGAGGGCTTTTGATGACTCGAGTTTGCAATATCTTACGCCCGTGTTATACACAATGTTTTTCATCACATTTGCGAGGAAACAAATACATTTTAGATGAAATGAATACATATATAAATCGTAATAAAAACTGCAACATGTCAGTCGTCCATTTTGTTGAATTTGACGTGAGGCGCGTATGGAAAAGACCTTTTACTACATTTTACATAGACACTATAACTACATATTAAATCTGTAAATAATGCAGTTAAACATGTTTAAGTAGTTTTTTAAGTTTAAATTAATTTATAAATACGTTTTCAGACATCGTATTTGATGTAAAACCTCCTTGCTGTAACTGCCGCATGAGTGACAGATACAATTTAAAAAAAAAAACATTACGCCCGTGGGCGTAACACAGGCTATTACAGCTCTGTATGTCTGCGCATTATGAAGCCCTTTTCGAGCAAGTGTGATGAAAAATGAATGAAATAACTGGTCCGCAACTAGTGGCAACCACTAATGGCTCATTACCTGGGTGTAGGCGGGCCGCTGCGGGCGCGAGATGGAGGAGGAGCGGCGCACGGGCGGCGGCGGCTTGCCCAGCGAGCTCGACGAGCCGCGCCGCGACCACACCGTCGCTGCAAACGCATTACCTGGGTGTAGGCGGGCCACTGCGGGCGCGAGATGGAGGAGGAGCGGCGCACGGGCGGCGGCGGCTTGCCCAGCGAGCTCGACGAGCCGCGCCGCGACCACACCGTCGCTGCAAACGCATTACCTGGGTGTAGGCGGGCCGCTGCGGGCGCGAAATGGAGGAGGAGCGGCGCACGGGCGGCGGTGGCTTGCCCAGCGAGCTCGACGAGCCGCGCCGCGACCACACCGTCGCTGCAAACGCATTACCTGGGTGTAGGCGGGCCGCTGCGGGCGCGAGATGGAGGAGGAGCGGCGCACGGGCGGCGGCGGCTTGCCCAGCGAGCTCGACGAGCCGCGCCGCGACCACACCGTCGCTGCAAACGCATTACCTGGGTGTAGGCGGGCCGCTGCGGGCGCGAGATGGAGGAGGAGCGGCGCACGGGCGGCGGCGGCTTGCCCAGCGAGCTCGACGAGCCGCGCCGCGACCACACCGTCGCTGCAAACGCATTACCTGGGTGTAGGCGGGCCGCTGCGGGCGCGAGATGGAGGAGGAGCGGCGCACGGGCGGCGGCGGCTTGCCCAGCGAGCTCGACGAGCCGCGCCGCGACCACATCGTCGCTGCAAACGCATTACCTGGGTGTAGGCGGGCCGCTGCGGGCGCGAGATGGAGGAGGAGCGGCGCACGGGCGGCGGCGGCTTGCCCAGCGAGCTCGACGAGCCGCGCCGCGACCACACCGTCGCTGCAAACGCATTACCTGGGTGTAGGCGGGCCGCTGCGGGCGCGAGATGGAGGAGGAGCGGCGCACGGGCGGCGGCGGCTTGCCCAGCGAGCTCGACGAGCCGCGCCGCGACCACACCGTCGCTGCAAACGCATTACCTGGGTGTAGGCGGGCCGCTGCGGGCGCGAGATGGAGGAGGAGCGGCGCACGGGCGGCGGCGGCTTGCCCAGCGAGCTCGACGAGCCGCGCCGCGACCACACCGTCGCTGCAAACGCAACCGCACATGTATCGCTATTCGAAACACTCAGGCGCTAACATCTTTCTTTGAACATGTTCGGGCCGACCGTCTGCCCGCCCCCTTAAACTCCTCACGTGTGTACGCCTCTTTTGAGTCTGTGGTTTTGACAGTGACACTTCTTGTCAAGGCGGAGAAAAAATAGATAACCTCGTTGTTGCGGACCCGAATGGGAACGAGTGTTTTTGGATAATTTGGAAACGCATTTTCCTTGTTTGGTGTAATATCGCTCGCTTTGAAGACACACGGGTGTCCGAATGTTTTGTGTGGATATTTCGGTGATATCAGAACAGTTGGTGATTTGACGCCGCGGATTGTTGGCGATACTGCCCCGGAAAACCACGGCTGCTTCTTCAGCCCCGAAGACCCTCATGATTGAACTTGACTTGACCTGACAGTTGACTGAACCTTGACAGATACTAACCGGAGTTGAAGCGAACATCGCGCCTCCCGGAATCAGGTGAGTTGAACAAGTTTTGTAGCCAATCCACTGGCTTATATGACCCGCGAAACGCGTGGCAGTTCACTCCACTCGCACTAGGCGAGGAGTTGAACAATTTTTGGTAGCCAGAGCGTGGTTACTCACAAAGAAAAAACGCGAATTTTGATAGTTTTTTCCTTTTGGGTAAAAATTTTGAGGTTATTTGTTAAAACCAAATTTAGCTACAACTATTTAAAACCTCTATTTTGTGGCACTGCAAGTGTTTTGTACTGTAGATTTCACGAAATTATTGTACTTGCAGTGCAAATTAGTGAGATTACAACCTCCGGAAGGTGATTTTGAGTGTTTGGTACAATTCAATTTGGAAAATAGTTGAAGGCAAATATAAGCCACATATTTGATTGATTGTAATTTGGAAAGCCTTTCATAGCTTGTTGTTTGGTAATAAGGCATTTGTTTTATTCAGTTTGCTATAAGCGGCCAAGGTTGTTAAGAATATAAGCTAAAATATAAGGCTAACATAAATATTAGTTGTAAGCTAGATTATTAGAAGTCATGTAACTAGCCAATTATAGATTATAATTTGAGCTTCCACTGCGTTTTGAGAATCTATATTGGTTGTTATTGTAAGGCATTCCTGTAATTGAGTTGATATTTGGTTTTGATTCACTAGGGTGACCAAGAGATTGGAATTTCCACATTAATTAAATTAATTTTAATTTTCTCTGGTATTGTTGGAAATTAATTTAAAATGGGATCTACACCTAAGGCTAAGATCCAGTCTGCACTGCGTTGGTTTTCATCTGCAGCAGCTTTGGTTGACAGAAATGACCGGGAGGAGGCTTTGTTGACCCGGTACGAGGAGGTGTCAGACCGTCTTAAGGCTGTGGAGTTCCAGGTTGAACTCTACCTAGCGGAGCCCGGCCGGACGACCCCGGAGACCGAGCAGGTGGAGCGGGACTTTGAGCAATGTATGGATTTTGGGGACAGGATTGTCGAGAGGGCTTCTAAGATACTGCGGGTTCGGAATGGTGCGGCCCGGGACGTTCCGAAACACGCAGTTATCTATAACCCAGGGTTGGCAGCGCGCTTGCCAGCCATACAGATGCCGGTCTTCCGAGGAGACCTGGACGAGTGGACCAGCTTCATCGACCTCTTTGATAGCTTGGTGCATGCCCGGACGGACCTGCCAGCGGCGTTGAAGTTGGCGCAGCTGATGTCTGCTCTCGTCGGGGAGCCGCGCGACTTGATCGCGCATTTGTCGGTCACCGACGACAATTATGAAATCGCGCGCACGTTGCTGAGGGACCGATACCAGAACGTGCGGCGACTTGCGGATACTCTTATGACTAAGATCTGGAATATCCCTCGGATCGCTCAGGCTTCAGACATCCGGCTGAAAATGCTGAATCCTGTTTTGACAGCGACCAAAGGGTTAGAGAACCTTGGTTTGCCGGTGGACCAGTGGTCCTACATACTGTTGAATTTTTTGTTGAACCGGCTGCCGGCTGATGTACGGGCCAGGTTTGAGCACCGGTATGGTGGTGAAAGTGCTCAGCATCTGCCGACCTTCACCAATCTTATCGACCAATTGGAACTTGAGTGTCGACGGGCCGACACCTCGGATCTACCTCCACCCCCGAGGCCTC
Organism: Epinotia ramella; assembly: GCA_947578815.1. Classification (NCBI taxonomy): domain Eukaryota; kingdom Metazoa; phylum Arthropoda; class Insecta; order Lepidoptera; family Tortricidae; genus Epinotia; species Epinotia ramella. The sequence continues at coordinate 29,434,677 of OX388202.1, forward strand.
CTGGGGCCCAGCGGGCCCAGGGGAGAGTTGCACCTCAAAGGGGAGGGTGGGGCAAATCGGCCCCACAACCAGCGGGTCCTCACCAATATAATACCAGTGCATTGGACCCTGAAGTCTGCCTATGCTGCAAGAACCCTGGCCATCGGGTGCCAGCGTGTCCGAAGTTTCTTGCGCAGCGGGTTGTGGGACGCCGCAACATTGCTAAGCAGCGGCAATGGTGCTTTGTTTGCTTGGGCCCACATTTTGTGCGAGATTGTGCCCACCCGCAGGCGTGTAAGTCCTGTGGTGGGAAGCACCACCCCATTTTATGCATGAACCGCAGTGGGGATACACCTCCCCCCCCCCTGCGCAGGGGTCATGCTCCCCTGTTCGGAGTCAGCAGCGGGCTGACCAGGGGCCCATGGCCGAGGAGAAGTGGGGACGTCGGGTAACACCCCCCTCCCCCCCCCTCCAAAACTACGCGACTACTTCGCACGCACCCGTGCCCCAACGGGGGGTCCTTACGGGCGGGTGCCCGCAAACGCCTCCACCCCGGCAGGCGCCACGGATGTCGCCGCCGCTTGTGGAGCGACCCCGCTGGGGGTCGGGACCTCCGGTGTACGGCCGGAGTAGGACATACCAGGGGGCGCAGGCGGCACGCATGGCGCGACGGCAGTACCAGCCGGAGTGGGACCCGCTCGAGCGGTACGAGCGGCCCGCCCATGCGGAACAGGATGCAACGCGTTATCCCTGCTAGGGATACGCCGCCCACGCACCAGCAACCGCCACGCCCTTGGAGACCGTGTTATTGCCCACGGCTTCGGTTTGTGTTTGGGGCCCTGGCGGAGGATCAGCCTGCGTGCGCTCTCTCCTTGACACGGGAGCGCAAGGCTGCATGGTATCCAGTAGGTTGGTGCGACAGTTGGGCTTGGTTGTGAAACCCCACCCGGAAAGTATACGTGGGGTAGGCAATGTGACAGTGTCAAACCTGGTAGGGCAGACCTTACTCACCTTTGGACCGGGTCCCACTTCACGCGCGAGGATTAATGCTCCCGCGTTAGTATTGGATGAAGTGGTGGGGAGACTCCCCCAGGTGAAGCTGCCTCCAGAGGTTCGGAGTTTGACAGCTGGATTAGTTCTGGCGGATGCTGGATTTGACAGACCTGGTCCGATTGACGTGTTGCTGGGTGCAGACGTTCTTGGGCGGGTGCTGTTGAGCGGCAACCGTACCTTACAGCCTGGCGGACTGGTTACACTGGAAACGGTGTTTGGCTATGCTGTAATGGGTTTGGTTTTAGCGGCTCCACCGCCTCCTACTGAGGAGGGCTGTCTGGTTGGAACTGCTCTTTCAGAAGCCGTGCAACGGTTCTGGGAGATTGAGGAACCACCTACCGCGTCGCGTATGAGCCCCGAGCAGGAAGAGTGCGAACGGTTTTACCAAAATAATACTGGGCGCCTCTGCTCTGGTCGGTTCATAACACGACTTCCTCTGCTCATCCACCGACCTCCTCTTGGAGCGTCACGTGAGATGGCTGAGAAGCGGCTGGTTTCGATGGAACGCCGAATGAGAAGAGATGCGCTCTTCCGGCAGAAGTATGTGGACTTCATGAGGGAGTACGAGGGTTTGGGACACATGTCGGTGGCTCGGACGGACTGGAGTACAGTGGAGCACTGCTTCCTGCCGCACCACGCGGTCCTAAAATCCCCGGAGTCCAAGATTCGTGTGGTCTTTGATGGGTCCGCGTCCACCTCGACTGGGGTGTCATTGAACCAGTGTTTGCATGCAGGTCCTAAGCTGCACAAGGATATCACGGATATCCTCACAAATTTTAGGAAACATCAGGTGGTGTTCGTCGCCGACATCCGGATGATGTTTCGGCAGACAGTGATCCATCCTGATGATCGTCGGTATCAGCTGATCTTGTGGCGTGAGAGCCCTGATGAACCGATGTTGGTGTACGAGCTGAATACGAATACATACGGCTTGAAGAGCAGTCCGTACATTTCAATTCGAACTTTGTTAGAATTGGCATCTCGAGAGAGACTGAGGTTCCCTCGAGCGTCCGCCATTTTGGAACGGGACTTATTTGTCGATGACGTGTGCACCGGGGCAAACAGTGTCGAAGAGGCTTTGGTTTTGCGGGATGAGCTGGTGGAACTCTTGCGGACGGGTGGATATGAATTGCGCAAATGGATGTCCAACTCACCGGCCGTGGTGGCCGGCCTCCCCGAGGATCACCAGCAGGATCCGCACCTGTTCGAAAATGTTGAGAGCCCGCACATGTTATCAGTCCTAGGCGTGCAATATCGACCAGTCCAAGATGTGTTCACCTATCGGGTAGAACTGGATTCCCCGAGGGTCTGGACGAAGCGGCTTGTGCTGTCCACGGTGGCCAGGACGTACGATCCGAATGGATGGATCGCGCCGGTCATCTTCACGGCGAAGGCATTTATCCAGCGCCTGTGGATGGTCCAATTGGGTTGGGATGATCCACTATCCGGAAATTTGTTGAGCGATTGGGAGGTTTTCTTCTCCACGCTCCCGGAGATAAATCAGGTCGAACTGCCGCGTAAGCTGTTGCCGGCAGGGAAATGCCGAGTAACCCTACACGGGTTTTGCGACGCCTCCGAGCGAGGGTATGCAGCGGCCGTTTACTTGCGGACGGTCAGCTCCGCCGGATCGGTCGATTTGCACTTGGTAATGGCGAAGAGCAAGGTGGCTCCCCTTCGCGCGCGTTTGACAATCCCAAAAATGGAATTATCTGGAGCGGCTCTTCTTGTACGCCTACTGAACCACGTGGCCTCTACCTTGAAGGACACCGTGAACCTTGAGGAGAGTGTCTACGCATGGACTGATAGCCAAATTGTATTGTGTTGGCTGCAGTCGTCATTCCATACTTTGGAGGTCTTTGTGGCCAACCGGGTCTCGCAAATCCAGAATTCGGAGACTGCCTTGGTTTGGAGACACGTGCCAGGTGAACTGAACCCAGCGGACGTGGCGTCCAGGGGTTGCACGGCACCTGAGCTTGTTGCCCACTCACTGTGGTGGAGACCAGATTGGTTGTTGGAACCGGAGACACTCTGGCCTGCCAGTTGTGTGATTGGGACCCCATCCTCTGGCTTGGGTGTCCACCTTGTCGAGACCGCTCCAGTGTCAGACACTGCTTGGTTGCTAGAACGGTATAGCTCTCTCGACAAGCTTGTTGGAGTGACCGCCTGGGTCAAGCGATTTATACACAATTGTCGCCACCCTGACAACCGGTCACGCGTTAGAGTTCTCGCCACAGAAGAGCGGAATGCCGCCCTACATCATTGGATTAGGGTTGTGCAGGAAGAACACTTTGGGGACGTATTGAAGCCCCTGCGGCAGGGACGTCCTAAGCTACCGAAGGCGATAGCACGCCTCAACCCGTTCATTGACGAGTCGGGTACACTCCGGGTTGGAGGACGGCTCCGCAACGCTAGCTTGCCGTACTCGGTGCGCCACCCCATTTTGCTGCCTAAGAAGGGGCATCTGGTGGAATTGTTGGTGATTGACCGCCACATAAAGAACTCGCATGCCAGCTGCAATGCACTCTTGGGCATTTTGCAGCGAGACTTTTGGATATTGAACAGCCGACGGGTTATTCGGAGCATCGTGTTTCGGTGCTTGCCTTGCTTTCGGCTCAAGGCAGCCACGATGCAGCCCCAGATGGGGGACCTTCCTCCTGATCGGGTCAACGAGGCTAGGACCTTCTCTAGGGTTGGGACCGATTTTGCGGGACCTTTTTTAGTGAAAACGTCGCGACTTCGAAATGCGAAGGTTGTAAAAGCGTATTTGTGCGTTTTCGTATGCCTGTCGACCAAGGCTGCTCATCTTGAACTTGTTGGTGATCTTACGACGGAGGCTTTTATTGCGGCATTGGATAGATTTGTATCCCGTAGGGGACTCCCATCTCTGATCCGGTCAGATTGTGGAACCAATTACAAGGGTGCCGACCGTTATTTACAAGATGTTGTAAAATTTTTATTTGAAAATAAGATTGATATTGGAACAGACCTCTCCCGTCGGGGTATCACCTGGACGTTCGATCCGCCAGGCTGCCCCCACTGGGGTGGAATCTGGGAGGCTTGCGTGAAGCAAGCAAAAGCCCATATGTATCGGGTAGTCGGTCAAACTGTATTGACTTTTGAGGAACTCGCGACGTTGTTTTGTAGAATTGAGGCCGTCCTCAATTCCCGTCCGTTGTGTCCGCTCAGCTCCGACCCAAATGACCTGGAAGCGCTCTCTCCAGGCCATTTCTTGATTGGTCAGCCACTTGCAGCGTTGCCCGAGCACCCCCTCCGGGACGTACCCTCCAGTCGTTTGTCGCGCTACCAGATGCTGCAACAAATGGCTCAGAACTTTTGGACCAGATGGTCATTAGAGTATTTGCATGTTTTGCAGCAGCGCCTCAAGTGGACTGACAAAACCAGTCCCCCCAGAGTTGGAGACCTTGTGCTAGTTAAGGATGCTAACCTTCCGCCACTGCGATGGCGCCGGGGCGCATCGTTAATTTGTTTCCCGGTAAGGACGGGACCCCTCGGTTTGCCGAGGTCATGGTGGGGGACTCGGTTCTGAAGCGAGCGGTAGCAACCCTATCGCGACTTCCCCTAGTATAGCGGACCGGCTTAGAGGCCGTTCCGAGGCGGGTGATTGTTCGGGCCGACCGTCTGCCCGCCCCCTTAAACTCCTCACGTGTGTACGCCTCTTTTGAGTCTGTGGTTTTGACAGTGACACTTCTTGTCAAGGCGGAGAAAAAATAGATAACCTCGTTGTTGCGGACCCGAATGGGAACGAGTGTTTTTGGATAATTTGGAAACGCATTTTCCTTGTTTGGTGTAATATCGCTCGCTTTGAAGACACACGGGTGTCCGAATGTTTTGTGTGGATATTTCGGTGATATCAGAACAGTTGGTGATTTGACGCCGCGGATTGTTGGCGATACTGCCCCGGAAAACCACGGCTGCTTCTTCAGCCCCGAAGACCCTCATGATTGAACTTGACTTGACCTGACAGTTGACTGAACCTTGACAGATACTAACCGGAGTTGAAGCGAACATCGCGCCTCCCGGAATCAGGTGAGTTGAACAAGTTTTGTAGCCAATCCACTGGCTTATATGACCCGCGAAACGCGTGGCAGTTCACTCCACTCGCACTAGGCGAGGAGTTGAACAGAACACATTCACTGCCAAGAATCGCTACGCGCTACGCTCGTAGCCGATCCCGTGGTTTTTCTCGTATGTAGCGGAAAGCGACTACGGCGGTGAAAGTGTTACACTAGCCCGCCGCATATTACACAGAACGCCACGATAAAATATAGCCTATGGCCACTCTGGAGGTCCATTCTATTTAATGGTAAAAATAAAATCGATACCGGATGAGTAGTTCCGGAAATCACCCCCTAGAAACTTATAAGCTATAATCTTACAAAGCTACAATCTCACATATTTTTCTTCTTTATAATATTAGTATATATCAGATGATGATCGCGTTGAACGGAATACAAAACCAATATTTTGAATACATCTCCCCAGCGTTAAAACGTTAAGTCTCTTATTTTTAATTTGATCAGAAGTAACTTTTGATTTGTCTACGTTTAACTTGGGGGCAAGTTTGGCGCATCCCAACTATGTCCCCATAAAACTGTCTGTAAATGATAGTATTAGGTAGTACCATTTTCAGATCCCGGGAATATACAAAATAAAGGCGGTAAATCGATTAAATTCCGGTAGAAATTGCGACCGATATACAATTGAAAGATCAGACCTTCTATGTATTTATTTAGGCCATCAAATATTATTCCTCGAGTCAATACTTCATACTTTCTAAAAATGTTTGGCTCTCTAGGCTGTAGAATTATGTATCTAAATGTTTATAATTTGACCAATGATTTAACTTCACTGATTCATGTTTATGGAATGATTGGGGCAATCGCTCAGTATGGTACATAGTTGACATGTTCATATTTAATGTTTCGATAACATCCGTCGTCATCGACAATAGGCGAATAGTAAACATTCCATTGCATAATATTATTGGCATGGACACGAATCACACGCGAAAGTACTGGAACATGAAGCGGATCGGATTATCGTCGTGTTACTTATAAAACCACACGCATTCAGATTATGTGCTTCAAAATAATATCTAATACATAAAGAAAAACTTGCACTTGAAGTTGTAAAAAAAATAACTCATGCACATGCTAAATTGCATCCAAAAAATTTATACATCCTCTGGAAGATTTTTTATTCGCCCGGTCCAAAACCAATACCTGCGGGCCTATAGAGTTTAAGAAAGGATGCATTCAGCTCTTTCCCCCCTCATTTATGCAGTATAAGTACTTCTGAAAGAGTTAAACCTGTCAAAAAAAACAATAAAAACTAGAAGCGGCCAAGTGCGTGTCGGACCACGCACAACGAGGGTTCCGTGCCTATAAAAAAGGTCGTATCGTTACTAAAATCTTATGGCACTTACGTCCTTTTCTTTAAGGAAGGCAGTTTTTAGAAATATTTTAAAAAACCTGTGAACCGATCTTGTTCGAAACAATTTTCGCTGAAAGAATTGAATAAGCCCTATGAGCCTGGTTTTTTTCATATTATTAAAATACACGGTTCAAAAATTAGAGGGGGGGGACACAATTTTAGTGACTTTCGAGGCGATTATCTCCGACTCTATTCACTTAACACACACACACACACACACACCGCCGCCGCCGCCTTACATTTATTTTGAAAGGCCTATCGATTTATGTGCCACACGTGGGCTTGCAATGAAAATTTTTTTTTTTACTTTCAGTTTTATGTATGGAGTGCAACCCTAAAACATTTTTTTTTTTGTAAATTAATTACAAAACTATGTAGCGGTTAACAAAATACACCTATCCTCAAAATTGCATTGAAATACATTTCATAGTTTTCGATTAAAATGCCTGTGACATACGGACGGACAGACAGACAGACAGACAGACATGACGAATCTATAAGGGTCCTTTTTTTGCCATTTGGCTACGGAACCCTAATACCTCATAGTCAGAGAGCACAAAGTCGTTTTTGCTTGCTTTCGTTTGACAGAATGCACTCTTATCACAGTTTCGGATAGAGGATAACGGATGGTTTGTTTTGTCTTTATCCCAGGATAAAAGCGGCCACGCTATGTAAGCTCGTGTGGCGTTCTGCCATGACGCGATGACTTGACTACCGGAGCAAGCATTTAATGCCAGCTTAACACTATGAAACCTGCAGCAGTGCCTCCACCGCTCACCAGCAGTATGATGATTGCAGTTATATGGCTATATGACTAGCTACCCAGAAAGATAATTCCCAATTGAATTTATACCATTCTAAATTGAAACAGAGTTGCATTTATTTTGTTTTGTTTAGTTTGAATTTGTAACAAAATAAACTACTAACGGTAGATTCAAATTTCTTGGTATTTTTTTCTTATATGGTAGGCGGCTAGATGATATATTGTACATATATTGCTATGGATAAAACATCACTATTAAGTATTTATCGTATGGCAAATGTTTCTCTACTTCTAAGATTTACAGTTTTCAAGTGCGCTACTGCATCTTCAGATAGTTTTAAAATCCTCCAAAACATCGCTGATTCAAGAACGAAAGTGACGCATACTTTATCCACAGCGATAAGCAATACTATACAACTAACTTATTGAAGTAAATTAGTTATTATTGCTGATTTATGAACCACCGGGCTCAGCGACCCAAAGCGAGTCTTGGCTTCCGACAAGAGTTGTCGCCACATATCCCGACAAAGCAATACTATAACGCGTCCATAACCCGGAAATCACCCACCTGTCATGGACAAGGGCCTCCGTTTAGGCACCGCCGGCTTCTTCCCAATGGTCGCAAACGCCGGAGTCTCGCAAGTCTCGTCGAGCGATCTCACAGCCTCCTCGAGACTGCCGAGCGAGATCGAGAAGCTCTCGCGAGCGGCCGCGATCGACGCGTCGCTGTCTCGGCGGAGCGTCACAATCTCAGAGTCTAGACGGTCGCAAATTAAAAGCATGCAAGGCGTTACGCAAAAACAAAACGGAAAATAAACAGATTAAATTAATCGAAAACAAGCGTGTCGAACGAAGCGTGGCCCTATGTCGTTAATCCGTAACATAATTATATGACTACAACTAGAGAATGACATTCAAATGAAAGGAATGGAAATCTTTGATTGACTGGCTCGATTTCAGTATCCCAAGCAGGCACAACGAAGAGACAATATGTATTTTTTGTGAGCATGTCACGTTGCATTAAGGGATTTGCCATTAGGATTGAGTGTTCAACGGTTAACCTAATCTAATTTATAGACAACTAGCTTCGGCCCGCGACTTCGTCCGCGTGGAACTCGTTTGTCTCGCACCACCATACTAACTCGCGTCCCCCATTTCATCCCCTTAGGGGTTCATTTCCGGGATAAAAACTATCGTATGTCCTTCCCCGGGATACAAACTATAAGGGTAAGGCCGCCGACATTGTCAGTTTTGGTCGGAACAAAACTTTCCAGCACGTTTTCTCTAAATATGTAAGCACTACTGCCGTTGTTGTTAGTTGATTCTGTAAAGCAATTATTGAGCTTGTTTCCCCATTTCGCAAACTGAATAAAAGTTGTTGTTTCTATAAAATACTTGCGTTTATGTTCATCAAACCCCCCTAATTTTGGTCGAAAATGACGTGTCGCTTTTTTCCGAGTACTTTTCAACTACGAATTATTTTCATATTTAAACATTTAGAAAAAAACGTTTAAATACGTTTGAAAGGTGAGACTCATTACTTTCTGTAAGACCAAGAACGGTGTTTAAATACTTTGTTTTGCGTATTTTATAGGTCTTTAGATTAGTGGGCAGAGTTTTGGCTTTCGTAACACAAATTTTTGTGTTATGCATAATTACCCCTAAATATTAACAGAAAACTGGGGAAAAATGTATTTTGGCACAGCAACACCGTAAGCTGTCAATCAATGTTTAAAAAAAGAAACTGCCATTTTTAGTTTGTCTATGACAAAAGTTGAAAGTGAGTCGCATATTTTCGTCAGAATTTGTGTTGATGAATATCTCAAGTAAGTAAGCGTTTCAGAAGTTCACTTTACTATGGTTGTTTTCGTTTATGTTTAAAGCTTACATGAAACATGTACATTTGCGTCTAGTTTGACTTAATTTGGTTTTATAACCTAAAACGCTTGTAAAAAACTGGTTTTGTGTTATATTATGGCGTTTTGTGTTAGTTTTATGTTATGCATAACACACATTTTTGTGTTCAGTAACACAAAACAAGTGTAAAGAGTCATGCAGATTGAGAATACTGTAATAGTAAAGAAAAACATTTTCATATTATCGTGAGATTTATTCGAATTGTTATTTTGAATAGTACTTACAGTCTAAACGTATTATTCTTACAGTATGGTCGTCGGGTGACAACCAAAACTCACTATTTAGTGCATTTGCAAAAAAAAACAAATATCAACTGTGTTTACGTAGAAATAAGGTCGAGTTTTCATGTACCTACTATTACGTGTGATTAGACAGTTTAGGTTCTCACCGGACGATGTACACCAGTGATGCCGCATTCGATCAAACTTGAATTAGGTCTTCAATTATATAATTCCGTGAATCGCGGCTATTATTATTTCAGACAACCACGTGAACTTATGAATCATTTAGTTTCTACTTGAAATATATTTTTAAATTCTTTTATGTTTGCAATCATTCTGGAAACTTTTTTGTTTCCTAGGAATAATGCTCAATTTGTCGTATTTTTTTTATGATGATCTGTTTTTTATACAGAAAAGGAAATTATCTTTTTTTTATAAAAACAGATCATCATAAAAAATACTGATTTAGTCAAATACCGATCGATCACGTATTTTAAAATGTTGTCATTATAAATATATTAACATACGTAAAAAATTGATATTTTTTCCTTACCTTTTATTTTAATACTATTATGAAACAACCTTTACAAAAAATAGTGTTACTTTTGTGTTATATTTGTGTTACGGTATCACAAAAGTGATTGTGTTATTTTTGTGTTATAAGTGATAATCTCAACGGCCTTACCCATAAATGTAAACCCCCATACCAAATTAATCTTATTCGGTCCCGTGGGTTACGCGTGAAAAGGTAAAAGACAGACAGACAGTTACTTAACACTACAATATCACTTCTAAAACAACAACGACTAAACACAACATGCGTATTCTAATCTGAGGCTCTAGTATAAGTTTTACCGAAACAAAACTTTACGATTGCGTTTGCGTTTTACCGTCAATTTGTATGGGATTTGACAGCTAAACGCAAACGCGGTCGTAACGTTTTGCTTCGGTAAAACTTATACTAGTGCCTCTGAACTTTAAACCTGCCGCATAGTTTACCTTCCGGGTGCTGTATTTGGTGTTGGTGGGAGTGATCCTCAGCCGCGAACGCTCCTTGGCTACCGTAGCCACTGGACGACTCCAGGGATGATTCGCTAGCACTGCTTTCAGAGCACACCTGGGAAATAAAATACATCATTTATAGCCAAAAATAATTAAGCTGCATTTTTTGGTTTACTGTCCGTAACTCCGTACACAGTAAACGTGAGAGTAAGACACGCAGCCGGGTGCCCCTTGAAATCTCGACAAACTTTTCATCGAATTTCATTTCATCGAAAACGATTCATAGAATATTCAGTATCAATATTATCTCTTGGAGTATTATGGCTTCATCGACTATTCATTACATATTAAAACAATTATTAGAAAACGGTACAAGGATTTTTAAATAATTAAAAATACATTTAATAAACTATTTAAAAGACAGAACAACAAAATATCAATGTTTATTATACAACGTATTATTATACAACTACTTCATTTCATAGTTTCATACTAGATTACATATTTTAAGAAAAAAAAAAACAAACTCGAGCAAGTTAGAACAACATACTTAAGTACAAGTTATGGGCATAGTAAAAGTTGCCTACATCTCATATCTTCACCAGTCTCATAGTAAGATTCGTCCTTTTTGCTCTGAGATTCACAGTCAGATGCGTCCTGTTTCCTTACGCTGACAGAGTGGGTTAGGTTAGGTTAGAACTGCGACCATAACGGCGCGCGAGCCGAGCGAGCGAAGCGAGCGTGCCGCGGCAGCGGCCGGCGAAGCGCCAGAACCGAACTGAACCAAGTTGTAGAATGAAGAATAATTATATGATTTTCTACCATGTAAAACTTACAACAAACAAATAAATATGGAATAATAAAATATGACATAAAGATCTGCGAAATAAAGTATAAATTAAATAATATTTCTACCAAATAAAAATCGGTGTTTCACAAATACACCATTTAAATGTTCGAAGTAATGAATATTCGATCAAATGAAAAAATGCGAAACGTTGAATTTGAACTGAAATTCGATTAAAAGTTTGTCGAGATTACAAGGCTAAACCCACGCAGCCTTAAAGATAGATAATAATAATAGTAAATCAGCCTATACACAGCCTGGGCACAGGCCTCCTCTCATGGATGAGAGGGAACGGGCAGTAGTCCCCACGCTTACCCAGTGCGGGTTGGGGACTTCACATACACCTTTGAATTTCTTCGTGGATGTATGCAGGTTTCCTCACGATGTTTTTCCTTCACCGTAAAGCTAACGTAAAATACCGTACATAAGTTCCGAAAAACCTCATTGGTACGAGCCGGGACTCGAACCCACGACCGCTGTTTGACAGCCGCATGCCTGAACCGCTAGGCTACCGTAGCTTAAAGATAGATAACATAGACAAAATCCTAGGGCATCCTTAAAACCATTCGATTTCAAAAGTCTAGTCCACTCGGCTGGTTTGTCGACGGAGATTCTCGAGTTCTGAGACTATAATATATATTAAAAACTACAAGCTAACAAACACGTTCTGACATTATCTGCCAATTATTTTTTTAACAGCCGATATTTGACAGCCGTCATCCCGGTACAATAAACGTCAATGATGACATAAATTGTACTGGGATGACAGCTGTTAAATATTGTATGTAAGGGCATTTTCACATTATCTTATCGGACGAGTGAGCGAAACGAACGAAGTCCTATGCTACAGCTTGTGCCGAAAATCGATTGTCTGTCCGGCCGACGTCTGTCCCGCTGTTCTCTACAGGTCGCATTTCTCAACCGATTCTCGTAAAGTTTTGTGAGCAGTTTCTTTCATTATATAGTTTTTTTTTTGTCAATACACATTTTTTTTTTTTTTTTATACAGCCACTAGTCTTTTCTAGGTGAGGGTTCTTTCTGCTACACTCCCAGTGGGATCATTTGTGCTACTTTCCCGTCTTTTATGTCTACTCCCACGCTCGCTCCATCATTCAGACTGGATGACACAGCTCAGTCGTCGTCCCAACAGACGCCTATTCAACCCATAATAATTAAATATTGTTGAATCGTTTTCTATGTTAAAACCATTATAATAAGGAATATATGGGGCGGTATGTTCGCGTGGCGACAAGCCCCATTGTATCAATAAATAAAAAAAGGAATATATAAGTTGTTTTTCTGTTTTAAATAAGCCTCGTAAGTACAAGGTTAATGAACAATTACTATGTCAAATCTCACTAGTAGTAATTTAATGATTTGGCTACTTAGTGTTGCGAGAAGAAGGAGAAATGTCTAAAAATATAATAATCGTACATTACTACAGAGGCCGGGAAGTAAGGGGTTGCCGGCCGAGTACATATAGACGGCCGAGCGTAGCGAGGTCGGATAGTTATGAGGCTGGCAACCCCTATTCACACCGAGGTATGTATAGTGCTTTTCTCAAACACGCAATGAAATAAATAAATAAAAACTACAAGAAATCAAACTTTAATTTTCATGGCTGAACGCCGTGATCCTGTGCCACAAATTGTGGAATGGAAATTAAAAAAGACCATCTTGCAGGCCTAGGCCTCCAATTTTGTAAGAAATGCCATTACGGGTCTCTCGTCTGGCTGCGCCCGAAACGTAACTTCGAAGCCCATTATGAAGAACACAACGTCAATATTTCATTGCATGTTTGAGAAAAATAACTTTAAGAACATCCTGAGCCCGAAAATTAAAGAAGCAACTGAAAAATGCAATCCTGGATTCGCATTTCTTCTGCCCCCGCAATCCCTTCTCGCCCCATTTTACGGTACCTATCAAAGAATGCCATGCTTTTTTTTCTATATCATTTATATAGTTGAATATAAAACTCCTATAAACTTTATCGATTTCTTAAAATAGAAGATAAGCATGTGAACCACTTTTTATTTTATGTTTTATAACTTCGCAATCGTATTACGTAAATAATGCGGTACCATTCGAGTTCAAATAATCTTATATGTAAGTATCATGTTGTTGATAAATCTAAATGTAACATAATATGCAAAGTTTATTAGATTAATACCTGCAGGAATAACTAAGTATATTTCGGGAACTCGCTTCAGCTTAATCAGTGAGCTTCTAATTTAAACCTTATGAAGATGTTACAAAGTTTAGTTCGCTAATTAATATCTGATTGAGATACGAGCTAGTATTGGTAGTGAGAATAGCTTGCTTACATTCGAAGCTGTCATTCTAGTAACAATGGTTGCAATTGCAACGCTCGGCAGAGAGCCTCATAGAGGGACTTAGTAGGTTTGGTACTTTCATTTTTAATTGGGTATTGATAGGAAACTCGTTAACGGGCGAATGTTTGAACCGATCGGTTGTAACGTCATTGTTGGCTCAAGATTATTTCAGGCGAGGAAAAATATACCACGGAAACTTTAATCATAAAAGACTCAGTACCTGTATTGGCTTACGTGTTCACCAAAAGTGGACTCTGATATTCGTCTCTTTTTATAGTATTTGCTGTTGACGACAATGACGAAAAAAAACGCAGAATATTCACCCTAACGTGAAGCAGACAGCCATAACAGCGGTTTTAGCGTGGAAGACTGGAAGTTGCTTGAAATGTAATTTGATGCTTTAAGAGTCAAACCCATCTTGCTGCTACGGTAAAATTTGGCTTTTGGACACCTCCGAGGTGCAACTCACCTCAGAGGCGCCCCGTCGAAAGGCATCGTTGCGCGGCCAGTGTTGTCCCAAGCCGATGACACCCCAACGTGACGTCCCTAACTTGAGGAAAGAGCACGTGCCATGCGGTTGAATGGGATGCCATGATTTCAGTTTTCTAGCTGTCAGTCGGTCTTCGGTTTTGTTAAACAGTGGGCCTTCTGTACGTAAGTACAATTATTTATGTGCTCGTGTAAAGATTGGTTATCAAATTGTTTTGATGCAGTAGCGTAGCGATTTCTCCATATAGGTACTCATCATCATCCTCCCAGCGTTGTTCTCGGGTGTGCCCTAGAGCCTAGAGAGATTGGGCATAGTTTTACGAAAGCGACCGCCATCTGACCTTCCGACCCAGAGGGAAAACTAGACCTTATTGGGATAATACCGGTTTCCTTACGATGTGCTTCCTTCACCGATAAGCTAACGGTAAATATTCCGTACATAAGTTCCGAAAAACTCATTGGTACTACCCGGGATTCGAACCCCCGACCGCCGCTTTACAGCCGCGTGCCCGAACCACTAGGCTACCATAGCTTTTCTCCATATAGTCACTAAAGTTTTGTATTTAATATGTATCAGTTACGTAGTTACACTTAACACAGTTATATATGTTCTTGCTGTTCCATTAACTGTGATTAACGTCACCGAACCCCACCTTCCTGTCCGGGTCCTTTATGTTGCTTTATCAATTCTCATTCATCTATCAATATAACTGAACTCTATACCGTTTCCCTATCAAGTAAAGATTAATGTGATTTCCCAGTACCAAGTAATATCGAGTGAAACGATCAAGAATGGCCGCGATACCCGAGCGCGTAAACAAAGCGCCATAAAACCCATCGGTGCGCCTACGACGAATCCAGTCGCCACTCGCAGAGCTAACATGGCAGCCGTTCTGAACTTCTTGTGAGTACTCCTCGGCGCATTGCCTCTTATTACGACCGGAATAATCCTTGTTTAGACAGTTGATTATGTAGCTTGCATTTGCCATCGATGGCAAGAGCCTTATCGAATCAGGTGGAAATAATAGACAAAAAACAAAGTTGTGGTTTTGGTTTTGTGTAATTGAATTGCTTATACTCGTAAGTACTCTTTCTTATTATGTAAACATGCATTTTCTTTAGTAGGTAACTACATATGTCATTTTTTATTGGTAAGAATCCTTTATTTTTGTTCACGACGGAACGGAGAAGGAACGTGCGGTTAGGGTTACCGAATGTTTTTTTATTTTATTACAATCACCAACCGGCTTCATAACTAATTGATAATAAATATTTTTGTTGACAATCTACTATCGAATAATTTGCAATTTATACAGTGTGCCTATCACCTCGGGGCTTTAAATTCAAGATTAGATTCTGCTCGTCAAACTGATGGTTCAGTTCTGTTGTTCTGCAACTTTGTAAAAAATCTAAAATTTCTATCATTTATTAGTGTTTGAACTTTAACTGTACCATCAATATATTGCAAACACAGCCTCATTTTTTGATATCCATGACAGTGACAAGTATGATAATTAAAGTAATGGATGATGTACATAGAAAAAATAATTTAATTTGTATGAAATAATGAAAAAGTAAAAAGAACATACTACTGAAAAGAAAATAGAGGCCACTTGTATGGTGATAGTTACGTGAAAATTATATTAAACAGTTATATATATATATATATATTTTACTGTTATTAGACTTAAACATCAGCATCAAAGCGGTTGGATTTTGAAGGATGCCTGACAGCATTAATAAGCCACTTATAAAATAAATAAATATTAGGGGACAATTTTACACAAATCGACCTAGTCCCAAACTAAGCAAAGCTTGTACTATGGGTACTAGACGTCGATAAACATACTTGTATATAGATAAATAAATACTTAAATACATAGAAAACATTCATGACTCGGGAACAAATATTCGTGCTCATCACGACAAAGACGATAAAAATTGAGACTTAATCATATCCTTATAGAATATAGGTAGTCCCTTCCTCAAGAAAAAGCTTAGTAATTATCTCTGGATCGGTTCAGGTGGATAAAATCGGTTTCTAATGCCTATTAGAATTGTAATATTCCTAGATAAGTTTTGTGATATCATAACGTATTTGCGTTATGTTTCTGGGGTAATTACCAGATATTATTATCATTTTAAAATCGGCAGGGAATGATCAAATCTCAGTTTTCCTTGCGACATTTGCCTATCTTTGTACGAGTGCCTACATTGGTTACGGTTAACCGTAACGAATGCAAAGGTTTTCCTGATTAAAAATATAACTCCAAATTAAGCATACAGAAATTAGCAATTCAATGCAAAAAATCACTAACAATTAACATCGTCACGCGTACATTGCCCAAGGATCATAAGGAAATGAGGACACGCTTATAAATATGTCACTAAGTTTTATTGAAATTATTAGAGACGAATGTGATAACATTATCCATTAAAACATCAAACATCAGTTATCATTTTATAAGAATCCTGTTTTGTGACGACACACTGTGGATCGAAAATGGCCTCTCCATAGAATTAGGGACTTAATTTTCAAAGTGCCTATTTTTTAAATTGAAATCGAGTCTTCTCTTGATAATTAGGTAAAAAAATGAATATGGGTAAATTTGGCTAAAAAACCGCCGAGTAATATTTTTTTTACGAAAATTTTGTATGCAGCGTATATGAAAAAACGGAATATCTCAGAAAGTGCACAATTTCCCGTAATATCCTTCCGCACAAATTTAGTACCAATTATTTATGATTTTTTGGCGTACTCAAAATTTTCCGGCCAGGTGCACTTTAAAAAAAAATCTAAAACGTTTTATATGGGGAAAAGTAGGTTTTTAGTAGGTGCAAGAGACGTTTAATCGTGGAATAAAATTAAATAATGGCTTTAGATGAGATGCATTTACAAAAATGAGTTCATGGGAATAATTACATATCTCACTTTTTGGCCCTTTATCTCCCTGCCCCCTAATGAGCACATTAAGTGTATGATTCAAAGTAAAAAAATACTAAATGACTCTTAATTATTCCTAAAGAGTTGGAATTAAGTAAAAGTAAAAATTAAATATTGTCTTATTATTATTAAGGAGGATAATTATCCAGATTTCATTATTAATGTGCAATAAATAGGTTGTAGTTTAGTTTTATTGTTTATGCCGTCTGGAACATGTCAACTGCTAACATCACTAAGCAACAAGCAATGGAGGTTTTAACGACCAACTTAGATTTGTACGTGATTTTGAGAAATCAGGAGCCCTCGTTTAACCACGAAGCCTTGCTGGAAGAAGTGGTTACTAAAATCAATGGATAACTATCTGAAGAAGACTATGATACCCTCAAGCAATTTTGCCGAAGATTTACAAGAAAGCTATGGAAAGATGGCAGAAGTGCCGAAGAGATACGTACAAGTTTAGAAGTACATATGAACATTGGCTTATGGAAAACGTTGATTGGCCAAGCTTCGTAGTTTGGCGAACCGATTCACCCACCCAAGAATCAGGTGATTTAAACTATGAAGAACCTTCGACCTTATCGGTTGGAACTATGACTAAAACAAAACGTAAAACATTCTCAATATG
The DNA here is from genome assembly GCA_947578815.1 of Epinotia ramella. Classification (NCBI taxonomy): domain Eukaryota; kingdom Metazoa; phylum Arthropoda; class Insecta; order Lepidoptera; family Tortricidae; genus Epinotia; species Epinotia ramella. The sequence continues at coordinate 29,452,304 of OX388202.1, forward strand.
TTAATTTTGTCATCGGATCCCAAACTTACCGCAATGAGGCCAACACTAAATAAAAGGAACAGACGAACCTTATTTATTGAGACCTTGGACCTTCTAATCAATTCCGAACCGCAAAATGATTCGGAATTGGATGCCGAAATAAGTGTCGCAGAACAATAAACAATAAAACTAAACTGCAATCTGATTATTGCACATTACTAATGAAATCTGGATATTTATTATTTATCATATTATCATCCTTAATAAAGAGATAAGACAATTTTTACTTTGAACCACACACTCAATGAGCACTAAATGTGCTCATTAGGGGGCAGGGAGATAAAGGGCCAAAAAGTGAGATATGTAATTATTCCCATGAACTCATTTTTGTAAATGCATCTCATCTAAAGCCATTATTTAATTTTATTCCACGCTTAAACGTCTCGTGCAAACTTAAATACCTACTAAAAACCTACTTTTCCCCATATAAAACGTTTTAGATTTAAAAAAAAAAAAGTGCACCTGGCCGGGAAATTTTGAGTACGCCAAAAAATCATAAATAATTTGTACTAAATTTGTGCGGAAGGATATTACGGGAAATTGTGCACTTTCTGAGATATTCCGTTTTTTCATATACGCTGCATACAAAATTTTCGTAAAAAAAATATTACTCTGCGGATTTTTAGCCAAATTTACCCATATTCATTTTTTTATCTAATTATCAAGAGAAGACTCGATTTCAATTTAAAAAATAGGCACTTTGAAAATTAAGTCCCTAATTCTATGGAGAGGCCATTTTCGATCCACAGTGCGAGACAGCCATTTTTATTTTGCAGATTAGCAGTACATATACTCCATCTAACATGGGCATGGTAAGCATAATTTCATTCAAAGGAATCTGCACCCGTTAGCACAACTTACAAAACAATGATAATTTAGGTATAAACATTTTTACCTACGCTTCGGTCACTGTGTAACGATATCCTCAGTGCAGCCACTGTTTTAGTTACACAAGCAAATGCAAACATCCTCAACTCGTTTATAGCGAAGGGAAATTCTTTTCAGATTTGTGACAGAATATGACATCATCCCAGGATATATAAATTAGAAACATTTTCCAACTTTTAAACCAACCTCCAACTTCGACTTCGTCTCATCGGTGTGATAAAGTATTATCGAGCGAAATAATCGTGGTTAATTTCAATTTAAGATCGGTTATGGTTGACTTGTTACTTGGGGATATTAATTTATAGGCCAATCACATTTGACCAGAAAAATCGCTAAAATTTCAAGCTAACGGCTAGTTGTGATTTCTTTAATATGTTGTTAGGACCACTACCGGTACCGTATACCAAAAAAAGTGCGAAAATTTCATGGTTTTTCGAGTGTTGCAAAGTTAGAACAGGGCTCTCGAACCAGCAAACTTGGATTTACGATACTGGTAGTGGTCCTAACAACATATAAAAAAATCATAACTAGCCGTTAGCGTGCGATTCTAATGTTCGATATGACTGACCTAGTAACTTGCACTGTTAAAAATAACTGAAGTTGTATTCAAATCACATCTAAACTGTCAGGTTTGTGACTTTCGTACACCTGACAGTGTTCGTCAATATTGCAACGACTTCGTAACCATCCGTTAATGACACATATTTAACACATTCAATGCCAAAGACTTCGTAGCCTCGCCTTCTCTAACACCGCGGTTTAGGAACGCAGCTACGAGCACCGCGCCCACCTAGCGGGCTCCTGGCATCGAAAGTGTTAAATAAAAATGTCCCTTTCAACCCTTGTTTAACTTCGGTCAATAGCCCCGAGCACACCCGCCGCCCTTCCACCAACCTCACCGTGGGAGACAAGGACAGGAAGTCCGACGAGATCAAAGACATGATGGCGCCGGTCGTCACAATCGCCAGCATCAAGGCCAAGCTGAAGGAGACGGGTATAACACTCTATTTAGCCTTCACACTAGCCAATTATGTAGAATTTTTATAATTCGAATCAATATTATTATATTATGCATTACGTGAAATTATGAATAGTTTGTGCCGAATTGAAATAGTCTTTTGGCTGATATGATGACGATGATGATGAAATATAAAGAGTGAGTTCTGGGCAATGGCCTCCCTATTTTCTTTCACATATCCCTATCGTAGGCAGATATATTACCTCAATAATGATAAAAATGCCAGAGGACAGAAACGGCTGGCAATTGCTACACCGACAAGAGTGCTACTCTTAAGTTAAAGAAAGAAGAATGATAAAATTATTAATCAAGACTATATCTAAGCTAATATTATAATAAGGAGGAAAAAGTCTGTTCGAAGTTAGTTCGTGTTTGTTCAGGATGGCCATAGTCTATATTTTATTCAGCGGTTCCGCTTGGGTTCTCTATAATACGCGAGCCACAGGCCACAGTAACAGGCAGCCAGTATAAAATTAAATTATACTAAGTTAATGCATTTTTTCCAGGCATATTCGATCAAGACAATACTACGTTAACCGAAAGGGAGCAGAAAGAGCTTAAGAAGCTCTTTGACACAGTTGAGATTATGGTAAGTTCTGGTTTGTACTGCCATAATATGATAGTTCAGCCAAATAAATAACTCATTTGTTTTTGCTTGCAAGGAGACTGAGAGCACTGTTTAAAATAAAATAAAATAATAGGGGTGTGACCTAAGATATTTTTTTCGATGCCATTCGAACCAGTTTTAGGAGAGGGACAATTGTTTGTATGGGAGCAACTACAATTAAAAAACATAAATATCCAACAATTTGAGTCAACGGTGGACGTCGCTGGCGACAGCCGAGACGGTACATTATTACAATAATTTGATGGTTTACTATCCATTTAGCAACACTACGTTATCAATTTTAACATGAGTCTTCACCCCTATTATCGCTAGTAACGATCTGATGATGATTAGTAAGTTCTGATCCCGTTTATGAGAGACATAAAGCATCCCTCTCTAACAAATACGTAACCGAGAGAGGGGCTAACGCTTTGTGTCGGACATAAACATTGGACAAAAAAGGCATTCGTCTGTTTCAATTTTTTGGTACATAACCACTGCACTATGAGTATAACTGATTTTCAGACGAGTTCCCGCGCACGGCAGCCATCCAACGTGCAGAGCGTGTTCAGCTCGCTGCGGATGGTGGAGCGGGTGGTAAACAAGCAGATGAGGGACGGACAGGTCTCAAAGAGCCTCGCCGCCAAGTTCCATTGGGAGAAACTGTGAGTCTTGGGCGGTTGTCACACTTCGCCGCATCTTCGAACGGAGACAGTGCGACGGTTATCTCGGCAAGTACAGTCGCGAAGCGGAATTATTGAGCCACTTGTCTTAATTTAGCCGTCTAATGCGAATCGGGCTTGATCGATTATTCTCGTATAAAGAACGCGGTCCTATTCGTACACGGGTAAATACGATACAGTGTGGCTCAGCAATCTCGCTTCGCGACTGTACAAGGGTTTGGATATAATATAATGGATACCCACACGGTACCACACATTGGGGTAAGGACCAAATTCTTGGCCAGCTTAACTCACTCAATTAAATTTTCTATGAAAGGTTTCCGTTATGACACGAAGATTAACCATACAATTCTATGGTTCATTTTGCTGTAACAACGGAACTTTTTTCACTTCTTCGGTTTCTATGGCTAACTCGGTAGTTCTTGTTTTTTTTGGTCCTTACCCATTGGCGAAATTTGTACGCATCTCTGCCCCTCCGTCCGGAGCGGTGCAGTGATAACGGCCTCACTTATGTTGATTTGGGTATCATGGTTTCGAGAACTCAAGCAACTCCACAAGGATTCAATATTGGTATCTGAGATATCTCGATCATAGAGATATCCCAGTACTCATAACTATGTACTAACGGCTCGGCCGCGACTTGGAGCGGCGATGGCAACGATAGCGATGCGCCATACGTGGGAGCGAGATCGGTGCGCGGCCTCTCGCTCCCACTCGCTGCCACTGCATCCGCCTTTGGAAGACAGGTCCTGACTTGCTTGCATGGTTAAAAATTGGATAACTGATAAATTCCTCTACACCTTAGAGAACCACATCCATGTCGATTCAGTGTCTTTTACGATTCTTATTCTTAGCGAGGGTTTTATCTACAAATTGAACAGGTAACTGAGGTATGGGATGAGCTACCTTAAGTCGTGTCTATTCGAGCGAAGCGATTCCTAATTACGATTTAAAATCGTACGTCAAACTTCATACGATTTCAAGGAAAACCATTTTTAAACGCAAGAACATCAGTAAATTGACAAACACAACGTTCTTACAATTTTCTTAATTTAATCCGATGTCTATCTATCTATCAGCCCGTATCTATCTACAGTTAAGTACAGGCCTATTATTTTCTACACCACTCTCCTCAATCCTTTTATTTTCCCAGGGGAAATCCTTTATGGATCCCACGCGGCTGGGGAGAAGCCGAGTTGGTATGTCCGACTCTCACGGACTAAAACCCCTGGGGTGTTCCACCGGATATAGCCCACGGAACGCATTCGGAACACTCTTCTCAGTCCTGTGATAGATAGATAGATAGATAACAACTTTTACAATCCATGTGCTCGAAAAGAGCGTTTTCCAAGCACCCAAATCGTGCGGAAAGTGCCACTTTATCGCACTAGTGCTTTTTACTTTTCAATTTTTTTTTAATTTTTACGTCCGTCGTCAGCCCGACGCAAAGAGTTTTTATTACTCGAGAAAAGTTTTACAAATATTTCAATTACACGTTTTCTTTCAATATAAAAGGTACATAAATACTAATAATGTATAAAATGATTTATTAATCTTTATGAAATTTTGAACTTGGTCAATAAATTAATTATTATTATTAATTTTAAATATTGACCTAATTTAATGTGTCTAGCTGAACGCATATCTTTCTTATGCCTTTTGCGATACGACAGTATGGCGTCTTGCACATGCGCAATGCGCATATGTTGACCGCGCATGTATTTAAAGCTAAAAAGCCCGCCATTGTTGTGATTCTTGTTTACTTTGGAGTTATTTTATGTAAATATGTTAAAAAAGTCGAGTGAAAGTGAGTAATGAATAATAATAATGATTTATTGCGTTTCAATAGTGTCAGTATGTTTCTTAGAACTACGACGGTACAGCATCTTTTTGTTGTGGAATATATTGAGTTACTCAAAACGAATTGTGTTCCAAAACCACAATACAATGGTTTTAACTTTTAAGTGAATAAGCTTGACAGCAAAAGATGTGCAGAAGTTGTTAAATGCAGTTCCAGATAATAAGTAGGTACTTGACTATCTACCTAGGTTACTCAATTTTAACCTGTCTATTTTAAACCGACATTTTAACATTTAATATATTTCCTCACACAAGGCATAGTAAAACGTTGTATGACACACGCGCTCATGTATAAAAATGACACTCGTCGCTCGCAAATCAACTACTTTCCACACTTGTAGCATAAATAACTATTTCATCACACTGGCTCGAAAAGGGCTTCATAATGCGCAGACACACAGAGCTACAATAGCCTATGTTACGCCCACGGGCGTAATGGTTTTTTTCTTAAATTGTATCTGTCACTCAGGCGGCAGTTACAAAGCACAGAAGTTTTATATCAAATACGATGTCTGGAAACGTATTATAAATAAATTTAAAGTTAAAAACACTACTAAACATGTTTAACAGAATTATTTACAGATTCAATAAGTCGTTATTTAGTGTCTATGTAAAATGTTTTTAAGTGTTTTAAAATCGTGGCTGTATACCGACGGGTCTTTACCATACGCGCCTCACGTCAAATTCAACAAAATGGACAGCTGACATGTTGCAGTTTTTATTACAATTTGTATTAATTTCATCTAAAATGTATTTGTTTCCTCGCAAATGTGATGAAAAACATTGTGTATGTCGGGCGTAAGAATATTGCAAACTCGAATCATCAAAAGACTTCTGATAGACTCTTGTTCGCATTATTCCACTTACGGCCCTCGTTAAACAATGTACTATATTCAGCCACAACAAACAAGTATAGTAGTAAACACATACACACATACATTTAGAAAAAACTTAGTCGAGGGTTGCAGCTGCTGCGCTTACCTCTTCCACTGATTACTTGCCGTTCGTGCACTCGTGCAGTAATCCAATTTATTACAATAAATTCTAATAAAGTTCTTTATTGTTTACCAAACAGAAAAACTCAAGATGAAGCAATTCCAAAATAGAGGTAACAGTTTTAGCTAAGCTTGTTGAACCAATGTCTTTCTTTTTCTTAAATAAGTCAAGCCTGCTCGATGAATTGACGATATACTATGCCATACCCCATCAAATGATGCCTTAAGTTTGGTTACAAATACCAAAGTCAGACAATACTATCGTGTGAAATACACAGCTATTGTAACCTAGCCTTGTAATCAATAAGTTCACTTTAAAAACCAATTATTATACTTTTTAGTGTAAACTGCAGGCGTTTGTCTCCGACCAGATTCGCGTTTAAAAAGTCATTACGTAAGTTCTTTGCTAGCAGAACCGTACTCCTATACTTGAAAGGTTTAGGTAATTAACTAAATGTAAACAAAACAAACCACGTGACTTGGTCATTCAACCAATCATAGCAACCTTTTGTATCTACATATGGTATTATCTTATTGGCTGAATGACCAACGTGACTTGGTCATTCAAGTCACGTGGTTTGTTTTGTTTACATTTAGTTAATTACCTAAACCTTTCAAGTATAGTTTTCTTGTTTTTTCTGTATTTATGTTTGTGTATACATTTGTATGAATTATTTTTTTTTAACAGACACATTTATTGTTTGAAGTTGCACCCGACCACAATTTGTTTGTTTTGCCCAAAGGTTGACTGTTACAGAATACTGACTTCATTAAGTCCGCCTTTGGTACGATACATTCTTTATGAGCGCAATAAAGATTAATAAAAAACCTATGTATACTTACAACTAAAGATTTTTTTGCAATTTACATAAAGCTTATTTTCAGACCCACCCGTATCCGAACGCGTCGCGAGCAACCAACCTACCGCCTAGACAAAGACGCAGGTATGAGGATATTCAACATAAACTCGTAACTTCTCCCAATCACGCGATAGAATACCAACCCACTGTTAGTAGAAATATGGTTAACAGTAGCATGTAACATAAATAAATACGGATTTTTGTAGTTGGTTATTTTTATTTCACAACAAAATTATTGAAGCGCTCATAGCCTCGCGGCGCCTGTGAGTCGGAAACGATAACGCAGGTTAAGCAAAGATGGCAGCGGTCAGTCTTTGGATGGGTGACCGCCTGATGTTTGAGTGGTTAATATAAATGAGCGCTTCCGTGCTTTGGAAGGCACGCTAAGCAGTTGATCCCGGCTGCTGTCTATGACAGTCGCTTAAGCCGAGTTAGAGGCCTTCGGGCGGCTTAAAAACTTCTAACAGTCGAGTTGCCCACTCACTTGACAAAGGGGGGACAACTGTTACTCGCGTCCGCCGGAGCTACCTACCACAACCCTGCACGTGTCCCCTGGGTGGTACTAAAGAGTGACAAAATTAAAGGCCAAAATGTAATGTATGCCATACGATTAAATAAATTTCACAACCAGTCCATAAAATGTTTTAGTGCCAAACCGACGTTCGGAAGCTTAGCCTAGCCTATAAGCATGTTCATTAGATAAGATTATTTATGATGAGCCCTTTAAAGCAGGACTGTCGAAATGACACCTAATCAAGTCAGGCTTGCTAAACTTTGTCTGTCATAAAATTGTGCTAGGCTAACGTAACACAGTGCCGAATTATTGTTTCTCCAACAACCTTTGCCATAGTAGAAAGAGTGGAAAGTAGGTTATCTTCATACAAACGTACCGCGCGCGGCTTGTATGTGTGCACCATAGTATCTATGCGTCGCCGCACGCACACTCAAACAAAATCTCGACTGGCGCACTGAGAAACGGGTCGAGATTTTGTGCATGCATACAAGCCGCGCGCGGTGCGTTTGTAGAAGATAACATACTTTTCTCAAACATGCTCGGAAATGTACGCGTTAATATCACGAAATGAAGACGTGAAGTTTCTTGTTTATGGCTCCCTACATTACTTCTTGGCCTTAGGCCAAGAAGTAATGTATGAAAACCCTAAGTAAAACCATTATTGTCCGCTACTCTAACTTTTTAAATTTGCTTACTAATATTAAACTGACAAAGGAAAATTTACATACTGCCAACCACCACTAGACACTGTAAGCATACTTGCTTCATAAAAAAAATAAAAAAAATCTATGGTACTATACTTTATGTGCGGTTAAACATGGTGCTCGAACGGCTTGTTCAAATGGCATGTTTAAAAAATAAAAAAGGCGCAAATGACCTATTATTTAATTGATTACCTAGTATTTATTTTAATTTTAATATTTCCTCACATCGTTTGAGAAAAGTACTATACAATCCTCGGCCGGAACAGGGATTGCTGGACTCGTTGTATTCGGCCTCGTCTACGACTCGGCCGTCTACCCCAATCTCGTCCAGCAATCCCTTACTTCACGGCCTCTGCAGTAATCTACTATTGCACTCTTTCTACTATGCCTTTGCCGCCCACTTGTAAGAAAGATGGCCAATAAAGTTTGAATCACCTATAATAAGAAAGAGACTGCCTAGAATTTCCTTTGTAGTACAGTCTTACGAAACAAATCACAAATAAAGAAAAGCAACTCTGTTCCAAAAAAAATGGTTAAAAATAATATTGAAGACGAGGATACGGTGTTAAGATTGTACCCTATCAGAGATGTGCTGATCAGTGATCAGTGTTTCCATACAATAATAGCGGTGTAAACTCAAAACTTATTATTACTTAAAATCCCATTCAAATATCTCAAAACATTACGAAGCTACAACCGTTTTAATGTTGTGTAGAGAGAGAAAACGCTAGCAGAACTTGACGTCACGATCCTCGGCAGTCCTAGACTGACATTAGTTTCATATGAAGGTGCGTTTTGCGGAAAAGGGAACATATACCCCCTCTTAAAACTTTGGATACATATAACTTGGTGATTACTTAACCTCTGGTGTTGCCTTTTTCTCCATTAGACTACATTCTTAATCTATTTTCCACAAAATACATCATCATCCTCCGTTATTCCCGGTTGTGCCCTCAAAGAGCCCGGGGTCCGCTTTGACACCTAATCCCAAGATTTGGCATAGGTACCAGTTTTACGAAAGCGAGTGCCATCTGACCTTCCAACCCAGAGGGAAAACTAGACCTTATTGGGATTAGACCGGTTTCCTCACGATGTTTCCCATCACCGAAAAGCTAACGATAAATATACTCATTGGTACGCGTCGGGATTCGAACCCACGACCGCCGCTTTAAAGCCGCATGCCTGAACCACTAGGCTACCATAGGTTTTTCCACAAAATACGTCATTAGTAATTATTTTATTTAGTCTCTACACCCCTATTACATAACTTATGAATGACACTTAGCTATCAAGCATGAGGTGCCAAAAATACGAAACACAGTTTGGAACTCCTCTGGTGGTTAAATGTAAAGAACTTATGGATATTCCGTGTAAAGAAATGTTTGTGTAGTATACCTTCTCTTGCTGTGGATGTTCCGCGTTGTGGGCCTGCGCGCGCGACGCGGCCAGTGTCGCCAGTTCAGACATGTTCACGTAGAGCGCTTGCGGCATTTCTGTGTAAACAATCAATTGACAACATTAAAAAATATGCATTGATGATAGCGAAAACCATTTCGGTGAATGCGTTACGGGCGCGGGTAACATGGCTGGCCTTTTCTCGCTTATCGCTGTGGATAAGACTCTGACGAGTATGCGAGTGCGAGAGTGACAACGATAAGGCCGCTATTTCGCTTGTTTAAGATCTTTGTCCAATAATCATTGCGTCTCACGTTTTTTGAAACAAAATGTGAGAGGCAAATTCATTGGAAAAAGATCCTTCCAATTTATTTGCATCTCAATTTTTTTAAAGACATTATTATTGGACAAGGATCTTGGACAAGTGGAATACCACCCTAAGTGAAATACCAACCATCTTAGGCCTGCTGAAATTAATAAATATATATTTTGCGTTTGTTTTTCTCACTTGTTTTTTTTTATTAAAAACGTGCCATGTGTGACAATGTGATATTATACAATATATAGGTTGGTTAACGAAACACTTGCACCCTATCTATTCCCATAATCGACTGTTACGGCAACCATGAAAATAAAAAAAACCGGCCAAGTGCGAGTCGGACTCGCGCACGAAGGGTTCCGTACCATTATCTATTACAACGGCAAAACAATCACGTTTGTTGTATGGGGGCTCCCATACATCAAACGCGATTTATTTTCCCTTATATATTTAGTGTATTCTGTTTTTTAGTATTTATTATTATAGCGGCAACAGAAACACATCATCCGTGAAAATGTCAACTGTCTAACAACCACGGTTCATGAGAGACAGCCTTTGTGACATACGGACAGACAGACAGACGGACGGGCAGCGGAGTCTTATGTACGATTCAAACCGACAGAGTCGGGCCGGAGCGCATTCTATTACATGCAAAGGAATTTGAACCGTATAAACAGAAGTTACATTTCATATTTGAATGAATCGTGCATCCACTGCGAGGCGGCAGCTACCGACGCGGTCAGTGGGGATTGTAATCAAATATGAATTGTATCTGCTGTATAGATGGTTCAAATTCCTTTGCATGTAATAGAATGCGCTCCGGCTCGACACTGTCGGTGGGAATCGTAAATTAGTAATAGGGTCCCGTTTTACCCTTTGGGTACGCAACCCTAAAAATGAGACGATGCTACACGACACCACACGGGTTTGTGTGATATAAAGGTGAAACTTTTATACCACATAGGCGGCCAACACGCGTACGCCCGCCTACTGGTGAGCGGTCACCGTAGCCTTATGGACGCGTGTAACTCCAAGGGAATCGCATGGCGTTGCCGACCCTAACCTACCTTTAGTGAGGTGCGGCGGCAGACCCGAGGGCTTGCCTGGCTTGAAGTCCTGCTGCGAGGTGTTGGCGTTGCCCTTTGCCGGCAGCGAGGGTCGCTCTAGCGACGAGCAGCGCTATATAACAACACAATTCATTACAAATATTTTTTCCAATAATTTTTGTTTAGTGTCGCATTGCGCGCACCGGGGTAATGTGTCAAGAGAAGCGCTTGAAACGTATTAAATTGTGATCGGAATGTGTAAAAAATAAGGAATAGGGGTGTAGACTCGAAAATTATTATTACTCCAAAAGAAAGAAGGCAAAAAAATATGCCTAGTGACGAAAATCCCATTCAGATATCTCAAAGAGTTACGAAGCTACAACCGTTTTAATATTGCTTGTTAGAGAGAGAAAACTCAAACAGTGTGTGACGTCACGTTACGCGAAGCTGCCAGGGGGCCGCGTCGACGGCGGCGCCGAACACGACGGGACGCGGCACGCTGCCGTCTATTAGTGACGTCACAATCTTCCAGCATCATCGTTTCATATGAAGTTGCGTTTTGCGGAAAAGGGACAGAACATACCCCTTCTTACAACTATGGACACTTCGTGATTATTTATCCTCTTGCGTTAATTTTTTCTCCATTTGGCTACTTACATTTTTAACTTTTTCGAGAAAATATGACATTATTGTTTTTTTTATTTAGTGTCTACATCCCTATTGAGTAGATCAATTGGTGTTGTTAGAGCGTTCCACCGATCCATTTGTATAGGTGTAAGTATCCACTAGAGCTGTGCGAGGTAGTGGAACAGTGTGCGAGGACAAAATCCACCAATAGTGTTGCTAGTCTCATCGTATTAATGATTATTTTTTCTTCGCACACCATTTCGCTACCTCGCACAGCTCCGGTTCAAACAGGAAAAAAAATGGGGGAATTTTCTATCGTTGTCGGTTTTTATTTTTCGACAGAATTGGATATGGATTGAAAATTGGAAGAGGTCGTGATTCTTTGCAATATAAATATATTGTCCTAATACCTATACGTAAGTATACGAGGAGTTACGAAAATATCATACATGCACTGTAGGAAAAAGTGGGGCATATCCAATCATGACAAAAAAACGAGATTGATAGAAAAGTAAGGCTCATTTAGAGCTGAACTTCAAACTTATTTATCAATATGGTATTTAACAAAAGTCAAATCAGCATCTTTTGATGAGACGTCAAAAACGCTTCGTTTTGTGGGGATTAGTTGCTTGCGACGTCATAACCACACAACGTCCTTATTGTTCGTTTTTATGAATTTTAAAAAACTTAGGGCCTGTTTCACAATCGCCGGATAAAGTTATCTGCCAGTTAAAATTATTGCTATCCTTTTCTCCCGTCATATAAAAGAAAAGTGACAGCCAACATTTATCTATCTGAGATTGTGAAACAGGCCCTTAAAATAGCAAACTTAAAGTGGTTTGACGACCATACAAAACGTGTTTTGACATTCGCAGGCAACGGCGTGATATTTTAAGAAACTTATGTAAGACAATTTTATAAATTGTCTTTTCATTTGCGCGAAATTCCCCCTTTCCTAGAATAAACGTCTATAAACTAGAATAATTTAAGAATTTAGTTTGGTAACTTTACTTTACTTAACGTTACTTTGGGAAAACGATTACTGAAATTATTCTAGTTTATACAAGTTTATTCTTGAAAAGGGGGAATTTCGCGCAAAAGGAAAGCCAATTTTTGAAAGATGTTACATAAGTTTCTTAAAATATCATGCCGTTAGCCTGCGAATGTCAAAAGACGTTTTGTATGGTGTCGAACCACCTTAACCTCTCGTCTGCTTAGGTGCAGATCTGCTCCAAACATTTGAACCCATTGTTTTACATCGTAAAGTCCTCACTTGATTGGATAATTTTGACACCTGCAGACGAGGGGTTAAGTGAAAGATTGATAGTTTCCGAGTATTATCGTAATTTTTATCTGTTGCTAATGAAAAAGCAAATTATTTTCACTGTTGTCAAATACCCTATCGACATCAGGCCCCGTATCATGGTCGGCCTTATCACGTAGTAAGTGACAAGATAAGAGCGTCGTCTTGTTCTCTCGAACAATGTCAACCAGTGACGGACAACTCTGTCTTGTGATATGGCCGACCATGATACGGGGTCAATGTAATGCAGCCCGTATGTGACCGGGGGCGGGTCGGTCAGCAGCGGCAGTAAGCTAGGCGTGCTCACCGTGGGCAGCGGCGGGCGCGAGTAGATGCCCTCGCGCGTGGAGCCGTCCGCGTCGCCGAACGTCTGCGGCGTCAGCGCCGGCCGCGCGTGCCCGCACGACGACGCTGTCCAACGACATTTATTTATTACCAACTGATATACATCATACGTGCACTTATATCTCATTTATAACGGGTGGCCGACGGCTGCAAATTATTCAAAATCATGTCAAACGATATACGTAATATGGATATGACTACAATTGGTTTAAAAAAAAAGAACATCATTGCAAAATAGTTATATAATTTTATTGTTGTAGTATATAATCATATTTTCACCTCACCGGCTCGGAAAGGCTTGCTTTATCGCTCATAATCTGCGCCCAAAAGTCCATTATATCCGCTAGCGTGGAAAGAGTTTTTGAGTTTGGAACGTGACGGTCAATCGTGAGATCCAACTTTTTCTATACTTCTTTCTATTCGCTTCGCTCATGGTTCAAACTCGTCCTTCGCTAGCTCGGCTTTCAATACAAGCACTTGAGCCAAACAACAACTTTGCAGCCTTGCATAACAAATAACTATTGTTTCTATATTACATATTTTCACTCCATTCCTTATATGGTTCACTATCGACATATTATACAGAGTGTACCAAAAATGAGGTGTGAACCGATCAAAGGCATAGGTATCGTGTTCTGATAAGAAAAAACTAAACGATTTTCTTTTTGACGCGATTATTTTTTTACGTTTGTATGTAGCAGGTCGCCCCAATCGGCCAACGCTCCATACAAATGTAAAAATTACAATCGCGTAAAAATCTCTTCGTTTTTACAAGCTTTTATCTAGTTTCACCTGTCCCGTTGTCTGTCTGTCTGTCTGTAATCAAATCTTGCAAGTTAAATTTGACCCACTTCCCGGCCACCGATTAAGCTGAAATTTTGGGTATAAGTATAGCTTGGATGACAATTCAATATTATGGTACCATCGAGCTGATCTGATGATGGAGACGGAAGGTGGCCATGGGAATTCAGTACTTAACCAACGTAACCCCGTTGACTTTGGGCTCGTTAGAATCGTCTCAATGAGTAGTTGATGATGGTATACAGAAAAGTACAGTCGGCAATAAAAGCTTGTACCAAAAATGAATTTTTTGACGACACTTATTTCTTATCAGAACACGATACCTGTTATGCCCTTGACCGGTTCATTCCCCATTTTTGGAACATTCTGTATAGGATCTCTGACCTCTCTACATCTACAAATGTAAGAAGGTGCGTATTCGTAAAGTGATACTTCTCCATTATCAGGAACATTATCACCATCACTAAAATTTCTTATAAAATCATAATCTAGAAATTTAATAAAAATCTTATCCATCTTATGATTTCGTCACTACATTGCATCCATCGTCCGCCCTTTACTAATTTACAATCGAGACTGATACTAATCTAATTATAGGGAACCACGACTTACTCCAATGCTTTCCTACCTACCATGCAGTTAAAATTAAGATTTTATTTGAGTTTTTATTTTATACGACTACTCATCAGCTAACTCCACACCAGTGCGCTTTCACATTCAACAAACCATACCTCATATTGCTGTCACACTTATTCTTACTAACACTGAATGTGACAGCAATATGGAGATGGAAGGTGGATTAGTAAGGAGTAAGCTAGAGACTTCGTCGATCATATGGAACCCCTATGAATCGACGTATGCCTTACTCCTTGAGAAGGTTCAGAAAGCGTTTTTAAGGTTCCTCTATAAAAAAATATCCGGATTTTATCCGTATCTGTACCCAACAAAGTACCTTCTCGGCTCCCTCGGGTACAACTCCTTGGAGGTCAGGCGGAATTGTCGTCTGATGATCTCGGCATGTCAGGCCTTGCGTGGTGAGTCGGACTGTCCCGAGATTGTAGAGCGTCTGGTGCGACTGTATGTCCCTGATGTCCCGAGGATAGCCCTGAGACCTCGACAGCGCGACTTGTTGGCCGTGCCGTCGTCGAGGACCGTGTCGCTCAGGAATTCGCCGTTGCCCCGCGCCCTCTCACTTCTCAATGCGCTCCTGACATCGACACCCGAGTGTGACTTGTTTGCGTGGCGATGGGCGGCAGTGTGTAGTGAATGCCTGAGATCCTGTGAGGCGATGGATACTAGGTGCTCTACTGTTCCAAATTAAGCTGTTTGTTTATCTTTTATTGTGAACCTTTTATTGTTAATTTAAGTTTTGTGATGCATAGGTTTATAACTGTAATGTCATAAAATGTTTTTATAAATAAATAAATAAATAAATGGCGCACGCCTTGTTGAACGTGAAAAAGCACTCGTATGGACTTAGCTGAATAGGATATCAATGTGGTAGGGCTCTTGATCGGGTATCACGGAGCGAGGCAGACTAAACTGCGGTATGGGACGCAAGGAGAAACCACCACACTTCACGAAATAATTGGGTAAGGCTGCGGAGCGTTTTAACCGCGACACTTTTATGTAACGATGTACTGCCGAATAAAACCTCATGGTAGCATTCAGTTTTAATATATATTAAGTAAAAAAGCAAGCTTATTTGTTTTCATTCTAACTTGGTGATTTTTTTACGCATCAAATCGTAACATAAAAGTGCGCCGGTTGAAACGCTCCACGGCCTTACGCAATTAATGACTCCACTGACAGTGAGATAAAAGAATGAAGAACCGATAGCCGTTTGACTTATAATTCTATCTGCAGTGCAAAAGTAGGAGATACGATTCAAAAATCGTCAAAAATCGACGAAAACCTCGGGTTATATCGATGAAAATATCGGGGATAGCTTAAGACGCTGTCAACACCAAAATGCCCTTGAGGATTTTGGACAGCGCGCACACTGTCTATTTGCATCGGAGTAAATGAGAACTAACTCGCGTGTTACTGGGCGGCCCGGTTTTTGAAGATAATATTACATGAATATAGAAATAAAAAAAAGGGTGGATTATTTGTGAAATATGACTCGCTAGCGGTTTAGGTATGAATATGTTGACTTCATGTTTTCAATTGCAGACCCATACGTCAAAAAAATAAAGACATAGAACCGTTTAATGTGATTTTAAGACCATTCTTTGCAATTATTTTCTATCGAGCCGATTTCGTCCAATTATGTATCGAGCTCGTCCACGGTCTTTGAAATATGGTGACATATATTTTATTTGATGTGCTAGGCTAGAACATATAGTTTTTCTTAAAAAACTGCTTAAATAAGATCATTTTCACCAAATTAGATCTTGTCAGCCTCTTAATAGTCAGCTATCATTTATCAGTGACATTAAAATACCTATTCGTCAATAACAAGTTTTTCGTTATTATAATTTTGCCAGGCATAAACCCGCTAGGTGGGCGCTCTGCCCGTAGGCGCTTTCCTCCACATACGCCTTTTGACAAGTTGTCGACTAACAATTTGTTGGTGGCGGGCAACTGGTTGCGCCACCATGGTGTCCCGGTGAGATATTGCCCATAGAGCTGTATACAATTTGTTGGTGGCGGGCAAGTGGTTGCGCCACCATGGTGTCCCGGTGAGATATTGCCCATAGAGCTGTATACAATTTGTTGGTGGCGGGCAACTGGTTGCGCCACCATGGTGTCCCGGTGAGATATTGCCCATAGAGCTGTATACAATTTGTTGGTGGCGGGCAACTGGTTGCGCCACCATGGTGTCCCGGTGAGATATTGCCCATAGAGCTGTATACAATTTGTTGGTGGCGGGCAAGTGGTTGCGCCACCACGGTGTCCCGGTGAGATATTGCCCTAAGAGCCTTATCACACTTGCGATTTGCGAGCGTATTTTCTATACAATTATCAGTCGCGGCGTACACGCTGCGTCAACGCCTTCATACAAAATACGCTTGCAAATCGCAAGTGTGATAAGGCTCTAAGAGTGTAGTACTAGGAGATGGTCGGCAGTGAAGCTGTTCTGTAATATTACCAGCTGAGATGGTGTGCGGGCGGCCGCCCATGATGGCGGAGGCGGCGCGCTCGAACTGCGCCGTGTCCTTCAGGTCGGGCCACGTAGCGGATGCTGGCAACATTAAACAGAAATATTCACTTTCTATGGCGAATTCAGATTCAGCAGAGCAATTGGGTGTGGTGTTTTTCAACCCCAAGGTCATAATTTGATAAGAATTTTTTTATATAAGCTTGCGAAACCTCAAATCTTTTTTTTATGGAAAATTTTACTTTTTCCGCCACTTACAACTTTTTTCCGCTAGACTTATAAATAAATAGTGAATGACGAAAACGTAAGTGATTTCATTATTTTTAAACTTGCCATAGACCTACAAACTAGTAAAGTGCTATTTCAAAAATACCAAAACACGGTTCCTTAAAATAAAGATGGTAACTAACGCACACATGGTCCGAGCTTAGAAAGTTGGATTTTTTCTCAATACCCGATCAATAATATATGAATACATTTTCTTTTCACCTTTTGCAAGGCACTATCTCCCATTGGCTGAATTAATACTTTACAATAGGAATACCTTTACAATACATAGCGATAGAGATAGCGATAGCGATACCGATAGCCCTAAAATAGCGATACCGATAGACCTAAAATAGCGATACCGATAGCGATAGAAATAGCGAAAGCGATAGCGATAGCGACATAGCGAGATTTAATGTTAGGCGCTAATAATGTGTGTAGATACGCACCAGTGTTCCCCAACGCGTCTTGTCCGTCGTCCGCGTGGTCGCGCGCCGCGCTCTTCGCCGGGGTCGTGCACTCGCTGCTCACGCTCTGGTTGTCAGAACCCTGGCGAAACATTAGCACATAAGGTAAACGTCCGAGTGCTCGGCGCTCTACTAATAGTACATTACTACAGAGGCCGGGAAGTAAGGGGTTGCCGGCCTAGTACATATAGACGGCCGTGCTTAGCGTTATGAGGCTGGCAACCCCTTTTCACGCCATTTGTATAGTGCTATGTATAAAGTGGCCGTCAATAGAATTTGCTAACTATGTAAACAAACCGCCATATTTAAATTATCTTTCACTATGGCGGTTTGTTTACATAGTTAGCAAATTCCATTGACGGCGACTTTAGGTATGTATAGTACATTTTTTCTTATTGTTAGGGTGAGTATCCACCATAGTTGTATGAGGTAGCGGAGCGGTGTGCAGCGAAGATAAATCCACCAAAAGGAAGAGATGTGTGATCGAGGCTAACAATGCTGTTGGTGGATTGTGTCCTCGCACTCCGCTCTGCTACCTCGCACAGTTCCTTACAAAAACTGGTACACCATGGATTTCTGACTTAGAAAACGGCCGATAAGAAAGGGGTTAATAATATCAACAGAGACGTTTGGTGGACTTACTCGTAATTAAACCCACTCAATCAGTTTTAAAAAGTGACTTAAGTGACGTAACCGCGATTCACGACGGAAAAAGTAGCATGGGTACCAGAGGCGGTGCGTGAAAATTTTCGATGGGTAACCCGCAACAAAAAAGTTATGAATGAGTTTAGAATATATGTATAAGTATAAGCATGCCTAAAAATTTAGGCCAGCCGGTGGTAATCGGCTTTAAGGGCGCTCCGCCACTGATAGGTACAGTCAGCGTCATATAGTTAGTTGTACCGAAATATTTGGCTACCTTGGCTGCTACTAACTAAGTAGCAGCCAAGGTAGCCAAATATTTCGGTACACGTCTTTATTACTGTAAGAATAATGGTGTGTTACGAAATATTTGGCTACTCTGGCTGCTAATAACTATACGACGCTGACAGTACTAGTTTTACAAAGCAGGACAAAAATAAAAGCAAAATTAAAATAATAGCAAAATAAAAGTTACATTTTCAACGTAGAGCGATCGACGCTGCAGAGCGTCCTGCGAGCGGAAACCAGAGTCCGAACTGCCGACGCTGGTCAACCGCAAGGACTACGTACGAAAAACAAAGTAATAAATCAGCTTGAATACGTCCCACTACTGGGCACATGCCTACTTTCATGGAGAGGGAAGGGGCAGAGGAAAAAACAAAACATAAACGAAATAAATAAAAAAGCGTAAAGTCACGAGAGCAGTGTTCCTTTGATTTAACGCTAAAGGCTTGGGCAGACAGCTAGCGGGGACGGGACGGTCAAACAGCGCCGTCGCGCTGCGGTCGCGCTCTGTCGCGCTGTTTGACGCTGTCTATATCAACTAGCACATTACAACTGCTACCGTCCCGTCCCAAGTCGAAGTCCTGAGGCTCTAGTTTAAGTTTTACCGAAACAAAACGTTACGACCGCGTTCGCGTTTAGTTGTTAAATCCCATACAAATTGAGAGTAAAACGCAAACGCGATCGTAAAGTTTTGTTTCGGTAAAACTTATACTAGAGCCTCTGCCTTTAAAAACGTGCTGGTCTATCTGCGTATTTATGCATGCGTAAAGTTAAATGCGATATGGGTTTTTTTATCTTTATTTATTTAGGAGCTTTCGTCAAACTGACGATGGCAACTCCAGCAAGCCTCTAAATTACTACATTTCATGCCAACCCGCTACGGCAACGCGGCGTTGAACGAAATCATCTATTAAAGCAATAATACGTGAAATCTGGTAAGTCTGTGAATGGGACCAAGATTCAATTCGTCACACATTACATTTAAAAAAATATCTGTTGGAGGTTAAATCAAAGAGAAGGTGCCAAAAAAAAAATTGCAATGACTTGAGTGCTTTTCAAACTATTGATTAGACCAATTCAATGTCTAGTATAACCATAAAACGTAAGAAGTTAAAACTTTACTGGGCTGACTTTCATCGTACCAAGCTATTTAAAAAGCACTGTAGCTCTAATTCAAATCTTGTAAATGGATCACAAACGACTTCATATAGCTCACTCAAACCAAAACGCTGAAAATATGCATGCTCTAATTAAAGTCTTCAGTTGTGTAAAATACTCCTGCAGACTGGATGGCTCATTTACATTGTATTTGGTCAAGGAATCGACCCCAGCGGGCGGAGAGTCCGGGCTATCAATTTTAAAGAAGAAATAGGGATAGCGCCAACTCCCCACATAGGGGAGCCCTGGTCTCAAGTCAACAGGACATGACACTTATTACACATACCTGTGATAAGCTATTCGTTTCGGCGGCCGCCGGGATGGTCCCGGCGGATGAAGCGTTCGATATCGGCGTGGAACAGCTCACCGTAGACCCGGACGCTGCGGAAATGACACGTAATTGTTAAGAAGTGAGGTTCAAATTCATATAGACAAGGTCGAACCTTTGAGAGCTAACCGTCATAAATGTAACGTTGCACACTGTATTCCTGAATCCATTAAAGATTCTAAAATTCTCTCATTGTTTCGAGAGGCATCGCTAGGCCATCATTGCGTATGATTTCTTATTGTTGCCGTAAATCCATGCTACAAAGCTAATCCATACTCCATACTAATATTATAAATGTGAAAGTGTGTCTGTCTGTCTGTCTGTTACCTTTTCACGTTTAAACCGCTGAACCGATTGAGATGAAATTTGGTATGAAGATAGTTTGGATCCCGGGGAAGGACATAGGATAGTTTTTATCCCATATAAGTTTTTGACGACCGGTTAGTCTAGTGGGTAGTGACGCTGCCTACGAAGCTGAAGGTCCTGGGTCCGAATCCTTGTAAGGGCAAATATTTGTGTGATGAGCATGAATATTTGTTTCTGAGTCATGGATGTTTTCTATGTATATAAGTATTTCTATCTATTAAATATATCGTCGTCTAGTACCCATAACACAAGCCTTTATTGAGATTACTATGGGACTAGGTCGATTTGTGTAAGATTGTCCCCTAATATTTATTTATTTATTTATTATTATTTATCCCGGAAATCATCCCCTAAGGGGGTGAAATGGGGGGTGAAATTTTGTATGGAGCTGCGCTATAACCGAGTTCCACGCGGACGGAGTCGCGGGCAGAAGCTAGTGAGTAATAATTAACCTTCATTAACAATGTAATATGTTTGTACCATCTCAGTTAACACAACCATGCTGCACCGAAAATGATGCAAAATTTACGGATTTTGGTGATAAATCCTTCGGCTAGGACAATTTGGTAAATCATAGAAACAGTCTATAATTGTAGTATCGTAGGAGAAAATGATAAATCATCAATACATCACATTAATCTAGCGACATCGCCAGCTACATATAAACTCACACATTTATCGCTAGATACCACGATATTGGTAACATGATAAAACGTTTCGAATATACATATGGCTTGTGTAGTACCGTGTTGGTCCGAGCACTGGCTGTTGAGCGAGGAGATGGACGTGAGCGAGGACTTCCGGCTGCCGAGCCGGCTGGCGGGCGGCGAGCCCGAGCCCGCCTCCGCCCAGCCGCTGTAGCACGACTTCACGTCGCAAATCACCTGGAAATAATCACCGATTCATTCAACTATTCACCATTCAAAAGAGGAACATTAACACGGCCAATTATTTCCCGTCAACAGTACGGCTGCCCCAGTCTTAGTTGCAGGCGAGAGGGGGTCTGCACTGTTAACGGGGAATAATTGCTCAAATAATTCACCGCGTAAGTGCACCTTAACAAAATGGCAAGCGATCCCCATCGCATCGATCCGTACCTAATTCTTTCCGAATGAGTCAGGAGTCATAGAAGAATGTATCGAAATTGACAGGGGCTTCTCTATATTTGAGGAGATCACGACATCCGCAAAAAGATTCCAACCAAGTGTTTTGAAGTCGGTTAAAAATGTGCAGTATCTACGGTCCATCTTCAAAGGGACTCCCGTCGACATCATCATATAGCTGAGCTGTAATATTCAAAGTGCACGGCAAAAACATACAACCCACAGAAATCTAATCAATCTCCAAATCTTAGGAAGCGGAAAATAAAAGCAATGCTTGCCTGTAAACTTGCAGCCGTCAAAGTGCGTGGTTCCGTTGTGTGCCGCAAGAGTTGCTCGCTGCCTTCCTGAAGGTGACCCACCTCCGCTAACATTGCCACTTCACTCTCCTGGAATGATAACCGAGATATCAGGCTTCAGCCACCACCGATAATCGCATCTTAACACATTTTGTAAGGGGAATTGTGTGCGTTGTTGTCGCAAGGTGGACGTCCCCGCCAGCGATAAAATCCGGAGGCAATCGTGTTTGAGACGGACCACAAAAATTCAGGACAAGATCTTTTGTGGTGTGCCAGTGTGTGACTTCGGACAGAGACTGAGGGCCGGTTGTTGCAAACAAAATCGAAAGTACAATCTGTTAAAATCTGATTGTATGGGCGGATTGACAGTTTTCGCATCATATTTAACGTTTATCGGCCTGTAGAATGTTGTTGATGCAACCCATCTTAATAACGCGTAAATTCACCGTGACTATAAATGCGATAAGTGTCAGTTCACTATCAATCGATCGAAAAATACTTGCTGCAATATTCTTGTATGAGTAAATTTTCATATTAATACATGTAATTTAATAATTTCGTTCATCAAACTCTGAACCACTAATTACTCGTATTTACAGTAATAATTATTATAACTACTAGCTGATGCGCGTGGTTATAGGAAAATGTAACATATTGAATTTTCCCGTGGGAATTTGATGTTTTCCCGCTGGAAAAAGTAGCCTATGTCACTCTCCAGCTTCTAAAATATCTCCATACAAAAAATCAGATCAATACGACGCTCCGTTGCGACGTGAAAGAAGGACAAACATACAAACACACACATTTATAATATTAGTAAGGATTGTATAGTTTAGATTATTTGAACTGAGCTCATGAATGGCCATTGTACTGAGCTGATGCCCTTTGTTTGCGGTCAGCGCTTGCCAATTTTGCAAAAAAATGTTACCGCCACGTAAAATGTTAATTGAATAATGAACTCTATCTTCTTTTACAATAGATTTCAAATGAGCTACGAGATAAAATACCACACAGCGCCTTGTACCTGGCTCGCTGGGAGTGGGTGTTTTTTTATCTTTTAGTCCATTTTGAATCTATGGAATAAGACGATAGAGTTCATTATACAATGAACATTTTATGTGGCGCTAACCTTTTTCTTGCAAAAAATTGCACGCGTCCGACCACACAGTCGTATTGTTAGACTTGAATGCTATTGTTCTGAAGATAAGAAAATCAGTCCAGTTCAGAAAATCTCAACTACTTACGTATAAAATTAAACAGCTAGGCACATAGAAAATGGCGCCGACGTCGTGCTAACAAGGCGTCACATTGGATGTCCACTCACCACGACGGGGTTGAGCAGCGTGACGAAGTGGCAGAAGCGGCTGCGCTCTTCTACCAGTGCCGCCTTCACCGCCCTCTCCTCCATCTCCTCCAACTGCTGTTTGCGCTCCGCGATATCCTGGAATCAACGACCAATCCACTTTACGATCATATCAACTAATTATGTTCACCACAGTAGTGTCCGTGCATTCATGGCTTTCACTCTATGCTTCAAATACCAACTTATCATTTCATTTAGCTGCGCTTTTACTGAGGTGGAGAAAACAAAGAAAGAAATCGACGAGCCGCAATATTTCGATTGGAGATGTGGGCGATATCCGGTCCACTCGGTTCCTAACCCCCGTTAAATGAATAAAATTGAAACTTTATAATGCTGGTGACTAATATGTATTCAAACTAGACTGTATTTTAGATTTTTTTTATGTTGAGCTGTAATGTACGCATCTCTTTCGACCTCAGATGAACCAAAAGCGCCATTTACGGAAGACTCAACCCAAGTACTCCGTATTACGTATACTTTCAATGTCCAGGGTTATACTACACACAGTGCGACAGAACATTTAAAATTAAGGTTGGCTTTGCGACCCATATACTCGTTGTCATCAGAGATAATTGTAAGGGTCGCCGGTCGCCGTCGTCGGATACGACAGGGAGGACTACATATGGACCTTAGATGCACCGGTTGATTAAGGCGGTCGTCACACTGCCGCCGCATCCCGCTGCGGCGTGCGGAGCCGCGTACAAATATCGCCGGACGGAGGTGCGGTGCAGCGTGAAGTACTGCGAGGAATTTATTTAGACTGAAAGCCTCCATACACCCCGGTCGCGGTTGCGGCGCGAACGCGGGTCGGGCGCGGGCGCGGGCCCGCGCATGTTGTAAAACATTGAGATTCAAACACACATCGAAACGCGGTCTGAACGCGGGCCCGCGGCGCTAAGTTACAACTCCGCGGGCCGGGCGCGGCGAGGGTCGGGCGTGTGATGACCACCTTAAGTAGATAGAGAAGTTAAACCTTATATAAGGTCTATCTACTTAAGGTGGTCATCAGTCATCACACTGCAAAAGGTATTTACCTGCAAAGAAACATCGGCCCTCCGCTTAGCATCAACAGGCGAGCGGCGCGCCTTGCGCGCATGCCGTTGCGCGTCGTGCACTTTCCTGCGCAGCTCGGCGCGCGCTCTCTTGCACTCGCGCGCATGTTCGCGCCCGAGCGCGCCCGTCGCGCATCCGCGCCGCCATTCCTCTGCGCGCGTCGTCAACGGGACTATGAGCGCGTCTGTCAGAGCACTGCAACAATGTTAATGATACATTACTTACAGATTTCTTATGTACGGAATATCATTTGATATATACCGTTAGCTGCGTAGGCTTCGGTAGCCATCCATGACAGGAGCCTGTACCCAGAAGTGGGACGTATATTATATAGGCTGATGATGATGATGTTCATGTCTACTGTAGCTAGGTCTAGTTCCTAAGTGGCAATATATTTCTGTGATTCTGTCTGTCTTTATTTGAAACTACCTACTAGGCTAACCGGTTGTCAACTTTATTCGTATAATTCCAAAAAACTAAACCTATTAAAAAAAACACTTCGTTCGCTTCGCTCACCCGTTCATTAAAGGAATGCATTACGATGCAAGTAAGTTGTATATTACCATAATATCATCATTTATATTTATTTAACTTTTTTTCTTAATATCATACATAATCAGTACGAAAAATATTAGTTTGTTCAAAACTGTGTGTTATAATATAAGAGAATAGAAATGACGATGAAGTCAAGAAGACATGAGGTCATTATGTTAAGCCTTTTAGGTCACGAATATGTTCATTGTTCCATTTTCCTTGTCGGTACAAGGAAAATGGAACAATGACCACAATAGCCAGCCTATATTTATATTCGGAAAATCTTTCACTTCGATATTTCTAACTTGTCCTACACATACGTGAAGTTTAGGTAATATGTTATGTCTAGGTCTAGTCATACTTTGATGACGTGTAGGCCGCTTTTAACCAGAGCTAAGCTAACCCACGTTTCCATACAAATCGGCCAAGTTACGAAGCTGTGAGGAATAATTCAAAACTTAGAAAAGTTGATAAACCCCCGAAATTTTCATTTCAATGTACGATATCTCAAAACCGGCTGAACCGATTTAATTGAAACGTAGCTAAAAAGCATCTCGATCACGTCATCTTGAGGAAAAAAAATCGGTCCATTCGTTTAGGAGCTACGATGCCACAGACAGACACACAGATACACAGACACATCACACTTATGACACCCCTCTTTTTGCGTCAGGGGTTGAAAACAGCAAGTTATCTATTGTGCAAGACTAAGAGGCTATCAGATAGATTAATTTGGTGCAAGACATTTTAAAGAATAACCAGTCTTGATAATGTTTCATTTGGCTAACTGTTGCGTCTCCTACCCAATGTTAGTATGTAGTTCATAAGCCGACCATACATAACGTTTTTTGACATTCGCAGATTAACAGCGTGATATTTTAAGAAACTTATGTAACACACTTTTACACATTAAATTGCACATAAATTGGCTATCCATTTGCGCGAAATTGCCCCTTTCCTAGAAAAAACTTAATAATTTCAGAAATTAGTTTGTTCGTGATACTTTGGGAAAACGATTATTCTCAAATTATTCTAGTTTATACAAGTTTTTTCTAGGAAATAGGTATGTGGTGTTGGGTTCCTGGTGGTGACTACATGAGGGACCCGCGTTCGTCTCTGGCAATCAACACGAACAACGAATCTTCAAATCAATAAAGGGTCGGCAACGCTCTTCTGATTCTTCTGGAATCGCCATAGATTACGGCGGTGTCTGCTTACCATCAGGCAGACCGTACGCTCGTTTGCCACCGCGGTAGCATAAAAAAGTTGTTGCTTACCCGATAAACGTCTTCATCCTGGTCTCGATGGCTCTGTGACGGAGGCAGACCCTGGTGAGAGCTGTTCCTATCTCTTTCGTTGCTCCTGCAACAATAAAAAAATAATAAATCACCAGATCTCATATCGATACCCTAGTTCACAGTCGTACTAATTACATACATTGTCATTAATTGGGTCAATATTTGACGATCATAATTTAAATTCATATAGGTTTCATTTATATAATAATAGTATATTATGAAATACAGAAATCTAAATCTAAATCAATCAACTTTGTCTTGTTGTTATAACGTCCCCGTGAGCCAAGAGACAATACTGACAGAGTTTCTGATGCTATAAATTGGATTCCTATCATGCTAAGAACCGCCGCCAAGGGGGTTCACCAATATACGTAACAAAACTACGTGCCTAGCGGAATTAAACACCATAAAATAAAAAGACCGGGTTGCACTCCGGGAGTGCCGGCAGAAGTGAAAACTCAATAACATTGTAACAGTTTTTCGATCAGGTCACGTGACATCTTACGGTGTCACCCTAAAAATGAATTTGGCGCAAATTTATAAACAATTATCAATTATTTAGGCGAACGGGCCGCGGGCGCGATGGGTGCGTCGGCCCGGCTCGCCCGCCGCCGGCGGCGAACAAAATACCAATTTGTTTTTGCCATTGCCAAATATTTTTCAAAGCTTTACCTCTTTAGGAATAACGTCCAAATTCGAACTATTCGAATTTGCAAGAACAGCGGCCGGCGGCGACGAACAAAATATCAATTTGTTTTTGCCCTTGGTAAATATTTTTCAAAGCTTTATCTCTTTAGGAATAACGTCAAAATTCGAACTATTCGAATTTGCTCAATAGCAAAACGGTGAAGGACGCGTGGACAAAATTACAAATTTATTTGCAGAATATGCTATTGCAAAAAGTGTTTAACGGCTTTATACTCTTACGAATAGCGTTCAGTTTTGAATGAAGTCGAATCGGCTAGCAGCAAAATATAAAAGTTTGTGACCTCCTTCACATCTGACGTCACAAAAATCTGTCGCGTATTTAACAATTTTTCCCCATCCCAAAAAGTGCTCAGCGCCGCTAAAGAAGTTTTGACTTCAATAAAAAGTGACCCAGAAGCCAAAAAAAATTGATTGGGCCGATTAGAGCTCATACCGAGTGGAATAATACGTCCGAAACGAAGGCCGTCTAAAAAAGGCAAGAAAAAACTACCTCATTACTACTCAGAACACGAAGTCGTTCTTTGCTTGTGGAAAATTGAAAAATTATTCGCCTCGAGCGGGATTTGAACCCACAACCTCTGGAATCCGTCCATCGCTCTGGAAAATGGGGTAGCGCATTGTTACTAACGATTCTCAATGTAACTTGAGACGTTGATGCCGTTTTAGAAGTTGTAATAACTTTGCGGTAGATGTCGCCACGAGCCTCCCTAAGGTATTAATACAATGGTGGAAGGGATTGATTTAGCGGACCCACGGTAGCTCAATTGGCAGAGCGATGGACGGATTCCAGAGGTTGTGGGTTCAAATCGCGCTCGTAGCGAATAGTTTTTAAAATTTCCACTATGATCGAAATTTATTAATAGTATTCTTGGCTAAAGCTATTCTCGCGGATTGTTTTACTTGTTCTATTGTAAAGTTGTTTAGAGTGATATGTCTATAATTAGGTCTATCATCTACACTATATGTACCAACGAATTAAATATACGTAACTATGTAAAAAAAACCTGACATGTAACTTGGTGTTATTCATAAAGTATTTGTATTTGTATTTTGTATTTGTATACAATTTAAAATATAATTAGGTACAGGACATCAGTACACACATAGAAAATTCTCATCCTGAATATCATTACTCAAACAATATTTCAGTCAAAATAGATACACAATATCGAGTTGCGGACACACAGCCCACAAAAACCTAATATACTCACACAGTCACATCAAATAAAATATGTACCTATTGATTATATAATAAACATACCTTTAAACATACTTATTAAGTGTATAGTTCATATAACACGATGGTAATAGTTCGAAACATCCAGAGAGTTATGACGTGTTTCTAAGTTACACATATAAATAATAATTAATTCGTAATCGAGCCGGGTGTGTTGCTACTGATATCAAAATGAGTGATAATAAACTACTGTTAGTTTTCATTGTAGCAGTTGGTATCGCGTATTCTAATGGTATGTTTCTTGATTTGCTACTTTATTTTACTAGACTAGTTTAAATAAATAAATATTAGGGGACAATCTTACACAAATCGACCTAGTCCCATAGTAAGCTCAATAAGGCTTGTGTTATGGGTACTAGACGACGATATATTTAATAGATATTAATACTTAAATACATAGAATACATCCATGACTCAGAAACAAATATTCATGCTCATCACACAAATATTTGCCCTTACCGGGATTCGAACCCAGCACCTTCAGCTTCGTAGGCAGCGGCACTACCCACTAGACTAACCGGTCGTCAAAAGTTTAATTGTCAACCAAGCTTGTTTGTTAACGACAGACCGTTAGGTTGGAAACGCTGGTAGATTCGTTCTTTGGGTCTTAAACCTTTAGGTAACTAGGTAGGTAAATTGTTAGGCCGTCCAGACCTCATCCAAACGAGTGAGTAGCTATGTGTGAGTAAAAGAATTACCACACAAACCGTCGTTTAGAACTTTGGTTTAAAATACAATTACTTAGGGTAGACAACTAGCTCGTAATAGGTTTAAATAAATAATCTACTTGCTATGAATTCTAAAAAGCTGCTCCCTCGTTCAACCGGACGGATAATAGGTGGTAGGGGTTTTTCTACCCAAAAATAAAAATATTTATATTAATAATATAATGAGTGACATATAATTATCATCCATAACGTAATTATCAATAATGAACGACAAACAGAATTATTTTATAATAATTCTTATCTTCTAGGAGATTAGTAGTTGAAGCTAGGGTATAGTTAGGTCAATTTATGTACTGATAGGCTAGCTAAATTATGTTAATGAAGAGTCCAAAACCTGCCTAGCTTTCATAAAAGGACCTGGATTATTACGGTACACAACACTTAGGGGTCCTACCACTATTCGATCACGTACTGGCCAAACTACAGGTATTAGTAATAAAAGCACGCATTAAAAGTAGGTTTAATAAATAAGTCAATAGAATGCAAATTACAGTAGTCGCGTTAGAGCTTAACGAAGGAATAGGGTTTTACATCACAATAGAGCTTATTACAAATTATCCCGCGTTCTCAAGCGTCGGTGAGGAGCTTCTCAGTTTTAGGTAGTTCTTTAGGTTTATAAGTAGTAAGAAGGTGGAAAAGGGGGGAAAATCGTTACACTACCCGTACAAATTTTGACCGGCAGTGAAGGATTTTCAAACTTTCGGCCAATTTTTTTTTCTTGTTCAGCACATCTTTCTCGGCCTGACCCCGTAGCATGGACAGATAAGTGACAAGATAGAGCGTCCGTCACTGGCTGACACTGTTCAATAAAACGAGACGGACGCTCTATCTTGTCACTTATCGCGTGATAAGACCGACCATGATACGCTGTCTGCTGCAATGCATTTTATCATGTTGTCATGTGACATAGGTGTATTGGGAGTGGGTCCGTGGTCTATGATTCAAAACAAACTAACGTCCCCCAACCCTTGTTTTATGTGTAAAATGTATAACATACTTTACTTACATTTTTATAACATGGATATCATAGTTAACTGATCGATAACAAGTGGAGACAGTATAGCACGTATCTGGTTACCCTTTTCAGGGCAGTGTGAAGATCGGTTTAGAGACTCGACATGCATAAACATACAGGACTGTGGAAACTTGTGGCCCCTAATCACCAAGATGAGAAAATCCTCGGAAGAGATCAATTATTTGCGAAAACGGACATGCGGATTCGACGGTAGAACCCCTCAGGTGAGACTGTAAGAAATAGCGGAGGGTCGGTCTTGAAACCAACTAGACGAATACTATGGAAACAGAAGCCCCTACCGCGAAAGGAAAACGAAGATCGTTTGTGTATCTTTCTCTCTGTCTGTCTGCCCGCATGTCATCAATCACGTACGCGCGTACGTACGTAGCGTACGTACGTGTGCTGATACATTTTAATAAACTAGTCTAATACGGAGGCTACGTTTATAAAGTACAAAATAAATGTGTGTACTTCATTCAGTTAAATGTTAGCTTTTCGGGAAAGGAAAACATCGTGAGGAAACCGGTCTAATCCCAATAAGTAGTTCTCTAGTCGTCCCTCTGGGTTGGAAGGTCAGATGGTACCTAGTCACTTTCGTAAAACTAGTGCCTATGCCAAATTTGGGATTAAGTATCAAATCGGGCCCCGGGCTCCTTTAGGGCACAAACGGGAATAATTTAAATAATAAATTCAATTCATATCTCAATGGTACAGTCACCAGCAATAACATAGCACGCATAAATATCTGACACGACTCTATGTCTAATGCCATAACCATAAGCACGAGTCAGATATTGATGCCGGTGACTGTACAAGACGCATTATTGTTCATATGGTACACGCTAGACGGGTCGTTCTTCTTTTTAATCTACAATGAATCGTCTTTTTTCTGTTTTTTGTTTTTCAATTATTTATAATTATGGTTTTAATGCTTGATTTTAATAAACAACATTGCATGTATTTTTTATTAGGACTAATTAATTATTCTTTCCGTGGCGATAATGTTTTTTTCTTTATGGCAGTTTTTCAGAAAATACTGTGACAGAGTGGTCGTTTTCTGCGGAGACCACATTTTGGATTACCACTCTGTCACGCGATTCTATGGAAAAACCACCATAAAGAAAAAAACATTATCGCCACGGAAAACATCATTAATTAGTCCTAATAAAAAATACATGCAACGTTTATTATAATCAAACATTAAAACCATAATTATCAATAATTGAAAAACGCAAAAAACAGAAAAAAGACGATTCGTTGTAGGTTAAAAAGAAGAACGACCCCACTAATGCCAGACATAATGTAGAGATATTTTTGGCTGGCATTTTGCTTATACGTATGAGCTACGGTAGCCTAGTGGTTCAGGCATGCGGCTGTCAAGCGGCGGTCGTGGGTTCGAATCCCGGCTCGTACCAATGAGTTTTTCGGAACTTATGTACGGAATATTTACCGTTAGCTTTTCGGTGAAGGAAAACATCGTGAGGAAACCGATCTAATCCCAATAAGGTCTAGTTTTCCCTCTGGGTTGGAAGGTCAGATGGCAGTCGCTTTCGTAAAACTAGCGCCTATGCCAAATCTTGGGATTAGGTGTCAAAGCGGACCCCGAGCTCCTTTAGGGGCATAACCGGGAACAACGCTAGGAGAATGATGATGATTTTGCTTATACGTATATACAGAAATGTGTGTAGATATTTTTGACCCCTGTTTTGTGCACATGTATTAGGTTTAAAAAAAATATGCACAGATATTCGTAGATGCGTGTTTGCTTACAAATACATTTATCTATTATGTAACTACCTACCTACTGATATTTATGAACGAATAAACATACCCACACCAACTAATGAGTCGAATGACTCATATCAGACATATTCTCCCATATCAGCCCGAAAGGGACAACTGCAGCTCTGACCGATCTGACGTACAAAAAAAATGACGAAAACAGGGTTTCGTAGTACCCTATTTTCTCTTCCAATTTTGAACCAATTTTAGTTTTTCTTTTTTCTTTTTTTCTTTTTCTTTTTCTTTAGTAAAATGTTGGCTAATGTAAGAAAAGGGAACACTTGTTGCATTTACGACACGTTATTCGGTTAATAGTTGTTTGTCCAACTGAGAGATTTGCCAAATGATAGGTATGCCAAAAAATTTAAGTCATTATAATTTTCGACTTTATAATTCTACCAAATAAAACGTCGTCATACAAAAATTTTGCCATTAGTTAGTTGTCAAAGTGAATCATCGGCGAAAAGTTGGTTGGCAAGTGAAATTCGGTCATAACAAATTCGGAGAAAAGCAGAACCCCTAGATGGTTCAATATGTAATTTTTTGTATGGGAAAATTACGCAAAAAACGCTCATTCAAAAAGTTACGCAATTACCCTCCTGGTGTTTGAGGCTGAAGTCGGCTTTTTCCGTTGTTTCATTCATTCGCTTAATGCTTGGAATCTATGAGTAATATTTAAACGTTTTCTATATTACCATTTTATCTTCGTCTGTAACAATGTATTCGTTTTCCAGATTTGTTGTCCTAACAATATGAATTGCATGACACCCGATGGCGTTGACGGACAGTGCATCGATATCCACGACTGTTCGTATTTCGTCTCCTTGATAAGGAGTAATCCAACAGACCACGACATTAGTTTCATCAAAAGGTCAAGGTAAAAACCACTGCTTATTTCAATTGTCTTCAATTTTGTGAATTGCATACCTGTAAGGTATGATGCAATGCAAGGTTATTTTCTATAAAATACTTATAAGAACTTGCCAGTAGCACCTAGTTAAAATGGTACCTGTGACGTTTCACCTTGGGTCTCTCAGGGTATGGGTATACTCCATGGTATAACAACACAGGTACTCTCTTCCGCAACTCGCGAACCACGTGACTGACACAAGCCTACGTCATCATGCTGTTAAATTCCGTTTGATGACGTAGGCTTGTGTCAGTCACGTGGTTCGCGAGTCTCGGAAGAGAGTACCTGTTTTGTTATACCATGGGTATACTCGTATAAATAAAACAACCATTGGTTGCTATTAGCTCAGGCGCACAGACGTGACCTCGCTTACCGATAGCTAGCTGGCGACTGACCAGTCTGTCGGTTCGCCACAACACAGCTGCTACCCTCGCGTATAGATTTGTGGTGGCTATACGCCACAGTACCTTTTGCCCGAGAACCACATTCATCAATATATTGTATATCGACTATATACGACTTAATATTGTATATCGTAGATGCCATGGTCCAGCCGACTACAGTGTATGCTGCACACGGGCTCCACCAGTCAGGCCAATTCAACCCCTGATTCCGAATCCGAAAGATGATCTAAGCGATCAATGTCCTGCCACGGCTCTGCCTCCGGACCCACAAAGCTGCTGTTGCGGACAGAACGAAGGGTTCAACAAGATTTCTGGTAAGTCTACAACTCTTATGGAAGATGGTGTAATTATATTTTCGCAAACATGAAATGAAATATTGACGTTGTGTTCTTCATAATGGGCTTCGAAGTGTCACGTTTCGGGCGGAGCGAGACGAGAGAGCCGTAATGACATTTCATACAAAATTGGAGGGTTAGGCCTGCAAGATGGTCTTGTGGCACAGGACCACGGCGTTTAGTCATGAAAATTAAAGTTTTTTGGAGTTTTTTAATTTATTTCATTGCATGTTTGAGAAAAGCACTATACATACCTCGGCGTGAAAAGGGGTTGCCTTACTTCCCGGCCTCTGTAGTAATGTACTATTAACAATTATTAATTACCAAATAACCGGTCCCTCTCATTAACGTCCTCTTGATGGTGTTTTAAATAAAGGTCTTCCTCTGCCGATGGCCAGAAAGTTTACATACATACATACATTCACGCCTTTATTCCCAAAAGGGGTAGGCAGAGCACATGAAACGTATGTTCCAGCGCCACTTTTAGCATAAGTGAAACCAGAACTACGTAAATGTTTATTTTCAATAAAACGTTATTTGACTAAAGTCAAAGCAGCTTGTTTTTAATGAAACGCTCCCTTAGTATGGAATTTGTAGGGATTAGTTGCTTGTGACGTCACAATCAAATAACGTCCTTATTGATCGTTTTTGAATGTAAAAATCTTAAAATAGCATACATGAATAAAATATTGATATTTTCCGAGTATTTTCGTAATGTTTATATTATGTTGCTAAGGAAAAAGACAATTTACCTATTTTATCTGTTGTCAAATACCCTATTGCTATTGACAGGCTTGTCATACGCCTTTGGATGGTGATACTTAGTGACAATTTGGCCAATAATTCTTGAGTTAAACTCGCCACCACAAGTAAGCCAAGCAGTTTCGAAACGAATCGTTCACTGTAAGCACATGCTTACTTGCGTATCTTACTTGGTAAATAGAAATACGTCCTTTGATTCTTTCCTAGGTGGCATTACAGCAAACATCGACCAGTTCACGGGGCTAGTTCTGATAGAGTACCGCAAGGATAACTCGGATACGATTGTCACCAACTGCGGTGGTGCGCTCATCAGCGGCAGATATGTGCTCACAGCGGCGCATTGTACAACTCCAGGACGTTACACATTGTAAGTATCTTTATCTTAATTAAGTGTTCTGTCCGTAGTCCAGATACGACGAGTAATGAACGTTATTCTTTGCTTTGCGTGTAGGTATGATAGGTAAGACAATCGGAGCCATCAATCAGTTCATTCCGCGAGCCTCATCACAGGCATTTAAATACTAATATATAATACACACATCAATCTAGACCCAAACCCAAACTAAGCTTAGACTTGTAACTAAACCGCGTGATGTATACAACTAGCTTCCGCCCGCGACTTCGTCTGCGTGGACCCGGGATAAAAACTGTCCTATATTTTAATCCAGGCTATAAACTATGTTCTTGCAAAACTTCGTCCAAATCGGTAGAGCCGTTTAAGCGTGATTGAGTAGCGGACATCCATATATCTAAACATCAAAACATCCAAGCTTTCGCATTTATAATATTAGTAGGATACAACATATAGTAAACAAAATCGGAGAAATAATTCAAGACTGCATGAACAAACACTCGACTCATGACGTCTCAGTCTCATGAAGAACCCAGAAGCGTTAGTCACCGACATGGTGATTCCTTGCCACAGAACACCCGTGTTGCTTGCACATCTTTATATACCTACGTGTAACTTAAAGGATAGGTACCTACATAGCTCATGGATTTGGTATATTTTGCCTTGCATCAAATCAGAACTACCCGATTTGATGCAAGGGAACCCTCCTTTTAGAGCACGATTTCCATGGACTAACAGCAGTAAGCAGTAAATAAATAGAGATTGTACATAATATGAACCTGTAAATATAACAAATTATTTCTATATATTAAAATAAGACGTATGACGTAAGACTGTGAAACAAGTCTATAATTCGATACAGAGAGGGCGCTAGTCTTAGCGGGAATATAGTGGAAAAATATACAACTTGCGTTACTGTCCTCGTAGCTCAGTTGGTAGAGCAGTCTAGCGTTAATAGAAAGGTCGCAGGTTCGAATCCTGTCGGGGGCTACAGACGAAGATGGTTTATTTTCCATTATATTCTGTCTCTGTATCATATCGTTTACGTATGACGTATTTCACATGCAGAACTAGCGTTCGCGTTGGGGAGTACGACACGTACAATTCTGGGCCCGATTGCGTCGTTGTGGAAGGTGGTGGCCGAGACTGTACTTACGGAGCTGAGAGCATACCGGTAGAGAGGATCATCAAGCACAAAGACTATACGGGCTCCCCGGATGTATGGCATGACATCGCTTTGCTACGTCTGGCACGGATGGTTACATATAATTGTGAGATTATACTTTTTACAAGATTTTATTTAGTTTCACCAGTCCCGATGTTTGTCATCAAATCTTGCAAGTTAAATTTGACCCACTTCCCGGTGACCGATTGAGCTGAAATTTTCGGTATAAGTAAGTATAGTTTGGATGATTTAATATTATGGTACCATTGAGCTGATCTGATGATGGAGACAGAAGGTGGCCATGGGAATTCAGTACTTAACCGACGTAACCCCGTTGAGTTTGGGCTCGTTAGAATCGTCTCAATGAGTAGTTGATGATGGTATACAGAAAAGTACAGTCAGCAATAAAAGCTTGTACCAAAAATAAAAATTTCGATAGAATTTTATAACTATTTTTTTTTTCATTGAGCGCTTGCTCCTTAACTCCTCTCTTGCTTACTGATTTGAACTGAACGTGAGGCATCGGAATGATTAATGAAAGAATGAATGCTTCTTTATTACAGGCAATAAACCCGTTACAATAGTAATAATAATGTTAATAAGTAAATATTAATGGGTTTCGCCTTTGTTTTTCCAGATTTCGTTAGACCAATTTGCTTGCCTTCAACCAATATAAGCGCAAGCTCATCAGGCCATCGCCTGCTTGTAGCGGGATGGGGTGCTATAGACGAGATCAGAAATGAGAGCCCAGTGAAACAAATAGTGGACATCCCTCTCTTGGATATTAATGTACGTATCTATAACTTGTGACCGGATCTAATCACTCCCACCATATAATACGCGACAAGGAAAGAGGATGTGAGGGAGATCCTACTTTCCTGCGTTCTTGGAGGTGACGAAGTATCATTTGGCGGGGGATTCAATGAACTCGGTGGGATGCGGGCTCAACGCGTGACGTGGCTCTGTCACTTTGAGGGAGATCCTACCTAATACGTTGCGCGCAGTGCTGCTTATTATTAACATATACTGCACTTCTTTAAAATGTTCAACTAATGAAGGTTTACAACCAGTGGAGCGGCGAATAGGGGGTATAGACACCAAATAAAAAAGCCAATAATATTGAATTTTCTCGAAAAAGGATTAAAAATATCGTCAAAAGGAGAAAAAAGTATACAGCAGAGGATTAAATTATTACAAAGTTATAAGAGTCCTAAGTTTCAAGAGGGGGTATATTCTGTCCCTTTTCCGCAAAACGCACCTTCATATGAAACGATTGTCATTTACTGTCACGCTTTGGGATCGTGACATCACGATCCCCGAGCGTTTTCTCTCTCTTACAAGCAATATTAAAACGGTTGTAGCTTCGTTATTTTTTGAGATATCTGAATGGGATCTTCGTGACTAGGCGCGCGGGACCGGTCACTTTGGCACTCTTTGGGGGAGGCCTATGTTCAGCAGTGGACGTCTTTCGGCTGATATGATGATGACCCCTATTTCACACTATAGGTGTAATTTACTGTATGCCAAACATATAGGTTAGGTATTTCTTATTCTTATTCGATGGTTATTTAATTAGGATGATGATAGGGGGGGCGGGGGTCAAAAATCGTCAAAAAACCGATGACGTAATAGATAACACAAGACAAGCACATAGCGGAAAAGCAGGCACAGGCTGCAGAAGGCCGCTGATGATCCGCCTATCTAAAGCTCTCCTTTTTCCCTCAGACTTGCCACAATTTGTTTTCAAAATTTACCTATCAGCCGCGTCTCTGGGATGGTCAACTGTGCGCGGGTGGTGAACCAGGGAAAGACTCCTGCATAGGGGACTCAGGAGGTGCCCTGGTCTATCTGAACAATGACCGATATGAGATTGTCGGGATCGTCAGCTACGGTACAAAACCATGTGGCAGGCTTCCCGGCGTCTACACCAACGTATATGCTTACATGGACTGGATTAGGTCTCATATACAATAAAAAGGTAAATAAGAACGTATGTAATGATAAAAATACATGATTAAAAATAAGCATTGTATTATTTGGAACCTTTTTATGTATCGTAATGGCTCGTTCGCAATGTTGATATGTACTACTAAGGGCGAGTTGCACCAACTCACGATTCTAGACCGATCAACGTTAAATATGGCGCCGGGAGCTGTAATTCCATACAAAGCTTCCCATACATTCAGATTTTAACGAACACAGCTTACGATTACACACGGTTTGGTGCAACCAACCCTATACAGACGTAAAATTATTAGCATCTGCCCGCCCGCGTATAGCAAAGATCGCAGGAAAACCCGCAGGATAAAATATAGCCTATGTCCATTCTATAAATAGTTGAATAGTAGATTGTTAAACGAGGGTTGAAAACCACCCATTCCTGACGAGATATTTTGGCGCTCGAAGTGAGAGCGCCAATAGTTCGAGGCTGCAATCGGTGGCTTTCCCCGAGCACACACACACACAGCAGCAGTCTATCCCGCTCAATCTAATAGCTTATGTCATGTTTGCGGGTAATGATTGTGAATACGGGAATAAAAAACGCGTAATATGAATTTATTCTGTTTCCTGATTGGTTGATTTTAATATCTATAGCTGTATTCTGATTAGTTGATAGCAAATACAGATGGTTTTTTAAATAGTTGTGATTGGTGGATTTAATAAAATGTTTTAAAATCATAAATATGTTTACATATTTTCCCTAAGGGCTAAATGTACTACTTTAGCCCCGCTATCTAAGGCTAATATGACACACTTTTCGAGCATAAATAAATATTAAATAAATATTAGGCGACAACCTTACACAAATCGACCTAGTAAGCTCAATAAGGCTTGTGTTATGGGTACTAGACG
This sequence comes from Epinotia ramella, assembly GCA_947578815.1. Taxonomy (NCBI): domain Eukaryota; kingdom Metazoa; phylum Arthropoda; class Insecta; order Lepidoptera; family Tortricidae; genus Epinotia; species Epinotia ramella. Next base: position 29,490,822 of record OX388202.1, read on the forward strand.
ACGATATATTTAATAGATAGAAATACTTAAATACAGAGAAAACATCCATGACTCAGAAACAAATATTCATGCTCATCACACAAATATTTGTCCTTACCGGGATTCGAACCCAGGACCTTCAGCTTCGTAGGCAGCGTCACTACCCACTAGACTAACCGGTCGTCAAAAGCATGAAAAGATAAAATAATTTTTAAATCGGATGTTCTGGAGAATTGTACTCATATAGAACGTATGCAGCATGGACGTAGGCTATATTTTAGCCCGCGCCTCTGCTTTGGTTTTAGTCAGGATCATGGGGTCTAGGTCAGGGCAGACATAAGGTTCGTATAAAAAAAAAGCGGCCTTAAGCTGCACTGGACAACGGCAAACGCAAATAATATGGTAGGGGCTCATCCATTAATTACATCACACGTATAGGGAGGGAGGGGGTCTACAAAGTGTGACATGTTGTAACAAGGGGGAGGGAGGAGTCCCAAATTTCGTGACGTCACATACAAAATATTTATAAAATCGAAAGTGTTTGGTTGCTACTTTCTACATACTCGTATTTGTTTGGGTACTTTCGTTCGCTGTAAATTACGATTAAGCGCGCTCATGCTGAGCTTGTATGTGCGTCCGTCTGCGCGCCGATGCGGGGTGGCCAATCGCCTTGTCGTAGAATTCTGTCGGGTAGGTGTGGTGCCTTTGATACTACTACTATTACTATTTTTATGGCTGATTTCTAACTAATCCATCTTCTCTAATATTAAACTTATTATAAATGATATAAGATTACATTTCCAACGTCCGTAGTACCACTGTGTCGCGCCGGCCGGTTATCGTTGTAAATATCTGAGAGGAGGATTTAAGATTAACTTCTTACTTGTCGTGGACTGCACGTGATCCAACTGAAGGTAAAAAATAACCTTTTCTCAAACATGCTCGGAAAGCTTCGCATTTTACGCATTTTACAAAAACTAACACGCTTAAGTACCTACCTAATTTTCATCCGCTCAAATTTAAAGTCTAGCTGGTTTTTACTTTTCTAAATTGAAAATTGCTAAATATGTGACGTTACACCAGGGGGAGGGGATAGCCAAATGTGACCAAGTGTGACAAGGAGGGGGGGACGGGTCAAAAAGTCAAGAAATTCGTGTGACGTAATTAATGGACGAGCTCTAGCTTCCGTACCGGTGGTGACTCAGCCGGCCAGCAGTTCTGCTGCAAGGAAGCGGTGGAGCATTGTGAAAGCAAACGTGGAATCTAGTTTTTTTTATATCCCTAATGATGCATTTCTCAAGCTTGTTGAAGATAGTTTTCAGGTGCAGTTGCAGGTTGCAGTATTTGAATGTAGTTTAGAATATGTTCGTATTATTACAAGCTCTTATTTAACTTGCCCTGTTAGTATGTTAGTATGGGACAAATCTTGCGAGTTAAATTTGACCCACTTCCCGGTGACCGAATGAGCTGACATTTTGGGTACAAGTATAGTTTGGATGACAATTCAATATTATGGTACCATCGAGCTGATCTGATGATGGAGCTGGAAGGTGGCCATAGGAACTCCGTAATAAAACCACATAACCCCATCGAGTTTGGGCTCTTTAGAATCGTCTCAATGAGTAATTGATGACGGTATTCAGAAAAGTACAGTCGGCAATAAAAGCCTGTACCAAAAATGAAATTATTGTCAAAGAATTTTTTTTTAGGATTAAATTTATATTAGTTCAATTTTATATAGGAAGTCACTCAAGACAATTGGAGTAACTGCTGCGAACATGTACCAAATAAAAATTGAAGACGAATATATACAGAAAGGTTAGTCGAATCCCAGACCGAACATTTTATAATTGAGGTCGGCGATCTTGAAAGCAACACGTCAGAGCCATAGTCTTCAGAGTCACAATCTGAAGAATATTTTAATATCGAATACTTGGAATCAGAAGTAGATGAATAGGTATTTGTTATAACGCATATAATTTTAAAATTCAACAAAAAACACAAAGCCGGCTGTCCCGACTATACATGGCGTATGTACAGTCGAGGAAATTGAATGTTTAGCACTTTTGAACCTTAATGTCATTCCAATAGAGTTGACATGTGCCAAACCTTCATTTTCCTCGACCGTACATTATCGCCGTACCTACCTACTGTTTAAAGCGACACTATCTCAGGGTCAAAAGGTGAATTGTCAGGCTCGCGAGGAACAACGCCTCTCGTGACTATGGAAACCCATCCGGGAGCAATCGGCATTTGCGTCCACATTTGTCCGTCTATGATACAACACTTTGTTCATAGTAAATTCTGAAATCAGAGTGTACACACGTACTTACTGCCTTGTTATAGTGTTTATTTATAATTAGTGATTCATGAATTAAAATGAGAGCGTATAAAATAACCTTGTGGGTTGTTTTTTTGACAACGAATATACAACGTTCAAAAGGTAGGTGCCAAATCCTAACTATCCGTTATATCCATATTTAAATCATCAAACATTATAATTAATAATAAGTGCGATCAGTTAATTACTTTAGATTATAAAAAAGACTAGATCATTCATTTGTATTTTATTGTCTTACATTTTTATTTGTATTTTGTAACCATCTAGCCCAATATATTAATTATAATGTATTAAGTATTATATTTATTAGTCAATGTGCAATGTATAATGTATGAGTCATAGTTACTTGAAATAAATAAATGAATTTGAATTTGAATGAAAAAGTATTGAAGACACACAAAAAGTATTCATACTGTGTTTTTTTTTCAGGAGAGTGTTGTTGTGCCCGATTTTTAAACACCGAATGCACGGCTGTTGAGAAGTGCGAAACTTTGCGTACCGTCTTTCAGAAGAGCAACCAAACATTGGATGATATCATTTTAATGATAAATCGAAATTGCGAATACGCTCGTGGGAAATATACTAAGGTAGGTCAAATGGTATTACACAAACGGTATTCTGTGCGGATCCTTTCATATAAGCTCGAGCATTACAAGTGTTACAACATTTACAACCCGGTACCGCCTCCGCGCCGCGCCGCCCCGCGCCGCCACCGCTGTCAGTGCGTTCCGGCCTTTATGTATTGTAAAAATACACGGGTTGTGTGTGTAAGGTGTGTTGAACCGAATTGACTTTTAATATCAACGAAATGAACAAGTAATTAAAATTTTCATTTGAATGCATCGGGCATAATTAATAATAACTGTACGGCGTTTCAAATAACGCTTTTATTTCCAATTCCAATTCCGCGACCAAGGATGTTGTGACACATCCGAAACGTCGGAAAACCGCGGTCGCGGAATTGGAAATAAAAGCGTTATTTGAAACGCCGTTCTGACTCGATTAGAAAACAATAAGGACTTATTTTCAGATATATGATTATTTATCTGACTTCATCGATACATGATTGCTTAAAATTCCAAAGTTGGACCTTTTAGGGTTCCGCAGTCAACAAGTAACCCTTATAGTTTCGCCATATCCGTCCGTCTGTCCGTCTTCGGCTTTGCTAACCCTTACAACTAGAAAACTGTAATTCGGCATGGGTATATAAAACAATCACGCCGACAAAACAGAAGAACATATATATTTTTTTTAATTATGGGTCTGGGGACACGGGAGTGCCCCCGCCAAGACGAGCCAAGCGAAGCGCAAGGGCAACCTACCTTTTCTCGAAGCGCTTCGTCGTATTTTTTTGAACTTGGGTTCGGATTATACCAGATAAACAAAATTTTCGGGATATGTCAGTGGTTGACTTATTAAAACTATATAGTTTCAATTGCATAGCTCTTATACTTTAGATTTTATTGATATCTAAAATATACCCCGATTTCGTCACTGTCTCACTGATGATCATCAATATTCTTAAGGTTCTTCCTGAAGTCCTAGAAAGCTGAAATTTGGTATGTAAGCTAGTAATAGTATACAAACAACGAACAAATCTTAAAACTTGAAACTTTTACCCCCCAACCCCTTAAACTAGGGGGTGAAAGTTTGTATGAGACTTCCGCAAATTTTGATGCTAGAGGTCTGAAAATTGATATAGGGGGTCCTTATTATCCTTGTTATAAATAATAAGATATGTATTTCAGGATTTTTAGTAAATCACCCCCCACTCTTTAAATTAGGGGATGGAAGTTTGTATGGGTTTTCCCATTCACTTCTTTAGAAATTACCTTGAAAAAAGGAATGAGATCCCACCATAAACATTACATGTAAAGTGATGCCAAGACACCATAGCTCATACAGCTTTCAGCGTGAAAAAGATATCAGATCGCAATTAGCGCCAAGCTTCCTACTCCACACGGCGTAACTCTACCACTACCAGCCACGCTCTACAAATTCTATATCTTGGCTAAAAAGTATAGACCCGTCACTTATTAATATCATCATAAATTCATTCGGCGTGAAAGTCTATGCGGCCGGGATGTGACCAACAAAGCTATACTTTATAGCCAAGATGTAGAATTTGTAGAGCGTGGCTTTGTTCAAAAATATTATGGGTTTTAAATACCATTTTTCGACTCAGTAGTGATTCGTTTGCGAGATATTGGGCTTTAAAGCCCTAATTTTTGTTCGAGTCATGTCCCGCCCGCTGGCAAAATGGCTTCTTCTGGGGATGTGAAAAAAACCGTGGTAGTAGTACACACAATGATTTTAAAATGCCTTATGCCTACTTACTTTTGATAGTTTTCACAAGAAAGTAGGCATAACTAGTTACCGAGTAAGATTCGACCAACTTAAAATGTACTTACAGGCCAACTTTCGTACAAATTCGGCCGACACTACCGCACCCATTTATGTAGTTTGGCGCGCGCGTGTCGATGTAACTAAGACAGAAAGGCTTATATCCCTTGCTAGACCTCCGCAGGAGGTTACCATAGACAAGCTTCGTTTTGCGCCAAATTGACAGTGGGAACTGGTATAGGATATTTTTCCCGGGTCCACGCAGACGAAGTAGACTATATAATAATTTACACATAAACAAATTTTCAGATATGCTGTCCTAAGTACACTAAATGTGAAACATCAGTTGGGGTAAAAGGCCAGTGCATTAATGCCCCAGACTGCTCCACTGATAACTCCGCAACGATTACAAGGTATGGTCCAGTGAGAGGTTTGAACAAGACAAGTAATGTAAACATGCTTTTCTTTGTAGTGTGACCAATCTGCTGATGCTTTATGAAATTATATTTGACTAGCTATTATTATATTACTAACAAACCCGCGGGATAACATATAGCTTATGTCCATACGATAAAGATTTTTAGAAATTGGATAAGTCGTTCCGAAGATTAGCCCATACAATCTACATAATACAAACTCACAGACTTTAATATTATTTAGTATAGAAGTATATTTTAGTATAAAAAAGTAAAGGGTAAAGGTTGCGCGAGTCCGCTGAATGCGGGTGGCGCAGGACCGGTCGCTTGGCACTCTTTGGGGAAGGCCTATGTCCAGCAGTGGACGTCTTTCGGCCGATATGATGATATATTAGTATAGATAGGTACGTACAATTAAAATCATAAATTTCTGAAGCGATATTTTTAGAGCCTGAATAGTGTTATTTCAGATGCGAAGACCCTAATTACATTTGCTGCCCATTTCCTCCGCTCTCTCGAGGAGTGGAAGAAGAACCGACCCCGCCAACTTCAGTAGCAACAGATAGAAGATGCCCTGCTACAATCTTGCCTCCAGGTCCTGAGAGTGACTGCTGCGAAAGTTACGGAGAGTTCGATAAGATTACTGGTGAACATCGTTGCTGCCTTTCTTACCACCCATCCATCCATGCTAATATTATAAATGCGAAAGTGTGCCTGCCCGTCTGTTTTACCTCTTCATGCTTCAACCACTGAACCGATTGAGATGAAATTTGGTTAGCGGGGAAGGACACATCGTAGAATAGTTTTTATCCCGGAAACCATCCCCTGAGTGGGTGAAATGGGGGTTGAAAGTTTGGATGGAGCTACGATATAAAAGGAGTTCCACACGGACGGAGTCGCGGGCAGAAGCTTGCATATTATAAATGCGAAAGTCTGTCTGTCTGTTACCTTTTCACGCTTCAACCGTTGAACCGATTTAGATGAGGATAGTTTGACACCCAGGGAAGGATATAGGATGGGTTTTATCCCGGCAATCAACATTAAAGGGTTACCCCCTTTAAGGACGAAAGGGGAGCGGAAGGCGATTAACGAGTATACTATCCACATAGCAACACTATGTTTATACAATTATCACGAGAATACTACCCAATTACAGTACCGGTCAAAAGTTTAAGTTCACTCTGTAATTTCGGTAAAATGAAGCTATAACACAATGTACTAATAAAAGTATTTAATAATCTTCTATTACATACAAAAAGAAAGGTAATTCTCTAATTTAAAACCACAATTAAATAAAAAAATATCAGTTTTTGCCAACTTTAGACTTCAAAATATCCGCCTTTTGCTTTCAATGCTGCCGTACACACTTTCGGCATTCGCGTAATTAGTTTTTGCAGTTTTGATGTCGAAATTGTATTCCAACAAATGTGTAGGTATTCCCAAAGCTGTTCTTTATTAGTTGGCCGCATTTTTCTCACACTCCTGTCCAATTCATCCCATAACAACTCAATCGGATTGAGGTCGGGCGATTGAGAAGGCCAATCCATATATTTTAATTATTTTTGTTTTTCTTTGGATGAAATGTAGTTTTTGCACAACTTCGAAGTATGCTTGGGATCGTTGTCTTGTTGGAAAACAAAACCTCTGCCTACAATCCGTTTTCCAGATGGAAAAGCGTGACGTTGCAAAATGTTATGATACATTTTCTTATCCATTATGCCATTGACTCTCACGAGATCACCAACTTTATCACCCGCAAAGCATCCCCAGACCATTACTGATCCTCCACCGTGCTTCACTGTTGGCATCACGCATTGCTTTATCATTCGTTCGCCTACTTGTCGTCGAACATATTGACGACGTCTCCCTCCAAAAATTTCAAACTTCGATTCGTCAGAAAATAAAACTTTGGACCACTGTTCAGTGTTCAGACGTCCAGTTTTTGTGTTTCTGGGCCCATTTCAACCTCTTAACTTTATTCTGACTACGTAACAAGGGTTTTTTGGCAGCAATACGAGGTCGTATTAGACCATAGTTTCGCAGACGCCGTTGCACTGTCGAAACCGATACTCGCTGTTCTCGGGTGGCGTTGAGTTCTTCGCAAATTTCTGGAGCAGTTAGAGTACGTTGGCGTTTGCTCTGCACGCAAATAAATTGATCTTCGCTTTTAGACGTGACTTTTGGCCTACCTGATCGAGATCGACTGCAATTAAGACCGGTTTCTTGTTTTCGTTTCAAAGTACTCACGACAGCGGTTTGAGAAACTTTCATTTTTTCAGCGATTTTCCGCGTCGTGTAGCTCTCATTTGACAGAGCTACAATAACAGCACGAGTTTCGACACTCAAATCGGCTTTGCGACCCCTTTTAAATGATTTCTAACTTCACGAAATCTCATAGGAAATACGGAACAAAAATATTAAATGGATCAAATTTTCCGAATAACATAAAACGATTCCTCCAAGAGGTATTTTTACTGTTATTTGGTAGTCGTGGAAACAATTAAACGTTTGAAATTCAAAACATATTCCTTATTTGAACATAATTTAATATGATAACCTTATTTCGCAGAGTGAACTTAAACTTTTGACCGGTACTGTACATATATTTTTCAGGTGGCGATGTAGCCGGAATCGATCAATTTCCGTGGATGGCTCTCATTGAATACGCGAGCAGATACCCCGACAAGCCGGATACGCTCTGCGGCGGGGCGCTCATCAGTGCGGCATACGTGCTGACGGCCGCACATTGCGTGATCAACCAACCTAAGATGTAAGGCTGAAATTTACATTATAACAGGAGTTATAATTCCCATAGTAGGCAGATAAAGACTTTAGATAATATGTATACTTTAACTTCATCATCATTCATTATAATTATGTACCACTGCTGCACTGCTGCTGGCACAAGACCGCGCGCGATGTATAGTGACTACCCGTCTCATTCTGATTAGAACACCTAAGAGCGACGCCGAGCACATGCCCTCTCATGAATGATAGGGAAAAGGAGTGGCCATAATCCCCACATTGCCTGAGGCAATTTGCCTCAGAATGTACTTCACCTCTAAGCACATTCATTGAAAACTTTAACATTGTACAAAAATTAATTAATTGATTCGAGCCAGGATTTGAGCCCACGAGCTCCGTTCGAAAGACGCACGCTTGAAACGCTCGTCGCCCACATTTAACTTAGACTTAGGAAAAACCACTATTTGTCGGTTGGTTACAGAACAGGCGTCCGGCTTGGCGAATTCAACACTTCTAATCCAGGAGCCGACTGTGTTCTGACAGCAGGCGGGGGTTGGGACTGCACTGATGGCGCAGTGAGCATCCCAGTTCAACTAGCCGTCGTGCACGAGCTCTACCGAGCTGGTCACGGCAAATGGCATGACATAGCTCTGATAAAACTAGCTCGAATGGTCCAATTCACTAGTGAGTATAGCTCTCTGGTTCAGCGGATTGGCAGTCCTATTGAATGACTACGAGTATTTGAACATACTGTTCATGAAACCAAAAACTTATAGAGATCAATATTTCACGCTACACTGACAAAACGTTGAATATTTTAACCAGATCAAAGTGCTTCTTATCACTACTTTAAGGTTTCCATTGATTGTCAAACATCATATATCCTACTAATATTATAAATGCGAAAGTTTGGATGTTTGGATGATTAGATGTTTGGGTGTTACTCAATCACGCTTAAACGGCGTGACCGATTTGCATGAAATTTAGCACGACGATAGTTTATAGTCTGGATTATAAAATATAGGATATTTTTTATCCCGAGTCCACGCACACGAAGTCGCGGGCGGAAGCTAGTAACTCTATAAATGAAAAAAAAACAAAAACCACAAAAAAAATCTTAGCAGACAAGACTTAAAAATGCGCATTCAATCGGTTCTTCCTTTCGAGTGTGTTTGGTAGCGGGGTTACAATAGGAACTTCAGACAGATCCACAAACGTCACAGACACACATTTTAAACTAAAAAGCAGCTACAAAGCTTTAAAACTGTTCAATAATTCCAACTTTTCCAGGCTTCATTACTCCGATTTGCCTGGCTTCAACCAATATAAGCGCGAACCCGCCAGCTGACCGTTTGGTTGTTGCGGGGTGGGGATCGACTCATACTAATCGGGATCGAACCATGAGCTTTATAAAACTCTTCGTGGAAGTGCCCTTCGTAAATTTCAATGTAAGTAAAGTTCTTCCCTGTGCAGGCAAATAAAATAAATATTTGCGGACAATCTTACACAACTCAACCAAGTCCCAAACTAAGCAAAGCTTGTACTATGGGTAGGGTCAGCAGCAGAAGTAGCTAGGCAAAAAAACACGGTCATAATAATCTAGACAGTCCTTATCCTCTTGACATTAGTGTGTGTAGGTCATTTAGAGCACTTGACCCGCGTAGCTACTTTTGCTGCTGACTGTACTAGACGACGATAAACATACTTATGTAGATAAAATAAATACTTAAACACATAGAAAATATCCATGACTCAGGAACAAATATTTCATGCTGATGACACAAATAAATGCCCTTACCGGGATTTGAACCCAGGACCTCTTGCTTCGTAGGCAGGGTTCACTACGCACTATTTCACATCGTATGTTCTTTTTTCTTTCATGTTTACTGATGGAATGTTACACGAATACGGTGTGATGACTCGTTTGGTCTAATCGAACCGACCAAATACCTATCACAGCTGTACCTGACTCTATCACAGAATAACCAAGCACATGTCACATATTAACCTGAATATCATTGAATTACCTTATTTTTCATGTGTCAATAAAAATGTTTATTAAATTAATTTGGTACATCATAAATATAATCATAAGTTCAGAAATGGTCGACAAATTCATTAACTTTTACTAAGTAATACTTCAAAAAGAATTGAATTGATAGGTAATATTATATTGTCAAAAAACCTAACTATCAACGATTAGCCAAGGTTTGCCCTATACATTGTACCTTGTACCTAACTCGGAGTGCCGACCCCTTGTTACAGCTGACTAAAGCATGGCTCACTAGACAGGTCAGTTGTTAGCGTAGCCTAAACAAGGCAATAGATCCAACTACATTTTTTTTAATCGTTTCACTTCTATTCCCTACAGTTGCATACTGTAAAATTGAGTCGGATAATCTTTTCTCCTTTACCGTAGACATGCGCCGCTGCTTACTCGAGCCTGAATAATACACTGAGTTTGTGGCATGGGCAGATATGCGCGGGTGGCGAGCCCGGGAAGGACTCCTGCTATGGGGACTCTGGAGGCCCCCTGATGTACTTCAAGAACACCCGGGTTCACATGGTCGCGCTAGTCAGTTTTGGTAGCTTCCCGTGCGGCGGCGCTTTGCCGGGAGTTTACACCAGTGTCATTGAATATTTGGACTGGATTAAGAGTCACATGACCGGTCCTGCGCCACCCGCATCCAGCGAACTCCCGCGACCAGGTCAGTCACCTTATGGGGGTCTATCCACGATGCGCCTTCCGGTACGTGGTCGCCACTCGAGAATCTCGAGTTATGTTTAACATAATTTATAAGAAAGCCATTTAGGGCGGGTTGCATCGACCACACTTTACAGGCGGCATTCCATAGTTAGAAACTCGTCAAACTTTCCTATATTCAGATTTCATCGAACACCGCTTACTGGCTAAGGGTGGTTTGCACCAAACCGTCTGCATTGTAGGCACTGGCCTATACACCTGTACCTAGAATGTACTGGTTTACACCAGGATCAGCAATATCAGCACATTCTAGGCAGCCATTGTGTTGGCCAGCAATAATGCACAAGTTCAAATATAACCTTTGAAAATTTATTTCAATTTGTGCAACCTCCGAAGCCTGAAAAATATGAATCCATGTTAAATATCAATAAATACTACAATAGACAGACTTAGACCAGAACTTGCAATATTGTAAATAGTGTAAATACACACACAACTTAATAGACAAAGATGGAGTATAGTTTGTCCCTCTCGAGATCGAAGTGGTAATAATGGCAGTGATGCCGGTGATAATGATAATTGGTATACCAGGGATTCCGGCAGGTAAAGTCACTTGCATGACCGGTTAGTAGTTTGTACAATGAATACAGACGGCAGAAGGTTAAATCTTTTTTTTTTATTTATTTTATGAGTGGCTTCGAAGTCTGTATACATACATAACAATAAATAGTATATAGAATAAACTCATATATAATAATAATAAATCAGCCTATATACGTCCCACTGCTGGACACAGGTCTCCTCTCACATTTTTTTTTTTTTTTTTTTGGTGGATTGCTTCGAGCCGGGCCTACGCAGGACCCTTTAGCTCGGCTTGGACTGAGCGTGAAATGACCAGAGGGTCAAAACAGCAAAGCTGGAACATATATATACTATTTGATTATAAGCAAGGCAACGATCAATGTGATACCCGATTCACTCTTCTACTGTGTTAATTGACTTTGTTTATTTATGAGTAATAGGTAAATTAGAACCTGATTCGCAAATAGACGACGTACGTAGTAATATGACTCAGATATGCAGACATGACCTCAACTTACCTCTAATCGTTACCATAGATGCACAGATCGGCAAAGATAGAACAAGGTTTAAACGTATAATAATACCTACTACAAATTAGTTAGCAAAACCCCGGAGTTACTCATCAACCCAAAACATTTTTTCCGTAATAGTTGTTTCACCTACTGTATCGCAGCCTCAATTACTTGCCTATATGCAGCAAATCAATCTTTACATATTTGCGTTTAAGTCTATATCTACATAAACACGCCACGGTACTTACAACATTATACATATTCAATACGAGAGAATAATATCTACCGAAGAACTTATACTGGTAAACTATATCCAACCTAGTTCATTTGGCATTAAGTTAAATTTAGCATGAACGCTTAAGTCGCTTATAATGTATGACTTATGAGTATAACTAAGCAAAACATCTTGTCCGGCTACTGGTCAGTTTAAGATCTGCGCGAGCGCCGGTCGGAGTGCGCATCTCCGCGGCGTAATATTACATATACATTAACATTAATGAATTGTGACTTGTGACTAAGTGAAAATGACACCAATATGGCTCATACCCGCCTTGGCTTATTTGTGTTTCGTGGAAGGACGTAAGTAAACCTGTTTAAAAGTTTTCTCGCGAGGGACATATACAATGCATGGAAACAGTTTGTTTCCATCGCGCTTTAAAGTTCTAAAACGCGATATGTATAATATAAAAATACACTTTCCGAAGTGTAAGTATACGAGTATATCGACTCAAGCCGGAGATAGAGTTAGTGTGACCACTAAAACTATTCGAAATAAAAAAATTACATTCCCACTTTAGGTGTATGATACCCTAAAAAAACGTTTTTAATGATTGTATTCTACTGTTTATCGGCGTAATTGATTTATATGCCGAATTACAGTTTTCTAGTAGTAAGGGTTACTGAGCTAAGCTAAGACGGACGGACATGGCGAAACTATAAGGGTTCCTTGTTGACTACGGAACCCTAAAAAACATGTGCTATCGGACTTCCCGGGATTAAACAAGTAAATCAAGTTATTCCCATCACGTAAAGTTGTATATGTTGTATGTCATACATGTTAACAATACTGGAGGTATTAATAAGTTTATACTTAGTACATCAGACTCGATGACCGGTGAGTGAAATTTCCAAGGTTGTTGTCACGTGCCATTAAAATCGAACCGAACCGTCAAGACACAACTGCATCCATTAAAGGGCTGTGTCTAGTAGTGGGAAGTATGGTGTGGTATGGTGTGATTGTTGTTATAAAAAATTATGCGATTAAATCCAGTTTTTACACATATGAAGCAACTGAATGGTGTTGCATACTAACTAAATGTCGCAAGCACTATAAGGAAAATGATACAAGATTATTATATTACGTGAGATCAGATCGAACATTAGATATAACCAGGTGCTGTCAGCGTACAAAAATCATCATTATTTTATCAAACATTCAGTTTTCAGGCACCACCACTTGGTAAAAAGGCCAACCATAATGGACCGTATTCGCCACAGAATGGCCCATTTCATGAAAGGTATCTGAAATAGCAATAAAAATAATTATGGCTTTCACAAACTGCACAAACCTCGTCCAGCCAGTTAGACAGCGCATCCATCAGAGATATGCTAAGCTGTGTTCCCATATTAAGTATCACCTAGATTGGAGCTTAACATGACAGATTTGTGCGAAAGATTAGAAAATCTCTGATGTCCCGTAAACTAAACAAAGAAAAAGTGTGGAGGCTTTGTTCGCACCAAATTTTGGATTAGGTATACACTGCTGTATAAGGGTACGCACTTGCATAAGCACTGCAAAATGTTACTCATTCACACTCGCCACAAAAACTGGTGGAACCGGTGGTTTGCAACTTTTCACAATTGAGATCTGCACCTTTAATTTTATTATACTGTTAGATCGTAAAGAGAAGATTAGGTCCGCTCAAATCGACATCGTTGATGGAATGGATTCGAAATTCAGAATAATGCTAGTTTTAGCAAATATTCTAGTTTGTTGGTTTGTGTAGATGATCCTTGTTTATGTCAATGATCTCCCATATATGGTAAGCCTAAGATAAGGCATTGTCATGTTCGCCGATGACACCTCATTACTGTTAAAGGTTAATAGGAAAGATACTGAACTCATTGAACCAAATAATACTCTCTCCATGATATCTGAATGGTTTGCGGCCAATAACTTAATGTTGATTGCGAAAAAAAAAAATTATAAAATTCACACTAGCGAACTGAAATGTAAACTTAGCCTAAAAGTGAAACCGTTAGATTCTAAACTGAAGTGGGGTTCCCACAAAACTGCGATAGGAAGTAGAGTTGATCTCAGCTGCTTTTGCAGTAAGGAGAATAAGGCAGTTTACCAATGTAGCAACGGCACGGTTAGTTTATTTCGCTTACTTCAATATTATAATTACTTATGGTTATGGTCTTAATGTATGGGGATCAGCGGCAGAAATACTGTCTTTATTGTACAATTTACCAATTTCCGAGAGTATATTCGCGAGAGTCATTAAGAGAATTCTTCAAGGAAACATATATTCTAACACTGCCGTCGCTATAAATAATAATGTATGTTGGGAATAACGTATACAACTTCCCAAAGAACACTGATTAGGACCTAGGTTACCAGAAGGACAGGGAAGGTCATAATTACTGGTTAGTAAAAGCGAAAAAACTGGGCTTTTTATTTTATTTCTTTTATTCCGTGTTGTGTTTGTATAAATGTATTGATTTGATTTGATTTTGATTTGATTTGAAAAAGACGTTATTGGGAAATTGTATAAAATTCTACAATAAAATTCCAAAACACATTTCCGACCTAACTGACTCTAAATTCAAATCTGTCGTAAAACAGACACTTATTTCAAAAGCTTATTGTAAGATAAACGATTACATCATGGATATATTTGGCAGGGATGAAGTCATGCACTAAAAATCTATCGCAAAAGAAATTAATAGGCATTCTACTGTAGCAATGTAAATGTATAAAATTCTGATACTAAAATTATATATTGTACTGTTTTGGCGAGTATTTTACGCCGGTTCTTCGAGAGGCAGAGGTTTTCTTTCCGAACCGGTGGTGACATTCATAGGTGCATGTGTAATATGCTATTGAAGATTAAATATCTTTGACTTTTGTGTCTTTGACGAAAAAGGAAGTTACTAAACCAACAATAAATAAAACACAAGCTAATTTACAATAAAATTTCAGAAAATAATATACTCACGAAAAATATCCGAGGGTATTTAAAAGAACACATTTAGTAGAATATGAATTTATCGAAACGTTTTGAAAACGTACTTAATCAATCAATCTTCAGGAAAAATGTAGGTATACCTAATAATGGATAAGTATACAAAAAAATAGATTACCTATATATAAAACCGATTTAATTTAGGGTTAGGATCCTCGTGGCACTTTAGCACAAGTAAAGCCGCCGTTTTTACTTTTTATAACTGAACGAATGATTGAATGGTTAAAAGATATTATATAGATTTTGTATAATAAAATAACATTTTAATAATATTTTACTGTTTTGATTGACCAAAAATGCCCTTCATATAACACTTATCTCATTCACGTTTTTATTCCGTCAATTTAGACAACTCACACAAATCATAGTTTCTATATTTATTACATTATATATTACTTACACATACATTTTCGTTTGAGATGAAATAAAATAAATTGTCTAGTAGTTTCAACAATTCTGCGGTTTGAAATGTGAATTCCAATTAAAAATTGTTTAAGCTCTTGAATTCATGAAATTTTAAGAACATATTATGTTATTTATTTATTTATTATCAATCATATTCATTAATTCAATCACAAAAGTATTTATATCATAACAACGACTGCACTGCTCTCTGTTCACGCCAATGCTATTATGCCGCCAAACATCCCAACTCTAAATTCATGCCACTGTATTCGTCCCTTGTAGAATCACCATGTACGACTCCTGACAGCAAAAATGGCGACTGCAGAAGTATATTGGAGTGCCCGCCACTCAGGTCAATTCTAAACCAGCAAAAAATGACGAGTGAAGAGATGGACTTTCTCAAGAGATCAGCGTGTGGATTTATAGGCAATGTGCCAAAGGTAGGTAGTAGGTACGGTCCTATTACTATTACTTAATACAATCATAGTTCACGTAATTAATTACAAATATAAGATGGGTTACGTCCAGTATTATTATTATTTCTATAATACCCTGAAATCAGTCCATTGGTGTACTGTTTCCATAAGCGCTTGTGCCCATGGTTGCAGTCGAGCCTTTTTAAACCTTTTACCTCGATTAAGTACCTATTTAAAACGAGTTGTTAATTATGGTCTGACATTTGCTTAACTAATAAACCAGGACCCGCGACCAGTCTTGATAGCTTACGCTCCTCCGAGGAACACATTTGTAATTTTTGTACTAAAATGTCTAAAGGGTTTCATAATTCCACTACGGTATAGCGGTACTCTATCGAGCATCTCCAGCATGCTGGTCCCCACATATCGAGAGTGTTGGCAATGTTTTACACCCTGTGTATTAGGCATTCTTATCTGCCAGATAACCTAATGCGGACGATTGTTGTACCTATCGTCAAAAACAGGACCGGAGATCTGGCAGATAGGAACTACTACAGACCCATCCCGTTAGCAACAATCATGGCAAAAGTACTTGATAGTGTGCTAAATTCACAGTTAAAATGCCATGTTAAACTACATGATAAGCAACTAGTTTCCGATCACAGTTATCTACAGAGTCTGCGATTCTGTGTCTTTAGCACACTGTCAGGTATTATGCCAAAAGTAAAACCCCGGTGTTAGCCTGTTTCCTAGATCTATCTAGGGCTTTTGACCTGGTTTCTTATGACCTACTATGGAAGAAGCTGGAAAACACCAGTTTACCGCAGGAAACCATTCGTAGATTTAAGTACTGGTATGGAAACCAGGTCAACAGTGTTAGATGGGTTGGTGCGCAGTCTGATGAGTACAGGTTGGAGTGTGGGGTGTCACAGGGAGGGTTGAACTCACCTACGCTCTTTAACCTGTATGTTAACGGACTAGTCGAGGCGCTCAGCAGAACCCATGTCGGCTGTCATGGATGGAGTGTGTGTTAACAACATAAGTTACGCGGACGACATGGTGCTGCTGAGCGCGTCGGTGTGTGGGCTGCGTAAGCTGCTGAAAATTTGTGAAACGTATGCAACAAATCATGGCCTTAAATATAATGTTGCTAAGAGACAGTTCATGGTGTTTGAGTGCGATCGTAAGAAGACAGTGGAAATTCCTGCGATTTGCCTCAATGGTACCCCTATGTATAAAGTGGACCATTTCAAGTACTTGGGCCATGTGATCACGACAGACCTCAAAGACGACCTGGACATGGAAAGGGAACGAAGGGCACTGTCGGTCCGGGCAAATATGATCGCCCGCAGATTTGCAAGGTGCTCCAAAGAGGTAAAAGTTACATTGTTTAGGGCGTTTTGCACCTCCCTCTATACCTGCAATCTGTGGGCGCAGTATGCGCAACGGGCCTATGGGACCCTTAGGGTCCAGTACAATAATGCGTTCCGGGTGTTGATGGTTGGACTGCTTCGTTTCTGTAGCGCATCAGGGATGTTCGCGGCCGCGCGCGTGGATTGTTTCTATACGAGTATGCGTGCGCACGCCGCATCCCTGGTGCGCCGGGTGCGCCGCAGTCCCAACAGCATTCTGCGCATGATAGCGGACAGGGTTGACTGACCCTACATGTCGCACTGCGAGGGATTGCACTCCCCTGTCAGTGTTGTTTTGTTTTAAATATAAGTTTAGATGTGCCAACTAGCCCGTAGTTTTGTAAGTTCTACTAATAAAATATGTGTCCATGGTTACACGAAATAAAGATCATTCATTCATAGCGTCATTGACCTCTTAAAGGTCGCGGAAGTCCGCTGGATGCGGGCGACGCAGGACCGGACATTGTCGCACTCTTTGGCAAAGGCCTATGCCTAGTTGACATCTTTCGGCTGATATGATGGTCATTATGCAGCATAGTGGTTCAACTCCATGTCTATTTCCAAAACCTAAAGAAATTTAAATGTATTGAGTTTTAATTTTACTAAAACAATCATTGCTTTGCTTTGAATTGCAGGTTTGCTGCGCAACAACCTCATCTTGCTTCACACCGGAGGGTAACCAGGGTCAGTGTATAAGCGTGTTAGAGTGCGAGCATATTGCGAAGAGATTGCAGTCTGCTACGGTCACCGATGAAGATAAAGTTTATGTTAACAGAATTAGGTAAACTTCAATCGTTTTTACAATTATCTTCTTCTTTAGCGTGCGCCCACTATTGGGAATACGCGTCTCCAATATTTTTCCATGCAGCCCGATTTGCTGCTGCTCGTCCCCAGACCGGCACTGTGATCGTTTTTGTGTCCGACCATCTAAAGCTGGTATTACATTGTCCTGAATTTAGCATCCTGAATGAGTTAGGAAGGTGATTCAGGAAGGTGTAATCGCATTAAGATTTGGGATCCTTACTAGTTAAATGCGATTACACACCTTCCTGAATCAGCTCACAACGTATGATAAACTCGTCGTGTTAGAGCACGTTGTTGGAATAGTTTAATGTCAGCAGTTGACGACTGCGCAAAACAGTCTACAACTACAACATAAGCCTACCGCAGAAACTCCATTGCTTACAGAGTTGCTATGTCTTGGTACAATTCATCTAGACTTGGGAATGGGAATGTTTCTCAAAGAATCATACTATCAGAAAAAGATACACGAATGTTTTTTTTTTCCATTAGATAGATAGAGCGATGCTTGATCTCGACCTCGTCTTTTGTTCATATATATGACTGGCTTCTGTCTCCAGATGTCAGGCCCCCAAGCCTGGCTTTAGCGTGTGCTGCGGGCCGCCGCCCGGCCCGCCGCCGCCGGTCGGTCAGTGCGCACCTTCCGCGGCGCCCCCCGACCCTAGGACGGAGTGCTGCGGGACAGAAAGCGGCACCCCTAACAAGATTACCGGTAAATACATATGGGTACTGTTGTATACGTGTGCGCTCACGCACACCATCCGCTATATACAATAAATGTCAGTACATGAATAGTTAAGCTGTGGTTTCACTTGTCTCACCCTACTTACTATCAGATTCAATCAAATTGCACCTGCCTGTAGTTGTCTTGGCAATATAGTAATGTAGCAGTATGTCTGCTGGTGGCAATGCAGTTTCTTACCTAAAATTTAATACTCGTATTTTACGTCGTTGGTCCAAACGCTGCCTCTTGATAGATTCGACAGTTTATGTTAGAATGTCCGATGCGATCAGTACTTGAATGTCAAACTTAGATGCAGATGATAATGGACGGCCAAAATAATGTACAGATCAATAATCGACGTCAAAATGTAGATTGATTATCGGGCCGTGCATTATTTGGCTGTGCAAAATTGGTCCGGGGCAATAATTGGAAGCCAATTTTGTACGAGTTGATAATCCCTGTGGCTTCGGATAATCGGGCTGTGCATTATCTGTGCGAACTGATAATCTCCAGCGGACTTCGACGCCACCCCGTTCCGCAGGGGCTTCTTCCGGTCTGAGGGACACAAAGTGAACCCTAATCTACCACCCTTACCAAACCTGGTCCAGGGCAATAATTGGAAGCCATTTTTGTCCGCCCTGATAATGCACGACCCAATAATCCGCGTACAAGATAGTGGACGCGGATTTTTGGGTTGTACATTATTGGGCCGTGCATTATAACCCTGAGTAAATTTGGTCCGGGGCAATAACTGGAAGCCACTTTTGTCCGGGCTGATAATGCACGACCCAATAATCCGAGTCCACAAAAACTGGCTCCCATTATTTTAAACAAATAAATAAATGTGTAAAGAGTTAATTGAGGCGATCACTGCGACTGTAACGCAACTTTCGGTCATTACCTACTGTTCAAAACGCCCAGAAGGGGTCGTTTTGGGGCCTCGCGCTACGCGGGGACTGGGATAATAACCACTTACGAGCTATCTAAAATTAACAAACTAGAACTCACCGAATGTGCCGGTGCTTTGGCTAAAGCCATCAAGTACTGTCAGAAGGTCAATAGGTCGAGTCAAGTCAGGGCTTGATGCCGTAGTCCTCGCGGATCCTAGGGCTCAATCTGCACGCGAGGAACTGCCCCGCCCGACGTCACAACGTAGAACTTCACTTCTTGCGGAGCCGCCTTCGACACCAAATAACTCTCGCGCCTAGCGCGGACAAGTATTCCGAGATCGGAACCTCCAAAATAGGTTTCCAAACCGATTCCACTTAAATTCCTACAGTTATCTAACCGCCCCGTGGCGAACAAAGTGAGGTTATCTTACACCCCGGTGTGCTCATGTCATCCTGCTCATTGACAGTTCAAATGTCATTTTCCTTTTTGATTCTTAAAGGGCCCTTCACATCGTATGAATAATTGTTAAGCGCCCTTCAGACGGGCCCGAACACCTACTACTCATTACACCTATCTAATGTTTTATTATCTACTTTACCAGGTGGAAACGCGACATCAATCGACCAGTACCCATGGCTGGCGATCATAGAGTACAAGAAGGACAACAAGATCAAGCTCTTATGTGGTGGCGTGCTCATCTCCGGCCGCTACGTATTGACAGCTGGACACTGTGTTAAGGGCACGGTGATCAACGCTGGAACACCGTAAGGCAATTTCTACATTTTCTCGTATCTTCCTCATCTCAGCGTCTTCCTGCAGGGCTATCAGAATACAATCCGTCTCTCTCTTATTAGAAAATTTAGAACGAATCGTATAGTGCGAGAAATATCGAGAGCTCGCGCGCCGTGGTGTGATAGCCGTGCCGTGCAGCTTACATATTAATAGAGCGATATCTTGCAACGTAATCCCCAGAATTAGCAAAAGCACTAGAATTTTCGGGAGTGACTGCCAAGAGGATAACAAGCGTCGTTAGGCTTTATTCGTTTAAGAAACCATCGTCTCTCGGAAATCATGTCGCACCCTGTAAGCATGGTAGGTCGCAACGACCGTCTTCGTAGGTATTCAGTCGCCATCAGCAGAGTCTAAGACCAAGCTGATCAGAACATCTATTGGGACTGTGTGCCTCAAACTCGTGGACGATCGAATATTTACTGGTTTACCCTTTTTTTTCTAGAACAAACGTGCGCCTCGGCGAATACGATACATCCAACGACGGCAGAGACTGCGTCCCCGTCGAAGGTGGGGAGCCGGGGGATGAGGACTGCGCAACTGAGCCGGTGATCATCCCTATTGAGCACGTCATTCCCCACCCTGACTACAACCCGCGCAATCCACTGAGGAGGAACGACATCGCTTTAATAAGACTCGCAGAACTTGCACCTTATACAGGTAAACAACTAAACACAATAGATTTTTCTGAATATCCTATAGGTGCACCTCTTAACTTAACCGCGGGTGCGGAGGACGGTAACGGGGCGCGGGCGGGGTGCAGGCGCCGGGCTTCGCCTCCCGCACTGGTCCCGTTATCGTCCCACCCTACCTCAGCACCCGCGCGCCACGAAGACGAGAACTGAAAGCTACCTAATGTTAAAATTGGCATTTCCAAATCTGACCTAGCCGTTAGCTTACAAGTATTACAACATCTCTTGCAGATGAATCAAATTCAATAGATACATACATACATATAATCACGCCTCTTTCCCAGAGGGGTAGGCAGAGATCACGGATCTCCATTTGCTACGATCCCGACAAACCACTTTCGCTTCACTCACTTTCATAACATTTCTCATACATGCTCGTCGGTTTAAGGTACTTTTGACCTGGCCTTTTAGTAAGATTTCTCCAATTTGATCGGAGAAAGTTCGCCTAGGTCTTCCCCTTCCAACTTGCCCTCCCACTCTTTTTATATACACTCTCTTCGTTAATCTTCTTTCATCCATCCTCTCTACATGCCCAAACCACCTTAACATACCCTTCAATAGATATAATATCTAAGATAAGGATCATGTTATGTCCATCAGTGATGGGTGGAATCGATGAATAACCGGCAAATAGCTACAATAAAGATAGTAAATTGTTACCATATGGCATTATTCATGAAATATTAATTGATTATTGAGCCAATTAGGTTGTATACCAATAACTAGTCTAGGTCGGCCATCGGGGGTTTTCAGTCTGCGCGCGGTATCCATAACGGATTTTCCTCCCAGTAACAAATGGTCTACACACTGATTTCAGAAGCTAAAAGCTACAGAATAAAATGTTTGAATTTTATAGAAATTAGGAACCATTGCTTTTTTCGCGATGCCACTGGGATAAATATAGTTGAGAATTATGTATGTATATGTTTCAAAATGTAATGTAATTTGTTTAAAATATTGTATCCGCAGAAAGTAGAAAAAATTAAACACTTTACGTACGTACTTCAGAAGGGGCACTTAGTAGTGTCTTGTACATAAATGCTAGAAGTCCAAGGTTTACTCTAACAGGCGTTTGGGTTACATAGTACTTACCTTAGTTTCCGTAAAAGAAAAATAATTTATGATACCACAACGGTAGTAGCGGGACTAAGTAGCAAGACATATCCTTCTGATTGTTATAGGGATGAGGGTAGTGTTTTCCATTATGAAGAATGAGAATAAAATATGAACGTTTTTTATTTGATTTTAGATTTCATTCGAGCCATCTGCCTGCCAACGAGGGATGCGACCGTCAACATGCCGTCCTCTGGGAGGTTATTGGCGGCCGGATGGGGAGCCATCAATGAAACGCACTCCAGCAGCAAAGTCAAGCTGCACGTTGACCTGCCTTACAAGAGTCTTGAGGTGCGTGTTTATTAGAATTTATACATTTTAATCCTGACTTACACCTGCACATAGCACGTAGAACTGATGGCCGTTGGGGCGGAAAGGTTCTCGAGTGGCGACCACGTACCGGAAGGCGCGGCGTGGGTAGGCCCGCGACAAGGTGGACTGATGACCTGGTAAAGGTTGCGGGAGTCCGCTGGATGCGGGTGGCGCAGGACCGGCACTCTTTGGGGGAGGCCTATGTCCAGCAGTGGACGTCTTTCGCCTGATATGATGATGATGATGCTGATGATGAATCCTGACTTCTTTTAATCCATCCAAAGGGAATAGAAAACCTAAAACGTAATATCCAAGAAAACAATTCACCGTGGCTCCGTTCAAGATCTTACGACGGTTGTTTCGATTTCACTTGCACGAATCGTTAATGAAGGTTATTTACGCTCTACGTATTACGAAATGAAGTAAAGCTAAAAGGAATACATACATTATTTTAACTGTAACAGACATTATATGCATGTCATAAACATTAAAACAAAATCGTATGTATGATATAACACGGGTATAGACTCAAAATGTATTATTACTCCAAAAAAAAGAAGGCAAAATAATATATTGTGACTAAAATCCCATTCAGATATCTCAAAGAATAACGAAGCTATACAACCGTTTTAATCTTGCTTGTTACAAAGAGAAAACGCGCTCCCAAATAATGACGTCACAATCTCCGAGCGTCACAGTAAATGACAATAGTCGAAAAGGGACAGAAATATACCCCCTATTAAAACTTTGGACACTTATAACTTTGTGATTATTTAATTTATTGCGTAGGTTTTGAACTTTTGACTACATTTTTAATCCTTTTTCGAGAAAATATACTTCCATTGATTATTTTATTTACTGTCTACACCCCTGTCTACACTTAATTTCCGTCACTAATAATTTTGAAATTGTTTTTATTCATATTACAGGCATGCCAACCGGCCTATAACGAGCCAAAACGCCGTGTCACTCTATGGAGTGGGCAGATATGTGCCGGGGGCGAAAAAGGCAAGGATTCCTGCAAAGGGGACTCGGGAGGGCCTCTCATGTACTCCGAGGGACCTATCTTCGAGGTAGTCGGCATCGTCAGTTTCGGCCCGACTCCGTGCGGCCTGGTGAACATCCCCGGGGTTTACACCAAAGTGTTCGAATACTTGCCATGGATTAGAAGCAATATACATCTTTGAGTTTGGACTTTATAAATCTCGAGTTGTCAACTTATTCCCGCCGTGTACATATTATGTACAAGTTTAATATGGCATGGGGTCAAAGCAGCCCCCTACTAACCTAAATACCGCTGTGAAATTGAACTGAATCGATTGTGTAGTGTGCGTTTAATGAACTAGCTTATAAAAGTTATAAATAACACAACACCGATCCCTGCCCACATGTAATACAACATTAATTGAGAATAGTATGTTTCTAAATTAAATGTGAGATCTCCGTATGTACGGGCTTTGGCCTAGGTTACTGAAACCAATGAGATTAATTGATGATTAAAATAATTTGCAACTTATGTAATCAATGTGTTTTCTTAATCATCCCCATTAACAATCTTAATAAAATTGTTCTCCTGGTACTATTCTAATGAACGATTTAACATTTAATCATTAGAAGGTCATCATTATCAGTCTATATACTTCCCACTGCAGGACACAGCTTCCTCTTATTCGGTAATTACAAAATGAATATTTGTACAGTTTCTTTGCTCCAATAAAAAACAAGGACATAAACATATCCAGTGAAACTCTAATTGCAACGGCATGAGAATATTTAGCGACGGCGGAAGAATATGTAATAATTGGTTGTAAACAATATTAAAAGGAAATAAAGAATAAGAAATATAGCTGCAAGCCCGATTTTTAATACTTAACAGGATAAAAATGAACATTTCCTGTTATTTGTCATGATTACTCAACCGCTAACATAGAGATGACATAATTAATTAAAAAAACGTAACGCGGTAGATGATCCGTTAAGTGTGTATGTAAGTATTTAGAAAAGCTTATTATCTATAAAGGTATATTTACAATCCACAAATAGGCACCACAAGTCCATTATTGTGGAATTATCTCTAATTTACTATAATTATGATTTATTCTATTTTATTTATAGTCGTCCTTTCGATTCCACATCGATTGATAACGTAACTATAAAGTCCGTATTCTAAGTGCTTCTGCAGGTCAAATTCAGTAGATATAGTTACAATAAGAATTATGCTATCTCCATTAGTGATGGGGGGTTTCGATTAATCGCTGAACAACCGGCACATATCTATGCAGGTAATAAATGTGCCTTATTATTATTTATAAATCGATTATTACTAATAATCGAATTATATTATATTACATATTTGGCAATAAACTGGTAACCGACCAATAAAGCAATATACATAGTAGTTAGTACATATTCCATCGAAAAGAATCGACTAGGTCATTTTGACAAAAATACATTGCTCATCGATTAATCGGAAGATGCACCAAACCGTCTGTAATCGTAACACCCCGTTCACACTGCGTCCGCTTCCGTGTCCGGGAGGCATCCGTCTCTTTCGCACTCGGGCGAAACATCGCAAGCGAGAAAAAGAGGGATGCCTCCCGGACACGGAAACGGACGCAGTGTGAACGGGTGTAAGCGGTGATCGTTAAAATCTGAATGTGTGGAAAGTTTGTCAAGTTTCTACGGGATGACAGTTGCCGGCGCCATATTTAACGTTGATCGGTCTGTAATTGTAAGCTGGTGCAACACGCCCTTAAACAGATAACTTCACTAATGACGACGAGCTCCCAGGGTAGAGTGAATAAGCAAAAGGCATGTTGAAATAGCCACCAGTCGCATTACGGAATAAAGGTCTTAACTTAACGCGTTGAATTAAAGGTCGTTAAGAATGTACGTCGTCATGGTAATGATAGAAGTATCTTCACCGTTTGTGCATATAAGTATAAAAACAAGTGTGGACGGTTTAACCACTTACACGGTCAAGAACCGGCCAGACCTGTGTAGAGACGGACGCGTTTTCCTTAACGGCGTGATTCCCCGCGATGAAGTGTTATTTTGTTGCTTTTTGTGTCGCTCTTAGCTTCGGACTTATCATTTGTGGACGTAAGTTAAATTGGAAACATTTATTTTTCATTTATGCTTAAGTTTACTGTGTACTGCTATCGTTGCTACGGAATTATGTTTATAAATACCAATACGGTACATAGTAGTTAATAGTTATTGTTAAAGTATTGAAAATGTCACGCACAAATACTAGAAATAGGATAGGACCAGTAGTTTCAACATCTCCGTCCAATTAATAAATTATTATTATTCCGGTTGACTGTCTATAATATAATATGTATCGTTCGCGTTTTTATTATAATGTAAATTTTGTCTTACTACAATGTGTGACTTCTATGGACCTATTTCAGTTACATTTTGATTTCATTATAAATGGTTTTTTTTTTAAACAATATGTACCTACCTTAATAATGATTTGCGTTGTCGTCGAATCGGAATGCAGCAACATAACCTAGTGCATGAATGAATTATTCTTATTTATGAGTTGAGTAGATGTAACACACTGGACGTACTTACCAATGATATACTTAATATTAATAAAAAACCGGCCAAGAGCGTGTCGGGCCACGCTCAGTGTAGGGTTCCGTAGTTTTTGTATTTTTTTTTTCAAAAACTATTCAACCATCAAGTTCAAAATAATTTTCATAGAAAGTTTTTATAAAGTTCTACTTTTGAGATTTTTTTCATATTTTTAAAACTTATGGTTCAAAAGTTAGAGGGGGGGGGGGACACATTTTTTTTTACTTCTGGAGCGATTATCTCCGAAAATATTAACATTATCAAAAAATGATTTTAGCAAACCCCTATTCATTATTAAATACCTATCCAACAATATATCACACGTTAGGGTTAAAATGAAAAAAAATCACTCCCCACGTTACGTATAGGGGAGGTACCCTAATAAACAAAAAAAAATGACTTTTTATTTTACCACTTTGTCGGCGTGATTGATATACATATTAGTACCAAATTTCAGCTATCTAGTGCTAACGGTTACTGAGATTATCCGCGGACGGACGGACAGACAAAGCGAAACTATAAGGGTTCCTAGTCGACTACGGAACCCTAAAAAGTGGTAGATAGGTTATAAGCGCTCCAAAAGTGGCACACTAAAACTAAGTAAATTGCACCAACTTGCCTCCAGTTTCGTTGGAAACGTATGCTGTCAGATTTGATGGGCATTTTTAAACACGGAATTTCGTATAAACAACGTATATGCCTCTTTTTTATATAACATCATTGATACGTAACACTATTCACAGAGAACCAATGCCGCACACCGCAGGGCGGCGCGGGGACCTGCATGCTACTGGACAAATGCCAGCCCCTGAAAAACATCGAACAGAACAACATAAAGACTGAGGAAGACCTGCTTTTCCTCAGGCAAGCGTCCTGCGGTATCAGCTACAACTTTAAACCAAAGGTACTGTCTATTTCGTTCTCGTTGGTCTTATAAATAAGAAGCTAATGGGCCTGAAAGTTGTATAGTATATATACCACTACGTATCCAAAAGTACATATATTTTAATTACCAAACCAATACATACCAGTCTTTCGGATTTCGACTATAATAAATATTCGTAACATCCAAAGACACATCATGAACGCAAATCATTTTCGATTAGGACAGCGTTATATTTTAGAAATCATCAAGGTTTATCACAGATAAATTATACTTGGTTGGTTAATTTGAGAACTATTGGCAATAAATTAATAAGTGTAAATTACCAAATGTACGGAGCCAGGAGTCTAACTAATAACTGACAATTCAGCGTATCCCTGTTACTTTTTCTCGTGTGCAAGTTCCATACACTGCATTTGCCCATCGTATTTCCAGGTCTGCTGTCCACCGCAATCAGAATGGACCTCCTTTTCGCGGCCCAACCCCGTCGAGTTCCCGCACCGCAGGCCTGCTCCGTCTACCCCCGACAAGGGCGACAATGTCTCGGACGCCGACAGGGAATACCCCGAGTCTGCCGACTGCCCGTCCACCCTGCAGACCCCGGAGCCCAAGACCGGGTGCTGCGGCATCGAGACCATAGGCGGGGACCGGATCGTAGGCAAGTAGTAGCGAGCGGTGTGAATTTGATTTTCCTTGCATGGACCCATGGGTCTCCTCTGCAAGCCTGCTCCGTAAAGGGCGACGATGTCTCCGACGGCGACATGGAATACCCCGAGTCTGCCGACTGCCCGTACGGGCACCCTGTGTACACCCTGTAGACCCTGGAGCTCAAGACCGGGTGCTGCGGCATAGACCATAGGCGGGGATTTGATTTCCATACATTTGCGGTGTGTTTTTTTTTCCTGTCACGGACCTATTGGTTTCCCACCAGCACCATCAACCCCAGACAAGGGCGAAGACGTGTTGGACTCTAACAGGGAAATATCCTGAGTCGGACAACTACCCGTCCACCTTACCGGCTCCGAAGCCTAAGAACGGGTGCTGCAACGTCGAGGGGATAGGATTGTTAATAAGTATCTTCATACACTTGGTGTGAGAATAGTCCTCCTTAACTAGGCCCGGTCCGTATAGCGATCCTAAACCTAAACCACAAGCTGGCGCCATCAATCCCCGAGAATCGCAACTTGGGATGAGAATGTGAATAATTATGATTTGTTCAATCTGCAGTACGAGTATCTGCGCACACCTCAAGTAGCCGTTACTTAGCTATTCATTCATTAAAGTATGCAGGGCAAAATAATCGAATTTCTAAAATAGTTAACATTTCTTTTCCAGGCAAGCACTTTGAGAAACCTAAAAAGGCGAACTTGCCTATACTACTTAAACTGATCGGTATAATATAACATTTATTTGCTTTTATTTTTTTGCCAGAGACAAAAAATTGTACAAAATATTTATATTTTTATTATTTTATTTATTTAAGGAACAGTTACAACTTACAAACTAAGCATATCTTATCATCACATGCGTTTACACAAAATTCATATTTGTAAGTTAACAACAACTGTCCACATCACTTACAAAAATATCTATTTAAGGTAGACGGATATACAATGTGAGATGATAATTATAATACTGTAATACTATTGCTAATATTTTTAAGGTATTGGATTATTAAAATTAAAATATCTGCTTTATAATGCCGTTAAATCTGCGTAAAATAAAAAAACACAAAAATTTGGACGGTTTCCTAATTTCGCTGTCGATTTCGCAGTCATATAGCAAAATAGCAGTTTAACCTCGTTGACATATCAGAGCCTATTTACAAAACATTTACATACAATAAACATATTGTGAACAGTATATCTGACGACAATATTCCTATCCACTTTAGTTTCCGACTTACGATGACAAATTACCTAATGCATCTTTTTTTGCATTTTATTTCAGGAGGCGATATAGCGACAGTCGAGCAGTACCCGTGGTTAGTGCTTCTCGAATATGCCGGAGGCTACACCACGTGTGGGGGAACCCTGATCAGCTCCAGATACGTCCTCACGGCGGCGCATTGCGTTGGAGCCACTAGATATGGGGAGCCGTAAGTCTTGTAATGTTTGACTTTGTTCCTAAGCAAGCACTAAATCTCCCGTAAACAGTCACATGAAGTACACTTCCCATTTAATATGTAGAATCAGACAGGACTGTCCAAGCTTTCTCTATGACAAGTGCTGTTCCTGGGTTTTTTTCCATAAAGCCAACTGAACTTTTCTGTATATTGTCATCAACTACTCATTGAGACGATTCTAACGTGTACACAAATTCAATGGGGCTACGTTGGTTAAGTACTGAATTCCAACGGCCACCTTCTGTCCCCATCATTCAATCAGCTAAATGGGTTAATAATATTGAATTGTTTGGATGCAAACTATACTTAAACCCAAAATTTCAGCATAATCGGATGAGGTTAACTGTTTGAAAATTCAGTTCCAAGATTTGTCCCACACTAACAAACGAACAGGTCAAGTTAAATAAAAGCTTGGAAAAACTAGTAATGGTACTAATGGTAATAGCGCTGACAGATGCCATTCTTCAAATGCAGGCAATAAAAGTATCTAAGCACAAGAAGATAGAGAGACATTAATGATTGTGAAACATTTCAGAAAGCGAGTCCGCCTCGGTGAATACAACACCACTTCTTTTCCCACTGACACAGTTGAAGTGTACGGTGGCGGATTTGAGATTCTTGAGGTGATCCTCATCAGCATCGAGAGGCAAATAGCGCACCCTGAATACAAGGGTCGATTCCATGGTGGGCCGCATGACATTGGTCTCGTCAAGTTGAGCAAGAACGCCCCTTATACAGGTTAGTTGAGTTTTGTCAAGAGTCAGATATTTCCTTTAATTATGATTCAATCTATTTACCCGACTGTCCCCGAAGGAGGCTTATGTTTTTCGAGCGTATTTATGTATGTACGTATGTGGACAAGAAAATTTACGGGCTACAGTCCAAACGGCTTGATGGATTTTGGCACATGAGGCGTCGTTGGATTTCTCATTAATCGTGAAAGCGACATAGCCTATAGTATTTGAAAAATATTTTCATTACACTTGTTTCCTATGTAAAAGATTTCGGCATTACGAAGAAGACATTTTCGGGGGACTGTGACAGATGAAAGGACTGGCTACTTTGTCACGGAAAGTAGAAATTGTTATTGAAGTGAAAACTTCTTTAGCGGCGCTGAGCACTTTTTGGGATGGGGAAAAATGGTTAAATACGCGACAGAGTTCTGTGACGTCAGATGTGAAGGAGGTCACTTTTTGCTGCAAGCCAATTCGACTTCATTCAAAACTGAACGCTATTCGTAAGAGTATAAAGCCGTTAAACACTTTTTGCAATAGCATATTCTGCAAATAAATTTGTAATAATTAATAATACCAACGCGTCCTTCACCGTTTTGCTATTGAGAGAATTCGAATAGTTCGAATTTGGGCGTTATTCCTAAAGAGATAAAGCTTAGAAAAATATTTATCAACGGCAAAAACAAATTGGTATTGTGTTTGCTGCCGCCCGTCGGCGCGCCGGACCCCGGCACCGTCGCACCCAACGCGCCCGCGGGCCGTCCACCTAAATAATTGATAATTGTTTATAAATTTGCGTCAAATTCATTTTTAGGGTGACACCGTAAGATGTCACGTGACACGAGGCTCTAGTATAAGTTTTACCGAAACTAAACTTTACGATCGCGTTTGCGTTTTACCCTCAATTTGTATGGGATTTGACAGCTAAACGCAAACGCGGTCGTAACGTTTTGTTTCGGTAAAACTTATACTAGAGCCTCTGATCGAAAAACTGTTACAATGTTATTGAGTTTTCACTTCTGCCGGCACTCCCGGAGTGCAACCCGGTCTTTTTTTTATTAGGGAATACTCACAATGTGCCTCATATTTTAGCACAAGACAAGTTGGAAGAACAACACATGTCATTAGTTAACAACTATTTTTCAGATTTCATCCGCCCAATCTGCCTGCCTTCAAAAGATGCCAGCATAAACCCAGGCGAGAACCTCCGCTTCCTGACCGCCGGTTGGGGCTCGAACGGTACTGTCTTCTCCGAGTTGAAACAGCACGTATCCCTGCCCTACGTCCCAGCCAACATCTGCCAGATACCCTACAAGCTCAGGCTACACAAAAACCAACTCTGCGCCGGCGGCGAGGAAGGTCGAGATTCGTGTAAAGGGGACTCAGGAGGACCTCTGATGATCCAATACGGAGACATTTTCGAGTTAATTGGCGTGGTCAGTTATGGACACAATCATTGCGGCACGAAAGACGTTCCTGGTGTTTATACGCACGTTTATAGATATTTGGATTGGATTAAGAAAGAAATGATTTAAAAATTCAGAAAGCTGCTACTAATTTTATAATTAGATGTATTATCGTGATTACATTTACTATTTGAATAGTCTGTCTAAATTTGCTCAATAATTTATTTATAATTTATTAGGAGTTGATGAAACAGGAGCGAATAGTTCAGGCGGTGGACGGAGGGTGAGAAATCATGCAGAAGTTCTTGAATTTTGACTCCGCTTACTGAATTAAAGTTTTACATGAGCAAATAACGTACCTATGCGTAATTGAGAGTTGGGCGCGGTCCCGTCCGCGCTGGCTGGTTGCTGACGCGTGTGAGTGTGTGCCTGTGCTTGCATAGCACACATACGCTGGACGTTAACAGTAGTAATTGTAAAGTTGATCATCGTACCAGCTCTCTTAAGACATATTTGCTGTTCAACCAGAAAACGCAGCACAGCCTTAAAATCTATCTAAACCAGTACCGAGACAAGCCGGGACCAAACAGATGATATGTTTGTTTTGAGAACGTTTCCGCCTTCATTAGTAAGAAAACTATAGTAACAACTCAATTGATGAGTTGAGTATTCCCAATCCGCAACCGCAGATGTTCAGCATGATTTTCAACATCCGCATCCGCAAAAATGTATGCGGAGTTTTTGCGGATGCGGATGTAGTACAGTTCGCGACCAGATAGGGGCAAACACGGCGCGTGCCACGCGAGTGTTCAGTATTTTCTTCATAAGTCAATAAGAATCTTCATTACGTTTCTGTAATCCGACGATTCGCCGTATTCGCTATTGGTCATGCGTTAGGTTTGCAACGATTGTAAATCAGTCGCAACGTTCTCGAGTACTGCGTGACCGTAAGACGTTGCGTATTTATGTTTTTGATTGTTTTGCCTCAAAATCCGCATCCGAGGATGCGAGCCTCGAAATATCCGCATCCGCGGATGTCTAAAAAGTCGCATCCGCGGCATCCCTGGTAGGAACTTGGACATTAATAAAACCGACCATCGACATCTAATGATGAAAATAATAAATAAGACAATTTATATTAAATATGAATCGATAGTACCGATTCGGTAGGTGAGTGTCGCGCTCACCTCGTGCATTCGTAGCCGCATCTGCGATTTTCTGAAACGCGTCCAGAAACGCAGATATTGCAACCAGCGCTGATCTGAAAAGAAATAAATGCATTTAAGGAAAATAAAAAGTGTTTTCGTTTACTTTTGTATAAGTATATATAAACAATTGTATGTCTCGTGTGCATTAAGCGATTGCATTAAGCTTTCGCTTCCCATAAAAAACGTTAGCTGACATTCGCAGGCTAACCGCGTGATGTTTTAAGAAACGTATGTAACAAACTGTTATAAATTGGCTTTCCATTTGCGCGAAATTGCCCCTTTCCTAGAATAAACTTTATGAAAGTATGTTACTTAAGTTTCTTAAAATATCACGCCGTTAGCCTGCGAATGTCAAATAACGTTTTGTATGGAAATCGAACCACCTTAACCATATCACCTATTATGTGTGACCCCTGCAATCGACAGTCAAAATTGATCAAAGAGCTTCGTCTGAAATCACTAAATCCTTAGGCTCGCTTTACTAAAAAGGAACACCATTGTAAAATGGAATAAAACAAATGACGATACGAAAAAAACACGTTTAAGGTGAGACATCATGAGGAAATTACCACAAAGGTGTAAAATGGGGCTTCGAATTTCATACTTTATTACGCGAAAACTAAATAAAATGTGACAGTTTCTTCTTAAAATGATATTTGAAGATATTTGCTACAATTATATGAGGCCCAACACACGGTTGGATTCCCTTATCACGAAACAAATTATTTAATTCAATATTTTTGTTTTCGTGTTATATTTTAACGAGGAAGTTACCCCGATCATTTTATAAACGATATGATACAGAGAAAGAATATAATGGAAAAATAAACCATCTTCGTCTGTAGCCCCCGACAGGATTCGAACCTGCGACCTTTCTATTAACGCTAGACTGCTCTACCAACTCCCTCTCGCCGTAATAATGAAATGAAATTGTCGTGTTTTCTTCCTCAAAAATCAGCAGTGCCAACGAATTGAATATTGTAGAAATGTATTTCAACATTTGTATTTTTGTATGTATTCTGACAATGTATTGTCAGAATATTTATAATATCAACTCGGAATCTGCAAGCATGAGGCAAATTGTGTTATTGTGATCAATTCAAGACGAAATATAGTCACCCCCCAACTAGCAAATTTACGTGCTATAAAAGTAGCGAGCACGTTTCCGCTTTGCTATTTAATGATATACAAGCGCTAAGAATACTCGAGTAAAAGTGCTGTAAACGTTTACTCAACGCGAATTGGGCGCAGATTATTCCGACTAAAATCTTGTAAAGGTAGAATAAGCGCTGAATAACTAGAAAAACGTGCTGTAAGAGTGCTATAAATATTGAGTAAATGCGAAAAAATTACTGCTAGCACTATAATGGTAACAAATATGCGCTTATTCGATTATACATATTTTCTATATAAAAGATATCAGTTTGCTATTACTCGACAAGTTAGTTCTGTAGGAGTAGCCGGATTGCTTTTATTCAACAAATGTGTTGTATGCAACCGAGTTCCATTTACACAGCTGTTTAGTTGAGTTATAGCGAATTTATTACTTATATTCGGCTAATTTGTGCTGTAAAAGATCTCTGGTGGCAGTTATGCGTGTTTTTGGATTGGTTTGGCGTGTTGTAGTGAAACTGTTCATAGAAAAAAATGTAAAAGGGTACATGTACACAAGGGTATTTGAATATATTATCATTTATACTTTAAGGTTACATTTTTTCACAAAGTCCTTAACATGTTATATACAGAACATGTTCGTAAGTACATTATATTCAACATACGATTATTAATTTACTGACTAAACCAGAGACCCTAGGGCATACATATTTATGCGCCCCCATGATACATTCAATTTAAATTATAAATCCATACTAATATGCGTGTCTGTCTGTCTGTCTGTTACCTCTTCACGCTTAAACCGCTGAACCGATTGCGATGAAATTTGGTATGGAGATAGTTTGAATCCCGGGGAAGGACATAGGATAGTTTTCATCCTGGAAATCACCCCCTACGGAGATGAAATGGGGGGTTGAAGTTTGTATGGAGCTGCGATATAAACGATTTCCACGCGGACGGAGTCGCGGGCAGAAGCTAGTATTGAATAAATAAAATATTTTGTGTTATAAAAATTACTTTTGTAATCCAGTTTCCATTACATCTCATGTATAAGATTATAAGTATAATAACTCAAGTAAAGGTGATTGCATTACGTTTACCGCACATGATGCAGCCATGTCTAATTAGCCGAATCAAAGCAATTAATTCGCTGTTACCCAACTAAAGTTCAGAGTAAAAGGAATTTGGTTGCTAGAATACAGCTTATTTTCAGAGTAAAAGCAATCCGGCTACTCCTACAGCACCAAATTGTCGAGTAACAGCAAACTGACATCTTTTATAAAAACCATAATCGAATGAACATATTAGCCGAATCAAAGCAATTAATTAGCTGTTACTCAACTAAAGAGCTGTGTAAAAGCAAGTCGGTTGCTATTATACAACATATTTTCGAGTTGTCGTATAAGTGTGGACTAATAGCAACGATGATGCTAAATAGTAAAAATATTGCTTTTACTCAACTTTTATGAAATCAGATTAGAATGACGAATAGTGATCGTAAAGAAGCGTCCAAATTAGCGGATC
Organism: Epinotia ramella; assembly: GCA_947578815.1. Taxonomy (NCBI): domain Eukaryota; kingdom Metazoa; phylum Arthropoda; class Insecta; order Lepidoptera; family Tortricidae; genus Epinotia; species Epinotia ramella. The sequence continues at coordinate 29,525,822 of OX388202.1, forward strand.
AGCTATTTTAGTAGCTGTTACAGAACTATTATATTATATTATTATTATTAAGGAAGCTGAATAAAAGTGATTTGGTCACTTGAACTCAGCATGTTACAAAAAACAGAGTAAAGGCGTTTTAGCGTAGTGCTGTAAACGTTTATTCGACTTAATTATAGCACAATTTAGTGAAAATTGCTAAATAGTCGAGACAAGCGCTTTTATACGACAGAATGGTATTTTGGCAACATAATTTCAGCTGGTATAGGACTATAGGCTGAGTAAATCGTTTCTTATTCAACTGTTTTGCTAGTTGGGCCGATTGGATACAGTTCTTCAAGATGCCTATTACACTTCAACTCCATGTTTTTAACTGATTCACTAGCAAGAATTGCTACGCGCTACGCTTAATACGACACGAATCAAAATTGTTTCAGCGGATCCGTCGTTTTCCCCCCTATGTAGCGGAAAGCGCCTACAGTGTAGGCGCCCGCTAGGCGGGTTGCTGGCAGACCTGAGTAAAGAGTTTGAGAGTCAAATGAAGAAGAAGTAAGTAGCAAATATTTGTAATACCTATTGAAATGCAGCTAAAATAGCAACGTATTCCATGGCATATAAATGTGCATTTACAAGCCTATAAAAATAAAATAAGAGATATTGTTTATTTTTATATTTGATGATCATATATCGTTATCGCGGGAGCAAATATAAATTTGTTAAAGAAGTAGTAAGACAGACTGTCCATTTGGTAAAAACAGACTTTTCTGCCTACACATTATAAGCCTCCAAGAAAATAATAATAAATATCCATGTTTTAATTTAAGGCGCTGTCAACACCAAAATGGCCTTGAGGATTTGGGATAGCGCGCATACTGTCTATTTGTATCGGAGTAAACGAGAGCGAGTGTTTTATTTTCTATCGAGCCGATTTCGTCCAACTATGTATCGAGCCCGTCCACGCTCTTTAAAATATGGTGAATATTAACATATTTTTTTTTTTGATGTGTGAGGCTTAGTAGTAGTAGTAGTTAACTTAGCGGACTTCATTCGACTTGTTTCGCCGTAAGCCAAATATAAGGCTTATAATTCTTCCTTGTTAAAATTTATCAATCCAACCTTTGTACATCCCGTGAGCACAGCAACTTGCAAATAATTATGTCAAGTATGGGCATAGCATCGACCCAGTTTACTTTAAAAGCTATTGGAGGCTTGGAACAGGCGCTCAAAGCCTTTGACTTGGTAAGGTACTCCCGGGGGCTCTCTGGAGTGATTCCAACCAAACGCACCTGATGGATTGGATACTACCGTCTGATTGATTCCCGGATTCCCAAAGCTTGCTTTGAAGTTTGGTGTTGATGTGCGGTGGACTTTTTGCCATGGGTTGAGTTGAAAAATTATTGATACTCGACTCTTATGATGGAAATGGAACCAAACGGAAAAGCCTTTTTGCACTTTCGGACTAACGAGCGAATTGCCACTAGAAACTTAATAGATCATGGATAAGCCGCGACGCGAGGTGAAGAATAGAAATAAAAAATCTCAGAGGGTTGAATTAAAGTAAAGAAGTTCTTATTTTTTGCAATCACAACTCCGTCCGCGTGAAACTCGTTTGTATCGTAGGTCCGTACCAACTTTCACCCCCTATTTCACCATATTAGGAGATGATTTCCGGGATAAACACTATGTCATTCCCCGGGACTCAAACTATCTTATAGGAAATTTCATCTAAATTGGTTCAGCGGTTTAAGCGTGAAAAGGTAACAGACAGACACACTTTCGCATTTATAATATTAGTATGGATAGTATGGATTCATAGATTGAATAATCTTCCTCTGTCAAGTACCTACTAGCAACCTCGGCAACTTGGACAACTGTATAACGTAAATGTAAGTATGATAATGTAATGTTAGCATTTCGTTCAGTTTAATTTGTAAATTTTCTGACAGGTCCGGTGGATGCGTACAGCTGTGCCGGTCAATCCCATCGCCCCCGGCACCACTTGCTCAACGTAAACAATGGCGTATTAATTACCTCGGTCTCTCCGATTTGCCGCTCCGATTACCCTCGTCCATTCACTACACGGAACGGTAGCCGTCTTTGCCGACACCATCGTTATTAGGGTTCCGTACCTCAAAAGGAAAAAACGGAACTCTTCTAGGATCACTTTGTTGTCCGTCCGTCCGTCCGTCCGTCCGTCCGTCCGTCTGTCAAGACCCTTTTTCTTAGGAACGCGTGGAGGTATCAAGCTAAAATGTATACCAAATACTCAGGTCTACTGTCCCTTGGAGCTGTGAAAAAAACAAACTTCTAAGCCAACGCAATCAAAAGATACAGCCGTTTATGCCGCAATTTTCCGCAAATTTTCGAAACTCGCAAGGGAATCAAAACCTACAGGGTACTTCCCGTGAACTCAGAATCTTGAAATTTGGTACGAAGCAACGTCTTATAGCACAAATAAGGGAAACACTAACCGTAAATTTTTAGTTTCATCATATAATAAAAATATTTTTAATAATTTTAAAGTTACTACCCCTTTCCTCATGAACGCGTAGAGGTATTAAATTGAAAATCATATCAAATACTCAGGTCTATAATACCTTTGAGCAAAAAAATCAAACTTCTATGTCCACGCAATCAAAAGAAACAGCAATTTAAGCCGCATATTTTTAAACTCGCAACTACTCACAAGGGAATCAAAAAATTCCAGCTTTCCATATTGTAATGTTATGGATTTCATTTTGCAATAAAAATATTTTAACTATGACTCGATTGTCGTGATGGGTCAACTTTTACTTATATTATATCCGACTCGTACTTGGTCGGTTTTATTTTTAAACTTGATAAGCTTTTCGGTGAAGGAAAACATCGTGAGGAAACCGGTCTAATTCCAATAAGTAGTCTCCCTCTAGTTTTTCCTCTGGGTTGGAAGGTCACAGGCCGTCGCTTTCGTAAAACTAGTGCCTATGCCAAATATTGGGATTAGATATCAACACACGTTCACATTTTGTCGATCTTTTATACCCACATTTATGCTAAAAGTGGCGCAAAAGTTTCACGTGCTCTCAGCACGCCCTGAATAACGCTACTACAATAAAGTACTCACTTTAACGCCGAGTGAAGTTTCGTCGCCTTCGATATAAAGTCCTCCCACATCGGAGCGCTGTTCTGTTGACAAACAAACGAAAAAACATTAATATCGGCATAAGGAAAACCAATAGACACTACATTCAAACGTCTATATCATCGACAGTTGATAAATGAACATTCGAATGAACTCAATCTTTCAAGTCGGTAAATTAGTCCACATTTCCAAGAATACCAACAATTATTCATTTATACAGTTTCCTTAGAAAAGGCACACTGCGAAGTCAATCAGTCAAGCACACAAAGCGAAAAATAGCACAGTTAGTGGCATATAAAAATTGCAGTCATCCGTTTCAGTACAATATTAGATAAATGGTCCCCCATCCGTCACGAGGTGTAGACGCTACATAGTCCGGAGTCCGCCTGCGTGATTGCCTCCGTCGCAAGACACGAGAAAACATTAAGATATCCCAAAAAATATCGGGTCTACCATTAAATCAGTAAAATGACAAGTAGTTTCAAAGATTTAAATTTTAAACTGGCGCGGGAGAAAACTATCTAAGTAGGTATACATTTCGTTTGTCAATGCGCTTCATCGAACGCTAAAAATAATGCACGAGTTATTGTTATATTATTAATGAGAAGAGGACTGAACTTAGCAGTGCGACGTATACTTATAGGATGACGATGATGACTGTATTGTTAAAATTCTTTCATTTGATGATGGTGATTTTCGCGTTTCATGTACAGTCGACTACAAAGAGATGTATCCATACGATGTTACAAAAATATGTATACATAGACTTTACTACCATAGTAATAAGATATACATACATAACTTTGTAACATTAAAAAACATACTTATCTTTGTAGTCGACTGTACCTATTGTAAGTCTATGAAATGTACTTACAGCAAAACCGTTTTCTCGTGGGTCGTGGCCGTGGCATGAGTAGTAATGCAGTCGGACGCTGAACTATGATATGAGTATCGTTTGCAACGTATCTTCATTATAAATAGTCGCCAGGGTCAGGTAGATTTAGACAACCGCGAATGTGAGACATCCTAAGTGTGGAGATATCCTATATGACGATGCTTACATATCCGATCCGACCTCTAATTAGCAAGACGTTGACTTGGATGTTTTATTTGCAGCAAGTGGTTAAAAATTAATTACGAGCTACGGTAGCCTAGTGGTTCAGGAGAGCTACGGTAGCCTAGCGGTTCAGGCATGTGGCTGTCAAGCGGCGGTCGTGGGTTCGAATCCCGGCTCGTACCAATGAGTTTTTCGGAACTTATGTACGGAATATTTATCGTTAGCTTTTCGGTGAAGGAAAATATCGTGAGGAAACCGGTCTAATCCCAATAAGGTCTAAATTTCCCTCTGGGTTGAAAGGTCAGATGGCAGTCGCAGTTGTTAAACTATATAAGTGCCTATGCCAAATCTTGGGATTAGGTATCAAAGCGGACCCCGGGCTCCTTTAGGGGCATTACCGGGAATAACGCTAGGAGATGATGGTTCAAAATTAATTACAACAGCATGAATTCATATTTGTTTCTGAATCTTGGATGCAGGTAATAAAATGTATTCAAGTATTTATATCTAATAAATATAGCGTCGTCTATTGGCCATAATGCAATTTATTATTGTTCATTTATTTATTTATTAAAATGTTTCTTTAAAGTGAATAGTTGCGTTAAGAAATGTAACATATTTTAAAAATAAAAACGGCAACCGTATTAACCCTTTGTGGCATTCCCTTTAGACCCCTAAGCCCACCCGGCTATCTTGCAATACGTCCCCTCTCTTAACTATCTGCTAATAAGGGACAACTGCTCTACGTTCGACATAAACACGATCATGCTAGTTAGGCAAATAATAATTACAATTCGTTTCGGATGATCAAAAATGTCTGTTAGCTAAGTTTTTGTATAATTCAGTAAATAAGTATTGGAAAATTGGAATCCCAGTAAGAATCGTCCATGCCTATCATTATCAACGTCACTTCCGCGCTTAAGTGAAGGATCAATTTCAGATAACGTCAAGTGGATGCTTGAGCTTGTGCCTCGGTTATTGGGTATACTCTTGGCTCGTCTAAGTCGTTTTTTGTCAAGTTCTTAAATTCGTCCCTTTCTGCTTTCGTCACCCATTCTTCATTCGTCACTTTCGATATTTGGCTATTTCTTATTCCGGCTTATTTCGGTATTCGTCAACATCGTCTTTGGGTATGGTCGAGGTTAGTTTATGTTGTTTTTAGACTCGCTCTTTATTTGTCCTGTCGTTTTTGGTACTATTCTAAGTTCGTATTTTTCTTATTTCGCCTCATTTACGTAAGTAAGGGACAAAGCACATTTTATTTAGCAGGCATTTTAAGTTTGATGAATAAGGGGGTAAGTGTTTATTTGTATATCTCTTGTTGTGTTGCCTCCCGTTCCTTCACCAAATAGACTCGGCGGAAGACCAGCGCTGGCAGTTAAGGCGGTGCATTGGAAATTATCGCGTGCTTTGAAACGCCGTTCTGATTTTCAGATATATGATTCTTGACTATATTTCCTCGATAGAAAAAAAAATCCAAAGTTGGGTCTGTATTTTCCTTTCTTTACTCAGCCTACTCAAACGATACATTATTTTACGACACAATCAAGTAAATACTATAGTATTTTCATCATCACAAATTTAAGAGTTAGACTCTTGTCGGTGTGACCCTCCACCTAACTCTGTCTAGAGCCGCCTCCTTGACCTCTTTATACGACGTGGCTGCTACTTTTTCTTTTATTTGATTCATGTAACTTATCCTTAGTCTTCCCCTTCCTCGCTTGCCTTCTACCTTGCCTTCTATGATGTTATTAATAAGAGCATAATGTCGTATAAGGTGACCAATCATTTTCCCTCTCTTATTCTCTATCGTTTTTATTAGTTTCCTTTTCTCTCCTACTCTTTTCAGCACTTCCTCATTTGTAACTTTTTCTGTCCAGCTAATTTTTATTTTATTTTTATTTTTTTAGAAACACAAACAGTCGCTTAAACAAATATAAAAGGGGTACACATAGAGTACCAACAGACATAATGCTAAAGACCTGGAGGTTCATTAATATTATGATAATTGTGTTAACAAAAAAGGAATCTTAATCCTGCAACTAAAAATGAATGTAGACATTTTTCGGTTAGAATACCTACAAGAAGATCTTAAGAGTAACATTTACATTAGGTAATTATAATACTCCTGGAAGGACTAAGAAAATAACTTACACTTTACTAACAATTTGATACTTAACAATGATTGATGAAAAGGATCAATATCGATCAGATACTTATTATAAAAACTAGGGACTCGCCTGAAAAAAGTATGCCGTGAGTAATTTTTGCGGGCAAAGCTGATATGAAATAGAGATCTAGGACGTAAGGGGTGACGCGGGCAACTAAAAGTAACCAATTCTAAGAGGTTCGGACAGTGTATCACACCTTTTAGAATTTTTAACAAAAACATCTCTCCATTCTACGCCAACACCACATTTCCAATGCTTCTAAATATTCTTTCTCTTTGGGTCATGGTCCACGCTTCGCACCCATATAACGATAGCGTTATCCTATCCTACTCCATATAAATGTTTTGATGAACTTTCTCTTGGTTTTCTGGGATATGTTTGCAGTCAGTAGGTACCTTTTATTGTAGAAAGCCTGTTTTGCTAAGCCTATCTATTCTGATTTTTATGTCTTTCGTACATCTCGAGTCTGCTGTGATGACACTGCCCAAATATTTAAAACTAGTTACATTCTGAAGTTGAATATTTTCTATTTCTATATTTTCTTGTGAGGGCGAACCTGTTTTGGATGTTTTTAGGATTTTAGTTTTATTTGTGTTAATCTTTACTGAAAATTCCTTAAATGTGCTGTTCATAGTGTTAAGAAGTAGTTGTAAATCTTGGTGTGTTTCTGTTACTAATATCTATCTGTTATAATAATAACTTAAATTAAAATTAAATTAAAACGAGTCTTGCATGAGAGGCAGAAGCACGATTTTGAAATAGCCTTTAAATAGCTTTTAATTTAAATCCTAGCAATTACAATCACAAGATAAATTTCAGTCATTTATTTCATATATCACACGCACCACATGTACAAGCGCGCGCACACACACACACACACACGCACACACACACACGCACACATACACTCACACATATATAAATATTGACATACACAAACACACTGTATATAAGTTTGTAAGTACTATTTTTAAGTTAGTTTTGTTTGTTACCCGCTTATTCTTATTCTCCTTCCTTCTCGGCAAACATCTTGGACCGAGTGGGGGCACATTGAAAATCAGCGCTGGTGGTACATTTATGTGCCGCCAGCAGTTGCTGAATGTGCTCCTTTTGCCTTTATGTACCTTTAACGGTTTATTGTTTAACATATTTATTTTGTAGTTTTTGTGTTATTATGTTTTTTTTTTTTTGTTTCCTTTTCTGTGTACTTACCAAATTTCTCTTATAACAAAATATATTTGTGTTAATTGAATTCTTTCTGTTTAAAGGCAATAAATATATTTTTCTTCTTTCTTTCTTTCTTTCTTTCTTTCTACTACCGCTATATCATCTGCAAATCTAATAAATTTAATTGTATGGCCATTAAATTTGACACCTACGTCAGTCAGTTCCCAGACTTTCCTTATAGCTGTTTCTATAAAAGCATTGAAAATTAGTGGGGAGAGTGGACATCCCTGCCTAACCCCTTGCCGAATTTTTGCCTGCACCTTTTCTGTTCCTAACTCTATTAGTGTTTCTTGATCTTTATACAGCTCGCAGATAATCCGTCTATCTCTATATACCTAGTATTTTATCTCATCTAAAATCTCACTTCATACAATTTTAATAAACCTTCACTAAGTTAGGTATTTAACGAAATTTGTCCACAACAGCGATTCCCGAAGAGTGTTACATCTCTTTTTCTCGTGGGCGGAAGGCATCAGCGTGTCTCTGTCTAGGGGGCGTGTACGACTCAAATCAAGGCATCCCCAGCTGAGCCGGGTCCATTTCGTAACACGGCTTAGGCCGTATATAATTTATTTTATCTTTTTCACATGTGTGTATTAGCTGTCACGAATAAATGATTGATTTATAATTTATGAAAACTAGGCTTACTAGTATCTAATATGAACAAAGTAATAAAAATAAACATACCTACTCTTCAATATATAACCAAAAAAAATTATCATCCGGATCCGGTCGATGATTGTCTTTTTTGTATTTAAACTTGAAGGGTTAAAAACGTCATTCGTAAATAAATTAAGATAGGGAGGACATCTTACTTACTGATCATTATACTTTTTAGGTGACCCACTGACATCTGGTTCTATATTTAAGCACAACCCTTCAAAATACCACTAACAACATCTATCACTCTTCCACTCGTCAAAATATCTTTCTTTCCCTTTCCCGCAGCGGTGAACATCACAGGGGCGGTATTCTTTGTCCTTTCAGTATAAGGAATCTTAATTACTTTCGAGTTCGGTATTTGTTTAAATTATGTTATGAGGTTGCGTTGTATAACAATGATGTGTAGTAGGTAAGGAACTCAAGAGTGTATATTACAGACAGTAGTTATGTAAGTAATAAAATTACAGAGAAGTACCGAATGGGAAGCGTTTTGCATTTGATTCTAAAGAAAGCTACAGTTGTCCGGCCCAGTGGTAGATGGTGGTTACTCTATTTTCTAAAAATAATTTTTAATTGTTTTATCTTGGGTCTTGGTTCTTTGAAACGCTGTTTTAAAGCCATTACAACTGAGTCTGGCGATTTGTATTGCTGTTGAGTATATTTACCATGTTAAAGCATTTCAATGGTAGAAAATATACAGGCAGAATCGCGTGTAATTCGTATCTGCCAAATAAATGCCATGACATTTGGATTTGCATGATATTGGGTATGATATGACATGATTACATTTTTACTTAAAATCAACAAGAAGTTAAACACTACATCCAACGCAACCGAACCAAAGTTTATATTCCAGTAGAGTTAACCCAAAACCTATATAAACGTCTTGTTTTACTAAACCAACTGTACTTCGGTAGGCCTTGATATCCGTATCGGATTTAATGTAATGGTAATCACCGCGACAAATGTAATATAATGTAACTGTATGGCAGGAAATTATTTTCCGTTTTTTCTTTGGTTCCAAGGGGACGAACACACGGAATGTTAACACTTTGCGATTATTTACTGTTATGTGTCGTGCAAAATAGGCAATTGTGCGAAAATGAACCGGTTTAAATGGTATGTATGTACATTGTACATTTGTGACACCAGGCCAGTTTTCGCCGTAGTGTGATTATGATTAGTAAGGATACCAAACGAATTCTAATTTATTCGCTCGTAGATCGCTTACTTTATACATTTATCTGTTGAAGCTGATACATTACTGATACCAGTGATACCCCACTATGGCATGCGCGAAATTTATGATAATACGGGCGAGAAGTTTTGATATAATAAAGGGATAAGAATACTTTTCACATAACACTGACACTTATCTTAATGTGCCAGACAGTTTTAGGCGGCGTGAGCGTAATCAACCTTTGGGGTATTTTATTAAATAAATAAGTTTCTGTCAAAAATTTCATTTTTGTACAAGCTTTTATTGCCGACTGTACTTTTCTGTATACCATCATCTGCTCATTGAGACGATTCGAACGAGCCCAAACTCGATGGGGTTATGTGGTTTTATTACGGAGTTCCTATGGCCACCATCTGTCTCCATCATCAGATCAGCTCGATGGTACCATAATATTGAATTGTCATCCAAACTATACTTATCCCCAAAATTTCAGCTCAATCGGTCACCGGGAAGTGGGTCAAATTTAACTTGCAAGATTTGACGGACAACTTACATACATACTTTTATACTTACGTTACGTAAAAGTACGTAAGTTACGTACGAACAAGTCAAGTTAATATAAAGCTTGTAAAAAGGCCAAAAGGAATTCGCTTCGGCTGATAATGTATAATACGCAAAATGTACAACTACACGCAAAATGTGCAAACAAGAAAATGTACATACGCAAAATCTACATCATGATAAATATACATCATGACAAATGTTCAGTATGCAGATTGTACAAACAATTAAATGTAGATATGATAATTGTACAATATGCAAAATGTACTCCAAGTGACAACCGCAAAACGTACAAAGGTAGAATGATCAACACGCAAATTGTACATTACGGAAAAATAACAAAAATTTTGCAAAATTTAAATTATTCAAGTTTTCACTTCTACCGGCACTCCCGGAGTGCAAACCGGTCTTTTTTTTTTCAATGACACTCGTATTACCTATATGTGTATTTTTTTGTGTTAGGTTCTGTGTACACGCAGCTTACCTTCTCTTAGAGGTCATGATTACTCGTCATGACTCGACTTGCTCATAACGGCCTATGACAGAGCAATGACCTACCTTGTTATGACCGCTATTATTGTTATTATACAGCAAAACGGGACTTAATTACGTAAACCATGTTCCATGTATTTGAAGTTTTTGGCTGTTCTACCATCACGTTATTGGTCATGGTTAGTAACTAAATGGAATTGAAAATGAAACCCCTAATTAGTAGAGCTTTGGCATTCATTCGTCTGCCACAAGCTTGCAAAATAATCTGAAATACTACGCTAAACACGCCTTTCGGATTAACAAGTAGATTGGGTAATTAAAGCTAACAGACGAATAATAAAAGCATTCAAAATAATAGCTCCACTATTAGCTACTATAATTCTCATTATTCTCAAACGTATTGATAACCAAATGATGGCTGAAAACTTTATCGTTGCGCGCAGTGGTTCAACATCCCACGTACAAGTTGTAATCAAACTCAAAACCGTTTATCCGAAAACTTGTTGACCTGATCCGGGTATTGGATTGACTGTCGACATTTCACCCGGCATACGTCAAACGCAGGATCCCATCAAATCCACAGTTTCGCATGACACAGTCAATTTAATGTATTATGTAGAACGATTGTGCAAAGTGGGCACACACACGCAAGTTCGTCCTTATATGCGTGTGTGTCAAAAGTTTCACCTTTTGAGTTAAGCAATAAGTACGAAGACTAGTAATAGATTTTTACAGAAAAAAAAAAAAAGTTGGTGGCGTGTTCATAGAACCCGATTCTCTTGCCTAGTTAAAATCATTCTGCAGCTCTTGATGATGAATTAGTTTGATGCCACGCACACACAGTACGTGCAATTTATTCGTTTAGGCAATCATATGGACAGCAACGGGATCTCCTCAATTTATTCCCAACTTTCGAAGCAAGGTAGAAAAAATCCTCAATTTATTCCAAAATGACTTTGATACTACGATTTTAATTCCCCCAAATGTGGTGTTTCTTCATTTGTTAATATTTTACCACAAAAGCAGAAGTTTCACCGCGATTGTGTTTTTAATTTTCGTTTTGTATCTCATTCGCCTATTGTTTTGGTCGCTAATAGTTTTAGTCGCATTTCACCTAGATTGTGTTTTTAAGTATCGCGTTGTGTCTCAATAATCTATTTTTTGGTCGCTAATAATTTTAGTCGCATTTCACCGCGATCGTTTTTTAAGTTTCGCTTCGTGTCTAAATCTCTGTCGTCTATTTTTAAGTCGCTAATAATTTTAGTCGCATTTCACATCGACCGAATATTCTGTAACAGCATATGGTCGTGATCGTTTAATATCATACAGTTCACCTATGCATATTTATAAGTAAGAGTTTACTTCAATCACATCTAATGGATTTATAAAAAAAAACATAAAATAGAAATTACCCGCCTTCCACAAGCGGACCCCAGATCAAACAAGTTCCATGATATTTTCTAACAAATATTGTACTGAAATATTGATTGTATCTATCAATTATCTGACCACTTCTTGTCACTGTATAGTACTTGAATGTCGCAATGACAGAGTTTATTAGTCACAAATATAATATTTCAATGAGTTTGATAGGGCTATCAAACTCCTTGAAATATATTAGGGGCCTAAGAAATAAAACTATAGCAACAAATCGCGTTTCAAAAAAATGCAATAAAGTTTTATTGCAAACTGCATTGAATGCGTAAAATAAAACAGCATTCCAAACAAATATCGATCCCGGCGAAATGCGTCTAGGGTAAAATAATACACGGAAAATGAGATGCAGCAAATTAAGTATGTTAAATATATGAAATGCAACGCTTCAAATTGATTTAGATATAAAATTATATTGAGATATTGTTCTGCCGCGGTGAAACGCGACGCGGTGAATACAAGTAATTTATGCTTTAGTGGTAAAGTACTAAAAATGCCGTTCTTGTGATTTGGGACCCCATTTTTAAGAGCCAACTTCTAAGCTTGTTAGATGTCCATGTTATAACATTTTTTTAACAAACTCTGTCATATTGTCAAATTCTCTCTCGGGACTGAAAACCAACAAGAAATACCCATATCGTATTTGTCCTGAAAGTTTCCTGTAACTAAAATTCTTTTCGAATATATTGGATATTATTCTAATACCGTCAGGGTTCGAAATTATCAAGATAATTACGCTTCTTGATAATTATCGGATAATTATCACCAGTATCCGAACTGAATTTTTCTTGTAAGGGGTATCCCAACGGTGCGGCACGTCACGTTAACACTTCGTGCGTTCGGATAGACGCAAGTGCGGAAATACACGTTTGAATACTACGAATACAGTTCACTTTCACGACCGCAATTTTTTGTTATTATCAATCGATAATTATCATTGAGAATTATCCTTTCGAACCCTGAATACCGTAACCAATCTAAAACCGTCAACCTTTCATTACACTAGTGTATCGTACGTTACACACATCGTTAAACCCTTGACGAGAAAACGCATCTTCAAACCTGGCAGCGGACAATGAGAGTACTCGAGCGTAAACCTTGGGACCAGTTGGCGTTACATCGCACGTGGCGTACACGATGCGGTTGCGACATTCAACACATAACATAACTGATGACGTCCGTCAATCGATTAATTTATTTAATATTTATTGCACAAAACAAATAAGTTCGAAAGGCGAACTTAATACATCAAGGCCTTCTCTACCTGTCAACCATGGGTCCCAACGGAGACTTTCAAAAGGTGGGTGCAATAGACAAACAAAACAAATATCCTCAACCTACATACCTAAAAACGACGAAGTGTTTTGTAGACGGCACGAAATAAATCCAAAAACTGCAGCTAAAAATTCCCGCTTCATATTCGTAGTGATTGATTACATGGATATCCAATACTTTATATTGATTACATCCAATACGGATTCGTATGATGTTCAGATCCAAAACGTTCTAAGCTACAGTCATATCTGTGAAAATTGTTGACGTTTCATCACGAAAATTCGATGCATTTTATGATAATTTCCTCTCCGTAAAGTGTAAAGCCTCCAAAAAGCCATTGACCCGGCTAGGCAACTGAACTGTTCACAAAAGGGTTGCGATACTTGCGATTAGACCCATCCTCGAAATTAAGGGTTGGAGGCGCGTGTGTGCTGATGGAGGATGGAGGAAAGATTGAGGTTAGAAGTTTAACAATGGTTTTTGGTATGAAATGCCATATGCCAATGTACAGACCCATTTAGATTGCTCGTGTATACATGTACTGTAAGGTAAACGTGCAAGTGCTCGACGCTATACTAGTATATGGCATGGACACTCTATTTCAAAGTGACATGGCTTAAATTCGAATGAAGAAAAATCCTCTTAGTTCGAATTTAACCCATATTACTTCTACTTAGAGTCCCCATGCCATATACTAGTACAGCGCCGAGCACACGGACGTTTACCTTGCGCGTTAGACTAACGAAAAATGCAGACTGCTAGAAGTAGTTACAAAAGTCACTGTGAACCTTATCGCCCTAATCTTATGATATGACACGAAACTAGCTTGCTGTGATTTATTTCACAAAGACAAATTAAATAAATTTTAGTACAGAGCTAACCTCAGCTACAAAGCAGGCTTTACAGAAGGCTTACTTTTAAGGTTGAAGGCTTTGAAGTCCACTGGCATTTGCAGCTTTCCGACGAAAATTCGCATTTTCCTACAGAGCCGGACCGTAAAGGGGTTTATGAAGAGCCCTCTAAGTCAAATTATAGCAGATTTGTTGCAGGCCTTAATGGAGATTGCAAGTGACGGATAAATCCTGGGCGGACTTTCGTGGGCAAGTGATTTTACCAGTTATGGTAACTTAAATTGTCATTAAATAAACAATGTTTCACGTAGCAATAATGCAACGATGGCCGAGGTGGAGATAGCGAGATAATAATGATTGAAGGACTTTTGCCAAGATCAGAATTTAGAGACTGCAACCGATTATTTTTGTTTAACTCTTGTGGGTAACGACTGTATTAGTTTAGGTTTGCCTTGTCAATAGAATCATAGCAGACACAAACAGAACAAGTCTTTTGATTAAAAAAGAAATTGCTCTGCATCTATGACGCTTTGCTTACAGACAGAATACACATAATAAACATAACACCCTTCATTGAGGGGTATAGACCTGAATCGTCACATCAAGGATAAAACGCTCTAAAAATGGCTCAAATACAAATATACTCAGAGCATGACATAAAAACATCAACTCAACTTCAAATATTTGTGTACATATTTGATTAACATGATATGTCTGCCAAATTGTCGTTTAATGTAGAGTTCTGCAAAGCATGACAATGCACGGTAGAACAAAACTCTCACAATCAGCTTCCAACTTCATCAAACTCAACTCGTTAGCAAGTTCGAATGCTCGCCGGTAACTCTTAACTATGTCGGTACTTGCCTTACTTCGGCAAATCTCACTGACAATAAATAGGTAGATCTGAGGCTCTAGTATAAGTTTTACCGAAACAAAACTACGATCGCGTTTGCGTTTTACCCTACCTACTACCGGATTTGACAGCTAAACGTAAACGCGGTCGTAACGTTAAAACTTATACTAGAGCCTCTGATAAGGATAACAATACAGTCAGGGTTGGGCAGTATTTCAATTACATGTATTTGAAATACGTATTTGAAATACAAATACGTATTTTGTATTTGTATTTCAAATACTAAGTGGCGAAGTATTTTGTAATTGGTATTTCAAATACCGCACTCACATGTATTTAGTATTTTGTATTTCAAATACTTTACTTTTTAAAATACATTTGCCCAAAAATACATGTTATTTAATTGTATAACCGTATAATGGAACGTTTTTTAATATAATTAGGGGCTGAGGGCACTGTGGCAACACTTTACTGTAAGTGTCAACGTCAAACGGGGATGTTCCTAATACGGCAATTGACACTGATACGTCAGACAGTTATTAAAGGTAGTCTCAGCCTGTGCTCTTCCGGTCCAGTTGAGAGACTGTTTTCATCGACATTTATTCACCTACTAGACGGAACTTATCTGACTATACTTTTAGGAATTTAGTTTTTTTGAAAGGATATTTATTCCTTTTTCAATTTATAAAAACGTATAAAAAGTTTTTTGAGATAAGTTTCAATAGTGTATTTTATATTTTGTATTTGAAATACATTATTTGAAATACTGTATTTTGTATTTTATATTTCAAATACCTGTCACCAAAGTAGTTTGTAGTTTATATTTCAAATAAATTTTTACATGTATTTTGTAATTTGTATTTCAATTACAATGAAGCCAGTATTTTGCCCAACCCTGAATACAGTCAGTGAGAGTAGAAAAACGATATTTCACGTTGAGCGGTTTGACCGACCATAAATAAACTAAGCCTTGACCTACTTGCACTAATCTGTTGGGACTAACAAAAAAACATCCATATGAAATTGTGCAAATCATGAGGAAGGTCAGAACAATTGAATTGATCAGGGCATTATATGATAAAACCAACACCACAAACCATGACCACTTTTATAGATCACTAGCTTCTCTCTCCGTCCGCGTGGAACTCGTTTATCTCTCTCCGTCCGCGTGGAACTCGTTTATATCGTAGCTCCATACAAACTTTCACCCCCCATTCATCAAGGGGGTGACCCCTTAGACGCTGTCCACACCAAAATTCCCTTGAGGATTTGGGATAGCGCGCACACTGTCTATTTGTATCGGAGCAAACGAGAGCGAGTATTACTGCGCGGCCCGGTTTTTGAAGATAATACATAAATATTAAAATAAAAAAAAGTGTGGATTATTTGTGAAATATGACTGGCTAGCGGTTTAGGTATAAATATGTTGACTTCATGTTTTTAATTTCAGACCCATACGTCAAAAAAATAAAGACATTTTTTGTTTTTGACAAGTTTAATGTGATTTTAAGACCAATCTTTGCAATTTAAAAAAAAAAAAATATATTAAGGACAATCTGCTTAAATAACATCAATTTCACCAAATTAGGTCTTGTCAGCCTCTTAAACTTTTGTTTAGCATGGACCACTTTCAGAATTTCAAGAATACCGTGGACCCCTGCTGAAGAAAATGTAAAAAAAAAACTAATGTTTCATGTACATATCCAATACGGATTCGTATGATGTTCAGATCCAAAACGTACCTGCCTACGTTAAGAGTGAACAAAGAGGCCGTTGACCCCTAGCAATCAAGTCACGGACCCCTAAGGGGTGCATGGACCACACTTTAAGAAACCCTGCATTAGGGGATGCTTTCCGGGATAAATCCTATGTCTATACCAAATTTCATCCAAATCAGTACGGCCGGTTTAAGCGTGAAGACGTAACATAAACATACAGACAGACAAACACACTTTCGCATTTATAATATTAGTATGAATTGGTACCTTTCATGCCAAAGACACTAAACGTACCTAACCAACCGTAAGATTTAAATATCGACCCACTGTTTTAGATAAATCAACGTGCTCCCAAAACGCATACAACATATGAAAATGATATGCCTCTTGCAAAACCAACGTGCACAGCGGACGTAAACATTCGCTGTAAACACCTCAGTAGGTTAGCTTTGAACACCATCTGTTATATTATGTAACCACAATTTATTCGTTCATAAACAGATTTCATTACTTTATAAACAGCAGTCGTATAAACTATGTGGTTTAAATAGACAATATAAATAAGAATTGGATTTTGTTATTGCGATATAGATCCTTGTGACATGCTGACATGTCATAGTTGCTAGAAGACTATGCAACTGAGTACTACCCTGCCACTTATTTTCCTTGCGATTTTTTGATGTTTTACATACATTCAGAATCCAGATATTCGCATGAGTTTTATTTCATGGCTGAATAATATTTTTTTTATTTTCATGTTAGCTTTGTGCTTTTTATGTTACCCAGTCGTCCTAAAACTAGTTTATTTAATATCTGAGAAGATACAAAATAGCAAATCTAAGGTAAAAATGTTACAGACGTTTCCTCCCCTACTTCAGAGTACTTCGTGATTGATGACTATGATATTTTATATTTATTGCTCAAAGTATCTGACAACATCATCAGTTTGCTCGTTACCGTTGAGAGCAATTTAATTACTTACAGTGGTTAACGAGATCTAGATCAGATGTTAATAACTTGCTCTCTGTAGTCGGTTAAAGCGCTTGAAGGTTACTTATGACCCGATTGAAGATCTAGGTACCCAGACGAGTAACTATTGAATATTTAATGTTCTACTATGTATATAATTAATACTTAGAAGATTAACTAGGTACGAAAAATCAATTGTTTCTTCATATGCATAGCTTTCCAGTTTTTATTACAGGTCTCAGTCGCTTCGCTTGGCAAGAAGAACGAAATGCTTTTATTAAAGCCATTATTCCCAAATAGCTTGAGATTTTACGTGATGATAATGAAAGCTATCATCAAAGCGCCCACACATGCCCAAAACATCGATGTACTTTCCTATCGTATCTTAGGATTACAATAAAATTGCAAAACGGACTTTATTTCAAACGCAATAGAACTTAAGTGTATATGGCAAATATAGGAGCTAGAGGAGGAGGATAATAAACATGGTTTGAGAAAAGTTAACAGCCCAAATTGAGATTTAGTAAACACGGCATGTTCATTCACCTGCGAGATAAAAATATAACCGCTAGCGTTAAGGAACATGTCTGTCGACAACTCCCGCATTGACTAGGGTTGCCTTTTTAAGAGTTGTCAAAAAATGCTGACATGTTTTAGTTTGCAATTTTTGTTTTGGGTATGTCAATTAGGTACCTAAAGTTTGGTAAAAAAAACTAACGAACGGCTAGCATCTGGTATTCTTTAAATTAACAAAAGCTGGTCGTTTATGTTAAGAAGTAGCAACCTCCTCGGCATTAAGATAGTTTTGAATACTCGCTCATATACACTAGTTCGTAGTTCGTTTCACTGCAAAATTCCGGCTGAAAATTAACGATTTACAACGGGTTAGTTAATATTGTTACTCGAGTATATTTGTGCATACCGCGAATGCAGTTTTTGGATGAGTTCGTTTAAAGTGCATTGAGTAAAAAATAACCGGACAAGTGCGAGTCGGACTCGCCCACCGAGGGTACGGAACCCTCATAAAGACTATATTTTTTATGATTTAATTACAAATGTATAGTTTTCAGATTTTTCCCTGTACTTGTAGTAGAAGACGATATTACTTGCCTTTCATAGTTGCAGGTCAAGGAAAAGTACTTTATAAATTTTCATTCCTTTGAGTGTCGATATATACGTCTTTTGCGGCATAAACGGCCGTATCTTTTCTTTACGTTAACTTAGATGTTTGATTTTTTTACAGCTTCAAGGGACTGTAGACCTGAGTAGGTATATGGTTTAAATTTCAACTCGATACCTTTACGCGTTTCCGAGATAAAGGGTCTGGACAGACAGACAGACGGACAACAAAGTGATACTATAAAAGTCAGTTTTTTTTCCTTTTGTAGTACGGAACCCTAAAAAACCTTATTTTTTTCTCATCTAAACGATAAGGCAATAGCCAATTATAGACGCCAGCCCTAGACCTGGGAAAAATACATTCTATTACAGTTCAGGTTGAGATTAGCCTGTTTACGCGTACAAGCTTCCGGCACCATACATGATTATCTGCGCTTAGATATCAGAATGTCCCGGTTATTACACACGTCTAGCAGGATAACAAATTATGCTATAATTTCCGCCAGTAAAATAAACATTTTTGATGAACGCAACCAGCAGAACAAGATCCATTACGTAATTTTTTTTGCCGTTATTCCTAAACGTCCATCAAACCTATGTATGTATTAAGTTTACTCGCTTTAACTTTTTTATGGTTCTTCTAATCATATAGATCATTTATGAATCAGTAAACATACTAGGCCTAACTTTGCATTACATTTCCAATGTTTACTAGAGATTTATTACATTTTTTTTTACTACATTGTTGTGTCCCTTTTTTTTACAAAAAGAAGTGATAATGTCTCATCAGCTTGAAAAAGTTGAAAAGCCCCAGACATTTTCATTTCAAAGTTCAATATCTCAAAACCGGCTGAACCGATTTTGTTGAAACGTAGCTAAGAACTATCATGATCACGTCAGCTTTCGGACATTAAACTCGGTCCATCCGTTTAG
Source organism: Epinotia ramella (assembly GCA_947578815.1). Taxonomy (NCBI): domain Eukaryota; kingdom Metazoa; phylum Arthropoda; class Insecta; order Lepidoptera; family Tortricidae; genus Epinotia; species Epinotia ramella. The sequence continues at coordinate 29,545,425 of OX388202.1, forward strand.
GAGCTACGATGCCACAGACAGACACGCTGACACACAGATGCACACTGCACAGACAGACACGCTGACACACAGATGCACACTGCACAGACAGACACGCTGACACACAGATGCACACTGCACAGACAGACACGCTGACACACAGATGCACACTGCACAGACAGACACGCTGACACACAGATGCACACTGCACAGACAGACACGCAGACACACAGATGCTGCACAGAAACGTCAAACTTACAATTGGTTTCACGCTTGTCCACGAGTTAAGCCTAGCTACGTTTCTATACAAATATGTTATCTTAACATGGTCGATATGGAAACATCTCTTGGTGGAAATACAGCCAGACAAGTTCCTTATATGGATGTAAGCAACAGTTTATAAACGATTCGTAAAAGAAGGCAATAGGTACCACCCTTAGCCACCCACCCTTGTGACCTTGAGATGTCAACGCAATTACAACACTATTAATAGGCGTTGTAGTAGCGATGTAGGACGCCTAGGGTTCAATATCGAGAGTAGGGCTGTCACTAATAAATCTGCTAAACTCGCTTTTGTCACAAGCACCTGAATATAATATTTGCTAGTCGATGGGCGAATGTAGGTATGTCGTATTTGTCTGAGGTGCTGCGAGACGATGGATGTTTAGATAAAGAAAGAAAGAAAGAAAGAAAGAAGACATTTATTCACTACGCAAAATACACACAGAGACAAAGGGAGTACAAATACAATACAATTTACACAGACAGACACCTACAGCGCTGATTTTCAGACAGCACCGTACGTGACCCACGGAACGCAACACAACATACCGCCGATACAAACGTATACACAAAATACATAGATGTTGTTTTTTTTCGGTTTTCACATGTAAAGAATTTTAATTTGTGCAGTGCTTTGGTCACTTTAAATCAAATCTATACCAATATAAAAAAGGGCTAAATTCTGTAAGATTGTAGCTTTGTAATTTTGTAAATTAAGTTAAATGTTACATGCTAGAGATATTTATTTTCCTAATTTAAAGAATTCTCAATAAATGCATGTATACTCGTATATACATACGCCTACTCTGATACCAATAGGTACTTAAAAAATCTGGCAACCATACATTTGTTTGATATACAATAAATCCTACAAATATTATAAATGCGAAAGTTTAGATGTTTGGATGCTTGTTACTCAACACGCTTAAACGGCTCAACCGATTAGGATGAAATTTAGCAAGAGGATAGTTTATAGTCTGGATTAAAATATAGGGTAGTTTTTATCCCGGGTCCACGCAGACGAAGTCGCGGGTGGAATCTAGTAAATAAATAATACTTAAAAGGTTTAGAAAAGAACGAACAATTTTTTTCTGGACCACAATTGAGTGTCGTACCGCTGGGATATGAAAAGTATTTTACTCACAGCCCTGGGACCAATTGAGCGCAATTAGTATCAGATTGTTGAACACATACATCAAGCCATTACTTCAATGAGGTAACTCGATATTTACCAACCAGATACTAAAAAACAACTAAAATCATTAAGTTGATTCCAAGCTCACTAATCTAGCTGTCTGGCCAGTGTTAAGTGTTAGTAAGTTTTTCCACCAAGCTAGGCTATGATTTCATACCAATAAGTAAGTACTATGAAGTTGGCTCTGAATGAATCTTTTAACGTCGTAGCTTAAAAAAGCCTTTGTCTGGATACGAGTACATTTCATTTAATTCATTTATTGATTTAAAAGTCAATGTAAGTTTACAGCATACAATAACACCAAAACACTTACACGATAAATTATTACATATAACAGAACACAATACAATGTCAAAAAGAACAAGTCGTCAATTTGGGTACCTACATACGCAATTATGGAATAGGTACGGTCGAGGAAAATGAAGGTTTGGCACATGTCAACTCTATTTGAATGACGTTAAGGTCCAAAAGTGCTAAACATTCAAATTCCTCGACTGTACATTAAGAATTATAAAATATGTTAAAATAATAAATAATTGTTAATAAAAATTGTCAAGGAACTGCTTAGCAATACGGCATAATTTAGTAAAGCGATCAGCAAACATGTCAACCTCCTCGTGCTGAGTGAGCATTTGGTATAATAAAGATATTGCGCGCGCGGTAGGAGCGTGTCGAGCGTGGCACGTGCGAGCGGACCAGAGTTGTGACTTATTTGAAATACTTGTATTTAAAATGCAAATACAAAATACGTATTTTATATTTTGTACTTAAATATTTTTTTTTTTAATATTTTGTATTTTATTTGAAATACTTTGCGAAATGTATTTTATATTTGTCAAATACAAAATACTTTTTTACTGCTAAGTTTCGAAAGTATTATCTTTACCTCTCAAATTTTCAAGAGAATGGATCAGTGATTCGGCAAATGGCCACTAGAGGCGCTGCAACTATGAAAGTCTATGTGCAAAACGACAGTTAAAACAAAATGAACGTTATTATCTGTGAAACATGACGTTACGCTTCGCTTTTTAACGAGATTGACTTCAATTTTGTGTCGATTACTTTTTGTATGTATTTTATTTAAATAAAGTACTTATTTTGAAAATACCTATTTTGTATTAAAGTATTTGCATTTTGTATTTAAATACTTTTTTAAAAGTATTTTGTACATCTCTGGAGCGGACACACGCTGCAGCAGGCCCGGCCGGCGGCGAGGCGCCACTGCCACGCAATCCAAATCCTGGCGGACCCTAGTCGGAACCACCAATCCGATCCTCTCGAGCACAGCCGGGCTCCACTCTGTTATGGACAACAGACAGATAGTGGACTAACAAGAACAACTTCCTCCTCATCCGAAGCGTGTCTAGCCCAACCATCCCGGAGACAAACATGAAGGGTACAGGTATAATACCCGTAGGATTTGCGGTACAACCAGCGGGCGAATTTACGCTGTACTCGTTCCGCCAACAAAGAGTATTTATCCTCGCAGGGATCCCAAATAATAGCCCCATACTCCAACCTACTACGGACATAGGCACTGTACAAAACCACAGCGACTCCGACAATTCCGACATGGAACTGCTTCGATGCCCTCATGACGAAACCTAGGGTTCTGCTAGCCCGTTTGCAAATATTAGTTACGTGTTTTCGAAAATCTAGTTCATGGTCTCTCTATACCCGATGCATATTGACTTGTAAATCTAGATTAATCCATACTAATATTATAAATGCGAAAGTGTGTCTGTCTTTCTGTCTGTCTGTCTGTTACCTCTTCACGCTTAAACCGCTGAACCGATTTGGATGAAATTTGGTATAGAGATAGTTTGAGTCCTGGGGAAGGACATAGGATAGTTTTATCCCGGAAATCATCCTCCAGGGGGATGAGGTGGGGGGTGAAAGTTTGTATGGAGCTGCGATATAGACGAGTTCCACGCGGACGGAGTCGCGGGCAGAAGCTAGTCCATACTATAATATTATAACTGCGAAAGTGTGTCTGTCTGTCTGTCCGTCTGTCTGTTACCTCTTCACGCTTAAACCGCTGAACCGATTGCGATGAAATTTGGTATGGAGATAGTTTGAATCCCGGGGAAGGAAATAGGATAGTTTTCATCCTGGAAATCACCCCCTAAGGGGATGAAATTGGGGGTTGAAGTTTGTATGGAGCTGCGATGTAAACGATTTCCACGCGGACGGAGTCGCGGGCAGAAGCTAGTATAATTATATTATAAAGAGAAAACCCGTGTGATGTAAGGCTGCTCCCTTAGTAGACTTTTACGTTCGGTTGAAGTGTGTTGTGAGCGATGGGCTAGCAACCTATCACTGCGATATCACATTTTGTCGATCTTTTAAACCCACATTGTGCTATAAACGTCGCACTGGAACATAAGTTTCATGTGCTCTGCCTACCCCTTTTGGGAATAAAGTCGTGAATCTATGTATGTATTGTATAAAGAGAAAAGACTGTGAGATTAAAGCTTCGTAAGTTTGTATGTTTTGGGTAATCTCCCGAACCGCTTATCCGATTTCCAAAATGTCTTTACCTGCGTGTAGTTTGGACTTCTGGAATAGTTATACTTAGACTGTATTTTATTCCACGGGTTTGCTTGTGTTATATGCAATACGCGAGCAGCTAGTAATAAATAAATAAACCATTTATTTCAGGCATCTAACGCCCAAAGCTTGACAAGTCTTGCAAAGCTTGAAATCAAACACAAAGCCTTAAGAGGGGGCGTATCGCCAGGGAAAAATCAGAAATCACCCGCGCGCCCCGTACCTGCCGCGCTGATGCGTCTATTGCTGCCCCGCTCCTTCTCGCATAGTATATGCCCCGACAGTCAGATGAAACATGATGAATACCTATAGATAGTTATAATAAGTGGAAAGAAAGACAAAATCTGTAAGTACCTATATTTGAAGATATAATTTTCGCTAGTAGCTAAGTCAGTTTCGAGAGCTATAACTGAAATATGACCTTCCGTTTTTTTACTAAATCACGTAAGGGTTGTAATTTAGCATAATAATGTCTCGTAAAAGGCTAAAGCAAAAAAACAGCTATAATCGAATTTAAACTTTTGTGAGACATCTAAAATACTACTAATAAATCCACGGTTAAAAAATTAACGTAAATGTCACGGCAGGCGACATGTTTCGAACTCTTCGGGAGTTCTTCTTCAAAACAAACATCGAAAGCACTAATCCTGAAGAAGAACTCCCGAAGAGTTCGAAACATGTCGCCTGTCGCGTCATTTAATACGTGAATTTATTAGTAGCATTAAAAAAAACTAATTTATTATGAAAACTTCGATCATGTTTATGAAAGCCAGATTTTCAGGCCACTGTGTGGCGGCCAAATTTTTCAATTCTGACCCCGTGTCATGGTCGGCCTTATCACGCGATAAGTGACAGGATAGAGCGTCCGTCACTGGCTGACACCGTTTGATAGAACGAGATGATGCCCCTATCTTGTCACTTATCGAGTGATAAGGCCGACCATGATACGGGGTCTGATCTCGGATTCGTACTTGGAGACAATGGAGACGCTTTGGCCCTTTAGTTATCAATTTTGAACATACTCGTATTAAAGAAAAACTGCAAAATTGTGTTCACTTTTTTTAATATAAAAATGTCCAACTTCGCAGGCTATTCGGGTGCAGATTCGAAAATTATTATTACTCCAAAAGAAAGAAGGCAAAAAAATATGCATAGTGATGAAAATCCCATTCAGATATCTCAAAGAATTACGAAGCTACAACCGTTTTAATATTGCTTGTTAGAGAGAGAAAACGCAAACGGTGTGTGACGTCACATTACAGGATGCTGCCGGCAGGCCGCGTCGACGGCGTCGCCGACCACGATGCGCGTGGCACGTTGCCGTCTTCTGTGACGTCACATTCTTCCAGCGTCATCGTTTCATATGAAGTTGCGTTTTGCGAAAAAGGGACAGAACACATCCCTTCTTAAAATCTTGATCATTATAACTTCGTGATTATTTAACCTTTTGCGTTGATTTTTTCTCCATTAGACAAATTTTTTTATCCTTCTTCGAGAAAATATCACATTATTTTATTTAGTGTCTACGCCCCTATTGTTGGAATCTAAAAGCGTCACCCGTGATGACTTTAAAGAAAAAAAATGGCAATAATTACACGGTTCACCCACGTATTAAACGTCACTACGGGCGACATGTTTCGAACTCTTCGGGAGTTCTTATTCAGGATTGAGTGTTTTCGCGGCGGTGTCGCTTGAATCACGACAAGATTCAAGCGACACCGCCGCGAAAACACTCACTTTATAGAGTACAAATTACTTTAATTACCCAAGGAATACCACTACCCACATTTTGTTGCTTAAAAAACTACCGGAGCTATAACTGAAATATGGCCTTCCGTTTTTTTACTAAATCACGTAACGGTTGTGAGCTAGCATAATAATGGCTAGTAAAAGCCTAAAGCAAAGAAAAGCTATAATCGAATTTAAACTTTTGTGAGACATGTCTAAAATACTACTAATAAATCCACGGTTAAATTCACGCATTAAATGTCACAACGGGCGACATGTTTCGAACTTTTCGGGAGTTCTTCTTCAAAACAAACATCGAAAACACTCATCCTGAAGAAGAACTCCCGAAGTGTTCAAAACATGTCACCTGTCGTGTCGTTTAATACGTGAATTTAACCGTGAATTTATTAGTAGCATTAAAAAAAAACTGTAATATATTATGAAAACTTCGATCATGTCTATGAAAGTCAGATTTTCAGGCCACTACTGTGTGGCGGCCAAATTTTTCAATTCTGATCTCGGATTCGTACTTGGAGACAATGGAGACGCTTTGGCCCTTTAGTTATCAATTTTGAACATATTAAAGAAAAAGTGCATAATTATGTTCACTTTTTTAATATCAAAATGTCCAAGTTCGCAGGCAATAATTGTTGGAATCTGCACTCTCGATAACCCTAAAAGCGACACCCGTGATGACTTTAAAGAAAAACAATGTCAATAATGTCACTACGGGCGACATGTTCCGAACTCTTCGGAAGTTCTTCTTCAGGATGAGTGTTTTCGCGGCGGTGTCGCTTGAATCACGACAAGATTCAAGCGACACCGCCGCGAAAACACTCATCCTTAAGAAGAATTCCCGAAGAGTTCGAAACATGTCGCCCGTAGTGACATTTAATACGTGAGTTGAACCGTGTAATTATTAGTACTGTTTCAACACGTCTCACGAAAGTTTAAATTCGAAAAGCAATGTCCGCCATCTTGGAATTAAAAATGGACATAATTTCTAGAATCTTTACCCTCGAGAAGCCTGCCAATGTATGTTGTTCTTTAAAAAAACGCGCATATTAATTTACAACGAATGTTTCAAAAATTTTAAATAATGCGACCACTTTTTGAAATATTTCTGACTATGAATTCGTATTTAGACCTCTCAGACATCGATTTTGAACATAACCGGATTTATTCTCAAATAGCGATCCGCTCCGGCTTCGCACGGATACTATATTATACATATAAACCTTCTTCTTGAATCACTCTATCTATCAAAAAAAACCGCATCAAAATCCGTTGCGTAGTTTTAAAGATCTAAGCATACATAGGGACAGACAGCGGGAAGCGACTTTGTTTTATACTATGTAGTGATAGTGATAATCTTTCATAAAGTAAATACACGATCGACAGAAAAATGTTCGTCTAGTTTTGCATGTACTGCACAAATTATTCTAAGAAGCCGGTCACCCGCCGATCGCTGCGTAATCTTATAGTTGTATTTTAAACTTTAAGATCTATTTGTTAAGGTCGACTTTTAAATATATTATTTCAAAATGTAGCAAAATATCTACTGGAATGTAATCATACGTTCATTCACTGGACGAATATACTGGGTCACAATATTATTGAAATAATTATGTTCATCGTGCTGTCGTGAGAGCACAGAACGTAGTCCTCTCGTCTCAGCGGAGCGATTACGACTGACTCCGCCCGCGAACGGCAACAAAAGATATACAGAACCGCACGAAACACGCGACGGGAGAAAGGGTATCGCGCTAAATAAAAAAGACCTATACGCCAAATACGTTTCACCTCAATAAGTCTGAAAAGGGACTACATAAAAATACCCCGCTAGTACTTTCATTAGGTAATGTGAAAAGCTATTATACACTCAACTTTTACTTAATTTATATGCACGGGAACCTCACACTATTGAAATTGAGTAAAAATAAGACATGTTTTGGCGGTTCTTTTCTATCGAGGCAATTTTGGTTTTGTATGGTTTTGTGCAGACGATTCAATTGCAAATATGATGTAGTTTTGGTATGTTCTTTTTCCTGGCATTCGCTTTAGTTTGTCATAGGTAAATATTCAATCTAAGAACCCCGATTTCGCGGAGCGCCCCCTCTTAAGTCGTAACTATTTGAGTCAGCTATAAACATAAACTGTTCAAAAATAACTATCTTTCACTTTTGACAAATTCCTCGGTTAATATGATGAACTGTCACATAAAACCAGAAGACATTCGTTAAAAGTTTATGCTTGAACAGAGACAGCTGTCTATTGGCCGTCTAAAAATAATCTATGTTTGTTTTTCAATTATGATACTTCCTGTGCTGGGTCCGAACTAACCTGTAACAAAAGAGGAATACATTTACAATTTTGTAAAAATACATATATGTATATATACCTACGTAAGTAGTCATGTGATATCTACAGTATACAGGGTGGTCCAACACGACGCCAATAACGACGTTAATATTTTTTAAATCATAACTTGAAAACTACAAAAAATCGCGAACATACCTACATGGGTATTTTCGGGTACCCCTGGGTGGAAGGAATCCAAAAAAATAATAATAATGTCGCTGTTTGGACACATCCTGTATATATCTGTACAAATTGCATGTAGGAGTGTCGTGTTCGCATAGGCATTTGTTATGTATGGTGTTAGACAAATTAAATGTCTATTCGAATACGTCACCACTACATACTAGTAGTTTATGCAACTGATACATAATCAGAGGCCTTAAAATACGAGTGTGGTTTTATGAAACGAGCGTGAGCGAATTGTATAATAGGATCACACGAGTATTTTAAGGCCAAATTATGTACAGTTTCATACACTATTTTATCTACACACATATCATAAGTACTCTAAGATGGGTTCAGAAGCCGTAGGAAAATGACCTGCATTGCTACCTGTAAAATATCTTTGTTGCAATCGTGGCTGCATTTACGATATCCGGCGGAGTGTGCATATCGTCCTCGGAGTCACTACTACTCATATTTTCAACTAAAATGTACAAACAACTTTTCACAATTCTACTTTCATAACAGCAAAACACCAACAACGATATGACAACAGGAATGGCGGCAAATCGATCCTACGTGAAGATGAATCTTTTTTTTATCATAGACAAACGAATGAAGTACCTATTCTCATGTCACTCTTGATCAAATGTCGTGCGGTTTATATTAAAAAAACCGGCCAAGAGCGTGTCGGGCCACGCTCAGTGTAGGGTTCCGTAGTTTTTCGTCCACAAATTATTTTGTAATTTTTTTCAAAAACTATTCAACCTATCACGTTCAAAATAAATTTCCTAGAAAGTTTTTATGAAGTTCTACTTTTGAGATTGTTTTCATATTTTTAAAACTTATGGTTCAAAAGTTAGAGGGGGGGGACACATTTTTTTTTACTTATGGAGTGATTATCTCCGAAAATATTAACATTATCAAAAAAATATTTTAGCAAACCCCTATTCATTTTTAAATACCTATCCAACAATATATCACACGATAGGGTTGAAATGAAAAAAAAAAACACTCCCCACGTTACGTATAGGGGAGGTACCCTAATAAAATAAAATAAATCACTTTTTATTTTACCACTTTGTCGGCGTGATTGATATACATATTTATACCAAATTTCAGCTTTCTAGTGCTAAACGGTTACTGAGATTATCCGCGGACGGACGGACAGACAAATACTCCAGGCAAAATACGGTTTTGAAAAACATTAATTTATAATAGCGTTTTTATTGTTGATTTCATTTGAAAATGTTATTCTAAGATGATTTAGTCAAGAATCCGACAAACTTCCCACCCGGAAGTAATTATGTAGATTTAAATGAAGCATGCATTATCTTTTTTTGTACAATTTATCTTGAATATTATAGAGCAAATGTTAATGAACCAAAATAAATACAAAAACATTTATTAATATTTTTACTGACTTTTTAGAAGCCAGTTAACTTATCATTTTTTCGATGTCTAAAATTTTGTCGGATTTTATCGCTGGGTAACTATTTAATTGATAATATATCCGTTATACATAAAAAATAAGCTATTATAAATTATTTCCAAAATTGTCATTTTTTCCATACAAGTTGTCAGTTCATTGCCTGGACTAAAAGCGAAACTATAAGGGTTGCTAGTCGACTACGGAACCCTAAAAACATACTGAATTGACGTTTCGCATCGATAACTGTTTTAATATCTATGGATACTAGAATAGAGACCCACTTGAGTTTTGACAGCTGTTCCAAATTTAAACTCATAACCTTACAAAAATCTGTACTGTAATAACATTACAGTACAGATTTTACCTACTACCACAGACAAGAAAGTTCTCATAGTAGAATTGATTGTAATAATGCTGGTCATTTCCTACGGTTTCTCAGTCAATCAATCAATCAATTATTTATTCTGCAAATAGGCCACAAGGGCACTTTTACATGTCAAACGGTAATTTACAATAAAATAGTAATCTTACACAATAATCATTTAAAATAATATATAAAAGGTTAACAAACTAAATGTCACTAAGTTAATGTAAACAAAACAAAATTGCAAAATATGACCATTACATTCGATATAAGTTCTGTATCCAGCATTAACAGAAGTTAATGATATTATTCAGTATTCCAGAGATGTATAAGGTCTCTGAGCGTCCAAATACAATTAATAATTATTCTAATATTCTAAGAGATGTATACGGTCTCTAAGCGTCAAAACAAAAAAGGAACATTAATGTTATATTGTCAGAGATGTACAGGGTCAATAACAATAAAACGTGTCAAGATCAGAATGATGTCTCTCGTCAATACGATAATAATAATAATAACACTAGTATTTAAGTAGTTAATTAGGTACTATGCCCTTGCAAGCATGAACGCATGATACGCATTTTAGAGCACTAATGATATGTGCGTAGATAAAATTGGTTGTAATAATGCTGGTCATTTCTTACGGTTTCTGATCGCATTTAAGAGCACTAATGATATGTGCGTAGAGAAAAGGGATTTAGTTAAGTTTTTTACCTATAGTACTAATAGTAAGGGACCATCTTTACTTGCAAATGTTGTAACCCCGCAACGCACAGCGCTTCAGACAAAACGACATCTTACATTTATAAAACAACAGCTGTCTACAATGGTGAAATATGTACGGAATAGAATTTTACATTCTTGCTTTATAGTAACAATGAAAAGAGAAGAAAAATACAGTCTTGTCATACTGAAACTGTACATTCGTTTAATGAATAGGCTAGTGAATAGGCTATTTCTGAACCCAAAGCTTCATGTTAGGCTGTGTCGTCGCTTACCAGCAGATGAAACTAGGGTCAATCAATGGACAGACTTTTATAAAAAAAAGAAGCGGGTTGTGTCGGAGATACAACCGTTAATTAAGATTAAGTGGATACTTCTTTGTTTGCTATGGAACCCTAATAAAAAAAACCGGCCAAGCCTGCTATTATGGTGTACCCTTAAAATATATATCTGAATTAATTCACTAAAATCTGTATAAGTACAGATAAATCGGTATATACGAGTATGGCAACACTGACTGGCGTAGCTCATTTGACTCGCGATACATTGAAAATGGCGGTCATTTCAGCATTATTTTCATGTCCGCCACATAAACTAAATAACATTTTGTGATTAACAACTAATGGCAAATAAAGAAGGATTAAAACATGTAACAAACAATTATTTGAAATCATATTAGGCTTCTCTACAAAAAGTTATTCCGGAAGTCACGACTCACGTGAGACATTTTGAAGGATCCCTATACAAGACCGCGAGCAAAGAAGTACACTTCAAAAAAGGCGGACACAATGTAGTTTCCATCATTCTGCGTAGCATACTTGTACAGAACCTAAACACGAAAATAAGTCTGTTTGTTCCGCTTTCGCGGTTAAACAATTCATGCGATATCCGTAAAATTTCCATACGGCTTACTTTTATCCTGGGTGAATGCAATGTCTCGGGGCCAAAAGTTATCAACGTGAATAAAGTATAGGAAGTCATTTATATATACGTGTTAGTTTGTCTATCTTGTTGTTCCTGATCTCAACTCAATTGCTCAAAGGTTAACTGGAAGAGATCCCTTACAGGGATAAGTTCGCCTTTGTACCGATTTAACTTTTTTTTTGTCTGTATTTTTACCTGTGTCTTGTGTACAATAAAGTATTTATATACATACCTACATATACCTACTAGATATTAAACGTAGACATTTTCACATACATTTTTACCAGCCATGTAGTTAAAATATTTGTGTTTATATATTTTTATTTTACCGATGCGTTTTTCCTTACTTCTTTAGTTTTTTTTATTGTTTGGATTTTGTCCGTTTTAAACTTGTTGCACGCCGTGACGTCACCAGTTGGCTCCGACGGAAGACCAGCGCTGGGCAATTAGGTCGGCACGTAGGTAGGGACATGTTAATGTTTTTTTTGTGTTTTTATGAATTTTCCTGTTTTCTTCCTTTCTTTATATTACTAGTAGCTCTGAGCTGTAGTGTAGAACTCACAAGACTGTTTAAAAAAAAAGTTATTGGAACATTTCCAAAAACTGAACCATTGAATCGATTGCTCACAAATCGGAATCGGTAGAGGAAATGTGGAGAAGAACATCCGGACATTCGAATGAAATTCGGCCCATGCTAAGCAGAGAACTTGGTTCGCTTCGCTCGCTCGTTCAATAAGAGAAGTCTGTGATGTTGTAAGTTTGTAGGGTGTGGGGGTAATCTCCAGAACTGCCCATTCGATTTCTAAGATTCTTTCTCCTGTATAAAGAATGTATCTTTAGGATGGACATTTTATCCCTGGATCTAGATCATACGCGGGAACAAAATAAACTATAAAGAATGTGTTTTCTCCATTGCATAGAATTTCCCTAGAATGGCCTGGAGAGTAGTGGTTGAATAAGTCGCCCATAGACGTCACGTCCCTCTGACATGAGGATATCTACAACCAAGAAGAAGAAGCATGAACTATTGGAACCCCACGGCCCTATATAATTTTATCTACTTGCACAAAAATATACGATTATCATAATAAAAATGACAATGAGGGGACCACAAACTCAGATAAAATATATTTGATTGGTCTGATGTAGTAAACCCATTTATATTTATTTCCGTCTTAAATTTGTTGCCGGCAGAAGTGAATTATTTCAAATTGACGTGGATTATTTTTAGCATCTACTCGGTATAGTACTAGTTTCCTCGCTTTGATATATATTTGCCATCTATAAATAAAAGTAGAGTGAAACTTATCAATTACGAACAAGGCGTGAATAACAAACTTCTAAAAGTAGCATGGCATTTTATAATATAACGCCAAACGTATATTATAAAGCTACCATTAATGACACAGCATGCTCTCTATACTGGACATTGGACATAGCCAGTTTTTAGCTACGTCCATCATTTGGAAGAGTGTAAGGTGTAAGTTAGCCAGTGTCGGTTATTTTTTCATTTTAATGGAAATTTTGAGGTTATTTTTTTGGTCTTGAATTACGTTTCCAAGAGTAGTAAATTAAGACATACCCACAGGAGCCTATAGGAGCCAGAAACAAAATGTTGTAAATGTAGCATATCTTTTGAACAACAATATTAGCCATGGCATAACGACTTTGAATGGATTTAAGTTAGTTTTTATAATTACAGTTTCACCCTACACAGAAAATATGATTTTGTGTTAGGCAGCACTAGTTTTTATCTCGGACCAAAATTATATCTTCAATGACAATCTTTTCAATATTCCGGTGAAAATGACTAGCCATACCACGCAAGCTGTGCGTTGTTCGTAATAACCGCTTGCTGTAAATATCTCCGTTGTTATTAACATAAAAAAAACTTTTCAGCCCTTTAAAAGTTCGCAAATAACTCAATTGTAAACAACCATGAAGGGATTCCAGTGTAACGCAATATCCGGCATTTTCCCTGTTTCATTATCTCCGTTCTTGTGTTTATTTACTCTTTACAACGTTTTCTTCGTAAAAAAAAACAAATTAAGCTTTTATGCGTATTTTTGTCAGGATCGAGGGAAGTACAAGGATAAAACAGCCTGCATTTTAAATAAGCTTCTGCCGACGGGTTTACCGTGTATAGTTTAGCAGCGTCACCTTCTGCCTCCATCATCAGATCAGCTTGATGTCACCATAAAATTGGATTGTTATGTGACTTGACACAGTGTACAAAATTCTTACTCCTTAAACTTGGAAGTTGGTCAATGACTTGCAAGATTTGGTCTAAAGATAGGTGTACTAACATACACTGCAAGTTAAAGTAAAGCCCAAACATGTCATTGTTTTGGATTGTACTCAGATTGTAAGCAATACTATGTCGAGAACCCACTGAAGGGTAATTTTGACACTGCACCATTCAATCATTTCATTACTCGCCGTTTACTCTTAATATTTATATGGCTATAACGTTATCTCAATCTTAAAACACTGAGCACTTGGAGGCAAAAGGAAAAGGTCGAACGTCAAATGACGCAGCTACAAAATACTCCCATAACTAACCCAATAACGCGGTGTTTAGGTATTTATAGACAAAGAGAGAGGGTAGACAACAGTCTGCTTCTCCCAAATAAATGCTGTGCTCATCGCCCGCGCACGGAAACTTAAGAAAATCGATATAGAATGGGGTTTTTTTATAAATAGGTTCATGATGAAAAAAAGGGTTTTAGATTATTTTGATTCTTTCCCGAAATAACTGACAAAATATCACTTCTAGTTTAAGCAAAAAGTAGCAATCAAGCAGTAGCAAATTTAAAGTAGAATTTTTGGTTGGTACGTTTATTTATTTATTAGAGCTTTGAGGCATTCTCTACCAGTCAACATTTAGGTCAAACAGAGAATAATCATTGTGTGCGGGATATGAGTACAACACAAAGATAAAGAAGAGAGAGAGGTAGAAATTACTGGAAAAATTGTATCAGAAACAAATATTTCCACAATAAAATGTTAAGGTAAAAAAAAAATACTCAAAAATATTATTTCATCAATTCGGCTAAACAAGAACAAAGCTTTTTCTCTGACTACGGACCTACAATCAAAGTCACCATAAATCGTCATTTCCAGACCAAGGTGCCGAAGGAAACGGGTCAAGTTGCGATATGAACCCGCATCGCATTTCAAAGCGAAAAGAAAGCCAGTCGACTCAAGTGGGTGTAAGTGGGCGAAGTCTGATGTAAGATGTCAGCTGATAACGCTGGGGACTTGAGCGGGCCGTGCCCACTGTGGGCAGATGTGGGCAGGTATTAATCTGAAGTCTTTTCAAAATGGGTAAATGTATTATAGTCACTAACACGAATATTTGGGAGTAATGGACAAGGCGGTGAAAAATATGTGACAGCACAACCCTATTTATAGAGTCTTTAGAGAGTGTTAGATGTTTTTGAGGAGATTTTTTGTGTCAGATATTAGGTATTTCGAAGTTCTGTGCATACAGTCACACCGCCCAGCCCCCTCCTAGTCACCTTTCCCTGAAGGCTACTTACTGGTAAGGTAACTCTATGAAAATAAATCCTTAGAATCCTTGTTGAAAAAAATGCATGCTTCTCAAGGGCAATGAAAACGTGTACACTTTGGATCGTGTACACTTCGGATATAATTATAGACATTCTAAACCCGATTTCCTGCTTTAATTTTGAGTGTATGTACGAGTTTAATAAAATTATTGTACGAGGCCAAAAAATCTAGTAAAAAAAACCTGACAAAAGCCGGATCTTGATCGATTTCCAGCTACAACACTTTTACACCTAGGCACCTAAGAGTAAAGTTTCAACTCAGCATTGTGAAATGAAGGTAATAAAAGAACAACTTTTCTCCCCCATTACGTTGAGCACACTTTGAATTGAAGGCCTCCTCCGCAAGAACTTAGTTAGCACGTAATTGACTATGACCTTCATCTTATTTCCGAACTTTATTTATTATATGTTAAGTATGGTTCCCGTGAAAGCGGTACAGAGGTGAAGTTTTGTTTTGCCTTAAATACAGTGTCTAAAATAAAACATTTTCTAGTTTTTAGGTATAAAAACATCATCATCTACATCTACTACTAAACTAAATACGAGCCTCTCTTGGAGTACGCCACATAATAAAATATTGCCATACACTCAGACAAAGGAAAAGCATGTCCGAGGTCATAAAGTGTATTATGAAAAACCAGTGTTAGCTTTTTGTGACTTATGTTTAAAAGCACGGCTGTTATTTCACCCACCCCAATTTTGCTGCAGTGTGAGTATACAATGCCCCGATTCCCGGCCCGAGGCTCAATCACTGGGGCATCACTAGCATGCTCGCACAGGCTAGGCTACTGCTGGGTATCCATGCGGAACTGTTACACATGTAATAATAATAATAATAATACATATTAGGGGACAATCTTACACAAATCGACCTAGTCCCATAGTAAGCTCATTAAGGCTTGTGTTATGGGTACTAGACAACGATATATATAATAGGTATAAATACTTAAAAACATAGAAAACTTCCATGACTCAGAAACAAATATTCATGCTCGTCACACAAATATTTGCCCTTACCGGGATTCGAACCCCGGACCTTCAGCTTCGTAGGCAGCGTCACTACCCACTACGCTAACCGCTCGTCTAACCACCGATAAATCTTGGATCAATTCGGAACAGTGCTTCATAATGTTTAATAATGCATATAAGGTAATGCATACTATGAAACTTTTTTTTTTTTTTTTTTTAATAGCTTAAATTGTGTCCCACTGCTGGGCAAAAGCCTCCCCTTTTTTCCGCCACTCGTCTCGCTCCTGTGCTACTGTTCGCCAACTTTATTTATATTGTAAATATTTTCAGTATCGAGGTGCCAATATGTGTAATAGGGTTTATGTGAGCGGAAAATGTAATAAAGCTACTTATTAACACAAGAACTTATTAGACTATTACTATATAAGTCCTTATGTAAGACATGATTACAATGCAATAAATTAATTATGAACTATCGAGAACTTGCACTAAGTAAACAAAAAAGAACGTTAATAATTTGGAAACACCCTCTTTTGCTTAGAATGATTATTACTAAGTAGAGATTAGTTTGTAAGATATGAATTATGATACAGAGAACAAACATAATGGAAAAATAAACCATCTTCGTCTGACAGCTAGAGCGAGGCTCGAACTTGCGACCTCTTTATTTCCGGTGCAGTGCTCTAGCCTGGGTTTCAGACGATGATGGTTTATTTTTCCATTATATTTGTTCTCTGTATCATATCGTTTAAAATTTAATCGTGGTAACTTCCACGTTAAATTAACACGATACAAAAATATTTAATAAAAATAAGTTGTTTCGTTAAGAAGTATTATTTTGTACCATGCTGGGACAGTAGGGTAATCGCAAATATCGCTCGGTAACGAACTTACGGAAGCACTTACATTGCCGCGCGGGCTAAGTGGGTTTTCGCTTCATTTTAATATATTTAAACGAGATATCTAGCTTGTCGTAACGTAACTGATGCATTTCTACGCGTTACTTACAAAATATTCATTTGTAAAACAGATTAAATCTGAGCAAGAGCCAGTCGAGCGGTAAGGACTTTCAATCCCCGGCTCGTACCGCTGGGTATTTTCAGAAACATGTGTACGAAATATCAGTTGATATTTAATAGTGGTTTTCGGTGAAGGAAAACATCGTGAAGAAACCGGTCTAATCCCAATAAGATCTAGTTTCCCTCCGGGTTGGAAGGTCAGATGGCATTAGGTGTTACATTAGGGTAGGTTCGCACAAGTACCCTGTTAGGGCACACAGCAAGTATTTCTTAAAATCAGATGGCATTAGGTGTTACATTAGGGTAGGTTCACACACGAACACTGTTAGGGCACAGCAAGTATTTCTTAAAATTAAAGCTAACAGGTACAGTCAGTCAGTCATCCATTAAATTAACCGCATTCTGGCACTTATGTTCGAGGCATGAGATTAGAAGCTTATTGCAATGGATATATAAACAAAAGTAAAATTATGCAAATTATTTAACCCGACCCGCCCCGGTTTCGCACGGGACTATATTATACATAGAAACCTTCCTCTTGAATCACTCTATCTATTAAAACCGCATCAAAATCCGTTGCGTATTTTTAAAGATCTAAGCAGCAGTCGGTTTCATAAAACTAGAGGTAGTGTCTATGCCAAATCTTGGGATAAGGTGCCTATGCGGATCCCGGGCTCTTTAGGGTACAACCGGGAATAACGCTAAGAGAATGAATCTGAAACATCAAGTGTGAAAGAAACGAAATATTATTAATAAAGAAGAGGTAAGGGCCTCATAAGAAGGCTCAAAGTCACCCAAAGGGCAATGGAGAGGGCCATGTTAGGAGTTTATCTGCGTGATCGCATCAGAAATGAGGCTATCCGCAGCAGAACCAAGGTAACCGATAAGTGGCAGTGGGCAGGGCACATAGCACTTAGAACCGATGGCCGTTGGGGCGGAAAGGTTCTCGAGTGGCGACCACGAACCGGAAGGCGCGGCGTGGGTAGGCCCCCCACTATAGGAGGACTGATGACCTGGTTGCAGGAGTCCGCTGGATGCGGGTGGCGCGGGACCGGTCACTTTGGCACTCTTTGGGGGAGGCCTATGTCCAGCAGTGGACGTCTTTCGGCTGATATGATGATGATGATGATGAAGGCCCGGTGACCAGACTGGCATAAGAAATGTCCCCAATAATCAAGTGGTTGTAGATTTCGAAATGCAAGTTCTTTAAATGAGAAATACTCGTAGTATCAATATCAATTACAATGTCTGTTCCAAATCAGCAGTTTATTTTTAGAGTCGCAGTTCACGATATCGCGATTTTATCGGAAGTGCGGATAAATGCTCCAACTTTGAACGCTTGGGGACGATCTAATTAGTTATTAAGACAAAGGGATTACTTTCCCGATTGTTGGCTTTGGAAATTTTGTTAGAAAACTCTAAATGAAAAGGTGGCTACACGAAACAGTTTTAGTTATTTACTTTATTATGCTGCTAGGCTCGCTCGGTATTTCCGCAAGATGTCGACGTTAACTCTGTAAGTCAAGAACTCTCTAGAAACTCGGTAAGCTGGAGAACATGCTTCTTAGTGTTTAGGCCATAATTTTAATCCGTATTCCAGAAACGTTGCGATCTTAAACCTGCAACCTAGACTTAGTTCATGCCATATGTTGAATAATTATTGATTAAAAAATCTCCAGCATTTGGAGTTATTTTCAATCAAAACGTAGGTACTCATTATGGGTCAGCACTCAGTAGTGTCAAGTCGTGATCAGATCTATTTGTTAAGTTTTCTTATTCTATTTAATCTAAATTTCAGATATCATAACATATTGTTTCCCCAAGAATTTATTTAAAAGAGTATTTTGAAACACAAGAATAAAATACACAACCGTAGGCAGATTTGCCAATTCTCCTTAAAAATCCTTATCTCAGACACAGAAAATCTAAATTCGATTTTCACGTAGGACGTACACAACCAACATAGCAATGCTGTCAAATGCGGCGCCACCATTGAATGGACAACCTAAGTTATAACGTAGCAAGTTAGTTCCGATTTCATTGAACCGTATAAATAACATTGTGCGGCTAGTGATGGGACGTGACTGAAATATCGACACAGATTTAGAATTCCGACGACCGTGGCTTGTATTTCGTGTTTGGAATTGGAGAAATACTGACAAAATTTGCAACCTCGCATCACGCATCTATTCGTACTTTAAGTTTAAACACTATCTCTATGGGACAAGATTGAATTTGGTTCTAAACAGCCGATCAACATTACATATAAGCGTGAAAGTAATTTTGTTTACCTGTTTCCATAATTCCAGGTTCAGTAATTCAGTGTGCTAGTTTATGCACGGGCAGTTTATTTACGTAGAAGATATTTATAGTAGTTACATTATTGCAGAGATTAGGGCTTTCTTAATGCTTTAGACGCATAATGACCTATTTTACGAACGCAAAATGTCTTAAACGTAAAATGTCTTAAACGCAAAATGCCCTAAACGTAAAATGTCATGAACGCAAATTGTCCTTAACGCAAAATGCCCTAAAATGCGAAATGCTCTAAACGCAAAACGCCCTAAACTCAAAATGCCCTGAACGCAAAATGTGCAGGGGTAACAGACGGACACACACCACACACTGTCGAAAATGGTAATAAAACTTGTTTTTTATTACTCTGCCCAATAGGTGAACAGCATTATGGTTAATGCCCGGACAATTCAGTTATTTGAATAAATATTATGAAACGGCTCGTCTTGGACATATAATAATTCTTAGAATATATCTAAGAATTATGTGTACTAATCCTATCCTATGAAGTTGCATTCACAGGTTATACGGTACAACTGTTTTAAAGAGGTAAGTAATCTATTTTATCAACCTCTTTCGATTGAATACTAAATATTGCTCGCGTATCTCGGCTTAATAATGGCTACTTCAGACAGTTCTCAATATGAATCAGTTGGCGTATTAGTGTTTTGTTTTTCCGTCAGAAGGTTATAGTAAAATAGTGCGGTTTTATTGTAAAAATGGACGAACAAATAATATTTTCTACTAATCAAAAAGGAAACTTGACTTTGCTTCATAACGGATACCGATATAACAAACTTAGTAGAGTTAACAAAAATGGCACCAGCGTTTGGAGATGCGTACATCGAGATTATTGTAGTGCGACAGTAACATTAATGCATTTGTCGGAATCTCAGACGGAAATAGTTATTTATGCTACAAGTGTGGAAAGTAGGTGATTTCCGACGAGTGTCATTTTTATACATGAGCGAGTGAAGCGAGCGAATGTATAATTCGACACGAGTCGGAAATCATCTTTACGCGCGTGTATCATACAACATTTTACTATGCCTTGTGTGAGGAAATATATTAAATGTTGAAATGTTGGTTTAAAATAGATCTAGGTTAACATTGAAGAACCCAGGTACATTGTCAGGTACCTACTTATTATCTGGAATTGCATTTAACAACTTCTACACATCTTTTGCTGTCAAGCTTATTCCCTTAAAAGTTAAAACCATTGTATTGTGGTTTTGGAACACAATTAATTTTGAGTAACTCAATATTATATTAAACAACAAAAAGACGCTGTACCGTCGTAGTTCTAAGAAACATACTGACACTAAACACTATTGAAACGCAATAAATCATTATTATTATTGGTTACTCACTTTCACTCGACCTTTTTAACATATTTACATAAAATAACTACACAAAACTCACAAAAAACAACAATGGTGGGCTTTTAGATACATATGCGCATTGCGCATGTGCAAGCCGCCATACTGTCGTATTGTAAAAGGCATAAGAAAGATATGCGTTCAGCCAAACACATTAAGTGAATATTAAAAATTAATTTATTTATTGACCAAATTCAAAATTCATAAACATTAATAAATCATTTTATACGTTATTAGTATTTATGTACCTTTTATATGAAAGAAAACGTGTAATTTAAATATTTGTAAAACTTTTCTCGAGTAATAAAAACTCTTTGTGTCGGGCTGACGACGGACTAGAAAATTAAAAAAAAATTGAAAAGTAAAAAGCACTAGTGCGAAAAAGTGGCACTTTCCGCACGATTTTAGTGCTTGAAAAACGCTCTTTTCGAGCACATGCATTGTAAAATCTATTCCCATGTCGTCTGAAGTCGAAATAGTCAGAAAAAGTGTTCACTTGTGCTGTAATGATGAACAGAGCAACAAAATATTTTTAGTGAGGCAAAAATGCAAAGAAGCGGTATGTACAGATTTTTCCCCGGTGCCCGCTATTATAGAAAAGGTGTTCGCTCCAGTAAAAGAAGTCGCAGAATACATAAGCTACGTGCCAACAGTAAAGGAAATAAAGGATTCTATGTACAGAGCAAGAAAAAAATATCTTCACGTAGAAAGTTTACAGCAAAAGGAATTAGCTAAAGTAAAAGTTCCTGAGGTACTAGCTGATGACTTTTAGATTTGTGACCACGGGAATAGTGAGAAAATATTGATTTTTGCATCCAATACGTCACGAACTTATTTAGAGAACCTTAATCCGACATCTGCACAGTTCTATGGAGATGGGACTTACGAAACTTGTCCGTCTGTATTTTCTCATCTGTATTCTATACATGTTGATCTAGGATCGTCGGTAAAAGCTACGAATGTGGTTCCTATTATATTTGGGTTGCTTCCAAATAAAACTCAAGAAACCTACATCAGATTTTTTCAATGCATTAAAGAGGCACTAAATATAGACATTTTATACTTTAAATGCGATATTGAAATCGCTGTTATAAATGCAGTTCGTCACGTTTTCCCAAATGTGTTTATTTCTGGTTGTCATTTCCACTTTTCAAGAGCTGTGTGGAGAAAAGCTAAAAAATTACATTTACACAAAAATGCTGATGCGAGGAAGGTGTTGCGACTCATCAGTAATATAGCACTACTACCAGCGGATTTAATAATTGAAAATTGGCAAGACATTCTACAAATATGTCCCAGTAATATGAAAGTGTTTACGAGATATTTTAATAGAGAATGGTTGAAAATTATTACGCCAGAGACATTCAGCTGTGCTACTGACATACACCGCACTAATAACCCGGTCGAAGCATGGCACGGGCGCTTAAAAAGGAGAATGGGTAAACACCCGGGATTATATGACTTTTTACAAAAATTGAGAAATGAATCAAAGTTTTATGACCACAGAATAATCAAAAATTTGTTCTCAAACCCAGCACCTAATAGACTAAAATGCGATATTATGTTCGACAAGATGTATTGTTTGCTATTGAAGAAACTGCAAAAAAATAAATTAAGTGGTATCCAGTTTCTGCGAAAAATTATTTTCCGAAGGTATTAAAACTATGTACGGGTGTGTAGTTACATAATAAAGTTTGTTTTTATTTAAGTTCGTCCGTTGGTAAGGTTATTAGTAAGGTTTTAAAGTTAATTAATTAGTTGTGCCGAATAGATAAGGTATGCATAAGGAACGTTTATTTTGTATTTTATTTCAATAAACATTTTCTTAAAGATGTATTTTTATGTGTTTTTCAATTCCCACGATAGTTTTAAACAATAGTTTTCGGCTTGTTACGGTGGTGGCTAAAAAGCTTACAGCCTGCCGATGGTATTAAGCAGTCACAGTAGCCTATGGAATCTTGTTTTTCCAAAGGATTCACATTAGGTCGCCATTGTCGCCAACCTCTTAACAACATAAACTCCTTTCCTTAGCTTATTTTGAAAACGACATTAAGCGATTAGGGTATTATGCGTTTTAGGACCACCTGCGTTTAAGTCATTTTGCGTTTAAGTCATTATGCGTATAGGTCATAAAACAATGATGACATTTTGCGTTTGGGGTATTTTGCGTTTAGGACATTTTACGACTTTAGGACAATATGCGTCTGGTGCGAGGTCTACCAATTAGATGGCAAACGTCCGATTCTTTTGACAACACGGGCACGGGCAACTGACCTCTGCTACACAGATATACGAGCTGCTACACATGCGATCAGTTGCTTTGGCTATGATGGTTGCGTTATTGACGTTCATCAGTGTGGATAGACATTCGTTCAGTTGCTTTGGCTATGATGGTTGCGTTATTGACGTTCATCAGTGTGGATAGACATTCGTTCAGTTGCTTTGGCTATGATGGTTGCGTTATTGACGTTCATCAGTGTGGATAGACATTCGTTCAGTTGCTTTGGCTATGATGGTTGCGTTATTGACGTTCATCAGTGTGGATAGACATTCGTTCAGTTGCTTTGGCTATGATGGTTGCGTTATTGACGTTCATCAGTGTGGATAGACATTCGTTCAGTTGCTTTGGCTATGATGGTTGCGTTATTGACGTTCATCAGTGTGGATAGATATTCGTTCAGTTGCTTTGGCTATGATGGTTGCGTTATTGACGTTCGCACCCAAATTCGTGATATAACGATATTTTGACGACCATTACTTTCCAAGGACTTAACCAACAGTCAAAGTTGAACGCAATGTTAAAGTTCAATAAGTATATACCAGTATCGATAGTTTCTCCCTGTCCCAGGCACAACACAATGCGTGGGTGCGTTGTGAAATTTGGCCGAACCCTGATCCGATAGGCCTTATTTAGGAAACGCTACAGCATTTAATGTAATCTATTACTCCCTAAACGCTTTGAAGTTATGAAGATAGATTGTGACGATATTGACCCATATATCCTAAATCACGAAGATTTATTCTATTCAATAGCATAGCGAAGCGATTTATTTAATTTATAAAGCGTGTCACACGCGGAGCATATAATGTACGCAAATATCGGGTTTCCATAAAAAGGAAATCTAATTTTCATATCATCTACAGACACAGGTAGATATTTCGCGTTTTACTGTTCTTCAGTAAGTTAACATTTCAGGATTATAAGAAGATCCGAATGTGAAGTTAATAACTTGGCACGGTGTTAACCTGTGTAGAAATCTAAGTGATATTTCAACAATAACTAGCCCATGCTAAGGCTCCATATGGTATCGTCGTAGTTTAATACATTATAAACTAATATTAACAGTAAAAGACACAAGGATAAAAAATAACAATGGTAGGTAATCGCTTTTTCTACAAATAATAAATGAATTTATATCAAATCAACTATTTTACAATAAGAGCAACGTTTAAACACTCCAACTATGTATTACAAGAATCCATGAATAAGTGTCAATGTAGGCTATCAAACGCCAGAATTAGCTGTCTGTGTGTGTGAGGTTGACATTAGTCAACCGGTCTCTTTAAGGCGTTGTTAAAACCGCGGACGACGTTGAAGCGAAGATCCAACACTACTTAAATTAATAATTTAAAACATCCCAACACAAGTAAGCTAACAACCATATCAACTGACAGGAGTTTAACTTAGTCACCCTTTCAGCAGCAAGAACCGATCGATGTTGAGGTGTTGTGCGGATTTGGCCTATTGAGCGAACCGGGGTCCGACTTGTCGGTACTTTGCCCTCAATTGTCTTTACTACGATGCTCATTACCATAGACTAGACCTAAAATGTTTACATAGCTGAAGTCCGAGTTTCGTTTCGAGAGCCACATCCGAACTCCAGACCCCGTATCATGGTCGGCCTTATCACACGATAAGTGACAAGATAGAGCGTCCGTCACTGGCTGACACCGTTCGATAGAACGAGCCGAATGCTCCTATCTTGTCACTTATCGCGTGATAAGGCCGACCATGATACGGGGTCTGGTCGAGTCTTGTTTTCGGACATGGCGAGTACTACGTAATATATCATAGGATATAAACAATAGTATTTATAGTTACCTAGTTGTAAGATCAACAACTGCATCACATTAGCACCTAACACGCAATAAAGAACAATTAGCACATTACGCAACCATCTAAACAAGACGCCCAATTAGATGACGACATTACATGTACATACAGCTTAGATCAGACGGAGACCTTGACATGCACTTTTACTCTGAGATATGCATAATGCATGAGATTTATTGTTTCGTTTCGTATTCCAATATTTAATTTAAGGGGATCCCATGCAATGACCTTCGATCTGAATCCATTAGTTTTCTAATGTTTTTTGTAGCTTATTATATTAACAACAACGGCTTTAAGCAACATAGTAACCCATATTTACTTCAAAGTTCATTTGTCATCAAAGTTGAACAATTTTAGGCCAAAAAAACTGTTTTTCTGGCCATAACTTTTGTGTTAATTAGTTTTTTTTTTTTTTTTTTCTTTAATGTGACACGAATATAAGGATTTACTTTAAACTTGAAGAATAATTTTGTTCGTTTCACGATATCTCAGCGTGTGTTACCTTTACCTGAACTAACATTTGCGTTCCCCTGCGACTTGTCTGGTGTTAATTAACAGTAAATAATTAAAGCAAAATGTCGGGCGTCTTGTCTTGTCCAGTTAACACAGAGTTCACGACATTTGTTTCTGCACAGATTTAAGGAAACTGTGTTTATATTTGAAACATATATACATAATGGAATCCGATCAATTCATGAAAAACGTTTCATAAATATTCATTATATAAACGTTTGGCAAACTAACGATTAACAAATTAGTCGTTTTATAAAATATTGTTTTACAAAGAGTTCATTAGACAAATCATTTAATTGAAAAACCATCATATTATAAATCATTATTTGACAAATTACTCATTTATTATTCGTGACAATTGGCAAAGTAACGTTAAAGAAAATGCATTGTTTGGTAAATAAATACCTTATTTAATAAATCATTGATCGTCTTGATAAAGTTTTAACCCACAAGTTGTATAATTCTATACAGGTATCGTATAAGCCTGTATGAGCACACGGATAAGTCTAAAAGTGTTTAGCAAGTAAGTTATCATTCCTAGCCTAAAAAACAACTTTTAGGTCTTAAAATGTACTGACATAACAGGTGGATTACCTATCTATTCTACTTTAAGGCAGGTTAGTGTAGGGACGACGACGAGCGAAGCGAGGAGGAGGGTTAGGTGAACTGCGACCCTACAGCGCGCGAGCCGAGCGAGCGAAGCGAGCGTGCCGCGGCAGCGGCCGGCGAAGCGCCTAAAACGCTTTATGTTTAAATACTTTACTTTTTTATGAAATTACTACAGGAATGTTTCTTAGCCAGTCCGCTAGATACCGTGATATGATTGAACAGATTCATTTATCAATGATGATTTCTAAAATGACCTGTTTTATAAACGATTTATTTGGTAAATGATCATTTTTAAAATGACAATTTAACATTCAATGTTTTTTTAAAGTGTAACATTTGCTAAATGAATATTTGTCAAATAATTATTTATAGTAATATCTATAGTTTGTGAAATTAATAGTTTGTGAATCGTTTATAAAATTATAAAAACCCCCGACACAAAAAATAAACTCTAAAAACGAACAAATAATATTTTAAAGCTATAATAACCATTATCGTCACATATATTAAGTATGTTCAAATATTTATATTTTCCAAGTATCGTCGCGTAATGAGTTGGTGTATAAATCTGAAATATATATTTTTTTATTCCTTCGATATTTCATTGAAGCCATCATCATCATCATTACTTAAGAGCCTTGCGCTTGTCGGTGGAGTAACCGCAACTTTTCTCCGTCCATTGCCATGCCCACACTTCCTCATGCGACTCGACATCAGCTTTATCCTTTACTTGGCTAAAATATGGTAGCCTAGGTCTTCCTCTGCTTCTCTTGCCTTCATTTCACCTTCTAGGATGTTTAAGGGGCTCCACGCGCTTTTTGACTAGTTTTGACGAGTTTGATATTCCTCCGTCATAACTATAGATATATTTATGGCACAAACGCTTATTGGTTTTTCAATTCTTTAATTTGCACGAGTTATTTTTTGTCAAAAACTAGTATTTTTTTGTTAATGATTTATTCAAACATGGTCCAAAAAAGCTCTGTTTTCGTTATTAGTATGTTGTTTATGCACTTTTATATATGAAATCTACGTATAACTGTTCCTTATTGACGTCTCTAACATCCCACGAGAGTTTTTAATTTTTATGTCATTTTCACAAAAGTTACGTCCAAAAAACTGGTTTTATGGCCTAAAATTGCCAAAGTTTGGTGCCATATATCCCGAAACCTGTGAGTTTTTAAGTAAACATGGCATACTTTTTCGGTGAACCTCATACTCATACTCATTGTCAGGAAAGATACATAAACGCCCGTTACCGAGTTCAGACTGCTTTATTCTCGAACTAGAACTACCCACATTTCTCATTTCCTAGTATACCCACAACCCTTCTCTTACAAAATACAATGCTTAATTATAATGCAGATAACACGCTTATCTTCCTTCTTCATTCTAATTATATACATATTTATTTATTTTTAGTAATATATTTTATAACTTGGGTTCTTTTTATTAAATGTAAGTACATAATGGTTTCATCAATTATGCTTCACATAATTGTATGATTGTGTATAATAACTTAATGATTACTGCATAATTAGATACGTATTTCACCCGCATGCTGTGGTGTTACATATTTATATTAATTAAAACATTCAATTATATTAATTATTAGGAAGTTTAGAGATATTTTACACTAGTAGGTAAACGTACCTACAATCAATGTAGATAAGTAAAAGTAACTTACATTACAAATGTTTTGTTAATTTCGTAATAGCATGCATATATATATAAGAAATACTTGTTTGATACTTTTATAGGTTTTTTTTTTTTTTTTTTTTTTTTTTTTTTAATTTTTATTTATTCTCAAATACAATATAAATTGCTACTCGTACATACAGGTTAGGTGAACTGTGGTACACCAGGCGCTGAATATCCCCACCGATCAGGAGGCCTCACTGTCCTGCCAAATCGAGAAACATAGTGGTTAGTGGACTGCGGTACCTGGCGGGAACGTTCAGGAGTGCGCGAGGTACTGGAGCTGTGCACTCGCCCTGCTGGTATTATATCATACGGAAACAGGTCGACGGGAACGTCGCGACGCCGCGGCGAGTCTAACATAAGTTGTCGGCGGTTCCGACGAACTACTCTCCCGGTCTGAAGTCTGATCGAATACGACCTTGGGTTTACGACCCCTACGACCTTACCGTTACTCCACTTACCATTAACACGCACTTTGATAAGTGAACCGGGTTCTAGTGGTTTTAGGTTTTTGCTTCCTCTGTCAAAATATATTTTTTGCTTCATTTGACGATTTTGAAGTTCTAATCTTATTGCATCATTATCTACAACTTTAGGTAACAATAGTTCCGGTAGACAAGGCAGGGCACTGCGTAATTTCCTGTTTTTTAAGATTTCCGCTGGAGATGGTAATTTGTCACTAATTGGTGTATTTAAATAGCCAAGCAGTGCTAGTCTAAAGTCCGAAAAATCGTCTGAGGTTTTACGCAGTATAGATTTTATAGTTTGAATTGCCCTTTCCACTTGTCCATTAGATTGAGCAAATCTTGGTGATGACGTCTGATGCTGAAAAACCCATTCTTTACTGAAAGTATGGAATAAATTCGAGGAAAATTCCGGACCATTATCCGAAAACACAATATCAGGAATTCCTTCCCTGCAAAATATATTTTTTAATTGATTGATAACATGCTGTGATGTTAAAGATTGTAATTCTACAACTTCAACGTATTTGCTGAAATAATCAATCACACAAAGATAAGATTTTCCACTGTAATGAAAAATGTCGACACCTACTTTTGACCACGGCCGTGACGGTACGCGATGCGGGATAAGGGGTTGTTTACTATTGTCTTTCCTGTGCGTAAGGCAAGTTTGACAGTGGGAAATCATGTCGTTGAGTTGAGAGTTCATGTTTGGCCAGTACATTATTTCCCTAGCTCTCAGTTTACACTTTTCTACTCCTAGATGGCCTAAATGTATTTTCTGTAACATCTCTCGACGCATGCACTTCGGTATTATTATTTGATTGCCTTTCCATGCCATGTCATAGGCGAGAGTTAATTCGTCCCGACAATCCCAATACGGCCTAATTAGTTCATTTATTTGGCCTTTATGTGTCGGCCATCCTGTTTTAATGTACTTTTTTAGCATTTTCATTTCGCTATCCGTGCTATAACATTTCTGTAATTTTAAAAAATGAGAATCGCTTAAAGGGTTGCTGACCGCTACCGCACAAACTTGCGCTTGCGCGTCCAAGTGATCTCGAGGCTCACCGGGCGCCTCGCTCGCGCCATCTGACGCAACGGCGCGTGACAATGTATCGGCTACGTATAGATACTTCCCGGGCTTATACACTAACGTGAATGTGTAAGGTTGTAACCTCAACAACATTCTTTGCAACCGAGCCGGTGCACTTGCTATAGGCTTATTTATAATGCTAATTAAGGGCTTATGGTCTGTTTCAATTTTTACATCCCCGCGCCCATAAATGTAAGTATAAAATTTCTCACATGCGTAAACACAAGCTAAAAGTTCCTTTTCGATTTGTGCGTATGCCTGTTCTGCCTTTGTCAGCGATCGTGACGCATAGCACACCGGCATGTTGTCTTGCATCAAGCACGCACCGAGACCATTTTTTGACGAATCCACCGACAGTGTGACGGGTTTTTCTAAGCTATAGTACTGAAGTACCGGTGGGCTGATCAGACATCGCTTTAGTTCATTAAAACAGCGTTCATGACCATCTTCCCAATGCCAGGCTATATTTTTCTTTAACAACTCCCGAAGTAAATTAGTTTTTTCTGAGAGGTTAGGAATGAAACTGCCTACATATGTTACAAGACCTAAAAATCTCTCCATGTCTTTCACATTCTGCGGTCTTGGCATATTTCTTATCGCCAGCGTATGCGAACTATCTGGTAAAATTCCGTGTTCTGATATAATATGCCCTAGGTATTTCAATTCGGATAGACCTATTTTACATTTTTGCTTATTAAGTTTAATATTGATCTGCCTACACCTTTCAAGGACTTGATGCAAACGCCTATCGTGTTCCTGTTTCGTCTCGCCGTATACGAGTAAATCATCTATAAATAGGATGACCCCCTCAAGGTCATCAAATTGCTCATATAGCCTCTTGTGAAAGATTTCTGACGCCGACGAAATCCCGAATGGCATTCTTAAGAACTTGTACCTGCCAAATACTGAATTAAAAGTACATAGATCTGTCGAGTCGTCACTTAATTTCACCTGCCAGAACGAATGTTTCG
Source organism: Epinotia ramella (assembly GCA_947578815.1). Taxonomy (NCBI): domain Eukaryota; kingdom Metazoa; phylum Arthropoda; class Insecta; order Lepidoptera; family Tortricidae; genus Epinotia; species Epinotia ramella. The sequence continues at coordinate 29,575,827 of OX388202.1, forward strand.
CATCTAACGTGCTAAAGTATTTAGCACCAGCGAGATTAGCTGTGATTTCATCTAGGGTCGGTAACTTGAAATGCTCCCTACGAATGGCTTTGTTAAGGTCACGTGGATCTAAGCAAATGCGAAGGTCACCATTTGCCTTTTTTACGACTGTCATACTATTGACCCAGTCGGTGGGCCCTTCGACTTTAGCCACGACACCCTGCTGCAACATCTCATCAAGTTTATTTTTGACACTATCGCGTAACGCTATCGGTAGCTTACGCGGAGCATGCACGACCGGGCGCACGTCCGGCCGTAATCTTATTTGGTACTCACCTGGTAGACACCCCATGCCTAGAAATACATCCTCATAATCAGTTAATATATCCGCACTGTTGGTATGCACCGACGAGTCTAAACTCATGACTCGTTTAATGAGATTCAGCTCCTCACACGCGGTCCTACCTAATATCGGCGGTGAGTCAACATTAGCGACGATAAACTTAAGAACGTACGCACTTTCTTTGCATGTTACTTTTAGTATTGCCTTGCCCACTACCTCAATCTGATCTCCCGAATAGCCTGTTAACTTAACTCGCGTATGGACTAAGTCAACGTCTTTAATTCCTATTTGTGACATGAACCTTCGAGGAAGAACGTTTACATCAGCTCCAGTATCCAGTTTGAACGATATCGGAACGTTCCCAATCAAGATATCTACATTCCAACTGTTTTTTACAATTCTATCGTTATTTAGACTCACCTGATCAGTGGAGTTCTCCTGCACCGTATAAACTCGGCACATTCTCGCAAAATGATTCGCCTTATTGCACCGAGCGCATCGTTGACCATATGCCGGACACTTAAATCTATCATGCACGATACCACAATAGTCGCATTTTCTTCCATCTTTCCTGCGTGGTTGCACATTCCGGCGGGATGATGCGGACGCGCCGATGCCGCGCGGCGCCGGCGGAGCCGGCGCGGGTGACGCGGTGCGCGCGGTCGGTCGGCCGGAGGCGCGCTCTCGACATCGGCACGCAGCGGGCGGGCCGCGGTGTCCTGGCGACGGTGGTACCTTCTGTCGCATCCAGTGTATCTCACAGTCTCTTTCATCACTACTTTGCTCGGCAACCTGGTGAACATGACGGTCATATTCCTTTTCCTGCTTGATGTGGTTCGCTTGAACCCGCGACATCTCTGCTATTCTACAGATATCCATTGCTTTTGTTAACGTCAGGTCACTCTCCCGTAACAGCCGTTCTCTCAAGGCGTCCTCCGCAATGCCACATATCAACCGATCCTTGACGAGGTCATCGTTTAAATTCCCAAATTCACATGTTTTAGATAACCGTTTTAACTCAAAAGTGTATTGTTCGGTCGATTCCCCGTCATTCTGATTACGCATAAAAAATCTATGGCGTTCGATTGTTAAATTTTTCGTAGGCAAAAAATATGCATCAAATTTATCTAATAACGCTTTTGTAGTTGCAAATGTGCCCGTAAATTGCTCATAGACTTCTCGGCACTGTTCTCCAATAACATGCAGTATTATACTAATTTGCACATCTTCAGTCTTTTTGCCCAATTCACATGCTTTCGAATATGTTTCAAATGACTTCCTCCATTTTGCCCACTGCCTGCTAAGATTGCCCGTTGTTACACTCGTCAAATCATTCTCAAAACAAAACGGCGCTGGCGGTCTAAGCACTGACTCCATTGTAAATCACTCGCTAACTTACGATAATACTAAACAAATAGTATAATCACGTATTTAATGGCTCAAAACTTATTTTCCGGCTGCGCCATGTCAGGAAAGATACATAAACGCCCGTTACCGAGTTCAGACTGCTTTATTCTCGAACTAGAACTACCCACATTTCTCATTTCCTAGTATACCCACACTCATAATATTTATTGCATATCACATTGTATCTTAACCTATACTTAGCATATAATTGCCTCGTTGTTGTTAATATAGCCATAAAAAACACGAAAAAACGGACAGTTACAGATCGAAGGTCATTGGGAGCTAGGAGCCCCTTATGGAGAAGCTGTCGTACCGTATCAGGTGGCCCACCATCTTGCCTCTTCTATTTCTAATACATCCTAAATAGCATACCTCTTTTCCTCTTCGTTCGTCTTTCTCTCTGTTCAGCTAATCCTTTCAATCCTTCGCCAGTACCACATTCAATAATGTGAACTTTAAATTTTTGTTTGTCCTCTTAAATACTATCTCGAAGAAAATCTTGAAACGGGGCTGTTTTTAACTTAAAATTAGCTATTGCTTCTAAATCACAAATGGTATTTTAAAGGTTTATTTATCCAAAATCTGATCTAAAATCTAGTCCGAGTGCAGGCGAAGAGCGCAGCATACTTATGTATTACTTTTCTTACTTCAATATATGTATTTCCTAAACGAATGATTATTTGGGAATATCAAACGTTCAGATTTTAGAAAAAAATAATAACTTGTGGTATAGAAGCAGTAGCAAATTTTAAGCTCGACAGCTAACATTAGCGAGCGAGCAAGAAAAATATTGAGGCCATAACGCGCTCCTTTAGATTGATGGATTGCCCCAAAAAGGAAATCCATATAAATACGTAACATACATGATAATTGATAGGAGTTCATGTTCAAGAGATTTTTCCTTATCTGTGAACGTAACGTATTTCTCGATGCGTATTTGTTTTTTTGTCATTTCACGGCACCATTAAGTACCCGTCTCACATTCTCGTGTGTTGTATCTGAGCCATCTTCGTACCCCGTGTTGCGCCAAACGAAGTTAATTCTCACAGGACACGAACGCATCTTATGCGTGACAGTCATAAAGAATAACGTCACATTAAACCTTGTTTTATAGGGCGCTGGCACATGGATGGGAATAATTGGGTTGTTAAATATATAGGTCAAGCCATTTCCGCGACATAAGTCTTTTTCAAATCGTTGAACGAGAATTAATTATATAAGAATCATTCCGTAAGCTCTCAAGAGTAAGCTGTGGAAGCCATCGCGATCAATATAACAAGATCCCGTTTTGACTAAGGTAATTGACCTTCGTGTCCTAAGATTTTCACAGGTTTTACATTCGTCTTGTCCGCTATTTGTCAATGCCTATTCGTAAAATTATGTAATTTAGGAGTATACAACGAAAGAGACAACATCACAACGTGAACAAGACATGTCCAGTGCTGGCAAGATTACGAAGCACTATATGAGTTTCATAGAATAATAGAACGGCTCGGGTTGATAACTTGATACAGTCCCCATATTTGGTACCTACAATAAAAAACTATTACTCAAATGTAAGATCCATAGCATTCCCATTTCCGTAAACAAGCGTATCATCCACTAATGGCCATTTAACTTTTGACTACTGCTACCTAAACGGGACCCAAATGGCACCAATTAAGCGTCCAATATTAGGGCCAGCCAAATCCGTCCTTCCGGTGGACCTTGTGTCCAAAAGGGCTGGCGCCTAGCCAAAGGGACTGATTAACTAACGAAAATAACAGTTATGTAACGGACTATGAATGATTTTCCACTCGAATAACGAAAAGTTTAAGAAGACTTACGCCTCGGTTATAAAACTCAACATAAAGCTTTTCTCGTACAACACGGACAAAAAACAGGCCATAGGGACCGTTGCTCTTCGGTATTATGATAGACGACCTGGCGTCGGTCCTCAGCACTGCTAGATGTCTGCTTTATGCTGGTGATCTAAAAATGTTTTACGGAGTGCAAGAAGTGTCCGACTGTGTATCTCTCCAGGAGGACGTAAGTAGAGTGCACCAGTGGAGTGTTAAAAATAGACTAACATTTAATGCCGCAAAGTGTACCGTTATGTCTTTTAGTAGAGCCCGCAACCCGCTCTTCTTTGAATACCTCCTAGGTCCGGAAAAAATTGCCCGTGTAAACTCCATTCGGGATCTAGGCGTGAATCTGGACACCTACCTCAATGTCCATGATCATATAAACTCCTTCACACGTGATTGCTATAAGAGACTAGGGTTTGTTATTAGAAACGCAAGGGATTTTCAGCACATCGGAACCATAAAACTGTAATATAGTGCTCTAGTGAGAAGCAAGCTAGAGTTTGCTTCCGTTGTCTGGACCCTCATGAAGCTACCTATGCCTTACTTCTTGAGAGGGTGCAAAAGGTGTTTCTACGGTTCCTGTACAAGAAACTGTACGAATACTAACCGTTTTTATAAACACATATACACAGAACAGAAGTAAATCTACTTTACAAAAAGTAATGATATCCCTCCAAAAACATAAATGTAAAAAGGGAGAGCCAAGTTCAATACAAAAATTATGCTTGGCTGTGGGCTTTGCCGCAAAAAGAATGGAGATCAAAATGAGTACCAAGTTCTACGCAAAATCCAAGTATGTATTTACAGGAACAAAATAACATTATGACAAAGTATTAAACTCTATTTCTTTGCTTTATTGGATACCTATAACAACATTTTTAAATAACAATGTGAGATCTTAAAGTAGGTTAGGTTTGACTTGGTCAGTTCTTATCAGAATTAAAATATATATATATATATATATATATAAGTATATGTTGAATAACTTTACAAAATGACTGATGTAATGAAAACTGGATGGATTTTGCATAGAACTTAGTACTCATTTAGATCTCCATTTTTTTTGCGGCGAAGCCCACAGCCAAGCATAAATTTTGTATTGAACTTGGCTCTCCCTTTTTACATTTATGTTTTTGGTGGGATCATAATTACCTTGAACAATATCTACTTCGATAACAAAACAAAGGATCTTTCTATCATTCCTCGAATATATACCCTAGTAGGTACATTCTTTTAGCCGTCATTGTTAACGAAGCCGAATATTTCGTGTGCAAGAAAACAAACACGTATGAATATGCAAAGACATGTCCTGGCGGCTACCTTTCCTTGGCGAAAACTCTTTAATCCCAACGGGACGAAAGATGGGAATTCAATTTATCGTGTCAGTTTTTGGTTTTTTTGTAGCTAAAGTCTGGGATGCGACAAGCTATGACGACTTGCTAATTTAGTGAACAGGACATTGCAAATTGAACAGACACCTGTTTCGAATGGGTATGGAACAGGACGCAACATGCAGGTTCTGCCAGGAGACAGAGGAAACAGCAATGCACATACAATGCTGCTGCAGACTACTCATGCACAAAAGAGGTACCTACCTAGGGCGGCAAATCGTGAGCCCAGAAGAGGTACAACATATCACCGCCCAAAGAATCTGGAATTTCCTGGAAGCAACGGGCCTTAACGGTGAACTCTAAAAGAGGGCTGCCGCAATAGATCACTTGCTGGTCGAAGCGGCATACTACCCACAAATAAACAGTAATAATAATAAAATAACAATCATAATAAAAGACTCTGTTAATTCTGTTTCCCATAATAATTTAGTAATATTTAAGTGGATTATAAAAGACATCAGGGTGGATAGCTTATAATCCGAGTTAAAATGTAACCCGTTTGATTATTTATATCAAAGATGCGTTAGCGGGTTCTCCATGGATGTGTGAGATTCACAGTAACGACTCCGTCACGAATTCGTCACGTGTAAGCAGCTGCTGAAGCATGCTGTCCGCGCAGCGCGGTGTTGTTATGTAACCTTTTGTTCGACAATGTCACCCGTACTATTGATACAGTTGTTACATGGCGTCTCTGGGACACCTACGAGTCGGTAGTATTGTTATATTCATAGTTAAATGCTCACTTATGCCTGTAAAGACAAGTACGTAACTAATAATAGATAATCTAGCAAATCACGACAACAATAGGCTAGAACTTGACTGCTCTCGTAGATTGTAAAGATTGCTTAAGAATCTTCTTAAATAAATCAGCCTACATACGTCGCACTGCTGGGCACAGGCCTCCTCTCATAGATGAGAGGGAACGGACAGTAGTCCACACGCTGGCATATTTGGGGACAATCTTACACAAATCGACCCTGTCCCAAACTAAGAAAAGCTTGTACTATGGGTACTAGACGACGATATACATACTTATATAGATAAATAAATACTTAAATACATAGAAAACATCCATGAATCAGAACAAATATTCATGCTCATCACACAAATAAATGCCCTTACCGGGATTCGAACCCGGTATCTCCGGCTTCGTAGGCAGGGTCACTAGGCTACAGAGGTCGTCATCGATCGTCTTACTGTGTTACTTACGAAACTGTAGACTTCTAGGAAACTGCTATGAAACAGAAAAGTACCTGAAACGACAGAAGAAAATAATGTATCAGGATATGTGGTGCAGTATTTTTTTTATATAGGTACCTACAAATTTACGGAATCTAATTAACAATGATCATCTTGAATTTTCAAAGCAAAGACTATGTTTCTGACATTCGTGCTCCGTAACCAATTGTATACTAATAGCGTTTGTATAAACAGACAACTGAGTAAACTAACTTCCAAGTGGTCTATTCGCATTGAATCAATAAGGTGGTGTGGTCTCCATTTAGTCTATTCCTGTGCATAGTGCACAGAGGAAGGTTATATGTATACAGGGACTCGCACACAGGTCACGTCGGGGATATAACACGACTAAAGTATATAGGACATTAGGACGTTAAGGATGTACATAGTAGTGTTCTGTTACATCTCAATTTTGTCAGGTTAATTTACCTCCTTCCTCCATTTACCTTACAACCGTGAAATTGTCTATGCACGGGATAGTATAATATTTTGTTCCTCGGAAACAAAACAAATGTGTGTGGGCAAATATCAAGAAAAAGGCTACAAAAACTTAAATTCTAAATTATCAGAAAATATTCAAGTGACAGAGCCATTACCCATTACTAAAAAGAAATACTGATTATACAAACTCGATTTACACTGCAATAGACAGTGTCGGTAGGCGAAAATTAACCATATCAATTTTTTGTGCATTCACATCCGATAATGATGATCCGTAAACTATAGTTTAATAAACATTAATCAGTGTTAGACAAATGGATATGCAACAACAGAGGAAGTTTGCGCGTGCGCATCGTGCAACGAAGGAAACTGATTACAATTGAAGAGAGACGTGCATCCGCAGGGTATGGCGAAATGCATAGATTAACCGTGCCTTATGCGGCGCACAATCGGAATCGATGTCAGATCTATATATGTTCAGAAGTGCTAATATCTCACAACAATAATCTGTGGGTGAGGCAGACGCTTTATCAAGTTATCTAAAATAATTTTACAGTACATATGGTGCTACTTTCCCGCACTAGTGCGGAAAAGAGCACTTTTCGTGCATATGTCGAAACTTTAAAGAGCCATATGTACAGTAAAACGTTGTACGATACACGTGCTTATAGGTAATTCGCAACTCGTGTCGATTTAAAACACTCCCTTCGGTCGTGTTTTAATTTATCACCACTCGTTGCGAATTTCCTATTTTCGGCACTTGTATCGTAAATAACTATTGCATCATACGACTTTTATTATTATTATTATTAAGCCTTTATTGATTCCCTTATTATATAGTGATTGATTGTTTATCAAAGTGTTTCAGGTTATATAAGGGACCCCTGACGGGTATAGGCCTCCTCCATGTCTTTCCATTTTTCTCTGTCCATACGACTTTTATACTAACGTTTTACTGGGACTTTAATTATTTTATTTCCATACAAAATTTCACAAAAATCTGTACCAGCTGATTAAGCCTGAATAGGTATTCAGCTGCCAGACAGACTAGTGGCTCTGTGAGCAGCAGAACACGCGAACTAGTGTTCAAAAATAAATGTCAACTTCCAAAAAAATAATAAACAAATAAAAACTATATACTTATTGAACCTGCTCACAAAATTTGACGAGAATCGGTTGAGAAATACGACCCGTAGGGGAGAACAGTGAGACAGAGAACTTCATTCGCTTCGCTCGCTCGTTCAAATAATATGATAACATTTTGATTAATTAATTTATCAAATATCAGTTTTAAAATAATTTCGCGCTATAAAACTATAAATAATCTAAGAGAAAAGAAAATGCCTTGATAGACATTACATTAATCCTGAGATATTGCATTATCAATTTATCACTGATATTCTCTAGTTTCTCTACACTTACCTATATACTTCGAAGTTCGAAGGATTACATGATTGTTACATACTTATCCCGTAATACATATCGAGTTCCTAAATTGTTATGACCGAGAATCCAACTATGGCCAATGAAATAAATCAGCACATAGTCAATCAGTGAAATAAAACCAGTTCGAATTATACAGTTATATCTGCTAATATAGGAACAATAAAGCAGTTTCGCCTGGCGGAATAAAATCAACAGCACTCATTACCCGCTTCGTAGCATTATGTTACTCAGTGCGGTCTGAGGCAAACGCTTATAGCGGACACTGAGTCAATACTTGTTGCTAAGTATTTTCGTGTCCTTTCATTTACTTAATTGGAACTTAGATTAACTGACTGTGATGTGTGAGCTCAGATCATGTGAGAAATGGCAAGACAGGTATGTATTGTACGGAATCAACAATTTGAAAAGTCTCGAAAAGCGTTAAATAGGTGATGTTAGTTTTCTTTTCTTGGGGGGGAGTTGCCGTTTCAAATCATTGTAGACCTTAATACAATGAAAGATCCATTGGTGAATTACACTCAAGCGGCGCGGTGTCTGCGCCGCGGTGGATTAGATCATAGGACACTTTTACAGACTTATTTCAATGCGGTGAATGTTCAAAAATTACCAACCATGCCTTTCCGATGATGAAATACAAGTCTATATGAGTTCCTACCTTGTGGCAAACACAAAGGGTCAGGGTACCGCTACGCTAGCCGCGCCGGCGCCGGCACTCCGCTTTCTGCATGCTGCCGCAATGAACGGCTTTATGCAATTCGTTATATTATAAACTTTGCGACAAATTACTTCATACTCACTTCTTACGCAGCTTCTAGCTTCTACAATGTACGAGGGCTGTTTGATAAGTACCCGTGTTTAGGAAAAAAAAACTTTTTGTGGGATATGTATTTATTTATTTTTCTACGTAATCTCCATGTAGGTCTACACACTTTTGCCAACGGTATTCCAGTCTCAGTAAGCCGTTCAAAAAATATGATTTCTGAAACTCGTCAAAATAGGCCTCTGTAGCGGCAATGACGTCTTCGTTACACGCAAATCTTTTTCCGCCGAGCCTTTTTTCCAGGTTTGGGAATTAAAAAAAGTCGCACGGAGCTAAATCTGGCGAGTAAGGCGGGTGCGGCAACAATTCGTAACGTAATTCTTTTGATTTTGGTTTTACAAGTTTGCATGAATGAGCTGGTGCGTTGTCGTGGTGGAAGAGAACTTTTTTCTTTGTTACATGGGGTCGTTTTTTCTTTAACGCGGAGTCAAATTTGCACAGTAAGTTGGCATAATATTGCCCTGTTATTGTTTTACCTTTTTCCAGATAGTCTATGTGTATAATGCCTTGCGAATCCCAAAACACGGTCGCCATAACCTTTCCGGCCGATGGGACGGTTTTAGCTTTCTTTGGAGCAGGTTCACCTTGTAAAATCCACTGCTTTGACTGCTCTTTTGTTTCCGGAGTAAAGTTATGAATCCATGTTTCGTCCACCGTGACGAAACGACGCAGAAACTCCTTTGGATTATGTTTAAAAACGGGTACTTATCAAACAGCCCTCGTAAAGCAATCGTTCGATGGAAGATTGCTTGACGAAACTGGGTCCTGTAACACAGGGTTTCCTAGCTCAGGATTAGTCAGGACGCAGGGGCGTGATATGCGTATTGTGTTTCTTTTGTACAATAAACTTTTTTCAACTGTGTTACAATGTTTATTCTGCATGCTGACATGAAGACATTGGGAATAAACCCAGAAACCACCCAAATCCGCCAGAAATGGCGAGAATGTATTAGGGAGGCCGACCCCATATAGGGGTAGGCAAGGACAGACAGTTCATCCTGCATGCTACCTCAGTGATTGAACAGATTACGCTACACGTAAAATATATCATATACTTCGTAACAAATTACTTCCGAATTAGCTCTATATTAGGACATTATTTACAACATTTGCATCGTAATCACAGAACACTCCCAGTGGGTGGGAGTTATGCAGCATATTTTCATAAACTTGAAATAAAGGTCCTCTAGCCGTGATGTACCAGTATCATCATCAATAAGATCATGGATGATACGTCTACACATGTTTCCTTGTCCGGTACAGCTCAGAAACTACAACTTATTTCAAAAGCCACGATTACCTAAGTCACTGATATGGTAATTCATCATCATCATCATATCAGCCGAAAGACATCCACTGCTGGTCATAGGCCTCCCCCAAAGAGTGCCAAAGTGACCAGTCCTGCGCCACCCGCATCCAGCGCTCCCGCGAACTACGTTATGTTACTTAATCGATCCAAATTATTGTTGTTCTTCTAAGCGAAATTTTTCAAACTAGTAACAACATTATATGAAATTACATATATCAAACCCAAACTTTTTACAGATTCTAATAATTCTTAATACAACCAATTAATAATTATAGCCTGTTAACAATTTGTTCGCTAAAGAAATTTCCCTCGTAAAGCCAAAAGCGATGTTTTGTGCCAACGGCAAGGGTTGGCGTGAGGCGAATAATAATAAACATCAGAATTGATAGCATTGCCGGCGTCGATTTGGGCACAGTAAACAACAACAGGCAGTTTAACCCGTTCACATGCACATCGTCTATTAGACCGCTCAAGTATCGCTATAAAGGCTTAACTAAGCTTCAATTGAGGTAGGGACACACACGAGAGAATAGGTCAATAATGTATAAGTATATCGATTAGTTCCTCCAAGGAGTAATTAGAATAAAATAATAGTAGATTACTGCAGAGGCCGTGAAGTAAGGAATTGCTGGACGAGATTGGGGTAGACGGCCGAGTCGTAGACGAGGCCGAATACAACGAGTCCAGCAATCCCTGTTTCGGCCGAGGATTGTATAGTACTTTTCTCAAACGATGTGAGGAAATATTAAAATTAAAATAAATACAAGGTAATCAATTAAATAATAGGTAATTTGCGCCTTTTTTATTTTTTAAACATGCCATTTGAACAAGCCGTTCGAGCACCATGTTTAACCGCACATAAAGTATAGTACCATAGATTATTTTTATTTTTTCTATGAAGCAAGTATGCTTACAGTGTCTAGTGGTGGTTGGCAGTATGTAAATTTTCCTTTGTCAGTTTAATATTAGTAAGCAAATTTAAAAAGTTAGAGTAGCGGACAATAATGGTTTTACTTAGGGTTTTCATACATTACTTCTTGGCGTAAGGCCAACAAGTAATGTAGGGAGCCATAAACAAGAAACTTCACGTCTTCATTTCGTGATATTAACGCGTACATTTCCGAGCATGTTTGAGAAAAGTTTATTATTGAACTGTGAAAAGTTACGACTATTTCGGCGTTCACGATTTTTTTTACCAGAAGAGGAAGAGTTTTTTTTTGATAAAAATTAACAAAACATTTTATTTATGGAAGTTATAGACAGTAAAACCTGAAAGTTTAGCCTAAACATTTATAGGTAAAATAATAATACATATTATATGCGTTATTATATTGATAGATATGATATGAGTGTATAAAACATAAGCCAGGCTAGTGGTTCAGGCATGCGGAGGTCGTGGGTTCGAATACCGGCTCGTACCAATGAGGTTTTCGGATCTTATGTGGGGAATATTTACCGTTAGCTTTTCGGTGAAGGATAACATCGTGAGGAAACCGGTCTAATCCCAACAAGGTCTAGTTTTGCCTCTGGGTTAGAAGGTTGCAGTCGCATTCGTAAAACTAGCGCCTATGCCAAATCTTGGGATTAGATGTCAAAAGCGGACCCGGTGCTCCTTTAGGGCACAACCGGGAATAACGCTAGGAGGATGATGATGATGACTGTCTAGTACATTACCAATCCTTACTAATATTATAAATACGAAAGTGTGTGTGTTTGTATGTTTGTCCTTCTTTGACGTCGCAACGGAGCTTCGTATTGATCAGATTTTTTGTATGGAGTTAGTGTAGAAGCTGGAGTGACATAGGCTACTTTTTCCAGCGGGAAAACATCTAGTTCCCACGGGAAAATTCAATATGTTACATTTTCCTATAACCACGCGGGCGAAGCCGCGGGCATCAGCTAGTACAAGTATATACGTGTAATCACGGTATGTGCATGTATGACTAGTTTCATCTTTTCATTCATTTCCAGAATCCTCGGACAGTCTCGGGTCTCAGTTAAGTGGTACACGTACTGTGGGACTCTGTGTGCTGGTTAAATTGGGGTGACATTGGACGCAAATTGGCCTCCAGTAGCGACTGTAACGGTCAAATCAGCATGGTGCATTACCCTTTATTGATGGAAGGTCACACTTATTGTAACAAGGACTTTTATATGTTCTTTTCTTTGATGATACGTAGGTATAGGTATGAATAAATCGTAAAGTCGCCGTCTACCTAACTATGTAAACAAACCGCCATAGTGAAAGACAATTTCAATATGCCGGTTTGTTTACATAGTTAGCAAATTCTATTGACGGCGACTTTACTGATATTCGTGTCTGTAATCAGTACTGTACAGAAATCCTGTTATTCAGATGCATGTCTTTACGTAGAAAGTATTTGAGAAACTTTATTACAATTTTCATAGTTTTCAAAGAAGTGTGCGTGCGAGTAATAAAGTAAAATGTATATTTACTTGAAGAAAGTTTCTAATTTTGGGCATGGGCATGTTGTGTTTTCCGTACAAATAATCACGAGTGCTACTGGAATAAATAAGTGACTGTTTTCTCATATTTTTTTGGGTTTCCTTAGGTATGAAAAAAGTCACAGTCAAGTACTGAGATAAAAGTTAAAAATTTCAAAACGTAAGTAGCGTCGTAACGTTCGTAGGAAATAAAACGTAAAATGCTAGTTAAAAGCTGCGATACGTCACATGGAAACAAATGTCAAGAGCGAGTCAAGGGTCTCGACAGCACGTTCACCCAGATTTGACGCTGTGCCAACTATTCTGCCGTCCTAAGCAAAAAGGTCGCATCTGACTATGAGACTCGTAGTCAGATGCGTCCTTTTGGCTTAGGACGGCAGTATTATGGCGTCACACTAGCTTAGAGCAGAGCACTGCCACTCAGCCAACACGACACTAAAGGCCGAAACGCACTGACAGCGGTGGCGGAGCGGCGCGGTGCGGCGCGGAGGCGGTACCGGTTGTAATGTTCGAGCTAATATGAAAGGATCCGCACAGAGCGGTTCTGTGCGGATCCTTTCATATTAGCTCGAACATTACAACCGGTACCGCCTCCGCGCCGCACCGCGCCGCCCCGCCACCGCTCTCTGTGCGTTTGCAGCTTAAAGGCCCATTTACATGATGCAAGAACGCGCATGCAATTTTCGTTACATTACTGGGTTTAGTCGACCAGGTAGTACCTCAGTGGCCGGCAGTCCCGCAATGTAATGGTACTCGCATACGAGTTCTTGCACCGTGTAAATAGGGCTTAACTTTAGCTGCACATACTCGTTCTTAAACCTTATCTTGGTAAATTTAAAAATATTGCATGTTAAAGCCTCATTAGAGCAAAAGTCTGCATAAAGAATGTATAAAGAGCATCAAGAATGTGTATCTTACAAGATCATTTCAAGAAAAGGGTTATTGATCCCCAGGCCGCTTTACACAAGTATGCTCCCCATACAAACGTAGTTCTTATTTTAAAACCGGCCAAGTGCGAGTCGGACTATATATATATATATACTATATATAACTATATATACCATACCATCTATAAAAACGGCAAAAAAATCTCGTTTGTTTTAAAAGCCCCCTTAATTATTTATTTTATTCTGTTTTTAGTATATGTTGTTATAGCGGCCACAGAAATAGATCATCTGTAAAAATTTCAACTGTCTAACTATCACGGTTCATGAGAAGAAGACGGGAGGACAGCGGAGTCTTAGTAATAGGGTCCCGTTTTACCATTTGGGTACGGAACCCTAAAAAAGGCATGAATAGTCGCATAATTTTTTCATAGTTTACTTGTTTAATCTATTTTTTTCTATTATAATTTCTTGCAACAGAAACATGTTTCCGACCTAGATATGGTGGAACCCATTGTGTACACAAAATTCCATGTTATTTTAAAATGAGAGTGAGTGGGGAACTATAAGCACGGCGATATTATCACGATGTCTCGCATTCTATGTTCTTAAATAGGGACATAAAGAACAATTGTTATCTATAACATAACATAACACACAAACCCCATATCAAGGAACTAATAATAATAATCAATACTAATATTATAAATGCGAAAGTTGTGTATGTGCGTGTTTGTTTGTTTGTTTGTCCGTCTTTCACGGCAAAACGGAGCGACGACGACGATTTTTTAAGTGGAGATAGTTGAAGGGATGGAGAGTAACATAGGATAGTTTTTATCCCCGTAATCATCCCCTAAGGGGGTAAAATGGGGGGGTAAAATTTTGTATGGAGCTGCAATATAAACGAGTTCCACGCGGACGGAGTCGCGGGCAGAAGCTAGTTCATCAATATTACCATCAGGCCTTGCGTATCAAATAGCGGTCGCCTGAAACAGTACAATCATCAATCAGCAAATTGTATAACCTGATTTATTGAAAGTAATAGATATCTAATACTAGAACAGCAGTAACGCGTGACATACTAAGTATTCACATTCATAAATATCGGTTAAGATCGTTCAACCTGCGACACCTCTTTCTAGTTACTTTTCACGCCACTGCTCGGAAATGTGGCAAAAGATGGTCAGAATTCAGGCTTCAAAGCTGATGGGGTTAGTTGGACATCGCACGAACAGGCCAACTATGAGTTCAAACTGTCCAACAATGTTATTCTTGGATAGTTTGAACAGCGATTTCGCTCAATCTTAGGGGCCTGTGTCTCTTGCTGTCAACACAACGAACTCTCAAATCAATACAGAGTCGCCAACGCGGTTGTGATTCTTCTGGGGCCACAAGCGTCCTTAAGGCTACGCCGTATGCTTGTTTGCTACCGTAGTAGCATAAATAGGTTTTGTCCATAATGTACATAGGAGTGGGACGCTTCTCAGTGGACTGACTGGTTTAATTATTATTATTAATTGCAATCTAGTCCTCGGTTTATCGTTGCACATTGATCGCAGGATTCACGGAACAAATTGCAAGATTGACGAGTCTAAATTGACTGTGCTTGTGCAACTATCTGTCTAGCATATATACTTGTATTGTCTTCTAGTCTTTGCTTGACCACATCTCCGAAACATATCGCTTGATCAATCTTACTAGAACGATAATAATAGCTATTCTGTTTACCTATAGACAAGTCTATAAATTTGTACGCATTTCGGAGCGTATGTCTCGGGAATAAGACTTCAAATTGTATTTTTTTATTTGACCTGAGAGATGTTATCTGCATCATGAGTTAACTGCCTCTTTAAAGGATTGAATTAATCCAACTGCAAAAGAGAATAAACAGAATATCGAACAATTGTGCCCATTGAACCATGCAAAATGTGGATTCAATACCCAAAAACATACGGAACGAACAAAAGGCCTTTTTTTTAACAAAGCCTTGTCCAGACCAGTGCCTGCGTACAAAAGACGCACTCCCATGCAATGCGCTTTGTGTGTCCTCCCTTTTATTTTGAAAGTAGGCACTCCCTACGCATTTTAGAGATGAACATTTTCAAGACAATATTTTAGTCCGGAAAATAGTTTGATCAAAAAAGACTGGGTAAAAAAAATACTAATGGAATTGATACGTAAATCAATATCGATTACAAAGTTTCATAGTTTCAAGTTTCAACTCGTAATGCAGATTATGCAGACCACGCAAGAGCAAGAAAATTTCGTCTCCATCAGTGGAATGCATACTGAAGCTGATTTTCCACCGGAGGGGCGAGACGAGACGAGGCGAGGCGAGAATTGAAATTTGTATGGCACTTACCACCGAGTGCGCGCGAGGAGAGAATTGAAAATTTGCCATACGAATTTCAATTCTAGCCTTCTATTCTATTCCGGTGGAAAATCAGCTTGAGACATATTTTTCTTCTTACAATATCATCAGCAGTCTATATACGTCCCACTGCTGGGCCCAGGCCTCATGGAAGGGAGAGAACGGAAATGATTACCATCTGATTCAAGGTAATCAACCTGTTCAGCTGCGTGTTGTCCAAAAACGAGGCCTAAACACTGTACTAATAACATAATGAGGATCGTGAGCGCCATGGTCTCTGCCTACCCCCTTGGACACAGAAGAGTGAACATGCGTGTTGATACTTAGATGGATAGTGCAGATCACGAGATGCGGCGTCACGCGCGTTCTAATAGTGATGGCATAAGGCCGTAGTATCGATACACTGAGAAATAAATTAGGTCATTTAAATATTTTGATTAAAAAAGAAACAATTTTAAACAAGAAACGTCGTTGGTCACAAATCATCATCAGTATCTCTGCTGGGCTGTTATTCGCTACGCGCTAATGCGGCTTACCCTTCCGGACACCCGTCACGAAACTAGACCTCTACCTATGCTTAGTTACTAGGCATCGCGGTGTCAAAATATATTTGTGGGTGAGCGTTGAGGTGAGCTTAAAACCGGTTACAGAATAGGGGAGCCGAACACAGGCATCCTTCAACGTGCGAGATGGATTAGGCTGGTCTTGGCTCCAACCCAATATTAGGGACTTCAAATTAGCGACCTACTATGACCTATTATTGAATGTTGGTGTTATTTTAACACTACATCTGCACGGCTATCACTGACAGCGCGCGAGCTCTCTCGCACTATCCTTCTCTCTCTTTTTAGAAAACTTAGAAAGAGACGGATAGTGCGAGATAGCTCGAGAGATCTCGCGCGCCGTCTTATGCTAACCGTGCAGATGTAGTGTTAAAATAACACCAACATTCAAAAATAGTTACCAACCAACTGTCTGTGATTATGAAAGTTCATTGATCGAAGACAGGATTCGAACCCACTACGTCCGTTCGAAAGTAGCACGCTATAAACAGAGGCGCAAGAAGCGAGTTTTTAAGTATATATACATGTTAATATTTATCTATGACGTTACGGTACGCTCATTGTTAGGGTCGAGTTAGCCTTTTTAACCCCGACGCAAAAGAGGGTCAAGTTTAACATGCGTATTTGCGTCTGTCTGTAGCATTGTAGCTCCCAAATGGATGACCCGATGTGAGTGCGGTTTAATTGAAAGTCTTATCTGTTGAGATGGTAGTAGGTATTTTTGTTGTGTCGGGGGTGATTTACATTTTTTATTATGTAATTGTTCGATATTTTTTTATAAATAAATAAATAATAAATAAATAAATATTAGGGGACAATCTTACACAAATCGACCTAGTCCCATAGACCCCATAGTAAGCTCAGTAAGGCTTGTGTTATGGGTACTAGACGACGATATATATAATGGATATAAATACTTAAATACATAGAAAACTTCCATGACTCAGAAACAAATATACATGCTCATCACACAAATATTTGCCCATACCGGGATTCGAACCCAGGACCTTCAGCTTCGTAGGCAGCGTCACTACCCACTAGGCTAACCGGCCGTTATAATTGTGCGGGAATTTTAAGAACTGTAGAAAGAAGAAGGCAAGAATGTTAAGTTTTTTTGTCAGCATTTATCGATATCAACGTACGGAACTACTCCGCGATGCTGCGGTGCATTGACCCCGCTGGGCTCAGCGTTGTGCTTCCTGTCAACTGTGATGCAGCTTCCGTCACCTTATAGGTAAATGTCTTGTCGTTTAAATTACCTATAAGTATATTTTTTCAAGTTTTAAAACGACATTCTTTCCGACCGACATCTCAAGGAGTATGAAATACTTCACGAAGTCCCTGAGAGCACACACGAATCTCTTGTTCAAGAAGCGAGTACAGTGGCAAGACAGCACTCGGCCCAGTAATATGAACCGAGATAGTATTCCAGTCTTTTTCTATGTCGTGCGCTCGGCCGAACACTCGGTGATGAGTTTACAACAACCGAGAACTCGCCCGAAAGTACTGTCTTGTTAATTTACATTGTACTGGTTATGTGTAATCAAGGAAGCGCTCATAGCCTGGCGGCCCCTTCGAGTCGCAAACGATAACGCAGGTTAAGCAAAGATGGCAGCGGTCAGTCTTTGGATGGGTGACCGCCTGATGTTTTGAGTGGTTAATATAAATGAGCGTTTCCGTTCTTTGGAAGGCACGCTAAGCAGTTGATCCCGGTTGCTGTCTATGACAGTAGTCGTTAAGCCGAGTTAGAGGCCTTTGGGCGGCTTAAGAACTTCTAACAGTCGAGTTGCCCACTCACTTGACAAAGGGGGGACAACTGTTTACTCGCGTCCGCAGGAGCTACCTACCACAACCCTGCACGTGTCCCCTGGGTGGTACTAAAGAGTGACAAACTTTAAAGGCCTAAATATAATATATGCCATACGATAAAAAACAAAAACATGGTATTAAGACCGCTTTTTTTAATGTACTCTATAGGGAAAGATGTGGTGTTTCGTCGCTTTTCCTGTGTAAAAAATCGTCGCATGAAATTACATTTTTAATCGTATCCCGTCAATAAAAGGTGTACGGAAAAACATATGACTGCGCCAGATTTTTTAAAAGATTGCTTAAGTGCTGTCAACTACATCTTACGATATTATGTTCTACGATATCCTTAGCGTAAATACTGGTCGCAACCTGGAATAAGTCTAAAACACCATAAATCCGTGATTTAACTCATGAGGCTTCGAAGCAAAATTTACAAATAGGCGCTCTTTGTTTTCCCATATAATTGTGGGAACACTTTCTAATCACTTTCTTAGAAATAATGGGCAGGCGACAATGACAGTTAAGGAGATATGTCATTTGTTTATACAGGGTGTTAACGGGGTCATGATACCTGGTTTTTTTTTGCGATTTCGTGGTTAGTCCCATGGGAAAGGTTGTTCAGTATGATCATCTTATTCGCTTTTTGTCATTCCGGATCATGACCCCGTTAACACCCTGTATAAGAGACGATCAGGCATTGAACGCGAAAACTGCGTCGGCAAAGTCAAACTAAACTATACCCCATTCCAGATACCATTAGATTCTATGAGTCTGAAATAAATGTTTTTTTTTTATATATTTTTATTTATTAGAATTTTAGAATTAAGTGCTTTTCAAACATGAGAACACTCAAGCATTTTCGTTCCAAAATTATTAACGCACGATTTTTCGTATCTTATATGGAATATAAATAGTCTTCTTACTAACAGGAGTCAATTGTTTCTTTTAGCGGATAAAAAACAAGCGAACATTGGAATTCAATTTAAAATAAGTACCTAGACATTTCCTACTATTATTCAATTCATTACATCTTATACAACTAATTGCAGCATTTCAAATTCAGTCTGAGTTATACAACTACAACTAGAAACTGCTTTAATACATCATTTGCAAGCAATCAGTCCCAAGCCGATCAATAGTCGCAATAAGTCGTCACGGAGACCTTTCTGCGACATTGGCTGCGACAACAATTTCAATCGAGAAAAACTGTTCTTAGATAAGAAAGGAAACATAAAGATCAAAGTTTTTATTAAAGTTTTTGTAGACGTCGCCTAGTTGAAAGGCGAAAAGAAGTATTTTTAGAAAGGACAGCACAAATAAATTGCTTAGAAAAAATTTATAAAGTTAACTATTAATAAAAGAAAACTACCAAACTGTCTCTTCCACGTTTATCTACTGATTAACTTCGCAGGACCTCCATCACTTACTTACTTAGTCAGTTAAACAGTAAAAGTCAACTGGAAAATTTTCATAGCTTACCAAAAAAATACTGACTTGCACATCAAAATTCAACAATTGCACATCAAAACCGAATTTTGATGAACGATTAGTGTTTTAGCTGTGCAAATCAGTATTTTTTAGGTTGCTAGGTTTTTTTTTTGATGTGCCGTTCTGCTTGGGATGGCGGGACAATGCCAGCAATAGGGTCCAGTGGAGGAAAAGAGGGGAGGCCTTTGCCCAGCAGTGGGACACCGAAACAGGCTAACAAAAAAAGTGCCTTTTAATACTAGCCAAGGTAAACCCAGTAAAAGTGATTCAGGGCTTATTACGAAAGCAAACTATAACATGAACAGTGAACAAATACAGCAAAGCAATAAAGTCAGATTTGGTCTGTTTTCACCCAGCCGTTACTCCCAAAAATACAGTATAGTCAGAAGTCACGTATTGTTTGTGGATGGAGCTATAAACGTCCGGTATGTATACAGCGTACGGCTCCTGTTTATTGGCTGTGCGTGGGAGGTTCCTTTGTAGGCGAAAGTTTCGATTACAATTCCTGATTAAGACGCAATAAAACGTGTCGGTACATCTGTCATCGTTGTGATCTTCCATCTGCAGTTATCACAATTATCGATGGAAGCAAGAGGGAAGATATCCGCGGAAGGAAGGACTATAGTAGCTAAAACTTGAACGTGTTGATTTATTCTTGATCAGTAACTCCAATTGTACTACAAAGACCTCGTGAAGTGAGGGACTAATATACACGGTGGAATTTAATCGGTGAACAGGAACCCATTTTTCTAATTCAGTAATCGATGGCGGTCACGTTTATGTAGTACTTAAGTGGAACCAAGTTTTTTTTTTATCATAACTAATTTTTAAGTTGAAATTAAATTTTAATTAAAATTTATTGTCACCCTACTAATGGTTTAGTCTGAAAAGTTTAATACCTCTTTTCAAACTATCAGCCATAGAAACTTAAAACATAAATGAGCAATAAGCTGTCAATTTGTCATTGTCAAATTCATAACAAATTGCTTCAAATCGTCTGATCTGTCTAGTTTCCCGCCAAAACCAGCAAGCACTTGACGTATGTACACTTACGAGTAACTTCCCTTCAATAAAAGTAGGGTGTCCATTTATTCAGTCAGTGTACATTTTACCGATGTTAATTAAGTGTGATTAATTAGATTGTGAGCTATATTGCACGAGATCTCACGTATTGGTTTCTGTGTAGATTGATAATTGAGATTTTTGGATTCCTGATCACCGATTAAATTCCACCGTGTATAATTTGAAAAAAGAGTCCTTCACAATATATCGCCTCTTCCCCTTGTGATCTGTTATTGCCGCTTACCGTATGCATATTAAAAATCCTTAGGGAACCCAGCCAAAAGGGTGAATGGAAAACAAAGTCTTGTTTGGTGAACGCCGTTCTGAATAACAATGATTGCAAACGTTTATTTCTTAGATTTTGAGGTGAAAAATGTCGGATAGCTTTTTCTGAATACAGAAGCTTTCTCCGAGAAGCAACCCCAACATAAAAAAAAAATAACTCATCATTATCAATCCTTTACAGAGCAATCCATACTATCCATACTAATAATAGTAATAATAGGTATTATAAATGCGAAAGTGTGTCTGTCTGTTACGTGTTCACGCTTAAAACGCTAAACCGATTTAGATGACATTTGGAATAGAGAAAATTTGAGTTCCGGGGAAGGCTAGGGGGTGAAAGTTAGTATGGAAGTTCTATATAAACGAGTTCCACGCGGACGGAGTCGCGGGCAGACGCTATGTGAAATAAACTTAGTGTTACCGTGTGCTGGGTTTACATAGAATTAAATTAATATCTGATGCTATTATGAATTAGATTAAGCGAGTATCGCCGAGGGACTGCCTAGTCACAATCACAACTAACGGTCAACCAATGCGGTCAACGGGACGGTTTGAGTTACGGCTTCAAGTTACGATATTAATTTTAATTGACAGACGGTAAAACAGATGCAGTAATAGTTCCTTCAAAAAAGGCCTTTCAAAATAGAGGTTTTTCGAAGGAAGTTGGAGATTAATTATTTTCACGGCAAAATACTATTGTTCTTGTTTAATGATGGCATTAATATTAATTTATGTTATGTATTATGTGAACTCTTCATTCGTGACATGACATAATCTTTGACATCTAGGTATTAATTTCCGTAATGTAATTGAACCATAATGATCCATATAAATGTCTTGAAAACCAACTATTTTTAATAATTTGTTCCAATATAAGTTTAGAAGTCTGAACGTGTTTTACACATCAATTTGTGTTAAGGGCTGCGAATTGCGATTCCATTCGTCTTCATTCACGCAAGGAGACATCCCTTGGATATCGCTTCCGTTTCACGTCTCTTACATTGTAATTTTAAGAAAGACAGTGTTTTCCCCATACCATACCAAATTTGACTCGCTAAGCTGATGTTACTTAACAGGTTCGTATAAATACAATCCAATTAGGAGGTTTAAATACGTTGAGTTTTGAAGGAGGAAACCGATGAGAGCCGGACCTCGAATTTGTCTGGACGGGGCGATCCGTTTACATTTTCTCTTAAGCCGGCTGTACACATTGGGCCAACGTTGGGGCGTGAGCAGATGCAGCTATGCGTTAGAGGAAGAGGGCTTTATATCGTTCTCATGCGTTTGCATAGCTGCATCCTGCTCACGCGCTAACGTTGGCCCAAAGTGTACAGCCGGCATTATGTCCAGTGTTGGTATCCATTTGGACACATACACCGCGTTACCCTGGAATCCATGTATCCAAATGAATATATTTTTCCATACATGCATCATGGTAAGTGGACCGAGAGTGGACTTAAGGGAGAAAATTTCATGTCTGTATTGCATACAAATAGGTATACTGGACACGGAACGTGTTAACATCGGCGTTTACTATGCTAATTTAAACCCAATAGTATGTGTATGTATGTACCTACACCCAACCACACTCAGGCAAAATCTAACCACACAATGTATCATGCGACTAGGAGACGATTCGCTCACAAGATTATTGATCGATAGTCACTCGATATGTTATCTTACTGTGTTAGGTTGAAAGTTTATACTCCTATAGACATTGGGCGCGATACGAGCTTTGAGAATATTGTCACTCGATTGTCATTTGTCAGCCTTTTCTGGATCAAACCGTTACAAACTACCAAGGCGCTTCGAAAGTTTAAGGAACATTTTAATTTAAGGCACTAAATATAAGGTTGACTTTGCAAAAGATAAAATACTTAATATACGGTATTGTCAGTGTGAGTTGATCGTTACTTTCCTTTAGTGGTAATTCGATCAACGCTCGGGAAATGTCAGCCCTAAAGTTCTTAAACGATTACATTTCCTGTGTGGAAGAGGTTTGAATATTATTAGGGAACTGAAAAGTAATGGGCGTAAAGTTATTGAAGACGCGTTGGTAAGGCGACGATAGAGCCCGTTGAACTAGCATAGATACATCGAAATCTTCTCTGAGATCTTTAAAGTTTTAAAGAATTTAATAAACGCTTTAAACCTCACAATTAAGGCCGAAACGCACTGACAGCGGTGGCGGAGCGGCGCGGTGCGGCGCGGAGGCGGTACCGGTTGTAATGTTCGAGCTAATATGAAAGGATCCGCACAGAGCGGCGCGGCGCGGCGCGGTTTTCTGTGCGGATCCTTTCATATTAGCTCGAACATTACAACCGGTACCGCCTCCGCGCCGCACCGCGCCGCCCCGCCACCGCTCTCTGTGCGTTTGCATCTTTAGAATGCAAGAAACGAATCGATTCTCATTAAATAAGCGTCATAGGAGTCACGAAGATGTATATGAGATTTTGGGCGAGTTGGCCGAGTAGCAACAACTTACGATTTACAGGGCGATCAACGTTAAAAATGGCGCTAACTGATGTCATTCCATAGAAACTTGTCGAACTTTCCATACATTCAGATTTTAAAGAGCACCGTATGTGTGGTGCACCATACATGGTGCAACGGTTGGTATACCGGATGCAACCTACCCTATGTAACGAGATCTACAATAGTCTTTATAGAGTTCGGGCACACTGCATCAGTTTTTAACCCACTTCAAAACAGGAGGCGAAGTAGGTACCTACTGAATTGAAGTCGGTTAAAACTTTGTTTTTAAAATAAGTTATAGTTTAATAATATCCTGATTTCTAAACAGGAAGAAACGCAATAGTTACGAGCAGTAAGTTTAAAACTTTCGTCACACAATTGCACTTTGAGAAAACAATCACGCATCATCATTAATATCCAAGAATGCCCTGTTAAATACAACAAGAAGCCAAGATTAGGTAAGTTTTGTTTAAAAGAGCGTGGGAACGTGGTGTCATTGGCATTGCCTCTGAATAGAACGTCTGAGATATTTTGTTTTATTAAACATCTTCGGGATTCACAGCACAGCAGCTGTAGTGTTTACTGTGTGCAAAAAATTACTTCTTCGAAATTTATCTCAACTAGGTATATCAAATTAAAGGATGACTGTGCCCAGAACTTGTCCGCGAAGTTTGTTAGTCGAATGTGTCAAAGCTTTTCCTCTATTTCGGTGCTGTTTGTTTATTCAGTGACACAATATGTAACAAATGGAGATACAATATGTAACAAACACATGCTCCGAAAATGAACCGCACGAAAGACTCCATTGTCTTATTTTGCGGTCGTGAATTCTTGATGACGTTGACATTGATGTTTTTTTACCTGACTGGTTCTTTGTAAGCAGAGACCAGTAAAGCGATCGATGTAAGAGTAGTCTAGGGAAAATGTAAAGGAAACCTCCGGACGACCACGCGGGCTCTAAGACTTTGCGCTCCAGTGAGTGAGGCGGTTTCAACCGAATCTGGATCATGATGCAAATATTACTTTGATACCCAGAAAATTCTTAAAAGGTTAACTGGAATACATCCCTTAAAGGGATAAGTTAGCCTTTTTACTTGTATTTGGCTGTTGTAAATTTCATTTGTATTGTTGTGTACAATAAAGAGATTTACTACTACTTCTTTTTTATTGCACGCACATTACATTGTATTGATTTAGCACAAAAAAAACTCTTAAAGATGCCAACAAAAAGTTGAGCAAACTTCCATGAATACAAGTTAGCTATGTAAGGTTTAATAAAGTCGACATTGCCTTCGGGCTCAACTTTTCAAGACATTGGAACATATATAGCCGAGAAAGTTTTCAGAAAACATACACATTCATATTTTTTTTGGATGTAGTTTATTGAACTAACCATCGAGAGTATGTCGCGGCCGTCGCATGATAGACGTGCAGGATGTTTGGTCAAATCATGTCATGTGATGGTCAATCGCGATATATCTAGACAAACTGTAAAGTAATAATATGAATTCTGCGACATACTGTACCTTCGATTTTAAGTAGGTAAATGTGAAGAAAGTGATGATATGATACCTGAAAGCAAAAGAATGAGATCAATATTACTCATTTATTCAGCAAACGCAGCACGTTCGGGCGCTTTGGCCGTATTATGATGAAAGTTACAAACCGACAACACTGCAATTTTTTACTTAAGTGTTGCCCATGCATGTTATTGTGGTGACCTGGTGACATAATCATTGCTTAAGTATTAGATCAATGGATGAATTACGTTGTATAACCGAAGTAATGAACAATTTGTCTGCATTACACAATGCCTTGCCGGCAAAAAAATCGAAGATGTATGTATATGTGTATAATGTAAGCAAGAGCAACACAAGAGTTTTGCAGCGAAGTAAAACTCATACACCGGCATCGGCACTGAATGCCAGACTTATGCAACCTCATACGTCATAATAATGACTTAATGACATCATATATGTTTAGTTTACTATAAAAATCACAGCAGACAGTTCCTACTCGGTACAATATGTATCCAGCTTTATAATAGAATAAGTGTTCGGAGTTGTACGTTGTACTACTATAACTATTGGTACAGAAACATGTCAAGTCTGATGTTAGCTTTCGTCTGTGATAAGAAGACAATTTTGATTTGATAACTACTGGCATAAAATAAATTTAGTTAATAAAGATTCAGTACGTGACTAAAATAAACTGTACAGAATTATAGTCTGTAAAGAAAAGCACGCACCCTAATACCCACAGTTTGTTATAAGTACATTTTGTAAACGAATGATTCACTACGCAGATGTTTCATTTCCCAATCGAATGAAATCGTGTCATTTTCCACATCGCATTTCTTTTTCTGATACCATTCACTTTTTACGCATAGAAATCAAATCAAATCAAATCAAAAATCAAGAATTATTTATTCAGTAACTTAAACTATTTAACAATATATAGGCTGGTGCCTCTTTTTTAAGCTGCAAACGCACAGAGAGCGGTGGCGGGGCGGCGCGGTGCGGCGCGGAGGCGGTACCGGTTGTAATGTTCGAGCTAATATGAAAGGATCCGCACAGAAAACCGCGCCGCGCCGCGCCGCTCTGTGCGGATCCTTTCATATTAGCTCGAACATTACAACCGGTACCGCCTCCGCGCCGCACCGCGCCGCTCCGCCACCGCTGTCAGTGCGTTTCGGCCTTTAAGTATAATAATACCTGTATTAAGAGACACCGCTCCTCCACTGTGGTAACTAACGTATAGATAAGAAATTACATGTTGAGAAATCGCAAGTAACAAAAGAAAAAAGATATGGTGTGTGTGTGTGTGTGTGTGTGTGTGTGTGTGTATGTGTGTGTGTGTGTGTGTGTAAGTCATATAAAATTACTAAATTACTAAGTAACTTTTTTTTTTAATTTTTTGCTTTGGATCGAGGGGATGTCTATAATATAATAATTACTATAAGTATCTATAAACTAGATTTATTTATAAAGTAGAAAAACATTGACTAAATACAAACAAAATATGTATGTATGTTCTCTATATCATCATAGTTTTTAGAGTTTAGCCATTTAACTACTCTGATTTTACACTCGTGTAAGGTGGTAGGGTACGAGTATATGTCGTTATATGTATACATTAACTATATTATACAGTCTGGCCGACTGTGATACATGTTGCCTTCTTGCATATGCACTGCGCATGGACGGAACGGAAACAACTTTAATTTTCCTTCGTCTTCTGTATGTTGTGTCTGGTATATAGCTGGTGGTTTTGTGTTTCCTTATGATTAAATTTAATAGATATAGTTTGCGTACAGACAGGAGATCGCAAGTCTTATATAGTTCAGTCGTAGGAAATCGAAATGGCTGTGGCTGAATGGAAAATCTGTAAAGACGTGTTAAGGGGATGCCGTGATTCGAGTCGACCACGCCCCCTTGACAGAGACACGCTTATGCCTTCCGCGCACTAGAGAAAGAGATGCAACACTCTTCGGGAAAGTCTTTTTTGAACAAATTTCGATAATTACCTAACGTACTGAAGTTTTATTTATACTTCATTAAGTGAGACTTTAGATGAGATAAAACACTATACTATTAACTTGATTTTCGGATTTTCCTTTGATCGAGGAAATTTTAGCCAATCATGTATCGATTAAATCAGATAAATTATCATAAAGTCAGGAATCATATATCTGAAAATCAGACCTTATTGTTTCTTAATCTACTCAGAACGGCGTTCCAAAGCACGCGATAATTTCCAATGGACCCCTTAAGTGTTTTTTCTACTTTTCGTAGAGCCAACACTGCCTTTAATTTGAACTTATTATTATTACAGCTGATTAATATCAAAATTAATTTCATTTCGAGGTTGATTTCATTGTGTTCTAAAAATAGATCATTTTACTCAAGAAATTCTATAAATTCTATGCAGAACGCTGAGTCAAAATAAATTACCTCAATATATCAGTATAATTTATTGCCCGAAGTTGGGCGCAATTTCAGCGCAAACACAAAACAGGCTTAAACGTTTGAACAATGTAACAATTTATGAAGCTACCTTCATCTGCATTTTCAAGAGTTTCCCTCTTGAAAATGCATATTGAGATGATGATCTAGATTCAGATCTAGAACGAATGGATTAACGTGTTGCGTGAGGAACCCGCGTTCATCTCTAGCTATAAACACAAGGAATCCTCAAATCAATAAAGTCGGCCACGCGCTTGTGATTCTCCTGATAGGCCACGGTGTCTGCTCACCATCAGCAGACCATAGCATATAAAATCCACCGTAGTATAAAAAAAAAGACCGGGTTGCACTCCGGGAGTGCCGGCAGAAGTGAAAACTCAATAACATTGTAACAGTTTTTCGATCAGGTCACGTGGCATCTTACGGTGTCACCCTAAAAATGAATTTGGCGCAAATTTATAAACAATTATCAAATATTTTTCAAAGCTTTATCCCTTTAGGAATAACGTCCAAATTAACTATTCGAATTTGCTCAATAGCAAAACGGTGAAGGACGCGTGAACAAAATTACTTTATTTGCAGAATATGCTAATGCAAAAAGTCTTTAACGGCTTTATACTCTTACGAATAGCGTTCAGCTTTGAATGAAGTCGAATCGGCTAGCAGCAAAATATAAAAGTTTGTGACCTCCTTCACATCTGACGTCACAAAAATCTGTCGCGTATTTAACAATTTTTCCCCATCCCAAAAAGTGCTCAGCGCCGCTAAAGAAGTTTTCACTTCAAAAATAAAAAGACCGGGTTGCACTCCGGGAGTGCCGGCTGAAGTGAAAACTCAATGACATTGTAACAGTTTTTCGATCAGGTCACGTGTCCGTCTTACGAATTTTCAATCTGTCTTACGGTCACGTGACATTTTACGGGCACGTGACCTGTTGCGAGTTTAACAAATTTTCCCCCATCACAAAGTGCACAGCGCCGCTAAAGTAGTTTTCACTTCAATAACATTATACTTGCCGTGCGTTAGCCATTCAGGTTGTAATTATAACCTAACTTGTCCATTTAAAAAGTAATCTACGTGGTAAGTAAATCATAAATACTAAAGCCGTTCCTTAAACAACTTCAAGTTTCCGACTTTACTGAGTACTTTGAGCAGAAGTTAATTTGCAGTTTAAGAGAACACATCAGCGGCCATAATCCAAGTATAGTGTGCGGTGTGCGGTCACTGCAACCGCAACTAACACAATAATAAAGCAAATTCAGCGACGCCGAGCTCTAACTATACATACATAACTAGAAATTGCTGCACTAGGGATAACACTTGATGTTTTCGACCTTTGGCCTTTTTGCTGTTTAAAACTACCTAAGCTTACTACAGTGCTTTATAAATGTATCCGAAGTTCCATACAGACTAACATTAGAGAACTATATTGTGAGCATTCAGATAGGTGGCTAGCAGATCTTTACGTAACCGAAGTAGTTGATTGTACACAAATATGTGGAACCGAAGAGATACTATTGTATTATATGTCAACACGCATATTACAAGCTTTGGGTTTCTTACTGAAGTAGACATGCGGTATCATAAGATTTATAACTTCTGTGAACTGTAAAACTGTCATGTTATATATATATATATATTTTATCATAAAAAAAATCTGAACCATTATTGAACCTGCTCACAAAATCTCACGAGAATCCGTTGAGAAATGTGACCTGTAGAGAGGAACAGCCGGACATCCGGCTATTCGGGCAAATTTTGGCCCAAGCTTAAATGGAGAATTTCGTTCGCTTCGCTCGCTCGTCCAACTAAGCGTCGTATTTTTTTCCCGTTCGAATCTTTTAAAGTCAAAGAAGAATCAGGAAGAATCAGTAAATTAATAATAAATAATATAAATAACGAACGCAACAAAAACAGACAGGCTTCAAACTGTCAGCAGCAGACACAAGGATTATTAAAAGGTATAATCATATATTTTCAGACATTCCTGGAACCAGATATAACAGCAACGTGGCAGGATTAAGAATCAACCTAAACTTCTTACAGCGTTATGTCATTATGTGTAAATGTCTCAACACCTCACCTTACTCGAATGGGACGTGAACTTTAAATAGGACAGCTCTAGCTCAAGGAAGGTAAGCCTATTACTAATTGTACTGCCAAGAGTGAGGATTTAGCAGATTTGTAGGGCTTTACTTCGAATTAGACTAGCGTCGGAGTGGAAAATACGATGTTACTGGTGTACATCAGTTGGCTCATGTTTCTGATACTCCATTCTCGCTGGTTTGTATTCCAAGTCAAGTACTTTTGAATAAAACAAACGCCCTTCAATGTCGTCACTCGTAAGTGATGTGATTTATATTTATATGTATCCGAACGAGTTAAAAACGAAAATCTTCGATCGCAATTGCTTGAGCAAAGAGTTCTAGGTGACGAAGGAAAGATGATAGTACCGTAGGTAGGGAAGGTGCTCAGAGGTAGAATAACGAACACGTATGGAGGTTTTAACACGTTTATTCAGTTGCCTTAACAAGAGGTATTATTAGAGTACCGTGGCCGAGAGGCCAAAGCCTCAGGCGCGACTCCCAGCTTTGAATTTTCTTGTATTTATAGACTCCCAGACAGCTTGATTTGAAAGAAGAATAGTGATGTTCAGCCAGCACTATTCTTCTCTCGCCTATGCAACCTCTACAGTACATATGTAATTATGTTTTACTGGATGTCTGACATAACAAAATGTGTTTATTCATTTTCAGGAGTTAGGTACTGTTAGGTACACATCAAGTTCCGATTTGTAGTCATTTCATCTTATTTTAAAAACGTATACAAAAAACTTTTCACACAACCCTGTTACGTAAACATCTACTAGGCCACACAAGCCCATCTGCCCTAGTCACGCAGCTCAATACGACAGGTCAGCGAACGGCAAATGGGTCGAGGGTTGAACAGGGATGCTACCACGAAGGGTAATAGCTTCCGCTTTCCCTGTAACAATTAACCTTAATTCCGTGGAATAAAGTTGCATTTGCAACTAAAAATGTAGAGCGAATTACGAGTTTATGAAGTTACTTGGCGATTGTCAGCTGTTTGCGCTGAAAACC
The DNA here is from genome assembly GCA_947578815.1 of Epinotia ramella. Classification (NCBI taxonomy): domain Eukaryota; kingdom Metazoa; phylum Arthropoda; class Insecta; order Lepidoptera; family Tortricidae; genus Epinotia; species Epinotia ramella. Next base: position 29,606,518 of record OX388202.1, read on the forward strand.
ACGACCTGTGGTCAGGTTGCAACAAACATCCTTCAAATTTGCATTGCAAGTTCGAAATTGCAGTTAATTTTGCATGAAGGGTGTATGAGATGCTCCTATTTTGTTAGTATGTAATATAGTGTAATGGATTAGTACAGTCTGTGTTATCTTCGACTGTATGATATGTTGTAAACCGGTACTATAAAAGGTGAGTTGAAGCTAAAAGTGGCACCGTGATTCTGTGGAATGTTTGCCAATGATTCTGTCTGTGATTTGGTTTATGTCTTAGGTTGATGAGGAAATAAATCTGCTATTTTTAAAACACTCGAAACGTTAGCCCAGGCTACATGAGACGGTTGAGAGGAAACACAGACTTGCAGCAGACAAATGCAGTTCTCTGACTCTCAAAACAGGGAATCCTCGGGAACTCTGTGGCGCTCTTACCACTTGTGGTAACCTGTGTGGCTCCTTGGAACACTGTACCTACCTAATTACAGAGCAAGAAGTGGTGTTATCATAGCTGCCGTTTTCTGTAAGGTGGAGGTACTTCCCCAGTTGGGCAGCTCGAAATATAAACGAGATAATATTTACAGTTATGCCCTACCTCACTATAACTCTGTGCCTTTATTCAGATTGCCGTGTCTTGCAGTGGCTTTATGCTGATTGGGGATCCTGTTTAACGTCCTCGTATTTGTCTTTTCTTTTGCTTGTCCTTTTTTTTTATTGTGTTCTTTGTGTAACTTTTTTTTTATTGTGTTTGTTTGTTGTTGTGTTTTTTATTGTGTAAAACGTTAAATAAATATATTTTCTTTCTTTCTTTAAAGCAAAAGTAATTCGTCAATTTCATCATCTAGGCAAGCCTATCGCACAACCCACCCACTTTCGACTCGCTCGCATCATTAACGTACCACATAAAATGCCGAATTAAAAATCTAATTACGGAGGTGTTCACGAATATTCAGAGGACAAGGAAATCATATCCTACTTATCATCCCTGATATTACTATTAATCAATGTTCTCGACCAAAATCAAAAACAATTACGTTATTCTTAGTTGGCCGACTTCACAATCGGGCGTAAAGGCGATGGCGGCAATTCCACTAAAGCCAGATTTAGAAACGTCAACCATGGTGAATATAGGTTGATTACGAAACACGAGATTGGGTCAGAGTGATTTGTTTGTGAAGTTGGTCTGTTTTCTTACCTGACAGAAATATACCTGTGTTATGTCTTTCGGTTTTGTGTTGATTCGCGTATGTTACCGAAACTAGAACACAGTTCAAACACCAAAAAAGCGCGACTTCATCAAACATGCATAATACCGAGCCGACACGAATATGATAGTGAGGTTAATATCATTTACCAGTGTATATCTATATCTGTGCATTTACCGCTGTGTTATGTACATTGGTCATGGTCAGATACGACAGATATGAAAGTGCAAGAGCGACTTATCTTTTATGCACAGCGATACACAACACCTTTGTAAGCACCAGAGAAAGAAAGAGAAGTTGTCATCAGAGACACTGGCTTTGGTAGAAGAACGGAGGCAAATGAAACATAACACGATAGCAGATTAGAAACAAATAGAATGTATAAGCAAAATCATTAGTAAATCTATTAGAAAAGACTTAAGAAAACGTAATATTGAAGTTATAATCAACACGATCAAAGAATACCGAGGTCCAAAAATATTTAGAAGAAAGTTAAGAACCGGAGTAAAAGAAATAGTGAAGTTGAAAGATGACGATGGAAATTTAGTTACAGACCGGGACAAAATAGTAAATACTGTTGAACATTTCTACACCAAACTTTACTCGTCTCAGTCAGCAGAGCCAGATCCATCTACCAGATGTAGTGACAGTAGAGCACCACCTACACTATACAAAGATAGAGATAATGTACCCCCAATATTACCTACGGAAATTAGAAAAGCTCTGTACAGTATGAAAGCCGACAAATCTCCTGGCGAAGATGGCATCACATCCGACTTACTTCGCGCTGGTGGCGACCCTATCATTAACCTCCTTGTAAAACTATTTAACCAGGTACTTCAGGATACTCGCACTCCAAAATCATAGAAAGCTGCCATCGTCACCATCTTACATAAAAAAGGAGACATTTCGAAGCTTACTAACTACCGCCCCATAAGCCTTCTTTCCCATACTTACAAACTTTTTGCAAAAGTATTATGCAACGGTCTCACCCGTAATCTCGACGAGTGCCAACCACCCGAGCTGGCCGGCTTCCGAAGCGGATTTTCGACCATTGACCATATACATCCGGTAAAACAGCTCATGGAGAAAAGTCAGGAGTATAATCGACACCTGTGCATGGCCTTCGTCGATTACGAGAAGGCCTTCGACAGTGTCGAGCACTGGGCCGTGTTTGACTCTCTCCATCGCTGCTCAATCGATGCTCGCTACGTGGACGTGCTTCGGGAGCTGTACAGCTCGGCAACAATGCAGGTTCGGCTCCATAAACTAAGCGCGCCAATTTTAATTCTGAGGGGAGTGCGTCAAGGGGATACCATTTCATCCAAGCTTTTTACGGCTGTTCTAGAGGACGTCATAAAAACGCCTGCATGGGATAGGTCCGGTATTAATATCAATGGTGTATTCTTGTCGCACTTGAGATTCGCCGACGACATTGTTTTGTTTGCCGAGACCCTGGATGAGCTCCAAAATGTGATCCAAGATCTTTGTCATGCTTCCTTTCAGGTAGGTCTCAGGATGAATATGTCCAAGACTAAGATCATGATGAGCGTTTCCGGCGAGTCGAATTCAACTGTAACGGTTGGAAACGAGTCCCTGGAGATCGTCGAGCGATACGTTTATATCGGTCATATTCTATGCTTTGACAAGGAGCATCAGAGCAAAAATATCTCCAGGAGAATTCAGCTCGGTTGGGCGGCATTCAATAAGTTAGACGACATCCTCAAATTCGTTGACGTCTCTATAATCAGTGTGTCCTGCCCACAATGACGTATGGTGCTGAGACATGGACGCTCACAAAGGAGGCTGTGCATAAAGTAAGGGTGGCACAGAGAGCCATGGAGCGCGCCATGCTCGGCATTAACCTACAAGACCGAGGGAGGAATACTGAGATCCGACGTCGCACTAAGGTGCGTGACGTCGGAGAAGTCATAACCAAACTCAAATAGAGTTGGGCAGGACATATTGCCAGGCAACGTGACGGTAGGTGGACCAAAACGTTAACGGATTGGTGGCCACTTACAGGAAAAAGAAGCGTCGGTCGTCCACCAGCACGATGGGTTGACGACGTAAACAAGACCGCGGGTCATTTCTGGATGAGACTAGCACGGGACCGGGATAAGTGGCGTACTCGAAGAGAGGCTTATGCTCAGCAGTGGGCGATTAAAGGCTGAAGATGATGATGATGATACACAACAAAAAAAACATGGAATGGTTGCGTTGATGTTGTCATGTCCTCAGCTTGTCTTGCATTTGGTGCCGTGGCAATGGCAATAGCACCTTGCACATCTAAAACAGTCACAATGAAAAAAGGGATCAAGTTTTTAAAGTTAGTTTTACAATTAGAGCTGAGCCAACATCTGCAACCAACGGATGAAGCCATAAAGAGTAACGGTATAACTCTTACAAAGTTTTCGCTAAAGTCTTGCTTTTAAACCCCTTTTTTACACAATCGCATTAGTGTCTACGGTGCTTCATCTCATCAGGTATTTTGAACAAAAGTTAGATGACGCTGATCTAATTAAGATTTTCTTTTCTTTATCACATATCATAGATTTAGCAGAAAATCATTTTCTAAGCTCTCTGACCAAAACAGCGTCAACAGCCGTATGCCGATCCATATTGACGGACTATTTAGTCACTAAATTGTATTTTTGTATTAGTATATTGCGTGCACTAAATATTAGTGCACGCAATATATTATTTTATACGGTGTAACAGCAAAAAACGGTAAACCAACATATTGCATCATGAGATTACGCAGCAAGGTATAATTTCTACGAAACAATTACGTCGGTTGTACGGATTTGTTAAAAGCTAGTTTAGCGTTCATCAGTAGTTTCTCCAATATTTGATACATTCAACGCATGCGAATAACGTCATTTAATCAATAACTTCAATTGCAATTTAAACAGTGCGTGTTAGAGAAGCTTGAAAATTATTTTGGGACGCCTTTCTTCAAGATGAGATGCAGTCAAATCCAAAAGTTGCTATAGTATTTCGTTGCATGCAGTTTGCAGTACCTTAACAGTAGACAAGACATTATATATTGAAATGCTTCAAGAGACATGTGGTAACCCTGAAGTTTCAAATAATCTAGTTCAAAAAGTGATGAAAGCATGCCTAAGCATGCCTATGCTTTGAACAGTTTCTGAAACCGAGGGTAAGTTAGTACTCATATTAAAAGTTTTAACCGGCGTCAGTTTCGACTACGGAGGGTGATTTTGAACTTTAAATAGATCAAAGCATGTAGCTGTAAATAGTCTGATAACGAATTAAACTCTAAATTCCTTCCTTACTTTAAACCTTACTGTCGTAATATGCCAGACAAAAATATGTGTCAAATTCTATTTTCAAGTTCTCACAATATAATAAAGATGTCACAAATTCGCCCTAATGGCCCGGCATGTTACGCGCTGTAATTAAAACGTGAACACAGCCCGCGCAATTTGATTAAACAGAGCAAAACGTACATTTGCAAACTCGCAGAAGCTACACAGTGAACCAGACAGCATAAAAACCAACAGGGCAACGGCATCGTTTTCCACCATGCATTCTCGGCCACGTGCTCACCGCGATCAGACACGCTAGGCGCACGCTCGGTAATCGCACTTATTTAATATCTAGCGCAACGATTTTCTATACATTATTGCGATAATAATCATTGTTTGAATCAGAACTGGAGGAGAGAAATTATCTGCGTGAGAGGGTGTACAATTTATTGACTTCAATTTTTTTTTTATGTTTGGGTTTCCATTCGCATCCGGATATTAATGGTCATAGCAGAATTAGACATCGAGAATTATATTGCTGAAACAACTGAAGTGAACCTAAGTCTATTAAATGAATCCTCCTCTTATTTGTATGACGTCATTTTTTCGAGAAAATGTATATCAACGAGTTTCTCGGAACTTATATTCGGATTATGAATGAATAGGTGTCGCAAATCCCGGCGAAGGAAAAACCGTGAAGCCTGCATAATCCATTTCCTGCACGGATACGATCTCGAGCATTTCCACAACATTGGTAGTCTTATTCTGTTTTATGTAAAGCGTCTCGTGGGATATCGGACGACCCGTTACTGAGACAATGGAAGATGAGTCTAGTTTCCTCAGAATTACTCCGATTTGAAGCACATTAGAGCAGTGTACCGTAGCGCACGTGGTTTCATGTACATAACTATCATTTATTCATCAATAGCGTTTGCGATAAAATTGTGATTAGTGAATTACAACCGATGTTTGTCACAAAGTACAAAAATATAAGAAACATACAGCTGTTCCGTGAATAGAAAACCTATAAAGAGTACTGACAAATTAAGATATACCGCAAAGGATGTGGCTCGTCCCACGGTACACGAAGAAATTTATTTGAACACTAGCCAGTTTCATATTTGACCGCCGGTAAAGGTATTTTGGTAATGTTATGAAAGCCTTTGTAATTTCATAGGCGTCCGAAGATAAGCTGCCCCCTGTCATCTTTGTGCGTTATCGGTGACAAATGGCGGCCACGCAACCTACATTATGTAACGCTTTCGATTTTGTTATACGTATTATCTTCTGAAGTAGGGCAGTGTAAGGTTTTTTGAACTGTTTGAAAATGGTAGGTACATAATATTGTTAAGAACAAGAGGGAGTGTCAAACAATAGCCAAAATATGCCTACAGTATATTTGATTCTAAGTACAGTGCCCAGCAAACAACTTGAACATGCGGGACGAAGTGGGGGGGCAGCTCGCGCGTACAATTCCCCTTTGCGCAGGCAAGGTCATTTGCTCAAGTTGTTTGCCGGGCATTGTACATGTACAGTCTTCCCATTTGATAGACAGCAATGCATGCCTGCCAATGATGCATCGTACAGAGGCGAAACACGTGTCAAGGTTTTTTCATTATTGGTAGTGGTTTGTTGTATTTAAATACGCAAGTAGGCACGTCTTATTAAAGTTATTATAACTTATGACTAATGGACCTGCACGTTCTTTAACGCCCGATTCCGTCAAATGCAGTTAAAATTCAAGCTATTATACTCAATGCATATACTCAAAATTCTTAAATGGCTGCAAAATTTTACATTCTTTCCTAAGCCACAAACAGAGACAATGCACCGATCTCATAACAAAGTGACATTCATCGGCTTATACAAAGCGTCTCACTCAAGTTTATCTTTCTACGTTATTATAGGTTATTATCTTCGTGTATGGCGGATGATAGTCGCTTAGATTACAAGGCGCTTTCTACGGCAGTGTTATGAGTTATATGAAATGGCCGCGGCTAAACATGAGTTAATAAATAAAGGTAGATACGAACAGTGCGCAATTTTTAGCTAGTATTTGTGGACATTCCATAATAATAAAATTCTATATAAATGTATTTACATAAATGATCGATGCTTCAAACAAAATCCTATAAGATTCAGCTATATTTTTTACTTGGTCGATCTTGACGGAGTCTGGGTTATCATCGGTTCTCACATTGACCGTAAATATTGTTGCGTTAGTATTGTATACCTAAATATGTTGTATTCTTCTCGGACTGTTGTTGCTCTAATGTATTCATGAAGGTTTCGCTTCAGATTTAATTTGGTATATCTCACATTTAGTTCGTATTAAGCGTAATAGCTATAGCGAGCTACTAGCGAGTACCTATTGGTACAGTCAGTCAGAACTCCAACCAAACATAGGCATTGATTCTGACTGTGCGATAATTCAAGATTTTCTTACACTACCAAAGGCTTCTACGACGACCCGCACGCACAGAACCTAAGGTTAAAGTTATTGAAGTAAAAACTTCTTTAGCGGCGCTGAGCACTTTTTGGGATGGGGACAAATTGTTAAATACGCGACAGAGTTTTGTGACGTCAGATGTGAAGGAGGTCACTTTTTGCTGCTAGCCGATTCGACTTCATTCAAAACTGAACGCTATTCGTAAGAGTATAAAGCCGTTAAACACTTTTTGCAATAAGATATTCTGCAAATAAATTTGTAATAATACTAACGCGACCTTCACCGTTTTGCTATTGAGAAAATTCGAATAGTTCGAATTTAGGCGTTATTCCTAAAGAGATAAAGCTTAGAAAAATATTTACCAACGGCAAAAACAAATTGATATTTTGGTCGCCACCGCGGTCTGCCGTTCTTGCAAATTCGAATAGTTCGAATTTAGACGTTATTCCTAAAGAGATAAAGCTTTGAAAAATATTTGGCAATGGCAAAAACAAATTGATATTGTGTTTGCCGCCGCTCGCCCGACGCGCCCGCGGCCCGTCCGCCTAAATAATTGATAATTGTTTATAAATTTGCGTCAAATTCATTTTTAGGGTGACACCGTAAGATGTCACGTGACCTGATCGAAAAACTGTTACAATGTTATTGAGTTTTCACTTCTGCCGGCACTCCCGGAGTGCAACCCGGTCTTTTTATTTAATGCTTGCGCAAACTGCTTCATAGGTGCACCTTTGCACAAACAGCTTTACGCTTTTACTACTTACGAATATACCGCAATCTAATGCATAATGCATGCAGCCATTGTCGGCTTCGAAAATGACCTAACTTTTCCCCGGGATCGCAGGTGCAATTTGATCACAAACATATCTTATGGTAGCAACAGTGTTGTTATTATCACATAGCACCAGGGATTTAAGCATCAGCTGATTTAACTTTGTCTTGCTGTAGTGATGAACCAAATACATTGTACAAACTTAACAGTACAATTATCTGTATCGCTGGTAGTCATAGAAACCATTGCAGTTAGCGTAGCGTAGCGATAGTTCCGTATTTCCCACACTCAAGTACCATCTAAATGTTATTTTTAAATCGCTTTCCCGCGACTTCGCCCGCATAGACTGGTTAATCGCTTTAAGGGAGGTTTGTACTAAATTCCCGTAGGCGTGGTATTCATTATCGCAGTCCCATAGAAACTTCTACCCCCTAATTTTACACCATACGATTGTCCAATGCCCATCTCAAACGATGTACAATATCTACATGCATGATTTCAATCACAATCGATCCAGCGGTCTAAGCATGAATAGGTAACAGACAAAGAGAGTTACTTTTGTATTTATCTATATAAGTATATTAGTATTGAAGAAATTTGTTTTAGGTACCTACCGCGCCGCACTTTAAGAAGTTAACTTACAAGGACATTAATTGCGAAGCAGCGCAAATCTTTGAATATTTCAGTGTTCTCACTAATATCACTACCTAGTAGTTATATCTCGGTAGCGATTCCATTCGTTTTCGTGACAAGATACTGACACAAACGGGCCGTTGACCTGTAGCCTTTCGACACGGTTTTATCGTATTGTGTTACTTTAATCCAATTGAAAGTAAAGCGATCGAGTTTCGAGTCACGAACGAGTGACATTGCTTTGCATGCCTCAAATGTGCCGACGACATACGATAGAAGTCAGCGGAGTAGCCTGCATAATTTAACACACCATTCTAACCTAGATAGGAAAGTATATACTTACTTAGTTATTATTATTCATATAATAGGGATAATAGGGGGGAATCTGTTGCTCGCATCCGCAGGATTAACCCACCACAATCCTGCACGTGTCCCCGGGGTGGTGCTAAATGAGCGACATCACTTTCGGCGAAATAGACGCTATAAAAATATCACATGGATATTCGCCTATTCTACAGATCGCCATACGATTAAATTAATAAATATAATAGTCATGTCCGGTTAGTCTAGTCACTAGACTTAGACGGTAGTGACGCTGCCTACGAAGGTAAAGGTCCTGGGTTCGAATCCCGGTAAGGGCAAATATTTGTGTGATGAGCATGAATATTTGTTTCTGAGTCATGGATGTTTTCTATGTATTTAAGTATTTCTATTATTGAGCTTACTATAGTCGATTTGTGTAACATTGTCCCCTAATATTTATTATTAGTATTATTTTATGTCCAATCAAAATTTTCTGAACAATCTGAAAGCGTGGATATGTGCATATGTTCATATATTGTTTGCCTAACTACGGAAGAACCGATAGGAAGGTATATGCCTTTAGCAGTCTATGTTAGGTTAGTGTTCACGTGTGTTCCACTGAACCGATCTTGATGAATGAGGTACAGTAGCCGGCAAACTTCTTGAGCAGTCATGTTACAGTTTTTTGAACTGTTTGTGCTAGTTAAGTTTGCGATCAAATGCTTTTAGGGCGCAGTTATTTTTTTTTTTATTTGACTTTAGACTATACATATATACATGTGGTAATTTACTTCTATCAATTCTCTCAAACTTCTGGCAACTTTTAAATCACTTTCGTCTAATTCCATGCTACGTGCCATCATAATGTTGGCATGAATTCTCGTCGTTCGCGGCTTTTCTCATTTTCTCTGGAGGGATGGCACGGAGCGTGTGGTGTGGACTTTAAATGGTGCCTACGATATTGTGCCAGTACTTTTCAGCGGAAATGCCTATATCGTGCACACTCGTGTCACATTGGGTATCTTATGTTTGTGTAGTTTCATCGCTCTTTAGAGATACTTTTTCTCCTTATTTCTTTTTAATAAGGCGATAAACTTAGACAAGGTTTTGTTTGACGACGATTGTACTTTGACTGAAAAGACTTTGTGAATAAATCAGATGGAGCTGTTCGTCGATGTACGTTTTGGTGATTGAATTATTCACATAGTGAGTAAGGTTGAGTACAGAATTTGACGACCGGTTAGCCTAGTGGGTAGTGACGCTGCCTACGAAGCTGAAGGTCCTGGGTTCGAATCCCGGTAAGGGCAAATATTTGTGTGATGAGCATGAATATTTGTTTCTGAGTCATGGAAGTTTTCTATATATTTAAGTATTTATATCCATTATATATATATATATATATTATTTTTTTTATTATCCAAAATACTTAAAAAACTATTTACATATGCATTCGAATAGCGAGCGAAAACCGCGCACGGTTTATCTGTCACTATTGTCGCTCGTTTTACAGTTGTTGTTAAAAATTAAAAAAGAAAAAAGGGTAGATTCACTAGTTATTACATAATTTGTGCACCGCTTGGGCGCGCATCGGTAGTTGACAAGTACATATTTTTTGTAATGACTTTACTTATATCGTCGTCTAGTACCCATAACACAAGCCCTTACTGAGCTTACTATGGGACTAGGTCGATTTGTGTAAGATTGTCCCCTAATATTTATTATTATTACTATTTATTTATCATACAGTGACGCTATTCGTAGTACTTTTCCTCGTGTTCTCTCAGAGACCTGGAGCCAAAATTAAAAGCCGCATCGATGCTTTTGAGATTTGGTGTTGGCGTCGACTTGTACGGATACCTTGGACTGCCATGCGAACAACCCAATCCATTCTCGAAGAGCTGCACATACATCGTCGACTATTCACAATATTGTCAAGACCGTATTCTCACATACTTTGTACACCTCTTTATCTATTATGACGGGAAAAGTCGAGATGTAGACCGCCCCCTAGATGGATCACACAAATCACTGCACTCTTGCAACTACAGGAGAACGCGCGCGACCGCGACGGCAGCGCTTAGCCAGTGCTCCACGAATATTAATCTTTTAAAATACAAAAGTTGTGATTTAGAACTATTTATACATACTACATTTAAGCTGAAGACTAAAGCTATTCAAGAGTGAAATTAGTTTATTAGACGAACGTGCTGTTTATAAGTATTAACAATATTAAAAATAAAAGTGATCGTTAAAGTTTGCAATCGTCTCGCGGACAGTGGCCGGTGGCGAAAGCCGGCGGCCATCGGCTGCAGCGCTCATCCTCTCGACGGTCAACTGGACGACGCGACGAAGCTGCAGCGATTGAAGCGCTTGCACTGCATACCACGGTCAGTAATCGGCAGCGGCCGGCAGCGGGCATCGGCTGCAGCGCTTGACATCGCGATAACCAACTGGACTGCGCGGCGTAACGATAGCGATTGAAGCGCTTGTATTGTATATTCGGATCGGTGAATCAACAACACAAACGCCTACCGTAGCTATTTAAAAAGCTAAGGGATATTAAATTTTAAATAAGGACATACCTACTTACTTAATTTCATTATAAATATTATAATGAATTGCTTAGCATGCCATGAACAAATAAACCACCAATCAGAGCTGCTAATATGTATAGCATGCAAAGAGCCGTACCACTACAGGTGCGTAAATATGACTTCGGCTTATTATAGGGAAAAAGCATATGAACTGCAGCAAGCTTGGCGTTGCCCCACGTGTAATACTCACATTGGACTGGCCCGCAGGAAAAACGACAATACACCTGTAAGACCTAAAATACCAGCATTAAACGATACTACAATGTCAGTAGACGACCTCTTGATCATGGAGGACAGCACCACCCCCGGCGGTAATGCCGCCCACAGCAGCAATACACATTACAGCGCCCAGACTCCTCTACAAACCCAACCCGTCACACTGGAACAAATAAGTGGCTTGCTAGAAAGGAACAACCAGGCCATTGTTATTGAAATGAAAAAAACTTTACACTCCGAAATAATGAACATCGTACACCAATTAAAACAGGAAATCTCTTCAGAAATGAACGTTTTTACCGCTACTCAACAATCCTTGAAAGTTGAGCTTGATAACACAAACAAAGTCATAGAAAACCTACACAAAGAAAATCAAAAAATTAAACATGAACTTAACGAGCTGAAGATAAGCTGTCAAGACCCGGAAATTAATAAAATTACGGCAGACAATAGTAAAAAAATTGTTGTATTTGGGCTTGAAGAGTTTCGATACGAAACTGAATCGGAAGTATGCCAGCGTATCGATAATATGTTCTACGACATACTAAACATAAGGGTCAATGGCTTCATAGAAGGGGTATCTAGAATTGGAAAGGGAGGATTACGTCGCCCATTACAGGTAGAACTATTAAGTAAACGGATGGCTACGTACGTTATAAATAATGCCCACCTCTTTAAAAGCACGGGGTACGCTGTTTCAATGTTTCTGGACAATAAATCCCTAGAAGAAAGAAAAATCCTCAAAGACGAACTCGTGAAGGCGCGCCGTGCAGGAAATTATGCCATAATAAGAAATAACAGACTATACATCAACGGGAAGGAATTTATACGAAGTGAACAAAATACCCAATCGACCACTCACGAGCCCATAGGGAATGACGAAATAAGAAACAACGAGAACAACGACACCGCAAACAATACCGCCTGTTCGCAAGCTACTACGACTTCAACCCACAAAAGTGATGCTCATAGCCCGCAAAGGAAAAACTGTCCCTTTCGAAACAACACCAGAGACACCACCGCAAAGTAATAACAACACCCCCGATCTAACAATATTATATCAAAATATGCAAAGCTTAAATAATAAAACACCTGTACTCGAGTCATTTCTAGCATCTAATACCCAGTACCAAGCATTCTGCATAACCGAGTCCTGGTTAACTAAAGAAAAAACTGAGATCATCAATATCGACGGGTATGTGCTAGCATCTTCCTACTGTAGATCGAACTACGCGGGCGGCGGCGCATGCATACTGTTACGGGACGACCTACACTACGAGGAGAAAAAGGATATTGTGGACTATTCTATAGAATATATTATTGAAATTGCTGCCATAGAATTAATTAAACAAAATGCAATTATAATTGTTATTTACTGGAATAATAAAAATGCTGATGTTTTCTATACACAATTAAAACTAGTCTTAGAATGTTTAAGTAAAAAATATAGCAAGAAGTCAATTGTTTTGGGCGGTGACCTTAACACCAACATCTTGGAAAATAGTAAAAGCTCTTTAACTTTATTGAACTGTATGTTGGAATACAATTTGAAACAACACATCAGAGAACCAACACGCGTTACAAACTCATCATCAACTTGTTTGGACTTGATTTTTACTAATTTTATACACAATTCTTTAAACACACACGTTCACGATTTCGGGTTTTCTGACCATAAGGCCACCGTAATACAGTTCCATACTGCAGATGAAATACACAAAAAACATCACATATCCTGGAAAATACACAAACGATCATTCACCACAGAAAACATATGCAAATTTAAACTGGAAGTACAAAAAATCAATTGGAACCAAAAACTTAATCCAAATAATGACCTAAACAAAAATTACGAAATCTTTGAGAGTACACTGAAAGAAATCCTGAATCGATGTATTCCAATGAAATTAACTAAAACCAGGTCAAACACTAAAAAAACATGGATCACAAAAGGCATAAAAACATCGTGCAACAACAAAAGACTCCTAAAAATCCTAGTCACGTATACGAAAGATGCAGTACTCACAAAACACTACAAGCTATATGGAAAACTTCTCAAACGCGCAATTATAAGATCTAAAAAAAACCAATATATATCTCAAATAAGCAAAACCGAAAACATCTCCAAAACTATGTGGAAAATAATAAAAGAGCGGTCAAACAAAACCACAAAACCACCGCGACATAACATCGAATTAGCCATCCATAGTCATCTGACGTCGGACCCGAAACAAGTGGCAAATACGTTCAACGTATTCTTTACATCTATAGGTGCTGCGAGCGGGAGGACGGAGCCGCGTGGGCGGCCGGGACCCCGCACACTCAACACCATGTACCTACGACCGGTAGAGCCACGCGAAGTAAACGCAATAATACGTAACTTAAAAAATAAGAATAGTCACGGTACCGATGAACTACCCCCTAGATTAATTAGGAGTTGTGCTGACCAATTAACTTTACCATATTACATGATGATTAATCAGTCATTTTCAGAAGGAACATTCCCTGACCTTCTAAAAAAATCCATAGTGAAACCCATCCACAAAAAAGGTGAAAAATCGGACCCTAGTAACTATAGACCGATAGCGCTATTACCGACATCATCTAAGATTTTTGAAACAGCAATGTGTAAACGCTTGAACTCTTTTTGCGAAAAATACCTGATATTTAACGAAAGTCAGAACGGCTTCCGGCAGAACCGATCCACGATATTGGCTACTTACAAATATATGCAGGAAGTGATTAACATTATAAATGATAAAAAGTACGCAATAGGCATTCTCTTAGATATGTCAAAAGCATACGATAGAGTACAATATAAAATATTGCTTGATAAACTGCATGAAATAGGCGTTAGAGGTACAGCACACAAGTGGTTTACCTCATACCTAGAAAATCGTACACAATACGTCGAAATTCAGCACCTAGATTACAAAACCGGGTATATAAACTCAGTGAAATCGGATATACAATTGGTCAAACACTCAATACCCCAAGGAAGTTGCATTGGTTGTATATTGTTCTTGATCTACATAAATAATCTCCCACGAAGTATAGAGGAGCCATGTGTACTTTTTGCAGACGACATCTCTGTTCTAACATCATGCCAAAATGACATTGACTTAAATTTGGACATAAATAATATACTAACGAAACTGTCGAATTGGCTAACCGATCACAACTTGGAAATTAATTATCAAAAAACAAAAATAATGCAATTTAGACCATATCAAAAAATATCATTGGACATTAATATAACTTTCAACGGGACACGACTGGAATGTGTAGATACATTCACCCTCCTCGGTTTGGACATCGATAACCACATTAACTGGAAATCCCACATTAAAAAAGTTAAAAACAAACTTTCCCAATTTGTTTACGCATTAAGAGAACTGAAAAGAGCAACCAATTTTCAATGCGCCTTAACTGCTTACTACGCATACGCTTTCTCATGGCTAACGTACGGAATAATACTTTGGGGAAACAGCACTGACATTGACGACTTATTTATCTTACAGAAAAAGTGTATACGGATTTTAGTTAATATTAAAAACAGAGACAGTTGCAGACCATATTTTATAGAACACAAGATTTTGACACTAACCTCAATATATATTTTAGAAATGTGTAAGTTCGTAAGGAAGTATCCGCAATTCTTTATTAAATTAGCAGATCAACCTCGGCGATACGAAACCAGACTGAAAAATAATCTGGCACTACCCACTAGCTCAAAACTCAAGCTGCATAAAGCAAGTCCAAACGTGATGGCGGTGAAAATATATAATAAATTAAACGATGACCTTAAAACTATTATAAACGAAAAGCAGTTCATTAAAAACCTAAAGACTTTTTTAGTAGACAAATGTTATTACAGCCTAAAGGACTTCTTTAGTGATTAAACAGTTCTTAGTATTGTATTATAATAATTATAAATTATTAGTGTTATATTGAGTACGCAATATTATTATCCACGTGTTATTTAATTTACTACTGAATAAGATTAATATTGCAATTTAAATGATGACATCTGACTACAACTAACATAATTATTACCTATATCATAAATACATTTTTAGATTTAAATCCTAGCAATTATTTTGAATATTAAGCAAAATGATTGAACATTATTATTTGACATGACATTATTATTTGATATTATTATTTGATATTATTTGACGTTATTATTATTAGACATTATTTATTGTAAGCATGTATAAAAAAAAAAAAAAAAAAAAAACTATGATAAAATAAGACTAATAAATATGCTAGATTTAAGACTTCAAATTGCTGTGCCCTACCAGGGTCCATGAGAGACCTACTTACCTATGTAAAACCTAAATGTAAACCATGGATGCAATAAACGAATTATGAATTATGAATTACATCTGCACGAGGCCATAGATAAAGCGGGCGATGGGAGCCTTTGGAGAAGTCTGGTCAACAAGATGGCACGATCCTCAGCATTGAGGGAACGACTTATGATGATGATTCGTAGTACAAAAACAACTTCTTAAGACGCTGTCAACACCAAAATGCCCTTGAGGATTTTGGATAGCGCGCACACTGTCTATTTGTATCGGAGTAAACGAGAGCGAGTGTTACGGGGCGGCCCGGTTTTTGAAGATAATATCACATAAATATTGAAATAAAAAAAAGGGTGGACTATTTGTGAAATATGACTCGTTAGCGGTTTAGGTATGAATATGTTGACTTCATGCAAAAAACTCTCTTCAGCATGTTTTGCCTTGTCCAGACTTACCCACAGCGTCGCTGAAGACAATCTTAAAACAGCATACTTTGGGTACTTTCATTCAATATTAGTCTATGGTGTGGACCTATGGGCAACATGTGCGGAACGAGAAAAAGTGTTTAAACTACAAAAGCGTGCGATCCGTATCATGGCTAAAAAACCCTCTGACTCATGCTAAGGAGTTATTTAAGCAGCTAAAAATCCTGACGTTACCCTCTGTATATGTACTTGAAGCATGCAAGTACAGTCAGCGTCATATAGTTAGTAGCAGCCAAGGTAGCCAAATATTTCGGTACACGTCTTTATTACTGTAGGAATAAGGGTGTGTTACGAAATATTTGGGTACTCTGGCTGCTACTAACTATATGACGCTGACTGTACATACGACACAATCTCGAACGGATCCCCACTAACTTCCAAAAACTACAGACCGTAACACGTAGGCGCAACCTCCTATACGTACCTCCGCGACGTCTAGCAAAGTCTCGGAAATCCTTACACATAGTAGCCATAAAACTTTACAATGCTCTAGACGAACAGTTAAAATCTACTTCAGACTCGATGTTCGAAAAAAAACTTAAACAAATATTGTTGGACATGGCGTGCTACAAGTGTTGACGAATTCGTTCAGTGCTACAAGTCACTGACCCATCTACAAAACTGTTGAATTTATGATGTAATCTAATTTTGTATAATATTACCTAAGACCTAATAATAATGTATAGTATAGAATAGAAATAAGCAAAACTGACATGTAAATTTTTTCATATCTTTATCAATAAACGATCTATCTATCTATCTATCATGTTTTTAATTGCAGACCCATACGTCAAAAAAATAAAGACATAGAACCGTTTAATGTGATTTTAAGACCAATCTTTGCAATCATTTTCTATAGAGCCGATTTCGTCCAATTATGTATCGAGCCCGTCCACGGTCTTTGAAATATGGTGAATATTAACATGTATTTTATTAGATGTGCTAGAACAAATAGTTTTTCTTAAAAAACTGCTTAAATAACATCAATTTTACCAAATTAGGTCTTGTCAGCCTCTTAACACTTAATCCTATTAACTTTTTAGACTATTATAACGTGTGTGTAACGCATAACGGAATAGTAATCTTAATAAAAACTAAGTAATCAAACCAGCAAAAAAACTTTTTAAGATTCCTCAAATCGATTTATTCCCATCAGGCCGTTATTGATCAAGACATAGAACTAGAAGTCCATTTCAGGAAACTTGATCAATACATTTTACGAGAAACTCCTTAGGTGACAGAATGACACATCGGGCGTTGGAGATTGGCAACAACGCGACTCGAAACTTATTACTGCTTAAATGAAGATATAATTTCGTTATAAATGTATATAAGAGCGTAAAAAGGTAGAAAAAAATAATGTTAGTTGCTTCAAGTAGGTACGAAGGCCGGAGTACTGAGCTTTCTCATTACTTATTGACACTGACAGGTCAAACTATCATCGGTAGTTCACAAATTGGGTTAGTAATATATTTGTCTGCTGTTTAGGTATACTTATTATTCAAGAGAATGTAGATATTATAATTGGTACAAAATCAATTATTAAGATTATTCAAGTGACGCAACGAATACCGATTCGTCCAAACTCGAAATGTAACCCTAACCTTCAGTCGGTTAATCAATATCGCACCCCTGGCACTGGCACCCCCACACAGGGGTTGGTTCGACGCTTCTTGGACAAGCCGATCCGTTCTAATAAAAACTTGAGGTCACGGAAATATCAAGACACGCGTTTTTACCTAATTTAGATACGTTTAAAGTTTGACATAAACAATTTTTTTGTAATTTGGCGTAAACCAAGAACTTGAAGTAACTATTCACCAAACAGCAACAGGTTGTCTGCTAACTAAATTATAAAAAATGCCTCGAAAAAGATTCAAACCCACATACTAAGGGTGAATAACAACCAGCACGGCTATCGCAGCAAAGCATGCGAAGAATTCAATAAATATGTGAAACGAAACCAATGTCCGAGGAAATAATCCACCAACAGTGTGACTAGCTTCTCTCACGCATCTCTTCTCTTCGGTTGGTGGATTTTTTCCTCGCACATCGCTTCGCAACCTCAGCTCTGGTGAATTAAAAAAAGACCGCGATCATTAAAAAAAAATGGAAAGGATTTGTTCTAATCATACATAGTTACCTAATGCTCTTGATACGGCTCCGTATTTATTTTGAGAATACATAAGTCATAGACGGTTTAGGGTGGCGTGGTCTTTTATTACCAGTTCACCATTATTGATTGATTTCTTATCACGTGTGTAATTAAAAGACCGGTTTCACGAATACACCGGATGCGCAAAAACTGGTGAGGCAAGCGTAGCGGTGTTACACGATATTTAGCAAGCGGTACAACGGTTAATTGGAATGATCGACTGTTTGTACATCGATAAAATATATCGAAAAGGACTCATTAGCGACTGGCGGTCGTCGTTGACATTTGGTTGTTTGCTGATCACGGTTCAGTAGTTATTTCGATACTAGACTCCGATAAATGTGCCTAGTACCCAGCAGTTAGTTTCATAAAATCATTGAAGTAATCATTATTGTATATTACAAATGAAAAGTTTCTCAAAATTAAGATCTAGTCGAGACGAAAAACGAGGTTCTATAGAATAGATATTTTAACCCAATCTTGATTTAATCGGGTGTTACTTTGCGAATTTTTACGATAAGTCAGTAAAATAATATTATAGCGATAATGAGATGTACCAAGCTTGTGGCGTATTTTTGCATGCAGTTAATGGTCCCACTCTCCCCAGCACGAATACACAAATAAATAAATACTAAAAACCACTACTAATCATTTAAAAACTCTTGAAATGTGTTTCGCATCTCTATACGTGGCATCACCAAGATCTATCTGGCGGTTGGTTTGTACAACGTCCAGCGACTAGCGGTGGTTCAAATTACTTGACCTTAGCTTACTAATAGCAATTCATAATTATAAAAACAAAATCAGCATTAAGAATCGCTTATTTTGTCGGGCAAATCTAAGCCAATATGCATTGCTGACTATGCTGTAGCATTGTTATCGAAACTGCACATGAACTAATTGCATGACACTCGCATTGTATAACAGAGTCAAATTTTACTCGTAAAACTCACGGTAACAATCGTTACTATAGTACCCACGATACAAACGGACGACCGATTAATGTACACTCTTTCACGCTTTCATGGTCTTAGCAAGAGTGAAAGAGAGAACATATTACCTATACTTGATGGTTGTGTGTTTATAACGGTAGCTACTATAATACATCTCCGGATAGACTGAATAACGTTAAAGATATTTTCCAGCTGCTAAATTGCGAGGTTCGTTGCCGTCGCTAACCAAAAAGTAATCTGTTGGTGAACATTCAATTTGCAGACAAAGCACGGATCCCGGCGGGACTTAATGTGTGTTTAAAGAGGCGACTGAGGAAATATTATAAACAGAATAATCTCCAGAAGAAAGGAACGAGGGGTCTAAACTCTAAAGTAACAGATAAATGGCAATTTGACAAATAAAATGAGTGTTTGTCTTAAAGATTTATTTTTGTTAAAGACCCACACACAGTACAGTAAGAACTTATTTATTACATACTTAGGTAAACATTAAAAGAAAAACGTTCAAAAACGGCGTGACACAGATCACGGCTATTTAATATACTTTTCTCAAACATGCAATGAAATATTGACGTTGTGTTTTTCATAATGCATCACGGCGTTCAGCTATGAAAATTAAAGTTTGATTTCTTAGAGTTTTTTTTATCTATTCAAAAAAGCAAAGCTCTTAGAAAAGCACTATACATACCTCGGCATGAAAAGGGGTTGCCAGCCTCATACCTATCCGTCTATATGTACTCGGCCGGCAACCCCTTACTTCCCGGCCTCTGTAGTACCTAATGTACTGATCTGTGCCACCCAGCCGTAAACCGCTATCACCTCCAAAATACTGTTTTGACTCTTTCTGACACGGTATGTCATCGATGCTATTTATTTTCTCATGATCGCGTGGAACCCGTTTTCGTGTGAGAATAAACTTGGTGTATATTATACTAAATAGGAGAAGTAGTCACTAGAGTAGTTTACATACAAATGAAAGTATTCTCAGTTTAACTGCTTAAGACCCTACAAAAACAAAAAAGAATACAACAACGAACTAAACTAACCCACTAGAGGCCCATTGTGTCCGACGTCACGGGACGACAAAAGTCGTGCAATTCTGCACAGAATGCTGCATTGTGCCGGCTGTCCCAGTTTCGCGGGAAACCGGTACGAAGTGGGCCTTTAAACAGGTTCGCAAACGCTCGTGGGGAAATTAAGATGCCCTAAACAATAAGGCTGAGACTTGAAAAAGCGTAGAGATTAACTATAATTACTATGATATATGGCCATAGCTACGTTATACAGAATTGGGAGGTACCTGGGTCATTGTCAGTCGAAAAAACAAAAATCGTCGTTTCCGTGGTCAATAGTGAAGTGCCAATGTTTAGCCTACTAATATTATAAATGCCAAAGTTTGGATGGTTGTATGTTTAGATGTTTGTTACTCAATCACTCGCACAATCGATTAAGCGGCTTAATCGATATGGATGACATTTTGCACGAAGATAGTTTATTAGCCTGGATTAAAATATAGGATAACTTTTATCCCGGGTCCACGCAGACGAAGTCACGGGCGGAAGCTAATATATAATATGTTTTTATCGCATGGAATAATATAAATGGCGACGCCGTTTATGCGGATTCAGAGTTCAACCAAAGCTTAGGCTTTATAGCCCTTAACTTTGGCAATGTTCATAGAAGAGACGCGAGCCTAAATCTGACATTGAACCAACTCGAAATACTTTGTTTTCTTTGTTGAAGGGAATTACAGTTAAAAGGTTGCGCATGCTTAATTGAAATATTATTTTGACACTTGACATGACATACGTATTACAACTTAAAGCATCGTTTACAGACGACAATAAACATCGAGTAGTGATGAACCCTAGTTTAAGCTTAGATTTAATATCTAGGTAGAGTAGGTAGGTATAAGGCGACCGTAATGCTTGGTCTATTTTGGGCAAACATAAACGGCTCTGGCAAAATACTTACTAATTTAAATTATAACTTTATGATATTTATTCAGTATCATATCAATCGAAAGACTACTTTACCAGGTCATCCGTCCACCTTGTGGCCTACCCACGCTGCGCCTTCCGGTACGTGGTCGCCACTCGAGAACCTTTCGGCCACAGCGCAGCGGCCATGAGCATATAATTGGTAGCAATGGTACCAAAACAGCCTTTATTTATTTTATTTTTGATTGTAGCTACTTGCTTTTAAGAGGAGACACAAGGGCCGTTTTTCCGTAGAAACGTAGTCCCCTGTTTTCTCCCTGGATAATGGCAGTAAAGCAATATTTTTTTTCCATAAAATTGACATGTTCCATGTTTTCCTTTTTTTCATAATTTTTTTCTTAAAAGAGATATTATAACCTTCAAATACCTAAATAATGCCAGATTTTCCGCTGTGTTCAAACATCCAGAAAAAGCCTTTCTTTGATTTTTAATAAAAAAAATAGTTAAATAGGTCAAGTTTTAGAGAAGAAATCAGGGGACTACGAAACGTTGATTTTATGTATTTAATAGGTATTTTCGGTCCAAGCTGCAGTTGTCTCTATCGCGCTCTGCGGGGGGAGGCTTGAGGTTGGCGCGACAGCAATACATTTTACAAATACCTATTTCTCAATTATCTCGCCCTTAGTGTTTCCTCTTAACTCAGTTCAGTTCACAGTTCAGTGTGTAGTTAGACGTTCTCCGTTCACGATGAAGATATTGCCATCTTGATTAATATATACTTTATACAAAACATACCTAAACACATCTATCTGGCTTTACAGGGTCCCGGCTCTCAACTCAATAATCCGTCTGGAGGTCACAGAGGATGGGATCTCAATCATAGAAGTCGTCATAAATTTTATTCAATATACCTCTTAAATAAATACAGCCATCGGTGAAAGTGAACGCTCAAAGATTGATTGAATTTACTGGCATATACATATATAGTTTTCTTTCTAGGAATTCGTTGTATTATAATATATCGGACCTTGTTGTATCTCATTCCAGTACCTACATGAAATTTGTTAATTTCACGTTCCACAGCGATTTATCGTCTAGAAGCGTGACCGCATAGAATAACACATAGCCGACGATTTATGGGTACTTTTACATATATTTAAATTACTTTATATTATAATTATAAGTAATTAACCGTATGAACAAGCACAAGAAAGACGGGTAATCTTCGTTTTTTACACGACAACCGCTTTAGCCTAGTTGGTAGTGACCCTACGAAGCAAGAGGTCCTGGGTTCGAATCCCGGTAAGGGCATTTATTTGTTTGATGAGCACGAGTATTTGTTCCTGAGTCATGGATGTTTTCTATTGTATTTAAGTATTTATTTATCTATTTATGTATGTTTATCGTCGTCTAGTACCCATAGTACAAGCTTTGCTTAGTTTGGGACCAGGTCGATTTGTGTAAGATTGTCCCCTAATATTTATTTATTTATTTATTTATTTATTTATTTATAGGAGTCATAAGCATGTTGCCGACCCGATTGCTTTGAGGATTGGTTATTTTGACAGCTAGAAATAAATTAAGGTCTCACACACCGCACCTCGGGAGCTCTTACTTAATTAACAACTTGAAAAATTGAAAAACCTCCGACCTTTTTTCAGGCTGACCCGATTTTTTTTAAACGTAGCCAAGAACCATCTCGATCACGTCAGCTTTCGGACAAAAAAAACCGCATTAAAATCGGGCCATTCGTTTAGGAGCTACGATACAAGAGACAGACACACAGACACGTCAAACTTATAACACCCCTCTTTTTGGGTCGGGGGTTAAAAATATTGAATCGTTTATAACTTGACAACTGTTGATTTCATTTTAAAAATACAAATTGCTTTATTTACAATGATTACATTGTGGATAAGGACATTCGCGAATCAATGTAGGATTTATATTCGCACTGCACCTATTAATGTAGCCATCAGGGTGGTTAAACTTATACGCATGTAAATCGCTAGAGAACTGATGTATGGTTTTACAACGACCGCGTAATAAACTCATAGAGCTGGGACATGATGTTAGGGCTGTCACACACCGACCAACAACCACATTGAGAACCACACTAGTGACAACTGACAGTTCAGTCGTCAAGATTCAAATATGTATGGAAGCAGCAAATTGGAAAATACGCCAGAATTAAAAAACATAACATATGAATACTAAACTTCATTGTAGAAATCATACAAGAACAAAAAATTGGCGTATTTTATTAAAGTTTTTTCGGAACTATGAATAGTCTGACTCGGAAATAATTAATAGTTTAAAAGACACTAGAAAAACACGCTTTTAACCTAATCGTGGTCAAAGTTCATTACAAGACAGCTATGATACGATGTTCCATCATGAAGTTCCAGTTCAATTAGGTCTACACCTACAAATGTCAGTCACGATTCAAATATTTTTGGATTGAGTAAAAACAAAATTACTAGCTGTCCGCGCGGCGTCGCCCGCATATTGCAAAGGACGCATGCAAACCCGCTGATAAAATATAGCATAGGCTTTCAGGATAGTTATAGAACCACCCAGAAAGTCCATTTTACACGCAGTTTTTTTTTTCGTTCGACAGTACCATTTTATTGTATTGTCATCAGAACTACATACAGCTGCCAATTTTCACGACGCTACGATTCTTGGAAAATGGTTAAATTAGTTACCTTAGATTCCATTACATAGTTAGTTACATACAGGTCGACCTAATAAAAGCGTGTTAAAAAATGATTTTAATGAACGACGTAGGTACCTAAATAGTATTTAAAAAAATACGTTGGTTACTCTGGTACCCTTAGCGTAATAAATTAGACACAATCTATCCAGTGGGACGCTTAATGCACGCAACGGAGGCAGTTCAATCTTAACGAGATTAAGATTAAGGTAATCTAATTAAGTAACGGCAGGTAAAGACTGCTCTTTTGCTAATCCTATGTGTGAAATTTCAAGTACCTACAAAGCCAATATTTTATCAAATTAATGACGTAAACATGTGATATATCGGGGTAAGATTATCCTGGCTGTCACATAAGGCGTGAGGTGACAGGCGAGGTGAGAGTTGAGGTCACCAGTGAGTTGGAAGCATACAAACGCAGTCGCCAAAGATATAATTGTTTTAGAAAATTGCACTCTTGCTTCCCAAACCGATGGGAGTATACTCATACTCATTTATTGATAAAATATAAAAGTTTACATGTCAAAATACTTAATACCCTCTGCCTGGGTCTTTGCATGATGCACAATGTTAGACTGTATATTTTAACATAACTACAACTTAGAAAAGTTGAAAAACCCCCGACATTTTTATGTAAAAGTCCAATATCTCAAAAACGGCTGAACAGATTTTCATGAAACATGGCTAAGAACACTCGGGATTACATTCAAATACCGCATTCAAATCGGTCCATCCGTTTGTGAGCTACGATATCACAGGCAGATACACAAGACACGTTAAACTTATAACACCGTCTGTTTGCGTCGGGGGTTAAAAACGAATGTCTTCTTATCAAAATCAAATCAAAATCAAAATAATTTATTAGCTTAGAATACAAGTTATGCAGATGTTACATTGCTAATTATAAATATGTCCATTGTACTCGGCCTGCATGCAGGCGTGCAAATATTTTTCGGAGCGGTACAATTAAATAATATAAAATAAAACCAAAAATAATCATTTACAAAGTACCTATACAAAACATATATAAAATAAAATATTAATAACACAATCAAGAATAATCAAATATACCTATAGGAAAATAAATTAAAATGTCAAGAAATTAAATTAAAATTACAAATTAGGTCTACACCTACAAATGTCAGTCACGATTCAAATATTTTTGGATTGAATAAGCTGTCCGCGCGGCGTCGCCCGCATATTGCAAAGGACGCATGCAAACCCGCTGATAAAATATTGCATAGGCTTTCAGGATAGTTATAGAACCACCCAGAAAGTCCATTTTACACGCAGTTTTTTTTTAGTCGGATAAGCGGTTCCGGAAATTACCCAAAACATACAATTTTACAAACCTACAATCTCACAGACTTTTTGCAAAGTATGATTATATCGACTAGTATCATAGGGTAAAACATGATTCAACCAGAATATGCCAACTATTCACGTCTTCATTCCAATTCCATTTTCAGTGTTCCGTACCGAAATAAATCCGGAACACTATTATCGGTGTCTAGTCCCTCAAGCAGTTTTTGTTTGCCGAAACGATATAATGCAAAAAGTCAATATTGCAACTAGCAACCCTAAATTTGGGTGTATTATTATTAGCTAGCACGTGTACAGTTTCTGTTTACACAAAACGCGTAAAGCCGAGTGTTTAACCTACTTCGGCCCAGTTATTGATAAACAATTTCTATATTCTATATGATTCTCATCGGGGCTTTTGGGGCTAACAACCTTCTGGGGTTAAAAATCTTGAGGTTCCAGAGTCCTACCCCTTCTGATACTGTGATACTGTTACGGCCCGGACACGACATTGCGCGAATTGCGGCGCGGCAAGCGTTTTATCTGTTCATTGCGCGGTCGAGACGCGCAACGCACTATGGTGCGGCGGCGGCAGCAGCAGCGGTTTTTCTAATTCATTGCGTGTGATCCCAACTATCCACAGTGCGCTGCGCGTCTCGACCGCGCAATGAACAGATAAAACGCTTGCCGCGCCACAATTCGCGCAATGTCGTGGCCGGGCCGCTATACTTTCCTCGTTCGCGAATCCGCGTCTGGAACAATAACATCTCCGATACCTACATGGTATTTCGAAAAATATCATTGTCAAACTAATGTTTGTCTCCTGTCTTTCATTCCTCTGATGATTAGAGAATTAGAGTCTAATCAAAACAGTGTACCAGAGTCCAACTTAAAAAAAGAATTGTCAAAAAACCCAATTGCTTTTGTCAAATATACTCTATGTCATTAACACGATTGTGAGGAATCCAGCGACACCACATATTATGTTAAAATTACTTAAAATCCATCAAGCCATTTGGACTGCAGCCCGTGAAATGGAATGTCCACATACAATAAATACATACGCTCGGAAAACATAACTCTCCTTCTGAGAAAATCGGGTAAGAAGCCGCAGGCATCCTAATAATGAGTAGATATCATCTACGATCTATCTAGTCCAACAACAAAATAATATCTTATCTGCACGTCTATCATGGGACGGCTGCGACATCTCTCGATTTTTCTCGCACTATACCTCTTGTTCCAAGTGTTCTAATAAGAGAGTGACGGATAGTGCGAGAAAAATCGAGAGAGCTCGCGCGCCATCTTGTGATAGCCGTGTTGAAACAACGGCTATGTCAAGTAGGTATTTGTCAATTAATAATAACTCCAAAACTTACGTTTTCACGTGTGGATTGGCAACACGATCCTGAAAAGTTAATACGGCCTTTAACCTAAGGTCACGTGTCACCTTAAACCAACCCCTGGACAAGTTTAATCCGACTATAATCTACATTATGCAAACGTGAACTTTACGGGTCTTTAAATAGTGTATAAATTGCTATGTCCGTTAACATAGCGTTTACATTAGGTAGGTATGTAATAAATTACCCTCATCTTCTCGTTTCTTGACCTTGAGGCAATTTACATGAGAGATAAACATGGCGGTAAACGCTTTGTTTTAACACAATTTACCACTTTATCCATATTAGAAGATAGTATGTCGATCGGAATTGTTTCTACAACAATCGTCTCATTGTAAGGGAACAAACGTACATATTACATACATACATAATACATCAACCTATTCCAGTCCACTGCTCAGGGTTCGAAAGGTTAATTAATAATGATAATTATCACGATAATAACAGATGGATAATTATCGATTGATAATAACAAAAAATTGCGCTCGTGAAAGTGAACTGTATTCGAAGTATTCGAACGATTGCACTTGCGTCTATCCGAACGCACGAAGTGTCAACCTGACGTGCCGCGCCGTGGGGATCCTTACAAGAAAAATTCAGTTCGGATTATGCAAAGTTGAGCGAACTCGAGTGTCATTGGTTCTTATCTATAATTATCAATAAGCGTAATTATCTTGATAATTTCGAACCCTGCCACTGCTGGACGTATAGGCCTCCCCCAAGGTTTTCACCACCCAGTCACTAACTAACAGCTACCCTCCTCTACTACAGCCCCCCTATTCTGTAGCTTGTTTGAAGCTCACCTCAACGCTCACCCACAAATATGTCTTGACACCGCCATGCGTAGTAACTAAGCGTTGGTCTAGTTTCGTGACGAGTGGGGTGAGCCACATTAGCGCGTAGCGAATAACAGCCCAGAAATAGCAGAATTCAGCATATCTCTAAACAACTTACTTACTCAGCTCTATACTAACAACTAGCTCCACAGGTTGCGTAGGTAATAGTTAAAACCGCTAATTATTCCTAGTTGCATAACTTTTTTTCTTTATGTTACTTTCCAACATTTGTGGCAAAACATTACCGATTTTGATGGAATAATTACTCAATTATTTTAGAGCGAATTATATGTTATTATAGCAACACACGCAATTTCTGCAATAAGTAGTACATCAGACGCACGTAGCGCTTAAGGCCGAAACGCACTGACAGCGGTGGCGGAGCGGCGCGGTGCGGCGCGGAGGCGGTACCGGTTGTAATGTTCGAGCTAATATGAAAGGATCCGCACAGAGCGGCGCGGCGCGGCGCGGTTTTCTGTGCGGATCCTTTCATATTAGCTCGAACATTACAACCGGTACCGCCTCCGCGCCGCACCGCGCCGCCCCGCCACCGCTCTCTGTGCGTTTGCAGCTTTAAGGCCGAAACGCACTGACAGCGGTGGCGGAGCGGCGCGGTGCGGCGCGGAGGCGGTACCGGTTGTAATGTTCGAGCTAATATGAAAGGGTCCGCACAGAAAACCGGCCGGGAAAAAAGCGTGGCGGAGGCGGCGCGGAGGCGGTAGCGGCGCGGAGGCGTGGAAACGCGTGCACAGATAGGCGTGCGCGGCGCGGAGGCGGCGCGGAGGCGGCGCGGGGCGGTTTTGCGGCGGGAAGTTGTATTACGCAGTTGTCAATGCACCGGCGCGCACTGGCGGTGGCGGCGCGGCGCGGCGCGGAGGCGTGCTGAGAGCGGTGCAACAAGTTGTATTTATTTACAACTTCAGTTCAGGTTTTATTAATTTTAACAATGAGTACAACTGTAAAATTTATTTCCCTGGTGAAACTTGGTACCCTGCTCAACAATCCTTGGTTTTAAGATGTGTAATTCTTCAAGACTGTTTTTACTCATGTGAAAATAAGTGTAAAAACGATCTTCATAAGAAGTCAGCTTTTGGCAATATGATGGAACTCTCCAAATATTTATTTATTTAAACTTTATTGCACAAAAGAAAACTTATCGTACAAGAGGCGGACTTAATGCCATATGGCATTCTCTACCAGTCAAACCTTAAGGCAAAGCGGAAAATATATACAGGGTGTAATCGAGGTGATTATTCCGTAAATATAAGAGATATTAGAAAATATCAAACTGATATCGAAAGTGCGTTACCCAATGAGTAAAATTGCATTAATAACTTTTTTGAAATAAAAGTATTAATAATAGAAATATTTTGTTTAAACTTGTATGTAGCTTGTAAACTTGTAAGTAGCTTCTAAACGTGACTTGTAAACTTGTGAGTGTAACTTGTAACTTGTAGTGTAACTAGTGAACGGCTTTACAAGTTTACTAGTAACATTTGCACTTATACAAGTTTACAAGTTACACTTACAAGTTTACAAGTTACACTTACAAGTTTACAAGAACACGTACAAGTTTACAAGTACACGTACAAGTTTACAAGTTACACTTACAACCTACTTACAAGTTTACAGGTTACACTTACAAGTTTACAAGTTACTTACAAGTTTACAAGATACACTTGTGGCAAGGTACTTAACTGTATGGGAGCGAGCGTTTAAATTTAATATTTTTATATTAATACTTTTATTTCAAAAAAGTTATTAATGCAATTTTACTCATTGGGTAACGCACTTTCGATATCAGTTTAATATTTTCTAATATCTCTTATATTTACGGAATAATCGCCTGGCTACACTTAACGATTACACCTTGTATATTTATTATACTATATAATGAAAATTCCTCTTTTTTTATTTATTTCATGGACCCGGATGTCCGTTTAGTCTTCTTTTTGTTTAGGAACGTCTCGTCATCGCTATCTGAATCTGAGGATAGCATTTTTGATCTTTCCGAATCTGACAACTGTCGATTACCGCTTGATATGTCACACACGCCGCCTCCGCACCGCTATCCCGCGCGAATACCGGGCGGGATTTTGGTGCGACGTCCTCCGCCCCGCATTCGCTTTACCGCAAAACCGCCTCCGCACCGCACCGCGCCGCGCCGCTCTCTGTGCGTTTGCAGCTTTAAGGCCGAAACGCACTGACAGCGGTGGCGGAGCGGCGCGGTGCGGCGCGGAGGCGGTACCGGTTGTAATGTTCGATCTACAATGAAAGGATCCGCACAGAGCGGCGCGGCGCGGCGCGGTTTTCTGTGCGGATCCTTTCATATTAGCTCGAACATTACAACCGGTACCGCCTCCGCGCCGCACCGCGCCGCCCCGCCACCGCTCTCTGTGCGTTTGCAGCTTTAGTGAATGCCATTACCTACACTTATCTACACTAATATTGTAAAGATGAAAGATTTGATTGTTTGTTTGCTTGTATTGAATAGGCTTCGAAAGTACTGGACCGATTTGAAAAATTATTTTACCATTAGAAGCCGACATTATCCCTGATGAACATAGGCTACTTTTTACCGCGGGATAATGCTTCATTCCTACGCACTCACCGTGCGAAGCCGGGCCGGGCAGCTAGTGATATTATAAAGAGGAAAACTCTGTGAGTTTGTATGAAATGGGCAATCTCTGGAACCACTGGACCGATTTCAAAAATTATTTCACCTGTGTGTAGATTGGACTTTGCGGATGGTTATAAGCTAAATATTAACCCGCGGGTTTGCCTGCGTTATTTGCTATACGCGGGCGAAACCGCGTAGCTACTTACATTATAATATGAATAGTACGTTACACGTACGTACGTAGCAGCGTTACGTTACAGAGGCCGGGAAGTAGATAAGGGGTTGCCGGCCGAGTACATATAGACGGCCGATCCCCTTTTCACGCCGTGGTATGTATAGTGCTTTTCTCAAACATGCAATTAAATAAATTAATTAAAAAAAACTCCAAGAAATCAAACTTTAATTTTCATGGCTGAACGCCGTGATCCTGTGCCACAAATTGCGGAATGGAAATTAAAAAAGACCATCTTGCAGGCCTCCAATTTTCTATGAAATGCCATTACGGGTCTCTCGTCTCGCTGATGCGCCCGAAACGTGACACTTCGAAGCCCATTATGAAGAACAGTCAATATTTCATTGCATGTTTGAGAAAAAATAATTATTGGTGGGTTGGTAGGTAATGTTATGATTCACTTGGCTAAGTATTAAGACGGTGGTTTGGTGTAATAAAATTCCATGAATAAACGATACTAACTAACAAAATAATAAGATATGACATCATTACGCAATACGCATGTTATTCTAGGACTTAAAGTTTTATAAATAACATTCGAGGACATATAATTACATCATCAATAAAAAGCTGACTGAATAAGTTATTAGCAAACAATTTTTATACTAGGTGCCCGCGCGGCTCGAACCGCGTATTACAAAAAAAACAAATGAAACCGCAGGATAAAAAATAGAACGTCCATTCTATTCACTGGTGAAATAATTGTAAAGATTATGTGTATGTTGACATAGACTTATAAAACTATATATACGCACACACACACATTTTACCTTTTTTTAATATGAGTATAGAAGCATAGATTACAAGGCCTTCACCTTAGAGTCAAATGTCATAAATGTCAAAGACTGTTTAGTTAACAAATGAACACGATAAAACAGCGATAACCCTTTAAAGTATTGTTAATATGTACATACAGGGTGTCCCAGAAATCGACGTCAAGCCGTAAATGGGTGATAGACCAAGTTATAACAGTTCTCAGAAAAATACGAAAAAAAATCTATCTCATGTTTTTAAAAAAATATGGTCACTAAAAATTTACTAAAAAAATCAATGCCTGTAATGGTTCTTTAACTCCAATTGCTACAAATCCTATAATTTATCTAATTTTTTTATTATTATGTAATCTTGAATAATGCTTGTGTAGATTTTTGCCTAAAATTTAAAGCCAACTCCTCCTACTTGGAAGAAAATTAAACTTTTTCAAAACCAAATTATTCAAATTGACTGTTTCGCCCAACTTTAACTGACTGTACTGAAAAAAAAATGTACTACGCTAGTTTGGCAAGTAACATGAAAAATTGGCGCATTTAATAAGGATTCAAAAATGGTGTAACACTTGCTAGATTACGTTTTCAATAATTGGTCAAGTTTTTTTTTGTAAATAGCCTCGGTTTTTACACAAAATGTCCATACTTCCTTAAAATGACTTTAGCTTACCTAAAGCTTTGCTAAACTCCGTTTCTAGTTCGATAGAGACGGAGAGTCATTTTACGAAGTGTGAGCGAGACAGAGTGACGCCACCTTTATCAGTGACACAACCTTTATCATGAAACGGAGATACAATTTACCGATGAGTGCGAATGAGACAGCAGTAGTTATTGTTCTGTTTTGTAAGCGCAGACGCACACACAATTACAAATCAGCGCACACAATAGCAAAGCTTTAGGTAAGCTAAAGTCATTTTAAGGAAGTATGGACATTTTGTGTAAAAACCGAGGCTATTTACAAAAAAAAACTTGACCAATTATTGTACTTATTAGACTGTGTGAGGGCTACGCTCTACAGCATGGTCTTAAATACAATGTGAACAAAAGCGAGGTGCTCATTATTAAAGCACGAAAATATAACACGAACACATTGCCCAAGATCATGCTGGGGGGCGAGCTTCTTAAAGTAGTGGATAAATTTAAGTATTTAGGCCACATGCTCACTGCGGACCTGAATGACGATTTGGATATGGAGAGGGAGAGAAGAGCGTTGGCTGTACGAGGCAATATGCTCGCCCGCAGGTTCACACGTTGTAACAAACAAGTCAAGTTGACGCTGTTTAAAGCTTACTGTCAAACATTTTACAAGTGTAGCCTGTGGGCGAGATTTACTCAGAGGGCCTATAACATCCTGCGTATTCAGTACAACAACATCCTTAGGATGCTGTTGAAGCTGCCGAAGCACTGCAGTGCTTCGGGCATGTTTGCAGAGGCCCATGCGGACGACTTTTATGCCATTCGGCGAAAAAGAATAGCCTCACTGCTGAAGCGGATGCGAGGCAGCAGCAACAGTATGCTGAGGGTGTTGGCAGAGCGCCTTGATTGCCCGCTCACCAAGTATTGGGTTGAGGTGGTCATTGGTAGGGCCAAGTAGGGAGTAATATATCGCTACTTGCTCCTGCCTTTTTACTACATCAATATTTAATTTAATTTAAATTAAAACTTAAAACTTAATGTAATGTAACGTGTAATTCTAACATAGTTTTGTAAGTCCCAATTGTTACTAACACTATTATGGATCTCGGTCTGAATTAAACAATTTTTTTTTTTTATTATTTATTGAAAACGTAATCTAGCAAGTGTTACACCATTTTTGAATCCTTATTAAATGCGCCAATTTTTCATGTTACTTGCCAAACTAGCGTAGTACATTTTTTTTTCAGTACAGTCAATTAAAGTTGGGCGAAACAGTCAATTTGAATAATTTGGTTTTGAAAAAGTTTAATTTTCTTCCAAGTAGGAGGAGCTGGCTTTAAATTTTAGGCAAAAATCTACACAAGCATTATTCAAGATTACATAATAATAAAAAAATTAGATAAATTATGGGATTTGTAGCAATTGGAGTTAAAGAACCATTACAGGGATTGATTTTTTTAGTAAATTTTTAAAGTGACCATAATTTTTTAAAAACATGAGATAGATTTTTTTTCGTATTTTTCTGAGAACTGTTGTAACTTGGTCTATCACCCATTTACGGCTTGACGTCGATTTCTGGGACACCCTGTATATGTTAAACCAGCGCTGACGGCATTAAACAAAATATTATACCCTCAATTATATATGTACTTGCTTTGATAAATACTTATAACTTTAGGTACATGTCAGATCATAATCATGTAACATCTAAAACCTTCTAGATTAGGGTTGATCTCAAAGAAAAAATGTAATTTGATTTATAATCGATATTACTTAATCATAGACAAGTAAAGACCTGGTACAATTTTTGCTCTAGAGCTTTTCAAGCCAAGATACAATGGAGTACTTACCCATTAGGAATGTGCACTGCGTGGTCATTATCATGTATTATGGGTAACAACTATTCATTCGTCCTTCTGATGTCCCGGTACAAACACTATCTGATCTCATGAGGTCTAGTTCTGAATATTCATTGGAGTTTCTTCATTTACATTGCGACTTGTTTAAATATTTCCAGAATATGTATGCTGAATATCTAAACTGTGTATAAGTTGTCTACTTATATTACCTACATGTTTATAGATAAAAGTGAGCGATCAGAAGTTCAGCGTAGGTATATTCGTCGTAGTAGGTACATAACTATCTACGTACATAAAGGCCCCGTCAGATCAGCCACGAGCGGGGCAGACCAGCGGCGCTACCACGAACTTCGAAAGTCAAAATTCGGGTATTTCCATCTCTATCGCACTCCCTTACTCGAGTGACAGGGATGCATATATTACGAACTTCGACTTTCGAAGTTCGTGGTAGCGCCGCAGTTTGATCGCGGGCCTGCGCGAAATTTAATGCACGAAACGTTATAAGTTACGTCACATCGAGCGCGGGCAGAATGAACTCGTAGTTATACTCGTCCTAGTAGGTAGCTACATACAGAATAACAACCTACGTACATAAAACCCCGTCAGATCGGCCGCGGAAGCGGGGCGGAGCAATTTGCTTGAGCACGCGCGAAACTGAATGCACTGAATGATATGAGCTATGTCACGTCGAGCGCGGGCAGAAGGAACGCGTAGTTATACTCGTCCTAGTAACTACATGCAGAATAACTACCTACGTACATAAAGGCCCCGTCAGATCGGCCGCGGAAGGGGGCGGAGCAATTTGCTTGAGCACGCGCGAAACTGAATGCACTGAATGATATGAGCTATGTCACGTCGAGCGCGGGCAGAAGGAACGCGTAGTTATACTCGTCCTAGTAACTACATG
Source organism: Epinotia ramella (assembly GCA_947578815.1). Lineage (NCBI taxonomy): Eukaryota > Metazoa > Arthropoda > Insecta > Lepidoptera > Tortricidae > Epinotia > Epinotia ramella. The sequence goes on from OX388202.1 coordinate 29,641,068, forward strand.
CAGAATAACTACCTACGTACATAAAGGCCCCGTCAGATCGGCCGCGGAAGGGGGCGGAGCAATTTGCTTGAGCACGCGCGAAACTGAATGCACTGAATGATATGAGCTATGTCACGTCGAGCGCGGGCAGAAGGAACGCGTAGTTATACTCGTCCTAGTAACTACATGCAGAATAACTACCTACGTACATAAAGGCCCCGTCAGATCGGCCGCGGAAGGGGGCGGAGCAATTTGCTTGAGCACGCGCGAAACTGAATGCACTGAATGATATGAGCTATTTCACGTCGAGCGCGGGCAGAAGGAACGCGTAGTTATACTCGTCCTAGTAACTACATGCAGAATAACTACCTACGTACATAAAGGCCCCGTCAGATCGGCCGCGGAAGGGGGCGGAGCAATTTGCTTGAGCACGCGCGAAACTGAATGCACTGAATGATATGAGCTATGTCACGTCGAGCGCGGGCAGAAGGAACGCGTAGTTATACTCGTCCTAGTAACTACATGCAGAATAACTACCTACGTACATAAAGGCCCCGTCAGATCGGCCGCGGAAGGGGGCGGAGCAATTTGCTTGAGCACGCGCGAAACTGAATCCACTGAATGATATGAGCTATGTCACATCGACCGCGGGCAGAATGAACGCGTATTTATACTCGTCGTAGTAGCTACATGCAAAATAACTACCTACGTACATAAAGTCCCCGTCAAATCGGCCGCAGAAGCGGGATAGATCAGTTTGACGGCGAGTGCGAAACTGAATGCACGGAAAGTTATGAGCTATGCCACATCGAGCGCGGGCAGATTGAACGCGGGCCTTAAGTATCTTAGTTATAGATAGCCTACCTACATTTCTACATATGCATAGCAGTAGTACCTAATATGACGATGCAACCAATGTGTCCTCAAAACTAACGGAGCAGAGAAACGCAATATAAAATGCAAACCCGGCCTTTTTCACTTTGCAACTAACTACGTGATGATTGACCAAACGCCAACATGCAATTAAGATCAACAAAATAGATAATTTTTAGGGTTCCGTAGACAACAAGGAACCCTTATAGTTTCGCCATAGCCGTCCGTCTGGTAGTCTGTCTGTCTGTCCGTCTTCGAGTTAGCTCAGTAACCATTACAACTAGAAAACTTTAATTCGGCATGGGTATATAAATCAATCACGCCGACAAAAAAAACTCTTGAAAAAAAATTTTTTTAAGGTACCTCCCCTACAAATTTTTTTTCTCGTTAAATCCATGGTGTGGGGTATCGTTGGGTAGCTCGTTGAAAATTATTATGGGTTTTCTAAAACCATTGTTGAAATCAGTGATTCGTTTGCGAGATATTGGGCTTTAAAGCCCTAATTTTTGTTCGAGTCATGTGTGAGAAGTTGGTGAGTGCCTTGGTGTTGTTTACTGCCCCCCGTAATGTGTCTGGAGACCCTAGGTGTTTTTTCTTGTCATACTTGAAGTATAATTAACAAACTGTTTTACTATCAACCTTTATAGTTTTGTCTCCTGTGTTACCGCATAAAATAGAGTGTCGAAAAGTTGATTGGTCCATATTAATATACTTAATATAATTGTAATGACTCGAGATGGTTATGGCTAGTTATAATTACCTTTATAAAGTGGTTGCAGGTTCGAATCCTGTTGGGGGCTACAAACGAAGATGGTTTATTTATCCATTATATTCTTTCTCTGTGTGTCATATATTTAGTTTATTCCAATGTTGTATGTTACAATAATATTAAGAGTCTGAAGTCCTATAATATGTACTGTACTATGAAGTTCCATAATGTGTACTTATGTTATCTGAGTAGTACACAGAACAATTTTGATTTAAAATTACTGCGTGATATTGATAGAGTGGAAACTTAATTATCATTCAAAATAATAGGAGTTTTAGTAATCAAAAATACAACAAAATATTGATAAGGTGTGGGAATTGACATCTTCTCCTATAAAGGTATACCTGTATATAATGAGATTATTTTCTTCTGTGATGTGTGTTAACAGATGTTTATATTATATTATAGTATTTATTGCATTGTTCTTCTGCGTACTACTTATATTATGTATGACGAAGGTATTCTTGGTTCAGAGGTCCTTTCGATTGTTATCTCTGTTCAATTTCAGTATGTTACTATGTCTGATGTAGGGAAGATAGGATGGACTTGAAAGTGTGTGGAACAGTGCATGTGAGTTTTTGTTGCCCAGCCAAAAGTATGCCACTAATGCGGGTGAAATTAATTAAGGTTCTCAAGCCGTATCATTAAGAGCAACTGATAAACATAACTCCGTTCGATTCGAACGGTTTACCGGGACACGGACGGACATCTGGGGCGACCGGTCTCAGCGAAATTACGCGACGCACGGCGAACTGAAATTAACGAACACCATGACCTACCTTCATGTCCGACACGATCTGCTGGTACAGGCTCCATAAAGGCGAACAATCCTTCTCCGTGGTTCCCTCCATTGTCAAAATAACACAACAATAACACAGAAAACACGATCAAACACAATAACGAATCACATCCAAGAACGCGCCATTACGATCGCCCGACAACTGTTGCATTTTCGTAATTATTTCACAGTGCACATACGGTTAGCGATTACCTACATTTCACTTAACGTTTCAAGACACAATAGAAACGTTAGAAAACGATATGCTACAAATCAATATCTATAAACATGAATACCCTCAGTCTGGACATGGAAGGAAAAATAACACTGTTTCAGCACGAGTGACACTAGAGACACATGGAATATTCAGCATATAATTGATTTATGTTAATTAACTACATATTCATTCAGTACAATACGGTTTTCGTGTTATTTTCATACACAAATATACGAGTCCAAATTATAAAGACGCGGAGCCGAGCAATAGAGCGACAAGCACAGCACATCGGCCGGAGTGGGTTTGTTCGGTTTGGTTTGTTACGAGTCGTCAATTTTTTCTTCAGTGTTGCTAGTGATATTTAAATTAAAATAACTGTTAACGTGATCGTTTCTTTAGTCGTTTATTTCATACACAGCGTGTAAAGCCAATACGAACAATAATTGAAACGATATATAGAGTTAGTTATCGTTAAACAAAAGGATTTTTTAAATTACTATTAACAAAAACGCCGTATTTTTTTAATCTGCAGCAGTGTAACCGCAAATATGCAATCCATGTGTTATCCGTAATCGCTGACCAAATGCCTTGTCATTGGTAAATTGTGTACGAACTACTTGGTAATGTACAGTCAGCATCAAAAGTAACTGGGCATACGAAGACGTCAAAAGTGTTTATTAAAAGAGAATAAGAGCTTTTGAAGACGTCAATTGCGCAGTTACTTTTGATGCTGACTGTATGACCTGCACAACAAATATCCTCCGGTTTAGATTCACGGGACAAAGCCTGATAATTAGGAGGCCTTACACATAGAGGCCCTTTAGAGACGAAGTTTCATGTGATGTAGTACACCTGCTAGAATCCATTCACGGATACATTGGTAGATACGCGTGAACCTGTTCCAACTCGGGTACATCGGGTTGTTCCAACAGGCGTTAGGGCTATTGTGTGTGAAATGGATAGAGAAATGGGTATATGGGGATGACATATGGGTGGATTATGAACTGGGCTACTATTATTATTATTAGTATTTATTTATTTCACAAAAACCCCTTTTAAGAAAAATGTTCAGCCAAACTGAGGACAGTTTGTTGGCGGATAATAGAGTCTGGCAATGGAAAGATGACCCTTCTAATATATGACAATTTCGAAAACAAACATAACGACCGCTTTAGCCTAGTTGGTATGGTAGTGACCCTGCCTACGAAGCAAGAGGTCCTGGGTTCGAATCCCGGTAAGTGCATTTATTTGTGTGATGAGCATGAATATTTGTTCCTGAGTCATGGATGTTTTCTATGTATTTAAGTATTTATTTATCTATATAAGTATGTTTATCCTCGTCTAGTACCCATAGTACAAGCTTTGCTTAGTTTGGGACTAGGTCGATTTGTGTAAGTTTGTCCCCTAATATTTATTTATATATTATTTAACTAAAATAGTTATCATTTTGGATGTTCATTTATGTGGTACGTTAACAACCATATCTTACTCTATGATTATCTATTGCAAAAAAAATACAGCTAACGTCATCACTCAGGCAGTGGAGCTTCTGTACCTTTAGGTACTATGAATTATTATGTGGCAACAGTAATATCATGATATGATATTCATCACTTGATATGGTAAATAAGAAAGTAACTGTTCCATAATAAATTGTACTGTTTTTGCTTTTTAAGATAATTAAAGGGTGGCTTACTGCCCATACTGCTACTATGATTCACATTGAAGAATATCATAAAAGGTTCACTTGTTCTTACATCAAAATTAAAATTTTGGAGTGTTTTCATTATTCTTCTTAAATATAAAGTAGAATGAAGTTAAAGAGTTTTATTTCGTATAACTTTACTTCCTTCTTCTGCTTGATCAATTACACTGAGTGAATTGAAGAAAAATAATAATTGTTCAAGTATAAAGATGCGTCTGCTGCGCCATGTTGTCATGTTTTATAAACGTTAAAAATGTTTTGCTAATCAAAATCCTATTTGTTTGCTGAAGCTGACGGATCGCATGTAAAATGTTTAAAAACATTGAAAACATTGGCGTAGTGCACGCAGCTTTATTTAATCGCGTTATAGGTACAAAGTGTTGCAATGCAACTCGATGTTTTTTTTAAAACATCCGTTCTCATCCAGGCTAATCTTTCCCTTACCAGACTCTACGATCGTTACTTTTGTTTTTGAGAGCTACGAGCCACGTTTACCCTAAACCTAATAAACCAAAACAAGGAAAAAGCATGTTTTTTTTAATTACTAGTAACTATACTAGTGATGAGTTATGATTATTTACTAGACTAGACGGCAGCATTTTGTTGTAGTTATTGAATGTTAACCTTTTATCTTCTTTTAAAAAATGCATTCCATCTAGATGATTTCGCCAATGTCATGTTTGCTTCGGTAACGGTTTTACCGGTATGAAACCGGTATTCCATTACGGTACCGTAATGGTATAAAGGTTACACGCGCCACGCCAACATAACGGTACCATAACCGTTTTGGAATATCAGTTACCGTTATTGATTTAAAGGTAACCGAAACCTTTGTAATACCGGTTCAAAACCGGTATAATAAAGGTTACCGAAATAATAAGCGAACTTACACTTACACAAACAACTTCTTCCAATAGGAACGAACTAACGAATCAGAAAAGTATCAGAACAGAACCGACAAAAATGAAAGACAAAACGGCAGCGCCGGCGGTTTGGGAACGACGCCAAAATCGAAGAACCTTTAAAAAGCGGTTACGGTACACAAAAAAAATATGGTTACCATTATATTTTGATAGCGAAATATAAAGGTTCCGCTACTGGAAACGCTATTTAAAAACCGATATGGCGTCATATCCGTTTTAAAACATACCGGTATTTTTCGGTTATGCAGTCCCTGGAAGCAAGGCTTCCACCGCTGACCGCATCCCCGACCCTTGGAATGTTAATAATATCAACAAGCCATTGACGTTATCTAATACCATTTGAATCAGTTACGTTACAAGAAGTTGACACTTACCATAGAGAAAATGGCTGTGATCCCACCTTTAGGCTCGTTACGTACAGGCTGAATTCTGCCGCTGAATTCTGCCGCTGAATTCGGCCAGCTGATACCACCTGCATCTACTCCATATAAAATGTATGGATCAGGGATGCCACGGATGCGAGTTTAGACATCCGTGGATGCCGATATTTCAAGGTTCACATCCGCGGACGCGGATGCGGATTTTGAGGCAAAACACTCAAAAACATAAATACGTAACGTCTTTAGGGTTACGTAGTACTCGAACACGTTGCGACTGATTTACAATAGTTTCAAACCTAACGCATCACCTATAGCGAATACGATGAATCGTCAGATTGCAGAAACGAAATGCAGAATCTTATTGACTAATGGGGAAAATACTGAACACGCCGCGTTGGCCCCTTTCTTGTCGTGAACTGTACACAATGTGTGTGTCGTGCACTACATTCACATCCGCAAGAACTCCGCATCAATTTTTTGATGTTGAATGTGATGCGGAACATCCGCGGTTGCGGATGCGGATGTGAATGTCTGCAACATCCCTGACCCCGTATCATGGTGGGCCTTATCACGCGATAAGTGACAAGATAGGATCGTCTTGTTCTATCGAACGGTGTCAGCCAGTGACGGACGCTCTATCCTGTCACTTATCGTGTCATAAGGCCGACCATGAAACGGGGTCTGGTATGGATGGCCCTGCTACAGACAAGTGGGGACATCTCGCCTCCAAATTCAGCGTCATGGCTTCTGCGGGCGGACTTGAGCTGCGTAAAAACTGATTTCGTATGGATCGCTCAGCTAATCTTAGTTTAGTCACAATTGTCTAGTGGCGTCTCTAGACCATGTCGCGCCCCTGTGTAATCATTTCCCTAGCTCTAGGGCCGGCGCGCACCACGAGTGGCGCTCGGCGCCCCCTAAGACCACTGCGCCCCTGTGCAATCATTACCCTAGCGCCCTCTAGTAGGCTGGTGCGTGCCGCGAGTGGCACTCGGCGCCCCCTAGGACCGCTGCGCCCCTGTGCAATCATTATCCTAGCGCCCTCTAGTACGCCGGCGCGCGCCGCGAGTGGAGTAGGACCACTGCGCCCGTGTGCAATGCACACCCTACACCATAGGTAAAGCGGCCTCTGCGAAAATAACGCATGATTTACCATTTTACTTGCCAGATGATACGTCTGAGTAGTCTGAACTCAATAGCGAACGTCTCTCAGCTTCGTCGTTTTTTAAGCTACAAATAAAAAGGCATTGCTGAATCCTGAGGCAGCATTCGATCGCGTAATTGAGCATGTAACGGCCTAAGTGTATGTAATGTAGCAAAAATCAGTTGTAAAAATAAATTTATTTTATTTTTATTATGAATTGACACCTAGCAGGCATCAGATTTGAAAACATGCCACCTACAACCAATTGAAGTGCTCCATAATTAAGGGATATGATTTAATGTATGTGGAAGCAAATCAGAACCGAAGTAGAGCATTGGATTTACACAGAGAACGATCCCCAAATAGCACAGTGCCAAGTAATGCCCGAATGTTGCGTGCAATACATACTTAACAGCGATATCACGAAAGTTTGCCTGTGACAGGGAGGGTGAAGGGAGCTTTTGTTAATATTAGACATAGACATCATTTATTGGCAATAAGGTATTACAGGTCATTGTTTACAATTGTACATATAGTTCTGTGTGCTGTCTGGTAAGTTGTTGTAAAAGATAGGACCTGCGACATGGATTGTCTTTGCTGTCTTAGTGAGCTTATGGGGAATCGTTATTAATTTGTGCGTGTTTCGAGTGACCCATGCCGATCTATCGCCTCGCCTTTCATATAGTGATATATTCTTTTATATACGGCTACTTGGAATACTGGTAGTGACGATAGTGTTAGGATACCGAGTGCGACAAAATGCGTGCGATGCGCGCGCAATGCCTCGCTTTTGAAAGCGGAAAACCGATGCCATCGACGGCTTGGCCCCAGAGCTCTAGAGCTAGACCGTATTGCATAATTGCCTGAATGCTTGCAAAGTAACATGAGCGCACTGCCTGACGCTCTAGGGTTTAGCTATACGCTTCCAGCTTCATTAGAAGACATAACCCTTGGGCATTTTTCACCTGAACCAGAGAGTAGTATAGGTACTCGTATACGGACGAAACAGTAAGTTGACATTAATCTGTCAACAACAGCAACAGTTGTAGTTATTATTGTATGAATCGTCTTTTAAATATTTGTTGAATTAAGAAAGTGTAACATTATTAATAACGCAATAAAAATAATACTAAAATTAACGTGCAGACAAAAATATCAAACTTTATAATATTAATTAATGTGGACTTATAACGGACATGAAGCTGACATGGCTTTTTATTATGGTTAAAATTGTGCCGCGGGGAAACTGACGGATATGGTGAAACTTTAAGGTTTCTTTTTTCGTTTCGGACGTTTATGAATAACGTTAACAAATGATGATAAATATTATAACGAATTGTTAAGTTTTTTTTTACTGGTAACAAGCATCGCATTGACTGTCATTTTTGACGAGTTCCCAGAAATTTGTCCGAGCGGATAGTGTCGTGTTTATGGGATTCCCAAAACCGTTTTGATACTATATAATATTATGGTACTATAAAAGCGAAAAATGCCGAAAAAAGCCAGCACCAAGGCCGTCAAAGCCGGCTCTATCTACAGAATAGCTTTGCAAAACTTCGTGTAAGTATAATTTGTACAAAACTTTACGCGCCATTTCCGTGTTTGTAAGCAAAGTCCTGTTAATAGCGCTTTATCTGACTAAACTGTTACATTTCAGGACTTACAAAGAGGTCGAGTTGTTCCCTGGCCCATCGTTAAACTTGATAATTGGTCCAAATGGAACTGGAAAGTCGACGTTTGTTTGTGCCATTATTCTCGGCCTCTGCGGGAAAACCAGCGTCATTGGAAGGGCAAAGAAGGTACATTGTAACCCCTTTCTATTATTTAATAGAAGCGAATAAAAACGTCGATCCTCTATCTAGGATGTGTGCACACTATACTTACTAATACACACTCCACAATCACTGAGCTTTACTATTATTTTATGGTTATCAATTTGATGTACCTACCTAGGCGTGTCCTAGCTGCCTTCGGTGTGCGTGGGGTGGGTGGTTCGTCTTTGACTTTTGGTAGCTATGTCAAATACTACTACCTGATTAAGACCCTGTTTACACAGGTGTTCGGTCAAATACTAATTTGACCTATCCATATACTGTTGGTGTTGGATCTGGCGACAACACTTCTTCTTTGGAGCATGCTTCAATATTGGACTGGGTGGTGTGAATAGTGACAATAGGAATAGGATCCACTACCCACAGTAACAGATTGGTGTGAACAGAATCTGAGCTATAACCACGAAAATAGAATTACTAAGTTCAGTTTCGGTTTATGGTACTGGAACAACAGAGATATATGAACTTCGATTTTTGTGGTAGTGCCGCTGACTCTTCGCTGTGAGCTAACAAGATCAAACATGTTTTGTCTTTTATTGTCATCTTATCTAGGGAGTGCAATCTTGCAGCATATTCTTCAATCTCAGTATTTGCAAGATTTAAGGTGTCTAATCTTGCAAGATGTCGCAAGTCTTTGAATGTTCTTGTATTATATACATATTATAATCAATATCTGCAAAATTGTTATTCTAGGGATGAAATAATGAAACAATGTAATCAAAAAGTTCTGTATTATATATTTAATATGCTCCTTGTGATATATCCAGCAGCAGAAAAGGCATGTTCTGCTTCTATGCTTGTTGGTATGACAGATGACAAGCATTCATATGCTGACTGCTGATGCTGCCCTTTTGCCCCGTCTGATTCGAAAGATTCATTTCTGGCCTTATTAGTTTATCAAATAATGAGCCCAGCGTACGTGAAGTGCGTTCCTGTGGTCGGGCTTTTAAAATCATATCTAGCTCTTCATAAGAGAGAGAGAGGTGTATTAGCGTTAGCAATTACTGATACACTGACATGACATTGTCATCATTGTCATTTTTATCTATTGGTTCCACAACTGCATCTGAGGATGTAGAGGGAGGAGCAGGTGAATTATTCGTTTCAGGAAAACAGTTAATTTCACGGGAAAAGTCTAATCTAAAATTAAGCCAGTTTGAGTGCAACACCGTCCCAGTTGAAACTTGTTACTCACTGTAAGAAGTCTGATTCAAAATTGGACCACAAGCACAATGTTGCCAGATGGGTTTTACGTTCCGTTACGCGCAGCTCTTAAAAATAGTAGGTACGCAAATTCAAGTTTGAGTACGCAATACAACATTTATTGACAATCGGTGCCTTAATGTCATTTGAATTGAATTTGTAGAAGTAGTAGTAGTTAACATTTTTTGGGTGCGTTCCTAAGTAATATTAATATGAAAACCTAAAAAATTTTTTTTCTGTCAAGTGAAGTAACAGCTGCTAGAATATAAAAAAAGTACGCAAATCGACGGATGAGTACGCGAGTACGCAATACCATAAAATAGTACGCCGTGCGTACTATTGCGTACCCATCTGGCAACGCTGCACAAGCAGTCAAAAATTCAACTAGAACTGACGTCACGCATATAACACGGCTAAAGTATGTAGGACATGAGATGCGTCGATGCCAAGGACATATTAGACTTCAGAGACTTCTCAATTTAGTCAGATTAATTTACCTCCTTCCCTTTTAGGGATTTGCTAGGACTACATCTATGGAATCCTCTATCTACGTTTTACATTTTGTCTAAATTTCAGTACTTTCTACTAATGTTTTACATCTCAAACTCATTTGATTGGAAAAAATTGACATCTGCATATGATTAAAGGAATTTGAACCATGTGCTATTAGAATAGTTTATCATTTGTTTTGATTCCGTCGTTTTTTGAAACAAAAGAGATTCAACTTATTTCCGACACCTTATAATTCAAATTTCAATGCTATTTTAGGATGATGGACTTGTCTACGAGGGCTGCCTTTTAAGTTCTGTCGTTTGCAAACCTCCCGTGATTGCATAAAAAAGAACTAGTGTCACGTTAAAATATTTGAATTTAGAATTCGAAAACAAAAGATGGACTCGAAATCGGCCCAACCGTTTTAGTACAGCGTTCGTTCAAAGTTGACAAGTCAGTTGTGAAAATGGAAATTTCGAAGGAAAATTTACGTGCGATAATTTTTTACAACTTCAAAAGGGGCTTAAGGCGACTTCAGTGCTTCGAAGAGTTGACTACGGTTTTCAATGATAAAGCACCATGCCTTCGGACTGTGGAACGCTGGTATTTAGAATTTCAACGTGGTTGCTCTAGTCTTGGTGATAGACATCGTGAAGGTCGACCAAAAACAGCCGTAACCCAGGAGAACATTGATGCTGTACGGCAACTGATCATCGAAGATCGCCATGCGACATACCGTGAGATAGAAGCTTCCTTAAGTATTTCAGGGACCAGTGTTCACAGTATTTTGCATGATCACTTAGGCGTAAAAAAGTTGATCTCACGCTGGATACCACATTTACTCAGTGAAGACCAAAAAACGGCTCGCGTTCGATGGTGTCGCAAAACTCTGCGGCAATTCAACCGAGGAAACTCGAAACATGTTTACGACATTATCAGTGGTGACGAATCTTGGATATATGCCTACGATCCCGATTCTAAACAGCAGTCGACTGTTTGGGTGTTCCAAGATGAGCCAAAACCGACCAAAGTAATACGCTCACGGAGCACTTCGAAAAAAATGGTCGCCACGTTTGTGGCGAAAAGTGGCCACGTTGCCACCATCGTGCTCGAGGATCGTAAAACGGTTAATGCTGACTGGTATACCACTGTCTGTTTACCAGAAGTCATCGGCGAGTTTCGAAAAAATAACCCAAGACGTCGTATAAGACTGCACCACGATAATGCGAGCTCGCACACCGCCCAGCAAACTATTGCGTTTTTAAAAGAGCAAAACGTCGAAATTCTGGAACACCCGCCGTACAGTCCAGACTTAAGCCCTAACGATTTTTTTACTTTTCCAAAAATCAAGCAACGACTTCGTGGTCAACGGTACCAGACGCCTGAAGAAGCGGTTGAGGCATACAAAACGGCCATTTTGGAGACCCCGACTTCGGACTGGAATAAGTGTTTCGAAAACTGGTTCGATCGAATGAAAAAGTGTATTACATATCACGGTGATTACTTTGAAAAACAATAAATACCATTTAACACTTAAATTGTCTTTAGTTTTTCCAAACGACACAACTTAAAAGGCAGCCCTCGTATTGGTAAGATGGCTGACCAGTGTGAATGCTTCTGTTCTTAAATAAAAAATAAATAAATAAAGATTTATTGCCTCAAACTTAAAACAATAATAATCAGTAATCACTATCACTACATAGTATAAAACAAAGTCGCGTCCCGCTGTCTGTCCCTATGTATGCTTAGATCTTTACTACGCAACGGATTTTGATGCGGTTTTTTTTATAGATAGAGTTGAATCACTCCACCTATTAAAAAAAACCGCATCAAAGAAATGTTTTTATGTATAATATAGTACCCGTGCGAAGCCGGGGGGGTCGCTAGTTTAATCTAAACAATGAAAACTTAAGTATCTAGGCAATGGGTATAAGTCTCAGCGTCTGCTGAACAGAGTCCAGTGCTGTTTTTCAGACTGATCCCTTTTATAAACTAAAGTAAAAACTAAACAACTAAACAGGTCGGCCACGTTTGCAAGCTTTGCTCGCGCGAGTGTGTGCGTGCGTGGGTATGTGAGTGTGTGCGTGTGTGTGCGTTACCTTCAATGCGGATTTACTATTTATTAATAAAGAAACAAAAATAACAAAAAAAACCTAAAGGTGCGTAACCTCGGCTTGAGGCACGCACGGCTCACCTATTTTTCTCTAATTCGTACGCGCTCACGCGCTGTGCGCGAGCAACGCGCGAGCGGCGCGCGGCGAGCCGCCTAGAGTCGGTCTTTTGACCGTGCTCAAAGGCGCCTCAGTGTGCGTGCCTCGCGTAAATTGGACGTGTATCAGAGCGTGCCGTGGACAGAACGATGTAATTTGGTAAAGTAAATGTGCACCACACGAATTACGACTTTTGTATAACTGTTTCATCCACCACCAAGGCGATTTCCTCTTCTTTTTGGTAATAATTCGGTGAACCACGATAATCGCAGCTACAACTGTCATCGTGTCCGACGCCATTTTGAATGACGCACAATGCACTGCGCTGCCTCTGCCGTGCATGTTTATGTGCACCAAATTGGCTCGCGAGCAGCTCGCCGCTCGGGGCGAGCATGCCTCAGGCGGAGCCAATTCGTACGCAGCTTTACAATTATCTTTATTTATTTATGATATTATTTATTTATTTGGGTGGTCTTTATTTTGTAATTCCAGAAAGAGTGCTTTAACAAGTTTTTTGAATTTTAGCAAGGGCATGGGTTTCTTAGTGGTGGTGGCAGATCATTCAAATTTTTTGATGTAGCATACTTGAAACCGTCCCCTGAATAATTTGGTTTTATGTTTAGGTATTGTCAGTAAATTTTGTCTGTGACTTCTAAGCAGCCTAACAAGTTCCTACTGTTTCTTAAAGAAAAAGACAGGCAAATTAGCTATAGGTAACCTATGTACTCTGAAGTCCGAATCAACTAGCTAGAGCTGTGTTTGAGTCATTTTGTAATTTTTAATAAGTTGTGTATATTTAGCGAATCATAAGTTACGCTACAGATTGCAATAAAAGATATTTACATTTAAGTCTCATAATTATTATCAGAAAATTACAATAATACAAGATATGATAGATATGATTTTGAAGTGTTTGGCTATACTCGTAATGCTGTGTTACAGTTAACGACAAAATTATGTATGAGAAATAACTTTTGCTTTATTACATTCACTATGGGGGTGCAAAATAGTACATTACTCACTTAGGGCTATAAAAAAAATGTCTTAGATCGCAGGTATTCGAGCCGAAGGCGATAAATATGCGATTATATATATATTCTAGTCCACATACATATACTCGAAAAACATAACCCTCTTGAGGCAGTCGGTAAAAATGACATAGAACATGTCAAAAAATGTAGTGTGTGGAGAGGCAATCGATTGAAAACAGACCTAACTAAAAGTGCGTACGAATTTGAGCAGCCACGGGTTGAGACACGCACGGCTCACCTATTTTGCTCTAGGGTAAGTCCGGGGTAGTTGGCCATCGTTTTTTTGGAACACTGTTAAAATAAAAGCTTACACATCACGAATACATTTTTTATGTTTTATTAAACTTTGGTTAATTAACTTTAGATTATTAAACAAAAAAAGTATAATATCTATATATAAATCACCTCGAAAAAAACTGTTGGAAAAAAAGCACGATTGGCCATCTCTCCCAAGGTGTACGGGTGTGATGACCATACCTTTACAGGAAAGATGGCCATAACTTTAACTCTCGTAGTCTCTCTAGTTTGTATATTTTTCGTTAAAAAAAATATTCTTAAGCACGTGTCCTCGAATTCGGTGCAATTCTTAGGTAGCCAAAACTACACTGAAACCAGTCTTCGAAGAAGATAACTTATAATAGGCAATTATCCCCACAGCTGCGGTACTTTCTTTCGTTGACACACCAAGCTGGCAGTTTTGGATATTTTTTTCTTGTTAGCTTTCCTGAATTATTTTATCCTCTCCTTTTATATACTCTTCTTCGACACACATTCAGGATCATATGGCATACCGACTAAAACTAGCCAGTGGCCATCTCTCCTTTTCTTGCGGGAGAGATGACCTTACGTAAAATAAAAACAAGTCATGACACGACTTGCCAAAATCTGACCTTAGAACAATGAGACACTCGTATACTTTGCAACAAATACAAAAAACAGCATTATTTTGAGAAACTAACATCATAAACTGGTAAAACATGACCTCTTCAAAAAATATTGACACTAGTCTAAACAATCAAAGACGATTTTACTTACCTTGTGCTTTTTTTTGCCTAATTGTTAATTGCACCCGTGCTCCCACGCACAAAGCGAAGCGAAATAAACAAAAACTTACGAATTTAAGTCACTGGTTCCATGAAATATTCGATCTACCCCGGAATTACCCTAATTCGTACGCGCTCACGCGCTGTGCGAGCGGCGCGCGGCGAGCCGCCTAGAGTCGGTCTTTTGAGCACGCTTTTCTTTGAGCACGCTTAAAGGCGCATCAGTGTGCGTGCCTCGCGTAATTTGGATGTGTATCTGAGCGTGCCGCGGACAGAACGATGTAATTTGGTGAAGTAAATGTGCACCACACGAATTACGATTTTTGAACTGTTTCATCCAGTGGTGGATTTTCTCTCTTTTTTGGTAATAATTCGGTGAATCACGATAAACGCAGCCGCGGCTGTCATTGTGTCCGACGCCATTTTGAACGACACACAATGTCGGCTCGACGCGAGCACGCTGTTTCTGTGCACCAAATTGGCTCGCGAGCAGGCCTCAGGCTGAGCCGCTCGAATTCGTACGCAGCTTAAGATAGCTGACATTATTGTTGTCTCGCGCATAAACGTTGTTGAAGTACCTGCCAGTGTGCAGTTGCTTTGTGAATATCTCCATCGGAGAAAGGCCTTACACTAACTTTGAATTTTAATACTTATCTGTTCCAGATCTCAGAATACGTCCGCAGTGGCTGCGAACAAGCCACCATAGAGATTGAATTGCACCAGGAGTCAGGGGAAAATGTCACAATCACCCGCATCTTCAACCTCCAGGACAACACCACTTGGAAGATCAACAAGAAGCCTGTGAGGGAGAAGCAGGTTCAGGACCTCATTGCTACTATGAATATCCAGGTATATTGCAGCTTTTCAGTACTTTAATAACCTAAGTTTTTTTACGCTGCCATTTGAACCAGTTTTTGAGAGGAACAAATGCTTGTATGGGAGCAACTACAATTAAAGAACATAAATACCCAAAAAATTAGTTAAAGATTGACCTGGCTGGCGGCAGTTGAAACGCTCCATACTAATTGACATAATAATAATAATAAACCATTTATTTCAGGCATCTAAGGCCCATAACAACAAATACCTTAAAGCCTAACATACATACAATACATATAAAAAAAACGAATTATTTAGGCGACGAAACAGCGTGGCTCCGTTGCGTCAAGTCCGGTGTAAAATTCGGTAGGTTGCCCCGGAACCGCCGAAACACGACACCCTTCGGCCAGAAGTCACCACACGCGATGATCTCCTGCAGCGGCCGCGGCACGCGCACCACAAACGAGCTGAAGTGCACGTAGTGGCGCGAACGCAGCTGGAAAACCCTCAGCGAGTAGCCAGTCTTCTGGTGAATATACTCCACCATGTCATCAGCCGTGGCGGAGGAATGCAGGCGCGACACGTACAGCGCCTTACTAGGTGTGGCAACCCGCAGACCAGAACCAACCGGCTCTGCTGTACCACACTGAGTCTTTCGCGGCTTGCGCTTTCTTGTCACCGGCAACACAACCGCAACCGGCAACCGGCGGCGGTTGTTTCTTGTACATAAAAGTATGACGTCACAGTCTGCTATTTGTACTAATCGTTGTATAGAAATTGAAATAAATTTCTGATTCGGTCGCGAAATACTGTGGTTAGATCCACAATTGTCGTACAATTTCGTTTCTATAAAAGCGCATGTATTCTATGAGTAGCTGTAAATTTACTCTTATTATTAAATTATTAATTATTAAGAGCCTTAAGTGTCCCACTGTTGGGCAAAGGCCTCCCTCTTTTTCTTCCACATATCCCTGTCCTGGGCAGACTCCCACCAGTTTTGGTCAAAGACGTCAAGCTCGTCTCGCCACCTCCTACGTGGTCTACCGAGACGCCGTATTCGGTTCTGTGCGACCCACTTGGTGGTAATTGTAGCCCACAACGCTTCTGGCATGCGGCAGACGTGTCCAGTCCCATTTGAGTTTTGCGGCTAGGTCAGCTATCTGACTTTTGGAACGCAGTATTGTATTTTTAATGCGATCCGTTAATTTCACGCCCAAAATACTGCGTTCCATGGCTCTTTGGCAAACCTTGAAAGCAGATTTCTGAACTTTTGTTAAAAACCAAGTCTGTGCTCCGTAGGTAAAGATTGGAAGAATGCACATGTCCATGAGTTTGCGTTTTAATGACATCGGAAGGTTTCCCTTCATGTACTCCTTCATAGCCCAATAGCTCCTCCAGGCGTTTTCGGTGCGTCTGGCGACCTCTTTGTCTTGTCGCGCCTGGAAGGAGACTATTTGACCCAGGTATAGGTACTCATGGACATATTCCATTCTTCCACCATCCAATTCTATTTCCTTTACCTTTTCTTTTGGTCATGAGCTTGGTCTTTGACATATTCATCATTAATCCCACCCCAAGGCTTGCTTTGCTAAGGTCTTGTAGCATGACACTGAGCTCTGTAGCTGACGATGAGAAAAGAACGATGTCGTTTTTTATTAAAAACAAGGCATATTTCTTAATTTTTAAGGCTTTTTATGATTTTAATTATATTTTTGAACTCATTACTTATTTACTTATTTTTTTTACTTTATTAGAATAATTTCATGGTTTATTTTCCATTGAACAACACTACGTTATCAATTTTAACATGAGTCCACACCGCTATTGCATGGCCTCCCAACTCGAACAACGTATAATTATTACAAAAACGAACTCATAGATGGCGACACAGGTACCGAGCGAAAAATGTGAACCAGTAATCGTGAAGATAGAATGTTTTTTACACCTTAATAAATTCAACGTACCTTAATTATATCACAAACATCCTTCCGTACATAAAATAATAGTAGATTACTGCAGAGGCCGTGAAGTAAGGGATTGCTGGAAGAGATTGGGGTAGACGGCCGAGTCGTAGACGAGGCCGAATACAACGAGTCCAGCAATCCCTGTTCCGGCCGAGGATTGTATAGTACTTTTCTCAAACGATGTGAGGAAATATTAAAATTAAAATAAATACTAGGTAATCAATTAAATAATAGGTAATTTGCCCCTTTTTTATTTTTTAAACATGCCATTTGAACAAGCCGTTCGAGCACCATGTTTAACCGCACATAAAGTATAATACCATAGATTATTTTTATTTTTTTATGAAGCAAGTATGATTACAGTGTCTAGTGGTGGTTGGCAGTATGTAAATTTTCCTTTGTCAGTTTAATATTAGTAAGCAAATTTAAAAAGTTAGAGTAGCGGACAATAATGGTTTTACTTAGGGTTTTCATACATTACTTCTTGGCGTAAGGCCAAGAAGTAATGTAGGGAGCCATAAACAAGAAACTTCACGTCTTCATTTCGTAATATTAACGCGTACATTTCCGAGCATGTTTGAGAAAAGGTATATTTTATAAGTTTAGTAAATGCCATTCAATTGGTACTAAATCCAAGTACCTCGTAGTATATGTGTGAGCTTCCAAGTTTGCTACGTATTATTGGGTACTGTCACTAGATGGCGCCATCACTGGTCGCGAAAGTTCTATGGAAGTTCTAAGCGTTTGGTTTTATGTATATTTTTGTGTGATGTGTAATATTGTCTCGAAAATACTACTTTTATATCAAAAAAATCAAAAATATTCTATTTGTTGCCCGGGAAGTCAATTCCATCTGGTGATGTCTCAATGTTTTAATTACTAAAACTATGAGATAGGCTGACAACGTCTTAGCCGTGGTAACTCGGATACTGCATCTACTGGTGTAGCTACGGAACTAAAATTGTATACAGAATTGCCTACATTAGGACGGTACGCTTTTGCTCTATGAGATTGGGTATCTGTACTTGTATTCTTTAATCTGTGGCTATTGCCAGGAACCCGGTGTAGATGGGCGCTCTGCTCTTGGACGTTTTATACTACAAACGGTTTTCCCATAGTTTTACCTATAGTGCAGGGGGTGTGTTGCACCCGGGCGCACGGTCCCAGGGGCGCCGAGTGCCAGGCATAGGGCGCCACTCGCCAGATGCGCTAGAGGGCGCTACGGTAATGATTACACCCGGGCGCTACATCGGCTAAAGACGCCTCTGGGTCTTTCCGATGTTATCGGCTACGAGCGTAGCGCTACGAAACTGTTGGCAGTGTACGAGTTAATTCTCAAACTGTGTTTGTTGGTGGGGTACTCTCTCTAAACTTCGAGGTCTATCAACTAGTTATTATTAATATAGCCAGAGATATTGAAAACATTTATGTTGGTTCTGTCACTCGAACTCTTGCGGTTGCACACACATGCACTCTCAACTTATTTCATTGCAGAGGTTTGCTCCCTAAAACTAAGCAATTTATTTGTGGCAGTAGCATGTGGTATCTTTTCGGGCACTGCTAGTCTTAAACATTTACCCCCTTATTCATAAAACTTAAAATGCCTCTGCTAAATAAAATGTGCTTTGTCCCTTTCTTACGAACACAAATGTCTAAGTGACAGATAAGGACAAACGAATTTTAACGCCGTTTTAGTTAAAACAGGCTTGTAGAACGTTTATAATTACGGCCGGTAGCTACCAACCGTTTCAGTCGGAGAGACGCTGAATACATACTCATCCCTTTCATTTCGTTAATAGTCCTAGAGTAAGAAAGAGATAGTATGAGTGAGTAAAAGAAAGATATTTCTCCTGGTGACACAAACGATTGGTCATACTGTAGTTTTCAACCTTCCTTCATCAGGTGGACAACCTCTGCCAACTGCTTCCTCAAGACCGAGTGCAGGACTTCTCCAAAATGGACCCGCAACAGTTGCTGCGCAGCACGCTGGCAGCGGTGGGCGGGCAGCAGTCTGTACAACAATTGGATGAGCTGATTCAGACTAGGGGCGAGCAGCGCGGTCTGTCCACCCGGCTGCAGAACAACGCACAGCTGCTGGAGGAGAAGATACGGAAAAATGAGAGGTACGATCGTTGCATCCCTGGCTGCCCTTGGAAACTTGCGTGTCACAATAATTCCTACATGTGTCTTTCTTAGAGAAAACGTAACTGAGTGCGGTTGGCGCTTACGCCATTATTACATACATGCTCTAATACAAATGCGATAACTCGCGCCAAGGACCCTTTTCCTCGAGCACGACAGATATTATTCGTATTCGAACTGTAATTGACACTCCCATGGTGTGTCGTTTCGTTTTCAGATTGAAAGTAATTATCGACGCTATGGAACAAAGGAAGAAGATAGAGCAGGATATAGAAATGTGTGAGCGGAAGAAGCTCTGGATAGAGTATCAGGAACTATTTGAGCAAATGGAAGAGTGTAAAAAAGACGAGATTTTGGCTACAAAGATGGTAAATACGCAAATGTTAAAGGTGAAACCTCTGGAGGAGGTTTTGAATAAAGTCAAAAGTGGAATAAGCAAGTTAGAACAACAGAAGTTGAATGCAGTAAGTGCTCATGTAATTAGAACTTAGGAATTAGGTTTGTCCTGTGAATCATTATCATTATACCTTTTTTTGTTTCAGACTCGAGAAGTGCGCAAATTAAAAGACAAAGTAAAAGAGACACTAGACTCGGTGAAATCACAAGAACACGTTCTGAATAAAATAAACGATAGTCTGGTGGACAAAGTAGAGGCGCATAAAAATAGAGAGAAAGTGCTGAACGAAGCTAGAGCCAAGCTGGACAAGTTGATCATTGATAAAGCGACTTTTGACGCATCTGTTGACGGTGGGTATTTGTAATATTGGATGGGGAGATTCACTATTATAATAATTTGTGTATTGTAAATGGCATTTTTATATTAACCAAGTATACTTTTTAACCCCCGACGCATAAAGAGGGGTGTTATAAGTTTAACGTATCTGTCTGTGTATCTGTGTATCTGGCTGTGGTATCGTAGCTCCCAAACGGATGAACCGATTTTCGTTTAGTTTTTTTTTGCCATAGATAATTTTATCCCGAGTGTTCTTAGCCATGTTTCATGAAAATCTGTTCAGCCGTTTTTGAGATATTGGACTTTGAAATTAAAATGTCCGGGGTTTCTCAGCTTTTCTAAGTCGTTGTTATTAATTACACTATCGTAGAGGCCGGCGATAAAATGGAGTTGGCGCAACTTGTCAAGACAATATCGAAGGAGAATGCGGACATAAATAAGTTGAACAAACGAAAGCTGGACATGCAACATGATCTGGACAGCCAAGTCATGCCTCAGATCCGCCGGCATCAGCACAAGTACGTCCTCAATACACAATGTTGATTTGTTGTTTCCCATAACTTCGACATGTTGCTTTAAAATTCGGGTCTCTATTGTTTCCCATAAAATGTAAGTTACGATTTCTTCAGTCCATAACGTTTTCCATCTAATTTTTTTTAGTCATACTGTCAAAAGTCCTAAAATTAAACAATATAAATTGGATTTCTGATTTCTGCAGGTCATCATTGTTGTTAGTCATAAACTTGGTTAGTCATAACATTAAATGTCCAGATGGTATGCCATTACATAATGTTAAAGGCAATAATCTTGCTCATAATAATTGTTGTAGTCTTTTTTCGCAGATCGCAATAATTTATAGTCACCTGATTAGTTAGTCATAACATTCAATGTCATGATGGAGTCAGACTTCATAATTTATTTAATCGTATGGCATACATTATTTTGGCCTGTTTAATGTTTGTCACTCTTTAGTAACACCCTGGGGACACGTGCAGGGTTGTGGTAGGTAGCTCCTGCGGACGCGAGTAACAGTTGTCCCCCCTTTGTCAAGTGAGTGGGCAACTCGACTGTTAGAAGTTCTTAAGCCGCCCGAAGGCCTCTAACTCGGCTTAACGACTACTCTCATAGACAGCAGCCGGGATCAATCATCAACCGGCATTCACCAGTTGGTACAGTTTCTTTAGTTTTTGACACAAAATATCAAGTGGACTGCTTCAGATACGATAATCCAAATATATTTTTTGTACAGTATATCACAAATGATACGTTATATCTTGATATCTAACCTCAAGAAAGCAATTTTGAAAATAATTTCATTTAGTTTTTTTTTTTTAATTTTTCATGTGTATAATTTTTTAATAAGTATTAACAAAAAATTAAAAAATAAACTTAAAGAAATAATTTTTAAAATTGCATTTTTGAGGTTAGATATGAGGATATCACGTATCTTTTGTGATATTTTGTATAAAAAAAAAATCTGCCATAATATCGAGTCTGGAGGAGGATGTTTCGGTTTTTTTTTTGTTTTAATTAAAACAAAAATGGCTGAAATGTAATGATGTAGAATAGCCCCAGAAAGCCCTTTCATATGATACTACACTCGCGGTCAAAGAAACCGGGTCAGTGACGAAAACCTCAATATTTTGTAAATCGTTGGTCGTATCTGCATGAAACTAACTCTGTTTTATAGAGAATTTAATATCCTTCTAAATCCAACCTTCAATGTTCTACGTAGTAACTGGAAAAAGGTTTAATTGAAAAAAAAAGACCAATTGGGTACTTATTTGAAATTGCGTTCGTTTTACTTTTGCTTGTTTTTAAGCAATTATTTTCAATCTGTCAAAGAACTATGATAAAAGGCTGTCATTGTTTTATTTTGTGGTCATTCTTGAATGTCTATCATGCCGCTAACACGAGATGAATGTACTCGTATCATCACTATGTTAGAAGAAGGAAGAAGTCAGAGGTATACAGCGAGAAGAACAGGTGTGTCACTTTCTACAGTGCAGCGAGTCCTCCAACGTTACCTACAAACTGGGCAGAACCTTAGAAGACCAGGAACCGGCAAAACAAGATGTACTACAGCTAGAGAAGATCGATTTATTGTTACTACCATGCTCCGAAATCGGCACCTCACAGTAGTTGAAGTGAAAAATCAGCTTTTAGAGACCCGAAGGGACGGCATCAGCGAGCGGACTGTCAGGCGGCGGCTCAAAGAAGCAAATTTGACCCCACATAGGCCGGCCAATGGCCCAAAACTTGAAAGAATACATCGAACAGCAAGACGACTTTATGCCCGCGATCACAGATACTGTGGTGACGAAGATTGGGCAAGAATTTTGTTTTCCGATGAATCCAGATTTATGCTCTATGCAAATGACGGGCGGCAAAGAGTTTACAGACGGCCTGGTGAACGTTTTATTCCAGCATGTTTTGAGGAAAAAGTGGCGTTCGGCGGTGGGTCAGTCATGGTTTGGGCTGGAATCTCTTCAGAGAGTCGCTCGGAGTTAGTTTTAATAGAAAATGGATCATTAACGAGTGCAAGATATGTAGAAGAGATTCTTAATGAGCATGTCGGCCCATACTTAATTAATATGGGTGGAAATTCTATGTTTATGCATGACAACGCCAGGCCACACACAGCTCAAATTGTCAGAGATTATTTTTTGGAGGTTGGTATCAACTGTATGAACTGGCCCTCGAGGAGTCCGGACTTAAATCCGATTGAGCATGTATGGGACGAGCTTGGGAGGCGTGTAAGAGCTCGAAACCCCGCCCCAGCTACACTTAGAGACCTGAAACAGGCGTTAGTGGAAGAATGGGACAATATCCCGCAAGAACGCATAAAGAACTTAATAAACAGCATGCCGAATCGTCTAGAAGCTGTAAGAAGAGCCCGAGGAGGCAATACGAAGTATTAATTTTTATTTTTTGTGTTGTATGTGAAGTACCTACTGCTTATTTTTGTACGTAAAATTGGTTGATTTTTTGTTTCCTATGTAATTTTATTAAACAAAAGAATTACGATTCCACCATTTGATGTTATTTAATTCAGTATAAAATTATCTACAATATGCAGTTTAATTCATGTCCCTAGCTTTATTATTTTAGGAGATATTACAAATTTTCGTACTGACCCGGTTTCTTTGACCGCGAGTGTAGTACTTACACACTATAGGTTTCTGAAGTTTTTTTTTCCATACAAAAAATAAAATGTCTCAGCACTTACTTACTCGATAGACCTTTGAACGTTATACTCATCAATTTTATGACTTTTGTGATTATAGTATTTAATATTATAGGTCATTAATGTTAGAACTATTAATGTTCGTTATATACTTAACAAAAATTACGACTATTGATGTTTATGTTTATAATTTTTATGGATATCAATTTCTGACTATTGAAGTTCGAAACAATAAGTTTATGGGACACAAAGGGATCCCATAAAATTCAGCCGCAGCTAATATAAAAGCTGGGTCAATCAAGTTTTTCTTGTTGTTATTTCTTCCCGGTAAGCCAAGGGATGACAGTGACAGTTTCTTTTCATTTTTAATTGCCAAGTCAAAAAAAAAAATTGCAAGCAAATCAAGATTAATAAGAATGCCTGAGACTTGGCTCTATGATAATCACAACTTTTTACGAATGTTTTTTATGGGCTCTCACTTCTTTTTGTAGGTTATTGTGTTATCAATACATACACATTATGAATGCAGTCCCATACTTGCTTTTTTATTTTTGTCCCATTCACTGCAAATGTAACTTTGTAATCCTATATATTTACTAGCTTCTGCCCGCGACTCCGTCCGCGTAGAACTCGTTTATATCGTAGCTCCATACAAACTTTCACCCCCTATTTTATTGAAGTGGGGGGTTAGAAAGAGAAAAAGTAGCCTATGTCACTCTCCATCCCTTCAACTATCTCCACTTATAAAATCACATCAATTCGTCGCTCCGTTTTGCCGTGAAAGACGGACAAACAAACACACACATACACTTTCCCATTTACAATATTAGTATGGATATGGGATTATTTATGCAGTTGGTGTATCTAGAAAACTGGACCGAAATTGCAAATTATTTTAGTTTTTTCTTGATTTATACACTAAACACTAATTGTAAGTATTCTTTTGAAGATTCTACTTATGTCTGCTAGAAATGCCTTAGAGTTTTGATGATCGGTCAGTCGGTCAGTCGGTCAGTCAGTCAGTCAGTCAGTGAGTGAGTGACAAAATTAACAAACGTTGACTAGTTATAATTCTTAAACTACTCGTCAAATTGAATTAAATTTGAAATATACCGTATTTATACAATGCCTGCTTGGTTACTGAAAATTCAGGCTTCTAGTTTTATCGACAACGAAGTTATAGGGGGTCGAAAATGCCCTGAACTGCTTCGAGAAAAGGATGGTACGGCCGTGCCGCTGTTTTGCTCGACTTGGCCTAGATTGTAATGACGCGTGTGTGTGAGAGCGTCACATCGAACGTTTGTCCGGATTTATTTTACTGCTTTAAGCTATATTTATATCTGTGACTCAGCTGATGCTCAGAAACACCGTGTGTTTTATCAATCTTAAACAGCTTCAATATAAATATGTGCGCAAAATCCCTTCAGACAACACCTAATTTTTTAATCCTGTAACAAGATTGTGTCGGTTATACAACTATATATACTAACATGCTTTTGGGTACTGAAATCTCGTTCGAGATCTCGATTATTTCAGTCGAGATCTCGGCCGAGATTTCCTGCCACCGACATTGAATCTCGAAAATCCGCTCGAGATCTCGTGATCGAGATTGCATTGCCCAATCTGGACCACTCAAGAGCATAAAACGATACCCTCTGGTAGCAATTCCGCACGAAGTGTACCGTTTTATTTGGTCGTGATTAGTTCAGATAAGATTATTATTCAGTGACTGAACACCGTTCAGTGTGAGCCGGCCTAAAATGAAAATTACTGTATGTTAGTGATTGTAATTCTGGAACTGGTGTCCTTTTTCAGGATACGGGATCTTGAGAACGTGGATGCGAAGCGGCTGGAGGCTCTAAAGTTATTCAACGACCACGCCTACAAAGCGGTGATTTGGCTGCGCAAAAACCGGGACATGTTCAAGAAGAAAGTGTATGAGCCTATGATATTAGAGGTACAGCCATGGAGCATTTTAACCCTTAGATGCATACAGTATCAACATTCAACAATTAACAACTTAAATAAGTTGAAAAACCCCAGACGAATCTTCATTTCAAAGTTCAATATCTCAATACCGGCTAAACCGATTTTGTTGAGACGTAGCTAAGAACCATCTGGAGCTCGTCAGCTTTCGGACAAAACCGCATTAAGATCGGTATATTCGTTTAGGAGCTACCATGCCACAGACATACACAGATACGTCAAACTTATAAGTCCAGAGATCGGAAAAATTTGCGACATTGTTTGCAATTATGTGGACATGACTCCAAAATTAATCAAAATGTTAATTAATTATTCATTGAAAGATAATTTGAATTATTGGAGATAATAGTTTATTTATAAAGTGCTTATAAGCACGTATATACTATAATAACTTAAAAAAAATGACGTTACGACGACGATTAATTACATAAATAATTATTAGCAAAAGGTTCGTATTTAAAATGGGTATCGTTTCCGTAAATATTTATATATAATAAATAAATAACGATTTTAAACTGACACGATTACTTACACTAGAAAAAAATTTGAAAAAAATACTGATATTTTTTTTTAATAAACCTATACTTTAACAAACTTTTGTATTTATTGACTAGGAATCAAATTATATGTCAAGTAAAAAATTAATTAACTGAATAACATTTTGATTGATTTTGAAGTCATGTCTACATAATTGCAAACAATGTCGCAAATTTTTCCGATCTCTGCTTATAACCCCAGCTCTTATTGCGTCGGGTGTTAAAAATGGTCAAGTTACGCAAGTAGTACCTAATCAAATTAATCCCGACGCGAAGTCACCAATGTGACGAGTATTTCATTGTACATAATCCATTCCGGAAGCAAAGTGGTTGATACCATTTGCATCTAAGGGTAAGGGCATATTGACTAACCAAATACTAATTTATCCGAACTTATCCTTTGAAAAATATCTTAAAGGTATTCACTGCGATTGCTGTTTTTATCAGAAAAAAGCCTGATCTATATTTTTTTCTATTAACCACATCCCGAAATAAGTAGTACAGTCAGCGTCATATAGTTAATAGCTGCAGCCAGAGTAGCCAAATATTTCGTAACACACCATTATTCTTACAGTAATAAAGACGTGTACCGAAATATTTGGCTACCTTGGCTGCTACTTAGTTAGTAGCAGCCAAGGTAGCCAAATATTTCGTAACACACCATTATTCTTACAGTAATAAAGACGTGTACCGAAATATTTGGCTACCTTGGCTGCTACTTAGTTAGTAGCAGCCAAGGTAGCCAAATATTTCGTAACACACCATTATTCTTACAGTAATAAAGACGTGTACCGAAATATTTGGCTACCTTGGCTGCTACTAACTATATGACGCTGACTGTACGAGGAACATTATTATATATTATTGAAGTACCATCAACAAAATTTGTCGGAATTCACAGCCAATTCTAGATTGTACAACAAGTGCATACAACGCACCATTTTACGCGAGAACGTTTATCATAATATTAAATTGTAGGGATATAAAATCGAGTGTAAAATGGGTTTTATGGACGAATTGTACACTCTACTTTTCACTTCGATTGCGAGGAAATGAAATGAAAATCTTTTTTCATGAAATTTTGTGTACTTTGGCTGTTGGTATCCTTGCCATGGTCTTAGAATACAAACGAAACATAATAAAATAAAAATAAAGAGTTTATTCTATGAGGTTAAAGTTGCTCGTGTGGCTGTTGGACCGATTGCCTTAGTCTTCGACGAAGATTTTACTGCAGGCACTAGAGCATTCCTAGAGCCTACGCACAGCATAAAGACGAACTTTTAGAGCAAGATAAATGAAAAACATATTTCAATCTAGATAAACTTCACGGACCCCAAATTCGCACGATACCTGGAGTCTAGAGTGTCGGCTCGTGATCTGTTCGCGTTCACATTCGAGTGCAGCCAAGAGATGAACCAGTTCACGAACATAGTACGGAAGGACCACGGTCTGCGGACCGTGAACGCAGTCAGCAGCGAGGGGTACCAGCCTCTCTCCCAGTTCCGGTCGCAGCAGAAGGACATTCGCCTGTTGAGGTGAGTCTTTATAACGGCTCAGTCACACCTACAGTGATGGCGGCGCGCTATACGTAAGAGCATAGACCACGCTCCGGTCTCTCGCTTAAAGTAGTGGAATCTTATCCAATTTTTTTGTCCAATGTGCATTTATTTTTAAATATTGACGACGACATGCTTGTTTTACCTATTTATTTTATTAAAAAACCTGATCGTTTAATAATTTATTGGGTATTAGTGTTAAAATGGGTTAAAAAAAAAAGTATTTTAACAATAGGTTAAGTTAAAATGTTACTAACCGATACGGAACTTGTTCTGACATAGACGTTTTCATTCATTCATTAATTCATTTGATCAAAGAAATTGCGTGACTTCATCAAATACAATGACAATTAATTCAAAATGGCTACGCAAATAGTATAAAAACATGAACCAATTTATTGGATAAGTGGAATGGGCCTCCGTCAAAGAAATTTGATTAAATATTGCATATACAAATTGTACCATGCCATGCGAATTAATGAATGTGCATTATTTGATAAAAGAAATTTGATTAAATGTGGGATATATAAATTGGACAAAGATGTTGCATATGTGGAATACCACTAAGAGGAAATACGGACCGGCGCGCGGTCCATACAAAAACCCTAATTTTGAGCCGCCGTAGTCCCGTGTGTGAATTGATTGACATCGTTATAACGTGTTATTGACATCGTTATAAAGTGCGATTGACATCGTTATAAAGTGTGATTGACATCGTTATAAAGTGTGATTGACATCTTTATGTCAGATATTTTTCAGGACATTCGTTCGTTACTTCGATTATTAAAAAAAACCTATTAGAAATTATATTTTTCAGTGGTTACTTGGTTGATTTCAATACTTTGTGAGTTTCTATAAGTATATATCAACATTTTAAGCAATGAATATTGTGTAATCTCAGAGAAAAGTGTGATAACGTCTTCTAGAAGTGTTTCTTTACATGATAGGACACGTAAGGATGAATAGACTGTATATGACCCTTAACACGTTCGCAACCAAGAACCCGTCTAGCGGGCACTCGTAATGTTTGCTCAGATGCCGGCTGAGCCCGCTAGGCGGGCAGTAGTATGAACTTGCACGCCTAGCGAATTCTGTCGGTTTCTGGTGAATTGTTCCATTTTTAGTCCGGTTGCGAAAGTGTTAAAACCGTATATTAAATCGAGTCCAGATTAAACAGAGCGTTAGCGTATGTCACCCCGGAAAATTGTCCGTTCTGACACAATCAAAAATCTTGGCTAGACTTACGTGTGGCAACTTTTGAAATAACACTGAATTAGAACACGTTATAATGTTTATTTATATTTTTTAGCGAGCTCGGATTCTACACATACGTCTTGGATACGATATCGGCGCCTGATCCGATCTTACGATACTTGTGTGGCAATTACCAAATACACATCATACCCATAGGAAACGACCTCACCTTCAAGAAATGCGCGAGAGTGCCTGATAACATTAAAACTTTTTTTACTGGTGAGTTTTTATTTTATTCTACTATGGATCAGCCCAATAAGGTAAACGTCCGAGTGCTCGACGCTATACTAGTACAGCGGGCATAACATATTATGCCCGCTGTACACATTGGGCCAACGTTGGCGCGTGAGCAGGATGCAGCTATGCAAACGCATGAGAACGCTCACGCGCCAACGTTGGCCCAATGTGTACAGCGGGCATGGGGCTACCCGAGGTTTCATCGATTTTTGACAAGTTTTCAATCGTATTAGGAGATACGATTGAAAACTTGTCAAAACAGATAGAATTTTTTTGCACTACAGATAGAATTATAAGTCTAACGGCTATCGGTTCTTCAATCTTTTATCTCCATTTTTGTCTACCGGATTTTGAAAGAAATGAATACTTAATTTTGTATGATTTTTTTAAACATTGTCTAAAAAAACTCTTATTTCGTATCTCTATTGACGTGAAAGATCTAACATATACGAAATCTACATATTTGGGTTCGTCTATGACGTCTCTAAAAACGTGTCTAAGGGTTTTCATTTTAAACTTATTAACACAAAAGTTATGGCCAGAAAACCAGTTTGCTGGCCTAAAATTGTTCAACTGCCAAATATCTCGAAAACAATGAACTTTGAAGTAAATATGGGATACTATATTGCTTAAAGCCGTTGTTGTTAATATAATAAGCTACAAAAAACATTTGAAAACTAAGGGATTCAGATCGAAGGTCATTGGCGTATGGGAGCCCCTTAAAGCAATATGGGTTAAATTCGAAGTATTCGAACTAAGAGCATTTTTCTTCATTCGTATTTAAGCCATGTCTCTGACACAGAGTGCAGAGTATATACTAGTAAAACGTCGAGCACTCGGACGGTTACCTTGCTTAGTTGTGAGTTCTGTTTGTCACTTGAAACGTTATATCCATTATATCGCCTTCTTTCTATTATTGACATGTTTATCATTTATGCTACATCAAAATTATTACATATTTGTATTTACTGAAAACCCGCACTTCTATTTTCTCTCTCAATTTCTTGTTATTCAAATTCGTCATGATCATCATCAGGGAGCGTACATTTCATGCCGGTTTCGTCATAATGACGTATTCATATAAACACACAGGATGATTCAAAAAACGAAGTAACACGACTTAGTAACCGTAAACGTATTTAGTAACTAATATTTTATTTTATTTTTAATTACTTATAGGCCATAACAACGTGTCTATCGATGCTATCATGAAATTGGTCAAGTCCATGTTAAAATCAAACTGTGTTTCTTTATGTTCCTCATGTTCTTTGTGTTTTATTGTTTGCAAATGTAATTTGATGTTGCTTGCTTTTGGTGGCAAACTTTGCTGACAGCAGGAACAATACATTTGTTTATTATCTATAACTAAACATGGATTTATTTGGCACAATAATGTTATAGCCTCCATGGCGACCTAGGCCACTAGCAAATCATTAAGTTTCCTGATCTTATTAAATTTAACTGAAATGTTGTTTCCGCATGTCTCCTATTTGTGACAAAGAGTAAACTTTGATGTGACAATGTCAGATAAAGTTCTTTCAATGTCCGTCTCAAGTGTCAATATATTAGATCTACTTAAACGGAAGAGGTTGATTAGATAACAGTGATTTATCATTGATTAATCACATTTTCCATTATTGGGTACGGATAAATACGAGTAAACGTTCGTTATGCCGTTGCTCTTTTCAAACTTTTTCCATTCTGTATGTAGCTTGACGTCATACGCCTGTCATCGGCATGAAATGTACGCTCCCTGATCATCATCATATCAGCCGAAAGACGCCCACTGCTGGATATAGGCCTCCCCCAAAGAGTGTCACAATGACCGGTCGCGGGAGTCCGCTGGATGCGGGTGGCACAGGACCGGTCACTGTGATTCAAATTATTTCTTAGTAAAATACGGAGACCGGAATTTTGTACCATTTTTAAACTGTCATACGACACCTTCCGGCTACATGCTCCGGATCATAAAGCTAGTTTGATGATATCATTCCTTCCTCCTTCCTTCAAGCCAAATGGCTTGTAGATGGCAACTTACGCTGGTCTATAACAAAAAAAAAAAAAACCGGCCAAGTGCGAGTCGGACTCGCCCACGAAGGGTACCGTACCATTGTCTATAAAAACGGCAAGAAATTCACGTTTGTTGTATGGTAGCCTCCTTAAATACTTATTTTATTGTTTTTAGTATTTGCTGTTATAGGGCCAACAGAAATACATCATCTGTGAAAATTTCAACTGTCTAACTATTACGGTTCATGAGATACAGCCTGGTGACAGACGGACAGGCAGACAGACAGATAGACGGACGGACAGCGGAGTCTTAGTAATAGGGTCCCGTTTAACCCTATAGGTACGGAACCCTAAAACAACGATCATTAAAAAAGTGCTCAAGTGGTCTATAAATGTTAATTTAATACACGGGTGTGTTAATACACTCGAGAATTATTATTACTCTAAAAGAACGAAGGCAAAAAGAAAATACCTAGTGACGAAAAATCCCATTCAGATATCTCAAAGAATGACGAAGCTACAACAGTTTTAATATCGCAGTTAGTGACGTCACTAACTGCAACCGTCATAGTAAATGACAATCGTTTCGTATGAAGTTGCGTTTTGCGGAAAATATACAGAACATACCCCTTCTTAAAACTTTGGACACTTATAACTGCGTGATTATTTAACCTCTTGCGTTGCTTATTTCTGTAGATAGTCTACGTTTTTAATCCTTTTTCGAGAAAATACGACATAATTGATCATTTTATTTAGGGCCTGTTTCACAATCTCCAGTTAAAACATATCCGTCAGATAAATGTTGGCTGTCACTTTTCTTTTATAAGACGGGAGAAAAGGATAGCAATCATTTTAACTGGCAGACAACATTATCCGGCGATTGTGAAACAGGCCCTTAGTGTCCTACACCCCTATTGTTGAGTGGTCAATTGTCATTAACACGTTCGCAACCAAGAACCCGCCTGGTAGGCACTCGAACTCGCTTCTGGAGTGGTGTTTGTATCTCGAACATCAATAGTATTACATTTTGTAGTATTTAGTTGTATAATTTTATTCTGCCTCTGACGACTATTATGATTATGTAAATAATGTATATTAATTCAATTTGACATTGTATAGTAATTTCAATTTATGTTGTACTCTTTGCAAGCTAGGTACAGTCGACTACAAAGAGATGTATCCATACGATGTTACAAAAATATGTATACATAGACTTTACTACCATGGTAATAAGATATACATACATAACTTTGTAACATTAAAAAACATACTTATCTTTGTAGTCGACTGTACACATGGCCGTAATATATTTTTCATCACACTTGCTCAAAAAGGGCTTCATAATGCGCAGACATACAGAGCTGTAATAGCCTGTGTTACGCACGGGCGTAATGGTTTTTTTCTTAAATTGTATCTGTCACTCATGCGGCAGTTACAAAGCAAAGAGGTTTTATATCAAATACGATGTCTGAAAACGTATTTATAAATAAATTTAAATTAAAAACTACTTAAACATGTTCAGCTGAATTATTTACAGATTTAATATGTCGTTATTTAGTGTCTATGTAAAATGTTTTCAAGTGTTTTCAAATCGTGGCTGTATACCGAAGGGTCTTTGCAATACGCGCCTCACGTCAAATTCAACAAAATGGACGACTGACATGTTGCAGTTTCTATTACGATTTGTATTCATTTCATCTAAAATGTATTTGTTTCCTCGCAAATGTGATGAAAAACATTGTGTATAACACGGGCGTAAGAATATTGCAAACTTGAGTCATCAAAAGCCCTCCGCCATCGGCGTCGGGCTTCTGATAGACTCTTGTTCGCGATATTCCAATTACGCCCCTCGTTAAACAATGTACGTACGTACGTACTGTAATAACGTATGGTGCTACTTTCCTGCACTAGTGCGGAAAGAGCACTTTCCGTGCATACGTCGAAACTTAAAAGAGCCATATGTACAGTAAAACGTTGTACGATACACGTGCGAATAGGTAATTCGCAATTCGTGTTGATTTAAAACACTCCCTTCGGTCGTGTTTTAATTTATCACCACTCGTTGCGAATTTCCTAGTTTCGGCACTTGTATCTTAAATAACTAATAAACATCTCTGTACTGTGTCTATGCAAATAAAAATTTAAATTTCAATTTCGTATTTTTGCTCAGCCCGCTAGGCGGGCAGTAGCTATAAACCTACACGCCTAGCAGTGTTTTTCTGTCGGTTTCTGGTGTATGTGTTTTAGTCCGGTTGCGAAAGTGTTAAGTCATTATTGGGAACTGTTTCGGTAGAAAACCATCGCATCAACACCAGCGTGTCGCGCTACAGCGGCGCCAAGTCGAGTTCGACGGTCGAGGTGCGGCCCGCGCGGCTGCTAGCCAACACCGTCGACGTCGACCAACTCGACTCCCACAGGACGCAGTGAGTAACAAGGACGCGTGGAATTAATATTTCCATTTTTTGATTTAATTCACGGCCGGTCTATGAGGCTGACTCACCTGGGTTCGAATGCCGGCAGGGCAAATAGTTTGATAAGCATGAATATTTGCTTATGAGTCTGAGAGAGTGATATTTTGTACTAGGTGTTATTTAATTCGTGATACAAAATAACAAAATGTGACTCTGTCCATGATTCTGAGCAACTTTTACTATGGGACCAACTTTGTGTAATGCAAAAAAAAACACCTGTTCATACATTTTCGTCAGTCAAAAATTGGATTTTTTTTGGCATTACACAAAGTTGGTCCTATAGTAAAAGTTGTTCAGAATCATGAATAGATTAACATTTTGCTATTCTGTATCACAAATTAAATTACACCCTATATGTATTTATTTCTATTAAATATTATTTAACATAATTGAAGGAAAGGAAAGGATTTTTTTGTTTAAAGGCGGGTTTGCGATTTCGCCAGCTCACAGCCACTAGCATTATAAATATTATATGTTATATAATTCTTGAATTAACTTAAATTTATTGAACGAGCGAGCGAAGATAACGAAGTTCTATGCTTCGGCTTGGGCCAAAAATCATTTTTGTCAAGAAACTTTTTCGAAATTGAAAAAAAAAAATGATTAAAGTAAGGCAATTTTTCAGCTCACAAAGCCACTAGTATACTTTTTACATTTATAAACACACAATAATCATATTTATTTATTGTTTAAGGCTTGAAAGACTCGAGCTCAATGCGGAAGAGGTACAAGCCCAAATGCAAGATATTGCAGAACGATTGCGGACTTCAGAAGTGAACCTCAATCTCCTCAACACGCGCAGGAAGAAGATCACAGATAACATTGATAAAGTAAGACATTCAACAAGCTACAATATCTCAAATATTAGTCAGCCCTTGGCCTGTTAGATATTCGTGCAGAGACAGGTCTACTACAGCGTGAAATTTTATTCGTGATACAATATAGCAAAATGTAAGAAAAAGACCTTATAATAACTTTAGAAATAAGACCATCCATACTATACTAATATTATAAATGCGAAAGTGTATGTGTGTGTTAGTTTGTTTGTATGTCTGTCCGTCTTTCACGGCAAAACGGAGCGACGAATTGACGTGATTTTTTAAGTGGAGATGGTTGAAGGGATGGAGGCGTGGCCCAACACGCACTTGGCCGATTTTTATTAATAATTAAGATTCTGTTATACTTATACTAGCTTCTGCCCGCGACTCCGTCCGCGTGGAACTCGTTTACATCGCAGCTCCATACAAACTTTTACCCCCCCATTTCATCCCCTTAGGGGATAATTACGGGGATAAAAACTATCCTATGCGCTCCCTAAAATAAATATTTAAGGGAGCTCCCATACAACAAACGTGATTTTTTTGCCGTTTTTATAGATAAAGGTACCGAACCCTTCGTGCGCGAGTTCGACTCGCACTTGTTTATTTTTTTACTAACTTAGAAATTTGATTTTTCCACAGCGTTAATTTGAACTCGATACCACGCCCTCCCGAGATGAAGGGTCTTGACAGACAGACAGACGGACAACAAAGTGGTCCTATAAGCGTTCCGTATTTTCCTTTTGAGGTACGGAACCCTAAAAATCATTAAACTACGGCCAAAGTCCTCAGAGGAAACAGTCGAGAAAGTTTGTATGGAAAAATGACCACTCGTCTTTCCTCTTAATGACTATATTGTTTCGTTTCAGCTCCGTTCGCTCGATCGTCAGATTCGTGTTCAAGAGAATACTGTCAGGGATATTGAAAGTGAGCCAACTTTCAATCTTCAAGAAGAAAAAGAGAAGTATGTCATTGACTTTTTGAAGTGAAAACTTCTTTAGCGGCGCTGAGCACTTATTGGGATGGGGAAAAATTGTTAAATACGCGACAGATTTTTGTGACGTCAGATGTGAAGGAGGTCACAAACTTTTATATTTTGCTGTTAGCCGATTCGACTTCATTCAAAACTGAACGCTATTCGTAAGAGTATAAAGCCGTTAAACACTTTTTGCAAATAAATTTTAAATTTTGTTCACGCGTCTTTCACCGTTTTGCTATTGAGCAAATTCGAATAGTTCGAATTTGGACGTTATTCCTAAAGAGATAAAGCTTTGAAAAATATTTACCAACGGCAAAAACAAATTGATATTTTGTTCACCGCCGCCGTGCGCTGTTCTTGCAAATTCGAGTAGTTCGAATTTGGACGTTATTCCTAAAGATATAAAGCTTTGAAAAATATTTGGCAATGGCAAAAACAAATTGGTACTTTGTTCGCCGCCGGCGGCGGGCGAGCCGGCCCGTCGCACCCAACGCGCCCGCGGCCCGTCCGCCTAAATAATTGATAATTGTTTATTGCGCCAAATCCATTTTTAGGGTGACAACGTAAGATGTCACGTGACCTGATCGAAAAACTGTTACAATGTTATTGAGTTTTCACTTCTGCCGGCACTCCCGGAGTGTAACCCGGTCTTTTTTTTTTTACTGCGTCACTTTTTTTGCCTTTTTCGATTGTCTTGGCATATAATAAGGGTGGTCACCGAGGGGGGAGGGGATAAAACATTGCAATAAATGGGTTACATGTCAGTCTTTATATTATGTACTTATGTTATGAAAAATGAAATGAGATAATTATAATTACACAGTTATTTTAGTGGTTAGTATTCAGTGGTGGTCAGCACCATATCAGTGGTGGTCAGTGGTGGTTAGTTTTAATTAGAAAGAGACGGATAGTCTATCTCTGTCGTTCTGATTTTGAAAGACAACATGAAGGGGATATACGACCTACCAGCCCCATGACATACCAGGGACATGTCAAATTTTGAATGTCGAATCTCATTTGAATCTGGACCATAGCATGCTTATAACTCGGTTACAATATCCCGCGCTCGCCCCGCACCGTACCAGAGCGCCGACGTGACGTCATCGACGCCAGGTCCACAGATATTGTGACCGGGTTGTAGTTATAAATTGCTGCGGGCCAAAGATGGTTGAAATTTTATCACACCTATCGTTGTGGATAAGACATCCATCTATCTCGCACTCGCGTACTTGTCAGAAGACGGATGTCTTTATCATAGTAGAAAGAGTTCAAAGTATGTTATCTTTTACAAACGTACCGCGCGCGGGTTGTATGTGTGCGCCATAGTATCTATCAGCACGCACACTCAAACAAAATCTCGACCCGTTTCTCAGTGCGCCAGTCGAGACTGCAGTACCTACCTATGTTGATAAGTACTTCAGTACGAGGAATTTCCAAGCTTTCTCTAGCTTTTGTGCTAACGGTACTTTCGAAGTGTATTCTAATCGCGGTTTGATAATACCAATGTTACTCATTACAAAAATTATAGAAATAGCCTTTATTTTTTTCATTTGTTCTTTTATTCTATTGCGTCAGGTTGTCAGTTTTCACTGACGCAACTTAAGTTTTCCAAGTATCTCTGTCTTGTGCCAATGGTACTCATTATTGATACATTATTTGCAGATGTAGACGGGAACAGATAGTCGTCGTGAAGAAACAATGTAAGCTACACAAGGAATTAGTGGACATTATGAAACAGCTGCACAACAAACTGCTCAACGGCGAGATGTGGCAGGTACCTACCCCCCTTTAAGGTACCTTTTTGAGAGCAGCAATGAAATGAGGGTATTTCAGAATTCATTGCGATAACAGCTGGTGGCATTTTGTGCGAGTCTCACCGAACGGGCCGGGACGGAGCCTCAGCGCATTTTACAAGTTGTCAAAGGAATTTGAAGCTTTAATACAGATGTTACATTTATATTTATAAAATGGATTTGCGGCCGGTCGGCTCCTCGCGGACGTGGGCGGCTGCGCTCGGCTGCGCTCGGCTGTCGTCGCATCTGACTGGCTATGTCCGGCAGCGCTCGCGCATCCGATGCGATGCGGTGCTACGCGACCCGGCCTGGCCGGTTGTAATCGTACATTATGCAGATTTCCCTAAGGGATGAACCGATTTAGGGTAGATTGCACCAAACCGTTTGTAACCGTAAAATTAAAATCTGAATGTACGGAAAGTTTTGACAAGTGTTTATTAGAGATGCAACGGATAGTGGTTTGGCCGGATACCGGATACTGAATATACGGCGCTACAGACGGCCGGATATCCGACCAACAGTTACATGGCTAAAATGAAGTAAATTCGACCACGACTCTCTGTGTAGGTTGCAACTTGTTAAACTATGTCATTATAATTTTTCTTTCCGAAGATTAAACTGATCTTAATAATTGACTACTTCGTAGTTTCTTATTTATTTGCCATATTACCTACGCTTGTGAGAACCTTAGCTATGTTCTTCAGTGTTAAAATACTATCCGGTATCCGGCTGGACACTACGCCACTATTCGGTATTCGGCCGTATATTCAAATTGTGGTCGGATAGGCCGGATACTGACCGGATATCCGTTGCATCTCTAGTTTTTATGGCAGCTACCGCCGCCATATTTAAGACCAGCGGCCAGTAATATTAACCTTTGGTATCCCGCCATAGTAAATCAGCAACTAAAGCTATGTCAAAGAAATGAAATGTTTGAGAACATTCTAGTACTTTTATTGTGTTACATTTTCATTCATATTAAAGTGTCGATGGGAATTACTCACACTTGCAAGTGACAGGCTATCGATGGTTAAACAAGATAAGTAGATTTTGATGCCAAGACCTCTCGCCAGAATGCTACATGCATTCTTACTACTATTTCTTAGGCGAGGAACACACGGAGCGGTGCGATGACGTGAAATTTCGTATCACGATGTAGGCAATCCGCCGAGAGCGGGCATACTAATATGTGAGTGTGTTCCTCGCCTTAGACTGAGTGTATTCATAGCCCTGGAACATATCTATAAAGATTTTGTGGAAACGATCTCTTTTTTAGGTCAAATTGGACATCAGTAGAGATGCGATAGTAAACCAAGACTCACAGTTGAGGGAGTTGAAAGCAGCTTTGCAGAATACACAGGTAAGGAATTCAGTTATATCGCCGGTGTGTATGGTATTTCAAGTCGTAAGACATACATGTCAAGTACATACATACAAGTCTTGTTTACATTTTTGAAGTGAAAACTTCTTTTGCGGCGCTGAGCACTTTTTGGGATGGGGAAAAATTGTTATATACGCGACAAATTTTTGTGACGTCAGATGTGAAGGAGGTCACAAACTTTTATATTTTGCTGCTAGGCGATTCGACTTCATTCAAAACTGAACGCTATTCGTAAGAGTATTTTTGCAATAGCATATTCTGCAAATAAATTTGTAATTTGGTCCAAGCCTCCCTTCACCTCACCATTTTGCTATTGAGCAAATTCGAATAGTTCGAATTTGGACGTTATTCCTAAAGAGATAAAGCTTTGAAAAATATTTACCAACGGCAAAAACAAATTGATATTTTCTTCGCCGCCGCCGTCTGCTGTTCTTACAAATTCGAATAGTTCGAATTTGGACGTTATTCCTAAAGAGATAAAGCTTTGAAAAATATTTGGCAACGGCAAAAATAAATTGGTATTTTGTTTGCCGCCGCCGACGGGCGAGCGGCCCGTCGCACCCAACGCGCCCGGCCGCGGCCCGTCCGCCTAAATAATTGATAATTGTTTATAAATTTGCGTCAAATTCATTTTTAGGGTGACACCGTAAGATGTCACGTGACCTGATCGAAAAACTGTTTCAATGTTATTGAGTTTTCACTTCTGCCGGCACTCCCGGAGTGCAACCCGGTCTTTTTTTATTTTATTTACTGTACTAAATATACACAGCAGAAAAACACAAAAATAAGTAGATTACATTGTGTTATATAATTTTATAGCGTTATTCGTGGATTGGTTTTTGCTGACCCATTCTCTCTTGACAAATGTCTTGTCCTTTCGTCCGCGTTCATATTTGCTGCTATATGGGACATAAAAAAGTCAAACATAGATATGGACATAGACATACTTCATTGGTACTAACACATTAAAAGTCAAAAATTATTCATACTCATCTACAATACAATTAACATAATTAGGTTATAAGGTAAATGTAACATAGTACTAGTATTATTTCTTATATCTTTGAATTCAATAAATTCCTTAAAGGAACCACCATATGATATGATATGATAGAATGGGGTAGCGCATTGTTGCTAACGATTCTCAATGTAATTTGAGACTTTGGTGCCGTTTCAGAAGTTGTAATAACTTCGCGGTAGGTGTCGCTACGAGCCTCCCTAAGGTGTAAAATACAATAGTGGAAGGGATTGAAAGATTCGTCGCCATTAGCGGACCCACGGTAGCTCAATTGGCAGAGCGATGGACGGATTCCAGAGGTTGTGGGTTGAAATCCCGCTCGTGGCGAATATTATTTAAATTTTCCACTATGATCGAAATTTATGATATGATATGTCTTTGTTTGTATTAATCATACAGTGTCAATTACATTAAACAATTAATATCCACAGGACTCGTTAAGCAACATTAAAGCAGCGCTGATCAGGACGAAAACCAACGCGAAAGCGAAACTGAAAGAAGCCATGCAGTCGTGCAATTGCAAGTACCTTCCACAACATCCGGAATTCCCCTTCAAGGAGGAGTTCGCGGAGTTGCCTGCCGAGCTGGACCGCCTGCAGGAGCACTGCTACGAGCTCCAGACACGGATAGACTGCATGGACAAGGGGGATGAACAGGTAAACAGAAGCCACTATAGTCCTACCGCTTTACTAAGTGCTCGCCTGCTTGCGCGCAGACGGTATAAAGGCTTGGCCAGACACACGGCGCGACGCAGCGCCGCGGCCTCGGGGGGGGGGAACACTCATCCTGAAGAACTCCCGAAGAGTTCGAAACATGTCGCCCGTAGTGACATTTAATAAGTTAGTTGAACCGTGTAATTATTAGCAGTATTTCAACATGTCTCACGAAAGTTTAAGGCGCCGTAGGTTCAGCGAAGTTAAGCGAACAGAGTTTTTGAAACAATATAATGCATTTGCTTATAATAATATGGTTACATAAAAGTACGACTAGTAATCTTGTGGCTTTTCTGCGGCGAGATCAGTGATTCGAAACATGATTAAGCAATTTTCGCTCGATTGAAAAAAAAACACGAACATAGGTCTAAAATACACTTAAAACCAAATTATGCACAACACCTAAAAATTATTAATATTGTTTCTAAAAATGGGTAATATCATGTTTGAGAGAACTCTGTGATTACATTTTTATTTATCAAAACTGCGAAAAAATTCAAATTAAAAAACATGATATCCGCGCTTCCGAGCACGCACTTCCATCTCGCTCACGCTTATGCTCAGTGAGAGGGAGAGAAGACCATGCACCTACGGCGCCTTAAATTCGATGATTGCTGTATAATGATGTTTCGTACATAAGTTTTTTGAAAAAGCCAGCGGTTTGAACCGGGATTCGAACGCACGACCTTCAGATGGAAGGTTGCGTGTCTTACCGCTCGGCTATAGCGGCTAGATGATGAAGGATGGACAGAAAACAAAATATATTATATACCCTCGCCGCAAGCTACAGGAGGTAGTCATTGTGCTAAAGCAATCTGCCCTCTAATTCTCCAAAACCTACATCTGGGGCGCTTACGCATCGCCACAGAATAATAAATAGTATAGTTAGTGCGACGAGAGTTGAGGTGAATGATTACAGACACGCTACATGAAGTACTGATTGCAAAAAAAGTTGAGGTGAATGATTACACCCACAGCTACATGAAGTACTGATTGCAAAAAAAGTGAAGATGAATGATTACACACACAGCTACATGAAGTATACTGCTTGCAAAAAAAGTTGAGGTGAATGATTACAAACACAGCTACATGAAGTACTAATTGCAAAAACAATTTGAGGTGAATGATTACACACTCGCTACATGAAGTACTGATTGCAAAAAAAGTTGATGAATGATACACACACGCTACATGAAGTACTGATTGCAAAAAAAAAGTTGAGGTGAATGATTACAAACACAGCTACATGAAGTACTAATTGCAAAAAAAGTTGAGGAGAATGATTACACACACAGCTACATGAAATACTAATTGCAAAAAAAGTTGAGGTGAATGATTGATTACTCACACGCTACATGAAGTACTGATTGCAACAAAAGTGAGGAGAATGATTACACAATTATACCCTCGAATTTTCTGAATTAATATCATTAACTTCTTGTTAATGCTGATACAGACCTTATATCGAATGTAATGGTCATATTTTGTTAACCGTTTATATCGGTCCTTAATCAGCTTTTCAATTGTTATTGTATTTATTGTGTAAGATTGTATTTTTATTATAAATTACCGTTTGACATGTAAAAGTGCCCTTGTGGCCTATTTGCAGAATAAATAATTGATTTTGATTTTTTGATTTTTTTGATGGTTCGATTGGCATTAAAAAAATCTTAGGTCACACCTATGGCGACATTATGTGGTCAATGTCATAGGAAATATGAATTGGCCGTGATACATGATTGTGGCTTCACGGAGTAGCAATAATGACTGAGTTTGGAAATTAAAGAGCTGTCAGTTCATATAAACTTAACGTATTTTTCACTTCTCGTGCTTGCAAAGTTCGCATTTGTGCTGGATGTAAGCGGCACAAAATTACACTTTTATGCTCTAGTGCACAAAGTATTTTTTTTAAAAGACTGACAATCAGGCCTGACAGCCACACGCACAATACAATTTCGTAGAATAAACTTGTTATTCTATTTGGTTTGCTTTAATCAATTTCACTTATTTGTTATTACTAATTACTAAATTGATATAAACCATATAAATTCGAAG
This sequence comes from Epinotia ramella, assembly GCA_947578815.1. Taxonomy (NCBI): domain Eukaryota; kingdom Metazoa; phylum Arthropoda; class Insecta; order Lepidoptera; family Tortricidae; genus Epinotia; species Epinotia ramella. Next base: position 29,683,296 of record OX388202.1, read on the forward strand.
TCAATTAGAAACAATGACTGTGCACTATTAAGTACCTAACCTAAGTCTAATAACACGTGTCGAAAATCCTATCCTACTAATATTATAAATGCGAAAGTTTGGATGTTTAGATGTTTGTTACTCAATCACGCCTAATCGGCTCAACCGATTTGGGTGAAATTTTGCGGGTGGAATAAATACAACATAAAAACTTAAAACATAAAATAAGCAATATATTTTTTAATTCTGAAAAAAAAAACGTTATCTCGCTATCGAAGTAAAAAGCAGTGTGTATAACTCGGGCAGGCATGAGCCATTTTACCCCTCGACTTGACTATCCTCGATATAAACGTCTCAGGTAGAGTGGCTCGTTTTATGCACTTGTTGTACAATCTACTGTTACCTCCAATACCATTCTAATCGCGGTTTGATAATGTAAGTAAGCGTGTTAATTGTACATACATATATATACGTTTGTTCCAGGTGATCAAAGAATATGACGAAAGAGAAAAAGAAATTGCGAAATTGAAATCTGACGTTAGCAGTAACAGTGACATTCACAAGAACCTCGAAAGCAAAATGAATAAAATCAGGTAAGTCCTTTTCAATCATAATACAGCGTGTGACATCCGTTAGAACATACATTTTAACTTTTAAGTAATGATAGCTTTAAGTGCTGTGAACCGTTTTATCGAAGAAATATAACAATTACCTTTTCTAATGGAGTTTTTTTTTTCTAGAGCTTATAATTTCATATGTTCTTATGGAAGTCACACACTGTATTGGTCAAATCAATAAGTGTAATAATGTCTATAATAATTAAGTTCTCGCGTGCCCTAACTTCCTTAGTCTATGAAGCCATCCACCATATTGAACTGTAATACATAACTACATATAAGAAGTGTACAAGAGCACAGTTAACTGACCATCCTGTATTTATATAGAACCTTATTACAATGCACATAAAGTGCATAGATGGTCAGTTAGCTGTGTTGCCTATAGTACGATTCCTTTATTCACGCTTTTTTTTTTTATACAACGACGATGGCTAACAAGCATACGGCCGCCTGATGGTAAGCGGACACCGCAGCCTATAGACGCATGCAACTCCAAAAGAGTAACATGGGCGTTGCCGACCCTTGATTCGCCGTGTTGACAGCTGAAGGAACAGATTCCCTCGCTCTCAACACAACGCATCCTCGGGAGCTCTGGCGACCTTGCTCACCTCCAGGAACACAACACTACTACAGAGCAAGTAATAGTGTTATTATGGCTGTGGTCTTCTGCAAGGCGGAGGTACTTTCCCAGTTGGGCTGCTCCACATTCGAGCGGAATGACATTTCGCTGTGCCCTACCTGTGTTTTGAAACTAAAGTGTGTTTTTCGTAGAGCAATCAAAAATTCAGATCTAGTTTAAGTAGACCTCATTTTCGCAAAGGTTTTATACCCTTTCAAGTTTCACCAAGAAGAAAAGTTTCATGGGTTATGACTGGTTAGAAAACATGCGACTAGCGAATTTTGTTCGTAAGTATTTGTGTAATTCATGCCGAGGTAAACGAGCGAATGCTTGACACCATACATTGTAGTTGACACCTGTCCCTTTCTTACGAACACACATGTCAAAGCGACAAACACAGTCAAACGATTTTTAACGCTATTTTAATTAAAATAGGTTTGACGAACGTTTATATGAATAAGGCCATTAAGAGCCTTATCACACTTGCGATTTCCAAGCGTATTTTGTATGAAGGCGATCACGCAGCGTGTTCGCGACGACTGATAATTGTATAGAAAACACGCTCGCAAATCGCAAGTGTGATAAGGCTCTAAGGCGGAATCAGACGGTTCACTCGGATGAATGTTCCCTCGGGTGATTGATTCTTTTTTCTTTCACTCAATGTTCACACAACTCAGGTAAAATGACATATAAATGAACATTCACTATTCTAGGCGGAATCAGACGGTTCATTTTTCGTTCATTTTTATGTTTCATTCCGCACCTTTCACCCGAAGTGACACGTCTGATCATGAAGTAAAACAAAAGTGCCGAATGAATTCACTAGTGAACGTTCTTTCCGTGTTTAGACCGTTCATTTTTCGGTCATTCGGAGTGCGAGTGAAAGATGCCGAATGAAAATATCAAAAATTGTTGGATCGGTTCACTAGTGAATTCATTCCGCACTTTTGGTTCACTTCATGATCAGACGTGTCACTTCGGGTGAAAGGTGCAGAATGAAACATAAAAATGAACGAAAAATGAACCGTCTGATTCTGCCTTTAGGTGCCATCGATACGATGCTCTACCACAATGCCACTAGTGAATTAATAAATTACACATGCTCTTTAGTGGCACGAAAACAAGTTAGTTTTTTTAGGTATAACATTTTTTTATTACTTTTTTGTATCACTTTACAACGACTTCATAGAGCCTCTGCCTTCCCATAACATAATAGTATTTTATGCAATCGTTATATAATGTATGCTTTTTCAGTCGAGTACCACGTTTAGGCCACGAAGCTTGCTGAGTGGCCTAATTAAGGTACGAGACTTAAAAAGCGAATTATACATATAACTATTGCATACAATACTTTTTCTACGAGTCAACTGAACTAATTAAACAAACTTGGTATCTATTGAAAATCTAAGCCCTGCTGAAACGAAGTGCAACCAACGGCTTTTTTTCTCTTTTGTGCGTTGATGTCTATTACCTTTTGACTTTCTCATGACTGCGTCCTATTGGTCAAATACATTATAATTCAGTAAAGGCGCCACGTGATTGGTTAATTTCATTTTAGTTGTCTCAACAGTTATGAAATGTTGAGTTGGGAGCTCCATAGTAAAAAGTATGTGATTTTACAATGCATGTGCTCGAAAAGAGCGTTTTCCAAGCACGCAAATCGTGCGGAAAGTGCCACTTTTTCGCAATAGTGCTTTTTAATTTTATTTAAATTTGTTAAAAATGTCGAGTGAAAGTGAGTTATCAATAATAATAATGATTTATTGCGTTTCAATAGTGTCAGTATGTTTCTTAGAATAACTTCGGTACAGCGCCTTTTTGTTGTTTAATATATTGAGTTACTCAAAATTAATTGTGTTCCAACACCATAATAGGTACAATGGTTTTAACTTTTAAGTGAATAAGCTTGACAGAAAAATATGTGGAGAAGTTGTTAAATGCAGGTCCAGATAATAAGTACTGACAATCTACCTAGGTTCTTCAATTTTAACCTATCTATTTAAAATTCTACATTTAATATATTTCCTCACACAAGGCATAGTAAAACGTTGTATGATACACGCGCGTAAAGATGATCTCTCGTGTCGAATTATACATTCGCTCGCTGCACTCGCTCATGTATAAAAATGACACTCGTCGGAAATCACCTACTTTACACACTTGTAGCATAAATAACTATAAGTTTGGTGTACGAAGTCTTAATTCAAACATTAAGGTCGACGAGTATAAAAAGTAAATAGCATCTCTAACTAGGAGTAAGCCGCTTTGTGTATCAACGTTTTCAGGTTCGCCACGAGTGCTACGCTGTAGCTCGTAGCAAACTAAGTCTCGTATTACGACCGCTTCAGCCTAGTTGATAGTGACCCTGCCTGCGAAGCAAGAGGTCCTGGGTTCGAATCCCGGTAAGGGCATCTATTTGTGTGATAAGCACAGATATTTGTTCCTGAGTCATGGATGTTTTCTACACCGTGTCCAATAAGTTCGAATACAAACTTTTAGCACTTGCTGTATAGACATACGGATCGCTGGCTATAAAATTCTTATTTTAATTTAAAAAGTATATTGACATAAACATAGTACTATAATTTCATAAGTCACGTATTTTTAGTTTGGCTTCAATACACGATGAAGTACGTTCGTGAAGAAATTATTAGAAAATTCCTTAAAGGCGACAGGCCATGTGCTATATTCAAGGCGTTACAACCCCATGGAATTAAACGGAATCTGGTTTATACTACTATAAAAAGGTATAAAGAGATCTCTTCTACAGAGGACAGGAAAAGATCCGGTCGGCCCCGCTCAGCTAGAACTGAAAAAGTGGTAAAGGCTATAAGAGAGCGAATTCGGCGGAAAAAACACCGTTCTATTAGAAAATTAGCTGCTGATCTGAAAATTTCCAGGGGATCTGTACATAATATATTGAAAAAAGATCTTGGATGTCATGCTTATAAAAAACGAAAAGTACATGGCATTTCAGATGCAACCAAGAAAAAGAGAGTAGAAAGATGTAGCACCATACTTTCTTGGCACGCAGGTGACGAATTTGTTTTCTCGGACGAGAAACTCTTTGTGTTAGAGCAGCCTCATAACGCCCAGAACGACCGGTTGTGGGCAGCACGGATAGAAGACATTCCAGAGTATGAAAAGAATGTGCCTAGGTTCCAGAGCTCACCATCAGTGATGGTTTGGGGTGCTCTTTGTAAGAGGGGCAAACTGCCTCTAGTTTTTATTGATAAAGGCGTTAAAATGAATGGCCACCAAGTTCTCCAGATTTAAACGTACTAGATTATTTCGTATGGTCATACATGCTCTCGAAGCTAAATAATTATAAAGTCGCAAACCTGAGCCATTTTAAAAAGGTTATCGTGCAAATTTGGGACGATATGCCGATGGATGCGGTGCGTGCCGCTTGTGACTCTTTTGAGAAACGTTTGAAACTTGTAAAAAAAGTTAAAGGTGGAGTAATTCCAAAACATTTGTTGTAAATATTGTATATAAATGTGGCTTTCATTTAATATAATTTTCATAACATAAACTACGCGTACATTTATTTCATTAAGGATCATAACTGTATTCGAACTTATTGGACACGGTGTATGTATTTAAGTATTTATTTATCTAAATAAGTATGTTTATCGTCGTCTAGTACCCATAGTACAAGCTTTGCTTAGTTTAGGGCTAGGTCGATCTGTGTAAGATTGTCCGCAATTATTTATTTATTATTTATTAACACATTCACTGCCAAGACCCCGACTCTGCTACTTAGCGGGAAAAAAGTAGCGATTGTTGGCAGTGAATGTGTTAAGAAAATAGTCAATGAATATGCAGATTCTAGATAATCTGTGAGATATAGTTTCGAGCAAATAGCATGTGTATCTGGAAAGTTGCTAGTAACTAGCATGTTATTTGCATACATAATAATTGAGCATGCTCAAACAAGCATACTACTAAAGCGAACCTTCTGTGTAATCGTAAGGGGTGTTCGTTAAAACCCTAATGAATGGAAAATTTTATAAGTTTCTGTGGAATGACAGATTCAGGAGTCATATTTAACGTTGATCGGTCTGTAATCGTAAGTTGGCGCGACCCGCCCTAAGAAGTGTGTGTAACAGTACCTTAACACTTTCGCAACCGGACTAAAAATTTAACAATTCACCAGAAACCGCCAGAATTCCCTAGGCGTGTAAGTTCATACTACTGCCCGCCTAGCGGGCTCAGCCAGCATCTGAGCAAACATTTCGAGTGCCCGCTAGGCGGGTTCTTGGTTGCGAACGTGTTAAGTTTGACACTTAAATTGCTCGCAGGTCGCTATGGCTGCCTCCGCTCGAGAACTTACTGCGGGACATAGACAAGAGCTTCGGCGAAATGTTCGCCAAAATGGGCTGCGCTGGAGAAATCAAACTGGACAAGGCTGGGAGTGATGTAAGTGAACCAGTGGGTTAATCCTCCCCTCATTTATGAGAGGGAACGGGCAGTAGTCCCCATGCTGGCCCAGTGCTGGTTGAGGACTTGACCTTTGAATTTCTTCGCCGATGTAAGCAGGTTTCGTTTCCTCACGATGTTTTTCCTTCACCGAATAGCTAACGGTAAATATCAAATGATATTCTGTACATAAGTTCCGACAAACTCGTTGGTATGAGCCGGCATTCGAATCCACGATCACCGCTTGACAGCCACAAGCCTGAACCCCTAGGGTAACTATAAACTAACTACAATCGCTCAGCAACCCCAAGCGTGTCTTGGCCTCCGACACGTGTTTTCCCGATCTTACGCCATTTCCCGTCAGTTCATGGCTTGAAGATGGCGCAAGTCTGATTCGACTCAAGTAGTCGACCCAAATTTAAAAAAAAGAAGACCGTCTAGTGATAAAAACTGAATTCTATTATCTCAAGAATTTACAAAGCTATCATTTGAATGCAGCTTAAGTTAGCTCTGGTGAAAAATCAGTCTCAATGCACTTTCAATAATTCAGGAGGACTACGATAAGTACGGCATCTCGATCCTGGTCCGCTTCCGCACCTCCGAGCAGCTGCAGCAGCTGACGCGGCACGCGCAGTCGGGCGGCGAGCGCGCACTATCCACCGCCATGTATCTGATGGCGTTGCAGCGGCTCACCACCGTGCCGTTCCGGTGAGTGTAGTACTGTGACTGTTGGCGACAAGTGCGCGATCCTGGTCGTCTCCGCACCTCCGAGCAGCTGCAGCAGCTGACGCGGCACGCGCAGTCGGGCGGCGAGCGCGCACTATCCACCGCCATGTATCTGATGGCGTTGCAGCGGCTCACCACCGTGCCGTTCCGGTGAGTGTAGTACTGTGACTGTTGGCGACAAGTGCGCGATCCTGGTCGTCTCCCCACCTCCGAGCAGCTGCAGCAGCTGACGCGGCACGCGCAGTCGGGCGGCGAGCGCGCACTATCCACCGCCATGTATCTGATGGCGTTGCAGCGGCTCACCACCGTGCCGTTCCGGTGAGTGTAGTACTGTGACTGTTGGCGACAAGTGCACGATCCTGGTCGTCTCCGCACCTCCGAGCAGCTGCAGCAGCTGACGCGGCACGCGCAGTCGGGCGGCGAGTGCGCACTATCCACCGCCATGTATCTGCTGGCGTTGCAGCGGCTCACCACCGTGCCGTTCCGGTGAGTGTAGTACTGTGACTGTTGGCGACAAGTGCACGATCCTGGTCGTCTCCGCACCTCCGAGCAGCTGCAGCAGCTGACGCGGCACGCGCAGTCGGGCGGCGAGCGCGCACTATCCACCGCCATGTATCTGATGGCGTTGCAGCGGCTCACCACCGTGCCGTTCCGGTGAGTGTAGTACTGTGACTGTTGGCGACAAGTGCGCGATCCTGGTCGTCTCCGCACCTCCGAGCAGCTGCAGCAGCTGACGCGGCACGCGCAGTCGGGCGGCGAGCGCGCACTATCCACCGCCATGTATCTGCTGGCGTTGCAGCGGCTCACCACCGTGCCGTTCCGGTGAGTGTAGTACTACTGTTGGCGACAAGTGCGCGATCCTGGTCGTCTCCGCACCTCCGAGCAGCTGCAGCAGCTGACGCGGGACGCGCAGTCGGGCGGCGAGCGCGCACTATCCATGTATCTGATGGCGTTGCACCGATATTTCGGTTTGCAATTTACTCAAATTGATAAATATGTTGCATTTTCTCCGTTACCCAAAGGTTGTCAGGAAGAGATCGTTCCTCAGTGATAATACCGCCTGTTCACCACCTGCACCTGTACTTTAATGCTTTATGTTCTGTAATTGTGGTTCTTTGAGGTGTGTAAATAAAGTGTATTTGTATTGTATTGTTTTCCGGCCCAAACCAAACACAAACTCCTGTTTTTTTTTTTTTCTTTCACAACGAAGAACACATCTCCTGTGTATTCTGTTAGTCAGTACCATACACGCTGAATCGCTACACCCAAGAGCGGAGCTCAATCTAGCTGTAAAAAGGACATACAGAAGACGCGGGTTCCGGGTTCTATCTTTACCAGGCCTGTAGACCTTCTCGGCAGGTAGCATAAGGTTTCATTTGGGCGCGTGATTGAAAAATTATTGGTATCTAGCGTCCACGTAATACCCATGTAATACCCGGGGGTATTATCCTCTAGACGCCCAAACGCCTATTAAGAGGAAACACAAGGGCCGTTTTTCCATACAAACGTAGTCTCCTGTTTTCTCCCTGGATAATGGCAGTAGAGCAATATTTCTTTTTCCATAAATCTATGGCTACTATTGACATGTTCCTATGTTTTCCATTTTTTCATAAATTTATTCTTAAGAGATGTTAACCTTCAAAAATTTTAAAAAATGCCAAATTTTCCGCTGTGTTTAAACATCCAGAAAACAATTTTGACTAGATTATTGAAAAGAAGGAAAACATAGGGACAATATAGGGGGGAAAAATAGGTCCAGTTTTGGAGAAGAAATCAGGGGACTACGAAACGTTGATTTTATGTACTTTTAATAAGTATTTTCGGTCCAAGCTGCAGTTGTCTCTATCGCGCTCTCTGCGGGGGGAGGCTTGAGGTTGGCGCGACAGCAATACATTTTACAAATACCTATTTCTCAATTATCTCGACCTGTGTTTCCTCTTAAAAGGCATATTCCTCTTCAATGGAATCTATATCATTTAAAATTGTAACAGAGTTGCATTTTTATTTTACGTTCGATTTCAAAATAAAATAAACTCTGCTCTATTTCCTAGTATAGTTGATTCCAATTTCAGTACTTTTTTTTTTTCAAGTATACACAATTTTAATGATCGACTTTACTTAACTGGGAGATGTTTAAGTTTAATTTATGCTTTTCTACGTTATATATTGCAGATGCGTGGACGAGATAAATCAAGGCATGGACCCGATAAACGAGCGCAAAATGTTCCACCTGCTAGTCAAGGTCACCACGGAGTGTGACAACGCGCAGTACTTCTTATTAACGCCTAAAGTGAGTATATATATTAAACATTTTAAAGAAACGAGTAGAATGAATAGGGGTGTAGACACTAAATAAAATAATCAATAATGTCATGTGTGACGACCGGTTAGCCTAGTGGGTAGTGACGCTGCCTACGAAGCTGAAGGTTCTGGGTTCGAATCCCGGTAAGGGCAAATATTTGTGTGATGAGCATGAATATTTGTTTCTGAGTCATGGATGTTTTCTATGTATTTAAGTATTTATATCTATTATATATATCGTCGTCTAGTACCCATAACACAAGCCTTACTGAGCTTACTATGGGACTAGGTCGATTTGTGTAAGATTGTGTCCCCTTATATTTATTTATTTATTTAATTAATTTATTTATATTTTCTCGAAAAAGGATTAAAAATAAAGTTTAATGGAGAAAAAATCAACGCAAAAGGTTAAATAATCACGGAGTTATAAGTGTCCAAAGTTTTAAGAAGGCGTATGTTCTGTCTCTTTTTTGCAAAACGCAACTTCATATGATTTATATGTTTTTTATTTATCTATCTTCAAATAAATGATTTATCTATCTATCATATGAAACGATGACGGTGGAAGATTGTGACGTCCATCGTGTTCGGCGCCGCCGGCAGCCTCGCGTAACCTGACGTCACACACTGTTTGCTTTTTCTCTCTCTAACAAGCAATATTAAAACGGTTGTAGCTTCGTAATTCTTTGAGATATATGAATGGGATTTTCGTCACTAGGCATATTTTTTTGCCTTCTTTCTTTTGGAGTAATAATAATTTTCGAGTCTACACCCCTATTATCTTAAAGTTATCTGAAGTTATTGAAATTTTTGCTATGAATATTGTTTGTAAAGTCTAAATAGGAATCTTCGTAGTCAATATAGATTTTTTCATTTTAATTAACTTGCAATGTAGGTAAGTTTGTTGGGGTCATATCTTGCAAGTCAAATTTGAAAAAAATCCGGAATTCCAATCGAGTTGAAATTCAGTACACTCGTGTAAGTCGGATGGCAAAGCAATTTTGTGGTACCATAAAGGTTGCAATAAGAACTTCAGAATAACACAAAATAAACTCGTGTTTTGAATGGTGTAGTTGTAAAAGTATAGTCGTCAATAAAAGCTTTAATGGTGCTTAATTTTGACACAATCTTCTTAATCATTATTTGTCGAAAGTTCTGATCGGACCGAAAAGATCGGTTTTTTTGCAACAAAGCGTTACTCTTAGCGTACGTCTTCAACGCTCGCTGCATCATGGCAGGTAAGTCCATGTTCTACAGAGAGCGCAACAGAGGTGTCCCGTTCCCACACTTTATGTTCCTGCGTGCAGCGAGCGTTTAATAATATACAGTTAAGTTAATCGTTACTTTCAATTACGTAACAGCTTACAGTAGTACCACAAATATAAGTTACATCGGCAATCTTCATCCACGCCGACGAGTGCTGACAAGTACCGAATGAAATCGAACGTATGACTATTTCCTTGTTGCACTATACGTAAGGTACATATGCAATGACAGGTGAATTTCTGCTTTCCCGCTCATGGCGCTAGACAAAATGGCGGGCGCCGAAGCGCAAAATTTCGGCCAATGGGCGTTGAAGATTTTACCGGCACAAACGCGCTGCCTTATGATTGGTTAAAATGTTTTCAAAAAATGCTTTCTGCGCAGGTACATCGTTGTAATTTATATTTGTGGTACTACTGTACATAGGATTGGAATTATTACAGCTGTCGATAATTATCTATTTTCTTTTTCAGCTCCTAACAAACTTAGAATACAATTCAAAAATAATGGTCCACACAATAATGAACGGCAAGCAAATCATGAACTACACGCAATGGGACCACAAGAAGTACTTACAGAAGGCGCAGTCATATCGTTCGCCGAGTTAATAAATGTTTCGCAACATCAGTAGAGTACCAATCTTAAAATGAACGCCCCTCCACATATCGTCTTTTTAAACTACAATGGCAAACAGGCATACGGCCTCTGATGGTAAGCAGACACTGTCGCCTATGGACGCCTGGGACACCAAAACCACAAGCAAGTACACGCTCGCTGCCAACCCTTTATTGATTTTAGGTGCTGCAATAATTATTTACTCTAGTGGCGTGGCGTTAATTTTAAAATTGTTTTTTATCTACTTGTAATTTTAACTGAGACACTGAGCCTTTTACCATTTACCTCGTTAGATGTGGTCATTGAATGACCATTAATAAAGATTGCATCTAAAGATGCTAATATTTCAAAACAAATTGTCTTTGTACGTTTGTATTTCCTTCTTAGGAATGGGAACCACGACGTCATATTATATTATCAGACTGCGATTAGAATAGGGTTGGAGGTTTGACAGGTTTGCCATATAAATCATAATCATCATCAGTCATTCCCTCAATGCTGAGAATCGTGACAACATGTCGTATTCTTGGTGAACACACTCCAACTTATTGCATGCAACCCGCATTGTATGGCCTCGTGCAGATGTAGTTGCAATGGTGCAGTGATTTGATCAGATCAGAGATTGTCAGAGTTTATATGAACTGACAGCTATTCGCAGCACGCGTGAAAGCACAGGTAGCATAAAATCGACACGCCTGTCCGTTGTAAGGGTGAGTTAAGGGGCTCTCCTAGCTCCCAATGACCTTCGATCTGTAACTGTCCGTTTTTTCGTGTTTTTTTTTTATGGCTTACTATTAACAATAACGAGGTTTACCGAAATACTATCCCATATTTACTTCAAAACTGACAGTTTTCGAGATATATGGCACAAAACTTTGGCAATTTTAGGCCAACAAAAAACCAGTTTTATGGACGTAACTTTTGTGAAAACGAATTAAAAATATAAATCTCTCGTGGGTTGTTAGATACGTCAATAAGGAACCGTTTTATGTAGATTTCATATATAAAACTGCATACACAAACACAACATACTTATATCGAAAACAGAGCTTTTTTGGACCATGTTTGAATAAATCATAAAAAGACATTATTCATTTTCTTTTAATCTCGTGCAAATGTAGATACAGGATGGAAGAACCGATAAGCGTTTGTGCCATAAATATATGTATGGTTTTGACGGAAGAATATCAACTCAAAACTCGACAAAAAGCGCGTGGAGCCCCTTATCACATTCATTGCCCAGAATCGCTGCGCACCACGCTCGTAGCCGATCCCGTAGTTTTCCTCGTATGTAGCGGAAAGCGACTACGGCGGTCTGACGCATATGTGTCGTCACGGGCCTGGAATGGGTTAACCACCAGATATGTGTTAAGCTGTGTTTTCGCATATTTGACAACTTGCATGCTTAACCTTTTCTTCGCTCAGAAAAAAGTTGTCAACCACACGCTAAATCAACAATATATTTAGACATTATGTCAATGCAAGAAGGTTGCTATCGCGCTGGGCTCCTTGGCGCATGTATCAGTAATTTGCGTTGAACCTGCAGTGCGCATATATACGTCGTTGGCGTCGAAAAAGTTAACAGGTGTATGTCACTTCTATGGAAACAAAGCTTATCACATCTCTAGTGGATATTTACCCTTAACACTTTCGCAACCGGACTAAAAATGGAACAATTTACCAGAAACCGACAGAATTCGCTAGGCGTGTAAGTTCATACTACTAAGCTGCCCGCCTAGCGGGCTCAGCCGGCATCTGAGCAAAATACAATCTATGATGGGTCTTGGACCACTGGGAGATTCTAAAGCGACAGAGATATAACCTTGTCTTAACGTGGTTGTCACATATAGGTACTGTGTTTCTATTCGTGAGAACGACATACATGTGTTGGACAATTATTGTGGAAGAGAATGTAAAACTTATTTTTGACACCGTCAAATTGACGTCTGCAGTGATGAGGCGAAGACTTATCGTTTGTCATATTTAGCGATTATGAACAAATGGAGAATGGTAAATTGAATTTAATGCTGATTTTAAACGCGGCGCGGAAAACGTGGGCTTATAGTTTAATAGATAGTGCAATTATTGTAATTTACGGGAATGTTTCAATATTTTTTTTTTCATATCATGTTACATGTCGGTCATAAATTTTATACCTCTACACTATAATTAAAAAAAAACACGTACGTGACTATTTTCATGGTGAATGATTATTATTATTATTATAAAATAATCCAGAACTGATAAAAAAACAATACTCATTTGGTTGCATCTTAAAACAGCATATTATAGTTTTAGGTATGTACCAGGGATGTCACGACTGTCAGTTCTATTACATTAGCGAATGCGAATTTGCGAATGCGAATATTAAGGAAGTACGCTAAAAACTCAACGTAGGTACGTAATCACTTTTTAATCAATTTATTTAACAATCGCAAGCATAAAAAGCAATCTCAAGTCACTACCCAAGAAAAAGTTTTTTCTATTGGTCAAAATTAATCACGTGATACGGGTTGGCGCGCTTTGCGCATGCGCGATTCGGCGTTTCTGCGGCAGGCGGCCGGGCCGGCGCGGGCGAAACACGCCGCGACTTGCACATATTCGCATTCGCAAAACATTCGCATCGTTTTATGCGAATGCGAATCATTCGCATATGCGAATGCGAATATTCGTAACATCCCTAGTATGTACTTGTGAACCCTTAATCTTATAACTCGAATTTAGTTATAAATATTTCGATCGGCCATGCACATTTACGTTATAACGGAGTTGAGATTTGTCAAAAATAGGTTCTAATTTCTCTAGCACCAGTTAATCTGTCCAATCGATATAAGATTCAAGCGACCAGGCAGGTAATTGCAACTTTCACACAGAAAGTAATGGAGTCCTTGTTTCTTTACAACTTTTTACAATTGAATGAATACCTACATTATTTATTTAATGTAGTATAAGCTAACACAATTGCATCTGTGGTTGACGAACTTGAAATTGTAGTGGGAAGATAAGTTAACAGAAAATGTACATGGACATGTTACAAACTTACGGCCGTATTCATAAACGTACTACAAGCCTGTTTTAACTAAAATGGCGTTAAAATTCGTTTGTCCTTATCTGTCACTTTGACATTTGTGTTCGTAAGAAAGGGACAAAGCACATATTATTTAGCAGAGCCATTTTAAGTTTAAGAATAAGGGGGTTAATATTTACTCGCAAGAGAATTACAAGAAATTTAAGAGAAATATATCTTTTTTTTTTTTTTTTTTGATGGAGTGCTGCGAGCCGGGCCTACGCAGGACCCTTTAGCTCGGCTTGGGCTGTGCGTGAAATGGCCAGAGGGCCAAAACAGCAATCGAGAAATATATCATTAAATCGATGACGATTTAATGATTTATGGTCAGTTCGGGGCGCCAGGGGGGGAAAGTGCGCCTCATTCATCATTCAGTCATTTAACTCATTTAAATCAATATAAATTCGCTGATATCCGTGCATTTGTGAAATATCTGTAGATCTCGATATGTTTGATGAAAGGCGCACTTAGCCCGGGGTTGCCCCCTCTGACCTAGTACCTTCCTCTGAATATTTCTCTTAAACGAATAATCGTTTAGTCATAAAAATACATAGGGGACTCTACTACCATCTGTTTGAAATTTGCCACCACTTGGGGACCCTACATGTCCCTCATGTCTGACAGGGTTATATCGTTGTTCGCAAAGCATGCCAGACACGACGCCACATAGAAGTTATAGCATGTTATTATAGTTGAAATGCCCTTACATCCAATATTTGTCATCTGTCATTCCCGTACAATTTATGTCATCGTTGACGTTTATTGTATCGGGATGACGGCTATTAAAAAAAATAATTATATATGATTTGGAAATACAATATTATTATGCTGAGTAATGATGGTTTCAAATGTTTGTGTATGTGAATTGTGACGTGTTTGTAGTGTTTCTATTCACACAATGCATTTCAGGGTTAATCCCCCTGTTACCATCAATTTGTTACCAGTGCGAACTAATGGGAATAGTAATTGATGATGAATAAAAATCCCAGTAGTTACCACAGTGGTAAAATATAGAGAAAACATTCCCAGCTGTTACCACTGGAAACAAATTGGTGGTACCATATATGTGGGAATAACCCGTATTTCAAAGGCAAAGTAAGTTCGTACAGTACTGTACCATTATAACCAGGGCTCGGATTTTTCATCGCACGATAAGACGAAAGAAAACTATGGAGTCGATATCAACATTAAAACTTTACTCATATTCATACTCATACTCATTCATTTAATTAATACCAAAAGTTTATTATATTGTAAATACAAATGTTAACCGCCACACCATGTTTATTACATTATAAGATAAATAATAAAATGTTCACGAAATAATTAAGTTAATTAATATATGCACTAATTGCAAACTTAAATAAATGACACGTCTAAAGCCGTTAATGATTGAAACATGAGGCAATTAAATAAAGCGGCCAGTACCCACCGTTAAGTCTATCGCAACAATATGGTCTGGATAACTAGGTATGCAACTAAGTTGAAATTTGACAGCATGATAAATATATAATAATTACGGGACTAGGAAAATGAGTGAGTATGAATATGAGTAAAGTTGTAATGTTAATATCGACTCCATAGTTTTCTTTCGTCTTACCGTGCGGTGTAAAATCCGAGCCCTGATTATAACAAGTCACAGTATCCAGTTACTTTTTATTACATATTTACATACATATGAAATAATATATTGTAATTGAAAAGGATACCGTTGCTTCACAATTATCAGAAACATATGCATGATACTTTCAAGAAACAAAATATAAATGGTGGTCCTGTGCAAACGGTCTTTGTGAATAGTTAATTTATCTTAACCGTGCGTACAATTTTGTGAGCTTTAAATGTATAGTATAATATTAATCTTAGTTTTTACTACGGAACAGTGTTTTTATTAATAATTGCGAACGCTGTGGTGGGGGTTCTACAGACTAGTTTTTTTCCCAACTTACTTCTAGAATCTGGCCAGCGAGGCGTCTCACATTATTTTTATAGCAACGATGTGTATGTACCTATGAAATAAGCTGCCAGTTATTACGCCGCTATGCACCTAGTGTTACCAGAAGACGGCACGCGAGCTTTCTCGAGGTCTCGCACTATCCGTCTCTTTCTAATAAGAGAGAGACTGATAGCGCGAGATAGCTCGCGCGCCGTCTTGTGCTAACCGTGCAGGGTGAGCTTTTTTCAAATTTGCCGCATTTTTTGTGATGCTCGCTGGTCAGGATATACATAGGAGTCATAATTAATAAATAAATTATACAATAATTTACTCGTATTAGCGAGAAAGGTCTGTAGGACCACCAGTTTCGTGGTTAGTGGTTTCTCTCTACATGTTATATTATAATTATTACGTATCTTGTAAATATTTTTGGATCGCTGTTAAATGTTAAAGTGACGTTTCTAAGTGTGGTGTAAGTTTTTTAAATTGATTCGTTATTACACGTTTTTCGTACGGTTGCCGTCAAAGATATAGGTACATAAAAGTTAAACTTTTACACCTTATTACTGCTGAATAACGCTTCGCTTGTGTAATGCATTCGCCGAACTTGTTTCAAACCACTTCGGCAGACTGTCATCTTCACATTCGTCTGTCCGCCTACTGCGGTCACATACATAGGCGATTCCAGCCGTTGGACACAGATTGTGGCCGACTACCGTCATATTTGCACTGACTTATAGTTGTTGCCTCCTTATCCTACCCACGCCGCGCCTTCCCGTACGTGGTCGCCACTCGTGAACCTTTCCGCCCCAACGGCCATGGGTTCTACGTGCTATGTGTAAGGTGAACTGATGACCTGGTAAGGGTCGCGGCGGTCCGCTGGATGCGGGTAGCGCAGGACCGGTTACTTTGGCACTCTTTGGGGGAGGCCTATGTCCAGCAGTGGACGTCTTTCGGCTGATATGATGATGATGATTATTGCCGATTTATTCCTTGGTTACAAGACATTCTTTCTTTATGTAATAAGGCGAAAAATTTGATGTCGACTATCCATAATATGCGCAACTCGCTCGCCTAGGTTATAGAGTGCATTGACTTGTGTATCATTATGTCTATACTTGGGATATTATCGGTAAAGCCCGAATTATTGAAAACGAGTATTAAAAGCATGCTTCCTGCTTTGAATCAAACGAATTGTCTAGAACGGGGGTCGGCCAACTTTTAAGTCTGAAGTAAAACTATCAATTTCAGGGATTTCAAATAATCCTTTAATTGATGGGATCTTCTATAGAGATAAGCGTCTCTTGGAAGAGCCGAAGTTGTCACTTCGCCGGTTTGCTGGCCCCTGGTTTAGGCTATTGGAAAAGTAAATGCCCGCTTAATTTCGCATTTACAATAAGTTAATTTAGAATGTCCTCGTGAACGGAGTCACAACTGTAGTCATGTTTTGCTGTTTTTGTGGTACATGTGATAAAAGATGGCAGTCTTTAATACTTACATCTTGTTCAGTGTTTCTGTTACCGAAAAGTTTTTACTAGTATCTAACGCCTTTCTTATTGAAAAAAAAATGTTTTAACTTAAGGTATGGATTTAAAAGAGTGGTATGCTGCGAGATCAAAACTGCATTTATGCTAGATTTTCGTGACTAGGTCGTTCGAGAGATCAGATTATCAATGATAACCTGTTCATGCGTCTTTGGAATATAATAAGGTGAAACTTGATTTCTGGATCTATATTTTACAATGGCTGTGTTTTGCAGAAGTCTAGTTTAGCCATGCTGCATTTGATATTTTAGTTGATTTTAAATGTATATGTGTTTTTGTAATGTTTTTACTTTACGGGGGTTTAGGCCCTTTTCACATACATGCGCTTACATGAATAGTCCAAGTAAAAAATATGTTACAAACTTCGGATAGACACTTTTGACTGACTGTAAACTTTAATCGCGATGACTTGTGTAAGCTGACCTTGATTCATAAAAGTAACTAAAATGAGTTTTGTCTCTCTGTGTGAATACGAAAACTTTTATTCATTGTCATTTGTCTTTATCTGGCATTGTCAAAATTACATGAATCTCAATAAAATTTATGGTAGGTTTGATGAATGTTATGTTGATAACGTTCTTTTATCGAGGTGTGCTTATATTGTTTTAATATTGTAAGTTATTGAACAAGAACATCAGTCCCGACATCGTATGTATGTGTTAAGGGCAAAACTGATTTACCCTGCGGAAAATACTACATAATATATGCTATTATTCCGAAGGGTTTTAGTGCCAGAATATTTTAATGCGTGCATACGTCACAAGTATGATTGATTATTTGTTAATGTTAAGTTGTTAAGCTATACCAATGAATGTCGGTTTTAAACTATAACAGTTATTTGATTGCAATCAATAAATATTTTTATAAATAACGTGTTATTTATTTTCAAACCTTTGCGTACAGTATCAATAATCCCTTGCCGTTTAATACCGATGGTGCCCAATCTGTGCCTATCTTTACATTAAGAGATTCATTTATACGGCGGATGTTTTTGTATTTTCGGTGCATCGTTACCATAGAGATAGGAAAACCACCTGAGTTTGTAAAAAATATTAGTTTAATGAGTATAAAACAAATGTACATTTATTAGATAGCTACACCATGTGCATTGTTGTGTAACAGAATTGTGAAGCCCAGCAATTTGAGAACTAACAGGCTGGTATAATAAAATAAAGTGCAATGTCATTATTATTAAATTTTTAAGCTGAAAATATTTACTTTCAACGCAAGTATAATTTCTCCTAAGTTCTTGTAGTTGGAATACTGTTGACGTTTGAGTGACACTTGTATTGACGCATGGTAGCGAATAATTTAGACTATAGCCATTTATTCCCAGTTTCCATTGGGATTTATGTCCGCCCCGTTATTTATTAGTTACTTCTTCTCAAGATAGTTATTTATCACTGCCGCAACTCCTTTCCCTTTCCCGTCCACTGTTCGTCAAACTTGACGTCGCATTCAAGGTCTCTAAGGGCAGACTTCACGTCGAAACCGAAGTCGCTGAGGAATCTCTCGTAGGACGCGTTCAGGATTGCTTCGACGCCCAGCTCCTTGAACTTTGGATTCATGTCGCGACAGCGGGCCACCATGTTGCGGATCGCCCAGCATCCGTTTTTCTGCAAGATTTAAGGATGTTAGACTGATGAAACTGAGCCAACTCCGCACAATAGGGGTGTAGACACTAAATAAAATAATCAATAATGTCATATTTTCTCGAAAAAGGATTTAAAATGTAGTAAAATGGAGAAAAAATCAACGCAAGAGGTTAAATAATCACGAAGTTATAAGCAAACCCCGGATGACGGGAGCTTATAAGTGTCCAAAGTTTTAAGAAGGGGTATGTTTTGTCCCTTTTTCGTAAAACGCAACTTCATATGAAACGATGACGCTTGAAGATTGTGACGTCATTAATAGACGGCAACGTGCCGCGCCCCATCGTGTTCGGCGCCGCCGTCGACGCGGCCCGCCGGCAGCCTCGCGTAACGTGACGTCACAAACTGTTTGCGTTTTCTCCCTCTAAAAAGCAATATTAAAACGGTTGTAGCTTCGTAATTCTTTGAGATATCTGAATGAGATTTTCGTCACTAGGCATATTTTTTCGCCT
Organism: Epinotia ramella; assembly: GCA_947578815.1. Classification (NCBI taxonomy): domain Eukaryota; kingdom Metazoa; phylum Arthropoda; class Insecta; order Lepidoptera; family Tortricidae; genus Epinotia; species Epinotia ramella. The sequence continues at coordinate 29,702,489 of OX388202.1, forward strand.
TCTTTCTTTATATAGTACTAGCTTCTGGCCGCGACTCCGTCCGCGTGGAACTCGTTTATATCGCAGCTCCATACAAACTTTTACCCCCCCCATTTCACCCCCTTAGGGGATGATTACGGGGATAAAAACTATCCTATGTTAATCTCCATCCCTTCAACTATCTCCACTTAAAAAATCACGTCAATTCGTCGCTCCGTTTTACCGTGAAAGACGGACAAACATACAAACAAACAAACATACACTTTCGCATTTAGAATATTAGTATGGATTTTACATAGTGTAAAAAATCGAAAATGTATGCCGTCAAACTGAGTGACTGTTTTATTTCTACTTCTAATACCTCAGCAACACTATGGTCCTCGCGCTGCCGCGATGTTGCCACTCCTCTGCCCGCGCGACCAAGCGCGACGCTCCGCATTAGGTTACTTGCCTTTATTGCCACTCCTATGAATCTCTTCCAAAAACCGACAAAAGCAATGACGAGGAGTAAGACGAGCGGCATGAATTTGGAGAGGTACAGTCGAGGAATTTGAATGTTTAGCACTTTTGGACCTTAACGTCATTCAAATAGAGTTGACATGACACAACCTTCATTTTCCTCGACCGTACATTATAATAAGGTACCTCTCCAAATTTTTTACTCCTACTTATTCTACTAATAATAAAACTTCAGTTTATTTTATGGATGGATTTGAGCTGGTGTCTGATTTGCAACTAATGTAATTGTCATGGTTTTTGTATCTGAAGTAAATTTAATGAAATTAAAACAAAATACGTTTAAGTTGTAAATTAAATTAGATTACTTAATCTTACAACCGGTATGTACTTCCAACTTCTAGCATATCGAGCATTTGTGTGTATTGTACATTCCTTCTCGCTTCTCGCTCCTCCCTATTTCCCGGCAGGAGTATACGATGAACAGTAACACTAGGCGATGATGATGATAATGAACCACCTACACCTACCTCCACCTTTTGAGCAATCGGCCTCTAGCGCTATATCGCAACTGAACCTAGTCATCACATCTAACCGAACAAACTCCGTAAGCAGACCTCTTTATAACTAATTTTGAAAACTACTAGTATGAACTTGGCATTAACCTATTCGACGCCAACCGCTCCGCAGGTTCAACGCCAACAACTGATATATGCGCCAAGGAACCCGGCACGATAGCAACCTTCTTGCATTGACACAAGGTCTAACTCCGCACTAAATGTCTTATTAATTTGGCGTGTGGTTGACAACTTTTCTCTTTGACAGAGCTTTGAAAACTTTAATGGCCATTCGTTTATCTTGTTCCGGATCCGTCGAAACGACCGATACGTCCGAACGGTTTAAGGGTGGGTTGCACCAAACCGTCAGTAATCGTAAGCGGTGTTCGTTAAAATCGGAAAGTTTGTCAAGTTTCTATGGACTGACACCGGCGCCATTTTTAACGTTGATCGGTCTGTAATCGTGGGTGCAAGTCGCCCTTAAACTTAGATCATGATTTAAGCTTTAAAAATCGACATGCCAAGGGTTAAGAGGAAACACAAGGGCCGTTGTTCCATACAAAAGTAGTCACCTGTATTCTCCCTGGATAATGGCAGTAGAGCAATAAAAAATTCTCCATAAATCTATGGCTACTATTGACAAGTTCCTATGTTTTCCTTTATTTCATAGGTTTATTCTTTAAAGAGATATTAACCTTCAAAAACCTAAGAAAAATGCCAGATTTTCCGCTGTGTTCAAACATCCAGAAAACAATGTTGACTAGATTATTTAAAAAAAGCGGCCAAGTGCGTGTCGGACCACGCAAAACGAGGGTTCCGTGCCTATTAAAAAGGTCGTATCGTTACTGAAATCTGCATATTGAAATCTTATGGCACTTATGTCCTTTTCTTTAAGGAAGGCAGATTTTTAGAAATATCTCAAAAACCTTTGAACCGATCCTGTTCAAAATAATTTTCGCTGAGAGAATTTAATAAGCCCTATGAGCATGATTTTTTTCATATTTTTAAAATACACGGTTCAAAAATTAGAGGCGGGGGGGGGGGGGGCACAATTTTAGTGACTTTCGAGGAGATTATCTCCGACTCTATTCACTTAATCAAAAAAATTGCTGAGAAACCTTATATTTATTTTGAAAGGCCTATCAATTGATGTGCCACACGTGGGCTTCCAATGAAAAAAAAAAATTTGACTTTCAGCTTTATGTATGGAGTGCACCCCTAAAAAAATTTTTTTTTGTACTTTAGTTACAAAACTATGTAGCGGTTAACAAAATACACCTATCCTGTAAATTTTATTCAAATACACCTTATAGTTTTCGATTAAAATGGCTGTGACATACAGACGGACAGGCAGACAGACAGACAGACATGACGAATCTATAAGGGTTCCGTTTTTTGCCATTTGGCTACGGAACCCTAAAAAGGAAAACATACATACCAAAGCCTTTCTTTAACTTTTAATATAGAAAAATAGTTAAATAGGTCAAGTTTTGGAGAAGAAATCACGGGACTACGAAACGTTGATTTTATTTAATGGGTATTTTCGGTCCAAGCTGCACTTGTCTCTATCGCGCTCTGCGGGGGGAGGCTTGAGGTTGTCGCGACAGCAATACATTTTGCAAATACCTATTTCTCAATTATCTCGACATTTGTGTTTCCTCTTAAGTTAAGAGGCTGGGTCCTGCAAATACCTGTATAGCAGCGTTCTCTGGGTGCCTCTTGAGACAGTCCACGATGGCCTCGGGCGCCCCGCAGTCGTAGAACAGGCGGCTATGCGGCGGCTCGCGCAGGGTTAGCGCCGCGATGCATTTTAGGGTTGACGCCGTCGCTGTCACGTTACTCTGCGATATAACAGTAAGGTTTGGTCTTTAAATAAATAAAATCACTACATTGTATAAAACAAAGTCGCTTCCCGCTGTCTGTCCCTATGTATGGTTAGGTCTTTAAAACTACGTAACGGATTTTGATGCGGTTTTTTTAAATATATAGAGTGATTCAAGAGGAAGGTTTATATGTACCATATAGTACCCGTGCAAAACCGGGGCGGGTCGCTAGTTAATAAATATGTGAATTTTATTCGGCAAGTAGGCCGTAATGGCACTTTTACAAGTCAAACATCTACCAGCGTTTCTGAAAAAGAAGACCACTGTTAAGAAGAAACGCCGAAACAAACACAATAATTAGTCTGACTTTCGTCGGGAGTGCGGTCAGCGGTGGACGCCTTGCTTCTCAAGCGGAGCTTCTGACGCTGATTGCATTATTGACAACTGACCAAACTGGACATTGGCGAAATCATCTTAACTTAGATGAAAGCCATTAAAAAAAAGGTAAGATAAGAACGGTAAGTTTATTAAATCAAGATTTTATGAAGAGGTCCTACCTACTTAATCGATTTAATAGAACATTATATATAGAACTAGCTGATGCCCGCGGCTTCGCCCGCGTGGTTATAGGAAAATGTAACATATTGAATTTTCCCGCTGGAAAAAGTAGCCTATATCACTCTCCAGCTTCTAAACTATCTCCATACAAAAAATCACATCAATACGACGCTCCGTTGCGACGTGAAAGCAGGACAAACATACAAACACACACACACACTTTCGCATTTATAATATTAAGTAAGGATTTACAGAGACCGGAAAACAGCAATTCGGGATCAGTAGATTTTGGCGGAAAAGTGCAGCTGAGTTTTAAATAAAATACGATTCCACGAATTGTTATTCCCGCCGAGGCATATAAACATGTGAATTTCGCCAACTTATTAAGAGGAAACACAAGGGCCGTTTTTCCATAGAAACGTAGTCCCCTGTCTTCTCCCTGGATAATGGCAGTAGAGCAATATTTTTTACTATTGACATGTTCCTATGTTTTCCTATTTTTCATAAATTTATTCTTAAAAGAGATATTAACCTTCGAGAACCTAAGATAAATGCCAGATTTTCCGCTGCCTTCAAAGATCAAGCAAACTATTTTTACTAGATTATTAAAAAAAAAGGAAAACAGGAACACGGCCAAAGCCTTTTGTTGATTTTTAATAAAAAAAAATAGGTCAAGTTTTGGAGACGAAATCAGGGGACTACGAAACGTTGATTTTATGTACTTTTAATAGGTATTTTCGGTCCAAGCTAACTACAGGGCGAGCGGGTAGTTGTGGTAGTATTCTCCAGTAGAAACCTGGTAAGGCGTTTGAGGGATGTTATTCAGCGTGGTAGCACGGTACAGTCAGCAGCACAAGTAGCTGAGCAGAAAACGCACTCAAAATTATCTGCACTGATCCTTATTCCCTTGACATTAGAGTCCATGTGTTCTGTTCGTGTCTAGGCCCGCGTAGCTACTTCTGCTGACTATATAATACGTCGCATAATATAAGAGTAAATCCTCCTGAAATAAAGTAAAAAAACGCAAGCAAATAACTACTTTATCGTCACTAGCACAGTCCTTTTTTGCTTGAGTTTCAAGTTCGGACAGATTTTATCTCTGATGGTGATACTCACCGCATGTCTGGTGAGCAGTAGCACTATGACGGGTACAATGCCGCTTTTGACCAGCTGCCTTTTCACATCGTCGTTACCGGCCAGCGCTGTTATTCTAGACAAAAGAAATATCGAGGTATAAGTTGGAGTAGAAGGTATGTAGCAAAGCTCTTTTAACTAAAATGTCCCTTTCTCACAAACATAATCTGACGATTGACAGTGAGACACGAATGAAACAAATTTTAACGGCATTTTAAGTAGGATAGGTTTGATAGACGGGTAGATGAATGAGGACATCAATGTTTTTAACGTCTAGGGAGTTACAATACAATACAATACAAATACTCTTTATTGCACACCTCACACAAACAAAGCAGTTAAAAAGACAAACAATACAATAACATGTAGGTAGAGGTAGACAACAGGCGGTCTTATCGCTGAAGAGCGATCTCTTCCAGACAACCTTTGGGTATCGGAGAAAGAGATAAAACTAGATTATGTAGTAGGTGGTGCAGAGATTATAATAAGCCAAAAATCAAAATAATTATATCAATACACGTACATAAATAGCTCTATATATAAACATACATACACAATCATACATATATACAAATAACACAAATAAAAATATATAAATAGCTTATAGTTTAGCTTTAAAATGAATTGTAACTTCATAAAAGCACGTTTATACTTTGTAATTCACTTAATTATAGTAAGTACATTTATTGTATAGCTGGGCAGGTCACGCTATCCCTTTATCGATTTAACAGGGCATTGAATTTTCCTTGACAACAAACTGTTTGATCAATACATCCCCGGGATAACCAAATAAGTCCATATAGTTGTATTATATCTTCTTCTACCTAGAAAAGTCAGCGAAATTCACGTTTGACCCTATCATCGATTGTTATTTAGTGAGCTTAACGACGAAGCACTCAATTTCAGGCTAAAAAAAATCTAAACATGACGACACCTGAAAAAGGAGATTACCTTTCGTTCGGGAACAAGAATTATGGTCTAAAAACCGTCAGAGAATGGAACGAACATAACTTAGATGTTCTAAAAGGAGATATCATCGGTACTACCGACAAGAACACCTCTATAACCAAAAACTGCATCGTTAAAGTGAACCAGACCTCCTGCCACGACTACAGCGACAGCACGAGCCAGCTCAAGCATAGAGCGAGACACATTAATTACTGGAAAGCCGAGTTAGAAAGAGCCATAAGAGACATCGACGCGGAAATCATAGTCTTAGAATCCCAACGACAGCAACTTCAAAATGCTATGGACACTTTGAAAATACCAGAGTACATTACCGAAGAGTGTCTTGACGTAAGGGCGAATAGAATGCAGTCTGACTTGGTCTACGATGAGCCCCAAGAAGCTCTGTTCACAGAGTCCGCTCTCATAGAAAATGTAAAGAGATTACATAGAGAAATGCTCCGAGATATTGAGAATCAGATGGCGATGAACATAGCGGCAAAACACGCTTTGGAAAGGGATTGGAGCAATAAGTATTTGGCGTTCAAATATGAGAGTGAAAACGCTGAATTAGAAACAAAAGCCGTCAACATAAAAGATTCAGCAGGAGCCACCAGATTATCCGAAGGACAGTCCAATGTGCAATCATGGGAATATAACACTGTGTCAACTTTGGATCAATTTAGAATTGCTATGGAAAAATCACAAGCTTTGAGAGCCAAGGTTGAAGCGGCTTTGATAAACACAGCTAGAGATCTTCGTTCGCAAGATATAAAAGTAAACGATGAACTATCAAAACGAATCGCTAAAACTGAACAAGTGAAAATCGAACTAGAGAACTACCTGCGGCTGACGTTGCAGAAAATTGTCGAAACTGAGAATATTCTAGAGACATTGCATGAGGAAATTATGAAGGTATCACAACGGATCCAGGTGGCCCAAACCAGACTTCATACTAAGAACTACAGGCCTAGTATCGAGAACTGCAGGGAGGGGTCGTTAGTCGGGCTTATAGAAGAAGTGAGAGATTTGAATGATAGCATGAGTCTGTTGCGAAAACGGTCCTTGGAAACAGAGAAACTGAGGGCAGAATTGATCCACGAAAGGGGAAGATTGGAGAACGAGATTATTGTGAAGAAGAAATCTCTTTTCTGTGACAATGAGAGGTGCTTGTTCCTTCGCTCGCACTATCAATCTGCCGAGAAAATGTGTGGTTTTTAGACATACTGAGATCTCATAATTGAAAAATATTTATGAATAGAGAAAATTGTATGGGTTTCTGTAATTGTAGATTTCACCGTGTGTGTGTTTTTCACTTAAATAAAGTAGCTATTTATGCGGAAAGTGACTGATTTTATTGCAACCCCCATACGGTGTCCAGCCCCTTAAACCAAAATCCTAGGTCCACCACTGTTAAGGCGCGTACAGATTATGCGCGGCAATCACTCGAACATTGGTTCGCGCGGCGGCCGCGCGCAATGGAGACGGAGTTTCCGCACGTGGCAGCTCGAACCAGGGATTGTAAAACCGGTTAAATTGAATACCTGTATATAAATTGACAAACGACTACCGCTAAAAAAATAATACCTATATTCGAATTGGTAATGTGTTCATTCCGCTTTTGTCTTTTTCACTATTTATGCACTATTTACAATATTCTTTACCTCTATTTAATACCGGTTTTCGTTCCTCTTGATAGATAAGGTGTCAAGTAGACATTATGACTGAAGCACAACAAATAGGTGTGACGTTACTCAATAGCATTGTTGGTTAACACTGGTTGAAATGTCTGCTAGTACTGAACAAATAAATTGCGATGTATATCAAATTGAAAATTGTCAAATTGTTTATTCGCCTTTCTGTAATACTTAATTTAATAAAATAAAGTAGCAAAGAGCCACACGAAAAAGAAAGGTTTCGTATTTATATAAAACCTAACATCTAAAATGGGCCGCGGACGGAAAAGAAAAAGTGCAGCTTACCGGTATTTTGATATCGACGATAGCCAAAATGAGTCCACCTGCTAATTGAAGGATGCGGAAAAAAAATTAAAGTAAGTTTTGTCTTTCGGTTGGCATGCGTCTATTACTCTTTCACGGCTACGCCGCTAAACCGATTTAGAAGAAATCTGGTTTGAAGATGGTTTATGACCCTGTGAAGGGCGTCGGATTGGATTTTCGCTATTTTGTTAGGAAACGGCCTGAACGAACCTGAGCCTATAGAACTACTTCGAAAGATAAATTATAATTTGTCCTAAGTATGGCCTCATTGTTCCATAGAACAAATGGGAATCACAACTATAAGTCCAAAATTCGAAGTACAATACTGTTCGGCAGCTCTCAAAGATGAGTAGGTAGGTAAGTATGTTAACAAGAAAACGACAGGGACAGTATTATACGAACTAAAACAAAAATTTCGATTTTAAGAGTACGTGGGCGGAGTATGGGCGGACTCTTTTTTTTTAAACTACTTTTGTCTAAACTAAATATGAAAGCAAAAAAAGAAAAATAAAGCATTCCGTTTATCCACCAATTGGTAATATAATATTCACGAGAAAACCACATGAAAATCTTGTATATTATAATGTATTGTGAAGCAGAACCATAAAATACTAGATGAAAGATCTAATGACACGTCAATGACGTCACGATCAAAATGAAAAGGACAAACCGATCATATGACAGAATGGTACTCTTTTCGGTCATTGTCATAATTCAAAATTAGAAAACTTGCTTGTTTGGTCACTGACAGGTATTACCGGTAATGGCTTTATTGGTAAAGTATCAAATAGGGGTAATGCTGTCAATTGTCGAAACCGCTATTACATTTGAATACCAGTTTTGATTATACCGCTTATTAGAGCTTTAGTGATATAAATACCGAAATGCAATTATAACCGGTTATACCTTATTTAAAACCGGTAGTAAGAATACCGGTAACGATCCCTGGCTCGAACATTGCCGCGCTCGAACGTGCCGCGCGGCGATCCGAGCGCCGTCGGGTTTTGAGCCCACATCAAAGAAGCTTCAGTCGCTGATCGAGCTTGATCGCTTGCCTCGCGCAGCCGCCGCGGTCTACCTAAATTCCATCGAACATTTGCCGCGCGAGCCATGTTCACGCGAACACTGGCTCGCGCGGCTGCCGCGCATAATCTGTACACACCTTTAAGGTATAAGTTTGTACTCACAGTTTGCTCGCCTGCTGTACGACCGAGGCGTTTTCTGCGTTGTCTGCTAGCACTGAGAACAGTATGTCCTCCCCACTCTCGGATACTGTAGCACACAGCTCATGGCGCACGAGAAGAGAAGCTATCGTCGACATCAGCTCTGATACTAGAGGGGGCGTTGTGTTCTCTGAAACCAAACGTTATAGCTTTCTAAAGGCTTGGTTATTTATTTATTTATTTATATAAGTACATCCACATCACATATACCTATTACATCATTGACCTTAATCTCTGCGCCTGCTGCTCACTGCGCCAGCGTCTTTGTTTTACAATAAGCTCTCGCGGCCACGACGCGATGTCACGATGTCACGACGCGATATAGCGTCTCCCGCGAATGAGTAATGTTTCGGCATGACGCTATATCGCGTCGTCCGCGGTGAAAGTGTGAGTGGTGTGGTGATTTATCCGACAAGTAAGCAACAATAACGACCTTTTTACCACCTATCGCAATGTATAATTCTTAATATATCTGTGTGACTTTGAGATGCTAAATAAACGTTCTTCTTTCTTTCTTTCTTACGGAGTACATAGCATTAACTAATTAGGGAGTACATAGCGGTAGCAGACACTTAATTAGAAATTATTTTGAATTGCGATTCTACTTTGTGAAACTATACAATTTTAATTTTAATTTTTCATTATCAGAATCAGAATCTATTTATTCGTTAAACATAGGTACATTGTAGGTCTTAATAATATAATTGCGAATCACTATGTTTTGCCAGGTAGGCGTACGAACACGTTTATGTTAATTAATATTATTCATTATCATGCATAGAATTACAACAATAATCAATTATTTCAACAATACTTTGTTAAATTTTAATTTTCAATAATAATAACTAACAAATTACTCTCAGTCATAAGTCAGCGTCATTCAAAAATTGATAGACATTATAATAGCATTTTTTTATTAACAATAATTTCAGTGTTTTCTTAAACTGCGCAGTGTTTAATTCCTTAATAGGATTTGGAATTTTATTATATATTAAAGGTGCCATTCCTAGTACACTTTTCCGAACTAGCGCTGTTTTACACACTTTATGTCGCATGTCATTTTGGTACTGAGATCTTACAGGGAGCTTTCGTGTGTCAGCAATTTTAGTGTACAGACTAGGATTGCATTTAACAAATGTGGCAGTTTCCAGAATATACCGGGTGTACAATCCAAATGGGTCAGTATGGTGAAGTCGCAAACTATGAGAGATAGCGAGATCTGTTCTTAGGAACCATGACGTCGATTTAAGATTTAATAATTCTAATTTTAAGAAAATAAAATGTTCCAGTGCCAATTTTAGCATCAATGAGGGTATAAAGGCTCGACAAAATGTGATATCGCAGTGGTAGGTTGCTAGCCCATCACCCAAAACACACTTCAACCCTGCTCCCTTAGTCGACTATTACGACACCCACGGGAGATAGGGGTGGTGAAATTCTAACCTGTGTATACATTTTGTGGTCAGGCAGCTCATAGCTGTGTTTGCCCACGATAGAGCATGACTCATGATCAATGCAGAGAAAGAAGGCATGATTTGGGTTCTTTCTGATACACAACACAGCTTATATGTTGCGCAGCAGACCTTCTGACCAGTCGCCATCAGATATATCGGAGCTGCCAAAGTGCTCACAAATATCTGAACAAGTCTCTAACGCCGCGACAATAGAGACGTGTTCAGATATTTGTGAGCACTTTGGCCGCTCCGATATATCTGATGGCGACTGAGTAAGTAAGTATTTATTAATCATTATTACTGATGTGCCGACGGAGTTTGCAAAATTGCGAAACAGTCTCATTGGAGAGATCTAGGTTTTTTTTTTTTGTTCTTTAGCTGGAAGAGATCCCTTATAGGGATAAGTTCGCCTTTGTACTTTGATCCATTGTTGACGTGGATATTCTTTAACATTTTATTGTGTACAATAAAGTGCTTACATACATACAGCTTACATACATATTAGAAGAGAGGCCTATGCTCAGCAGTGGGCGATTACGGGCTGAAAATGATGATGATGATACATACATACATACAATACATTTGCTAAAATAGTAACTTTCTTACATACTGGTGAAATTTTTTAGCAATTTCCGAGAAAGTTCTCATATTTTTGGAAACTTTCTGCAACTTGCAGATCAGTAAGTATTATTATCAAATTCAAACTTGTACCTTTTAATAAGTTAGTCAATGGGTCCAATAGTTGGAACCCTAGTTCTTTAGCGTGATCATGTGCTTTGCCAAATTCCACTCTAATATCATCATCCAGGGGAAATTTTCGTATGACGGACAAAACTTCTGAGAGCAACTGAAAATAAACATAGAAATTAATACCCACGGCAACTCTTATGACAGGGCCGCTCTTAATCATCTAGGCGCCCCGGGCGACTCATGCCTCAGGCGTCCTTTTACATTTCACGGCACCCTATACACGTCGTAGCCCTGGGTGACCCCGCCCCATTTGAAAGCCGGCCGGATCCTACTAATATTATAAATGCGAAAGTATGGATGTTTGGATGTTCAGATGTTTGTAAGTCAACCACGCTTAAACGGCTCAACAGATTTGGATAAAAATTTGCACAAAGATAGTTTATAGGCTGGATTAAAATATAGGATAGTATTTATCCCGGATCAACGCAGAGGAAGTCGCGGGCGGAAGCTAGTATAAAATAAAGCTATAATTTTGATAATATGCAGCACCAATCAGTGCCATGGTAGATTGAATGCAGATGATTTAGGAGAATATGCCCAAGAAGCTTGAATTACCTTGACATTAGTCGCGGGCAGAAGCTAGTATAAAATAAAGCTATAATTTTGATAATATGCAGCACCAATCAGTGCCATGGTAGATTGAATGCAGATGATTTAGGAGAATATGCCCAAGAAGCTTGAATTACCTTGACATTAGTCGCGGGCAGAAGCTAGTATAAAATAAAGCTATAATTTTGATAATATGCAGCACCAATCAGTGCCATGGTAGATTGAATGCAGATGATTTAGGAGAATATGCCCAAGAAGCTTGAATTACCTTGACATTAGTCGCGGGCAGAAGCTAGTATAAAATAAAGCTATAATTTTGATAATATGCAGCACCAATCAGTGCCATGGTAGATTGAATGCAGATGATTTAGGAGAATATGCCCAAGAAGCTTGAATTACCTTGACATTATTTTCAACTTGCAGCAAAGACTTCAAGTTACTTGCAATATTCTTTGCAAATATCCTCTGCCGATTCATTTCATGCTTTATACAACAAGTGCCGGTCCATCTCAATGTGGCCATCAATATTTTGTCATCTTCTGTGTTGTCTAAAATGCTGTAAATAATGTGACATGGCTGCATGATTTCTTTTGATCAAAAGGGATACATGTCACACAACAATAGCACAATTGTTTCTTGTCAATAAAAAAAAACTTTATTTCGTTACAACAGAAGTTAATTTGTACAGTCGACTACAAAGATAAGTATGTTTTTTAATGTTACAAAGTTATGTATGTATATCTTATTACTATGGTAGTAAAGTCTATGTATACATATTTTTGTAACATCGTATGGATACATCTCTTTGTAGTCGACTGTACCTACAACAAAAGTGTAGTTGAACCTAGTCACACAGTTATCTAGTTGTAATTTACATTATTGGTGCAGAATGAAGTCCTTTACTTCCCGTACTAGTTATAAATTGTATCATGGTGAAAATTATAATTTTCTTGATGTAATAACATCAAGCCAAAAGACTACTTATAAATTCCCAAGAAAAAGATTATGAAGTAGACTACTAAGGAGATATCCATAAAACATATATGTAATTGGAACACACAAGAACTCTGCAGCAAGCTGGTAGAAAAAGTTGACAGGCCTCATTACACAATATTTCCCGTAAAGAATATAAATATTCACACATACCTCTTAATTACATCAACACCTTTCTGGTCCAATAAATCCGGTTGTACCTCCATTAGAGCTATCAGACAATTTAACACATTAACAATATATGCTGCATCTTTATCTACCGGCTTGTCAAAGTATATCTTCTGTCTTGCTTGCAGTAAATCAAGTAACACTGTGTAAGCACCTTCCTTGCCCGCCTTTACCCTACGAGCTATGTCTTTGTTGCATTCTGCCTGCAAGATAAGTGAAGTTTCTGTTTTATTTCCATACAAACATTTTTGGGTAAATGGCAGTACAAAAGAAAAACCGACATAATTATGTGAAAATTCCATGTATAACATTTTTTCACAGATTTCATGTTCCTCATGTGATTTAGAATGCATTTTATGAACATAAAACTCTTTAAAATAGTAGAGGAGCTGGAGTACCCGGCCAGTGCAATTTTGAAACACAGGGATATCCACATGGCAAGGCTGTTAATACTTTGTCAGAAATCTAATTATTTCAATAAATATTTTTGATGTGAATTAAATTAATGTGGTTGTATTTGTTCTCTGTATCAAAGGATTCATGTAAGGCTTATTGTATTTTTTACTAACATATTTTATGGACCGGGTCTGAATTAAATAAATTGAATTGAAAACATTAGCAACACAATAATTGTACTGTATTCCGCAGGTTTAGAAAGGCTTGTAAGTTTTCAAACAAAAATTGAACATCTGAGAACATGGCTTAGACACGGAATTAATCAAAAAGACAGTGTACCTTTAAAATATCCAGTTCTTTTATGACTTTACTGTCATCATCATCATCAACATTCTTGAGTTCTTGTAGTTTTTTAATCGTTTTTGAGATCACATCATGATCGCCTGATCCGAGAACCAAGTCTTTTATAATATTTGAAAGATCAATACCCTGGAAAAAGTAGAAAGTAAATACTTTGGACACATGAACATAAAGAACCCAAACACGCAAACTAGTTAGTTAGTTTAGTTCGTTATGTTTAGGAAAATATGATAACACTAGCATTTATGACACAAGTTTTACTTCTAAAGCATGGCTTACCTGAGCTTCGAATTGATTTATAGCATCTTGAATCGCTTCCTCGGCGCCCATCTCAAACTCCTGCATATTCTCTTGGACCACTTCATCATACGTCTCTTGAGATATAACGCGAACCATTTTTGTAATGGAGATTTATATTGAAATGGGGATTTTTATTCAAAAGTTTGTAATTTAATAGTAAATCGAAATTTTTACCGCATACGGATGTGATTCACAGACTGACTTCCCAACCCATACCCAAAACAAGTGGCTGAATGCCGAATTGAATTGAAAGAAAGGAAATGTCAAATAAGTGTCACATAGATTGCGTAAAATGGACTGCAAGATTTAAATCACAGTACATCCACAGTTGTTTCTAATGATTTGAAATATAAAATAAAGTATAATCTAAGACTTGAAAGCTAAATTCAATTATTTGGTATGATGTGAATGTGTTATATCTTCGTGATATCGGTTGTACACAAACCGGTCATATAGATAAACGGACCGTATAGTTTTTTTTTTACTGAATAGCAATTTACTAAAGACATGGCAGTATGGCCTCTGGTCCTTAGCCTGTCCGGACGGACGAATAAAAAAAAAAAAAAAGCAAGGTAAGCAAGCATTCGAAAACTTTGCTACTATTTCCAAGAAAAGTCGTTTTATTGTAGAATATTTATTATTTCGGTCACATAAAGTAATTCAATATAATTTTTCCACGAAAAACGGCATAAGCTATTAATTAAAAGGATATTAAGATAAAAAAAAAATACCTTTGGGATAAAACATAATATTTCAAAAAATTACATCAATTGATTTCTGAACTTTACAGATATGACGCATCGCCCTGCTGCAAAGAAGGATATAATATTCTCGTACGTATTTTGTCATTTGTGTGATCAATCGAGAATTTGCGTCTCTAATAATCATATTTCAATAAACGAAGATGAGTTTCCTGACGAAAATGTTCGGCGGCAAGAAGGAGGAGAAAGGCCCGTCAACGCATGACGCGATACAAAAATTACGTGAAACTGAAGAGTTGTTGATCAAGAAACAGGAGTTCCTCGAGAAAAAAATCGAGTTAGAAATCCAAACAGCTAGGAAACATGGCACTAAAAATAAGAGAGGTAAGTTTCAATCATATTTCATTTGATAATAACATCAATTAAGATGGTAGTGCAACGATTTCTTTGTTGACATGACCTTGTTTTAATTTCGACTCGTTAGATATTATTTTGGTGTGTACTGTATGACAAATCTTAATCTTCCTTTGTATCTTTATTAGGTTGCATAGTCATACATATAACTTAAAAGCACTAAGAACTCTTCTCTTCCTACCTTCTGCAAAAATAATAAATACAGCTGAGCTGAGTCATGCTTCAACAATTCTCCCCGCAAGTAGGGTTGCCATGTGTCCAGCTTTAGCTGGACATATTTCGCTTTTTAGGGTCATGTCCGGCCAAATATTCACTTGTCCGGCCTGTCCCGCTTTTGTTAGGCTTTTTATTTTTCACTACCTTCAGAGATGATTTACTATTACTAAAATTAATTCAAAACGGTACGATTGTTTCGGCGTGAAAAGTGAATAGATAGACAGACAGGGGGTTAGTTTTGCATTTATAGTGATATATTATGATTATTATGAACGGTCCGGCTTTTAGAACGTAATGTTTTTGGCTTTGAAAAAGCTATAATTAGCGCAAAAAAGGTCCGTCCGGCCTTTAGGGTAAAATGTCCGGCTTAATTAAGTGCAGAGTCCGGCTTTTGTATTTTTCCACCTGGCAACCCTACCCGCAAGCAACACACCAATGATCGGCTATCGGAATAATTTTATGTCACTTTGACGTCCTACCTAATGAATAGTAATGACTAATATGGATAAGTCGGTGTTGTTCAAAATAAAACCACACATTCTTAAAAACTAACTGAATTTAATTTTAAATTATTTTTTCTATGATATTGTCCATCGATTCCTTTTAACATTCAGGATCCATTTATATAAAGAGAATGACCGTTCGACATCAACAGATGTGAGAGGTGCATAGTTGTAAACTGATATTCCGTTGTTATCATTCAAGTTTCTTACAAATTCGTAATCAGGGATTCTGTCAATTACTGATTCCGTTTTTTTACTTAATGAATTTGAGGACGTCATCATTACATACAGCCTTACCTCATCTAGTAAATCTAATGATTCTCTGATAGAGAAACCACGCTTTTCTAACAATGTTATATTTCTGGTTATTATTTCTAAATTTTCCTTGATGTTTATAAGATTATTTGCATGTAATAATTTCGTCATCAAATTGACATAAAATGCTTCCAATGGCCCATCACTGTTTATGACTCACACCTTTCCTTAGATTTCATCTAAAGGTGGGTTGCACCAACTGCACTTTATTAGCCTGTAATTGTTAAATATGGCACTGGCAGCTGTCATCCCATAGAAAACTGGAACTTCCCATACAATCAGATATTAATGGACATTAGGACATTACTTATCATAACAGGCAGTGTGAAACCACTGGCCCTAAGCCTAACCCCAAAAAATGTTATATCAATAAAGCCATCCTATGAAAAGAATAATCGTTTTCCCAATTTATATATTAAAATGTCACACTAACAAGGCTGCAATTGTTAAAAAACGTTTTGTATGGTCGTCAAACCAACTTAATGTATTCTAATAATAATAATAATAAAACACAATTGTAGCTGCAATTGGCGCCCTGAAGCGTAAGAAGCGTTACGAGAAGCAGCTCACCCAGATTGATGGCACGCTCACCCAGATTGAGGCGCAACGCGAGGCGCTGGAGGGTGCCAACACCAACGCCCAGGTGCTCAACACTATGAAGGACGCTGCTAATGCCATGAAGCTCGCTCACAAGGACATGTTAGTATTATAGTCATAATATGGTCAATCAACTATACTTGCGAGCAAAGAATTTGAGTGATTAGCCAAACATGCACAGTGATTCCATTTCTTGTGCTCGCATGTGTATTTCTTGTTGTTATTCTGTTCCAATATCCAGGAGACTAAATGACTGAGTATCTAATTTTTTTTACAATGTGAGTTCCTAACATTTTTAGAAGCGGGGCAATAAAAAATTGTTTAAAAATTGATCCTACATTGGGAGGATTATCTTGGATCCCTAAAATAATAGTTTTAAAAGGCTTAAAATCCTTCAAACCGTTTGGACTGTAGCCCGTGAAATTGTATTCTTGTCCACATACGTACATACGCTCGAAAAATATAACCCAACTTCTAAGGCAGTCTGGTGAAAAGCTGATGTGTATGTCAGTTTCGTTTTAACCTTCCCGTTTGTTACAGCGACGTCGACAAGGTCCATGACATAATGGACGACATCGCGGAGCAGCACGACATATCGCGCGAGATCACCGACGCGATCAGCAACAACGTCGCCTTCCCCAACGACATTGATGAGGACGAGCTCGAGAAGGAACTTGAGGAACTCGAACAGGTAATGCCGCCGTGCTACTTATGGGATTTAGTTCATCATCGTTTTCAGCATGCATTCACTGCTTAGTGTACCTATCAGGGCATTATACCGGTATAACCTCCTCTTTCATCCTCTATGCGTCGTTATGCTAATTCCTGAGGGTTGTGCCCCTTGTCATCATCCTCTCTCTAATGAAAATGATGTTTCGCGAAATATGACGGCGGCATGCGCCGCGGATTTGGTCGGCCCATGAAATTGTGCTGCGTCCTCTCGGTATTTGTCCGGTACAAGATATCTTCAAAATTCTATCAAAATTACGAGATATCTTCCTCAATTCGCGGTATTTTTTCGGTATTCCAAATATGTATTTAATAGGTAGGTTTTAAGGTAATGATAATGATTCAAATATACGATGACTTACCAGTTATAATACAAAAATATGAAATAGTAAGGAAGATACCGACATTGCATGCCAGTATATTCGTATGAAAACCTACATTAACCTATACCCCCTTTATACACTCATCCAGGTCAATAACATTAGCTCTAGGAACATACAGTATAGAAACATCTTCCACCATATGATGTGTGTATTCAACCAAGTCACTGTCAGACCATCTCGTAAGCATGTATGTCCCATATAGCAACACCATTAGCTGCTGTGCAACAAGTCTCAAAGAAGTCTATGATAATCATGATTAGGCGTCCATTTCACACAGCACTGGCAACACTGAAGCAGTAGACCAATAACGACTGTGCATTTTGACCTGTTTTGCACTTGAATGTAGCCTCGTGAGACGGGTCACAGCAATAGGGGTGTATGTAATATGATAATGAATAATGTCGTATTTACTCGAAAAAGTCAAAAACTGTAGTCAAATGGAGAAAAAGAAACGCAGAGGGGAAATAATCACAAAGTTATAAGTGTCCAAAGTTTTAACTAGAGGTATGTTCTGTCCCTTTTCCGCAATACGCAACTTTATATGAAACGATTGTCATTTACTATGACGCTCGCAAATTGTGACGTCACTAACTAACTGCGAGCGTTTTCTCTCTAACAAGCAATATTAAATGTAGCTTCGTAATTCTTTGAGATATCAGAGTGGGATTTTCGTCACCAAGCATATTTTTTTGCCTTCATTCTTTTGGAGTAACAATAATTTTCGAGTCTACACCCTTATCGATTCACCCATTACTGTGTTTCCTATGTTCTCTATGCTTATTGAATGTTGCAACTTGTTCCGTTTGCAGGAGGACCTAGACAAGGAGATGCTGGGCATCAGCGTGCCCACCGACACGCTGCCCGACGTGCCCAGCGCCGAGCTGGTGCACGACAAGCCCAGGCCCAGCAGGTCCAAGCAGACCGGTCAGTATCCACCACACCACACTAAAAAACGACTACAACTATACTATCCGCAAAACTAAGTGGCGAGTCGGGTCATAAAACTCATAAATCATCGGAATCGTGCTATCTCTTTCACACCTGCACGGCCTTATGGAGCGGGCCGAACAGCAATAGTGCAGATAGCGTTAGGCATAAATAGGAATGTCGATAAAGTAATGAAACAAAGAAAATAAATTACGTGGTGTTTTTTTATTACAGTATTGTATAATCTCGGATGTATAGTCTCGGATTTGGAGGCGAACTAAGTTGACAGTTCATTGCACACGAATGTTGCCACAGTTTCGCTAGTGCTGTTAATATCGATATTTAAAAAATCCAGTTCATGCAAGAGGTTTAGTAAAGCAGTTTGTATACTAGTGTTGTTATCATTCTTGTTACTTGTGTAAAAGTTGTGTAAGTAAATAATAGTTTGATAGAATTTGGTTTCTAAGAAGTTCTTATTATTGTATTATTTGCCAATACGAATAAGATGTATATAGGCTGATCCACCATCCGTGCAGGCAGAAGGAAGGCAGTTGAGAGACTAATTATATTTCGTTCTTACATTAGTTTTAGTATAAACATATAGATGAGTATGTATTTTCGGCTTTTCTACTACTGACACGGTTAGTGGAAGGACTATGCAAGGTAGGTTCCTACTTTATGAATTCAAATTCCTGTTTAAACTGTAAAAATCAATATGTAGATTCTGGTAAAGTTATGAACATAAAATAGATTTATTATTCAACAATGTATACGAGATGTCTAAAACGTGATTATTTTCTAATTGTATAAAACCTTTTCTATACTTGGTATGATTACTTGATAAAATACAATTTGAATCAGATTTATAGTAGGTACAACGTTATATCGACATAAGCCTATCACTATTTATTTTTTCCTATGTGTGACAACATTTTCAGCTGTCAAGTTAGTTCGCTTAATTAAAAATCCGAGCATAGTTACTATTGAAATAGCATCCACTCTTATTAATATTTTTTCTATGATATCCGTTGGCAGGTAAGGTAATGTAATTTTTTTCCAGCCACCCTTGAATATCTTTTGTTAACCAATTTGTATTAGTAATCGGGTTTAATACCTTGGTGTGATAACTAGCATTATCTATAATTATTAGAGATGGTTCTTCTATTGCTATTAAAAATTGTTCAAACCACTTCAAATAAACTTCTGCGTTCATTTCCGAATGATAATCAGCATTCGTCGGTTTAACGGCTCTGAATATTAATTTTGCCTCTGGGACAAATCCTGTTTTGGCTGAGCCACCGTGACAAATAATTAGCCTGTCACCTTTTCCAACTGGGGTTTTAAATGAAACCCTCCGTTATCTTCACTGTCCAACCACATTCGTTTACGACTTAAGCCCGCTCAACATTCTCGACAAAACTTCACGAGATTTGCCGAATACGAGAGTGTGGAGGGAGTATTCGTCTATGTTCGTATTGTTTTTAGTATATTCGTGTAGTCTCCGTTTCGTGTCGGTAAAATGGCCAAACATCAAAGAGCTCTCGTGAAGTTTCGTGTTTGCGCGAAACTTCTTCTCCACATTCTCGCTGCGCTTCCGTCAGTCGACCGACGGCAACCGTAGGAAGCGTCCATCTTGTTTGAAAGTCCAATTACAACTGCGCAAGGCGAGAATCGGTTTCGCCCGGTCTCGGCAAATATTCCGGCGAAACCAGTCTCGTGTAGTTTTGTCGAGAATGTGGAGCGGGCTTTACGTCAATGATTTTGATTCACCCAAGTCTCGTCCAAATCCTCTTGCTTACATAGAACTATAAATCATACATACTATAATTACTAATGCATTTCTCAATATCCACTTACCTAATCACGTATTTAGCTAATTATTTAAGAAATATCTTATACATATTTATTTTATTATTAGTCATTAAATAATTATGCACCTAATAATTATATCGACGTTTACATCATAAGTTATCGACATGTTACCGATACGGCTACGGTAGCGGACGTTTATTGCCCGAGTCGCCACTTAGTTTTGCGGATAGGTTTTTTTTTCCTTGATTTAGCGCTTGGCCTTGAAGATTCGAGCCCTTAAAGCTAAGACTAGCTTTATGCAGTGCTGAGAAGACACGAGTAGCGCCGACGGCTCGAGTCTTTAAACTAACAACACTACTTCAGACCAATCAAAATGAAGAATTTTGACACTAATTTTAAATTTGTTTGTTTATTGTTTCAGAGGATGACGAAGAATTCGCAAAGCTGCAATCCTGGGCTACATAGGGTGTGCGAGTTTGCAAATGATTTGTATGTTGTGATATTTTGACGGTACAGATCGTTCAATACACGAACAAGCGTCACTCCAACCTGCACATTGAGCCGCTAGTTGCAGCCACAAGCTGCGGTCGAGTTCTTTCCTACGTTTTGTATAGCATTGGCGCACGCCGAGCGTTAATTTTTCCCCCTGGGAGGCCCATAAGGCCCCATGGAGGTTATCTTATATCATATCTGTAACAGGGAAGTATAGCTAGCAGCTCGCGACTGACAGTAGGTACTTTTTATATGAAAAATCTTAACAAATCACTTTGATTTTGATGTCGATCGCTTCAGCATAATATCTAGGTTTAAAGGTATTTTTTTTTTAATTTATGGCAAATTTTGAAAAAAGGAAAACCTATAAAGCTAGTCTTTCATTGTGTCAATAACATACTAAAAAATAATTGAGATTGGAAAATGTTTAGAAGTGGAAAAACGTTTTCATTTTTTGTATGGACGAGTACGTAGTATTCCCAAGGTTTACTTCCCTCTTAATCAGCCGCACTGTGGAGCACCAGACCAAACAACCGCTCATATCGTGGAGGAGTGCCCCAAGAGACGCTTTACTGGTGAACTCAGCGATCTGTACGCGCTTACAGCGGGTGCAAGAGATTGGCTATCAAACTTAGATATTTTATTGTAAATGTACCTACGTCTATTATTAATTATCTCTTGTAACATAAGTTGTATTTTGAAATTATGTTGTAAAACACATTTTTGTGAGAAAATAAAGCCATACGATATAATAATAATAATCAGCCGCACTGCTGGGCAAAAACCGCGTTTAGTAGCCGCGTCCGAGCCACAAGCTGCGGGAGAATCTCGCGTTCGCTAAGGGCTGCGTTTAGTGGTGGCCATTAGTGGCCGTAATGCTAATGTGCGGCAGAGTGGTCCAGTGGCCGCAATGTGCGGCAGCGTGGTCGAATGGCCGCAATGTGCGGCAGAGTGGTCCAGTGGCCGCAATGTGCGGCAGCGTGGTCGAATGGCCGCAATGTGCGGCAGAGTGGTCCAGTGGCCGCAATGTGCGGCAGAGTGGTCGCGTTTATTGGTGGCCGCTAGTGGCTGTAATGTGCGTCCGCTCAAACTAGACGGCAATGTGGAGTGGGGTGCTTGCTCGTGGGTTGAACGACTTGTAACGAGTCGAGTGAAGGTTTAGTTTTGCTCAAGTAATCTCAAAAATGACTCATCTCTATGAATTCCACAAGTGTATCTCAAAACATAAGTGTACGGCCGGAGTGCCAGAAGTTCCGCTTCGAGCGCCCGGACCATACACTAAACCCCTTATTTATAAAACTTAACAGACGTCTGTTAACTTAAACGTGTTGTCTCTTTCCCATAAACGCAAATGTCAAACTTTACAAAGACAAACTAATTTTAACTGCATTTTAGTTAGAATTGGTTTAATGAACGTTTATGAATAAGGGCATTATGGTTTTAAAGGTCAAACAGCCATGAATTTCGTTTTTATTTAGATAGGACATTACAGGGATATCGCACAGACGTAAAACAGAACTAAACCTGCGCTCGAGCATGTATATATAAATATCTATGAAACTATTGTTCGGTACACGCTTTATCTAATGCGACAAAATGTAATCTGCCTTATATAAGAGTCGGCTGAATTTTGTACTGTACTGCTAAGGGCGGGTTGCACCAACTTCCGACTACAGACATCAACGTTAAATATGGCGCTGGCAGCTGTCAGTTCCATAGAAATTTGTCAAACTTTCTATAGATTCCGATTTTAACGAACACTGCTTCCGTTAATCACCTGACCCCGATCACCCAGGGGAATTAGCGGCAATTATTATATATTCAACTAGGAAAAAATTATAATGTTCGGTTATGGCGCTTCGCCGGACGCTACCGCGTCACGCTCGCTTCGCTCGCTCGGCTTGCGCGCTGTAGGGTCGCAGTTCACCTAACAATCTTACCGTTTTTTCCCCTGGGGGATCAGGCTAGGGGATTAACGTGGATCACAGCCGATTACGGACGGTTTGGTGCAACCCAGCCTAAGTTTAACACATGTGTAAGACGGTTCAAGCAAGAATAAACTTTATGGCGTAGGCTTAAAATCCATTTTTGAATGAGTACTAGTCGACTAGTCGCTGAATCCCAAATTAACACACGGCTAGTTAGTAAACTATATTCGTTGCTGTTCAGTGCAGTACAAAATGTCAGTGTTTAGTCCAAATATTGATAGAAACCGATTGATATGGGTAGGCAAGTCTGTTAATATTATTTATATTTATTTCTCTGTTTTTGTAATCAATATGTTGAAGAAAACTATTTTTATAATAATTTTAATTCGTTTGGTTTCGAGGATGTTTGCACTAGATAAGACAATTTGCTACTAAACGCTTGAATTAAGAACATTGTCAGAGGTCAGGTTGATATACGCGCATTGGATAATATAGCGACAAGTGGCGGCAATTCCGACAGAGGGGTAACATCAAACGGTTACAAATCAACGGTTTTACAATTCTTACCTATATAAAATGCTTATAATTTAATATGGGCAAATTAAACGTTTTTTTGTTTCACTGTCCAATGATGCATGAGAATTTGGTTTGATGTAATGATTCTCTGACGGACTAGCCCCGCTTGACCCTATTTCAATTGACTTCTGTATCACAAATTTATTTGGTTGAAGTCATTGTATGCATAATACAGGGTGAAATGTATAAATATTATAAATACACATGTTAAATAAAATTAAAACAAGCATGATTCATTTAAACGTTGACTGCCAACCTGCTCGTAACGAGTTTTGGCTATATACCAATGCGTTTTTCCATGTTATCGGGTACGAGCGATACTAAAATGTTGGCGCTGAATGTTTTAAGACAATGGGGTAGCTAGCATGGGTGATACCAGAAATTGTGTAGGTACCACCCAGTGGAGAAGGGTGTTAGTTAAGGAGCTCCTGTCAGAACTGTGTTACTTAAGGAGCTCAAATAACATATTTTGGTTCATAATATACATTTTACCCTTTATAAGCCTGTATATTGCTTCTGTCATAGATAAAAGTCATCATTTAACCCGTTTTCGGCATCGCAGAAACTGTTGGTTAAAAGTAAGTAGTAAATATTGGTACATAACATTCATTTCTCATTCGAACTAACGTCTGTAACCTAGGATTACTGCCTACGTGTATTTACAGTCAGCATCATATAGTTATTAGCAACCAAAGTAGCCAAATATATCTTAAGGGTCCTTACGCCTAAAACGAGCGTATTTTGCAAAATGCTTGCTTTTTCATTCAAGATGACGACGCAACTATTAGTATTTATTCAAAGACTGATAACGTACTTAAATAATTATTTCTTAAACTAGGGGCTAACATGGTTCAAATTTTCATTTTCTGTATCTAAACCTAAAATAAATGAGTTTTCTTGGGAGTCTTTTTCAAATTTTGCAGTGAGAAGTGTCGTTTCGGTTCTCAGTTTTGCAGTAAACAAGAATCATTAGGTACATGAATGATTACAATTCACATCACCAAATCTTTTACGAGGGGCTGACATGATCGAAAATCAAAGATTCATTTTATAAAAAGTTAATAAAAACACCTTCCGAGTTTTCTTAATTTTTTTGGTGAAATCAGGATTACATTATATTTTTTTACCGCAAATTGTACTTTTATTTTGCCCTAAAAATAATATGATAGCAAATTATAACTTTATGTTAACCCATAAAAAAATAATCATAACTATAGGACCTATGTACGATGCCGTAAATGTATATTTTTTTAAAAGACGTATAAATCACGCTGCACAGACGCCGCGCGCCGAAATTTTTATTTAAAAAATGATTAAGAGGATAAGAAATGATTATTTAATTACGTTATCAGTTTTTGAATAAATACTAATAGTTACGTCATAATCTTGAATTAAAAAGGAAGCATTTTGCAAAATACGCTCCCGCTTCTGCTTATGTGGGCGTAAGGACTCTTAACACATCCTTACTCCTATAGACGTAAAACATGACTACCAACTATATGACGCTGACTGTACTGGAAGGAAGTGTATGTTTTTTAAGCTCTAATTTTACCTTGTTTATAATTCAATACATTTTACCTGAAGATATTGGTGTTTTACTCATTAAGCTTAAGTACTATAACATAGACAAATTATTACGCCCGGGCAGGGCACAAAAACAAACGGTTTAATAGTATTTGGACACAAACGTAACTAACCAGATCTGCATTTGGCCACTATCGCGATTAGACAGCTCTCATGTCGACAGAAACGCACTTCACCCGAAACGTACCTGTACAGAAACGTAATTATCCAAATTCACATTTGGCCATAATATCGATTGTCCACACTCATATCGTCAGAAACGCAGTTTGCCTGCAATGCACTTGTACTGAAACGACAGACTTTCAATTGACCATAGTCGCGATAAACTAGCACTTATGTTGACACTAGCTTCCGCCCGCGACTTCGTCTGCGTGGACCCTGGATAAAAACTACCCTATATTTTAATCCAGACTAAACTATCTTCCTGCATAATTTCATCCAAATCGGTTAAGCCGTTTAAGCGTGATTGAGTAACAAACATCTAAACATCCAAACTTTCGCATTTATAATATTAGTAGGATAAACGCAATGACATCTATCGCAGTTGTTCAGAAACGCAAATTGCCTTGAAAATTGAGCACAACCTACATAGATAAATATTGCATTCCATCGATTAATTATTGCACCCATTTCACACGAAAAATATTTTACGTCACACCTGGACATAATGCGAGTTGTACCGCACGCTGCGCGTACGGTAAAACTCGCATTGTGGCCAGGTGAAGACGTAAAATTGTGTACTCACCACGGGCGGTAATTCGTAAAGCCCCAGATCGCATATATATGGCACAAACACCTGCGATCTGGGCCATTCACGAATTCACCGCCCTAGGTACGTAATGTACTATTACAGTACATTGGTGCTAATTTCCCGCACTAGTGCGGAAAGAGCACTTTCCGTGCATATGTCGAAACTTTAAAGTGCCACATGTACAGTAAAACGTTGTACGATACGCGTGCGAATAGGTAATTCGTAACTCGTCTCGATTTAAAACACTCCCTTCGGTCGTGTTTTAATTTATCACCACTCGTTGCGAATTTCCTATTTTCGGCACTTTTATGGTAAATAACTATTTTCATACAGTTGCTCAAAAAGTGCTACTTTATGTAGCGTCTTGCGGAAAGTTGGTTTTCGCGAACTAGTGCTTTTCACTTTTCCCACTCAATTGTACAAATTGTACCATTATTAATAATGTCAATAAAAAATAAATACGATAGAACTGTATAAAAAAAAGACCGTGTAGCACTCCGGGAGTGCCGTTAGAAGTGAAAACTTGAATAATTTTAATTCCCCTCACATCCCCTCCCCCGGCCCGCCCCCGCCCCCCAGCCCCGTACGTCTTACATCAAACAATTTTCCCCCCCGCCCCCAAGACTCGTCCCGAATCTCTCACCATGCTACGGTCACGTGACCTCCTACGCATCTGACGTCACAAAAATCTGTCGCGAGTTTAACAATTTTTCCCCATCCCAAAAAGGGAAGGGATACACGTGCGGAAATGTCATTCTTGACTCGATATCTCGGTACTCGTGACGTAATAACATACTTTCCGCACTAGCATCGAAATGTAAAATTTCCGTTATAGGAACAATAAGACGGAGATAATAAGATTTTTATACTCGTCGACTGTTTGAATTAAGACTTCGTACACCAAACTTAAATCACATACTTTTTACTATGGAGCTTCCAACTCAACATTTCATAACTGTTGAGACAACTAAAAAGAAATTGACCAATCACGTGGCGCCTTTACTGAACTATAATGTATTTGACCAATAGGACGCCGTCTTGAGAAAGTCAAAAGGTAATAGACATCAACGCACAAAAAAGAAAAAGCCGTTGGTTGCACTTCGTTTCAGCAGGGCTTAGATTTTCAATAGATACCAAGTTTGTTTAATTAGTTCAGTTGACTCGTAGAAAAAGTATTGTATACAATAGTTAAATAATTAGCTTTTTGTACGTCGATTAAAATTTGTGTATTACGATTTCATAGAGAATACTGCAATGTCACTCTTTTCATCGTTGAATAGTCTATGTTACTTCCGAGACAACTTTTACGTCACACCTGGCCATAATGCGAGTTTTACTGCACGCTGCGCGTACCGTAAAACTTGCAGTGTGGCCAGATGAGGACGTAAAATTGTGTACTCACCACGGGCAGTAAAAAAGAAAGCCCTCTATAGCATATTTACAACCCTCGCCTGCGGCTCGGGTCTCAAATACCTGCGATTTCGGGCTTTCTTTCTTTTACAGCCCTTGGTAAGTAATGTACTATTTCGATACGCTCTAGACAACCGAAAAAAAAATGAAATAATAGAACTTCGTATTTCAATAATATGTGGACTTGTTTAAGGAGACTCGATCCGATACAATTATTATTATTAATTTGATTTTTACTTTATTTGATTTGACATTTAATTCAATTCTCTAATGTAAAAACGTTTTAATTTTTAATTCTGAGGAATTTAGATTTTTTGACATTTAGCAATTAATAATATTTCACCCGTTGACATTGACGATTTTATAATTTATTTCCAATAAGTATCCAATTTTAATTGCATGATTTTATTTTATGTTTAATGATGCGCCGGTCCTGTTCTCTTTTCTTCCATTAATAATTTGAATGTGCCTACTACTAACATTGATTAATTTAAGTCTGTACTTACTAACAACGATATGGGCCATGACCTGAAATAAACGTTTAATTAATTTTATTTAATTTAAGGGTGGGTTGCACCAGTTACAATACGGGTGTTGACTCGAAAGTTAGCTTAGTAGCTGAATGAACATAATCGCTAAAATTATATTATAATTTTAGCGATTTATTTTTAACCCCCGACGCAAAGAGAGGGGTGTTATAAGTTTAACGTGTCCGTCTGTGTATCTGTGTATTTGTCGCTCCCAAACGGATGGACCGATTTGAATGCGGTTTTTTTGTGTTATAGATAATTTTATCCCGAGTGTGCTTAGCCATGTTTCATGAAAATCTGTTCAGCCGTTTTTGAGATATTGGACTTTGAAATGAAAATTTCGGGGTTTTTAAACTTTTCCAAGTTGTAGTTATTAATTATAATGATCACACTATTACAAAGATGGTAACGACAACCGCTGCAGCCGTATCATGGTCGGCCTTATCACGCGATAAGTGACACGATAGAGCGTCCGTCTCGTTCTATCGAACGGTGTCAGCCAGTGACAGACCCTCTGCTCTATCTTGTCACTTTTCGCGTGATAAGGCCGACCATGATACGGGGCGCTTAAAAACCGCTACGTGAGAATCACCTAACGATTATACAATAATTACATCAGAGCAGGTGTAAGTGCAATAAATCTTGTAGGTACATCTGCTTGCCATGCATGCGGTGCCGCGAGGCGCTATTTGTGAGGTGAATTTTGATAATAGCAGTGACACTTTCGATAAAAGGTGTATTCTGGAACGGAGCAGTTTGATATATGGTTTGCAGATCTACCATTAGGCATGTATATGAATTACTGTAAGAACCTCAAAAAAAATGTGCGTCGTTTCAATCTAAGTAGGTAATCCAGTTAAAGAGTAAACTGTGATCAAGATTTTGTTACACAAACAGCATTACCTACCAGCACGTCTATCATGAGACGGCCGCGACATACTCTCGATTTTTCTTGCACTATACCTACCTCTTGTTCTAAGTGTTCTAATAAGAGAGAGACGGATAGTGCGAGAAAAATCGAGAGAGCTCTCGTGCCGTCTTGTGATAGCCGTGCAGTATAGATATCTTGGCACATTCGCGGATATAGATCAAATGAAACAAAACAAAACTCGACTGCTTCAGCATCCATGTCCGCGGATATGTTAATTGCTATCCGCTGTCTATTTATTTAGGTACCTACCTACTTATTTAACCTTTATTTCACAAAAATAAACTTATGGCACCCATACAAAAGTCGGACTTAATGCCACATCATTCTCTACCAGTCAACCTTATGGAAAAGGTCCACCACCACACCTTGCATCTAGGTAAGTCAGAGAGTTAAGTAAGTTATGGTGACAGTACCTATTTTTAGTGATTCCTCAGGAGGCGCAGCATGCAAGCATCGCGTTATGTGTGAATTTCCTTCCATGTTCCTATCTATCTAAGTGTGGAAATGGGCAATATCCTGTTTCAACAATGTACAGTCGAGGAAATTGAATGTTTAGCACTTTTGAACCTTAATGTCATTCCAATAGAGTTGAAATGTGCCAAACCTTCATTTTCCTCGACCGTACCTAGACGCACTTTGTTTTTTGGATCATCAAATGAAGCCAAGTAGGTAGAGCCTACGACCGATCTAAAACTTATTTAAAATCGTGTCTGTCTACGATCCTAGCATCAGAATAGGCTGCATGGAAACGTAATAAGATGTCGCGGCCAATATTTAAATACTACCGTCCATCACTGCTGACCATTTGACAGGACAGTCCGCAGGGAGCCATACCTACACCATGAAGCTCGTTGTTTTGGTGAGTTTAATTACCTACCTATGACCTACTAGTTTTTATAGAGCAGACATCCTATCAGTTAAACCAGTAAAGTCATGTGTACCTACATTTGTACATTTTTTCCCTCGTGTAGGTGCATTTTAATATCAATATCTACAAACGCTAGAAGGATTGATGATCCTCTCCTCCATGTAACCTAAGACGTCTTATGTAGGTACGACCCCCAATGGACCGGGCCGGGTCGCGTGGCGCCACATCGCAACGGATGCGCGGGCAGACCGCGTTTTAAGAGCAAACACAAGGGCCGTTTTTCCATAGAAACGTAGTCCCCTGTTTTCTCCCTGGATAATGGCAGTAGAGCAATTCTTTTTTTTCCGTTAATCTATGGCTACTATTGAAATGTTCCTATGTTTTCCTTTTTTCATAAATTTATTCCTAAAAGAGATATATTAACCTTCAAAAACCTAAGAAAAATGCCAGATTTTCCGCTGTGTTCAAACATCCAGAAAACAATTTTCACTAGATTATTAAAAAAAAGGAAAACATAGGAACACGGCCAAAGCCTTTATTTAATTTTTAAATAGTTAAATAGGTCAAGTTTTGGAGAAGAAATCAGGGGACTACGAAACGTTTATGTACTTTTAATAGGTATTTTCGGTCCAAGCTGCAATTGTCTCTATCGCGCTCTGCGGGGGGAGGCTTGAGGTTGGCGCGACAGCAATACATTTTACAAATACCTATTTCTCAATTATCTCGACCTTAGTGTTTCCTCTTAAGGAGATGCCTTAAATCCATTCAAATATGTGGATAAACGTAAAGTCTTTATCAAAGCTTCAAATTCCTATCGTACAATTACAATCTCCATATCTTCTTTGGACTAACGCTGCTAACGTCAAAATAACTTAATAACGATAAAGGTGGCAATGGTAGCGCAATTCGACGCCTCTCCGACGAGGTGTCATGCGCAGAATAAAACCAGTTTGAGACCATGTTAGACACTAAATAATATAGTTTTGTTCTTTCCTTCCAGATAACCCTTTTCACCGTCCTCCACTCCTCCAGAGCTACGTTAGACATCGCAGAACTAACAAAAACAGCAAAAGAAAACCTGCAAGCATTGCACGAAACAGCGGCTTCAGAACTCGGTAAAATAGTGACGGGGATAGACCTAGAACAAGCGAAAAAGCTGGACATATTTCACATAATACCGAAAGTTACTAAGTTGAAGAGTTTGCTAACAGGGGAGAAGAAAAAGGAAGCATTGATTCTTGATCCGTATCAAGCCGAGAGGTTGAGTCATTATTTTGAAGACAGTCATCGCGTTATAATGGGCTGAGCTGATAACAGTAATCGTCTGTACCCGTACACGAAGGAGGGCCCTCTCTTCTGCCTAAGTACAATGAGGAGTAGGACTCGTCTTCCTCTTTATAATTTCGCCCGTTTCCGATCATTTATGGAATACTTACCCTGCATTAGACCGAAAAATATCAGCTACCACCTAGCACCTTTTTTACCTAGTTAGCACCTCTTCTCAAGAACTGCTGCAAAGTACCTATACTCAGCTATTAGTCCTCAAATAGGCGCGCCGGTGGGAATCGAGTTCTTTGGATGCTACGCCACTGTTACGCGGTACGTGGGAAGTAGTGATATACTTATCAGTGAACATTTTCGAGAGGCAACCCGGAACAAGAAAGTTATTCAAGAGTTTAGAGTATACATATAACTATAGGCTTGCCTAAACAGAAGTTTTAGGTAAGCCGGTGGGAATTGGCCTGAATGGGACCTCCGCCACTGGTAGAGGTACCTACCTCGGCTAGAGCAAAAGGTGCCCCACAAAAATATGGAGTGTAGGGTAAGGCAGTATTCTTCGAAACGAAGTAATTAATCAGATTTCAAACATTTCTTTCACATGTATATATACATAATGGACCCTTGGAAAGAATATATATGATTGGACCATTGTTATGGATCGTTAAATCCACGCCCACCGCTCTCGTCTTGCGAGTCCTCATTCAATAAGAAGACTGCCAAAATACAATATGCGTAAAATATAAGTTTTTATACTTTTGTAATAAAATATTGAAGAAAATGTTGTTTTATTTGTTTACCTAGGTTGGACGTTTGCCTTTGCTTTGATCACTTTTATCCTCATAAAATACCTAAGGGGTATACTGTGAATCAGACAGTATACCGCGCCAGATCTAACCAAGGCCGGGCCGACGCCGGTACATATAACCCGACTAAGTAGATATAAATCCAATCCATCCATACTAATATTATAAATGTAAAGGCGCGGGCGAAAGTTCGGCGTAGACGAAGTCGCGGGCAAAAGCTACTAATTGTAAGTAATAAATAGTGTTCGTCACAGTTGCGCCGCGTTTGCGCACAGGCGTAATTTCGTGCCATGCGTGTCGCGCGAAATTACGCCTGTTTACACACGGCATGGAAACTCTAGACTTCTACCTCCGCTTAGTTACTACGCATCGCGGTGTCAAGATATATTTGTGGGTGAGCGTTTAGGTGAGCTTAAAACAAATTACAGAATACGGGCTGGGCTGTTATTCGCTACGCGCTAATGCGGCTCACCCCGCCGGTCACCCGCACCGAAACTAGACCTCTACCTACGTTTACGAGTATATTTGTGGGTGAGCGTTTAGGTGAGCTTAAAACAAGTTACAGAATAGGGGGGCGGTGAGCGAGAAAATAATCCACCAACAGGAAAAGATGTGTGAGCGAGACTATAGCAGTGCAGTGGATATTTTCTTTGCACAACACTACTATTTATTGAGATTCTGTTTCCTACGCAATTTTGACAGTTGGTTCGGCACGGCACACGCCCGAATGCATGATCGCACTTCGGCACGTTGTGAGTAGGCAAGTCTTAAATTATTGTGATATGATGAAAGTGAAACACGTAAATCAACATCAATATACAAGTTTATTGTATACCAAACCAAACTAATACGAATAAAATTCACCTAAAACTTACTTTCCAATATTCAATTCACTCAACAACTTGTCAAATACATCATCAGTGTCATTATTCCTATTGGGCACGAAATCATCCATGAGGCCATTCTGGAACTCTCCAAAATCACCGTCAGCTAATCCTAGTTCCGTCAAAAGCGTCAAATTGTCAGTCTTATCGCTTTCACATTTGTCAAAGTTGTCAGTTTTGTCAAAGTTAGTATCAAAATGGAAATCGGTGTCTAGTAGTCGTTGGGAGGAATCCGTGGTGTCTCTGTCTTTGGTTTGCCGTCTGTTGGCGCCGGGTGCGCTGTCGTCGTTTATGTCGTGATATTCTTCAATTTCTTTTCCGTATTCGATATCTTCGTCGTCTTGATTGTCCTGTGGAAAAAATAATCTTTATGGATAAACATCTGGCCCCGTATCATGGATGGTCCGCCTTATCACGCGATAAGTGACAAGATCGAGAGCGTCCGTCACTGGCTGACACCGTTCGATAGAACGAGACGACGCTCCTATCTTGTCACTTATCGCGTGATAAGGCCGACCGTGATACCGGGTCTGAAGTAGATTCGCAGGGTCCATTCGGTGAGAGCACGGAAAGTAACAAACAAAAAATTAAAAGGAAATATATACTTAACTAAAATACAAAAATAAATAATACACAAAAAAGGAATGAACAGTAAATCAAGGTAGGATGCATTATACGGCGTGGGTCATAAGTAGTATTCATAAACGGCCATGAAACGTATTGAAGTTAACTGCCGATAAAATTAAATTTGCTTTTATCTGTCACTTGTTTATAAATGAACTACTCATCCGATTTTAAAAATTCTTTCACAATTGTGAAAGTAGTAATATTAGAATAAGTATGGACAAAAGCTATATTTTATCATCGGCTAAGCCTGTGTTCTCTGTCATAAGCGGCAGGTAATACATTGATTATTACCTTCCATTTACTACAGTTAAGTCTAGATTTTTTTGAAAAGTATCTTCAGGTGCCGAAAAAACGGCCAACTCACCTGAATGAACTGACTAGTAGACTTGTACTGGAAGGCGTTTTGCGACAAGTCCACCTCTACAGGGAACAGCGCCGCATTTTCTTGCAAATGGTCTACCGTTTCACTGAAATGGAAGGAAATGTTGTATAAGTTCCTTAGTTAAGAGGGAAGTATAGCTCGCAGCTCGCGACTGACAATAGGTACTTTTTATATGAAATTTCCATTTCGGGAGAACACGGTTTCCACTCACTAAATCTTAACAAATCACTTTGATTTTGATGTCGATCGCTTCAGCATAATAATATCTAGCTTAAAGGTTTCGCTTTTAAAAAAATAATAAAAAAAAGTTGGTGCCTATTGACTTTTTGGAAAAAAATTAAAAACGGAAGACCTTCAAACCTAGTCTCATTGTGTCAATAATGTACTAAAAAATCATTGAGATTGGAAAATATTTAGAAGTGGAAAATCGTTTTCTCTTTTTGTATTCCCTCTTAAGGCGCCGTAGGTTCAGCGAAGTTAAGCGAACAGAGTTTTTGAAACAATATAATGCGTCTGTTTATAATAATATGGTTCCAAAAAAATACGAATAGTAATCTTGAGGCTTTTCTATTTACGAGATCAGTGATTCGAAACATGATTAAGCAATTTTCGCTCGATAGAAAAAAATCACGAACATAGGTCTAAAATACACTTAAAATATTCGTAACAAATTATGCACAAAATCTAAAAATATTAACATTGCTTCTAAAAGTCGGCAATATCATGTTTGAGAGAACTCAGTGATTACATTTTTATTTATTTAAAAACGGTCAAAAAATTAAAATTAAAAAACGTGATATCCGCGCTCCCGAACACGCACTTCCAACACGCACAGGGATAGTAGACCATGAACCTACGGCGCCTTAACAATTATGTACTTACTTATTAGTTACTAGGCTGCCTCGATGACCCAAAGAGGATTTATTAAATACTAGCTTTTGCCCGCGACTCCGTCCGCGTGGAACTCGTTTATATCGCAGGTCCATACAAACTTTCACCCCCCATTGCACCCCCTTAGGGGATGATTTCGGAGATAAAAACTATCCTATGTCCTTCCCCGGGACTCAAACTATCTCCATACCAAATTTCATCGCAATCGGTTCAGCGGTTTAGGCGTGAAGAGGTAACAGACAGACAGACAGACAGACAGACACACTTTCGCATTTATAATATTAGTATGGATTTATTCAAACTGTATTGCACAAATAAAATAAAGTGCAATATGCGGTGGTTAGGGTGGGTTGCACCAAGTTACGATTACGATCAACGTTGAATACTTATTTATTTATTTATTAAATAATTGAGTATCCATGACATTACAGTTTATCCAATGCGTCATGACACTTATAACTTAGCAAATAACAATGATTAAAAATTACAATGGTGCAGTTGATTCCTTGGCATCCATCGTCTCACTGAATCTCAGACATTCACAACACACAGCCGCCCATCGCCAAGCAAAAAGGTCACATTCAGGTGCTGATGCCATGAGCGCATTAAGCTGAGAGAGAGCGCGGAGCAGCGGCGAGTTCTTGCGCGACACAGTACGGGCCTCTGGCACCGCTAATAAATCGCGTCGTCGCGTCCTGAGGGTTATTCTGGGCACATCTGGAACAGCTATGGCTTATGGCGCCGGCAGCTGTCATTACACGAAACTTGTCATTACTTCCCATATTTCAGATTTAAAGAACACCGCTGCTGGCCATACACCATGCTTCCTATCGTCCAATCGGCATGACGCTACTGATTGGATTAATTAGAACTGACCGTGTGTGGGAGTGGATTGGAATGACTCATGCCAATCCACTCCCACACACGGTCAGTCAGTTCTAACTGATCCAATCGGTAGCGTCATGCCGATTGGACGATTGCATGGTGTATGACCAGCATTACGATTACAGTCAGTTTGGTCCAACCCGCCCTTAAGAGGAAACACAAGGGCCGTTTTTCCATAGAAACGTAGTCCCCGTTTTCTCCCTGGATAATGGCAGTAGAGCAATATTTTTTTTCCATAAATCTATGGCTACTATTGACATGTTCCTATGTTTTCCTTTTTTCATAAATTAATTCTTAAAAGAGACCTTAGAACACCTAAAAAAATGCCAGATTTTCCGCTGTGTTCAAACATCCAGAAAACAATTTTGACTAGATCATTAATAAAAAGGAAAACAAAGGAACACGGCCAAAGCCTTTCTTTGATTTTTAATTAAAAAAATAGTTCAAAATCAAAATCAGGGGACTACGAAACGTTGATTTCATGTACTTTTAATAGGTATTTTCGGTCCAAGCTGCAGTTGTCTCTATCGCGCTCTGGGGGGGAGGCTTGAGGTTGGCGCGACAGCAATACATTTTACAAATTTCTCAATTATGTGTTTCCCCTTAATGCTGTCAGGCATTCTCTGCCAGCCAACCGTTGGGCTAAACAGAAACTTTAGTGGTGCAGGATCCTAAATGCCGATACTATAGGAAAGCTACAGTATTTAAATGCGAATGCGAACTGCAATGCGATTTTTCAAGGAATTGATCTGAAATTGAATGATCATTTGATTCCTGCATAATGCCTGTTTACTAACAAAAATATATGTAGTATTTTTGTCTTAGAATCATAGGATTCTTCGGGGGTCATATCGGTTACTTATATTGGGCAGTACCTACGCAGGCAGACACAGTAGCAGGCAGGCAGGCAGACCAAGAGAATAAGTTAGACTGAGCATGACAAACAACCTAGGGAGACTGGTTTTTCAACCATGCCAAATAAGTTTAGCACAAGCTCACGCACACATATACAAACAAAATTGCACAAAACTCTTCAACACGTGTCGCAATGCTGTCAAGATCGGTAATTTGAGTGTTGTGCAATTTATTTATGTGTGCTAAATTGATGTGACGTGATTGTCTGATTGTAAACCGGCTTCACTAGGTTGTTCGTAAGGCTCTGTATATCTTTTTTCTTGGTCTAAGGGCAACATCTTACCGGGAGACCATGGCGGCGCAACCAGTCGCCATCTGCCCTAGCATGACTTTGCGAGGCAGTCTCTCGGAGTCCATGCGATGTACGTGACCAGCTCTATGGGAAATATCTCACCGGTACACCATGGCGGCGCAACCAGCTGCATACAATTTGTTGGTGGCGGCGACTGGTTGCGGGTGAGATATTGCCCTAAGACACAATCGTAGCATTGCTTGCGAGCCGTTCGCTTATTTACCTACCGTGCTATTACAGGCTATGAAACACACACACACAGTCACACACTCACTTGTGATAGACGGCCAGCCCCTGTATGAACCGGCGCAGCTGGAAGGCCACATCCTGCGTTTTCTTGTTGTCTAACAACTCCAGTTTCACCAAGACATCGGAGCGAAGCCGCGCGAAACGCGCCCTCGCGTCTTGCCGACACCGGAGTATTAGTCTGGACACGACAATTTAAACCACTGATACAAAGATCAAAAGACAAAAAGAATCAACCGTAGATGTGAACGGGAGAGAGATACGAGCGAGAGGCTACGGTCCTACCTCTCGCTCCCACGTATAGCGCATCGTGAGACCTGTGCACCTTGGGGATTTGACCTCACGTTTCGAAGTACAATTAAGGGCAGGTTGCACCAACTTAGGATTAATACAGTGAACATTTGTTCCCGAGTCATGGATTTTTTCTATGTATTTAAGTATTTATTTATCTATATAACGTCAAATATGGCGCCGGCAGCTGTCATTCCACAGGAACTTTTCAAACTTTCCATACATTCAGATTTTAACGGACACCGCTTACGATTTGGTGCGACCCACCCTAACCCCATCCTAAGTCAAGAAAAGCCAGGTCCATAAATCGTTCCATGACTTGCCTGTACTCGTAATTGCCAGTCTCCACCCTGTACAGCGGTTCCTGCAGCGCGTTGTAGCCGTACTCCTCATCATCCATCTCCTTCACCTTTAGGCAGTACGAGAGGTACTCGAACTTGGTGTCAGCGTACTTGCGGATCGTCAGCTTGGTGTCTGGTATGGCCTTGGTTAGGTATGTGCCCATGTCTGATAGAATCTGGAAATGCGATAGTAGAATCAATACGGAATCTGCCACAGGGACATGTTCTGTAAAAAACAACCAGCCACCTAGGCTGCTAGAACGGGTCAAACGATAATTCTGTAATGGGTGGAGTGGTAATATTGTAGCAGGGGTAATCTCAGTAGTAGGCCACTACTACCATGTATTTGGGGTTACCCTAGCTCTCAGTAGTACTACGGGGGTACGATAACCCCGGAAATGAGGTAGAATTAATGTAGTCAAGCAAGCATGGTAGAATCACCTGCTATAATATATGACACGCATGGCCTTACAAATATCCCACACGTTCTGATGAATCTACAAACCGACTTGGATCAGATATTTTGTGTCACAGATTATTGCAGGTGACTGTACTGGCCGAATCGGAAGAAGCCTCCATTACAATGACTTTAACCTCGATACCCGGTCTTGTCGTTTGGAGGACATCGAAGTAAGACTTCAGCCTACTATGTCTCAAGTGATGTGTGGCCCTTTTAGATTGTCCCAACATCTTTATCCTGTCCCTTTCGAGAGTTTCGAGGTACGGTGGAACGTTTCTTAGGTTTATTCCGGAATATTTACTTCTGTTACTATACGAGATTACTATAAAGGTCGGGAAGAAAAGGCTTGCCTGCCGATGTCATGGTCTGCCGACCTTGTTCCGGCCGAGGTATGTGTGTCTATAATACATTCTGAAGGCAATTCCTCCCCCGCCTTTGCAGTAATGTACTATTAAATTGTCCTGCCGGTTTCAAAGCCTTGAGCATCTTGATCCCGTTCCTCTCGAGCAGGCGAGTACCACCGCCGAACCTGGCCTCCGATACCAGTGTATGTGTGTGAGTAGGCATTCCTACTGTTCCGAGTGAGGTGTTCAAAAAATCGCCTGATAGTCCTTTTAGAGATTCTTACCTGTTTCAAGGCCTTGAGCATCTTGATTCCTCCCCTTTCGAGCAGGCAGTGGTATAACTGACCGAACCTGGAGAATGCCTCCGATTAGCTTCCGAGAGGTAGATTGGCAGGACGTCGAATATACGAGTAGGCATTGATACTGTCTCGAGCGGGGTGTTTAGTAAGGCGCTTGAGAGTCCTTCTTGATATTCTTACCGGTTTCAAGGCCTTGAGCATCTCGATTCCGTCCCTCCCGAGCAGGCGGTGGTACTGACCGAACCTGGAGAATGCCTCCGATGCCCGAGACGTAGAGACTTGTAGATTTGCAGGACGTCGAATATACGAGTAGGCATTGATACTGTCTCGAGCGAGGTGTTCAGTAAGGCGCTTGAGAGTCCTTCTTGATATTCTTACCGGTTTCAAGGCCTTGAGCATCTCGATTCCGTCCCTCCCGAGCAGGCGGTGGTACTGACCGAACCTGGAGAATGCCTCCGATGCCCGAGACGTAGAGACTTGTAGATTTGCAGGACGTCGAATGTACGAGTAGGCATTGATACTGTCTCGAGCGAGGTGTTCAGTAAGGCGCTTGAGGGCCCTTCTAGATATTCTTACCGGTTTCAAGGCCTTGAGCATCTTAATTCCGTCCCTCTCGAGCAGGCGGTGGTACTGTCCGAACCTGGAGAAGGCTTCTGAAGCGCGCGCCTGCGGCTCACGCACGCCGATGCCAGAGAATATATCCCCTAGCGACTTGTATGTTTGAAGAATGTCGAAGTAGGCCTTCAGCATTCTGGAAATTATGAGAGAAATGGTTAGCTTGGTTGCTTGGATCGACGGTGGAAATCGATAGCTTCGCTTATGTTGCTTTTGACTGTCCAATTTGATTATAGGCCATGAGGCTGAAAATGAAATTTGGCATGAGCTAAAAAGTCCTTATTATATTAGAATAGGAAACAGTAGTCAGGTTTGGTGTAGGTCGTCGCTTGGTTTAGTCGAAAAGGTAATTATTAATAGAAAACAGTAATTAATAAGAAACTTTTCTTCATTTAACACCAGTAGTTAGATATCTATTGAGTCTTATAAATAACGGGTGTGAGTTGATGTTAAGAAATATTTAAAAAGAACTTGTCAAATATCATTTGATGTTTAACAATAGCTTTCCGGCGAAGGAAAATATCATGAGGAAAACCAGTGCAACCCCATCAAGGTCTAGTTTTACCTCTGGGCTTTCGTAAAAATAGTGCGAAAGCGGACCCCGGGCTCATGTAGGCTACAACCGGGGAAAAAGTTAGGAGGATGAGTAAATAATTGATAGGACTAACTAGGATATCATGGAAGCGAATTATCTAGCGAGAATAGCGGATTTAGAAAATGGTTGTAACGTGAACTGGGCACACTGATTCTGATTTGAGTTCTTACCTCTTTGCATGCTCCACAAGCCTCTTATACGTGGTCTCTGTCTCTCTCAATTCGTTCAGCTTGGCAACCAGAGTGTCGTTGCAGAGGATAGCCCTGGAAAGGCCCAGTGCGTCTGCCGCGCCAGACGACATGTTCTCTACGAGACGGTGTTTCATCTTCTTCATTATGATGTCCAGAGACTTGCCTTGCCGAGGATCCGCGTGGAGTTTGTTGTAGTTTATCGTTACTTCGTCCTGAAGTAAATCGACACATCATCATCATCATATCAGCCGAAAGACGTCAAGTGCTGGACATAGGCTTCCCCCAAAGAGTGCCACAATGACCGGTCCTGTGCCACCCGTATCCAGCGGACTCCCGCGACCTTTAACAAGTCATCAGTGCACCCATGCTGCGCCTTCCGGTACGTGGTCGACACATGGATCAGAAGTTCAGAACTATCATATAAGGCACTGCACTCGAAGTTTAATTAACCATAATGTATAAGTAGTCATTGTTTGTCCGTATAAAGACGGACAGGTTACATTAAATACTTCATGAAATTACTAAGAATCATTCATATTCATACATACATTCCCGCCTTTATCCCTAAAAGGCAGAGCACATGAAACTCGTGTTAAAAACATCGACAAAATGTGATAACGCAGTGATAGGTGCCCATCGCCCACAAAACACTTGTCTTCAACCCTCCCTTAGTCGACTCTTACGACACCCACGGGAAGAAAGGGGTAGGTGCTATTCTAACCCGACACCACACGGGGAGAATTACTAAGAATACGAAAGCAAACGAGCAAGAAATACAAGTAGGTAGAGTGTGAAAATCAAAATTTGTACAGTACACGATGGTCTTTACCTAGGTAGGTAAACAGGTATCAGTGTAGCCATTTCTTATTTGTAACTGAGTAGGTACTCAGTTACAAATAAGAAATGGCTACACTGATTCAATGAGGAGGGCAATTTTATTATGTAATAAAGTTTACCTCACTGGTCTTGAGAAGTTGACACTGGGGCAAGGTCAGCTAATTCCCCACGTTTCAAGTTATGTGCCACGACATCGCCCAGACCGCTTATCGCACTGTACAGTCAGCAGCAGAAGTTGCTATGCAGTTCTAGCGCTCAAAATGATCTACACACGAACTCTAACGTCAAGGGAAGAAGGATCTGTGTAGGTCATTTTGAGCGTGTTATAACGCTTAGCTACTTCTGATGCTGACTGTACTTCGAAAGCAGATCGATGTTTTTCTCTCGCTAGAAAGACTCGCCCGGTCAACTGTGATAGCCCTGTTAAAGGTACCAACACGGGTACGGCTAAGGTAAGGTACAAACACTTAAATTATCCATAATTTTACCTTAGCCGCTTGAATCATTTTAGCCACCTCGACCTTAGTCTTCCCCTTCACAGTCTGCCCGTTCACGCCGACCAGCTCATCCCCGCTCTGCAGCGTGCCGTCTCTCGATGCTGGAGTGTTGTCGAAAATCTGGAATTCATTATAATCGAATTGAAAACTTCCTCCTGTCGGAAGATCGATTGAACGTCACTGAATTATTTTAAGCGCTCTGCTCCTAAGCGCAGACCCCTTTTCAAACGGGTTTTCCAATGTTTCTGGCTCTGAGCCGAGCGCTAAGAAATCGTTCAGAGTGAATGTGTTACTAAGTAGACCAACCTCTCTTCAACGGCTTGCGCTCACTTATATCATACGTTCGTTTCGTACGGTAAGTTCTCGCATATCTAAGTCACGGAAATTGCTAGCTCTCACGGCACAGTGTTTTTCTGAATATGCTCTGTAGAGTTACTGCTTTCTATTATGGCACCATTAATTGTCGAAGTCACATAATATTGCTAGTGTGTATAAGTACTTACACAACAACTAAATGAGGTTAGTTGCGGTTTAAGGGTGAGTATTCACCATAGCCGTGCGAGGAATAAATCCACCAATAGGAAGAGATGCGCGAGACGCTATGCTGCTATTGGTGGATTATTTCCTCGCATGCTGCCGCCGGGCTACTTCGCACAGCTCGATGGCTACTCACCCTAGTAGGTTAACGAACCTGCACAATGTACAGACAAGGGCACAACGGCGCTCCCCCTCCAATGCTGATTCCTATTAGATTCTTCTCATCCTTGGCAAGCGTGACGCTACCTGACGTCACTGTCATGCCCCTGAAACAGTCGAGGAACGGTGTTTACTTAACACGTTCGCAACCAAGAACCCGCCTAGCGGGCACTCGTAATGTTTGCTCAGATGACAGCTGAGCCCGCTAGGCGGGCAGTACTATGAATTCTGTCGGTTTCTGGTGAATTGTTCCATTTTTAGTCCGGTTGCCAAAGTATTAATAAACTGGACATGAAGGGTCTATTCAGGAAACGCATTTAATTGGAATGGGAATAGTATTTGTCGTGTGCACTCTTTCTTATTGAGCGAGGAAACGAGCTCGCGTGAACATTCCAATTCAATGCGATTCTTGATGGACCACGTCATATCGGGTCGGGTTATTCCCATTTGTCTCCATTCCGCGGTCGTTTGTGAACTCTATGTCAATGGTATAGACTTCAATGATGACGGCTGGGCAGGAGACATATTATGGGAATTATTATGTTGGATAGATAAGTGATAGTAGACACTGCTAGTTTTCACTTTATCAGATTCCCAATGAACCAATGTAGACAAGACAGCCACTAAATTCAACAAGAAAATTCAAAAAGAAATACGTAACAATTTATAGGTATTCTAGGTAATGTTGTTTTTGGGGATGTATTTTAGTAGGTATGTATATTAATTTGACAAATCAAAAAGGGTTGGGAACGAGTTTAACTTTAACTACGGTTAACCCTGACTACGAAAAATGACCACTATGCTTACAGTAGCACCCTGATGAAAACTTTATTGCATAAATGAATAATGTTCGTTATAAGTATAATGCAGATATAACCTCTACCTAAATGCAGCAATAATACCTACTTTACAATGAAAAATGTTTAGATATTGCCTAGAATTCAGACGATGTACAGATTCAGGAAATATTTAGTCATATAAAAAGTTAGCAGATACTTACCTATTTTAGAAATCCGTTTCACATCGGAATTGTTAATTTAATAAAATAATTTTTTTTGTTACTGTCCTACCTTACAGTAGGTAGGTAGATAGTATGCAATAGCAAAAATATGTCCTCGTTTGGTAACTGTCTTAACGACAGTTGCCCTCTGCTGACCCTAACGTAAGCGTTTACCCAGGAGATACTGTAGCTTATCAATCCTTTCGCTTTCACGCTTATTAAATCAAGATCTAGCCTA
This sequence comes from Epinotia ramella, assembly GCA_947578815.1. Taxonomy (NCBI): domain Eukaryota; kingdom Metazoa; phylum Arthropoda; class Insecta; order Lepidoptera; family Tortricidae; genus Epinotia; species Epinotia ramella. The sequence goes on from OX388202.1 coordinate 29,745,411, forward strand.
TTGGAATTAAAAAAGTGTGACCAAGCAACACAACACACTTGCAGGACTATATGCAAAACAATCACTTATATTATAATGCAAACAATAGATGGGTTTTGGTAACGAGTTTTTTATTTTATGTTATCTCTCAGATGTATCTGATAATATTTCATAATCCTCCTGTTTAAGTATTTCTGTAATTGTGTCACATAGGCACTACTAATTGGTAGCTAGTTAAAACGAATACTAGACGGGTGAGATGGATAGGATGGTAATAAAAAACCGGTTTGTTATTGATTTGCTGTATTCAAGTATAATAATTTAGTATGAGCGCTACAGGGTTCTAGCAGCACTTCTAGCAGTGCTAGCTTACTCTCTAGCTTCTACATCACACAGCAAAACCAGGATCAACTTCTAAAATGTTTCTAGGCTCGTCTAGAAAAACTTCTATGTTGATGGACGACTTACAGCAAGTCTTGGTGCTGTATCATGTATCTCTGCCGTCTCAAGTCATTGAAAATGCATTCCGTGGCCTGTTCAGATTCCCGGTCTTCAGTGACTAGCCTGTATTGATATAGTTACATAATTATAGGGTAGGTAGGTATACAATTTATCATAATTTCCTAATCGAGACGATGACTGGAACTCTAGGGCGCTGTAATAGTACATTACTACAGAGGCCGGGAAGTAAGGGGTTGCCGGCCGAGAGCGAGGTCGGATAGTTATGAGGCTAGCAACCCCTTTTCACGCCGAGGTATGTATTAGTGCTTTTGCTCAAACATGCAATGAAGTAAATTAAAAAAAACTCCAAGTAATCAAACTTTATTTTTCATGGCTGAACGCCGTGATCCTGTGCCACAAATTGTGGAATGGAAATTAAAAAAGACCATCTTGCAGGATTTTGTGTGAAATGCCATTACGGGTCTCTCGTCTCGCTGCGCTCGAAACGTGACACTTCGAAGCCCATTATGAAGAACACAACGTCAATATTTCATTGCATGTTTGAGAAAAGATAATTAATTGTTACTTTTCAAGTATGTTTTAAAAGACATCCCCTTTTAAAACATACTTTCTACTTGGACGTTCGTTAAGAATACACATTCGAGTATCGTGTGCGCAAGATCTTTGTTGTCTAGTCGCCGTCCGGAAATGAAATAAACAATGTACACAAATGAAGATACCAATTATCTGATTAAGGTACATGTTTTTGATCTGTTAATCAAGATTTTTTGGGTTACAATATTCACGGGGTACCTATTATTTTCGTGGTAATGTGGCAAACAGTTAGATGCCTAAACTGTTGAAACAAGTTCTTTAAACAATTATTAATATTATAAAAATACATATAACAGTAACTTATTTTGCAGTGTACCTATATTTAAAAGTTTTATTGAAAATGTGGAAAACCCACTGTATTAAAATGCTGCCACATGCCACTTTATATTGGTGATTCTATTGCTATGATGAAATAAACTAATTTAGGCGTTTTATTTTATTTGCGGTGATTCTCCAAAAAATGTCTAACCTTTTCGCCGCCAAGCAAGAAGACCAAAAGATACATTGTCGCGCCAACATCATCGTTACATTACAAGCAAATGCTAACCTTAATACATAAGATTGAACGTTGCTCTAACAGCGGACGTCATAACGCCTATAGGCGTTCTTGGCGCTGTGACACGACAACTCACGACTCCTTAGATGTTATTGGCGTTGAAAGGGTTAAGGAACCAGAGCAAATTATATTATATTTGGCGACCCTCAATATTGTTTACCCAAAGTTACGAAATAAAAACAAATGCAAAGGGTACTCACTTAATATCAGTTTTCGGCGTAATTTCTTCCAAAGTTGTCTCTTGATTGATGTTGACACTGAACCAAAATATTAGTAACAAGTTTAAAAACTCAGGTTATATCCGTATAGATAGGTACCTAGCTAGAATATCCGTTTAACTTACCTTTCATCGATGGAAACTAAAAATTGCGATCGTGACTGTTTGGATCTCTCTGGTTGCGTAGAGATTCTAGGTAAATAAGAAACATAAAAATAAATTAAAATAAAGAAGCTACTTTTTTAGCTATAAGCCCTTAGGTATATCAACAATCGGTTTAAAATAAAAAAAAATTATTAGGCGCATTGAGTTATATTACTAGAGTACATAGACATATTATTATATTAATTTCCAATTGCTTTCAAAATCTATATCTGAGGATCCCGTGGGACCGTAAATGTGTAGGCATGGATCTGACTGAAACTAAAAATGGTCGTAATTTAGTTTTTTTGTCTTGCTGCGATTGGTATCAAAATCGATATCTGAGAATCCGCATGGACCTTAAATAGGACGCATGGACATCAAATCTGAGACAAATTGCTGAGACAAATTACATCAACACGGCAACACGGTGTATCAGTGCATCCTCGGGAACTATGAAGATATCCAGTATACAAAAATTAAAAATACCAAATGTCGGTGATTAAATCAATAATAGTTTTTTTATAGGATCGTATTATTTAAATCACGCTATGGCCATAACTGAATCCGAACTCAGAAAATTGTCGCATCTACTGCACGTTTACACACTCTTTGATTTTCCAAGATGGCGGCCTGATTGGAAGACGCCAAGAAAAATGTTCTGGGTTGCCAGTCTATACGTAGTAATAATAAGTCAATTATTAGACGTATAGATTTGAACCTTTACATGATTATATATGTATAATATAGATGACAGTCCAATAGCGTGTCCACTTAAAGTGTAGGTACCTACCTTTTACTTTTTTCTCAGCATTTGGAATATTTTTGTTTTTCCTACATGTTAATTTTGATACAGAAAAAAATCCCAATGTTTTTAGGTGTCCGTTATACGTATAACGGTCCATACAAAATATATGTATGAATAAACACATTGTGGAATAGCACTTAGGTATCTTCTTCCCGTGGGTGTAGTAAGAGTTGGCTTTGGGAAGCCGGTTGGAATTGTGTCACTTAGATATCATCCCCTTCTTCCCAAAAGTACAGTTAGCAATGACTATTATGCAATAGCTACTAACTATTAACTCGGTTATGCATAAAATAAAGGATTGACACTATTTAATTCATTTGTACATGTGTAAGTAATTACTTTCATATAAAGTTTATTAGTAGGTTTAGTTTGTTTTGTATAAATGCATTTGCATGTCGTCAACTGGCAAAACGTTTGGGAATAAATTATTACTAGGTTTTACCACGTTTGTAACCATGAATAAAAACTTGTACCAACTATATGTTTTTGTTAGAAACTTATTTGAGTATGAAAATAAACAAATGGATCTACTCACCGACCATTAATAATTATTAGTCATACGGTTAATTTAACAATATTACGGGTCAACATAATGATAAAATAATTACTAACTAACTTAGAAACTGTAAAACAATTAAATATTACTTGGAACTAATAATGGAGTTAGATAACAAAGTTGAATTGAATTACTGTTTATCCTCAAACATGTTCTGCGTCATGTAGGTGTACAACGACGGGTTGATCCTCGGGTCGTTGTAGGGAAAAACGTGGTTATACTGCCACATAATGAACAATTTGCACAAAAAACACAAACCGACACTCAAACAAACAGTGTCACTCTGCAACATAAAGGAAGTTCAATGATAAGTACAGCTGATAACGAAAACAGGTTTCCGATGCGGGTTCTTCGAATACTTACATTTTGTCTTCCTCGAAAAAGTAGTCGTCGTCGTATTCCTGCATCGTTTATATCTAATAAATAGTAAATTTACACCTAAATATGTTCCACAAGATACGTGGCCTAATGTCACAGGGTTTGTCAAAGTTATTGATTTTTTTCTGTGTGTATCTGCGCGGTAGCCCTGTCGGTGAAACAGGAACAGCACTGGCCAATCAGAAGCCAGGAAATGAAAGGGCGGGAAACTGTGCAAGTTACCGTCGTTACCGATGCGTTCATGCTTTATTAGACCATTTCATAAACAATTATGACAATGACAACACAATATGTCAATATGACATTTAAAGTGGTAAAGTTGAAGTGATAGGCTGTATTACGATGGATTCACGTGGAATTCTCAAATCAATAAAGGGTTGTCGTCTGATATGATGATGATGATAATTTCATTTAATTCTCTGTAAACTATTAAACATTTATCTTTAATTTCAACAAAGTTGTCGTAGTTTTTGTAGCGTTGCTCAGTCATGCATTGTGTGTTCGTAAAAAACTAAGGCATTTTAAACGGAAATATGTAGTTTGGAACTTAATGCCTTGACCCTCTTTTCGGCGCCCGCATGACCAATGACGTAGGTACGATGCGAATAAAGTAAAATGGGAGTAAAATATATGTTAGTTCAATTATCTTTTTTACCTATTGGTAGAGTAGATAGGTATAAATCTTACCTTTACTTTATAAATCTTGCACTTTTAACGCCTAGATTCAGATTTTACGAAGTTCAATCATTTGCCATTTACTGCGAGGGGAACAGTCTTAGTAACTAATTTTCACTTCGACATTAGTTGACACCAGGCCCCTATTTCACCAACACGACAATTGTCACCTGACATCGACAATTCTCCGTACATTGCTGGATCCACAAGTAACCTAGCAACCACCTTAACTTCTAGAACAAGCAATGTATGGCGAATTGTCAGTGTCAGGTGACAATTGTCAAGTTGGTGAAATAGGGGCCAGTAGAGGCCCAGGGGACCGATTTTTGACTTTCGAGCGCTCGACTCTTTCACTCGAAAACTGACAAAAATTATGAAATGCTATTTTGAAATAGCGATAGAAAATTGAAAAACGAGTGGTATTAACCACTTGTAATTAATTCTATTGGTAGAAAGTAAGTGCCTGCCATTTTGACACTACAAACGTATTTACTTTTATTTGATTTTCGAGCGCTCGAAAGTCAAAAATCGGTCCCCTGGCCTATCCGCACCAAGTTTTATAAGTACTTACTTTAATGTAGGTTATTATAATGTAGATAACTAGCTGGATTTACACAGCCAGGTAGGTAAGTGAAAATACGTTTGGTAATGAAATAACAAAACCATTAACCAATCAGTCCCATTAGCACTTCTTTTATTAATTTTCCACAATGCGCGTTTACGTAAACTTTACCTCTAAATTAATTATATTTATGTGACAAAACTTAAACCATGGGTTTGTTGCGACACGGTAGTGGCGTGAAAAGGACGTCTTGGTCCGTGGCACTGTGATATAATAAGACCTTAAAAGTTAAGTAATCGGATCGACTACTTTATATGTAAAGTCAGTGTAAACCCACCTGGTCGGAACAGTTGGTTTTCGCTGCGCACGCGATCCGCATCGACATGAAGAAGTTGCTTGTGAGTGGTTTAGTGTTACGTTTTCGTTGTTTTCCGCGATATGGTTAAATATTAATACAAAAAAGTGATTCTAATAAGTGATATACCAAGGAATATAACGGTTGATTTGAGCGTGGAGGAAAACTATACCTACAAAGTTTTGTTTATGCCTCTTTACTAAATAATTGTTTAAAATAATTTCTTGTACTTACCTACTAAAGTAACGTTTTTTTATAACCTTCCAATAAGGTTTCGTGTGATGATTTACCAATGCTTATATAGGTACTAATAGTGCCAATACGTAGATACTATCATATTTGTTTTAAGTTATTGCCATAGTTATGTAGGAGTGTCGGTGGGTGGTGTCGGTAATGAAGGTGCTATTAAGAAGCAAAGTGGAAGTTGAAGCAATAATCTTTCCTGTTTCTTAAATTCAAGGTGCCAGTTAATTGTAGTAGTACGAGGGCTGCCTTTTAAGTTGTGTCGTTTGGAAAAACTAAAGACAATTTAAGTGTTAAATGGTATTTATTGTTTTTCAAAGTAATCACCGTGATATGTAATACACTTTTTCATTCGATCGAACCAGTTTTCGAAACACTTATTCCAGTCCGAAGTCGGGGTCTCCAAAATGGCCGTTTTGTATGCCTCAACCGCTTCTTCAGGCGTCTGGTACCGTTGACCACGAAGTCGTTGCTTGATTTTTGGAAAAGTAAAAAAATCGTTAGGGCTTATGTCTGGACTGTACGGCGGGTGTTCCAGAATTTCGACGTTTTGCTCTTTTAAAAACGCAATAGTTTGCCGGGCGGTGTGCGAGCTCGCATTATCGTGGTGCAGTCTTATACGACGTCTTTGGTTATTTTTTCGAAACTCGCCGATGACTTCTGGTTTCTGGTAAACAGACAGTGGTATACCAGTCAGCATTAACCGTTTTACGATCCTCGAGCACGATGGTGGCAACGTGGCCACTTTTCGCCACAAACGTGGCGACCATTTTTTTCGAAGTACTCCGTGAGCGTATTACTTTGGTCGGTTTTGGCTCATCTTGGAACACCCAAACAGTCGACTGCTGTTTAGAATCGGGATCGTAGGCATATATCCAAGATTCGTCACCACTGATAATGTCGTAAACATGTTTCGAGTTTCCTCGGTTGAATTGCCGCAGAGTTTTGCGACACCATCGAACGCGAGCCGTTTTTTGGTCTTCACTGAGTAAATGTGGTATCCAGCGTGAGATCCACTTTTTTACGCCTAAGTGATCATGCAAAATACTGTGAACACTGGTCCCTGAAATACTTAAGGAAGCTTCTATCTCACGGTATGTCGCATGGCGATCTTCGATGATCAGTTGCCGTACAGCATCAATGTTCTCCTGGGTTACGGCTGTTTTTGGTCGACCTTCACGATGTCTATCACCAAGACTAGAGCAACCACGTTGAAATTCTAAATACCAGCGTTCCACAGTCCGAAGGCATGGTGCTTTATCATTGAAAACCGTAGTCAACTCTTCGAAGCACTGAAGTCGCGTTAAGCCCCTTTTGAAGTTGTAAAAAATTATCGCACGTAAATTTTCCTTCGAAATTTCCATTTTCACAACTGACTTGTCAACTTTGAACGAACGCTGTACTAAAACGGTTGGGCCGATTTCGAGTCATTCTTTTGTTTTCGAATTCTAAATTCAAATATTTTAACGTGACACTAGTTCTTTTTTATGCAATCACGGGAGGTTTGCAAACGACAGAACTTAAAAGGCAGCCCTCGTACTTAAGTGCTTCCAAGTGTACGTGAACAACGTTATAATCGCAAAATCAGGGTAGAAAATCTTAACTTAATGAATAACTAACCACCCCTTTACACGATTACATATACATTATTATAAGTCCCTGGGTGACGGGTGAGAATGAGAAAAAACGGAGAAAACGATTTTTCCCAGACTTAATGAGACCAAGCTAGATCGAATTTTCGCCCCCGTAAAACCCTATTCCAAATTTAATTGAAATTGTTAGAACCGTTATCGAGAACATGATTTCAAATATATATTGTTTGTATACAATATTGCTCATTCAATATTATAGGATAGTTGTGGATAGGATCGCTATGTATTAGTATTTTCCTGCCCAAGTGCATGGTTGAAGTTTGGTAATATGAGTTGAATTCGAACTAAGAGGATTTTTCTTCATTCGAATATAAGTCATGTCACTTTGACATAGAGTGCCCATGCCATATACTAGTACAGCGTCGAGCACTCGGACGTTTACCATATATATCTGCAATTCCGCGTTGCATTCAAACCAACATAGAATTACATTAGGTATTGGCCTCTTTAGTAATGTAATTCTATGTTCCCCACTCCACAATGGGCCGTCATGGCGCAGGACAGGAACGCCATCCCACTGCCACGCCAAGCGACGTTTGTCCATGATAACCTCCAGTGGAGGTCTAATAAGGCCTCTCACAGATTGGAGCGACCTGCGGTGGCGCTCAATAAGTAGTAAAGACAGCTGCTAATGACAAGTTTACTATTGTCCGCAGCGGCCAGTGCCCTATCCCACAAAACTTACAATAACAATTTTACTAAGTGTCAAGTTACAACTTTGTAATAATACCACAAAATATACAAGTAACATGTAGTGGAAAATTCTTACAAATATATAAATTGTATCGACAAGTCTACAATTTATTGTATCACAAAACTTTACATACGATACATATCTTTTCCGGAAAACGTACAAGTTTGTAGCTGACAATTGTTTTGTGCTACATGAAATTGTAATAATAATCTTCTATACTTACATATAATAAAGCTGAAGACGATCGAAAGTCTGTACATGGAAGATATTCGAAGAAAAGTTTGCTGGGGTTACTTAGAATCGATAACAGAACACGATCCAAAAGTTTTTAGAATTTTTGTCTGTTTGTCTGTTGTACGCGCATCACGTGAAAACGGCTGAACGGATTTTGATGCAAACTTTGTACAAACCTATAACAAGCAAAAGTTGTAGTATGTTTATTACTAAATGAAAATGGAATCCGTAACATTACAATGTGGAAAGCTGGGTGAGCATAAATTTAAACAGGGTCTCTTTATCAATTTAGTAATCCAAAAAAAAAAGTTACATTACCACATCATTTATTTTATAATATAACTGAAATACCTACACTAAATTTGCAGCAGCCTGGCAAAACTTCTTTTATCAAAGTTGTTTATTTACAAAGTTTTTAGTCACTATCTTTTTATAAATCCGGTTCAAAAATACTAATTAACTGTTAAATTTATAACATTTGAACCAAATCTGTAAATGGTGACTAAAAAAGGTTTGAATAGTACCACATTAAACATTGAAGTTCGAAAAAACGTTATCTATAGTTGTACTACTTCGTGAAGTGCTAGTGCTTATTAACGGAAACATGTTTATGGATGAAAAATATGTGGAAATTCCATTTTGGGGATTCATTCTAAAATCGATATTGAAGTGTCCCACAACAATCAAACGGGAACACGGTGTATACCCATTGGGGTTGCTGCCGTATATTGTTGCATTTATGCGTTCAATTGCAACATTAATTTGACATTGTGGTGACCTATACAACGTGTTAATAAAATAACGCAAAACCTGAAAACTGTTTGTTCAGAATCAAGAGTAGAATGCAAAAAAAATAAAAAAAAAATTTTTTGACGAGATTTATTTTTTACATTTGTATGGAGCAGGTCGCCCCAGTCGGCCAACACTCCATACAAATGTAAAAAATAAATCTTGTCAAAAATTTTATTTTTTATTTTTTTCGCATTCTATGCTCGATTCTGAACAAACTGTTTTCAGGTTTTGCGTTATTTTATTAACACGTTGTATACAGTTCACTCTGACATCAAACATTTCAAAATGCAAGCATTCACAATGGTGGTTTGCAGTACCTGGGTTATTAAACAAATATTCATGCTCATCACACTTATTTGCCCTTACCGGGATTCGAACCCAGGACCTTCAGCTTCGTAGGCAGCGTCACTACCCACTAGGCTAACCGGTCGTCAAAAGGAATGCTTCGAGTCTTTCACTTCAACGAAAAGCATGGCCTTTGGCCTCGCTTGCCTCGCCACTCACTTACGGGATAGCACCTAAGTGTCCGTGAGGGCTCGCTTGCTTCGCCGCTCATCTTCGGTACTTTGGCCACAGGTTTCGCTTGCAAAGACACAAAGGGATTGTAAGTAACCCTGGGGGCTTGCCTTCGGGTTTTCGGCCCTCGAGCTCGCCTAGGTAGCGGTCTCTAAAAGCATGCTAGGCCTTTAATTACTACGAAACCCGTAGAAACCGTTCCTACGTTTCGCTTGGCTCCCCTTTTATCTTCGGGAATTTGAGCCTCAGGTTTCGCGAATGTCCGTAGGGGCGCGCTGAGAGCGCTCTCTAAACGGATGCTTTGGGCTTTTCTCTTAAAGCAACTTAACTTAAAGCTCGGCTTTTGGCCTCGCTGCCACCTGGGGATAGTAAGCCTTAGGTAGATAGTAGCCTTCAGCCCCCGAGCGCTTTGCGCGTTTATCTTCAGAACTTCGGTTCTCAGATTTCGCTTGCAAGTTACTCGGAGATAACGAGCATCCATGGGGGATCGGGCCTTAGGTCCTCGGGCTCGCATTGAGACCGCTCTCTGAAGGATTGCTTTAGGTCTTTAATTCCAATGAAAAGCTCGGCCTTCGGCCTCTCTTGCCTCACCGTTCGGCACATTGGCATGGTCTCGCTTGCAAAACACCTTAGGATAGTGAGTGTCCGTCGGGCTCGCCCTAGGGTCTTTTGGTATACATATATAGTGTACTAGCTTCTGCCCGCGACTTCGTCCGCGTGGAACTCTTTTATATCGTAGCTCCTTAAATACAAACTTGCGCCCCCTATTTCGCCCCCTTAGACGATGATTCCCGGAATAAACACTATATGTATACCAAAATTCATTTTAATCCATTTTTGCGTGATTGAGGTCCAAACTTTAGCATCATAGCCTAGCGGCGGCTGCGAGTCGGAAACGATAACGCAGGTTAAGCAAAGATGGCAGCGGTCAGTCTTTGGATGGGTGACCACCTGATGTTTGAGTGGGTGGTTAATATTTAATATAAATGAGCGCTTCCGTGCTTTGGAAGGCACGCTAAGCAGTTGATCCCGGCTGCTGTCTATGACAGTAGTCGTTAAGCCGAGTTAGAGGCCTTCGGGCGGCTTAAGAACTCCTAACAGTCGAGTTGCCCACTCACTTGACAAAGGGGAGACAACTGTTACTCGCGTCCGGAGGAGCTACCTACCACAACCCTGCACGTGTCCCCTGGGTGGTACTAAAGAGTGATAAACTTTGAAGGCCAAAAATAATGTATGCCATACGATTAAATAGTTTATGAATTGGGTTTATTCACGATTTTCGCTACGGTGATAGATCTGTGCTGAAGTTTTCCAACAAAGTGAAAATTTAATTGATAAAATAAGTATAAAGTCAAGGATAATCCTACTAATATTATAAATGCGAAAGTTTGGATGGTTAGATGTTTGGATGTTTACATGTTTAGATGTTTGTTACTCAATGACGCTTAAACGGCTCAACCGATTGAGATGAAATTTTACACGAAGATAGTGTATAGCCTGGATTAAAATATAAGATAGCTTTATCCCGTGTCCACGCAAACGAAGTTGATGGCGAAAGCTATTATTAAATAAGGGATAAAACTGGCCGAGATGGAGTCGGACTTTCGCAGCGATGAAGCGCGCCGGGTGCCTTTGAACGTGTTAAAAGTCTTAAAACTAACGCAATTTCAGATCTTTGTTACAACGGATATTAAAAATAATATATTCATGATTATGAGTCGCAAATTCAATAAAAAGAAACATTATTAATGCTTGATGTATATAATGATAGCACCATCTAGCGAGCATGATTTTGATACAATTTCAGTTTGATAGAGGTCGTTGATGTTAGTTGTCGATTGGCGCCATCTACCGAGCTTAAGTTTAGTCCAATTTCAGCTCGATAGATGCCGCTTATATTATGTTTTTGATTTTATTTAGACTAATAAAAATAACATACCAAACCGTATTAAATGAGTTTTATTTCATTCTAAAATTATGAAAATAAAACTAATGTAAAACTGTAAATGTTTCTAATTATAATGCCATACAATATTTCCGTAACATTTTATTAGTTCATATTTTAATTAAGTTTGGCCCAGGTTGGGGTCATGTTGGAGAAACTCGGCATACATTAAAAACGCTAAGACTGCATGAATGCATTCAAATCCACAACCGTCGATAGGTATTGTTATTAATGCTTAAGCTTTGATTTTTCCGGGGACCGAGTTTTTCTCGGCTGTAATACTACGAAAAATTGATTTCTATTCAAAAATTCGTTTACCAAAAAAAAACGAAATAAACTGATAGAAAGTAAACAAAATACCTCATCGCTGGGGCTCCAACTCGCAGCCATCAACAAACCAACCATTGGGTAACCATTGGTCGTCATCGAAGAGTAAGCCTGCCTTTTGCGAGAGAATACGGAAAAAAACTAATTTTCTCGAAAATAAGACGAAGCTAGATCGGTCTCTCGGCCCCGTAAACCCCTATACTGCACATTTTACAAATATATACTTATAAACAATTCTATATCCCGTGTTTTTTCACGTTTTATCTATATTTTGCTGAAAGTTTGAATAGGGTTCTTTTTAATTTCTAGTCAAGTATATGCTTGCCAATTTACAGGTCTTTAGCTCATAGATTCAAGGGGTTCCCATACAAACTTCAACCCAATTTTTTTAACCCTTTTGCATCCTTATCTTTATAATTTTTATAGCCTATTGCGTGGCCGAAGATCCATTGAACGTTTTAGTGAAAGTTAGTATAATATTCATTCGATAGTTTTCCCATGATACCCGGAGAGAAACAGACAAACAGAAAACATAACACTCCTTTTCGTTGGGCTGTAAGGGCGTAAGATGGCGCTGTTGCGTAAAGTAAAGACGATTTTATCCAAATATTCTCAAATTTGGCCTGTGAGTGACCGAACTCCATCAAACTTTTTTATACGTTTAATATGGTTTGTTGGAGTTCAGACGCCGACAAAAATCTGGAGCAAAAATGCGTGGAAATGGTGAAGTTCTGCATCACGCTATTGAAGTTTTTAATGTATGTTGTATAAATACAATTTCCTTCAAACTCTTCTTATTATGTCTCACTGACAACCTCAACGAACTTTCACATTTATTATATGTAGAGAAGAGATAACCTGATATATTATACTTTATATTCCGGGAACCATCGTCTAAGGGGGCGTACGTTTGTAAGGAGCAACGATATAAACGTGTTCCACGCGGACGAAGACGCGGGCAGAAGCTAGTTATACATATATGTAGAATTGTACCTACAAGTTAACAATTCTCTAAACGTGTGTCACACCCTCTTGCTACCTATACGAATACTAGTAATTGCAGTATATTTTATCATATTTAGAGACAAAAAAGATAAATGGACAAAACAAATATCAGAATGGTACCCAAGAGAAGGGAAAAGAAAAAGAGGTAGACAGGTTAGGAGATGGGAGGATGATCTTAGAAAAGTAGGAGGAAACATATGGAGAAGAAGAGCAACAGATAGCAAAGAGGGGAAATCTTTAGAGGAGGTCTACCTATATTCCGGAAGGCAAGACGACATTGTCGACGTCTAAGTTACATATTTAATTATGATTTTTTTGCATGTAAAATTTCGTTAAATAAAGGCTTATATTATTATTATTATTATTTATTATCATATTTAGCAATTCCAACCCTGTGTAACCACGAAATGTTTGATTCAAGTAGCAGTGATAGTGAAGAAGAATTATTTGTACGACCATTTCGATAACAAACATAGGAACTACAATAGTTATAATTTTGGATGTTCAGTTAAGCCTCTCACAGACTGGCGCGGCCTGCCCGCGGCGGACAATAGTAAACTTGTCATTAGCTGTCAAATTTACTATTGTCCGCCACCGCAAGCTGCGCCAGTGTGTTGCAGGCCTTATGTGGTACGTTAATAACAACCCTATCTCACTCTGTGATTGTCTATTGCAAAAAAATGACGTCATCACTTAGGCAGTGGACCTTCTGTCTGTGGTCTAACGCATAGAATTGCGTCCTGTATGATGGGCCATGATGGCCTATTGTGTAGACCAGCCTTAACCATTTTTTTCTACCACAGATAACAATATATTTCTGCGTGCTGTTTTACCGACTGGTCACTGCTCCGGACCCGATCGGTCCCATCCGAGCCTTCATCCAGACGAACCTGGTCGGTCTACCGGTCCTTCACAACCAGCAGACCTGGGACTTTGATCCCGACGTGGCGCTGAGACGAAGACGGCAATTTGTCGGGGTACACGGCGACAAAGGCGAAAGATTGATCGAGAGATTGGGACTGGGTATAGACGGCTATGAAGATGAACAGCTGCAGAAACAGAGACTAAGAGATGAGGGGCATTTGGGAGGTTTGAATTACTATTTACCATGATTCATTTTAGAGAAAATTTATGTTAATAAATTTATGTTAATTTAAACAAAAATGCATATGTTTACAATACGTACCAGGTTGAGAAATCGTCGACAGAACGCAATTTCTACCGACGTAGGTGAATGAAATGAAGCTAGTTGCTTTTCTTTACAAATTTTAAGAACCCTCAATGTTGTACGATGTGGTAGATAGAAAGAAATTAAATACTTAATCATAAATGACCAAAATATAAATGAGCTTTTAGGTAAAATCGTGTTGTGGAAACCATCGGAAAACTAGAAAGTCATGACGTTGATTACGTAAAGTCAGTAAATTCTAGAGATTATTACCTGTGTTGCGTGCTTAATTAAGAAACAATGGCAGAATTCCAGAACACAAAGACACTGTAGGCAATTTTATACGAAGTATAAAATTTTAATGTAATATTAGTATTTGCAGGTTAGCGCCATCTAGTGACATCTTTTCGAGGCTGTACAGAGTATGCAGATGTCAATGTAGCGCTATCTATCATTAAGTGTTAGAAACTGCCTTGTCGGGTTTTGAGTGAAGAATGTAGATGACACCACTTTATTTCAATTTATAGTCGACTGTACAGCATGTTGTATGGCTGTTTTAATTGTGACAAAATCAGCGGCTGAGAATATTTAGATCAACAGGCGCCGGGTGTAATGAAAAAAGACTTCACTTCTAGAGTCTAACCAGAGAAAGAAGAGCCTAGAAAAGAGCGGCAAATATAAAAAAATACATGTTGCAACGCTGTGTATTAACGCGATAAAATAATAATGAACACACTTGAACAATTATTATTTTTCTTAAATTCACACAATTCAACTGATCAAGCAGAAGGAAGTAAAGTTATATGAAATAAAACTCTTTAACTTCATTCTACTTATGTTTAAGAAGAATTTAATCAAAACCACTCTCCAAAATTAAGGTTTTGGCCGGACATAATAATTTAACTTTATATATGATATTCTTCAATGTGAATAATATTAGCAGTAAGCCACCCTTTACAAAAACATGACAAAAATTAGGCCTTTAAGGCCCAATATCTCGCAAACTAATGACTGATTTGAAAAATGGTTTTAGAAAACCCATAATATTTTTGAACGCCCACACCATGAGTTTAACGAGAAAAAAAAGACATATCCCCGCTTTAGGTGTAGGGGAGGTACCCTAAAAATTTTTTTTCAAGATTTTATTGTACTGTTTTGTCGGTGTGATTGATTTATATACACACGCCGAATCACGGTTTTCTAGTAGTAATGGTTACTGAGCTAAGCCGAAGACGGACGGACAGACGGACAGATGGACATGGCGAAACTATAAGGGTTCCTTTTCCTTGTTGACTACGGAACCCTAAAAAGGGGTCATCTTTCCCTGGCCAGACTCTTAAGTGTTAGAGAAGTAATTTTTTTAGGATTAAATTACTTATGCTATACCTAAGCTCAATATTTTGATGAGACACCCATACAGGTATCCATTATTGTAGGTATATCAATTAAAACAAAAAATCGATATCATTCGTTTATTATTTCGTAAGAATTACAATATTATCTGGAAACTGACAACATTCATTGAAAAAAATACCAACTAATGACAATTATAATATAATATGTAATAAAAGGTACCCTAAATTATGACGATTAGGATTAATCTATATCCTAGGCGAGAATTCATATTTGGAATTAAAATATTCATACAAGTGTAAAACATTTTTTGATGTGAAATGATAAATAAATCAAAGATTCAAAAATATTAAAACTGTATTTTGTTTTTCAATTTGAACCTCCGAGAAAATTATCATTGTAAAAGTGTAATTTATACCACAGAATAGATAATAGTCTTATACGTACGGTATAATTAATTCGAATATTTAGTCGTGTTTCTAAAAAAAGGTCGTATTTTGGTTGGCAGTTTATTATAATTTCTGCTTACCTACAGTGTGAAACATGAAAGTGAACAGCGATTTTTTTTGTAATTGAAACACTTGACACTAAGTAGGTAATTTATGCAGCTTCTACGCAAGCCGAAGAAGGAACTGTGTCAATTTATGCAGCTTCTACGCAAGCCGAAGAAGGAACTGTGTCAATTTTCCGCTGTGGTTATACGACTATTGCGTTACTAATACACAGTTATAAAATGTTAAGAGCCCTTAAGATCGCAATCAATCTCAAAGATTCTTAATATTTTACGCGACGAGCGGGATTTGAATCTGCGACCTCTGATATTTAGAATTGGGTGCTTTCCTGGGTAAAAAAATATATAATTCTATTTACATAGTCCCTCAGTTAGATTTTCAAAAAACAGTGAACATAATATATTTTTCATTTTGTCAATTAAATAAAAAGTGACACTGTTGATGATATAGCCCGTTAAAGGTCCCCGTAACGGTGACGTGATAGATAATCTTTCTAAGTGACGAACTAAATGTTTTTTTTTAGGAAAGTAGTCAATTTCGTTAGCGGACGTTTCTGCTTACATTTCTATCGAATTGATTTTTTAAGGTTACCAAGGAGTTAGTTTTGGTCGTTTTCATTGCTTTTCATACACAATGAAAATAATCATTTACTTTTCTAGTACTAACATATAGAGTTAAATCTTTGAATTTAGCGTATTTTTTGCATTGTGTTTTTGTAGCCAGGTATGTCTACAATCGTATGTAATCGATAAATTTAGTGCCTTTCATTAACATGATTATTATTTATTGTTCGTAAATGGGAAATGCAATTCTTTTTTTTAATAACCATTTATTGAAAATCGATATTTTTTCGTAGAGCGCTAATGGCCTATTTGTTAGTACTTTACAAAACACTTCAATGACAATAACCAAGTAATCCAACAAGGTACATAAACGATAAATGCATACAATATTACTTAACCTACTTAGATATTTTGTGACTGTTTCTCTTACAAATAGAGTCATTACTTATAATCCTATACTTGCCTAAGTACATTGCTAATGTTTTTGAAGAAAGTGAAATTATTTCACTAAAGTAAGGCACCTCATGTTTTTGGTTCTGAATTTATAAAACTTTTTATAACTAGGTCTTTTACATATAAATTGGTTATTCGAAATAAAGTTAATGGATCCATTTTATTGGCTTAAGCTTAGTTGACGACAGCTAAAGCAATATGGCGCTTATACAACGTGTTTTCCCCCATAACTTTAATAGGACTTTCTCAATGATATAAAAGATGTTGTGACTTGGCAATCACACAATACTACATAATTTTAGGTAAGTATGCAAAAATCCATAAATAGGTACTTACAGTTAAGTTGAGTGTGATTGCCACGTTGCAGAATTTTATTTAGCAAGCAAATAAAGATTAATAAGAATGCCTGAGACTTGGCTCTAAGAAATATCTCACAACTTTTTACGGTGGAAGAGTTTCGAGACTTGGCCTCTTTTTTACATGGAATAGATATTACGATAAAAGGCTTCAATTTCACAAACATATTTTAAAAGATTTAAAAATTCATCAACGATAAAAGGATATCGACATAGGTACAGGCAATCATCATTATGCAGTATTTTACTAACAGCTATAATTTTTCTCATTTTAGAGTTACAACAGTTTCAGCAAACCCTCTGTAATATTTGAAGTTATTTAACTGACATATATGACAAAAACAAAACGTTAGAATCGATATAAATACAAAAAAAAACTTGTGTTTCTATCGACACAGTTATCATGCCTTATTTAAAATATTGCCAGTTTTACTGGCCAGTAAGTAAAAAAACCGTATTCCAGAAAATTACCCTTATGGTACATTTAATTTACATTCCGTTGGGCAGAATCAGTATTTTCTTTAAGTAAATAGCATTAATGATGGGAACATATTTGCTTATGCTATAACAACTAGATATAATATTTATTATCAAAGATAGCTATTTGTTGGTGCATTTACGAGTGAAAAAACAGGTTTCGTACTCTAACTTAGCAACTAGGGAAAATTATACCGTAATATGGCATTAAAATTATAAATAACAATATTAATTATCCATAAAGAGATCAAACACACGTTTTCGTGAAGCTATCGATCGAGTATGTCCTTAAAAATGTAAAAAAGGGACCGTTATGTTGTAAGTATATGACGTTGATACATAACAGCAATAGTAGGTATGAGTATCTGACTAATCACTTAGCTAGCTGTGTGTAGTGCTATTTTGTTTCCTAGGGAAATAAATCATATCATAGACTTTTACTTTGTCGGAATATACGGACTATATTTAACAAAGAATGAAATGAGAAATCGAGGGATGACTTTACAAAGTAGTGTGGCGATAAATCGTTCGTTCGACAGTGTCCCCTCATTCGCTTGGATGTGCGCCGGGGCCTAGACAAGGTTACAATCGACAAGCGCTAACGCCAATCGAAAACTAATAAAATGTATGGGAATGACAGATGTTAACGAAAAGTGTTTCGTCGGCATCTGTCATTCCCATACATTTTATTATTTTCTATTGGCGTTAGCGCTTGCCGATTGTAACCTTGTCTACGGCCCCAATATCTGACAGCAGAAGGTGCTCAAAATTATCTGACGCGCTATCCTACAAATAAGTTTAGCTGTGCCGCATAAAATATTTTTGAGCGACATGTATTGTCAGATGTAACTCCACAGGGTAAGTAGGAACTAATTGTGTGCCTTTTCGTTTTACACAATTAGCCTACCTGGTGATTGCATATTCGGGAAGATACAAAGCGGCTCAGTTTTAAATAGTAAAATCTGCATGAAGACTTAACGACGTATCAATGCTTTCAGTAGCGGCTGTCTTCAAAGATATTAATATACCGCGTGCTCGGCTTCTAAGTTCTTCACTGGAGCAGTCTGTAATGAAAGAAAAAAAATACGTTAATTTAAAACGAAGAATCAATACGTTTATTTTTAGTAAAAATCATCATCGGCTTCATCAAGTCACATTGGGCACAGGCAAGGCAACCCGTCATATCATGGGTTCAGGAAATGAGCTTTAAGTTTTTTAATGTATTGAAAAGAGATAAATAGCAGTAGACACTTGGAATGTAAGCTTCAAGTTCAAGTAAAGCTCTTATTAGTGTTTAAAATATTTAAAAACTAATCTTTTGGCCCCATCGCTTGCGCAAGCGTCGGAACCGGCGTTTCGCTGGCGTACGCGCAGGTTCAACGACCTATTTCGAACATGCCTTATTTTAAATTGACAGATGATATCTTGATTTATGTTCCGACGGGAAAAAAACTTGCGTAATATATTAGGTTGTTGTATTGTCTTGTTTTAATGGCACCGGTAAATTGTTTTTTCTTATACAAACCATCAGAAATTACATAGAATACGAGGGGCATACTGAAATGATCGGGAATAGAAAAATCCGATTGAAGATGTAACTTAACTGTGTTTTATTTTTATTTTTAAGTAATATGATGATATGAGCGCTTTTGTCTAACATAAGACATTTTAGTATGACAATGAATCAAGGCTGCAGTTGACATCGAAATGATGGCAAAATTTCGTGCTTTTCTGCCGTAATACGATGTTCAAACCTCAATCAGTCCCGTATAACGTGATATTTCAGGCTTATAGTAATAGTTTCTTAATTGCAACTAAAAAAAAATTATAAATGCCTTTTGACCTTTCTCACCAGAACTTTTTTAAAGTAGGTGAGCAAAAATCAACACAAGTCGCATTTCTTCTCGTATAAAATATGAGGGAACGCAAAAGGAAACTAGCTTTCCAACACCATTTTGAGGGTTCCGTACCCAAAGGGTAAAAACGGGACCCTATTACTAAGGCTCCGCTGTCTGTCTGTCCGTCTGTCACCAGCCGCCTGTAGCTCAGGCTGTATCTCATGAACCGTGATAGTTTGACAGTTGACATTTTCACAGATGATGTATTTCTGTTGCCGCTATAACAACAAACACTAAAAAACCGGCCAAGTGCGAGTCGGAGTGGGGCTCCCATACAGCAGACATGATTTTTTTGCCGTGTTTATAGATAATGGTACGGAACCCTTCGTGCGCGAGTCCGACTCACACTTGGCCGGTTTTATTTTTTAGATAATGTTGTTCTTTTAGAGTCATTCGAATACATATAGATAACGAAATGTCGTGGTATTACCACGTGTAGATTATGCTATATTATTTTTGCCCACTACCGGGATGTATTAAGGAGTTACCACTGTTTTTAGTCGACCTATAGAAAATAGAGCTCGGTCTGGAAATACTGAGATGCTACCGAGATATTGTCGCTGGGCTGGATTAGATTAAATAGCATTGAAGCAAAAATCATCAAAAAATAAGCTTGCCCCGGTAAAATTTTGAAATAACCCTTGTGATAGTTTTGAAAAAAATATTCACTCATTGATTTTTCCGTGCAAGCTCTCGATCATAGCAGACTTTAAAAGCTTAAACAGATTTTCAGTAAACATTCAACAATTTCTCATAATTATTTGAATTCCAATACGAGTATGGTTTCAAAAGTTCAATG
Organism: Epinotia ramella; assembly: GCA_947578815.1. Classification (NCBI taxonomy): domain Eukaryota; kingdom Metazoa; phylum Arthropoda; class Insecta; order Lepidoptera; family Tortricidae; genus Epinotia; species Epinotia ramella. The sequence goes on from OX388202.1 coordinate 29,765,681, forward strand.
TTAACGTCATAAAAGAAAGGTTCTCAAGCCCTAAGTTATCCATTGCCGATCATTTCGTGTTTCTTATTTTGTATGCTATCAAATACAAATAAGTACATAATTTGTACCGCCATTTTGGAATGTTGCGTAATTTTCTGGCCTGATAATGCATATTTCTAGTGTTATGAACAAAGTCTATTGATATACGTATAGGTAGGGACATCTAGTTGACGAACGAAACCAACGAAAAATGCATACAACTTACACTAATATTATAAATGCGAAAGTGTGTCTGTCTTTCTGTTACCTCTTCACGCTTAAACCGCTGAACCGATTGAGATGAAATTTGGTATTTATAAAATTAATCCTGGGGAAGGGGGGATAGTTTTTATCCCGGCAATCATCTCCTGAGGGGTGAAATGGGGGATGAAAGTTGGTATGGAGCTACGATATAAACGATTTCAACGCGGGCGGAGTCGCGGGCGGACGCTAGTAATTTACCTATAAGGCAAATAGATGCAATTACGTTTCATCAAACGTACTACATATATATCTTAGAAACCACAACATATAATTTACCATGTAACATGTTAAACAACATTAATAAATCATTATAAAAAACTATCAATTAACTACAACATATAAGTCATTCGTCGTACAAACAATGACCTTTTTGTGAAATATTTACTTTAAGCTCCAATTAAGGTATTGTTTTCCGAGCGATGTGGGAACCACTTCTTTTTGTAAAGTACCATAATAAATTTGATTTACTACGGTCCCATTACTTACCGTTACGTACATTATTAAGATATTTGAAAACGTTAAAGAAGAACGAGATAAAAGTATTTACCTAGTTTGAATTTACTGTAACATGCCAATTAAGTAACGAATTACGCGTACTTATAAGTTGGGCCGAAATTATAAAATGATACAATTGATACCAAATGAGGTGGTGGTAGGGAGAGTAAAAGAGATTAGAGCAACCTTGAATATCTACCTTAATGAAGGGGAAAATTGTAACACGGCACGAGAACTTCTTTAAAACCATCATGGAAGGAAATATAGGAAGGTAGAGGAGGACGAAGGCAGAGAAAGACCATGGTCATATAAAAGAAAAACTGATGTCGTTTCATATCAAGAAAAAGAAAATACTCCACCGACAAAAGCATAACTCTTCAGTTTGTGATGTCATGATGATGGTCAATTAATTATTAGATAAGTTTATAAAATGAATATCTTAAAAGCGGATACAAATGAGACAGTATTGATCAAGCAAAGAGGTCTTTAATTGTTGGAATCAAATAGCTGTACATTTGGAACATAGGAACATTAATAACTTGAACGGAACTTATAATTGAAAGGCATGTTAATGAATAAAAACAAAACAGGTGAATAATAAGCAGGCAAAAATGAAACCTGAGTCCTGCCTGGCATTGGTTGATTTGTATTCCGCATAGTTTTATAAACGGCCACTTTTTCAGAACCAAAATTAACTTGTAATTATTTCTATCAAAAACTTGCTAATATCTCAGTTAGATATAATCTGCTATGCGAGCGCGCACGGACTGGCGAAAAGCGGTATAAATATCACTTATAGTTTAGAAGCTTAACTATATAGTGAATTAAAAGTACAACAAAAGCAAGTTTTATAAAATAGTACAAACAAATCCATAAAAACTTACAAATAATGAAATAAATAATTAAATACAAATTCTTTTAAAATTTTTGGTTGTTTATTTTTAGAGCCCTAGCCTTAGCCTGTGCCCATAACATGGTTGATGTCGCCTATAATTCGCACAAATAATTATGTCATAATAACTCGAGCATCTTTATCCGGCAGCCACAAACCCTGGTTCACTGTACGCTAATAGCGCGAACCGAGCGGAACGAACACACTGGAGTACAGTTAATACGGTGCCGATGCCGGGGTAATTTCCCAAATAAATGCAAATCTAATTAGCCACTAAACGACTCGAGTATTGTTTGTTGTTTCGCACACGTTCGCCGATTCGGTTGTCTGCGTATTTACAATTCCTTGGCGTTATTGCGTGACTGATTGTCAATAGGGAATGAGTTATTGTCGGCGTCAACGCGTATATGGCGTAGATATTAAAATTGTGTATGAATAACTTCACCGTGGCGTTATTGGAAAGAAACAGGAAGCAGGCAAAACCGCGGGATAAAATATAGCCATATCCAGAAAGTCGATTCTACACGTAATGTGAAAGAATTTTGCCATTCGGATAAGCGGTTCCGGAGATACCCATTACATACCAACTTGCAAAGTTACAATATCACAGTCTTTTCCTCTTTATAATATTAATAATAATATACATTTGACTTATACATATCCTATAAGAGCGTGATGCACCGATAATCAGATGAGTTTGGAAATACATTGTTAGTAACAATATAGCAGCCTACAGCTTTCAAATTTTTCCTTTTACAAGACTGCTGCACGGCTATCACGCGACGGCGCGAGCTCTCTCGATTTTTCTCGCACTATCCGTCTCTCTCTTATTAGAACACTTAGAACAAGAGGTATAGTGCGAGAAAAATCGAGAGTATGTCGCGGCCGTCCCATGATAGACGTGCTGGTGCTTTAAGACTTCTTGAGGATACTTAAAAGGTAAAATTACGTTCATACTTCATGCTCATGTCAGCTGCAAAATGAGCCATAATTAACGTATTCAACACATCTTGACAATCCCAATGGCATGGCAATAGAGTTGGCGTTCAACATTTCTTGCGTGCGTTCAAAAAAGTATGTAGATTTTTGCAGCTGCCAGTTTGTTAATTAGAAAGCATTTTTTTGTAGTAAGTATAATATAAGGAAATCGGTTATAGACGCTTTTAACATCTTCGTGTCAAATTATTCAAATCTGTCTGCAGTTTAATTTGAATAACGGAGTTACAGTGAATAATTAGTTGAAACTGTCCTGCAATGCAGCTTTGCTTTATTGCTGAATTACACGGTTTGGCTAAGTAGTATGTACATACATTATGTAAGTAGGTACTTTTATAGACAGGGTTTTCTTAAAGGAAGAATCTATATGGAGAGAAATCTACCACGTGCGTGAGGACTCTGAATTAAAAAAATATCGACACATAATTAATTCTACATGGATCCCTCTTTGAGTCTTGACACACGAAAATACTCGGACAACGTTTGTGATATTTGCTATATTAAAGAATTTGCTAATACAAATCAGCAGGGCGTATCTCATAAATAAGGAGGCCGGTAAAAAAGAGGCATAAAAACCATCGGTGGCAAAGCTATTACATTATTCAAACTTTATTTATAGAGAAGGACCGGCATAGTTGAGGGCGGTTGCCTCACTATTCGATTCTTAACACTAATGTTATCAATGTGAAAGTTATGTTTCCTACACAGAAATGGCTAAGATATGGATGAAAGGCACGCAGATAGTTCCCAAAAAACACACACATCAGTGAGAGCATGAGTGAGGTGAGATTCTATTAGGGATTATATTAGGGAAGTCTGAATGGGAATTCATACATAGTTTACAAAAATCTCTTCACTGGACTAGAAAATAATACCCCTATTTCCCTTCACCTTTTGATAGGACGGCCTTAAAAAGTTATTCAGTTGTTCAAGTCATCGGTCTTGAATTCTATGTGTTAATTCAGTGTGTGTTCTGATTTTAGAAGTACCTTAGCCATTACAATAATGTTGCACAATTTGACCACCTTTAAGTTGCAATAACCATGTCGTAAACATAGTATTTTATACCTACTAAAACGAGACAACAAACAAGGCTCTTAGTTTACAACCTCCGAAGGTATCAATTCGAAATGTGGTAAAAGTTAAGTACTTTCTTGAGTTCGTTATATTTATAATAATAATAATAATAACCAGTTTCATTTAGATTCCATCAACCATCAATAGCCCTATACACCCCAGCGGGTGCTGTCTCTGTGTGCGTCCCATGACACGGGCAGGGACAGCATCCGCTCGGTGTACTCCTTGCATTTCATTAAATTGTCAAAAGGGCCTCTACGTGTTGTCTCAGTTTGTACTTTGTAGGTACTAGCTCCGTCCGGGACGTCATCGTCCCGTGAGCGGGAAAGACATACATAATAATAATTTATTTATACTTCATATATGTATATGTTTTCGAATGAAATATCTCAACTAGTATAGTAGTATGCTATACATTATGCTAAGTCTAAACTCGATTCACAAGAGTAATAAAATACCGATCAGAGTGGCATCTCAATTTCATTCCCTTTAGCGGTTTGCTAGTTGTGACCAACCCATAACTTTACACGATCAAATGTTCTGTCGTTTGGAAATTATACAACGATACACTAGCTTATTTTACACTAGGTATAAAATTATATGATTTAATGGCACAACGCAGCGGGAATCTCAGTACGCTTGCTTTGAAGTTTGTTTCACGAACAATGGTAGAGGCTCCTGTATTCTGATGTTTGGTAAAGTTTCACTAGTTTTCAGAAGTGGTACTTGTTCGACTCACAATACGAACGAACCTATTAATAACCGGGACAGAGACTTCACTATCACTATCACTACATAGTATAAAACAAAGTCGCTTCCCGCTGTCTGTCCCTATGTATGCTTAGATGTTTAAAACTACGCAACGGATTTTGATGCGGTTTTTTTTAATAGATAGATTGATTCAAGAGGAAGGTTTATATGTATAATATAGTAGGGTCGCTAATTTATTATATAAGTCTCAAGTCCGTCCCCACATGGAGTATTGCTGTCATCTCTGGGCCCCTGGATACTAGCGTCCAAGGGAGGATTTTAATAAATTATGATATTAAGTCCTTATTTCTGCATGGTAGTCCAGCCTCGAATGGTTAAAAATACTAGACCTGATATTTCCTTGTATCCTTGAAATAGAGTCTAGTCTTTAAAATAGCATTTAAAATGAAGTTTACTGTCCATTTCCACCATCTATGTACTTCTATAAAGCGAGTAAAAACGTCGCTGCCAAGCTACTAGTTTTTGCTCGGCTCACTTACACTGCACCCTTAAGGATATTGTAGGTATAAATAGCTTGGAAAGGGCTACGAAGTAACTCAAGTCTCAAGTCAAGGCGGGAGGTTATCAAGTTCTTACATCCTAGGTAGGTAGTAAAGTTAGAGTTGGAATAATGTTTCCATTACTTAACGACGTGACGTATTATTAATTTTATAGGGAGACACTGTGTTTAAGTTTGTTGTTACTTAGTTTGTGTTCTGAAGCCTAGTGTTGCAAATATGGTGAAATTATATAGACAATTGCAATTGAAATATTTAATTAAAGATCATATTAAGCACACCTGACCAGTTTATCGGTTGAGATTGTCGGTTGTGATTATGTAATTGTTTTAATGTATCTCATGAGATCATGGATATTGTTGATTTTGGGTGGCCTCAGGATTTTGATTAGGAGAAGGCTTGACCCTGTCGTTGAGTTTAGAATTAAATCGAATTAATGGGGAAATCCCTGTTGGTTACATTTTAGATTTATATAAAACATGTAACGGGAGAATTCCCATGCTTTTCAAGTCCCTAAGTGATTATTGTTATTGCCATATACAACATAAAAGCTGCATGGAGAATATACGAAGTCTACTTAGGGTGGGTTGGCATCTTCCGATTACACATCGATCAACGTTTAACATGGCGCCGGCAGCGATCATCCAATAGATACTCGTCAAACTTCCCATACATACGATTACAGACGGTCTGGTGTAACCCGCCCTTAAACTCGTACTATCTTAGTTTATTATATAACCACAGGATAGGTAAGCATATAGCGTCAGATAATAGCGTGCAACTATTCGCAGTTACTGCTTTCTATTCGCGGTAAGTTAATCGTGGCGAAATGTCCCTAATGGCTGGGCGGGGTCTGGGTGCGCTGTTCAGTGAAACATCCAGTAACATGAGGAATAAAACCAAAATATGAACTTGAGTCATTCATTAACCGACGTGCTAATCACGGGCATAACTACGTAGAATAATATAACCCGGTTACAATATCTGTGGACCTGGCGTCGATGACGTCACGTCGGCGCTCGGTGCGCAAGGGACACGGGGCGAGCGCGGGTAGGTAAAAGAGAAGGGGGAGGGGCTTCACATTCCAGCGAGGACCACAGATATTGTAGTCGCTAAACTGACTTTAGTTCTAGGACAGTCTTCGACTCAACCATTACTGACTGAGCCAATGTTGCCGAGAGGGAAGGCTTTCAATGTGGAGGTCGTGGCTTCGTATTCCGGGACTGGGTTTTTCAAAAACTTGTGTACGAAATATCATTTGATATTTAACAGTACTTAGCTTTTCGGAGAAGGAATCCCAACAAGGTCTAGTTTCTCTGGGTTGGAAGGTCCGACGGCGGTCATGCGTTTACTGTGAGACACTTTGTGAGATTAATATAGATTATACACATACTACCCTTTCCTTTTGACGACCGGTTAGTCTAGTGGGGTGGGTAGTGACGCTGAAGGTCCTGGGTTCGAATCCCGGTAAGGGCAAATATTTGTGTGATGAGCATGAATATTTGTTTCTGAGTCATGGATGTTTTCTATGTATTTAAGTATTTCTATCTATTAAATATATCGTCGTCTAGCACCCATAACACAAGCCTTATTGAGCATACTATGGGACTAGGTCGATTTGTGTAAGATTGTCCCTTAATATTTATTATTATTATTATCCTTGTCATAAAGTGGTTGTCATATCGACTGGTTACTCAACCAATTAATGTGTCCAATCGATATGATAGCCACGTCACGAAAGGATTGAACTCCTATTGAATCTCAAAAATCCATAGAACCAGAAGCGGATAAAATGCCGAGAGCACCCTAGGCAAGCACCTCATCGGCGCCCCTCTAGCGGCCATCCTATTTCCTACTATATTCTACTAATATTATAAGTGCGAAAGTTTAGATATTTAGATGTTTGGGTGTTTAGAAGTTTGTTACTCAATCACGCTTAAACGGCTCAACCGATTTGGATGAAATTTTGCACGAAGATAGTTTATAGTCTGGATTAAAATATAGAATAGTTTTTATTCCACGTTCACGCAGACGAGGTCGCGGGCGGAAGCTAGTAAATTATAGCGAAAAAAGTTCCGCGTCGCGTGCCCCTGGAACCCCGCCCCGCTTAGACACGTGCCTAGTTTGCCCATATGGATAATCCTCTTCATAGAGCCGACAGCTGAGCTATCGGTACGCGCTACTTATTTGATTCAATTTATAAAATCATTGCAACCCAAACAGTCTAGCAGTACCATTACGCAGTATTGCGCGATATGAACTAATTGTGGCAAAATGTCCCTAATGGCGGCGCTCCCTGGCCGCGCCCGCTTTAACACGACACCATCAGATTGCGAGCTGATATTAAATTAATTTACCAACTGCGACGTTTCCTGTGCATGTAAACAACCATGTTATTGTTACACGTGCACGAAATATTCTAACTAGCTTTCCCCGCAACTTTGCCCGCGAGACAAGTACCTTGCAAGAACTACTTGACTGCTTGTTACTGTTTCGCACTTTCAAACTTCAGTGAAGTAGTCTGGATGAGATTTGAAATGGAGGCAATTTGAATCTCGGACTCGGAGGAATCAATTTGTCACTGAAACCAACATTTACACAAGCGACTTGCTAAGCTTTGTTACATTACTATTACTTTGTTGCATGCACAAGTAATACCTACTTAGCTTCGAAGTTAGTTAGTTACTTCGAAGCTTCCTTTTGCCACTTTCACATCGCTGGTCATAGGCGCTGGTTATAGGCCTTTAGAGCAGTGAAACCACGAAACACTGCGACTTTTTGGAGCGCGACAAACGGATGCACTATCGATACAGGGCTGTTATACTTTACGCGCTCATGCGCCTCACCCCACCCGTCACGCCTTACTAAACGAGACCTCTTCCTACGCTTAGTTACTGCGAATCGCGGCGTCAAGATATATTTCACGGTGAGCGTCGAGGTGAGCTCAAAACAAGTTTCAGAATACCGGGGTTGGTTTTGACAGATGATTTGTGGCTATGGCGCGCGACAGTCGCGCGTTTGTATCGTTGCTAAAGTCTCCATGTGGACCATCAGAGAAGATGAAATGGAGGGTGGAAAGTATGAAAGACGCGTTCTAGTACGAAGACACAGCCAGATGCTAGCAGGTTTTAAATTGCACTATAACCTGATGGGTAGGATTCACTTTTTATTTACGAGGGACCATATATTGTTGCAAACTGGTCCCTAACACTTGGTAAACACTGAAGTAACGCCCAGCTGTTTAAACCTAACGGTCCACGTACGTTGCATGCCTTATGTGTCGTAAATGTTCCACGAGGATTCTCTTCAGTTTTAACAACGTTAAAATATTGTCTGTTTGTTTTGGATCATGAAGTTTGTCATTTCTGCCAATAACACTACACAGAATAATTAAATACAATATAAATTTCATTCTTAACCTTCCCCAGATAGTTGAAGATGAGATAGCGAGTTTGAAGGGGGCCAGGGATGCATGGTGTGACTCCTGCCCTGGAACGGACATCCCGGCCGATAGACATTTTCAGCGAGCTTGGGACTCCCCTCGCCTTAAAAAGGTGCAAGCATCCCTGTCAGAAAGTAGCCCAGACGATTTTGAACGGACCCGGCTCCTGGCGGTTTCCGCCCCCGAGTCGGGACACTGGCTCCACGCGCTTTCGTCGCGACAGTTAGGCACCGTTCTGGACCCAAGCACCTTAAGAATTGCTTGTTTCTTGAGGCTTGGGGCCAGAATATGTGATTCACATACATGCGTCTTTGGCAAAAGCGTCGATGGGTTGGGTAGGCATGGCCTCTCGTGTACAAAAAGCGCCGGCCGCTTATACCGCCACGGCACTATAAACGATTTGGTCCGTCGTTCGCTTGCTACCGCTTCCGTGCCTGCTATACTGGAACCTACGGGTTTGGCAAGAGACGATGGCAAGCGACCTGATGGTGCCACATTAGTGCCGTGGAGGTTGGGTAGAGCCTTGGTGTGGGACGCAACGTGCGTGGATACGTTTGCTCAGTCCCACATCCAGGGGACTCGCTCTCACGCCGGCGCTGCAGCTGACCAGGCCCAGGTGTTGACGCGCCGCAAATACTCGTCTTTAGTTAAAGACTACGAGTTTGCGGGGCTTGCGGTAGAAACATTGGGTCCCTGGGGCCTGGTCAGCTGACATGAAATCATTTATGAGGGCAATGACTAACCGACTCGTCGACGCTTCAGGGGACCATAGGGCTGGCGCTTACCTCTCGCAACGTATTTCATTAGCAATACAGAGAGGTATCGCCGCCAGCGTTATGGGCTCCATGCCGCAGACGGAACTGCTGGACGGGGTCTTTTTGCTATGACTGGGTTAGGTTAGTTTGTAAGTTATTTTGTAATTAATTTATTGTTTCTTCGTTTATTTTATTGATTATGTTGTTATGTTTAGAAATAAATAAATATACAATGAAAAAAAAAATATATTTATTAACTAATTCAAACAATTTACCTTTCGTCTTAGAGTTTCTTACTTTTTAGTTCACTTTTGTCAAAGGTTGTGTTTTTTAATAAGTATTTTATTTTATTAGTACGCTTTCTTCAACAAGTCTTGTAGTAAAAAAAAACATTATTTGATTGTAATAAAACTAATCAATATTGACAGTGATATTATAACCCTAGTCACGTAACGGTTGTATTCTTCATTCCTAGCAATGTTGAGCATTATGTTTCGTTACCCTGATGTGATTATGACGTCATTTACCTTTAAAACGAATGCTTCAATCACTTTCTGACTAATTATACTGCTGACTTCTTCTCTGTTATATTTGAATTACTAGTTAATAAACACTTATTCATTGTACACTTTCATTGCCAAAATGGCGTTAACTAAAATGTGTTAAAGAGAATACCTAATGGATGCCACTCAGCTTATTGTCATGGAATGTACCTAGGATATTAAAACAATAAGCATAGGTTAACTTTAAACCTTCGGTTTCTGCACTATCCCACCCAGGACCTGCCGGTTGTGTACGATGATGAAAACTATTCTCATACGTGCAAAATGCCCGACCTAACCTACCGTCTCCGTAAGTTGGGAAATACTCGACGTTAAATGTTAAATATCGTCCTTTAAGGTAGTAAATGATTATTGCATTTAATTTACCTACTAGGCAATTGTATGCTATGACATTTATTAATTAACACGGCAAATTAGTGATTACATTTAAGTACCTAGTGTATATACATGGATGTTTGCAATTACAGGGATGGTTCTCGCGTATTGGTAGGTCGTAGGATCATTTTAAATATCAGATTGACTACGCACGAAGTTTCTAAAACACAAACTTGAAAACTAAGTTTAGAGAAATACGTTATATGTTTTTTTATATGCTGTTTAGGCAGCTAGAGCTCGCATTCACACTCGCAGGAGCTCTAGCGACCTTACCACTTACCAGGAAAGCAAAACATTTTAATAAAGCAACGTACTAAATTAGACGGTTTGTAATTTATAAACCAGAATCATGTCCTAAAACCTTACTTTAAAACTATTTTCGAATGATAAAAAAATGTAACATTTTACAGTTAGTTTGGAAATCTAAACTAACTGTTAAATTCTGCACGAACTTTGAAATCCTATTAATATAATTAAATATACTGCATATGTGTAGGTTTGGTTTTTGAGTATATATACGTATATCTAAATGTTGCCTAAAGTGGCAGTAACCTGAAGATTGTCCTCAAATATATTTTTTTGTCAGAATGTTCTAGTTGGATATAATTGGACCGCTTGCTCATAACGAATAGATTTCGTGTCACGTGTGATATTTTTGCAGCCGTACACCTACTTACTTTACACGTGTAATATTGACCTCCATACAGGCCGGGTTAAAACTAAACCTGTCTGCTGTAACTGGCCAGGAAATACCGTGACATTTACCGGAGCCTTGGTCTCAGGCATTGTGTTACGTCTGCATTTGTCACGCGATCCGATTGTGCGTAAACTTAAATGAGTTTAGTGTCTTTTTATATAAATATACTACATCGGTGATAAACAAGCTTATGTCCCGCCTGATGAGAAACGGCCACCGAAGCCTATGGAGCCTTGCAACTCGGGTGTCTCATGCCCGTTGCGACCCTTCAAAAATGTACGTACCTAGTATACCTACCTACAATGATGTAACATAAAAAAGAGGTAGATACGTTGTCTATATGAAATTCCGTTTTTAAAAATGGCTACCAAATCTGACAGCTGAGACGTCAATTGACGACGCGACATTGAGGCAAAGGTCATACAATTGGCTGAGTTTTAGTGTGCCACTTTTGGAGTGCTTATAACCTATCTACCTCTTTTTTATATTACATCATTAACTATACTCTTTTCTGGAAAAATCTGGACAGGGAGCTGATTCCACAACAGGAGCGCTCGAGGGGGGAAATTCCTGTGCCGTCTGCGTTTCAGGAAATAATTCATATCCAATTATTAATGTCGAAGAGCTAGCTAACACGAAGTCAAAATGATAGTCCATTGAACACATCTCATCATCAGCGTATAGCGTCCGTCCCACTGCTGAGCACAGACCTCCTTACATATGTTCCGAAAAACTCATTGGTACGAGCCGGGGGTTTCGAACCCACGACCGCCGTTTGACAGCCGCATGCTTGAACCACTAGGCCACGGTATCATTTACCAACATTTTCCATTATATGGGCCATCAACTGTTGTTGGCACAGTTGTCAACTGGTGCTAGTTGGAGTTGGAGTATTTAGCAAGACTAGTCAATGGGGATTAACGACATACTCGTAATGATCCTTAAGCTTATTGCACAAATATCTGTTTTAAAAGGTTAACTATCGTTTAGGAACCATGTATAAATCAGAGTTAAGTCGTCCTTCGATGTACCATCGCTGGGCTACCTACCACAAATAATACCAAGAATATTGTACATTTAAATTCTACAAATGGCAGGCGTTGGTTAAATGTCGCGCAAATGCCAGCGCTTTCGCGATGCACCTTGCGCAGGAGTCGATTGAGAGATTATAGTGCGCAAGTCGCGCGGTCAGGGGCGAAATTCCACCTTTTTAACGGTAGCGTGATATGGCGACCATGAGCAGGGGTTATCTTTACTAGTTTTGATATCCAAATGCAAGTCATAGAATCATGAAGGGGATATGTTGTCATGAAATTGCCATGTCATTAGCTATCGAAAAAGCAAAGCATTATGTCAGTTCGGGGCTTCGCATTGGCGGGTGAGTCGACCTCAATTATATGTATTTTTCACCTTATAACCAAAGAATAAGGTACAAAAGTCTAAACATATCTCTGACGCCCATCGTACACGAGTACCTATTTACTTAGTGACTACAGAATGTACAGGTATAGATAAATCACAATATTATGATAGTTTCAAAACCCGAACACTAATCCTTGGGATAAATCTAACGACCTCACATGTCAAAATCCGTCACGCCTTGTGCGTACAAGTTTGTTAAATAATTAAATAGGCCTGCGACTGATGCGACATAGACCCAACAAAGAATAGGTACTACACTAAGCTAAACGTCCCAGTGCTTGACACTTTCAATTTCAATTCATAATAAGGTGAACAAATATACCTATGTCAGCGCTAAAGTGTCAAACATTGCGACGTTTACCTTACGTACAACCTCATTATGGCTACGAAGATATCTACTGTGCTAAGTGCAAACATATTGAAGTTTTCCATCCATTTTCACATTGCTTCCCTAAAATACGTTTGTAGCGCATTCTAGACTCATTAAGCATTTGCTCCATACATTCCTTTTAATAGCAATTGCAATTGGACGATCCAGCCACGCCCCTAGCTACCCAATCCTGAATTAAAGCCCGCATATTGGACAGTAAGCATTAAGTTATGATTCTACGTGTAATGGTTTCCTAGGCGTTGGTAATTGGACGCACTCTCGCTTTGAATTATCGACATGAATCCCAATAATTACGACTGTTATATAACTTAGCTCTGATTACAAAGAAGTAAGGATACGCCATACAGGGAAATGAGCGGTAAAATATAAAACTAGCTTTGGTCATGTGACGATGAAATTTGCCTATTCTAGAACTGTGCTTTTATGAAGGGTCGTCAGGCGAAATCAACTGTTGATAGTGGCACGAGAAAAAAGGATACTCTGTCAATCGTCGAAATCGACTGTTGATAGCGGCACGAAAAAAGTGACTCTTTCGATCGTCGACTTAAATTGATAACAGCTTTTGGTGAGTGTTTGCTATCTCGTTCAAAAAAGCTAGTTCTGCGCTTACAGAACGCGTGTGCGCGGTTTTGTTTCCCCATTCCTCGTCGAGCCCATGTCACTCCCTTTCTAAACCAGGGGAAATTATTGAAGATGGAGGCTCGTCGAACTATGCACCTTGCCACACTACTCTTCGGCATCATTAAAACTAAGGAACATCATATCATATCTTTTCCAGAAGCTTCGATTTGCGAACCCTCGTCCTGACGGATCCCTCGACTTATCTGTCCTCGACACGGAAGTGCGTCTTTTCGTGGCAGCTTTACCTATTCTGCCACGAAATGCTGGAATAACATCCTACCCCCTGTCAAAAATGCTTCCACATTAAATGCATTAAAAAAAAACTTAAAAATGTATTTACTAGATCAACAAATAAATACAGCATAGCCTTCCAGTGTCTTTACGTGCATGATTATGTTTATTTTCGTACTTGGTTAGCAATTTATTTACAAATATAAGTTCTATATGCATAGCTTGTAATTTTAGATGAAACACATTTAACAAGAACATTAGTGTATGTAAACAAAATTCTTAAATTAGTAATACTATGTAACGTGCAGTTCTGTAGCGCACCACATGTGGATCCACATAATACCAGCGTCGTTTCACCTTCTGTGGAGCGACATTATGCTGAGTGGACTCTGTTTTCGCATCTAATCTTAGTTTTAATATAGCGTCTAAGTGTGAATCTAAAATGTACTTACTGTTATTTGCGAAATAAAGTTTTTCTATTCTATTCTATTCTATTCTATAACTGTAAACCGAAACCAAAGTCCTCCGGTTCTTAAACTATCTGATATAAAGTGTTCTTAAAACATTTTCAATTGTAATGCTTAAGTAGCGTTAATAAATTTAATATTAACCTCGATTAACAATTTTGACACCAACTGCGTTAACACTGTCATGTGGCACCAAAATTGCCATAGAATGTACGAAGTCTGCTTATGAACTAGCCACGGCCTTACAGCAATATTCTGCGAATCGGTCAGTGGCATTTATAGTGATCATGATCTCCAATGAATAGTGTTGGGACACGCAATTATTCGCACGCGTGCGTTATGCGCGGCCTTATAGGTGCCGACGTGCGTGCAGCACTTGTTTTGTTTTAGTGCTTTCGATGTGTAAAAGGGTTGTTTAGCTAGTGATCATACCTAGTTATAAGAGCATAGATGCTATCTTGATAGATATTTGAAGTAATATCTACGTGATTTTGAACAGTGAAACTCGACTATGACTTTAATTTCGACGAATGACTCAAATGATTTAAAACAATACCACTACTTCATTTTTGTTTAATTATTCTGCCAATTCAAAGAAATGGGTCCTGCGTGTGACCATTTTTTACTACTTTACATGACCACCAGACATTAAACCTATATTGTAAATAGTTTTGGAGTCTGCGCTATATAAATCTGTCATGTTATTTGTAGTGCAATAGTCGCATTAAAATATAATAGATATAAGATGAAATGATAAACTCGACTTGTAGTTTTCATGATATCATCAAAATGCCACAAAATTAGTATCACAATGTAAAAAAGAAATGAGAAAAGAAAATATTTATTATCACACATATGGGTAAAAACTACTTTATTACTTCACAAAGGAACGCACTCCATGTGCTCAGACACTGCATTAAAAACAAACCCCACCAATTTTAAACCCTGCAGTACAGGCGTAGCAAACCTAAATCTCTGTATGACCCAGATCTAGATCTGCAAGTGAATAATCGCTAGCAAATACTAACACATTAAATCATATTACTAGTTTAGGTATAGACTGCAACGCTTTAGTGAGACTGTCTTTAAAAAAATATTCTGCGAATTTTGGAACATTGACAACTTTGCAAACTGAATATCTGGCATTCATCCAAAAAATCGTCAATCTTTCTTTAAGCGTTTTTTGATTATGCCAATGGTTATAAAATTAAACCAAACTTACCAGGAGATTAGAGATACAACGTCGGCACCCTCTTCTGTGCTCCCAGCGACAACTTGTTCCCGAGCTTCTTATAACCTTCATTTTTACTCCGGACCTTCGGTTTCTCTACAGTTTCTACCGGACACGCTTTCATCTCCCAAACCAGGTTGGTCAGAGACTTAGGCCTGCTCAGCTTCCTTGATCTCTTTTCCGGCAGCTTGGGGCCATTTCCCGAGTCACCAGATGTTCGACCCCCCGAGTGGCTCGAGTCTAGAGTCCCGTCAAGTTCCATCGCTTGGTGAATGTTTGAAAGACTTTTATACCTAATGTTGAAGATTGGAGAATCGCCTTTAGTTAACGGTCTGATTGGACTAGCTATTGGACTAGGAGACTCTTTTGTCGGTGAGTTGCTTTTCTGTCTCAAAACCATCCTATTTTTACTATTACTGACACCGTTCTTGATATAAAGTTTAGGTAGGTTAGGCGCTGGGGCTATGGAACATTTTTCTTTATACACTGTTATTGGAATTTCTTTTGTAGTTACAGCAGTTCTTCGCGTTCGCTTTTCTGCTTTCTGATTCAGAGGTTTTTTGGATGGAATAGTTTCTATTGGAGGAGGTTCAGGTTTCATCTCTGTTATTAAAGGCATGTGGATAGGCGTCGCTGCTGGGGAAGACGGCGCTGTTTCGTGTTTCGGGGTCGGTTCATTTGTATACGATGCTTTTATATTCTTAGGAAGGGGAGCGAAACCTCGGACGTAATCGTAGATTCGATCGATTTCTTCATTCTCATCAGGAATGCTATTCTCGTCTCTGTGGCTACTATAAATATGGCTATGTCTGGACAAATGTTTATGTTGATTGGCCGTGTCTGAAGACGCGCTTCTTCGTAGGAAATAACCGGTTTTAAGTAAAGGCGGCGCGTGTAGAGGAGCATTCAGAAGCCTTTTAGGATCACCCAGTTTCCCGTCTAAAACGTGTATCCTGTCCACCACTTCGACTAACAAGCGCTTACATTTCTCGACGAGCCTAGAAAATTCCATAAAGTTTTTGATCTGATCTTCATTTTTGCATCTCAGCATTTTGATTGGTGCTGCTAAAGGCAGGGCTACTAATGCATTCCCCTCTTTCTGCAACGGTAAAGCGAAAACGTGCTCTTCTTCGAACATGGATAAGAGTCTGATTTCAGGGACAAAATGGCTCGAACTCTTCAAGCCTCTAGGTGGGGTACCGTGCACCAGTCTCACCGTAATAGGCAACCGTTTTGTCAGTAACGTTTTAGCAGTATGAACCCCACTTATATTTTCTTCCTTGGCGACTGCAGAGAACTTCCCTCTTTGATCCAAGCTGAGAAGGACGGTGTCTCCTTTAGAATCCGTGCACTTCAGATATTTGTTTTTCCCTAAATATGTTTCCCCTCTGGGCATGATAACTTCTCCAGCCGGTAAATTTCTTGCACCGTCGGCTGTCACCGTGCCTTCTAGGTCGGTTTTACCACAAATAACTCTGATAGGCTCTCTAACAAGGCAGCCATCATCGAGTCTCCTCCTAGCTAGTTCTGCTACAGATTCTATACACCTCACTGCCCTCCCTTCTTCACTTAGTAACTCAAAATAGCCCTTGTATGTCTCTGGGATGGCGATCCGTGGGCCGATACTGACCATTCGTCTTCCTTCTTTCAGCTTGATGGCTTGGGCGATTATCTTCTTGCTTTTTCCAGCTGAAACAAGCAAGGCAGTGCTCTGTAGACTAGGGCTTGGCAAGGTGGGCACGCCAAGCCCCCCGTACTGTCCTTTGATGATCTTGGCGACATTGGGCAGCCGGTACTTTACGACGTACTCCCGGAGGTAGTTCCCTTCATCGGACCAGCGGGATGCTGCGACCACGACTTGCCCGTCCGTGGCTGCCATCGTGGGCTTTAGTCACATCTGTAAAAAAGAAAAATAATGTTAATACTTCTCATTGCATCAAACTTCTGAATTCAGCGCGATTGATGGCTTTCGTCATAAATATAAGTATACGAAATGGTAACGTATCAATAGTCGCATTTGAATTTCAGAATTTTCCGTCTTTTATAAAAAAAGTTCCGTGCATCTGCACACTACTAGTTTACCAGTTATCTAAATGAGAAATGAGCCATTATCTGGAATTTTAAGAGTTAATACCATTTATACTGCAATAAATATAAAAGTTTAATATACTTTGGTATTGAAGCGATATTTTACAATGGGACTAAAGCTATAAAATGAGATAATAATGAGCGAGCGGTTCACACAATACAAGTAATATCAGCAGTAAATCAACTTGGAGAAAATAACTTATTTTATGCAGTCACGATATCATTTACTACGCTTGTGCGCGGGTGCTATTAGGTTGCAACTGCAGTCACTTACTGCTTTCAAGCCGAAACCGGATGAATCTCAAGATACTATGGACTTTTTTGCTGTCGTTGAATTGAGACATCAAATTGCTGCAATTCTGCGACAGTCTTACCCCCTTTTTAATAACACTTTTTTAACCTCTGTTAACTAAAACGTGATTTGTGTTCTTTAAATTGTAAATTCAAAGTGACATGAATTTTAGCTAAAATAGGTTTCATGCGCATTTATGAAGCAGGTACTGATTTTTGTAGCGACTGCACCAGTTGGATACAACAATAAAAGTTAAGATAAGAGTGTTCAAATTATACACTCAAGTGTCATGTTATGTACCTACTCGTAACTTCATCAACATAGCGTCAAAGAAGTAGCATACGGCTGGCGAAGATTATGCTGCGGTTATGGTCTAGTGACCAACAACTCACAGATCCAGACAAGCGAGAAGATTTAATCACTCACTAATCTCATTATGCGCAACAAGCTAATTGGCACTTAATTAACCCAGATTTGAACCCACAATCCTCTGGTTACGTGCGTACATACCATTAAGATGATGATATTCGAAAGACTTTTCGCGGTTAAGAGGCTTCATTGACATTGACTCAAGACTATGAGCTGGACAACTGGCGGGCCTGTCTTAAAAACCTTATTGTACCATACTGAACGTGATCGCAATAAATAATTATGAAAATATTTTCTTTTTGACTTTCGAAAAAGTGACTCGACAAAAAAAATCTATATAATTAACGAACCGGTTGAGAAATGCGACCTATAGAGGAGAACAGCGGGACAGCGGGACACCACATTTTTGGCCCAACCAAGCTGAAGCATAGAGCTTCATTCGATTCGCTCGCTTGTTCGATAATCTCAACCATACTAGGAATCGCAGCGTTATGATATATTTGTGGGTGAACGGTGAGGCGAGGTTAAAACAAATGACAGAATAGCGGGGCAAAACATAAACACTAAGCAACGCCATATGTTTGTATTTGGGAAACTTCCGGCGCGTGCGCATCCTCTATCCACAAACGCGGCCTAAGGTCCACGTCCTCCGTTCCATCAATTTTACGACGTGTCTTGCAAACAGTAGGTGCCATAAGCACAGGTTCGGATTCATTAGAGCGAGCTCGTAAAGCAGCAATCGCGTTTGCCGGCGCTACCGTTACGTCATAAAGCGGCGCACACGCACACACTGGGTGCGTTCGATTTACGATTTATGGGTGCACTAGCTTTCGTCCGCGTGTATTCGTTAACCTTTCGATACGTGGTGGCTCCTCGCCGCTAGTCCACACTGAAAATAATACCGACTTTTGAAAGAAGTCTTAAAACCTGCCAGCTGTCTCGGGAGCCACGGGTTTCGAAAGGTTACCCAAAATGTAATAGCCTCCTAAGACCCCGCGTATACGTTGTATACAAAATTTTGTACAAATATCATAATTGACATTACGCTTTTACTGGATTTCAAAAAGTTCCTAAACCAAAAGCACCCCTGGGTCTCAGGAGGATAGTATAGTTGTAAATATGTTATACATTCACACACGCAGCTTAAAGAATCGCACTCCGATAGAAACTTCCACTCTCCTTATAAACCATTTAAAGGATGATTTCCGGGACTAAAACTATCTTATGTTCTACCCAGGGTCTCTAAATACATAGTTAGAGTAGCTCTATACGACATATTAATCGTGAAAGGTAACTGACAGACAGATAGATAGATATATAGAGTTACTTTCGCATTTTTAACATTTGTTTCAATTTCAATAGTTTTATTTAATGAATAGGTAATTAGGTATACATTG
This sequence comes from Epinotia ramella, assembly GCA_947578815.1. Taxonomy (NCBI): domain Eukaryota; kingdom Metazoa; phylum Arthropoda; class Insecta; order Lepidoptera; family Tortricidae; genus Epinotia; species Epinotia ramella. The sequence goes on from OX388202.1 coordinate 29,785,032, forward strand.
ATATTCATAACAATCGTATGATTTTATTAGTTTAATGAGTGTTTATCAAAACTACGACCTCTGTAGCCTAGTTGGTAGTGACCCTGCCTACGAAGCAAGAGGTCCTGGGTTCGAATCCCGGTAAGGGCATTTATTTGTGTGATGAGCACGAATATTTGTTCGTGAGTCATGGATGTTTTCTATGTATATTTAAGTATTTATTTATCTATATAATTATTTTTATCGTCGTCTAATACCCATAGTACAAGCTTTGATTAGTTTGAGACTAGGTCGATTTGTGTAAGATTGTCCCCTAATATTTATTTATTTATTTACTACTCAGATATTTATCAATTGAGATTTATTTAAGTTATCTCACACGGTCTAGATCCCTGTGTGCCTCCGCCTCGCCGCCATTGTCCGTGTACGTTGACCTTTACTTACGCAACGTAGTGCACGGCCATACGTTAACGTGAGCTGCGGGGTTCCGTAGACGCATCGCCGATTTGCGAATGTTATTGGGCCACTTTACGGTCATACGTTAACGTGAGCTACGGGGTTCCGTAGACGCATCGCCGATTTGTGAATGTTATTGGGCCACTTTACGGTCATACGTTAACGTGAGCTACGGGGTTCCGTAGACGCATCGCCGATTTTCGAATATTATTGGGCCACTTTACGGTCATACGTTAACGTGAGCTACAAGGTTCCGTAGACGCATCGCCGATTTGTGAAAGTTATTGGGCCACTTTAAAAGATATATTACGGCGAATGCTACCAATAATTGTATTAGAAACAGTCGATAAAAAGCCTAGCTATTAGGGATTAAAAACCGGGTACCCGGGTAACCGAAAAACCAGTTAACCCGGCCTATTTAGGCTCGGTTAAAAAACGGTTTCAAAAGTCAAAAACCGGGTTTAAAACCGAAATGTTTTATTTTATTAAACGACTTATTTTCTTCGGTTTCCACGACTGTAACATATCAAAAAAAAAGATTAATACGGATTATATTGCGTAAATCCATTATATGAATTTTTGGCGTGTTACTTTACGTTTTTCTTTTAACATTTACGTTTTTCTCAGTCTTCCCGTGACATAATCTAACACATAAAATATACTTAGCTGCTATTCTTGCTATGTACCTGCAGAGTTAAAATATTGCACTCCACCCCACCACTGGGCGTGAAGCGTGGCACGGAAACCAGATCAAAAAGAAAATTATTTTATTATCTAACGATTTTGTTTTAGAAAAGCTCTGATGTTAAAAAAAAATATGCTTGTTTATTTTCTTGGTTTAGAAACTATATTTCATGTTGATGAATTATAGCATTTAAATCACTGTTACGTTCCGTTCCGTTCCGTTCCGTTCCGGTGACTCAGCCAGCCAGCAGTTCTGCTGCAAGGACGCGGAGGCGTTGGCCATGCCCGGGAGGGAGCGACGAGGAGGCTCCTTGACATTGCTCGAGAGCACGCGCTGGCACGATACGGGCAGACACAGCCAGGGGTGTATGGGAACCTTAACAGCCCCTGTCCGGAACTACCAGTTCCGAGACAGGGCGTGCACTCGGGCTCTCTCTTGTACTTCCTCGTCCTCTGCCGCCCTGGCAAGGTCAACTGACCCACCTATCCGAGGCACCAGTGAGCCAATAAGTATAGGACAGGAGTGTGGGGCTGTTGCAGTCAGGATGAGGAGCGAGGGAAGAAAACCAGACCGAATACTTGCATCGTGCCCAGTGAAAGGAAGTATGGATATATAATTGTGTAAATATGTATAGAAGGGTAAATGACTGCGATTAGGTTATGCTGCGATGCCATCTGAGCATTTTGCTGTTATTGTGTCGTTGTTTTCTTGGCCTTTGTTTGCCGTTCTCCTTTGGTTTTAATCCGTTTGTTGCTTTGGAATTATCGAAGTCCCTGGTGCGTTGGATATCTTGTCCCAAAATATTGACAACTTGTGTTTTCCAGTAGGTATCCATGTGGGTGCATGACTTGCTGCTTGATGAATATACGTGATACAGACACTATTACGTTACATTTTATCACTTCACACTAAACATTGTCATGTGACAACATGGAGAGTTGACCGGCAGCCATTATTTAATTTGCCTGTTTTCGTGGGTTAGCGATCATGCCGGAGAGACGTCATCGCCCTTGAAATAAAAACATATCTCGTATCCATTCGTAAGGTGGTCCCGTCTTCTAACGCTTGCATGATCAACGCTTTTCCCTTTTAATTTATATGTCACATAAACTGTAGGTATTTATATTTATATATATGTATATATATATATATATACATATATATATGTATATATATATATATATGTATATATTTATTTATTTTTTCGTTCCGGGTTTATTGGAGTTTGGTGTCTATTTCGTTATTAGTGTGGGAAAATGTAGCTGGTCCACGTTGCAAGGTGTTCTCGACCGATCAGTTCTAGAGGTAGATTCAGGCGATCATTCTACCTGCTCTTCTTATTTGCAGTCTGTTTCTTCCATTGCGTCGATTTCTCGTGCAGTGTTGTTAAAAGTCTCTTTAGTTGTGTACTTCTGTGGTTGTATTGTCATGTTGTAATGAGGTCATAATATGACTCGCAACAACGACAACTTGTATTTTCCAGTACGTGTCCATGTGCGCACTTGCTGCTTGACAATGGCATACGTGATAAAGACACTTTTACCTACTTAAAATGTTGTTACTACACACCAAACATTGTCGCAGATATAAACTATTAAATTCACCGATACCACTGTTTTTTACCTGTAGACACAGACACCACGTTAATTATTTTCATAAACTTAACCAAGATGTTGACACTGCTCACTGCACAACAAAACAGAGTGTAACAAACCCTGTCCCTGGGAGAGTTGACCGGCAGCCAGTATTTAATTTGCCTGTTTTCGTGGTTAGGCGATCTTCCTAAGGAGACGTCTTCTTCATGTGGAACAAAAGCATAACTCGTATTTTTTCTTAAGGTTCTTCAGTCTTCTGAGGCTTGCATAACAATTCAACGCTTTTTGCTCCTCGCTTAAGCTCTAGGTATTTTTTTGGCATCCAGTTTAATTGGAGTTTGGTTTTCTTTTCGTTCTGGTGTTTTCGGTATTTATTACAAGATTATGAACCTAGCATGTTCATCCTCTATGTTTTTAATATCGCTTGCCTATTCAAGCCCATTTGGCGTGGCGTGGGTTCATACAGTCACCATGTTCCCCGATTGTTGGTATGCGTGCATTAAATTCACCTAAAGTGATTGCGATTGATTTCCGTGGTTTTTCTATTGCCCTTTGGAGAGCGTTGGGTAGTTCTTGGCTGCTGTAGTTGTATCTGGCTATCGGTGCGCCTTAATTTGAGTCGATGACGATACAAAATTGGGTTTGTTGCATAACTACGTCATTTGCTTAAATATGCGCTATTGTTTGCCGATATTTGGGCTTTGTCAATTTCGTGTAGGCGATGCAGGCAAATAGCCAGCAGATGTTGTCAGTTGTCATAGGGCTAGTGTGCTTTTGTCTTTAGTGTACGCAGGAAAAAGTGTTTTATGACGGTGTGCTACGGTTGTTGTTTTTAGAAAAGGTTCACTATCATAATACATTTCACCGAGGTACTTGGGGTTATAGAAAAAAATTGCTGCCTGATGCTGGGAAATATTTGAACCAAAGCGGTTTGGGATAGTTGTTAGGTATTATTCGATTTCATGTATCCGGTACCTATATCTTATGTAGACAGCATTTTACAATTGATTGATTTTGATTTTGACCTACTATTATGATGGTATTCTGCCGGTACTATGCATACAGGCATGTATGCATAGTATTAAGAGTCCGACGTGTTGAATCTCCATCGCGATAGGAAACGAGCTACCAAAGCTAGATTACAAGTCGGCTAATATGTGCAATTAAACTTGTACAGAAAAACCAGCACAAACGAGAAGCTCATCGCCATGGGTTATCCTCTACTAGGCTAGGAAGTCATCAGGCCCAACTAAGTCCAGGATTGTATATAACTAGGTATACCTACGCCGTGCGTGCGCACTGCGCGGATGCGTGTGCAGTGCGTCGACACATTAACCAGTCATTATACAGTACCTACTCTGTACTAGGAGTCTTTGTTTTTGCGTCCTTTACTTTATGTATGCTACCTTTTTAGAAATAATCAGACATGGTGGGTTCCCTCTGGCGGGTTCGTAACACCACATTCTTGTGATTTTAGCATTAATACAGTAAGTAAAAAATGGTCTGATCTCACCGGATTTATCTGTTGAGCTTGGGCGACTTTGTAGCGAAGACTCGGACCGCCCTCACATCAGTCGCACTCACTGTTATATAATATATAGACGCACTGCACATTTGTTTAAACCGGTATGTATCGCGAGATGTATATATAATACGCGTATCGGAGCGGATAGCGTGGTTAGGCTACGGCAGGGATCGCGGCGAGCAATTTACTGGAACATCTGGCGATAGGCGCCCTTTGTTTCTGCGCTTTTTATGCAATTTGGAGAAACAATGACAGAGGACGGTAAGGGTCCGTGCGACCGTTCGGCACGGCGGCTCAAACGAGACTCTATAGCATTTAAATCACTGTTACTTTAATAAATGTTTAATTATCCAGTTTCAAATAATGTTTAAGTATATTATATTATTTTATATGTAACTGTCAAATGTTTTAACGGAAATTCTATAGTGACGACTGACTTGGCTTAAAAAAGCTGATTTGTTTGCTCTTTGTTGATTGTTCCGATTGTTGTCAACTTGTCATTAAAAAGATGATTCCAAATGTACGTGTATTATTTACCTACCTTACTGTGATAATATAAAAAACCATTCTACACAATTCAATTAAGCCAGTCAAACCAACTGCCACATGAAATTATGATATTTCATTAGCAAAATTTTTGTGTTTATTAACATTTATTAAATGTCAGAAACCGTCCTGTAAATTACATGAAGTATCGTTGAGAACAGTAATGCTCATGTATGGTCCAAACGGCTTAATAATGCGACAAATAAAATTTGTCGAAAACCGGTCAAAAACCGGTAAAACCGGTTACCCGGTTTTTGAGCCTAACGTTTCGGTTAAAAACCGGGTTTCGATTTCGGGCGGTTTTTACAAACCCTACTAGCTATAGACCAAGTAATATTAGATGGTTATTTCTCATAAACCTCATCATCATCATATCAGCCGAAAGACGTCCTCTGCCGGACATAGGCTTCCTCAAAAGAGCGCCCATAAACCGCATATTTAACCCTAAGTGTTGAAGCTGGGGCAAAAATAACAACAGTTACATTTTCGCCCTCTATAAACATTGTACCTAGAAAGGAACGAATGCTTTAAGAGGCTCCCATACGCCAATGACCTTCGATCTGAATCCCTTAGTTTTCTAATGTTTTTTGTAGCTTATTATATTAAAAACAACGGCTTTAAGCAATATAGTATCCCATATTTACTTCAAAGTTCTTTGTTTTCGAGATATTTGGCATCAAAGTTGAACAATTTTAGGCCAAAAAACTGGTTTTCTGGTCATAACTTTCATGTTAATTTGTTTAAATTGAAAACCCTGCACCAGTTTTTAGAGACGTGACAGACGAACCCAAATATGGAGATTTCGTATATGTTAGATCTTTCACGTCAATAGAGATACGAAATAAGTGTTTTTTTAGACAATGTTTAAAAAAAATCATACAAAATTAAGTATTCCTTTGTTTCAAAATCCGGTGGACCAACATGGAGATAAAAGACTGAAGAACTTATAGCCGTTTGATTTATAAGTCTATCTGTAGTGCAAAAGTAGGAGATACGATTCAAAACTTGTCAAAAATCGATGAAAACCTCGGGTAGCCCCTTAAGACGGCGGTGAAGGCTAAGTCAATGGGCCAAGCACAATAAGGCGCATTATGAATGAAATAAAGCAATTATAGCAACATAATGTGTCCTGAGTGTGAATATAGTTTAGTTTTTCTACATAATTACAACTAGCCTGGTATTTAAGCCTAAGTGCACTTAATAGTCCATATTTGAGGCCGGCAAAGTTCCTGCTCCACACATTCTAGGTTAATGTTAATACGGAGTTATATACGTAATAACGTGTAGGAGGTGAGACCTAGACTAATAATAGTCCGTTAGTAAACAAAGATATCACACGTAACGCTAATAAAACTTTGTAAATATGTAACTCAATGGATCTGGCGCTATCCGTGTGATCTGGGTACACTGCAGTGCCCCGGACAAGTCAAGCAAAAAATCGGCCAAGTGTGTGTCGGGCCACGTGCAGTGTAGGGTTCCGTAGTTACCTGGCTGTATTTGTTACATCGACACGCGCGCACCAACTAAATGGTGCGGTTGCGTCGGCCGCATTTAATTTTATACAAAAGTTGGCCTTTCTAAGTTGGTCGACTATTACTCGGTAACTAGTTATGCCTACTTAGCCGTGATAGTTTTCCTTTTAAAATCATTATATGTACTCGTAGTACTGCAACGAATTTTTTTCACATCCCCAGTAGTAGCCATTTAGCCGGCAGAGGAAGGGGACACTTGACTCGAACAAAAATTAGGGATTAAGTCTAAGTCGCAGACCGACAGACGGACATGGCAAAACTATAAGGGTTCCTTGTTGACTACGGAACCCTTAAAAAAAGGCACGGCTGTACCATTCTTTTCCCGAAGCCATTTGGGCCATTTTCGACCCCCTGTACTCGTAACTTAGTTGTGGAAAAAACTAGAAGCCTAAATTGATACTTAATTGCCTAATTATTGCAAGTCAAAGTTCCTCAATTTTGTCACTGACTCACTTACTTACCTACTGACCGATCATCGAAATTCTAAAGTACTTCTAGCAGACCTACAAACTGGAAATTTTGCAAGCGGTTAGTGTTAACTAGGGGATGCAATATCGGACGGTTTTCAATTCCGGAACTGATTTTCGAGATTGACCTTCAATTCCGGAATTCCGGAACTGGTTCCGGAATTAAGGATTTTATTGCTTTATTTGGTTGTGATTGGATTTTGAGCAAAATAAAACCAGAAATAGTAATCAATATTTATTTATTAATAATCAACAACCGTAAATAATTATTCAGTGGTATTTTTTTAAAGAACACGCGAATGTTATCACACTACAGATGTAATCGTTGTTATAAAAAACTACTAAGTAAGAATACTACACAATACGAAGTTACTTACATTCATCGTATTCATATGATACAACAATACAATACAATACAAATACTCTTTATTGCACACCTCACACAAACAAAGCAGTTAAAAAGAGAAACAATACAATAACATGTAGGTAGAGGTAGACAACAGGCGGTCTTATCGCTGAAGAGCGATCTCTTCCAGACAACCTTTGGGTATCGGAGAAAGAGATAAAACTAGATTATGTAGTAGGTGGTGCAGAGATTACTATGATAATCATATGTAACGTTTCATATACCGAACAGTATTGAAATCGCAACACTTATTCAAAAAATGCAACAAAATTAAATGAATAAACCAGTTATATGTAAAAGTACTCTCAGTTAACATTATACGTAATATTTTAAAATCAGGCATCACATGTTTTTAACAATCAACTAAACAAAATGAAAATGGTATAACTGTTTTAATAAAAATAACAACATTAAAAATAGTCCACTCAGGTAAGTAATCATTTTAAAGATCAACAGAGTAAAATAAAAATACTTCGTTATTCTTAACCTATCTACCTAAAGATGTATAATTATATAATAATATGATCAGTCCGGTGGCCACAAGGCACCACTTAAAAAAAATCAACAAACTTTTAAGTAGTATTAACCAGCTATACGACTATACGTGGCTTCAATGTACCCTCAGTTAACATAATAATCTTCTTCTTCTTCCTTGTCGTATCCTCATGGCTGAGGGACGTGACGGCTGTGGGCGCTCATCACCATCACTCTCCAAGCTGCTCGGTCCTGGGCTTGATGCATGCTAGCCTGGAGTGTGGCTCTGGTCACAGATGTTACCGTGTCCGCCCAACGCATAGGCATCCGTCCTCTGCTCCTCTTTCCTGCCATGCGGCCGGTGATGATTAGCTTTCCCAAGCTTTGCGGACCGGACCTGACCAGATGGCCAAAGAAGCTGAGGACACGTTGGATACAGATTGTGGAGAGCCTCGTTTTGATGTCGAGCTCCTCGAGAACAGACTCATTTGTGCGGCGCTCAGTCCATGATATCCGGAGCATTCTGCGCCAGCACCACATCTCGAATGCATCTATCCTACGACGAGTACGAGCTTTTATGGTCCAGGTTTCTGATGCGTACAGGAAGATCGAGAAGACTAGAGTCCGCATCAGTCTTATTTTAGTTTTGCGGTTTATGCCTCTGTTTCTCCATATCTTCTCGAACATAATAATAAACAATCATAATTGGTTAAATTTGACATAACATACATATAAATTGTTCTTAATTACCGACTTATTATTACAATTAGTTTAGTAACACATTAGACACGTATACACCATGTTCAACAATTAACTTTGTAATTATCTACAAAAAACAAATAATCTTTCTTAATTATCTTGAAGTGAAAGCTTCTCTTGGAAAACGGTTCTCAAAAATGATAAGGAGTCTATCATTCTATCGGACTGCGAACTTCGGATTTTATTGCAGAAGTAGCCCGCTGACGAAAATATTCTCTCGCTTTCGACACTGGTGGGTAAAATTGACAAAAGGTAATTGTAAGCTTCGGTTAAATACACTCCTCTTTCTCCCTGATTGTCGTACATTGCCTTTTCTGCTAAAACAAAACCACGTAAGTCGAACTCACGTGCTACTGGAGTTCTATCTTTGCATTTTTCTAGTTCCTTTTCCAGTTCTTCTTGGAAAGTTAGCGGGGGTTCTTCAGTAGCAATAGCAAGGCTGCTTCCAGGTAAATCATCCCGAACAGGAGAGCATGTCAGAGCTCTGTACTTTAGTTGTTGTAACAAATGTACGACTATTGCAAATTTCATCGCTAATTGGCTTTCGAAATGTTTCGTCATCTGGTGATGCATAAAAACTTTCTGCATCATGAAGATAGTGCAGCACACCCGCTACCAAAAGTCGTCTTTCTTTTATCCGTGTCCGCAAGTTTGCAGCCAGTCTCAAGCTTAATGAAGTGTTGCGCTCGTCTAATTTATTGAGCATAAATCTTAAAGCTGTGTCTGCAGTGTATAATGTTGCTTCACGGCGGCAGAGTGTCAAGACAGTCAGTTTCACGATCTCGAGGCTCTGATGTATGTCTAGCAAACACAGAATTTCTTCTTCCGTGAACGATTCCTGTGATTTGAAATCGAGAAGTACTTTCATAACACAGGTTTTAATTTTTAGGAACGAACCAATCATTTCAGCCATGCTTGACCATCTTGTTTGACAATCCAACTGGAGCTGGATGTTTTGGTTAAACTCTTGTGTGACGTAAGCTTGTAGGGCATGTGATTTAAGAGGCGATTTCCTAATCATTTTGACTACTCGGCGCACCTTAGCAATGATTTCTTTGTGTAGGTATGGGTTAGCTCGAACACGTGGTACTTCTACATCAAATTGCCCATCTTCATCATCGTCTTCATCACTGCCTGTGTCTGAAGTATCAGACGGGTAATTTTCGTCAATGGCTGGTTCCAGAATCCTTATACACAGTGTCAATGACGGCTAGTTGAAGACCGTGAGCAAGGCACAACTGGTGTCCGTGAAAATAAGTTCCCATTTTTTTCATAACACTGGCACCATCAGTCGTCATGCTTATAATATCTTCTTCGATAGACACATGGAACTTTAATAAGTGGTTCCCCAGTATTTCTAATGCAACATGATCTGGCATGGAACCAGTTATTCTCACCACCGTGACTAAATATGAACACATTTCTTCGTAATAGAGAATAGCTGCTGCACTATAATAGTACATTGTTTAACGAGGGGCGGAAGTGGAATATTGCGAACAAGAGTCTATCAGAAGCCCGACGCCGAAGGCGGAGGGCTTGTGATAACTCGAGTTTGCAATATTCTTACGCCCGTGTTATACACAATGTTTTTCATCACATTTGCGACGAAACAAATACATTTTAGATGAAATTAATACAAATCGTAATAAACACTGCATCATGTCAGTCGTCCATTTTGTTGAATTTGACGTGAGGCGCGTATGGCAAAGACCCTTCGGTATACAGCCACGATTTGAAAACACTTAAAAACATTTTACATAGACACTAAATAACTATATATAAAATCTGTAAATAATTCAGTTAAACATGTTTAAGTAGTTTTTTAAGTTTAAATTTATTTATAAGTACGTTTTGAGACATCGTACTTGATATAAAACCTCTTTGCTTTGTAACTGCCGCATGAGTGACAGATACAATTTAAGAAAAAAACCATTACGCCCGTGGGCGTAACACAGGCTATTACAGCTCTGTATGTCTGCGCATTATGAAGCCCTTTTCGAGCAAATGTGATGAAAAGAGTTTATCAATGTGTGGGTTTTAAGGTAAACCAACCAAATTGTGCTCACTTCTACGTCAAAGGGAGTTTATCGTTATAAAGTGGAATGTTATAAAGAGTTTACACTGTACTTATTAAAGCTAAACAGCCAATAATTCGTCGTAATGGAACCTTTCCTTTTTGTTTTGCAATAAAATGCTATTTTACATACACCACTACACACACTAGCACAGTACTGACACGATTTTATTGAGGAAACTATGTTCGGCGTCAGTCCCTGGCACACTGAATTCAAAACAGCAAATTTCTCCCTAAATATGCACTTATTTGACTGACCGTTTTGGATAAGCAAACTTTAATTTTTGTTTTGGAATAAAAATGTGATTTGACATTGATGTGGTGTGATTATTTTGAAAAAACTATAGGCGGCGTCAGTCCCTAGGACACAAATTCATAAATTTCCCTTTAAATATCCGTTAAAGTGACTGGCTCTTTTGGATACATCAATTACATCATGATAGGTATCTTACCTGCCGTGCAAAGCGTAAAGCTTTGTAACAAGCATTTCAAACCACCTGGGTCTAAATTAGTCCACAAAGTAACCACCCATAATCAGCTTTCAACTAGACGACAAACTATATTTGTTTCAATTCCGGAATTTCCGATATTAAGTGTCTCAATTCCGGAATTGTAGTATCGGAAAAAAAGGTCCGAAATTCCGGAATTTCGAAATTCCGGAATTCCGGAATGCAAGCCCTAGTGTTAACACATTAACCTACAAAAAGAATTGAGATCCCATTAAAAATATTCCATGTAAAAAATAGGCCAAGGCTCGAAACTCTTCTACCGTAAACAGTTGTGAGATATTACGTAGAGCCAAGTCAGGCATTCATATAAATCTTTATTTGCTTGCTAAATTAAATTTTGTGACTTGGCAGTCACACAACATCTACTACATAGTTTTAGGTATGCAAACATTAATAAATGCAGTAATGTTGGATGTTACATGTAATGTTTTTAATGGGATGGGGATGAGGGATGGGATGGGATGGGATGGAATGGGATGGAATGGTATATGTTGGTTCTCCTGATGATAAATTAATGAATGATTAAAAAAAGTAGGCTTTCCTGTGGTCAATAGTAAAACGCCGTTTATGCGGAATATGAGTCTAACTAAAATTTTGGCGTAGTCTTTAACTTTGCCTATGTCCACATTGTCCACAGGAAATTACGAACATAATTTTCTTTAAGAACCAGTTACTAAAACCAATGAAGAATAAATATATTTTATCGGTTATATTTAAAATGCCTTAAGACCTGTCGTAATGTATGGATCAGAGTGCTGGGCAACGAAAGTGACGGATGAAAGAAGAATGCACGCAGCCGAGATGAGAATGTTGAGATGGATGTGTGGAGTGACGAGGAAAGATCGGATTAGAAATGAGTACATAAGAGGAAGTTTGAAAGTAGCACCTGTGACGGACAAAATGAGGAGCAGTAGGTTAGCGTGGTACGGGCATGTAATGAGGAGGGATGAACGTCATATTGGTAAAAGTATGTTAGGGATGAATGTCGAAGGACGAAGAGCGATAGGTAGGCCAAGAAAGCGATGGATGGATTGTGTGAGAGAGGACATGAGGAAGAAAGGAGTAAGCGCTGAAATAACGAATAATAGAGATGAATGGAAGAAGAAAACATGTTGTGCCGACCCTACATAAGTGGGATAAGGGCAGGGAGATGATGATTTAAAATGCCTTAAATCTCAACGGTAACATTGATAACAGTTAGCAAAATTAAAGTAGTCTTGAATCTAGAAAACTCACGTGAGGGCTGACTGAACCATTAATTTGATTAAAATTTCTTTCATCGGGGGCGGAATTGAATCTTTTCGAGGATTTTATGCCCAGCAGCTAGGATATATTCAAACCAAAACATGTTGTACTAATAGTTTTTCATACCAAATTATTATTCTCAAACAAAGTCACTAAGTATTAAAAAAAATAAAAAATAATCGAGCACATAAAAAACTGGAACCAATCTCCACAATAATTGTAAAAGGTAAAAATTCTGATACTTTGGCGTGTTCTCGAACCAGTCTCTCGTAGTTTTTTACTGTTACCCAAACCTTATCGGTTTTATCCGAGATGCTATCACGACTGTATCAAAAAAGCGCACTTTTCAATGAGCACGCCGCGGCCGACTGTACGTCACGACTCGGTCGCACGATTAGAGCTATTGTGCTCGCTAGATAATATTGCGTCTAACTGTACCCGATCGGTTGTAGACAAATAAGGAGCTTCGGTGATGGCTACGAAACCAGCGATTATATTTTAATCTTTTGTAGGAACTAGGTTTCTTCTACGGGTGAGGTCCAAATTCTTGGCCAGTAGTGAGCCTTACAAACTGAAGAAGTGAACAAAGTTCCGTTGTGACACAAACATTAACCATAGAATTGTATGGTCAAATATCGTGTCACAACGGAAATCTTTCATAGAACATTTAATTGAGTGAGTTAAGCTGGCCAAGAATTTGGTCCTTATCCCTACAGGATGCGAATTAAGGATTTCTAAGAATGCTGATGTATACCTGTACATATGCAAAATCTTCTGCACTTTTTATACTTTATATCAACCGCACCCGGCTATTTACTAAAGTCAATACCGGCATTATTATATAAATATAATTAAAACTGACATCGTGATATTTACTTGACTTCAACCCACTTTCACCTAAATGCACTTTTTGGAACATGGGTCAATTTTGCGATATCTGAGATCGCAACAGGCAATAGAGTAAATTATTAAAAAAAAAATGAGCGGTGTTATAACACCTGGTCGGGCTATCTGGGTGAACAATAATACAGTCACTAAAGTGTTTTCTTGTTCATCTTGGTGCAAGAAATATGTAATTATATTAATAGTCCTAATTAGTCTCTTACAAATTAGACTTCTTATTTTAGTTAAGTTAATCAAATGAATACATTTTCAACGGAGCAATTTTTTTTCTTCATGCGCTCTTAAATTATTTAACCTAACCTAACCTAATATTTATTTCCGCTCCCGCTCCGCAGATGTCCCCGCTTTTTCCCTGGCCCAGAACTGTGACGAGCCGCTAACCCAGGGTTCCCATGCCATCAGATTTATGGCTGCTTGATTTGTCCAGGACTAGCCCAATTTGGCAACCCTATTTATGATGCTGCCGGGAAAAATTATATCCGTACAAGATGCAGTATATCTTCGTTTTTCACATGAAACAGGACTGTGGCATGACAGTATAATGTAATAATGACGATAATTCACTTCATTGGTTTCTTTTGAAGAGAATTGAGAGCATGAGTCGCGGATGGCTCGCCTATGATAACCATGATGATGACTACTGATACTATAGTATGGTATGGTCAAAAATCATATAACACGCACAGTTATCACACTACGTGGCGCGAGCTGTGTCGCGGCGAGATAGGCTATCCATCTCTTTCTAAGTGTTGTATTAGACAGAGACGGATAGTTTATCTCGCCGCGACACAGCTCGCCGGCCGTGCTGGTGTTAGGTCACGTTAACCTGAATTCAATTTGAACATACGTTTCGATTATTTTTATCCCTCTAAAGCTTATTTTGTGAAAGTGTGAAAAAATAATCGGTGCTCTATAGTGCAAGATTTAAAGACAGCTCGTAATATGGCGTATATCATATACATGACTTATGGCTTTTGCGAAAACGAACATTATTATTGATGTTAGCATAGACTTACGAATTGGGCAATGAGTCGTGATATCATCAAGATGACACGAAATCAATGTCACGGGCTGTCATTACAGGGCTGAATTCCGGCCATGGTGTTATGCAACATATCGTCGACATTGACAGTGTAGCACAAAAATAAAAAAAATGTCACCAGTTACCGATATTTTGCTTTATGGGTTCATTAAGACACAGAGATTGATGTCATCATCCTTCGGGCGTTATTCCCGGTTGTGCCCCAAAGGAGCCCGGCGTCCGCTTTGTACCAAATCCCCAGATTTGGCATAGGAACTACTTTTACGAAAGCGACTGCCATCTGACCTTTCAACCAAGAGGGATAACCAGACCTTATATAGGGATTAGACCGGCTTCCTCACGATGTTTTCCTTCACCGAAAAGGCACTGTTCAATATCAAATGATATCCATAGGAGGAGGCCTGTACCCAGCAGTGGGACTTATATGGTATTTTTTTTTTTTTTTGAGTTTTTGGAAAAAACAGTGGTATGATCCGGGGTTGGAACCTACGAGCTCTATAATAAAAGTCGCGTGTCTTGCCGCTCGGCTACAGTGGCTAGATTGATGTAGATATATCAAGGATTAATTTCGTGATAGTCATCATCTAGATATCCCATATCGTGTCACGAGTTGGGTCCAATTTCCACTTTCAGGATTCAAATCAGAATGACAGAGACATGAAACCAAAGGTCCTGGGTTCGAATCCCGGTTAGGGTAAATATTTGCGTGATGAGCATGAATATTTGTTTCTGAGTATATTAAGTACCTATATCTATTAAACATATCGTCGTCTAGTACCCATAACAAAAGCCTTTCTAAACTTACTATGGGGCTTCGATTTGAGTAAGTTTTTCCCCTAATATTTATTTATTATTAAAAAAACGATATCCCAGTTATCCCAGCTACATCCGATCCCCTTTGCCAATTATGATAAGTTGAATGCCGCTGTCATCGCGGCTGAATTGAGTTGGTGTTTAGCAACATTTCGCCGCTTCTGACAATGTAGCGTCATAATAAATCGATTCCATATGGCGGGCTAACTGGCTTTAACGGTCCGGACCGGTCGCCTCTTCCTGTCCAGAAAAAACCGACGCGAATCCCTTCCCTGCGCCCGCGCACAGACTAGGGCAACCAGATAGTTCAAGTGACCGCAGAGCTGGCAGATGCCTCGATCAATGAATTAGCATCGCGTTACAGCGGGGATTTTCTGCATCTTCGGTACCATGCCTCGGGACCTTTTAGTTTAGTCGAGATTATAGAGAAACGTATTGGCTCGAAACATGTCAAGTTATATTCGACATTAAAGGCATGAGTGGCCCGTTTCATTACAATTTAATACCTACTCGATATTAATTGATTTTCAATAATTGTACTAAAAAAAAATCATGTTTGTTATTACACATGAATACATAATGTTCTTTTAATAAATTAGCACTTTCAGACTCTCACAATTTCTCCTTAATATTCAATTTTAAAATAGTATAAAATCTCTTTAATAAAGTTTTTAATATAAGGTGCTAACAAATTAAGTACCAATATTTTAAGAGGTGTTACATTACATCAAAACAATTGACTTTAAATAGAAATTAAGAAAACTTTTCATATGATATTTTTGTTTTAATTTCCGGTACAAAATAAATAAATTAAAATTTCGACCAAACATAATCAGCCTGTGCATTCAATTGACGAGATGTTAAAACACTATCTGTCAAGTGAACATCGTCGTTTGTGACAAACGTCAATGATTGATTGTTGACTATCTCATTAACAGGGTGTTTTTACGCAGTAACGTTGTATCCCTAATTATCTCCAAAAAGTGATACACACTTTTAAATGTTTCATACTTGAATCTACTCCTAGAGACTAGTACTATCAGCTCTAAAAGTATTGGTACCTAATTTGTTAGCACCTTATATATTATTTATATTTGTTGTCCAGCCATATTGACCCCAAGACCATGGAACTCTGTAATAAAAAAAACAAAAGTCAATTGGGTTTGCGTTCGTTAGGATCGTCTAGATGGGTAATTGATAACGTAAAATAGTAACACGGCTGCTGCGTCACCACTTACCAGGCTTTGAACTTGGCTGGATACGCTGCCGCGGGTCTAGATTACCGAATGAAAACAAATATTCTTATTATATGAGGGTAGGTAGTAGTGCTAATGTCGACCTATGTATCGAGAAATTCCCGGCAATCGTAAACGAGAGTTATTACTAATTTTCTGATTTAATCATGCAGTGAACCCTCTGGTTTTAAACAAGCTATGTCTCAAGACGCAAGTTACCTTTACTACATGTAGCTGGACCAAAATAAAGTAATGAAGGTGTACGGTAAATTAATATGCAGGGGCCATTACCAGGCTGCCTGCCGGCGTTACGCACTGTTCCCACGAATATACCTACGAGCTTATACGTTACATTATTAAGTGAAATGAATCGGGATAAAAAATGTTGAAAAAAAAGGCATGCAAAGACCGGATTAATAAACTAGTGGCTCTGTGAGCTGTAGAACTCGCAAACTTGGATAATTTTCAAAAAGCGTTTTTTTTTGTTTCGAAACACTTAATGGTTTTAAAAAACTATATCATTATTGCACCTGCACGCAAAATTTAAAAGAAAGAAAGAAAGAAGATATTTATTCACTACAGAGACAAAGGGAGTACAAATACAATACATTTGACATTTGACACAAAATTTCACGAGGATTGTAGAGGGAGAACAGCCGGACATCTGGACATCTGGACATCTGGACATACGATTTTTTTGGCCCTAACTGAAGCGGAGAACTTCACTCGCTCTTTCAACTAAATACGTATTAGGGGACAATTTTGCACAAATCAAACTAGCTCCATAGTACGCTCAATAGCTCGTATTCTTTTTAATTACGAAGTTTTTAGAGTACCAAGTTTGGAATAGTACATTACTGCAAAGGCCGGGAAATAGCAATTCGTGGATGAGTTGATTTGACAATAGATACGAATCCACGAATTGCCATTCCCGCCGAGGCAGATATAGTGCTTTTCTCCAAAAATGCGAGGAAATCAAATTATATTTTCAATCAACAATAATGTTTTCAAACAGCGTGTATGTCAATAACCTATCAAGGTCCCGCTCAACTTCTTTTTTAAGTAGGTACAAGGCATGACTCATGGTGCCAGTTTCAATTGACATAAATAAAAAAAATCAAAACATCGAAATCACAATTTTGAATGTTTTATGTTTTTAGAATTAATAAAGAGTAAACGGGATTGAAATTTAATTCGTTATGAATTTTATTTCGTTAATATTTTAATTTCGTAATTTAAAACTATTTGAGACATTTTTAATAACGTCACTTCGATCACTTACAAAAGTAAGCGTTTTGTCTATGACAATTAATAAAAAGAAAATGTGGGAAAAGTGTAAAATGTGAAAGATATTGCAATAGTTCGAAAGAGACAGCCAGTACTAACCAGTTTAACTGGAGCAAATTGTTGTGACAAATTGCTAGGCCTTTAAACATATGAGCAGTTGGCTGTTTGTAGTAATTTGTCTTAGTCAAAACATATGGTTAAAAGGTAAAAAAGTAGACAGTAATGGAATTTCAGACATTTTCCTGGCCGCTAAAACTGTACAGTAATGACTTTGAGTTTTGAAATTTATTTTACAAAGTAAGTAATGACTTTTAACTTTTTAAATTTGCGCTTGTCAGTAAGAGCCTTATCACACTTGCGATTTGCAAGCGTATTTTGTATGAAGGCGTTGACGCAGCGTGTACGCCGCGACTGATAATTGTATAGAAAATACGCTCGCAAATCGCAAGTGTGATAAGGCTCTAACGAGGAACTTCACAGACCATTTTTGCTACATTAAGGCGCACATTTCCGAGCATATTGGAGAAAATAATTTAAAGTAATAATGAAAATTAAGAGGTAAGGTAACGAAAGAAGTACTAAGTACTTTTATTTTGCCTAAGGGTGTATATGGAACCCGATGGTAGATGAAGTATTTAGGTGATGCGGGGCACCGTGGAGTTTTTAGTGGATAGAAATACCACATAACCCAGTCATCCTCCGGTGATTGGGTACCTGGTTCGCGGGTTTTCTCCAAGATATAAAAAAAAACGACCGGGTTGCACTCCGGGAGTGCCGGCGGAACTGAGAACTCAATGACATTGTAACAGTTTTTCGATCAGGTCACGGACACGTGACATCTTACGAAATGTCAATTTGTCGAATATTCCGGTCACGTGACATCTTACAGTCACGTGACCTGTGGCGTGTTTAACAATTTTTCCCCATCACAAGTTCCCCCATCACAAAGTGCACAGCGCCGCTAAAGAAATTTTCACTTCAAAAAAATGTGATGTACCTATGTAAAGCTAAGTTGTTTTTCCATCAAAAGACAGATGTCAAAGTGACAGAAAATCGAATTTTGACACCCTTTTACTAAATATATACCTTCGTTTTCATTTAGTAAAAGGTTTTTTTCAATTCACGTTCATGAATACTAACATAATGGCAAAACTCGTTTAGTTTGAAGTGTGAGTATTTTCTTGGCGTTCCTACGGGTACTTGGTCCACATAATTACTACAATCATAGTTAGTTGTCAATCCAGTAGCATGTTTAAAACTCTGTAACAGGTTATAAACTCAACCAGAAGATGTCTTCAGTTCATACGTTTTGTAGTTGGTTCCGTAATATTTATCATTCCCATCCAATTTGATGGTGAATGAAGTTTTCAAATCGTAGTCACAGAGATAACCCCTATATACAAACTTACAACCTTACAGACTTTTTCTCCGTATTACCTACATTAGCATAGATGACTGGTGATATAAGAGATGATTGAGAGAGAGATTGATGTAACTTAGGTATATTGCGTAAATTATTATTCTTTCCGATTTTACTATTCTTTTCTCTGCTACCCAAAAGTTGTCTGAAAGAGATCGCTCTTCGGCGATAAGACCGCCTGGTGTTTTACCTTTACTGTGTCCCTATACCTCTGTGTTTTCTTTTGTAACTGCTCTATCTGTGTGAGGTGAGAAATAATTGTATTTTATACAATCGTTACACAATGAGGGCTCTTAAAGTAGAGTACAGTGTTTAAGAGCTAATTGTGTAACTATTGTATACAATACGACGACGACGATTTCTACGAGTCAACTGAAATTATTGAACAAACTTGGTATCTATTGAAAATCTAAGCCCTGCTGAAACGAAGCGCAGCCCACCGGCTCAGCGTTTCGTTGATGTCTTTTGTTCTATGACCAAGGCGAAGTTCTATAGGACAAATTCATTATAGTTGTCTAAACAGTTCCATAGCAAAAAGTATGTACGAATTAGTAGTAGTTTGGTGTACGAAGCCTTAATTCAAACATTAGGGTCGACGAGTATATATATGTATAAAAGGAGTATTTGTTTTGTATGGCTTTGTGTTTAGTCTATACCGCGACCACGAGAGCTGTAGTCGTGGCATCATAATTTAAGTACCGAATGTAATTAAATAGTAATTAAATATATTCTAGACGTACTTAACATAGATTTTCCTGAATCATTTCATCAAATAATTTTAAGTAAATACTTACTAAACCATAATTACTAAAAACTATTTCTAGCTAGAACATTACGAAAGAGTATCGAAGCCTTATTAATTTTCTAGTTGAGTATATTAATCAAAGTTAGTTGCCATCACGGAACCCTGCCGGGTCTCCAACCAGCTCGCCGGACACGCAATTCCGATCTATCTGAAACCAGAAGTGCTCTCTTACGAGTTAATTTCTTCCTGGAGCGGCCTGGACGCGTGGTGCAAGAAGGAGGCGACAGCGATTTGTGACTTGTACGGCCCCGCTAATGTAACTTGTTTTAAGCTCACCTCACCACTCACCTACAAATATATCTTGACGGCGCGATTCTTAATAACTTATCGTAGGCAGAGGTCTAGTTTCGTTAGGCGTGACAGGTGAGGTCGTCAAAGATGTGTATACATATTTCGCTTCATTACAATGGAAAAAGGTAAAAAAGATAAAATACGCTGGGTGTGGGTGGTGCAGGACCGATCATTATGGCACTCTTTGAGGAAGGCTCGTCGCCATGTGTCCAGTGGACGTCTGTCGGCTGATGTGACGATGATAATAATACGTACAAAAGTGTAAACATATCTTTGACGTCGACTGTATACCGAACTTCAGCGAAGGCGTTACCCCATGGACAAGAACTCGTAGCAGAACGTCATCATCATCATCATATCAGCCGAAAGACGTCCACTGCTGGACATAGGCCTCCCCAAAGAGTGCCAAAGTGACCGGTCCCGCGCCACCCGCATCCAGCGGACTCCCGCAACCTTTACCAGGTCATCAGTCCACCTTGTGGGGCGCCTACCCACGCCGCGCCTTCCGGTACGTGGTCGCCACTCGAGAACCTTTCCACCCCAACGGCCATCGGTTCTACGTGCTATGTGCCCTGCCCACTGCCACTTAAGTTTAGCGATTCGGAGGGCTATATCGGTTACCTTGGTTCTGCTGCGGATAGTCTCATTTCTGATGCGATCACGCAGAGAAACTCCACACATGGCCCTCTCCATTAGCCTTTGGGTGACTTAGAGCCTTCTTATGAGGCCCATAGTAAGCGACCACGTTTCAGTGCCATATGTTATCACTGGCAACACACACTGGTCAAAGACTCTCGTCTTGAGACACTGCGGAATATTGGACGAAAAGATGTGCCGTAGCTTCCCGAACGCTGCCCAGCCTAGCAGAACGTATTTCCTAAATGTTCGTAATTTTTTATACTTTACATTTTAGACTGTATAGTCTGGTGTACAGATCCATTGTTAACCACGACGATACCCTCGAGTGTCAGCCTCACTGCGCACTTATGTTATCTTTGCTTCAGACTTTCGTGTCTAAGCGGCCAGTTATCTAATAATGCTCATATAAAAGTAAAGTTTGTCATTGTAAACTTCACAATTAAATAATCTTAAGCGTTAAGGTTCCCGCTTTGTTCTCATGACGCACACCACGAGAGGAACACTCGGAATTGATTGAGATGAGAGGCTAATTTAGAGTTAATTGGAGCGCGTCGAACGGCCGAGAGAGGGCAGCATCGGCCCTCATTTAATTGTTTCAGTTTTACGGTTGGATCTAAAGGGTGCAATGAAGTTAAAACTACTGTCGGTTACGTCTCTTCTGCGGGAAGTCTTGTGGCCAGTAGAACAGTATACTTACTATTTAACGGGGCAGGTGCAAATGTATGCACCGTTAAATGGATTAATAGTATTTTTTTTCTGGTTTTTGAGGGGGATATTCTGCAGTCAACTAAAAATCGCCTTGGCATACGAAAAGGTACATCAGCGGCTAACTCAGATACTCTTCGCTTTCTTTTTTATGGCTATAATAAAAAATCGTACTAGCCCAATAGTAAGCTCAGAAAAGGCTTGTGATATGTATGCTAGACGACAATATATTTAATAGAAATATAGAAAACATCCCCCCCATGCAGAATACAAAAAAGCCACGGCCCCGAGGTTCCGGCGACCCCCGGTACCCTGGTTAAGGTGGAGCAGGGCCGGTCATTGTGGCACTCTTTGGGGGAGGCCTATGTCCAGCAGTGGACGTCTTTCGGCTGATATGATGATGATGATAGAAAACATCCAAGACAGAAACAAACATTTACGCTCATCACACAAATATTTGCCTTTACCGTGATTCGAACCCAGGACCGTCAGCACTGTAATCAGGGTCACTACCCGAGGCTAAACATTTTTTTGGATATTTGCACAACAAGTGCGTACTCGTGCAGCCAATGTGCGCAAGCGTTAAGCTGGCCAACCAACACAATTATAATCGATTTTCAATTATCAGTAGCGCTTTTTGGAATTGAGTCCCGGTACATAATAATCCAGTCATAATAAAACCAGATTTCCTAGTAGAACCGGCAGTTTATTTCAATCATCAACCTATATATATACGTCCCACTGCTGGCCCTATTCTTCCTATTCTTATATGGACTAGGGTATATAGTACACTGGCAGTTTACTTGACGACCGGTTAGTCTAGTGGGTAGTGACGCTGCCTACGAAGCTGAAGGTCCTGGGTTCGAATCCCGGTAAGGGCAAATATTTGTGTGATGAGCATGAATATTTGTTTCTGAGTCATGGATGTTTTCTATGTATTTAAGTATTTCTATCTATTAAATATATCGTCGTCTAGTACCCATAACACAAGCCTTATTGAGCTTACTATGGGACTAGGTCGATTTGTGTAAGATTGTCCCCTAATATTTATTTTATTTATTTATTTACTTACCACTAAATTAATCGATTATTAGGGTCATTGTCAGTCAGTGAAACAAAAATCGTCTTTTCAGTGGGCAATAGTTAAGGGCTTATGTTTATATATAATATGTTTTTATCACATAGAATTATAGAAGAGGCGACGCCGTTTATGCGGATTCAGAGTTCAACCAAAAATTAGGTTTTAAAGCCCTTAACTTTGGCAATGTCCACCGAAAAGACGCGAACCTAAATCTGACAATGACCCATTATCAAACAGCATTAACGATGCAATAACTCATTAAATTACACAAATAACACTAATTTGCTGTCTGTTTCTTGACACGTGCTGACAGGTCATTAAATGTCATCACAGCATTGAATAGATGCCATCAGTGATGACACGGAACCTTGACCAAGACAATTATTGGGCACGCATTCAATTTACTATACATACTTGAAGGATATCGTATTGCTAAACCTTTTATGTATATTTGTATACTTATAATGTTATAAAGAGGAAAAGTCTGTGAGATTATAGCTTGCCTGTAATCGTAAGTTGACGCAACCCGCCCTTGTACATTTAATGCGTAAATTGCTGTAGGAGCCCTAAAATACCGACCCGGGGCCGGTAGGCCGGCATTTACTTGTACCGGCGGGACGAAATCTCGGAGTGAGATGCCACTGCCACGGTTTAATAGAGTGCACATCCGCCAGGAGCCGACCGGCTGCAAGTACATTCAAATATGAAATGTAACGACTGTACACCAGTAAACCGCACCTGAAGACGAAAATAGTGCAGTGATTTTACCAGATAGGAGCATACAATTTAGTTGTTCTCTGTTTATTATTTTTATAGTTGGATGGTTTACCTTATAAAAAGACGCGGCTAAAGGATCCTCAGGAGATATGTTGAGAATCTGTGGGCAACGGGAATTAATTTCATTAATATGACATTTGAATTATAATATGTAAGTATTTAATTACATTGAAACATAACTTTATGGCTCTGAATTTTATGGGATTAACAAACTTCGATCTCAAAATGCAGTTTCATTTTCCGAAATCACTATTTTAGAAAGAGAGGTAGGCCACAGCGGTATGTCATCTCGCTTATATTTGAAGCTGCCCGACTGGGGTAGTACCTGGGGTTGTATTTTAAGGGTGGCCAGTAATTAACACCTTATACAAAAAAAATATTCTATTATAGGTGAATAAAATTCATTCTTAGTATGAGGTGGTAATCAGTTATGGAACGGTAGCCGGTTATTGGCGATTTACCCTGATCTAGTTTTTAATAAGTTTATATTGATATATATGTTAGTCTTTAAGGTATTTGTAATATGGGCCTTTGTTGCCTGATTTAAATACAATCATAAATATTTACCCGCGTGGCACTGCCCGCGTTGCGGGAAAATATTATAGTCCGACCTGTGGGTCCATTCTAAATACTGGTGAAAGAATTTCTGTTACCGAAATTAACCCGGTATAAGAATTATACTCGAATCGCACTAAGCAGCACAGTACACACTACATTAACTTGACCTAATGAGCTAACAGCAGCTCAATGACGTTTAACGATTTAACACTAAATCGTAAATGAGGTAGCCTTGTAATCCTCGCAGATTACCCGAATACACATACTATGCTGACCCCGAATGCTGTACGTACGCAGTGCAGATTATACCTCATTCTAAATTTAGATAACATGAGACTTTTAATGGACACATTCTGGAAATGACGGGTTTTTAAAGTTTCTTTCAACTTTTCTTGATAAATGTAAATATTTATTAAGATGTTGCATGGGCAGTAAATGTATACTAAGCAAGAACATCTGCTATCGAAACTCCTAATTCTAATCAAAGTGAAAAATTTAAAAATCAATCGCCTTCATTGGAATATGGTGATAGAAGTTCTACAGCCTAAACAGCGGGTTTAGACTCAATTTTGAAAATCAGTTGGTTTGTAAAGTTTCTTTCATCTTTTCTTGTTAAATCTATTTATTAAGATGGAGGTTTTAGTAAGGCGATAAGCTAAATAAGTTATACTGTTCATAAATCTTTGAACGAGCATGGTACCTACACCCACTAGAGTTTCTTTCATTGTGAGAACCGTGCATCTGAAACCTACGCGGCGCACTCGCAGACTAACTATTATTGTAAATAAAAATTCCACATTCTTTTTTAATTCGTTCTATAAATATAGTGACCACCCACTTGCGACAATATCCCATTTGTCGTATAAGATTATACGCCCTTTACGATCCAGGTGTTTTATAAAACGGCCAGACTTTACTAAGGATTTATATCGCAATAAAACCTGGAGTGCAGGCAGTATTTATGACTTATTTATTGCAAAAAGCAGTGAATAGAGACTACTTAACATTTCTTAGAAGAAGAGAAGATATTTTAAATAAACCGATTTAAATATAAAAGGATTTCTCTCCATTATCTCGCAGATTCAGTCGGTCGCAGCTACATTGGCGTTTGATATTTAACACATAATGATTTTCAGAGTTAGGATTCAACTGTATCTACACTATAATATTATAAAGAGGAAAGATTTGATTGTTTGTTTGTATTGAATAGGCTCCGAAACTACTGGACCGATTTGAAAAATTCTTTTACCATTAGAAGCCGACATTATCCCTGATGAACATAGGTTACTTTTTACCGCGGGAAAATGCTTCATCCCTACGCACTAACCGTTCGAAGCCGGGGGCCGGGCAGCTATATTTTATATTGTAGGAGTCATATACAATCATCCTAAACTTTGTGACAGTCCCGGTTATTAGTGTTTATTAGTATTAAGTAGCTTTGTATTTTTCTTAAAAATCTGAATCCTCTTCATTAGCTGCTATAAATAAATAAATATTAGGGGACAATCTTACACAAATCGACCTAGTCCCAAACTAAGCAAAGCTTGTACTAAGGGTACTAGACGACGATAAACATACTTATATAGATAAATAAATACTTAAATACATAGAAAACATCCATGACTCAGGAACAAAATATTCGTGCTCATCACACAAATAAATGCCCTTACCGGGATTCGAACCCAGGACCTCTTGCTTCGTAGGCAGGGTCACTACCAACTAGGCTAAAGCTATATAACAAAGTATTCGTGGTTTTCTAGCAAGTAAGTGCGAGAGGGACGAACGCTTTATGCCCGACATAAACACGAGCTTGCTAGCTAGGCTTCAAACGGAACTGCATATATCGTTACTATACATATAACGTATGTATGGGTTTCGATGTGGCCGGTCCGCACCCAATGTGAAAGAAAAAGACGCATTATTCACACAAACGTAAATACAGTTACTTACTGGCCCTTACATCCGAACAAGCCAACAACAAACAGTATCGCCATTAAATCCCCAAGTTATAGTGATTACGTTAGAGCGGTCGCATGTATTGTATGTATGGAGCAAAGTCAAGAGCTGACCCCTGGCCCCGTATCGGTTAGTATCTCATTAACGGAACGGTCAATTGCATTGGTTGGTCGTGGGGTTTGGTAGGAGCGGATGGCGGTAGAAAAGGTTTATATTTTGGGCTTATGTATCGATGTGGTTTTTTTTTTGGCAGACTTGGATAAAATTTGGTAGGTTGGAAGAACTCGTGATTCTGTACAATGTCCGAACAATTTCATGTCCTGCAGGTAGAGTTGCAAACTGACCGTCACTTTCAATACCTGACCGTCATTTATGATAAATGTCTGGTCATTTTCGACATTAATTGTCACATTGGACATTTATTTTTTAATAGTATAAGTTACTTTTCAAAAAAAATCTATGACCGCTATTCGATAGTAAATTTATGAAATATAATTGTATACATAATTTATAAATCTATCTATCATTGTCATGATATAAGACACGCTTATCATGAAAGTAGGTTAGGTTAAGTTGTTAAGTATGCGTTAGTTAGTAATGTTTAGATTTGCAATCGTGTGTAGGTAAGGTGATCGCATTTTACGTATTACCCACTAACCTATCTAAACTCTATTTATAAAGTTGTAACTTAGCTTGTGAGTGCTGGCTACTGTTTTATTTTATTTTCAAGAGTATTGACAGTTGTCAATCAATTTGCGTATTAATAAATAAAACAATAAAAAAAAAAAAGAAATCAGCATGGAGACTTATACAAAATGTTCACCCAAATATAGCTTGCTTTGGTTGTGCTGCTCACGCACTTAATCTCATATATAACGATATATTAAATATCAAGCCATTAAAAGATACTTTAGATACGGTAACTTCTATTATTAAAACCATCACAAATAGGCATCATTTACTGGAATGTTTTGAAAACATACAAATCAGCACCTATGGACAGTTTAAACAGACTTTAAAACTGCCATGTAAAACAAGATGGAATACTCTGTATACGACACTAGAATCGTATTCTAAAAATAAAGATGCATTAAAATCTTTGGCTATAATGGATGACACGGATTTAGAAAGAGGTCTGGTACGTAATATGTTAGATGATGAATTGTGGGATAAAGTAAATGGGATATTACAAGTTTTAGAACCAATTGCAACTGCTGTCTGACACAAGCAGAATCAGACAAAGGAAGAGCCTCTGATATATTTTTTAAACTTGCAGCATCACTGGAAGATGGTATCTGCCTAAATTACGTTTTTTCAGTCGGAAAAAGATTTAGTTCGGGTAGCTGGTTCAAATCGCCGCAACTTTTGTATTCAAAAATTTCATTCGGCGGCCAATTTGTTGGATCCAAGGTACCTTGGCTTAGGTCTTACAAGCGATGAAATGGCTGAAGCTTCCAACTTTGTGCATTCTCAAGCAGAATACCTTTCTTTGAACAGTACAAAGGTTATGGTCAATGTCGCTGAATTTCGTACCAAAACAGTACGGGTACAGGATTTTTTGGTAAATGTTATTCCGCATGGCCGACTGTTGAAGCCATTGCACCTCAACTATGGTGGCAGAGCTTTGCGTCAAAAGAAGATGCTTATCCCATAGCTCATAGGATTTGAAGTATCCCTCCAAGCTCGGCTGCTGCAGAACGCAATTGGAGTTTGTTTTCAATAACCCACACAAAGTCACGAAATAGACTATCTAAAGACCGCCTGAACAAGCTTATAACAATTCGACAGAATTTACGTTATTGTGACGAAATCGAAATTGAGGCATCGTCGGAATCTGCTGACCGCTCTGACGACTGCTACGAGTATTTTGATTCCTTAGAATTTAACAATACATCGATGCAAGTTGAATCAGAAGACGAACAATTTTAGGTTTTATGTTTATGTATGAATGACTTTTAGTTTTTTGTCGTGTTATTGCAATAAATTTTAAATTTTATACATATTAAACCATGTTCTATTTATCAACTATGACAACTATGCCTCGTTGCTGCTATAGTTTATAAATGTCGTTAGTGACTATAAATGACTATTAATGACCGGTAAATGACGATTATGACCAACAACTTGATAAATGACGGACGGACATTTTGAACGTGACGGTCAGTTTGCAACTCTACCTGCAGGAACTAAAACAATACGAAATTTTAGGAACATATTTTGAAATTGTATTTATGTTGCGATTCTGTGCAAACGAGCTCTTCAAACCTATAAAATTTTAATTAATCTGACGAAAAATTGAAATCATCAACGATAGAACAATCGGCACTTTTAGGAAACAGGCTCCTGGTGCACATTGCACTAAAGCTGCAGTATGGGGTTCTTCAAGAAAGGAGTGTTTACACCTTTAAAGGGTAGACAACGCACATGTACCTAACACCTCTCACCAAGTCAAAGCGCCCATAGACTACGGTGACCGCTTACCACCATGAGGGCCGTACGCTTGTTTACCAGCGACATGGTATAAAAAAGTTTACTTGATAAATAAATCAGTATTAGAAAACAATTTCACGCAAATCCAAACTTCATATTAACACGTTCACTGCCAGGAACCCGCTACTTTGCGGGAAAACCACGGGATCGGCTACGAGCATAGCGTGAAGCGATACTTGGCAGTGAACGCGTTAAGGATGCAGACGCCTATAACTTGGACCACAATTCTATGTTAGGTCAAAAGCCTTGTCAATATGTCTGTCCGTCTGCTTATACTAACTCGTTGTGTTATGTTACGAAGTTATGACGCTGCAATGCTAGGCATTTACGATCGCTACGAAATATTGCCGTAGTGTCTGTGGTTCAATCTAATCATCATTTATAATCATAATTTAAGCGTATAGCTTTTATCACAAACACGACACACATCTAAAGTACTATTAGAAAGAGATGGGTTTTATCTAGTCTTGGAGTCTGTTCAAATGAATCTATTGAATTGGAATCAATGTGGTATTTTACAGGCGCGCTCGTTCTGATGAATCGCGCGTACTGCACTGATTTTAATTCAAGTAATTCAGTCAAATAGACGCCTGGTAAGACTTGGTACGGACTTGGTACTTGGACGTATTGATTTTTTATTATGTTCTTCTGTGTTTTTTCACACAAAATTCGAGACATTAGCACTGCTTTACTCCAATAATGCCCCACAAAGTGGACTGATGACCTGGTAAAGGTCGCGGGAGTCCGCTGGATGCGGGTGGCGCAGGGCCGGTCATTGTGGCACTCATTGGGGGAGGCCTATGTCCAGCAGTGGACTTCTTTCCGCTGATATTATGATGATGATGACTCCAATAATTAGTAAACTGATATTTTTATTCATTTACACAGCTAAAATAAGTCTAGTCGGTGTTTTCAATACATCCGATTCATAGCAAAGGTAATAATAATAAAACCCTGAATTTGCAATTGCTTAGAAAATCAAAGATGTTTCAGTGGGCGTGTGCAAAGCGTTCAGAGTTGTCAAAAATATCACATCGTTGTCGTTTTGACAAGGCATGCGGTGTGACGAAAGTGACAATTGATGTGCTAACTCTATTATAGTATAACTCAACGACTGCAAACTCGTCGCTATAGGTCTCCAGCACACACAAGGTTAAAAGGCAGAGAATTTATAAAGCGCGTAGAAGTTTACTCTTATTTAGATCTGAATTGATTGACCAGCAATTCTTCCCATTAATTAAGTTTAGTCAAGTTATATGTAATTAAAGTTTTGTATTTATCTTAAGACGCACCTCGAGAGAAATAAAAATTAGCGCCTTTAGCATAATATTGTTATTGGCATTGGCAAGCATAATAATGCTGACTGGCATTTTGTTATACCTATTTCCGCTTACCTACCACGATAGGGTTTATTGTCACGTTTGAGGGCAAAAATTTACTGAAACGTCATCACGTAAAACATAACGATAAAACGTATCATGCTACTATAGGCCTGTAGTATTTATTGAAATACATGCACTCTCGAATTTAAACGAAATAAACATATTTATTTCATTATTTTGTATGGTTATCAAGTTTTTTGCCTGTGCTGTGCTGCGCACGGTCGTGCCGTACGGAAAATAGATTTTGACTAATATTATAAATGCGAAAGTTTGTATGTTTGTTACTCAACCACGCTTAAACCGATTCGGATGAAATTTTCCAGGAAGATAGTTTATAGCCTGGATTAAAAGAAAGGATAGTTCTTATCCCGGGTCCACGCAGACGAAGTCACGGGCGGAAGCTATTCCAGAGTCTGCGCTACGTAAACATGCGACTCTTATTTAACTATACAAAATTGAATCATTTGTATCACGCAACTCACGCGCACATTCTAAACGAGTCACACTATACCAAGCGTATTTGCTTAACCATTTTCAATCATTCCGTTAAGGTCGCATTACGCCACGGGTCAAACGATTGTGTTCAATTTTGACAGCTGACAGTTTTGAAATGATAATAACAAATGGACGGAAATAATGTCATGCGTTATGGAAAGTGAGGTTATGTGCTAAGTGTTTCCGGTGTGATGCCGATGTTACTAATGTAACAAATTTTACAATGAATTTTGATGTAAGATTTCGTTATGATTCTAAATTATTCATTCTTAAATATTTTTTCCAGATAATGCATAAAACTTTAAAACCCCCAGACAACTAAATGGTGTCTAGTCCTTTTCTCTCCAATATAATTGTCACGTTGACAGATAAAGAAACACCTAATTTATACGGCATTTTAGCTACAACAGGTTTAATGAATGTTTATAATTAAGACCATAGATGATGAAAACATGTTTTGCATTATCTGGGATTATCGTCCTTATGTAATGTTTGAGTTATAAATACAATGATACAAGCCAAGATGCAATGTTGCTTTCATAGCTGTATTGATTGCTTAATCGATTATATCAATTATTCATACAGTAATAATGATTAATCATGTAGATATTCAGAGTAACTTCAGACAAAAGAATACAAAATTTCCCAATAATCCTGTTCTGTATTTAGACCGCAAGTAGTGGCTCTGTGAGAAGTAGCGTAGACACGTAAGCCTTCTTAAAAAAAATGAATCGAAAGACTAAATCGACTAAAAAAAAAATTGTATAATTATTAAACATGCTCACAAAGTTTCACGAGGATCGGTTGAAAAATGCGACCTGTAGATGAGAACAGCCGGACATCCGACCATATTAAATAATTTTGGCCTAGGCTGATACGGAGAACTTTGTCCGCTACGATTGCTCGGTCAACAATTATTGTAAATATTTTGAAGATGAATCCTGTATAGGTTCACTACCCAACACAACACAACACCTATTGTGCCCGTACAACAGAACACGGGGATAATAGTTTGGGCATAGACCCCACACAGGCCCACAATCCCCAACACGGAAGGCTATTCCTAGTCATAAATCGCAACATCCTATGCCCACGCGCCGGGATCGGGCCCACACATACGCAATGTAGTTATTTTAAGCAGTGTATTGACTACAATAGATCAACTACATAAGTTTAAAAAGCCACCTCTAGCCGCCCAGCGCACAAAACGAAACTGACAAGACCTTTTAAAAGGCCTTTGGGCGGCTAGAGGTTGAAAAATGTTCTTGCTCATGGAAGTTACACCATAAATGAATTTATAAATGATAGGGACTTTGACATACTCAACAATTTGTAAACCGCAAGGCACCACATAGTGAAACTGACCAATGACCAAAATTATGTAACATCCTGTAACCTATGTTGGGCAAATAAATGATTTTATCTTCATTTAAATGATATACTCAGTTGCATAAACACGCTCGGTAAAGCAAAAAATGGATAAGAAATGGCACTGAAGTGTAGCGGGCCGACAGTCTCGAAGATGACAATAAAACAATACCCCTATCACAAAAATAGAACGATCATGCTTTTTCCTTGTCGCATAACTTTTGTTCTTGTTTAATTATTTCTCATTCACATAGCACAATTTATCAGGAGCTGACACGAATGACTTCGTTTCGCGTGGTTGACACTGTAAAAAGACTAAAATAAAATCTATTTACGACGTTGTGTGTTATTGCATGCTGAACACGACTGCTGATACTTTCGTTATTGCGGGAAAATGCATCTTACTATAATTATGTCAGATCGTCGCACTAGAAAACCCAGTCGGTATATTTTGTTAACACGCATATGATACGACTAGCTTTTGCCCGCGACTTCGTCCGCGTAGAATTCGTTTCACTACACAAATTGTTGTTATTTTACCCCCTCTAGAGATTATTTTCTTTTTCACGCTATTCATAATTAAAACTAAAAAAATTACTTTGCTTACCTAGTATATTGTCAGACAATAGAAGCAGACAACCTAAGAGAAAAGCTTACAAAAATACTGAAACAAAAAAAATAGTTGGCCGCTTCGCCGCTGCTACTTATTCCAATATACTTCTATAAACTATATTGTAAGATTTATTTCGTTCTGCTAAAACATGTAGATTTTTAGATTTAGACACACGTGAGCAAGCTACATACAACTGCCCGTGGGAAAAACATGGCGTGCCTAAATGTAATCCCGCTACTTTTAAGGTTTGACCCTGCGATTTGTTAATTGTCATTGAAAACGCTACTTTTAAAGGGAACTGTAGTCGTTTAAAGTTAAATGGCAAGTTATTAGGTATAATTGGAATACGGGGTATGAGTACATCTTCTCCTTTCGCTTCACCAGTTAAGATTGTGCCCTTTACTATGTATTTTCCCAATTCAGTGACCCGTAATCTTGTTCCATTGCACAATTTTGGTGCATCTAAGTTGCGCATTAACATTACGGGTACGCCTACTTTTAATTCGAGTTTGTGGGAAGGTACCCCGGATAGCTCCAGAGAGTTTAAGAACTCAACCGGGTAACTGGTGCTGTCGTCGGATGTCATTACTGTATCTATGGAGTTGTACACTGTTGTTTCGGTTGATATTTTTTCCAAGATTTTTTTATTTATTTTTGATACTGTCTCATTTTTTGGTGCCAGTATGGTTCTTTCACACAACCAATTTTCATCCAGAATATTTTGTTGCAGATTCGGAAAAACTTGAGCAATAAGCTCGTCTTCCGAATCCACAACATGACAAAATTGGTTGGTGAATAGAATCATACCTTCAACATCAGTTTTTAATCGACCGTCGCCTATCTCGAGTAATTTTTGAGCATACGCACCCGACTCTAACATCATCAAACAGCTGGACTCGCATGTTTGTCGTGAGATGGAACTTTTCCACCTTGGTCCACACGCGTGATGCTTTCAGACATGCGTTTATTTCGTCTGCTGGAGTGCCTCGCTCGATAACAGGCAATGTCTATAACCACCCATTAACGTTCGATTGCTATGCATATCTTGTAGACAACGATCGAGCGCCTCAATAGCTCGCTTATGAGACATCGTACATTCGTCCCATACAATCAGTTTGCACTGTTGCAATAGGGCGCCGCAGGCGCTACTCTTGCTAATATTGCAAGTTGGATTTTCTTCGCTTGCTAAATTAAGAGGTAACTTGAAAACTGAGTGTGCTGTTCGGCCACCACTTAATAATGTTGCAGCGATTCCAGAGGAAACCACAGCTAATGCAACATGTTTGTCTTTGCGAATTTTTGCGAGGAGCAAATTAAGCAAAAAAGTCTTGCCTGTGCCGCCCGGCGCATCAAGAAAGAAAATACCACTTTTCCCACTTACAACTCGTTGTAAAACTTTATGATATATCTCCTTTTGCTCGGGTAGTAGACGTGACTCAGTTTCTCTTACGTAAGTGTCCAATATATTGGTATCGTAGCTGAGCTCTCTAATCAAATCATTTGACAACCCTTCTCTACGCTCTGGCGTGGGCATACCAAAGTCGGAAAGTTTCTTTCCGGATATTGATAATATTTTGTCTTCTATTAGGCGCAGCGCTTCATTTAAACAGAGATCATTGTTGATCTGACCCATTCTTTCGAATCTGTGCAAAATATCCTCTGATTCTAGTGATCAGTAGCTGACTTATACAAATATGTCGCCTTCTAGTAAACAGTACATTTTTATTTTAAAAACACTGATATTGTAATTATAAGTAAACAGTACAGTTTTATTTTAAAAACACTGTTATTGTAATTATAAAAATCATTAAAAGATAATGTAACCTTCAGAAACTACTTGCCTATAATATATGTAGTCTAATAGCGATGAACACTTCGCAACAATCACCAAAGTTAAGCAACGTCGAGAGAAGTCAATATTTGGATGGGTGACCGTTTTTTTTCATACAAATTCTCAAACGTCTTTTGACCCCCTTAGGGAATGAATTTTCAAAAACGCAGAAATTAGTTTTCTAATATTTTGATATAAAATCAATCTACGAAGTTTCAAGTTTCTATTAAAAAAAAAAAAATAAGTCCCATACAATCTTTCGTTCCTTATTCCACCCTCTGAAGTAATTATATCTAAAAAAACGGCACGCTATATCCTACTCTGAGGTATAAACAACAATATTGGAAAGTTTCAATAAAATCGGTTCGCATATTTTTGTTTAATTTGTCCTCAACGCCGCTATACCACATTAGAGAAGAATCCATGTTTCTACTGATTACCAAAAGATGGCGCTGGTGATGTGTTCTTAAATCGTTCTTTCTCGAACTCTGTCTACGATACCTAAACTCCATCAAACTCTTTTTTATACGTTCTCATATGGTTTGGCAGAGTTTAAACGCATAGAAAAATCGGAAGAATTACCTACTACGGCTAGAATATGCCTGGAAATGTGTGAAGCTCTGTATCGCACTATTGAAGTTTTTAACGTTAGTTGTATAAATACAATTTACTTCGTTATTACTTTATTATGTATCTTTGACCACATGGATTTCCATATGGACACTGTTACACATTTATAATATTAGTGTGATTCCGCCGACAGTAGACATTAGATAAACTTCTATTGATTTGCAGCGTTCGTATCAAGTTAAAATACTGTTAGCAATATTTGTACGCAGTTCTAGAAAACCGCGTACGCAATAATTCTACGCTATCGAACCCGATAAGTCTCGAAGCTTGATTGTGTTCGTAACTTGGGAACTGCATTTTTAAACTAGTTTGGCTTGCAATGGTTTCGACACCGTATCTGGAATGTCTGTTTCATTTAGGTCTACGAAAACTGGGGGTCGCCCGGCAAGATCTAGTTACTGTCACGAGCTTAAAAAACCGGCCAAGAGCGTGTCGGGCCACACTCAGTGTAGGGTTCCGTAGTTTTTGTATTTTTTTTCAAAAACTATTCTACATATCAAGTTCAAAATAATTTTCCTAGAAAGTTTTTATAAAGTTTTACTTTTGAGATTTTTTTCATATTTTTAAAACTTATGGTTCAAAGGTTAGAGGGGGGGGGGGACACATTTTTTTTTACTTCTGGAGCGATTATCTCCGAAAATATTAACATTATCAAAAAAATATTTGAGCAAACCCCTATTCATTTTTAAATACCTATCCATCAATATATCACACGTTAGGGTCGAAATGAAAAAAACACTCCCCACGTTACGTATAGGGGAGGTACCCTAATAAATAAATAAAAAACACTTTTTATTTTACCACTTTGTCGGCGTGATTGATATACATATTAGTACCAAATTTCAGCTTTCTAGTGCTAACGGTTACTGAGATTATCCGCGGACGGACGGACAGACAAAGCGAAACTATAAGGGTTCCTAGTCGACTACGGAATCCTAAAAAGTGACAGGTGGTAGTGGATATACAATATTCAATAGTCAAGTCGACAAGTTAGTTTCCTCCGTTCCAAGCTTTATGTTGCGGCGGCGACGAATATTTGGTGCGATAAGCGTATTTTGTGACATCGTCAACCTAGACCATGACGATATTACGAAATGTATCACATGCCAATAGTTCACTTAAATTTTCTACGTTTTAATGCATAACGAATTACGAATAGCGAACTTTGACAGAGTGCCGGTGATCTCGCCATTTTATTATGACGACAATTAGGCTAGTGTGGGTAGTGGACCCTGCCTACGAACCTGACAGTCCTGGGTTCGAGTCCCGGTAAGGGCAAATAGGTCCTTTTGTTATAATAAAAAAAAAGTCTTAGTATGTATTTAATTAATTGTATCTGTTTAATATACTCGTATAGTGCTGTGCTGCTAGTTCGATTTATTTATTTATCCATGAGAGAAAGCCTGTGCCCAGCTCTGTGGTGTTTAAGTGGCTGATGATGAGGATGATAATGATTGTCATTGTGACTAAAGTGGGGATATAGTCGCAATGTGTCGAACAATTATTGAAACAAGACAAGTCCTGCTCCTCTATTTAGTTACAGGAGAACCACAACACCATTCACTTTTACGATAGTGCCTTAAAACATGTTCGTAAGTATGTATAAAATAAAATAAAGAATGCTATTGGAAATTGCGTTTCTGCGCCAAACGTGTAAACCCTTTATTAGACCGTCCACCAATATTAATGTTACCTGGAAATTGTCATTTAATGGCCGAAGACAAAGAGAGTTTTATGGGAAGTCATAAAAAGGCCATAAAATTCTAGCCAACGCGGCATTGATACCTTTTCCCTACAGCTCGGTTCTAGGTATAGGACTATAGGACTTATGTTGATGTGAAAATTGGAGGTTGTGTCTTAAGGTATTTCCGAGTTAGCTTGGGCTGTATTGAATAGGGAGGATAGCGAAATGATCGCACTCGATCGCGCAGTTATGATGATAACCCTCGTTACTAATTTGACTCTTTGTTGGCGTCAAAGTTCGTCAACTAAAGGACAATTCGATTGTACTTCAAGTGATATTAGAATTTGCGGGCATTCTATGTATGACTCGGTTGCTTCAAACCATTGGTAATCGTAACTTACGTCCGTTAAAATTAGATTGAATGGAAAGTTGGACCGTTTTCTATCCTCTTGATTTTTAGTGTTCTATAGTAAGAACAAAATATGTTCGATGGAATAAAAAATCAAATTTTAAGGTAAATGAAAAAATAAATAAACAAAACGCAGCTTTGTTGGAATTGCATTTGTTTTGTTTCGTTTGAGTTCAGAAACAATACAATTCAATAGTAAGGTTTAATATTTAATTTTTTATGCCATTTCAGCAGGCTATGGGATAGGCCTGGCGCCATGTTTCTGTCAATTGTGGCGAATGCTACCATGTTCAATATTTAACTGCACGTTTTCTTCGATATAAAAAAATAACTAACTCGCTAATAGTCATATTTTAATATTTTTGCTATATTGTGCCAAACGTCAAAACTGTCTTTGGCAAAACCCCTGAGGCTGCCACATATCTATATACCAAGTTACCGGTTCAACTGTCAATACCTAATAAATTTTTACAAGTTTGCGAAATGTTGCCGATGCGTCCCTTTGACGACAGACACTATAAAAATGTCGCAATCGTCAATATCCTTGTCCACCGAATGACCCGTCAATGATTCATCAAGTCAACATTCCCAAGTACGTGCCTTCCCACATGTATAGGCTACCGACCGTTTCAACCGTTACAAGACACACAGGTTACACGAAAACAAGCAAAAGAACAAACAACACAAGTCAAATATAAGCAAGTTTTAAAAAGCCGAGCTGTGAATGCACTTTGCCCTAAATAACTTGAACGCAATGACAAGGGACATCAATATTTTTATGGAAATTAAAAAAATCATACCGCATTTTTTGCCAAACTAGCTGTCTGTCTTCAGAACTTATAATTTGACAATTGTAATAATATTTGATACAGTTAGCTAAAATCTTGACAATCATAATATTCATAATCCTAACGCATGCATTTTCACTCACGTATGAATCGGGGCCTTGACCGCTGCATTCATTTGTTGAAACATTATCAAATCATGCATAATCAACTGTACTTTTCGTTATCTGATTGGAACATACCTTAATTTCTCATTCAGATAGAAAATCACGTCGCCTCCACACGCGCCGACCTTAAGACCATTATTGTATAGTTACACCTAGCCATCAGTCACAACAACTTGCTGAAGTTAGAATGAAAGGTGTATATTGCTGTCTCATTCCAACTATAACACGATGTTAGGTAAGTGCTAGGAGCTTAAAGCGCGCGAAATACATAAATATCAAACTGGAATGCGTAGAATAAGTCTTTTACCCTGAGTTTTAATGTGATGCGTTTTAATGCGACTTCAATATAAAACGTGCATAAGTTTTAAACATAAGTGTTAACTTTAACCATAAACCGAAGTGCACCAGCAGGCAGTTATTAGACAGGTCGGCTGTAAATCGATATACGCATCGGAAGGCTAGTTTACGACGGTACGCAGGTTCGAATCCCGACAGGGCCCATAAACTACGGTATGTATTTACACGCTTCTATGGCTGCGTTAGGCATATTGTTATTTTGTATGTTATTTATAAGAAAGGGATTGTGAAGTCTGTTGTTAGCATGATTTGAATTAAGTTCTTTCAATTTTCAAATGAGACATGTACAGACATAGATAAAACTTTTTCACTTCTCATGCTACTAAAGCTCGTCTTTAAGTTGTGTGCATATTTTTTTATAGTTCTGTGCATAAAGTAAAACCTGCACTCCGTCTCGCCCCACGAGTTTCAATAGGCAAAATAAGATATCGATGACTCAACTTTATTTATATACTAGCTGATGCCCGCGGCTTCGCCCGTGTGGTTATAGGAAAATGTAACATATTGAATTTTCCCGTGGGAATTAGATGTTTTCCCGCTGGAAAAAGTAGCCTATGTCACTCTCCAGCTTTTAAATAATCTCCATACAAAAAATCACATCAATACGACGCTCCGTTGCGAAGTGAAAGAAGGACAAACATACAAACAAACAAACACACACACTTTCGCATATATAATATTAGTAAGGATTTTTTCATTTGATTGACTTGAAATCCAAGAAGAAAAGCAGAGTGTATAACTTGTGCATAACACATTTTACTCGTATCCTCACCTCGCTCGGGGCAATCAATAGGCATGATGCCTCATGGTCAAATTGATAACGTAGTGATGCTAAATGGATAGTAAACCATCAAATTATCGTAATAAAGTATAAATTATAAAATATAATTAAAATCATAAAAAGATATGAACGTTGAAAGTTTAGAAAAAATATGCATTTTTTTTTATATTCCAAGAGTAAATTAAAAGTTACCAATAGAATCCTTACGCTTTTCTAGAAACAAAATTGTATAACAACTATGTACGAGGGCTGCCTTTTAAGTTGTGTCGTTTGGAAAAACTAAAGACAATTTAAGTGTTAAATGGTATTTATTGTTTTTCAAAGTAATCACCGTGATATGTAATACAGTTTTTCATTCGATCGAACCAGTTTTCGAAACACTTATTCCAGTCCGAAGTCGGGGTCTCCAAAATGGCCGTTTTGTATGCCTCAACCGCTTCTTCAGGCGTCTGGTACCGTTGACCACGAAGTCGTTGCTTGATTTTTGGAAAAGTAAAAAAAACGTTAGGGCTTAAGTCTGGACTGTACGGCGGGTGTTCCAGAATTTCGACGTTTTGCTCTTTTAAAAACGCAATAGTTTGCCGGGCGGTGTGCGAGCTCGCATTATCGTGGTGCAGTCTTATACGACGTCTTGGGTTATTTTTTCGAAACTCGCCGATGACTTCTGGCAAACAGACAGTGGTATACCAGTCAGCATTAACCGTTTACGATCCTCGAGCACGATGGTGGCAACGTGGCCACTTTTCGCCACAAACGTGGCGACCATGTTTTTCGAAGTGCTCCGTGAGCACTTTGGTCGGTTTTGGCTCATCT
Organism: Epinotia ramella; assembly: GCA_947578815.1. Classification (NCBI taxonomy): domain Eukaryota; kingdom Metazoa; phylum Arthropoda; class Insecta; order Lepidoptera; family Tortricidae; genus Epinotia; species Epinotia ramella. The sequence continues at coordinate 29,824,601 of OX388202.1, forward strand.
TGGAACACCCAAACAGTCGACTGCTGTTTAGAATCGGGATCGTAGGCATATATCCAAGATTCGTCACCACTGATAATGTTGTAAACATGTTTCGAGTTTCCTCGGTTGAATTGCCGCAGAGTTTTGCGACACCATCGAACGCGAGAAGTTTTTTGGTCTTCACTGAGTAAATGTGGTATCCAGCGTGAGATCAACTTTTTTACGCCTAAGTGATCATGCAAAATACTGTGAACATGGGTCCCTGAAATACTTAAGGAAGCTTCTATCTCACGGTATGTCGCATGGCGATCTTCGATGATCAGTTGCCGTACAGCATCAATGTTCTCCTGGGTTACGGCTGTTTTTGGTCGACCTTCACGATGTCTATCACCAAGACTAGAGCAACCACGTTGAAATTCTAAATACCAGCGTTCCACAGTCCGAAGGCATGGTGCTTTATCATTGAAAACCGTAGTCAACTCTTCGAAGCACTGAAGTCGCGTTAAGCCCCTTTTGAAGTTGTAAAAAATTATCGCACGTAAATTTTCCTTCGAAATTTCCATTTTCACAACTGACTTGTCAACTTTGAACGAACGCTGTACTAAAACGCTTGGGCCGATTTCGAGTCATTCTTTTGTTTTCGAATTCTAAATTCAAATATTTTAACGTGACACTAGTTCTTTTTTATGCAATCACGGGAGGTTTGCAAACGACAGAACTTAAAAGGCAGCCCTCGTACTTAAACGCAGTATTTCGGGACCGAAACAACAATTTACCTGATTTTCCATACTACGATTAGTACAAATATACAAATGTGACGTCACAATTGTATAGACACACAGTATGAAGCGTTTCGCGCTGCCGCCAGCGAGGTCAATCTTTATCTCAAAATTTTAGGTATTTATGTTCTTTAATTGTAGTTGCTCCCATACAAACATTTGTTGCTCTCCAAAAACTGGTTCGAATGACGTCACAAAAAAATCTTAGTCATCATCCCTATTGTTCCAGATGAAACGGCTTGTTTTATGAGCTTGTCGTTCAATCTACTATTTGAAACACCTAAACAAATGTCAGACTAATTAACATTTAGGTGTCCAACATGCTCGCACGATAGATAATAATTATACTCATATTCGTATGACATTCGTTTAGTGAAAACACTAAGCCACAACGGTTTTTCTAAGCGCCATTTCAAACTGGACCGGTAAATAAGATTCAATTGTTTCAACCATGATGTTTGAAACAACTGGCCATAAATAAACAAAACGGGCCATTAATTTCACAGATCATAAGCCGACGTTGCCAACTCGCCATCAACGTCAACGGTCACAACACACTCCGTTAGTGCCGGGGGGATAATAGTTAGCACTGACCCGACCTAGGTTCGTTCCCGGCCCAGTGTCTGCGGGCTACTTAGGTCACGGGTCAAACAAATCTAGAAACTGAATACCTATACCGTTATCTGAGAGTCGGACGAGAATTTAGTGACGTCACCGCTCTAGGAATACCAGCACAGATAGTAGACCGCGCGCAAATTGTCTCGCGAGATAGATCCGTCCCCTTCTAATTAGATCACTTGGAATGAGATGGTTAGTTTAACGGGGTCCTTTGATGCTCACAGTTATCGAATGATAAAACTAAGATAAAGCAATTTGTTCACTATTTTACAGAAACTGTCGGATGCTTAGTCTGTCGTTTATAAAGTGGTGAGAAAAGCGCCAAAATCACGATTATATTGGTGGCGTAAATTTCGTACTGTGAGAATAGAGGATCACTTCGTTTCGTAATTTTATCGGTAGTGAAAAATGACATAAAAAGCGATATTTAATGTAAAAACTATTTACATACAACATGGAAAAGGAAAATTTTTTTTTTTTTTTTTGTTAAACCAGCGCTGCAAGGAGCATGGGCAAAGTGGCGCCGTGCACTGTGGTTCGGCTTGTATGGAGAAAGTGTCAAAATTCGATATCTCCAAAAGTATCAACATGAACCTCAAACAAAAAGTACTATAATATTTGTGATTACTAAATCTATAATAAAAAAATCAAAATTATAGGTTTCATGTATTTATAATTTGTAAAAAAATATATATGAATATAACAAAAATTTATGCGAAATTTATCCAACTTCAATATCTAGTACCAAATAATAATATTACATTATATAATAATTTTCGTCAAAATATAATAATTTAATATCGATTTAATAAAAACATACATAAAATAAATACTTTACATGACAACACAAAAGATTTGATTTTGGAATTTTGGCCTTCTACGAGACCATTGTGGCGTGCCGAGATTATATTTGTTTTGCAGACAGACTCCCTTATTCATACAAATTAACATTCCTCTTTAGCTAAATTGTATTTTCACACTTTCCCGAAAATGCAAATGTCAATGCGACAGATAGATACAGGAAATTTTAACTAAATTTTAGCTAAAATATGTTTGATGAACCCAAGAATCGTTATTAATTCATGTAAAAACTTTTTATACAGGGTGCAGAAATCGATCGCTTTTTCCACCTTGTATACTCCATTAGTACCTTCGTGCAATAAAATATCGTTCCGATTTCCTCTCTATGAGCTACGCATTGTAAAAGTAGTCTCTTTCATTGTAATAATACACCACGTTGTTATTGGAAATAGACCGTTATTATACAGTTCGATATTCGGTCAGAGTGCAGGCTATCTAGAAACACATCACGTCCGAGCCCATATTTGGCGGTGTAACGAGCACCTTCCGGGAATCGAATCTCGGACCGTTATTTGTGCGGTATTATACATTTGGGCAACGTTTTAATGAGTGACTTTGACCCATAGCATTGATTATTATCACGAATATTCCATTGCTTTACTAGCGAAAAGACAACGTTAATTATGGAAAGTTCGAAACGTAGTTTTTAAAGCAGCGACTTGATTTTCGTATACCTACCATAACTCTATCGTATATATATAACAGTAGGTATAGCCCAGCAAGTTTCTACTGGACCCTAGCCACATACACAGCGACACTATCTCTTGTCGGGCTTTACATTAACCTAATTTTGACGCATAATCTGTTCTACATAGGTTTATTAATTAAGTCGCCATTTTTGCTTAAGCTTCATCTGGTTGATTAAAATGTAACATAAATATTAATTTATGCTAAATTTATACAGCCACATAACTGGGCTTGATATAAAACAGATCATCTATACTCGCGCGCAAAACCCGCAAAGCACTGCCGCATTTAGTAACCCAACGGCATTCGTTGGAACTCACAATCACCGCTCGGTGTGCCGACGCTCGTTTCATAGCGAAAACCGCGTGAGTGTGGAGGGCCTTTTAGTTGCGACAGGATAGTAGCAGAGAGTTATGGTGTGAGTTTACCACACACTTTCTACATTTCACCTCCTCTTGCCTTCGATACACATTAAGTTTTGACGATTTCCTTAATTAAGAAACAGCAGCTAGCAGAAAAATCTAACGAACTGAGAATATGGGATAGCAACGGTAGCACGCATGTGCGACATAAAACATAATTCGTTTCTGTCACACTTAACTAGGTACGTACTTGGTAGTGGGGGACGAACGCTTTATGTCTGATTTAAACGCGATGTTAGCTAGTCAGATGGTGGTAAACAGGAAGCTCACAACATGGAACTCACAATTGAGAACAAGCACGCATGCGCATGTGAAACATCAGAACGTGAAATATGATCTGATATGAATCTGTTACTTTATTGATCTGGATAAAAAATATGATGTAAATAGATTGTGTTTTATAAACAAGCAAGCAAAGTCAGTAAATTTTAATCGTTTTTTGCAAAAAAATATATGTATAATGAACGAGGAACTTACTTAGTTTTTTTTGTAAATTAATTGTATTTATGAAGTTAATACTAGTCTAGTGGGGTCTGCAACGACAAGTTCTTCTTAAGTTTACTGCTTAATATATTTTTTTCACGGGGGGCTTAGATATTATATTATGTACTTGTCATTCTATTGTCTTAAGAACATGCTTTAGAAGAGTGTTTCTTAATCTACTATTTACTTGTTGTTTATATTATAAATGCGATAGTATTATAACTCTGTTTACCTGCTTGTTACCTTTAAATCGATTTTAGAGAAGGATATACAAAGGCGAACAGAATACTTTTTATCCCGAAAATCACCTCCGAAACGGAATAAACGGAACGTGGATGATTGCATAAAAGTGGGATTAACGAGTTCTATTCGAAGGTGCAAGGTAAGCTTGTTTGCCACCGACGTGGTATAAAAAAAAATGTCTACAAAGTCGTCTCCTAACTTCCCCGGATCTACTCCTGAGAGAGTGTTGTATTTTGTAAAAGATTTAATAAGAGAGCAGGATCTTTTCACAACGTTTGAAATAAATATTTTTTGAAGTGGGTAGTAGTAAAATAAATCTCAATCAGCCATGTGGGTGATGAAGAAAGGGTGTTAGAAGGAACTGGACTGAGATCCACATTCCGCAATGCTTACCAATACCTCGCTAACTAACAAGTGTAAATTTGATCTCGGCTTACGCGTGGTTGTTTCAAATGTAGGTGTCAAGTTATGATAGACACCATTGGTGAGCTGAGTTGAGGGATTTTGTGACTAGTCTGGTGTATTACGCCTCAGTGACCGCGGTCTAAAAAGGGGGAGATTTTCAAGTCGACGTGTATATCTTTTATCGCCTCATCTACAATATGTCGCGGACGCGTAACACGACACGCTCCCACTCGGTCAGGTGGAAGCGACAAGTACTGTCTTTTTACATATTTTAGGGTTCTCTGAGGACTATGACAAATTACGTACGACAGTATTATTAGCAAAACTTGGTGCATAAGTATTATAATGGCTGTATTAATGCACTTTATAAACCTGAAAATAAAAAATACTGAGGTGACCCCTAGGTATCCCCTATTATATGCATCTCAATGAAAATAGAGTATGAAACGAGGTATATCTGCTTGCAGTAGTGTTTGTTCGTGAATGTAATGTAGTTAAATGCTCTACGTATCGTTTTGAGCTTTTCGAAAGGCTTTTTGATGTTTTTGTATAAAAATGTTGACAGACAACTGCAGATAGGTCAAACAAAAGGAATCCTATCGCAATCACTGATTTCCTAACCATATCTTATTTGGGCAAATAGTCCGAAATCTTATTTGGGCAAATAGCCAGTTTTCTCTAATACCGCAAGGTTTGTGAATCTTTTTAAATACTTATCATGTAGAGCCCATTAGGTTAGGTTTGTTTTATAATAATACTGAAAACCTCATAGTTTCAGAGAAAAACGGCTTTATTCCGGAATATTTTTTTTGACAATACAGTTGGAAAATAAAATGTAGCGATTGCGGTGTGTGCGATTGGTAACCCAAAGAAAATGTTGTAATAAAATTGTCTACAGGGATTGGTTTAGGAGCACATGTGAGAATACTAACGGGGAATGCTGTTATCCAAATCTATTCCTAGTCTCTCCATATTAATTCCCACGCGTAAGTGTAATCAAGGGTGATTAATTTGAGTCACATTTCTGTTAAAAGTTGTGTAAGAAGCTTGTCAAGAAATACAGTTACTAAACAAATACGACTGGTTTATCAGTATATGCTAATTAAAGAAGGTCGAATGAATGATTGAGTGAAATTCTATGTTTACGGTTTTACCCATTGACAAAAGATAGAAATAGCTTATACCTACGCAAATAAAACGGAAAACGTAAGTCAAAATCTCATCTCCTTCACACTTGCAATATCTTATAGAACGCACTGGGCTCAATACATGTCTGTTTCAAATATTTGTAGCTTGGAGACTGTAAGAAATCAAAATAAATAACAAAATGTAACAGGTACGCAGAGAAAAAAAAAACAAATAAATTACTGTTTAGTGAAGTTTAACTGCATAGGTTACAGCTATCCTCAACTAGGCCGGCGAAATGTTTTCTTCTCTTTCACAACAATCGTATAAACCATAAATGTCTCATGTATCGTGACTTTATTGCTCTTGGCATAAAATAAAACATAAAACACATAAACAGTATTAAATTATCTTATGTACATTAGCATACCGATTACTGGTCAGTATTGCCCATATATAAAAACAAAGATTTACGCATCTGTACAGGTAGTGATGTTCTTAGTCGATACTATAAGAAATCGACGTATTTGTGGATTCAGTGATGGGAGAGTTATGTTTCTCGAGCGTATGCTTGTATTTATGCAAATACGTATTCTATACTATTAATTACTACGTAGCATAATATCTATTTCTGTGGAAATCGATTTAGTCACACGTAGTGAAAGGCGATTTTTGTATGTTAGATCCCACCAAAAACATTACATGTAAAGTGATGCCAAGACTCCATAGCTCATACAGCTTTCAGCGTGAAAAAGATATTAGATCGCAATTAGCGCCAAGCTTCCTAGTCCACACGGCGTAACTCTACCACTACCAGCCACGCTCTACAAATTCTACATCTTGGCTAAAAAGTAGTCTTAGTCAGATTAGACTTATTTGCGAGAGTGACATATGGCAGGATGTTACTTACGGCTACTTGATTTATGTTTCTTTAGTGTGTGCGGTATTTGTCGTATCTCCACTGTAGCTGCTAGGAGTTTATTTTTAGGGTTCCGTAGTCAACAAGGAACAATGTCCGTCTGTCCGTCTGCGGCTTAGCTCAGTGACCCTTACTAACAGCAAGCTGTAATTCGGCATGGGTGTATAAATAAATCACGCCGACAAAATGGTAGAATAAAATAATTAAAAATATTTTTTTTGAGGTCGTAATTTTTGTACTCGTTAATCCCATGATGTGAGGCTTTGTTAGATAGCTTGTTCAGAAATATTATGGGTTTCTAAAAAGCATTTTTCAACACAGTAATCCGTTTGCGTGATATTGAGCTTTAAAGCCGTAATTTTTGTTAGAGTCATGTGTCCCCACCCCCTGCCGGCTAAATGGCTGCTACTGTGAATGTGAAAAAAGTCGTGGCAGTAGTACATATAATGAAATTAAAAGGAAAACGACCACGGCTAATTAGACATTACTAGTTATCGACTAATAGTCGACCAACTTATAATGTACTTAAAAAGGCCATTGCGTACAAATTCGGCCGACGCAACCGCATCATTTACATGGCGCGTGCGTGTCGATGTAACAAAATACAGACAGGCATCTACGGAACCCTACACTGCGCGTGGCCCAACACGTACTTGGCCAGTTTTTTTGTAAATAGTAAGGCTGTTTGTGGTTGTGATATTCTACCCTGAGCTGTCCTGGAGCGGTTTTGAGAATTATTTTTAATAAGTCTTTAGATGTTATTATTATCGATAAGTTCGCGCCATCACTAGAGTATGTGTCACTAACAACATGATTGCACCTACGCAGATTCCTATCAGCGCACAACCATGTGACCTTCATCGGCGACCCGAATACCTAGGCATTATAGGTTTTATCATATACCTAGTAAAAAGCTATATCCAGTACAAAATCGCGGGGGATCGATAATGTCATAAACAATAGATTTTATGGCCAAGTTTTGACAAATAGCCCAAAACGTCACATATAACATGACCATCAAACATATTCCAAGCCAAGATATCTCAAAAACCAGTATACATGACGGATTTTCAGAGTACCTTTAGTACTTAGCTCGCGGAACTGCATTTCCGTTCTTAAATATACTTCCATCGAGTTGCGAGAGCGGATGTCAAAAACAACTAAAAAGTTAAGTGTCTTCCACATCTACTTATAGATAAACGAACTGGTTATTAAACGTTCTCAAAACGCCCTCCACACGCACATTGTTTAATGTTTTCGGGACGGTGAGAGACGGTATCGAAAAGGCGTAAGTTGTATCTATAAAAATTTGTCCCACGTTGAAAATAGAGTCGATGAGATCAGACTCACTGACACACGATATTACCGTCTCGATCAAATTTGACAACAGAGGCAAGAGCCTCTATCGAATCATTATCCTATCAGCCAAAAGAAGTCCATCTGTTGGACATAGGCCTCTGCCAGAGAGTGCCACAATGACCGGTCCGGCGCCAACCGCATCCAGCGGACCCCCGCGACCTTTACCAGGTCACCAGTCCACCTTGTCTTGTGGGGATCTACCCACGCTGCGCATGCCGGTACGTGGCTGCGACTCGAGAACCTTTCCGCCCCAACGGATATCAGTTCTACGTGCAATGTCCTCCACCCACTGCCCCATAAGTTTAGCGATTCGGACTTATGTCGCTCACTTATATATCTATAATAAGGCTATATCGGTTACTTTGGTTCTGCTGCTATAACCTCATCCCTGACGCGATCATGCAGAGAAACTCCCATCATAGTCCTCTCTGTATAAAATGCAGCAGTCGTATGCAAGTAGTTTTTGCACCAGTCTTGTGTTTCTGCGTAGTTATTCGAACGAGTGTTATAATAGCTCGACTGTCATTTTCCCATACAAAAAATTACATTAAGATCTACCTAACTCCTGGGGATGCGCTGTATTGACGGGGCGTGGGAACCGGGAAACAGGGGAGCGGTTCTTATTCCATTTCACCTTCGTGGATGAAGTCACAATAAAACTCTAATTTATAAATATCCATAGAATAAAGATTTTATGTCAACTCTATGTATAAATGTTATGGCATTTTAAGGGCACCTGCGCGTAACGAAATAAACACTATTCGATTTCGTCGCCTTCATAAAAACCTAAATTATATGCCTATCTTGACTTGAAAGTCTATAAAAGACCTCAATATAGTTAAGGATGGAAATTATTCAGCTATAAAAGTTAAATAGGGCGGTAAGAACATTCTATAGTCTATCTATATCGCATTGGGTTCCGTTGAAGCATGTTGCACAAACCAATTGGTATATTAATAATAATCTCCGGCGACCTAACCTACTTCAAAAACATTCGTTGCGCTCAAAATCTTTCACACCCTGTAATAAGTCGGATATTATTTCTTAACACGTCGTTATTAATATGTAATATCCCTCCGCATACCTAGTCCATACCACCAGGCGATTTGCTCTCAGCTTTTCAGTTGGGTGGGCGCTACTTTCAGGCTTCTTCTTATATACTCATGCCTTATTCGATCCATTCTCGTCACGCCACACACTTATGTGTTTACTTATTGCGTCCGATACTAAATGCATACCTATAACTAATAAAAAACGCCTTTTCTTACGGAACTCTGATACAGTAAAGTGGACGGCTATCAAACACGTTACAATTAAACTTTTTTTTCGTCGATAACCATAATCTTTTATAAGGTCGCTTCGCACATAACAAAGTTGTACACCTACTGATTCGGCCCGATACGGTCCCTGTGAACGAGTCTTTATGACTTAAAAAAAGATCTGATGTACTAGCGATTAAGTACCATAAAATTATACATTATACATTTTTCATAGAGTTTTACGATAAATGATAGTTGGTGTCTAGAGAATTACCTATTTCCAATGATATTTTCTACTACAATATCTTATTTCTGATAGATACCTACATGTATCTATAATAGGTTAGTTGTGTGCAGTCTATATGAACCTAAATAACGTAATAGTACATTACTTACCAAGGGCTGTAAAAGAAAGAAAGCCCGAAATCGCAGGTATTTGTGACCCGAGCCGCAGGCGAGGGTTGTAAATATGCGATAGAGGGCTTTATTTTTTACTGCCCGTGGTGAGTACACAATTTTACGTCTCCATCTGGCCATAATGCGAGTTTTACCGTACGCGTAGCGTGCGGTAATACTCACATTATGGCCAGGTGTGACGTAAAATACATAAACGATCCTGTGTATACAGGAGTTAAAACTTTGTGATATTTTAGTTTTGTAAGTTAGCACGTAGAGTATCTAAAACTACTCGCCCGGTCTTTCACCACTATATAGACTGGACCTTCGGAACAGAATAGATACTTCTATATAAAGTAACGTAAAACGAACACGTTCCCTTTTAACGGTCTTATATTCGTTATGTTTAATGAAAACTATTTCTGTAATCATCGGTAATGCCGCCCTATTATTATTTAATAAAAATCATTCGTACCCTCTATATAGTTTCCAGAAAAATAAATGATTGTATGAATGAATAGCGCATTTAACATTAGAACACTGCATTTATAACGACCATAACAATTAATATCTTCTGAGCAGCCATTATTTATTCTGCAATAAGTAATTAAGACTCCCATTACGCTATTCCTCGTTACGACCCGCCTACGGGGTTCATTTTATTTGTTTTTGCGATTACACCGTTTTGAGTAACTACATAATTGAGGGGTTGCGAAAAATGTAACTTGAAATAATTTTGCAATAAGAAACGTAATAATCGTAACTTACGATAATTTACTCCGCATGTGAAAGGTATAAAAGTGTATTAATAACTAGTATTTTCTTCAAGAGGGTGTATGAAATGATTAGCTCTGGTTTAGTTAAGGCAATGACGCGTAATTTCAGTGTCCGAGAGGCGACCGGATGGCTCGCGGTATTTGAGCTCCCGACGGCGACGCGTTGCGGTACCGCCCTGTGCAACCCAAACTGTGCCAACTAGGACTGGAGTGGAAATTGGAAGTGCGTGAAAAAAAACTGTCGCCTGCTGTCTGCCAGGTATTCACATGCAGAGCGGTTCCACAACACTTCGGGAGCTCAAATACCGCGAGCCATCCGGTTGCCTATCGGACACTCAACTACCCGTCATTGCTCTGAATAGGCATGCGGCCTCATGTTCAAATTGATGACGTAGTGATGCTAATTGGATAGTAAACCATCAAATTATAAAATGTAATTAAAATCATAAAAAGATATGAACCTTGAAAGTTTAGAAAAATTATGCATTTTTTTTTATTGTCCAAGAGTAAATTTAAAGTTGCCAATAGAATCCTTACGCTTTTATAGAAACAAAATTGTACGACAACTAGGTACTTAAACGCAGTATTTCGCGACCGAAACAACAATTTACCGGATTTTCCATACAATGATACAACTACTTTGTACAAATGACGTCATACGCGGGTATGTCATCAGTATGAAGCGTTTTCCGCTGCTGCGAGCGACGTCAATCTTTGTCTCAATTTTTTGGGTATTTATGTTCTTTAATTGTAGTTGCTCCCATACAAGCATTTGTTCCTCTCCAAAAACTGGTTCGAATGGCATCGTAAAAAAAATTTAGTCCGCATTCCTATAGTTGTGGAATGAGCTCCGGGATGCCGAGGTCTTCCCGAAGGACTGCAGAATGGGGTTCTTCAAAAAAGGAGTGTATAGATAGATAGTTAGATTTATTTTTTGGTACTATCCACAACACAGTTAACTGACCATCCGTGCACTTTATGTGCATTGTAATAAGTTTCTTTATAAATACAGGATGGTCAGTCAACAGTGTTGGCGTTTGTACTCATCATACACTGTCAACATTTGTTTATAAACTCTTAAAGGGTCGGCAGCAACCAGCATGTAACGCCCCTGGAGTTGCAAGCGTCCATAACCACTCGGTTCTCGGTAACCACTTACCATCAGGTGGGCCATATTAAGATTGATTGCCACCGATGTTGTATAAAAAAAAAGAATACTCACTTTTTCTGCAGACAGCGCAAACAGCTTGTTTCTGTACCGAAAAATAAAAGATTTAGAAACAGTTCAGAACACAACGTGTCATGTGGGTAATATTTTTGTTAAGTACCGGTCTACATTTAGCTGTAACTGTTGTTAGCAAGGGTACCGGACAGGACAGTCAAGGGCACATCGAGAATGTATTCACTCAAAGTTTCATAAATATGTATACTATACACAACCTTATTGTTGCAGAAATAAAGTCTGCCTACATATTTTTGAGACTTTGTGGTGTATACATATTGGTCTTGACTGTACATATGAAATTGAGAAAAAAATGTTTTTCTTCATAACATGACTGAAGCATTTGGTAAGTAACCAATTACTTACCTAAATAGATTGATAATAAATAAATAAATAAATAATTCATAGCTTTAAATATGTAAATTAAAATTAAGTAAGTATCTACATATATTATACAAAGACCAAGAACATTTTAAGTTATGTTGTAAATCTTGCAATCGACTTGCGCCAGGCTAAGTCTGGTTTATTGACCCTATTACTTCAATCACATGTTTTATTTCAAACAAGTCATAAAAGTGACGATTCGCTCTGTTGGCCACCCTACGTCATATCAAAATATTTAAAACTAGCCTTTATTTACAAGGAAGAAGGATGAAATTGAGTTGATTTGGTTGGTGACTGACGTTGTATGTTGATAAGTATTTAGAAAATATTGTTAGTGCAGGTTTCTGCACTATGAAATACATACCTATGTATTTATGATGGACTCTGATAGCATTTAGATCAATTTGACAGGTTTTATTTCTCAATAACATTTTGTTGAAGTACCTGCAAGAATATAACCAGAACATAAATTCTGGACATATTTTCCACACTTTTTAACCGACTTCTAAAGGAGAAGGTTCTTAATTGGGTTGTATATATTTTTTATAATATTTTTTAGTGTTTGTTACCTCAGAACTCCGTCATTTATGAGCCGATTTGTACTCCAATTTTCTTTGTTTGTAAATATATGCTTCCAGGTTGGTCCCATTTTATTAAAAAATCCAGTTGGATGATGGGATCCATGAGGAATTCAGGGTACTTACTCCTCAATTATATTAGGGACGCGTTTAGTGATTTCAGTATTTTCTATTTAGATCGTGTATTTACACCCAGAAAAATATAAATTTGGTGAAGTGGAATTGATGATAAAGACCACAGATGACTTGTGGAACTCTTCAATTATGCACTTAAAAATATAAAAGTACGTCACAGATTCTGATATGATTCCTTTGAAATCGCAACTAATGAAGTGCCAAAAAATATTATCGACCCACATACAGCGATTTGGTTTTTTTTTCTAATAGTCAACGCATTTGCTCTCGGAAATCAGTTTATGTGGTAAATTGGAAAATAAATGTGAAAATGTTCACGTCACGTGGCTTGGCGGAGTACTAAATTGAAGTCGGTTAAAACTTTGATTTTAAGGAAATAATGTGTACGTGTCATCGATCGACAATCATCGAAAGCGCAGTCAAATTGACTTCTCGTCTTCGTTGTAGGTAAGAATAAGGAATCGATATGATTGGATTGGCGGTTTTTCGGTTGTTGCTAAGTACTTCATTTTCTACTAAAACCTCATCAGATTACTTAGTAGTTTTGATTAATGATAAGTGCCAGTTCATACGTTAGTGTTCTATATTTTTGCGAGTAGCTTTTGTAAGGTCTCGCACTAATCACTCGTCAAGTGTAAACATGCCTTTACATTAACTTGAAAGCATTTCTTATTCGAGCAGTTTGTGTTTTTTTTTCGTTACAGTTTTGTTTTGTTAACGTGAATGTTACAATATATTTTTTACCTATACGACTGCGGCAGAAGAAAGGTTATGTTTTTCGACTGTATGTATGTCTATCTCTTGGGCACGCTTTGCAGCTTAAATTAATTTTAATATGTGATCTGTGGTTTTATTCATACTAGCCATGCAAGTGACATATAATATAATAAAATAGCCAGTCGGGTTTAAAAGAAAATAGTAAACGAGCGAGCGAAGCGAATCAAGTTCTTCGTTTCAGCTTGGGCAAACAATTCTTTCGTATATTGTCCGGCTGTTCTCCTTTAGAGGTCGCATTTCTCAGCCGATTCTCGTGAAATTTTAAGAGTAGGTTCGATTTTTTAAAGGTACAGTCGACAACACAGCTAACTGACCATCGGAAATCTAATCTGACCTTAAGTGCATTGTAATAAGGTTCTAGGTTTTCACGGTATGGTCAGTTAGCTGTGTTGTCGACTGTACAGTTTTTAAAATTTAAATATAATGTATACCTAGGTATGTATTATAAATAAAACTACAGGCTCGCGAGTTCTTCAGCTCACAGAGACACTGGTTTATAACTTTAGACGAGTTATTTATCGCACTGGCTTTGATCACATATCAATTCACTAAACTCGTAATGGACGTTGATCTCGCCGCATCCTCCTTTAATCCTTACGCTGAGACGCGAAATCTGTATTCAATAAACAACCCTATTACAAAAACTGTAAGTTGCTTTTCCACAGCGCTCCACTCATTGCATAATTACTGTAAGTAGCTTAAGGAAACGTCAATCAAACTCGAAACGTAAGTTTTTTTTTATTAATTAAGGATATTGAACGTAAGTTGTATAAAAAGCGTTTTCAAGCTTGGCTTCGCTCAGATTTGAGATAAAGCGGTTACAAGTAATTTATTCATTGAAATCTACCAGACTTGGTGGATTTGATGGGATAATCTCATTTTTACAATCTGAGATTATACGGTATACGCTAGGAACACTGGAGCGGAAATAAATAATTGGGTTTTAGGCGTTTCGATCTATCCAATAAAGGTAAATCTAGTATTTGTCAGATTTTTATTATTTTACGTCCTCATTATCATCATCATTATTATCATCTTCATCACCATCAGCGTCATTTGTAAACGTGTGTATGCGTCATAAAAGTATGCAGAGGGGGTCAGCTGACAGTACGTCTCACTTCTTCGCGCAGGCCTCTTCCCATGGGCGAGATGGAACGGTTTTATGTTGTGTACATTTCGAAAGCAATAACCATACAATTTTCAGAGAAACACTCAATGATCTAAAACATTGCAAATAACTTACGGTTCAGCTTTAATGACGTGTATAAGTGAAACATTATCATTAGACGGTACATTAGAATAATGACGGTTCGTGAGAGAGAAGAAAAGCAATACGTATATTCCAAGAATACTCAACGCCAATAAAGACAGTCCAAGTTCGCTCAGTTCGGGTTGCAGAGGGCGGTTCCACAACACTTCGTGCTCAAATATATACCGCCAGCCATCAGAGGCTCTAGTATAAGATTTACCGAAACAAAACATTACGACCGCGTTCGCGTTTAGCTGTCAAATCCCGTACAAATTGAGGGTAAAACGCAAACGCGATCGTAAAGTTTTGTTTCGGTAAAACTTATACTAGGGCCTCCGGTTGCCTCTTGGATACTACAACTACGCGTCATTGCTCATAATGTCTGAATAACAGGCTCTCAAGTTCTACAGTTCACAGTTACTAACTAGTGTTTTGGTTTGCAAATTTTTACAAACTTCTTTTACGAAGTGTTTTCTAGCAAATGATCTTACGAGTTTGAACTTATATGTGAGCTTTGAACAGTAAATATATTTTTTGAAATATTTGTTACGTCTCGGCTTAAACATGTTTACAGTAACGTCTTACTGTAACCGTATAGCTCAAACCGTTGAAAATAAACTGGAAAATTGCGTTTTCAACACATCTGCTCGTAACGTACCTCTTATTATGTCGCTTTTAGCCTCATAATCCTGGGTATTAAACACGCGTGTTTTATAACATTAAGACACTGGTGTGTTATGGTTATATCCCGATTAAGTCACGTTGGCACCTTGCAGCAAGATGTATGCATAAACACGGTGCATTCTTAAATTAACCGGGTTGTACAGAATGTACAGCTTTTTTTTTTTTTCTCGGCAAATTGATTCTTACTCGACTAAACAAATTTAATCCTTTTTGTTAATTAATTGACTATTTGTTTTTGGATATGATATAGAAACGTTTAATTTAGTAAAACTATTCACTTTTGATAATATTTTACATGAATTAATAAAGATAACATTTTAAAACGAAAATATTTATTTTATTTTGTAATGGCTGTTTAGAGATTTCATCTAATGCGCGCGCACTGCTCAAACTTCACGAAATAAAACTGTTGCGCGCCAATATAGGTTATTTCACAGATATTTGTAAACATTGACTCGTGGTGACTAGAAAATTGATAAAAAGAATGGACGTCACTGAAAATTCTTGGCGATGTATTGTAAGTAAAAACCTGTTGCCAATGAATAAGTAAAGAAAATAACTTGGCAGGCCTATAAAATTTTCATCTTATGCAAAGGATTTTTTCCTCGCAAAATGTGTTGAAAAACGTCGTATGAAACGCGTGAGCTTTGATAATTACATCCTCGGCTCTCTTATCACGCTCACCTGCGGCTCGCGGGATAATTCCGCCTCTGATGTAATTATCGACATACCTCACTTGTATCACAATGTACTATTACGTGTCACAGTGATTAAAAAACGGGATTCCTTAACATTTTTAGAAGATAAAACCATTTAAGCACTGATCATGGACATTTCATTATAAGTATTATAAAAAGTTCAGCATTGCGCGTATCTGTGCGTGGTATGTGTGACTATAAATATAGTACATTACTAACCTAGGGCGGTAAAACAAAGAATGTCTCCGATCGCAGGTATTTGACGCGTCCAAATACCTGACATCTTGTGCTTTCTTCATTACCGCCCGTGGTGAGTACAAAATTGTACGTCTCTCCCTGGCCAGGAAGTGGGACTTTCCGCACGTAGCGTGCGATAATTACTGCATTATGGCCCGGTATGAGGTAAAATAAATTGGCACACAAGATTGCTGCTTGCCCACAATATGTATAGTTAAAAAACAGTAGACCAAAACGAAAGTAAGCAATAAAAATAAAATTGCTGGACACAATCAGCGTCAGTCCATAATGTCCATCTTACGAGACAGCCATAACTGCACTAATAGCATAATTTCATTTCTAGCCATACATAACGACAGGTTAAAACTATCATTATCGGCTAATCTCGTGTATCTAGAAAGCTGTAAGTGCTTGTAAAACGTTGTAATTGATACTTATTACGTGGTTTTCGTTGCGTGTATGGCACGGATCGTCCCATCGGGTTTCACGTAAGTGAATGAGAATTGTGTTACTCTGTTGTGTGTTCTTAAGAGGAAACACAAGGGCCGTTTTTCCGTTGAAACGTAGTTCCTTGTTTTCTCCCTGGATAATGGCAGTATAGCAATATTTTATTTCCTTAAATCTATGGCTACTATTGACATGTTCCTATGTTTTCCTTTTTTTCGTAAATTTATTCTTAAAAGAGATATTAACCTTCAAAAACCTAAGAAAAATGTTCAAACATCCATAAAACAATTTGACTAGATTATTTTAAAAAAGGAAGACATAGAAACACGGCCAAAGCCTTTCTTTGATTTTTAATTTAAAAAATAGTGAAATAGGTAGGGTAGGAAACGTTGATTTTATGTACTTTTAATAGGTATTTTCGGTCCAAGCTGCAGTTGTCTCTATCGCGCTCTGCGGCGGGAGGCTTGAGGTTGGCACTACAGCAATACATTTTACAAATACCTATTTCTCAATTATCTCGGCCTTTGTATTTCCTCTTTAGGTATTTGATTTCGCAACATGGGCTGAGATTGACGGAAGATTGACAACGTGTTGGTTGATTTTGTAACACTTCGTACGGTCAAGTGTAAACATATGGGTGCATACAACTGACCCATAAATATGTCCCGTCCCATCGCTCTTAATATCTGCGGCGAATGGTTTCGGTACATCATTGTGGAAGACTACGAGTAAATAATTTTTTGACGACCAGTTAGCCTAGTGGGATGACGCTGCCTACGAAGCTGAAGGTCCTGGGTTGGAATCCCGGTAAGGTAAGGTAACAAATATTTGTGTGCTGAGCATGAATATTTGTTTCTGAGTCTTGGATGTTTTCTATGTATTTAAGTATTTTTATCTATTAAGTATATCGCTGTCTAGTACCCATAACACAAGCCTTATTGAGCTTACTATCGAACTAGGTCGATTTGTGTAACATTGTCCCCTATTTTTTTTTAAATACATATTTTTAAACTCGTCGACCTTAATGTTTGAATTAAGACTTCGTACACCACAAACTATAATCACATACTTTTTACCATGGAGCTCCCAACTCAACTTTTTACAACTGTTTAGACAACTAAGATCACGTGACGCCTTTACTGAACCATAATGAATTTGACCAATAGAACGTCGTTTTCGCTACAGAGGAAAAGACATCAACGAATACTAAGCCGTTGGCTGAGCTTCGTTTCAGCAGGGCTTAGATTTTCAATAGATACCAAGATTGTTTAATTAGTTCAGTTGACTCGTAGAAAAAGTATTGTATAAAATAGTTACATAATTACGAGTAGCTTTTTAAGTCTCGTAGGTACCTTAATTAAACGTTTGCATAAAATACTATTTTGCACATGACGACCCACATTGCTACTT
This sequence comes from Epinotia ramella, assembly GCA_947578815.1. Taxonomy (NCBI): domain Eukaryota; kingdom Metazoa; phylum Arthropoda; class Insecta; order Lepidoptera; family Tortricidae; genus Epinotia; species Epinotia ramella. The sequence goes on from OX388202.1 coordinate 29,842,733, forward strand.
TGTGTAACATGCTGGAAAATTGTATTTTTTTTGTTTTTCCAGGGTTTTTTTGTTTATTGTTTTCAAATAATCGTCTGAAACCAGGTTGTCAGTTTTCGGTGCGCTGTCACTCTCGGTATACGATGACAAGAGTTATACAGCATTTATATAACTGAACCCAAATCTAGAGCTATTTAGTGATTTATAAAGTCCAGCAAGGTAGCACAACTGAAGCCGCGACGCGACATTAGACAGACTAGCACAGTCCGAGTGAGGCAGGAGTCGCTGAGTTGCACGACTTGCGCGTGACGCGACTTTGCAGCAAGTCCCCGCAGGACAAACGCGTGTATTTTGCTTTGATGTTTTTGAAGTGAAAACTTCTTTAGCGGCGCTGTGCAGATTTTGGGATGGGGAAAAATTGTTAAACTCGCCACAGGAGTAGGAGGTCACGTGACGTGTAGGAGCGTAGGAGGTCATGTGACGTGTAGGAGCGTAGGATTTAGTGTTGCCAGATACAAAATACAAAAAGCGGGAGCTGCGCTTCAAAACGCAGATTTTAAAATGAAAATGCGGATTTGCGGAATACGTTTAAAGGTTTTTTTGATGTAAGACATACGGGGCTTGGGTTTTTTTTTTGCAAAATTAAAATTATTCAAGTTTTCACTTCTGCCGGCACTCCCGGAGTGCAACCAGGTCTTTTTTTTTTGATACCACGTCGGTAGCAAACAAGCTTACGGCCCACCTGATGGTAAGTGGTTAACGTTTGCAACTCCAGGGGTGTTACATGCGCGTTGCCGACCCTTTAAGAATTAATACACTCCTTTTTTGAAGAACCCCATACTGTAGTCCCTCGGGAAAACCTCGCTTGCTTTGATGTCTTGTGAACACGGCAACGAATTCATCTACGGCAGTGCATGGAAATAGTCATCGAATAAATATGTTCGTCGTCAGTTGTTTGTTCCGTGAATTCTAGCGCAAGCAGCGCGCGCGCAGGCCGCGGACGTCCTGCGCGGCACGCACATACTAATCACCTGGAAATCAATTTGACGCCATATTTCACATATCAATATGACAACGAGTTACGAGTACGTAAGTGCGCCAACGCATTGGTATCATGTTAGAGTTAGAATGCGCAATGTCGAGTGTCGGTCTGGGCGCGCGCTTTACAGATATCGATAGTTAAATACAACTACATCACACACAGATAGCCCCATGTGCAGAGCGTGCATGGAGGCGGAAGAAACGACCAAACACATTCTACTGGACTGCAAGCAGGTAGAAGTATACAGGAAAAAGCACCTAGGGTCTCCAGACACACTACGGGACGCAATCATAAACAAAGGCACTCACCAACTTTCTGGAGGAGCTGGGGTGGTTAGAGTAGCGCTACCCCACAAATTCACGCAAAATAGGCACACTGGATGTCGATTTGCGGAAAAGAGCCCAGGATAACTAACTAACTAACTAATACAACTACATAATTTAATTAGTATAGGTAGTAGACGCGTTACTCTGGAGCTAGTGATTCTGGATTCCACGGTTCCGGATTTAAATCCCAGTCAGGTGCAATGTTTGTGCTAGAAGCGTGAATAGACTAGTCTGTAAATTAAGATTTTATATCCAAATAAGTTACCTATCCCAAAAGTCACAGAAGAATACCAATTTAAAAAATATATTTTGTTGCTTTATCATAAAATTCATGAAGTACACAGTACTTTACCTACAAAGTTAGACAATAAATATATTTTCAAATGATATTCACATCACATACCGTACTTGACTGCCAATTTACCTGTGTCCTTAAGTAACCATGGGTCAGGTTTAAAACGATTTGTGAAGTAAATTCAGTCGAGCCAGACCCTTTGCAGAACATTGCCCTTATAAACCGCCACGTCACGCGGTTGGGCATAAATCCATCGCGGCGCAGACGTGGGCCGATTGTTTATAGCTCCTTCAGCGAGCAGCGATGGATTGCGTTTTGTTATATTTACCGTTTTGGAAGTGAGTTACGTAATCCTGGTTTTCCGGAACATGGTATGGTTGACAGGGAATTAGTGCTACCAGTGGGAACACTGTAAGGGTCGAACTAAGCGAACAAGTAAGCTTTATGATATCGTTATGTTAATTCGTCAGTTACAAATCTCAATCACTGCCTTCCCGAGTTTATTTTCCATGGTCGGTTACATTAGTAGTTCTAATTTGAAAGTTTTGAATAAATCTTTGTCATTAGTGAGGTTTTACTCGAATGCGGCAGAAGGAGGGTCATGTTTTCCGAGTGTGTGTATTGCTACGTATGCATGTCTATTTATTTGGACACTGCATTAAACGGCTTGACGGATTTTAACATGTGAAGTGCCGTTATAGTTGTCTCAGTAGTGATAGTGACATAATCCTTACTAATATTATAATTGCGAAAGTGTGTGTGTGTGTGTGTGTGTTTGTTTGTCCTTCTTTCACGTCGCAACGGACGGTCGTATTAATGTGTTTTTTTGTATGGAGATAGTTTAGAGGCTGGAGAGTGACATACTTAGGCTACTTTTTCCAGCGCGAAAACATCTAATTCCCACGGGAAAATTCAATATGTTACATTTTCCTATAACCACGCGGGTGAAGCCGCGGGCATCAGCTAATCTATAATATTTGGAAAAAATATTGATTCTGGGCAAGTTTTTCACGTTTTCCACATCTTCCTAAGTAGGTTTGGATGTTCGATTCTACAGACGTTAGTCCAGAGTGATCTAAGCTATGTATAGTTTTACTTTAGGTACAGCAAATTACTAGAAAAGTAAAGTCATCCACTGTTGGGCGTAGGCCTCCCCCAATCACCGGTCCTGCGCCACCCGCATCCAGCGGACTCCCGCGACCTTTACCAGGTCATCAGTCCACCTTGTGGGGGGCCTACCCACGCCGCGCCTTCCGGTACGTGGTCCCCACTCGAGAACCTTTCCGCCCCAACGGCCATCGGTTCTACGTGCTATGTGCCCCACTGCCACTTATTTCGCGATTCGGAGGACTATATCGGTTACCTTGGTTCTGCGTTAAGATTAGCCATGATAAATCAATGAAATAAACAATAATACCTACCCACACTGCGCCTGGCGGTCCGTGGTCACTACTCTACCTTTCCGCCCCAACAGCCATCGGTTCTTCTTGCAATGAAGCTCACCGAAATAACCCAGCCAAAAGTAATGACTTCTTCCACTTGATTACTTCATCTCGTTTATTACCTGAAAATGATCACCGCACCCCACATATACTTATTCGGGTTCACAGCAATGAGCTCATCTCTTAATAACATATTATTAGTATACCAAGAAAAGCGTTTTTTTAATGATACGTTAAACACGAAACAATTACGCTAAATACGTAATTTTTCCCTTGAAGCATTACTCGAACATTATCTCGGCTACCGATCACATTCCCAGTAACAACGCCCACGAGTCGTAAATGGAATGGCGATGTTTTTGTTGGGTTTACCCAGTCCCGATGGGTATTGGGAAATAGAATACAAACCTAATTCTAATTGTCTCCAATGCGTGAGTTACTGCTGGCGCTGACGTAGTTTTCCAATAGTGGGAACTATTCATTTACGACTACTTTGTAACACTACATAAATAGGGGTGAAGACACTAATTAAAATAATCAAGAATGTTTTATTTTCCCGAAATAGGATTAAAGATGTAGTCAGATGGAGAAAAAAGCAACGCAAGAGGTATATTTTGTCCCTTTTCCGCAAAATGCACCTTCATATGAAACAATTGTCATTTACTATGACTCTCGAGGATCGTGAAGTCACGACCTGCTAGCGTTTTCTCTCTCTAACAAGAGTAACAAGTGACATAAAACCGGTTGTAGCTTCGTAATTTATTGAGATATTTGAATGGGATTTTCTTTTGAAATACTTAATAATACATTTTGAGTCTAAACCCCTGTTGTGTCCAATGCGCGAGTTACTGGCGCTGACGTAGGTTCCCAATAGTTTCCATGTCGTTTACGACTACAATTGAGTACCACTGCATAAATTATTGTTGATTCCTGGGACAAGATATATGAATCAATTTATAAATGAGTTGGTAATCGTAATTAATCCTTCACGTTGATTATATTTTAGGGCTCTACCACAATTTTAACTTTTTGACTCGTTATATTAGTTCAAACTTTCATGATTGTTATACATATTTTTTACTAATTAATTCAGCTTTATTCGGGACCTCAAAGGATGTTGTGACTCGTCAAAAACGTAGTGATCTTAAATGATGTAAATAAATTTAATTATAAGAAATTACGTCCCGTACCGCAAAAAAAAAAACAAAAATATTATACTACCGACATATACGGTATTGAAATGACAAGTGAAGGAATTGATCTCTTATCCATCGGGAGCATTACTAATGTAGGTAATGTAGTTTTAAGTAGCCACATCCCGAATCTACATGTATGTATATTACCGAGTGCTCTCAAGATCCCTCGTAAAAGGCTCTGTGTGAGTTCATTCAACTTTAAAGGTATTTATTTCGGAATTGTTACGTTTTGTTTACTTTTACACGTTCATATAAGCAATACTTTGTCGCTCTAAAGAAAGGCTGTTACCAAACAAATGTGTGAGACGAGTTAAGCCCACAAGGCTTTCATTTGTTTGCCAGGGTTGTCTTTGTTAGTCTTCGTGATACGGAGGACAAAAAAGGTGATAATTGCCTTGACACATGTCTAAAGCGACGATGTATTTTACAAAAAAATGATAAAAATGATTAAAATACCTAAGTTATGTGAACATACATAATAATAAAATAAATTATTTAGTCAATATAACAATATCATAATTTTTTTTAAATTAAATGTTTTAATCATAACCAGTAGAACACACTATTCTACTATTATATTTTAATTAGTTTTCCTGTAATGAGATTTTTTGTCTTTTCTTCTTCAGGCATTAGACTGGTAACCAATAAGATTCTTGAATGTATATTTACCTACGTTGGAAAACTAAACTTTTCAATAAGAACTACCCCTTTTTGAGGTTCAAAGTAAGCCTTTAACAATTAGATAGTCTTTGTGTTAACTTCATATTATTCAGTGTTCATGAGATGGGAAACAAAGAATTTGAATGTATGGATCAATAGACAGTAGGTAATATGTGAATGTCGACGGAATTGATAGATTGTTGAAGAACAATCACACAATGATGTTTTTATATGTTATCGTGTATGTATCTTGCTTGAAATTGCTGTTGCAATCTTGTTTTGTCAAGAATGTGCAGTTTTACAGATTTTTCCTCTTATTCATAACATAAAACGTTAAATGCGGCTGTCAGTTGCGAGTGAAACAATTGAATACTTGATTTACGCCTGAAATATAAGATTGACGTAGTGTCGCAAAATGGCTCCATTGCCATTATGCGGGGTTGGGGCGGGGTATCAAAACGATGCTAGGCAGCCGTTTAGTTCGAACATGCATACCAGGTTTTAGGCACGAGTTTGGGTAGAAATTTGTAAGGAGCTCGCTTCTATGGTTTTTTCGTTCGCTACGTGTATATGTGTATATAGTTGTTTAACGGTACATTGGAAAACTCAGTCTTGTTACTCTATAAGTAGACCGTAAAATTAATTTTCTCAAATAAAAAGGCCCTATGTAAATAATAAATACTTATTTATTATTTACATAGGAACTTAATAATTACATAACATCGACTAATAGGCCAGAAAGTAGTTTCAGACCAAAAACCATTTCTTCTTAATTAAACACCGTTACTACTATAATATTTACTTATGAATGAAAATACAATGCAATTAGGTATCAAGGAAAACTCGTGTCGCGAAATCTGTTTCGCATGACGTTTTCACAGGTCTGCTATTTTAACACCACTCATTGTTTTGACTTAACTAAAGGCACTCAAGAAAATGAGTAATTTACAAACTCACTTAACAATTTCTCCGCGTCGCGCCGCCGATAGATGGCGCTATACGTCCGCGCATAATAATGAGCAACTATTGTTCATATCGTACGGCGCGCATTTTAAACAGGAGATAGCATTTCTTTGAAAGCATATTTACCTCAACGGAATACTGTAAGTGATAGAAATCAAGACGCAAAAATGATCTTTATAATTGGGAGGATAGGGGATGAAGTTGCATTACTTTATAGGGATCTTTAAGGCAAGTGCGCTTAAGAGCGGGAGTCTTATGATGTCATGACAGAGGAAGAAATTTAAATTGAATAGAATTACCGGTGTTGTCTCGTTTGTTTTTTTTTTTTTAAATTAATGCCCCTGGTTCAGTACGCCACTCATAATTTCATTATTTTTGTCAACTTACAGTACTTAACACAAATCTGTTTCGAAGTCGGCCCTTATAAGGCCGCCTTATAAGTAAGTAAACTACACAACTATTACCACTGACCGCCACCGCAGGCCGCGCCAGTTTGTGGGTGACCTATAACATTTAAATTTCTAGTAAGATACTAAAAACAATGTCTAAATAATTTTGTATAGATGTTGTTTTCAACTTAAAAACTCCTACAGTAGGAGATTTACTGCTTCAAAACAACAAGTAATTACTATCGCGGTTCTTTCGAAATAGTATTGGGTACCTATTAATTTATCTAAAATGTGTATTTCGAAATAATCATTCGATTGACTTTCTGGTTTTTTATTCAATGTCGCGATGCCATGCACGGCCGTAGAGCACTGCAGCGTATTGAGTGAAGGAGACAAAATGTATACGGACAGTCGCCCCAATGGATTTTCATACAATATTACCGATCGCGCCTTGTATGCATAGGTATAGTATGTTATCGGATTGTCGGACGAGAAACGACAATTTTTTCAAACCACACGTGCGAAGCGTGGTCGACATTTTATCACTCATCGCTGCCAATAAGACATCCGTCTCGTTCTGACAAGTATGCGAGTGCAAGAGTGACGGATTTCTTATCCACAACGATAAGTGATAAAATCATATGTGTGTGCAGTGACTGTACGTTATCCTTAAGGGGCTCCCATACGCCAATGACCTTCGGCTTTCTAATGTTTTTTTGTAGCTTATTATATTCACAACAACGGCTTTAAGCAATATAGTATCCCATATTTACTTCAAAGTTCATTGTTTTCGAGATATTTGGTATCAAAGTTGAACAATTTTAGGCCAAAAAACTGGTTTTCTGGCCATAACTTTTGTGTTAATTAGTTTAAAATGAAAATCCTGGACCAGTTTTTAAAGACGTCACAGACGAACCCAAATATGTAGATTTCGTATATGTTAGATCTTTCTCGTCAATAGAGATACAAAATAAGTGTTTTTTTAGACAATGTTTAAAAAAATCATACAAAATTAAGTATTCATTTGTTTCAAAATCCGGTGGACGAAAATGGAGATAAAAGATTGAAGAACCGGTAGCTGTTTGATTTATAATTCTATCTGTAGTGCAAAAGTAGGAGATACGATTCAAAACTTGTCAAAAATCGATGAAAACCTCGGGTAGCCCCTTAAAGGCTAGTTTGCATTGGCAGTCGACCTAAAATAAACAAAGCCTTACATATGCCGTTCTTTCCTGGACGCGTGCACTAATGTAAGTCCATCTAGGTCCCGGGTCCAGCATCCATTATCTGGATGCATTTAAATGGTAAATTGCCAGTGACTGGCCAACCCGTAACGTATTAGCATGCCATTAGGAAACAGATGTACCTACGTATGTCTTTTAAGGATATATTGTACAGTCTGTCCAACATGAGTCTTGATTATGGTTGGTATATAGGAATAAAATTTGACTTTGCCGTCATAATAATCAAAGGTCAAATCCACTCGCTTTCGTGAAATGGAAGAAGTATATTAATTACAAATGGGATAGTGTCTCTGTCTGTTTGTTTGTGAATTCCTGTTCTAATGCTAAACCCATTAATTAACCTAACCTAACCGCAAATAACTAAGAACAATTTTAGATGATTTAGTATGAAGATTTATTTGAGTTTTATTTAAGGGCATATGATCACCAATGGAAGTTTGCATGGGAATCCGATTATATAATCCGAGCTAAATACTAACGACTTTATTTTAACAATACATACACTAGTTAACCATTTGCGTATTCTTCCTGTCCCAAGATTGCCCGGAAAATGGCGATAAGTTGCAAGACCAGTTAATTTTACCGTTGTATTGTATAGCCCAATATGTTTCTCATGTCGTTGTTTTATTTATTGGTGATCAATAAAGAATACTGGAATTGTATTGTTAAGTTTCTTAGCGAAGACCCACACTTACTTTGTAATGAACAATGTAAGTCGGTATGCGGCTTTAGTATTTTTAGCAAGCTCATAAAAAGTAAATAAAGCATTAAATGTATTTAAGTTTAACAGGGAAAGTAAGATAACTGCCAACATTTACCAAATACAGACTCGCTTTCTGTATTGAATAACTTAGAATTAAAATGTTATTTATACGCGATGGCAGCATCAGCAGTGACACCGATCGGTTTCCGGAGAAATCCGGTTTGAAAATAACAAAAAACACAAAATGGGGTGTTTTTGCATTGGTTAAAAAATTATGAATACCTAACCTAGTTAACATTTCTATAGTTTCGCTCGAAATTACGATGCTGACACACTGATCTTGCAGATTTGAAGGAATTGACGTACATCGTTCGAGATACTGATGTGCCGACGGAAAGTTTCCTATATTGCGAAATGTTTCTGCAATTTAACATAGGACAATTTCGGAAATTTCCTTGTGAAACTTTCTAGAAATTTCCGAGAACTTTTCCAACTTTTTGGAAACTCCGCAATTTGCACATCACTAAGTAGTTCGAGGTTATGTGATTAGAACACATTTCTGGGCATATCTCGATTGGTCGTGGATACGTTTTTCCGAAACACGAGCCGCACCATAATTTATGCTGCTCAAAATTACAGTATTTTTAATACCTACTCAGAAAAGACGGTTAATTAATATTAATATAGGTACTAGTAAGACGAAGTAAGTTTCGCTACTAACCTACAGCTAGACGGTAACTATGTAGCGGAAAAGCTATGGAATAATTTTGAAGAAAATTATCACGGAATTCTGCACAACTAATACGGAAAATAATGAATTTCTTTTTTTATCACCCGACTCTCAAATAATCTCAATCTAACAAAGTTATTTCTATTCTATTACATCTATTTGCATACGGATAGCGTTGCTGTTTTTTGTGGCGACTGTGCGAGACATGAATAATTTACCAAAATGTGTAGTGCAGTGATAAATTCTCATAAAATTGCTGCGTTCGATAATTCATTCATACAAATACTGTCAACGATACCAATCATGAACCATCGCGATCCCGAGAGTATGAGCTGCATATTCCTTCCCAGTGTACCATAATCTGCATGTAAATTATGAACATTATGCTAACGGCGGCCGTGTGCGACGGACGAGCATTACTTAGGGCGGAGAACCGCTCATTATTAAAAAAAAAGGTCTGAGAGGGTTTATCCGAGGCATCTACGAAGGTTCCCTACCAGTATGGGCGCAGGGCAGACTGGTGAGAACTTTATGTCAACAGATGATTGCTTAGGATCCCTAGAACTGGACTTTATAAAGGCTTTTCATGTGCAAGGAAACCTTCATCATTAATGCCATCGACATCTTATTATTACATAAGACACTGGTCTTTTATGAAGCTAAGTTACAATTTTACAAGTCTACAATGGCCGGTCGTTATTGTCAAGAGCCTCTGTGTTGTAACTTGTGGCTTCGTTCTTAATTGCTACTGTGGAAAATTGCAATTGTGATTAAGTGCGTGTTTGCAAAAAGTCAGAAGCCTAATATAGCTTAATATCTCGATGTGTAGGTGCCAAGAAAACTCAATCGAATAAAATCAGTTTAGAGAGCATTAGAAGTCCCAATTTTATGAAAATAATTAGTATTAGTGAAAAACTTGTGAACATTATGCCAGTCATTTGATACAAAATTGAATTGATTGAAATAATAAGCATAATGTAACCTAGACAACGAATGATTTAAAAGAATCAATCTCACAGCTCAGCATAACATATTTACATACATTTCTCACAGATTGTGCGCACCGAAACATAAATTTGCTTCTATCTCCGTAGCAAATCGTAATCCGCATCGGCTAAGTAATAACTATATGTATGCGCTACAATGTATGTGAGTTATTCGACCGCATATTACATAAGTTAGCTTTATATGTCTAGGGAGACTTCGGAATATAATGTGCTTTGCATGCCCTGAGCTCTAGCCTACAGCAAAACGCATTTCAGATGGGGCTGCGATGGCCAAATACGACTTAATCTAGGGTTTTCTCGACTGTTTTATTAGGTACAGTACCAATGTTCAGAGACATAATTCCGTTTAGGATACATCAAATTGCATTCGATCTATCTTTGTAGCTGCGAGGAAAATGTACGTCAGTGTGATCGACAAGAGCGTCTTCAATATAATGATCAATTGATAATTTAAGACACGTATTTAAATAATGCGCTCTCGCCGATCAAAAAATAAATATTTTAACGCTAATACAATGATGAACATGGATTAGTGGATACATATTTTTGTAGTACAACGTAAAAAATGCCCAATCATTATAATACTAAAACAGTGGTGATGCCAAGTCATTTACTTCTTAGATTATAGATATGAATCCTCTAGCTTTTCTTCGTCGTAAAAGTGGTGCCCATTTTTTTTGTATAGAAATAATTCTTTGTTTTCTTCAATATCTTAAATACTTGGACTTTATGTAGGTACTTGCCAGTTTTTTTTGAGCCTATGTAGTGTTCCACTGCTGGACAAAGGCATCCCCTTAGATTTCCAACTATCCCGATTCATTGCCAATTCTGGCCAGTTGCTTTGAAATTCTTCCAGCTCATCTCGCCAATTCCTCCTCGGTCGACCACGGCGCCGTTGCCCATCGTGTACCACCTACTCTGTAGCAAGTTTAGCCTACCTCTGTGGTTGAATATGGCATACGTGACCAGCCCAGTCCCAAATGAGCCTAGCAGTCTTAACTCCAACGTCAACAATGCCCGTTTTCGAGCGCAGAGTAAGTATACCGGTAACCACGATAAAAAACCTTTTATAATATAAATCTATTAGAAATGGACTCTTTTATACTCTACGCGTGGAATGGGGAATGGAATGTGGAAAGATTTTTTTGTGTCCCTACGCCTTTACGAGGAGTATTAGTCATGTGTCTTTTATCCTTAGTCCGTATGAGCGTAGGCGCACGATTAGGGTTTGGTTATATTTTAAATCGCGCGCGCTCGTGGCGTAAGCAAAGCGATATTAAAAAAAAACAAGATGGTCACTTAATTTTATATGGTATGAAAGGCAAATTGTGTATGGTATGCATAAATAAATATGCGGGGACAATCTTACACAAATCGACCTTGTCCTAGAGTTTGGGACCCAAACTAAGCAAAGCTGCTACTATGGGTACTAAACGACGATATACATACCTACTCAAATAGATAAACAAATACATGTTTATGTACATAGAAAACGTCCATTACTTAGGAACAGATTCGCGCTCTTCACAGCCCTAAGCGGGATTTAAACCCAGAACCTCCAGCACGCCCAACACTCGCACGCACACACGCGTAATAGCACTCGTGAACATATACATTTTTTACAACCTTTACGGTTAAAGAATCATGTTTTAACTGTTTTAAGTCGTTACCTGTAACTCGGAAGTTCTGTGCTGTTTCGTTCTGATTATTCTTGGAATGTTTAAAAATGTGAATGCGTACCTGAAAAGAAAATCATCAATTAATAACTTTGTCCTTACAGGTAAGTCATCAACTAACGCTCTGAATATATACAAAATAGATGTAAAGCCAAGCGTAAGACCACCAAGTCAATAATATAAGCAGACCCTTAATGTAGTTAAGTTAAAGTCCTTTTTAATAGCACTTCAGATGGATTAGTCGAATGCATGGTAATTACACTAGCAGTGATTATCTCCTATCTACATCGCTGGCGACTCTTATACAGCTATTATGAGACAAATGTGTGTTGAGGCCGGTTTTTGTATGGAACGTCAAAGTTGAAGGATCGCTAGGTTAATGAGCGGCTAGTTATCAATGTAGTTAATGGTAATAGTCTTTAATATGACTTAATGTGATATGAGGTGTGTATCAAAACCCTTTTGAATTATGTTGGGCCGCAGTCTGGATGCCAACGAGGGCTTCGAATGGCAGTGCATACATTTGATCGAGTTGAATCTATGAACGCTCGCTCGGCGCCCCGCTGCCCGCTCGCGTGCAGACCACAGCCTTGGGGTCTTAATTTGCATTGAAACAACTAAAGTTATCTGTTCCCTTATATATGTATACTTTTGGCCCTTCTTTCATCAATTTGACATATATGAGGACAACGACAATTATGTAGACGTTGATATATTGCTGGGTTGCCAAATAAATGTGGTCCCTGAACAGTATCGAAACTTTGACCAATCAATGTACGTCGAAGGGTGATAAATATCAATTTAGTGATGTTTCATCCCTCGTTGGGAGGTTAGCCGGTCCCGATGAAGTTTGCACCTAGCACCTAGATCTCGGTAGGTAGGTGAAGGTATGACCCGTTAACTCTCCGTTGGGCTGCTCGTCATCCAACATATTCCTAAAATGCAATAAAATTTCCCGAATTATTTATTACACGGATGCTTAGATGATTACTAAAGCATCATCAATTTACCGTTCGAACAATACAAAATAAACTTTGACACGTCACAATAAAGGACAAAGTAACCGCACAACAATTACTTAACGCGACATTGTCCGGCGTTGACCCCGATAACGCGACCACATCACTTTGCAGTCTTACAAAAGACTGGTAATTCTTAATACTTCCACATACGGGCGAGTTTGGTTTGATAATCAGTTGAACATACGTATCAGCGCGTAATATTATTCCAACTAAACTTTGCGCTTGCAAACGCATTTGAAGATCCTCTTACAAGGGATTTAAGGATGAGTTTCCTTTGATAATCAACTTGTGAAATGTTGTTATGTGAGATTTGACTCATGCTCTATTCAAAATGGAATCCTCAGAATCGCGAAGAATGAAAGGGAAATTTTTGTGTAGTTCGTCATACGATATGTTAGTGACCGCTTTATGTCGCATAATGGTTGAAAAAGCAGCCTTTATAATGCTACTTTGGTCCTATTCACGGGAACTGAATAGGATCTTTATAACGCTTTTGAATAAGAATGTGTGTGTAGTTATGTTGTTTCTCCTGATTCTATTGTAAATCTTGTAACCTTTCAAGGGTATTTTGTGTTGTTAACTCGCTCGTTAGTTTGCTAAACATATGACATACATGTGTTGATACGAGTACCCTTTGGCTATAATTGATTATGTTGGATTCGACGTCCGCTTTAGCCTAGTTGGTAGTGACGCTGCCTACGAAGCAAGAGGTCCCGGGTTCGAATCCCGGTAAGGGCATTTATTTGTGTGATAAGCACGAATATTTGTTCCTGAGTCATGGATGTTTTCTATGTATTTAAGTATTTATTTATCTATATAAGTATGTTTATCGTCGTCTAGTACCCATAGCACAAGCTTTGCTTAGTGTGGGACTAGGTCGATTTGTGTAAGATTGTCCCCTAATATATAATATATATATATAGATTGGAACTATTTTAATTATTAATCATGCTCGCCCGCGATTTCATCCGCGTGGAAGTCGTTTATGTTGATCCAACACACCAACTTCCGCCCCCCATTTCACCTCCTTATGGGATGATTTTCGGGATAAAAACTATCCTATGGAAGGAAACCTATAGGATAGTTGTCCCCATACCAAGTTTCATCTCAAATATCTCAATCGGTTCAGCGGTTTAAGCGTGAAAAGGTACTTAATACCTAACCAGACATTTGCTTCCGCATTTATAATAGGTAACTAGCTTCTTTCTGTGGAACTCGTTTATATCGTAGGTCCATACAAACGTTTCCCCCTATCTCACCCCCTTTGGGATGATGAAGCGCTCATAGCCTAGCGGCGCCTGCGAGTCGGAAACGATAACGCAGGTTAAGCAAAGATGGCAGCGGTCAGTCTTTGGATGGGTAACCACCTGATGTTTGAGTGGTTAATATAAATGAGCGCTTCCGTGCTTTGGAAGGCACTCTAAGCAGATCCCGGCTGCTGTAGTAGTAGTAGTCGTTAAGGCTGTGCATTGGAAATTATCGCTTGCTTTGAAACGCCGTTCTGCCGTTAAGCCGAGTTAGAGGCCATCGGGCGGCTTAAGAGGAATGCCTACCTGCGATTTTCCCATACAAACGCTCTCGACTGTTTCCTCCAATATCATCAATATCTATGCCGCTATGTTTTGCTTTTTTGGATATTTTTATTGTAAAGAAACTTACAGCGCCTTGAAAATCGCAAAAACGGCTTAATTGTATTGGCTGCCAAAAAAGGCGCAGTATACAAATGACAACAAATATCAAAAAAATCAAAACATAGCGGCGTAGATTATTTCTTCTTCTTGCAGTTCCCAAAATGTTATAATGATTGGTTGCGTTTTGGAGGAGGAAATTGCGTGCGTGGGATTTTTAGTCCGAGCTGCAGTAGTCCTTATCGCACGAATTGGAGCTCCCGCCCACAGCAGCGCGACAGAAACATTGCGTCAAAAGTTCGAGATTTGAAAAGTTGCTCAGCTAGGCATTGCTCTTAAGAACTTCTAAAAGTCGAGTGGCCCACTCAATTGACAAAGGGGGGACAACTGTTACTCGCGTCCGGAGGAGCTACCTACCACAACCCTGCACGTGTCCCCTGGGTGGTACTAAAGAGTGACAAACTTTAAAAGGCCAAAAATAATGTATGCCAAACGATTAAAAAAAAATGGGATGATTTCTTATGTCCTTCCGCAGGATTCAACCTATACCAAATTTCATCTCAATCGGATCAGCTGTTTAAACGTGAAGAGGAACAGTAACAGACGGACACACTTTCGAATTTATAATATTATAGCATGTGAATGTTGCTAGATTGCATTTCATCAGTGACTACTGCGGTCGAACACTGACTCGAATGTGTAAAACAAAAGAACCCTATTCGGTATTGGTCGGACACCGAAGCCGCATGACAGCTTCGACCGCAGCGGCACCTAGCGCGTGGTTTTGAAATTAACACCCGTGTGCCCGTTTAATACATAGTACCTACATTTCATTTGTATTGGGAACTATGGATAGGAAGCTATTTAGTTTAGAGAAAACACTGGAAACAATTTAGAACACGCTGCCTCCGTCTCAGATTACGGCCGGGCAAGTTGCACAAACTTACAATTACAGAACGATCAACGTCAAATATGGCGACGGCTGCTGTAAATCCATGGTTTGTCAAACTTTCCATACATTCAGATTTTAATGAACACCGCTTACGATGGCAGACGGTTTAGTGCAACCCACCCTAAGCCTCCCACCCTCAGAGCATATAATACTATAGAGCGGACAAGCCGCCGGCGGCTGTGTCGCACATGTTAGCTCATTGGGCATACTCCGCCGCCAGTTTACCGTCCGTTGTCCACCGATAAAGTTCCGTTTTTTTTCCAAAATGCCGAGTTGTGCAATAATTACTTGCAAACATCGCAGTGATTAGATTAATTTCCACACCAATGGGATCACTTTTCACAGGTAAATACTATAAATACTATTTATTTCAAATAAAACCACGAATTCAAGAACTTGCGACAGGCATATTCCGATCTCCTTATTTCCTATATCTGTGCTCCCACCCCTTTTCACAAAAGCTTGCAACTTGTAATGCAAGCGAAGCCACTCTACTTACTTTGTTAGAGACTTTCGCTCCATTTTACAGGCTACAAGCCTTTGTGAAATGAGCCCCCAAGTATGTCACCTTAAATGTCATAAGTGGCAGTCTGACCATTGAATGACGGTAGTAATTTTATTAGGCAGGGAGGGTTGATCAAGGATTAAACAGGCTGATGATAGCGATAAAAATCGAAAAAAAAAACGATGACATAATATATATAGACGACATGCCCTAACGCCGCATTGAAGTGGCGATCTGTCAAATTTAGAATTAAAATTAAGAAAATTTCTGAATTCAATTTTTCTTTTTGTTTTTCATGGCCGACAACGCGTATGCGCGTCCCCTGGATTTGCAAGCGTGCATAGGCTCGCTTAACATTAGACAGGCCGTGCAATACGTGCAACATAAAATTCTTAAAAGTTACCCTCAAGTCGCCCCGCACCAGCCGTCGAACCCCTCTGACACCACTGCGACGCTACTTAGTAGCTAACATCAGAGACGCAAACTTATGTGGCGCGTATTCTTGAGATCATTTAAATTGCATCAAAGGAGCCCATTCTAAAAGCAACTCTTCCCCCCAAGGTAAATGTATCAGCCTTTACATGTATCATCTGTTCCTGTAATAATTGTTTTATTGTTGTGTTCTGTTCCATTTCCATGTACAATAAATAATTTACATACATACATACATGAAATTCCAATGACAGTTTTATAAAAAAGCCAGTCACATAAAATAATCTCAAATTTACTGTACGTCTGTTCACCACCGAAATGGTATAAAAGTCAGCGACGTCACAAGACGTCAAACAATCCCGAACACCGGCCTAGTGTCCCACTTCCTTACATTTTCACGTTTTCAGCATCCAGCAGCACCGTTGCTAACGGTCCAAGAACAATGCGATGAACACTGAGCAGTGTCCTCCGCGGGACTAACCAGGTCAAGGACTCCGAGCCAACCGGGCACTTGACACTGACATGTGGAACGAAACATTTGTTTGACATTTCTAAGCAAATCTTTGTCATTTTTTAAAATCATACTTATGGATGAGGCTTTGTCCATATGAACTTCCGTGATAAAGTCACTTGCACCCCGGATTTCATCCTTTTTAGGGATGACTTCCGTGATAAAAAGTAGCTCATGTTTTAATCTAGGCCAGTGTTTTTCAACCTGTGGGTCGCGTAGCTTCTTTTAGCTAAGTAAAAGCTGTGTAAGGATCTAAGGATTTAACATTGTGTTACTTACACTTAATTTGCGAATCGAGAAATATTGTTCCACCTGGGGGTTGAAAAACACTGATCTAGGCTGTAGATTATTTGTATCTAAATCCGTTCTACCGTTTAAAAAACAAACGTCAAAGCTTTTTCATTAAAAATATTAGTAGGATTGCAGGCCAATTACAGAGACAACTCGCTTCACAAAATGTGGCTTGTCCTCATGATCTCACAGGGAGGTTCAGAAACCCCACTTTAAAGTGCTAAGCTTCAAGATCAGAATGACAAAGCCTCTCAGTACTTACCAAATGTATACTGAGATTACTGAGACATGAGCATTGTTATGATATGAGGCATTTGTTACTTAGTGAGTTTTGGTTGTCAGCAACATTTACGTCTCCATCTTTTAAAATCAGAATGACAGAAATACAGGGTGTCCCGTAAATGGCACGTCACATTGACACCGAAGGTAGGTCAGCTTAAGAGGACCCGAACCAACCTAACATGACCCCAGTAAAAGTTGCACGGTTTTCGAGTTATTGGCAAATTTAATTTTTTCCCATTTTTTTACATTGTTAGTGTCGTCATTTACTTGGAAAGCCCTCTACTTGGACGTCGTGGACTTACTGACTCGAAAACCGTGCAACTTTTACTGGGGTCATGTTAGGTTGGTTCGGGTTCTCTTAAGCACCTTCGGTGTCAATGTGACGTGCCATTTACGGGACCCTGTATATCAAACTGCGGATATGTTCCCTTACGTCAAATATCGCGGATGGTATACCGGCCCTATAATAAGAACGAGTCTGTGGCCCAGTTTTTTTTAATGGAAGTACATTCTGCTTAACATTGTTGTTGTTGTTAAAATAATGATCAATGATTACAATTTCTACGCGTTATTCTTTTTAATCGTTGGTTTTTCCCACGGCAAGTGCAAATGCACCGTCATATTTATAACTATAATTAAGTTGAAACATGAATGGCGACTGGTTACCGGAATGAGAATCTCGTAAATATAACAAAAAGTGTAAAGATAATGTGTGGAGGCCTTCTACATTCTTAAGAGCGAGTTCCGTAGCAAAAATTTTTTTTCGACTGTATTTTTGGTCTACAAATATGAAATTATGACTACAACTTAATGAGGACAGGAATGAGGAAACAAGAGGAAAAAAAAAGATTTTACTCAGTCTATCAAATTTCAAATACGGACACGGACGGTAAAATAAATATATAAAAAAAAAACTAGCGAGGGAGAAGACAAACCCGCGGCAAAGCAAAGCATTTTTGAAACCAGTATTGTGGTTCCGGAGATTACCCTACAAACATACAAAGCTACAATCTTACATACTTTCCCTCTTTATAATATTGATACTAAGCGTTTTTTTTAATTCACTTTAATTATTTACTTTATTCACGAAGCTACAAATTACCGTTGAATTGAAAACATCTTCCATTTTTGAAGTCGGTTAAAAATGGTAACTTGACACTGGCCACATGCAACACCGCAGTGGTTTTATTCCTGCCGACGGGACCCTGAGCGGTGTGAAGTAAATCATCCGGCAGGGATCATGCTTTGCGGCTACATGCTAGGTACTGTCACGCGACGCGAGCCTAGCATGGCCGAACCAGCCCCTCTATTCTGCAACTTGTTTTAAGCTCACCTCAACGCTCACCCACAAATATATATCTTGACACCGCGATACGTAGTAACTAAGCGTTGGTACAGGTCTAGTTTCGTGACGGGTGACCGGCGGGGTGAGCCGCATTAATGCGTAGCGAATAACAGCCCAGTACGTTCGCCGAAGGGCAAGAATGAGCCAACTCTATATAGGGATTACGGAGGGGCTTATTCTTATATTCTTTTATAAGTAGATTTTTTTTATTACTTGACGATTGGTTTTGTTTTGATTTCATTACATTATGCAATTGTTGAACACAAAAATGAAGCACAATAGTACCTATACATTACTTACCAAGGGCTGTAATGATGTGATGAGTACACAATTTTACGTCTTTACCTGGCCACAATGCGAGTTTTACGGTACGCGCAGCGTGCGGTAAAACTCACATTATGGCCAGGTGTGACGAAAAAATATATTAATAAATTAAGGCCTTTTTGCCCGACTACGGCAATGCCAAAAGGAAGGGATATGATTTTCATTTATTTTGAGTAAATGTTTGTCGATTAACAGTCAGAAGGGAATATGTACATAAATAAGGACATATAATATGAGTCGTTTTCAAAATATGTGTACTTTCTGTCTATTTTGTGTGTCTCCTCCTTTAAATAATATTACATAGCAAATAATACAGAGCCTATGAAATTAATTTACTCGGTTAATAATGTTGTTTTCATCACACTTGCTCGAAAAGGGCTTCATAATGCGCAGACATACAGAGCTGTAATAGCCTGTGTTAGGCCCACGGGCGTAATGGTTTTTTTCTTAAATAGTATCTGTCACTCATGCGGCAGTTACAAAGCAAAGAGGTTTTATATCAAATACGATGTCTCAAAACGTATTTATAAATAAATTTAAACTTAAAAAACGACTAAAACATGTTTAACTGAATTATTTACAGATTTAATATGTAGTTATTTAGTGTCTATGTAAAATATTTTTAAGTGTTTTCAAATCGTGGCTGTATACCGAAGGGTCTTTGCCATACGCGCCTCACGTCAAATTCAACAAAATTTTTTATTATGATTTGTATTCATTTCAGCTAAAATGTATTTGTTTCCTCGCAAATGTGATGAAAAACATTGTGTATAACACGGGCGTAAGAATATTGCAAACCCGAGTCATCAAAAGCCCTCCGCCTTCGGCGTCGGGCTTCTGATAGACTCTTGTTCGCAATATTCCACTTACGCCCCTCGTTAAACAATGTACTATTATGCTATGCCAGTTAGTTGAAAGTATTTTTTGACTTCAATTATAATAATTTCATTAAAATAAGTATCACAAAAGCAAACTCCAATTTAAGCGGTCAATACAAAATACTGTTGTCCCACTAGTACACTTGCATGTTCGAATACTCTTAGTGACTACATTCATTACAATTAGTACATATATAATTCTTATTGATCTTGTCAACTGAGATACTTAGTGTTTTATTTAAAATATTAAGGTATTGTTCATATTAGATACCTTAAAATTACAGAAAAAATCTAATTTCATTACGTGTCCCCTTTTTTATTCCTTTGTGGTATTCCTATTGTGTGACGATGATTACTACGAAATCCAGTCTAATTTGGAACGCATCCATAATGTTTTTAGTCTAGCAACTCTGTGAGGTACTACCAACGTAACAAATGACAGCGTAGCCATATTGTTTTCGGTGATATCAACCCAAACGTGTTCAACAACAAAAATATGTGTTACGCTATGTGACGTCACACAAAATATAAGGCTGTATTTTAAACTGCAGAAAGCTGTATTTCAGATCTGAGTTTTTTTACCAGAATGCCGAAAAAAATGAATACAATTTTTTACGTGTGTATGTGTGTTTATTAAATGTATGTATTAAAAAAATATTACCGAAGTTTAATAAAAAAATTATGCGTCAAACCATTAGTCTTAACATTTACCTAATCAAATCAGTGAAATGTAGATGTGATGAACTGACCCTTATAAAATCGTTTGTGTGACTTATCTTTTGTGTTATAAAAAGTAAAAAATCTTTTGTGTTTATTTTGGGTTACGTAGGTACACCTATTTTGAAAACGACTCATATACCTACACGTACAGGACTCTATTGTCAATGTCATACATTTGATAAATCAGATTATATTTTGGAAAAGGTAATAAGCAGACTACCACCGTTTGAAATGAAAGTGTAGGTATGTACCGTCTCTCAAATATTTTAGTTGAATAATGTTAAAGAAACGTGCTATGTTTTGTTATATTGAAACTTTGTAAGTGGTCATGACACTCATGACAATATTATATCATCTGTGTAATGTATTGTTTGTGTCTAAATCGCATTGCAAGCTATAAATCAACAACCACGACGGAACGTGTGAATAAGCAGAGATTTGTAAAAAGGCCCACTGCTTTCACAATACTGTACATCTACAACACAGGTAGCATTTTTGTTACGAAATTGTCCAATCAAAACAGTAGTTTCCAACTGAGACGGGCCATTTATAACCTCACACTATTATAGGTGCGGATGATTTTGCAGCTTTTGCAATTTAACAACTCACGATTTGAATTTATTTATATTGGTATCTTGCTCAATTAAGTTGTTAAAAATGAGCAAAGTGGAAGGTTGATTAAAGAGTGGATGAGAAGCCTGGCAAAGGATGCTGCGAAATTCATACTTCACAAGAGTCGTAATCCATATCTATACTAATCTTATAAATGTCTATCTGTCTGACTATCTGCCTGTCTGTCTGTTACTTCTTCACGCCTAAACCGCTGAACCTTAGAGTCCTAGGATAGGACAAAGAATAGTTTTTATCCCGGGAATCATCCCCATAGGAGGTGAAATAGGGGGTAAAAGTTTGTACGTACCTATTACGGTATAACCGAGTCCACGCGAACGGAGTCGCGGGCAGAAGCTGGTTATGCTTAAAGTAGGTTTAGCTCAAACGTAGGTTTTCCAAACATTCTCGTTTCCACCATCAAACTTCGATTTAAAACGAAACGAACATTAAAAAAGCATCGATACGTTTTATTCAAATCAAAATTCGAGCCATCAGTGGAACGAATCGCGCGATTGTGTAACCGCCACCACATTCATCAGTTCACAGTTTGAATTCAGAATAAAAACTAAACAATTAAAGATCACGCCAACACACCAATTCCACACACTTACAGAACTGATTTCATTTATCTCATACCAAATCGCTTAGTGTGAACGGGATGCAAGTATTCTAAACGTTCGGTTCCTACAGAGTGGGTCTACTGAATAGTTTGGCTGTTTGAATTCGGTGGCATCGACCTAATATCTGAGCATAGACGAAGCAAAAACGTGATCAGAAATGCTGATATTTATTCATAGGAATTTCGGCTTTACGGTTACGGTTATAAGAGCGAAACGGTTGTTAGCATCCAAATAGTATCGTGAATGGTTACTAGTACTATGGTTGGAAAAATACAGAGCAGCACTCTGGCAATACATTCTCGAAAGATTTGTACGTTCATAAACGTGCCTGGAAATAAAGTAATCAATACCCAATAACGAATATTATATCATATGTAAGATAGCTTTTAGAAACATCGTTATGATTCGTAATTTTAAAGTGGAAAATATACCACTTTTTTATTGTACCATTAATAAATTGATACACAGATCACAAAGAAAAATAACACTAGTACTATCTAGACAATCATTAGGTATTTTAGGTCGGGGAGAATGTCTTTTCATATCGTACCTTGACTTTAAATGTAAACGATTTAAGTAGCATTTAATTGACCTAATTAATTAAATACCAATGACAATGTGATATTAAAAGAAATCTCAATAATACATTAAATAGCTACTTACAATGCATTTTGCCATGTTTATTTGCGTGGCTCCTTAAAAGGTAAGGTACGTTTTCACATGAAGAGGTTTTTGTAATTATAAGTTACACATAAAATACCCCAACAAATTGCAAGAGCTATAAGTCAATGTCAGCATGGTTGAGATTTTTGGCCGACTTTTCATAAAACTGTCACTAGAATTGGAATCTTCTATCTAAGACGATATAATTGCTTTTCGAACGAACTACTTTTATGCAATTCGGCCAACTCAAATAATCGCCAGTATTGTATAGCAGTGAGTGTTACCGCTCTACAACAGGTTTCAAATTTTCGCTTCGAGAGACGAATGATAAAATATAATTGTCAGGTGCGAGTAAAAAATACAATACCTATTGTCGCAATTTAATTTCAGGTCTGACCCTAGCTGCATGTTGGACCTTCCTTTGTTGATATTTAGGGCCCCCCCACACGCGGCGTCGACGCAACGCACAATTTTGTATGAAAACGTTCACAAGACGGTAATGTGGGGGGGCCCTTATTCCAGGCGAATCCAAGTGACGTATCTAACTTATGCATCACCACCTGACCTCGAAATAGAACTAAAACTATTACTAGGTGGCTCTGTGAACTCACGAGCGTGTTAAAAAAAAACCGGGTTGCACTCCGGGAGTGCCGGCAGAAATGAAAACTCAAAGACGTCTTACGAATTTTCAATCTGTCGAATCGTGGTCGAATCTTACGGTCACGTGACATCTTACGGTCACGTGACCTGTGGCGAGTTTAAAAATGTTTCCCCATCACAAAAAGTGCACAGTTTGTGAATTTTTTACTTCAAAAAAAGAATAAGTGACTCGACAATAAGATTCTATGTAATTATAATTACATCACAAAAATTATAAATATATCACAAACGAGATCATGGGACGGCCGCGACATACTCTCGATTTTTCTCGCACTATACCTCTTGTTCTAAGTGTTGTAAAAAGAGAGAGACGGATAGTGCGAGAATAATCGAGAGAGCTCGCGCGCCGTCGCGTGATAGCCGTGCTGTAGAGGAGAACAGCGGGACAGCGGGACAGCGGGACAGCGTGACAGACATCGGACACCGGACATACGAACTATTTTCGCCCAAGCTTTTACATAGAACTTCGCTCGCTTCACTCACTCGTTCGATTAAGTTATCGACATAAAGCCAGTTTTTCTCTTATTCAATCGCCTCTAAAACGTTGATGAACGAGGATGATGTAAATGAATTTGTAACTCAATTTGCTATCGCCCTCTCTTTCACCCGCCATTGGTCACTCTCACGCATATCATCAATACTTTTTTCACTTAAAAACTCCTTTCGCATATCATCCGCACTATGGCCACAGTATAATAAAGAGTACTAATGGCCTGTCTGCCAAATTTAAAATTATGACAAGCATATAAAACATCTATGTTCGCAAGAAAAATTGATGTTAATTGGAAATAAATAATACGTTTTTTTTTTAATTAGTACGCGATAAAACCATAAATTGTGCACCCAAGAAGACAGGCAATCAGTGTACCTTGAATTATAAAGTAAAGCAAGTGGCGGCCGCCCGAAAACCTCGACTCGGAACATCAGGTACGGCAGGCTCATTTTCCTTTCACATAGCAATTCGTCCCTTTCGGCCTACGGTCTTCTACTCACTAGGTCACTTTTTCTTCCCCGCGCTATCACAATAGCTACACCCCTATTGTGATAGCGGCCTTCTTAAAACTTTGGACACTAAATAAAAAAATCAATAGGTAATGGCATATTTTCTCGAAAAAGGATTAAAAATGTAGTCAAATGAAGAAAAAATCAACGCAAAAGGTTTAATAATCACGAAGTTATAAGTGTCCAAAGTTTTAAGAAGGGGTATGTTCTGTCCCTTTTTTGCAAAACTCAACTTCATATGAAACGATGACGCTTGTAGATTGTGACGTCACTATAGACGGCAACGTGCCCCGCCCCGTCATGTTCGGCGCCGCCGTCGACGCCGACCCCCGGCAGCCTCGTGTAATGTGACGTCACACACTGTTTGCGTTTTCTCTCTCAAACAAGCAATATTGAAACGGTTGTAGCTTCGTAATTCTTTGAGATATCTGAATGGGATTTTCGTCACTAGGCATATTTTTTTGCCTTCTTTCTTTTGGAGTAATAATCATTTTCGAGTCTACACCCGTATTGGACTTACATTATTTTCAAGCGGTTACAAACGGCGCCGGCGACTTTTTGCCGTGCTAACTACAAACGCGATACAGTCTCGACAGGTACAGGTGATATTGACCGGTGATTTCTTTATGAACTCTATTGCACAATACAAGATAAACTACAAATGGCGCACTTAATGCCATAAGGCATTCTCTACCTGTCAACCAAAACAGAAACATTTACTTACATTAACTACACTTATAATCAAATACATACTGATATAAACATATCTACACATATAAAAAATTATATACAGTAATATATATACATATTACTACCTTTTGTACCTACCAAGTCAAGAATACTATCGTGACAACTATTCTACGCGCTTATCAGAAAGATACTGCGTAACTTGCGCTTGAAAGTCAACTTCCTTTGTGCTTGATGGATAGTTAGTGGAAGATATGTAAGGCTATATCGACATTCATAGGTGCATTTAAGACGCCTAAATTGAATAATAAATACATTTGACTTTGGCTAGTGTCGCGTGACAGCCGTGCGTTCGCAAGGCCGGGTACGTACTAAGCGATTAGCCGCGTGCGGCTTGCTGTGCGGTTGGACAAAACATATGAAACCGCAAACGCAAAACTTCTACGCACTAAGCGGTTGCCCGCAACCGCACGCGGCTATCCGCTTAGTGCGTGAGGGCCCTAAAACGCGCGTATGTATTGCTGCAAAATTTCGCCGAGTGTAACCGCTCAGCACGTAGTAGTAAATAGGTTTCTCATGTTGCGATATACTTGGAGGCTCGCCATATCTGAGCCGAATAACAATGCCTCGAGTTTATATTGAGCCTTAGATATATACGAGTATCATAGGGGAATAAACATATGAAGACTTTCTTACGTCGGCTCTTACATATGCATGGACGATGAACTACGAATATTGGGATATTTTATATTCGCAGACAGCCAAATAATTCAGTTACCCCAAGCTGTGCAATTTATATACACAAGTTGCGAAACAAATTGCACTGATAATTCATCCTAAAGATCACCAAGAGTTATTTGGGTCAAAAACATTTTATGTACCCACTTATTAGTTACTAGCTGATGCCCGCGGCATAGGAGAATGTAACATATTGAATTTTCCCGTGGGAATTAAATGTTTTCCCGCTGGAAAAAGTAGCCTATGTCACTCTCCAGCTTTTAAACTATCTCCATACAAAAAATCACATCAATACGACGCTCCGTTGCGACGTGAAAGAAGGACAAACATACAAACACACACTCACACTTTCGCATTTATAATATTAGTAAGGATAAGGATTGTTCCAGTCTTTCACCCCAAACTTAATTTTGGGCCAATTATGCAATTTTTAAGGCCTAATTTCGGGCTAACTTTGCCTTTGCAACTTAGGGCTTCTATCATCGGAATATAATAAATATGTAAGTACATAAATTGATGGTTCACGCCTGTATTGTTTAAACTTTGAAGGAAAGACATCATTTTTGTTTCTGTCCGGCTAGCACAAGATCACACGCGAACTGTCCCACACGTGAGATAACCTGCTCTACTACCACGAACTAAACGTCTCTTTCTGAGTGTTAAAATTAGAAACAGACGCAGTCTATCACGCGCGAGACATAGTTCGCACGTGGTCTTGTGCTAGCCGTGCAGATTGTGAAAAAATCAAATAGTTACGGCAGTTATCGAACGAACGAGCGAAGCGAACGAAGTTCTATGCTTCTGCTTGGGCCGAAAATCGTGTGTCCGGTATCCGGTGTCCAGCTGTTTTCCTTTACAGGTCGCATTATTTCTCAACCGATTCTCGTGAAATTTTGCGAGCAGGTTCGTTTATTATATTAAGTATATCATATATATTTTTTATTTTTTTATTAAGAAAGAAACGATAATACAACATAAACAAGTACATGGTCCCGCAAAACCGTTTGCACAGTTTGATTGTCACTTCACTTAAATAGGAAATTCAACATTTTTATTTTCGTCGATTCACATTTTTTTTAAAGGCGTACTGCGGTCACAGAGCCTCTAGTATTAACTAGTTGTCGTCTCATAATCCTTGCTACGGGGTTTCGCAAGGAGTGAGTCAGCCAAATTCCTAGTCCGCTAGATACCGATCAAGCGGTGACCCGCGCTGATCGCCGATTAGGATAAAATGACGGCTCGAACACAAGCACGACAAATAACTGATCAAAGTGGTTTAGGGTTCCGTAGCTAAGGGTGCAATAAGAGATTCTGATGACAAACCTACACCGACTATACCGTCGGTCCACATACGTCAGTCTTCTCCTCCATACTTGCGCAATCCATATCCATACTAATATTATAAATGGGAAAGTGTATGTGTGTGTTTGTTTGTCCGTCTTTCACGGCTAAACGGAGCGACGAATTGACGTGATTTTTTAAGTGGAGATAGTTGAAGGGATGGAGAGTGACATAGGCTACTTTTTGTTTCTTTCTAACCCCCTAAAATGGAGGGTGAAAGTTTGTATGGAGCTACGATATAAACGAGTTCCACGCGGACGGAGTCGCGGGCAGAAGCTAGTTCATTATATTATTATGTCGTAGGTTCGGAAATCGGAACATGTTGCGATATTTAACAGTCATACAACTTTCTTATAATAAGACTGCTATATCGGCTGGTTGATTTTTAGGTAGTGTGTCCAATTGAACGAGCTAGCATGACCGCGTTTGTGTCGGACATAAAACGTACGGACTCTCATTTACAAACTTCTTAGCAAGGGACGAAAGCTTTATACGAGTATATTATGAATGAGAAAGTTTAGATGTTTGGATGTTTGTTATTCAATCACGCTTAAACGGCTCAACCGATTTTGATTAAATTTTGCACGAATATAGTTTATAGTCTGAATTAAAATATAGGATAGTTTTTATCCCGCGTCCACGCAGAGGAAGTCGCGGGCGGGAGCTAGTCCGACATAAACGGGATCATGCTACCTATAGGCTGAGGTTGGAATCGGAACGACTTGACACCGCAAGAGTCCGGTAGTAAAATGCTTCATAATGCGAGTTATATTGTGAGGGATATTGTGACAGTCAAATCTTTGAAAGTGTTTTTGAACGAGCGAGCGCAGCGAATGATGTTCTCCGTTCCAGCTTGGGCCAGAATGCTTTCGTATTTCCGGATGGCCGGATGTCCGACTATCCGGCTGTTCTCTTTTACTCTACGGATAGCTGACGAAGCAGGATTCTCGTGAAGTTTTGTGAGCATCTACGATAGTTAATATCAAGAGACTTTTTTAGACGATGTAGTTTTAAGTTTTTGAAGTGAAAACTTCTTTAGCGGCGCTGTGCACTTTTTGTTATGGGAAAAAATTGTTAAACTCACCACAGGTCACGTGACCGTAAGATGTCACGTGACCGTGAGATTCGAGAGATACTCGCAACAGGTCATGTGACTGTAAGATGTCACGTGACCGTAAGATACGACAGATTGAAAATTCGTAAGAGGGACACGTGACCTGATCGAAAAACTGTTACAGTGTCATTGAG
Organism: Epinotia ramella; assembly: GCA_947578815.1. Lineage (NCBI taxonomy): Eukaryota > Metazoa > Arthropoda > Insecta > Lepidoptera > Tortricidae > Epinotia > Epinotia ramella. The sequence goes on from OX388202.1 coordinate 29,870,846, forward strand.
TTTTCACTTCTGCCGGCACTCCCAGAGTGCAACCCTGTCTTTTTTTTTATTTTTTAAGAGACAGACTAGCCATGTCTACAGCTCACAGAGTCACTAGTAGTAATAAGGTAGGTTTAATTGATAACGATATAAATTAAAAAGATGAGTCCGACGGATACGAGTATCACACGTGAAAAGCCGCGGGCAAAATCTAGTTTCACAAAAGCTTGATACACTTCATTCCCGCCTGCCATCTTACTTGTAAAGCTCTCGCCTGATTAAAGTGTAATAGCTGGGAGCTTACGCAAGCTGCGGTAATTACGGGCGTACATACTGTAATTTTTTGCTGACGCTACTGGGAGCTTTTCTAGGGTTGACACATTTTATACGAAATAATTTTGCTCCAACGTAGAACATCGGTCGCTACGCTCGCTCGTTCAATTAAGGAAATGTCCTTAAGGTCCCTGTGAATATTTGTGACCTTAAAGGACTTGCACCAATAACGATTGATCACGACTGATACTTTGGGAAATTTACTTTAAAAACAAAGTTTAAACAGACTCCAACTTCGCCACATTTTTATTTACCACATGAACTGTTTTCCGAGACCAAACGCGTTGATAATTACAGAAAAGCCCAAGTCGTTATACGTAGGCTGATAACATTTGAGGAGTTCTATCTATAATCAAGGATTTCAGAATTGTCACTTCATTTGTTGCTACTTCAACGGAATCATGTCAGAATCTTCGACGTACTTCACAATCTTGAGGAGTTCTATAAGTCATCTGTGGTCTTCATCATCGGTTCCACTTTACCAAAATTTCGATTTCACTCAATACACGCGTACCTATAAAATCTGAGGGTTATTCTCAATTTCCCTGGGTTTCCATCATCAGATCTTGACTTGGAGACAATGTGACCACCTCAGGAGTAAACTCTCTCGAATAAAAACAGGATTTTGAAAATCGGTCGGTTAACATACATAAAAAAACATACAGTGGAACAAAGAATCTCCTCCATTTTTGAATTTGTTAATGCCTTTGACATATCCCTGACACATAACTTGGTTAATGAACCAGTCGAGATGACAACCACGCTAAGACAAGGCACACTGTAAAATCTCCAAAAAACATTCCAAATCCACGCCCTATCATAAATAATGCAAGTTATAAAAGTGGTTACCCTAGAAAACCTATCTTGTAAAGGCTCATAAAAAGAAAAAATATATAATAGTGCCTAAGGAACATGGAAGTAATATGGTGGACAGTTATTAAAAAACGTAAGTACCTATGACATGATTAGCAATTACAGAGATGTGTGTTCATCATAAGCATATAATTTTGAGGGTTAAAAATATGTAGTGGTATCCCCCACTTTTTTTGGGCGTGTTTTAGAAATATATGAATATGAGTTCCTTTAATTGGCTTTATAATGTAAGACTTATATCATGTTTTTGCAGCTGTTGGTACTCCTTAAGTATACATACATAAAAAATAATGTTTGATTCTGAATAGCGATTACCTAACCTACAGAACACAAATAATATTTTGACACCTTCTATTCAGAAAAGAGTCGAGAATGTGGCGCTCAAATGATCTCAAAGTTATACTTGTCTACCCTGATAATACCCTGTTTAATTGAAATTTTCCGCCTAGGTGGGAAAAGTAGTGTGTGCGGCTCGGTCTTCACTCTTCACACATAATTTTTATTAAACGGGATTTGATTGCGCATTTTATAATGCAGAATCATAGAGGTGAATCAATAAATACGCGATTAAGTAAAAACAATACAGAAGGATCATATTTTCGAATAGTATCGAACCATCCTAATTATCGAGCACAAACCTAGCGACATGTAACGTAAACACGAATTCCACATAGGCTTATTGGCAAGTGCATTAATAAAGGAAGTCACAGGTATTCCCGCAAACACTTCGTATCCCAGCCTACCATTAAGCGGTAGAAGCCAGTTTTACAGCGCAATTACTGACCACTAGTAAGTAATATGCGACCAGTGTGCGTGCTACGTGAAATATAATAATGTTGGGAGTCCGCGCTTCCTGGGGTTCTATTCTCAACATACCAGCGACATGACATTGATGTTTGTCCTGTCTTGTTCTGGCACACAAGAGACGTCCATGAGAGAGTAGGACTAAAGATTGCGATACCAATTGGGTTACGAATTGTAACCAGTCCTCAGAGCAGAACCTGGGGTTATATTCATTACTTTGATTGAAGCGAACATATCATTTTGTGTCATTTCCTCGGAAGTGCTAAATACAATTACTCGTTAGACGCTATAATAAACACGAGAATTGTATAGCTAGTGAGTGAGTCCAGAGAATATATTGCTATGCTTCAAGAGATACCTAATGCAGCCGTACTCTGCGTGATATTGCATGTAACTATTGGCTGAGATAATGCAGTTTTATTACCAAATAAGCTGTACAAATTACTAGTACTTTTGAATAACACTGGAGAAATAAACAAGGTGATACCAATCTAAACAAGAAATAGATATGTGATAGTTCAAGTTCTGAAATGGAGTTCGACCACCGAATCGTTCCGCAAGAAAAAAAAAGCTCCAGAAATTCGCCAGCTAGTGTCACGAAATGCATAGAGTCGCGATAATTATCTAGTTTTAACCGACAGCTTATTTGATAGGTAAATCGTAACACAGAATAAAAAAAATCGCTACCAACATTCGCCGGTCCGACTCTAAACGTTAACGCCAATATGCATGCGCAGAATTTGCATAAACATTCGATTAAAAACTCGGAAGCAAGGTAACGAACCCGGTTGAAATCGTCAGCGGAGATCCAGTAGAAATCTTTATGTAAACACGGGATCCGGCGCCGATAGGGCCGATATCTCTTATTACGCGCGCATACGTAATGACGCAGGATGGAGTCGAATTATCCGCTGGATATACTCGAGATTATCTACCAGATAGTACTGTGTGGTACAAGGATTCATTTTAAAGACGGCACAGCGGAATGTGTTCACGCTCGTATTTGGGGCTAACTGGGAAACCTCCACCTTACTGAAGATCGCAGCCATAATAAATAACACCACTAGATACATGATCTGTAGAGGTATAAGTTGCGGGTGGCGCAGGACCGGTCATTGTGATTGTGACTACTAGGGGAGGCCTATTTCCAGCACTGTCTGTCTTCTGTATGTCCGTCTGTAGTATTTTGGCTGATGTGATGATGATTATGATGGTCTGTAGATATGTGGTGTTGCCAATGGTGTGTTAGAGAGGGACCAGTATTTGTCGCTCTCGACACAACGAATCCTTAAATAAATTAGCTGGCAACGCGCTGGTAATTCTTCAGGAGTCTGCTAACCCTAAGGCAACATACCGGTCCCGCCTCGCCAACTTAGAAAATCGCCCTAGGTAATGCCATCGTTAGGTATGCTTGTGCTTTTGCGTGTTATGAGGGGGTCACCTCGCCGCCGATCGCTTCGCTGATCCATAAATACGACCTAGTCAGGTTCAAAGAAAAAAAGAAAAAAAAAAGGCATGTTTTCATTATAAATGTGACACTTGTGTCGGTAACACGTTAAGCGCAGCTGAGCAGCCAGTCGGTTATTATAATATACTCATTGCCCAGTTATTTGCAATTTACAAAGACGCCAAAGTGACTAGCGGCGAATCTGGATCCTACAATTTAACGTTTTAAGTTATAGTCAAGATTTTTTCTATTGTTGTAAGGGTAAATGGGACGAAAACGTGGTAATGGGCCCTCTATTTCTTGAGCGCATTCTTTGTAGCGATACTTTTTAATATGAAATTGCAACATTTGCAACTAATTTAACTAATGCTCAAACCACGATTCAAAAAGAGGGTAAATTTTCAACGAGCCTCAAAAAAAATCCAAAGACATTTAACCTCAGCTTTGATAGATTACTGGTACATTCATAATTTTGAGCTGCAAGCAAAACTACACCTAACACCTTCACCATATGGTTCAATTTCTACATTTCATTGCTAAAATTACGAGACGTTATTTCTTAAGACGAGGATCGTGTCGTGACTCCCTGTGAGGAAGTTGCAATTTTCTTTTTAATTTCTTATACTTAGCTTGAATGGCTTTGGTTAAGCTAGAAGGATAAACTGCTCCCTTCCACATCAACTAAGCCTTTTTCTGTTTGTTTGTCTGCAAGCAATCAGCTTTGAAAAATATGAAATTGCAGGGTTCTAATAGGCTTTTTTGCTAGAGAGAAAATTGATGATGTTGAGCATTATTAACTTGTTCAGTTAAGAATTGTAAGTACTTTAAGAATGTTTAGTAACTAAGTTATTTTCAATTTGAATGTTTTTCTAGTACTAACATATAAATTGGTAGAGAGTAGGTACACATATTACCTATTTCAGATTTTATGCATTTTTCAGCAATGAATAGAAGAAGTCGTTAGATCGAAGAATATAAGCTTTGAAATTGAGGAAAGGAAAAGACGTAAGGAAATATTGCCTTAATTTTTTACCATTGCTGAAAAATGCATAAAATTCCTCCAACGTTATGAAAAATACCTACTTACAATTTCTTACCTACCTCAGCGGTTTCAGTTGGTGGCAAGTGCGGCCGACGTAATTTTTAGTTATTGAACTTAATTATATTAATACCTTTTTATACTCGTCGACTATAATCTTTAAATTAGAACCTCGCAAACCGTAACGCAATTGAATACTTTTATTCTGATGCAAAAGTTTATGCTCTATATAATATCTCTAATAATACATATAATGCTCTATATCGAAATAATTATTATTCAATTGTCCGCAGAACTAAAATGAATTTTGAACAATCACGAGGCTCGATTTACAGAAAGACATCAACGCGTTTAAAAAAAAGCGGTTGGCTGCACTTCGTTTCAGAAGGGCGATTTTTTATTAGATACCAAGTTTGTTTAATAAATCATTATTTCCGTTGACTCGTAGAAAAAGTATTGTATACAATAGTTATATAATTAGCTTTTTAAGTCTCGTACCTTAATTAGGACACTCAGCAAGCTTCGCGGCCTAAACGTGGTACTCGACTGAAAAAGCATACATTATATAACGATTGCATAAAATACTATTAGGTACATCGGTCACATTACAGCGACAAAAACATGACGAATGACAGTTTTACAAACGTGATCGTAATGCCCGCCAACAGTTTTTGTTAGTAAAAAAATTACTGGCATAGTCACAATGGCAAAAAGTGACGGTTCGTGACAGTCTCTTATTAGTTTCATCTAATTAATTCTGGTCACATCAAGATTAATTTATTGTCCAATGGAGGTTCAATGACATTTGGACGGTAAGTTTTGTTTTTATACATAGGTTCATACATACATAGATTCACGCCTTAATTTCCAATAGGGGTAGGGCAGTGCAAATGAAATTTATGTTCCAGTGCGACTTTTAGCATAAATGTGGTTATAAAATATCGGCTAAATGTGATATCGCAGTGATAGGTTGCTAGCCCATCGCCCACAACACACTTTAACCCTGTTCCTTTAGTACGACTCTTACGACACCCACAGGAAAAAGGGGGTGGTGCTATTCTAACCCGAAACGATACCACCCGGGGGTTTTGGTTTTATAAAGTTACGAATATACAGGTACAGTATATATTAAACGGTTATTCACTTCTATAATTTTTACGTACCGAACGCCCCCAAGATCATAGCGAAAAAAATTTAACAAAACTAAAGTGGAGTCTTCCTTTTCCCGTACTAAAACGGACTCTAATATAAATATTGTATGGTCTAAAATTGCGAGGAAATCACGGACCCGAGTGTTTATGCAGATTTTAATTCATAGAAAAAATAAATATCTACAAAATTAACTGGTTTTGCATAAAAATGCGTTGTTTTTATAACAGGTTTTTAAAGTTGTAACCTATTTTTAACTAAATTTATTGACAGTCACCAGCGAACGAAAAAACCATAGAAGTCTAACTAGCGCCGCTAAATGACCCCACAGAGTGGGTGCCAATGTCATTATGTGGGATTGGGGGCGGGGTGTCAAAACGATACCAGGCAGCCGTTTAGTTCGAACATGCGCATACCGGGTTTTAGGCACGTGTTTGGGTAGAAATCGCATTCTTTGCTTTTTTCGTTCGCTGACAGTCACAATTTTTTTAATCTCAAATGCGTTTATTTCAACCTGTGTTTATTAGAATTACTTCCAAGCTATGATTAATTTCAATAGCCAAGACACTGCAATATGTTACGACGTCCCACGTGTAATCTTAACATCAAACACAATATGCTACATGAGGTACTATACCGTGTATACTATACATACATGTATAACATACCGTTAGTTAAATCAGGAAACGTCACAACTCTAATATTAAGTAACACAACACTCCGGAAATCTACCACCGACACCCACAAAGAGCGAAACCCACGCCCAATCGGCTAGAACAAAAGGACTTTTACTATTGCGCCTGATTCGACACTTTTACTGCCACAAAATGGCGGCTTTCACTTCGCGCCAATTTTCGCGCCCTTTCTCTGAATAAAGACAATGGCATTACGGATAATTGTTGGCTAAATGTTATGTCGCGGGCGAGCGAGACGCAAGGCGTTGATGATGTGGCAAATAAATAGGTGGCTACGATGAGTTTCGACTAAGTACGAGTGGGCTATGGGATGGGATGGGAATACTTAACTTAAACTAGTTTCGTACAGTTGCACAATCTCTCCTTTTTTTAATGTTTTGACCACAGTCTTGTAACTTATCTCAATATTACTTAATGTATCACAAAAGAAGAAGATTTTGAAAAAGCTAAGATGTACTATTGAGTTTTTTTTTAATAAAGCCAGGATTTAGGACCTAGAATTTGAAATCGATTTATAAATGATCACTTTGTTCTGTGACATGAGTAAAGTTGACCTACTAACATCACAGAGTTCTACGACACTAGACATTTCACAAAAGCCCCGCCTCCCGCGATTGCCAGTGACATGATAATCGCAAGCGACAAAACGTCTGCGAATTGACGCAGCACGCGCCAATTGTAACACCCTGTGCCGAGTACACTCGGCTCCATAAGATACCATGTTTATGGTGCTCGAAATATTATTACAGTGCTCGAAAATAGGTGTTCAGACTCCTACTGAATACTCATACAGAATAAAAATAACGTTATTCTAGATTTGATGAATTCGGCCAACTGAAATAATCTCAAGTATACTCTAAGATCAAATAATTCAAAGCCTGATTTCACTTTCCTCTGTTAGTTTATAGGTACCACATTTATTGATTTGTTTGTCAGGTGACAGTAACTTATCGGCAATCGATAAAGATATTTGTTGGGACACCTTTTGTGTACTTGGACTAGAATAAATTACAGTATTTCACATTTCCTGGCATTAATTTTACTGAGACTGTAATATTATACAGTACGTAAATTTTCTAGACAGAGAGTAGACTTGTAAAATGTAAATGTTACAGAAATTATAATATTGGGGTTCTTGTGTGAAATCTGCAGGATCACAATTGTATCATTTATTAAAAAAAAGTTGGTAATCTGTCTTTCATATCCATATCGTGAAAAACTTCTTAAAATACACTCCTGTGTTAAAAGAAAGACGAGAGAGAGACTTTCAAAGAGAGTAATGCAACGAGGATATTCAGGCTCAACACATGCTTCAAAAAATAATGTCAGAAGTTTACTTGGTAGCCTACCGTTTACCCTATTCAGCGCCAATGTGTTACGGACGTTTTTCGTTGCATATGGACAATAAGCTGATACAAACGTAGCGTGGCGGAGAATGGGCTGAGTCGGTCCTGCGACACGCGCTCAACTCATCCGTCACGCTCACGCCTAACGAAAATAGACCTCTGATTATGCTTCATCATAATCATCATCAGGGCAGCCGTAAGACATCCACTGCCTCCCCCAAACAGTGCCACAATAACAATGACTGGTCCTGCGCCACCCGCATCCAGCGGACTCCCGCGACCTTTACCAGGATTACACTGATTACGTTTAGTTACTACGACTCCCGGCATCAAGATATATTGGTGGGTGACGGGTGACTAGAGGTGAGGTTAAACCAATCATCTCGTCTAAAAAAGCAGCTGGTCCTATTTCTGGTCTGTTTGCCCTTCGGGCATCTGAAGATACCTAATGAACCTAACCTACCTGCCAGTAGTACCCACCAGGTAGTTCAATTTTAGACCAGTTGCTAATTAAAAATAAATAATTTTCATTTTCATAATTGGACCAGCTGCTTTTTTAGACGAGATGATACTAACCGATACAATTGCTACTCGTTTTTACAGCAAATAAGTAGCTACAGTTTACAGCATGCAATTATTTCCTAAGCGCCCTTCAAGCATACGAAGTGCGACTGTCAGTAAATGTTTTCTATTGTTGATATCAATCACGATTTAAAACGTTAGCGAATCATTTTAATTTCGCCTCTCACTGTACGTTCTATACGCCATTCAACGTAACAGCGATTATGACTTCCATTGTAAGCAAATTTAAAAAGAACTCTCCGATCGGGTGAGATGAATTTTGCAATTACTAATATCGAGTTCTTACGAGTGCCAAGGAAAAAACGACTTTGTTACGATTCCGGTACGATTTACAATCCAACATATACAACACGTGTCATAAGTCTGTAAGTGATGGCTGAAAAGATGACGTGACAGGCTATTCTATAATTCATTTGTATGTCACATTCCGTTGAGAAATATGTCAGGCAGTGCTTATTATTTGTAAATAACTTTATGTTACTGTATCACGTTAAGTTATTATTCCGTCACAATGCCCCCTTGAGATTCTCAATCATATACCTATACGTATCAAATCACAGTTGCATTCATGTTTTTTTTATGAGCATGGAATATGCCTACAGGTAAAAGTCAAAATGGAAAACAAAGAGTTGATTGTTAGCAGGAAATTGTGGTGTCAACTCAGCAGATTAGAAGCAATACTCTTTTCCATTTTACTTGTACCGTTTCTGTTATTGCACAAAGCTGCAGTGAAGAATACATACCTTTTTGGGCGTGTTGTTACAGCAACGGAGGCTTCTGCAACAAAATGACGACAATTTAAATGCGACATTTCGTAAATTATAACTATTATAAGGGTAAGTAATGATTATCCACTCGAAAAAAGTGCTCCAATAGGATGCGATGCGCGGTCGCGGTCGGCAATGCTATTGGTGGATATCCTGGCTCACCGCCTCGCAAGTCTCGCAACAGCTCTGGTGGAAACTCACCCTAAGTAATTTTAAGGTTACTACTACTAACTCATACAAATATAAATCAGGAATAAAATGTAATCACACATAAAATTCCTCTTAAAAATCGATAATATACGTCACTGGTTGAGATAGGTCGGGGCAGTGGTAGTTTATTTTTCGATTTGATATATCGAAAGGGTTAGGTCACTTTGACATTCTTTGGGGGATGCATATGTCCAGCCGTGGAAATCTTTCGGCTGACATCAAAAGAAGTATATATATATGTACCTATACTGCTGCTGCTTAATTTAACAAACTTCACAAGGCCCTTATAAAGCCCGTGCGTCAGTCATGGGAAACGTATAGATAATGTAACTTATAATGCTTTCCTGACATGAGCGCGTGTCGTGTCATAAATCCAGGTGTAACGTATGACCTAGATCAACCTACCCCACTCCGCTCGAGCATCAAACTTAATCATTTAACAACAACGCGTTAGAGTTGCTAGAAGCGGTTTTGTTGTTAAAAATATTCCTATTTGTGTGGTGACGACGACATTGGACCTGCGGGCCTAAGATGGTTGCCATTTATAGGGTTCCGTACCCAAAGGGTAAAAACGGAACCCTATTACTAAGACTTCGCTGTCCGTCTGTCTGTCTGTCACCAGGCTGTATCTGAAGAACCGCGATAGCTAGACAGTTGAAATTTGCACAGATTATGTATTTCTGCCGCTATTACAACAAATTAAAAAAAAAAAAAAAAAAATTAAGGGAGGCCCCCATACAACAAACGTTTTTTTTTCAGGCTGTAGCTCAAGAACCGCGATAGCTAGACAGTTGAAATTTTCACAAATTATGTATTTCTGTTGCCGCTATAACAACAAATACTAAAAACAAAATAAAATAAATATTTAAGGGGGCCTCCCATACAACGAACTTTTTTTTTTAACTATTTTTTATAGATAATGGTACTGAACCCTTCGTGCGCGAGTCCGACTCGCACTTGGCCGGTTTTTTTTTTACTTATCGTGGTGGATATCATACTTGTCAGAACGCGACGGATGTCTTATACACAGCGATAAGTGATAAAATGACAACATTGACAACATGCTACGCCCGCTGCTTAGTGGTGATCGAAAAGCATAGGCTATGGATGCTTGAGCAGGGATGTTGCATGCGGTTTACCCATCATTTCAAGATATATATGAGGTTACGAATGGAATAAGCTAAGATCAAAAAATTGTAAAAACTGGTGCGGGTGCTTGGTGTGGCAATATGTTTATATAATTAAAAGGATTTCTTTACATTTTTTTGGTAACAGAAGATTACTGTTGCGAGTTTCAAGTTTTCTACTTGGGATTAGTCCAATTTCCTCACGATGATTTCCTTTACCGAAAACTTACTGTTAAATGGTATTTCGTACATAAGTTTTTTGTGTATCCCGATAGAGCGACAGAGTGTGGTACGAGCAGATAACGATAGCTCTTCTTTCGGAGCGATACTGTAATCCGATGTAGTAATTCGTTAACTATTCAATCATTAGTATATTTACTCGTATGTTTACGAACGCGGTATGAAAGTCGCTACGCCGATCGCTATTGCAAAGACTCCTGACAGTCGATATTTTTCGGAATAGAATAAGTGACAGTTCTTATAAATTTTGACGTATTCATATGGAAAAACTGTCACCTCCAATCCCATTCTAACCGTGGTATGATAATATCATAATACATAACATAAGTCTCTTCTAGTATTTAGCTGTCTATTGTAGGCGGGGACACGGCAATTACTCGACGGATAATTCGGCCGCGCCACGTGCTCTAACCGGGCCACGCTCACTTTCCGATGTTGTTAATGCGCACACAGACATTAATTGTTGTGGTTAACGTGTGTTCGTACAAGATCAAAGCGGGCTTGAGTTTCTACCTAGTGCAGTAAGCTTTGCAAGCAAACTAAGTATAGTGTTAATAGCAAGATCGTGGCCAACGCCAGTGGTCACCGCAGTCTAGGGAGCCTTGCCACTCTTTACAGCCGACTTCAAAGGAGGATGTTCCTATGACCATCATCCCATGTTCATGATCAGATGATGGGATCCAGGATAAATCGAGGGAACTCTGCAAATTTTATAGGCACACTTGAAGCAGAGTACTGAATTGAAGTCGGTTAAAACTTCGTTTTTAAAGTAAACTATCATGAAGTATCTCATACTTCTTTGTTCGGGAAACCTCAGCAGATAAGTAGATTATTTCATAGCTTGAGCGTTCGTGTACTAATATTGAGGTAAAGTTAATTCTTAATTAATAAATATAGCGTTAATTTTAAGTAACTATGACGGCAACAAAATTACAGTGTTGTTTAAAGAATCTTCTGGCTCAACTTTGGGATGGGAGAAAGTAATCAGTATAAGATGTTGAAAAATAAACTTTGTAAGATATCATTTGCGTAATTCCACAACTCGTAGTTAAGTCGCATTTGGATCAATCCCAACGGATTGAAGCCGCCTTATTATTTTTATGTAAAACAACCTTGGCATCACTTTTTGCATAATCCTCTACGAGATAATTCGTTCCACACAAAAGATACGTAATAATTTAATAAGCCGTGATAATAATAGCCTCAATGAAGGCTTAATTAAGGGCCTATTTTACTATTATTTACTATTGCAGTTTCGTAAATATATAACTAGTATCTGATATTGGTGCATGTTTCGTCAGTTGAAGGCAGAGTCCACTTAAAATTATTACTGCATTTGTCTTTTAAATGTCGCTCTTAATATGAAGGCTCTATTTCCTATTACAACATCACGGCTGTCTCTTTGCATTTTATTGATATATGAGTTGCATTAGTAAAGATTAGTCATTAGACGCACCTGTACTATAGTATTATTATTTATTAGTTGGTAATCTGCTCATCGACCTTTCGATGGCTAAAGTTGAACATGTTTTACTAATTTTCCAAAACATCCTAAATGAGTTGCCTTAAAATAGTAAATCTCATAACCTCTTAAATGCATTGAAATAAAAAAAGAAATAAAATTATATTGTAATGTGAGTAGTAGGTATGTTGTATAATATTTCAGTAAGTTCAGGCAACTATTTTCAGTTACAAAAAATGTTTAATTTTAGATGTTACAAAGTCTAAAGTTGGAGATGATTTTGCTAGAAATAACATACTACTTTCATTCGCTATATATATATATATGTATATAAAGTATAATATAAAAGCTACGGTAGCCTAGTGGTTCAGGCATGCGGCTGTCAAACGGCGGTCGTGGGTTCGAATCCCGGCTCGTACCAATGAGTTTTTCGGAACTTATGTACGGAATATCATTTGATATTTATCGTTAGCTTTTCGGTGAAGGAAAAACATCGTAAAGAAACCTGCATACATCCACGAAGAAATTCAAAGGTGCATGTGAAGTCCCCAACCCGCACTGGGCCAGCGTGGGGACTACTGCCCGTTCCCTCTCATCCATGAGAGGAGGCCTGTGCCCAGCAGTGGGACGTATATAGGCTGATTTATTATTATTATTATTATATATATATTCTGTGCCAACCCCTTATTTGGCAAGCAAAAAAAAATCGTGAGTTCAAGTCTCATTTGCGGCTTGTAGAGCAAAAAGAAAAGTCTGCGAAAAAAATGCAAAAAGAGCATGAACAAATGTGTATTATTGGAATATACATAATCAAATAAAGGATTGACCTGAAACATAAATGCAATTATCGTTTGCATAATTAATTGATAAGTAAAATGTATCCTGAACCTTTATTTATACAGTCGCAGTCTGTTGCGTCACGTGACTTGTGAATTGGTTGAATATAGTATTTATTTATTTATTTATTTATTGTATATTTGCGATATATATATTGCATATGACAGTGTGTATTATATTTTATATTGTATATTTATATATGTATTGGCATGTTTTTATTTGTCTAGGATTAATACCTATTAGGTTTTGTTTTCATTTTCTCTGTGTTTTTGTACACGGTATAAGTTTGCCTATCTCGTTCTACCTACCTTCCTCTCAATTGCTCAAAGGTTAGCTGGAAGAGATCCCTTATAGGGATAAGTTCGCCTTTGTACTTTGATCTATTGTGTGACATGTATATTCTTTAACCTGTTATTGTGTACAATAAAGTGCTTACATACATACATACATACATATAGACCTAGCCTATTACAACCCCTGGATGGAAACTCTATTAAATTCTAATAACATACACGACAAATCTATTTTTATAACCCCTTCAAAAACCCTTGTGTGCAAAAAAGATATTTTCTTTTTCTTCTAGTCCCAACTAACGCAAGGAAATGTTGGCCCAAATATGCTGTACATAAGTTCATAACCTAGAATAATCCCAAGGTCGTGCGTAAGTGCTGACAGTGAAAGTAAGTGAAGTATCATACTCGTAACAATACAATTCGCTTCATGAGGCAAGATTAATTCATAATTAATTTAATTTTAATTGTATGCATACAACGCTGACATGCGTCTGCGCAGGCCTTTGTTGGGATCAGACGGATTGCGACACGGATTTTGAATGTGACTTGCACAGTAGTACTTAGACGCAGCTGGTTCATACAGGGCCCTATTTCACCACCTTGACAATTGTCACCTGACAATGACAATTCCACGTACATTGCTGGTTCAATAGGTCCTACCTGTCGACGCAGCCATGTAAAGCGAATTGTCATTGTCAGGCGAAATTGTCGATTTGGTGAAATAGGGGCCAGGTAGTGTGTCAGCCAAGTTTGCAAACGAAAGGGGCCGGGTACGTCGAGTTCTCCAATATTTACACAGACAACCTTTCAAAAATATCTATACTTACAGAGACTTTATTGCTGCACATGTGTAGATATTTTTGAAAGGTTGTCTGTATATAATAGTAACCATCTCGGCGTATTATCGACCCCCTCCATCATTCTCCAAATAGCGTTATTCCCGGTTGTGCCTTAAAGGAGCCCGCGGTCCGCTTTGGCACGTAATCCTAAGAATTGGCATAGGCACTAGTTTTATGAAAGCGACTGCCATCTGACCTTCCAACCCAGAGGGAAAACTAGACCTTATTGGGATCAGACCGGTTTCCTCACGATGTTTTCCGTCACCGAAAAGCCGCTGTTAAATATCAAATGATATTTCGTAGATTTTGATGCGGAGTTTTTGCGGATGCGGATATAGTGTAATTCACGACAAGAAAAAAGCCCAAACGGTGCTTACTGCGCTAGTTATTTTCGCCATTAAGTAAAAAAACTTCTTGTCGTTTCTGTGCCTAAGAGCAGACGCGTTTTTGATTTGTTCGCAACGATTGTAAGTTAGTATCAACGTGTTTGATGATTGCGTGATATCATAAAATGGACGTTGTTTATTTACGTTTTTGAGTGTTTGACCACAAAATCCGCATCCGCGGATGTGTGCCCCCAAATATCCGCATCCACCCCCGCGGATGTCAAAAAAATCGCATCCGCGGCATCCCTGGTTCGAACCCACGACCATCAGATGGAAAGTCGCGCGCCTCACCGCTCGGCTACAGTGGCTTACACTATCGCCCGCCCCCCTATAACCTATTTTTCTTCTGTCCCCTTATTAAATCGACATACGTTTAATTTATAGAAACCGATGTCTTTTTTGGTACAGTCGACGCCGGCCATATGACTACACTCTTTGGGCCTTATTCCATGGAAATAAGGCGAAATAAAAGTAAATAATCTTTGACTGTAAAACTAAATGGTGTAGATTCCATTAGGTTGGGTTTTATGAAAAATCTGTGAAACATACCATTTTATTTATTTATTTAAATCAGGCAACAAAGGCCCATTTGACAAATACCTTATAGACCTTAATATACATATTAATAACTATTTTTAAACTACAAAAACACACTATTAATTACTGCGATGTCTGTGCGATGTGATACTCTAATTACTCTACATACATTCGATGAAATATTAGTCGGTAAAACGAGTTCTATAACTTACCCTTTTTCCTATATACTTGTTATATACTTGTTCCTATAATCTAGTGTGTAGACGATCCGTTGCACCCTAAATAGCCAATTTTAATAAACCGACTCTATCGTATATCAATTTCCTTTCGGATATCAAGTTCCTTATCTATTGCGTAGGTATATAATATACCTATATATCTACCCTGTCTCTATAATTGCACCATGTTATATGTTTTTTCCCCAACATGCAATGAAATATGGAAGTTACATTCCTTATAATAAGCTGGGCTGCGAAGTAGGTACCTATCACGTTTCAGGTGAGGCGAGACGAGAGGACCATAATGAAATTTCAAATTAAATTGGAGGCCTAGCTGCAAAGTAATCGTCTTTCGTTTCATTTTCAATTGGTCACACCACATCACGGCGCACAGTCATTTAAAAAATCTCTTAAGATTCTTGTTATTTCATTGCATGATTGAGAAAAGCGCCATACATATCTCGGTCGGAAATAGGGATTGCGTAGGTTCTATTATCCGGCCTCGCTATGCTCGGTCTATATCACACTCGGCAGTCAATCCCTTATTTTCCGACCTTTGTAGTAACGTATGTACTAATACTGTACTCTGTACTTTTTGACTTAACATATGTATGTAATTACTTCGTGACTATTCGTCCTGGATCCGATTACCATTCCAACATAGGGTTTTCAATCACAATAGAATTAAATCTAAGTGATGTTAATAGCATTCTGATTCAAACATCCGACTTTAGGCTTTACGCTAAAGTCAAGAAGGGCGAGAATTAATTGCACTAAATACTAATTAATACATTAAGTTCGATCTGGTCACGAACATGCTGAAGGTTCGATTGTAAAACTTTTACTTGACCGTTATATTGTTTATAGATAATTAGAATTTGGCAATGGATTAAAGGCTGGTATATAAATTAATGACTACTACGCGGATCTACATACCAATAAAGTAACCGTAATTAGTTAGTTGGCCGAATTGCATCAAAGTTGTAAATTCAAAAAGCAACTCTACCATCTGAGGTATAGGATTCAAATTACAATGTCAGTTTTATAAAAAGCCCTATTAAATAATCTCATATCATCGATACATATATTTATAAGCACATTATCAATTGTTCAGCTATGAAACCTATCATCTCCTATTTCGCTCGTCCAAAAGATTTCAGCTAATTGTCGTTTTTACAAGTACCTAAGGCAAGTCTGAAAGTAAACGTCATAGTAAGTTTAAACGGATCAAATTATTCAATGAAATAGTTTGCTAATTTCATAAAGACAACAAACAACAAATTCGCTCTGATGGTTTAGTGGTCCGGTGGGTCTAGACGGCAAGACACTGTTTCCGTAAAAAAGGGCGCGGGTTCGATTCCTGATTTTCTTGGCGTCGACAATTGTTCTTGCTTCACGTGAATCTAAAGCATTGATCACAGTCTTGATTTCATTATAATATTTGTTGTAATATTTATAAAGCAGCATTTAAAGTGAATATAGTGTATTTGTTTTTTCTGCATCAAAGGGTATGGTTCCTTTGCCACCAATACAGCACGTTGATAACGATCTTTACTGATTAGGCTACACTCATTCCTGTAAACACTGACTGTATTCATAAACGTCCTACAAGCCTGTTTTAACTCAAATGGCGTTACAATTAGTTTGTCCTTATCTGTCACTTTGACATTTGTGATCGTAGTAAAGGGACAAAGCACATTTTATCTAGCAGAGGCATTTTAAGTTTTGTGAATAAGGGGGTAAAAGTCACATAACGAATAGAACAGGAAGGTTGAAATGAAACTAAATCAGTATGCTCGTTAGTACAGTTCGTGGTTTGAAGCAAAGAGCTGAAGATGCGAGAGAAAGAGAACTTAGTACAGCGCCAAGATCAAAACAGGAACTAAACTTGAATAACGTAAAGTTGTACTGTCCTTAAAAGGATGTGTGGAGGAAAGGGCAGCTTTTGGTCTGTTTGAACCAGATCCATAGGCTGACCCGCTTGCATTAATTGCGAGTGGGCGTTAGGAAGCGATGGCCGATTGACCTAGCAGTAGCTACTAAGATAGGCTTGGACTAAAGCGGAGATTACTTTTAATACCATTATATTATGAAGTTACCAGGAAAAATCGGGTCTCGGATTAACCTCATTGATTCCATTAGGCTGGGGATACGTGACAGTTGGGTCAACCATTCTGATACGCTTTCGGGTCAATCAAGTAAAAGCCATGGCATATTCTAAAAAGTACATTTTGATTTAAATTTATAATCGATACTCGAGTATTAGTCTATGTTGTCAGGGGGCCTATAAGACAAGGTTACAATCGACAAGCGCTAACGCCAATAGAAACTAATAAAATGTATGGGAATGACAGATGTTAACGAAAAGTGTTTCGTCGGCATCTGCCATTCCCCTACATTTTATTCGTTTCTATTGGCGTTAGCGCTTGTCGATTGTAACCTGGTCTGCGGCCCCTGGATTTGTAATGGTAAGTACTTCGTAGCTGTAGAAGGTCTGACTCTATGTACTCTTTCTACGTAAATGTCTGAAGAGACCGGGAAGCTAGCGTTTTTAGCGTAAACAGAGCAGCATTGAGGACTAGGTCTTTCAAATTTGGAACCGAATAGTATTTTTTTCTTTTTTTTCTTCATGTTGGGAGTGCAGCGCGGCCAGCAACAAATTTGTTTGGGGATAACGTCTAGGAGCCTTAAGGGCCACCCAGGGGAAGGCTCGGCCAGTGTTCATTTGTAACACGCGAGTAACCTAAAGTTATGAAAGTTGTGTTAATTTCAATGGACGTATAACAATAATTTATTATACCGCCAGGGCAATAAATTTACAAAGCTAATGCCTTCATTTAAACCCATTAAATGATATGTCATTTATAACCCGAACTAACCCCCGGCGGCCACTTTATCACAATACGAATTAAATTCTTTTAATTGGACCAGCAATCAGTATACACTATTGTTTCAATTTTTCCTTGCTAACCGGACCGTAGACATTGAAAACTGATTCTTAGTGCAGCGACATAAAGTTCATTAATTGACATAATAAATCATATTGAAATCCGGTTTCTAACGCGTAAAAACCGCATTGTCCATTATGAAATTTATAGAGCATACAATTAGGTTGACAATTGAATAACTTGATGTGTCTTCGGCATTTTGCATTCTGAAGATTCGTTACAGGGTGTCAGTGTCTCAGGCTCTGTGAGAAAGAAACATACTTAAATGTGCTTCTCTTTTGTTTGTATAAACCTTATCCTATATTACGTTGAGTTGACAATTGAATGGAGTGAATTGTGAATGTAACATTTATAAAATGGATAGCCGGTTTCAGGTTAGTGGGTCTGACAGACCGTGATGATAGTGACCTTCATGTTATGATAGCTGTCATGCTGTGGACACTGGTCTGACCTGGGATAAGTGAGAGCTGATATCACGATTAAATCTTGTATGAGGAAATCAATGATCAGGTTCTTGTAATGTCAAACAAATTCTGATAACTCTCTGATAATTTGGATAGGTAAAATAATCCATTTAGGTACGTCATACGATTTATATATATGTCTTGTATTTTGATGCTAAATTAACTTTACGGAGCGTTAAGTTATGTGAACTAATTGACTCAATATCGTTTTTAGTTAATCTACATGTTTTTTATAAGTTTAAGTAATTCAATTCTCTTCATTATTCCACATAACATCACGACGCAGCCATTATTTTGATCGATTTTCCAGATAATAAATGAATTCTTAATGACCGGTCTTGCTAATTGCGAATATCTTCACGGTAACTTATTTTTTATTATATGTATGTTAAATATTTATAGATGTACTGTAAATCTACTGTCGGCTTCCCTCCAATTTTTCAAGGTAAAGGTGAAGACTTTCTTACATAATTTATCATCATCATCATATCAGCCGAAAGACGTCCACTGCTGGACATAGGCCTCCTCCAAAGAGTGCCAAAGTGACCGGTCCTGCGCCATCGGCATCCATCAGGTTATATTATTGGTTATTTTGTATTAGTTAATCCCAGTTTTAGTTTCCCTTGCTGGTTTTGAAAGTTCAATGGGAGGAAATGGCATGGTAGAAAGTTTTCTGCAATGCAGTTGCGAAGCGATGGCGATATGGCGTATTTTGCCTGCGAAGGTTATTTTTGTTCAGTTGTACGTTTTAAACATACTTAGGTACAACCAAATAAAAAATGTAACCTTTTAAAACGGCCTCTTAGGCATCACACCGGAACACTGATGTCATAAGGCGGCGCGACTGCTTACATACCCTTGTAGAGCTTATATTAACTTATTAGACACTAGCTTCCGCCCGCGACTTCGTCTGCGTGGACCTAGGATAAAAACTATCCTATACTCATAAACTATCTTTGTGCAAAAATTCATCCATATCGGCTGAGCCGTTTAAGCGTGATTGAGGCGGTATTAGGTACCGTAGACCAACATACGCGCGCAGGTTATGTATACAGAAGATTGAGGACTATAACCTGTCCCTCTGCTTAGCGTTCTTCGACTACGAACCAAGAAGAACCAAGGTAGCCGATATAGGCCTCCGAATCGCTATACTTAAGTGGCAGTGCGCTGGGCACATTGCACGTAGATCCCATGGTCTTTGGGGCGGCAGGGTTCTCGAGTGGCGACCATACACGTACCGGGAGGCGCAGCGTGGGTAGACCCCTCCACAAGGTGACTGATGACCTGGTAAAGGTAGATGCGGGTGGCGCAGAACCGTTATCATGGCCTCCCCCTAAGTCCAGCAGTGTTTCGGCTGATACGATGATGATGATCATCATGCCTAATTATTGCGTGAGTACTGTAATTTTAGACATATTATTCGGTCTTGATCTTTGACATAGCTTCAGCGTAACAAAATACTTAACACTTGGTAATAATATTTAACGTAACACGGCCTTCATGATGAAACGTGTTGCCCATATAATTACTACCGTAAACAAAAAAACCTGTGTTTTTCTAAACGCCTCGTTTATCGTACATTTCCTACCAAATAATTATGAAGTCGTGAGCTATTATGGCTGGAGTTTGGTGTGAACATCGGTACTAATGACTTTAGGTTCGTTTTACAGTTCCGTAAATTAGGGAATAGGGCAACCTCTGGTAGCCTAGTTGGTAGTGACTCTGCCTACGAAGCCGGAGGTCCCAGGTTCGAATCCCGGTGGGGCATTTATTTGCTCCTGAGTCGTGGATGTTTTCTGTGTATTTAAGTATTTATTTATTTATCTATGTATGTATATCGTCGTCTAGTACCCATAGTACAAGCTTTGCTTAGTTTGGGTCTAGATCGATTTGTGTTAGATTGTCCCTAATTTTTTTTTAGTGCCGTGCCTCGCCAGGGGTACCACAGCGACGTATCCCATACAAACAGTGAGTTAATCTCCATACACTTCTACATATATGATTTTCTATGCGTGATTAATAATAGGATGAAGTGTAAAACACTGTTAATATGTTTAACGTCAACTAAGCTGTATCTAACTTTAGATTATTTTCATTATTTTCCATATTGTTGATTATTATATTTTGACTATTGTTGAAGACGCGTAACGAGGTATGTCACCAAAGGAAATCCTTCTGGGCATAATCCCTAGCCTCAGCTCTCAATCTCTAGCGCAAAAACCGGCCAAGAGCGTGTCGGGCCACGCTCAGTGTAGGGTTCCGTAGTTTTTCGTCCAGAAATTATTTTGTAATTTTTTTCAAAAACTATTTAACGTATCAAGTTCAAAATATTTTTTCTAGAAAGTTTTTATAAAGTTCTACTTTTGAGATTTTTCTCATATTTTTAAAACTTATGGTTCAAAAGTTAGAGGGGGGGACACGCATTGTTTTTTAATTCTGGAGCGATTATCTCCGAAAATATTAATATTATAAAAAAAATATTGTAGCAAACCCCTATTCATTTTTAAATACCTATCCAACAATATATCACACGTTAGGGTTGAAGGTACCCTAATAAAAATAAAAAAAACACTTTTTATTTTACCACTTTGTCGGCATCATTGATATACATATTAGTACCAAATTTCAGCTTTCTAGTGCTAACGGTTACTGAGATTATCCGCGGACGGACGGACAGACAAAGCGAAACTATAAGGGTTCCTAGTCGACTACGGAACCCTAAAAAACAGAAGAAGCTTATCTAATGTCAAGATAAGGGTAAAACCATTTGTGTCTCTTCTCTTTACTCGTAAGTGTGAAATGTCACATCTAATGCTGTCACTTCACTTTCTATTGCCATATGGCCGTACCATTCTCAAATAAATTTAAAGGTTAATCTTTAGTAGGCCTAAACCATGCACTTTATGTTTGAAATTGTCTAATGTGGTCGAATCTCTACAAAACTGACATTGCAATTGTAATCTTCTACCTCGGAAGGTAGAGTTGCGTTTTGAATGGACTAATTTGATGCAATGCAACTCAAATAATCTCAAGTACCTAAGATACCTAATGGGTTAGTAAAACCGTGACACCGGTAACCTTAACATTGCTTACACGCGCATGACTAACCGTAACCGAGGAAGTGGTTAAGATGATCGACGTGACGTCATAGCCTCATCACTTATTGCAATAACTTTAATATAATAAGCATTTAAATATAAACAGACAGGCCAGGCGCGGAACGTAGGCGCAAAATTGAAAGAACTTTGGCAATTTCTATTAGATTGAGTAAAACAAGTCTTTCCTACGGTCAATAGTAAAAAAAACCGGCCAAGTGCGAGTCGGACTCGCGCACGAAGGGTTCCGTACCATTATCTATAAAAACAGTAAAAAAAAAGTTTGTTGTATGGGAGGCCCCCTTAAATATTTATTTTATTTTGTTTTTAGTATTTGTTGTTGTAGCGGCAACAGATATACATAATTTGTGAAAATTTCAACTGTCTAGCTATCGCGGTTCTTAAGATACAGCCTGGCGACAGACAAAACGGCAAAAAAAACACGTTTGTTGTATGGGAGCCCCCCTTAAATATTTACTTTATTTTGTTTTTAGTATATGTTGTTATAGCGGCAACAGAAATACATCATCTGTGAAAATTGCAACTGTCTAGCTATCGCGGTTCTTCAGATACAGCCTGGTGACAGACAGACAGACGGACAGCGAAGTCTTAGTAATAGGGTCCCGTTTTTACCCTTTGGGTACGGAACCCTAAAAACTGTTTATTTCTTTCCAGATAAGGGCTTCCGTGGAGATAAGGACCACATTCTTCGCCAGCTTAACTAACTCAATTAATTTTTCTATGAAAGTTTTCCGTTGTGACACGAATATTAACCATACAATTATATGGTTAACGTTTGTGTCTCAAAGGAACTTTGTTCACTTCTTCAGTTTGTACGGCTCACTACCGACTAACCGGGCCAAGAATTTGGTTCGTACCCATAAGAGGGGATGCCGTTTAAGCGGATTAAGAGTTCAACCAAAAACTTGGCTTTATAGCCCTTAACTTTGGCAATATTATCCTCAGAAGAGACGCAAGCCTAGATCTAGTTAGATTGGTTAGGTTTGACGACCGCTTTAGCTTAGTTGGTAGTGACCCTTCCTACGAAGCAAGAGGTCCCGGGTTCGAATCCCGGTAAGGGCATTTATTTGTGTGATGAGCACGAATATTTGTTCCTGAGTCATGGATGTTTTCTATGTATTTAAGTATTTATTTATATATATAAGTATGTTTATCGTCGTCTAGTACCCATAGTACAAGCTTTGCTTAGTTTGGGACTAGGTCGATTTGTGTAAGATTGTCCCCTAATATTTATTTATTACTAGCTTCTGCCCGCGACTCCGCGGCGTGGAACTCGTTTATAACGCAGCTCCATACAAACATTCACCCTCCCATTTCACCCCCTTAGGGGATGATTTCGGGGATAAAAACTATCCTATGTCCTTCCCCGGGACTCAAACTATCTCCATACCAAATTTCACCGCAATCGGTTCAGCGGTTTAAGCGTGAAGAGGTAACAGACAGACAGACAGACAGACACACTTTCGCATTTATAATATTAGTATGGATATGGATTTATTTTATCTATATTAATACGATAAAGAGGAAAAGTGTGTGATAATGTAGCTGCAACTACTATGCTGATTTCAGGAAATATTTCGCCAGTATGTAGAATGGACCTGTACGATGGACATAGGCTTTTGGTTCCGTCGCTTTGCGTGGCTTCTAGTTTTAGTAAGTATAACGCAGGTGGAAGAATTTTTAAAATCGGTTAAGGGGTTCCAGAGATTACTCGTACAAACTTATCTCAAAAACTTTTCCTCTTTATAATATTAGTATACATAGATAAAGGAAACGCCCCAATGTTTAACGCCTTATTTCCAATCATTGACACCTCTATTGGCTCTATTCAGAGGCGTCTCTAGTCCATGTAGCGCCCGTGTGCAAACATTACTCTAGCACCCCCTAGTAAGCGCGCGGTCAAAATGGAATGGTAGCGGGCGGCGCTCGGCGCCCCGTAGGACCGCTGCGCCCGTGTGCAAACATTACTCTAGCACCCCCTAGTAAGCGCGCGGTCAAAATGGAATGGTAGCGGGCGGCGCTCGGCGCCCCCTAGGACCGCTGCGCCCGTGTGCAAACATTACTCTAGCACCCCCTAGTAAGCGCGCGGTCAAAATGGAATGGTAGCGGGCGGCGCTCGGCGCCCCCTAGGACCGCTGCGCCCGTGTGCAAACATTACTCTAGCACCCCCTAGTAAGCGCGCGGTCAAAATGGAATGGTAGCGGGCGGCGCTCGGCGCCCCCTAGGACCGCTGCGCCCGTGTGCAAACATTACTCTAGCACCCCCTAGTAAGCGCGCGGTCAAAATGGAATGGTAGCGGGCGGCGCTCGGCGCCCCCTAGGACCGCTGCGCCCGTGTGAAAACATTACTCTAGCACCCCCTAGTAAGCGCGCGGTCAAAATGGAATGGTAGCGGGCGGCGCTCGGCGCCCCCTAGGACCGCTGCGCCCGTGTGCAAACATTACTCTAGCACCCCCTAGTAAGCGCGCGGTCAAAATGGAATGGTAGCGGGCGGCGCTCGGCGCCCCCTAGGACCGCTGCGCCCGTGTGCAAACATTACTCTAGCACCCCCTAGTAAGCGCGCGGTCAAAATGGAATGGTAGCGGGCGGCGCTCGGCGCCCCCTAGGACCGCTGCGCCCGTGTGCAAACATTACTCTAGCACCCCCTAGTAAGCGCGCGGTCAAAATGGAATGGTTACGGGCGGCGCTCGGCGCCCCCTAGGACCGCTGCGCCCGTGTGCAAACATTACTCTAGCACCCCCTAGTAAGCGCGCGGTCAAAATGGAATGGTAGCGGGCGGCGCTCGGCGCCCCCTAGGACCGCTGCGCCCGTGTGCAAACATTACTCTAGCACCCCCTAGTAAGCGCGCGGTCAAAATGGAATGGTAGCGGGCGGCGCTCGGCGCCCCCTAGGACCGCTGCGCCCGTGTGCAAACATTACTCTAGCACCCCCTAGTAAGCGCGCGGTCAAAATGGAATGGTAGCGGGCGGCGCTCGGCGCCCCCTAGGACCGCTGCGCCCGTGTGCAAACATTACTCTAGCACCCCCTAGTAAGCGCGCGGTCAAAATGGAATGGTAGCGGGCGGCGCTCGGCGCCCCCTAGGACCGCTGCGCCCGTGTGCAAACATTACTCTAGCACCCCCTAGTAAGCGCGCGGTCAAAATGGAATGGTAGCGGGCGGCGCTCGGCGCCCCCTAGGACCGCTGCGCCCGTGTGCAAACATTACTCTAGCACCCCCTAGTAAGCGCGCGGTCAAAATGGAATGGTAACGGGCGGCGCTCGGCGCCCCGTAGGACCGCTGCGCCCGTGTGCAAACATTACTCTAGCACCCCCTAGTAAGCGCGCGGTCAAAATGGAATGGTAGCGGGCGGCGCTCGGCGCCCCCTAGGACCGCTGCGCCCGTGTGCAAACATTACTCTAGCGCCCCCTAGTAAGCGCGCGGTCAAAATGGAATGGTAGCGGGCGGCGCTCGGCGCCCCCTAGGACCGCTGCGCCCGTGTGCAAACATTACTCTAGCACACCCTAGTAAGCGCGCGGTCAAAATGGAATGGTAGCGGGCGGCGCTCGGCGCCCCCTAGGACCGCTGCGCCCGTGTGCAAACATTACTCTAGCGCCCCCTAGTAAGCGCGCGGTCAAAATGGAATGGTAGCGGGCGGCGCTCGGCGCCCCCTAGGACCGCTGCGCCCGTGTGCAAACATTACTCTAGCGCCCCCTAGTAAGCGCGCGGTCAAAATGGAATGGTAGCGGGCGGCGCTCGGCGCCCCCTAGGACCGCTGCGCCCGTGTGCAAACATTACTCTAGCGCCCCCTAGTAAGCGCGCGGTCAAAATGGAATGGTAGCGGGCAGCGCTCGGCGCCCCCTAGGATCGCTGCGCCCGTGTGCAACGCACACCCTGCACCATAGGTAGAGACTAGAGACGCCTCTGGCTCTATTGTTACGAATTAAGATTCAAGGTGCCGAATTCTGGGTCCGTGTCGAGCACTGAGAGTTTATCTTAGCTTGAACTGAGCATCTACCCATCGTGCAAACTAAATTCATACTTTCGCGATAACAAGTACGTACGTTAGTTTTTTTTTAATGAAAATAAAATAAGATAAGTACAAATTCGAAATCTCCAATCCGAGATTTGTCACGGTGTAAACATTATACCCATCAGACGATGGTCCAACCCTATAAAAAGATAAAAACACGTGCAAGTTTCTTTCATGTATTTTCATGCACAATTTAACGTAATATCTAATATACATAAACCAAGTTGATCTATCATTGCTTAAAGGTCGTTCGTTCTTACCACGTTGAACTAAAGTCAGTTTTCAAACAATTTCGGATTCTTGACTGCAAACATAGTTTGGTATATTGAAAAACGGTTGTTTTTGATCGTACAAAGGAGGTCGTTGCTTTATAAAAGGCAACAATTAAAAAAAATAGATCGACGTATGAAGTCATCGCAGGGGCAAAAAACTAGTAAATAATTGTGGGAAGCTGATTGGATGATTGGATCAGATGTAGGTATTTTGGGTCTGCGGTAATAACTAAAGAAGTACAAATAAGCCCGGTCTAGCCCACCACACAAGAAAAGTTGTCAATTAAATTCGAACCAACTAGAATAGAGAATAGAGTAGGATTTGTTTTGTGTTAAAATCGAACGAAACAAAACAAATGCAACTCTGTTCCAATTTAGAATGGTCAATTAATGGTATTTCATTTTATGGAAAATCGGATGCCTTCTAAAAGACCTTTAATGGCCGGTTCCAATAATCAATCCACCGATAGTTTTCCTTGCCAACTGTTACATTTTGACACATTTTCTACGGGTAATCTGTCAAAATGTAACTGCCGGTAAGGAAAACTATCGGTGGATTGATTATTGGAACCGGCTATAAGCGGCTAGAGGACAACTGTCATTTTTCCATATAAAAAGTGTCATTTTAGATACCCGTGTACAATGCGTTACGTTGATCGACCTGCGGATCAAAAATCAGTAACGAAGTAATTTTTTAACATCGCGTACCGACGAAAATTCTAACTGAAAGGGATGTTGTTATTTTATTACCTTAGCGAACTAGACTAAGACTCTACATTTTATGGTTCTGAAAACCTAGTAATTTATATTGAACTTAGCACAATAAGGAAGCTACTCGGAGGTCCATACAATCCGACAAACGGCTATAAGGGTCACCATTATCCAATAAGAGGTTTTTTGCCGTCTAGACGAGGCCCATAACTCTTCTGCCACCAGTGTAATAACACGCCATAACGTGAAGGCAGATCGATAAGTTGCGCTTTTTATATGACATCGTAAACCATCAGCCTTGTTGAGTAGCGAGGTTTTTAACGTTAGATACTTAGACGTCACAGCGGCATATAAGACTGCGTGTGAAAATAAATACTTATTTAAAACGCCGATACGAGGTTTTTTGCCAAGTACAGGGCA
Organism: Epinotia ramella; assembly: GCA_947578815.1. Lineage (NCBI taxonomy): Eukaryota > Metazoa > Arthropoda > Insecta > Lepidoptera > Tortricidae > Epinotia > Epinotia ramella. The sequence goes on from OX388202.1 coordinate 29,897,948, forward strand.
CCATAAAGTTCTATCCCCCTCTCAATTCGTCACAACTGAGAAATGATTGAATGTTTGAGGTCTCTTTCCATCTTAAAGCTGCGTCTCTAGGTTGCCGTGACAAATTGCCGGGTGTATAATGGCCAATGGCCTTATGTCTTCTGGCACTAATGATATGCACGCCATAACGTGCAGGCAGATTGATAAGTTATTTTATGATAGTGTATACTTTTGATAGCAACGTTTTGCATAAATGCTGAAATTTTGCTAAGTGTGTTTGTAAAACTTGAGTAATATTTCATAAAATATAAGCCGTACGTTTTTCAATTTAATCAAACTGCAAACTTTTGAACAGCGTGTCCCAATGTTAAATAGATATTTGCATACATTTTTTACCCAAACGCACGCATTACTTTTGTGCAAACTTCATTATCCCGATAAAAAATAAACATATACTTACTAGTTTCAAACCTACTAACATCGGTACCTATGTTCATTTAAATTCAACGGTTCATCAAACCAGAGACACGTCTTTGTTGAATTAACTTTCTTTTAATACCGAGAAATCTTGCTTAATTCTTGATTACAATGTTTGTTTAGGCCCACCAAAAACTGTTCAAATAGAAATTGACTTTGAGTTTCGTCATTCTAAGAATCTTTGACAACATAGTCCTGAACTAAAATACCCTAATTAATCATCTGGGAACTCAAACCGTCAAACAAAGATCAACCCCGTTTCAAAGAAACTTAATACCGTTTAGTAAGTATTTAAAGTGTGGGTCATATGTGTCTGGGAAAAGAGTCATTACTGTATCTTGCAATTAGGTGAGAAAAAGGACTTTAAATCATTAGCGTTAAGGTCTCTTTTGACACTTCATTGTAAGGTGCATTTAGGTTATTTTATCCAGAACATGACTGAATCTTGGCCGTGCGTAAAGAAAGCTCTTTCCATATATGGAGACAAATGTTTTGAGGTGAAATGAGTAATCCTCAAGTCATTTGTTTTCTTTTTACGCAAGTGACGAAGACGGAAATAAATAAGACTATGTTTTGAATAATGGACAGTAATGAACAGCTTTCTGGAACTCCATTCAACGTCTTTCTCCTGACATTCCCGGAACATTGGTTGACAGTTGGGCTAATTCTTTGCGAAGCGGCGATGTCCCTGATGATCTGCCTGTCTATTAGCAGTGCATGTAAAGTTGATAAGGACATAATTATATGGTAAACTAGCTTCTGCCCGGGTCTCCGTCCACGTGAAACTCGTTTATATCGTAGCTACAAACTTTCACCCTCATTAGACCATCTCATTAGGATCCCCCAAATCATCCGATTTCCGGGATGAAAACTATCCAAATTTCATCTAAATCGGTTCAGCGGTGTAAGCGTGAAGAGGTAACATACAGACACACTTTCGAATTTATAATATTACTAGCTTCTGCCCGCGACTCCGTCCGCGTGGAAATCGTTTATATCGTAGCTCCATACAACTTTAACCCCCCATTTTATCACCTTAGGGGGTGATTTCCGGGATGAAAACTATTCTATGTCCTTCCCCGGGATTCAAACTATCTCCATACCACATTTCATCGCAATCGGTTCAGCGGTTTAAGCGTGAAGAGGTAACAGACAGACAGACAGACAGACAGACAGACAGACAGACACACTTTCGCATTTATAATATTAGTATGGATATAGATTTCGTGATATGTTAAGTCACAAGATTGGTAATGTTGGAAGGAGTTGTTAAAATATGGAATTTCGGTCCAGATTTGTCGGTTACGTAATTTTCCACATACGTTTAACGATATTATTTGACAACTCGAGCCTAATTTGCTTGACTACTTACATTGTTAAACTTTCCCAACGCCGACAAAGGAAAAGCAAAAGAAAACGCCGGTGATACTTTCACTACGGGTCCCTACGTCTCTATCTAAACTTGGCTTTGTTTTGTCTTGTTATCTTTGTCTGTTATTTAGTCGGTAAACTGTTACTTTCCAGTGTCAATTCGACCAAACAATAATAGTTTATTCTAAGATTATTCGTTTGACCTCAGATGAAGTCCTTATTCCTGTTTGTTCGACTCCGGCGTTAGTCATCATTCCGTAAGTGATACATATAGAAGCTCACTTTTGTAAAATTCGGAATAACGTTATATTATATCAGATCTATTACAGTGACCAGCATTAATGAGTACTAGTAAAGCAAAAACTATTTGACATGGTTTACTAAGATAAAAAAAAACGCACTGGGTACTATATATTATGACTAATTTACATTAAAAAAATTATAGAGAAAGAAAGAAAAAAAGAAAATACATTTATTTAACGTCACAACTTACACAATAAAAAAAACAAAGAACAAGCAAAAGAAAAGGCTTAATACGCGGACGTTAAACAGGAGCCCCACTCGGCATAAATGCAAGACACGGCAAGCAGAGGCGCTGATTTTCGGTGGGGACCTAACTTAAAACTATGAACTACCTATACCTAACTTAAAGCATTGAATTCGTTATTAAAAAATGGTTGTATACAAGTCTGAGTTCGACTGGCGCGACGAAGGTTTCTATTACGAATGCCTATAGCCACAACAAGCGTTATTTTCTGGCGGCAACAATTACGAATTTAAGGCACTTGTCCCACCGCCGGCGAGTAGCGAGTATTCTCATAGTAATTCTTACTCGCGCGAGTAAAAGCGAGTAATAATTACTATGAGAGTACTCGCTACTCGCCGGCGGTGGGACAAGTGCCTAAAGAGGTTTTTTTATATAATGTTTTTAAGCCAGAAAACCATTACACCGTCACCATGTAGGTACGTCAGTCAGAATGTTTTGCAATCTACTCGGCATTAAATAGCGAAGTGATGAATGCTGGCTTCAGATCTTGTTGATATGCGAGTCCGTTTGTCTGTCTGTCAATACGTCGTGATGGATTGACTTGAAAGGGTAGATGTGTGATATGGCATACATAAATAATGTAGACTATGTGTTGATAGGTACACTCAAAAACGGTACACGCATGTGGTACAGTTGACTACCAAAAGTGGCAATTTTTTCACCTTGTTATTTTATTATTTATTTATTTATTCAAAACTAAAATTAGATATGAATAGTAAGATACATTACTCCACAAAACTGGGCTCTATAGAAAAAAAAACGCGAAAGAAGATGTCTATAGGGCATCAATAAGGTATTTTTTTTTATCGATTCCTAAATCGAGCTTTTTTAGGTTTTAGGTTTATTTGTTTTATGCCACGACGGTGTCAAAACAGCATGCGACCTGCCTGGTGATAAGTGGACACCGTAGAGAGTAACAAGCACGTTGCTGAACCTTTACTTAATGATTTGATGTGTTGTCTTGACAGTGACAGCTAGAGATAAATGTAGATCTCTCACTCTCACCCTGTAAATACACCTTTTTTTAGAATTGTGTATACATTTTGCCCTCCTAAGACTCATCCTGGGTATACTCACAGGACTCTAAAGTAATTTAAATGATATGCAATTGGAATAGAGTTTCAATTGATTTGTTTCAGTCGTTTTTTTAAACAAAATAAATGTAAACTGTATTCCCGACACTAAATGATTTAAAATTCAATACAATTTTGTATTGTATGATAGCTTTTATGAGGTTAAACCTTATTACCAAAAAATAAGGTGCAAAATGTGTAAACATATCCTTGACATCCCATCTATAAAGTATTGAGGATTCGTAATCAACACTGATGTACATATACAGTTTTCTTCATTATTTTTTACTCCTATCAAATTCGTGTAAGTACCACCCACATTTAACCTTTATACAGTGTAAAATTAATATTTTTTAGTATCGTACATCTAAAAAATCATCTTATCATTAAAAAACAATAGTGGAGGCCAAATGAGATCATTTGAACATCATTCATCATGGCGCATGCGTCGATACATCAATCAATTTGTCTCTGATTGTACCACTAGAAAAAATAATAAATTAAGAGTAGGTACAAACACTGTTAGATATAGTTAAATAAAAACATTATTCATAAGTGCCTCTAGTCAACAGCGCTACAAACGATTGTGAATTGGATTGATAAGTTGCGTCCCGTTACTTTTGGTTACGATTGAGCGGGAGCGAAGAAGTTGTTCCCAAAATAATTATGGCCTATTATAGTATATATGCGAGAAATGTCCAGTGATTTTATTTTATTACATCCAAATATTACACGTTATAAATGTTAGTCTGAGAGAGAGCTCTGCTCGGGTGAAAACAGAGATAATACGGAGAAAACTAATATTCCCAGACATGAGACCCAGCTAGATCGATTATTCGTCCTCCTACATTCCAAATTTCATTGAAATTATTAGACCTATTTTCCGAGAGCATGATTACAAATATGTATCTTTAGGTATATACTAGAGATGGACCGACTAGCCGACTAGTCGGCCGCCTAGAAGGCCGACTAGTCGGCTAGGCCGATCGTGGACTTCGGTTAAGTTCGGGTGCAATCGGAAAACTTCGTTTCGCTATGCCGTCGCGCTGTTTGCATGCGTTTAAAGTACCAAATGTGATAATAAATCTGTATTTGAGTATAATATAAAACGAATGGTAAAAAATGGCAGTTAACTTATTCTATGCCGACTAGTCGCCGACTAGTCCCCGACTACAAATGAGGCCGGATAGTCGGCTTTCCCGACTAGTCGGCGACTAGTCGGTACATCTCTAAGTATATACATATACTAGGTACTCAAAAGAAAATTAATCAAACAGATTTTTTTTCCAGCTATGAGACTGAAACACCAGCATGAAAGGGGTTGTATTCTGAAGGATGCTGGAAATCATTAATAAGTCACTTATCAATTAGTTTATGTCCAATAATTAACAATAAAATTTAAAAATTTAAGTGGCCCTTATTTTGTTTTGAGCAATATACTCGTATATACTAAATATAGCTCGTATAAAATACAGGATAATGATAATGGTCAACGACATAATCTATACTTCTGTATTATCTATACACATATTATAAACATTAAAAGTGTATTAGGTTGTAAGGTTGTAAGTTTGGGCTGGGGGGTAATCTCCGGAAACTCATCCGATTTCAAATATTCTTTCACCAGTAGGTACTTATAGAATGGAACTTTAGTAGCTAGTAACAGAGAATCACGACTTGTGATCATTGATGGAGAAGGCATGTAACTATGTAGAGACCTTATCTGCGAAACGAAAGCGAAATCCGTTCGTGTACTTATTATCTCTCTCTCTCTGGCGCTCGAATTGGCAAATGCCATAAAGAGGTAAGAGCGAATTTAGTTACGTTGCTTCAGCAGCGAGACTTATGGCTGACAATGTGGCCGCTGCTTGAAAAAATGAATACGCAATAATATCACGAACACATTTTTTTGCTGACCGTTTTGTTATTTGTTACGACAACACGTTGCATATTGGTTTATATTAATATTGATGATGTTAAATATGAGTACTAAACAATAACAAATAAGACTGAATAATCTATCAGGAGGGTAATCGCGTAAGTTTTCGAACGTTAATTAAGACACTTCCCTATCAAAATTTTTTTAGGTGAAAAAACACAACTTTTACTTATTGTTTTTGATAATTTTACACTGTTATGGCGAAGGAGGGAAAAACAATTGTATTTTGATTATAAATTATGTATCACTAATGGTGTTCGACACTACATTATTTCGTAACTTAAACCTATGTATCTTGTGTCGCTAACCAACACAAAGACTAGACGACCTTTGCTAGTAGGATAGCTTCAGGCCATAGAAAACGACTGATATCATAGGTTCAAAATACAGCTTTCAAAGTTTACTTTCTCATCATAAAGACTACAGATACAAACCTACTTTTCTTATTATATAAACTCGATAAGATCCCGTCATTAATATCTTGCATCTAAAATGTCAAAGTAATCAAACATTGAATCTAACGGAATGTTCCGTGGTATCTAAATATTTTGATCCCAATTAACAATGCTATCGTACTTTCTATCGGACAATTGAATTTAAGTTTAAATGACAGTGAACGATAACTTGCATGCTTCGTAACCGGTAGTCTAATTTCGAAACGTTATCTAGACTTCATTCTGATTAGCACCAACACGAAACACCTAAGAAATCAAAAAGCGATATGTGACATAGGTAAGAGGACATAAATTGATGAACTTGGCTGACACACTATTAGTGTGTAGACCAGGTGCGGTTACAGCCTTCAGGGTGATCCACCAAAGATATGCTCTGCTGTGTTCCAATACAAATGCACCTAACTCAAGCATGCGAGGTGTTAAATATATGTATATGAAAACGCTCGCGAAATGCGATACCTCCGTTCCGATTCCATTCCGAATTCTACGATAAGTTACTAGAACAATAATATTTCGCTATTCCACTTAATATACGTATAATATAATAGATATTATTATAATAGATATTATTATTTATTATTTTTCGCATTTCACGAAATGTCAAAATGTATAAGTACTTAAAAATATTGTTGTATTCTGTATTTTTGCGAAATAAACTTATTTTCTTTCTTTCTTTCTTTCTTTAAGCGGAATAACAAAAGAATATTGTTGTAGTAATTAGTATTTTTTAGGGTTCTTAGTCAACATAGTTTGAACCCCTTATAGTTTCGCCATGTCCGTCTGTCCGTCCGTCCGTCCGTCTTCGGCTTAGATCAGTAACCATTACTACTAGAAAACTGTCATTCGGCATGGGTAAATACGAGCAAAACAGTAGAATAAAATGTAGATTTTTTTTTTTGATGTACCTCCCTTTACTTTAGGGCCCCCCCACACTACGTCTTGTGAACGTTCGCGCGTCGACGCAACGCACAATTTTGTATGAGAACGTTCACAAGACGCCGGTAGTGTTGGGGGGGGCCCTAAAGTGGGGATGTATTTTTTTCTCGTTAAACCCAGTGTGGGGTATCGTTGGATAGCTTGTTCAACTGCTGGGTTTCTTCAAACCATTTTTCAATTTAGTGATTCGTTTGCGAGTTTTGGTTGTCATGTCTCCCCCCCACCCTGCCGGCTAAATGGCTACAACTGGGGATGTGAAAAAAATCGTGGCAGTAGTACATATAATGAATTTAAAAGGAAAACTATCACGGCCAAGTTGGCATAACTAGTTACCGATTAATAGTCGGCCAACTTTCCTAATATGAACCTCTATAATATACCACTCAGTCACAGGTCAGCAGCTTGCTGCTTTTGGGTCAATAATCTGCCACCAACAATGAGGTATATGTATGACGTTACTCCACTCTGTTCTCTAAGGTACTGAACCCTAAATCTATGTACCGCTAATTTAATCAAACTGTAGTCGAAAATACTGTTACACGCGCCATATACGAGTATCCTAAATGAGTACCATTAGAAAGATATCCAGCAAAAAGGTTAACTCTTGTTCCACTTTACTGATAGCTACGAATTGTGTTCAGTTACGACGTTGCGCTTCGGAATATAATAGGCTTAAACGAAGTGTCACTATCTAATGTGACATCAATTTTACTTTCTATTTGTACAACTTGTATACAATGAAAATAGTGTTGGCAATCTTGGCATGTCAATCGAAATAAATGGACCGTAAAACTACGATTTAAATCCGGGAACGGGACTTATGGTTATCCGATCCCATTTTCGATTGAACTTGATCCTTAATTTGGCTTATAAAAGCAAAGGTCCATAATAGAATAGAATATAATAGAATAGCAGTTTATTGCCTCACAACATACCAGATACAGAAACAAAACATAAAAACGAAATCTAGTATATCTGTGCGACAATAGGACTGAACTCAGCTTTTGCTGCGGCACGGACTAGCTGCATACAGCCAGGCGCGGGACACTCCGCGATTTACGTGCATCGCTACAAGTACATGCCGGTGCCCCAACGTTGGGGAACAGGCATGTACTTGTAGCGATGAACGTCGACGTCCTCATCAACGACGTCAGAGGGCCATAAAGCTTAATGTTTTGGCTGAGAAAAAAGCGCCTTTTGTAAAGATCAAGGGAGTGTCCCTTCTGTACTTGTACTATTATCTATTCTGTGACACAGCGCTGGTTAGTAATGGTGGCGTAGTTCAAGCCTCGGTGGCGCTAAATATTCTAAACGGTCATAATACTTCTAGATTACATTGTAGATATACCTAACATTGCAACATTTACAACTGATAGGAGCCGATGGAGAAGGATCGTCTGTTCCAGACTGGCATCCCACCATGACTTCAATCTATAGACTTGAAGGATCGACCGGAGAGTGAGAGCGAGATAGATAGATAAACCTACTGTAAACGTTAAGATTCATCATATCAGCCGAAAGACGTCCACTGCTGGAGTAATAGGCCTCCTCCAAAGAGTGCTAAAGTGACCGTCCTGCGCCACCCGCATCCAGCGGACTCCCGCGACCTTTACCAGGTCATCAGTCCACCTTGTGGGGGGCCTACCCACGCCGCGCCTTCCGGTACGTGGTCCCCACTCGAGAACCTTTCCGCCCCAACGGCCATCGGTTCTACGTGCTATGTGCCCCACTGCCACTTATTTCGCGATTCGGAGGACTATATCGGTTACCTTGGTTCTGCGTTAAGATTAGCCATGATAAATCAATGAAATAAACAATAATATACATAAGAATTAAAAAGAAAGAAAAATGTGCCGCCGATGACAAAGGAATTCAAGGTAGTTTCGTAGAAAAACAACCAAAAACGCAGGCATTTTTATCTTTGTCTACTGACTGACTCTGCAGCGCTGGGAGTTTTAAAATCGTTGCATACTATTACAGATTTTTGTTATTTACATTAAACATCCTGCAGTAAGATAAACATTGTTTGCCATTTTAATGTGTGAAACTAAAACTATATAAGTACTTATTTTAATAAAAAAGGTGAAAGAGGACATCGTCAAAAACAGTGACAAGTTCCAAGTAATGTGTATAGCTACAACTATTCAGCATCGACAACTACCTAATGACATCGTTACTAACACGTTAAGTGCCAGTCGAATATAGCTCGTGATTCACAATCAGTCAAGTTAATTTTTAATTGGATAGGCTTAGAAAGTCTCTATAAACAGCAGTGAAGATTAAAATTGCAACTACGTCAAGCGGATTTAGTCAAAACTATGTACTATCGCCAGCAACTAGTCAATCTTGCTAATCGAATCTATTTTCACCAGTCACGTCTGCGATACCTGTCTCGGTTCACTTCACAATTTGCTCCCAGTATAACTGGACCTCCATTATTTTCTTTTTGAGATGTAAAGGTAGATCACTTTTTAGGGGTTCTTTGCGACTCCAGTACTTCTTCCCGGTGTTTTTAGTCCCTCTTTCTATTTCTAGTTCGTTTGTTTTTTAGTCGAAGCTAATTTGTTTCCCTAGGTATACTGGTTCATTATCTATAGTTATTATTAATTTGTTACTATTTGTCATAATTTTAGTTTTGCTGTAGTTCATTTCCAGTCCCGCTTTTTTGCTCTCAACATTCAGTATGTTCATCATGCGTTCAAGTTGCGAACTACTATTTGCAAATATAGCCAGATCATCAGCAAATCTAAGGTGAGTCAGGTTTTTTCCTCCTATGTCTATGCCTTGGGCTTTCCAATCTAGCTTACGGAATACTGATTCTAGCACGGCTATGAATATTCTTGGGGACAGAGTCTCCCTGTCTTACTCCCCTTTCAATAGGAAATGCTGGGCCGATGGTGTCCAGTTGTATTTCAATCCAGTTCCATTATTTTTTAGAAAATAATGGATATGTGTCTACTCCCCACTATGACCTACGCATGCTAAACATGGAAGTTTTGAACTAAGGCCAAAAGGTTAATAGTCTCATGCCAAAGGGGAATGGAACGGAGCATGATGAAAATAAGAAAAATACAAAAAATAAACCACTCCCTAATCCGAAAAAGAACAAATGTCATAGACGCACTTAGCCAGACCCAGAAGCTTAAGTGGAAATGGGCTGGCCATGTCGCCAGGCTACAAGAAGAGAAATGGACGCACCGGGTAACAACATGGAAGGGACCAGCGGGAAAAAGAAAGAAAGGTCGACCTTTAGCCCGATGGTCTGATGATATAAGAGACGTGGCGAGGCCCAACTCGGTCTGGAGGGCCCAAGATAGGAAAAAATGGCAGGCTCGGGAAAAGGCCTTTACCTCAAAATAGGGTTCTGGTGAATAATATAAACTTAGCTAGTGTTATTTAGTGTATTTAAGATAGTGCAATTCAAGTTAATTTTCTGTCATTATCCAAATCATTTCAAACCAGAAATAAAAGGCTTTTTTTATTTTTTATTTTATTTAAAACTGGACCTCGAGTTTCGTAACAACTATGTGTAATCGAACGTCAGACTATACTGGTCCGCCTAAGTAGAGCTGTCTGTGCTCGATGCTGTGTTAATTGTAAAACCATATGGTCGGAAGTCCGTGGGAAAAGAAAAATACCACAATTTGTGTCAAAACTGTAACGTTCAATATAGGTGATATCGGTCGCTTACTCGTACCTATAGGAAAATGATTGTAACCATAAGGTGCAATTATGCACGTTCTCATTGCTTCGAATTACCAATTATCTCTTTAAAATACTCTTCACGCATTGCTTCTCTTAGTATGCCATTGTAACATTTATAATGCAAGACGATTACTCAAGAACGCCCGGATTCCTCGCGTTCCCTGAACCTTGATTTATGGGGCAACCCTGCGTGGTTGCATTAAAAATGCACAAACTTCTTTCTGTTCTATGAAACTGTGACTAGGGTTGGTACTGACGCAGTTAATATGTTATTGTGAAAACTTATTCAACTTGTCCAATGCGACATGTCACCGTCAGCTGTCTCCTGTGCCTCACTGATGGACAGAACCTTCGACCTTCGTCCTCTAGGTTTGAAACTCACACTTATGTTCATGTTCCAGCCAGTGCCACTTTTAGCATAATTATATTTATAGTACACTTATCTTCTTTCAATCTTCTGTTTATCTGATAGCCTTACATTTTATACACTACTGGAAAGAGTCCAAAACACAATCATACTTTCTTGAATTAGCTAGTGCTGCTGTTGGTGTCACCAAGTAAAATGTCTAGTTTTCTATTCCACTAGGATTTGAGTCGGTTCCACCTTGGTGACATCACCAATAAGGCGAATAAATTATCCGAATTTTCATGACCTTCATATGAATAACTGAAATGTCGCAAACTTAATATAATTCATAACCCCTCGTGACTTTTAATAACCATCCAATAAACAACAATGAAGACTTGGATGTTTCTCATTCTACACTCAGCAGGCGTACAATTTCTATTCGTTTCGAGCGCTCGCTTCCAAGTCTTCCAACACCAAATAGTAATCTGTACCAATATTTTAAAGAGGTAGTTTGTGTCTTTGATAGATCGTAAGTGGCGTAGCGTGTAATCTTCGGAACTAATCATCCGATTCTTTCACCAGCATACCGAATTGACTTTCAGGATGTACACAGTCCGTTTCAGGATCTACTTTATCCCGCGGCTTCGCATGGGTCCTCTGTGATATCACCGGTATATCACCATATTCACTATTGAAATTCCAGAAATTATTCCTCAAAGGCACAACCCGCGCTACGGCATATTTCAGGTACCACAAAGTTAAACGTTGAGTAATGGCGGTGGTACCAGTTGTACGGGCATTAGCGCCGATTACGCTGTCCCAGAGGAATTGATCGCGGATCGTGTTTGGGTCTCAGGATGTATCGCATATTTTCATAGTTTCTAGTTAAAGCGGCGTTTAGATCTGGCTAAATGCAGTGCACTAACTGAGGGAGAGAAGTTAAACCACCATGCCCTAATGAGTGAGATTGTTTAGACTTGGCTATATGCAGTGCACCAACTGGGGGAGGGGAGTTAACCCACCATGCCCTAACGAGTGAGATTGTTTATATAATATCTCCTCAAACTCAATCTCAAAAATATTGCAATATTTTAAATGAATTATTCCCAACTCTGTACTTTTTCATGCATAAAAATACTCATTACAGTTGCGTCGAAACTAAATTCGTTTTGCTTTCAAACAGGAAACTATCACCATCACGAATATAACTAAAACAGAATATGGTTATTCACTAACCGAAGCGTGTCAAAATCCATTCAAACTCGACGTTGACGCCGTTACTCTTACTCCCTTTGTATCTAATGGGGTAAAAAAACTATCAATCGATCGGTTCTACGGTCTATTTCACGTAAACCAATTACCTAATTACCAATTCCACGATAGCTGATATGAGTTAGCTGATCCTACGGGCATATGACGGCCTTTATGGTGTGATATGATCAGACATAGTTTTTGTAGCATTTCGGAGCAGCGGTGTTTATGGTGTTGGTATGGTGCGGTGTATATGGTAATAGACAATACTCATCAAAATTTTAAATTAAGGTTAACTTAACACTAACTTTATTCGATTAAATTAGATGATTTATTTCACGTGCTTAAATTTTTTTATTACAAATAATATTTTTACCACGATCGTCAAAAATAAACAAAAATAAAATTGTTGACAATGTCAACAAATGTAAGTACACAATAATGAAAATAGAAAAATAAAACAAAAACAAAAAACAACAAAACACAAATATATCAACCACTAGGCTAGCGACGATTCGTTCAATAACGCTTAACGCTAATTAATCATTAAGCAATTTATGTTTACTATTAGTTTTTCAATGAAGGGAAACATCGTGAGGAAACCTGTATACATCTGCGAAGAACTTCAAAGGTCCTCTCATCTACGAGTGGAGGCCTGTGCCCACCAGTGGGACATTAGGTAGATAAGCTGATAATGAACGTCCGCTGCATGACATTAGGGATATCCCCACTTTCATATATCTTTAAAATTTGAATGATAGAGTCATGAAGCAAAACCGATATCCTGAGCGCCGCCGCACGCATCGTATATACTCGTAAAACCGGCGTTAGTAATTGACTGCGCGTTCTCAGCAAGAAATCCTACGAACATCGAGCTCTCACATTGGCATCGATAGATTAGGTATCTGCAGGAACTTATTGGACTGAATTACCTGGAACTGTGTCAGCTGATAACCTAAAATCGACTTATCATCGATAAGAGAACATGATTTACTCCGCTTATTACTTTTTGCACTACCTTCGTTTTATATCAGCGTATGTTGCACCATATCAGTAAACTACTTCAGTCTAGCATGACCGCGTTTAATGTCGAACGGTAAGCAGTCGTCTCTTGCTTGCAAGTATGTAAGTGTCCGACATTTATAAACGCGATTAGTGGCTAACTACGAAATCTATCGGAAATCCAATAGAGCGTTACTTTTGGAATTCTGGGTGACGAGACAGCTAAATTTTGTCTTAATAACCTCGTGTCTCAATTATTTTCATAGCATATTGTCGAATGAATGCATGTTCTTTATCCCTTTTAAACTGGACGAATATGAGCCTTAACTCACAGTCAGCTCAGTATCTGGGCTTATCCAGACAGGGCAAAAAATGTATAAGTATTTGGCCGTCATGAAATGTGTTCTTCAACCTGTGATGTAATAGCTGTTATTTAACAATTGCTAGCCTCTTAGATAACCCTGCGGTTACGTCGAGTTGATAACACTGGGTTAATCAAACTAACATCTATATCTCGAGGTAAATTAATGATCGTATGATTTTTGTTCATTTTTTATACAGATTTGATGTTTTACTTTGTTCTTGTTATCTGTGCTTTTTGCAAATATTAAAGTAGTATGAACAAACTTGATATTAGTTAATCGGATGTGCGTAGGACCTTTCTTTTTACACGACACTGCCAAACGAAAAGGAGTGTAACCATTCCTATTTTTTTTATTTTACAGTCGATATATTTATGAAGTTCATACAATTATTAAGAAAAGGATTGTTCAATTATTCCGCAGCCTCTAAGAATTTATGCTAACCAGTTCCCGGGCAGACGTCACCATATTGTTGATCATGATTTCTATGTATAATCGAATGGACCAGGACATGGAAGCCAATTCTTCAAAGTGTAACCGCAACAAAGCCGTCATTGCCCTGACGTCATTATCGAGTCATCATGAGAGGCTAGCCGTGACCCAAACTTATTTAATTTATAGAAACACTTGAGTAAACGAATGCATGTAAAATATTGATTGGATGCCTCTGCCAGTCATGGTAGTATATTTAATATGTCAATATAAACTTCCTTGTATGTTTTTGTTAATAAACAGCATTAATGAATTGATTATATTCAGTCGTGACTAGAACTCTTATTTGAGTGAGTACTCAAAAATGTACAGTCAGCATTAGTTAAAACAGCTAGCTGCAATCAAGGACTTTAATTGTTGAGCCATTTAATTGTCAACTAATTTCGGTTTTTTAATAGTTCAACTTTGAACTGTCCAGTATAAAGTGAGCTCTAAACTGCTCAACAATGAAAGCTAGTAAGACGAATCGTATCCTTATGTGATACGACATATTTGGCTACTTTGGCTGCTACTACTGTATATGTAACCTATTGTAGGATATACAGGGTGAATTCTAAATCGTGAATCGTAACCACGTTTACCGGTAAAGCTACTTAAGACTATTACAGAGCACTAGTGTTAATTACAATTAAGGACCCGCTTAATTAATTATGAACAAAACCAGAAAGTGCGTCCCCACTTGTCAACCGCCTTGGTCACCCTACACGACTCACGTGACTTGCATTGCAACGCAATGTTTACCTAAGTGCAAAGGTTATCTTATCAATATCATGCATTAAATGCATTGTGCAGTTTGTTATTTAAACACTCATAAAATTTTCCTTTAGTTTACTCACATAAAAAAGAAACAGTTTTGCACCATCCTCATAATTCAATTTTGTCTCGGTACCGGCGACTCAGGATACCTTCTTCCGAATAGTTCTTGCGTTTGACCAATTCTGCCAGTCTGAGCGTACCAAGATACCATATCAAACCTTTGTATGTTCATGTACGGATACGGTGGAGGCATTTTTATACCATTAATCGTAATAAAACTGAATTATTTTATGAGTAAATACGATTTAAATACAGAAGTTGACAATGTCGACGATGTTGACATTATTGACAATACATGCCAAAATTCTATCCAGCCAACTTCAATATTAGGAGGTTGGATATCTAATGTTGAAATTTTCATGACAAGTGCGAAACATAAATGTAGGGTGACCACAAGATTTTAAAAATTAGGATAATTCAAATTAAAAGTGGACAAAATAAAAACGTACTTAATTTAGGTTTAAAAGCATTGTAAGTTATTGTTACTATGTATAGACTTCAAAAAAAATATTACGATTCACGATTTAGAATTCACCCTGTATTATGGGAACTCATTTTGAGCACCATTTTATTGAACGAGCGAGCGAGGCGAACGATGTTCTCCATTTCAGCTTGGACGAAAATATTTTCGTATGTCCGGTTGTCCGGCTGTTCTCCTCAACAGGTCGCATTTCACAACCGATTTTCGTGAACTTTGTGAGCGTGTTCATTTGTTCAATAATTATACAGATTTTATTTGTCGATTCAGATTACGAAATTGAAAAAAAATTGAAAAAAATACAGGCTCGCGATTTCTACACAGCTCAGAGTCAGTATCAGAAAAATACCTAATATGCTTATGTGACCTGACCAATAATATAATTTTCTCAAACATGCAATGAAATATTGACGTTGTGTTCTTCATAATGGGCTTCGAGGTGTCACGTTTAGGGCGCAGCGAGACGAGAGATCCGTAATGGCATTTCATACAAAATTGGAGGCCTAGGCCGGCAAGATGGCCTTTTTAGGGTTCCGTAGCCGAATGGCAAAAAACGGAACCCTTATGGATTCGTCATGTCTGTCTGTCTGTCTGTCTGTCTGTCTGTCTGTCCGTCCGTATGTCACAGCCACTTTTTTCCGAAACTATAAGAATATACTGTTGAAACTTGGTAAGTAGATGTATTCTGTGAACCGCATTAAGATTTTCACACAAACATAGAAAAAAAACAATAAATTTTGGGGCTCCCCATACTTAGAACTGAAACTCATTTTTTTTTTCATCAAACCCATAAGTGTGGGGTATCTATGGATAGGTCTTCAAAACTGATATTGAGGTTTCTAATATATTTTTCTCAAACATGCTCGGAAATGTAAGCGTTAATATCACGAAATGAAGACGTGAAGTTTCTTGTTTATGGCTCCCTACATTACTTCTTGGCCTTACGCCAAGAAGTAATGTATGAAAACCCTAAGTAAAACCATTATTGTCCGCTACTCTAACTTTTTAAATTTGCTTACTAATATTAAACTGACAAAGGAAAATTTACATACTGCCAACCACCACTAGACACCATAAGCATACTTGCTTCATAAAAAAAATAAAAATAATCTATGGTACTATACTTTATGTGCGGTTAAACATGGTGCTCGAACGGCTTGTTCAAATGGCATGTTTAAAAAATAAAAAAGGCGCAAATTACCTATTATTTAATTGATTACCTAGTATTTATTTTGATTTTAATATTTCCTCACATCGTTTGAGAAAAGTACTATACAATCCTCGGCCGGAACAGGGATTGCTGGACTCGTTGTATTCGGCCTCGTCTACGACTCGGCCGTCTACCCCAATCTCGTCCAGCAATCCTTTACTTCACGGCCTCTGCAGTAATCTACTATTTTTTCTAAACTGAATAGTTTGCGCGAGAGACACTTCCAAAGCGGGAAAAATGTGTGTGTCCCCCCTCCTGTAATTTCTAAAATAAGAGACTGATAAAACTAAAAAAAATATATGATGTACATCACCATGCAAACATCCACCGAAAATTGGTTTGAACGAGATCTAGTAAGTAGTTTTTTTTTTAAATACGTCATAAATCGTAAACTGCAATTTACCTTTCATTCAATCAACTCAAATATAAAAATAAAAACCCTAAATACGGAACCCTTCATGGGCGAGTCCGACTCGCATTTGGGCGCTTTTTTTTATTTCCATTCCACAATTTGTGGCACAGCATCACGGCGTTCAACCATGAAAATTAAAGTTTGATTTCTTGGAGTTTTTTTAAATATTTCAATGCATGTTTGAGAAAAGCACTATATGTACATACCTCGGCGTGAAAAGGGTTGCCAGCGTCATAACATAACTATCTATATGTACTCGGCCGGCAACTCCTTACTTCCCGGCCTCTGTAGCAATACTAGTAATGTACTAAGTATTATTATAAGTACTTAATTGCGTAGTGCCTTTAAAAATTGGTCTCCTCCAACTCCCAAGTCCAATCAGCCAGAGCTCGGATTTTTCACGGCAAAACAAAACACTATCGTTATCTAGCCAGTGATAGAAACATTATTTTATCGATATCGAGTATTATGAGGTATATAAATTATAAAGGTATAAAAATAACATGCCGATATTTTCTTACATTATTGACAAATTACAGTGTGCAAAACAACCTTTTTATATTTTCTTATAAAAAAACTAGAAACGCCGTAAAGTATTTGAGCCAACTAAAAAGTCGCGATTATGACTATACCTCATTGAAAATAATAGACAAAAATATAAATTATAAATTTACTCCCTTGACGTCAAGTGAAGTTGAACGTACATTTAGTATACATAAATGGCTTTATAGTGATAAACGAAACGGTTTACTTCCAGAGAATGTTGAAAAACTAATGATTATCTACTCACTATTACACAAATAAAATGACATGTGCTGCTCTGTGTTTTGACGTGGATTACGAAGAAGAAATTGCATCTGTTTCTAATATATATAATTTCATACAAACTTCACGTAATTTTTTTATTAAATATTTATTTAATTTGGTGACTTTTTTCTTCTAATACACAATTATCGATATCGATAAAATAATGTTTCTACCACTGGCTAGATTACGATAGTGTTTTGTTTTGCCGTGAAAAATCCGGGCTCTGCCAATCATACGAGGTGATATTTAGTCTTGAGAGGTTAATATCTTACAGAGAGGCAATTAAATTAGTCGTAATAGGAAAAAAAAAACAAAAAAAGAACATAAATACATAGATTCACGCCTTCATTCCCAAAAGGGGTAGACGGAGCACATGAAATTTATGTTCCAGTGCCACTTTTAGCATAAATGTGGGTAAAAAATATCTACTAAATGTGATATCGCAGTGATAGGTTGCTAGCCCGTTGCCCACAACATACTCCAACCCTGTTCCTTTAGTACGACTCTTACGACACCCACAGAAGAAAAGAAGTGTTATTCTACCCCGACACCACACGCGTGACACAAAAAAATTAAAGACTCTTATTTTCGCAAAATATGACAAATGAGTTGAGGCATTTTTTTTCAGCATGCAGCACTTAAAAAATTTGCTATCGACTAAATTCTGCTATCTCATGAGTCATGGACTATGCATGACAACTTGAATTCCCGAAACGGATTTCAATTTACATGACTATCTTTTTGAGATAGGGAATCGGTAATATCGATTTACAATCTTATATATTGGATTATCTGTATACCTAAATGGTAATCTTTGTTTTTGCGAAAACCTTGCCCCATTGGTTTAGTTTTAGTCACTTGGGAGATAGCGGAGTTCGTATTATTTGATCATGTACCCACTACCCAAGTTTTCGTCAAGACTAAGCGGCTAGCCGCGTGCGGCTTGCCGTGCGGTTGGACAAAACATATGAAACCGCAAACGCAAAACCTCTACGCACTAAGTGTTTGGCCGCAACCGCACGCGGCTAGCCGCTTAGTGCGTACAAGGGCTAACACCATAGGTTCTTATCTCTACATGATTTATTTAAATTAAATTAATTAATAATTACATTAACATTTTCAGCTTCTTTGACCGACCACCTACTTATTTCTCTTCACAGGTAACGAATCCTCTAGTGTATAAGGCCCTGGTCTGCAACAAACGCCGTAGGTCGCGTCCCGCGTTTGCTGAAAGTCGCGTCCTCTGGACGCCGCGTACAGCGTCACGCCGGACGCGACCTACAGCGTTTGTTGCAGACCACCGCCTAAGGTATAAAGGGCGTTTGTGATTCTTCTAGAGTCCCAAGCGTTGATAGGCTCCGGCGTCAGCTTACCATCAGACAGGCTGTATACTTGTTAGCCACCGTCGAAGGATAAAAAAAAAAGTGTTTTCAAAGTCAAAGTTATATATTCTTCTATTTAGGCATTTAAATGCACCTATGAATGACGATTTCTATGCTAATTATAAGGAGGAAAATCAAGTGAGGTTGCAGTTTTGTAAGTTGGGTATTAAAAAGAAATCGTGTACCCAATTGGCGTGAGTTGTTAAATAAAAATGAACTCAGTGTCAGTTTTGTGACGACAATTAAGTATACAGGTTGTATACCTACAAATTAACTTTTTCTTTAAAAATGCTATGCATATAAGTACACCTTATTTATATGTGAAACAAGTTCCATTTCACATAATTTATGCTTAATTTTCGTCACAAAACTGACACAGAGTTAATTTTTATTTAAGGGGCTCCCATGCCCTTCGATCTGAATCTCTAATGTTTTTTGTAGCTTATTATATTAACAACAACGGCTTTATGCAATATAGTATCCCATATTTACTTCATAGTATTGTTTTCGAGATATTTGGCATCAAAGTTGAACAATTTTAGGCCAAAAAAACTGGTTTTCTTGCCACTACTTTTGTGTTAATTAGTTTAAAACGAAAACCCTAGACACGTTTTTAGAGGCGTCAAAGACGAACCCAAATAATATATGTAGATTTCGTATATGTTAGATCTTTTAGGTCATTAGAGATACGAAATAAGTATTTTTTAGACAATGTTTTAAAAAAATCATACAAAATTAAGTATTTATTTCTTTCAAAATCCGGTAGACAAACGAAGAGATAAAAGATTGAAGAACCGATAGCCATTTGACTTATAATTCTATCTATAGTGCAAAAGTAGGTGATACGATTCAAAACTTGTCAAAAATCTATGAAAACCTCCGGTAGCCCCTTAGTTACTTACGCTAATTTTGTGTACTTGAATTTTTAAAAATGCCCAGTTAGTACGTATATCTCTGGAACGAATCATCCGAAAAATGCTTTTACCAGTATATAGTATGGGCCTTCATGTTAGACATGGGGTATATTTTATTCCGCAGCTCCTCTCGCTATATCTGCAATACGCGAGAGAAGCCGCGTCGGCAGCTAGTAAAAAAAGTTTTTAGTGAAATATTTATAAGTAGGTAGTCATGAAATTAATAATTAATAGCTATCCAAATTATAATCAAGGCTAAGTCCGCAGATATAAGCGAAAGTTGTATTTTCAAACAGTTAAGTTGGTGTCAAATTACTTAATGATTTAATTAGGTATCCAATTAATTTAACCGCTTCTGTTATGCCCGGGCCAGGCCAATGCCAGTCTTTATAATTGATTAAGTAAGTATTTTAATAAATTATGAATTAGAGGCACTTAGTTTATCACGTCAAAGTAAAGTTAAGTGCAAAAATATGTACAGGAACATTAATAAATAAATAAATATCAGGGGACAATCTTACACAAATCGACCTAGTCCCAAACTAAATAAATACTTATTCATGCAAATGCATGACTCAGGAACAAATATTCGTGCTCATCACACAAATAAATGCCCTTACCGGTATTCGAACCCAGGACCTCTTGCTTCGTGGGCAGGGTCACTTGACTACCAAGTAGGCTAAAGCGATCGTCAAACACAAAAGCTATTGACATATTTATGAGAGAGGGGGCGTCCATTAATTACGTGAGCCCCCTCCCCCCCCCCTCCTCTCTGGTGATATGTCGTGAGAATTGGCTCGTCCCCCTCCGCCACTCCCAATCTCACGTGAGATTTTTCAAAATATGTGTTGCTAGTGTATATAGACTTTAAATACTGTCCTTTATGCACGGTCTCAAAAGTGATTGTGTTGGAACCAAGATGTCCATATGATTTTCAGTAAAATTTTATTGAAAAATAGGCAGATTTGAGGCCGAAGGTGGTAGATAGGTAGAACCGAGGCAAAATGGGTAGATCTACCAAAAAGTTGGTATATGTGACCACACTGGTGGCGTTATTTCCTCGCAATTTTAGTTTTTTTCTTGAAAAAAATAGTCACGTGATACTTGCCGAAACCCCCCTCCACTCCCGTAAGTAAGATTAGATAAGATTTGGCTCGGTCCACCCTCCCCCGCTTGAACGTCTCACGTAATTAATGGATGCCACCCTAAGTTGTATGCAGCCATATTTTTACACTTGACTGTACTTCCTAAATGTGTTTATGAATAGTTTCTGGCCGCTACTTTGCGTGCCTATTTAATAAATCGTATTATTCTGGAAATGATTCATCAAAATTAATTCAAGAGAAACTTTTTGTGTGGCACACCCTCACAAACTTTTTGCGTTTTATTTATAATAGGTACTTACCAATAATTACCTACTTTTTTTTGTAAGTATGTTACTTTGAGTACGATTTCAATAGTTTTGAACCACCGAGCACTTTTTTTAAACAATGTATATGTTTTTATTATCTAAGCAATAAACCTCTTTTAAGTACCTATCTTTTTTTCTTGTAGTAGGTAATAAAAAAAAATTAATGCTAATTAAGATCAATAAGCTTGCGTGTTCATGCAATTTCATTTCACGGTCTTGCTCGCAATAGCGCAAATATAACTGTAGAGAAATTAGTTCAATATGCTAAGATTCTTATCGACATCATTAATCATTTCTATCCGAGATGCTATCGATATTGCTATGGGTTCAATGAACTTCATGCAAATGCAGTTAATTGAAGTGCATCTGTGTAAATATATGGGGTTCTATTATCTGTGGCTTTCGTGTCAAGAGGAGATTGCGGTGTGAATGGTGTAATGTTGACGTCCGCTTTAGTTTAGTGTCAGTGTCAACACTGTCAACTGACAACTTGTATGGAAAAAATGACAATTTTGGAAATAATTTATAATAGCTTACATTTTCTGTGTTACGGATATAATATCAATTAAATAGTTAGACAGCGACAGTATCCGACAAAATTTCGGACATCAAAAAAATTATAAATGTCAGCTTTAGAAAAGTCAGAAAAATATTTTAATAATTTTTGTCTTTATTTTGGGTTCAATTACATTTTCGCTATAATATTCAAGATACATCATGCAAAAAAAGACGATGCATGCTTCATTCAAATCTACATAATTACTTCCGGGTGGAAAGTTTGTCGGATTGTTGAATAAAAAAGCATGTTATTCTAAAGAATAACCTTTTAAAATGAAATCACCAAAGGAAACGCTATTACAAATGAATGTTTTTCAAAACCGTATTTTTCCTGTGGTAGTGACCCTGCCTACGAAGCAAGAGGCCTGGGTTCGAACTCCGGTAAGGGCATTTATTTGTGTGATGAGCACGAATATTTGTTTCTTAGTCATGTATGTTTTCTATGTATTTAAGTATTTATTTATCTCTATAAGTATGTTTATCGTCGTCTAGTACCCATGGTGCGAGCTTTGCTCAGTTTGGGACACTAGGTCAATTTGTGTGAGATTTTCCCCTAAAAAAAATAATGTTGCTCTGGTTTATGTTGGGGTGACAAGAATTGGTAAATGGAAAATATTCACAATACATCTACTGTTTGTTTATTAAGTGACCCGTGAAGTGTCGGGTTACAAAAGCACCGCTCCTTCGCCAATAGAGTTTGCGGGATGGAATTGAAGTGTGTTTAGACGATAGGTTAGCAATCAATCATATTATCTACATTTTTAAACCTGTATTCGGGACTACAGACGAACGTATGGATGAGATTATTTAATGTAACCGACATTTTAGAAAATTGTCATTTAAATTGGAATCTTCGACAAGATCAAGTTCGACCATATCTCCCATTTCCACCGGAAGCTTAACTGGGTCCCTATGGCAGATCTTTTAGGATCCTTTGCACGCTTTTCTCACACCTATTCGAGCCCTCTTCACGATATCTCAAATGTAAATTAAACTTTGTCACTCCTCGCCCAGGCTGCGAGTTTCGTCCCTCCCGTTCCCTTAACACTGTAAATTAAACACAATAATACACACTGTAATTAAATTATTTAATTTTAATTATTATCTGTTCTTCCTCACCATAGGCCCCATACGCACTTGCGGTGCGGTTGCGGGCAACCGCTTAGTGCGTAGAGGTTTTGCGTTTGCGGTTTCATATGTTTTGTCCAACCGCACGGCAAGCCGCACGCGGCTAGCCGCTTAGTGCGTACAAGGGCTTAGTGGTTTTCTCACATCTTCATTAGCTGTACGAGCTATTCGTCTCTGGAATGCACTCCCTCTGTCGATAAGACAGGCCCCAAGCAAGTTTATATGCAAACGTAAGCTCTTCAAGCACTTGCTAGAACAATCCTAGCTGAAAAGTTATGTTGGTAGCCAGGTAAGCGCGTCTGCAACAGACGCAACAGTATATATATTTATATGTACCTATGCATGAGTAAATGATACTTATTATTATAATTTGTTTATATTCGTATGAATCAAAACTTCATTTGTATAGTTAGTTAAATGAATATTGTTAATTTTGTTTTGTTTGTATTTTTCTATCACCCATCGTTTGAAAGTCTATGTTTGGCCCTATGGTTGACTGGGGCTTGTCTTGTTGGAAATTACGTCATCGTTTTTCGTCGATTTTTGACCTCCCCCCCCCTATCATCATCCTGTTAATCGTTGAAATGGACCCTCCTAATAAAATGACTATCGTCATCCATTGGCCAGACCCCCCCTCCCCCTCACCCCTATTTTGAAATGACGTAATTTATGAATAGCCCCCTGGTAGAGAATGCCTTGAGGCATTAAGTCCGCTTTTTGTACTTTTTTTGTGTTGTGCAATAAAGTTTAAATAAATAAATAAATCTTCTACCATGGACAGCAGAGTAGCTTTTTGAACGGACTACTTTGATGCAATGCGGCCAACTCAAATAACCTTAAGTTTCTGAAGGTATGATGTGGGTATTAATTTCGTTCGGTTTCCTTGATTCTATTCTTCGAAAATTATTTTCGTAAAATTCTGAAGAGATCCATCGAATGAGTTTTGAATTTTAATAGCAGTTAAAGTAAAAGGGGCATCTTGTGACTTGAATCAATTTTACTTTAAATATCTAATAAGGTAGAGTAAACGGAAAGTAAAGAACTCACACATAGCTCACCCTGCCGATGCCGGCAGGATAAAATGTGAGAACTTTACGTTCCTAACATTTACTCTACTTACTTGTCATTTTATTTCAGACTTAAGAAAAATAGTTGCAAACTACATACCATTATATAAATGTGATACGAAAATCATTTTTCATGTAGGTAAGGGCTGAAGGGGTGTCTTTGAAAATGGGGCGACTTTAATAATACATACATATTATTAGTAAATAATGATTGGCAGATTAGAATAGATCTCAATTTACCTGAAAAGTTATTTTCTAAAGTTACTAGTTAGTCGATGGTAATTAATAATTACTAATTATCTAAGCCATGCTTTGAAAAAACGGAACACGATTCTTAGAGTACCTACTTCAAGACTCAAGCTGGCAAGACTGGTTTCAAATTAAAATGATGGACTGTAAACTCGTGTAAAGTTCAAGCGAGCGAAGTCAGGCTCCTACTTAGGTCATAAAATCTCCAAGGCCCATTGAGATAGGTATTTCAGTAAAAGAGCAAAACTATTTAAGTACAAGAAACCCTGTACCGTGATCAAAATAAAAAAAACTTTACCTTGTCGATCTTATTATGTTTATGTTATAATTACCATGCAATCTTGAAATATGATCTTTAGTTTCGTTAAGATTATATTACATATTCTTTTAACTTATATATTGATCCTGTATTTATCAAAAAGTAAAATTAAACATCTTAAAAACCCCCGGCACAAAAATTAACTCTAAAAACTAACAAATAATATTGGAAACCTCTTATAATTATTATCGTCACATATATTATGTAAGTTCAAATATTTTTATTTTCCAAGCGTCGTCGCGTCGGGGGACCGTAGGGCGACTGAGGTGTTCCTCCGACGTGACGACGCTTGGAAAATAAAAATATTTGAACTTACATAATATATGTGACGATAATAATAAATATATATATATATGTATATATTTTTCATAAATTTAGGTTTAAAATATTATTTGTTCGTTTTTAGAGTTAATTTTTTGTGTCGGGGGTTTTTTTAATTTTAAATTTTACTTTTATTTTGTCCTTTTTAAAGTAATGATAATGATCTTCAAACAGCTGATCAGGTCATGGTTACCTTACCATATACTTTCAATATCATTGAAGTAGGTAACAGGGTACCAAATTTCGAATCGATAGGACATATGGAAGTTAGTCAGATCCCCTCATCAACTAGAAAAGAGGTGATGATCTTCAAACGGCTGATCAGGTCATGGTTACCTTACCATATAATTTCAATGTCATTGAAATAACACGGTACCAAATTTCGAATCGATCGGACATAAGGAAGTTAGTCAGATTCTCTCATCAACTAGAAAAGAGCTGATGATCTTCAAACGGCTGATCAGGTCATCGTTACCTTACCATGTAATTTCAATGTCATTGAAATCTCACGGTACCAAATTTCGAATCGATCGGACATAAGGAAGTTAGTCAGATCCCCTCATCAACTAGAAAAGAGCTGATGATCTTCAAACGGTTGAACAGATTTTCATGAAACATGGCTAAGAACACTCGGGTTAAAATTATCTATGATATAAAAAATAACTGCATTCGGTCCATCCATTTGGGCGCTACGTTACACACAGACAGATACACAGACACGTTAAACTTATAACACCCCTCTCTTTGCGTCGGGGGTTAAAAAAATTATACAATTAGTTCCCATATTTAAACCAAAACTTAAGCGGTTTAATTTATATACCTAAACCTTACTTTATAAATGTTTTTTTTTTATTCAATCCCTATGCATAATATCTAGATAGTCATTTAGTCTACGTGGTTATTTACCAACGTTTAGTAATCCTTAAAGTTTTCTGGAAGACATAATTATGGCTGTAAGACGTGTAAGACCACCTGTTGTCTTTCTGCACTTTTCTTAACCAACAGAAATGACTGTTACTTTCTGCAACCGTACGTAGTATTCAGCATTGTTAACTTAAACAGCTATGCAAAATGCCTTAAAAACTTACCAAGCAACTTCAAAATTCCGGATACAGTTCAAAAACCCCACATAAGCACTGTGCACAAAACTAAGAGCGTAACACATGCAGTCTGTGTTTGTGAGATTGTCAATGCAATGCCAACTTTCTACTTGAACTTTAGCAATTTAAACAGAAATAAGAACACTATAGGCACAGGTTCGGCTAAAGCTTGCGTCGAAAGTTAGTTTCAGTTATGTTTCTGTTAGTTTTAACTCTTGTTTTTATAGTTTTTTGATGACGTAAAAGTTTTCGCGTGTTCGGAGCGGGCGGGTGGTCGCTTCGGCGGTCTGTGCGCATCTGACTGAGCTAGCTCGCAGACAGTTGACCTTCGTAGAATCAAATGCGAGTGAAGTTAGGTGCGACCGGTTTTGCTTTGGGCAAAAGTGCCTGTATGCCTTTGCCTATTTTTCGAGTTACGATGAGCTTCGGTGTCAGTTTTTTTGATTTTCAGACTTTTTGAGTCTACACTTTTCAATTTTGGTGGCAAATTTGCAATTAGGATGCAAAATAGACAACAAATTGAGTATTAACGCTTTAACTTAATTAACTCTTTCTTGGAAATTTATAAATATAGTGTGAAAAGCCCTAGGATCTAGGGATACATAGGTAGAGCATAATACAATAAAGTTAAACTCTACCGGTAAAATACATCAAATCTCTGCTGTTTCCTCTGCCTACTCTACCGGCTTAATTCGACTTTTGTCAATGACATGATAGGTAGTTTAAGCATAAAGTGTAATTTTGCAAAAGCTCGCGACGTATCATTATTTACAAAAGTCATTACATTCCTGGCCACGTATTCGAAGAGGTCGCTGGTTCGAATCCAGCTCAAAGTAATACCTTTTTTTTTTCTCTTTAATTTGAAATTTTAGTTTCGCGTTAGCAGACATAACCGCTAATACAAAATTATAATTACGGCCAACTCATAGCCTGTCAATAAACAATCTCGAACTGTAGCCCTGCACGTCCATCATGAGACGGCCGCGAGTGCCGCGACATAGGTACTCTCGATTTTTCTCGCACTATAAGTACCTCTTGTTCTAAGTGTTCTAATAAGAGAGAGACGGATAGTGCGAGAAAAATCGAGAGTATCTCGCGGCCGTCTCATGATAGACGTGCTGGTCGAAAAGTGTTTCCAATTATTTCATTTGTCACTTTAATCATAAGTACTTTATTTCATTTCATTTAATTTTCTTTATTTTTTACGGGGTTGACTAAACTGACTGGCTTACAGTAGTCATGTAATATTTGGACTTAAGTTTTGTATACTGTATGACTGACATTTAACATTTATGTTAATATTGATAATCAATTTTATGTAATTTGGAGTAGGATAAATATTTATTTAAAACTTGTCTTTGTAAAAAAATACACGATATATTTACTCGCGGGATCTACAGCTCACAGAGCCAAAAGTTATAATAGTAATAAGTATTGTAATCAGCTTAACAATTATATTAGAGTTTAAAGTTTCTTTACAATAAAAGTGTTGAGATAAATGATAATGAAGACGGTAATTTCAGTTACGTTTTCACAGCATGTCAGATGCGTTTGACTCATCAAAATCATGAAATTACGTAATAATAGTAGTGAATTATTTACATCCGTATTGATTATGGGTTTCCAGGTTTGGTACGGCATCGGGATACAGTCATAACTCATGTTACAAGCATATTCAACATTTCAAAATGGCCCCTGACGTTCGGACGGTGATTATCTCAAATGTTTTCGCCGAAACCGAACTTTAGCGAGTTTGTTTTAATTGGCATTAAATCAGAGGGCGTTGCACGGTTGCATGTTAAAAATGCGGCAAAGTTAGAGTAAGTTGGGAGTATTAAAAGGTTCTGTATCTATCGGTTTTAATTTTTTAACGAGGGGATGCTAATTTAGACATGACAATATAAAGGCAAGCTTACAAATATAAAGGCCTGTGCCACTGGCCTAAACTGACAAGTTCTACAGTCGAGAGTATTTATAGGTTTTGTATCGATATAATCTTGGTTACAGTTTGTAACATTTAGGGGACGGGCAGGGGGATGCGAATTCAGTCATGAACTTTACAATGGCAAGTTTACAAATTACAAATGACAAACTTGACTTGTGTGTACCCTTGCAATCATTACTCATAGACCACGAAGTATATCTGAATATCTGTCAATTTAGACCGCCTTGACAGGTTGGCTTCCCACGAGGCCGCTAGACCCAGGCCTATGCCGCTGAACCGACTACTTCTACAGTCGAGTTCATACATATATGAACGTTCCAAAGGTTCAAAATACGTTCAAATTACACCTGCCATGCTTGCAGTCGTGTATGCCGCTCCCGAATAGGCTTGCACAACCATGAGATACGTTGTCTCTCTTCTTGACACTGCTTGTAGTCTGTAATAGATTTAAAAGTCATTGATGGAAGGTTAAAAAAATTCGGACCAACCTAAATCTTGTTCACATATTTTTGATGACTTGTCCGTGCACATATTTATACTGTACAGGGGACATAAAATGTGCCCTTCGTAGATTTCATACGATTTTTTAATATTCAATCACACTAAGAAATTAGCCAGGTCGATCGGGGTGACTGTGATCTAATATCAGGGGTGACTTTGACCATTTAGATCAAACGAAATTTTACGTTTTTTGTCACAATGAATGTGCGTACTTTTTCACTGTTTACCTAAAAGAGCCCCATGTCTACGAAAGAAAATTGCTTGTTTTACAACAATTTAATATTTTTTCAAAAACCCTGTCACCTCAGTTGACAATAGTAAATGTTACCCCTCAAAATGCGATATATCTTATTAACGTATATTACAAAGTGTATTAGATGTACCAAATTATTGTAAATTACTAAATTAATTATTTATTTACTTATGTAAATAAATAACTCACACATTAGTGTCAAATTCAAACACAATTAATGTATCGTTCTTGAATAAATGAACTGAATATTTGGGAATTTAATTTAGCTTAGTCAGTAGTTATTTTTAGTTGTAGGTATAGTTTTGTATTAGTTTGGGTTTAATTAAACTTATGTATCTACCTATGTTAAAGGTACTAAGTACCGCATTTTAATCAGCAGACATGTCTGTAATTACCGCATAAAACCAACTAAAAATATTTCGACTTACGCTTTTTTATTTGTTTATACCAAGACGGTGGCAAATAAGCATACGGTCTGGTCTGCCTGATGGTAAGCGAACGCCTTAGCCTATGAACTCCAGGTGAGTCATGAGACTCATGAGCCAAACACAAAAAAAACGGTTTATACGGGACCCTGCAATCTCTTCGAATTGAAATTTTCCCATTCAAAGTCGGTTGATCCGCGATTTATTGCGCAGCCAAGTTTGTAATTAAATTACGACTGATTAAATATCTTATTTCGGGTTGTTTTATAATTAATAACAGTTAGACCGTATTACTCCTTTGAGGGCTGTGAGTCAGTCGGTATTCTTGTTGTGCTGACTGAGCCTTGAAGTGTTATCAATCCGAAATATAATAAAATGTACCAACGTAAGACTTTTTTATAGGTACTTAAAAAAAACAACAGTTTTGTAAAGAAGTTTTAGAAAAATTGCAAACCTCTAATTTTCCCCGATAGGATTTTGCTCAATTTTATAAAATAACACTAAACGTACAATTGCTGTGTGGGTGTTGAGCGAAACTAAATGACTACTTAATTAATCTCCAATTATTTTAGATGACCATAGTTTTTTTATTAATCCAGTTCAGAATGTATGCTTCCTTGTACTACATAAGTACTTTTAAATATTCCAGCTTTCATGGATATAATCTACTCGAACATTGAGAATAATGACTTCGGTCTAACTTTTTTTTATTAAAAAACCGACAAGCGCGTCACTTCACTTAGGTATTGTTAAACAGGTTCTAGACACATTGACATACCTCTATCTGTCTCTTTCTGACCCGTTGACTTTTCCATAAGGATGTCTTGCATTTTTTACGCGCTGGTGGTGAAAAAGGATGCAGACATAGCGTTCGTTTTTTGAAATTTGAATAAATTTACACTTTGAAAGAAAGCTATAAAGGTCTTCGAACTTCCATCTTTACGTGAATGCATTACACGATTTTCTACTTCTGTTCATAAATAGAGTGCAATTTTATGCCTGTCATTGGCAGTATTAAATTACTTACTTGTCTATAATCTTTTTTTGGTTTGTAACTCTTAATATGCCAAGCTGGGAGGTAGTAGTCCGTATATAGTAGGTTCACTGGACGATGATATTGGAAAACTGGTAATATAGGGTTCTATTTCTGCAGTTAACCATTTTTAACTAGTGGATCCGTGAGCTATAGAACTCACTATAGGTATAGTGAGTTCTATCCTGTCTTTATTATTTCTTTTTTTTTTTTTCGAAAAAGTGACTTGGCAAATAAACAACGATTTTCGGCTCAAGCAGCCCCGTATTCTGTAACTTGTTTTAAGCTCACCTCAACGCTTACCCACAAATATATCTTGACACCGTGATGCGTAGTAACTAAGCGTAGGTAGAGGTCTAGTTTCGTGACGGTGACCGGCGGGGTGAGCCGCATAAGCGCGAGCGAGTAACAGACCAGCATAGAACTTCGTTCGCTTCGCTCGCTCGTTCGATAACTTATAACTAAATTCGTGTTACCAAACATGAAGTAACATTTATTTAATATGCCGAATGCTACTTTGAATTGAAGAAAGGTGGTCGGTTAATACTAGTTTTCATTGGTATTAAACTACCACCTATCAGAGACTATAAATATTTGTTATTTACGTACCGTCAAGTGTAAAAACCTCTCATCCGTGAGAGGAGGCCTGTGCCCAGCGGCGCTACCACAAACTTCGAAAGTCGAAGTTCGGGTATTTCCATCTCTATCGCACTCCCTTACTCGAGTGACAGGGATGCATGTATTACGAACTTCGACTTTTGAAGTTCGTGGTAGCACCGCAGCAGTGGGACGTATATAGGCTGATTTATTATTATTTAATATAAGTGTAAAAATATGGATGCATTAAACTTACTCATAAATATGTCCCGTCGCTCTTATGTCAGCGGATTAATGTTTCGGTGCATATTTTTGAGAGGATATATAAATAAATAAATATTTGGGGACAATCTTACACAAATCGACCTAGTCCCAAACTAAGCAAAGCTTGTACTATGGGTACTAGACGACGGTATACATACTTATATAGATAAATAAATACTTAAATACATCATACATCCATGACTCAGGAACAAATATTTATGCTCATCACACAAAGAAATGCCCTTACCGCGGGATTCGAACCCGGGACCTCCGGCTTCGTAGGCAGGGTCACTACCAACTAGGCTACAGAGGTCGTCAATCGTCGGTCGTAATATATATCCACATTTTTGCACTTGACTGTACCTATCTTTATCAACATTTATTTTTATTTAGGTACAGCGTATTCCCATTTGAAATCAGAAATATTTTTACACCTAAGTATGCCAAATGTATAAAGATATAGATATTGTTACTTCTATATATGTATAATTATACACCATACACGGGGGGAATTATAGAATTTCACCACCCCCTTTCTTCCCGTGGGTGGCTCAAAAATCGACTAAGGGAGCATGGTTGAAGTGTGTTGTGTGCGATGGGCTAGCAACCTGCCACTGCGATATCACATTTTGTCGATCTTTTATGTACCCACATGCTAAAAGTGAAACTGGAACATAAGTTTCATGTGGCGCCTACCCCTTTTGGGAATAAAGGCGTGAAGCTATGTATGTATCTATAATGATACCACGTGTGTTTGCTCACGTACTCAGCTTGTTTATTCCCCTTCTTATTTGTAATATCTAAATCTGCAAAGACTGCGTTTTCTTAGAAAATAGGTTTCATATCTGCATCTCTACATTGTTTAAAGTTAGCCTTTACATTATAAGGCTAGCGCTACATAGTGTATTAGTACAAAAAATCGGATAACTATTGCAAAAGTTCAAGTTTAAAAATTTTACTCGTCCTGGCGGTTGAACTCCAATTTTATGACAGTGACGATTGCATTGGCGATCTACTCGAATCAAAATCTATACTTTTAAAGACAGAGTTTTTTACAAGCTGTGTGGGACAAATCTTGCGAGTTAAATTTGACCCACTTCCCGGTGGCTATGGAGCTGAAATTTTGGGTATAAGTATAGTTGGGATGACAATTCAATATTATGGTACCATCGAGCTGATCTGAGGACGGAGACAGAAGGTGGCCATGGGAATTCAGTACTTAACCGACGTAACCCCGTTGAGTTTGGGCTCGTTAGAATCGTCTCAATGAGTAGTAGGCAATAAAAGCTTGTACCAAAAATGATTTTTTTGACAGAAACTTATTATTATAGAGAGGAAAAGTCTGTGAGATTGCAGCTAGGTAAGTTTGTTGTAAAGGGTATCTACTCTCTGGAAGCGCTCATCCGATTTCATAAACTCTTTCACCAGCGTGTAGAGTGAACTTCGGGATGGTTATAGGTTAGGTATATTTTATTCCGCGGTAAGTAATATAATTACCTTTAGAATAACTACAACTTAGAAAAGTTGAAAAACCTCCGACATTTTCATTTCAAAGTCCAATATCTCAAAAACGGCTAAACAGATTTTCATCAAACATGGCTAAGAACACTTGGGATCACATCAGCTTTCGAATAAAAAAAACCGCATTCAAATCGGTCTAACCGTTTGGGAGCTACGATACCACAGACAGATACACAGACACGTTAAACTTATAACACTCTTTTCGTCGGGGGTTAAAAACAGTAATCTAATCTAATCTTTTAGCGACGAAAGAATGCTCAAAAATTATTGTTGTCCGCTACGGTTCAAAGTATGTAGCAATAATTGGAGTTCAATGCGCAGACCAACCTGCAGAAGTTAATACTATCATCATCGTCATCACATCCGCCAAAAGACGTCCTCTTCCGAACAACCTGCGCTATCCGCATCCAGTGGACTGTCGCGACCTAGGTATACCAGAGTGGTAATCACGTAACGTTTCGAACGCGCGTAAGGACAATTTAATTGACATTTTTCCATATAAAAAGTGACATTTAGATCTATATGCTGGTAAAAGAAAACATTATAAAGTCACTAGCTTCCACCCGCGACTTCGTCTGCGTGGACCCGGGATAAAAAGTATCCTATATTTACATCCAGGCTATAAACTTTCTTCGGGCAAAATTTCATCCAAATCAATTGAGCCGTTTAAGCGTTATTGAATAACAAACATCTAAACATCCAAACATCCAAACTTTTGCGTTTATCTCTTAATGTACCTTCAGCCTTACACGGTCCTGAGATAGGCATAGTGCGCCAACAGAAACATTGTGGTAACTTAGAAACTAAAAGAATAAGAATATTTCAAATAACCACCAATCTCATAGACCTTGCGAACTTATATTATACTAGCTTCCGCCCGCGACTTTATCTACGTGGACCCCGGGATAAAAACTATCCTATATTTGAATCCAGACTATAAACTATCATCGTGTTAAATTTCATCCAAAGCGGTTGAGCCGTTTAAGCCTGATTGAGTAACACACATCCAAACTTCCGCATTTATAATATTAGTAGGATTACAGTGAAATTATATTTGATGTTTTTATTTTAATTTGAATGTGCAATTTAGCTGAATTTTACTTCACGTATTCCAATAACCTTTATTAATTAGTGAATGATTATTTTTTCGTTTTTATTTCTTCTTCGCATTCTTTATCTTCTTTGGCTGTTTCCTTACTTGGAGGACGGAATCTGTATGCATTATTTCCATCTTTACCGAGAGCTTACTGATGTCCGCCAGTACTACAGGCATAGTGTTTAACCTTATTTAAATGTGTCAACCTGCGTGCGCACAATACACACCAAATATACTGGCAGTATATTGACAGTATATCAACAATGAATTAAATCTGAGCGCCACAAGTAAGTTCACGCTACAGTACAAACAAATAATAGCGCATACTGTTTCCACCGGTTCAAAAAGCTATGGAAAGAGCTTTCTGGTTGCAGGCATTTCAAGATCCTTGACGCGTTTGACACAGTTTCCATAAATACCAATGTTAAAAAGAAAAATGTATGTAACCCTTTGTAAGCGCTTTAACGTCTCCTTAGGTCTATGGGTGCGCTTGCGCGCTAATTAGTGAGCAAACACGAATGCACTCACCGTCTGATGTTTTATTTTTGCTCACAGCAAAGGAAAGTAAAGAGCATTAGTTCAGAAAACTAAGCAAAGGTAACATTAATGAGAATGCAGTCCGGTAGTTTAACCCACGTATATCATACCACATGTGGCAATGAGATGAAAATATGGATACATTGATTTGTGTGAGATTGTCTCCTAAATATCTATATGTATACTAGCTTCCGCCCGCGACTTCGTCTGCGTGGACCCGGGATAAAAACTATCCTATATTTTAATCCAAGCTATAAACTACCTCCGTGCTAAATTTTATCAAAATTGGTTGAGCCGTTTATGCGTGATTGAGTAAACAACCAAACATCTAAACATCCGAACATCTAAACATTCAGACATCTAAACATCCAAACATCCAAAGGTAGTAAATATTTATATATTTTTATTATAGACGAATCATTCGAATGTAGGTAGAGTCGACGATCAAGATATGTTTATTCATTTCGCGGTGTTCTTCTATATTTATACACAGACAACCAATCAAAAATATCTATTCTAAAAATATAAATTCTTTACTGTTACGATATAAGAGTGACAAACTTTGAAGGCGAAAAAGAATGCATGCCATACGATACGATTAAATAAATAAAATAAGACGCATTTTCAAAGGTTGTCTGTATAAATATTGGAGAACTAGACAGTACAATGGAATAAGGTGTAAACGTGTCTTTCACGTCGACTGTACATAACATTGAAACACAATTAACTGGGTATCTTTATCCATCTAGTTATACTAGATCATTTCCGTGGCTAATCACATCTATGGTTGAAACGGTTTCCTTTCATTTCATAGTCTTATTAAGTCTGATGCATTAGTACTTGGTCTTATGCAATTTGGTTCAGCTCGCCCCATTAAAAACTAATCCATCAGAAATGTGGCATGTGTCCACTGTTATCCGCCTATGAAGCGGCTAACATGTTGAACCTTAATTTTTTCCAAGAACTTTACCATATTCATCTGCATATTTTACGTTTTAGAAGCAAGCTATCTGAACAAAAATTCATGCATTCCTGACATATCTGATGGTCATATAGTTACTCCCGTAAGTACATACAATCCTTGTAAAAAAATAAATTAAAAAAAAAAACCCGACTCAACAAAAGTAGCAACGAATGCTACGATCCATCTAAATAGACTAAACAACCGCGCTCAACTCGGTTCAGCCGTTTGGGAGCTACGATTCCACAGACAAACACACAGATGCAGATGCGTCCTCCTTCCTTTATGTCAAGGGTTAAAAAAAAAAACTATGTTTTCGCCACCATGGAAATGTGACCTGTGCAGCCACAGTGTGACCAATTTCAAGTCTGATTCTGATTAATTATTATGAGAAAGCATTCATCGATGTGACGTAGCTTTAACGTACGAAAGTTCGTCGTTGAACATACACACTTGAAACATTGACGGCAGACAACGGACACACGCGACCGGTCAAGTAAACCATAATCTCCAGACTGGTCCATAATCTCATCTAGTGATGCAAGCGACGACAAATCGGTATGCAGCCCCGTACAGACCGGCTCGTGGACTAGACTGAAGGTTTATGATTGTTAATCGACTGTAAATACGCCGTGAAATGGATGGATTAAAGAGACAGATTGATGGAAATTAAAGTATGATTCATTCGGCACCGTATACTTTAATACTGGCACTACGATAACATCACGCTACGGCCATCCGATCCTTCAACCTACAATGGAAACTGTTTTTTAGGGTTCCGTAGCCAAATGGCAAAAAACGGAAACTTATGGATTCGTCATGTCTGTCTGTCTGTCTGTCCGTCCGTATGTCTACTATAAGAAATATACTGTTGAAACTTGGTAAGTAGATGTATTCTGTGAACCGCATTACGATTTTTACACAAATATACAAATAAAACAATAATTTTTGGGGGTTCCCCATACTTAGAACTGAAACTCAAAATTTTTTTTTGTCACACTCATACGTGTGGGATCTATGGATAGGTCTTCAAAAATGATATTAAGGTTTCTAATATCTTTTTTTTCTAAACTGAATAGTTTGCGCGAGAGACACTTCCAAAGTTTTAAACCCCCCCCCCCCCCCTGTAACTTTTCTAAAATAAGAGAATGATGAAACTAAAGAAAATATATGATTTACATTACCTTGCAAACTTCCACCGAAAATTGGTTTGAACGAGATCTAGTAAGTAGTTTTTTTTTAATACGTCATAAATCGTAAACCGCAATTTACCTTTCATTCAATCAACTCAAATATAAAAATAAATACGGAACCCTTCATGGGCGAGTCGGACTCGCACTTGGCCGGTTTTTTTTAATACTACGACGGTGGCATACAGGCACACGGCCTGCCGAGCTGCCTGATGGTAAGCTAACGTCGCCTATACAGACGCTTGCGAGACCAGAAGCACAAGCGCGCTTCTGACCCTTTATTGATTCTACTGTTACTCTACTTCTTCATTCATCCAATTGTTCAGAGCGTTTCTATGATAATATTCCACAGCCTACGAGACCTCAGTTTCATCATTAGGTTGAATCAATCATATTGAAACATGAAAACTAAACTTAGACTACTTACACGTCCATAAAGTAAGTAGGCGCCAATTGGAAAAAAGAAACGATAAATAAAGTGGACGCGCATATCGTCGGTCAGTGTTGACGATCTTTATCATTTCTTTATTTATTTAGAGAAACTAGTTGTCCACTGGAGCGGAGTCAAGTTCACAGCCGGATCGAAAACTACTTTCACCGACCAATATTATGCAAATCGCCGTTTATTGGTTATTTATTTGTTCTAGTTTCGCTTTTACTTTCGTTGCGGGACTACTGCGGGCCTATACCTTGTTTATATGAGTAGTGGGTTTGGGATAGTGTGAGATTTAATAATGATGTAACCTCGGCCGGTATTCTATTCGCGATATTTGATAATAGTAGACATGTTCCCAATTTTCTGTGTGTCTTTCACAACCAGAATGACACAGCATGAAATATGTCACATTCTGCCAATTATCGCGGATCACTGGCAGATCCAGGATTGGCTGTCGGTGCAATATCGAGAAAACCTGGATACATCTGCGAAGAAATTCAAAGATATATGTGAAGTCCCCATCCTGCACTAGCCTGCACCGCACGGCCAGCGTGGGCACTACTGCCCATTCCCTCTCACCCAAGAGAGAAAGCCTGTGCCCAGCAGTGGGACGTATATATACACGGGATTTTTTTATATACTGGTAATTAAAGCAATTCGTGATAAATTCTTCCCTAACCATTCCAAAATATCAAAAATGCACAACGTTAATATTCAAGTTTTCACTTCTGCCGGCACTCTCGGAGTGCAACCCGGTCTTTTTTTTCAGAATAAAACTGAATAAGGAATCACTTCATAATTCAAAATCATTGTCACGCTAACGGTAGTTTGCGAAAATTTGACGTATGTGTGTTTGACGTATCTACTTAACTTCAAGAATTGTAGGGAGGCCAGATTCAGTGGATATTAGTGTTAATTTTGTATTAAGCAGTTACGCTGCTAACGAAATTATACATTTTTAAATAAAGGAAAAATTGAAAAATTCAATGCTCCGAGCCGGATTCGAACCGGCGACCACAGGCATTCATGGCCCGTCGCTACTAACCAACTGAGCTATCGGAGCAATCCGGTTCGGGCACCAAATGAATGCCTGTGGTCGCCGGTTCAAATCCGGCTCGGAGCATTATATTTTTAAATTTTTCCTTTATTTAAAAATGGATATTAGTGTTAATATTAATCATTAAATTTAATTAACGAAACAGTGTTTTATATGCATGAGACCTGATCCATAGAAATCCGTTTTGGCTGTTTATCAATATTTTTCGACTCCTGATCATGGATTAAAATTAATCGTGTATAGGCTGATGTTGATGATGTCATATCAACTGGCTAATTAAGCAGTTACTGTGTATTTATAGCATTTAGTAACTCAATTCAATACGTATAAGCAATTAAACCAGTGTTGCCGTGATGCTGAAGACCGTAACAAGTGGGGGAGCATCGCGAGGGCTGTTTTTTCCATAAATGTTCATAAAATCACCACCACTCTGATTTAGATTTAGATTTATTTATTTCGAGATAAAAATTACAATATAGATTCGCATACAATGTCAAAATTATAAGAATCCTTATCACGATCGTCAATAATAAGAAATAAAAATTAAATAATATTCAAAATGTCAATACAGAAAGTGGAATTAATATCTCCGATTACGGATTGTCATTTAACAACTAGTGGATAATTAATTTCAAACAAAAATAAACAATGTCAATTTACGTATTACCATTTCACAGTAGAAATACAATATAAATATTACACAAGAAATAGTATCAGATTAGGTATCAATAAATCAAATAATTAAAACATTATTTTCATGAACTCGTGAACAGAGTACAGAGGGTTATCCAGCAAAAGATTTCTCAGTCTACGCCCAAATGTTTCGTCACAAGGTTCGTTTCTTATATCGGCGGGTAGGTGCTCGAAATAAGTAGGCCCAATAACCCGGGGATTTTTCTTTGAAAGCGCCATGCGACGAGGAACTGTCATTAGGCGCCCAGTTGAACGAAGCTCTTTACCCGTTACATTCACACGCGCAAACTGGGAGATGTTTTTTTTTACAAATAAGAGAAGCTCGAACAAATGTTGTGAGTAGTGCGTCATTATGCGTTGCGTCGAGAATAACTCCCGACAGGGGTGACGATGCTTTACTCCTATAAGTACCCGAACTGCACGTTTTTGAATTACAAGAACTCTTTGCGCATCCGTGGAGTTACCCCATAGGAGGGTACCGTAGGACATCAGGGAATGAAAATATGCGAAGTAAACCTGTTTCAGTGAATCACCCGAGATAAGCGGCTTTAATTTTCTTAACGCAAAGACAGCACTACTCAACCTGTCACACAGACTGTCAACATGGCGCTTCCAATTCAAATTGGAGTCGATAATAAATCCAAGGAACTTGCTTTCCTCACATACCGGCATCCAACAGCTTGCCATTGACAATGGCGTTGGTACTTTACGGCCAGAAAAAAGCATGATGTTGGATTTGGCTACATTCAGTTGCAGCCCGTTATCCACGAACCATGTTTGGAGTTGCGTGCAAGCCTCGTTAATTTTGATGGTTAGCTCTCTCTCTGTCTGTCAAGAGTGAAGGACTGAAGATATAGAGAATCAATTGAACCCCGAATTTGTCCCAGATTCCACTAATTTCACATAGCAAACTGCTCAACACTGCCCTATATTAGCGCCATTAGCCCAAAGGTATCTGCGTCATGTGTTGACAAAACAAAACCACGTGACGTGACCCGATTGCTCAATATGTTAATGTGTTTAATCACCAGTCACCAGCATCCTTTGACCCCTAGATCTTAATAGTTCCGAATCATTTCAAAGTTCAAATTATAATGGTTATTACGCCTCAACACTCTCTTTACTTTTAGCGTCGGGATTGGGTGCGTGATTGTCTAGTAAAGATCTGACTTTGAATATCGTTGTAGAAGTAAAGACCCCCGTTAGAAATGTATTCTTAGTTTTTATCTGACTTCAAAAAATAAGGAGGTTCTCAATAGGGAAGATACATATAATATTTATCATTATTCTGTGACCAAAATGCTGAAAAAACATATAATAATAGCAACTGAAACGTTTTTACTTTAGTTTATGCTAATTTCAAACAATAATTGACCTAGCATGTTACAATATTAATGCATTTATGTTGAGGAGGACTAATGACTAAAAAATAAATTATATATATGTCGGAGAGGAGAAGTTTCATGCAGCGCCCTCTATTACATTCATCGTGACTTCGGTCGTAATGTGCTCCACTCTCAATCTACAAATGTCATCATTGAAATACTTGCGAACGAGGACATATTTGTAGATTGAGAACCCAGGATACGCCCACACCTCGACATATATATATATATTATTGGAATGAAAAACTTAAAAATATTAAATAATGAAGTTAAGTTTGAGTTGTAATTTTAATATCAATAAGAAAACTATCCCCCTCTCTCTATTCCCTTTGCCCCGTGTAAGTATAGGCAGAACAGTTTTCTAATTCGTGGCTGTAAAAAAAATATAGCTGACAAAAGACCTTGATATTGACATATTCAACAGTAATATTCCTGCTGTGAGGCATAAATGAACGAGCAGTTTCTTTGAATGAGCGTAGCTTTAAGCTTTTAGTTAATCATACTGTGATCCTACCCTTATGATGTTGGTATATATAGTTAAGTTAAATTAATACATAAGTTTCCACAAAACCCCTATAGTTAGGAAATCTCACAAATGCAGTGTAAAATAGTCATCTCACAAATGTTCACTTCGATGCTGTCGGTGGGTACCTGTAATTGGCTTTTTGTATTGTATTTATCTATATAATCAATGTGTTTCTGTAGCTGTTGGTTCTCCAAAAAAAAATTAAAAAAAATTACTCAATCTCTCACTCTCAATCACAATAATTACGATTTAAAGTAATATGAAACGGAACGTGATTTAATACAACAGTCAGCGTCTGATGACGTCACTCTTGTCAAAAGTCAAAACTTAGGCAACTCTAAGGACGAACCACGGACAAACAAATATGGCGAGTGACAAACATGACTGACGTCACAGGAACAGTTGATCCGTTTAGGTGCAAAAGTTTAAATTGTCAGTTTGTAACAGGAATTTTTGACTAAAAATTATAGCAAGTATTTTTTTTTTAATACTTTCATGGTACATGCGATTCTTTCAAATGAAAGCAAAAATGAAAATATTGCATCTTCCCTATTCGTCGGAATCTTTTATTTTTTATGTATGTTCCCTGATTACCTACTCGAAGATGCCTGGACCGTTTTGGAATGTTTGGTATTCTTCCCAGGTGGTCCAATGGTCATTAGGTTAGGACGGGATCCTGGTGAAATCGAGGAAAATCTTCAAATATTATCGGCCCAAAAGTTGGGCCGATAATAGGCAGATAACAGAAAAAACCCAAAGCGCTGTATTTGGGCCCCAAATACAGCGCTTTGGGTTTTTTCTGTTGTAATCAAGGTTTTCGTTCTCGGAAAGCAGTTCATGTGCTAAAGTGGAAATGTTCATATACCTACGTGGCTTGGTGCTGAATTGAAGTTGGTTAAACCTATGTTTTAAAGAAAATCATTTGCAATCGTGATGAAACATAGGCATTTTAAACTCCATCTTTCCGCAGCAAATGGTTCCACTAATTGGTTTTCACTGCGTTTAATTACATCTAAACACTTTAATAGCAAACAAAACGTTGGTTCCCCCGACTAATGACATTTCGTCATTTCGCAGTAAATCGCTTTTGACATTTGTGAAATGCACAAACTAATATTGGAATAACAAAATCTATTTTAAACGCGTCCGGTTTTAGACTTACATTCAAGATATTATATTAGGATAAATAATTGTGGTGGACCGCAGCGTTTAGCTGGCACACGATATATCATCTTCTTTTTTTTTCGTACGCTTTTGTAATGTGTAAATAATACATTTTCAATTCTTATTTCTATTTTTAAGTTATCTTATCACTTAAGGGGCTCCCATACGCCAATGACCTTCGATCTGAATCCCTTAGTTTTCTAACGTTTTTTGTAGCTTATCAACGGTTTTAAGCAATATAGTATGCCATATTGACTTCAAAGTTCATTGTTTTCGAGATATTTGGCATCAAAGTTGAACAATTTTAGGCCAAAAAACTGGTTCACTGGCTATAACTTTTGTGTTAATTAGTAAGATTATAAAAACGCATATCAAAATTATAGGTAAGTTCGGTATGTATGAGTAGGTATGAGTTTCGGGTGTATAAAAGTTCTAATGTGGATGAGGTGTCGGGTTTTGTATTTTTACAGACCTTTCTTTAAAATAGGATATTTAATTAAGTATTAACATTTTTCAAGTTATTCGATATCAAAAATGTTAAACAGGAATCAAACTTTCCCATATCTGCACCTGGAATGCTAGCTTCAATAAACCGAGGACGAGTGTCG
The DNA here is from genome assembly GCA_947578815.1 of Epinotia ramella. Classification (NCBI taxonomy): domain Eukaryota; kingdom Metazoa; phylum Arthropoda; class Insecta; order Lepidoptera; family Tortricidae; genus Epinotia; species Epinotia ramella. Next base: position 29,940,250 of record OX388202.1, read on the forward strand.
AAATGAAAACTACTAAATTTCGTTGATTTTTGACGGGAGCCCCTTAATATAACCCTTTTGAAAAAACGTAACGTTTACGTGTAAAATGTATATTTTATTAATAAACGAATTGAATTGAATTGAATTTGCCGTCCTCGACTGTAGGGTTTGGTCCTGGGAGAGGCTTTAAGGTGGTGATAGATAGCATTCTAGCGAATCTACAGTAGATTTACTTCGAGCTTTTTGCCGAGCCGAGCAATTTTGTTATTGTTCCACCGTCGTCCCCCTCCGCCCACACATCCCACAGCATTTACTACAGCTCGGGATCGATGTTGACACGCGTCTATTATATACCCCGCACACTCGCTATCGGATACGCGTATCAAGATCGGTAAGTATGGACGTGTTTTGGTACTGTATCACGATACGAAGTTATGATTTGATACGCGATACGCCGTGATCGCTCTCGAGGCGGTTTTTCCCCGATCATAAAAGGGGATACGGATGAGCGTCCACACTCAATCATACGGGGTTATGATACGATACGCTGCTATGCTACGGTTAGTATTGGACACATTTTTTCACGCGACGATGCTAGTGATACGGGATGCCCAAAGTGAGCGTCCATACTTAGGATACGCGTGATCGTGATCGGTAAAATGATACAAATGTGGACCCAGCTTAATAGAACGAGAATACGTGATCATCCCGCGATAACACGAAATGGGCGCGGGGCGCGGGCGCGGGCTCGTGCTCCCCCGCTCCCCGAGGGCACGACGCGATCATCGCTCGATTGCGCGAATGTCAATTTGGACACCTATTCGAGTCCAATATTTTAGCTTAACATGCGATAATCGCGTAGTCGCGTTGTATTAGGACGATCCGCAATGGTTGGCTCTGTTGCTTATTAGAAAACTTAGAAAGAGGCGTATTGTGCGAGAAGAATCGAGAGAGCTCGCGCGCTGTCTTGTGATAGCCGTGATGATGTTACATGTCATGGAAGCTCAAGTCTATCCGCACCTTTATGCCTTATTGCGATTGTACGTAGCGAAGTCACACATACTACTTACATGACTCCCACGAATGTCTAGAAAGGCGTGCCCTTCAGGAATGTGAGTTATTCCGCTATTGTTGTTTTCAGGCTAAATGTGCGGACAATTCCTTTGCGTGTCGGGTGGAGATTTCATGTTAGATTCGAGCTTTGTGCGGTTTGTAAAAATAACATCAAGGATAGATGCGTTATTTATTATATTCTGTAGGTTCGGCTATCGTATTCAATAACTGTCTTCTTTTTCTCTTCTTCTTCTGCGTTTTATTCAAGAACTGTCTTCTTTTTCTCTTCTTCTTCTGCGTTTTTTCAAGAACTGTCTTCTTTTTCTGTTCTTCTTCTCCACTGGTTGAACATGCGCCTCTCCAATTTTCTTACATTCTGCCCGATTTGCCGTAGCTCGACCCCAGACAGGCCCTGCGATAGTTTTTACGTCGGCCGACCATCTTGCCGGGGATCTGCCGACCTGTATCTTCGAGCGAGGCCTCCATTTCAGCCATAATTCGCTATTCGCCACCAAACATCACGCGATGATTAGCTAAAACATTATCTGGTTTTCGTAACTCGGGCATAATGGGTGCTTATAAATTAGATTTCTGTAATGTTGTTGATGACCCCTGGCTTTTGGCTAAAAGGTTTGGTTGAAATTAACATTTTGCAAAAATTATATTTTGGTACGCTCGCAATGGTGAAGAAGTAAAAAATGTTAAGAATATTTTACAGACATACATACTGTGTGTGTGTGAGTTAAGTAGGGGAAGACCGGGCAATGGGAATCAGCGGGCTATGGGAATCACCCACACATCTACAAAACCACAAACACTAGTGACGCGTACGCGCCCGCCCCTCCCCGCTCTTGACCCCTTGCTATCGGTGTGAGTCGTTCGCGCCAGTATGGCTGCCGCACGCAGCGGTAGTGAGAGAAGTGTTTCGTTTTCCCGCCGCCTCGATGTAATTTTTCAACCACGCAAAATAAACGGTAAGTGCCACATTTGTTGATCTATTTGTTTGTAATTTTTATACACGTTTAGACGGACATTCAAAAGTATGATGTGAAACCTAAATCACGTGTGTAACTAAGGTGTATTTTTCTATTATTTTTTTTTCTCATTATTGCTGTTGTGGGTAATGACTCGGGTGACTCCCATTGTCCGTAGCATCTAGATTAAATTATCTAAATAATTTATGCCGTTTTTATCTTTGTTTAGATACCGAGAGTACGTGTTAGAATTACCCAAAAGGTTTCCTAATCTATTGAAGAGCATGGATATTAAAGTGCAGGAAAAAGGAGCAAAGAAACAAGTTCTTCGAAAAGAAATCATAGGGCATGGGCCAAGGAAAAAAGTCAAAAGTGCAGAAGAAGGAAGCAAAGCTATATCAGACGTGGGAACTGATGATGATTTATGCCAGGATAATGAGGATGATGATGTCGACGAGACAGAAAAAATAGATGCTTAGTCTGTGATGAATTCGGACGAAATGGTGAAGTTTGGTACAGATGTACCTCATGTGCTCACTGCGTTAAAGTCGGCCGAAGGTTATGTCTGCTATTTCTGTTAGAGTTTCTTTGGCTCCGATTACCCTCAGGGTGACTCCAATTAACCTCACCTCGGTGCAATCGGAGTCAAACCTGTTTTTTTTTTTAACGTTTATATTTTCCAAAGTTGATTACCAAAGTGATAACTATTGATCTCAAATGATAGCTAATTAAGTAGATTTTGTTATGTGGCGGTTGCAATAAAGATTTTTTTTCGCAATATTTTTTTATTTGAATTTTCGTTTTTCATTACCCCATTTACCCCTAAGGTCGCGGGAGTCCGCTGAATGCGTGTGGCGCAGAACCGGTCACTTTGGCACTCTTTGGGGGAGGCCTATGTCCAGCAGTGGACGACTTTCAACTGATATGATGATGATTAAATAAACAAACACTAGTAGCTTTATAAAATGTTAAATTCTTCAGTACTTAAGACAGTTTATTATGCATATTTTGAAAGCTTACTAAGGTACGGCCTTGAGGTTTGGGGCAATAGTGTTCATGTGAACCGTGTTCTCATACTACAAAAAAAAGCTCTTAGGCATGTCGAAAAAGCAAAGCCTCTCGAACACTGCCGTCCACTATTTATAAAACATAGAATACTGACCGTGATATCGCTTTACATATATTTACTATGCATTTTTGTTTACAAAAACAAGTCCAGTTTTGTATGTAATAGTAACATTAGACCACGTAGATTATGCAGAGACAATTTTGACATTCAGCTACCAAAATTTAATAATTAGGTATGTACATTTTAAAAGAAGTATTGAATATAATGGTATAAAAGTTTATAATAAGTTAAATGACGACATAAAGCAATGCAATAATATTAGTGAATTTTCTAGAAAATTCAAATCCTACTTGATTACTCGACCGTTTTATTACTTGAAAGAATATTTTGATAATTTGTATAAATGGATTATTGGTGTAATTAGATTAGTATTATGACGTTTTAAATTAGAATTTATATTTTGCATGCCAAACTATGGCGGAACATGCCCTCATGTAAATTAATTCTACTGACATGTACATTTATAACACCTGTGTATGTTTTTCATAATCAATCATTTCATTATCTATGCATACCTACAATACATAAAACATTTAGTGCCCATCATTAATATGTCCCCAGGTACTGAACGCGTTTGCTCCGTCTCCCGTCGTTTCGTCGACAAACGTGTCCAGCCCAGCCTCATTTCAAAGTTGTGAAGTGTCGTCCGCCGCCGGAAAAAGATGTTTGTTGGAAAGGTTCAAAGAACTATCATGTTTCTATTCGTCAAAGAAAAAACATTTGCTTTCTCAACCGTTGTTATAAACTAGCGGATGGTCTTCCCCCCCCCATCTACATTAAAACTTACAAAGGACATGGAATATAATGGCTACGTATTTTTTTCGTATTGGCCACACCACACTACTTTTATTTGCTCTTTGATTGTTGCGAAAGTGCCTCAGCCCTGTGGTCTCTAAGTAGAATAAATTCAAATATTTTTAGCGGTTAATCTAATTTCAATTAGCATATCTGCATAAACTTTAATTCATCTAGGGTTCCACCCATTTTTTCAGCTATTTTAAGCCCCACAGTGTCAAGGGCGTAGATAGCAAATTTCTACCAAATTACTTTTACATACATCTGCACCAAAATGAACCTTAAGCTTTTACCAATAAAATAATTCAAAAACGTTTTATGTAAAGTGGGTGCGACTGAACAAATAGACGATGAGCCATATGAATGGGTTTCGTGATCGTGACGTCATGAATTACATTAATACTCCTGTAGTCAAAAAGACTTATATAAATGATAGAACTTCTAAAAATGTACTTTGAGACGTCGTTTAAGATCCTATTTCCAGTGCCACTTTTTCTACGAATGTGGTGGTTTAGTGATCAATGATTTTTGGATGTTTTTCATACTTTCGTGTCATAAACTGCCTTTATAACGGTTCATAGGTTTTGTTAAAGTGATATTTGAGTTGAGAATAGGTTTTATTGTTATGGGAAAAGTAAGGTGGGGTTCAATATAAAGAAATCGGAAATAAATGTTTCTTTATGGGTATATATTAAAATATAGAATATCATACACTTCTTATGACGTTTGTAGTGTTTTATATGATACTAGATGTAAAATAAAGTAACCTACAAAACTAACTGCCTTAGCTTAGGGCTTAGGGACAATTAATGATGGGCACTAAATGTTTTATGTATGTATGCATACATAATAAATAAAGCTACTATTGTTCGTTTATTTAATCATCATCATCATCATACCAGTTGAAAGTCGTCCACTGCTGGACATAGGCCTCCCCCAAAGAGTGCCAAAGTGACCGGTTCTGCGCCACCCGCATCCAGCATCCCGCGACCTTACTCACACACACACTATGTGTGTCTGTGAAATATTCGTAACATTTTTTACTTCTTCACCAATGCGAGCGTACCAAATAAAATTGCTGCAAAATGTTAATTTCAACCAAACCTTTTAGCCAAAAGCCAGGGGTCGTCAACAATGACCTTACAGAAATCTAATTTATAAGCACCCATTATGCCCGAGTTACGACAAAAGAAACCAGATAATGTTTTAGCTAATCATCGCGTGATGTTTGGTGGCGAATAGCGAATTATGGCAATGTCAGGGGCGCACGACCCTGGGCTAATGTGGTATTCAAGGATTTTATAAATAAACGTGATTTGGGTGGTGTTTTATGATAAATTATGCTGAAACAATAACTATCTTAGAAAATGTATCTTACCTGATCGGGATTTGAAGATATTTTTTTTGTGTAGCGTTATTTTTTGTTTATCTCTCACTAAGACATCTGTCGAACCAAACGTGATACCTGATAGTTTTTTGTTTATTTGCGATATTGTACGATGGTGGCAAACAAGCATACAATTTGCCTGATCGTTAGCGACCGCAGCCTATGGACGCGTACGATTTCAGAAGCATCACAACGGCGTTGCCGACGCTACATACTTTTTATAGTCGGCCGATGTTTCATAAAACTTGAAACTGAATTGAAGCTTTGACATTACAGTCGTTTTTTGAATGGATTACTTTGTACAACTCTGCCAACTCAAATATATAAAATATTCGCTTAAATTGGAAGAAATTGATTTTGCCAGGAATATATATAATCTGGACCAGCATTCCCTTGCACGGGGAAAGTAAAGGCAGAAAACCGACACACTAGGTAGCTAGTTTGAGTAGGTAACTAGCTACCTACTGTGCCATAGCAGAAGGTTAGCTAGATTGGAAGGCACTTCAGTGGGAGGCAGAAGACAACCAACTTAGTGACTTCATCATATCAGCCGAAAGAAGTCCACTGCTGGACATAGGCCTGTCACAAAAAGTGCCACAATGACCGGTGCTGCGCCACCCGCATCCAGCGGTCTCCTGCGACCTTTACCAGCTCATCAGTCCACCTCGCGGTCTACCCACGCTGCGCCTGCCGGTACGTGATCGCCACTCGAGAAACTTTCCGCCCCAACGACCATCGGTTCTACGTGCAATGTGCCCCGCCCACTGCCCTGGTTCTGCTGCGGATAGCCTCTTTCGGATGCGAACACGCAGAGAAACTCTCAGCCCTCTCCATTGCCTTTCGGGTGAGGCTTCTAAAGTGACCTATGGTGCATAAAATCCTCACGAATTTCCATCGACGAAAACCAACGTATAAGTTTATACTTAATCCAATCTAAAGTCGCCACCATAGCGCTAAATATAAACTTAAAACAGTCGCATCAGGCAAATCGCGCCGTGTCACGGAATGCTCTAATTATCGTTATTTCTGGGAATAAATCCAAAGTTTCACTGCAATTACAAAGTTAGTCGCGGTCGGAACTTCGTGCCAGATGAGGGAACGCTAAATTTAACAGTTTCATGTTGAACTAGTTTAAATATAGGTATATTTATCGTGTAGTTATTTTTTTGTCAGAATGTTTGCATTTGTTGCTATTAGCTGTTAACACAACGTATCCTCAGATCACTAAATGAATGGCGGCGCCCTTGAGACTATCCAGTTAGGTAGGTCCAACTTCGAGAAAGAGGTCAATCGTCGAATCCGACTCGGCTGAGCAGCGTTCGGGAAGCTACGGCACATCTTTTCGTCCAATATTCCGCAGTGTCTCAAGACGAGAGTCTTTGACCAGTGTGTGTTGCCATTGATGACATATAGCACTGAGATGTGGTCGCTTACTATGGGCCTCATAAGAAGGCTCAAAGTCACCAAAAGGGCTATGGAGAGGGCTATGTTGGGAGTTTCTCTGCGTGATCGCATCAGAAATGAGGCTATCCGCAGCAGAACCAAGGTAACCGATATAGCCCTCCGAATCGCTAAACTTAAGTGGCAGTGGGCGGGGCACATAGCACGTATTACCGATGGCCGTTGGGGCGGAAAGGTTCTCGAGTGGCGACCACGTACCGGAAGACGCGGCGTGGGTAGGCTCCCCGCAAGACTGGACTGATGACCTGGTAAAGGTTGCTGGAGTACGCTGGATGCGGGTGGCGCAGGACCGGTCACTTTGGCCCTCTTTGAGGGTTATTATAATTCTGTATACCGTTTTACAAATACCTAGTTCTTCAATCTGTGGTTCAGTATATATAAAAATCGAATTACGATCAAAGTGGAAAATTATAACATTATTCGTGTGGGATTTGAACCCGCGACCTCTGGAATCCGTCCATCGCTCTTCCAACTGAGCTACCGTGGGTCCGCTGGTGGTGAGGAATCATTCAAACCCTTCCACTCTTCTTATTTTTCCTTAGGGAGGGTTCAAATCCCGCTCGTGGCGAATAATATTTGAATTTTCGACTGATCGAAATTTGGAATTTCGTTAGCGGACATTTCTGTTTAGGAAACTTTTACTGATATATAAATCGGTCAGTTAAGCTATTGTGTTGGTAGGTATCCTATTGCAATCACTTTTCATTTCTGATCTGTATCGTTTGTCCGAATTTTCGTTTCGGCAAAAACTTATTTTCTCGAAGGCCCCAAATCTTTTGTTTTTTTTTTTCATTGAAGGAATTTGGTTATTATATAGAACAATAGGTTATGTTTGGTTTTTTTATAATAATCTTGAAAATGTCAAGGCTTTAAAATTAGGACAAACGATGTATACAGTTGGGAAACAGAATTCATGATTCAGATAGATAATCGCCGATTGCAATAATTTTAGGACCTAATTGTATCATATCTACATATTTAAAATTATGGAAAACAGCAAAAGCAATTTAATTTAAAGGTACTTCCTAGTCAACTTTATGAATAAAACGGTCATGTTTATTATGCGTGCATAAACCCAACAGCAAGCGCTGCTTTATTTCATAAAAAAACAAAAGGCCGACTAATCTCTCAAATGTTTCCAAAACGATTTTTTGCGTTCCTACCGAAGCGTGAAACAAATTTAAATTCCCGCCGTAATCCCTTGAATCCTTAATAATAACATTTCGTCCGTCCGTCAGTTCCCCTCGCTCTAATATGCCGACAGTGGACACGCCTTCGTATAATTTGGGATCTCTTAGGCCCAGTTGCATAAAAGCTAATCTCAGTTTAAATCCTTTAGTCTCACGTCTACAGATTCCCGATTCTACATATTCCTAATTCGACGAATTTCCAATTCGAAAAATGACCATCTCTAGAACTTCCCATATTCTTCTTTTTAATAATATTTAATTAGTTTAATACACATTCATCTATTATTATTTGAAAGAAAAAAGAAAGAAAGAAAGAAAATACATTTATTTAACGTCACAACTTACATAATAAAAAGACAAAGAACAAGCAAAAGAAAAGGCTTAAATACGCGGACGTTAAACAGGAGCCCCACTCAGCATAAAGCCCCTGCAAGACACGGCAAGCAGAGGCGCTGATTTATTTGTACCTAGACTCTACGTTTTTACAACAAAAAATAAATCTTGGATTATTTTATGATAGATAATAGAGATATGTAGCCGTTACCAACGGCTAATAAAGCGAGTTATGCGTATATGTATCTTCCTTACGGTACTGACATAAAGAAGCCGATTGGTACTGTTAAATTCATAAATATCAGCTTATAGACATATCCCCTAGGCGAAATGCGAGTGTGGGGTCAAAATCCCGCTACTTAAGGGTCCCTTAAATCTAGCAATCCATGGGTCAACCAATCAGCCGCACACCAATCTAACACTAGCCTTAGGCCGACTATACTGCTTCACAACCAGTCTTGACTCATCTCATCACTAGTTGACCCTTAGTGTCGTATCATTTATGCGTCATTGGAGGTCAGATTTAAACTGGTTATCTTGAGGCGAGTGATCAGTGAACGTTGGGTAATACCAGCCAGTCAGTTTACAATATAGGTATATGTACTGATGGCAGCGAAAGTAGCCACATGACCGACAAGTTCAAAATTACCTACGCACGACTTTATTGCCAAGTTTAGTCTCTGTCAGAGGCAGAGATTATGCAGATTTTCCTATTCTTCGTAAGTTAGGGCACAGCGGAATGTCCTGCTGCTGAAACTTCAACAGCGCGATGCAGGTCCTTAGGAGGTCGTTCTCCAGTTTTTTGTCGGTGTCTAAACTCCGTGAAATCATGTGAAACGTATAAACAAATTTGATGGTGTTTAGGTGACCCTCAGACCAAATTTGAGACTAACCGATTAGATAAAGTCGTGTATACGCAACAGCGCCATCTTTTGTTGTCAAGTGGACGCCGCGGGGCGGCGATGACAACCAGTATAATTTTGGTGGAAAATTCTAGCAAAAACTACTGAACCGATTTTGATGGCACTTATTGTAGTTTAGACCTCAGAATAGGACATACCGCGGCCTTTTTAGGGTTCCGTAGTCGACTAGGAACCCTTATAGTTAGCTTTGTCTGTCCGTCCGTCCGCGGATAATCTCAGTAACCGTTAGCACTAGAAAGCTGAAATTTGGTACTAATATGTATATTAATCACGCCGACAAAGTGGTAAAATAAAAAGTGATTTATTTTATTTTATTAGGGTACCCTCCCCTATACGTACTAACGTGGGGAGTGTTTTTTTTTTTTCATTTAAACCCTAACGTGTGATATATTGTTGGATAGGTATTTAAAAATGAATAGGGGTTTGCGATAATCATTTTTTGGTAATGTTAATATTTTTGGAGATATTCACTTCAGAAGTAAAAATAAATGTGTAACCGGCCAAGAGCGTGTCGGGCCACGCTCAGTGTAGGTTTCCGTAGTTTTTGTGTTTTTTTTCAAAACCTATTCAACCTATCAAGTTCAAAAGAATTTTCCTAGATTTTTTTTATAAAGTTCTACTTTTGAGATTTTTTTAATATTTTTAAAACTTATGGTTCAAAAGTTAGAGGGGGGGGGGGACACATTTTTTTTTACTTCTGGAGCGATTATCTCCGAAAATATTACCATTATCAAAAGACTAATCGACTAAGGAACCCTAAAAAGACAAAGTAAGATGCCTTCGTTGATTGACACAGACCATCATAGATTTATCCCGTGTCTTTGTCAGTGGCGAGGCACTCATGGAACTTGCCGCTTCGGCCACGCTACAACTCTTTCTTCCGGATAATATATGTTTGATGCTATGCCAAGCAAAGCGATTTGAGTGCAATTTATTCCATCAGAAGATCAGCGCTGGCAGTAATGCCAGCATTATGCTGAGATGAAACATTTTGACAATATATTACGACACTCTTTTTAATTATGCGTCGTTGAGTTTTGGTCTCGAATATTCTGATTTAGACTAAAAAATCAAATATGAATTTGGTCCTCCTCGCGACCAAGGATGCTGCAGCTAATCCGAAAGGACGTAATTAATAGATAAATTGAATAATGCCCGATTAACGATTAATTCCCGTTGAGCTAATAAAAAATATTATACAATTCCACCGGCCCCGTTCCAAACGAAGATGAATGTCTTCAGTTTTTGCCATATTTTTTATCCGAATCCATTGTTGAATGACCTTAGCTTAGCATATAAAAGGATTCCTAGGAAGCCTAAAAGTTATTTTTTGGTTATTTTAATCATGCTAAATATATAGTGCAAAATATATATGTACTAGCTTCCGCCCGCGACTTCGTCTACGTGGGTAAGATAAAAATGACCCTATATTTTAATCCAAGCTATATTATCTTCGTGCAAAATTTCATTCAAATCGGTTGAGCCGTTTAAGCATGATTGAGTAACAAACTGCTATCACTGCACTGATAGTGGCTTAAGCGACACCGCCGCGAAAACACTCATCCTGAAAAAGAACTCACGAAGCTCGTAGTGACATTTAATTTAATACGTATAATTATTAGAATTATTTCAACATGTCTCACGAAAGTTCATAATTCGAGTACAATGTATTGTTTGTTCTGGTCAAATCTTTCAATTTTTCAGCTCAAAGGGAATGAGCCCAATAGGGTACCGTCGCGCAAAGCGAATAGCACGCGAAAATATCAAAGCAGTTATCCTCAACTGATTGAGCTACCTACACGTTTAATTTGCAATTTACAGTGCAATAATTATTATTATCCAACTAAAGTTTGGATGTTTGTTAGTCTTAAACGGCTCAACTGATTTGGGTGAAATTTAGCACGAAGATAGTTTATACCCTTGATTAAAATATAGGATAGTTTTTATACCGTGTCCTCGCAGACGATATCGCGGGCGGAACATATTGGTACCATAAAGCTGGTCTGACGGAAGACGGAAGCTGGCCATAGGAACTCCTCAAATAAACAAAATAAACCCGTTGTGTTGGGGATCATTAGAGCCCTCTCAATTAGTACTAGTACAGTCGGCAATAAAAGCTGGTATCCAAACAGTAATTTTAGACAGATAATTATTTAACAAGCATAATACTGACTCTAGAAAAGTAAATCTAAATGCCAAGGTTTTAATGTAACGTAGGCGCCCCTTGGCAAAACTTATACACTTAATGCCGTCTAAACTATGCCATAAGTTCACAATTTGCATTTTGAGGACTAAGAACTTCCAGTGGCGTTCAGCAAAGTTTTGTCATTGTTTTTACTTAGCGAAGGCGGAAATTTTAAATCCTTGGAAAGAGACTTAACCTAGTAGATAAAGTTTTTTTCAGGGTAAACACAAGGATAAGATTATACTGAAGTTACAGAATGTCTATTGTCAAAACAACGATAAAACCCGATCGACATCATGCCATTTCTTTTTGTCTCTTTCATTAATTTGGCCTTGACAGCCCTATTTGATTAGTATAATAAGTTTCTGTCAAAAATGTAATTTTTGTATGTACAGGCTTTTATCAACTACTCGTTGAGACGATTCTAACGAGCCCGAACTCAACGGAAATCCCATGGCCACCTTCTGCCCCCATCATCTGAATAGCTCGATGATACCATAATATTGGAATGTCATCCAAACTATACTTAAACCCAAAATTTCAGCTCAATCGGTTGATGATATCTGCTTCAAAATTGAGTCGCAAGATTCCACCCGAACAAACATAGTAAAACACCGCCGAAAACGGTCCCCACCCAAATCTTAAAATACGCTGACCCTATAATAACAATTGCCAATTTCCACCATAACATATTGTAGTTATCTCATTGCGTGTAACCCAAACCAGTAATTTACCCATAAAATTTAAAGATGTGATTATTGTGCAAACTGGAACGTAACAGACGAGTGTGCAGATCTCATCTTCACGGACCGTTATAAAAACAAAAACAATCAGCCACGTATCAGAATAATGGAGACGAAGTGTTAACCGCAACACAGTGGATAATGCAGGACAGTACCCTTCTTCTTCTTCTTTTAAAAAATGGCTTCCATCTAAGTTAAGATGATTCGCCAATGTCCAGTTTGCTTATGAAGCGACGTTGTTCGGTAGTTTGGTCAGTCGTCAATTGCAATCAGCGTCAGAAGCTCCGCTTGAGAAGCCAGGCGTCCACCGCTGGCCGCATCCCCGACGAAAGACCCAGTACTCTAATGCCCTGACCACACGTACCGAGTAGAGTGGCGAGAGAGTGCTACTCGGCGTAAAAGCGGCGAGACAGTAGCTCGGCTCTATCTATCTACTAGGCCGAGTACTGTCTCGCCCGTTTTGCTCGGTACGTGTGATTGGGGTATAAGGTGGGACAAGTTGCCTCGTAGGAAGCCAGTCCTGTCAAGCTGGTCAAACTGACATACATTCAGATGTACTCTGTGAGTAATGATTGCAAGATTAATACACGTATGGCGCACCGCTGCTGCTTTTTAATCTGTTTGAAACGAGGAGCATAACAATAGTTTTCAAACTTTTCTGGATTTTCTGGGATTCATATTTAATTACATATTAATTTATTAAAATGTACTTATACGAAAAATTCGTTTTACTTTACGATCGATGAGTTTCTGAACCTTTGCTTAAAAGTCTTGTCTCGACAAAAAAGTCGAGAAAAAAAGACGTGCGTGTGTTTTGCTTATTTTGCACTACCATTTAAAATATAATATTTATATGATGATTATTGGCTATAATAATGGATACGTATTAAGTAGTCAAATTACAAAATATTTTTAATGCTCTTCTTAAATACGCAAACGCATTCGATGCCTCTAATAATTTCCAAGTATTACTAAAAAGAAATGTATTCTTTACTTACTGTTATTAAAATATCGAATACAGGAACCGCTATCGAAATACGAAAGCAATGAGGAAGTATCGGCTAATCCCAGCCAATTGCTATGGGAATCGCTATTGGGCTGCTGAGGGGGTCAAGTCTGGGTAAGGTTAACGGTCCATCCTGCTGCTGACAGTTAACCATACTTAAGCATGCATAATATACATTCACGCTCGTGTTCAGAAGAGGAAGGTAGAGCAAAAAATTAATTACCAGAGCAACTTCTAGCAATTGAGAATTTAAAGACGTAGACAGATGGGGACAAAATGTGATATTGCAGTGACATGTCGCCAGCCTATCGCCCACAACACTTCTCACCCCGATCCCGTAGTCGATTTTTATGATACCACCAGGGAGAGACACCACGATACAATGTGGTCAATTATATACAATAAAGACTTATGACTTATGACTGTCAAACGCCGAAACAAAGTAGGGTAACTACGAGTAACTTGGGTATGGACATTATAGCCAATTGGATTTTTTGAAGTGCACCCACTGCCTGGCTGCAACCGCGGGCTCAGTTGAAATTCTATGAGCGTTCTTACTCTACTTTTGATTTCCGTCCCAATGAAGTATTTTCATCTTATTTGTCGTGTCACACCATAGTCACCATAGTCATCACATGCATAGTCATAGGTCATAGCAGCAGCTAAACATGACCAAGACGATTCGAGATCGACGAGAATTCGAATATCTTCATCTGTATTGCACATGCATTATTCGAGCGACAGGGTACAACAGCTTTACCAATATCAACCTGTATGTATAACTGTTTTGACGTACGCACACACATGCATATTGTATTTTATGTAATCTTTAGTCGCTGAGTTTATTAATTCCTGTCAGGTTCCTTGAAAATAAACTTAAGCCTAAACATCCCACAAAAAGTTTAAAATTTCAACTCATTGAAATACAAATGAATCGAATTGAGGTCCGAGCGAAGGGACGTGGACAAAGTGCTCATGTACCTAACTCAAGAGAACATTAGGCTACATATAGTGGTTATTTCAGAGATTTTTCAGATTCAACGACTGTAAATCCCGGATTAAAACACCCAGACTCTTTTTCAAAGAATCTTAGAGACTTATTTGAATGCTCAGTCGACGAACGTGCGTTTACTTGTCAATGACTCCTGGTTACTACTCATAATGCACTAGGTGTCCAAGCCCTTACTGGGCTCCGGACCCCACACGAAGGTACCTACCATGTCCGTGCGTGTGTGTGGGAACCAGAGGTGACGCAACCTTTTTGTCCTTGGCTGACGCTATGAACTTCCTACTTTGATCCTCATTTGTTACTGGGCTATCCTTGCGGCTCCATTTTACGAAACAAGTGAAATCAAAGAGTTTTCCAAATATCTCTCATAATTAATGAAGGAATCCAAAGATACCTCATATGTCAAAATCTATCAAGCCGTTTGGACTGTAGCCCGTGGAATATAATTTTCTTGTCCATATACATACACACATACAAACATACCCTCGAAAAAATAACCCTCCTTCTGCGGCAGTCGGGTAAAAAGGAATGGGAGAAGTTTAAAATATAGCCTACTAGCTTCTGCCCGCGACTCCGTCCGCATGGAACTCGTTTATACAGGGTGTGGCCTGGAATGAGCAAAAAATGAAACGTTCGATTATTGAGCTTGTGAGAAATTATTTCCAGTTGGTTTTAATTCAAAAGTCAAAAGTATTTATTTGCCAGAATACAGTACAGGAAGGTCTTACAATAATTGAACATAGTGTATTCAGCCTGCATGCAGGCGTGCAAATATTTTACAAAGAGGCGATTAATTTAGTAAAAATAAAAATTATCAATTGCAATAATATACATTAAACAAATTCAAAATAATAATCAATTTATGTCACTTATACTCTTAATAACTCCTAACACTATAAAAACATCTGTCGAGAAGCCAATTCGTCAACTTATTATTAAAACTGTTTCCCCGGAGAACCTTAATGTCCTCAGGTAAGTTATTATATAATTTAATGCACATGTTGGCCACATTTTTACCATATATTGCCTTGCTAACGAGAGGTTTGTACTGCAGGTCCATGATCCTAAACAAAGGTATACAGCTGTCATCAATCCGAGAGCTACAAAATTGAAATAGAAAGAAGTTTTTTTTCTTTAAAGTAATTTCACGTGTATTTTTTACTCTTCTGGGGTGACACAAGTGGTTATTTTATTTTCAAAATACTTACATAAAAAAAAAATACAAAAGTATCTTTTGAAAACAAAAATGCAAAAACTATTATTACTCATTACATGATGTTACCTCAAAATCTGCATTGACTCGTGACTACTGACTACTGTGCTATGATCTCGTGGTGCCAAGATACAATACATGAAGGTTATAACTTTAGGTCAAAATTTCTCCGAATTAAAAAATATTTAAAAATTGGACACAAGGGGTTACTACAGATGCTATAAGGAATAAGCGTCCTTTTAAATATTTGCCCCTGTTACAGGCCACATACTGTATGTATACTTATACAAACTTTCAGCCCGCATTTAACCCGTAGGGGATGATTTCCAGTATATAAACTATCCTATGTCCTTCCCCGGGACTCAAACTATCTCTATACCAAATTTCATCTAAATCGGTTTAAGCGTGAACAGGTAACATACAGATAGACACACTTTCGCATTTATAATATTAGTGATATATAAATTATCCGTTTCATGCAAAGCTCACAAAGTTACAAACTTACAAACTTTTATATACCTAAGCATAGATTTAGTCAGCTGTCTCGTTTCATTTGTTAAAATAATGTGACTTAATCACCGAACAATCTATTCTAGGAAAACTCACTTAACCATATCTGTTTTTTGATAATATTCCTATGTAATCTTACAGTGAAAGAATGTTAGAACAGATAAGATATTTAAGATTAAGTAAGCAGGTGGAAGGTGATTATTGATTAAGGAAAGCTGCGTAAAGTTTTTTTTTACTAAACGTGTAACTGAACATATCAGGAATAACCACGTGCGTTATCAGACTGATAGAAGTTGCTTTATCTCAACTTAATCTAAAATCGTTTTACATTACAGAATTTGTACTAAACAGGTACACTACCACATTTCAATTGTTTGCATTTCCAAAATGGGGGTCAAGCTGCATCGTGGTAAGCCAATCCTGTCAAGCTGGTCTGATTTGACGGACATTCAGATTTACTCTACGAGTAATGACTCATACATCACTATCATCATAAATTTAAGAGTCTTCTTGTCGGTAGAGCATTTTCTATTTCTTTCTGTCGTACGCCAGCCCTTTGATTTGCTGACTCATACATACTATGCCCAAAAGCTATAGGTATGTAACCCCACCATGACGACGGTCACAACATAAACCATCTCAACGTTACGTCACCACGACAACGTGACTTTAGCATTTGTCTCGGCGTTCAAAAGGTTAAAGCGCTCATAGCCTAGCGGCGCCTGCGAGTCGGAAACGATAACGCAGGTTAAGCAAAGATGGCAGCGGTCAGTCTTTGGATGGGTGACCGCCTGACGTTTGAGTGGTTAACATAAATGAGCGCTTCCGTGCTTTAGAAGGCACGCTAAGCACTTGATCCCGGCTGCTGTCTATGACAGTAGTCATTAAGCCGAGTTAGAGGCCTTCGGGCGGCTTAATAACTTCTAACAGTCGAGTTGCCCACTCACTTGACAAAGGGGGGACAACTGTCACTCGCGTCCGCAGGAGCTACCCACCACAACCCTGCACGTGTCCCCTGGGTGGTACTAAAGAGTGACAAACTTCAAAGGCCAAAATAAAGTATGCCATAAGATTAAATAAAGGTTAAAGGAACTTTGTTTCCCACAAGTTCTATTTAGACCTAAATCCCTAGACTTAGGCACAGGCAATTTGCGTTACTCAGGCTCTATTACACTTCCGCGAGATCCCCAGATTAGTCAAAGAAGGAAGGCTTAACTGTTAAGGTTATTTCGCCGATACTGAGTTGAACGACCGCACCTTCTGTCAACGGGACAGGGGAAACTGGGGAGAGTACCGCGTACAAAGCTTTTTGAGACAAAAACAAGCCGACAGGAATTATGCCGATGGTGGTCAGTGTTACCCTTTAATTGGTTTCATAGAGACCCGTTAAATTTTATGTCGGTCATTTCATTAATGTTAAAAGCATAAAAAGTAAAAATAAAATCCCGACTACGGAAAACTAACTGAAAAAAAAAACGGTTTGTTCTACAAAAGGTAGCCTTTGTCACCCGGAGCAAAATTTCGAATCGGTGATCAAAATCGGTTCAGTATCTTAGACGCTACGGTGTAACACACGTCAATGCAAACAATTCAAGACGAGCTCTACATTTTGGAGGTTAAAATCAAAGTGACTAGACAAAACGTCAGTGTTCTAACCAAGGGCCCTTTATTCGGTCTAACATATCTTTATAAAACCGGGCTTTAATGACCTATCTACACTTACATCATCAAAAGGATAATAACGGGTCCACACGTAGATACATCAAAAGAGGGCAAATTCAAGGCGTCTCATGACGTCATGACTGTTTTCTCTTCCTAAACCTAAATGTTCAAGCTTATTTTTTTTGTTATCACTGAACAACGAGAATTTTCTATGTCTGTCTGTTTGGCTTTTTTAATTTTTATACATTGAACTTCTGTAGATGACACCTACAGTTGTTGCATTTCACGAAGGCGAGTTGGCGAGTTCCTATTATTATGACGTTAAACTATAATTTCGTTAAATCCACTCGCCGTCTTGAATTGCAAGAAGTATAGTAAAATTCGTCGTTTCTTTTGCGTTTTATGAATGACAATTTTTTTCATGTTTTAGGAAGGATCAAGCTCTCAAGAATACTTTAAAATTACTTCATTATCAATTATTATTTATATTCTACCAATGTTAAGTGTAACTCTATACCACCCCTGTCCTCACAATATATTCCACATAAGGTCTCCGAATGCTCATTACTGCATCCATATTGGATTCGTCGTTATCTCACTGTAGGCACGCACGACTCTTTGCTAGCTAGGACTAAATGGAGTCAACGACACGGATCCGACACGGTGCCAATCTTCACGCAGGTATTATAGCAATTAACAATTCCTATGATAGTGCAAATACAGTCAAGAGGAAAGACATGTGTGCAATTGAAAGAAAACCAAAATAAGTAAACATATATTATATCCAAGTTGACCAAGTTTCGGAACGCGCTAATGAGTCTCACCTCACCCGTCACACCTAACGAAACTAGACCTCTGCCTACGCTTAGTTACTATGAATCGCGGCGTCAAGATATATTTGTGGAAGAACGGTGAGGTGAGCTTAAAACACGTTACAGAATGGCGGGGCAGTGAACACGGCTCGCCGCATGCGGGCGCTATACCTAATGTCATGCGTTTTGGCAATCGCCCGCACCTCAAATGTAGCGTCTTCATATTCAGTTGCTTTTTGAATGGACTTCTTTGAAGCCATTCGGTCAACTTAAATAATCGCAACTATATCACGACAAACGTGCAGACAATTTATAGTGCGATGGACACGGAGATACCCGGATCATTATGAAATAATAATAACAAAATTCAACAGAGAAAGTTGCATGAAATTGTAATAAATCAGACGTTCTATGGTTTGAAATAGGAAACAGCCTATTACCATCAACGAACCTATTACGATTGCCGAATAGACGTACACATCACCGAAGATTCGAGGTAAAGATAATATGGAATGGAAAGGTAGTACATTAATAGAAAAATTAAAAGCTGGTAGTTTCTTTACTGTGAGTCGTCACGTAACCGTATCGTATGGTTACAAAAATGCAGAATTCTACTTAAATAAAATCGACTGATCTAATTATTTAAATTTATGGGAAAAAAACTTGCAGTAGGTCTCTAAAAATGTGGGATAGTCTTTTATAGTAAAGTATACTTAAACTTTTTCAACCCAATTTTCGTTTGTTTTATTGCCATGTTTAATTAATTTATGAACTGGAATACTTTTTTTAAGTACTTAGTTTAATGCATTCGTTAACGCCCAAGGCGAATTCCTGACTCGGCGGGGTGGGATCGGCAGGCGTCATTTTGTACTTTGACGTGAGCATTTTGTACTGTAGTCGCGCAGATTTCTAGACTTGTCTGTGTACTGTCAGTGTTTCAATTGTGCAGTTGTAATACCATGTGCAGAAGCGTGGCGGTACGAATGCAGTGCGTACTGAAAGCGCACCGCCGCAAGTTAATTATCAAGGTTTAGTCAGAATCATGTACCTATCTATAGGAGAAGTCAAAGTAGTCAAATATTATAGTAACACATCCTTACTCCTATAGTAATAATACCTACTAATAATGTAACTTAATAATAGTTATGTTGTCGGTATTTTCATAGGACTTGCATGATGATGTAGGTACTTTGTCCCTGCGATGTGTCCTAATCTCATAAATTTTCATAAATAAGTAATACACAAAAAATCGAGAATTATCGATTTCGTCATCGCGAGTTTCTATTCTATTTCTGACGTCCAGGTAAATTAGATGTTCAATTATATATTTTTACCTTAGGAATATCAATCCAACGCAACGGGGTCTATTTTTCCTGGGTTGGGAGGTCAGATAGCAGATGCTTCCGTAAAAACTTAGATATTATCATAATACCTAGAGCCAACGTCAATTATTGGGAGCAAGAGGACCACCGGGATAACGTTTAAGTGTTTTTTTCATGTAGGCACTACATAATATAGTAATATAATAAAGTACTTATTTCTAATTCAACATTTTTCTTATTACTTACAAAAAATCTCTTATTGTTTATTTTCGCAATCCTCAAACTTAATTTTAACGCCCCCTATTGACATTTTATGTAACTACCAACGTTACTTGCAAGCGAATGTGGACTAAAACTGAAGAGCGATAACGGGCCAACAAGTTCCTTTCATTTCCACTAGATGGCACTGTGATATAAATTTCGTGGTTGACAAGAAGAGAATGTATTTAATATTGCTAATGAAAATCGATGTAATCCGAAAATATCGAAAATTAAAGGTCTCGTCAGTGCCACCCAGTTTTTCAAGATTGTCTCAACTATGATTACGAAATAAGGTTTAACTTTCAATAACACGATACATGCCTATTATAATAACCTACCATCTGTAATTCTGCTACCGTGTATGTTTATGAATTAGTTTTGGGGTTTGATTTAATTAATCTCATCACTTTGGCTGTTGTGTTTAATAATATTATAAGCCGAACAAATCTCTTCCTCATGCACAACTGTGTTCTTGATACGAGCCGCGTGAATATTATGGTTTTTTATAAGATTATACGAAATTCTCGCATCTACCGGCACTATTATGCGCTTATCAGGTACCTACACCTTCCTAAATTTAATTTAGCATCCTATAACGAGAGGGAGAGACAGAGACGCTCGAACGTATTGCTGCGTCCAGCTAAGCTAAGGAGTAAGTATTGTGAACTTGCTGGTATCTTTGTGGCGCGCAAAAAAGCAAAGAACTCCAACTCTAAGTATATCCTGAGGGGATTTTACTAAAATAATTTATGGGGAGAGCTGTAACATGTAAATTCTAACTCCTAAAGGCCTAAAGCCTTAGTCATAGATTTAACATACTTATAGGTTAATATAACATGAGACCTACGGGTTACAGACGGAAGGTTGGAAGGATATGAGTAATAAGTTGGATTTTCATTGCCAACTGCACATAATTGGTAATTTTAGTGAAGTAATATATTTATTTACTTATTTATTTTATTCAACATCATAAGTCGCATTACAAGGGATGTTAATTAATACAGGTAGGTGTGTACATGTACCTACGCACATGACACCCCGAGAGGGCACATAATGTTTTCTAGCGCTTACATATTGCTCTAACACAATAACACAATGTTTAATTTTGATAATTATACATGTACACGGAAATTGATAATAGTATTTTATACAATCGCTAGTCAGAATGACAGCTCTTAAAGTCGAATGCCGTGTTTAGGTCACGAGGCTTGCAAAGTGGCCTAAGTAAGGTACGAGATTTTAAGAGCTAATTATGTAACTACTGCATACAATACTTTTTCTACGAGTCAACTAGAATAGTTGAAAAGTCAATCATCATCATCATAATCATCACCATATCAACCGAAAGACGTCCACTGCTGGACATAGGCCTCCCCCAAAGAGTGCCAAAGTGACCGGTGCTACGCCACCCGCATCCAGCGGACTCCCACGACCTTTACCAGGTCATCAGTCCACCTTATGGGGGGGGGGGGGGGGGGGGTACCCATACCACGCCAAAGAAAAATCAATGTATGCAATCTATTGTACCGTACTTTCTACTTACATGTTGTGATTTCTTCTGGAGTACCGGCCCAAGCATTCTCCTCAGTATCCGCTGACACTCATGATTATTTTTATTAGGTGTTTAATTAATAATTTGTTTAGTAACACAATTGAACATGCACACAAAACTTTTGAATTAAAATTTTCAAAGCAAAGAAAATCCTGAGATGTCGTTTCTGATTGGCCAATACATGCATATTTTTAAAATTTTTGGCTTATCACATTGCCAGGTACCGCGACGGTGTTACGTTCCGAAACGCCATCAGTGGTCAATTTGCATTGAATCGAGTCTCCTTAAACAAGGTCATATTTTATCGAAACATGAAGTTCTATTTTCAAATTTTTTATAGTTGACTAAACTGTTGTCTCATGAAAATATTAGTTGAGTCGGAAGTGCCATAGACTATCCAACATTGAAAGATGCACGATTATAGTTTGATCTATGAAGTCCTAATATGCAGATTAAAGTCGACGAGTAGAAAAAAATCTTAATACTAATTACGCTGTCAAAGTTTGTTCATAATAAATAATCCTTGTCAATGAAGTACCTAAATTTGGAGTCCCAATCAGAAAGAGACTTTATTTACACTTAATTTTCCTATATATACAAATTCTGTTTTGATGAGTTCGTGTATACACTTATGGTTTCGTAGTGAGCGTTTACATATTTAGCCAAACATGGCCGGCGTATGTAAATCTGCATTTTGATGTCCTAATTTCGTAATGCTGATTTGAAGTTGTGTTCGCTCATTACACGTGAACAAGTCGAGTCAAACCGAAACACGGATGCCATTTGAACGAAATAGAAATGAAAATGTTAGTTGTTGTTGCTGGTTTATTAATTAAGCACGAAATGCCCTTGTAAAGTCTAAGTGTAGTTGCAAAAGCTAATAAATTAAATTCTCAAACTGGAAACGGAAACAACATTTACCTGAAAATCTGAATGTAATAATAAATACGATTTAATTGGCTGTACCGAACGGAACTTTATAACCCAGTTACAGCAAAATGCCCATCAGTTTATTGTCTAAATGTAATAGAATCGACATTGGGAAATGAACGAATGTTTTTCGGTTTGTCCGACAATTTTAACAACGTGAAACGCTTGGAGGGCTTAGCGCGAGTGTATTTGCATAGTAAACGTGTTTCCATAGGCGGGAATAGAAATATTTGCATATTTTCATGTCAATAGAAGTGTGTGTAAATAGGTGTTAGAGTAAGGTAAACCGTCAATATTGCCACCTTTTTGTATGATTCATTCATTGTCACTACGGGCGACATGTTCAGGATCCCATCAGAATCAGGATGAGTGTTTTTGCGGCCTCGTTAAGCTTGATACTGTTATGAGGGATGATTTGACGATGCTCTACGGCATTTGGTTATTTTAACCACTTTTTTCCTTCCTCTTATGTCCTCATTCTTTTTTGTAAAGTGCCAAATTAACCTTACGACGTAGTAAAAATAATATAATCAATATTAAACTACATGGGACGTTAACATCGTGTCTGAAACTCCATATCATAGATGTGAACTTCCTGAGAGCCTAGCCCTTAACACATCTCTTCCCAATGATCGAATCCTAAAGCCTGAGTGCCCGCTCGAAGCGGAGCGTGTGGGCTGCGGCGGTGTTTGCATATTGGTTACGTAGTGCATGAAAGTCTAACGCCCCACCCCGCTGCCGCGCCGGTAAATGTACAGAGTGTACCAAAAATGGGGTGTGAACCGATTAAGGGCATAACAGGTATCGTGTTCTGATAAGAAGAAACTACCACAACCCTGCACGTGTCCCCTGGGTGGTACTAAAGAGTGACAAACTTTAAAGGCCAAAATAATGTATGCCATACGATTAAATAAAGAAGAAGAAACAAATTTTTTTTTGACGCTTTTTTGTTTTTAAATTTGTATGGAGCAGGTCGCCCCAGTCGGCCAACGCTCCATACAATTGTAAAAAAAAAATCGCGTAAAAAAGTTATCTCTTAGTTTTTTCTTATCAGAACACGATACCTGTTATGCCCTTGATCGGTTCACACCCCATTTTTGGTACACTCTGTATAACCAAAGCGGTATCTCAACTAGCGTCGCTAAAGACCTTCCTACACCTGCGCTGCGCCGCGCACGGGCGGCACTCGAACTGATATTCCGCCGACTACCCCGACTCAAGGTCACAGCTCATTAGAGCCACCCGGCACCCGACCCGCACCGCCTCGCTTCGGAACTCTACTAACTACGGAGTTGATGTAGTGAGCGCATGCCCATACAAATCCGTATAAAGAATACTAACCACTCGAGGCGAGGCAGTGCGGGTCGGGTGCCGGTGGCTCGGGTGGCTCTAATAAGCTGTGACCTTAAGTTTACTATCTCGACGACGCGTATCTGCGTGAGTGCATCGCATCGGATGTTTGTACGGATTTCTTTTACTGCTTGTGTTATTTATCTACTGTGACGCCAGGCAGTGGGTACTCAGGCCACACTTAAGGTGAATCCACCAGAGATGAGTGAAGCTGTGTTTTCACATAAATCTCTAGAGGATTTATCAATAGGTCGCGTTTGAAGGTGCTGATAGACAGAAGCATGCACATGTAAAAGAACACCGAGCATAGGGGCGTAGACACTAAGTAAAATAATCAATGTCACATTTTCTCGAAAAAGGATAAAAAATGTAGCCAAATGGAGAAAAAAACAACGCAAAAGGTTAAATAATCACGTAGTTATAAGTCTCCAAAGTTTTAAGAAGGGGTATGTTTTGTCCCTTTTTCGCAAAACGCAACTTCACATATGAAAGGATGACGCTGGAAGAATGTGACGTCACAGAAGACGGCAACGTGCCGCGCCGCTTCGTGGTCGGCGACGCCGTCGACGTGACGAAACACATTTTCTATACGAAATTAAACACTGAATTTCGTATAGAAAATGTGTCTACCTCTTTTTAACCCCCGACGCAAAGAGAGGGGGGGTGTTAACGTATCTGTGTATCTGTCTGTGGTATCGTAGCTCCCAAACGGAAAGACCGATTTGAATGAGGTTTTTTTTTGTGTCATAGATAATTTTATCCCAAGTATTCTCAGCCATGTTTCATGAAAATCTGTTCAGCCGTTTTAGAGATATTGGACTTTGAAATGAAAATGTCGGGGGTTTTTGAACTTTTCTAAGTTGTAGTTATTACTAATTATATTACGTCATTGAATTGATCCATGAGATTTCGCATTACTTACGTGTTCTTTCAAACATCATTACAATGTCAGTTGTACAGACGTCCATTAAAAAATCGAAACAGAAATGGTATATATTCGTACTTCAAGCCTACGTAATTGCCTTGAAATTGACATAGATATTTATTCTTGACCGATTCTTTCCATGCATATTTTATTATTACGTACGTAACTGCACTGAAATGAAACTACGCTCAATGTACTGGACGTCTATTTGACACCTAGAGATAAAACGAAATCGAATTAATATCTGTTCTGCGCACTCCTTCTGGCACGTTAGAACTAGCGTGCGACGAAGCGAGCGCAACTAATATTTTATAAATTTGATCTTAACGAAACGTATTGAAGTATGTTTAGTAAAATAGACTCCCTGCTCCTGCTCAATATTGTCTACAATAAAGAAGGATGAACTCACGCTTATCTTCCTGGCGGGCTGCAAACTCCGAGCATTCCGGCCCGAGGCCGAAAAGCTGCTCGATATTACATTGTGTGAGTAGATTTCTCGTAGTACTCCTGCTTTTGGATCACGAAAGCTTGTGAAAAATTGATAATTTTCCGTGATAGGACATGTCATTGTCACATGCTTGACAGATAACAAGACTACAAGCCCACGCAAGACATAGAGTTTGGATATCTTTGCTGTTTTGGCGAAAGACTGACAATGTCGTTCCCTAAATTTTAAAATAATTTACTAAGTCTACTGTGGCATTTCGAATGAAACTTCGACATTTGCTTAAGGGGATGCCTGGATTCGATTCAACCACGCCCCCTAGACAGAGACACGCTTATGCCTTCCGCGCACGAGAAAAAGAGATGCAACACTCTTCGGGAGTGGCTTTTTTGGACTGATTTCGATAAATACCTAACTTAGTGAAGTTTTAAGTATGAAAAAAAAAAGTGAGATTTTAGATGAGACAAAATACTATAGTATTAACTTCATTGTGTCGTAAAATAATGTATTGTTTGAGTAGGCTGAGTAAAAGAAGGAAAATAAAGACCCAACTTTGGTCTTTTTTTTCTATAGAGGGAATTTTAGGCAATCATGTATCGATTAAATCAGATAAACAATCATATAGTCAAGAATCATATAGCTGAAAATCAGACCTTATTGTTTCTCAATCTAGTCACAACTGCGTTTCAAGGCACGCGATCATTTCCAATGCACCGCCTTAAGATACTGGCGCTTTTGCGTTAAGCAGAGGTCTAATTGCCATACGGAATGGTACAGAAACCTCTCTAAACTGAAAAAAGGGTGCATTATGCTCATTATTTTAACAAGGGGTCATAATATCCAGATGCTAGAATGACCTCTTGCCATAACGTCCAAGTGTCAGGTTTACCAAATGGTTTCTTTGACTCTTTTTTCAACCCCCCGTTTTCCAATGACACGAATGGCTGGCCAGACGATTCATTCAGTACTGGGATAAATGGGAGATCCGGGAAAACCGCGACAGCGTACCTACTCAGCCGGTCGATTGAGATAGTTAAGAACAGGAACGAGAAATGCGAGTATAACAATGTACATTTGTAAAAACGATTTTCCATACAGAATTTTACAGCAGCGTAGGTATAATTTTTCACTTGATGTGTTATGTTTGTTTTTACTGCATGTTTTAAAGCAAGCATTGTTACTTAATGAAACAGATACGAAGTTGAAGCGAGTTGAACTCCCAACTTCAGTGAGTTCGCCGAAACTTTGCAAGAGGAAGCTGACGACAGCTGGTGGATTAAATATTAAGACTTAAAAAGAGGGTAGCACGCTTTTCTAGTACCTACAAAATTCTCACGTAACGGGCATGGAAATATTCATGTAACACCCCGTTCACACTGCGTCCGTTTCCGTGTCCGGGAGGCATCCCTCTTTTTCTCGCTTGCGATGTTTCGCCCGAGTGCAAAAGAGACGGATGCCTCCCGGACACGGAAACGGACGCAGTGTGAACGGGGTGTTATAAGTAAGCCAAACTAAAATTCGCGCACAGTTTAAGGAATTGGGTTATAGGATGAGGTTAATTTTGCATGTATGGAATATAGCACAGGACGGCTACAAATTACTCCGCGTCTTCGCGCGAAGGCGTGACACGTCGGCGCCGATTGGAAGGCCGCATGGGTTACGTCGACGTCAAATATTATGTGTGCAACAGTTTCGCCTTATTACGTTGGAATAAGGTGCAAAATTGTAAGCATAAGTTTAACATCTGCCGGCTGCGGCGCCGTGTGTACCTGTAGCAGAAAACAAACAGTAAGAGTCTATTTAAGAAACTGACTGAACCGAGAGACCGGTGGATAAGGTCATTCAGAGCAGCGTGATTGAATAACCGAGCGGCACTCGACTGTCAGTGAAAGCCGTGGTGACCAAAAGCGTGAGCCGAGCCTTCGCAGCGGCTGCAGGGCATGCAGGGTGCGGTTCACAGGCCTTGAGCCCTAGCCTAAGGGACACGCAATGCTCCCGGGTGCACCCGTGCCACAACACGGAAGGCTCCATGACGGAAGATCGTGTATCCAGTGCTGCTCTGGTTAAGCAAATCGAGGGCGTTCACTTGAGTTGTAGCTTTTTTCTAGAAGTCAGTTGGAAATAGATTTGACGTTAAATTGATCCCAGGCAGCTTAGCTGGCTTTTTCAGCAGTTAGGCTTTCGTTGGGTTACCAGCTCATCAACACAATCAACATCAAGATTGATGTTGCCAGGTCACCTGTACGGCGACTGTCCAGGAATTTCCCATACATACAACCTTACAAAGCTACATACACACAAACTTTATCTCTTTATAATATTTGTATAAGTATATTAGAATTGGGTAAATAGCAACAGGCAATACCACGTGCCGACGTAGTTCAACAAAATCTCAATATAATCACGCCATTTTCTGTTTTATGGGGAGCGTAAACAATACTGTCGAAATGAAAATTACGCGCCTAAATATCTTATTGCTTCCAAAGCCCGCTGTTTGGAATGTTAGGGTGATTTTACAACTGTTGTCCGTTCCGGCTACGTAAATTGAACTAATTAAAATATTTATTGTGGTACCTACATGTTGCATTACCCATTAATTCGAAATGTTGGTACAAATCACCCAGCGAATAGCCCCATAGTGGCGCCTACCCACAGTCAGTCCAGACGTGCAACGAAAGCCTCAGGGCTGGTGCGTAGTACCGATCAAAAAAAAAACCAGCGAGGGTTAGAAGAAATCAAAAATGTCATAGATAATTTACAGGGCTCGGATTTTACATCGCACGGTAAGACGAAAGAAAACTATGGAGTCGATATTAACATTACAACTTTACTCATATTCATACTCACTCATTTTCCTAGTCCCGTAATTATTATATATTTATCATGCTGTCAAATTTCAACTTAGTTGCATACCTAGTTATCCAGACCATATTGTTGCGATAGACTTAACGGTGGGTACTGGCCGCTTTATTTAATTGCCTCATGTTTCAATCATTGACGGCTTTAGACGTGTCATTTATTTAAGTTTGCAATTAGTGCATATATTAATTAACTTAATTATTTCGTGAAAATTTTATTATTTAGCTTATAATGTAATAAACATGGTGTGGCGGTTAACATTTGTATTTACAATATAATAAACTTTTGGTATTAATTAAATGAATGAGTATGAGTATGAATATGAGTAAAGTTTTAATGTTGATATCGACTCCATAGTTTTCTTTCGTCTTATCGTGCGATGAAAAATCCGAGCCCTGATAATTTAATTTAGATGTTTACACAGAATTGAAATAAATACTAAAAAAAAATAAGAATGCATTCTTAATGTGTTTTGTTGTAAATACTGGGCAATAATAACCAGTTTGCTTCGTAAAAATATGAAAGCCCTTTTTATATCGTTTTTCAAGTCTTTACAATTCCGAGGGTAGGTATATTACTTACAGCGGCAGCGATTCAAATTTTCCGCTTTTACTGTTTCAGGTTTATTCATTATGTAATAATTTTTAGAGAGATCTATATTTTATGAGATTAGTTGGCCTGTAAGTGTTTTTTTTTAATTTTGACACGTAGTCCCGTGCATAACATGTTTTTCAAGCATAAATCACTCCAGAATAAAGTTGTTTAGGTATTCGCCTCATGTTCGCATGACAAGAATTTCATGTATCTTTGTTGATGTGTATTTGCTTGTCTAGCGTGCGTGTAGTTTACTTTCTTTTGACACAAATACCTAATTCCGAAAGCCTTTTTTCATGTGGATGTCTGAAATTTGTCGGACACACATTGAATAGGCATGCGGCCTCATGTTCAAATTGATAACGTAGTGATGCTAAATGGATAGTAAACCATCAAATTATCGTAATAAAGTATAAATTATAAAATGTAATTAAAATCATAAAAAGATATAAACCTTGAAAGTTTAGAAAAATAATACAATTTTTTTTTATTGTCCAAGAGTAAATTTAGAGCTGCCAATAGAATCCTTGCGCTTTTATAAAAACAAAATTGTATGACAACCATGTACTTAAACGCAGTATTTCGCGACCGAAACAACAATTTACCGGATTTTCCATACAATGATACAACTACTTTGTACAAGTGACGTCATACGAGGGTACGTCATCAGTATGAAGCGTTTTCCGCTGCCGCCAGCGACGTCAATCTTTGTCTCAATTTTTTGGGTATTTATGTTCTTTAATTGTAGTTGCTCCGATACAAACATTTGTTCCGCTCCAAAAACTGGTTCGAATGGCATCGTCAAAAAATCTTAGTCCGCATCCCTATTTCAAGCCTCCTTAATACATTGTGTCCAGCGTTCGGTTAAGTTCAGATAGTTCAATAGACGGCTGTTAATATAAGTCTAGAATCAAGAAAAACAAAGCGGATACATTGCATAGGATTCCTATTCATATAGTGCACTTAATTGGATCCGAATAGAAGTCTAAATTCTATACTCGCACTTTCAACCAAATGTCAACTCTATGGGGGGATGTTTTCAGGATATTTTTTGTTTTACTCCGGGACCAAGATTCATTTGGTATCGATAGGTTATTGTCTTCGATTCAGTGGTTTACCTGTCAACACAACCGATTTTTTCACAAACATGTTCTTTTACAGAAGAATCATAACGACATTTAAACTAAAACAAAATGGCTGAACTTAGCATCACCGGCAATAGAGTATCCAGTAGCCTTGTTTACCAGTTTATCACGTGATAAACGACAAGATAGAGCATCTGTCACATTCTGACACCACTTAATAGAAAGTTATGGATGCTATCGTGACAACCTGGCAACCGCGCGGACATAATAGGGGTCAGAGGTCAGAGCATGTAAACTCTCTTTGATGAATGGTGATATATTGTTTATCGCTGTCTAGTAATTAGCAATAGTCGATGTATGCGAATGTGAAGATTTGATCTAGTTAGGATCATATATCTATTAGATCATAAAGTGTCATTGGAAAAAGAACCTAAGAGAAACTGCTTTAGTCCCAAAGCATTATTTTTGAAAAACTGAATAGACAAAAAGTATCAGCATCATTATTGAATCTGCTCACAAAATAGGAAAGATGCAATAATTGTAGGTTTCATTTGAAAGAATTGCATGTAGAATTAACTTTGAAAGTATAAAAAAAAACTAAAATACTACAGGTAATTTATAATCAAAAATTCCTGTTACAAACTGAGTATTTTAACTTTCGCGCCTTAACGGATCCATAGTTCCTGTGACGTCACTCATGTGTGTCCGTGGTTCATCCCTAGATGTCATAGAGTTGCCTAAGTTTTGACTTTTGACATATTTTTATGAGTAAACAAATTCAAAGCTCTAGCTTAGCACTGAATAAAATACAAAGTACTTATCACTATGTTGTACAACATACCGTAGTAAATAAGTTCCTTTCATTTCTACGCTTAAATGCTCCGCACTTTCAACAATATAATTTACGATATGTCAACATGTCAACACTAACTTTTCGAAGGTTACTGGAGTCTGCTTTAGTAAAGCCTACCTTCCATTTTTATTTATTTATTTATTTATTTATTGATAGATGGAAAACCAACAGCGCAACATATTTATAGACAAAATAATAAAACCATATAGCCAATTACAGGTTCTCACTTATAGAAATAAACTAACACAAATAAATCTATAGCCAAACTTAAACTTAGCGTACATTACGCACAGTAACCAATCGCGCACCAATAGCAAGCATGGCAATGGGAATAAACAAATACAAGGTAGTTAATAAATTGGAATGTATATAAACTCTAGTAACCCGAGCCTACACCTGAAGTATCACACATGAAGAATCTTGTCAGTTTAGATTTTATTGCTTGTATGCTATCACAAAATATGTCTATATCTAATTTAACTACAACTTCGTTTAAACTCCTGCCTGCTCTGCACAAAAAACTATTCTTTCTATATTTAGTGGAAACATGGAACATGCTAATAGGACGAAAATGGCGGAAACTTCTTATGGGAGTATTGAAATGAATTTTACCAAGTAAATTAGGACAGTCAACATTGCTTCTTATTATATTTAACAAGTATAAGACATCAGCAAATTCACGACGCTTAACAAGGGGTATCAGGTGATGCTTTTTACATAAGGTTAAATAATTAGATGAGCTGTAATGTGTATGCATTTTATAGCAAAGAAATTTCATGAATTTGGATTGTAATCGCTCAATTCTATCGATGTAAATTTTATATTGGGGATTCCATATCTGAGATGCGTATTCCAACTTGCTTCTCACATAAGCACAATACAAGATTTTCAGCGTCTTAATACGTGTAAAACAAACCGAACTACGCATTATAAATCCAAGTGACTTAGAAGCTTTACTTATAATATTATCGACGTGTTCATTAAAAATAAGCTTCGAATCATGAAAAACCCCTAGGTCTCTTATGCTGGTTAGTTGCTGAATACAGTTACCTTTCAATGAATAAGAAGTAGGTATTTTATTTAATTTTCGAGAAAAGGTTACGGTGAAACATTTTGAGGGATTTAAATCCAATTTATTCATAACACAATATCTATCCAGTCGGTTTAGATCAGACTGCAGCGCAGTAGAATCTTCAGGTGAAGCAATCTTGGCAAAAATCTTCATATCGTCAGCAAAACTGAGTAGCTTAGAAAACCGAAAACAGGTACCTATATCATTCACAAAGACGTTAAAAAGGAGTGGTCCCAACAAAGATCCCTGGGGAACGCCACTTGGTACGGATACCCAGCTTGACATGTAGTTTTTGATCACTACCGACTGGCAGCGATTTTCTATGTAAGATATAAACCACCTCAGAAGATCCCCTCTAATACCCATTAAGTAAAGTTTATATATTAAGATATCGTGGTCAATCCTATCAAAAGCCTTACTATAGTCAGTATAGATTACATCCACCTGGTGGCCAGAATCCATTGTATCAGACACAAAATCGTTCAGTAGAGCAAGATTAGACACTGTAGACCTCCTTTGAACAAAACCATGTTGAGTGCTATCTATAGTGTTTTTGAATACTGATGAAACCTGCTTCCAAAATTGGTACTATTTCTTAAATTAAACAAAGTTTGCCTTTACAATTATAACCTTTAATTAGTTGTCATAACAGGAGTCACGTCACCTGACGCTGATTGGTGGATTAAAGAACTTTCCGTTTCACATTACTTCAAACCGTAATTATGGTTTGAATTTAAACTAAAGTAACGACAATACAATACAAATACTCTTTATTGCACACCTCACACAAACAAAGCAGTTAAAAAGAGAAACAATACAATAACATGTAGGTAGAGGTAGACAACAGGCGGTCTTATCGCTGAAGAGCGATCTCTTCCAGACAACCTTTGGGTATCGGAGAAAGAGATAAAACTAGATTATGTAGTAGGTGGTGCAGAGACGACGTTTCAGTAACTATTATGTTATGTTTTATCAACATTTTCATCACAAAGTAATGGTAAATATTATAGCTGCATCTTCCCTGTTACACGAGAATCGGTTTAGAAATGCGATCTGTAGAAGAAGAAAAGCTGGACATACGAAATATTTTATTCTCAAGCTGGAACGGAGGACTTCGTTCGCTTCGGTCACGTTCAACAAGAAAAAGACAAAAACATTTCAGCTCACCTACTAGAGATACAGTTGAAATGAGTATAGGGATACTCTAGTAGGTGAGTAGAAATGAGTATAGGGATACTCTAGTAGGTGAGTAGAAATGAGTATAGGGATACTCTAGTAGGTGAGTAGAAATTAGTATAGGGATACTCTAGTAGGTGAGTAGAAATGACTATAGGGATACTCTAGTAGGTGAGTAGTAATGAGTATAGGGATATTCTAGTAGGTGAGTAGAAATGAGTATAGGGATACTCTAGTAAGTGAGTTGAAATGAGTATAGGGATACTCTAGTAGGTGAGTAGAAATGAGTATAGGGATACTCTAGTAGGTGAGTAGAAACGAGTATAGGGATATTCTAGTAGGTGAGTAGAAATGAGTATAGGGATACTCTAGTAAGTGAGTTGAAATGAGTATAGGGATACTCTAGTAGGTGAGTAGAAACGAGTATAGGGATACTCTAGTAGGTGAGGAGAAATGAGTATAGGGATATTCTAATAGGTGAGTAGAAATGAGTATAGGGATACTCTAGTAAGTGAGTTTAAATGTTTTTTCTTTTATCATATACCAAGTCAAATCAAATTCGAATCGGTGGTCAAATGCGTAACGTAGCGTAAATGTATTTTTTGTATGGAAATATGCCAGTTAAGTAATGATAATAAAAATAAATAAATAAAATAAATTGTTGCTTATTCAGGTACTTACTAAACTTTTACAAAAACAAAATACAATTAATTTAAAAGTTAAAAGTTACACACATTTTTTACCGGTCGACTCGCTCACTCTCCTGACAAAGGACCAGTGCCTTTTACGCATTTAATACGGGTGTAGACTCGAAAATTATTATTACTTACTCCAAAACAGTTTGTGACGTCACAATCGGAAGTCGATGGCGGCACCGAACACGACGGGGACGGGGCACGGCACATTGCCATCTTCTAGTGACGTCACCAACTGTGAACGTCATCGTTTCATATGAAGTTGCGTTTTGCGAAATAGGGACAGAACATACCCATTCTTAAAACTTTGGACACTTATAACTTCGTGATTGTTTAACCTCTTGCGTTGCTTTTTTCTCCATTTGACTACATTTTTAATCCTTTTTGAGAAAAAACTACAAAATTGATTATTTTATTTAGTGTCTACATTGCGTAAAAGTGGTCCACTCTGTCGCGCTAAAGCGCCTCGGCAGCGTAACGCGTAACATCGCACGGAACGCGTTGTTCTAACGCTCGTACGAAAAGTTACGCAGTTATCCATCAGCATCAGAAACCAAGTAAAAATGCAACGAAAATGCTACCGAGTGACTAACAGTGTCATTAATTTTGCGAAAGAACGTACCTACTAGATAAGAAAATGCACATTTCACGCTACAGTGCAGGAAATCTACGTAAAGCAAACAGGATGAAGCTCAAAACTCAGTTGTTATCTCGGACAAAGTAAAAGAACAAGAGACTATCGGCTTCCGCGCGACAAGTACGAGTGTGATAAAAGAGAAATAAACCGATTTTGTTCCAGGCAATCCAACTAACAATTTCGTTTCGGTTTTAGAAATATTTGTAACAGCAGCGGGTAGGGATGTGGTGGGAAATCGGAGAGATGGGGATCTCTCCGATGACTAGGAAGTCATGATTTGAATGTCGGCAATTTAATTGGTGGGTTTTGACGGCTGATATATAGAAGCTTCACTTGTCTATGTATTATTAAAACTTAAATTAAAAAGAATAAATAAAAAACTAAAATAAAGGGTCTCCCCGCGTGGAACAGTCAAAAACTCCGAAGAGTCATTTGTCCGAAAGCATCATTCTTCCGTAATCTCAAAATTCCGAACGCCATTTACCGCTTAACGAAAATTTCGACCCCTATATTAAATGAAATATATAAAGGCATGTAATTAAATCGATATCTGTATATTCCCTTTTTTCGAACAAAATATTTCAAAGTCAAACCAAAAATACTGACTTGCACACAAATTATGCACACTAAATAAATCAAATTAAATTTGCAGAACTGTTTTACTTAACTTTTTTAAGGAAAACCGTCACCTAATTTACTTTTAGGAACATCGTTTATTCTAAATAAAAACCCAATTTAATCAGTCATCTTTACATAATTAAGTACGCAAAAAAATAATCAAGTGCTAACTTAACATGCACTAAACACTGGCACACTCAGTGGTCAAAATAAGCATCTTTTATAAGAAAAACTTTTATCTAAAATAAAAATGGCCGAGTTAGACGCCTCCAAAGATTGATGTATTTTTAAATGTCATATAGAACACGAACACCATGGACGTATACCTAAACTGGACTGAGTACTGCGATAAAAAAGTGTGACCGACAGAGAAGTCATACTAGAGAATTGCGTCTTGTTTTAATTAGGATGACCAAGTACCTACGCAGATATTAGCATTTTTAAAAAGGTATAAATGTGTCAATTCATGTTTAGTGAGTAGTGAGTGACCTGGTAAAGGGGCCGGGAATCCTCTGCATGCGGGTGACGCAAGACCGTTCACTTTGGTACACTTTGGGGGAGGTTGATATGATGATGATATTTAGTAAGAAATAATCTAAATAGGGTATTCTACTACAGTCAACATTAATTATTCTTGTATTACAATTAAATAAGACTCACGAATAAACTCTTAAAAAACACCATGCTCCTACATACTTATATTTGCTATTTTAAATATAAATACATGTTTACTAACGTCCGCTTTGACACCTAGCGAACTCCGTGCTCGTTTAGGGCACAACTAGGATGACCCGGTATAACGCTAGGGGAGGAGGATGATGATGACATGTTTACTAACGACTTAAGACTCCATACAATTCTGACGTCATTTAGGTAATATTCCCTACAAAAATCATACTAACGGAGCGTTTCATTAAAAGTTTTTGCCTAAGTCCTGCTTTATTACCCAAATCTCTCAAAAATGTAGTTTTTCCGTGATGAGCCATGCGTAAATTTAAAAATCACGAGGCAATAATAGTCTTTATTATTTGCAATCGTATTCGTATACCTACATACATAGTCACACCAGCCCAAATCATCTAGTCACCCTAATAAGTATGGTTTTGTCGTTTTATCGTAAAATAGAGCAAAATGTTCCTTGCTTGTGGAATGATTCCACAATTAGGAAAGCTTTCGCGTTTACAGCCCTTTATGCAACATATTTTCACCATTTTTAACTCATTTCATGTAGTCGACAAGGCAACAAAAGTTCAATGATACCATTAGACAAATAGATGTCAAAGTTGGGGATACGAGTCGATATTTAAAATTACCACTTGATTACCACAATATTTAATTTTAATGCATTACCGTGTTTTAATCAGTAAATTAAAACTCAGGTAAAAGGTAACATTTCCTATATAATGTCAGCTCGTAATTATAAGCAGGTAATTTGTTTCAGTATTATTTAATACCTGTTAATCATTCATTGTCATTTTTACATTGGCAACTCGTGCGAGTGGGACACCATCCTCGGGTTGGTGGCTCTCGCTCGGACCGCTTTCTGTAGTCGTCTTTTATCATACAATTGTGTACCCGTCTTGCTCGGTAATATGGTTCAATTTTGATTGACCAATAAAACTTAGTACTCAGTCCAGTTTAGGTATACGTCCATGACGAACACGATAAAGGTTTAACCCGTAACATTTGACCGCGAGTGTATTGAATATTTTTTTTTCAAACAAGTTTTTCTGTTCTTTTATAAAAAAAATAACCTGACATAGTCAGAGTCTCGGGCCGAATAGTCATTACAATGTCATTATATATCACTCGAACAAATGAGCAAATTCAGAGAATCCATAGACTACGGCAACCGCTTACCATCATTCGGGCCCCGCGCTTATTTGCCACTAAAGTTGTACATACAACAAGCCACATAACTTTCAATAATATGTATACACGTCAATCACGAGCTCCAAAATTGGGTCTTAGCTTAGCGAGGTAAGAATCATATTCATTGGCTTGCACTCGTTTGCGCTCATTTGCTTACTTAAAATCGAAAGCGAGCGCTCCAAACAATACGATTCCAATCTTATCTCAATACGTTAGTAGCACTTTCTGGAAATGGCCCCTGAAATCCTTTCAAACTTTAGTTTGAATACTTTGAATAGACGCATTCTGTTGTGCTGATAAGAGAACTAGAAAGCTAAAGTTAGGACTGCGATATGCTTTCATCTTACCAATGTATTTTGTGGACGAAACTTTGTTTGCATTTTATGAAGTAGGTACTACGTATTCTTATTTTAGGCAAAGTTTGGAACTTCCTTTATCGCCAGGTTACAATGTGGCCAATATTTGAATGCTTTTGTGCAGAAGTTTGTACAAAATGTGAAAGAGTTTGTGATGTTGGTATACCATTTATTTCTTCGTTATCATCATATCAGACGGAAGATGTCCAACGCGGCCCCGATATTCCGTAACTTCTTTTAACCCCACCTCATCACACACCCAAAAATATATCTTGACGATGGCATTCGTAGTAAGCTTAATCAGAGCTCTAATTTCGTTAGGAGTGACGGGTTAGGTGAGGCGCATAAGCGTGTTTCGAATAACAGCCTTGGACATAGCTTCTCCCGGTCCTGTCTCCGGTCTTGTGTTTTTATTTATTTGTCACAAATTATATTGATGTACAATATCCGCGGTATTCATTCACGGATTTCATTAAGAGTTGTAGCAAAACAACAAATCACAATAGCTTACGTTATGAAAACATTCCATTTGACCCTTGCCCGAAAGTCGTATTAAAGAAGACAGACAAAAACAATTTGCGATAAAACCGAAGCAAATATTAGGTATAAGTTTAGATTAAGGCACAGAAGTTTCTGTGCAAGAAACCTCGTCGTACAAGTTGGGACATAAAACCCTTCTTATGGTCAGAAGTCTGACACGATGGTCAAGAGTGTCATGAGTAGTTGAGGGTTAAGTCATAAACTTATGGTCTGAGATATAATCTTTTTTATACCTCGACGGTGGTCTAGCTGCGTGATGGTAAGCAGATACCGTAGCCTAAGGACGCTTGCGAGTCCAGAAGAGTTGACTGCGATCGATCCTTTATTGATTTGAGGTTTCGTTGTGTCGACAGCCCTTTAGAGATAAATGACGTCCCTCACTTTCAACATAGCACACCCTCTAGACATAGACATTGAAACCTTCTGAACGAGTAGTTGATGACTCTGTGCAAAAAGGGCACAGTCTGCAAAATAAAAGCTAGTACCTAAAATGATCATTTTGGCAAAAACACATTTGTTGTAAAGTAAAACGCTGTTTCAAAAGTGACCCGAGAGTCGTAACCATGGCAACAAGCTATAGAAAAGTTGATAAGCCGAAATGCGTCATCTACCAATGTATTAGCACTGATACAGCGTGTCTCTGACTTTGGGGCACGCGGCTAGCCGCTTAGTGTGTACAAGGGCTTAAATACAGATGTTGATTATGGTCCTGAAACTGAACCACTTTTGTTCCGCAACTTTGTAAAATAACTATTATTTCTATAATTTATTAGTGTTTGAACTTTAACTGTACCATCAATGTATTGGAAACACGGCCTCATTATTTGACTTCCATGACACTGACAAGTATGAAAACTAACTAATGGTGATGTACATTGAAATTTTTATTTAATTTGTATGGAATAATGAAAATATAAAAAGAACGTATTTTTGAAAAGAACAAAAGTAGTTCCGTTTCAGGAGCATAATCGACATTTGCATTTAAAGCGCCAAAGTCAGAGACACGCTGTATAGTAGCACTTGGGGTATTATTCATATACGTAAATAAATAAGGACATCAATATCTGTACACGCCTTTATGCCATTGACAATAGAGTCCCGTACAGATATTTATGCCCTTATTTATGTACGTATATAAATACCCCTGACCCTACTATTACGCAAACTCGTTATTAACGTAGATGTTGCAAAAATATATTCATCCTTTTCTATTTGGTAATAGAGCTAGCATTAACTAGATTAACACGGGATTGCTACGCTCCTTTGACATATATGGTTATAATGCGATTGGATTTATACGTCCCATCACGAACATTATGAAATCAAGTAATTAGGGGTTCTGAATTTCATGCCTCTATTACACAATACACTACTATAGTAAACTCGCATTTGTTTTCCCAAAAAAAAGGGTATGGCACACGAAATTGGATTTTCAGTGCCATGTCCCAAATTTTTTATTGTGTTTTTTACCGGCTTAACACGTTTGCAACCAAGAACCCGCCTGGTAGGCACTCGTAATGTTTGCTCAGATGCCGGCTCAGCTTAGGCGGGCAGTAGTATGAACCTACACGCCTAGCGAGTTGTGTCGGTTTCTGGTGTATTGTTCCATTTTTAGTCCGGTTGCGAAAGTGTGAAACCGTTGTACTTTTTTAAATATGTTTGGTACCTCTGCCGGGTGTAGCATGGTTCGCATTTATCACTTATTGTTGTGAATAAGGCATCCGTCACCCTCGCACTCGCATAAATACGTCGATCAGAACACGACGGACATCTTATTCACAGCGATAAGTGATAAAAATGCCAACCATGCTACGCCCGCTGAAGTCCGTCATTTATAAACCGATTCGTACAATTCTCTTTTTTACTGATGACCGTATATTGCTTCCAGGTTGGTCTGATTGTTTTCAATGATGGGATCCATTAGGTATCGAAGGAACTTCTCAATTGTATTAGGCACGCGTATAGTGATTTGGTTAATATAATAATTAATTACACTCAGTTACAACAAACTTGGTGAAGTGGAACTGATGATGAACACCACAGATTATTTATGGAGCTCCTCGATAATGTAAAGTAAGGCACATATTCTCATAGGATTCCGCTTAAGTAGCAACTAATGAAGTGCCAAAGGTGATTCTGAGATCCTTGAGGAATCGACGGAACTCCTCAAATATTATCGGCTCACATACCGGGATTTGGTCTTGTTCTGTAATAATCAACTCATTTGCTCTCGGAAAGCAGTACATGGGGTAAACTAATTTTCATTTATGTAACGGAATACTTAATTGATTTAAAACTTAAAGTTATTTTTTGCTAGCTGATCGGGTCGCACCATTTCAATCTTACTCCCTTAGTCACTCTGACAAATCTCTTTTTATTTTTTATCTTCAATTTTTTTGGCGACTTCCTGTAGCGCAGTATTTTGTACTTTGACGCGAGTTTAATGATGTCACACCGATTTCCTCATTTGTCAATATACTGTCAGTATTACATTTGCGGGTAGTTTAATATCATGCGTGGAACGCTGACAGTTGACTGATATCAGTACAACACAATACACACAACATACAACAACACAACATACAATACAATACAATATTGTACTACCGACCTCCTCACCGACAACTCGGGAAGTAGCCTAACTCGACACCACACGGGGTAGCTATACAATTTCTTGGACTAAAAGATACACTGGTAACCGGAGGGCTGGTGGCTTCCTCACGCAAAGCATCAGTATTGCAATTCAGCGAGAAAATGCAGCCAGCATCCTTGGTACAATGTCTCGAGGGCCTTCTTTAGATTTAACTTTGTACGGAATTCGTTAGCATTTCGGTGAAGGAAAAACATCGTGAGGAAATCTGCATACATAGGTGTATGTGAAGTCCCCAACCCGTACTGGGCCAGCGTGGGGAGTACTGCCTGTTCCCTCTCGTGCATGAGAGGAGGCTTGTGCGTAGCAGTGGGACGTATACAGGCTGATTTATTTATTTATATAATATAATAATAAAGCTGGAATATAATGCATTGTTTTGTCAACATTGCCGTCCTCCTGTAACTTGCGCCTCACAATCAGGAGCCAGAAGTCATAAAACACAAGCGTCCTCACCAATAAAACGCAGATTTATACCAAACCCCCATTATATGTGCGTTCCTCTTTTATTCGACGCCGAGAGCTCTCCATATACGCCCTCGAGATTGAGGGCGAAGTAACATTTTTTGGCGATATCTGGTCTTTTGTTAGGCTTATTAGCTCTGGAAATTTTCGATGTTTTCGCATATATGAAGGCTCTTTTAGGGAAGATAAAATTACCGGGATGCGTTAAGTTAAATTGTCTCCTTATTCAAAATAATAATATGGAGAACGGCAAGTACGCCACAAGGGCACTTTTAAAATTCAATGTGTTTATCTTTAGTTGATTCTAGAGTTGCGTTCCCAAACTTCTTTATTTGCACGGAATAAACAAATTGAAAGTGATGCTAACATACATTGAAGGAACATAGTTAGCTATAAGTATTAAACAAAAATACTAGCATTCAAACAGCTGTACAATATCTAAATGGAACCTTTTTACGTCGTAATACTGTTTTTCATGCAAAGTTACGCTGAAATAAACTAGCTAAATACTATCTTTTGTTCAAGAAAAGTATCTGTTATCACACAATACATATATGCTTGTCGACGCAAAATATTATTGCTTTATTTTTCTAGCTAGTCTACTTTTGAACATTAGTTAATACAATCTTTAAAAAAATACATCTTACTAAGTGTATATACTTACATGAATAAAATAAACGTGAGGCTAGAACGTTATTCTTTGAGATCGGTCAACACGGTGGTAGTCTGACGTTCGCCCACATAAAGCTTATGATGAATAAATCATAAAAATACATCCTTAAACGTGAAAACACAAATCGACCGCGATGTACATTCAAATTACAACTGTGGCACAAAGTCATAAGGCCTGGAATCAATAAAAGGCGTGAAATTCTCTCTTTCACTTACCTACATTCAACGCAATTGGGTTCACGAATACTGATTTATGTTTTCATTTCAAGACAAAACAATTGAAAATACACAAATCAATGTGCCAAGCCGTCGATGGATGGAGTTTTGAAATATTACATCTTACGAAAAGCAAAAGAAAACAAAGCAGAGAAAATTTTCATTTTTCTCTACCTACAAAGGAAAATTTATTTTTCACGTAGATTAATCACAGCGTCAACGTTTGAATTAACTTTGTTAATTTCTTACAGAATAATGGGCTGCAAGAATTGTCTGGGTGTTATAATAGTACCTACCCTATACCTACATTGTATTAAGATGTCAGTAAGAATGATTTTATGAAGTAGAATCTATTAAAATGATCTTGGATGTTGATGTCTCTCAATGAAACTTTTATCTCCGGGTTGTATTTAAACAGCTCGAAAACAGCGCGCAGTGCAGCGAGTTTATTCGCAAATGTATGCAGGTTTTCTCACGATGTTATACCTCACCGAAAACCTCAACCATTTCACCCCCCCGTTTCACCCCCTTAGGGACTGATTTCCGGGATAAAAACTATTCTATGACCTTCCCCGGGACTCAAACTATCTCTATACCAAATTTCACTCGTACAAACTTTGCACCCCTATTTAACCCGCTCAGGGGTGGTTTTTTCCAAAACACTAAAAATTGCTTTTCTTGTATTGCAATAAGGAGTCCATACACAAAGCTTCAAGTTTCTCACTTATAATTTGACTCCATCCTCATACAAACTTGCAATCCCCTTTTTACCCCCTTGAGGGTGAAATTTTCAAAAATTCCCGTTTAGTAGGTATTTACGTCATATAAACTAACTATTGTGAAAAAAACAGCTTTCTAGGTTCAACGGTTTGGGCTAGGCGTTGATTTAAGTGAGTGAGTCGGTCAGGACTTTTACGTTTAGAATAAGTGGCATTATCGAAATCAGAAATGAAAACAGATAGGAAAATATACCCCAATCGTCCATAAAACAAAGTCAACACTGTTGTAGGTTTTATATTTAAATGGGCCAGTAACATTTTAAAAGCATGACCCTTTATCCTGCATGCACAAATAAGAACGTTTTGAATGGGTTCACACAATATTCCGCGCTG
Source organism: Epinotia ramella (assembly GCA_947578815.1). Classification (NCBI taxonomy): domain Eukaryota; kingdom Metazoa; phylum Arthropoda; class Insecta; order Lepidoptera; family Tortricidae; genus Epinotia; species Epinotia ramella. The sequence continues at coordinate 29,982,871 of OX388202.1, forward strand.
AATAACGAGCCTGAACGCTGTTAAAATTCTCAAAGTAACAATTGATGAAAGAACAGTTAAGTGCTTACCTATTCAATTGAAATGTAATTTGAATACTTGACTCGAGCACATTTCTGAAAATACAATATATGCATTTTCAATAAAACATGCTTTCGAATGGGATATTTTGTTTACATTGCTTGCTTAAGAGTCCGCAGTAAGCTCGGCCGAATTTCACCTTCCCATACAAACGGAGTTTCGTTCTCATTTTAAAACTACGTGTTGGATTGTGACGAAACTTTGCATATACAATGACATGAGGTAAATCTATGTCTGTAATTAGTTTATATGGTTCGAGTTTATAAAACAAACGAAATACAGCAAAAACAAGTATTGTATGAAAAACTTAAATTGGCTGTATTTATTTATGGTATCTGAATCTACATAACCTAATTAAAGACCTGGATATACCTCACGTCATTGTACATGCAAAGTTTCGTTACAATCCAACAAGTAGTTTAAAAATGACAGGGTAACTACGTTTGTATGGAGAATCGATCTTACTGCGGACTCTTAAGAGTCCCAGCACAGTCGCCTCTCAATACAAACGTAGTTCGGTCCTCATTAAACGGCATACTGGAATAACATTAAACATTGTATACACAATGGGATAAAATTTGTCATATAGGTTGGAAATTAATTTCTGTTGCTATAAATAATAATTAAAAAAAAAAACTATTAGAGAAAGCTATAGAAAGAAAATAGAGCGAGTAGAACGTTTATCATACAGTCGTATGAGAAACGTTCTACTCCCTCTATTTTCTTTCTATTCTGATTTCTGGCAACAAAAACTAGTTTCCGACCTAGACGTGGCGTATCCCAGTGTGTATACAGTTTCATGTTATTCTAGCAAGTCCTTTAAAAGTTAGAACCAAACTAGGTACGAAATTAGTTTCTGTTGCTATAAATTGTAATAAGAATATAATAAAATAAAAGAATTAAGCGATTAGACACTTTATATGAAAAACGTAGTACTCGCTCTATTTTCTTTCTTTTTGAACAGAAACTAATTTCCCGGAAGGTGGGCGCTCGCTTCGCAGGCGCTTTCCGCTACAAACGGTTTTCCCATGTTATCAACAAGCGTAGCGCTACTGAATGATTGGGAGTGAAGTGCATTCACTGCCAAGAATCGCTACGCGCTACGCTCGTAGCCAATCCTGTGGTTTCCCTCGTATGTAGCGGAAAGCGGCTACGGCGTAGGGGCCCGCTAAGCGGGTTCCTGGCAATGAAAGTGTTTAACACTCTGTACCTATCCTGCTGTATTATGTTTTAACACTTTTTCTGCGTGTCTTTAAAACACGCTAGGTTATCCTTGGGAATTCGCTCCGTTCTATAAACATAATGTATAAACGGCGATGATTAAACGTAGCCTATAACAATCCTGAAAGACCAGTACGTCTAGCACAACTTGCTGACAAGTTACTTCGCGCGCGAGTGAGCGTCTCCTGTCTCACTCCCACCATGCAAATTAGAAAGAGGAGGGGAGATCTTTCTCGACTCGCGTCGCGGCGCGGTGTCAGTTGTGCTAGCCCCCCTGAAAATGAAAATAAAAATGAAAAAAAATGAACATTATTTTTTATTTTTTTATTTTTGTTTTCAATATAAATTAAAGCTAGCTTAAACATAAATACAAGATAATCATAAACAATAAAAATAACTAAATTAGCTATAGTTACTTATTTACATCTGTGTAATATTAATATTGGGAATTATACGATTAAAAATAAGGAAGTTATAAATTTTAACTAAATATGGATGATTCCTTCACCATAACTAAAGGCAAATGTAGCTAGCATTTATATCTCGCACTTCCTACACTCAACTCAACAGTTTTAGTTTTATTAGCACCTAACTGGTTGACTGACGCGCAGTGGAAATGTTTGCGAATATCGGACCTAGATTGATATTGGCGGTGGCAAACGAGATTGGTTCTCCAATCTAAAAACCGCGGCTTTGTGGATTTCATTAACGGGTTTTGGATTATTCTTAGTAAATGGGTATGTTTTAGTAATAGCGTACCATAAACGGCTCAATGTTTGACACCTTAAATCTATATTTTAAAGATTACTATTACCTACGTAAGTACCTCAATTTAAAAACTTTAAATTTCTGATGTTTCAACACTGGTTGCACCCGCCAAGTCGAGCATAACAAAGAGGCCCAGCCGGACCATCCTTTTCTCGAAGCCATTCAGGACATTTTCAACATCCTGTGATTTTGTGCTGGATAAAGCTAGAACTCTGAATTTTCAGTAAAATATAGGGCATAATATGGCTTAGATATATTCTCAATAACATTCAATTTGAACTTGTATGTAAAATCCATAAGGGATTTTACTAAAATAATCTATGGGGAGAGCTAAGACCTATCAATCCTAACTCCTACTGCCCTAAACAACCCTAATATCCTATAATTTTTCCTATATATACAAATTCTGTTTTGATGAGTGCGTCTATACAATTATAATATTTTCGTAGTGTGCGTTTACATATTCAGCATCACATGACTGGCGTATGCGAATCTGCATTTTAATGTCCTAATTTTGTAATCGTCGCTGCGCTTGTAAAATCCGACATGTGCTTATTTTTGAAACTCGGTTTTTGGCATAATTTTGAACTACTTCCGAAGGCACATCTTCCTCTATAATCAATTTATCAAAATTGTAACTGCTTCCCGAAAAATAAAAATCAGCTATGTGAAATAAGTATGAAAATGCCCTTCAAAATGCGCTATGTGTTACATCGCCACATAGCGCTTCTTGTGCCTAATAAACCTGTGATTAAATTTTGCGCCTTGCACTGGCACTTAGCGGATTTTACGACAAGTAGGTGGTACCCGTATAATTGAAGTTTACAATTAATTACCGTCAAATCATTCGATTTTTTTATTTACTTATCGTCATACAATTAAAGGAAGTTAATACGTGCTATTTAGTGAAAGAACAGTAAAATCTGTTTAATGTAAGTTTAAGCCTAAAATGTAAGTTTTACAATCATTATCATTAATTAACGCTAGTAAGTTGTAAATCAGTAAAATATTTCAGATTTTAAAATAATAACATCGATCGGTTTCAGTCGGTAGTATTCAAACTAACTAAATTCTAATTGATACCAAACAAAAAAAAAATTATGCAACCATTGTTAAATTCACAGTTTTAAATTGAATCACCGTAGTTCATAAGAAATATTTCTATTATTGTCAAAAACGCACACTTTTTATGCGTAAATAAACATATTTACACAAAACACCAACTTTTTCATTCATTTCCATGCGTAATATAATCCGATTTGTGCTATATGAGACTGTTTGTAAAAGTATATCACAGGAGCAATAATCCGGTTAGTGTCACAAAATTACATAGAGGGTTAAAATGACACATTTAAAAACCGCCATGTGCCAAAAATACAAAAAAATAATTGTATCTCCTAGAAACATGAGTATTTTTTTTTAAAAATCATATTATACAACGCCTCAGTCATAAATTGAATTTTCGGCATACTTAATTCTAAAGTTTTGACCCTGGTTACAAAACAAACATGTTTTTTGTGTCTCCTGAAAAGTTAGGTTTTTTTACATGTCGGATTTTACAAGCGCAGCGACGTAATGCTGATTTGAAGTTCTGTTCACTACACGTGAACATTTGCCCGATTAAGAACTATTGCCCGTCAAAGTTCCTTTGTTTTGTCACTGACATACTCACTGACTTACTGATCAACTTAATTCTAGTAGACCCACAAGCTCCAAATAAACAAAATAAGTTTTTAGCCTATCAATTAATATAAAGCCTAAAATATTGCAATTTCAGTAACGTTTCAGAGATATACAAACTGCATAAGTCTGTGATTCCCAAGTTGCAGAATTTTACTTAGAAAGCAAATAAGGATTAATATGAATGCCTCAAGTAACGGACGATGTTACAGCATTCATCATATTACCTAACATCACATCATATGTTTAGACTTTTACTTTCACAATTATATTTAACATATAGCGATTCCATGGATTCTACGAGTAGAACCATTTAATCAACTCCGTGGTGCGCTGTCACTGAATTAAAATAAGTATGCTTTTCAGCTCAATCGAATACCGATAAGTAAGTAGTTAAAAATTCAGTTACAAAAGTTCGGAACTAACAAGGCAAGTACTGAATGTAAAGCATGTCAAAATGGAGCGAGATGAAAATGGATAATTGGGCGAATGAAGGTATCAATGCGTGAACGTCAAAAAGATAATTGTATAAAGGTGGATGTTGTCACGGCTTTCATCTCTTATATAATGGTAGAACCAACGAATGGAAATGTAATCATACGTTTCGTTCGTTCCATTTGCGCTAGCTTTGAATTTACCCAAAGGTATATTAGCCATTCGGGTATTTCTAGTATAAACTGCACAATCACAGTTTTCGTAAATAAAGGAGTAAACACGAATTTTCAACGTTTCAGTAAAGTTGCAGGATACCTAACCATTCTAACTTTGTTAACGGTAAAATTAGCCGTCGCCGGGAAACAAGTTTCTATACGCATTAGGGCGGCGTGTGGTGAGGCTTTTGCATTTTATAACGAGGAAAAGTTCATATTACAGAATTATATTACGGCTTGCGTTTGACCAGCAAGGCTAGCACAACTGATGCCGCGCCGCGACGCGAGTTGAGAAAGATCTACCCTCCTCTTTCTAATTTGCACGGTGCGACAGAACAGCAAGTTGTGCTAGACCAGTTGCGCGGGAAGCGACAGAACAGCAAGTTGTGCTAGACCAGTCGCGCGGGAAGCGACAGAACAGCAAGTTGTGCTAGACCAGTCGCGCGGGAAGCGACAGAACAGCAAGTTGTGCTAGACCAGTCGCGCGGGAAGCGACAGAACAGCAAGTTGTGCTAGACCAGTCGCGCGGGAAGCGACAGAACAGCAAGTTGTGCTAGACCAGTCGCGCGGGAAGCGACAGAACAGCAAGTTGTGCTAGACCAGTCGCGCGGGAAGCGACAGAACAGCAAGTTGTGCTAGACCAGTCGCGCGGGAAGCGACAGAACAGCAAGTTGTGCTAGACCAGTCGCGCGGGAAGCGACAGAACAGCAAGTTGTGCTAGACCAGTCGCGCGGGAAGCGACAGAACAGCAAATTGTGCTAGACCAGTCGCGCGGGAAGCGACAGAACAGCAAGTTGTGCTAGACCAGTCGCGCGGGAAGCGACAGAACAGCAAGTTGTGCTAGACCAGTCGCGCGGGAAGCGACAGAACAGCAAGTTGTGCTAGACCAGTCGCGCGGGAAGCGACAGAACAGCAAGTTGTGCTAGACCAGTCGCGCGGGAAGCGACAGAACAGCAAGTTGTGCTAGACCAGTCGCGCGGGAAGCGACAGAACAGCAAGTTGTGCTAGACCAGTCGCGCGGGAAGCGACAGAACAGCAAGTTGTGCTAGACCAGTCGCGCGGGAAGCGACAGAACAGCAAGTTGTGCTAGACCAGTCGCGCGGGAAGCGACAGAACAGCAAGTTGTGCTAGACCAGTCGCGCGGGAAGCGACAGAACAGCAAGTTGTGCTAGACCAGTCGCGCGGGAAGCGACAGAACAGCAAGTTGTGCTAGACGTACAGGGTGGTTTATGTATGCTATGGCTATGGGTTTTGGTAGCTGTTGCATGAACAATTTACCTAAAAGCCTTCAAAGTATGACGTCAATAGTACATTATTGCCGTGGCCGGGAAGGAGGCAATTGCAGGCTGAGTATTTGTTTAATGTACGAAGAAAATGTACTAATTTACAATACGAAGCCTGCAATTGCCATTCCGGCTGAGGCTAATATAGTGCTTTTCTCAAAAATGGGGGAATAAAAAATACTAAATTTAAAAAATCGTTAATTATTGTGTACACAACGTGAAAATATTTACGATTTTCCGCCGTTTTTTTTTTAAACAGAAGTCAAGTGTATTTTTCCACCAAAAAAACGCAAACTATTTGAGACACATGCAAAAACGTCGTGTTTGTAACAGAAGATTACGAGTTGAATTGGCTGAATACGAGCTGTGCCGTCTTTTATATGCCAGTTTCAACTTTAAAAAAAATTTGGTACTTACTCGACAAATAAAGGAATTTTTAAATAACATTCCAGGCGGCCTGCAATGTATGTATTTTTTAGTTTAGATCTGACTTTACCTTCCAATATGTAGCGAGTTATGTTCACTTTGCGGGCCATTTTTGAGAAAAGGCTCATACTGACACCTACATCGTAGATAATATGCAAGTGCTAAACCATTGTAAACTACCAAGACGTGTTAGGTATTACCAATGTCACTTTGAGGTTGGGCAAAATATAATATATAATATTCTAAGATATCTATGTACCTACTGATGGGTAGTTTAGGTTAGTTTTTTGGTTAGTTGAAAATTATGTAAGTAACGAGTCAGATTATAAACTAACGAAGTTCACAATTTCACGGCGATATAATATTATAATTATGCATTATGTTTACCAATGGTATCTACTTATTCATTTAATTGTTAGAATTTTTATATGGATTTATTCCAATTAGGATTATGGAACGCTCTAATATCCGTTATTCTTATTTGGATTATAGAACGCACTAATGTGGCTCACAAAATCAAACTTTGTTCTAAAGATGCGGATATTTCAAACTTAAGTAGCTGGACTACTCAATTGCGCACCGTGTGACCGCATCTTTAACCGCTTAATACATTTTACTTAAAAGTTAGAGCTCATTCCCTTGGTCAGTAAACCTTAACGGCTCATCAAGTAATTCTTCTGCCCCTAACAGTATACTGGTGCGCGTTTACGGCGTAATGAAACTACTAGGAGGTAGTTTAATGGTGCCAACTTTGTCTCATCAGGTGTTGAAAAACGCCTTAATAAATACTAATGGCAAATTGCGTTGGAATGTATTTGCTGATTGCGTTACAATGTCAAGAGAGTTACACCTTCACCTCGCTAAGTGAGAACATTTTGATTCAATTCTTATGTATTTGTCGCGTGATCTTTCAGGAAGAAAACATAATAAGCGTTAATAACTGCTTTTTTAACTAAAAATTACGGAGCGAATGCAGTTCTAATATTTCGAATTTATAAAGGACCCGTTTAACCACTGTTTCCGAATGTTGAAATCAAGTCTTACCTTTTAACTAGAGTATGATTTTTTGCATTTGTATGAACCAATGGAAAGGTGGCTAATAGATGACGTCAACGTGTTTAAGCAGAGGACAAAGTATCATACTGCGATTACTGCGTAATGAATGGTACCTACTAAATCCTATAGTGAGACTACTCACTCACTCTGCTAATTTATTTAACCCTTAATTAGGTACGCGACATTGGCATCGTATTGTATAGACATTGGCAGTATTTAGAATTTACTGGTCTTTGGTACACACTATATACCTAAGCACAAGTTCAGGGTTAGGAACTTATGCCAAGAGCGTAAAACACGCGCGTCCTACATAAAAGCATCCGTCCCTATCGCACTTACATACTTGCTTGTGAAGAACCAATGCCCTATGCCCAACGTAATCGTGATCATATTAAACTAGGCTGAAATTTACCTACATAACTGCTATGCGCTTCGCCAAAACAATGAAACGCTATTCTGTGAAACTCTTTTGTAATGTGTCGAGGGGAATAAATTGCTCTCTAGTTCGGAAACAAAACACATATTTGCATGCCCTAACGTGTACACACGTGTACATGTAAACGTATGTACATGTATAACGTTAACAAGCGGAAGCCAAGACGCTTGCTGTTTCATTGAAGTCATAAATTTCAGCGCGTTCTAAATAGACTCTTTTCTCTACGTCCTGGTTTCACAATGCTTATTGACTCGACTGAGGCGAGCCAGTATAATTCTTTCTTTCTAGTTACCTACCTATCGGAAGATCAGCGCTGGCAGTAATGCCAGCTTTATGCTGAGATAGAACCGTTTCGTGACGAACGCTATGTCAACACTCTTTTTTGTTTAATTTTTTGTATTGTCTGGAGTAGATGTTTCTTTGTTTCTTTAATTCTTTCCATCGGAGTTTTTAGAATCTCGGGTCAAGATATACTAGAGCTGAGTTGTAAGATGAGATAGATGTTGCGAATAGCATTGCTGCAAGGTATTGGTTGAGATTATTTAATGTGGCTGACTTATTATAAACCTGTCATTGGTATTTGAATCCTTTTCCTTGCACAGTACAGTTGCTTTTTGAATGGATTACTTTGACGCAATTCGGCTAACTGAAATAATCTTAAGAACATGTCACATCTTGAGACACGCAGCGATTTTAGATGACGGGATGCCCTAGACTAGAGCATAACTCTGGAACGATTTTTTGAAATAACTACTGAAATCACATACATACTCGTACCTATTTAAATTTATTGTTTTAAATGTGAAACAAATGTTATACCAGAATATTTACTTCTCAAAATATCTATAGAGTTACTGAATACGCGCAAATGAGTCATATGTACCTATATCGACTTAATATCTAAAACGTATACCATAGTCCGACTTCATGTCCACAAGCTTTAAGTTTCACTATTTTCCTCCTCTTCGCTGTCCCTGTAATAATTTACGGCCAAAGTCAGATTAAACCGTTTTTAAATAATGCAAATCTACACTGAACCTCCTTGTTTTTCGGCCCATGGTGCGAAAGGCATTTGTTGTATGTCTATTCCCGAGAAAATATTTGTTAAGCATTGCTTGCCATCGGAAGCTACGGTAGCCCAGTGGTTAAGGATGCGGCTGTCAAGCGGCGGTCGTGGGTTCGAATCCCGGCTCGTACCAATGAGTTTTTCGGATCTGTACGGAGTATATACCGTTAGCTTTTCGGTGACGGAAAATATCGTGAGGAAACCGGTCTAATCCCAATAAGATCTATAGTGTTCCCACTGGGTTGGAAGGTCAGATGGCGACTGTTTTCGTAAAAGTAGTGCCTATACCAAATCTTGGGCTTAGGTGACAAAGCGGACCCCAGGCTCCTTTGGGGCACAACCGGGAATAACGCTAGGAGGATGATTGCTTGGCACCGGAAATGCTCATTAAATAACTCCTTAAGGTATAACCTAACCTTACCTAACCTATCCAGAATCTGACCAAAGCCTACGGTGCTCAACCCGCACAGTCGATACAAAGCTATATGAGGGCTTCATTACGATTTTACATCATCACCCTGTGTACGTCAAATAGGTATTTTCTCATGGATGAGCGGGAATGGACAGTAGACCCCAAGCCGCAAAATACACCTTTAAATATGTCTTTAGATGTGCTGGCTTCCTCATCATTTTTCCTTCACCGAAGAGATAATCATTCTTAAATATCAAACGGTATTCCGTTCGTTAAGTTCCAAAAAACTAATTAGTATGGACCAGGATTTGAACCCGCGATCACAGTTTGAACTTCTTAGGCTTGAACCGCTAAGGCTGAAATACAAAATTTTAGTGTCGTTTTATTGACCTGCGCTTACACTAGCGCATCTAAACCTCTTTTTTTCGCCCTACATAGTTGTTTGTATCAGACTTTTTACTGTATATTATAAATTACTTGTAATTCTCATGCTGATCTAGCCCGATGACGTATGTTTGTGAAGTTAGTTGATTGTAAAATATGTGAGCATACAACTTACATAATTATGTACCATCGCTCTTATGGCAGCAGTTTAAGGTCTCGGTGGGTACATATTTACGAGAGGATTAAATCGATACATATGTTTGCACTTGACTGTACACGAAGTAGAAGTTGGGTGTAGTTGCAAGATAACTTGCGAGTAGGATGTTTAATCCTAACCGTTTAAGTAAACTTTTGAACTCGGACGTCAGATGAAACCTAGCAGCGAAGGCGATTGGGTGTCCCCTTGTTTTGTAGGTACTCATGTTTTTTTGCGCAAACTCATTTCACAGGAAATACCACTCAACATTTGTCGGTTGTTTGTTGAACAGAACTTGTTATTGTTTCTCACACAAGCAGGTGCGCAAAATCGTAATATAAATCAGTTGAATATTATAAGAAAAAAATAAAGTCCTAATGTGTTTACCAAATTTCTCGAGCTAGATTTTTTACCACAGCTACGTTGGTATTATTTTCCTGCTAAGTATTCTAACCTACTTCACTATTAACTATAGATGTATAATGTGTAAAGAATTAAATTCAACGACAATTTGCAAAATTTAAATAAAAAACCTATTCTGTTTCTAGAAAGTAGGTAAACTACCTAAGTTAGGTAAGCTGCGCTAGATTAAATAGAGGACCTGCGATCTAGGTTTAGGATTGTATTTAAACTAGGTTTAAACATTTTATTGCGCCATGAGCTTTTTAACGTCTGCAGTCGCGCTGCCAGCGCTTTTTATCTTTATTTTACCTTTAAAGATACTTTAAAGAATAATGGGAACGAAGAAAATGTAATAATGCTCAACATACCTTTTACGCAGCTAAACAAGATAATTATGTTTATTGAAAAAACAAAAGAATTCATAAAACCGTTAAAAAATAATTAAGTAACAAAGAAAGCGAAAATAATATCTTCTTGCTGTTCCTGAATCGCTCCGGTGCGTCAGCCGCAGGCTCCGTAGAATGGGACCTCATTTAAGAGCAAACATTTTCATTTCAATTTGATAGCAATCCCATATCAATTTCAGTGCATCACGTTTAGCCTTTACTCACGTTAGGCTGTGTTTTATGCAAGGAATAATATCTGTCAGAGCGGCGGCAGTAGCGGTCGCCACCATATTACAATGTCACCAAACTTACATAGTGCCTCAACTCAACCGGGTATCGGCATCGGCAAGTAAAAATTGTTTACTTATTTATTTATTAGGCACACAAAACAGATAACCTTCATTACATATATTGTACAAAATAAACCAGGGGTTCTGGTTAGGAATGCCATCCAAAACATGTATGCACAGCATGATTACAAGTAACAACGAGCGAAAACTATCCTAAAACTACACTAAAATTATACATAACAATATGCATAAGCATACGAACTAGATCATAAGTATGTATTATTATTTTATGTTTACATTTACATGAAACTTAGAAACAAAAGAAAACATTAAAAATAAAATAGAATAAAATAGAACACTAATTTCACCAATCTATTAGGGCATTTATTTGTGTGATGAGCACGAATATTTGTTCCCGAGTCATGGATGTTTTCTATGTATTTAAGTATTTAGTTATCTGTATAAGTATGTTTATCGTCGTCTAGTAGTCTAGTACCCATAGTACAAGCTTTGCTTAGTTAGGGACTAGGTCGATGTGTTGATATTTATTTATTTATTTTATTTATTTATCTTAATCTTAATTTAAGTTAGAAGTTAGAAGGTTAGGACGCGGACGTTAAGGCCTAGCGCGCACCACGATTTTTTGTCGCGCGATAATTTTGTCGCAGAAATGCAACGTATGGGTTTATATGTCGGCGAGCGCATATGCGACAAAAAAATCGCAGCGATTTTAAACTTGTGATTTGCACATTTGGTTGCGACGGCTCGCGACGCGATAGTCGCAAAATTAAATTGCAGCATACGGAGTAGTATGGCCCCGCGCGCACTGCGATAATAAAATCGCACCCCGGGCCCGCGGCGGCGCTCGCGATCACTCAGTAGATTTACTCCTGGTCCAATAGACCTTTTATCGTCCCAGCATTAGAGCTTTTCGCGTCCCTGGATACGTTCAGATCAGAGATGATAGGCAAGATGGTAGGCCATTCGGGGGCACGCTCATTTTCTACAAACGTAACTTACATTGCATAAGACTCAATCCCCCGCCCCTGACTAATATGGAAGTGTCGGTCTGTCGCATCTCGATGGAGGGTCACCCCCCGATATCGATTGCTTCAACCTACCTTTCACCTCAACGAGACTTACTTTTGACTGACCTCAACTCTTTAGCCTCCCTAGGCCCTTCGGTCATCGTGGCCGGGGACCTAAATAGTAAGCATATTAGCTGGGGTTGCGTAGCAACCAATCCCAACGGCAATCGGCTTCATCACCTTTTGATCGATAGCCTCCCTTTCGATCTCCTCGCTCCCTTAGAACCGACTCACTTCCCTCATAACGTAGATCACCGACCTGACATACTCGACATAGCACTACTAAAGAACGTAGCGTTAACTCTGCGTTCTATAGAAGTGTTACACGAACTAGACTCGGACCATAGGCCAGTCCTTTTGAGACTAGGTCCTCACCCCAATAGTACTCCCCGAACCAGGACACTCGTGGACTGGGATAAGGTGCAGTCAGGTCTCTTACAGACGGATCCCCCCCTGCTTAGAGACATCCCAGACAATATAACTACAACCGAACAGACAGACCAAGCGATCGATTCATTCACCAACTACCTCAACGCTGTACGAAGCGAGGCCTCAAGGGAGGTGTCGGCGGAGGACATCCAAAACCGACCCCTACCTAGGGAACTGAGAGAGTTAGTGACAAGGAAAAATCGCGCCATCCGCACCTACTCAAATCACCCTTCTGCCGAAAATCGACAAATCCTGAGAGACTTGTCTAACGAGTCTAAACAGAGAATTGCCGAATTTCGGGAGAACTCGTTCAGGGATCTGATGGGGGAGATAACGCCTAGTCATCTGGCTTACTGGAAACTAGCGAGATCTCTCAAATCCGATGCCTGTTGGACCATCCCTCCCTTGGATCGACCGGATCACTCAACCCCCGCGTTCGAGGACAGTGAGAAAGCCGAATGCCTTGCGAGTAGCCTAGAGTCCCAATGTTCGCCCAATCTCCTCCACACCGACGAAGCCCATATTAGCAGGGTCGATTCCGAGGTGGACAGGAGATCGCGTCTCCCCGTAACTTCACCCATTTTACCGGTGTCGGTTAAGGAAGTCAGTGACCATGTCAGGCGTCTCCGTATTAGGAAGGCTCCGGGTGCGGATGGTTTATCCAATCGCATCCTGAGACTTCTCCCCGAAACCCTTCTCCTCCTTTTGGTTGGCATCTTCAATGCCGCGCTGACCAATGCTCACTTTCCAGCCGCGTGGAAATGTGCAACGGTCATAGGGATAGCGAAGCCCGGTAAACCCCGGACCTCGCCTGCCTCTTATAGGCCGATCAGCTTACTTAGCTCCCTTGGAAAGCTATATGAGCGGATCCTACTCACGAGAATTCTCAGATTTACGGCTGAGAATAACCTCCTCATCGATGAGCAGTTCGGCTTTAGATCCGGACACTCATGCGTCCAACAGGTGCACCGCGTCACGGAGCATGTGTTGGACGGCTTCTCTCGATTCCAGGGGCTCAAGACCGGTGCGATCTTTCTCGACGTAGCGAAAGCCTTCGATAAGGTCTGGCATAACGGACTGGTATACAAGTTATACCAGCTCGGTATACCGGACAGACTCGTACTCACCATACGAGATTTTCTCAGTGATCGAAGCTTTCGATACCGACTGGAGGGAACGTTCTCGGACCCACACCCCATCCGGGCCGGAGTCCCGCAAGGCTCCGTGCTCTCTCCCACTCTCTACTCGTTGTTCACGAACGACATTCCCAGGCACCCTAAGGTGCATCTGGGGTTGTTTGCGGACGACACCGCGCTCTTTACGACCCATTGTAAGTACGCTACTATCCGGCGATACCTCCAAGAGGCAACCACCGACCTAGGCCGTTGGTTTAATCTTTGGCGTATCGAAGTCAACCCGGAAAAAAGCACTGCAATAGTCTTCCACCCGTCTGACTGCATTAGCACAGAAAGGCGGGTGGCCCCGATCCAGATGTTTGACCGACCCATCCCCTGGGTCAATGAGGCCAAATATCTTGGAGTGACCCTCGACAGGAAACTGACCTTCCGTAGCCACATCCGTAGGGTACGCAACCGCGCGTTGTTCGTTCTAGGAAGGCTTGGGCCGATGATCAACAAGTTTAGTAAAATGTCACTTAGAAATAAGCTGACACTCTACAAGACTCAAGGCTGAGATTCGTCCAATCATGACATATGCAAGTGTAGTATTTGCTCACGTGCCTATGTCATCGCTCAAGCCGCTTCAGGTCATTCAAAATCGCTTCCTCCGTAGGGCGACTGGTGCCCCGTGGTACCAATCGAACCTCAGCCTGCACCACGACATGGGGATTAGCACCATGTATGGTTTCTTTAAGCAGGCTGCCAGACGTTATTTTGACAACGCTCCCCACCATAGGAATCCGTTAGTTAGGAAGGCTGCTGATTACGCTCCCATCCCTCCCCCCTCAGTCGTTACTCGGCGCTCACTGATTAGGGGCCGCACGGTCCGGCGTCCTAGGCACACACTCACGGACCCGGACGACGAAATCACAGCGTCCATCGAAAGGTGGAACGCTGCGCTTTCGGCGTCCATCACATCGCGTACACTTCGGCGTTCCCGCCGGCGGGGACGTCCACCGCGAGATCGCGACAACACAGACACATACAGTCCCTATTCGTCCCGGTACCGCCGCATACCGGGTAGAGTCAGTCCGACCCAGGTCGGGCCTAGCTGAGTTTCTTGCTGGACTCTTCTCAGCTAGGCTAGGTTTTAGCGAACCAGCGATAAAACTCCCAGTAGTTCGACACCACTCACACCCCAGATTCGGTTGATACCGTTCAACCAATCTCACTGGAGCGCAAACTCGTAGAGTATTCCAGTGCATAAACTTTCCCGCGTGGTCGTGCCGGAGGCTCCCCCTGGATTTTCCCCAGGCTACCCTCCAACCATGCAATTCGACCGCTATATTGGGTCCGTCCTATTATAGCCACAGTCAGGTTCAAAAAAAAAAAAAAAAAAAAAGCGGCGGCGCTCAGTTGGCGTCCCGCTCTTCAAGCGTCAACATGTCGGAACCTGGTTCTCCGATGGAGTCCCAAGACGAGATACTAGACGTTGACCATTTAATAACGGAAATAGAGGGAAAATCCCCTTTGTGGGATAATATAAAGAATTTCTTGGGATATAATCGAAGATCATTGAACTTCAGATAAAAAAAGCCTTTGATACATATTTGTGCTGTGAGAGGATGAGTCCAGTAATGATGATGAGTGCTTTTTTTCTTCCTCCGGTACGGTACGAATTCTATGTTGAGACTGAACGATCCAGCGATTTTTAATCGCAGTGCGCGCAGTGAATTTTCTGCGATATTTTAGCAACGCGATTTTAAAATCGTGTCGCAAGAATTAAATCGTGGTGCGCGCTTGGCCTAAGAGGCACGATGACAGAGACTTACATACGAAAAGTGCAAGTAAAATGAAAGCTTGTAGTTAAACTGGTTAAAGCAATGACGCGTAGTTTCAGTGTCCAAGAGGCCAGCGGATGGCTCGCGGTATTTGAGCTTCGCATTGCTCTGAATAATGTAAAAGGATCGTTTTTCTTTTCCACCGACAATGGACCGACGTTTTTCTGTTTTTGTGGTTTTAGTACTATCGAAAACCTGTGGTTTTGGTATGCGATTCAAAATAAAAGGCATACCTCTGTTTCTTAATTTGGACTAATTAAATTTTCCTATCTACCCTGTCACCTAGACCAACTCAAATACTTTTACTTCATATTCTTTGTTACTAAAAATTCCTCATCCTCTATCCTCTATATTTACATATATGTATATTTGTTCCTGAGTCATGGATGTTTTCTATGTATTTAAGTATTTATTTATCTATATAATTATGTTTATCGTCGTCTAGTACCCATAGTACAAGCTTTGCTTAGTTTGGGACTAGGTCGATTTGTGTAAGATTGTCCCCTAATATTTATTATTATTTATTTATTATTTTATTATTATTATATAAACGTGAAAGTCCTGACTGACTGACTCACTCACTTAAATCAACGCCCAGCCCAAACCGTTGAACCTAGAAAGCTGTTTTTTTTCACAGTAGGTATTTTATATAACGAAAGTATCCACTAAGAAGGGATTTTTGAAAATTCCACCCTTAAGGGGGTAAAAATGGCATTGAAAGTTTGTCTGGGGATAGAGTAAAATTTTAAGTGAGAGACTTGAAACTTTGTGTACGGACTCCTTATTGCAATACAAAAAAAGAAATTTTAGGGTTTTAGAAAAACCCACCACTAAGTGGGTTAAATACGGGTGCAATATTTGTATGGGGGCAACATTATTTATTGAACTAGAGACTTGAAACTTTGTAGAAAGAATACTTATTAAGATACAAATAAAGTACTTTCAGCGTTTTAGAAAATTCAACCCCTAAAGGGGTTAAATAGGAGTCCAAAATTTGTATGAGGGAAACTTTTCCTTTTGAGCTAGAAACTTGAAACTTTGTAGACAGATTACTTATTTAAATACAAAAAAAGAACTTTAAGCGTTTTGGAAAATTTAACCCCTAAGGGGGTTAAAAAGGGGTGAAAATTTTGTATGGAGAGCAATAAAAGTTTAAAGTAACATTTGTAACATAAGTATGTCTTAATCCCGTATGCTAAAAGACTGCAAAACAAATTTCAGCGTTTTTTATTTATCTCCTAAGAGGGTTGAAAGGGGGTTCGAAGTTTGTATGCAAGAGATTTGCAACATCGGTTTTAGACTGTTTGTTTAAAAACTAGAAAACGTATTCAGTGTTTTTTTTTAATGAATCCCTTAAGGGGTTATAAGTCTGTATTATGAGCAAGACATTTTAAAAGTAAGAGATTTGTAACTTCCGTCTTAGATAGTTTCTTTGAAGACTAGAAAAAATATTGGGTGTTAAACGAGATTCACTCCTAAAGGGGCTAAAAGCAGTCGGAAATTTATACGGGGAACAAGACGATTATAAAATAACTAGAAAACAAATTACTGCGTTTTTTATATTCTTCCTCTAAGGTTGGAGGTTAAAAGGGGTTGAAAGTATGGGGAACAAGTACCTACTTTTTGAAGTAAGGGAATTCTTCAGTCAGACATATATACTATTTGGTAAGCCATATTCAGAATACATAATCCTACTGCTCGCAGAAAAGTAGGTTTGGTTAAGTTAGAACTACCCGCAGAAAAGCAGGTTAGGTTAAGTTAGAACTGCGACCCTTACAGAACCGAACAGCTAAAAGTACAACCGAAAAAAAAGGTAATGTTAGATTAAAACTGCAGATCATTTTGTTAATTTAAGAAGTTAATTATGGCTAAACAAAATAATTTATTCTCTAACACCGTTAAATAGGGACTGGGGATGGA